>OZ038371.1:95282840-100082840 GCA_964036015.1 Leptarthrus brevirostris | reverse complement strand
TGAGAGAGGGTAGTCTAACTTCGTAACGCGTGGACCGATTTCGATGATTCTTTTTTTGTTTGGTAGAGTATATTCCCTGATTGATACCACGAGAAAAACAATTTTGGTGGGATGGGTGTTGGGGTAAGGGGTTGAACCTAATTTTTTAACGCGTGGACCGATTTGGATGGTTATTTTTTTTACAGAGTAGAAGACACTAAAAAGTGAAAAATAAAATAGTTTAAAAAGAAAAAATGAACCGACTACACAAAAGGCGCTAAAAAGCATTTTAAAGTCGGTGCCAATAAAACAAACCAAACAACTAAAACAAAAGTATTTAATCGTCCTGCCTTATGATTCCGTGAGCTGAGTAGTTCAGGTAGTTTTATGCATTATCTTCGATTGTGCTTGGGTAGTTGTTTGGTTTGTTTGATTTGCGCCTGCTTAACAATTTCGTAATAGATATATAATTAAAAATTATTTTATGCTTTTTAGCGCTTTTTGTGAAGTCAGTCCTACTTTTTTTTTTTAAATCTATTTTATTTACAAAATGTTATCGAAGACGGCAAGAAAATTTATTTTGCTTGAAAATTCAAGGTTAAGAAGGTTGATTTTGAGGAGGAAGAAGAGACAAATGAATTAAATAAAAATAAATTGAAACTGGGAAAATTTGTAATTTGGGTGACGGTCGTTTCACAAACACTCTTCAGTTTGCACTTGTGTCCCTCCCGTGGCAGACACCTTGACGTGGTGGGAGGGCTTAAGTTGCGATACTCAATTGGGCTATGCTGACGGGATAGGTTTGGATTAACTGGACCTATCCTGGTAGGGTCTTCCATGTCAGAAAGACTATTGATGAGCAGTGTACCAAGAGCTGCCGCCTCCCCCTCCCAACTGCAATCCTATTCCTCTTGATCCTGTGTATCCCATCCCTTCTCCCATCCTTTTTCCCCCTGGGCTGGATTAAGGTGTCATACGTACCGTGCCGAGAATCGGCTTGGCTGAGGGCCCAGGGTAAACAAAAATAGCTCAGTCGTGAACGGTGTATCCGGATACCTGGCGACCTCCGGATCAGCCAGCCTCGCCTGCGTATAGCGGATCTCTGCGCAGGTGGACCACCCCTTCTCCGCAACTCGTGGGAATCAAATATGAGTTCTTTTTTCAAAAATACACCAGAAGAGTCCGGATCTCTCAAAAAACCGGTTGGGGACCGAGCTAGCAGCTTGGTTCCGCAGAAAGCTCCTGGGGCATCATCCACGAAGACTCTGGACACTGAGCCTGGTCTGAGCGGTGATGGTGGTAGTTCATTACTGGGCCGTCTCCCTGGAAGCTTAGCAGTAGCTAAGGGAAAGGACAGTCGTTTTGCCTCGAGCAAGCGGCAGGTCTTACCCTCCAAGGCGTTCACAAAGACTTTATACTCTGAGCCTGGTCCCAGTGGCGCTGGGGGCGGTCGAATGAGTAGCTGTCTCCCCAGTAGCAATTCTGTTATAAAAGGACAAGGTTTTGACCGTGTTGCCTCGAGCAAGCGGCAGGTGGCGCCCTCCAAAGCTAATTACAAAGCCAGGCGCTATGCGCATAGGCTCCTAGACAGGCTCCGAGCAATTCCTGCATCGGACCTTACTAGCAAGGATAAGGCCTCCCTGGAGTGGGCTCAAAGAGTCACCCTGAATGCCGGTGGAGCGGGGAATTCATCCCTTGTGTCCAAGAGACAAAGGTCTTTGGAGGAACAACCCCAACCAGAAGCTAAGAAAGCCAAGGGACCTTCTGGGAAGCCGATCCCCTACAGCGAGGTTCTAAAGGGTCAACTCGTGCTAGCCGTTGTAGATAGAAGCAATGAAGACGGCTCCATCACCTCCGACAACTGGAGGAAAGTAGAGGTCAAATTGGCCCTCAGTTTCCTCCCTCTCATGAAGGAGCATCCGGGTCCTCCTCCCTCATGTCGAGATGGGGGTTGGCATCAGGGCCACATTAAGCTTATCGCTTGTGCGAACCAGAGATCCTGGGATCTCTACAAGCTGGCGATATCCAGAATGGGGGAGGTCTGGCCAGGCGCCAGGCTCGAAGCTATACCACGGGACGAGATCCCAAGTAGGCCGAGAGCCCGGGTATGGATCCCGGCCGAACCCTCCGATCCTGCCACTATCCTGGATATAATCAGGTGTAGCAACCCCGAGCTTCCAACCTCCAACTGGAAGATTGGCAAGCTGGAGGAACCTAAAGGGGACTCAAGGTCAGTGATCCTGGTGATCAATAAAGAGTCCCTGTAACCTTTGGCTAAGGTAAACGGGGGGACTATGGCTTCTCGTCCACTACCCTTAAGGTATATAAAAAGGATGAGGAGGAAGCCAAAAAGGAATCTTCGCATAACGTCCCAGCTTCGAAAGAGGCGGTGACTAAAGAGATTCCTCCCTCATGCAATAATCCGCCTGCAAGAGCTCAAGAGAAGGACGCCATGTCTGAGACGGAGCTTTCACGCAGGCTACTAAGGGCCTCTCTGGATGAGGAACAGCTACTCGCTTCTGAACCAGAGGAGCTACAAAACAAAGCGGTGGAAGTTAGGAGTGATTGCGCTTCTGATGCTGCGGCTGCTTCAAATTAACCTCCACCACTCTAAAGCAGCATCTGCTGCCCTTCTTCTTTGCCTAACAAAGGACGAGGAAGATATTGTTTTTGTCCAAGAACCATGGGTCGCAGGAGGACTGGTTCGCGGACTATCTACACCGGGTTATACGACCCTCTATAAAAGGAATGTGGGTAAGCCTAGATCTTGTATTATGGCGAAGAAGACGCTAAATGTTTTTCTTCTCTCCAACTATAGTGATGAGGATACAGTAGCCGTCAACCTGGAAATCGGATCGAGGTGCTACTGGCTGACGTTCTCTTATCTGGCACACGACTTCGTGGGGCCTCCGCCGTCCGATTCTGTGAAGAACCTTGTTGCTGAGGCTGAACGACGCAGGGATATCAACGAGCGAGGTGAGTCTCTTTATGATTATCTTTTAAATACTAAACTGCTCTTATGTAATGTGGGGATAGAACCCACTTTTATCACAAGGAACAGGCAAGAGGTTTTAGACCTGACTCTAGCCTCGGATAATGTCAGATCTCTCATAAAGAATTGGAGGGTCTCCAAGGAACACTCCTTCTCTGACCATTCAGTTCGATCTGGATGACCGGCCGTCGAAACCACCAGTCTTTAGAAATTACAGAAAGACTGATTGGAACTTATATAGGGACATTGTGGAGGCGTCACTACCTTCTGACCCACCTATCCCTCCAAATAACAAAGAGGAACTGGATGGGCTAGTTGATAAGCTTACTAAAGTTCTAAATGGTGCTATGGCTCAATCCTGTCCCCTTAAGATACCCAGAGACAAACAGAAGCCTCCGTGGTGGAACGCACACCTAGGGTCTCTTAGGCAGGAATCCAGAAAGACCTTTAATCTGGCAAAAGCCAATAGGGAAATGCACTCGTGGGACTGCTATAAAGACAAACTGAAAATATATAAAAAGGAACTCAAAAAGGCTCAGAGAAAATCGTGGAGAATTTACTGCGATAAAATAACGGAAACCTCTGAGGCCTCCAGACTGAGAAAAATCCTAGCTACCAGTCCAAGTATTCCTAGCTATCTACTTAAGGCGGATGGTACTTGGACCTCATCAAGCGTAGAGTCTCTAGAGATTCTCTTTGAAACTCATTTTCCTGGAAGTACCGGGGGGTTGTGATACCTCCCTTATGTAACCTTCCTCGATCTCTGGAGCTGGCGGATGTGATTACGGAATCCAAACTCCGGTGGGCTATACACAGCTTCATGCCTTTCAAATCTCCGGGTCCTGATGGCATTGTTCCTGTAGAGCTCCAGCGCAGCTCCGATCTCATACTAAATTGGCTGATGGTATTATATAAGGGCTGCCTTGACTTGACCTACATCCCGGCACTGTGGAAACGAGTTAAGGTTGTGTTTATTCCCAAAGCGGGCAATAGCTCGCATGCCACTCCTGAGGACTTTAGACCTATAAGTCTATCATCTTTTCTTCTCAAAACCTTTGAGAGATTAGTCGATATTCATCTACGCGGTAGTATTCCTCAGTGTCTACTATCGGCGTCCCAGCACGCGTACTGTAAAGGGAAGTCTGTGGAGTCTGCTCTACACTCTCTCGTGCGCACTATAGAAAAATCCCTTGATTGCAAGGAGTTCACTTTAGTGGCCTTTATTGACATTGAGGGAGCTTTTAACAACGTCAGTCCGGGGGCAATCATGGATGCACTCGCTTCTCTGGGTGTGAATGCCAATCTTATGTCGCTGATCGGTCAGATGCTTCATGGCAGGACTATCAGCTAAAAGCTGGGAGAGGCTCATACCATCAAAACGGTGAGCACGGGCACACCGCAAGGTGGGGTCCTATCTCCTCTTCTTTGGAATCTGTTGGTGAATAAACTGCTTCTAATCTTGGTAGAGGAGGGCTATGGAGTGGTTGCCTATGCGGACGACATCCCGTGGGCAATGGGGCGTGGACTTTGTATTAACCCTAAAAAGACCGAGGTGGTCATTTTTACTAGGAAACATAATATTCCTCCCGTTGACCCTCTGTATCTGAATGGCACCCGCTTAGACTTTGCCGAGGAAGCTAAATATTTGGGTATCATCCTGGATAGGAAGCTCAGCTGGAAGTCTAATATTCAGGAGAGGGTCAAGAAAGCAACTACAGCTCTATACTCCTGCAAGAGAGCCATCGGTGGGAAATGGGGATTTCAACCCAAGCTGACTCACTGGCTCTATGTTGCAGTCATTAGGCCAATATTGTTGTATGGAGTGGTGGTCTGGTGGCCAGCACTCGACAAAGCCACTTACCTCAACGCTTTAAGGAAGGTGCAGAGATCGGCCTGCATTTGTATCACCGGGGCGCTACGGACCACTCCTACTGATGCTCTGGAGATACTTCTTCATCTACTCCCTTTAGATCTGATGGGTAAGCAGATGGCAGCTAATGCTGCCGTCAGACTTACAGCCACAACTCAGTGGTCCAATACTAGAGTTGGGCACTCCACAATTCTGGACTCCTTTTCGCTCCAAGTGGGGCATCTTGACTACACCACTCCTAGCTACTCCTTTGTCAAGCGTTTCTTATTAACCATTCCAACTAGGCTTGACTGGGAGGGGGACACCAATCCCTGTGGGGAGTCCATTCAAATTTATACAGATGGCTCTAAGCTACAGGGCAAGGTGGGGGGTGGTGTTTTTCTTAGGAAACTATTTCTTTGATAGTCTCTGCGATCTGGCGGCGATTGAAGTTGCAGATCTTTGGTGCTTCATCGACAGCTCCGGATGGTTCCAATGAGGAGGTGGAGGGAATCCTTGGATTCCCGTGGCATCACAATGGGCCTTTTGAGGTCTAAGTGCGCCCCTTAAGGCAGCCACACGAACCTAACCTAACCTA
Organism: Leptarthrus brevirostris; assembly: GCA_964036015.1. Lineage (NCBI taxonomy): Eukaryota > Metazoa > Arthropoda > Insecta > Diptera > Asilidae > Leptarthrus > Leptarthrus brevirostris. The sequence goes on along the minus strand of OZ038371.1, from coordinate 100,077,422 downwards.
ACCTTGCACTTGTGAAATTAAAATTTAACGATCGGATGTAGATAACTTAACTTTTTCCGACATTTCCCACTTCAAATTTATACTTGGTATATTATCCCGACGTTATACGGTGAAAAACTAACTTGTATCGCTTATCGCTACCGCTCACAATCAAGATAGTTTAGGCGGTGAAAACACCGCTTTGCTGTAACGCTCACCGTCCACCGCTCATCTCTGTTAAATGTGAACATTTCCGTTTATTTGCGTTTGTTGTCCAGGTCAAAATTGGACGTACCGTTAAATTTCGGGATTTTTTTCTAAGCAGAACTCCACGAATGTGGAACAGTTTATTATCTTCTGTTTTTCCTTCGTCATATGAGCCCGAAACGTTCAAATGGGGTGTACATCGATACCTCCTTCACTAAACCTTCTAACCCATTTTCCTCATCCTTAATTCCTTTCCTGCCAAGGCTGTGTTTTAGCATCATACGGCATCCCCTCAGCTTTGGCAACATCATATATAAAAAAATTATTTTAGTTTTGACTATTTATGTTTTTTCCATGTAGGTTTAGCAGTCTCATTCACTCAATATATTGTTTTACTCTGCTGAATATTTCAACTGATTCTTGGCTCCTGCCGAGAAATGCGCATTCTGAGTTAGAAGGGATTTTTTTTTTGTATAAAACATTTAGTAAACATAAAGGAAGAAGTTATCATTTGAAAGAAAGTTAGAATAGGAAGAGAATAAGGAAAATATTCGCGAAGCAAATAAGGAAAAAGTTATAGCGAGCACCAAAACTGAGCGTTCATTATCAATGTTTAAACTCAGAAAAAGTAAATCAAAAAAACAAATTGAAGCAAAAAATAAAGTTTAGCGAAATACAAAAGAAAAGAAAAACGGAAAGCAGATAGGAGAAATTACAGGTTTTGAAGATAATGGGATAAGGAAAAATGACTTGGTAGCGAAAAATGCTTTTTTTTAAAGGTCAGAGGGTTAACGCATAATTATAAGCATTTCTTGGGTTATATTTTCATCAACTTGATTTATTAAAGTGCGCAAGTAAGAGACTAAATTGCCATCAATCAATTGCCATCAAGGATCAAATTTTACAGGATTTGCAAAATTATTAAACATTATTTGAAGTAAATAATGAGGTTTTATTATTCTTTTTTGATCCACCACATTTTTTAAAAAAACTTAAGAGACATTTCATATAAGAAAACAATTTTTTTTACGATTGCGACAGAAAACACACATTTTCAGCTTAGCTACAGAACTAAGCTCAGAACATATTAATCCGAATTTATTCCAAAAAGTGAAAGTGAAATTAGCTACTCAGGTGATTGGTGCAAGTGTGGCAGCAGGAATTTACACATAAGTCAGTATTAATCAGTTTTCTTAAAGATTTATTAAGCTGACGTTCTAGAAAAGTCTGACAACTCATTTGAAATTTTCAGCTCTAACATTATTTCAAGTAAATAATGAGGATACATTATTTCGTTTTGATTCCCCACATTTATTAAAAAGCTCAAGAGACAATTTGCGTAAGAAAACAATTTTCTTCAAGATGTATAAAGCTGACCATTTAGAATAGTTTGAAAACTCATTTTATATTTTCAACTCTTTAACATATTCGGAAACCAAAGGCCTTTTAAGGAGAAAAGGAAAGCAATTAACCCATTTATGCAATATGCAAAAGTTCTTGCAAGATTTAAGAATTGTAGACAAACAGAATAAAGGCGTTACAAATTCGGTTAAGTTTGTAATGGGATGGCAAATTGATATTCCTAGCCTAATAACTCTACAAGAAAAACTAAAATAAAAAACAATAGATTTTCTTCGAACAAGAAATTTAAATCAAGACGGACTGGAAAACGGCTTCGCATTAATCCGACGCCGCGGAGGTAGTGATCAGGTTAATAAATTTGTATGCGCTTTTAAAATATGTAGCATGAGATTTTTAGAAATATTTAAAAAAAAATGTGAACCACATAAAACTTTACACTTAACACCTGTAAATAGACAGTGAATAGAGTTTACCGAGGAAACGAAATCAAATACGGCACCTAGATTAATTATAAAGACAGATTTTATTGATATGCATTTCGGAGAAGAAAATGCTCTGTGCTTTTTTTCAGAATGGCTCTTGGAAAAGCACACAGAAAATCATAAATGTGCGGCTGTCGAATTACCACAAGAAAAGTAAACAGTGCACTCATTTTGTTTAAAACAGTTTCATGCAAATTTAGTTAGGCCCACCAAAACATTTATGGAAAAACTTAATCCCACCAAAAATATTTCATGTAAAGAAGGTTGCCAAGATTCACAAGCTCATACCTGTTTCATCGTTAAAAAGTTATCAGATCTCATGTGGAGCCAAACCCCTAACTCTACAAGGCCTAACTCTACAACCCCTGACTATAGAAATCCTACATGTTGGTCAAAAAGTATGCCATGGTAGTTTCGCGGCCATCGACAGTCACTCCTATGGACTTACCGTAAGAAGTTACTGGTCTTTAATGTTGTGTCATGCATTAGATCCATGAAACGGCCAAATCATACCAAGAAGACCAAGACCAAGAAGTAGGGTTTCTAGAGTTAGGGGTTGTAGAGTTAGGGGTTTTGCTCCACATGAGATCTGATAACTTTTTAATGGTGAGAGCGGTATGAGTTTGTGTTTTTGGTGGGATTTCATTTCTTTTTGTAAGATGCTCTAGTTCTTTTTATTTTTTCGGGCTGTATTTCTTATGCGTCAGCTATTATTTTTTTTCGTTGCGAACTCTCTATCGTTGCCCCTTTTCCTTGTTGGCGTATTATTTGCAATAAGTGATAAATCAGTATGGTGTCTTAGCTATTAACCGATTATGTCCAACTATAGCTGATTGTTGTGCTTTATTTATAATAACTTAAAGCAAACTAAATTATCTTTCCAACAAAGTAAAAACACTTTATTAATCGAAATAACACGAAATCTCTGATTAAACTTAAAATTTTAGTCGCAAACCAAATTTTCATCCAAAGACCAAAACACAAGCAGTAAATCATGGTCTGACCATGGTCTGGTGTTGTATTTTTTATAAATTTCTCCTTCCGTAAAATTCCGCGCTTTTAGACTTAAAAATACTTGTTAGTTTCTTAAATACGGTATGACTATTTTTACTTCAATATAAAGATTGTTTTGTTAACTTCAAGTAGAAAAAAACAATCTTTTCACTAGGGCGAGTTTGAAGAAAAATCACACCCCGGTGGCCCTTCTCTCTGACGTAGTCCAGTAAAGAAGGTACTTCTTGCACGCCAGCAATATATTTCTTTGATATCAAATTTAAGCTTTCTAGAACTTTTGAAAGTACCTCCCAAGAAGAAATTTTATATACAGATCTACACCCCCTTTATGGAAGGTTGGAGGGTGAAAGCTAAAGATTTCTTAATTTTCTTGTTGCTTGCGTGCAGGTTACCTAGTGCACCTAGTCTGCATACCAAATTTCAGCTTTCTAGGTCTTTTGGAAGTTTGGAAATGATCTTATGAGGGGTTGGAGGATGAAGGTTACATATTTCGTTGCTTGTTTGCTAATCTTACTGTGCATATCAAATTTTAGCTTTCTAGAACTTTTGGAAGTACCTACCAATAAGAAATGTTATATTCAGACCTGGAGGGTAAAATTTACAGATTTCTTAATATTTTCGTTGTTTGTGTGTTAATCCTAGCCAGCATACCAAATTTCAGCTTTCTAAGACTTCTTTGGAGTTGTTCTGATGGCTAGAGAGTAGTCACATTCAAGCTGTGCTCTGCAATTTCCGCTGTAGTACCCGCATCAATCGTGCAAATATTTTTAAATCGGCATCTACGAGTATCGCGTGTGGTTTTTCTTACCCGTTTTACGATTTAACAATTTAGCGTTGTGATTTCCGAAGTATATCTTAATTTACTTCTAACGGGGCCATATTCGTCTCTTATTTTCTGCAACATGGGTGGTGGTAAGGCAAATCCGCTCTCTTCTAAACACACATCGAAGGGAACGAGAAACACAACACCTATACTAACAAGAAACCGTGCTGCTGGAGTTCCTGGTGGCGTGGATAATCAAGATCGTAGTGGTATCGCATCTGCCTCAACTACGCGTGCTCGAGGCAACTCTTTGAGCTGTTGCGACAGTTTCAGGAATATCATCATTCTGGGCCAGTAAAATTAAAGCAGATTTCACCTAACTTCTCTTCAAATATCAATGTTGGTGTGTATGAAAGCCTCACTAAGCCTAATCTTCAAATTTTGCGCAAAGCTCTCAGTAGTAGGAGGAACAAGCTCCTACATTCTGTTGTTACGCTTAATGGTATTGTTCATGTTCGCACTGGAAGTGATGGCAGGTGGATTAGAATTAATGATGCCGATTTGTTGTCTCAATTTTGCAATATTGATGTTGTTTCCGGTGAAGGTGATATTGCTGATGGTATTAACGTTGAAGCGGAATCCATTGTATCTAGAAGCACATCAGCTTATTCTGAATTCGTAACTCTGTCATGACTGCTTTTTAGCGTTATCTTCATCCTTATATAGGGAATACCCTGATAATACTCGCAGTAACTTGCATAATGATCCTCGTACCTTTTTTAAATTTGTAAATTTGAAGAAGAAAACTGATAATTATCCGTCTACAATGTGGTATAATGGATCCTCTAGTTGTAGCGCGCCCGATATTGCCGATAACTTTGCGTTGTTTTTTGAAGGCGCCTTTTCACCAGGCAACTTTGTCCCATTATATCTCGTGATATTATCTTGAACGGTATCAAGGAGCTTAAACTGGACTTTTCCTCTGGTCCTGATGGTGTTCCACCTGCATTCTTGAGATCCTGTTCTGATGCCTTACTCACTCCATTAGAACTCATCTTCAATAAATCTCTTCAGGCTGGTAGATTTCCTACGTTATGGAAGAGCTCCTTTATAATTCCTGTTTATAAAAAAGGGCATAAAAACCTTATAATAAATTATAGGCCAATCGCGAAGCTTTCCTACATACCCAAATTGTTTGAATCTGTTATATATTCACAGCTTGTTGGGCAATTTTAGGGGTTAATCTCATCTAATCAACATGGCTTTCTGCCTGGTAGATCGACGACAACTAACCTGCTAGAATTTACATCCCACATTATCTCTGCCTTCCAACTAGGTCTACAGACTGATTGTGTCTATACCGACTTCAGCAAGGCATTTGATAAGCTCCCTCACTCCGTGATTATGCTTAAGCTTGAAAGGTTGGGTTTTCCGCCTTTATTGCTCGACTGGATCTGCTCTTACTTAAAAAATAGGACTTACCGTGTCTCTTTCCGTAATACTTTATCCAGAGTCGTTAGGGCTTCATGTGGTGTGCCGTAAGGTAGCCATCTGGGGCCGTTTTTTGTTTATTCTTGCTATTGACGACATCGTCACTCTGATCAAGCACTCCAAAGTTTTAATCTACGCAGACGACATGAAGATTTTCTCATGCGTTAGAAACAATTATGATTCTTCTTGTATTCAGGCTGATTGGAATACCTTCAGGGGTTGGTGTGCCTCAAATGGACTGCAACTTAACCTGGATAAATGTGAAGTTATGTCATTTTCTAGGAGCATCAATCAGCTCGTCTTTGTATAATCAAAAACTACTGCGGAAACTACTATCTGTCGTGTGGAATCCGTTACTGACCTTGGAGTAAAGCTAGATAAGAAACTCGATTTCACTCTTCACATGAATGACATCGTATCTCGGAGTAATGCAGTCCTGGGTTTTGTTAAGCGGTGGTCAAGGGAGTTTTCTGATCGACAGACCCTAATCCACTTATTTTGTTCTTTAGTTAGACCAATTATCGAGTATGCATCTCAGGTTTGGTCTCCCTGCTATGCTGTTCATTCTAGACGCATTGAGTCGGTGCAGCGGAACTTTGTTAGGTTCGCACTATGGGACCTCCCGTGGAATAATCCATTAAGGCTTCCTCCTTATGAGGATCGCCTCCGATTGGTTAATATGAACTCGCTGGAGGAACGACGTAGAATTGTTGACCTAGTATTTATTCACCAGCTTTTGAACTCGAATATAGATTCTGGCACTCTCGCAAGGTGAATAGGTCAATTGATTCCAGGCTTCTGCCTGTGAATTTGCACCTTCTGAGTTAGAAGGGTTAATTCTATATTATTTGTCTATTGTCTACCCAACACTTGTTCACCGTGTGATACCAGCGAACTATAAAGTTTCTTGACTAGTTAATCTCAGAGCTATACTGCTGTAATTGTTTGCGGTGACTTTAATGTGAACCTCTTGAGGGTAAGACGCGGTATTTCTCACTTAAATTTTATCATTCAGCAATCCAATTAGCACGTTGTTAATTCCCTTCCCACGTATTTTAATACTGCCTTACCATCTCTACTAGACCTTCTGTTAACCTCTAATCTCTGTAAGGTTCTGTTTCACAATCAGATCAGTCCGCCCAACATTCTGGACCATGATACTGTTTTCTTGTGTTATGACTTAATAATTGACAATAGCTCTAATATTCGAACTGTTTCTTTCCGTAATTAAAAAAGTATAAATGTTGATTCCCTGCTTCATAAGTGTAATAGTATCCCTTGGAGTGAGATATACACTGCTAATAACACCAATGATAAATTTAATATTTTTTATACATATGGTAATGAGCTTTATGAAGAATTTGCTCCTTTAGGAACGAGAATATTGAGACATGAAGCTATTCCATGGTTCTCCTCGGACATTCAAAATCTCATAAATGAGTGGGAACTATTGTATCGCCGTTATAGAGCGTTGAGGTCCGAGGATTTGCGGTCCGCATACAAGAGTGTTCGTAACCTGGTGACAGCTAAAATTTCTGCTGGTAAACGTAACTATTTTCGTGCAATATTTGACCATAAAATTTCAACCAAGGAACTGTGGAGTAATCTACGGAAATATGGCGTTCATCAAAAGATTGACCCTCCATTTAATATTGAATCTGATGTCCTAAATCAGCACTTCTGCTCTATTCAAGGCCCAACACCTAGAGATGTAAATATGCACAACAGTCCTTCTAATACCGCTATGGTTTTTGATGGCTTTGCATTTCGTTGTGTTGAAAATGATAATGTTGTGATTGCTACGAGTGACATACGTTCGCAGGCGGTCGGTTCTAATGTAATTTCTCTCTTTTTAAAGTTATTATCGCCATGCGTGCTGCAAGTCGTGATACATTTGATTAATTATATTATAGTTACTTCATCTTTTCCAGATGTATGGAAGCATGCTCTTGCTCACGCTTGTTGCCCCTCCACCCCTTCTGACTTTAGGCCGATTAGGATATTATGTTTCCTGGCCAAAGTGTTCGAGAAACTTATTAGTAACCAACTTATTGACCACCTCAATTGGCACTCTTATCTTTCTAAATGGCAGTCGGGATATCGATGCAATCACTCTTGTGAGACTGCTCTGCTAAGGGTGTCAACGGACTTAAGAGCTGCTTTAGATATGGAAGAGATCGGTTATCCAGTTCTTTTAGATTTTTCTAAAGCTTTTGCCAGTCTTGATCACGAAATTTTGCTACACAAATTGTTGACTCAATTTTTTCTGTCATCTTCCGCTGTCAAACTTATTTCTAGCTTCCCCTCTGGTAGAACTCAACAGGTTAAGACTGAGGTTGGTCTTTCGATTTCTGCAAGAATCACGTGCGGTGTGCCTCAGGGTTCTATCTTGGGGCCGCTACTATTTTTCTCATACATCAATGACTTGGCTTCTGTAATACGGAACTCTCAAATTCAGTTAATAGCATTCACACTCACGTCAGCAAGCTCTGCCAAGATCTAAATCGCGTTGTTGTGTGGTCAGGAGACAATTTACTTCTCCTCAATCACTTTAAGTCATGCTATATTATTCCTTCTCGAAACGAAAGCCTTAATTACTTCACCTTTCCTGTACCTTATCTTGAGAATCAGCCGATGGTTAGAGTTGATAAGGCAAGGAATCTGGGAGTTATCTTTAACAGCGGGATGACTTGCTGTGATTATATCAACTCGTCTCTTACTAAAATTTACGCCACACTAAGAAGGCTCTTGTGGACGGCGTCCCTTCTACCAAAGAATACCCGCCTAGGCTTAATTAAAGCTCTCGTGCTTCCTTTGTTCACGTATGGTATAGTGATTTTTCCTTGTCTTATTTCATCCTATGTGTCTTCTATTGTTGGTTGCCTCCTTAGAACTTACCTAAACATAAGGTCCAAAAAATGATTTACAGCGAGTTTTTTGAGTACTTCCGCTCGATAATCCTGTTTCTCCATTCGCAACGTCGCTGTCGCTTTTGCATAGGTTCAGAACACTCGTTGGTGAGCGACCTATGCTGGTAAGATAATGTCGCTTTTATTGATTGTGTTCGGTTCGTTCATGCACTGCGTCGTGGTGATCATATTTCATCCTATGTGTCTTCTATTGTTGGTTGCCTTCTTAGAACTTACCTAAACATAAGGTCCACAAAATGATTTACAGTGAGGGCCCTGAGTACTTCCGGTCGCTAATCCTGTTTCTCCATTCGCAACGTCGCTGTAATGTACTTTTGCCTAGGTTCAGAACTCTCGTTGGTGAGCGCTCTTTTTTTGTTCAGGCTATTCGACTTTGGAACTCACTTCCTTAACATATTCACAGAATGGCCGTGCTCGGAGCATTCCGCAAGGCTTTATCGGAGCATTTTGAAGTTCAGTTATAAAACAAAATAATTTTTCTATTTTAATCGTCGTTGTGTACTCTAACCTTTACATTACTCTTTATTATATTTAAGTTTTGCTTATTCGTTCTCTCTTCTATTTTGATAAATTGTTTATATATATTTTTCAATTATTACTTATTTCATTTCATTTTGGATTACTTACTTTCATACTATATTTATCTTTAGTCATCTTGTTAAGTAAACCTTCCAAAGATTTATGTACAATTATTAAAGATGTATATTCTTGTTGTACTACTGAATAAATTATTGTATTATTGTAAGACTTCAGGAAGTACCCTAGATAGTCCGCGGGATAGCACCATTTATTTTTAATGATTAATACATACTTGAAACTTCGTGAGTGGCTTCCTTTTGGCGAGTCTACTAAACTTTCTCTTCGACTTTATTCAAAAGTGCTGCGTTCTCAAGTGAGCATGATCGAAATATGCATTTTTCTTTCTTGATGAGTACATATTTAGTTTTAATGCATTTACAAGATAATTTAATAAGAAATTCCAAAAATATTTTGTTCGACAAAAATAATGCTGCGATGAGTTTGTCTACCACCGCGAACATGCCGTACGTAAGCATTTTTGTTTTTCAATACACATTCATAGTTCACTTTTGCTGTGGTAGACAAACTCATCGCAGCATTATTTTTGTCGAACAAAATATTTTTGGAATTTCTTATTAAATTATCTTGTAAATGCATTAAAACTAAATATGTATTCATCAAGAAAGAAAAATGCATGTATTTGGCATATTTCGATCATGCTCAACGATCAACGATCAACGCAGCACTTTTGAATAAAGTCGAAGAGAAAGTTTGGTAGACTCGCCAAAAGGAAGCCACTCACGAAGTTTCAAGTATGTATTAATCATTAAAAATAAATGGTGCTGTCCCGCGGACTAAGAGGTTTTAATGACGGAGGTTTTAATAATCATGAGTGGCAAAGGCGACGTATTTCAGGTATTAATAAAATCTAAAGTATAAAAGCTGGACAAATGAAACTTAGTGTGTTTTATTACTCTGGTAGCTACATCTTATCCTAAGAATTTGGCCTCTCTTATTTTATCCAGACCGAAGCTATGACTGTTCGAAATACGACGAAATACTTCGAGGAAAGGTAGGTAGTGCCAAGCCTTGGTGTATAAAGTCTACTAAACATTTTGAGCTTCTTATAGAAATCACTTACATTGAAAATATATTATATTATATAAAGGTTGTTCTTATTTTCGTGTTTCACATCTTCCGATAGGGATAAGAACGAACAACGCGAACAAATTGTGAAAGTTTTCTTGGAAAACAATGGCTCTATCGTGAGACTTGAAACTCATAGAAAATTAAGTTTCACTTTTGGTCCTCATGAACGCCCAACTGAGCGAACTATTCCTTGAATTACGGATAAATTTCGCACCGTGCCAAAACTATGAGTACAGAAGCCACAATCGCTACTGTAGACGAGAGTGTGTCCGAAGACCTAAATTTGTCAATACGCCGCGGCGTACAAAAAAATTGGCACTTTGCTCGTCCACCACATGAAAAATTTTGTGGAAAGAACTTTGTCTTGATCCATATAAGATCCAGTTGGTGCAAGAATTAAAGCGGCAAGACCATGGACAACGTTGTACGTTCGCTCGATGGGCCCTGGAAAAGTTGGCTAAAGATTCGCCTTTTTAACGCAAAATTGTGTTCAGAGACGAAGCGCATTTCTCGCTTAATAGATACGCAAACAAACAAAATTGCCAGTTCTGGAGCGAGAGCACTATTCACGAGATTCTCGAGACATCATTACGCCCAGAAAAATGCACTGTGTGGTGCAGAATATATCCAACATCGCAGTCCATGGGCCGCGCTACCGCGCTACCGTGCTATGATTAACGATTACTTTTTCAAAACTTCGACGATATTGATACTGAATAATTTTAATTCCAACAGGAGCTACGCCCCAAATCGACTAATTGAAGACTGTTTTTGGCAACCATGTTATTTATTGCTTTGGCCCCGTTAATTGGCCACCTAGATCGTGGTATTCGACACCGCCCGACTATTTTCTGTGGGAATATGTCAACTCCTTGATCTATGTCGACAATCCCAACACTTCAGATGGATGGGAAACCAATACTGAGCGTGTCATCAGTGAAACACGGTCAGAATTGTGCGGAAAAGTGGTTAAAATTTGAACCAATCCTATGGAGTTCATCTGGCGGAGCCGAGGTGGATATATGCCCCTAGTTACATATATTCAAGCGATAATCTCACGAATTTGGGCAATAATTTCAATATTTGTGTGTGTTGAAATATTTATTGTTTTATGATAGCAAAAATCCATCTATTGAAAATATGATGAGTCGCCTAAAGATGTTGTCTAGACTCCATAAATTTAGTTTAAGTAAAAGGGTAATAAAACTTTCTTTCAGGGAAAATCCCTTCATTTATTGTAAGTGCAACAAAACATGTGTTGTTAAAAAAGGGCAAAGTGGATATTGGAAACCTTCAATACGTCTGCAGCAGATTCTTTTATACTTTCAGGATATTTAAAGAATACCTTAGGATATTTTTTCTAGTCTCACGTAGATTTTCTTTACGCTAAGTTCATGACTGCCTTCCGAGTGTTTGTATCTTTGAAAATAAAATTCTCACTAACGTAATCAAAGTGTTATCAATGAAATTTTTAGTAACCTATCTCCCAACAGGTTATGGGCCCAGGTTACTTTGTGCTTTAGTAAATTTTTAATTGAGTTCTGTGTAAAAAAAAAAGTGCGTTTATATAAATTCTGTCAGTGTTATAATTGTATAAACTATTTATTTCTTTTGTTGTGTATCCCGCAACTATAAACAATGGAAACGACAAAATCTAAAAGAAATATTAAAGCCTTTGACGGTGACAGATATAGTGTTTGGAAATTATGAATTCGTTCATTATTGAATGAACTGAATGTAATCAAAGTTATTGATAATGAAGCTCCTGAAGAACTTAATAGAAAGTGGAGAAAAGCAGAACGTGTCGCAAAAAGTGTAATTATTGAATATTTAAGTGATTCTTTTCTTGGTTTTGCTGATTCAGCAAGTACTGGAAAAGCAATTTTTCAAAAACTGGATACAATATATGAACGTAAAAGCCTTGCTACTCAACTGGCTTTACGAAAAAGATTATTAGAACTTAAATTACAAGGCGACGTATCTTTGATAGAACATTTTAGAATTTTTGATGATCTAGTTACGGAATTATTAGTGGCAGGTGGAAAATTAGAAGAACCTGATAAAGTGTCTTATTTATTATTGACACTTCCATCATCTTATAACGGTGTAATTACTGCAATAGAAACTTTATCTGAGGATAATTTGAATTCAGCTTTCGTGAAAACAAGACTCTTAGACCACGAAACAAAAATAAAAGCTGATAATCGTGATACAAGTGCAAAAGTGCTGAACGTTGAATATCAAGATCATGCAGTGAAGAAGAATAATTTTAATAATCGAAAGCATTTTAAAAACAACCATCAAAAACAATATAAAGGCCAATCATTTAAACCATATAAAGGAAAATCGTCTCATGGAAAATGTTATCACTGTGGTAGAAAAGGCCATATTAAAAATGATTGTTATTATTACAAGAGGAACGCTCAACATCGAAATGTTGAGAGCAACAATAATATCCAAACTGCACAAATTGCCCAGTCATCAAAAGAAAGTACACCCCGTGCAACAAAAAGAGCCGCACGTGGTTTGCTTTTTCATATCTTCCCGGCTCAATTCGTGCTAAATAGATGTCCAAATTGCTTTTAACGGTTGTTAATGTGCAACAGCACTCTTCTGCTACGAATATTCACTGTGCACAGTTGCATACATACATAGGGTTCGAGACGTTATTAAGGCAAAGGGCGGTACTACAAAGTACTAATTTTTTTTAAACTCAATTTTAAAACTTTTAAGTTTTGAAAATACATTTTTAAGTTTAATAAAAATAAAGAGATATTGTTGGCTTACTGTATTTTTAATTTTTTATGAAATAACATTGCATTAAAAATTTGAACAAAATGATTTTTTTTTTGATTTCGAACGAAAAACTAAATTTTTTTTTTTGAAAACAAATTACATATTGCATAAAACATACTTTTTTAATTGGGTTATGTGTGAATAATGTAAAATACAGAAAAATTACATAATAAATCGTTGTTATTTAACTTTAAACGTGCGGCTCTTTTTGTTGCACGGGGTGTATTTCAAGTTTCGCATGTATGACTGGAGAGTATTCTGTACATAATCAAAATAATAGTTATATCGAATTCATCTTGGATTCGGGAGCATCTGATCATATAATTAATAGAGGAGATCTAGTTGAGGATTTCACGGAATTACAAAACCAATAAAAGTCTTAATTGCGAAGAAAGGAGAATATATTACGATAACCAAGAAGGGCTCATTGAACGTCATTAGCAACTTAGGTGTACCAGGAGTTTTGGAAAATATCTTTTATTGTCCGGACATCCCAAATAACCTATTATCAGTGAAAAGAATGCAGGAAGCCGGTTTGGTAACTATTTTCAATCACAAAGGTGTCGAAGTAAGAAATAATAAAAAGGCCATCATGACAGGTGAGTTTTTAAACAATTTGATTGGTATTAAACTTATAATTAATAAATATGCTGAAGTAAATATTGCTAAACATGAAAATTATGAATTATGGCATCAGTTTTTAGGTCATATAGGTAAAACCAAATTTTTAGAATTAAAGAATAAAATTATGATAGGAGATAAAGAGCAGATTGAAAATGTTTCACCTAATGATAGTTTATGTGAGTCTTGTATTAATGGTAAATTAGCACGTTTATCATTTAATAGAATTAAAGATAAAAGCCATGTAAAACAACCATTATTTATAGTCCACTCAGATGTTTGTGGTCCTATCACTCCTTCTACGGTTAATGATGAAAACTATTTTGTTCTTTTTGTTGATCAGTATACCCAATATTGTGTTACCTATTTAATTGCATATAAGTCTGAAGTTTTTACAGTTTTTCAAGATTTTGTATCAAAAAGTGAAACTCATTTCAATTTAAAATTAGTAAATCTTTATTGTGATAATGGTAGAGAGTATTCATCAAATGAGATGAAGGAATATTGTGTTAAGAACGGCATTACTTATCACTTGACAGTTCCACCTACTCCACAATTAAATGGTGTTACAGAACGTATGATTAGAACGATTACTGAAAAGGCTCGTGCAATGATTGCTGGAGCTGGGTTAGATAAGACCTTTTGGGGTGAAGCTGTTTTAACTAGTACATATCTAATTAACTTAACACCAACTAGAGCTCTGAAACAATTTAAAAAATTGATGAAAATTTTATGAAAAATCACTGAAAGGTGTTGGTTGGGTATGAACCAAATGGGTATAAGGTGTGGGATGTGGAAGCTGGATAGTTTATAGTAGCTAGAGATGTTATAATTGATGAGACTAGTTTTTTAAAAACTTCACCAACAGTTAAGACTGAAGGGGTTAATTTTGAAGACACCCAAAATAAAACTGATGTATCTGACGTATTGTCAAAATCAGTAGGTAACTCTAATAAATCTGGATAAGGGACATGTATTGAAAAATATATATTTAGTACTTTATGTAGATGATCTTGTAATTGCTACTGCAAATTTGGACACAATGAACAGTTTTAAAACTTATTTAATGAAGAAATTCAGTATGACTGATTTGAAAGAGATCAAACTCTTTTTAGGAATTAGAGTCCAAAGAAATGAAAATATATTAACTTTAGATCAGAGTTAATATATAAAGACAATACTGAGTACATTCAATATGTTAGACTGTAAACCTGTTAATACTCCGCTTGAAAGTAAATTAGATTTTATAGCCTTAAATTCTGATGAAAAATATGATGCCCCATGTAGAAATGTTGTGGGTTGTTTGATGTACGTTATGTTGTGTACAAGACCTGATTTAAGCACAGCTGTAAATATTTTAAGCCGTTATTTGAATAAAAATAATAATGAATTGTGGAAAAATTTGAAAAGAATACTTAGGTATCTTAAGGGATCAATTAAATTGAAATTGACATACGTTCGAGGCGAATTTAATGATGTTTTAAGTGGTTATGTGGACTCAGACTGGGGTGATGCAAATGATAGAAAAAGTACAACTGGTTATTTGCTTAAATTGTTTGAACGTTGTACAATTGCTTGGAATACAAAAAGACAAGCCTCTGTAGCAGCTTCATCTACTGAAGCAGAGTATATGGCTCTTTTTGAAGGCGTTAGAGAAGCCATGTGGTTAAGATCTTTAGCTAACAGTATCAATATAAAAATTTTAGAACCTATAATTATATATGAAGATAACAATGGAGTATTGCAAGTAATCCAACCAGTCATAAGAGATCGAAACATATCGACATAAAATATCATTTTTCTCGTGAACAAGTTGAAGATAAAATAATCATATTAAATTATAATTCAACAGGTAATCAGTTAACTGATATGTTAACAAAACCTCTACCAGCAGTAAAGTTCCTGGAATTAAGAAAAGGACTGGGTCTGAAGTAATATTAAGTTTTGTTTTGTAACTTAACATTAAGTAAGATGGTCTGATTAGGTTTTGTTTGGGTTTTCCTAATCCTTAGCAACAAATGTTGGATCATATGTATATTCCCCAAAAAGGAACATAAGGAAGGTGTGTCACAAAATTAATTTATAAGTTATACACTGAATTACATTATAACAATATTAATGTATTATGTTTTGTTTTAACAAGTAGATATTATTCAATAGATTAATTTTTGAGGAGGCGTGTTGAAATATTTATTGTTTTATGATAGCAAAAATCCATCTATTGAAAACATGATGAGTCGCCTAAAGATGTTGTCTAGACTCCATAAATTTAGTTTAAGTGAAAAGGTAATAAAACTTTCTTTCAGGGAAAATCCCTTCATTTATTGTAAGTGTAACAAAACATGTGTTGTTAAAAAAGGGCAAAGTGGATATTGAAGACCTTCAATACGTCTGCAGCAGATTCTTTTATACTTTCAGGATATTTAAAGAATACCTTAGGATAATTTTTCTCAGGTAGTCTCAGGTAGATTTTCTTTACGCTAAGTTCGTGACTGCCTTCCGAGTGTTTGTATCTTTGAAAATAAAATTCTCACTAACGTAATCAAAGTGTTATCAATTAACTTTTTAGTTACCTCTCCCAACAGTCTGTTTTCTTAAAAGGAAAATTGTGACACTCTAAAATAACACCCTGTATTAAAAACTGATTCAATTTTAAGAGTTGTGAAGCACCAAGTAAAGAATATCTCTTCCGACTGTATATTAGAGCAAGAATCTATTACACAATAAATTACTTTAACAAAGATATACGAACAAGTAATAACCGACGCAAAGTCCTTACACTGAGTTATTAGTAAGAAATTAGTTACATATAAATAATAAAGTAGTAGTTTTTAAAAAAAGTTAAACTGACTTCACAAAAAGCGCTAAAAATAAAATTAATAAAAAAAAGTGAAAAATAAAATAGTTTTAAAAAAACAGTTCAACCACTTCACAAAAAGTGCTAAAAAGTATAAAATAATCTGTAATTTTATATTTATTACGACATTTTAAAGTCGGTGCAAGTTAAACAAACAAGAACACTAAAAAAAAATATTTAATGCTCCTTCCTTACGATCACATGAATTTTATTTTTCACTTTTTAGTGTGTTTGATACGATACGACTCGAAAAATTCTGCTCATACGAACAAACCAATTTCAACAGTTGCGGAGGTTGTGTACTCTATAGAAAGGAGCTCCGGCATCTGAAACCGAAATCTGGCAATATATTACGAAATTAGTCCCCGTAACCCTTTCATACCCTTTCCTTAAATACAACATTTTTACCAACGCACTAGTGCGCCATCATACTCTATACAGCAAGAGAAAATCATCACAGTCAGAGAATCATCGTAGTCACTCTAGGTACAACATTTTTATCATTTACCAATCAGGAAGCGTATTCTGTACAGCAGAAGCAAAATCATTGAAATCGATCTACACTTTATGAAGCTAGACGCCCTGGTATCTTATCTTTCAACTCTCACCATAAGCCACATTTTTTGTCATGACAGAAATAGCTACTCTATGCATTAAGAATCATCTAAATCAGTCCACGCGCTACAAAGTTAGACTACTGGCACTACAACCCTTGGTCAACATTTTTCCTTATAAATAGTTGCAATGATTTCAACAAAAAAGAATCATCCAAATAGGTATATGCGCTAAGATGATGGGTAATGACCCCCTTCCCACCTCATTACTTTTTGTGGTGGTACCAACGGGGAAACATACGCTATACATCAGAAAAAGAATCAAAAAAATTGATCCACTACCACCTTCTACCCCCCCCCCCCGTCCCCTCCAACAAAAAAGATTTTTTCCATTTTTAGGCGAGCATATTCTATACAACAAAAAAACGAACCATCGAAATCGGTTCATGCATGAAGAAGTTGGGTTCCACCGTCACCCCCACCCCACCCGGCCCTCACCCCTCCATTATAATTTTTGGCATGCTACCAATCGGGGAACCCACTCTAAAAAAAACAATCATCCAAATCGGTTCACGCGTTAAGAAGTTAGACTACCCCTTCCCCTCCCCACCCCACCGTAGGACCAAATTTTTTTTATATTGCTAGTAGGGGGATTATGCTCTATACAACAGAAGAAGAATCATCTACATCGGTCAACGTATTAAGAAGTTAGGTTTCGGCATCGCCCCCCACCCCACTAAAAGTTTTTTTAATGGTACTAATCGGTAAACAAACTCTGCCTTACCACCACAGAAATCATCAAATTCGGTCCACGCGTTACAAAATTATGCCTGCGTCACTACCTGTATAGAGTGCTCTGACATCGAACCTTGCTGAAGTTGTTAGGTAATATAGAGCTCCTAATTGATATGGGGCGTATTCTCAGAGCCCTAAATCCTAGAACTTCCTTTTGTATCTGAAATCCTTGAGATACATTTTATTTCTTAATTTTATTTATTTTAAACTTTTTATTTTTATTTTAGTTGTTTCCAGTTTGGTTGTTCTGGCTCGACGAAATTCTATTTACATTTTTTTGTATCCTACTTTACATTTAATACATAGATAGTTTGTTCAATATTTTATCTGTATTGAGTACAGTATTTTATTGTCAATGATATTATGATATTTTTCAAAGTGTTTGTGTTTCACACTGTTCAAAATTTGTAGCTACTGCTACATTACTCCCTCCTCAGTGAAAACGTCCATTTTAAGTGAATCGTAAAATTAAGAATATGATGAATAATAATACTGTTAGTAATAAAAAGTTATAATTGAAATTTTACTTTCTTTTTTGTCTTGTTTTTGATTGTTGTAATTGTCTGCTCTGTGTGTTCGATAAATGCTGGTTTTAGTCTGTCAACTGAAATGTTCGTTTCTTTACCACGGTAGTCGATTTGATAATATTTATGAAATTTGTTTAATACTTTGAAAGGACCTTCATATGGGTTTTGTAAAGAAGATTTGCTTCTGTCGATTCTAACAAAAACAAATTCTGTATCTTTTAAATCTTTAGGTACGTAGATTTTAGAATTTTGCTTTCGAGAATGTGAGGGTTTGAAGTTATTTATACAAGATCTGATTTTACTTAAGAAATCTAATGGATCTTGAATTGTTGAATTGTTGCTAATAATAAATTCTCCTGGAACGCGAAGAGGTTGTCCATAGACAAGTTCTGCTGGAGAACATTGCAAGTCTTCTTTAATCGTGGTTCGGAAACCTAAGACGACTGCAGGTAATTGTGTTACCCAATTATTTTGGCCGTCACGAGCGCCTATGGCTGCTTTTAATTGTCGGTGAAATCGTTCTATCATTCCGTCTGATTGTGGATGATAAGGAGTACTGCGGATTCGATGTGATCCTAAAATTTTTGTAAATTCTTCGAATAATTTGGATTCGAATTGAGTACCCTGATCTGTGGTAATTTCTAGTGGAAAATATGGTTCATATAACGTGTTGATAACTGTGCTTGCCTGTATATCTTTGATTGGATAAGCTTCTGGCCAAAGAGTAAATCTATCTACTATTGTTAGAATGTAAGAATATCCATTTGAGGAAGGTAAAGGACCTACCAAATCTAAATGGATATGTTCGAATCTTGCTTTGGGTAGTTCAAATTTACCAATTTCTGATTTCGTGTGCTTGGTTATTTTGGCTTTTTGGCAATTGACACAATTTTTAGTAAAATTGTTAATATCTGTATTCATTCCGGCCCAAAAGTACTTAGCAACAATAGATTTTCGTGTTGTTCTAATTCCTGGATGAGATAAATTATGGATGGTATTAAAAATAATTTTTCGAAGTTCTTTGGGTATATATCACCGTGAATTTTTAGTAGAAACTTCGCACTAAATGTCAGACTCAGAAGTATTTAATTTAATTTTTACAAGCTTATATTTTGAATTATCTGGTCTGTTATGTTGAGTTATCAAAAGATGTGTAAGTTCTTCGTCACTATTTTGATACTCAGCAACAGTTCTTACATCGAATTTGGTATTGTTATGTTTTGAATGTTCGAAATTTTCGATAGAAATTCTAGATAAAGTATCTGCTACTGTATTTGATTTGCCTTTGATATGTCTGATATCGGACGTAGCTTGTACGTATTTATGTACTATTTTTTTTAAAGTAAAATTTCACTTTTTTTAATTGCACACTGATTTTAACGAAACTTAACTTCGCGATCACCAAAATGAAAGAACAACCCCTTGTTATAACTTTTAAGTTATATTAATATTTCGAGAAAAAAAAATATTATTTTTAGTAGAAAAGACAAATAATATTTTATTAGATAAATATTTTGAAAATGTGTGTTTATGATTTTTTAATTATGTAGTTGTGGTACAATGAAAGTAATTTAAATTATAAAAACACGTACCGTTGTTGTCTTCGTTTTTTGTTACGGTGTTGTGTTTTCTTCTTTCTTCCTATAAATGTAATCTTCTCTTTGATGTGTTGATTCGTTGATGATTTTTAAACTAGAGGATGCCTTACCCTGGTTGGGGGGCACCTCATAGTTCAAATATTGTTGATCTTGATTGTTGGTTTGTAATAATGATGATGCCTTACCCTGGGTGGGGGGCACCTCTTATTAAAATTTTATGTTGAATCTTGATGATTGCTTTAATAACGAGGATGCGTTACCCTGGTTGGGGGGCACCTCTTATTAAAAATTTGTTTCTTGAGTTGTTAAATCTTCGTTGTCTTCTTTTTTTAAAATGAGAGAATGGTAAGGTATTCTCTTTGATAGGGGGTATCTCTATTTTAAAATTTTGTTTCTTTTTTTGAGGGTTGTTGATTCTTCGTTGTTCGTCCTTGTTTACTTTTTTAAAAAAGCAGAAAGTACCTTACCTTGGGTAGGGGGTACTTCTGTTTTTAAAAAAATTTCGGGGTCACCAATGAAGTTGTAAGGTGATATAGAGCTCCTAATTGATATGGGGCGTATTCTCCGAGCCCTAAATCCTAGAACTTCCTTTTGTATCTGAAATCCTTAAGATACATTATATTTTAAATTAAAAAAAAGTATTTCTTAATTTTATTTATTTTAAACTTTTTATTTTTATTTTAGTTGTTTCCAGTTTGGTTGAAATTTCGACTGAAATTCTATTTACATTTTTTCGTATCCTACTTTACATTTAATACATAGATAGTTTGTTTAATATTTTCTCTGTATTGAGTACAGTATTTTATTGTCAATGAATGAATGATTATGATATTTTCCAAAGTGCTTGTGTTTCACACTATTCAAAATTTATCGAAGTGTACAGGTTAACTAAAATATATTTGACATCTGTACAGTCTGATTGGATATTATTAAAGTGGATTTTAAGAAAAATATTTTATTAATAATATAATCAAACTTATGAAATTTTAATTAAAAATTAAAAATTAAATTTGTAGCTACTGCTACACTTGCCATGTCCTCCTTCGACTTGTCAGGAAGCTGTTTCACTCCTTCTCTGTTGACTATTCCATTATTACTGATAAAGTAGCAAATATTTCTTCGAACTGGGGAAGTCTTCAGGTTGTTTCGGATGACCTTCATAGCCTGAATGATAAAATGGATAAGCTTCTTCAGAAATGTGATGCACTATATTCGAACTCTGAAAGCTTATTCGAAAGGTCCCATGACCTACGCCTCTCCGACGCTTTTGAGCACTTTCGGCCGCTTTGTTGTGACGGCGATGGTACCTCTCACTGAGGTGTTGATTCTGTCTTTCCTTTGGTAGAGGATATTAGGCGTGGCGTTGAAATGATTCGTAGTGTTCGTACCTGGACTGCTGCGGTTTCCGCATATTCTGCAATTATCGGCACAATCTTCATTGACGTTTTCACGGCCTAATATGTTACATGAGCCTACTGCCCCTGTTTTAATTGCCCCGGGTTTGAATCCTGCATCTGTCTCCGATGCCGCTTCTCCGCCCTTGCCTAAACAAAGGGGTTCGCGCCGTGGAAGGCGCCGCCCATCGCCTGATTCTGAAATATCCATCTACTACGCCAATGTAACCGGCTTGAGATCTAAAACGACTCGGCTTTATATGGGTATGACTGACTCTTGTTTTGACGTGATCTGTTTGACGGAAACTTCGCTGTGTGGTGGTATAGCGGATGCGGAGATTTTTGGTTCTGGTTACGTGGTCATTCGTCGTGATCTTCAGTATGAACTTAGTGCCCCGGTTGGTGGAGGGGTTTTGTGTGCTATCTGTCGTGATATTCCTCTGGATGTCATTAACGTCGCCGCCTTCGAAGATTTGGAGCTGATTTTCGTTTTTCTGCGGCTTCCGCGCAGGAACATCTTTATTGTTACTGTTTACATCCCTCCTGGCTCATCTCCCGTTATATATGACTAAGTATGCTCATTTGTTGACGACCTCTCTAACACCATTCTACCTTCTGACGAGTTGCTGCTTTTTGGTGACTTCAACTTGCCTGCTATGAATTGGGTGGTCACAGACGATGAGGGACTACTGCCGTCATTGTCTACTGCTCCTGCGATTGCTGCATCCTTTCTGGGTGTCATTACTTCTGTGGGCTTACGCAGACTTGTGGTGTGCCGGGTCGTTTCTTGGATCTTATTTTTTCTACTAATCCTGCGGGTACTCATGTGAGGCGAAGTGATACTCCTTTCTTGCCTGAGTCTTCCCATCATCCTGCTCCTAGCGTTGTTTTCTTCTTTGATCCTGTTGCCGTTGCTGTCCCGTTGATGGACGATTATTGTTACAACTTTAAAAGGCTGACACATCTTTCCTAAATGATTAGTTTTCGACTTCCGACTGGCATAGTGTCCTTAATGAACCTGACATTGATTTCACTGTGACTTCATTTTACAATATCCTTGCATCATGTTTTACTGAATGTGCCCCCGTGAGTACATCTTAAGGTCCCTGTTCCTCACAACCTTTCCGTAGTGACTGTCCAAGGTGCATAAGCAGCATCAATTTAATTTTATCAATTAAGTAGGAGAATTTATCTAACCAGCGCAACGAAAGTGCATTCACTTTAATAAGCAAGTCACACTCATTGTAACTTGATCGACCTACTTGTTTGGCAAGTCAATTAAAAGAAAACAATTAATGGGTCAAATGAATAAACTGACGGTGTGCTGCGTCACTATTTAGTATTTATGAAATGAGGAAATGTAATAATGTGACAAATTTAGTATTAAGCAATTAACTGTAAATATTTGATGATATTGTAATTAAACTGTAGAAATAGAAGTAGTGAGAGAATAAATCAGTTTAGTCATCTAACTTAACTCAGTCGTCTTACTTTGGTGGTGCGATAGTACTGTCTGTCGAACTTAGTGTCTTCAGACAACCATCCTTTAAACATTTGTTGGTCCTTCGAGCACTAGACAACCAGTTTATACCATTAAGTTGTGTGAGGTATCAGAAGGGTCTAGTGAAAATAAGTGATTTGTGAATGCTCATTGAAAATCTCTGTTGAACTTAGTGTCTTCAGGTAATAGAGCTTGTGCAGTATACAAATTAAATGAAGTTTATTAAAATCCCTATTGAAATTAGTGTCTTTAGGTGATAAAATCTTCCGCAGTATACAAAATCTTGCAATCGCTGTTGAACTGTCTTCACGCGAGCAAGAAAAAGTGAAATATTTATTGGAACACAACGGGGAGAAATAATCTCGCTGTTTATCTACAGATATAAGAGTCAGAGACTATCGCATGCCAAAGACTATTGCAACAACAGTCATATCGCTGAAAAGCGAAGCAATGGAGCAGTTAATGAAATCACAGAGGGCATATGCCTTAAAAATTCAGAAAATCTTAAGCGAGCTTTGGAAAGGTTTTGAAGAAAGGAACGACGCCCTGGAAGAATTCATTCGCCTCTGATTTCTTTACGGAAGTGGACAATTTGTACGAAGAAGCAAGAGAAATATTTGAGGGAGCATTAAGTGAACTAATCAAGTGTAACAAGTGCACAGATGAGCAAATAAAGCAACTTAAAAAGCAAAATGCAATCATAGAGTCACTTAAAAGAGCTATCTCTGTAGTCGAATCGGAAATTTTTACTCAAGGATCAGCAGCATTTTGTGTTCAAAAGATAAAACTACTAAACAATTACTGGCACCACATTGTGGTCAATCACGGTAAAATCATGGCAACGGGAGTATTCGAAGATGAATATTTCAATAACAACGTATTTACAAAGATAGAAGATGCGTACCAGGCAGTAATAATACAACTTTTAGAAAAATTAAATAGCCTGCAATCAGTCACGAATCATATAAGAACACAGCTACACGTTGATTCAGGTAAAAGAACACAAGTCAGATTACCAAGAATTGATATTCCAATGATTGAAGATTGGAGATTATCTAAGGTGGCAACCATTCAGAGATCTATTCACCGAACTGATCCACAAGGATAAAAATAAGTTAGGCGCTGCAAAATTGTTGTATTCGAAAACAGATCTGTCCGGTAAACCTAGCGAGCTAATTCAAAATCTCAATATATCAAATGAGAACTTTAATACAGCCTGGGGATACTCGATAAGCGCTATAACAACACGAGAACTCTCGTAGTTACTCAACTACGCACGTTATTGAATCAACGTTCTAGTGAAGGAATCAGCAGAAGCTATGAAGAAACTGCATGATACAACAACAGAATGTCTAGAAGGTATTTAAGGACACAAAAAACTGGGATCCATTAGTGATCTATATGCTTACGAAGAAATTGGATAGAGGAACTAATAGATTATACGAGCAGATACTAGCGGCGCCAACTGATATAAAAAAACTAAAGGAATTCCTTCAATTTCTCGAGAACAGATTCCAGGGTCTGGAAGCTGTTAAGCCAATTACACCTAGTGACAAGCAGATATCACAATTAGATAAGAATAAAAAGGGTGCCAGAGTTAAGTTTGTATTTTGTTTTCTTAGGAAAAAAAAATTTAATTAAATACAACTTGAAAATATATTTTATTTATCCTGAAAACGACCGGTCACAAACGAATCAAAATTATATCTGACTAACTTAAAATATTTTACAATTTTGAAGCTTCTGCTTCACACAACCTATTTTATTACAGACGCTAAATCAGCAGTTTTCTGGAAATCTGCAGGTAAATGACATTCTCGGAATTAAAATAAAGAATTACAATTTTGCTCTAACAATTATCTGGGAAAATGAACATTATGTTGCTTATGCTGAGTTAGGTAAACACTTACTTATGACTTATGACTTATGCTGGGCATGCAACTCCTCCCCCCTTTGTGTAGAGTGTAGGCCAAAGGAACTGGATCCTTGCAGGTTCGTTGGATGGAGCGTTTGTCGGGGTGTTTGATGCAGGATTAAGGTTGGGAATAACTGATGCTGATGCATATATTCCGTAATTGCTTTGAAATTTCCTGTATATCACGAGAAGGGTGAGTATGATTATGACGATGAGGGTTATGCTAGTTATCCCGGCTGATTTGTAGAGATCTTCGATGTGTACTTCTGATTACAGGAGACTTCTTTCCGAAAATTGATTATTTTCTAACTTTTTCAGGTTTAGATTGTTGGTGGCTATTGTAATGTTGATTTCGTTGAATATTGTAGGGTAAATGTTTATTTCGTCCCAGTATGTATTTTCTATTGTACTGTAGCTAATGTCATTAATTTTGATCTCACATCTATTGAAATGAATCAGTGCTGTTCTTTTGATCATTTGTGTTTTGGGGCCGCAAGTTGTGCAGATTGTTGTTTCAGGAACGTTGATGAGAAGTATGTAGTTGGGTTCTGGCTGGTAGATTTCCGTGATTTTTCGCCTTTCCTGTAGTTCACAGTGTGCTGGTCTGTTGTTTATTAAATTCCCGATGCATTGTGAGTTGTTGGTGTATTCTTTGTAGGTGGTTTCCTGGCAGTAATATATTTTTTCTATCTTCGGACATCTCTTGTCTAGGTATTGAATATTCTCGGGATTTGATATTAGGTAGGGTATTAACATTTCATATATATGTTTGTCTGCATCTATTATAACATTTGGCTTCTCAAATATTACTATATTAATATACATGTGAAAGTTCTGTTCTGCTTAGAATATGTTTCGAAATAATGTTTAATTTTGTTAGTATTATAGCCTCTGAAATGCTATTTATATGATCATTAAGTAGATCTATATTGTAATTTATTTGATTTAGGAATTGCAAATATCTAATCATAGAATCTTCTGTTCTAATCTTATTTGTGTAATGTTCTTGGAAGTGTCTCAGATAATCTGTGATAGTTTTGTTGCTGACTAATTATTATTATTATATTATAGTGACATTATCAAATCTTTCAATCATTTTTTTGTTAATTTTATTTTGTTGATTAATCTGGTTGTTGATATTATTTTCATTGTTTATTATTGATTAAATTTTTTTGTTAAGTTCTTAAGTTTTTTAAGTGTGCAAAACTAAAGCAACATGAGAGCCAACAAACAAAAATTCTTTAGTTAACGGGATTTTTTCTAGGAAGCTTGTGCACAATTACAAAACGAAATCTGTTACACATTTACGCAAAACACATTTTAGTATTTTCCGGTTAGTGCAATTGATAAAATCGCTTGATATTTTCCTTTCGATAATGGCGCGTAATAAGTATCACAATTGTTTTAAAACAAAAATTATTAAGGAGTATAATAACGGTGCTTCTCAAATTTCAATCGCGAGAAAGTATAGCATCAATAGATCCATAATTTCGCGAATTATTCAAAAGTATAAGATGACGGGGAATACAAACACATTGCATTTGGGTGGCCGACCGCGTAAAACGACAAGGCACACTGACAGAAGAATTTGTGCTCTAATTAAAAAAGAACCGTTTGTGACTTCAAATGAAATTGTGAAATCTTTGGATTTAAGCATAGATGCTAGTACAGTGCGGAGGCGGGCTTTGGAAAATAATCTAAGAAGCTACAGGCCAGCCAAGAAACCAATTCTTACAAAGAAACACATAGGAAAAAGGTGGGTTTCATATTGTAATCTTCTTCTATTACACAAATTCAAATTTACAGATTAAACTTTGCCAGAAATCACTTGAATTAGTCCATTGATAAGTGGAAGACCGTGCTTTTCAGTGACGAGTCAAAATTCAATATGATAAACTCTGACGGAATGAGCACTGTACGACGGCAAAAAGGAGAGCGACTCAATCCACGACACTGCAAGGTCACAGGAAAGCATGGAGGTGGTAGTGTGATGGTGTGGACCTGCTTTTCAGCTAGCGGAGTAGGTCCTTTTTCTGAAATAATTGGAATAATGGACCGTTTCAAATATAAATGTTGCCGCATGCCGAATGGGAAATGCCGCTTCGATGGGTGTTTCAACATGACAATGACCCGAAACACACATCGAAGTTGGTAAAGGAATGGATTAATGAGAAAGGGATTCAAGTACTTGATTGGCCGGCCCAATCCCCGGACTTGAATCCCATTGAAAACCACTTCGGGATTCTTAAACGACGAGTCGGGGGCCAACGTTTCCGAAATAAAACGGATTTAATGGAAGCATTGAAAGAGGAATGGAAAAATATGCCCCAGAGAACTATTACTAATTTAATAGAGTCAATGCCACGAAGATGTGCCCAAATTATTAAAAATAAGGGCCATTATACAAAATATTAGTATTAAGCAAGTAATAGCTCTCGAAGTAAATTTTATTTGAATTGTTGCTATTGTTTTGCACACTTAAAAACACCGAAGTTTGTTATTTTTTATATTTATTTCATTGTTATCATATTTTAGACTTTTGTGAAGTATGCCAATTTGTTGTTGTATTATTAATAGTTAATTTATTTATTTTTTTATTTATTTAAGCTTAATACAAGCTATTACGTAAAAAAATACAAAAATAAAAAATAAAATACAAGCTATAACTTAATACTAATTCAACAGACTATAATAAATGAATAATAAGAATAAATACATAAAAGGTATAAGCTACAATATGAGCTTTATATATTGATTAATAGCAGAGGGCGTAAGGAAGAAGAATTAAAGTAGGCGATCATAATCAAGATGGGCGGGGTCAAGATATAGGGCTTTGTGGAGTGATGATTTACTCATATGGAAGTCAAAAGAGGAAAGGTCGTTGACTTTTCGTAACATCCTGGTAATTGGCTCGCTTTGACCGTAGTTTGTGCGATGGCGGTCGAGTCGGAAAAGGGGAGTGGACCTAAGGTTACGGGGATTGGTATAGATGGGTAAAGATTGCAGGATGGAGGGGCAGTCTATGGCACCAGTTAATAATTGGTAGATGAAGAGAATGTCGGAAACATCACGACGTTTGCTTAGCGGTTGTAAGTCGATCAGTTTCAGACGGTTTTCATAGGGAGGAAGGTTGAATCTGTCAACCCACGGAAGATCACGTAGAGCGAAGCGAATAAACCTGCGCTGGACAGATTCAATCCTATTAATGTGAGTTGTTTGTGTAGGGGACCATACCTGGCTGGCATATTCAAGGAGAGGTCTAACGAAGGAGACGTAGAGAGATTTGGAAACATAAGGATTGGAGAACTCTCTAGACCAGCGCTTC
This sequence comes from Leptarthrus brevirostris, assembly GCA_964036015.1. NCBI lineage: Eukaryota > Metazoa > Arthropoda > Insecta > Diptera > Asilidae > Leptarthrus > Leptarthrus brevirostris. The sequence goes on along the minus strand of OZ038371.1, from coordinate 100,049,643 downwards.
ACAAACCCTAGCGCGGAGTTAGCTCTGTTAATTATGCTGTCAATGTGGGAACGGAAATTGAGTTCACTATCACAGATTATTCCTAAGTCACACAAAGAGGTAACGATAGGGACTGGTACGTCGGTTAACATATAGACTCTCGGGGTGGTGGTAAGACGCTTGCGGGAATAAGAGATGGACTGGCATTTGGAGACATTGAGCTCCAGAAAGTTTTTCATGCACCATGTGATGAATGAATCGAGGTCTTCTTGCAGGAGAAGAGAGTCGGTAGTGGAGGAGATATGTTTGATTATTTTCATGTCATCGGCATAGATGGACAACTCTGAGTGTTTGATGACACATTCAACATCATTTATTGTGAGGATAAAAATCAATGGACCAAGGTGGCTGCCCTGAGGGACGCCGGAACGAGCGACAATAGGGTTAGAAATGGATGAACTGAAAAGAATATTGTACTGACGGTTGTTGAGGTAGGATCGAATCCAGGAAATGAATCTGGGGGGGAAGCCTAGGCGATCGAGTTTGAACAAGATAACGTTATGGGAGATCTTGTCGAAGGCTTTACTAAAATCGGTGGCTATAACATCAACATCTTTACCGTTTTCCAGGGCACATAGGGTTTTAGAGACGAAGTCAGTAAGGTTGGTGGTTGTAGATCTACCTTTGAGGAAGCCATGCTGGTAGAGTGAGAAGATAGACTTACAGTGGAAGAACATGGAATCATAGACCAATTTTTCGAATAGTTTAGGTATGGATGATAATTTAGCAATGGGTCTGTAGTTGGACACATCGTTCTTGCAACCTTTTTTGAAGATGGGAATAATATACGAATTTTTCCATAATTGAGGGAAAACCCCTTGAGTGACCGAGAGACGAAAAAGCAAAGTAAGGGGTTGGACTAGATGCATGGCACACTTTTTCAGAACGATGGCCGGAATGCCATCAGGACCTGGGTGAAAGTCGTCCTCAAGCCTATTAATACTGGCGGCGATTAGTTCAGGATCAGGGTCAAAAGATGAAAACGACGTTTGAGTGCATTTGTCCATGAATGCAAAATAGTTAAGGTCGGGTTGTAGAGAATTGTCGCTGAAAGATTTACTGAAGAAGTATGCAAAGAGGTTAGCGATAACCTTAGGATCAGATGAAGAGGTATTCTCGAGCTTTAGGGTGGAAGGGTAACCATTGGATTTCTTCTTAGAATTAATAAAGCTATAAAAACGCTTGGGGTCGGATATGAGGCTAGTTTCCATCCGTTGGAGGTACTCATGGTAGAGGGTATCACAACGTTCAGAAAAAGAGGTATAAGCAGATAGATAGGAAGAATAGTCAGACTCAGTCTGGGTTAGAAGAAAAGTTTGCCAACGTTTATTTCTCCTGTTGCGAAGAGAGCGCAATTCTTTGTCGTACCATACGGGGGATGAGGAGTAGTTTTTACGAGGAAGAAGAGGGATAGATTGTGTAAGACAAGCGTGTATTTCCGAGTAGAACGCCTCTAAAGCAACGTCAACTGGGAGATGTTGAGGGATATCCCCAATATTAGAGTTGAGGAGCAAGTGATTTAATTTGTCAAAGTCGCCTTTACGAAAATTGAAGGATAAAGAAGACTCGGAGCCTGAAACGGCATGAGGGTGCTCGTAGGAGAAAACGAGGAACAAAGGAGGATGGTGACGGTCGAGGGAGGAGAGAAGATGGTTGCTTTCTGCGACAGCCGAGTTAACTGGGTCTGAAGAAAAGATTAAGTCTAATTGTCTGTCCAGGAAGTTCCTGACTCCGCTTACTGGAAAGAGACCTGAAACGGAGAGCTGATCGGTAAAGAAGGCTTCTTTGGCCGAAGACGCGTTAAGGGGGACAAAGTGAGAACAGTCCTCGGACAATGACCATTGGATACGGGGGAGGTTAAAGTCACCCAATAAAATAAATTCATCGGACGCGTTAGCGTTCTCTAGCAGGGTATCGATCGCTTCGATTATGGGCTCGTAGGCGTCAAGTGGTTGAGAGGGACGAATGTAACAACAGAGAATGTACAGAAGGCACTTATTTAGTGCTATTTTTATACATACAAATTCTGATATTGTAGAGTCGGAGGTCTTTAGCAGGGTGGCATCATAACGGTTGTGAGCAGCTATGAGAACCCCGCGACCTGGTGGCTCATTGGTGCCTATACAACCGTCAACACGGAAAATGGTATAGTTTGGAGGGAATAGTTCGTTGTCGAGAATTCCGGGTGTTAGATTGGTTTCAGTTAAGGCAAAGATATCGTGCGGGAATTTGTGAGAGTTAAGGAAAATATTTGTTGTTTTTGTACGAAGTCCTCTTACGTTCTGGTAATAGACCGACAAGCTGTTGGGGAGAGGATCTTGATCGGAAACCGCGGGTGCAATAGAGGGGAAGTCAGAAATAGGGAAATCAAGGGGGTTAGGAACGAAAGTAGTTTAAGGAGTCGTTACGACTTTTTTGAAGATGGGAAATACGGCGAGAACTCACGTACGCAGCATAGGTAGATAGATCTTCTGAAACCTTATGGGAAGGTATGTTGAATGATTCATGGTATTTAGTGAAGAGTTGGAGTAAAACTGATGGGTCTGTGGGCAGGCCTTCTTGTTGTATACTTAAGATCAGAATACTCACTATAATTAACTTTAATAAAAATTGATATAAAAACATATATTTTTCTTTTTACTGAAATTGTTGCTATTGTTTTGCACAACACTGTAAGTCCTCTCTTACTTCGAAATCTGGGTGTTAGCGTCTGTAGTATGTGTTTTAGTTCTTTTAATTTTAATTTAATAACGTTTAAGGAGTCTTTCGTTTCGTCTAGTTGTAGGCGTTAAAATTTATCTAGTGAGTCAATTATTTTGTCTATGTTTTGATCGTATTGTGTCAGTCTTATTACGTGGATTAAGTTGTTGTATCCTTGGATTGTCCGAGCTGTACCTAGTTGCATGGGTAGAACTCCCTTACTGTTGGTTAGGTCTTGGATTTCTATCTTTTGCCCCAACGTGGAATGAACATGGAATTTACGTTTTTACTTAAATTTTGACTTATGCAGCTTTTTATTTTGAGTAGTTAGTAAGGTAACATTCTTATTTTCCTCTACTCTATGTTTTGTAAATCTACGGGTTAATTTTTTTCTTCTACACTCTCTTTTAAAGATTTCTGTACCTTGTTGAAACTGAATTGGGGGTCTCTTCTCTTCTTTTCAAATAGTCATGGACGTTTTGGTGTTGAAGCCTCTCAAATTTATAAGTTCTACCGTAGAATACTTCGTAGGGTGTGAGTTTTGTGGAGGTGTGAATGCCGTTATTGTAACTGATAAGGGTTTCGTTGAGGGTTTCCTCATGATTTTTTTCTTTAAGTTTCCCACGGTTTATTCTATATATTTCGGTTAGAGTTGAGTGCAGTCTCTCAACAGGTGAATTACTACTGCTCTGATGAAGCGAGGTAATGTGGAGCTTTACACAGTATTGTTTGCAAAAATCTTTGAATATAGAAGCGGTAAATTGCACCAGAATCTGAAACTATTTTATTTGGGATGCCGTGTAGGCTTATATAGTGTTTAAGACATTTGATTATTGAAATACTATTTCTAGAGGTAATGGTGTAGGCTGCAGCAAATTTGGAAAATTTGTCCAGGTCAGTAAGGATTTGTTGATTGTTAATAGCGTAGATATCTATGTGCAAAATATCTAGGGGTTTGGTAGGTGTTTCAGGTATCGGGTACTGTACTTTGGGAGGATCTCTGTCATATTTCAATTTTTGACAGGTGTCACAATTGTTAATGACTTTACTGATTTTATTCTTCATGAATGGAAAGTAGAATTCTCTTTTAAGATGGGAAAATGTTTCATTAATGCCTCTATGGTTATTGTTAATGTGATAATCGATAATGATTTTATCCTGGTCGTCTATGTCTGTAATATCTTTGAGTATCTCTGTGCAACTGACGAGTTTAAATATCTTGGATTGGGAAAAAAATTTGGAATAACTACTTTGTACTCTTCTGAAAATGTCGTCATTAGTGTGGATTGCAGTTAGACGGTTAGGTGATGGGTATTTTATGAAAATATCAATTAATATTGACTCCGAATGATCGTTTAGGCTAACAGTTCTTCTTTGTTTATTCTCAAAAGGCATCTTTAGCTTGACTTCGGGATTTCTTCTTGATGTTTCAATAATGAGTAGTAATGTAAACTCATTCAAAGGACTCTCTGAGATTGGGATATCGTCGTTCATGTTTTCTTCCGCGGAATGTACGTAAATTCCTGAAAGTTGGGCAGAACGATCTCTTTATTCAAACTGTGTTTGTTTAGAATCGTCGGGTCGGCTTGGTTTCTACAATATCGTCTGGGTCGACATACTCTGGATTAATAAAGGAGGAAGATGCACCTGTGTCGACCAAGAACTTTAATGGGTGTCCGAAGGGAGATGAAATGTTTACATAAGGAAGGATAAAACCGTGTTCATTCACGTCTAAGTATCCGATTTGTCTATCAAGGCTGGTGGTGGAAAATTTCCTTCATCAACTTCGTTATTAGGTAATTCTAGTGGCATTGAATCAATATTGTAGTTTCCTTCGTCATGGTGGTCGTAGTAATTATCCAAGTCCTGTTTATAGGAGTTGGGATTCGGTGGACAATAGTTGTCGAAATTTGTACCTAAGCCTCCTTCTACGACATTAAATAGCTATTTGCTAGTGAAATTAAGTTGTCCGGTTGATCGAAAGAAATTGCTAAAGTGTGGTTTGCTTTGGGGTTAAGGACGATTAAGTCTCGTATTGCTTGAACCTAATTCCATTAGTTCTGGTTTATTGTGGAATTGAGATTTGACTTGAGATGTAAAACTATTGAATGAGGTTGTTCTCTGTGGCTGTTGGAAGAAATTATTATTAGATTGTGGGAATCTCTGTTGTTGCGTTAAATATTGAGTTTGAGTCGTTCTTTGAGGAAAAGGGGGTGTTTGAGCAAAGAATCTTTTTTGATTTCTTGTTTGTGGTATATAATTTTTATTGGATTTTGGGTGAGAATTTTGGAGTGATTTTGGGGGTAACGTTGGTTTATTACCGTCTATTTTGGAGTAGAACATATTTTGCCCTTTAATGCAAAATGCGAATGCTTCGGCGAGGGATTGTGGCTTCGTAGCCCGGATTATTTAGCCTAGTGGTTCTCTAAGCCCTGAAAAAAATCTAAGTGCGCATATATATATATATATATATATATATATATATATATATATATATATATATATATATATATATATATATATATATATATATATAGGGACTTTTTTGCACTGACAAAGTTTGGGTCCTTTTCATGAATATTCACATGATTTGTCATACTCGCAAGTATTTCCACGATTTCACTATAGAACTTTTCCACAGTACTGTTATTTTGCCTTGTTTTGTGCAAATCTCTTATGAGAGATGTTTCGTTTCTCTTGTCTGAGTAATGTAATATAAGGGTTTCTTTGATATTGTCCCAGATTAATGGAGTTCCATACATGTTCAGAAGTTCATTAGCTGGTCCCACTATCTTGTTTCTTATTGCTCTGAGCAACAATTGACCATATGTTGTGCCACTTGTTATTGCAATCATTGAGAGGATTTCGTCGACAATGTCGAGGAAATCGAAAAGTAACCTTGAATTCCCTTCAAATTTTGGCAAATCTTTGATTTCGTCGGGAACTCTCAGGGAGTTAAAAACATCTGTAAGTGTAACAGTTGTAGTGGCTGTAATACCCATATCAGTTTGGTTATTTATTAATGATGGTGGAGTCACTTGAAAGTTTTGTACGTTATTACTACTTCCTTCCATTTTGGATTCGTTGTTACAAGAAATGATTGAATTGTTTGGAGAGAAAAATGTATCTTTATTTCCGCACAAATTATCTAAATCACTTTCACTCTTATGTGCACTCTTGCGTTTAAACTAATTTCAAATTCTTTGTCACTTAAATTATTTATATATGTGGTATTTTTACTGTAACTTAATTTATCTAATTCAATTTCTGATTGAATATTATTTAAATTTTCACTTATATTCTCACTGGATCTAAATCTAAATGAGCTTAATCTATTAAAAATATTTGATACATGCTATGGAGGGTTTTGTTTTCTGGGATTAGGCATAAAGAAATTGAGAAATATTCAACCTTGACTTAGCCTGCCACATTTTCCGACGATGTTCCTTCGTTGTGGAGTTTTGGGCTTGAGAAAATTTTCCAGCGAAGATCCGCCGTTGGTTTTCTCTTATGATTGGCTTCTAGGTTTCATGAACGATAATCTTACATACGTCCGAGATGGAATCTCTGTTTTATCTTGGTTCCTTTTATTTCACTCGCTCTAAGCTTAGGGATTTCACTTGCGCAACCGATAACCCGTCGATTATTATATAAAATTCCCTTTACTTTTCTTGAAATTCACATTAAACCGATAAACCGTCGATATTTAGATGAATTTAAGATTAAGCGAACGAAAAAAAATCCGCACGACTGCGCCAGTTAAGTTTGTATTTTGTTTTCTTAGTCAAAAAAATTAAATTAAACACAACTTGAAATTATATTTTATTTATTCTGAAAACGACCGGTCACAAACAGAATCAAAATTATATCTAACTCACTTAAAATACTTTACAATGTTGAAGCTTCTGCTTCACACAACCTATTTTATTACAGACGCTAAATCAGCAGTTTTCTGGAAATCTGCAGGTAAATGACATTCTCGGAATTAAAATAAAGAATTACAATTTTGCTCTAAGAATTATCTGGGAAAATGAACTTTATGTTGCTTATGCTGAGTTAGGTAAATTTGTATGGCACGTGTACTTATGCTGGGCATGTAACTCCAGAGCAATATATCATGGCATAAAATATATACTTGTGAGAAGTTCAGACAATTGGGGGTCCAACAACAAATTATCGCAAACAAGAAGCGCATTTGTGTCAAAACTGCTTAACAATTGGACATAGTACATCTAAATTCAAAAGCTATAAATCAAGCCAAATATGCCAGAAAAAACACCATACGCTCTTGCACTATCAGAACCTCAATTCCACAAGCGAAGCACCAAATACAGCGGCAGTCCTGATGCGGATGCACTAACTAGTTACAAGGATCGACTTCTGCAACGAATGTGATTACACATATGGCCAGCAACCGCATTGGGGTTAAAGTATTATTAGCTACAACCGAAATTCTAGCAGTCGATAAGGCAGGAAATTCGACTAAACTCAGGGCCCTTATTGATCAAGGGTCGCAAGCTACCTTTATAACTGAAGATGCAGCACAACGCTTACGGTTACCTCGAAAGAAAATTCAAGCCACTGTGTTCGGGGTACTAGGAGTCAGCCCAGGAACAGCACAGTCAAGCATTGAGTTAACAATGACGTCAAGACTCCACTCAGCATTTTCAATTACTACAATAGCGCTCGTTCTAAAAAATTTTACGAAATTTCTACCTACTGAAAGAGTAACACCGAGTACTTGGGCACATGCGAGCAATCTCATGTTGGCCGCTCCTACATTCGCAGTACCAGGAAAAAAGGAAAAATTGACGTAATACTTTGAGCTGAATTATGCGGGAATATGTTACTTGAAAACGTTTTGCGTGGACTAAAAGACGCTCCGGTATCACAGCAAACGGAGCTAGGTTGGATATTATCTGGAGGCATACAAAACATCAGCAAAGATGAGAGAATTATGTTTCGAATATCAGAAGTGGACCATTTGAAAGCTTACAAAGATTCTGGGAGTGTGAAGATATTCAAAGCGAGAGTATTGTCACAGAATCGCTAAAAAAAAATTGTAAAATCCACCGTGGACAGGAAACTTTCCTACCTGACATAAAGTTTACACAGAAGGATAATGGACAGACACATGAAAATCTTTTCTCCGCAAAACGGAGATCAGATAGAATGAAGGACGAACGGTGATATAAAAATAGGACCGCACAGCTCAGTCTCGGGTTTTTTTCTGGTTATCTTCTTTTTCCACCATCGAGTTGACAAAATAGTGTTCTGTAAAAGAAAAGAAAATAAAAAGTTACTGAAGTTACTCGCAGAGTTTTCTTTCGCGAGTATCCTACAATTTTGGGTGAAGTTTACAGGCGGTTTGCGGTAAGTCCCAGTTTCCTTTACTCATCGGTGAAGTTTTATGTCTGGCTTTGACAATTGTCCGGATAGTGACCTTAAACTCAAGATCTCTTGAAGCATTCGCTGACTTGGGGTAAGGTACCAAGTGAGAACGGCCGTCCATTAAACCCCATCCCCGTCCTGACACCCCACTACAAAGAACCAGCGGATTCCTGGACACTGCAATCACTTAAGCCTATCGAAAAATTGGGTTCACTTCATTCCCGACAAATTCTCTCCGCATTTACCCGTCCGGACGTAAAACTGCGATAGGCAGAACTATAACCTAAATTCAGTGCCGACACTAAACCCAAGCAAGTGATTCTAGCGTGAATTTTGTAAGCACGAGCGACGATAACAAAACATCATAAAACGTCAATAGGTCTGTTCCCGTACCTGCAGATATTATAAGCGCTTCGCAGAAAACTGCAGAATACTGCAGAAAAGTGTTCCCGTATTCACTTCTCCGAGAAGATTTTGCTTACGTCACAACTTCTCCAGCTGCAGAAAATTTAAGAATTCTGCAGCTACTTTGACCAGCTGCAATTTGCTTAAAAAATCTTCTTTCTGTCAAAGTGACAACTTCCCAAACGTCAATTGAGTGAAATTGAAATTTGTGAATTATCGAGAGAATTTATAGAGTTTTATATCCTAAAAGTTAAGTGTCGGATTAAGAAAGTGAATTAATCTATAAGGAAGAACTGTGATTGTTTAGTTTCCATACATATAAAAACAATTTTTGATAGGGTTAGTTTAAATTTAGTTTAAAATAAAACAATTGACAATATCAGCAATGCCATTACCATTGAATGTTCTCCAGGAACTGCAAAAATTATTCATGACAGTAAATTTTACATTATATTTGCAGTTTCGTGAAAATATTTTTAAATAAATGTAATCCTTATGAATAGATCCCGACATCATAAATAACTGGCTCACTGAGGCAGGAACAGAAGCAACACCACAGCCATGTTGCAGCATCGAACCGGCCGCGCAGAGTTCGCAGGAATATGAACACATTGATGAGGAATTTTCTTTCATTGAATATGAGAATAATGGTATTGGATTTGCTTCTTTTATTAATTTATTTTGTTGTTATGTTTTGATTCTTTGCAGATCTACCCGATAAAGTAGAAGAAAAATGTGCTTGGCTGGATGCTCCAGTGAAATTGCTTCTGTCATCGGTTGAAGAATTGCGGCCAAAGGTTGGGAAAAGCTCCAAGTTGAAGAATAAGGGGAAAATATGGCTAGAAGTTCAGAAAATCTTGATGAAACATGGCTACAGTTTTTCCCTAAAGCAGATCCAGAACAAATTTGGATCATTGGAGCGCGCCTTTAAAAAAGCGAAGTGTCATAATAACAAAACTGGGAGAAATCGTTTGTTGTGTCCATACGAGAAGTATGCAAAACTGTACATATATTTACTATATTTATTACTTATTTTTTAAATTTTCTAGAGAACTGTCCGAAATCTTTAACGACAGACCTGCTGTCTTCCCGGAATATATTCTCGGGGCGGATATAAGCGAAAGTCTTTTGCAGGACAAAATTATATCCGCCACTACATCCGGTTTTGATCGAACTGAAAGAGTTTCTGTTAACGACATCACTGAGCCGGACATTGAGATGGAGTTGCTAAGCCCAAGCCCTTCACAATCAGTTACAAAAAGTAACCGTAATAAAATTCTGGAAGAACTGAAAGAAATTAGGGCAGAACAACGCGAACATAACGACAAAGTGTTAAAGTTGTTAGAGGATTCAATTAAGAGAAGAGATGAGTCAGATAGGAGAAAGGAGGAGCAATTAAAAGAAAAAAATGAAATATTAAAACGAATGCTCGACAAATTATAAACAATAAATTTATTAAATTTTTTTACATACTTAATCTATTTTCTTTTTCCCAAAGTTGTTGGCATACAAAATCTCGCAAGGCCTTTTCACTTGTATTTATTGGTTCTGTTTCTTGCGATACTGCACTTTCAGGAAGTTCAATTTCTTTATCGGCTTCAGTGAAATCCAGGTCTGTTTCCTTTGATAAATTATGCAGGACACAACATGCTCTCACGAAGTGGCAAAGTTTCTTTAAACCTTTCAGCTTGCAGTAGTACAGTGCCGAAATCTCTGCTTAAGCATTCCAAAAGAATGTTCGATTACAAGTCTACAAGAGCTTAGTTTCCTATTATAATTTGTCTGTGCAGGCGTTAGATGACCAGTTTCTTTGTAAGGCGTTAATAAATTAGCCATTACTGGATATGCAGAATCTCCAAGAATAACATAATCTGTAATTAATTAAAAAAAATCATAATTTAATTGTATGAATAATACCTCTGCAGTTACTTTCTAGTTTAGGGTAAATAAAAGAGTTTTGCAACACCCTACTGTCGTGGACAGAGTCAGGATATCCGACAAAAATATCAATAAACTTTTTTGCTTGTAAGCAAATGCTTGTTTGTCCTTTTCTGTCGATGTAGTCATCTTTCCCTTTTTTTGGTGGATCAATGACAATATGCGTTCCATCAATGGCTCCTAAAATAATAAATACTTTTAAATGTAAAGAATTATTCTTCGATCGTAGGGGTTTCTTACCAATTACTTTGAGAAATTTAGTTTTTTCTTCAAAGTATTTTGAGGTGCGCTCCATTTGTTCAGGAGTAGGCCAGCGAATCGCTTCTTCCGACAGGCTGCTCAGGAATTCTACTACTCTGTTTATTATTCTGTGGACACTTGACAACAAGGTATCAAACCGGTCCGCAATGTCCCTTAAACTACAGGCCTCGTGCCCAGCGAACCATAAGAACAAAAGCAGATATTTTGATGCTGGAAACCTCTTATCGTATCGCAATTCTCCAAACATTTTATGCTCCTCCAAACGTTGGCTAAGTGAGTGGAAAAGTTGGCGACTAACTCTTAAATGCATTTTGAATTCTTGTTCCGTATAGGATGGAACAATCTCTTCCATATAATCCCTTATGCAGTTTCTTTCTGTGCCATCTGTTGTTAGCTGTCCTAATACACTTGTATTGAAAGGATTATTACCCAGCAAGAGAGTGTGAAATTCACTTTCATCGTCACTGGACGATTCATTATCATCTTCTGTTGCTGAAAGCATCACTAAAAAGTTTTTCCTTTTTATCACATCACTCTCGTTGTCCATAATAAAAAAGTTTACAAATATATCAAAAAATTTTCAGATATGTATGTTTATTTCAAAACTAAAACAGTTCTTCCTTACAGCTTTAAAAAATATTCCTTGATCCGACGCTTAACTTTTAGGATAAAAAACTTTTATTTGTTTTCTTGGCCAAATTTCACAAATTTTTTCTCAGCTGTCACTCAAAACATACTGAATTGAATTCACCCCCACCACATATTTAAGTAAACTGCAGCCAGCTGCAGCTGCAGAAGTACGGGAACAGACCTAATAACATAAATTCACTCCCGAAAACTTTCGCGCTTCATTCGATTTCATGCACTACACCAACTATACAACAACAGCTCTACTGTACTTTCTTATCCAAAAGCAGCCATTTGCAGAAATCTCAGCGCAGTGAAAGCTCGCTCCTCTTGCACTTGGAAGCTTGCAGCTAAAACCGGCGTCATTGCAGCAAACTAAAGCGACAAAATTACCACGGCACCTGTTATTTTGTATAAACTCTTTAAAACACGGCACCAACAATTTCGTTAATAACAGGACACTGCACTTCGGAAACATTATCCACCAGCATTACCCGTCATGGCCGTAAAAATCCTAATCAGCAGACACTTGCGCCCTAAGCCCTAAGCCAACACCGCGACACGAGGAACTGCATGCACTAAATTACGCAACTACAACTTACGTTTACTCGGTTGAAGAAATAATCCATTCAGGATTGGGTAACGCACACGTGTCTACTTGTATTCCCTCGCACAGAGCCAACAGAGTGTGTTTTTAATAAAGAAAATCTCTGGTGTGGGTGCTTAGAATACTTAGATCGCTTGTGTATTCTCTACTAGAATCTTTTATGTAACAGGTCTTGCCATTTTGGGATATTCTGCTGATTATGCTATGTGCTATATTCAGAATAGATCCAATTACGCCAAATCTCACATCCTAAAATTTGCACTTAAGCTCCCTCTCGCTATTTTTTTGTCATTTAAACAGGCCAATTCTGTAACATTTGGTGTCAGGTGTGGGGTCTACGATCGGATATAAAACTCCCCAGCCACTCGAACAACATTATGGAACTTGAAGGTAGACCTATCGCAGCTCCCAATTTAGATGAATTTTTACCAGGGCCTCCAGCATTAGATTTTCTTTAAATTTATACAGATGGCTCTAAGCTACAGGGCAAGGTGGGGGGTGGTGTTTTCTCAGAAGCATTGAACATTAGCTTATCCTTCAGCCTTCCAGACTACTGTAGTGTGTTTCAGGCGGAGGTCATGGCTATTCAGGAAGCCTTGAAGTGGCTAAGGGAGAACGAAGCTCCAAAGGACATCTGTATCCTTACAGATAGTCAGGCTGCTCTGCTATCTATCGAATCTGTCCTATCGACATCTAGGGCTATTAACAGCTGTCGCTCGCTTTTAAATGAGCTGACCGAACGGTATCAAATTCACCTGTGCTGGGTCCCGGGGCACAGGGATATTCCAGGAAACTGCGTAGCGGACGAGCTTGCTAGACGTGGTACCACCCTGGAGATTGAATCGGAAAGGACTACTCTTGGTTGGCCCTTGGCAACCTGTAAGATGTTGCTTAGTAGGAGAGCAATCAACTTAGCGAACCACAGATGGAGAAACGGCACTACGTGCCATACGTCCAGACAGATCTGGACTAAACTGGATCTAAGGCGCTCCAATTTTCTGCTCTCTAGGGGTAGATCTGACCTCAGAATAGCGACTGGGGTTATCACAGGCCATTGCCTTATTGGCTTACATGCGAAGAGACTGGGGATCCCCTCAAATCACTTCTGTAGAAGCTGCATGGACGAGGAGGAGGAGGAAACCATTTTACACTTCCTCTGCCAGTGCCCTGCACTGGCACACAGGCGAAAGTCTTTCTTAGGAAACTATTTCTTTGATAGTCTCTGCGATCTGGCGGCGATTGACGTTGCAGATCTTTGGCGCTTCATCGACAGGTCCGGATGGTTCCAATGAGGAGGTGGAGGGAATCTTTGGATTCCCGTGGAATAACAATGGGCCTTTTGAAGTCTAAGTGCGCCCCTTAAGGCAGCCACACGAACCTAACCTAACCTAACCTACATTTTCTACGACTTGAGAAGAGTATATGTGATCAAGTGAACCAAATTATCTAGCTAAATAAACTAGTTGAAACAATGGCGAACCGCATACAACAGATGGAAATCAGCCACCAAGAAGCATTTCGACGCCTTATAGATGGCCTCGCGAACTGCGACACTCCACCATTTCGAAACGAACCCTTGTTTCACATTCCAACTTCCGCGATCAACAATAAGGCGGATTTAATAAGCTTCGACGAAACAAGCTCAAGCATTACAACAGCTAGTTGCCAGCCAGCAACAAGATCATCATTCACAGCACCAGCAAGCGTACTCCAAACAAATACAGTCCCATCAAGAGAGCCAGTTACTTCAGTTACTCCCAATCATATACCAATCTCCTCGACATTTGTAGTTCGACCCCGCCTGCCTCAGAATTTTTTATGTAACTGGTGTTGCCATTTTGGGATATTCTGCTGATTATGCTTTGTGCTATATTCAGAATAGATCCAATTAAGCCAAATCTCACATCCTAAAATTTGCACTATTTTTTTTTTCATTCAGACAGGCCAATTCTCTAACAGTGTTATAACTAGTGAAGACATCGTTTGCGAAAATCATTTCTGACGTACAGATCGGCGAGACGATAATGGCCAGTATGTAGTGCATATTCCGCATAAGATAGTTGTATGAGATCAGGACTACCAGCGAATTTAATGGCGAGACTTACCAGACCAACCGATCTCCGAATATAAACTTTCAACTGTTACTAATGGAACTGCCTCAGCACCCTTCCTGGAAATTCGAACACTACAGCAATGGGCCAAGGATGAAGAATTGATGTATCCAACTGGTGCGAAAATTATACTACACGACACATACGTTGATGACATAGTGTCGGGAGCACAAACAGTACACGAAGTTCAAGAATCAAGCACACAGTTAATCATCAATCTTCTTAAGAGGGGAGGATTTCGTCTTTGTAAATGGACAAGCAACGATAAAGGCGTACTAAGGAATATACTTAGTGAAGATAGAGAAGCCGCAGTTACACTTGACTTTGATGACGAAGTTACTATAAAGGCATTAGGAGTTAATTGGAACCCGTCCACAGATAATTTCAAAATAAAGTTGAATTTAGATACTGACTCGGATCCCACCACAAAAAGGTATATATTATCGGAAGCAGCTAGAAAATTTGATCCCATAGGGTTATTGTCACCAGTAACGATGACCATTAAGATATTATTTTAAGACATTTGGATACTCGGCGCGTCATTGGATGAAAGGCTATCAAACGATATCCTGAGCAGATGAGAGCAAATTAAACTTGAGTTACCTAATCTAGAAAAATTGGAGGTTCCTCGTTGGACTATGTACACAGGAACAGAATGTACTTGTGAACTGCATGGGTTTTGTGACGACTCTGAGAAGGGGGACAACGCTGCAGTTTACTTTCGTACTGTGAGAAGAAATACTATTTCAACCAGTTTAATCACCGCTTAAAAAAAGGTAGCTCCATTGAAGTCCAAGCTGTCTATTACACGACTTGAATTATGTGGAGCAACACTATTAGCAAATTTAATCAAGGATACCAGAACTAGCTTAGAATTTGAAAATCTGCCATATTATGCGTGGACCGATTATACGATAGTTCTTGCGTGGCTGCAAGAAGATGCACATAAATGGAAGACATTCGTAGAAAATCGGGTAGCTTAAATAAACTCCATCATAAACCACACGAAATGGTTTCATGTAAGGTCAGCTGAGAATCCAAGCTGAAAGGCAGCAAAACTCATACAGAAAAGAAAATAATAACTACTCATGCGGTCTCGAAAATGGAAAAAAGATTCGAGGAAAGGAACATTTACCTAGAGTTGGCTGAAAGGTACTCATCATTACAAAAATTACAACGAGTGGTAGCTTACCTAAAATGATTCATTTACAACATAAGATTAACGAAAGAGCACCGCAGGGTAGGCGACTTAACTATACATGAAATAGAAAGGGCTTTAATTCCAATTGTACAGACTACGGAAAAACAACATTTCAATGAAGAAATAATGTAATCAATACAGCAACATGAATTGAGCAATAAAAGTAGATTAGTACCACTGATTATGCAGGACCGTAGAAGAGGAAACAGGACACATAAGGGATACATTTCCATCTTTATATGCTTAACGACAAAAGCAATACACTTGGAAGTAGTAACGGACTTAACGTCTTAAGCGTTTATAGCTGCATTTAAGCGATTTGTTGACAGGAGAGGACCAGTGCCTCACGTATACAGCGACAATGCCACCAATTTTCTGGAAGCCAACAAAATATTAGCCGATCTTCACAAGCAAAAAAACTATTAGGTACATCAAGCCATGCACGAAGTTGGAACACAATGGCACTTCATCCCACCTGCCTCTCCGCACGTTGGAGGACTCAGGGAATTTGGAATAAAGGCTGCGAAACATCATATGCGCCGTGTAATCGGAGAAAACAAACTTACTTACGAAGAAATGTGCACCCTCATGACACAGATATAGGCCTGTCTGAATTCACGAACCCTTTGCCCGCTGTCAGAAAACCCAGAGAGCCTTGAAGTTTTAACACCAGGACACTTCCTAACGGGTTCAGCACTACTCACTATTCCTCAGAAAGATCATCTCGAAAATAATTCCAATTTACTCAGCAAATAACAACGATCAGAAAGAATGTATCGGGAATTTTGGAAAAAATGGTCTGAAGAATACCTATCAAGGCTTCAGCAGCGGCCCTAATGGGCCCAAAGGCAGCCAAATTTGAATATTGGTAATCTTGTACTTATAAAGGATGAGCAGTTACCACCAACCCGCTGGGCATTGGGCCAAATAATTGAAAGGCATCTTGGAGATGATGGGTTAGTCCGAGTGGTAACCCTTAAGACAAAAGGGTCAATAATGAAAAGACCAATTACAAAGGTCTCATTATTACCAATACTTGACAACTAAACAGAAGAAACTATCGGCTCTACAACAAAATGAACTTTAAGTGGGGAAGCCTGTCTGAGCTCAGACAAACTTGTAAACGCTGCACCGAAAGATCTCAGAGAAACGAAAACGGCATCCTGAAACGGTGGAAGAGATGACAACGTATTCCAAAAGCAAGAGACATGATCGCTCGATACCTGGGATTTCGAACACACTCAACTACTCATTTTAAGGCTGGATAAAATTAGCACTTCTAATTCTCGTGGTTGTGGGACAAGATAATAAAATACCATACAAATTAATAAAGTTCAATCGGCAAGAAGATATCTCAACAATTCAGTTATACTATAGTGAATGGCATCTTGTCATCTACTAGAACTTATCAGTGTACTGGAGGAAATTCTTTGGAATTAAGAAGTCCCTACGTCAACTCAACAATATTGCAACTTAAGCACCAGCTCATTGAATCTAAACAAATCAACGAAGTACTATACCAAAAGAATGAAAACGTAAGAATCCGAAGCAAACCAGCTAATGGATTATTTGGCATACTAGATCAAGATTTTGCCGACAAATATGAAGAACAATTTAGAAACATTCAAGCAAACGAGGTTGCATTACGTGGGCTGTTAAGAAATCAAACATCGATAACCAAAAAAACGAGTAATGTGAGCAAGAAAAGCAGCGCAGCGGTGACTGTGACTCATCAATTGGAAATCTTCGAGAATCACATACAAATGATCACTGCCGGTCTTAATAAGGCTGAGGAAAAATGTAGAACAACACAAGCCTTCACATCAGCCATTATGCTAATAACATTAAGCTTAACCAACTTTCAACATATGCAGAAAAACATATTAGTAGCAATAACCGATACCAGGCATGAGCGGTTAAATACCTTCATACTGACACCGGTACAGCTTAATGAAGAACTAATCATCATTAAGGAGCACCTACCACAAAACTTAAGGGTTCCATGGGACGGAAGCGGAACGTCATTTCTAACCACCTATAAGGCAATGCACGTAAAGGTGCGAATAACACAGAATAATGTACTCCTTGACCTTCGTATTCCGTATACAGTTTAAAATCTAACCAAAGCAGATGTGAGATGGAACTATTTAATCGCCATCGGGAATTTTCAGAGATGTATCAATTAAAAAGCATGCCTCTAACAAAACTGTGGAGAAAATTACGTATTCCCAGTACGTGGCTTTATACTGTGGACGAAGAAACTCATGTTGACGTCGTATGCGGATATTCTGTGTACCCAGTAACACTAACCGACAACAGAATTATTCAACTGCAACCAGCCTGCGTGATTAAACATCCCACACTGTTCATCAATGCAAACAACTATTTGCCAGGTGTATTAAATTCTTCATTTATTTCCGACATTGCGATTATCTCAAATCATCTAGACACTCTGATGACCAATCAAACCACATCGCTGTATATAGCCCTCGATTAATGAATGAGATCACTACCAAAGACATATCTGAGTTGTATTCCCGAATTCAAAAACAACAACAAAATATCAAACCAATTCCGAAGCTAAACATCCATGACCTTCATCATTATGGTGGTCTTTATATACTGGCACTGACCATCGCTATCTTGGCATCATATTACTGCTGGCAAAAACGAAAAACAATCAGCCAAACCTCACGACAACCAAGATCTAAGGCAGAGACCACAGTCATCCTAGAGTTGCCATCATTAAGCTTGCGGGGGAGAATGTCCACGGTACATAAGCAGCAACAATTTAATTTTATCAATTAAGTAGGAGAATTTACCAAACCAGCGCAACGAAAGTTCATTCACTTTAATTAGCAAGTCACACTCATTGTAACTTGATCGCCCTACTTGTTTGGCAAGTCAATTAAAAGAAAACAATTAATGGGTAAAGTGAATAAACTCACGATGTGCTGCGTCACTATTTAGAAATGTATTAATGTGTCAAATTTAGTATTAAGCAATTAACTGTAAATATTTGATGATATTGTAATTAAACTGTATAAATAGAATTAGTGAGAGAATAAATCAGTTCAGTCATCTAACTTAACTCAGTAGTTTTACTTTAGTGGTGCGATAGTACTGTCTGTCGAACTTATTGTCTTCATACAACCATCCTTTAAACAGTGACCTTAAGAAATTCTGGAGATTTGTGAACTCTAAACGTAACTTTGATGGATACCCCTCTACCTTGCGCTATGGTTCTACGGGTAGTAGTGACCCCTTGACCATTGCTAATCCTTTAAGTAATTTTTTTTAAGGATGCATTCTTGAATAACCCTTGTGATATTAGTTTAAGTGATTTTACCTATATGACGAAGCTTCCGCTGACTTCTCTTCAATCGAAGGTTCTTGTTTTTGACAACGCTATGGTAGCTAAACATATTTTAAAACTAACTGGACAGTTTCTCGAGTGGCCCTGATGGCATTCCTACTGCGATCGTAAAACGATGCGGCATGTCGTTTGTCTCTGTCCTCTTCTCCTTATTTAACTTATCCATCCGTAGAAGAGTTTTCCCTAAGTCTTGGAAACTCTCTATTATCATTCCAACGCATAATTCTAATTATAGGCCCATCGCTAACCTTCCTTGCCTGGCTAAGCGCTTTGAGACTCTGGACTCTTCTTTCCAGCATGAGTTTATAAAGGGTAAGTCAACAACAACTAACTTATTGGAATTGTCAAATTTCTGCCTATCTTCTATTGGACAAGCTAAATAAATTTATTGCATTTTCGCCAACTTCAGTAAAGCTTTTGACCGAGTTTATCATAAATTCTGTTAGTGGTGCTGTTATCGGCCATCTTTTCGTGCTGTTTTCAGTGCGATACTTTTTCCCTTCATTACAACTCATCTCGATTTTTCTTTCTACTTCACAGAAAAACAATTGGGTTCATCGGCTTTCCGGGATTCAACATCTGCAGCTCGACCTCAATCAACCAAGAAAGTGGTTCCTACAAACTCGCATTCCTCCTTGGCGCAGCTTGCTTGTCGTCATCAATGTCTCTCCACCAGTTTCATCCCAATCCACTTCCACCGCACCTACGGTCAACAACGACCTGGACTGTATCGGAATGGGAACAGAGACTAAAAAGACTAGGCAGCAAATACTAATCTTTTTCAAACGACCATACTGCATTCCTCCTTAAGGGCGACCCTCATAACGCCAACGTTTTCTGGGTACATATTTTTTCCCCGGAATTTTGCATTCATCCCCGTTAGAGGTAATTCCAAACGACCTTCTCCTTTACCTTAATTTAGGATTCAGCCTAATTGTAAGAACCATAGCACTAGTAATAACATAATCTCTCATCACTATTCCGTACCTCTCACCTTAAGCCCTAAACCTAGTGATCCAAACTCCAATTGGCAGTTCAAAATAAGTGCATTTTCAAACTTTAACCTAAGTACCCCAATCAAGTCTCATAACTTTATTTATTCTCACACCCTTAACTCGTCTGTTCCACTTACACCAAAGCCCTTGAATACATCCATCCCAGCCGACAACCCTACCACTACTGTTTTGAGTTCTGTATATCCATCGCATCCGCCCAACCACGCACTCCCAACTTCTTCCGTGTGCCCACCTAACCACAAGCCATAATCTCCCAACCACTTCAAATTCCGTCTGTCACACCCCTCCTCCGAATACACCAAACCTTGCACGCTACTACCTCCGCATGCCTACCTAATTACAAATAATCATCATCATCTCAAACTTCTTCTTCCTCCGCTTATCTACCCTTCCGCTAACCAAAACTCCTTCATCCGAACATAACTCATATATCGATCCCCTAATCCCACCTACAGTTAAATTGACTTTGCGCTCTGCGGATTCCAACGATGGACGATACCTCTTGTCCCGTTTACGGGACCACCGCATTTATGAAAACGTACGTCTATTTCTAGCCTATCTGCACGACAAACCGAACTCCATCTGTATTGATGGTAAAACCAGCACCAACGTTTAAGTATACTTCAAGAAGGCCTGCCCACTGACCCAACCGTCTCACACCACTAAGCACCATGAATCACTCAATATCCCTGCCCATAAGATTTCAGAAGATCTATTCGCCAATGCTGCATACGTCAATTCTCGCCGCATTTCCCATCTCCAAAAAAGTCGCGACTCCTTAAACTACTTGCGCTCCTAACCCCCCCCCCCCCCCCCCCGCTTTCTATATTTCTGACCACCCCCTAATGCGCCTGTGGTCTCCGAGCCAGTACCTCTCCCCAGCAGCTTGTCAGGCTATTATCACAACGTAAGAGGACTTCGCACAAAAACATCCAATATTTTCCTTAACTCCCGCACGATATCTTTGCCTTAACTGAAACCAATCTAACACCAGGAATTCTCGACAACAAACTATTTCCTCCAAACTATACCATTTTCCGTGTTAACGGTTGTGTAGGCATTAATGATCCACCAGGTCATGCTGAAGCTGCTCACAACCGTTATGATGCCACCCTGCTTAAGACCTCCGAGTCTTCAATATCAGAATTTGCATGTATCAAATTAACACTGAATAAGTGTATTCTGTACATTCTTTGTTGTTATATTCGTCCTTCTCAACCTCTAGAAGCCTACGAGCCCATAATTGAAACGTTAGACACCATGCT
The DNA here is from genome assembly GCA_964036015.1 of Leptarthrus brevirostris. Lineage (NCBI taxonomy): Eukaryota > Metazoa > Arthropoda > Insecta > Diptera > Asilidae > Leptarthrus > Leptarthrus brevirostris. Next base: position 100,028,706 of record OZ038371.1, on the reverse strand, counting down.
TGACAACGCTAACGCCTCCGATGAATTCATTGTACTGGGTGACTTTATCCTCCCCCGTATTCAATGGTCATTGTCTGAGGACTGTTCACACTTTGTTCCCCTGAACGGCTCTTCCGCCAAAGAAGCCTTTTTTACCGATCAGCTCTCTGTTTCTGGTCTCTTTCAAGTTAGTGGCGTCAGGAACTTTCTGGACAGACAATTAGACTTAATCTTTTCCTCAGACCCATTTATCTCGCCTGCCGGAAAGCAACCATTTACTCTCCTTTCTCGATCGTCAACATCCTCCCCTGTTCCTCGTTTTCTCCAACGAACACCCTCACGTCCTTTCAAGCTCCCAGTCTGTTTCTTTCAAATTTTCGTAAAGGCAACTTTGAAAAATTAAATCGCTTGCTCCTCAACTCCAACATTGGCACTATCCCTCAACATCTTCCAACTGACGTTGCTGTAGAAGCGTTTTGTTCGGAAATACACGCTTGTTTTGCACAATCTATCGCTCATCTTCCTCGTAAAAACTGCTCCTCCTCACCCCTTTATTACGACAAAAGAATTACGCTCTCTCAGCAACAGGAGAAATAAACGTCGGCAAACTTTTCTTCTAACCCAGACTGAGTCTGACTATTCTTCCTACTTGTCTGCTTACACCTCTTTTTCTGAACGTTGTGATACCCTCTACCATGATTACCTCCAACGGATGGAAACAATCCTCATAACCGACCACAAGCGCTTTTATAGCTTTATTAATTCCAAAAAGAAATCCAATGGTTACCCCTCCACACTAAAGCTCGAGAATATCTCTGCGCTTGATCCTCAGGTTATCGCCAATTTCTTTGCACACTTCTTCAGTTAATCTTTGAGCGACAATTCCCTACAACCTGACCTTAACTACTTTTCATTCTTGGACAAATGCACTCAAACTTCGTTTACATCTTTCGACCCTGACCTCGAACTAATAGCCGCCAGCATTAACGGGCTTGAGGACGACTTTCACCTAGGTGCTGACGGCATTCCGGCCATCGTTCTTAAAATTCTTATGATTCCATGTCACTGTAAGTCTATCTTCTCCCTCTCCCAACGTGGCTTCCTAAAGGGAAGATCTACAACCACCAACCTTACCGACTTCGCCTCCAAAACACTATGTGCCCTGGAAAACGGTAAAGATGTTGATGTTATCGCCACCGATTTTAGTAAAGCTTTTGACAAGATCTCCCATAACGTTATCCTGTTCAAACTTGATCGCCTAGGCTTCCCCCCTCGACTCATCTCCTGGATTCAATCCTACCTCAACGACCGTCAGTACAATGTTCTTTCCAGCTCATCCATTTCTAACCATATTTTCGCTCGTTCCGGCGTACCTCAGGGCAGCCACCTCGGTCCATTAATTAATGATATTGATTGTGTCATCAAACAATCAGAGCTGTCCATTTATGGTGATGACATGAAAATAATTAAACATATCTCCTCCACAACCGACTCTCTTCTTCTGCAAAAAGAAAAACATGGATGCATGAAAAACTTTCCTGAACTCAATGTCTCAAAATGCCAGTCCATCTCTTATTCCCGCAAGCGTCTTACCACCACATCGAGAATCTACATGTTAACCGACGTACTAGTCCCTATCGTTACGTCTTTGTGTAACTTAGGAATATTGAATAATCTGTGATAGCGAACTCAATTTCCGTTCCCATATTGATAGCATGATGAACAGAGCTAACTCCGAGCTAGGCTTTGTGAAGCGCTGGTATAGAGAGTTTTCCCATCCTTATCTTTCCAAAAGTCTCTATATCTCCTTCGTAAGACCTCTTTTTGAATATGCCAGCTAGGTATCGTCACCTACGCAAACAACCCACATTAGCAGAATTGAATCTGTCCAGCGTAGGTTAATTCGCTTTGCTCTACGTGATCTTCCGTGGGTAGACAGATTCAACCTTCCACCTTATGAAGACTGTCCGAAACTGATCGACTTAGAATCCCTAAGTAAACGTCGTGATGTTTTCGACATTTTCTTCATTCATCAGCTATTAGCTGGTGCCATAGACTGCAATCTTTACCATCTATACCAATCCTCGCAACCCTAGGTCCACTCCCCTTTTCCGAATCGACCGCCATCGCACGAACTACGGTCAACGCGAACTAATTACCAGGATTCTACGAAAAGTCAACGACCATTGACCATTTCCACCATTGACTTCCATCTGAGTAACTCATCCCTTCACAAAGCCTTATATCTTGATCCCGCCCATCGTGATCGCCTTTCTTAATTCTTCTTAATCCCACTTTGTATTTATCATAATCATAGCTCATATTGTAGCTTACACTATTTGTTATGACTTATTATTTATTATAGCTTGTAGAATTAGTATTATGTTATAGCTTGTGTTATAATTATTTTATTTTTGTATTTTGTATAATTATATTATAGCTTGTATTAAGCTTAAATAAATAAATAAGAATCTTCTTTCTGTTCTTTTTAATTTTCTTGTTATTTATTTTTTGAATTTATTATTTGGTATTTTTCGAAGTAATATTTTGGATTATTTTTTATATTTTTATTTGTTTGAATTATTATTTTTGTATTTGAATTTTTATTTCGTTTTAAGTTATTTTTTCATTGAATGAAAACCACATTTAAAATAAGAAATGTTGGCACCCCTTTTTCGATTAAGTCTTATCATAGGCTTGACATTGGTCCTTAGAGCCGGATAGACCACAAAATAGACAATATGCAAATCGAAAGAATCCTTAAAACGCAAAAAGCTCTTTATGAACAACTTTCTAAAGCCATGACACATTTCGGTCAATATGGAGTCAATTCCATAATAATCACTCTCTAATTTACCAATCCGAAAGCGAGAAAGCCGAAAGTTAAAAAACCAGCACCCTATATGAGGAAACAGAAGACATGTTTATCGAATACTTGTCTGAGTTTACCGAAGAACTCAGAAACTTTATAAAAAATGCGGAGAAACCTTATTCACCCTTCACCTATACAATAGCATACTTACATAGTATTTATAAACTAAATGTTCAAATTGCTAATTTCATTTAAGCATATGTAGTAGTTACTTCATAACATTTGAAAGTATACATTGTTGTTTAAAGTACAGCATAATTGGTTATGTAGCGTTTTAATTTGCTCATCAGACTCACTCTAGTTGAAGCTCTCATAGCGATCATATGTATAAATTTTAAAGTGGAATAAATAATTAAGGAGTTAAAAGTTGCCTTTGCATTTTGTGTAGTGAAATTAAATGTGCCATTCAACAATACTCGAATCAGGCTCTCAGGTAACATTTATCACGGAAGCCGCGTGCCGACGGCTTAACCTGAGGAGAGCCAACACTAATATGGAAATAACAGGGCTAGGAAAAACCCCGACTGCCCATGCTACCACTCCTACTCAATTCACTACAAACAAAGTTCCAAACGTCAGCCTTGAATTGGTACTAAAGAAAATTATGGACGTCATGCCTCCGCAGCAAATCAATATTGCAAATTGGACACAAATAACTAATTTAAAATTAGCAGACCCAAATTTCTGCACACCAGGAGCTATAGACGTATTACTTGGGGCTGACATATACGCCCCGATTATTGAAAGCGAAATAATCTGAGGAACTAATGGAAATCCAACAGCACAAAATACTAAATTGCGTTGGATATTAATGGGACAGATTAGCGACGTCACTAAACCTAAGTGTGAAACATTTACTATACAAGTAATTGAAATACAAAGCCACAAACCAGTTTTTCTCAGTTGAGGAAATTTTGGGAGCAAGAAGAACTTTCAACAAAAATTATTCACCCGGACGACAAACAATGCGAAGAATTGTACTTAAAAGCACATTCTCGTTTAAAAAATGGAAGGTACGAGGTAATGCTTCCATTTCGAGAGTCAACAGGACCATCCTTAGGACTGTCAAGGGATATAGCGCTAAACCAATTTCTTCAACTAGAAAAGCGGCTGGCAAGAAGTGAAGAAATAGCAGAGCAGTACAAAAAATCTATAAACGAATATATTCAACTAAAAAAGATAGAGGAAATTCCAGAGAAACAAATACATCAGGAATTAACCTCAAAAGTGGTCGCTCATTACTATCTCCCACATCACGCTGTTTTAAAAGAGAGCAGCACTACCAAACCACGAGTAGTTTTTAATGCGTCTGCAAAAAGAAGCAATGGGAAGACACTCAACGAACAACTATTGGTTGGACCAAGTATTCAATCGACACTATGGGCACTCTTACTAAGATGGCGGACATACCGATATGCATTCACCGCCGACATTGAAAAGATATACAGAATTATACACGTGCATCCTAATCATAGCAAATATCATCGAATATTATGGCGGAATAACCCAAATGAAGACATCAAAGACTACGAATTGACAACTGTCACATTTGGGACAGCTTTTGCACCCTATTTAGCCATAAGAACAATTCACTAACTCGCGCAATCAATCAATCCAACTACAGAACGAGTTAATAAGCGCACTAAAAACAGCTGGGTTTAATCTTCGCAAGTGGACTGCTAATGATACTCAATTAATAGAAATTGTTCCATACGAACACAAAGAAATAAAAGCAGTATTGACATTATCTGAAAACGAGTCTATTAAAACATTTGGAATACAAAGACACCCGCTGACAGATGAGTTCAGCTTTGCTGTCAAACTTCCGGAGCGAAGATTTCCTCAAGTCCGGTATGCAGATCAAGCGAAATTTTCGTTTCCTATACCAAACCTATGTAAAAAAACGCGCACGAAAAGTGCGATCGAAATTTTCGTTTGCCAATTTCACAAAGCAGTACGCAGCTCAAGCGAAAAAATGTAAGTTAAGGTATTGCAATGAAGATGGTGCTGGTTTGGAGTGGAGACATTTTTCGCAGCGACTAAGCCTAGACTTTTATTTCGTACCGAAATTTTGACAGATCTTGAGATTTTGTTGTCATTGTCAAAGGTTTTTCTGAGCTATTTTAAATAATTAATTTTGAGACAAACACACAGTTTAAATATTAAAATTTATTATTAAAATTTGTCATTGAATGAGTCTCCACTTAAATTTTAGACACATTTCTTCCGTGACGACTGGGCTTCGCACTAAATGGACTATTTTATCAGAAACAGCATCTTTGTTCGATCCACTAGGATGGTTAGCCCCATGTGTTATAATGGCAAAAATATTTATAAAAAAGTTATGGTCATTGAGACTTGATTGGGATGAAGAAATTCCGGAAATAATGACAGTTGAATGGGATAACTTCAAGTGTCAATTACCAGAACTGAGAAGGATAAAAATTCCAAGGTGGATTAAATATACTCCGTCACTGGATACAATGGAAATACATGGCTTCTGTGACGCTTCCACGCAAGCATATGCAGCTGTCGTATATTTATGAACAACAACAAGAGCTGGCACTAATAATATTCATCTCTTGACATCTAAAACAAGAATTGCTCCAACCAAACTAGTCGCTCTGCCTAGATTAGAGCTATGTGGAGCTCTATTACTATCTCAACTGATCAGACAATCTTGACTTATTGACATGAATTTTTCTAATCTCACCACATATGCTTGGACGGATTCAGAAATAGCATTAGCTTGGATCCTCGGTCAACCCACACGATGGAAAACTTTTGTGGCGAACAGGGTGGCTGAGATCCAAGACACAATTCCACCTCACTCTTGGCGCCATCTGTCATCTATACACAATCCAGCAGATTGTGCGTCACGAGGTTTGCAACTCAAACAATTACCAGATTTTGACATTTGGTGGAACGGTCCCGCATGGCTTAAAAATAACGAGTAGATAAGTGCCAAATACAATAAAAAAATAAAATTTCATCTTTCACGAAACTAGTTCGAGTAACTGCCGATTGCTCGTTCAGAAAAAGACAAATGTTTGACAAAATACCTTACTGTCAAAGAATTACAAAACGCCGAAACGAAAATTATAATAATATTACAACAAACCAGTTTTTCTCAAGAGTACAAAGATCTAAAGCAAAATAAACCTATTTCAAGCTTACTTTGCTTAAATCCATTCTTTTCAAATGACAATACTATTCGAGTTGGGGGGGCGTTTAGAAAATTCCTCACTCACATATAATCAAAAACATCCCATTATTCTCCCTAATTAACATCAATCAACATTATTTAATCATAGATCACATACACAAATACATTTTAGATGGCGGAACACAATTAATTCTAAATACATTACGCAACAAATATTGGCTTATTAATACCCGAAATACTATTCGCTATCGAATACGGAAATTTATAGTTTGTTGCCGAACCAACCCTAAACCTGCTAAACTGATAATGAGTAATTTTCAACCAATCTCTGCCATTTGAGCACACTTTAGTTGACTATGCCGTTCCAATAGTCATCAAAACGTCAAGACTTCGTAACGCAAAAACTACAAAAGGCTATTTAAGTATATTTATATGCTTAGCGACAAAAGCCATTCATGTTGAAGTTGTTTCCGATCTAAATACAGCTGCTTTTATTGCAGCATTGCGAAGATTTATTAGCAGAAGAGGAATATGTTCTCATATATATTCCGACTGCGGTACCAATTTCGTTGGTTCACAAAAGGAATTAGAAAAGGAACTCCGTAACACTTTAAATAAAATGACTGAAAAACTGCCAGAATAAGGAATCAAATGGCATTTTAATCCCCCAGCAGCTCCATATTTTGGAGGTATTTGGAAAGCCGGAGTTAAATTAATAAAAATACATCTACGCAAAATTTTGCAAAAAACAACTTTGATATTTGAATAACTGTCTTCAATCAAATGGAGGCATGTGTAAATTCTCGACCATTGTTTGCTATGTCAAATGATCCTGGTGATTACAGCGTAATAACACCAGGGCACTTTTTGACAGGTAGAAATCTACTTCAGCTTCCCGAACAACAGTACGATTGTAACATTTCGCCACTCAAACGTTGGCAGCACATGCAATATTTGATGCAACAATCTTAGCGACACTCGTCAACGCAACATTTGCACAGCCTCCAACAACGAACAAAATGGATGACAGCTAGTAATAACCTTCAACCTAATGACCTAGTCTTAATAATCAAAAATCAACACCCACCATCTCAATGACCATTAGGTCGAATTATTGAAGTACATTATGAAAGTAATAATAAGGTAGAGTAGCAAAAATTCAAACATCCCAAAAAATATTTACGAGTCCCATCACATGGAAAACATCCACTCATCCACCTGAATGTACCCTTACCTTAATTGTCAACTCCTTTACGTCAATAGTAAAAAACGTGTTTACTCTTCCCTTTGTTTGCAATTTTATTATTTATTTTTATTTTATCATTTCCTTTTATTTATTATTTCCTTTTATTTATTATTTCCTTTGGTTTTCTTATTTCTTATTATTTATTGGTAAGAAACAAACTCCCATGATTTCAATTTTTATTCATTAATTTTCTTTCTTCGTAGTTTTATAAAGCAAGAAACATGTCTTTACCCGTCTTATAGGATGTTCTCGTAATAAACGAGTTCTTTCCGGAGCTCAGCTCCTCGGATTCGGAGGCGAAAGAACAACCAAAAACAGGGACGAACATCAAGGACAGTTTGCGGAAGATCACATCTCAGCTCGCACTGCTTCCAGTAGTACTAGACAGTTGGCTAAAAGGCCTTGGATTCAATCCCCTACAAAGCCACGGCCAGTCCCAACCAACAACAGACGGCCTGTACAAACTCCAGCAGTTCCAGCACAAACAGTCCCATCACCAGCAGTCCCAACACCAATAGCAATTACAAGTGGTACAAAGGTCTAGAAATGATCCCAAAAAACCCCGAATATACGGCACTTCATTGTGAAACCTGATCTGTGGAAGGAGGTGTGCGCGCAACCCGTTCCGCGGAATGAGGTATTCGCCGTGAATCGTGGTACTACAAGTTAAACGCAGTAAGTTTACCTTTTCTGTTTCGTGTTGCTGTCGTTCATATGTCGTTCCTGTTTTTGGAGGCGTGAGGATGTTGAATCCTCCACCTCAAATGGAAAAAGAAGTTATAAATGTTTTCATTAACGTAATTTACCTTACTCATACCAATCACTACTCACAAATGTTTTCTGTTCATCCTTCAGTACTCCAGTTTCCTATAAATCAATCAAATTAATTAAAAATTCCAAAGAAATCTCTAACCAAAACAACTTACCTGTTGACATCTCCTGCAAAATAGTTGACAGCTATCAGCTGTTTCATCTAAACTCACATGAAATATCATTCAAAAAGCAGCTACGGGACTTTTCCCATTTAGTCAATGCTTTTCGAATGATATAAATAGAGTGCGTTCGACAAAGAAAGTCATTCTGCTTTCAGAGTTCACACCGACTGGTCATTTCAAGCTGATGTCGGCTATTAGAGATTTCTCTAAAAAGGTATTGCTGATTTCATCATTTCTATTAATTTTATTATATTTTTATTTCAGCATTTTCTTATATTTTATACTTTGTATTTGATTTCCTGTTTTCAGCTAGTTTTCCTCTCCCTTTTCCTTTTGTTTTTCTTTTCGTGTTGTTTCAGAATTAGTGGTGCTGTTTTCGGCCATCGTTTACTGCTGTTTTCAGTGCTATACTTTATCACTTCCTTACGACTAATCTCACCTTTTCTTTCTATTTCACAGAAAAATAATTGGATTCATCGGCTTTATTTCTGTTCTTTTTAATTTTCATGTTATTTATTTTTTTGAATTTATTATTTTGTGTTTTTTTAAGTATTATTTTGGATTATTTTTTATATTTTTATTTGTTTGAATTATTGTTTTTGTATTTGAATTTTTATTTATTTTTAAGTTATTTTTTCGTTGAATAAAAACCACATTTAAAATTAAATATTTTGGTCTTGTCAATTATTGACCCGGCACCCCATTTCGATTAAGTCTTATCACGATTAAGGCTTAATACTAAAAAAAGTTCAATGTTGAACTTACAAGAAATATGTTTTTCTAAGGAGATATTTAACACCACCAGAAGTTGACGTTTAGATTTTTGTAAGAAGTTATTTATATCGAGTAATCCTTCATCTCCATTTTCAAGAATAAATTTTCATTTATAGGTATAGATGCTTTCTTTTTATTAGCATTGGTACGCAAATGATACGTGCAGTCTTTTACTTTAATTTGGAAATTACATGCCTGACAAAACATATGTGTTTAAGCGGACTTTAATGATGTTTTTATATGATGACGTTGATGGTGAAACTGATAACGATATAGATGTAGACATATCTTTAGTATCTTCTTTTAGACGATGCGATCTTGTATGCAATATGCTACTATGTACACTTTTTATATGTCTGTCTAGGCTGAAGTAACTTTTAAATGTTTTTCCTCGCACACAGTGAGACCTTCATTTTTATTTAACAAGAACTTTATTTATTTCGCGATCTTTTGCTTCCACTCGAGTGCTATTATATTCCACTTCTTGTATAATTATCAAGAGTTCTTAGGTAGCCTTTTAGTTTTAATAGTGAAGTCACTACGCACTTTAAAATCTTAAAATAAAGTTTTCTTATTCTCAAGAAAACACAGTCTTAAAAACATTTAATAAGCCACACTTGATTTAGGTTAGAAAAAACAGTTCCGACTTATCTAATCAGAAATTGAACTAAATTAGATTGTGATTCGATGGCAGTAAAATTTAAGTTGTTGGGAAAAAGGAAGTTGCAAAAAATTTTTTTATTTCATGTTAAATATGATAAATCTCAAGTAGCTTTGAAAGCAGGAAATATTTGCGGTTTATTTCTGATATAAAACTGAAATATTCCCATGCTGTTCTGATTACGATTAATTTTAAGAAACTCTAAAAAGGTGACTGAAAATTCTTTTGAATAAACATGAAATATTCCCATGATATTTTTTGATAGCATTCAATTATCAGTAAGTTACAGCTAGAGCCCAGGTTCGCACATGCCAGTTTCATTTACAAAACCTTATCACCCCACGACCTTAACATTGCCACCAAATTATTAATTAATCTCAGACATGAATAGCATTACCGAAAAGGCATAAATTATTCAGATGAAACTTCACTAAATTGATTATTTGCACAATAATTGGGCCTAACTGGTTTCAAAACTTTATTTTCATGTACACACATGTATAAATTCTAAATTATTGATAACCTCACTCAAAAAAAATATTAAACTACACTGCTGGAATAAATGGTTAATTTAAATGTAAGAAAAACATTGAAAATAAAAGTATAACAATTCAATAATCGTATCTATTAATTATCCAAAATTAATTTGGTCAAATGCTAGCATCAGCATATATTGACCGCACTAATCAAATCAAGTAAAATTTTTAACACGCTCTCAAAACTGAATAAAATGGCCACAACGAGTTCAAAATTGATATTAAGTTAATTAACAGTTTCACTTTTCAAAAATTGGACTCCAAAAAAATTTCTTGATGTTCTTCACAAAAACAATCCACACAATACTGAATATAAAAAACACCAAGAAAAATGAATAATTCCAAAATATATAAATAATATAAAAACCTTTTCTGTTTCCAAAAATTTGTAATGGCGGATGCACAATAATATCTTTGAAAAAATACTCACAACTGAATTCACTTTGAAAAATCACTACTAAAAATGAGAGTGAGTTGACGTTTACAAGCCCCTTTTATACTTTCTTCTGTCGCCATTTCCCCTCCAAACTTCTATAAATTGCTATTATTTTAAGTATTTCTAACTAAAACCTTTTCGCAAACTGTTTTTGCTAGATTCCTTACCATTTTGGTGAATCTATTAACCTAACTTCATTAAGTAAAACGTAGAAATTTAATTAAATTGAAAATGTCCTATAAAATGGCGATAGCAGAAATAATCATAATTTTAACGAACTAATCCCAAGTCCTTGTGCGCTTTTCCTTCTCTTTTTTACTTTGTGTGTCTCTTTGGCATTACGCAAAAATAAATTAATAAAATCGCGAATAATTCAAAAATCACGCAATTCACCGCGATTCAGGCGTTACCAATAAATTCTCCGCGAAAAGTTAGCTCAATTTCATATAATGACAGTTCGCGGTTTTCAAGTTGGGTTTCGTGGTCGCGAAGTTTTATCTGAATTGCTAGCGATTTGTAAATAATAAACAGGTAAGTGCCTTTTAAAATTATGTGATGTGATTTGTTAGGTGTAAATATTGTGAAAAGTGCGTGAAAAAAGCTGAACTTTGAGTACTGGACACCAAGTGTAACTGATGCACCTGGCTTCAACACACAAGCAATTCTTGCTGCGGATACCGGTTTATGTTTTCATAACATCAGGATCGCAACATGTAATATTTTTTGACGTTTTTTTGCATGCATTAGAATTGCATGTTGTTGTTGTTAAGTTCCAAGAAATTTGTTTACATTTGGTAAGTTACAAATTTCTTGGAACTTTTCTACTTGTGCTGTCTAAAAATGTGGTAATTAATTCCTTTTCTCTTTCTCAGAATGTGCAAGACACCAGGAAGCGAAAAATAAATGCCTGTAGAGATCCCAGCAATAACAGGTTAGTATGAATTGAAAACAATTGGTAAGGTTAAAATTAATCCTTTTTATTTTTAGGGTATACTGAAGAAGTAGTTTTTTAGCATTTGTTTGATGTCGCTTTGTTGGGTAGATCAAAATATAAAAATAAAAGAGTAATGTGCATACCATGAAAAACTGAAATTTATGAATCACCTTGCTGCGGGATGTTCAGGTGGCACGCGCTAGCTGACAACACGTCCTAGCTCGTCGGTATGGTGTGTCAGTCCTTGAACATCCTATCATACATTGCAAACAGAAGTTCGCGTGCCTGTGGCGAAACGAGGTTGTGGATTCCTTTTTTTAGGTCTGCTACAAAGGATAAAAACAAAACGAGAAACAGAGAAGGAAGAACAATAGGTCTGGTGTCACCTGTTGTTCTTAGCCGCACTGAACTGTCACGAAAACGTTAAACAGAAAATGTACCCCCATGCCCAACCTAAAAATGGTTGCTGAAATAAAGAAAGTAAAAACAAATATAAATCAAATCAACCTTACAACAAACATGAGGAGAGAGGAAGATGGTATGAGAAGGAAGGATACAATGACGGAGAAGAAGCTTTCCAGGGTGTCCTGAAATAAAAGAATAAGCTTTATCATCAAAAACATGGTGATATAATTCATATTAAATATCTTAATAATTCCTACAGAAATCTTAATAATTCCTACGGAAATCTTAATAATTCCTACTTTACGTAGAAGAAAATTTGGAGCTAGAAATGCCAATTTTCCAGCAAGACAACGCGTAAATTCACTTTGCAAAGCACAGCAAGCAGTGGTTTCGGTGCAAAAAATTTACCTTATTACCATGGCCTCCGCGGAGCCCTGACCTGTACCCCATAAAAAATCTATGTGGTATCATGGCGAGAACGATTTATGCTAATGGCTGGCAATATAAATCTGTAGCGGACTTAAAAGAGGAAATTGTTCATTGCTGGAACCGAATTTCTCAAACAGAGTTAGAAACATTAATAAATTCAATACCAAGAAGAATTTTTGCGACGATTAAAAATTAAGGCGGGCCTACTAAATATTAAGCAACTAACCATTATTCGAAAATATATTTAGATTTCTTATCTCTGCGGCTAAACGAATTTCGTCCCATTATGTATAATGGAGTTAGTTAAAATTGCATTTGTTTTATTTTATTACGTTACAACAACAAAACAGCAAAATAAACTGCTGCGGCTAAACGAATTTCGGTCACTGTAGTAAGTAATCTTTGACTGCATCATTTATGCAATACAGTCGTAATTGCCGAAACTTAGGATACCTGACCTTTGCAAGAACAATGTTCCTTAATGTCCACTTCTCTTCCTTTGTTTCTCAGAACCATAGAACATAGGCTTCAAATGGATCAACAATTTAAGGTGGATTCCGAACCAGCGATATTACTCTGCAACATCCAATTGCTTTTTTTATAGTAACTATACTCAATACTTTATCCCTTTCTCTACCGACAATGTAAATTACAATTTCCTGAATGGCAAATTGTTCGTTTGTTTAAGTAAGATTTTTTTAAACTTCCAGTTGCTAAAGAGGTTTATTCCATTAGGGAAAATAGTCCGTCGTTAGATTGCAGTTGCAGAAAGACGGGATACAATTTAAAACACAATAAATAAACCTGCATACATTGATGAGTCGATAGACTTTAATAGAATATTTTCTAACCTAAAGCTTATTCGCTTATCATAACAATTTACTGCATTCAAATTTAGAAGCGTAAATTCACAGTAATATCAAAGAGCTTTCTCTTTTTTATGTGGAAGAGCAATGTACATATTCATATGAGTGACCAAATAATGAATTTATTTATGCTGCACCTCTGAATACAGCTATAAATAAATACTATACAAGTTTCATAGTTTGAATTATTTCATTTGAAAACCTATGTGTATGGTACAAGCTTAAAGCAAATTAAATTCGGAGCATTATGGGAGGTCATCTGGTAGCTATGGACGTATTTATAATTAGTACCATTAAAGGTCTCGCAACTTATAATCAGATTTACATATGACGCCAGCTAGAAGTGGACTAACTCACTCGGAAGGCTTTTATCACAGTTCGGAGGAGCTTCCTGTGCGGACTTCTCTTAACATGAATAATCAAAAGTGGAATGCAGCTGTAATTGAAATTAAAATTCGTATACATACCTTACCAACGACTGGAGATGAACCTTCTGAATAATAATGTTTCTTTATACAGATATCCAAACGTAAACTTTTTCTTTGACATTTCAACTTCAAAGGTGGGAGGGTCAGCTTTGCCATTAAGGTCGAGCTTAAAGTGAGGTATGCATGTGAATGTAGGTTTAAAATATTAATGAGATTTACATTTTTAATTTACAAATGGAAGTTGGATTTTACCTTTCAAATATTTTAATAATTATTATTTGAGAAAATGTAAAATAACATTTTAAGTTTAAGCAACAATAGAAATCAGCTTGTTCGCAATATAGGCCAAATTTCCATTTATTCATGAAAATCTTTTTCTGATGATTAAATATTTGCAGCTCATTCAATTACCGATGAATTTTATTGTCTTTTTCTAAGGGTAAATAAAATAAAATAAGTGAATACTTCAACGTGATGATCTTCTAATGAAAATGTTACTTACAAACATACTTCGATACAACAGAACCGCGTAAGTTCAACTTGTTTCTAACTCTATCACTGGATAAATAACGGCTGGATAAGGCAGTCATTTACCTCCTAAGATAGTTAAAGTTCGCAATAACATCAACAAATTTCACGACTACGACAATAAATTGGCTTTGGAAAGAATTCTTGTAAGAAATGTAAGAAATGAACATCCTGCAATAAATGCTACTGCTACTAGTAATAGTTAACAGCGGTGATAAATGTAATATTTAGTTAAAGAATTAATTGACACCATGAAATATAGGAAGTCTCTTGTAGTCTCCACGGAGCCTACCGCACCGCTACTAAGGTCTGGTTTTCGTCCAAAATTTCAGATCCAATCTATGACCACATTACTTCTGCTCCGAATTCATCCTTTTAAAATGTGATCCCTATTACATATATTGATACTGAATAATTCAACCACCGGGGCTAATGTAAATGCTCTAGAAATGGCAGCGGTGGACAGAACCATCTGCGGTTGGACCGCCGCGCTGCTTACCAACGGAACAATAACCTCCGGGGTTGCATTAAACTCAATAATAGCAGGGCACACCACCAGGCGAAGTTCTTTCACCCTTACTGCGGGCGTAAGTCCTGATCGAGGTCCTGGTAAAACTCCAATGATAACGCGTTTAGAATAAACAGAAGGAGCTCAATATTATCCCGCAAAAAAGTAAAATGGGACTCTTTACAAGAAAATATAAGGTACCTACATTTAGAACACTAAACACAAATTTAGCAAAAGAACCCTTACTCCCTGGTGGGGAGTCTGAGAAATATCACTTCAACATCTGCTATAAACATAATACTGGCAGTTTTATAAGAATTGTCTAAAAATCTATAAAAAATCCATCAAAGGAGCTAATAAAGAGGCTTGGACGGAGTATTTTCACTCAATAGAAAGTACCAAGAAACCTTAAACCTGGGTGCTGCTAATGAATACCCATTTCCCCAGATGAAATCTGATCTCTGCGGAAAGAATCGCTTCGGCGAAAAACATTTTGTTCCCTACAAATCACTAGGTCTGGACGGTATCTACCCGATAATGCTACAGAAGGCGTCAGACATTTTGGTGCCACTAGAATGAGTCCTTGATATTTACCTGAGGCAAACTCTTTGTAGTGCAACGATGTCAATATCCCAACACGCGAACTGTAAGGGAAGATCCGCGGAGACAGACTGGACATAGACTGGACATAGACGGAGACTTTAACAATATATGCATTTAAGCAGACGTATCCTTGAGATGGCTGCGAGACTAGCCCTAAGCGTGGAAAATACCGGAAAGTTATCAACTTTCCGAAGGCCTGGCTACGCAGAGACCATCCCGGATATTACTCTGGTATCGGAGACCCTGGCACCGAAAATCATCGGATGGAAGATCAGTGAAGAGTACAACGGAAGTGACCATCAATACATAACCTTTGGTCTTCAGAAACAAAGAAGAGAGGAGACAGAATACTGCCGCCGAACAAATGGGAAGAGCAACGGAAAACTAAACCGCTAAGCCTTCATCGCGGTGATAGAGGGAGGATCGATCGACGCACCGGATAAATCGAGCCCTGCAGAGCCCTTGGTCGATGACACAATGAGACGTATACGGCAGACTTGCATGCCGCCGAAGAAAAGTCCCAAGACAAAAACCAGTATATTGGTGGACTGCGGAGATAGCGGCCTTGAAGAGGAGATGCCTATTTCTCAGACGAATCGCCACTAGAAGAAGAAGAGATGGCACCATACCGGAAGGTGAAACTGCCGAGTACAAGGATGCAAGGCAGGAGCTCAAGCGGGCAATCGGCAATAGCAAATACCTAAAATGGGAAGAACTGAGAGCAGAAATAAACAACGATCCTTGAGAGCTTGGGTACAAGATAGCCATGCGCAAACTTGGAGCCCACCAAACGAGCCCGTGTTTGGGTGCAGCACGTACGGAAAAAATAGTGGACGCCTTGTTTCCGACCCAACCAGAAAGAACACAAGCACAGCACCCCACTACTATGGAAGAAGTTCCGCCATTTAGCGTGGAAGAGCTCAAGGAGGCCGCGGGATCCTTGCAGAACAAAAAAAGCCCAAGGCCCAGATGGAGTCCCAACAGAAGCCCTGAAGGTCACAGACCACTCGTGCCTAAAGGTATTGTTGAAAATGTACAACGGCTGTCTGAAAGAGGGAGCCTTTCCCAAGCGGTGGAAAATGCAGAGCCTTGTACTTATCAGTAAGGGAAAGGGAGATCCGGGAACTCCCGCGGCATACAGACACCTGTGCATGCTGGATACGGCCGGAAAACTATTGGAAATATTGCTGAAAGCGCGCCTAGTATCAGCCATACAGAGCGTAGGAGGTCTCTCAGATAAACAGTATGGCTTCCGGAAAGGGCAATCAACCATTAAAGCGGTAGAAAAAGTGGTAAAAGCCTTCCACGCGGCACAACAAGGAAACCATCACTCAAGAAAAGTAGTCCTTCTGGTGGTCCTGGATGTTAAAAACGCCTTTAACTCCGCCAGATGGTGCGATATGCTGAACGCTCTAGAGTACACCTTTAAAACACCGGAGTATCTCCTCCGGATGCTAGAGAGCTACCTGTATGACAGGGTTCTCCTCTATGACACCACAGAAGGACCAGGTAGGAAGAAAATCATAGCAGGAGCCACGCAAGAGTCGATTCTAGGCCCAAAGCTGTGGAATATAGCTTACGATGGTATACTGCGCATACTCCGCGATACGCACACCAGTAGAAGATGCAAATCTGCCTACCAAAGGGTTAGCTGCGGATTTATTCAGATCTGCCTTCCGTAGGGTTAGTTGCGGTTAATCCGGAGGGGGTTTCTTGTCCTGGCTCAGGACTAAAGCGTTACGGCCTGGAACCCTTCAATGCCGTAGGCAGAGAAGGGATGAATGTTGTAATTAACGCATGGACCAAGAAGGAACACTGGAAACGGTGGGAAAACAAGGATTTATGCAGATCTGCCTTCCGTAGGGTTAGCTGCGGTTAATCCGGAGGGGGTTTCTTGTCCTGGCTCAGGACTAAAGCGTTACGGCCTGGAACCCTTCAATGTTGTAGACAGTGAAGGTGCGAGTGATGTAACTAACGCATGGACCAAGAAGGAACACTGGACACGGTAGGAAAACATGGATTTATGCAGATATGCTAGGATTCTAGTGACCCAGGAAACCAAGGTTAGTGGCGACAGTGGGATAACTGGATACTCAGTTTCCCCCACTAAGGGAGACTGGGAGGGGACGAAAAGGGACCCGGTTAAGTGGTCTGTTTCGGCTAATCCCCAGAGAGGTGTTTTTAGTGAGTAAGAATCTCACACTACCGGAGGGCACGGGCTGTCTGGTGTCTTTTGGAAGATTTTCACCTCTCCCGCACAAAAAAAAAATCGCGGCACGAGACGTCGATGCGGCGCAGCTAAAATTGAACCAGGTAATGCGACGGATGACCACCTGGTTTTCAGAAACATGCCCTTAGTCTTGCCAACCAGATGATGGAGATTGTCTTGCTCACTAGAAAACGGATCCCTACGATTAGGGAAGTGCGAGTGGGGGATGAGGACATTCTGACGAACCAGGCAGTTAAATACCTTGGAATCAGGCTGTACACCAAACTCACCTTTTAAGAACACATTAGGCATGCGGCAGAAAGGGCAGCACAGACCACAACTAAGTTGAGCAGGCTCCTGGCCAGCGTGGAAGGCCCATTAGCCGGTACGAGGCGACTGCTTATGTCGATCACGCACTCGATCCTACTGTACGGATGTGAGATCTGGGCTGTTGCGCTCAAGGTCGAAAATTACAGAGAACGGATGGCGGCAGTACAGAGGAGAGGTGCTCTTAGAGTTGCCCTTCAGCTACAGAACAGCGTCGGAGCCTGCGGTTCTGGTTTTGGCAGCCGTCATCTCCATAGATATATTGGCGCAAGAGCGGAAACAGCGTCATGACAGGCAGGCCGAAATCGGAAAAGAGGCAGCTAAAGTCGAAGCTAGCGAATGCGCCCTTACGAGATGGCAAGACCGCTAGAATAAAGAGACAAAAGGGAGATGGACCGCTAAACTAATACCAGACCTGAAGAAGTGGCTAAAGCGAGAACACGGAGAGGTAAACTACTACCTGCCGCAGTGCTTGACCAGATACGTGTACTTTAACGCTTACCTCTATCAGATAGGAAAAACAGAAAGCCCAGCCTGCCAGTACGGCGACTCACAGCAGGACGACGCCCAACACATCTTTTTCGAATGCAAAAGGTGGAACGCAGAGAGGCAGGAGCTAGAAGAAGAGCTCGGTCATTTCACGCCCGAGAACATAGTGATCAGCATGCTCAGAGGTAAAGCGCAATGGGACCGAGTTGCAGTATTTATAAAGAAGATTCTACCCAAATTGAGATTGGTTTGAAAAAGCTAAGGGAAAGAGTCCAGAACAAATTTTACACTAGTAAAATAAATATTTTTTAATGATTTTTTTTATTTCACTTATATTTATATATTTTTAAAATTTTATTTTTAGTGTTATATATTTCATTTCAATGTGCGTTTAGTACGTATCATTATTATTGTATTATCTATGTTTACATGTAAGGATAATAATTTTTTTTCTTTTTTTTTTGTATAATGGCTCTTTATTGCTTTAGTTGTTACAAAGTACAATCCTTAAAACTGCTAGCTGCCCTAAAATTCTACAAAATGACACATAAAAGAAATAAAATTACTCTCAATTTGAAGGCAAAAAAAGGAAAATAATAAATTCCTTAAAAAATTTTAAAAACAATATTGAAACTAAACCTTGAGCTAAACGAACGCACAAAATGAAATAAAATCAAAAAATCAAACTAGAACATGTTTGTTTGAGCATTCCCCGATAGTTGATGCAGCAACAGGCGAAGTTCCTACTTCGGGAACCACTGCTCCCAAGCAAATTCATTCTCCGTAGAGCCGTTCGCCACTTTTCTAGTCCTCTGGTAGCACTCATCCAAACATGTTCCAAACGAACGCACAAATATTTCGAACCGATTCGAGTCCCGCGGGACTAGTCTGCAGAATCATTGACGTCTGCATACTGGTCCCATCATCCTCCCACTTCTACGATTCCAAAGTGCGATTTTTCCTTCCCGCAGCACTTGAAGCAATACCAAAGCGAACAGAAGCTTCGTGGACAAGCTGCTTTAAGTCTGCGGCCTGTTACTTCTAGTGAAAGACGAGTCTTCAATTTCGCCGCGACAGTAAAGGTTGCCAGGTGCAGTTGAATGTGTCGGCCTAAGTTCTTAAGTGCATTTGTGTGAAGCTGTAGGGCTGTCATCTAGCCGCATCCGCAGCCCATCCACATACAATACAGATGAATTGTCGATTTAGCAAGTGTTAGGCTAAAGCTTATCAATCAATTCACCTGGTTACATGTTACGATATGTGACAGCTGGTTTGGATGCACGAGGCTGTGATGGAGCAGTTTGAATGCTACATCATCTCTGTAATTGGACGGATAAGCATAGATTAATCTGTTAGTTATGGTCCCTATTACTCCCAAGTTAAACCCCAAGATGTGCGCGCCATCCATTAACAAATAAGTGATCTGTAGGATTTATTCGTACGAAGAGGCCGCGCAGCCGACGTGAAGTGAGTGTAGTGAATGTCGTGTGGAGCGGTCGATTCATAACGAAAGGTTTTATCACCTGTGCTAGGTTTCCTAGTAGAGAGACGACTGAAACGCTCTCGTGCTGTATCCACTAATTCGTTTAATTGTGTGGTGTGGGGGTGC
This sequence comes from Leptarthrus brevirostris, assembly GCA_964036015.1. Taxonomy (NCBI): domain Eukaryota; kingdom Metazoa; phylum Arthropoda; class Insecta; order Diptera; family Asilidae; genus Leptarthrus; species Leptarthrus brevirostris. Next base: position 100,008,766 of record OZ038371.1, on the reverse strand, counting down.
ATCAGTGTGTTCATGGATGGTGTATCGGCCGTTACACCTCGAGCATTACTGCACACCGAATCATCATAAAGCAGGGTTCAACCTGATCGCCATTGCTGAGAATTCCCCGTACCCAAGTTCATTCCATCGCAAATGGAGCGTTGGTCTTATTCTTCCTCAGGTCGTAATCGTGGAGATCAGATCCTGGGACCAGTCATGCGGATATGGTGGACGGAACGAGAGGAAATAGTAGTGCTCCCCTGCGCCGCTACCCATATAACTTACCTACAGCTGCGCTTTGACAGAACATTAGCTGGCATGCCCGTACCTGAAAACAACGAAATTTCACGACCATGTCTGAAATACCCAAACCACCCCCGCTACTGGTCGACAGAGCGTGCTTTTAGCGCTCCATCGTCTTTCCCCCAGAAGGCGTCAACGACCTTCGCCTGAAGAATTTTTACGAAGCCTTCTTCGAAGTACTCCGATTTCAACAGGTGAACGATGGAAAAGGTAATCAAATAGTTGACAAAGACTGCTGTTATCGTAGACACAGACGACTTCGAACGCAGTAGGACTGTGATATCTGCTTCGATTGAATCTTTCCTCAATAAATGAGCGAATCTGAAGCTTTCCAATATTTCACTAATGGGTAAGGTTTAAATACATATTCTTGTTATCACGCCATTGGTGCCAATACCAAATGAATTCTTCGATGAACTGCTCTGAGTTCAACAAGTTATTGTTGAAAATCCAGTAAGCAGTTCGCCTTTCGACCAAAGTGCTAGTCGCCACAACAAGAAGGTTATCACTCATTTCATGTGTGACACTAATGAAACAATAAAGAAGGCTAGACGTGATGTAAATTCTGTCTATCCTCAAAACCGAAAAGCTACCCTGAACAGTTCGGGAGACCCTAGTGTATAACGTATTCGTTAGATTAAGCCAACTGTAGTCATCCACATGGTTGTTATGTCTGACTAGGCTCGACAATCGCGCGGCGTTCACCGAGTTGAATTCAATTCTAGAATGACTAGATGGAGAATCTAGTGTGCAGTTGAAGCCACCCCCAAGGATAACCTCGTCCCTGAAGTTCGTAATATGCGACAAAATTGAGTGCAAGTATCTTACAGTATACTAGTCATACGACAGGTACACTTTTACTATCGTTAGAGTTTTGTCCCCAAAGTCCAAAACTAAGCAAGACGTAAAACGTGGGAAGATGTATGTGTGCAGAATACATCAGTGTAAAGCTGTGGGACACATCAATTGCCATACCGGAACCCCTGAGTGGCGTTTCTGTAGCAAAAACTGTGTAATCCTTGTGTATATTTGAATTTTGTTCTAGGCGTGTAAAGGTGTCTTGTGTAAAATTCGTCTCCTGTGTGAGTGCAATGTCCAAGTTACAGTGTCTTATGTTTCCAAAACTACTATGTAGTCTAGTGGGTGCACTCAAGCTCCCTGCATTGGTCGATTTTATCATTCAAGAAATCGCAAGAACTCAGACAATGACTGTACGACTCTAATGACGAAGAGTCATGTCCAGTTGGAGATCCTCAAAGATCCCCGAGACTATTGAAGAGGCGCTCGCACCTCGACACCTCGTTGTACTCGGCCTTTTTTTGCCCTCTGCCAAGTTTCAGTTTGGGCAGGATCCTGGTTGGATCTCCAAGCTCACACCTGAGAATGCTCAGGATCCCGTCCGAACTCTTTTTGTAGTGAAGGCTGTCGGGGAGCGAGCGCAGCTTCTCTCTCGGTACCTGCACTTAAACCTTCGCTTTGAGATGGACCGGCCGTCTCGAGAGCAGAGACAACCTCTACGTCCGAGACAATATTAGTGACATCAATTGATGTCATCAATGATGCACTCGGAGCTCAAGGTATGACCTCTTCCCACGAGACCCTCACATTGCTCACTGTCTTTTTCGGTGGCGGCATCACCACCTTTTCCCGTGTTGGAATGGCACCGTTTGCAGCAGGTGTTGGATTGGCCTCAGGGAGGTGCTCTTTAGACATCTTTGTGGCAGGTTGTTCCAAGTGAACAGACGCTACACCGGGCAAAGTAATTGTTTTGGGAACTTCTCTTCCTGAGTGTCTTAGGACACTCCGCAATAAATTGTCTGATGGCAGGCATGGAATTTCACTTCGGTGCTCACTTCTTTTCAGGTCATCGATCCAGCAACACTCCAGTAAAAGCCGTCTGGAAGAAAACAACCCTGATTAGGAGTGATGTGTGTTTCTAGGCTTCAACTTAAGATGCCACGACCGAGGCCCTCGTCTCCTATTCTTAGTGGAACTAACGGATCTTTCCGTGGATCTTACCGACCCTTTATACGACCAATTATATTGCCCTTAAACTGCTTATCTAGGTAGCCAACTACGGTCTATGCTATTCCCTGAGCCGTTCCTACGCATACACCTGTACTTTGCTCGAGCAGCGTACTGTCCTTAACCTGCTGGAAATCTAGCTACAGGAATTTGGTTCTGGAGGACAGGATCTCGTCCTGTGGCCGGCGCATATGACCTAGCTTTCACTCGACGAGTGGAAAGTTGTTGGGATTAGGGAGGAGGAAGGCATGACGGTCGGATTTGACGGTGGATAGAATGAAGATAGGAGGAAATAAGAAGTGATTTTTGCTAGTTTGGAGTCTGGTACTTATAGAACAAGTTTCAATTTCTTGTGCGAATTATATGAAGAAAAATAATATTTTCGCTTTATACTTCCAGTTTTGTTTCTCAAACAACTTTAATACTGAGGTCCCGTGTTCAATTCCTAACAAACCCTCGCTTTTTATTGTTCTATAATTTTGTTCGTAATTAAATTTCTTCATTTATATCATCCAATTTGGTGTTTTTAGATGGGAAGAGGGTTTTAATTTGCGTTTAGGCTTTGAAATTTTTAGTCGTAAATTAACTTCGTTGCATCTCCCCCCACCCCCCCCCCCCACCGCACCACCCCTTAAGAAGAAAATTTTGAACCAAGATAAATGTTGGGATGGATAGCGGAATTGAAAGACGGTAGTGGAATAGTTCTTTATTGCAACGTAAATATTCGACAAAAGTCGTACAAGGTATTTGAAAATAGGGAATTACTACTACTACTGTTTATATCTCATTGACCTTAATCTATGCCTTCATATATATTTATTTATTTTAACTTAAACAATTTCAATACTTTAACAAGAAAAAAGAAAAAAAACAATGCCTTCTTGGCCTTAAACTAGATCCCTAAAACATCCATAGGTCCGGGTCTTCGTCTCTCAGGGCTACGGGGGCTCGTTCTCCGGATGCTCGTCGGCGTCGTCTCGTCTGCGGGGTTTCTCCTTATTCGCTCGCTTCGTCTTCTTCTGGTCAATCAGCTGGATAGTGGCCGGCAGCTGCAAAGGTTTCGGTCTCGTCGGGTCGGTCAACTACGCCTCGGTCAGTAGCTGTGGTTGTGTCGATCGGGTTCCCTCGATTGGCCTTGGATTGATATGGGGGTCGAGGGGTGCTGGATCGGTCGACAAGTTCTTCGATGAGCCCGGGTCTTTTTTTGTGTCGGCCGGCGGTGTTGGTCCTGCACAGAAGTTCTTGGGGGTCTCGGGGCTGGCTCCAGTGGGCCTATCTCCGGTGGTCCTCGTCGCCGACCGGGTGGCCGCAGAGGTTTGGCTTCGATTAGCTCTCGACAGCTCTCGGGTTGCAGTTCCCACGCGGTCTTCTTCTGCGCATTTACGGGCTGGCCGGTCTCCCTGATAGCTTGCAGTGGTGTCCTTCCTGGTCTTCCCGTCGGGGGACGTAGGGGTCTCACTGGCTTCCTGGCGCAGACACTTTCTGCTCCTAGCTTACCACTGGTTTCTGGTTCCATAGCTTCGTGCCCGGTCTGAAGGTCAATCCGGGATATTCCCTAAATTTTTTTAAGATACAGTCCGAGACGTTTGAGTTTCCGGCACCAGTGTCCACTAATGCGTCGACGATTTGATCGCTTATCTGTACTTCCACAAAAGGTCTTCCGTCTAGAATCGTGTCGCTCTCCATTAGCGGTGTCTGCTCGGTATAGTGTCCACGAAAGGTTGCTGGTGCCTCCCGGCTCGTCGGTTTTGGTTGCTTTATTCGCTTCTGACGGTGATGACATTTTATCCTTCCTTGGTCAGTTGATACGGCTTTCGGTAATGGCATCGGTCGGCGGTGGGTTGATGACCCTGTCGCGGTATCTGGTAAGGCTTTTTCTGGACGGGTACCGACGGTGGTGGTATTCGAATTTGTTGTCGGTCTTCGGTACTTTCGGAGTAACTGGTACGGTTTTTCGCGGAATAGTATTGACGGTGACGGTATCCGGTTCTGGTAGGTAGTGCGCTGCTGACACTTTCGAAGTAACTGGTACGGTCTTAGCTGGACTGGTATTAACGGTGACGGTATTCGGTTCTGGTACCGGGCGGTAGTGCGTTGCTGGCACTTTCGGAGTAACTGGTATGGTTTTTACTGGACCGGTGTTCACGGTGACTGTCTTCCGTTCTGGTGTCGGTCGATAGTGCGTTGATGGTGCTTTCGAGTTATTGGTACGGTTTTAGCTGAACTGGTTTTGACGGTCACGGTGTTCAGTTCTGGTACTGAACGCTGACGCTCACGGTTCGGTTTCTTGGAGTTTTGTCTGCCAGTCCTGTCAGCGGTTCTCGAGGTTAGCGGTCTGCTTTGGATAGGTGTGTTACTCTGTCGTCTGCTGGCTTTCTGGATGGTGATGGTGATGGTGGGTGGTGATGGTACCTATCACATAGCTCTATTAAGGTCCGTAGGTCGGTAAAATCTCATCGACGGATGTAGTACTTATATTCGACCGCCAGGTTTATGTAGATTCTTTCGAGCTGTGCTTCGGAGGTGAGTTCGGCATTCCGTCTCATTAATGTATGTTAGATGCTGCATCTAAGCATCCCAAGTATCAAGTAGACTTAGTAAATTGTAATCCACATAGTCATGTAAGCTTTTATTGTAATTTTATACGTTTATACATTTAATGTAGGTCAATCGCCAAGATATGTAGTACTAAGCTTTATTCATGTCATTTACCTCAAGTCATTCACGAAATGTAACACCTTGCACATCGAAGAATGTTTGCCTGAGTCCATAACTTCATGCAACGTTTGGCATGGAATTCATTTCTGATGATATTGCATTATAAAAATTTTGAATATCGATTGACCTTGTTAGGTTGAACTTAGCTTTGTTGCACTACGCAATTATTAATTATTGTTGTTAATGTTGGCATTATTTTTGTATTTAAGTTCAATTTAATAGTAATAAAAGCTCAGTTGTCTTATTGCATTTGGAGTGTTTTAATTAAAGGTTCACATCGGTTCTTTTTACAGAAGAGTAGTTACAATTGATAATCGTCTTCGGGCGAGTGTTTTGTTAATTAATTAATAATTCATTACCTTACAGTTCTGGTATTCGGTTCAAGTGCCGTTTAAACCAGCGAGACTAAAACGAGTTCATAGCCTTGGTATAATGGTTCAAGTGCCGTTTATACCTCAGCGTTGAAGGCTAATTTAAAGGAGTTATAGGCACTTAACTTAACAATGTCTGAATTTCAAGAACATAAGCACGCGCTGTTTCACCAGGTCTCTGCTTGCGATTCGCAATCTGTTCAAGCAGAGTCTTCTGGTACAACCGGGGGAAGAAGAATGCCTGCAACTCTCTGGTGAATGTTGTCCAATGTGTCGATCAAGGAACTGTTATTATGATATCAAAGAAGTGCTCTTCCTCTTAGTAATTCTGTTTGCTCGATCACCAAATCTGCCTGGTCAAATCCATACCCATCCGCTAACCCGTGTACTCTCTCGAGGAGTGCTACAGCGTCTCCGGTCCCATCAAAATGTACATCCCATTTATGTGCCTTCTCCATCACGTCAGTCCATCTTCTCTATGGCGGTACCTCTACAGCTTCCACTTCGGTTGGCTACGGTGCGATACCACGCAGCCAATTGGTTAGTCTCTTTCTCATGTCCTCAAATGTCCCAGTGGCGTTCTGGCCTACGTCTGACAATGCTCCTTCTACAGCCTCTTTACTTAGCTTGTAGACCCACGAGACCTTCACCTTTTCTTTCCGGTTGCAATCCACCTCGGTGATTACCTCACTCTCTGCTGAGTCTGTGGACATACTGGTCGTCCGTCTTCCATCCATTGCATCCGATGTACCTTCCCTCGCTGGGCTCAAGTCATTGTCTGCATTTTGCTCTGGGGCGGGGGATACCTGATATACTGATGCAGTCCTCTTATGGGCCAGTATCTTGCCCTTCGGTCCCATTTTCTCTTTTGGGACTTCCCGCTCTGTTCGGCTTTTATTATTCGCCGCCTTTAACTCCTTTCTCTCTCTGGACTCCTTTCTCCGTATCCGTTTCGTCCCTGCTCGGGCGCCAAATTTTGTGACGTACTTCATCGGTGCGGTTACTCGGGCGCAACGCACTGCGATCTTTCTGTCGGTACGGTAGTGGGAAAGTCACAAAATCAATTGCCTGGGTAGTTGCAGTGGAGAAAGGCCAGGGTTTATCACCGCAGTGAGAGAGAGAATTTGGCTTGGGAGTTAAAGGGTTATTAATTAGAAAGCCCGGTTCTCAGTAACACTTTATTTATTATCCTTACTCTCTAACAATTCAGTTTCTATAACTAACAATACTACTAGAGTCTTACTTCTATTGTCTTATTTCTAAGTAACTACGACCCTAAGACCGGTCCGCTCAACACGCGTACTAGGCCCGAGCAGCGAATTGTCCTTACAATACTTATATCTAGTTAGCTAAGTCCATTAGACCGTTGCGCGCAACACGCGTACTAGGCCCGAGCAATTAAATTGCCCTTAGCCTACTTATCTCTATGTAGCTACGTCCCTTAGACCGTTTCGCTCAACGCGCGTACTAGGCCCGAGCAATTAGATTGCCCTTAACCTACTTATCTCTATGTAGCTACTTCCCTTAGACCGTTCCGCTCAACGCGCGTACTAGGCCCGAGCAATTAGATTGCCGTTAACCTACTTATCTCTATGTAGCTACGTCCCTTAGACCGTTCCGCTCAACGCGCGTACTAGGCCCGAGTAATTAGACTGCCCTTAACCTGCTTATATCAAGGTAGGATCGTCCCTGAGACTGTTCCGTTCAACACGCGTACTAGCTCCGAGCAATTATATTGCCCTTAATATACTTATCTTTAGCAATTAGATTGCCCTTAACCAACTAATCTCTATGTAGCTACGTCCCTTAGACCGTTCCGCTCAACGCACGTACCAGGCACGAGAAATTATATTGCCCTTAACCTGCTTATATCTAGGTAGGTACGTCCCTGAGACCGTTCCGCTCAACACACGTACTAGGCCCGAGCAATTAGATTGCCTTAACCTGCTTATCTCTAGGTAACTACGTTCCTTAGACCGTTCCTCTCAACGAGCGTATTAGGCCCGAGCAATGAGATTGCCCTTAAACTACTTATCTAGGTAGCTTAATACGGTCTATGCTATTCCCTGAGCCGTTCCTAAGCATACACCTGTACTTGCTCGAGCAGCGTACTGCCCTTAACCTACTGGAAATCTAGCTACATGAATTTGGTTCTGGAGGACAGGCCGGCGCATATAACCAAGCTTTCACTCGCCGAGTGGAAAGTTTTTCGGATTTGGGAGAAGCAATGTATGACGGTCGGATTTGACGGTGGATAGAAGGAAGATAGGAGGAAATTAGAAGGTTCTTTTTGCCAGTTCAGAGTCTGGTACTTATAGGACAAGTTTCAATTTCTCGTACGAATTATATGAAGAAAAATAATATTTTCGCTTTATACTCTCGGTTTGGTTTCTCAAACAACTTTAATACTGGGGTCCCGTGTTCGATTCCTAACAAACCCTCGCTTTTTATTTTTCTATAATTTTGTTCGTAATTGAATTTCTTCAATTATGTCACCCAATTTGGTGTTTTTAGGTAGGAAGAGGGTTTTAATTTGCTTTTAGGCTTTGAAATTTTTAGCCGTAAATTAGCTTCGTTACAAATTTTATATCTATTACAACATTTTGAAGTCAGTACAAATCAAAAAGACCAAAGAATTACAACGAAAGTATTTAATCGTCTTTCCTATGATTCCGTGAGCTGAAATGTTCAGGTAGTAATATGTATTATCTTCAATTGTGGTTCTGTAGCTGTTTTATTTGTTTAATTTGCACTGACGTCAAAATGTCGTAATAGATATAAACTAAAAAATTATTTTATACTTTTTAGCGCTTTTTGTGAAGTCGGTTCAACTTTTTTTTAAGCTATTTTATTTTTCACTTTTAAGTGTCTTCTACTCTATACAACGAAAAAAGAATCATTCAAATCGGTGCACGCGTTAAAAAGTAAGGTTCAAGCCCCTACCCCACCTCCATTCCACAAACACTTTTTTCTCGTAGTATCAATCAAGGAACATACTCTACCCAACAGAAAAAGAAATCATCGAAATCGGTCCACGCGTTACGAATTTAGACTACCCCTCCCCCACTCCTACGATAGGATCAAATTATTCTCCTATTAGCAGTGGGGATCACACTCTATACGTCAGCAAAATAACCCTCCAAATCGGTCCACGCGTTACAAAGTTTGGTTTCACCCCCACCCCCTCCCCACAAAATTTTTTTTTACATGGTACCAATCGATGAACTCTACTATCTACTCTACCCAACAAAAAAGAATCATAAAAATTAGTCAACGCGTTACGAAGTTATGCCCGGTCAAGCATTGTTTGTTCGTTGTTTATTTTTTGCAAGTCGGTTAAAAATGCAATGGGTTCACAATGATTTGCATTGGGTTGTTGGAGAACTGCACCAACAGTACTAGCAGAAATATCTACGGTTAAATTGAATTTTGTATTTTCAATAGGATGGATTAATAAAGTTGCTTTTGAGAATGATTGTTTAATTTTAAGTTGGTCTTCAAATTCTACTGGCCAACTAGTGTTGTTTGGTTTCTTTGTGAGAAGTAGTGCCAAATGAGTGTAAATTAGGTTTAGTAGTTTGGCAAGATTCAGAATAATTCTATGGTAATAATTAACCATGCCTATAAATTGTTGAATTAGTCTAATAAAATTTGGAAAAGGAAAATTGTTAATAATTTTGCCACCGTCTTCTGAAGCCTGTGCCTTTAAAGTTAAATTAGGATATCATATAAAAATTATCTATATTTTGCTGTATAGTATTGGTAATCATATTTCTTCCTTTCGATAAACTCTTAGTGGAAGTCATTTAAAGATGGAAAAAAGTTAAAAAACTTGTTTTACTTCCACAAACTAGGAGCAATTAATCCTGTTCAGGCTACCCGCTGAAAAGGGATACTGGTTCCGCGAAAATGAAAGATTTATTGCCGATAAAATAAGTTATATTCATTGTAGTCTTTAACACTTGCACCTTTTATATTTACTTTTAAATTTACTTCAAATTCTTAATTTAGCACTTAACTAACTTACTTTTACACTTCTAATTAATTGCTGAAAGAATTTGAAATGTTTATTAGCTTATCTATTTAAATAGTTGTAATTCATAACTTTTTATTTTAGCACTGCAGAATATGTTAGGAGGTAGGATATGACGGGAGCGGGCATGATGGTTTTGTAAGTATACCATTGCCCTAGTTCATTTTTAATTGTTTTTATTTTTAGGTTGCGTCGCAACATTCTCCCGCCCGAAGTTAAAAAACGATATGTATTTGCAAATAAGATTATTTTATTTGAAAAAAAGTAAAAACACTTGTTTTACTTCCACATAATAGGAGTAGGAAAAAAATTTTTGGGATGGTGATCGCTCAAAAATTTGAACGCTAAAAATTTTTGATGGATGTTTCGACTCGAAAGTCTGTGCTGGTCATCATCAGCGTGGTACTCACACTTTCCAATACGGACATCCATTACGGAAGGTCTAAACATCAACTCCTATAAGTACTCAGTTTGAAAGCTAAGTACGAATTTTATGAAGAGGATTTTTAGTCCATCAATTTCATAAAATACCAATACTGGTTAAATATTGCTTTATCAGAAAGTTTCCTTTCAAAAGACTCTTGGTGGAAGTTATTTCATTTGAAAAAAAGTAAAAACACTTGTTTTACTTCCACATAATAGGAGTAGGAAAAAAATTTGAACGCTAAAAATTTTTGATGGATGTTTCGACTCAAAAGTGTGAGCTGGTCATCATCAGCGTGGTACTCACACTTTCCACCACGGACATCCAAATCCACCCACCAAAAAAGTTTAAGCGAAGAAAACCAAAAACTTGTCTTATAGTGGATATTGAATTAGTTTTTTTTTTAATTTCATCATATATTTCTTTTTATACATAAAATAGTTGTTCATTTTAATATGAGCTAAATTGTTGGTGTAATTTTCAGGAACCCGATGAAGCTTCTTCCTTCTCTTGTTTCCCTCATCCTTCATCCCTAATTCCTTATCCTAGATCTTTTTATTTATTGATTATTTTTATTTTTGTTTTGATTTAATTTTTTTTTAGCACTTTTTTTAGGTTGAGCCTACACCCTAGCCAGGTGTAGGGATGACGTGGGTTAGTGACCTGAACTATCGCTAAAGAGGTAATCTGTCTTTTTTTGTGTTTTCAAGATAGTTCAGGTCGGCTGGGAGTAACAGGTGACATTCTGTTTGTGGATGTGTGATGATGTTCAAGGACTCACACCCCATACCGGCGAGCTAGGCCGTGCTGCCAGCTAGCGCGTGTCACTTGGACATCATGCGGTAACTTCACGTTGCACATTCCGCACACACATACATTACTTAACCTTAGCCGATGCATATCCACTGCCCAACATAGCGGACATCCTCAACCAATTGAGGGACTTAAAATACTTTACTACGTTGGATTTTTTTTTTTTTTTTTTTTTTTTATACGATGTAGCCAAATCCTAGGGGACAACCCTTTGATGCGTTAGCATGGTTTTGGCCGGTAGGGAATTAGGGTAAGGGAAGTGAGGAAACTGGAGTCTTGTTTTTTTTTGCATTGCTGCGAGCTAGACAACAGCCCAGAGACGGAGTGGATTATTTTAATTTCTTAATAAAAGCTCACGGGGTCATCAGGTCTCGAACCCGGGACCCATGGCATGTTGGTCTTGCCGCTCAACGTATTGATCCAACTCCGTCTCCATTTGCCAATTTGCCAAACGGCAAATTGGCAAATGGAGACGGATTTGATTTGCCAAACGGTTACAATCAAATCCAAGTGGCCAAAGATGATGAAGCAGAAAACTGCCTTCAGTACTCCACACGGGCACTGTGAGTTAAATGGAATGCCCTTTGGTCTGCGAAATGCACCACTGACTTTCCAGAGATAGGTTTTGGCCGGTAGGGAATTAGGGTAAGGGAAGTGAGGAAACTGGAGTCTTGTTTTTTTTTTGCATTGCTGCGAGCTAGACAACAGCCCAGAGACGGAGTGGATTATTTTAATTTCTTAATAAAAGCTCACGGGGTCATCAGGTCTCGAACCCGGGACCCATGGCATGTTGGTCTTGCCGCTCAACGTATTGATCCAACTCCGTCTCCATTTGCCAATTTGCCAAACGGCAAATTGGCAAATGGAGACGGATTTGATTTGCCAAACGGTTACAATCAAATCCAAGTGGCCAAAGATGATGAAGCAGAAAACTGCCTTCAGTACTCCACACGGGCACTGTGAGTTAAATGGAATGCCCTTTGGTCTGCGAAATGCACCACTGACTTTCCAGAGATAGATGAAACGTCTTAACAGGTTTTAAGGGTATCCGTTGTTTCGTCTATCTAGACGACGTAGTCGTCTACAGCAGAGATTTGGAAGACCACAATAATAAGCTCAGAGTTAGAAAGGACATATTATAACCGAGCATGGTATAAATTCGGATCCTCAAAAGTTTGCTGGAATTGTAGCTATTTCACCTACCAAAAACGTCAAACATACGAAGTATTTTCTGGGGTTGGTAGGCTATTGTATGAAGTTTATTCTATGATTTTCAAAACTTTTCAATCCTCTAAACAATTTAATAAAGAAAGATGTTCCCTTTAAATAGGACGCTCATTGAGATGAGTCTTTCAGATTGTTAAAGAAAGCTACACCTATATTCCAATATCCGAATTTTGAGAGGCGAATCTTCGTCACAGGGGGTGCTAGCAATACAGCGATAGTCGCGGTGCTCTCTTAGCGAACTGATCCAGACGGTATGGATTTACCCATTGCATATGCGAGTGGGTCCTGAATAAAGCCGAAAGGAACTATTCAACTATTGAGAAGGAAGCACTTGCGTTTGTATGGGCTACAAAGCAATTCAGACCGTATATGTACGGCAGAAAATTCACCGTAGTAACGGATTACAAACCACTTGTTTGGATTTTTAACCTTAACGACTCATCATCTAGAATTATGAGATGGCGAATACAGTTCAAGGAATCATTCAAACCTCGATTTCGTTTCTACATTAAGAGGAAATGTGCAAAATGTATACCGTGAACCTAGCCCGATAGTTTTAACCGAACAGAGTGAAATTGCTAAAATACTTCGTGAGTATCATTGCGGTCCTACGGGTGGACATCAGGGTATTACTCGTACAGCTAAACGAATATAACAAAAATACTTATGGAAAAATATGTATAAAGACATCAAAGCATTTATATCGTCCTGTGACACTTGTCAAAAGAGCAAAGCCGCCCACAAAACTAAACTTCCGATGAAAATAACTACGACTTCCAAAAGGCCTTTGAGAATGGGAATAAGTACATTCTCACCTTCCAAGACGATTTGCAAAGTTCGTACATGCTACTTCCATTCCTAATTAAGAATCTGAAACTGTTTCGGAAGCCTATGTTCGAAAAATATACTCCTAAATACCTATTAACTGATCAAGGAACAAATTTTCTCAGTAATCTAATTAAAAGAGACTGTAAACTACTTAAAATACGTAAAATCCAAACCACCCCATACCACCCACAATCCAATGGATCTCTAGAAAGGTGCCACTAAGTGACCACCTCCGAAGCTATGCTACTAAAGATCCAAATAATTGGGACACCTGGATAGATTATACGGTCTTCTCCACATTCGGCTACCAATTATTCACCATACGAAATTTTATTTGGAGTAAAACCGGAAATCCCATCTTCTGTTTCAAGAATGTAGAACCAGTCTACAATTACGATGACTATGTCATAGAAATCAAAGCTAGACTTCAAAATTGTTACGCATTACCTCGTGAAAATAAGCTTAAAGCGAAAGAACGCACAAAAATGTATTACGATCGCTTCAGTGTACAGTATCAATTTTAAAAACTTACTGATTTATTTTATAAACAACTTATATAATTATATGCCTTTATATATATATATATATATATATATATATATATATAAGGTAAGAATGTGAACTGAACGTACCAATGCGCGATGGGTTATCAGTTATCAACAAACTAATAGATATTATATGCATTAGAATATATTAAAAAAGAAAAGCCGAAATACTGTAAAGATGAGGCATCTGAAGCCTAGAAACTAAAACGATATGATATGCTCGGTGACAAGGAAATGAGGGTGTACAATTCACAGCTAAAATGCCTACCAGCTTCTTAATAGCTATCAATCTTTAGTAAAGATTAAAATTAAAGTTATTTTTTCGTTCGTCCCCATCATGTTATAATTCACAAAAATTAATAAAATCACGACATCCACCATGAAATTAAACACATAATGTCGCAACTAATAGTTAACAGTAGTAATAATCTAGAACGCTTCATTTCCTATTATCAATATCCAGACAAGTTAGCTTTCGGTCTTACGATAAGTCATGACATCTAATATTTTCCATAATTAAATGAACAAATTATTCAATTAAATCGAATGTAGAAGATTCATATCAATATTCATATTGAAACCAAAAATGATTAGTGTTTAATTTGGCAACAAAATGTTCGTGGAATAACTAAAAGCTATCTATACGGGAAATAATAAGAAGTAGGATACCTGAAGGCCTCCGGTTAATCTACAATAAAGGGCAAGGTGCCTCTTTTGATTGAATCTCTTGTCTTTCTTCTTCCTTTCATTGGATTGTTTCAATACAAAATGAGATATTGAGAACTAACACGTAAATGCATCAAGTGCCTCAAACCAAAAATCTCTCTCTGCCTCAAACAAATATAAAAGTTCTTCTTTCTTTCTTTCCTTTCTTAATAAAAATTATTCTGGGTTGTCGTGGTCTACCTACTATTGTACCTGTGTACCGCTTAAAGTTAGGTTCAAAATTTAATTGGAATGATATACGATCTTACGTTAAAAAGGTATTGAAAGTAATATATTATCGTTTGTGATCTATCTTCCTGGATAATTTTTTTCGACTTGACAGAAACGAAGTGGAAATTGATTTGCTTTTAAATTACGTTACAATATGCTAAGATTCTATGATATATATATAGTTCAGATTGGTTGAATAAAATTAAGTTCTTATACCAAAGAAAAACCAGGAAAAGCTTCGGCAATATGAAAAATATTAACTATAATACTAAATCCTAATTAGAAAACATATGAATATCTGGACAGTTTTAGAGTCGAAATACACTTATATAGCACTTCAAGATTAATCTACTGCTGGCACTCCGACATCCTAGCGATGCCTGACATAATTAAGTTTTTTGTCTGTCTTTATTATAATTAATTAGTTACGATGCTAAAAATGACGGCATATTTTGTTAAAATTAAATCTATTAGCTTGCTGCTTGCGTTGGAGAAACACTGTGACTAGTTAATAACTGTACAGGAATATATAATCGTTGTCCGTGCTGGTTTTAAGAAGGTACTACGGGGAAACGATATTGACAATATGAACATACTCACGTTAATGATGCGGGTAGCGAAGTTCTGGGCAACGTAGTGAGGTTATTTCTCTTACTGGAACTTAATTTCTGCACACTTTTTGCAGAGGATTAAAACCTAAATGTGAGGTTATTTAATGCACTGGAACTTCATTTCAGCTCACTTTTTGCAAAGGATCAAATCCTTTTTCTCTTTTTCTTTTTCAGACTTTGACTAATAATAAATTCTTGTCATGAAATGGGCAATGCAAGTAATTTTGTGGATGTGAATTATAAGAAAAGTATTACCGTTTATTTTGCCAAGTAAGTGTTCCTGTCTCTTGGAGGCGTAGAGAGGTTTTCGAAAGGAATGCTCCAAATCGGGAGGCGCTGAATATTTTGAGGGAGTATGATCCTTATACACCCAAAAGTCGTACTCAACCGATTAATATTAATTCTGATCAATTAACTTAGTGAATTATGCACAAAAAAGATGCCACAGGGTAATAATTCACTAGTTCCCACGACAATGATTTGGTGCCTCACAAATGCTCAACTGATGAAGGCTACTTTTCTTATCTGGCGATATACATATATTAATTAGTTATTTATCCCGGCATGGCTGCTTAGGATAAATTAGGAAAATTATTTATGTGATAATTGAGCTTACCTTTTGTCGCCGTCGTCCACCTGCTTTAGCTGTCACGGAGTGTGTGCTTCTTCTTCACCAAAAGATCACATCCATGGCAGTGAACAGGGGTGACAACCACAGAGTACAAACGTGCATATTCATATCGAAAGGCAAGGCATGGCTCACATTACAGTTAATTTGTTAAGTTTGCTAAAGTCTAATACGATTCTCCATTTTTATTTCCTTGCATATCAGGTTTCTTGGGTACGACTAACAACGGAGCATTCCAAGGGCTAGTACTATGCCGAATAATGTTATCGTTTAACATTTGGCTCACCTTATTTTTAATTCCTTCCTTATGGATTCAGGGAGACGATATGGTCGCACATTTACGCGACCTTGGCCTGATATTGTAGGAATCGTATGAGAGATGTTGGAGTAAACGTGAGCTTGTCACCTTCAAGGTTAAAAATGTCGTTACATTCACGGCAGATTTCGCGAATACAGTTTTTTTAAGGTGATGGAAATATAAAAGAGACTTGAGTTTTGTCAGCCGTTTTTCCACTTTATCGTGATTATTTATATTTTCAAAACTGTACACTTCATAATCTTTCAGATTTTCGTATTTTAACTCGGTACTGACAGTGATTTCTACCTTGTTTTCGGAAGCATTTACTACTTCCACAGACATTTACCCATTTTATGGTTTGGCGATACATCCTGCGGTGTATACTAGTGTTGAGATTTCCGTTGGAAAACAGACAATCTCCTCATTCTCGACCATAAGTCCGAATTTAATTACCATTTCAGTTCTACTGGAGATTTTTATATATGTTTTTTTTTTTATATTTGAAAGGGAGGTTTACTTCACCTTCTTCAGTTTGTATTGTAAGTCTGAAACTAAGTACAGAGTTTTTTTCTTAAAGAAAATCCTTCACAGTTTATAGGGAATTCGGAAGGGACTACATGAAAGGGATGTTTAAGTAATGACCTATTTGGAAACTGTATATTTAGATAACAAATGCCTGCTGTACTAATTGCCTCAGCAGAAATACCTCTAACATTAACCGCCCAATCCGTGTTTACTTCAACGTCCGTCGGAGCGCGTCAAGTTTAATTAAGCTTATGGAAGCTCCCATGTCGAGGAGTATTTTTTCAGACATCTCGAATTTAAAACACTTAGAACAGTTTCACTTTGAAATGTTTTACGAGAATTTAGATTTAGAATTGGAATAGAAGTTTGATTTAAGTTTTATTTAGTAAATTGTCTTTCTTTTGGCTACAAGTGTTTTGTGGGGTGTTGGGAATTGGCTTAAAGGAGTATTTTTCTTGGCACCTTAGTTTAAGTTCTGTTCCCAGACCACTGTACCGCTTGTTCCAGGCGCATGGGCGTTTCCCGCGCTTGTATGTCTAGTTAGTACATCGTTGAAACGTTTGCGTAATTGTGTTCCAGTTTGGCTTGTACGGAGAGTGTTCGAATTTGATGCCCTATTGTTAATGGTTGAATATCTACGCCTAGTGTCATTATACAGTCTACATTCTACAGTCCTGAATTGAGTTCTTACAATACCAGCACTGCTGGATATTTTGGATGGTGTTTACAGGATGATTGGTGAATCTTGGCAGATTCACGCGATTATCCCTGTTAAGTGGGAGTTGTATATTCTGATTTCGTAGCTTACGACAATCGTTCGCTCAATGCCCAGGGATTTTACAGTAATTGCACCTCAGGGTGTCCATTTTTACGTTCTCACTCTCAGCAATGGTTTCCTCTTCTAAGGTATACTCAATTGCTGACGTGATAAAATCATGATTTGTGGACTTGACAATTAGGTTGAGGGGAGCTCTTAGTCCTCGTTTAAAGTTATTTATGGCTGTCCTTTCGTTCAATTTTTGAATAGCTTTGGAGCCCTCAAGGTTTTCGACCTAAATGCTTGAAATATTTAGATCCTCAAGCATTCTTTCGATTTTTCCGGCATAGTCGGCAACAGTTTCGCGAAGGGCCTATTCGATCGAAAAGAGTTCAGCTTGAATAACCTGAGTTGATCTGAAATTAGTGAAATTTTTGTTAATGCCAGTTTCTAGGCCTTTCCAATTATCATAGCCATTGTATCGGAGGAGGATGTTGTATGCTTTTCCCGTAAGCTAAGATTTGATTAAATCTAGGAATTTGGATTTGTCAACATCACTGAAGGCTTTTGGAGCCATTGCTGATTTGATGTTTGATTGCTCTTGGGTTTCTGGGGTTGAAAAACAATTGTCGCATCCGTCGCTTGATTCAAATTCCTCAGGAATTGTAGCTTCCCTTTTCACCTTTTTACCGTTTCTTAATGAAATATTTAGCGAGAACGACATGTGATATTGCCTAAGGCCTCAGTTGTAATAATTTTAAGGGGCTCTTATGATAAATGCAAAAAGCATCAACGAAGGGAAATAAGAAAAGTATACTTTTAAAACAAAAGGATTTTGTACTAAAAGTTAACCGATGGAAGACAAATAAATTTACAACATTACTTAAGAAAAGTCCACTCTTAAGACGAAAGACAATGTTCTTTTCAGCTCATCCATTTATCACCCCATTTTCGCTCGTTCCGCCCTCCCTCATTCAGCCACCTCGGTCCATTAATTTTCATCCTTACAATTAATGATGTTGATTGTGTCAGAGCTGTCCATTTATGCTGATGACATGAAAATAATTAAACAAGCGCCTTACCACCACCCCGAGAACCTACATGTTAACCGACATACCAGTCCCTATCGTTACCTCTTTGTGTGACCTAGGAATAATCTGTGATAGCAAACTCAATTTCTGTTCCCAAATTGATACCATAATTATCAGAGCTAACTCCGCGCTAGGGTTTGTGAAGCGCTGGTCTAGAGAGTTCTCCAATCCTTATGTCACCAAATCTCTCTATATTTCCTTCGTTAGACCTCTCCTTAAATATGCCAGCCAGGTGTGGTCACCTATGCAAACAACCCACACTAACAGAATTGAATCTGTCCAGCGTAGGTTCATTCGCTTTGCTTTACGTGATCTTCCGTGGGTAGACAGATTCAAAATTCCACCTTATGAAGAGCGTCTGAAACTGATCGACTTACAACCCCTAAGTAAACGTCGTGATGTTTCCGACGTTCTCTTCATTCATCAGCTATTAGCTGGTGCAATAGACTGCCCCACAATCCTGCAATCTTTACCCATATATACCAACCCTCGCAACCTTAGGTCCACTCTCCTTTTCCGACTCGACCGCCATCGCACGAACTACGGTCAACGCTAACCAATTACCAGGATGCTACGAAAAGTCAACGACTTTCCCTCCATTGACTTCCATCTAGGTAAATCATCCCTTCACAAAGCCTTATATCTTTATCCCGCCCATCTTAATCGCATTTCTTAATTCTTCTTCCTCCCAGTTTATATTTATCATAATCATAGCTTATATTGTAGCTTACATTATCTGTTATGAATTATTGATTATTTTAGTTTGTAGTATTTATTTTGTTATTTTGTATTATTATGTAATAGCTTGCATTAAGCTTAAATACATAAATAAGTAATCGATAGAACACGAATAAATTTACAACATCACATAAGCGAAACAATAAACCATTTTATTTTAGTTTTTATTTGTTTTGTTTTACTCGAAATTTACTAGTTGGTAAGGAAAGTGGCCCAACTTCCTCTCTATGTATACCCATTCCAAGAATACATCACTTCTCTACTCCTATTACTTCAATATGGCGAAACAAAATTCTTTAAATAAGATTATAGGAAAATCAACTCAAGCATTAACAATTGTAAAATATATAGAAATCACGCTAGTGACAGTGAAGGAAGAGACGTTCGAAAAGAAATTGACAGAATATACTTCACATAACATATGTAGTAATTAAAACATGATATGATAACAGAGCATCACGGCACCAAATCAATTAAAACACCGTAAGGAAAACCATTTGTTTAAAAAAAATTCACTTCTTTTTCATAATTAAATCAAAAAAATTCAAAATTTTCTCTATACTTTTAAACTACTTGACAAATATAAAAAAATTTCTCTTCCTTCTTAAACTACATACTTGACAATGAATTTGTAGCTTAATAATGCTACTTTTGTTAAGTAAATCAAAAAAATATACTCTTCCTTTCTGTTATTAAATTACTGGACAATGAATTTGTAACATTTTCTTTAATTAAATCAAAAAAATAAAAATTTCTTTTTCTTTTGAATTACTTTCACACTTTCGTTAACTAATTAATTCCTCACAGAATCAGTTTTTGTATGTCGTGGAAAGGTAGAGCCTTCCAAATAATATATACTGATGTTTTCGCATATTGTTTTGATTTGCCAGATGTACGCAATATAATCAATGATAAAGACGTCCAGTAAGATTAAAACTTGTAGTGAATTTTCTGGTTCACTTCATAGAACTTTGTATTGTTATCGCCAAATGTGTTGGTTTATTTTTATTTTATTATTTTATTTTTTTTTAATGAAAATTTTGGTTTAATGTAAATATATTTAGCCGTCGCGCACTGGTGATTTGTTGTATTAAACTTTCATTTATTTAGTAGAGCTCCCGGCGTACTGTGGATCCCACCAAATTAGTTGGTTCACTCGCTATAATTAGCGAGGGGAACACTTTATGGAATGAAATTTGTATGTAATTATCGAAATGAAACGAACACTGAACTTGAAATTAGTATATAATTTTATTATCAAAAATATTTCTCTTTATAAATTTTACGTATTTTTTACCCGAGACGGAACTCACGTACGCGCGCGACGGCGATTCCAAAAGTACTATACTTTTGACTCTACCTTCGGTTCGTATCTTGACCAAATGCGGCACGGTTCCCATGCAAAACAGCTTACTCAGTGTAATCTGAATTAAACGGTTATGCAAGCAAGTGAAGATTATAATTTGAACATATTGAAATAATTAAACCTTCCTCTACTACTTTCCATTCATTTACAGTAGATGGCATCTAAAACAGAAACAGAGTTTTATATCAAATCAAATGCCAAGAAAAAGTTCAAGTATAAAAATAAAACTGATAATTCCTTTCCTTTTTTTCAGAAAAAGTAGTGTCATGGCGGCAGCGTACTTTAAAGAAGACGGCATTATAATTATTTTCCACTATTAAGAATTTAGGTTATTACACATCACAGGTTCTTTATTTTTAACAACGATTTTAAAAGGTATAAAAATACACTCTGACGCTGCACGTCAGTTACCGAAGCCAGCCAAGTCTGGCGAGGAAGAAGCGGTGAAGGCTGTCGCGGAGGGCGTTGCTAAGCTCAACGTCAGACGCGTACGACCTTCAGGTGCGACGCGCAGGAGGCTAGCGCGGGAGCGAAAGGCAGCAGAGGTTGCGGGCGGTACACCTGCCCCTCCTCAGCAGCCTAAATCCGCCGGTGGGCAGGCGGAGAAGAAACCAGTGGCCGGTGGGAGTGGCGACAATACACGCTTCCGCCCTAAGCTGGCGAATACATTCGGCTCTCTCTTGGGCACTGGGCTTCCTGGCAAGGTACGAGAGACCAACGACGCTGGAGCTGGACCATCGAGGACGGCGGTGGTAAAACGCAACCGTTCTGATGGGGACTCTCCGGGGGTACAGGCCACGAAGAAAAAGAAGACGGGCAGATCAGGGACACAGCCACTCTACAGGGACCTGCTTGCAGGGATACCTATGGTTGTGATACCTGCTGAGTATCCAAAGAATAGGCTAACGGATGAGCAGATAGAGGCTCTGAGGGAAGCACTCGACCAGGCCATAGATGACACTACGGCCGAGGAGACTGCCCCACAATTCTGGGGATCCCGAGTAACAGGGGGCACATTGAGGCTGACCTGTGCTACGGCGGACACCAGAGGCTGGTTGGTGCGAGTGATACCCAAACTGACACCTTGGGAAGGGGCCTCCCTTAAGGCTATTGAGGAGAAGGACCTACCCAAGTTGTACAGGGTAGTAGTGTGGATACCCAAGAACAACGGGGATCCGGCAGCGGTCCTGGGAAAGCTCGAGAAGCAGAACCAGCCGATTCCAGCAACCTCTTGGAGAGTATTAGGCCGTAAAGCGGAACAAGGCGGACAGACGCTGGCACTCTCCATTGACGAAGGGTCCATGCGGATATTAAAAGAGCGGCAGATGCGACTCTTCTTTAGCATCACCTCTGTGCTGTTTAAGGCGGCCGGTGGGGGAGCGAAAGAGGAGGACACTGTTGCTCCAAAACAACCAGATGAAGGTGGTCTAAGCAAACCTACAACACAGTAGGGCTGCCTCGGCATTTATCTGTAGGCTGCTGGCCACTCAAGCTGTAGATCTGGCCCTCATCCAGGAACCTTGGGTAAGTTTCGGCCAGATTTCGGGACTGCGACAGGCTGGTTTTGGAATCATTTATGATACCAAGGACAGCAGGCCGCGGACCTGTATTGTATATAATAAAAAAAAATAACTGTTTGCCGTCCACAGACTTATGTACAAGGGACCTTACAGCTGCCAGAGTGGAGGTATGTGCGGGGGGACGTAGATGCTGGGTGCTAATCTGTTCTGCGTACTTTCCATACGACTCCACTGAACCACCACCGACGAGAGAACTAAGGGAACTCATCGGGTCGGCAAACGCGGCGCACTTGCTAATTGGATGCGACGCGAACTCACACCACATTAACTGGGGGAGCAGCGGCAATAACAGAAGAGGTGAGTACCTTATTGATTATTTGCTAACTACTAACCTAGTTATACTAAACCGTGGATCTAACCCTACCTTTGACAATGGCCGTCGAAGGGAGGTAATTGACATCACTCTCTCCAGTAGCTACATATCAGAACTGGTTAGTGACTGGAGAGTATCTGACGAGCCATCATGCTCCGACCACAAACACATTCTATTCAGAGTTGGAGAATGTGTCAATGAAATAAAGGAATACCTGAACCCAAGGAACACAAACTGGGTTACCTATAAAGAGGAACTGGTTGGTAGACTTTATGGGTTCATGGGCTCGATCAAGTCTACGCAAGACGTCGAACTTGCGGCAGACCTCGTTTACGATGCCATACAGGCGGCCTTCAGGGGAAGTTGTCCGGTGTCAGTAAGGTCCCAGAACAGGAACGTCCCTTGGTGGACAAGGGAACTTGCGAGACTAAGGGCTATTACCAGGAGGCTGTTCAATAGGGCGAAAAGAGGCGGGTGCTGGGAAGAATATAGACAATCCATTACTGCCTACAACCGAGAACTGCGCCGATCCAAAAGATGCAGCTGGCAAAAGTTCTGCCAAAACGTTGAGGGCGCTCGCGAGTCTGCGAGACTGCATAAAGCCCTTATGAAAACTACGTCGGGCGACCTGGGCACACTCCAGAAACCGGACGGAACATACAGCCAAACCAGGGAAGAAACACTAGAGATTCTACTGCAGTCTCACTTTCCTGGTTCAAGGGTGGAAGAACCGAACGAGGCAGACAGGCCCAGCCTAACTGACCACCTAGAAAGGAGGGCGACCAAGGCGGACTGGAGGGTTGCCAGCTCGGTTTTTACATGTAAAGCCATCAAGGATGCTATTTCATCCTTTGAACCATTCAAGTCCCCTGGTACGGATTGTGTGGACCCGGTGCTCCTACAGGAGGGCTGTGATGTTCTTGCGCCGGTTCTGTGCAGAATATACAGGGCGTCCTTTGCACTAGGATACATACCATCTATCTGGAGGACTGTGAAAATAGCCTTTATTCCAAAGCAAGGCCGTGTAGATTACACACTCGCTAAAGCGTACAGGCCTATTAGTCTAACATCGTTCATGTTAAAGACGATGGAAAAAGTTGCTGATCGGGCGATCAGGGAGAGGTATCTTCTACACTCACCACTTCATGCCCGGCAGCACGCCTACCAAACCGGAAAATCTACTACAACGGCACTCCATGACTTAACACTCAAGCTGGAGGGAGCGGTTTATAGCAAGGGAACTGCGATTGCAGCCTTCTTGGATATAGAAGGCGCTTTTGATAACACATCATTCGATGTGATCACTCGGGCCCTAAGAAGGAGAGGCCTTGGGACGACCTTCTGTCGATGGATAGATGTGCTGCTCAGGTCTCGAGATCTTACCTTGAGTCTCCTCAAGGGGCTGCGTCACAAGAGGGTGTCCGCAGGGTGGGGTGCTGTCACCCCTCCTATGGTGCCTTGTGATCGATGAGCTACTTGTACGCCTTGATGAGCGAGGTTTCTTCGCGCAGGGCTATGCAGATGATATTGTTGTTGTGGCATCCAGCGATATGGGAAACAACATTACGACACAACTCCAGGGGGCTCTAGATGTAGTTGCAACCTGGTGCAATGAGGTTGACCTCAAAGTCAACCCTGACAAAACAGTCGTCGTTCCGTTCACTAGGAAGAGGAACACGACGAGTCTTACTGAACCGACCTTCTTGGGCACTGCGCTACCATTCAAGGATCAGGTGAAGTACTTAGGGGTGATCCTGGATTCCAAGTTATACTGGAACCTGCACCTTGATATAACTGTGGAAAAAGCTCGGAAGTCCTTTTGGGCATGCCGTAGAGCCTGCGGGACCACCTGGGGACTTAAACCCAGAACAATGCTCTGGATCTACACATCGGTAATAAGGCCCATGATAACTTATGGAGCAATTACATGGTGGCACAGAGCAAAACTTAATGTGATAAGGACTAAGCTTAGCAGACTGCAACGTATGGCCTGCCTATGCATCACTGGAGCCATGCGCACCTCGCCGACGGCTGCACTCGAAACCATGCTAAACATTAAACCTCTACATATAGAGGTTGAAAGCCTGGCTATGTGTGCGGCCTACAAACTAGAGGGAGCCGGTCTCCTTGGGGAAAACATAGGTAAGGGCCACACGACAATAAGGGAGATTCTTGAAGCCACACCTGAGTTGGCCATGCTAACTGATCAGATGCCGGCAAGACTCTCACCATTTCAACCACCCCTAATACGGGTGGAAAAGCGTGAGACCTGGACGCTTCCAGCTGTCCGTCAAGGGGAGCTAGTATGGTATACGGATGGATCCAAGACTGAATCAGGTGTTGGGGCAGGGGTCTGGAGCGACTCTCCTCGATTCAGTTTATCACTGGCCCTGGGAATGTATACCACGGTATTCCAGGCTGAGATTTTCGCCATACTGGCATGCACCTACGAGAACCTAAGAAGAGCCTATAAAAACAAAAGGATCTCAATCTTCTCGGATAGTCAAGCTGCAATCAAAGCAATTGCTTCATCAACCACCAGATCAAATCTGGTGTGGGAATGCCAGAGGAGCCTAGACGCACTGTGTAGAACTAATCAAGTAAGCTTGATCTGGATACCGGGACATCAGGGCTACACAGGAAATGAGAAAGCAGACGAACTTGCTAGGAAGGGGTCTAACACCCCTTTTATAGGGCCGGAGCCGGTCTGTGGAATACCTCTCTGCACGGCCAAAAGGCTAATAGCAAACCGCGCAAATGAGGGACATAGGCTGTATTGGAACAGTATTGAGGGGCACGCTCACTCAAGAAGCCTTATGCCCTCACCGTCGCCGGGTAGATCCAGGGAGCTCCTCAAGCTGAGCAGGTCGGCTGTTAGAACCCTGGCAGGCCTACTTACCGGCCACTGTCAGCTAAGGAAGCACCTGGTGAGGATAGGCAGAGCCATCGACCCCACCTGCAGACTCTGTCTGGAGGAGGATGAGACCCCATTACATGTACTATGTGAATGCCCTGCAGTAGCCAGGAGCAGATTTAGCCTATTCGGGAAACCAACCCTGGTACCGAGCGGGCTGAAGGACTGCCAACTGCGGGAGCTGTTGAACTTCTTCGGAGGGACCGGCTTACTATAAGGAGTTGAGAGGGTTAGCACAATAGGCCCTAGTGGCCGCGGCGCTTGAGAACCTCGCACCTCCAAATTTAATCAATCAATCAATCAAAGACGTCCAGTAAGATTAAAACTTGTAGTGAATTTTCTGGTTCACTTCATAGAACTTTGTATTGTTATCGCCAAATGTGTTGGTTTATTTTTATTTTATTATTTTATTTTTTTTAATGAAAATTTTGGTTTAATGTAAATTTATTTAGCCGTCCCGCACTGGTGATTTGTTGTATTAAACTTTCATTTATTTAGTAGAGCTCCCGGCGTACTGTTATATGCCAAATTTAAGCAAATTAAATGTTGGCATAATTAATAAATTAAAATGTTATATTCGCAAAATTGCCTTCACGTCAAATTCAAGAATTTTATTTTGCGATATAACAAATTAAAATATTAATTTATAAAATTAGTTTGTTGCACGCAAGCAACCAAATATCGCCTACACGGCAATTATTACCTTTGCGACAAACAAATCGCTCAGATTTCCGCGCATTCCTTTCCCACAAAATTGTGGCGCGCCGGAAACCTTAAAATGTTAAAAAAGCATTTTAACCATCAGGCACCTGAACAAAGTTAAGTTCCCAGCCGAAAGGTGCGTGATCATCAAATTCCGATAAGTACATCGCCTTAGCCAAGGTCTATCGGTGCTTGAACTTTCCAAGCCAAAAAGTGAGAGAAAGAAAGCTTTCACACACACGACCAAAAGCTTGCCTAATGTTTAACGACTAAGCGGAAGTTATACGATCAAGAGCGAAAGCTCAAAGCTTTCTACCTTGATCAAAAAGCTCAGTCGAATAAACAGGTAACTGGTCGTGGAGAAAAAGTCTGATTTTGAAAAAAGAGAGTCTGATTTTCGTTAAACGAGGAGTCGGTCGAGTTTGAAGGTCTGGTAATTGAAATCGACGAGTTCGGTCATAAATAAATTTGTTCTGGTTTAAAAAGTGTGAAGAGTGACCCGTTGTATTTTATTATATAATTACTTCTATTGCTTTATTTTCAAATGTACAATTAAAATTAAGTTTTTTTTAATGTGACAGTGTTTGACGAATTAACATTATAAAAATCTTAGAAATCTGTAATGGTGATTTGTTGTACTGGAGTTAAAAACTTTTGTGTTAGTGTAGTTAATTAATAAAAAAAAAAACCAAACCAAAGCTGTGTTGTTTGAAAAAGCTAGTTTTTGATTAATGTGTTAGACAACCCCTGAGTACATAACAGTACTGTGGATCCCACCAAATTAGTTGGTTCACTCGCTATAATTAGCGAGGGGAACACTTTATGGAATGAAATTTGTATGTAATTATCGAAATGAAACGAACACTGAACTTGAAATTAGTATATAATTTTATTATCAAAAATATTTCTCTTTATAAATTTTACGTATTTTTTACCCGAGACGGAACTCACGTACGCGCGCGACGGCGATTCCAAAAGTACTATACTTTTGACTCTACCTTCGGTTCGTATCTTGACCAAATGCGGCACGGTTCCCATGCAAAACAGCTTACTCAGTGTAATCTGAATTAAACGGTTATGCAAGCAAGTGAAGATTATAATTTGAACATATTGAAATAATTAAACCTTCCTCTACTACTTTCCATTCATTTACAGTAGATGGCATCTAAAACAGAAACAGAGTTTTATATCAAATCAAATGCCAAGAAAAAGTTCAAGTATAAAAATAAAACTGATAATTCCTTTCCTTTTTTTCAGAAAAAGTAGTGTCATGGCGGCAGCGTACTTTAAAGAAGACGGCATTATAATTATTTTCCACTATTAAAAATTTAGGTTATTACACATCACAGGTTCTTTATTTTTAACAACGATTTTAAAAGGTATAAAAATACAATCTAAATTTTTGATTCAATAGATCTAAATAAGTAAATTTACTTTTAGATTTCAGATCAAATCGGATCATGTGACAGTATCACGTTAACTGCAGAAAGTGATGAAAGTAAAGGAGAAAATGAAAAAATTTTTAAGTCTCCAAGCTACAAGGGAAGATCCAAGAGTTACAGAGGCCTATAATTTGCTTCAAAATACAAGCAAGTGCGATGAGTACGACATTTATGGTGAAAACGTGGCATGCAAATTAAGAAAAATTCATGACGAACATTTGAGACTTCAATTGCAACGAGACATGGATAATTTAATGTATGACGAAATTATGGGTACTCAGTTATAAGGAGTTTTCACTCGCCTCTACTAGTTTTTCTCCAGCTTCGCAATCAAGTTCCAGTATATCAGACTTTACCGTATCTCTTCAATCACAAGCGGATTTCTCTTCAAGTTCGATGCACCAAACACTTTACACACTACAGTAATTGATAGTAATAACTTAAGTAACATATTAATAGTATATAGTACAAAGTGAATTAAAACTTAATAGTTTGAAATGTTATTTTCAGAAGAAACCTTATTTGCTTTTTGAATAAATAGTTGAAAAATCAATGCGAAGTTTTTCTTAACTCACCTTAACATATTCCTTTAAAACAATAACGATCGCGGAACAAACATCTGGAACTATCCGCCTTTTCACTGGCTTAGACACTTTGAAAAGGTATGATAGACTTCCGTAGCTATCACCAGTAGCCAAAAACGAAGTGTAATGGCGAGCCTTTCATCAACTGAAACACACTTTCGGTAATTAGTGTCTTTTTTAGAAATAGAAGGTCCGTTGTTGATTTTCGAGCCAAATTGTTGTTGAAATAATGGTTCACCAAAAATTTTTTTTTACTTTTTAAATATGGACGAACCCAACAGCGTGGTGGTCCTCTTTTTTTAATAAATCGTTTAAAAGAATAAACACTGCCGCATTAACTTCACGTTGGGACGACATCTTTCAACTAAGTAAATGAAATTATCTCGGCGCGCATGGTAGCAAATGCTGCACGGACGCAGTCTTAGTGGCACTTTAAGCATTGTATGCACAACATAGGATGAAATCAGCGCGTCTGATTTGCTCGCAGCTCCAATTTTAGTGGATACTTTGGGACACAATGATCTCGGCAATCTTGTGAGATTCAGAAGAACAGCACGTAGTTAAATATCCACTAAGCGCGGGAGTTACGTCACACCGAACAACACCTTCCCATCAGCATGTTATATCAGTCACGTGGCATAGCCTCACCTCAAGCTTAGTTATCCACCTGTAAAATAACTATTTGGCATTTTCACATAAATTTCCAGACATAGCGTCAGCAAAAAGATGCACAGTAGATCTTCTTAGTAAACTTAATTAAGTTAGCAAGCACAGTTAATTGGCAACCTCTGTAAAGTTCGGTTAATAAAGTCATAGCAATTAAATAATTCTTTTATTTAAAGTTTAATTTATAATTTTTTTTATTCAAGTACTTGACGAATTTCGTATTTGGCGCAGTCGGTAGGATAGGCGGACGGTCGTATTCTTCTGAAAATAGTTACTAGAGCGCATATCTCGGTACAAGATAATAGTGTTCAAATATAATTCACTATAATTCACAAGATTAACTTTATTCGTTGTATTGTGTTTAACAACCGAGGGAATATCGGAAACTGTGAAACAATATTGGAGGATTACCAATAGCAGTGATACAACAGTTAAAATTACGTTGTGTTCACAATCAAAGAAAAGGTAACGAAGGAATGTCGTGCTGAAAGTAGTGTGCAACGCGAAAACTAAAAGGACCGGAGAATTTATATTCGTCATCGCCTATCGAATTTAAGATGAAAATAATCATCATAACAGCAGTCATCGTTTTGGGATACATGTAAGTCAAGTATTTGAATATTTTTTTTCCTTTCTCTGCTAAAATTTTTTTTTCTTATATGTTTACTAACCGCTTTAAAACTGGTAGACCAAAATCAGCTCCGTATAATATAAAATTCTGGTCTCCTCGTACTCTAATAAATAGTCCTTTAGACCAGACAAGTGAAGAAAGTGATAGTGAAAGTGCTAATAGAGAATTAGTGAATAGTGGTTCAAATAATCGATTAAACTATTTAAATTATAGCGAAATGGCTAACGATAATAATAATATTAAATTAGTAGCAAACCCTCAAATTCAAATTCGCGGAGTTGCTAACAAAATGTTAATATTGAACCAGAAGTAAATTCTCAAGTCCAAATTCGCGGAATGGCTAATGCTACTAATAACGTAGAACCGCGGTAAATCCTCAAATCCAAAACCAAATATTCGCTGTAAGAAACGTTTTCGACTCCTTGAGAGTCCCAGACGCGATTAAGGATCTCCCTAGATTTGACGGGAATAATAGACTCCATTACGATTTTATTAACAATGCAGAGGAAATTTTATCCCTAGTGACAATAGCAGATAGCACGCCATATGCCCAAATATTATTACGGGCAATTAGAAATAAAATAAAAGGACAAGCAAATGAGGTCCTAAACATGTATGGCACCTCACTAAACTGGGAACAGATAAAGCAAACTTAATCTTGCATTACTCTGATAAGAGAAATGAAACCTCTTTTATTAGAGATTTACATAACCTAAGACAAGGAAACAATACCGTTGAGAGATTTTATAGTGAAGTTATTGAAGTGCAAGCAACGATATTTAATCACGTTCAAATTCACGAAAATAACCCAAACGTAATTAGAACTTAGAGAGATTTATATTCTGAAATGTGCTTAAACGCGTTCCTGACAGGATTAAAGGAACCCCTTGGCTCAACAGTTCGCGATATGCGCCCCGAAACTCTACCAATGGCATTTTTATATTGCGTAAAAGAACAAAATATTTCCTATCTGAGATCTCATTCTAACAGTAATAGCAATAAGCGAAACCCTTCTCAAAATAATTCTCGACTCAACGCATACTCAACACTTCATAGACCATTCAACCCCCACGTAAGGTCATTTACTAATCAACATACATCATATCATTTTAATCCCTTTAGCCAAACTTCATCAGCTAATAACAATTTCGGTAGAAATAACTCACCCAATCAACGATCATATAATAACCGACCGGTTAATCAGCAATCTTTTAACATACGTTCTTCATTTCCTCCAACGCAACAACAAACGTTACCAATCCCAGAACCAATGGATGTTAGTTCAGGTCATACCTGGCTTACTCGACCAAATCAACTTCAAAATAGACAACCGCAAAGTAATTATTTTAGACAGACTCGATCACCCAGAATAATTAGTAAAGAATTATTTAACATCTCTAATCCGAATGCCTCTCAACCAGATGTCAGGACGCCTAATCATATTCAAGAATTAGATAGATTTTATAATTCCGAGCAATACGATAAAGATGTTATCCAAATAGATGACTCAAATTTTCAATTTCCCGCCTCGACGAACCAATCGGTTACATAGACGTTAATAAACACGCGTTTATTTTTCCGTACATTCAAATATCATTCCCTTTTGGTCGGCGTCTAAGATTCTTGATAGATACCGGCGCTTCATCATCATTCATTAATTCAGAATTCGTTCATCCCAAAGATGTGCAATTAATTAACCCCATCAATATAACTACTGCACTAAACAAACATAGAATCGATAAGCAAGTTACCCTGCCGAACTTCGTAGAATTTAACCAGCCTAGTAAAACAAAGTTTTTAATATTTAAATTTCATGGTTATTTTGACGGCCTTTTAGGACTAGACGCATTAACCTGATTACACGCTAAAGTTGATTTAGCAGATTAAGTAGTAGTAACAAAGAACGCCGTAATACGATACGTTATTCCCCTGAAATCTAAATCCATAACCCAGTTTCGAGTAGATATTGAAAAATGGTAATATATTTACTAAAACTACTGAAATAAAGCCCGGCTTAATGATATCCGAAGGACTTTACGAAGCCGAAAACTGGTTTAGTTCAATGCTAGTTGTTAATGAGACAGACACTGACCTAGACTTATTCTTAGAACAACCCATAAAAGTCGATTACTTACCATCTTCAGAATTTCACGAACTCCACAACTTTAATGTCCAATTTGAAAACGAAAGTACAAATACGATCAGCACCGATGACATTAACAATTTAATTAGAACAACCCACTTAAATCAAGAAGAAAAGAAATCGATTTTAAAACTTAAAAAAAAAAATACGTAAAAATTACGAAGACATATTCTTTAAACAAGTGCAAAAATTAAGCTTTACGAATAAAGTAGAACATCGGATTCTTACCACCGATGAGATCCCTATTTACACAAAATTTTATAGATATCCTTACGTGACTTTTGTTTTTCGTAATTAATTGTGAGAAAAAAAAATAAATTATTGAAATAAAATATTCTTTTAGATCACTACACTTTTATTTCACCACGAAAACTTATTTACAAAATTTACATATAAATTCTCTTAAGAGTTTACCGAGATTCTTCAGAATCTTTCTTTTGCGTCTGTACGATTATAAAACCAAGTCAGAACTAACTTAATTTGATTAGAAGCAAAAGTTGTTTTTCATCCAAATGCAATCATATTCAGAAGAGTATAATTTCATGTGGATCCGTTGCCGTCTGGGAATTCGTTGATGGTGTGGGAAAGTTTAAGTCTTCCGTTCTTTTAGAGAATATCACTTTACGGTCTTTACTTGTTAATAAATTTTTCTTTTGCAAGTTCAGCGGAAACAGCAACTTAACTCGTGCACAAGAAAGAGCTCTCCTGTGTGGATAGTTCCAAAAAAGCGAGATGCTAGCGGTAAAGTTAAGTGGCGATTAGTCATAGACTATCGCAAATTAAACGAGAAAACAATCAGCGACCGTTATCCGCTTCCAAATATTAATGAAATACTTGATAAACTTGGGAAGTTAATGTATTCCTCCACTCTCGACCTAGCTAGTGGATTCCATCAGATAGAGATGGATCCAAGGGATATACAAAAAACAGCTTTCATTGTTGAAGGAGGTCACTACGAATACCTTAGAATGCCTTTCGGGCTGAAAAATGCCCCATCGACCTTCCAACGCGTAATGGACAACGTCCTAAAGGATCTCCAAGGGAAAATTTGTTTAGTGTACCTCGATGATATTATAATATTCTCCACATCCCTCCAAGAACATTTGGAAAGTCTAAAAAAAATATTCGATAAACTAAGAGAAGCCAATTTAAAGGTAAAATTAGACAAATCGGAGTTCTTGAAAAAGGAAATAAACTTCCTAGGACACATAGTCACCGAAAAAGGGGTTAAACTAAACCCTGATAAAATTTCCGCTATTCAAAATTTATAGAGGATTTCGCAAAAATGACGAAACCACTAACAGCTTGTTTAAAAAAGAGAAGTAAAATCGAATTCAATGACAATTATGTTAAAGCATTCCAAACCTGTAAGGACATTTTAACAAATGATCCAATACTAGCCTATCCTGATTTTTCTAAGCCCTTTGATTTAACCACTGATGCGAGTAATTATGCAATCGGGGCTATCCTATCACAAGGACCTATTGGTAGCGATCGACCTATCTGCTACGCCAGCAGAACTCTAACGACAACAGATACAAAATACTCTACAATAGAAAAATAGTTATTGGCAATTGTTTGGGCGACAAAATATTTTCGTCCCTATTTATTTGGCAATAAATTCAAAATTGTCACTGATCACAAGCCTCTCCTGCGGCTTTTGAACTCTCAAATTGATTCTTTGGCGCTTAAAACTCGAAGAGGTTGACTACGAGATAGTCTATAAAAAGGGAGTACAAAATTCGAACGCCGATGCCTTAAGCCGCATTAAACCAGAAAACTCTGGAAATATAGAACTTAATGCTAATGAAAATGAAAACCTTTCAGTACAAGGCACCTCTGGTTCTACAGTACACTCAGCAGAGGAAAATCTTGACGACGGAATCCCAATATCTGAGCGTCCGCTCAATGAATTCAACTTTCAAATAATCTTAGAGACGGAGTTGGATCAATTCGTTGAGCCGCACGACCACCATGCCATGGGTCCCGGGTTCGAGACCAGATCTCCCCGTGGGTTTTTATTAAGAAATTAAAATAATCCACTCCGTCTCTGGGCTGTTGTCTAGCTCGCAGCAATGCAAAAACAAGACTTTCAAGTTTCCTCACTTCCCTTACCCTAATTCCCTTCCGGCCAAAACCATGCTAACGCATCGAAGGGTTGTCCCCTGTTAAAAAAAATCCATACCGATATTTTAAAAGACATAGTAAATAGTGATGAACAAGATCAAATAAACAATGACTATCATACGAAAAGCAACCATAGCGGAACTAGCGAAACGCTTAACCGTTTAAAGCGTGAGTATTACTTCCCATTTCTGAAAAATAAAACCACACAAGTCATAAATAATTACGAACTATGTCAAACACTTAAATATGATAGAAACCCGCCTAAATTTCAATTTCAAGTCCCAGAAACCTCAAACAAACCTCTGGATATCCTACACACGGATATATACAGCATAAACAACAAACAGATTTTAACAATAATCGACAAATTTTCCTAATTTGCCGCAGCATATACACTTGGTACTAGAAACAGTTTAACAATTATAAAATCATTAAAACATTTTATAAGCCTTCACGTCATCCCTAAAAAGTTAGTTTCAAGGAACGGAATTAACCGCGACAATTTATAAAGATTTTTGTAGACAATACAATATAATCCACCACATAACTTCCTTTCAACAAACTACTAGTAATTCCCCGGTAGAAAGAATGCACTCCACGCTAACAGAAATATACAGAATTATCCACAACCAACATAAAGAAAAGGATCAGGATGAAATGAGACCATTATCACCTACAATAATGCCATCCTTTCCACTACTAAGCTCACACCCTATGAATTATTTTATGGTAGAACATATAAATTCGAGAACAATTAACAACATAATAACGTACATGAATACTAAGAAAAATTGAACAAATTTCAAACAGAGCTTTATCCATCAATTAAAAATAGAATGCAAGAGATAGTAAATAAAAATATTAGCAAGTTAAATGCAAAAAGAGTTCCTTCACAGAAATTAAGAGCAGGTCTCTTAGTTTATAGGAAAGAGAATAGAAGGAATAAGCTTACGCCTAGGTTTGCTAAAACTAGAATTAAGAGAGATAAGTTATATAAAATTATAAACGATAAAAATCACAAATCAAAAATCAAGATACAAAATTAAAATTTCAGGTTAATAATGACAGGATTGATTAAAGGACAACGACTAGAATTACGAGACCTTACGAACGTACAAGGACTACTACCTATAAGACTTGGACAAGCAAGAACTATTAAAAGTTATAACAACCTTCTACATATCGTTAATTTAAGCCATTCTGAACGGAATATATAGAAAAGATACCAAAATCGTTAGAAACTTTCTAAAATATCAAAGAATTACAAGATACTTTTAAAATTACTCAAATCAAACTTAACGAACTAAAACAGAAATTAACAACACTTATGCCTAGAATTAGGAATAGGAGAGAATTAATCGATAGGTTAGGTACGGCAATAAAATTTATAACGGGTAATATGGATGCAGATGATGCCCGCCGCCTTAACGAAGAAATAAATAATTTAATAGTTAATCAATCATTAATAAAATCCGATTAAAATATACAAACGAGTATAAATAACGCAATGATAAAACGATTTGAAAACATAACTGAACACATCAATAACCAACAAACAATTATTGAAGAATATTTGAACCACTATCATGAGCAAAGCAAAAATAAAATCAGAGCCAAAGAAGATTCCTTAAAACATATTCAATACCTAAATGTAATAAATTATAATATTGACCTATTAAATTCTCACTTGACTGGTCTAGCAGAAACACTGGTCCTTGCCCGCCTAAACATTCTACCCAAACAAATCCTAAATCCAGATGAAATATTAGAAATCTTTCAAATTTTTGAAAAACAATCAATTAAAATAAAATCAGACCAATATATATACGAGCTATTAAGTCTTCAAGCATACTACAATAACACTAACATTATTTTCAACATCCGAATCCCAATACTTTCTGAAGAAAACTATTCCCTGTTACACATAATCCCATTACCAATTAACAACACAAAGATAATATCGACGAAACCCTTTATTATCCACAACCCCCAAAATATTCAATACTTCGACGAAAGGTGCCCGGGGATAGAAGGAACATACCTATGACAGGAATCAACCCGACAAGAAAAAACCAACGATTCAGAATGCATCGGAAGACTTCTTCAGAACGAGCCAGCAAAGTGTAACCTCATCGATACTACAATTACAACAGAAATCTTAGACCCAGAACCCAACTTTATCCTTCTCATCAACACTCCAGAGACGAAAATAAATTCATCTCTTAGTAACAAAATCTGGGAAACTAGAATACCTGAATTTGAGCACGTCTACAACAAGTTGGAATCAACGCAGCATCCAGATATCCCTACAGAAGGAACCCATTGGACCATTTTCCTCTGGCCATCGCTACATTAAGGGGGGAGGAGTTACGTCACACCGAACAACACCTTCTCATCAGCATGTAATATCAGGTGGCGTAGCCTCATCGCAAGCTTGATTAGAGCTTCAGGTTATCCACCTGTAAAATAACTATTTGGTATTTTCAAATAAATTTCTAGACATAGCGTCAGCAAAAAGATGCACAGTAGATCTTCTTTGTAAACTTAATTAAATTAGCAAGCACAGTTAATTGGCAACCTCTGTAAAATTCGGTTAATAAAGTCATAGCAATTAAATAATTCTTTTATTTAAAGTTTAATTTACAATTTTTTTTATTCAACTACTTGACGAATTTCGTTCTTTGGTGGAAACGAGGCTTTAGATATACAATGTATATTTCACTTTCTCCTTCTCTCTACGTTACATCTTTCTTCTCTTTCATGTAACGAAATGTGGCTAAACGTGACGCGTCCTTGAAATTTCACTCTCAATCCTCGTCCACTTATCGAATTGCCGCTTAAAAAGTTTCACTTCAAAATACCCTTCGGGTACTTTCGTTCAACATTTTTCTCATAGCAGCAAGGGGGAAACATACTATATAGAACAACAAATGGGTCATCCAAATTAGTCCCCGTATTTCGAAGTTAGATTCCGCTCTAACCTCAAATTCGACACAACCAAAGTTTTTGATCTGGTCTCAATGGAGGAACGTAACCTATGCAAAAGAAGCAGAATTGTCCAAATCGGTCTACGTGTTAAGAATTTAGGTGTCACCTCCTTAACTTTCTTCCTGCCTATTATCAATGATACCTTATTAAACTATATACATCACTGTACATTATGTACATCAATCCTCTCTAATTCTTTTCGATTTAAAGTAGTTTCCACCTGACTTTGTGCCGGTAACCGTGACAGCCATTCCATTTCCCCTTACCATATTAGTTTGTGCATATTCAATAAATTTACAATAGACCGCGCAATAAATTAATCGAAGGGTAGGCATATAAATGATTCCCCTGTAATAGGTGTAATTAATAATGTACTGGCAAGTTTCCCTTCGAAGCAGTGTTTCAATTTGATATAACCCCGGGGAAAACCACAACTCCATTTATGCCCTATCAGAATTCTAGAAAGGTTGGACTTTTAAAAATATCGAAATTGGCTAAAGGGTTAAAATAATCAGAAATTAAGTAATTTTTCCTCGTCTACCAGGGTTTTGCAGGAGTGCACTTCTTTCAGAAAAGTTTATGTTCCCCAATGTCTAGGAAATTAATTACATGTTTGTTTAAACGTTGAAAGCTATGTATTTACCAAAAGAGGAAAAGAGGAACTATTAGTTTTGGTTTTTTTATGCAAAAAATTTCAAGTTTCGAATTCGATAGAGTCGTGTTTTCATTCTACATTCTTCAGATTCTTTCGAAGTATGATTATGTACCCTTCAGTGGATTCGATATCCTTTTCCGGTGTTCAGAACTTCAAATACCTTGGCGGTCGAATGTATCTTCCTAACACATTTAGACGGGTCCTGTCCTGTTCAGTTACGGAGAGCTATTTGATAAGCTAGTAGAAATATCGCAACTATCGCTATCCCGTTGATGCTCATCTACTTGATACTTATTTCCTGATATGTTTGATCACTGTTCTATTTAATCGTTCAACCATTCTATGAGATTGTGGTTGAAGAGGTGTTGTCCGCATCTTCCTTATTCCAAGATTGTCGCAAACCTTCTGAAACCAAACCTTCTGAGATTCAAAGTTTCGTCTTTCGTCGGAATGAAGCTCATAAGGAACATCACTCCTCTGCTACCGTCTTTGTTTTTTTATTGGGTATCGTATGTACTTTACTAAAATAATCCATCGCTACTCAAATGTATCGGTTGCCTCGATCTGTCATAGGAAATGGTCCCGCAACATTAATCGAAGTTCTCACAAAACGTGTGAGCTCCTGCTGCTTCAGCTCTTGATGTGAGCTCCTTTGCTACTGGCACAAACAGTAAATTTACGACACAAGTCTTCCACGACCTCCCGCATATGCAACCAGTAAAATCGTTCTCGTAATTCCCGAAAGTCCTACTGACGCCAAGCTGTTCTTCTGAAGCATCATCCCGAAATTGTTCCAGCACTTCTTTTATCTTATTCCTGGGAACCAATGCCTGCATTCGGCATGCTGACTCGTGGGGGTGTTTCCCATTTGCTCTTCAATACTTCGTCTTCATTACGTCAAAATTAGATACATATTCTCGTCTTCTTGTTGGGCTGCTCAAAACTCTTTCTTGTTCCATCCCATCACGGATACAACAGTTGTTCTTTGCACAAAAAGAAGTGTTTAAAATTTTCTCTGTACAGTATTTACTGCCTATGAAGAAATGATTATAAGGAATTCCAAAGCGTTTGTATTTCACACAATTTAAAATAAATCAAAGTGTACAGGTTCAGTTAAATATTTTTTTACAGTACAGTCCGTTTGGAAAAAATTAATTTGGATTTAGAATAATTTAATTTTAAATCTTAGTAATTAAATTTCAAAAAATAATACGTGTAGCTACTGCTACTTGCAAGGCGCCTGCTTTAGTGCTATATAGCCTTTTTCTCTTTTTTTTGTCCAGACAATTAGCTTATCCTTTTTCGTAAGCTTATGCAGCTGATTTGCTATGTCAGCAAAATTCTTCTCAAAGCGTCCAAAAAAACTTTACAGCTCTTGTTTATATTTAGGAGTGGGCCAGATTTTCACTCAAACTATTTTCTCAGGATCTGTACTAATTCCTTCTGTTGATACCACATTTCCAAGGGATATGAGTCCAAAAAGCGTACACTTTTTAAGACTCTGTTTTACTTTTTCTGTAAATTAAATAATTACTCGTAAATTTCCTAGGTGTTCTTCAAAAGTTCTTCCAATTACAATGATGTCATTCAAATATACCAGGCAGGT
Source organism: Leptarthrus brevirostris (assembly GCA_964036015.1). NCBI lineage: Eukaryota > Metazoa > Arthropoda > Insecta > Diptera > Asilidae > Leptarthrus > Leptarthrus brevirostris. The sequence continues at coordinate 99,970,199 of OZ038371.1, read as the reverse complement.
TTTCCAAGTTAAACCTCGTAGGACACATTCCATTTAGCGTTCGAACATTGCTGGCGCATGGCAAATTCAAAATGTCATAACTTTAATCCACTTCCTACCGAAAATGCTATCTTTTCCCTGTCATATGGATATAGACTTGCAAGCAGGCCGTCGAAAACAGTTTTAATCCCGATAACAAATTTGGGATATCGTATAGTGGGATAGAGATAGTGGGTAACTAAATTCCTTCGTGACAACATTTAGATGACAGTAGGCTACGAAGAATCGTTTACTGCTCGGGATCAAGAAGAACTTTTGCTTGCAGTAAGGCATCTGCACAAGGAGGAAGTCTTCCTTTGCCACGATGTTCAGCTTCGAATAACAATTTGATCCCGAGTCACAGGAATCTCTCTGGTGTCGTATTTTCATGAAATCAAGTGTATGTATTCGTCCGCTATATCGGTGACAAGTAATCTGTGTAAAAATCGAGTGTCTCCGAGGGATAGCTCCATTAATACTTCATTAAACTTCAACAAACTCCCCTGTAGCAGTCATCAACATACATCAACTTTTGTTACTAAGCCAGTTGTTTTTAGCATAATTGCACTGAAGAATAGATCTTGAAGTGCCTTTGTCTACAGTAATATTTGCTCTTCAGCTTTCCTGTCGATTGCTAAGCTGTTATCGTTTCGCTGCAATATCTTAATATCTGCGATGCCCCGCGGATTTGGTCTGTATTAGTTTCTCTGTTGCGAGCGTCGAGTTTGTGTAGGGCTTACAACTCTACCGCTTCTTTGTTTTGCTCGTTCTCTTTCACTGAATTTTCACAGCTAAATCCAGATGGCATCTTATCATCTTGTGAAGAGTTTGATCTTCGTCTATTTCTGCGATCTCTTTGGAGGTGACCTTATTTGTTGGATAGCCAGCATTAACGACTTCGCTTTTCCGATGCATTGACCTGGCAGCAGTTATCTTCTATTTAAGTTACCTCTCCCATACGGACGGTACTTCTTGAGGACTGTTTTGCTGCCTCATAAGCCAAAGTATTAACCAAACCCTAAGCTTGTCTGTGCTTCACAGCCAGTCGGACTACTTGTTGTTGGTCTCGATCTGCAATTAAATTAATTGACGCTTCTCTTACCACCTCGGTGACATAATTTTGACAGCTGAAGAAACAATTTCTGTATCCGTGCACAACTGCCGCAACGTTTCTTTGGCTCTGTGCGCAACTCCGTAGCTGAAGACGGTAAACCTCTTGTATGTGTTGGTTGCCATATCGTAATTCTAAGGCTTGTATTAGAGATAGATAGTTATACCTTTTCGCTATATCCGGTAGCAGTTCTGCGGCTTCGCCTCTGAGTGTCAAAATTAAAGTCGCAGCTTTTTCTTCTCAATTCGAAAGCTTATTGCCATTGTTGTCTGGAACTGAAGTCTATGTGTCTGCCAGGGCGTGTGGCCATCGAATGATGGAGGGTGAAGTCTTTTATATACCATTACGCCTGTAGATAAAGTGGATGTTTGCCAAATTTGAACACTCGCTAGTTCTTTTATAAGTTCTTCAAAATTCATTTCATTCATTTCATTTCTTTACATGAAATGTTTTTGGTGGGATATATTTTATGTGTGGAGTTTTCAATAACAATAACAGTTTCTGATGTGTATTTGTAATATGGTGTGTGTGTGTGTGTGTGTGTGTGGCGTGTGTAATAAGTTTGTGTTTTAATGCTAACTGTTGTACTGTATCTTGCATAGCAAGCATAAATCCCTCCTGCTCAGGAAGTAAATCACCCCACTGAACCAAGCGTTCGACGCATCTTGGCGACATGATTTTGGTTCAAGTCAGCATGATGAGGATGCTGTTCCTTACAACCCAAAGATCTTGATCATTTTATAAAATGTCTGTACGCAAGTTATTGGCCCGTATTTGGATGGATCTGTGGTGGTATTAGTGTTTTTTGGTAGCATATATGTGAGTCCCTCCGTTAAAAACTTCGGGATTATTTCCGGGTTATTGAGAAAATTATTAATGTGGATTGAAATGTGTGTATGTGTAGATGTAAACTTCTTGTACTAAAAGTTTTGAAGGTTGTCCGTGCCTGGAGCCTTCCAATTATGGGTATTCTGTATAACGTCCTTTAGTAATGCCACCGATATCTGTGGCTCTGACATGTTGGGGATGTCTTGCATACGTTGTTTCTCTGCTTTAATCTAACCACCATTCGGGTTATGTTAGACTCCTTTTGTCCAAATAGATGACTGAATTTGGTTTATGTGTAAGTGATGTGTAAAAATGTTTAACATTGTGATTGAATTGTGTGTTCTGTATTCTTCTGTGAGTAAAATTTTTTTTATAATTTTAATCTAGTAGATACTGCCGAAAGTTTTTGAACAAGTGTATCTATTTGCATTGTAATATTTGTGTTTATTGTGACTCTGCTAGTGTGTAGTTTTTGTTTTTGTCGATAAGAAAGAGCGCCTGTTCCGAGTTTTGTAATTTTGTAGTATGTGCGCATGATGAACGTATTGCAGGTGTCCATTTCATGCGCACACGAGAGATTCCTGCTCTAGTGGTCGCAGGCAAAAATGTATTTGTTGTCTGCGAAACACTTAGGGCAGACTCCGGGGATATTCTTGTGCACGGCCTACCAATCTGTGAGACAATGCCACTCGCTACACTGTCTAGCACGGAGGACTGAGCTTCTATGCGTCTGAGACCGACCCCTCAGTACACCCCGATCCGAGGCGACATTTTTCTTTCGCTCCATTAGAAATGAGATGCATTTTATACCTACTGTTAGGTTTGTTGAAACGGCCGCATGGGGAACAGACGCCGCCCAATATGGGAACAAACAGACGCTTCCTGGGTTAACTAGGGTTCGCGGGGTCATCAAGTCCGTGACATCAAGGAAGTCCCCCTATGGCTCCTCACGGAAGTCTACCTGTCTTTTTATTAATATGTTATTATCTGCTCTCGGTCCGTCTGCATGAGTGGTTCTGATATCCACGATTACGACCATTTGCGATGGAATAAACCTAGGTTCGGGGATTTCTCAGCAATTCCGATCGGGTTGAACCCTCAGTAAGTAAATTCCGTGTTGAGTAATGCTCAAGGTGTAACGGCCGATACAGAACAACTTACAGTTCTTGAAGATATCATTGATGCTTCTGGGAACACACTGATATGCCCTCACACCACACAATTATACGAAATGGTGGATGCTGCATGAGAGCGTTTCAGTTGTCTCTTTACTGGAGAACCTAGCATTGCGGTGAAAAACGCTTTCATAATTAATCGACGACCGCACTAGACATTCAGTACACTCACTTCACGTTGACTGCGCGAGCTTTTCGTAGGAGTAAATTCTACGGATCGCTTATGTGTTAATAGATGGGGCGCACATCTTGGGATAGATTTGGGAGTAATGGTGACCATAAATAGTGGAGTAATCTATAGTTATTCTTCCAATTACAGAGACTTTGATGTGACATTCGAACTGCTTCATCACAGCCTCTTACATCCAAACCCATCATATCGATCGAAGAATTCAAAGAACCTGCCCGGTTTGTGGAAGTGAAGGAAACATGTGCCACACATACTTTACATGCCCGACCTTGTGAGATATTAATAATATTGTTCGCGATATGTACTAGCTTATTTTCCCGACCTTCGGCATTACAAGAACGTCGTTTCTAGGAACAAGGACATGTAACCAGGTGAATTGCTTGATAAGCTTTGTCCTAACACTTGCTAAATCGACAATTCACCTGTACTGCATGCGGATCGCGCCCCGACAACACCCCACTCACCTAAAGTTTCACACACGTACACTTCAGAAGCACTTCATTGCCAGATTACGATTATGTCTAGATTTCCTGCCAGGTACATCCTTTATCGTCGGTGCGGGACGAAAGCCTCGTTTTTCACTCGGAATTACAGGCCGCAGACTGCTTGTCCACCAAGTTTCTTTTCGCTTTGGTGTTGTTCCAAGTGCTGTGGGACTGGTCCCGCGGGATTCTAATAAGTTCGAAATTTTTCGTTTAGAACATGTTTGGATGAGTGCTCCCGAAAGACTAGAAAAGTGCCGAACGGCTCTACGGAGAGGTCATTTGCTTGAGAGCAGTAGTTCTCAAAGTAGTGTGATGTTCGAGTATTAATTACGTTTGCCATGTAATGTTTTAATACCTGGGAGCAGCCTCAAGGCTATAGCTCCACTGGAGCAGCTAAATTAGCTATTGCTCCAAAGCTAAAATAATTCGCTAGGAAGAGCAGCTATAATAGCACAACTCTTATTAAGTAAAACTCGGCGGACTGATTCTAAGTTGAATCTGATTTATTGAAAAATTCTTACTCTATTTATATACAATATTTATGCTTACCTAACTAATGCTCTTTGGCCACATTCTTAATTGCTCAATAATTTGCCCTCTTTAGTAATTAATTATTGCGAAAGAAAGTATCGTTTATAATTGCATACTTTGTTATTTTCGATGGCCCATTTACATCATACGGCGCGAGTTCATATTTCCGCTGTGAACTGGTCGCTGTAGATGCGTCACGTGCTTGTTTGTTTACCTAGTGCATTGTGCCGCTTTTCCATTGAGTAATTACTGATATGCAATGGAAGTGTCGCTGACCGCCGTTAATGTAGGTCAGGAAATTATGCACAGCACTTTGTATCTCAAGCTCGTAAAGTTTTTATTTACGTTATTGGGTATGTCATGTTATTTGATGACTTTAGTGATTTAATGCATTTTTATTCGGGGAATATATTTTGGTATATTACAGTAGGAACTTCGCCCGGTGCTGCTCGGTCGCACTCTCTTGGAGGCATTTTAAGATTTCTTGTATTTTATTGTTTACAGCATTGCTGCGAGCTATAAAACAGCGCAGAGAAGGATTGTCTTATTTTAATTTCCTCATAAAAACTCACGGGGAGGCCTGGTCTCGAACCCGGGACCCATGGCATGGTGGTCGTGCCGCCCAACGAATTGATCCAACTCCGTTGTACATTCTTTAGAGTAGCTAGAGTTTTGTAGGATTTTTACTTTATAGCGGTTGTGCAAAATAAAGTGCCGTTATACATAAAAAAAAAATTATTATAATGATATATATAATAGTATGTGCCAAAGTGACCGGATGTGGCGTTCAATTCGGGAGTAAAAATAGTTATTTTAATGTGTTCGTTTAGATAAAACATACTGTTAAACACTTTGTGACATTTTCTCATTTTTCTTAGCCTTTTTGCAATTATTAATTAATTTAATACTGTTAAATACTTTGTGACATTTTCACATTTTTCTAAGCCTTTTTGCAATTATTAATTAATTTAGTCAATTTTTAATCAAGTCGAAAGAGACTTTTTCATATAAAATTAAACTGCAAATAGAAGCGAGAGTGCTTCAGGGGGGAAAAATCAACCAAATACACGGAAGAGGCTAGAAGATGAACCTTGGGTGATTCACCAAGAGCCCATCAAAGATGCTGGTAAGGGCCCAAAAGAAGAGGGTAACATTTAGAAAGAAGTGATGAGAGCAAAATTATCTAGCGATTCTGCAACAGTAGCTACATCAGTCGTTGTGACAGACAGCGTAGACAATGGAGCAGCGATACCCAACACCAAATCTTCAGCCAACCCTTATATATCCATTTTGAAGGAAGAAGCGTCATCTTTTGGGAATTCTTCACCGACATTGATGGTGAAAAAGTCAGCAGCAGCAGTGATACAGAGACCTGGGAAAGTCTTGGCCTAAGACGGTCGCAAGGCTTCAAGGTCTTTTTGAGAAAATTTTCTCCTTCGGACTTGTTGGCCGCGGTATGGTATATACCAACACAATCGACGCCACCAAGCTAATGATTGAAGACATCGACGTGGGTGGTAGGCACCTCCAACTTATCCGGTTTCAGTGAAACTGACGAGAGTCGACTTTTCACGGGTTCCCTTCCGGGTCAGGTCTCAGAATCTTGATGCCTTCTTAGGAAGGTTCGGAAAGCTCCATGGCAAGCTCCGAGCAGTTCCACTTCGAATTGGGGATGAGCATCCTAAGTCTAAGTCGTGAAGCACATATCACTTTGAACAAGGGATGAGTGCTTCCAGACGGTTTTTAAAGGAGTTTTTCTGAATCAATGACCTGGATTTAGGTAAGCACCCAAGCGAAATGCCATGCCAGGTAGGCCACTTTATTGCGGAGTGCACTAAGAGGATCAGGAAAGTGGTTGAGGCCACTGTGGAGGAAATATCTGCACCAGCGGAGATTCCCAAATCAGTGACCTCGCCCGGTGCTGAGCATGCCACTGAGCTGTCTAAGGAACCACTCCCTGAGGTAAATCTGACGCCGGCTGTAAACGGTGCCACTCCAACATGGGAAAAGTATACGCTTCGGATGAGGAGGTCATAAGAGGCAGTCAGACGGTAGACGAAGCGAAAGCCTCTCCAGGAGGTTATGCCACCACCGAAGAAGGGAGTGAGCAATGGGAGGGTCTCGGGGAAAAGGCTACACCTTGCGCTCCCAGTGCACCATCAGTGTGTTATGGTTTTATGATGTGGAGTCAATCTGAAAGAAATGAGATAATTATTAAAGAAAACAAAAGGAATTAGGTGTTACCTGTTGTGGCATCCAATGCTGTTGATTCCTAGTTGAACTCTTGATGCAGCTCAAAATATTTGTTGCAGGTAGTACCCAGTCAAATAGGATAGACCAGTGGTATTTCGCCAAAGGATGTAGTTAGTCAGATTTATACCTCCATAACTTCTAGAAATAAAAAGGGATCAAACCATAACCCAATTCATACTTAATTTTGCAACAAAAAAAAAAGGAGAGAGAAGAAGTATTATTGTAATGATTTATGTCAAGCAAGTTAGGTACACGCACGCAGAAGGGTAGAATCTATGGCATTAGAATAAAAAAAGTACTCTTATCTTTCGAATGTTCAGTATGGAGAGAAAATTAATCTATTTATGCCATCCAGACCAGTTCCAAACCAAATGTATCCCTAGAAAAGGGGCAAGAAAAAAATGTTAACCTCAAATCGAAATTATGCCGAATTGCGGCAAGTACTTTATATTCTCGATGAAATAAGGAAACTATGGAAAACGTCTGCAACCCAAAGTCAACGTTGATCGAAAAAGTTTCTCATAAAAATCGCGGAAAAAGGAAAATTTTCCACATGTCAGCAGCTTTTTCGGTGTTATACAAACTAAATACAATACTCAAGCGAATAATTTGGGATACAAATATAAGAATTTATTTTTAAAGTTTTAAACCGATTGGAAAAATCAGCCATGAACATATACCTGATTCCAGAATCATACATCAACAGCTTTGGTATGCGAAGCGGATAGTTTTCGCTTACAAGTTTATGAGAAAAGTGTCGTCAGTGGAAAATCAAAGTTTTTGATAAATTATCATTAGTCAGTGGAAAAAGTCAGCCTGAATTAATAAAAAAAAAATGCAGTCCAAAGGTTAAAGAAGGAAGATCAAAGAAAAAGGAGGAAATTGGTTCTGGATAGGAATTTTTGAGTTCCGACGGCGTCAAAAAAAAAAGAGATAAATGTACTTCTTTTGATATTTTTTTTGTTTTGGTTAGATTATTTTTTTTTCTCCTTTTCCTTTTTAATTTTCTATATATTTTTTTTTTGTGTGTGCGCGTATTTTCTTTGTGTCAGACTCGGCTTTTAATTTCATTCTTCGATTCAGTTTAAATGAATTTAACATTTAAATTAAATTTTAATTTTTGTGATTGAGAGTAAATTCTCAACTTCGATTTAGCAATCAAAACAAATTTGAATTTTTTTGTATTACAGATTCTATTTATTTTTCATTAGGGAATTGAATTACTGAATTTTAGAGATGTTGATGATTAAAGTTGAATTAGTGTAATTATAATAGCGTAGTATATTTTCAAAATTTTAAATTCGGTTCATCGGATAATTTAATTACTTGTTAATTTCCGAGAATCTGTGCAAGTAGTTATTTTAAATTTCTGCATCAAAATAAAATTTTAAAACGTTTTGTCTTTTGATAAATTCATTGTTTCATTCGAGTTCGTGCATTCAAATAAAACCACCTGGCGCCCAATCACTCCAAGGTAAACATAAACATTTAACATTAAAGAAACCCTCCCCTTCGCCTGAGCTAACCTATTACTCCTGAAGTGGTGGTAATAAGTGACCCCAATGGATGTTACTAATGTGCTCTCGGACGTAGAGGTTGTCTCTGCTCTCGGGGCGGCCGGTCCAACTCAAGGCGGCTCTGAATCGTGTGGAAGTTTCATATCGGTTAGTAGCTGGTTTGAAGTGGATCCTGTTTTGGTGGGAGCCCCGAGGGATAACCTGGGCTCCCTCCTCGACAGCATATTTTTAAGAGTTCGGACAGGATCTTGACAATTATCAAGCGTAAGTTTGGAGATCCACCCGGCTCTGCTTATGGCAGAGGCCAAGCTTAATGAGGTGTCGAGGTGAGAGCGGCTCTTCAATAAAGTCTCGGAAATCCAAGAGGATCTCCAACTGGATATTGCTCTTCGCCATTACAGTCATACAGTCATTGTCTGAGCTCTTGCGATTTCTTAAATGTGTAGGATGACATAAATCAATGCAGGAGCCCATGTGCATCCACTAAGTTACATAGTATTTTAGAAGTTTTAAGACAATGGAACACGCACATTGCACTTAAACTGGAGACGAATTTTACACAAGATACACTCCGGTGTTTCAATTGCTGTATCCCACCGCTCTACGCTGATGTCTCGCTGGTGAGATTATACTTGGGGGTGACTTCAACTGCACACTATATTCTTCAATCGATCGTCATTCTTGAGTTGAACTTAACTCGGTAAAAGCCGCGCGATTGTCGAGCCTAGTCAGACATAGCAACCTTGTGGATAGCTACTGTTGCCTTAATTCAACGAATAGGTCATACACAAGGGTTTCCCGAAATGTCCATGGAAGCTTTTCGGGTTCGAGGATAGACAGAATTTAAGTCTCGTCTACTCTTCTTAACTTTTTCGTTAGTGCCATTTATGAAGTGTGTTCGTTAAGTGATCACCTTCTTGTTGTGGCGACTAGCACTTTGGTCGAAAGGCGAACTGCTTATTGGATTTTCAACAATCACTTAGGTGTAAATAGATGGCGCGCACATCTTTGGGTAGATTTTGGCGTAATGGGGACCATAACTAGTAGAGTGATCTATAGATATCAGTTCAATTACAGAGACTCTGATGTGGCATTCCAAACGCTCCATCATAACCTTGTGCATCCAAACCAGGTGTCCCATATCGATCGGCGAATTCAAAGAGCCTGTATGCTTTGTGGTGGTGAAGGAACCCTGTTCTACAGATAGTTGCCCGACCTTGTGCGAAATTATTTTTTGGTGCGATATGTGCCCGACATTCGACATAACAAGAACGTAGATTTTCTGGGGCTACGGACATGTAATTAATTTAATTGCTCGATAAGCTGTATCCCTACAGTTGCTAAATCGACAATTCATCTGTACTGTATGCGAGTCGAGCCTGGGAAATATCCCTCTAACCTACAGTTTCAAACAAGTTCCGACACATTCAATTGCTCCTGGCATCCTTTATTGTCGGTGCGGAAGCCTCGCCTTTCACAGAGAATAAAAGGCCGCAGATGTGAAGCCGCTTGTCCATGAAGTTTCTTTTCCCTTGGGTATTGCTGCAAGTGCTGCGGGAAGGAGAAGTCTCACGTTGGAATCGTAGAACTGGGATGATGATGGAAGCAGTTTTGAGACGTCAATGACTCTGCAGACTGGTCCTAGGAGTACTAGGAAAGTGACGAACGGCTCTACGGAGAGGGCATTCGCTTGGGAGCAGTGGTTCCAGCAGTAGGAACTTCGCCCGATGATGCATCTATGATCTGAGAAAACTCAAACAATCATGTTCTGGCTTAATTTTTTTCCGGTTTCGATTCATTGTGTACATTCGTTTAGATTTAGCCCTAGATTTTGTTTCGGATTTTTTTCAAAATTTTTGGAACCTTTTCATGTGCTTCCTTTTTTACAGGTTTTTACTATATTTGTGTCCTTAAATTTTAGAGTCATTTATACGTAAAATTTTTTAGAGTAACAGACCGTGTCATTTCTTATGTTCTTTGTTGATCAAAATAGTTGTCTTTATTGTTGTGATTATTGTATTGTACTATGTAACTAGAGTTTTGCGTAATTTTTATTTAATATCGATTGTGCCAAATAAAGCTCCATTATTTACACATTGTTATATGCTCCCTTTGAGCACATAAATAAATCGCTAGCTCAATAGAGAAAGGGGTGAGTGAAGTAAAAATATTGGGCGCCACGTGGTTATGCGAGTCCACGAACTCTTTTTCACCAGTCGACAATGTCACCAAAACAAAAAAATATAAATGAAAAGAAAGAGGCTTCCACTTTCACTTAAATGTTATTGCCACAAAATAATATCACTACCTCTCTTTCGACTTTATCCTCTAGGCCGCGCATAAAAGAGAATAAAAACAAAGCAATCCGTAAATAAATAAATCAACATTCTACGCGCGTCATCAGCATTTGCCACAAAAAAAAACGAAATCAAACCAAAACAAATATGAAGTGAAAATAATGATTTTGCTGGAGTTAGATCTATTTTTCGGTTTGTTGTTGCTGTTGTTGGTTGTTGCTGTTGAAGACGAGCCAAGAAATTTAGCTTTTATTTGTTAGAGACGCCAATCATGTCAAGAAATTTTAAATATTTTTTGCTCCGCTCGAGATTAAAAAACGGTTTGTTTTGAAATTTTTTTTATGAAAATGCAACAAAATAAAACTTCACTTTTCGTCCTTCCCTTCCTTTCTTTGTCAATCCCTGCACTTCAATTACAGCCTACTTTTGGGTTCTCACGAACTTCAGTTTCCCTTTTTCCAGCTGCCTCAAAATTCTTGGAATTCACAACTTTACAAACTTCTTCACTTTGACTTGTAATCTTTTTAAAAGTTTTCTCCTTGAAAGTTTTATCTTTGGACTGCCCGCTTCGCCTACCAAAGCAGTTGGTTATATAGACATTTGACCCCTATTATGTCCTTTTCCGTAAAATCTCCATCTTTTCTTCCCAATCGGTTGACATTGTTTTGAATCGGTTCATTTTATAAATATTAAATTCAATATTTTTGATTTAATTTTATCTTTAGGATAAGGGTTTTGTTTTCAGCATATCAGAAAAATTATTTTCGGCTTAATAAGTTTTAATTGTCCTTGAAAAGTTAATGTTGACATTTCGTTTCACGTTTTTTGGAATTTTTAAATACTGATTTATTTGCCTCCGAATTAATAACCAAAATATGCTTTGGGTTACGAACAACCCAGACAAATCGCTCATTTTATCCGGCAATTAATGTTAGTGACAATTTTTCCGCTTTCATCTCGGAGAGGTTAAGTACTATGTCTTGTTACTATAGAAGTGTGACAAATGCTAACGGCCACTTATATTTCAGGTATTCGGAAGCAAAATACCCTATGCGAAAGCCCGTTGGATTTTAAATCTTTTCGACCCCAAGTACGTATCTAGAACTAGTTTTGTTTCATTTCTTTAAGTCTATAGTATAACTCATTATCTTCCTTATTTAATTCCTAACTTCAGCAACCTAATTCAGATTAACTTTAACCTCATTTTCCTTAACCTAATCCTTAATTTCAACAACTTATCCCACTAAATGTCTAACTTTGCTTGAAATAAGCCTACCCTACCTTGAAATCTATAGTATAAATCAATATCCTTATGCTAATGTTCCTAACTTATTATATTGAAATGAAATAAAATTAAGTTGAGCTAATGTTATTCTATCTTTCCAGTCTTATTCTATCTTCCCGTCAGCAGGTTAATCGCGGGGTCATATCGTCGATAATAAATCCGGTAGGTTAATAACTCGACTTAGACTATCTCTATAAATTCATCTGTTTTCATTCGTTAGATCTCATCATGCGTGTCTTCGTGTGTCTACCAAATCTTCAACATATTTTCGGTAAGTTACCAAGTTGGCTCATATTTATGCTGTTACAATTTCATTGCAGATTTAATAAATTTTAATTTCAGGAAAGTGTCATCAAAGTTGGAGCTTCTAGACAAATGGGATGCGATTATAATATTTCTATATTTTAACAGTCGCGATTTAGGAAATTGGAAATAATTAAATGTCATAAAACTCAATAGAACTCCAACGAACCTAGAAACAGATTGAAATCATTTAACGTAAGAAAGTCTTCTCAATGTTTTCTGTGCAAAAAGCCAAACAGTTTACGTCAATGTTCCCAGTTCCTACAGATGAGTCCAGCATCTAAGAAAAGATTTGTTACGAAAAAAGAGCTGTGTATTAACTGTTTGGCCATAAGTCATTCTGTAAAGTCGTGCAATAGTCCAAAGTCATGTTATTATTGCGGAAAACGTCATAACACGCTATTAGATGAAAATTTCAAGGTCGTATCTTCAGAAAACTCTTAGTTAGATTTACCAACTCAACCCAACACAAAAAACGAGCAATACTCCACTAGTACCGTACAGAAAAAGTTCACATCATTATTTCAAACGAAGTCTCAAGAATCTTCTCAATTCCTTTTGGCTACCGCACTTGTAAAGGTCAACACACGAAACGGAGTCCACATATTACGTGCCTTAGTTGATCGCGGTTCCTAGAGTTCCTTCATAACGGAAAACGCTGCACAAAAGCTTCAACTAAGAAAAGAAAGGGTGTGTGCAACTATAACTAGATTAAATTGTTCATTAGCTAATATTGCAAATAATCAAGTTCATTTTAAAATACAATCATCAATCCGCTAGTGTCATCCCAACCCACTTCCACCGCATTTACGGTTAACAAATTTGGCAGGACAGTATCGGAATGGAAGCAGAGACTAAAAAGAGTAGGCAGCAAACATTCATCTTCACCAAGCAACCATAATCCATTCCTTCTCAAGGGTGCACCTCATAACGCTAACGATTCCTGGGTCCATAGCTTTTTTCCCGGAATTTTGGATTCACCCTCGTTAGCTGCCTGAAGTTACTCTCGTCAGTCGCAGGGAAATCCAGCAACTTCAAGATCTCCATCCCAAACCAGTATGTCTGGCTCATCAATAACCCCTCCAGTAAAAACTTCACTCTCGGGACCGTCAAAATTTTTAAGTGGACTAGGAAGTATGTTAAGTTTAACCCTAAGCCCTCTGCACCTAACCCTAAATTAAATGCTAATAAGCCAAACCCCACTTACTACCCCAAACGACCTTCTCTTATACCTAAATTTAGTATTCAGCCTAATCATAAGAACCTTAGAACTAGTAATAACATAATCTCTAGTCACTCTTCCGCACCTTTCACCTTTAACCCTAAAGCTAGTGGTCCAAACTCCAATTGGCTGCTCAAAATGGGAGTATTTCCAACTTTAATCTAAGTACTCCAGTAAAGTATCCTAACTTTATATATTATCATACCCTTAACCCCCCTGTTCCGATTACACCTAACCATGCCATCCCAACTTCATCCGTGTGCCCACCTAACCACAAGCCAACTTCTTCAGACCACTTCACCACCGCTGATTCGATTTCCGTCTGTCCCACCCCTCCTCTGTATACACCAAACCATGCACCCGCTACCTCCTCCGCATGCCTACCTAATTGCATGCCGTCAGCCTCCTTCACTGTCGCCCCTTCTCAAACAACTTCTACCTCCGTCAACCCGCCCATTCCGCTAACCAAAACTCCTTTATCCGAACATCATTCATGTATCGATCCCCTAGATCCACCTACAGTTAAATTGACTTTACGTTCTGCTGATTCCAGCGATAGACGATACCTCTTGTACAGTTTACGGGACCGTTGCATTTATGAAAACGTACGTTTTTTTATAGCCTATCTGCAAGACAAACCGAACTCCGTCTGTGTTGACGGTAAAACCAGCACCAACGTCATGTTAAGTATGCAACAAGAAGGCCTGCCCACAGACCCAACAGTCTTATTCCAACTTTTCACTAAGTACAATGAATCATTCAATGTACCTTCCCATAAGGTTTCAGAAGATCTATCCACCTATGCTGCGTACGTCAGTTCTCGCCGCATTTCCCATCTACAAAAAAGTCGCAACGACTCCTTAAACTACTTTCGCTCCTGACGCCCCTGCTTTCCCTATTTCTGACTTCCCCTCTATTGCACCCGCGGTTTCCGATCAAGTACCTCTCCCCAACAGCTTGTCAGTCTACTACCAGAACGTAAGAGGACTTCGCACAAAAATATCCAATATTTTCCTTAACTCCCATAAATTCCCGCACGATATCTTTGCCTTAACTGAAACCAATCTAACACCAGAAATTCTCGACAAGCAACTATTCTCTTCAAACTACACCATTTTCCATGCTGACGGTTGTATAGACACCAATGATCCACCAGGTCGCAGGGTTCTCATAGCTGCTCACAGCCGTTATGATGCCACCCTGCTAAAGACCCCCGACTCTACAATATCAGAATTTGTATGTATCAAAATAGCACTAAATAAGTGTATTCTGTAAATCCTCTGTTGTTACATTCGCCCCTCTCAACCTCTAGACGCCTACGAGCCCATAATTGAAGCGATCGATACCCCGCTTGAGAACGCTAACGCCTCCGATGAATTTATTTCATTGGGTGACTTTAACCTCCCCCGTATTCAATGGTCATTTTCCGAGGACTGTTTTCATTTTGTCCCCCGTAACGCATCCAAAAAAGCCTTTTTTACCGATCAGCTCTCCGTTTCAGGTCTCTTTCAAGTAAGCGGAGTCAGGAACTTCATAGACAGAAAGCAACCATCTCCTCTCCTCCCTCGATCGTCACCATCCTCCTCTGTTCCTCGTTTTCTCCTACGAGCACCCTCATGCCGTTTCAAGCTCCGAGACTTCATTTTACTTCAATTTTCGTAAAGGCGACTTTGAAAAATTAAATCACTTGCTCCTCAACTCTAACATTGGCACTATCCCTCAACATCTTCCAATTGACGTTGCTTTAGTGGCGTTCTATTCGAAAATACACGGTTGTCTTACACAATCCATCCCTCTTCTTCCTCGTAAAAACTACTAATCATCCCCCGAATGGCACGACAAAGAATTACGCTCTATCCGCAACAGGAAAAATAAACGTTGGCAAACTTTTCTTCTAACCCAGACTGAGTCTGACTATTCTCCCTACCTATCTGCTTACAAATCTTTTTCCGAACGTTGTGATACCCTCTACTATGAGTACATCCAATGGATGGAAACTAGCCTCATATTCGAACCCAAGCGTTTTTATAACTTTATTAAATCCAAGAAAAAATCCAATGGTTACCCTTCCACCCTAAAACTCGAGAATACCTCTTCATCTGATCCTAAGGATATCGCCAACTTCTTTGCACACTTCTTCAGTAAATCTTTCAGCGACAATTCTCTACAACCCGACCTAAACTGTTTTGCATTCTTTGACAAATGCACTCAAACGTCGTTTACATCTTTTGACCCTGATCCTGAACTAATCGCAGCCAGTATCAACGGGCTTGAGGACGACTTTCACCCAAGTCCAGATGGCATTCCGGCTATAGTTCTGAAAAAGTGTTCCATGCATCTAGTTCAACCCCTTACTTTGCTTTTCTGTCTCTGTGTAACAAAAGAACTTCTTCTTGGAATTGACGTGTATCCACATATTCTTTTAAATGGCATTAGAAAAGGTCCGTATATGACTCCAACAGCGCAAAATACGTACTTAGGAGGGATATTATTTGGCGAAACTGAATGTAACCCACAATAGTTCACTAAGTGTAGCTCACTCTACCAACGTTGTCTCTTTGCATAGTCGAGTGGAAACAGAAAACCTATTGCTTTTATTCTAAGATGGAGGAAGCACAGAATCGCTTTCACTGCGGATATAACTTAGATGTACAGGCAGGTACAAGTTGCAAAAGAATATTGGCCGTACGTATCCTATGGAGAGACAACCCAGCAAATCCTATTTCTGAATTTGAGCTCACCACAGTTACGTTCGGTGTTTCTTGCGCTCCGTATTTAGCGAGAAGAACTTTAAGACAGTTGGCGGATGTTGAAAAATATAATTATCCATTGGCATACCCTGTGGTCTTAACAGACTTTTACGTCGACGATGTACTCTCAGGAGCAGACAGCGTTGAACAAGCAATTCTATTACAATTACAACTGCGAGATATATTATCGTCTGCTGACTTTGAACTTCGTAAGTGGGCAAGTAACTCCAATCACTTTCTTGAAACCATCCCAGAGAATAAACGTGAAGTAAATCGTTCACTAAACTTTGAGAATGCAGATGTGGTGAAGACGCTTGGAATAAGTTGGCATCCTGCGAAGGATGTGTTTAAGGTCATGGTAACTCCGTATTTAATTCACGAGCCTCTAACAAAACGCTTATTGCTCGCGGAGGTAGCAAAACTACTTGACCCAGAGGGATGGTTTACTCCCAGTACTCTTCTTGCGAAAGTTATGATCCATAAATTGTGGCTATTTGGGATATCTTGGGACGATCTAGTCCCAGATAATGTTGCTCATCAGTGGTGTAAATTGCGAAAGGAATTGATTATATTGCAAGAGGTTGAAATACAGAGCTGGATTGGAATGTCAAGTAAATTTTCAGTTCAGATACACGGCTTCAGCGACGCATCTATGAAGGCTTATTGCGATGTTGTATATATTCGAGTTGAAACTCCACCTGGTGATATTCATGTAAAACTACTCGGTGTGACAGTGTAAGTGATCAGAATATGATATAGCTGTCTAGATCGGTTATAAAATTACTGGATTAACATCATGTTTTCGGTTTCGTGCGAAAGCGTCCAGCAGCTAAAGAAAACCTAACCCTTTGGTGCTGCTGTTGAGGAAGAGCCAAAGGAGTTTAGTTTTTCTTTATCAGAAACGCTGATCGTGTTGAGAAATTATTTTATATTTCTCACGTCGCTCGAGTTTTAGAAAGTTTGTTTTGAATTTTTTAAAACTACTCACAGCAAAATCATAGGTCGCCCCTTTAAAACCAGTTACTCTCCCTCGCCTCGAACTATGTGGTGCGCTTTTATTATCAAAGCTAATAAAGAACACGATCTTATCCTTAAAATTAACAGAAGAAGAAATCTACGCATGGTCAGACTCCACGGTTGCATTAACGTGGATTCATGGGAAACCTCAACAGTGGAAAACTTTCGTGTGCAATCGGGTCGCTGAGATTCAAGATAATGTCGAATGTGGATCCTGGCGTCATGTAAGCTCGATGGATAACCCTGCTGACTGTGGATCACATGGAGTATTACCATCTGAATTAATTAAGCATAGTCTATGGTGGACTGGTCTAAATGGCTCACTCAATCCAAAAGTTGTTGGCCTGAATTAATACACATACCAAACACAGTAGCTGAAACGAGAATCATCAAAACACATGTAGCACAAACAACGTGAATTCTAACCGATATTTATAAATATTCATCTCTCCAAAAGCTACTCCGAATAACTGTTTTTTGTCTGCGATTTATCTTTAACTGCAAGAACAAAACACAAAGACGAGTTAAGTGGCTTTCAGTAGAAGAATATCATGAAAGAATATCAAATTTGAAAGAGAAATAAATACGCTATCAATGCTAAAAGTAACTTACTACATACCTTTGAATCCCTTTATATCAACCTCAGATGGTCTTTTGCGAGTTGGCGGTCGGTTAAGATATGCAGATTTGAACTATAATGAAAAGCATCAGATACGCCGTAGTGCTAAGAAATTTAATGTTGACATGGACTCATGGTCATCAGCTGTCAGTATTAATACTGATATTATTCGCTCTTTTTCATCGGACATGAGGGCTCATCTGGCTAAAGCTGGTACGTCTGCTTCTGTGGCTGAGAGCGAGTCGCGTTCGGGGACTGTTGGTGAGGGGGACGAGTCCGGCGTTACTGTGACTCCTCAGGCGATTGGCTTCATTTCTTCTGGTGTCTCAGCGCTGGCTGATGGCTCCCGCTCTTCTAGACAGGGTACTGAACAGAATACTCCGGAATCGGCTTCTGCCTCTTACGCGGATGGTCCGGATGCGATTGTAGGCAACATAATCAGCACTTTACGGCCAACTGGGATCCCCAAGTACATTTTCATATCTGGAATCCATCCCGAGACTACTGAGGACGAGGTCATCGCCCATCTTCTTTCTCGTACTGGCGCTGCATCGGGCACTATGTCATGTAGACGGATTGGTTCCTCACGCAATCGTTCTGGCTGTTGTTTTACTTCATAGTTCAGAGTGATGGTTCCTGAGGATTTATTCAATGAAGTTCTTTGTGCGAGAATTTGTCTGAAGAACTCGACTTGGCTTGGCCGATGAGTCATCAAAAAACGGATTTCGGAATTGTCGATTTACTACGCAAACGTAACTGGTCTTCGTTCTAAAAACGGCTAGGCTCTTTAATGGCTCCAGCGATCTTTGCTTCAACGTAATTTGTTTGACGGAAACGTGGCTGTGTCAGAGAATTCTTGATGCAGAACTGTTTAGCTCTGAGTACATTGTTTTTCGCCGTTACCGTTACGCTGATTTGTTTGATGCGCCCGTGGGTGGCGGTGTTCTCTGCGCTGTGCGTCGCGATGTTCCTTGCAGACTGGTTGACATCCCGAACTCCGAGGAATTGGAGATTTTATGTATCGCTATTGGACTGCCTGGTAAAACTGTATTCATTTCGAACGCTTATATTCCTCCAGGTTCTCCGTCTAATGTTTATGAACGGTTTGTCTCCTGCCTCTCACATGCCTTGATGCCTGCTGATGAATTATTGCTTTTGGTAGACTTTAACCTGCCTGATGTTGGCTGGGAGCTCTCATACTCGGATGACGGCTTGGTTCCTTCTTTTCGGTCTGCCAATCAGTTTGCTTTTTAACCGACTTCCCAAAAACAAAGAGGTTCTAAGTTCGACGCGTATTTTTATTTTTTTTATTTTATTTATTTTTTTTTTTATGTCTGACCGGGCATAACTTCGTAACGCGTCGACTGATTTTGATGATTCTTTTCTTGTTGGGTAAAGTATGTTCACCGATTGGTACCATGTCAAAAAAATTTTTGGTTGGGTGGGGGTGGGGGGTGGTGGTGAAACCTAACTTTGTAACGCGAGGTCCGATTTGGATGGTTCTTTTTTTGTTGTACAGAGTATGATCCCCCATTGCTAACAGGAGAAAAAAATTTGGCCTTGGGTGGGGGGAGGGGGGGAGGGGTAGTCTAACTTTGTAACGCGTGGACCGATTTGGATAATTCTTTTTTTGTTGGGTAGAGTATGTTCAGTGGGAGATACCAGGTGAAAAAAATTTTGGGGGGGATGGGGGGTGGTGGTGGAACCTAACTTTGTAACGCGTGGTCCGATTTCGATGGTTCCTTTTCTGTTGTAAAGAGTATGATCCCCCATTGCTAGTAGGAGAATAATTTGGTCCTATGGAGAAAGGTGTGGGTGGGGGGAGGGGTAGTCTAACTTCGTAACGCGTGGACCGATTTGGATAATTCTTTTTCTATTGGGTAGAGTATGATCCTTGGTTGATACTACGAGAAAACAAATGTAGCTGGGGTGGGGGTGGGAGCAGGGGGGGTGGAATCTAACTTTGTATCGCCTGAATCGATTTGGATACTTCTTTTGCTGTTGTATAGATTGTGATCCCCCATTGCTAATAGGAGAATAATTTGGTCCTATGGTGGTGGTGGGGGAGGGGGAGGGGTAGTAACTTCGTAACGCGTGAACCGATTTCGATGATTCCTTTTCTGTTCGGTAGAGTATGTTCCTTGGTTGATACCATGAGAAAAAAAGTTTAGTGGAATGGGGGTGGGGTAGGGGGTTAAAACAAACGTCTAACGTGTGGACCGATTTGGATGGTTCTTTCTTCGTTGTATAGAGTAGAAGACACTAAAAAGTGTAAAATAAAATAGTTTTTAAAAAAAAAGTTGAACCGACTTCACAAAAAACGCTAAAAAGCATAAAATAATTTTTAATTTTATATCTATTACGACATTTTGAAGTCGGTGCAAATTAAACAAATAAAACAACTACATAACCACAATTGAAAATAATACATAATACTACCTGAACGTTTCAGCTTACGGGATCATAAGAAATGACGATTAAATATTTTTGTTGTAGTTGTTTGGTTTGTTTGATTTGCACCGACTTCAAAATGTCGTAATAGATATAAAATTAAAAATTATTTTATGCTTTTTAGCGTTTTTTGTGAAGTCGGTTCAACTTTTTTTTAAAAGCTATTTTATTCTTTTATAGATAGCCTTGCTTCTTCAGATTTAACACAGACTTGCAGTATATTTAATGAACATGGAAGATTCCCCGACCTCGTTTTTTCTACTGATCCTGCTAGTACACTGGTAAGACGATGCTTGGTGCCCATTGTTCTTAAGTCGGGTCATCACCCTGCGCTTTATCTTGCTCTTTTCATTGATCCAGTTATGACGACTTCTTGTGTACCAGATAACGTTTGTTATAACTTCAGTAAGGTTGACTTCTCCGTGATCAACAACTGGCTCTCAGCTTGTGATTGCAGTAGCGTCCTCAATGAACGAGACATAAATGTGGCCGTAAGATCTTTTTATGATTTACTCTCTATCTGTTTTACTTGTTACGTTCTAACAAGCCTTGGTTTGATAGTTCCTTAAAACATTTAAGTAATGTTAAATGTAAGGCCTGGAAGAGGTTTTGTTCCTCTAAGAGCGACGCTTACTATTTAACTTATTCCAATTTACTCAGTAAATTTTTATCTGACTTAGTGTCTTCTTATAATAATTATATTAACAGAATGAAAGGGTCCTTACGAGTCGATCCTAAGCGATTTTGGAGGTTCGTGAACTTGAAGCGTAATTCTGATGGCTATCCATATTCTTTGTCACCGATAGTGGTAACAACGAAGAGCGACGGCAGGTTAAGAATTTGTGGCGACTTCAAGGCATAGAACGCACAGCTGGACGTCGATCAATACTCGATTACTAAGATTGAGGAATTATTCCGAAAATTGCGAGGCGGTAAGCGATTCTCGAAAATTGATCTTTCTGATGTATATTTGCAAATTAAGCTCGACGATCCATCAAAACAATTAATGGTTGTAAATACCCCACTTGGCTTATTCCAGTACCAGCGCCTTCCGTTTGGTGTAGCTAGCGCGCCTGCTATATTTCAACGCCTATTGGAGCAAATCACAGCAGGAATATCACAGTATGCGAATTATCTCGATGATATCGTCATAACAGGTAGTACAGATGAGGAACATCTCCACAATCTGGAAAACTTACTTAAAAGGCTTGAAGAAAACGGATTTACATGTAACTTGAAAAAATGTTCATTTATGGAACCCGAAATCGAGTATTTGGGACACTTAATAAGTTGTAATGGTATTCGCCCTTCAGATACAGGTATTCTTGCAATAAAAAACTTGAAACGACCCAGTAACCTAAAAGAATTACAGTGCTTTATTGGGAAAATTAATTACTATACTAAATTTATACAAAATTTTTCTGAGTTAGCCGCCCCGTTGAATAAACTGCGCCGCCTTAATGCAAAGTTCATTTGGAAACAGGAACAGGAACAAGCATTTCAAACGCTGAAAAGACATATTATCAGCCCAAGTAAGTTGTCATACTTCCAAGACAACTTACCAATAATATTAGCAACTGATGCTTCCGCTCACGGAATTGGAGCGGTGATCTCGCACGTATATCCTGATGGCACGGAGAAACCAGTAGCGTTTGCCTCCAAAACTTTAACAGATCACCCAAAGCGTTACAGTCAAATAGAAAAGGAGGCTCTCTCAATAATTTTTGGAGTTCCAAAATTCCATCAATACTTATACAACAGAAATTTTAATTTATATACAGATCACAAGCCCTTAGTGTCTATTTTCAGCCAAAGTAAACAGCTACCAACAATGACGGCTCAGCGACTACAACGCTGGGCAATCATTGCGCATTGTCCCGATTACCATCTGGACCAGATCCGGAATTCGATGCTACGGAACATTCATGCAACCATAGAGACTTCGAAGAAGATATCTTAAATTTCCCTATTGATTACACAAAAATGCCAGTTTGACCCGCACAAACAGCGTTTTAAGTCGAATTATTACTTCAGGCTGGCCAGAAAAGTTAAAGAGTCAAGACGAAGACCTAAAGCCGTTCTTCAATCGAAAGCTCTGGCAATCGAAAAAGGTATTATTTTGTGTCAGACAGATTATAATCGAGTCGTTATTCCAATCAGCATACAACAGAAAGTCGTAACTTTACTACATGAAGGACACTGGGGTGTCACAAGAATGAAGCAGATTGCAAGACGCTATTGTTGGTGGCCAAAAATCGAAGCCGACATTGAAGCGATTGCCAAAAGATGCAGCAAGTGTCAAGAAGCCGCAAGCTACCCCACAAGAGAATTTCGAAGCTGGCCTGCATCTAGTAAGCCTTGGGAGCGTATACACCTGGATTTTGCAGGCCCATTCTTCAACGCAATGTGGTTAATATGTGTCGACTCATTCTCAAAATACCCTTTCGTCGTTAAAATGAACTCAACAACGACGGAAGCAACAATTCGTGCACTGCAAGGTATTTTCACATTAGAGGGGTTACCAGACACAATCGTGTCAGACAATGGACCACAATTCCGCTCAGCAGATTTTAAGATCTTTTGCACTCAAAACGGAATACAGCATATTACCACAGCACCCTTTCATCCTTCTTCCAATGGGGAAGTGGAGAGATTTGTAAGGACCTTCAAAACTTCATTCAAGAAAATAATAGGAGACGAACATGGACAGGATGAAGCACTTTTAAAGCACTTAAGTACTTTTCGAGCAACACCTAACCCAACATTCAACCCAAAATCACTTGCTGAATTGCTGCACGGACGTCAACCCAAGATACTATTGACATTACTTCAACCTTCAAGAAGATTAGACAAGGAGATAACCAATACCAGTGAAAATCAGGCTGTGTATGCCCGTAATTACGCAAGGGCACCACCATGGTTAGAAGGGACCATAGTACGCCGACTTGGACGCATGATGTACATAGTACAAACACGATCCGGTATTTGGAGGCGTCATCAAAATCAACTGAGACGTCGCCAATCGAAACCAGGAGATGATCAAGCAGCTCAACAGTTCGCTATTTCCTATCCGGAACAGGCAAGTAACTTCCAAAATCTGTCTAACTCTCCTTTCATTCCTAGAAAGAAAAGCCCTCCATACAGCTCGTCTCAGCAAGCCGAATTACGAAAGCAGTCACCAAATTAATATCTCAATGATGTTGAGAGTTCAGAGCCATCATCTAGTAATTCACCCACGCCAGTGAATCAACAAAGTCAACCAAGCGAACTACCCAGACGTTCTGCCCGACTTAAAGGAAAGACCATTCGCTTTCAGTTTTGATGTCTCATTTTTGGTGAGGAGGAAATGATATATTCGTTACAAATAGTTCTAAGCATTTAATGTAAACCTAGCCTTAGACTCGAAATCGAAAAATGTACTAGTACGCATCACACTAATTCGAATACTATTGTAGTAGCTCTCTCTTGCATTCTGTACGCCAGCCCACGCGGTTGTCTTAACCAGTTTTACTTTTAATAGTTTTTGTATAGTCAGCATAGAATTCAACATAGAACTTAAACTTCATCTGGTCTTTTCAATTAGCCTCTGCCTCGAGACTCAACAAAGATAATCCAAAATAGTATGATAATCATCTTGCTATGCATTTGGGACGTCTAGGAAGGATCATTTACCTTAAGCTAGCGTAGTGGATATTGTATTTTTTTTAAATTTCTTTCTGTTGAATATATTTAAGATGTATTATATTAGTTAAATCGTTTTGTTAATTTCAGGAACCCAGTAAAGCTTCTTCCCTACTTAATTTTCCTCATCCCTTTTTCCTTTACTCCCATGTTTTAGTTTATTTCATTTTCAGAACTCTTTATAGGTTGGACCTGTACCCTAGCTAGGTACATTGATGGCGTGGGGTAGAGACAGAACCATCGCGTAATGGGGGTTAATTTTACTTGCGTTTTTCTTTTCAAGATGGTTCAGTGCGGCTAGGAACAGCAGGTAACACCAGACCTGTTGTTCTTCCTTTCATCTGTTCTTGTTTGTTTTTATCCTTTGTGGCAGACCTGAAGGAAGGATTCCACAACCTTCTTTCGCCACAGGCACGCGGAATTCGATTGTAGATGTGCGAATCGGATGTTCAAGGATCTACACCCCATACCGACGAGCTAGAGCGTGCTGCCAGCTAGCGCGTGCCCCTTAAACATCCTGCGGCCACTTCACGTTGCTCATTTATTTATTTAAGCTTAATGCAAGCTATTACATAAAAAAATACAAAATAACAAAATAAATACTACAAAATAAAATAAACAATAATTCATAACAGATCATCCGCACACACATACCATTACAATATGGCGCCCAACGCGAAGCACATCTTCCCTAGGGAAGACACATCAACATCTTCTGATGCGCTTCGTGTCTCAAAAGAGATGGCATGTCAGCTTAGGCTGATTCGCTAGTCCTTCTCGGACTTAGGCGATGTTGGCCTGAACGGCTGTTGTCTCTTCCCTTATTTTTGTAAAGCATCTTCGAGGTCTAGTGCCTCTGTCTGATATGTCTACGAGTGTCCATAGGCATGTCCGTTTTAGCAATAGGGACACACTTTATCCAACTCTGCCCTGTCCTCGGCATGGGATGACTGATGTTCGGGATTAGTGCCTGTGTCTTAAGCGATGTCCGATGTTGCTCCTGACATGCCTAATCTTAGCGATCATTAGCATCTCATGTCGTAGGGAGCTGGTGAGTCGGACGAACACCCGAGTTATGCAGTAGCCAACGAGACTCTTCACCTGGTCGACTACGCTTGAACAGCCCCGATGCCGTCTCGGTAGGACAGTGAAAGTGCTCGATGAGTTCGTCTAAGGTCAGGGGTGATTCCCAGCTCCACAGGCAGGACAGAAGTTGTGGGTTTTGGGAACCTCATGAAGGTTCTCACCTTCCATTAAAAAAAAAAAAATTTATTTAATAATTTTCTTTTTCCCTTATTTTCTTTTATTCTCTCTGGTGAATACCATAAATTCTTTTTACTTATTTTTTTTCTTCCCCTTTCCTTTTCTTTTATTTTTTCTGCTTTGAATTTTGTTTTTGTGTTTCCTTCCTCCTACCTTTTCCTATCCTTTCCCATCCTAGCAAGATAGGGGAAGAAACTTCTGGGGGATACCTGAAATTATTTTGATTGATTTTTTTGGTTTTTTTTTCAAAAATATTTTTTTTGGTTTTTTTGAGGTGATGAACATTTTTTGAATTTTGATTTTTTTTTTGAAAATTAAATTTTTTTTCCTTTTTGTTGCTTTGATTCTTATGCCTATTTTTCTTATTATTTATCATATCTCGTATTTTGTTTTGTCCTTTCATTTCTTTCTCTGATAAATTTTTTTTGCCGCGTTCAAACTTGATTTTGTGCGACGACTTTTCTTTGATAAATTTTTTTTTGCTGCCCTCAAACTTGTGTTTGTGCTACGAACTTAGGAGTTGGACTCCCGCACTACTTGCGAGACCTTCTGTCTCAAATTCATTTAATTTTTTTTAAAGAAATCTTTAGGAGTTGGACTCCCAGGTGCTACATCGGTAGTGCAGCTGGACATGTCCAAGCCTCCACCTGCCTTCAACCCCGAGAGACTGTCGGCTAACAATGGAAGAGTTTCCGATCAGCCTTTAGATCGCGCCCAGCAGATCTTTGGGTCGAGCCAGTCCCTAGACGAAGCTTGGGCTTTCGTTCCCACCGAGCGTGCTCAGCCGTTAGAGGACCTCAGACGGCTTGAAATTACTCCTGTTCCCGCAGTAGGCCAATCCATTCTAGAGCAGTCTCGAAGGCCGGAAGAAGGGAATCAACTTCGACCTTCCCCTCGGGCAACAAGATCCCATCACCGCCCAGAGCCTGTAATAGTCACTGCTTACCAGCTTTCCACACAGATGGCTGATCTGAAGTCAGAAATATTATGCTTGTTGAGGACAAACTTGGCTCAGTCCCTACTGGATGGGTCGGGTGTGGCCATCAGCCCTACCGAGGCTCACAACATCTACCCAGCCCAGTCTTCGAAAAGTGATCAACGATCTGCTAGAGACCGAGTTCTTACTACACGTCTATACTCTCCTCACCGACAGGCTGAAGTTATCCTACAATGGCAACCCCAACTCACCAAGATCGGACGTGCACGAAATTGATTTTGATATAGTCCAGGAAGCAGAGGTTTCCCCTGGCTTCCCTGGGACGGGAATGGAAGAAGTGAGGCGCACCCCAGAAGCGGCAAGTCGTGTGGCTTGTAGGAACTGTGGCGTTGCGGGACGCTCCTTCCACTCTGATAGTGATACCTGCATCTGCACTTCCCACCCTAGTGGTCATCATGGAGTGGAAGAAGTAAGGCGCACCTCTGAAGCTGCCGGTCGCATGACTTGCTGGAACTGTGGCGTATTGGGACACTCGTTCCATTCCTGTCCCAGCGAGGCCAGGAGACTCTTCTGCTACACCTGTGAACAGCTTGGAGTAGTGTCACCTAAGTGCTCCCGGTGTAACTCGGAAAACGCCAGGGCGAGTGGTCGAAGCAGGGGACCCCACTCGCCAAAGATAATGATCAGCAAGGCGACTTCGACGACACCCTGAATTACCCTGCACTGTCACAATATACCCAGACTGATCCCACTCATAAAGAGAGTACCACTCAGACAGATCCTTTCTGCCTCATGCGAGGAATGTCCTTACACGAGAGGCAACTGAATTATGACAGAGTAAGAGCCCGTATTTTTGCTGAGGAAGTGAGGCTTCCTCTCAATCGAAGGAGACGACGATGGAAAGAATTCCGAGAGAGAAAACGTGCGAGGAGAAGGACGCAACAGTCCTTAATATCTACAGTCATTACCAGTCAAGATGACGGTCGACCTTATGTAAGAGTGCAGATAGGCAGTGAATCCATTCTGGGTTTGCTCAATAGCGGTGCCAGCGTGAGTTGTTTGGGACAAGAAGCCCTAGAGTTTGTCCAGCGCTCAGGCTTAAAACTCTCCGCATTATCAGCCTCAGTTCGTACCGCCGACGGTACTAACCAGTCCGTCCCCAGCACAATAAGAACTGCAGTCACCTTTCGAGGACAGACTGAATCTCTCACCCTGTTTGTAGTGCCTGGCCTTTGCCAGCAATTGTATTAAGGTGTCGACTTCTGGCAAGCATTTCAACTTGCGCCAAACATCATTTCCTCTCTCGACGTGCAGCCTTCTTCTTCGGTTGGGACGAACTTTCACTCACTGAATAACTCAGACAAAACCAAACTCGACACAGCCATCGCTCAATTTCCTTCATTTACAGCTCTAGGATTGGGAAAGACTCACCTAGAAGAGCATTTCATTGATACCGGCGATGCTTTGCCAATAAAACAAAAGCACTATCCCATTTCTCCAGCAATCCAAAAGCTGATGTACGAAGAACTGGACCGTATGTTGGAGTTAGGGGTAATTGAAGAATCCAACAGTCCCTGGAATTCCCCAGTTCTACTTGTACGTAAACCTGGGAAGGTCAGGCTCTGTTTGGACTCTCGCAAGGTGAACCTAGTCACTAAAAAGGACGCCTACCCCTTACCCCACATCGATGGATTGCTCGGACGACTGCAGGATACGCACTTCATTTCGTCCATCGATTTGAAAGATGCGTTTTGGCAAATCCCTTTAGGAAAGCAGTCATGGGAGAAGACAGCGTTTACAGTGCCCGGCAGGCCATTGTACCAATACACCGTCATGCCTTTTGGGTTGTGCAATGCCCCACAAAGAATGTGTCGACTTATGGACAAGATTATTCCTGGTCGTTTACGTGAACACGTCTTTGTTTACTTGGACGACTTACTTGTTGTATCTCCAACTTTTGAATCCCACCTGAAAATATTAAGAGAAATAGCTGATTGTCTGCGCAGCGCTAAACTGACCATCAATGTTGAGAAAAGTCGCTTTTGCGTCAAGCAGGTCCACTACTTTTGTTTCATGATTGGAGGTGGAACTCTGAAAACAGACCCCGAGAAAGTAGCAGCGGTGGCGGATTTCCCCACACCCCGCTCTGCTAAACAAATCCGTAGATTTCTCGGAATGACGGGTTGGTATCAGAGGTTCATCCCCAATTATGCTACCCTGGCAGCTCCGATCACAGACTGTTTAAAAAAGTGCAAAAGTTTTGTTTGGACTGAAGAGGCACAACAAGCTTTTGAAGACCTTAAACAAGCTATGTGCAGCGCACCGATTCTGACAACACCTGACTTCTCCAAAAAGTTTTATGTACAATGCGATGCTAGTACCTCTGGTGTAGGCAGTGTACACACATTGATCAAGTTGATGAGTCAGGCTCTGAAAAACCTATTGCTTACATGTCGAAAAAGCTCAACCCAGCACAGCGCAACTATAGCATTACTGAATTGGAATGCTATGCGGCAGTGCTAAGCGTGAAGAAATTTAGAGCTTATGTAGAAGGAAACCCATTTACCATCATTACTGATCATGCTAGTCTGAAGTGGCTGATGAGTCACTTGGATCTCTCCGGATGATTGGCGCAATGGAGTTTAAAGTTGCAGGCTTTTCACTTCCAGATCGAGCATCGTAAGGGTTCGCAGAATGTGGTCCCTGACACTTTGTCCCGAGCACACACTGAAACGGCAGAGGAGTTGAAAGTAGTGTAGTCGACGTAGACCTAAACTCGCCATACTTCTCCATGGAAGTGTTTGAGCAGTTCAAAGCGGGTGTACTTGCTAACCCAACACAACTCCCTGATATCTGTGTCTCGGACGGGTACGTTTACAAGAGGACCCAACCCCAAAGCGGTGATTCGATGCAAGAGGACTTATCCTGGCAGGCTTAGTATGTCGCTTCCTCGAGGAAGATGTCTTCCCTGTCTTCGGAGTACCTGAAACCATCTTCTCCGACAATGGCAGGCAGTTTGTCTCTACCAGCTTTCAAAAACTGCTGTGCGACTATACCATTAAACATGTCAAGACTGCTAAATACTCTCCACACCCTAATGCTTCGTAACGCGTGAACAGGTCCATCCTGTCAGCCATTCGCGCTTACTTGACTGATGACCATTGCTCGTGGGATTTACACCTACCCGCCATTGGGAGTGCACTACGCTCTTCAGTGTACCAATCAATCGGCACTGACCCGTTCTATGATCTCTTTGGTCACCACATGATACAGCATGGATCAGCTTATCCCCTACTTTGGCAACTCGACCAGTTAAGAATTGGTGACCTAGAAGTTTTACCCGCTGCAGACCGTCTCCAGTTGATTCGCTCCCGTATCTATGACCACCTTCAGAATGTGCATGAAAAGGCCTACAATACGCGCTGCCCCGACGTCACATGCACTCCCGGTCAGGAAGTGTATTGTAGAGTCTTCTCACAAAGCGTCATTTCAAAGGGTTTTAGTGCTAAGCTGGCCAATAAGTTCGCCAAAGCCAGACTCGTTAAGCGTGTTGGGCAAAGTTTATACCAGCTGGAAGACATGCAAGGCAAGTCCATTGGAACCTTTCACGCCAAAGACATCAGGCAGTGAAAGTTATCCAATAGTATACAGTTCAATTTCATTAGTCCGTCCATCCATCCTTAATCCGTCCGAAAACTTTTTTTGTTAGTCCGTCCGTCCGCGTCCTAGACAGGAATGCCCGGCTAGCTTAGTCGGTAGAGCATGAGACTTACTCTCCGGGTCGTGGTCGTGCCACACGTTGTTTTAATCATGCAGTGAGGAAGATCTGAACTCTCCAGCTTCTCATTAGAGCTTGGAGGGGAAAGAGCTGACTCCCTGTCTGAGGTGGAAGTGACCGGCTATCCCTCTTCCTCTCATTAGGGAATGAAGTGGTACCAGGGACTGCCACGGCAGCGTGCCAGCGCCAGATCCTGGGATGATATTGTGCCTCAATTGAGTCCGAGTAGATCCTGTCTCAGACTTTTCAGCTCCTCTCTCATCGGACGCTAGAGCTACAGGCCTTGAGAGAGAGACCTGCGTTGTCATGTGAGCCATTAATGGCAATATTTCGCGCCATCTGTGCTCCGATGTGCAAAGACACTCCAGTTCTGCCATGAATGTCACACTTCCGTGTGGAGGAAGACGTCAAACGTTGGCAGGCTGCAGGATTGATAACATCAGAAGGTGAGTGCTGAATCATTTTTGCTTTTCTTCCTCTACATTTATCCAAGCCATCGGTGCCTAGATAAATAATTAAATCTACTTTACAGCGAACTAGACGTTAAAGCAGAGAATTTCTGGACTGGGCCTGATCATACTTTAAATTGCTGGCAGATTGTGCATAAATGCACATGGGCATGGGTGATCACAACTATAACTTTCAGAGAGAGCATCGGTCAAATAAATATTGTAGGTCGACTGCAAGTGTCGATTTGTATCAGAAAAGCGTTGCGCACAATTCATAAGCCGCGAAACTTATCGCCAGCGATACTATTGGCAGCAGGTTATTTTAGCGCTGCACATATCCTGTATCGCAATACCTACCTCCAGCTAAACCGTATTCAGCAGCGTAATCTCCTCGGTGGATCACAATCACGTCTTCCGTATTTATTGTGTGTAACTAGAAGCCGAAAAAGGCCTAATAAAGTGTACCCCGTCAGAAAATCACATTACTCAGCTCACCCCCTGGCCATCGCATCGATGTAATACCTGTTTACAGGCAAAGCTGATGAAGAAAGCCTGTGTCCTGCGACTATGGTCCGACGGCGGGATTTATACGTCCAGTTCTGAGACTGCTGGTGAGCAGCAACAAGAAAATTTGTAAAAAAAAGTACATTTGGCTAATCTGAGGTTAGTAGGTAAAATTTTATAATCAAACGAAATAGAAAAAAAAGGAGGCTAGACTAGATAGGACTAGACTAGATGTGACGAGACCAATACAAGGGGCTGAATCAAGTTACGCTTTTGTCTAAGCCCCATGGTCACTTATGTGGTATCACCCGGAGAGGTATGTCGGAATAGTTAAGTGTTAATAGCATTTTAGAAAATTGAATAAAACCAAAACAGAATTTATCCTAAATTAAATTCTTAGTTCAAATAGCTTCAGAGACACTCATAGTTAAGATGATTTAATTTGTTGTGAACTACGTGAACAGTATAATTAAGTAAATTAGAAAGTCTTGGAATGTTTTGAAAAGATAACAATAGAATTGTGCTAGTTGAATTTAATCTCTAAAAGAAAAATCAAAAAAGAAGGTTACTTTGAAACGCTTATTAAAACTTTAATCATATTATAACTGTTAGGGTTTGTCCGAAAGCATTTTACATAGGTATGAGCTTCAATAGTAGAATTAAAATTAGATGTTGCCATAACACAAATTTATTTTAGATAAGGATAAAAGGAAAATTCATTTGTAGTTGATTCCCACTTAAACTCTAATTATGTATCACTTTGTTTAGCAAGTTATTACGTTTACTGAGCTAAGACGAGGGTTATAAGACTTGTTCTTCGGACTGTTTTTTTTTCTACTCGAGTATCTCGGCTTATACGCTACATTCGGGCACGGTTACGGTTTGGATGAGATTTTTTTTTGTATTCACGCTCGGTCGTACATATTCAATCAATATGTATTAATCGGTTACCGCGAATTCATTGAGTAACAAAGCAATTTTTTTTGCAAGATATTTTCTCCTCGTATCCGTCGCGCGTATTTCGCGTAGTATGCATAGATCCCTAACGAATACTCGCGTGGACGTTTATCGAGTATATCTTAAAATTACGCACATAAACCTTCTTACACAATTCCTTGATTAAAGTCGAACATTCTGTCGATAATGCATACAACCTCAATTGAAGCAATTAATTGGTTTGAGAGTGTTGATACAGGGTTTTGACTTACTCACTGCAGCGCATATTGCTACATAGCTGTCTGTTTTTTTTATTATTGAGTTTTTTTTTTGCTAATTAGAATCGTATTCTTTTGGAATTTAAGATCACTTAAAGAAAGTATTCAGGCCATGATAGACATGGGAACAGGAGTGCTGTTGCATAAGATAACCAATTACAGTATTCTAAGTTAAGATAACCCAAAATAGTATGATAATCATCTTGCCATGCATTTGGGACGTCTAGGAAAGATCATTTACCTTAAGCTAGCGTAGTGGATATTGTATTTTTTTTAATTTCTTTCTGTTGAATATATTTAAGATGTATTATATGAGTTAAATCGTTTTGTTAATTTCAGGAACCCAGTAAAGCTTCTTTCCTTTACTCCCATGTTTTAGTTTATTTCATTTTCAGAACTCTTTATAGGATGGGCCTGTATCCTAGCCAGGTACAGGGATGGCGTGGGTTAGAGACTGAACCATCGCGTGGTGGTGGTTAATTTTTCTTGCGTTTTTCTTTTCAAGATGGTTCAGTGCGGCTAGGAACAGCAGGTGACACCAGATCTGTTGTTCTTTCTTTCATCTGTTCTTGTTTGTTTTTATCCTTTGTGGCAGACCTCAAGGAAGGGTTCCACAACCTTCTTTCGCCACCGGCACGCGGAATTCGATTGTAGATGTGTGAATCGGATGTTCAAGGACCTATACCCCATACCGACGAGCTAGAACGTGCTGCCAGCTAGCGCGTGCCACTTGAACATCCTGCGGCAACTTCACGTAGCTCATCCGCACACACATACCATTACACACTGCTGAAATAAATGGTTAATAAAGAATATAAAAAGTGAAAAAAATGAATAAAATTATCAAAATCCGTCAGCAAAATTTATATTTAGTCAAATGCTGATCTAAGCATATTTTGACTACTTCATTTGGAAAAAAGGAAATATATATATATATATATATATATATATATATATATATATATATATATATATATCGAAATCCAAAAGTTCACTTTCAAATAATTTCAAATTAAATTTCCGAAATCGATCGTAGAAAATCATTAAGAAAGAAAATATTACTTGCAAATTTAAATAATTTTTTGTTAAAAAAAACTTCATAACTTCGTAATGTTGAATTAACCAATAGTTTATGTGCACAATTTAACTTGTAAAAAATTAAACTTCAAAAAAAAGATAAAAACCTTTTTCCTTAATCCCAAAACTCAACCTTCACTTTAATTTTAAAAAACTCACTATCTGTACACTCCTGCTCATTAAACAAACAACAAACTAACAAAATGAGAAGAGTTTACGTTTACAAGCCCTTTTTATAATTTCTGCTGTCGCCATTTATCCTCCAAAATTCTATAAATTTCTATTATTTGAAGTATTTCTAATATAAAATGGCGATAGCAGAAAAAATCATAATTTTAACGAACTAAACCCAAATCCTTGCGCGTTTTCCTTCTCGTTTTTACTTTGTGTGTCTCTTTCGCACTCATTACGCAAATATAAATTAATAAAATCGCGAATAATTCACCGTGATTCTGGAATTACCAATAAATTCTCCGCGAAAAGTTACCCCAATTTCATATGACGTTCACTGTCAGAAATTCAAGGAGTGACTGTTCGTGGGTTTCAAGTCGCGTTTCGTGGTGGTGAAAAATGCTTAATTTTATGTATTCGTAATCAAGTGCATCAGCTGTCACAGGTGTAGAAAATGCAAAATAATCACCTGTTACTGATGCACCTGACTTCCCAACATATACTATTCACATCGCCGACACCTATATTATGTTTTTCTGTTGTAAGGTGTCGGCAATATACAACATATTTCATGTTCTCTGCCTGTCATGAAATGTATGTTGTTGTTTTTGTGAAGTTCGAAGAAATTTGTTTACATTTGTAAGTTTAAAAATTTCTTGGAACTTTTTCCGTTTTGTTGTCTAAAATACCTTTAACTAAATTCTTCTTTCTTTTCAGAATATGCAGGACAACAGGGAGAGGAGAAGAGGTGCCTGTGGACTTCCCAGGCAGTCAGGTAAGTATGATTGAAAACAGTTTTTGTTCTAAAAATTAATTTTCATATTTATTAAACGAGCTGAATCCTATTCCGTACTCTCCATCCCCAATTCTATTCCTATTTTCCACTTTGTTGCCCCATTCCCGCGCTCACGCATCATACTTACTTCCGTAAGCTCATAAAAAGATTCGGCTCGTTTAGTTGGACCCACAGACATATATGCGTGTTCACCTAAAAACACCTATAAATATACTAACTTGCATAAAAATGGCATGATTAGACGCGGAATGAAATTCCCATTCCAGCGAAATTCCCATTAAAATCGGTGCGCGGAGAGCTGAGGAAAATAATTTAATTTAATTGAATTATTTTCATAAAATTCCTCAGCTCCCGCACATGAAATTTGCTTAAAGTGGCTGAAAGTTACATTTCAATAAAGAACTGTTCGTCTAACAGCACATACGCTCAAGCCCCGCATATTAACGGGAAAATCAACGCGCCAAAATGTAAAACTCTTCAGGCGCCTGTGAACGCCGCACCAAAATTGCCCATAAATGCAATGAAATTCTAAAATAAATCGAAACAATAGAATTTCATCCTGTTACAAAATGGATTCGCTTATTTTAAGATAAGCCAAATTCCATCGAATCCAATCTGTCATTTGAAAATATAAGTAGTAACAATGTTATGAGTTCGACTTCAAATATCGAATTATGTTACAAGAAAGTTACAACATATTCAAATCCAACTCATGCACTCATAATTTAAAACTAACAAATGTTCAATGAGTTGAGTTTAGTACAACGAGTTACGTTGCAACAAAGTTGCCATGTACTCAAATCCAACTCATGATAAACAACGCGCTCGGGTTACCGTCCACATCCTTTTCACACGGTAGCCATACACGATAAGCAAAAGAAATTTGCTTGAGCAACGCGGAAAACAACGATCTACAGCGGCTTTGCTCACAGCCATCTACATCAAGGGCAACAGCCAAAAAACGAAGAAAAAGCGAGAAAGCTTTTACTTCATGTAGATTGGTTGGTAACGATTCCATTGAGGTAGAATCGAAATCTTGGTAAATACGCGGTCGAGTCAGGTTGGAGTTCGGTTAACTTTAGAAGAGAAGAGTTTTTTCGTCTTAACCGTGGAACGGAACTTTGGGCGAGTGTAAATTGTTTTAAGAAGATAAATAATTATTAGTAATTTTCAAGTAATAAATATCCATTATTGCCTTAAGGCACTTTTCAAGTTTACGAGAAGAAAAAGTAGCCTATTTTCTTGATTTTTTTTTGTTCAGGGAATAAATATTAAGACCTTGATTTTTTTCTACAATAAAGTTCATATAATTATCTACACATATGAATTTTTTCGAACGAAAATTAATGAAGGGAGCCGTGTGGGGTGAACCGCCCCTCGCGCGTTCACGGCGCGCACGTCCATCTGGTGTGCACGATACAGGTCGAATGGTTTACCTGGAATAAAAAAACCTTTCAGATTATGAAAATAGATGAAATTCTTGATACCCTCACGGCGAGAAAGTTTTAAGAAAGTTTTTTTTTCTTAGTTATAGCGCGCTGTCAAAAAAAGTCTAATTTGTTCGGCCATTTTTTTCGTGTTTGAGGGGCTGTAAAAAATAATAAAAAAAATAAAGGTTATCAAGAAAACAGTTTTCTTGAAGCTAAAAAAAATCCCGCTAAAAAATCTTCAACGGTTTTCTCTCAATGGCGCACACCAGTTTCAAATTCTGGAACTCTGGCAAATTGATCTCAAAGTTGACGGTGCCGTTCGGCTCGCCGAAGATTGTGACGCGCCGCGTTTGGTCATTTCGTTACGCTTTTTTTAACTTTTTTTTTGAACTTACACCTAATCCGCGATTCCCGGACCATACAGTAAGCCCTCATCTGCCTCGTACATTTCCTGCTCCTTCCTTTTTTCCGCCGCTGCCTCCATTCGTGCCAATTTACTTGCCGCAGAACTTTGAGCGTCAGATACGCGTACCTCTCTTTTGAGGGAGAAATAATGCAGCTATCAAAAAACGGCTTGAACCATATATTCTTAAGACTATAAACATTTGATTAATCGAATTTTTGAAGTTTATAAACTTGAAAAGTGCCTTAAGTACGCGAATTAAGCGAATACTTAATTATTCATGGGAATCGTGAATTTGTTTGAATTAGTAAAGAGAATAGTTAATAGGAATCTTTGTTAAAATTATCTAAGAGTGCATAAAGTACATGTTAGTCATAATCAAAGACTTAAGGAGAAATAAATATTGAGTTCGTGTTAATAACTTGTGGCATTTATGTAATTGAAAAAAATGACTAGAAAGTTTAACATTGGTTGAATTCACCTTGGATGACTGCCAAGGCCTAAGAAATATAATAAAAATTTGGCGCAGCCGGAAGGATAGGGGAAGCGTGTTTTATATAAACGTTACAGCTTTAAAAGCCTCTATCCTACGTCGAACAAAAGGGGTACCATTAAGCACTCCCGGGTAGCCAATAGCCCTGAGGAGTCATCCCAAACGTTTCCACCAAGTGCAAGCCAGCACCACCGGTGGAACTGCGTGGGCTCCATCCCAGCGCGAAGAAGACGACAACAAGTAAAGTCACCAATCAACACATCACCAGTAGCAGGTTGGAAAAGGGAACCGCTGAAGCAGGTACAAGCCCCCTTTTCCCCAACACAACTCTAGCAGACGGTAATAAACAAGGGAAGTAAAGAAGGCCAACAGCCCCCTTGCAACACCTCAGGTACTTGAAGTGGTTTATGTCAGATGACGACCACTCCGCCCCCGTACAGTCACCTATCGAGGAGTCGACAGCGGAACTCCTCGCAACCTCGCTGACATTGGAGGACACCACTGAGGAATCTCCAGAATCCCCGAGGCCTCAAGCAAGACCTCGCCAGGGTTCCCAGTCATCAATATTCACGGACCAAACACAGGTCAGTGAACACCAGATCACCCCAACACAACCAGGACCCAGTTCAGAAGGATTCACCCTCAGAAGCGGGACTGTCATCCAAAGACCAAGTCAAACCCAAGTAAGCCATAAAAATAATTTTATTAATTTGTATGAATCCGCGCGAGAACACGAACGACTAGCGGCTCTCTATTCTAACCTTCTGGAAAACCGGACTACAAATTACACACAATCCCACACCATAGGACCAAATTATTCTCCTATTAGCAATGGGGGATCACACTCTATACAACAGCAAAATAACCATCCAAATCGGGAACCGCATTACAAAGTTAGGTTCCACCCTCCTCCCCCCACCCTCTCAACATTTTTATCTCGTGGTATCAACCACTGAGCATATTCTACTCAACAGAAAAAGAATTAACCAAATCGGTCCACGCGTTACCAACTTAGACTAATCCGACCCCCCCCCCCTCCACCCCACATATTATGACCAAATTATTCTCCTATTAGCAATGGGGGATCACACTTTATACAACAGAATAAAATAGTTTTTAAAAAAAAAAGTTGAACCGACTTCACAAAAAGCGCTAAAAAGCATAACATAATTTTTAATTTTATATCTATTAAGACATTTTGAAGTCGGTGCAAATCAAACAAACCAAACAACTACAACAAAAATATTTAATGGTCATTTCTTATGATCCCGTAAGCTGAAACGTTCAGGTAGTATTATGCATTATTTTCAATTGTGGTTATGTAGTTGTTTTATTTGTTTAATTTGCAGCGACTTCAAAATGTCGTAATAGATATAAAATTAAAAATTATTTTATACTTTTTAGCGCTTTTTTTAAGTCGGTTCAACTTTTTTTTAAAAACTATTTTATTTTTCACTTTTTAGTGTCTTCTACTCTATACAACGAAGAAAGAACCATCCAAATCGGTCCACGCGTTAAAAGTTAGTTTTAACCCCCTACCTCACCCCCATTCCACTGAATTTTTTTTCTCATGGTATCAATCAGAGAACACACTCTACCGAACAGAAAAGGAATCATCGAAATCGGTTCACGCGTTACGAAGTTACTACCCCTCCCCCACCACCACCATAGGACCAAATTGTTCTCTTATTAGCAATGGGGGATCACCTTCTATACATCAGCAAAAGAACCATCGAAATCGATCCACGCGTTACAAAGTTAGTTTTCACCCCTCTTCCCCCACCCCACCCCACCAACATTTGTTTTCTCGTAGTATCAACCAAGGATCATATTCTACCCAATAGAAAAAGAATTATCCAAATCAGTCCACGCGTTACGAAGTTAGACTACCCCTCCCCCCAGTGTCTCCATAAGACCAAATTATTCTCCTATTAGCAATGGGGGATCATACTCTATTCAACAGAAAATGAACCATCGAAATCGGACCACGCGTTACAAAGTTAGGTTCCGCCCCCCCCCCCCCCCCATTTTTTTTTCGTGGTATCAACCAGGGAACTGTACCCAACAGAAAAAGAATTATCCAAATCGGTCGTCGCGTTACGAAGTTAGACTACCCCCCACTCCCTCCCACCATTGGCCAAATTTTTTTTTTCTTCTATTCGCAATTGGGGATCATACTCTGTACTACAAAAAAAGAACTATTTAAATCGGTCCACGTGTTACAAAATTAGGTTTCACCACCACCCTACCAAAAATTTTTTTAAACCGTACCAATCGGTGAACATACTCTACCCAACAAAAAAGGAATCAACAAAATCGGTCGACGCGTTACGAATTTATGCCCGGTCAGACATAAAAACAAAGAAAAAACAAAAAACAAAAAAAAAACCGCGAACTTAGAACCACATCCTTTTTGGCGTCAACTCTAAGAAAAATAATAAAAACATTTAATTGCCTTAACATGTCGCAATATTTTTTTCTATTAATGCAACATCAGAAGAACATACTAATATCTTGCTGGATTCCGGTATAGTAAGCTACCACAGTCCTTGTTATGGAAAACTTCATAATTAAAAAACATATTCTCACAATAGTCAGATGGTAGGTGCACTAATCGTGCAAATGCCATTTTCGACATTCAATTTATTTTCTTTTTCCTCAAGTAAATAAACATTTCTTGTAATTAGCTTTGTATGTACATAAGATCTTCTAAAATGGATATATAAATTAAAAATAAATAAAACCTAAGTAAAAAATGTAAATGGTCTAATAATAATGTGACGTTAGCTACAAGAAAAAATAAAAATAATTAGAAGAAAACACCTGTTCAGAATCCCTAAATTATGTATTAACATTTGTTCTTTTAATTTCCATTTCTCAACATAAAGCAAATTAATCATTGTGTGTTAATCCTTTCAAAACACCTTAAGTTCATTGCACCAGCATGACCCAATTATTTCTGTAACCAAGGCGTTAATGCACTCACAGCATAAATGAAGTAATTTCTTAAAGTAATTTGATAAGGTGAATGTACGACGCAATTAACTTAAGGTGAACAGCCGTGAATTTATTTTGCTTGTAGGAATTTTCTGATTTATAGATTTAATTGTATTTGCAATTAATTGATGGTTTGCATTATTTTTATATTGATTGTTTGCATTATTTGAATATCAATGTAATTTATATATAAGTAAGTACTTGTACTCTGAGGATTGCGCAATTACCGAAGTCCTTCTTCGTTTCTCGTTTTGATCCATCAACTTCTGTTGATGACGTTATTCGTTACGTGAGGCAGAAGAGTGGGGCTGATGACTCTTCACTCCTCGGTTGCCAACTTCTAGGATCCCGTCATTCTCGGGGACTCATGTCATCTTTCAAGTTGACATCCTCCCCGGATCTTTTTGCACTCACAATAGAGCCATTGTCAATAACCAAAAAACTAAGTACGCTATTCCTTAACTACCAAAATGTAAGGGGATTAAGAACAAGATCAAGCCAGTTATTTCAAGCTGCTCATGCCTGCTGTTACGACGTCATCGCTCTGACCGAAACCTGGCTTCGTCGCGGTTTTAATAATGCTGAAATTCTTGACGATTCCTATCAGGTTTTTCGTAAGGAAAGATATTCTGACTCCGTTGCTCGTGGTGGCGGTGTGTTGGTTGCATGCAAGTCGCACTTTGATTGTAGCTTGATTAATATTCCTTCTTTCTCCGACACGCTCACAATTGAGCTCTTAGCTCTTAAGATGAACTTTTTCCTGCTCTGTTGTTATATTCCTCCAAATTTGACAAACTACGTTGATGCAGACGGTCGAAGTCTCTTCGACATTTTAATTCTTAGATTAGATTTTATTAATAATATGATGGACTCAGAGGACGAAATAATCCTTCTTGGTGACTTTAATTTACCCAACGTTCAATGGGTATTGAATGCTGATGACGATGACTACCTTTCCTTCCATTATCTTACTGCTAGAGACTCCCACTTTCTTGACGCCATCTCCTCCTCTTGTTTACACCAAGTAAGTGAAGTAAAGAACTCTATGTGAAGACACTTAGATCTACACTATAGTCGAATCGGCTTCTCGTACTTATATACTATCGACAGTCTACATATGCCCATTCTCATTTCCTTCTGCTACAATGGTTCTAATATTGCTGACCCCAACGTAGATCAGTACATACTTGATTTTAAAAGGGCGAACTTCTCTGATCTTTCAAACAGAAT
The DNA here is from genome assembly GCA_964036015.1 of Leptarthrus brevirostris. Lineage (NCBI taxonomy): Eukaryota > Metazoa > Arthropoda > Insecta > Diptera > Asilidae > Leptarthrus > Leptarthrus brevirostris. The sequence goes on along the minus strand of OZ038371.1, from coordinate 99,929,724 downwards.
CCTCTTAATCGATTTCCCATCTCTTTTTTATAGTAGAGATGCGAATGAGTCTCCGTGTTTTATGATAGGATTTATGATCTGTTTAATACGTGTGTGTCACTCAAACGGTCGAGATCATCCTGTCATTCTCCTCCATGGTATCATAGAGAGCTACGGAGCCTTAAAAATAAAAAAAATAGACTGTGGAAATTTTTCTTATTCTGTAGAAACACGTTAGCTTATTGTGATTTCGTTGATTGCTATGACAGCTTTTTAGCATTATCGTCATCTCTATACAGGGAATACCTTGATAATGTTTGCGATAACTTGCATAATGATCCTCGTACTTTTTTTAAATTTGTTAATATGAAGAAGAGGACTGATATGTATCCATCTACAATGTGGAACAATGGAACCTCTAATTGCAGCGCGCCCGACATAGCTGACAACTTCGCATTATTTTTTGAGGGCGCCTTTTCATCTGTAAATTTTGTGCCTTCCCTGGATGAGTCTGGTCATATCCAAGACCGTTCCGATGCCTCCATTGCTTTGCCCATTATATCTTGTGATATTATCATGGATGGTATCAAGGAGCTTAAAATTTTTTTATCTATTATTATGGTCCTGATGGTATTCCACCTTCGTTCTTCAAACCCTGTTCTGACGCCTTACTGACTCCACTAGAACTGATCTTCAACAAATCTCTTTACCTTTCCGTGACACTTTATCTAGAGATAGTTATGGCTTCTTCTGGTCTACCACAGGGCAGCCTATGGGGCCGCTGCTGTTTATTCTTGCCATAGACGATATTGTTTTAATCTTCGCAGACGATATGAAGATTTTCTCATGCGTTAGAAACAGCTATGATTATTCCTGCATTCAGGATGCTTTGAATACCTTCAGGATTTGGTGTGCCTCAAATGGATTGCAACTTAACCTGGATAAATGTGAAGTTATGCCATTTTCTAGGAACATCAATCAGCTCGTCTTTGATTATACCTTTGCAGAAACTACTATCCGTCGTGTTGAGTCCATTACTGACCTTGGTGTAAAGGTAGATAAAAAACTCGATTTCACTCTGCACATAAACTGAGTAATTCTGAGTAATTCAGTTTTGGGTTTTGTTTAGCGGTGGTCAAGGGAGTTTTCTGATCGACAAACCATATGTTGGAGATTCCTGTAAGAGAATAAAATTTAACATAAAAGTATTCAATGAATACTTATCTGATATTGGGACTCCACCTGTAAGCGATCCTTGGGTTTTATCAACTGATTCGGCAGCAATTATCTGAAAATAGAAAAAACAAAAATAATTGTTAAATATTGCACAGGAAAATTGTAAAGAAAATGTAAACTTACAACCGATCGGCATCCCGAACAATATTTGTTTTATACATCCTATTCGAGATACCGAGAAACAACATAACACGCAAAACATTAATCTAGTAATGTTTGAATTAAATAAAAGAATTTTTACTTACCCTTTGATCCAATCTCTAACCACAACACAACTGATTAAATCTCTGCATGAACTTGTTTTGAGCAGAAGTTTAGTATAAAATCATATGAAGAATACTATTAGCAAACAGATGGCAGGAAAAAACAACCAGTATTTTGATAAGAGATATACTAGATATGACAACACGAAATTTCGAGAGAATGGATGTTTGTTCCGCTAGATTTGCACAGAAGATGAGAGAAAAAAAAGAATTTAGACTGGTAGAATCGATTCGGTGGTGCACTTCGGTTTTTGGTAGCTCTTGAAATTAAAGTAAAATTGGATTTGTATTATGAAAATGAATTACATCGGTCGAATTTTGTACATTGAAATTGTTTGAACTTATTTCGGAAAGTGAATATATATATAGAAAATTAATAGTTTGGTATTTATTCAAAAATCATTGTGAACATTTTATGGTCCTATCGAACCGGATATATCAGTGAAAGAGTGAAATTTGGATTTTTAATTGACTTTTGAACATTTGGATTTTTAATTGACCTTTGAGTTTGAAGTGAGTGAACTTTATTTAAATTTGGTGATGATAAAAGGAACATATTTGTGGCTAAAGAAGACTTTGTCAAATTTATTGAAATATAAGATTTTATCGGGACAGGTAGGCTATAGTGCGAAGAAAGCATCACAGACCGCTATCGAACGGAATAGTGAACAGTTAAAACCAAAATTGGTAAGTCCGTTACATTTTATTTAAGGTGTTGGTTAGATATATAATTTAAAATCTCATACGCTGAAAATGGAAGCTGTAATTAAAAAGCAAATGGATAAAAAGACTTGTTTGAAATTTTTTTCGCAAATTATAAAAAATATGGGAAAGATCGTCTCACACCATCGTTTTACGCCGCTCGTTTAAAAATGATAGAATCGCATTGGGAAGATCTAAAAGCACGACATAATGAAATCATAAACCTGAAATATAGTTCTCCGGAAAATGAAGCCAAGAAGTTTTATTATTTTGAAAAAAACATTTTTACGGAAATCGAGGCATTTTATAGTATGGCGTTTTCAAAAATAGAAGGAGATGCATTAAGAGACTTTCCGACAACAGATACAAAAATTTGTACAACAAATGATGATCCAAAACCAATAAAAGTCGATCAACAAACAGCTTAAAACTACCTAGAATAGAATTACCAAAGTTTAGTGGAGACTATAAATTATGGGCATCTTTAATGACTTATTTAATGCATTGGTACATCAAAATAAATCATTATCCAAAGTCCAAAAACTGAAATATTTGAAAACGCATTTAGCCGGAGAAGCAGAACAGTTATTAAGGCATTTCCAAGTTACAGAAAATAACTATGACGGTGCATGGAATTTGCTTGTCGAGAGATATAATAACAAACGAGTTCTGGTGGATGCTCACATGAAAACAATATTTTTACTACACACGTTATCAAGCGAAACAAGCCAAGGAATCAAAAATCTATTGGATATAACAACTGCTATGGGAGCAAGAACTGAGTAAAAGTGTTGAAATCCCTACATGGATACAACTTAAAAAATTTCTGGAAAGGTGCTTTAGAGCATTAGAAGCAATTATTGGAAAAAAAGGAAAATCATCGAACTGGAGAGACAATCGAACATCTATAAAAGGTGGAAAACAGTCCGGACATACATTTCATCTCGCAACATCTACACGTTTTGAATGTTATATGTGTTGTGAGTATCATGACATTCGTCACTGTCCAAAGTTTTTGAATTTGGATCAATCAAAAAGACTGGAGTTAGTTAAGCTTAAGGGATTGTGCATCAATTATTTAGAACGGGGTCACCGATCTTCACGTTGCAGCAGTATACGTAAATGTACTTATTGTCAACGAAGTCACCACTCCTTACTACACAAAACACCCAATAGTGCAAATTACGAATCATCGAAAAATTTGTTCCCCAGGAAAGCGGGCCTGACTCATTTTTACCAACAAAAGACAATGCGATGAGAACTACGCCTTCTTTATCATTTCAACCGAAGCCCTCTACATCTGCCTTGAATTCTTATTTCGTTGATGAAATATCGGTAAAAAAGACTGTTCTATTAGCCACAGCCTTTGTGAAAATAACGTCAAGTAACGGTTACGAACACATAGTGAGAGCATTAATAGATCCCGGTTCACAAGCTTCTTTTGTCACAGAAGATGCCGTGCAACGACTGCGATTAAAAAAGGAACCTGTTCATGCAAGCATTTCAGGGTTAGGACAGTCGCGAGCTGCAGAGGTTAGATCTAAAGTTAGGTTGACATTACATTCCACAATGTGTGATTCACATGGACTGCCAATGGAAGGCTTCGTCTTGCATAATTTGACGGACATTTTACCGAGTAAGAGGATACCCCACACCAACTTCAGACACATTCAAGGATTGGAATTAGCTGATCCTACATTTTACAAACCTGGAAGAATCGACTTATTGTTAGGGGCAGACGTACACGCAGCCATAATCTTAGATGATGTCAGTAAAGGCCAACGAGGAGATCCTGTTGCTCAGAAGACCATATTTGGCTGGGTACTCGTAGGTGAAGTTTGTGTCAAAACTCAGCAGCCAATCGAGTTGAAAACCTTTCACTTAGAAACTTATTTACATCATCAACTAAAAAAGTTTTGGGAAATTGAAGATTTCAAGACCGATTCATTTTTGACAGAAGAAGAGAAGCGGTGCGAACAACACTTTAAAGAAACATATAAGAGGTTATCAAATGGAAAATATGAGGTTCGTTAACCGTTTGTTGATTCAAAGGAAAATCCGAACTTAGGTCAATCTCGTAACATAGCTATTGCAAGACTTTGCCAGATCGAAAGTAAGTTTAAAATGGATCCGGTTTTGTACCAGGAATATTCATCATGCATACAGGAGTATCTGAAATCTGGACACATGATACCAGCAACCTCAAAGGAATTAGATCATTTAACGGAAACCAATGGAAAGATGACCTATTCGTGTTGTTATTTGCCGCATCATGCAATCATAAAAGAACATAGACAATAACTAAAAACTGTCACATTCGGTACAAAAATCGCCCCATTTTTGGCTGTTCGTACAATCAAACAATTAACGATAGACGAAAAGGACAACTTTCCTTTAGGAGCGGAAGCAATTGAAAATTATATGTACGTGGATTACCTGATATCAGGAGAAGACACTGTCGAAGCAGCCTTACAAAAGCAAAATCAAGCAATTAGTTTAATGAAGTCGGTAAAATTTCACTTACGGAAATGGGCGTCGAATAAAACAGAAATAGATGGCATATGCAGCTGTTATATATGTATGTGTGACTGATAGCAATCACAATAGACATGTTACAATGTTTGCAGCGAAAACAAAGGTTGCACCGGTAAAGACAGTGTCCTTACCAAGATTAGAACTCTGTGGAGCAGAATTGTTAGCCAAATTAATGAGATCATCATTGAAGGCAATAAAATTTCCCAGTCCTCCAGAGATACACTGTTTGACAGACTCAAAAATAGTGCTAGCATGGTTACGTGAACATCCATCTTAGTGGACCACCTTTGTAGCCAGCCGAGTATCTTCCATTCATGAAGTATTAGGGCAAAATGTATGGGAATACATAACGTCAAAGGAAAATCCGGCTGATTGTGCGACACGTGGACTTAATGTATCAGAGCTTCGACACTATGAATTATGGTGGAAAGGTCCTAAATGGTTGACACAGAAAAGCATTCTTTGGCCCATTCGTATTCAGCACACAGAAACAGATATAGAAGTTCGAAAGGTTTCTTCATTTTACAATTGTCGTGAGGACGAATTGAATTTATGTGAAAAATATTCTTCACTGTCAAAATTATGCCGAATAACAGCTTATTGTAAACGATTCATCAAAAATATCAGTAGTAAGAAGCCAGATAGAGAAGTCGCATACCTAAAGGCGGAGGAAATCAAACAAGCACTCATCTTTTGGATCAAGAAGACTCAGCGGGATTGTTTTTTCTGAAGAATTCGGTGCATTAAAAGCCAAAAAGCAATTGAGTTCGAAGAGCAGAATAATATCTTTAAACCCATTTTTGGATAACGACGATATAATACGCGTCGGAGGAAGACTTCATTACGCCGACATCACCTTTGAAGAGAAACGATTGGATGTTTCTCCTGGACGCCTGGAAGGGTTAATTTAACAAAATTGATCATTAGAGATGGTCATGCTGTAACTTTACACGGAGGCACACAATTAATGATGGCAACAGTAAGAAAACGATACTGTGGTGTTGATTATTGTGGGCCATTCGATGTTCGATCCTCAAGAATTACAGGTGCAAAATTCTATAAAGCATATATTGCTATATTTGTCTGTCTTGCAACCAAGGCCATTCATGTCGAAATAGTAAGTGACTTAAGTTCTGAAGGATTTCTGGCAGCGTTTCGCCGCTTCGTTTCGCGAAGAGGAATGTGTAGTGACCTATACAGTGATTGCGGTTCTAATTTCATTGGAGCAAGTGGAATCTTGACTAGAAAACAGAAACAAATGATTGAATCAATTGATAACGAAATTGCCTCATCAATTGCTACAGAAGGAATAAAGTGGCATTTTGTTTCCCCAGCCTCACCTTATTTTGGAGGACTGTGGGAAGCGGGGGTGAAATCTGTTAAAAATCACCTAAAAAGAATCCTAGGACAATCAAAATTGACGTATGAAGAGTTCAGTACAATTATCACACAAATAGAAGGTTGTTTAAATTCAAGGCCACTTTGTGAACTTAGTAATGACCCAAACGACTTAAATCCCTTGACACCAGGGCATTTCTTAATTGGAAGGAGTATATTAACACCTCCTGAACCGTCGATATTGGATATAAACATTCATCGACTAGACAGATGGCATGTTTTACAACACTTGTTTCAAGAACGACCGCAGTGGAATAAAATTGAACCTAACGTTAAAGTGGGAGATTTAGTCTTAATCAAACATGATAATTTACCTCCATCGAGATGGTTATTAGCTCGGGTCATTCAAACTCATCCTGGAGAAGATGGATTCGTACGTGTAGTTTCACTAAAAACTAAAGATGCTGTTATTAAACGGCCCATCACAAAAATATGTCCTCTACCCTTAACTCATCCCATAATTAATCCTACAAATGAATAGTTTAGCTACATTAAGATTAATGAATTGACACATATTTTTAGAATCCACATGTAAAATTGACACCTAAGATACGTTGTTACTAGAGGTTCCAAGGGGGGAGGATGTTGGAGATTCCTGTAAGAGAATAAAATTTAACACAAAAGCATCTGAACTTCAATGAATACTTATCTGATATTGGGACTCCACCTGTTAGCGATCCTTGGGTTTTATCAACTGATTCGGCAGCAATTATCTGAAAATAGAAAAAACAAAAATAATTGTTAAATATTGCACAGTGAAATTGTAAAGAAAATGTAAACTAACAACCGAACTGCATCCCGAAAAATATTTGTTTTATACATCCTATTCGAAATACCGAGAAACAAAATAACGCGCAAAACATTAATCTAGTAATGTTTGAATTAAATAAAAGAATTTTTACTTACCCTTTGATCCAATCTCTAACCACAACACAACTGATTAAATCTCTGCATGAACTTGTTTTGAGCAGAAGTTTAGTATAAAATCATATGAAGAATACTATTAGCAAACAGATGGCAGGAAAAAACAACCAGTATTTTGATAAGGGATATACTAGATATGACAACACGAAATTTCGAGAGAATGGATGTTTGGTCCGCTAGACTTGCACAGAAGATGAGAGAAAAAAAAGAATTTAGACTGGTGCACTTCGGTTTTTGGTAGCTCTTGAAATTAAAGTAAAATTGGATTTGTATTATGAAAATGAATTACAATTTAAATCGGTCGAATTTTGTACATTGAAATTGTTTGAACTTATTTCGGAAAGTGAATATATATATATAGAAAATTAATAGTTTGGTATTTATTCAAAAATCATTGTGAACACCATAATTCACTTATTTTTTTCTTCGGTTAGACCAATTCTCGATTATGCATCTCAGGTTTGGCCTCCCTCCTATGCTGTTCATTCTAAATGCTTTGAATCGGTGCAGCGGAACTTTGTTAGGTTCGCACTAAGGGACCTCCCGTGGAGCGATCCACTCAGGCTTCCTCCTTATACGGATCGCCTCCAGTTACTTAATATTCCCTCGTTAGAGGAACGACGTAGAGTTGCTGACCTATTCTTTATTCACCAGCTTTTGAAATTGAACATAGATTCTCGCACTCTTGTAAGTTTGGTTTCTTATAGGTATACCCCGTATAGCTTAAGAAGATTGCTTTTACTGCATGTTGTTCATTCTCGGTCTAACTATGGTATGCATGAGCCTATAAATCGCATCTGTAGAGCCGTGAATATGTGTCCTATTTTTGACTTGGCTCTTACTAAGGATTTGTTTAAACGATCTCTGTTGTCTGTGCACCCGTGATTGTAGTTTTTGCGCATGTTTTAGATTTTTGTTTACTAATATTTTTTTGCATGTTGGTGTGGGAGCCTCATTCACCTCAATATATGTTATATTCTGGTGAATAGGTCAATTGATTCCAGGCTTCTGCCTGTGAAGTGCGCCTTCTTAGATAGAAGGGTTAATTCTATATATTCAGTTTTAATAAAGTTAGTTATTGTTTTATAACGATAAAGGTCGGTCGTTTACTGTAGCAAAACCCAATCTACTTACTTTCACGTATCTCAGGGCATTTGTGTAGCGGTACAAGAACCGTTGCATTTCTAAGTGAAGTCAAGGTACAAGAACTTTGACTCGTGCTTCGAAGAACAAAAGAGTTCTTCCCGAACAATACCCGACACCAATTGAAAAATTTACCTGCATTTGATGTCCTAAGATTTTTCGCTAAATGATAATCAACTGGCAGGTGTCCTACGCTGAACGCAGATACACTGCGCGTAAATTCCCTGGGACACCTTTCGCTGCCTGGGTACAAACTTTACTGAACTAACCAACGCGATCATTATACTACAACGACAGCTATCGTGGTTCAAACCATTTTAATTTTCATTGCAGCAATATTTCACGGAATGCACTGATCACTACATTTCGCTTTGATTTTGAAGTCACTTCACTTCACAGTAGTAAGGTCGAAACATTTCCCGATCGACAGTCAGAGTAAATACCGAGATAATTGAAAACTGGGTCAAGGGCATTCTTGCACTACTTAACCGTATAGGCACAATAACACCAGGAAGCACGGACTTCACTTTGCCAACACAATCGAAAAAACTATCAGGACTATTTGTTTTCAACTGGCCGAACTCGCTTGCGTTGTTGTAGCCGCTACTCCGTTGATATTATTTGCACACCATCAGCTGTTTCTGCTGTCTTTACTGCGTTGCCTGCGAATAATTACTTGCCTATTTCATCGGCCTGACCATCGGCATAACCCGCACTCTTATTTGCCGCTGCTTCATTGTTTGATAAAACTTGAAAACCAAATCCCTATGGGAAACATAAACAAAAACAAATAAATAAAACCTTTAACAATACCATGGAAAATAGCCTTTTGATTTCACTTATGATTTGATGAAATCAAAACTTAGAATACAATGAAATTCCGTTTAAGTGCACACTCATGTTTTATGAAAGAAGGTCCCTTTAGAAATGGGTTAAATGAATCGAAAATCAGTACGAAAATAAACTGAAACAAATGAATTCTTTTATCAAAGATTACTACAGCAATTGAGCATTTATCCGTAGTTCATGAATAATGGATTTGACTGCCTTTTATTCCCTTTGAAAAACTGCTCAGAATACTTAAAAGGACAAAGATTTTGTTAAAATTTACCAATCAAAGCATGATATTCCAACTTCCACAGTGAGGTCAGATCATAAAAACTCCATCAAATTCGATTCGCCTGCAGCAAATATTTTCTAGTCTATATACATATGTATGTATATCAAAGGCAAGTGTTGCATGAAAGACTGACCTAAAGTTCACCCTCTTAAAGCTATTTTCAAATTACATACATACCGTCGTACTAAACCTCTGTTTATACATATATCGAAAATAGCAGTCAAGCAGTGTACCATAAAATTATTGCAATTAGTAAATTATTTAAGAAACAGAAACAAAGTTATTTGCTTTTAACATTACAATTTTTAATCGCTTTCTATTTACAGTACTGAACGATGCATTATTATAAATTTTCAGTTCCATATAATTTAAGTTGAGATATTTTTCCTCAGCAAAAAGTAAAATATTGCTACGAAAAAGGAATTATATATAGCATTTTCAATTTAAATTCATGCCTGACAAGGTATATGTGTAAATTAAGCACTTAACCTTTCCGATCTTTGACAAGATTAATTTAATGTTAGGACAAATTGAATTAATTATTTTCTAAAGGGATTTGATGTTATCATAAATCAAAATGATGCCAGTTCAAACAAATTTAATATTTAATTAAATAAAATTAATGTTTGTACAAATAGAATTCATGTTTCGGTAAATAAAATAAATGTTTCTTCAAATTAATTAAATGACAACATAAACATTTTAACATAAAATAGTTAAAAAAAAATATTACCGACGTAATTTTTAATTTTTAATATGTGTATTACGACATTATAAAATTCTTACCATGGCCCTTGTGCGCCACCGTACTCTATACAGCAAGAGAGAATTATCGTAGTCAGAGAATCATCGTAGTCACTCTGGGTACAAAATTGTTATTATTTATCAATCAGGAAACGTATTCTGTACAACGGAATCAAAATCATCAAACTCCGTCCATCACTTATGAAGCTAGGCTCCGCCCATCCTCCAACTCTCACCGCAAGCCAAAATTTTTGTTAGAATACAAATAGATGCTCTATGCATTCAGAATCATCTAAATCTGTACACGCGTCACAAAGTTAGGTTATCCCTCCCCCCATCCCAACCTTATATACACATTTTTCCATATAATAGCAAAGCAGATCATACCGTATACAACAACAAAAAATCACCCAAATAGGTAGGTGCATTAAGAAATTGTGTAACGCCCGCTCCGCACACCACTCCACCACATTAATTTTTGTCGTCGTACCAGTGGGACAACAAATTCTACACATCAAAACAAAAATCATCCAAATCGGTTCAAACGTAACAAAGTTAGACTTCTCTCCTCCCACCCCAACCCACCCTAGGGCCAATTTTTCCAATATTAGCAATATGTAAACATAAACTATACAACGAAAAAATAATTATCTAATCAGCCCACAAAGAATGTCCTCTAATAGATTTAGTAATGTATTTCCCAAATCGTCGGCATAAATTTGGCTTTTAAAAACGTGCGGAAATATGAATGGTCCTTTTAAATGGGTCCCGATGATACCAGCCCAAACATTGGTTCAGAATATGGACTGGAAGGAGGTCCTTTTGTCCTATGTAGGTTAGTACCCGACCAGATATAGAGGTTGTGGAAGTTTGTGATACTACCTCCTGCGAACTGGAGGATTTTATGGATTTTATTTTAAGGTAATATGAACCAGACCCGGCTTACGTTTCTCCTGGTTTTTCGCCTCGCAGAGTAATTATTGTTTTAATATTAAAAAGGCTGATTTTTCATTGTTTAATGACGTCCTACTTAATTGTGATTGGACTAACGTTTTTCGTGAACGTAAAGTTGAGGTAGCTGTTTCAGTTTTTTATAATAGTTTTTCTGCCTGTTTTCCTCAGACTTTTCCTATTTCTAATTCTAATTTCTAATTTGCCTGTCATCCATGGCTCGATTATTCATTAAAACAACTTAAGAATAGAAGGAATAAGGCAGTTGCGGGAATTAAAATTAAAACGTTCGTTCTCGGCAGTAATTGAGACTTAAATGAATGCATTAATACAGATGTATATACAAAGAGTCATGCTCAGTTACCTTACTGTTAGTCCTAATATATAAACAAATGAGCAATTTAAATATTATTGCCAGCCGTTGTTGAAACACTTTGCTCGCCTTGAAGCATCCGCTTCAATAGAGGTCTTATTAAAATTACATAGCTCTTCGCGGTTTTTTTTAGCATACTAGACTTGATGGGAATGGTGGCTACCCAAACGAGGTTGTCCTTACTGGGATGAACTTCTTTCACTTTTCCAGCCTTGACAGGAATTTCTGGCGAGGTAACTATCTATGAGCATGTGGGCAGGTGTCAAGGTATATAAATCATCTGAGCATGGGCTATTTGGACAAAAAGACCGATAATTCTAAAAAGCTTCAATCTTACATCGAATGTTAAAAGAACAGTACTCATCTCTCGCCGCAAGTGACGTTTTACTGCTTTTATCCCGGATTCTCATACATCTCCCAAGTGCGGTTCAGAGGGGACCATAAAATGCCACTTGAAATCTCTTTCTGCAGCAAATGCAGCAATGCCTTCCTGATGGGCTGATAATCTTCACAATTCTAGAATTTTTTGTAGTTTCCGATCAGCTCCGACAAATGTAGTACCATAAGCTTAATAAACATTGGATGACAAACCACCTCTTGATACGAAACGTTTTAATGCCGTCAAAAAGTCATTAGCTGTTAGTCTGCTTACCAACTCCAAATGGAATGCCTTTATGGACAAGTATAATAAGTAAAGCAATGTACGACTCAGGTCCCACAATAGCCGGTAGATTAACATTTGCGGTTGACAGGACTGAGACTTAAGCCGCATGCAAGTTCATTCACTCGTTCGCCTATTAATGGTGTCACAGAAGCAAGTTTGATTTTTACAGGTAATGCGTGAACCTTTTTGATAAGCAAAATTTCTTCCTGGCAGCTATCGTGTTGAGATAAGCCAATCCAAATATTAAAGTTTGACTGAATCTCTGAAGTCAAAAGGCAAAAGGTTATCGCAGAATAATTATTGACACCAGTCAAGCTTATTCTACTCGAATAAGGTACGTTGCACTTCACACGCTTACCTCCGTTGTTGCTTTAAAAGTTGCGAAAAAATTTCCTCTGGTACGTTTTCGAACGAATAACAGAAAGCAATATTGCTCTCACGAACTAATTGCTTTGTCACTGCTACAATTAATCGTTTATTTATTTAATTAACTTTATAAGAAAACTAATAATAATAATATTTTTTATAAATTAATAACGATAAAATACTTAAGTATTTTATATTTTAAATTATGATGCAATCTGTAATAATAAGTTTCGTCAAAATTGTACGTATTCTTCAAAGGAATTTTTATTAGTATTTAAAACAAACACTTTAAAAACTAAAAATATTTAGGCAATCACACATTCAGAATACTATACTCAAATACATACAAATTCAAATCACAAATTCTTTGTATGTATAATTTTGTTTTCCTTGTAGAGAATTGGCTTATAGAAAATCAGTTCTTACCAGTATAAAATGTTCAAATTATAGTAAGATGTCTTCCGCCTGAAAGGAAGTAGATGAATCCACGCATTACATTGGCGACCCCGAAAAAAAGGGAAACCCATAAGACTGACAGTACTGAATTGGTCGATTCTATTGAAATTCTACAAAATTACCACAGTAAATTATGTGGTATTATGACAAAACAAAATGACAAAAACATTATGCAGAGCCTTTTTTTACAACCGACAAAAATTTTCAGCTTCACCGCGAAATTGCTAGCTAACAATTTAGTGTTAGTAAATTTTCTTGTCGAATGTGAGTTTGGACATGGTCAAGTTGTTGGAATGGGTTTATTGGGAAATGAGGATTTTGGCAGCGTCGAAAGGTTGGCCAACGAATTAAAAAAATCTGCAAACGCAGAGACCTGTAATAAAGTAAAAGGCATAATGACAGATAAAGATTTAACCGAAAGAGGCGAATTGAATTACCTACGTGGCAAGTTTGGCTGTAGGAGAAAATATGAACAAAGGAAATCTCTCCTGGCATATATTGCAAATTAATGGCGACACAACAGAGAGGTCGAAATACCAACTAATTCGAAACAAATCAACGAGGAGCTAATAAAAAAGGATCTTGGAAATATCATTGTTGATTGTCGAATGACGTCCAAGAAAAATGTCGAAAACTACCACTTTTTTAAAAAAAAAGTACAGGCTACAAAAAGGCTTAAATTAATAATACTAAATTTAGCTGAGCCTTTGATGCTTTGTTTAGTGAAATAAATAAACAATAATATATATAATTTACAGTTGCGAAAATTCGCTAAAAATATAATTTTGTAGGAAGGTTTTAGTTAACGACTAATGTTTGTGTATTGTCTTAAAGAAGAAAGTGTAAATTCTGGTAAAAAATGATAATAAATAAAAGTTTTTATTGCAATCTTCAATATCAGTGGGAACCGTTCTTGTTTTTTCTTACATTAAATCAGTCATCAAAGAACCGGCAAAACAGCCGCATCACGATAAAGAATTAAGCTTCGTAATTAATTAATTTGTAACTTGAAGTTAACTAATAATAATAATGTGTCAATAAAATTGAAGTTACGAGTAAAGTGACATTTTTCTATTTTATATAAAAACATCCACAATATTAAACATTCAGGTGTCTTTCATTAACACCTGAATCAACACATCACATCACCAACATATGCCCTTCACAGGGTTGACAATTAATAATTTGTGGTTTATATTTTGGTTTGCTGAAGTTAAGTGCTTTTGAAATTTAAAATAGCAATCCAAATATAAATAATTAAAGCGTTTCGTGAACGCGAATTGAAGTTAAAAATGATAATGGAATATTTTCGAATTTTATTGCATTAACTGTAAAATAATAATTAATTAATTTTTATTATAATTAATATCACAATACATACATATAGATTGGCAGCACGGTTTATTTTCATGACTTATTTTTAAATAAAAAAATCTATAAAAGTTTGGAAATATTTACGTTTCATAAGATTAAACGGTTTTTTGGAAAAAAAATCAATTCTGTGTTGAAGTTTCTAAAAGATCTGTACTTACGTGCAAGGAATCAACAAAAATATACTGGCGATCAAACTTCTGACAAGACGCCTGGCTTCTTGAAAGTTTTGCAAAGGTAAAAACTTTGATGCTTTATGCAAGGTATATGATTCTGACTTAGCAAGAAATTTAAAAACTTTATTAACACCATTCTTTTTTGCTGCCGGAGGCTTATCACCAATAATCATGACTTTGAAGATACTTATCAACACCTTTATGAACTCACAAAGTGGACAACAAAATTCACCGGTGGACAATAACACTCCAAACAAGAGACGCCCGAATGAACTTTCTCCCGATTCTATAAACATAAAGGTAAGGCAAAAGCTATCAAGTAAACTACAACAATAGCCGTATTTTTTGCACTAGATCTATACAGATCTTATCTGTAGAGATCCGAAAATTAGTCACAAATTTGACCCATAGAGGGTTTGTTTTGATTTGGTGTTCATGCCTCCCATTTGACCTGAAATAAGAAACAATCGTGGACGCAAAATTGTAAATAAAATGTAATGTTGATGTGCTGCCCACACTATTAATTTCCACTAGGTGATAACAAAGCTTTATTTTCAGCACATTTAGCTACAAAATATGCAAGAGAAAAGTGTGAGAATTAGCGAGTTGAAGTGACATAACGTGGCATTGGCAATGATGACGGCAGCAAATGTGTCACCTCTGGAATGATTTATGCGGCTCGTAAACATCTCCATTGAAGGAAATTCCCAAACATTTAAAAAATTGCCGCTTGCACAGTGCTTTCTTTCACTTTTCTGACTGACTTCTTCGTGGCGATTCTGTTGACATTGCTAATGTGACTCATCCGGCCAACCTAATGATGTTTTGTTTAGTAAATCACCGTTAAGTATTTCCCGTAGTTTTGTCAGGAAACTCCAACAAAGACTGTACATCTTTACTATAGAAGAGTTTAATTGGTTAAATAACGATTTTAACTGAACTGCATTGAATAGCATTGCAACGAGGACTTTTATCTATCTATTTGGAATGTTCTTGATCTCAATTCATTGGTATTTATAACTTAATCTTCTTAAAAAATCATAATTAACCGACTTCCCAAAAACAAAGAGGTTCTAAGTTCGACGCGTAATTTTTTTTTTTTTTTTTTTTTTTTTTTTTTTTTTTTTTATGTCTGACCGGGCATAACTTCGTAACGCGTCGACCGATTTTGATGATTCTTTTTTTGTTGGATAGAGTATGTTCCCCGATTGGTACCATGTAAAAAAAATTTTTGGTAGGGTGGGGGTGGGGGATGAGGGTGAAACCCAACTTTGTAACGCGTGGTCCGATTTGGATGGTTCTTTTTTTGTTGTACAGAGTATGATCCCCCATTGCTAATAGGAGAAAAAAATTTTGGCCTAGGGTGGGGGGAGGGGGAGGGGTAGTCTAACTTTGTAACGCGTCGACCGATTTGGATAATTCTTTTTCTGTTCGATAGAGTATGTTCCGTAGTTGATACCAGGAGAAAAAAATCTTGGGGCGGAGTGGGGTAGGGGTGGAACCTAACTTTGTAACGCGTGGTCCGATTTCGATGGTTCTTTTTCTGTTGTATAGAGTGTGATCCCCCATTGCTAATAGGAAAATAATTTGGTCCTATGGTGAAAGGTGTGGGTGGGGGGAGGGGTAGTCTAACTTCGTAACGCGTCGACCGATTTGGATAATTCTTTTTCTATTGAGTAGAATATGATCCTAGGTTCTACGAGAAAACAAATTTTGCTGGGGTGGGGGAGGGGGAGCGGGAGGATGGAACCTAACTTTGTAACACGTGGACCGATTTGGATGGTTCTTTTGCTGTTGTATAGAGTGTGATCCCCCATTGATAATAGGAGAATAATTTGCTCCTATGGTGAAGGTGGGGGAGGGGGAGGGGTAGTTACTTCGTAACGCGTGGACCGATTTCGATGATTCCTTTTCTGTTCGGTAGAGTATGTTGCTTGATTGATACCATGAGAAAAAAAGTTTAGTGGAATGGTGGTGGGGTAGGGGGTTAAAACTAAATTTTAACGCTTGATCCGATTTGGATGGTTCTTTCTTCGTTGTATAGAGTCGAAGACACTAAAAAGTGAAAAATAAAATAGTTTTTAAAAAAAAGTTGAACCGACTTCACAAAAAGCGCTAAAAAGCATAAAATAATTTTTAATTTTATATCTATTACGACATTTTGAAGTCGGTGCAAATTAAACAAATAAAACAACTACAGAACCACAATTGAAAATAATACATAATACTACCTGAACGTTTCAGCTTACGGGATCATAAGAAATGACGATTAAATAGTTTTGTTGTAGTTGTTTGATTTGCACCGACTTCAAAATGTCGTAATAGATATAAAATTAAAAATTATTTAATGCTTTTTAGCGCTTTTTGTGAAGTCGGTTCAACTTTTTTTAAAAAACTATTTTTTTTTATACATATACTAATGAGATTTAGATTCCCTTGCCTTCCTAGCCGCCTTTTTGCCTGAGAAGGTCACCCCCCTACATGGTTGTATAATCCCTACTAGTAGTATATTCTTTCACCAACTTGGAATTTAAATTGATTTTTGTGGCCCTCTAAATTTAAAAATTTTCTGGACACATTCAATTTTATTTACTATACTGTTAGGTGAGGTTTCTTTATTTTCGATATACACCTAAAACCGCTTTTTGCAATGCAACTTTGGAAGATACTTAGCAAGTGACTATGCTATTTTACCATATTAAATTTATGGATGACATTAATAGGTGTATTATGTGTAGTGTTGGCTAAAAATCACATTCTATCCGTTACATTCTGTCGCAAACTGTTTTTTTTTTCTGCAAATGTTCCATTCACTTTACGCGTAAGTAACCCAATTATTTTTTTTATACACTTCCACCCTTTTGATTCTGTAAACTTGCTGTGGTGTACTTAAACTAGGCTTCGATATGTCGTCGAAACCTTTGCTCTAAAAAGTCACAAAAAAGAAATGATTCCGTCTTTAAGCCAAAGGAAAATTATTCCAATTTTTTCGTTAAAAGGGATAAGCTTTGGGTATTTTTTAAAAGCTTATATTTTAATTTACAAAAGACAGCAGAGTAGTTAAACAAAGAAGGTCCGGGATCAAATTTTTGAAAATTTTTGTTTTGTGTGTAAAATTTTTGAAGTGATTTCTGATTTGTATGACATCATCATTTGGTTCTATTGAAACGTGTTTAAAATTGTTTTAACATGTCCTAATTGGTCTACAATGACTTTAAGTTATAAATATTTTGTTTAAAATGATTAATGAGGTAATTATTAAAGCGTCTTGTCGATAAAAATTGCTCCCAGTTAAAGATAAGAAATTAGCAAAGCTGAACGGGGTATGCCGGTTCTGGATATTTTGCTTTGAATTCCGGCCTGCCAGAGATAAGAGTTGTGTGGCGAGCATATGCGTTTGTTTTGATTTCCGCCATGCTGCCTTTTAAAGAGCTTTCATTATCACGAGTATAGATAATGAAATTGTGTGGGAATTATACGAATAAATGCAACAATTGCGGTATATTGCGAAATAATTTCACCTTTATTAAAGTTAAGCTAGCAAGTATATCACTTCTCCGATTACGTCATCTGATCATTATCCAAAAGAATAAGTTTGAACAGGTTTTCGAATTTCGGGGATGTTGCGGTTTTTTTTAATAAGAGTACAAGACTCAAACTTATATGTATATCAAAATGAGTAAGATATCAAATAAGTAAGACTTTAGAGGATCTCAATTTACGAAGATATAAACCGCTTCATTACATGAAGGATATGGATCAAAGATGTGAATACAGGATTTTAAGTGCGAAAAAACTAAAAACAAAATATGGATTGCTCTGGAATAAGGGAATAATCAGTTGTTCTTGCTAATAAGTTTTAATTTCATAGCCCCATCCACAATTCAGAAACTGAATGAAGCTACCTATTTCTTCATAAATAATGGTGGTATTGGATATAGTTACAATATGGAATTTAGTAATCAGAATATTAATAATAAACCTGAGAATGTGATATCCAATGCTTTGAATTTCTTTGTAGATCGTCCTTCATTGCGTCTGCAAAGGAGGTTGGAACAATTTTAGGATTGTTAATGTAAGTATGGATCCTAATGATGTTTTAGAGGTATACATGACGCCAGAGGATGGTAACAAGAGTCTAATATTACGGTTAAGATCTGGCGAGCCGATTTCTTCTACATTTCATTTTGATTTCAATTTTATGCCTTGGCAGCATGTAAAGTTAGACGTCTGCGGTAAGTGGATTGGAAAAAAATCAAGTAAATATCTCACCTGATATTGGTTTAAGGAGGTGACATTGTGTTGGTTGGAGAATCACAAGATCGCACAGTCAGATATAAAGCTTCAAATCATTTCCCCAGTATAATAAAAAATAGAGGGGGATGTGATAAATATACCAACATCATAAAGTGTTATGCTCTAATGCTGGCGAGCATAAATCCGTGCCGGGCTAGCATGGAGAAAGGGGTAGGTCGCAAAATAAAAGCACTTGTTGGGCGCCACGTGGTTTTATGACATGAGTCCACGAACTCCGGCGGCAATCACAACACGATTGTTGGCCCATATAAATATTTATTAAAGATATATATGTATGTTTAATTAGCGAACATAAGAACAATAATAATAAACTATATTTAAAACCAAAAGTAATTTTTAAGATAAAAGCAAAATGTGAAAGTGAAACAAATGCTACTTTTATCGGCAACACACGAATCGAGTTTTCAATTTAATTCAAGAACTCACTCCACCTTTATTTAAAGAATATTGAATATATAAAAAGATACTTATCTTTTAAACAAATTTCCATAGATTCTTCCGCTAATTCCTCTACCTCCGTCCAAGCAACTCTTCCTGCAGTTCCTTCGTTTCCTTACTTCGCAATTGACTTTCACTTTTCTTCTTTGCAATTAACTTTCACTTTTCTTTCTCAACTTTTTTTTTCTTTTTAACGCTGTTTAAAAATTTCGGCCAACTACACACTTGGACTCTGGGTTAACGACTTATGTTGGACTGTCCCCTTCACATACCAAGGATCTTCATTTATTGATTTTTGCCCCCTATTGGAATTATACTGGAAATTTGATGGCGTTTTTCCAGATCGGTTTAGACCGGGTCAAATTTATAATAATTATTTTCAGTTTTCTTTACTGAAATATTTAGCATAATTTATGCTTCATTTTGATACCTTCCGTGCCGTTGTTAAAATTCGGGAAGTCGGTGAATTTTGTAAAAATCTGCAGTTGGTGACAGCTGATTTCACGTGCAAAAATATTCTTTTATAAATCCTTTTCGGGGCTCTTCCTTATTATTTGTTAACTCCTTGGGTTGGAAACAGTCCACTTTATTGTTCCTTTCATTCCGGCTTAATGAAGAACATACGTTATTTTCGGGTTTTCTTCGATGACGTGTTAGGTTAACTTGTGAAGTGAAAAAAAGTTAATTTTAGTTTGAAGAAAGAGAAGCCTGGACCAGGTAAGGTACAACTTGAACTCAATTTACTAATGTAAAGATAAATACCCTTCCATGTATCTTTTATATCTATTAATTTTGTTGTTTTAGATATTGCCGCTTTCGTGTGCCGCCTTGGTTATTGACGCTGTAAGTATTTATTCTAAATTATTTCAATTCATCCTATTTAGTGCAAGACTAATTCTATTTAAATTATACCACCAAATCAAGTCTAAAATCAAATTAATCCATCAAATCAAATCCAAATTCTAAACCTATTTCTACTGCCTTGTAAGTTTTCCAAATCCTAACTAACTAACTAATCTACCTTAATTATTATTCAACATCTTAATTAATTTACAATATTTAAACTTAAATCTATTGCAGGAAAATCAGCATCGGTGGTGACATAACTTCATCGTCATACCAGGTAATTTTCTCGAACTAAACGCAAGTTTCAGCTCCAAGTGCTCCGCAGATGAGCTAAACACATCGTGCCTTGACCAACAAAACATCAGGAGACGGTTTAATACGGCTAGTGGAGTAAATCCAAGTGAACGCTTAACACAGGTATAGTTTCTTATTCTTCTTTCTCTTAATTCCTATTCATCGATTTTGAAATTTTAGACTCCTACGCGCTCATCTTAGCGATGCAAGGATGCATCGACAACCACGAGGCTTTGATCCCTCAACAAGGTACCACCATCAGGTATATCCTCCAATTTTTATTTTAGTATCTGTAAATAATTAGTTCCTTTGCAGCATCAATCAAATATTAATTAATAGGTAGTGGACAACACAACACGGTCAAGTAAGTTCCTTTTATATTTGTATGAAATCAACTAATTTTCTTTTATTTCAGGTTGCAGCATCAATTTGAGGATGTAACATTTCCTCCCTTTCCTCCGGGAGATTTCCCTGAAATCTCTTTCCTTAAACAGTATGACTCAAGGCAAATCCTTGAACTGAAAATCCCTTTTATGGTAATGAGAAAGAGAAACATGAAACTACAAGAACAGAAATCTAGCAGCACCATACGACAGAGCCTTACTCATCAACAATATTAGGATGGAATATCTTCAAATTTTTTGCATGCCAAATCCCTACGTTTTTTCCTGTCATATCTTGGAGCTCGTAAGTCCATGGCGAAACTACTCTTACTACCTTAAACGGGCCAATAAATTTGGGTGCTAGTTTGGCATTAAAATATTTAGATGCATCAGACAGAACATAATTTCTACGCACTACACTATCGTGAATAAAGAATCGTTGGTCCCTTCGGCGGAGGTTATAAGAATGCTTCGAAGTTTGCGCTGCCTTTAACAACTTTGCTCTTATATCCTTACTGACTTTTTCCAGTGCCTTGGATCTAATTTCAGGGCGAAATTCATCATTGTTCCCGCAATTATAGTTTTTATCGTACTGTTCGCCATGCGTTATCATCTCCCTGCCAAAATTAACAAAAAAAGGTGTCATTTTCAGTACTTCATGAACTGACGTACGGATAGCGCAGGCTACCTTAGCCAAATACATATCCCACATTCTATGGTTTTCCGCCACGTATGCTCGAAGCATCTTCTTGATCACTTGATTTGTCCGTTCCGCCGGATTCGCTTGGGGATGATAAAACGCGGTGTAATTAATTTTAGACCCATATTCCTCGCACAGTTTCTTAAACTCAGTACTTTTGAATTGTGCGCCATTATCGCAAATAATGGTTTTTGGGACGCCGAAAAGTAGGAATACATATTCTTCGAGGGCTTGGCAAATAGAATTTGCACTGCCAACACGTAAGGGAAACAGCATCGGAAATTTGCTAAACAAGTCGACTATTGTGAGGATGTACTTAAACCCCCGACAAGAACGAGGAAGAGGACCGATCAGGTCTAGGCATATAGATTGCCAGGGCTTATTGGCAACACTCCGGGAAGCCATTAGACCGGCTGGTTTCTTCAACTC
Source organism: Leptarthrus brevirostris (assembly GCA_964036015.1). NCBI lineage: Eukaryota > Metazoa > Arthropoda > Insecta > Diptera > Asilidae > Leptarthrus > Leptarthrus brevirostris. Next base: position 99,907,916 of record OZ038371.1, on the reverse strand, counting down.
TGGCTTCGTAAGCTGACATGTTGCACATCTTTTCACATACGACGATACATCACTTTTCATTTTGGGCCAGTAATAGTAATGCGACAATCTATGGTATGTCTTTTGGACTCCACAATGTCCAGAAGTCGGCAAGTTATGTGCTTTGAAAATCGCGTCTTTTCTACTCTGTTTCGAAAGTACCTGCTTCCAGTCGTCGTTACTAGATCCTAGGTCTGGGTATTCCTTGCGACAATGTTTCCACAGCAAATTCTTCTCGATTTTCCAATCCGGGTACTTAGATGAATTGGCAGTAACTTTTTTAAACATCTCCATCAGCCATCGATCTTCTTTTCTTGTGGTCTCCTCAATACTATCTATCACTGGGACTGAACGAGATAGCCAGTCTGGCAGTAGGTGCTCTTTACCTTTCCGGTGCACTATCTCAAAGCCGTATTGCTGTAATCTCATGGCCCATCTTGCTAGTCTTCCTGTCGGGTCTTTTAGGTTATGTAACCATACTAGCGAGGCGTGGTCTGTAACCACCGTAAAATGGCTACCTTCAACGTACGGCCGCAGCTTTTCGATTGCCCACAATACCGCCAGGCATTCCCGTTCTGTCGTTGAATAGTTTCGTTCACTCTTGTTTAAGGATCGACTGAGATAGGCTATAATATTTTCTTCACCATTAATCTGCTGGGTTAGTACCGCACCTAATCCATAACCAGAGGCATCAGTATGTACTATGAATGGATGACTAAATTCGGGGCATGTAAGTATAGGCGCACTAACTAGACTATTCTTAACCAAACGGAAGGCTGTCTCACACTCTTCGGACCAAAGGAACTTTTTACTCTTTTTCAACAATGCCGTGATTGGAGCTATCATAGTAGAGAAATTTGGCACGAAACGACGGTACCAGGCCACCATTCCCACAAACCTACGCACTTCTGATACATTCTTTGGATTTGAGATGTCCAAGATACACTTAACCTTGTCAGGATCTACTTGCAACCCTTGCTCGCCAACCACATATCCCAAATATCGGAGCTCAGCGCGGCAAAACTCACACTTGTCGTAGTTGATAACAAGGCCTGCATTATGTAACCGATCTAGGACATTCTCCAAGACTATTTTGTGTTCTCGAAAGGTTTGGGTAACAATGATCACGTCATCTAGGTACACGAAGACCTTACTTTCGAAATCACCTGACAATACTGTATCAATTAATCTCTGCCATGTCGCCGGCGAGTTGCTCAAACCGAAAGGCATCCGCCTAAATTGGAAAAGCCCTCTGCCAGGCACGGTAAAAGCTGTATATTGCTTCGATCGTTCTGCGAGGGGTACTTGCCAGAATGCCGATTTAATGTCCAAAGAGGACATAAACTTTGCGTCGCGTAATTTATCCAAAGTAGCCGAGACGTATGGTAAAGGGTATGCATCTTTTTTGGTGACTTTATTCAGTTTTCTAAAGTCTACGCAAAACCTGTATTTACCGTCCTTCTTTTTTACCAATACGACCGGCGACGACCAAGCACTATTACTTGGTTCTACGACACCCATCTTCAACATCTGGTCAAGTTCTTCGTTCATTATTCGTTGTATTGCAGGTGAGACTGGGTAGTACCTTTGTTTCAGTGGCGGGGAATCAGTTTCAATCACGTGTTCTACCCGATTTGTACAACCCAATCCTGTACCCATCTTATCTTTAGCCCCTGCGATGACTTCCTCAAGTGCTTTCCTCTCTTCTAAAGACAACCTAGACTGACATTGAAGAGCGTTAATTTTATAATCCGATAACGTATCGGGGAATTGCCAAATATTTTCCCGAAAATTTGCCTGGATGTCCATCTCACGCCAGAAATCTATCCCGAGAATAATAGATAGGGGCAGCTCTAGGATAACCAGGACATCAAACACTTTTACCCGTCGCTCTAATCTGATTGGGATACTAATCTCGCCAAGGACACTCACTGTTCCACCATTTGCTAGGCTTACGCTTCTTGCTCCTGCAACTTTAAGATTTAGCTTCATATTTCTTAACACATCCCAACCTTGTCCACCTATAACTGTCCGCGAAGCACCCGAGTCGAGAAGGCCATAGAATCGAACACCGAAAATACTGATTTCTAAGTGAGGACGCATATCGTTTCCCATCTGAGAGAAAACCGAATCCACAAGTGTGCTATACACGTCTTCTTTATCACTCCCTGCCTTACCATCAACGGTATCTACTATATTCTCAGTGGCGGCTTCCTCAGGATCACTCGGTACGCCACTTAAACCCGAGCTCCACTTGCGTTTCCCGACTCTTGCGGAATCTGACGACTATTATTAGGAGTTTGTCTTAAAGAATTACCGTTATTACATTGGCTAAAATTTGGTCTAATCACGCCTGCTGCTCCACACCCATACCATCTTAGCAACGACTTGCAAAATCTAGCGATATGTCCAGGATTGCCACATTTAAAGCATTTACGACTCCTTGGATTATTAGAAGTTGTATCACGATTATCCCCAATAACTGATACCGTAGGCGAGGAGACGGCGACGTAAGCTAAATCCGGCTCCAAAAGCTGGTTATTTCTTTTAGATGGAGGCGGTACAAATGCTTCTACTGAAGCTCGGACAGATTCTAAGCGTCTTCCAAAATCCACGAGATCCTCGATATTCTCAATCTCCGTCAGCCCTAATTGAGTCTGATAGAAAGGACTCATATTTCTTTTGAGGATACGCAACTTTTGGGCCTCCGTTAAAGCATCCGTCAACCGCGAGAACATATTACCCATAATGGCTACGTACATGCCTATTGTTTCGTCCTTCCCTTGAGTTCTTCTTTTTATTTCTTCGAGCAATCTATCGTCGTAATCTACAGGGAGGAATTCCTTTTTTAGTTCCTTCACGAGGTCAAGCCATGAGTGAAACTTAGTCTTATTCGCTCTGTACCATATTAGAGCCCTTCCTGTGAATAAGTCTAATGCTGACCGGAAAAGCTGTTGCTTATTTATACCTCGCGCGTCGGCCATCTCTTGAACTCGATCTAAAAAGGAGTTTAATGACTGCCCGTGTTCACCTGTAAATTTTACGTCCCACTTGTATAAGGGTACCCTCGTTCGTGTGTTCGTTAACACAGCTGTTGTCGTAGAGAGGTCCTCAGCTGCATCAGTGGAATCGCTATCCTCGTCCTCCCCATCTGCTCTCAGGCTCAAAGATCCTAAGGATAATATTAAGTCGCCGCGAACTCTAGCCTTATCCTTCTTTTGTTGTTCTTCGACTGCTTTTGACCTGTCAAGTCTGGCTAGGGCCCACTCAATCTTTGTCACTATTTTCCTGTATTCGGGACTTCCCTTTTCGCCATTGAAAGCATCTAACAACTCTTTGATTTCCTCGACCCTTTTTGACAACGCTTCTAAGTCTTCCTCGAATGTAAATGGATATGGAATTACCATTAAAGGTTTACCGTCTTTCTCAAGCTTTAAGGCTGCGCGCAAGTTCACCCTCATTTCGTCCACCTTTCCAATTGGTAAACCCCTAATCGTATGCTCGTAAGTAAGCTCGTCTTGGTTCAGCCTATTAATTTCCATTTTGAAATTATGATTTGATTTCCAAAAGTTCAAGGAAATTTTTTTTTTGGATATATCGCAACCAGTAAATTTAATTACGCGGAGTCAAGGAAAGGAGTAAAGAGCTATAATACCAAACCAGCTATTATTCAACCCGATGCAACCCTCTAATATCGGGAGAGTACCTGTAATTCCAAAGATCTCGAATACTTAAATTTTTACGCTATCCCGATACTAATACTTCGAAATTTTTCCGGTCTCCTTAGTCAAAAACAGGAAAAAAAAGTCAGAACGACAGTTCAGGGAATTATGATTTCTGCTGTAAGTATGCAACTATGAGATGTGAAGATTGGCAAGATAGGTAAACAAAACCACAGCTAAAAAAAAAAATCATACAATATTCCAATGACGTTTATGCCGAAATTCAATTCTATACTAACTAAACTAATCTATTAAATGATAGAGATATCAAAATGAAATATAAATCAACTGCGTTAGAAAATATACTCAATACCTAATACTAACTTCGAAAAAATGCAAATTCAAAATAATCCTAGGTAACCTAAAACACTAAACTTAACCCTTAGCTCGATACTGCTCTAAAATAATCAATTATCCTAGTATACAGACCAAATCGAGACATGAGTTGGGTGAATAACTACGAGGCAATCTGTAAGAAGTAAATATCGATATCCTAGATTATCGTTACTGAGCTACACCTCAACTATCCCTGATACATTAAATATGTACTGATCAAATGCAACAACAAAAATTTTTATGAAGTAGAACCCATAAAGAATATGTCTACACAACCTATTATAGTTTAAGCCGCGTATTTATGTAGGTCTAGTGACGGCTTTCTTTATAACACAATGTTCTCAACAAATAGCCAATAATGTTTGTACCCGAAACTTCCGCAACAAATTCCTAGCAACTCTTTTGCAAAATTTCCGCAACAATTTTTGGTCAATAAATCAATTTACCACTAAATAAATTCATTCAGGGAAACTGGGTCAAATATTTGGCCCAGATTTGAATGATTTCGGATCAGCTGACTCCCACAATGGTAACTACGCTATAAATTTTGTTCATTTGTGACTTATAACGTTATCTCTCTCCATGAATGGATCCCCTTTACCACTTAAGAGATCTCGGGAATACTACAAATTTCCCAAGCCAGTTGACGTCAAAAAATCATTTGTAACTCACTCATTAAGCGAACGCGTAGTGTTAGTAGTGATAGTTATTCATAAATTCGGTAACACGTGTTAAATGAAATTTTGCCTTACATTTCGATCGATTTTAATAATTCAATCAAAAGTGTTCAAGTTATGTGAAATTAAGTGTACTAAAATATAATTATGTGTTATAATAAAAATTTAATCAAATTTAATTGTGTGGTTATATATATGTAAGTGATGAATGGGAATAAAAGGGCATAAAAAAAAAGAAAAAAACAAAAGGCGTGCAATAAAAATATATAAAATTGTAATTGTAAATATTTGGTGAAAATGTAATAAATGTGATAAATGCTGAAACCTGAAACGTTAAAAAAAAAATATGGATACCAAAAGAAATTAAACAATCACCAAAGAGCTGCAATGATGGTAAGTAATAACTCTTTTAATTTGCTCTCTGTGAATTCCGCTTTGCAGTTATGGTGTTTGAATATAAACTCTTTAGTGCCCTTCTCTTAAACGAATTACGCTTTATAAACAAATGTTGCCTTATGTACACATAAAACTTTCTCAACGTACCTCGTTTATAAACTTTATTTATCAACACGTGTTGTGACAACCAAATCGTGAAACATTTCGACTTTGATCTGACACTTCTCTCCTGATGAGTTTTCTAACACACAAAAATGTTATTTTTATTAATTAAATATGTGCTTTTATCCCCTCTAGGCCCCACGTTGGGCGCCAAAATGTTATGCTCTAATGCTGGCGAGCATAAATCCGTGCCGGGCTAGCATGGAGAAAGGGGTAGGTCGCAAAATAAAAGCACTTGTTGGACGCCACGTGGTTTTATGACATGAGTCCACGAACTCCGGCGGCAATCACAACACGATTGTTGGCCCATATAAATATTTATTAAAGATATATATGTATGTTTAATTAGCGAACATAAGAACAATAATAATAAACTATATTTAAAACCAAAAGTAATTTTTAAGATAAAAGCAAAATGTGAAAGTGAAACAAATGCTACTTTTATCGGCAACACACGAATCGAGTTTTCAATTTAATTCAAGAACTCACTCCACCTTTATTTAAAGAATATTGAATATATAAAAAGATACTTATCTTTTAAACAAATTTCCATAGATTCTTCCGCTAATTCCTCTACCTCCGTCCAAGCAACTCTTCCTGCAGTTCCTTCGTTTCCTTACTTCGCAATTGACTTTCACTTTTCTTCTTTGCAATTAACTTTCACTTTTCTTTCTCAACTTTTTTTTTCTTTTTAACGCTGTTTAAAAATTTCGGCCAACTACACACTTGGACTCTGGGTTAACGACTTATGTTGGACTGTCCCCTTCACATACCAAGGATCTTCATTTATTGATTTTTGCCCCCTATTGGAATTATACTGGAAATTTGATGGCGTTTTTCCAGATCGGTTTAGACCGGGTCAAATTTATAATAATTATTTTCAGTTTTCTTTACTGAAATATTTAGCATAATTTATGCTTCATTTTGATACCTTCCGTGCCGTTGTTAAAATTCGGGAAGTCGGTGAATTTTGTAAAAATCTGCAGTTGGTGACAGCTGATTTCACGTGCAAAAATATTCTTTTATAAATCCTTTTCGGGGCTCTTCCTTATTATTTGTTAACTCCTTGGGTTGGAAACAGTCCACTTTATTGTTCCTTTCATTCCGGCTTAATGAAGAACATACGTTATTTTCGGGTTTTCTTCGATGACGTGTTAGGTTAACTTGTGAAGTGAAAAAAAGTTAATTTTAGTTTGAAGAAAGAGAAGCCTGGACCAGGTAAGGTACAACTTGAACTCAATTTACTAATGTAAAGATAAATACCCTTCCATGTATCTTTTATATCTATTAATTTTGTTGTTTTAGATATTGCCGCTTTCGTGTGCCGCCTTGGTTATTGACGCTGTAAGTATTTATTCTAAATTATTTCAATTCATCCTATTTAGTGCAAGACTAATTCTATTTAAATTATACCACCAAATCAAGTCTAAAATCAAATTAATCCATCAAATCAAATCCAAATTCTAAACCTATTTCTACTGCCTTGTAAGTTTTCCAAATCCTAACTAACTAACTAATCTACCTTAATTATTATTCAACATCTTAATTAATTTACAATATTTAAACTTAAATCTATTGCAGGAAAATCAGCATCGGTGGTGACATAACTTCATCGTCATACCAGGTAATTTTCTCGAACTAAACGCAAGTTTCAGCTCCAAGTGCTCCGCAGATGAGCTAAACACATCGTGCCTTGACCAACAAAACATCAGGAGACGGTTTAATACGGCTAGTGGAGTAAATCCAAGTGAACGCTTAACACAGGTATAGTTTCTTATTCTTCTTTCTCTTAATTCCTATTCATCGATTTTGAAATTTTAGACTCCTACGCGCTCATCTTAGCGATGCAAGGATGCATCGACAACCACGAGGCTTTGATCCCTCAACAAGGTACCACCATCAGGTATATCCTCCAATTTTTATTTTAGTATCTTTAAATAATTAGTTCCTTTGCAGCATCAATCAAATATTAATTAATAGGTAGTGGACAACACAACACGGTCAAGTAAGTTCCTTTTATATTTGTATGAAATCAACTAATTTTCTTTTATTTCAGGTTGCAGCATCAATTTGAGGATGTAACAAAAGTTTAATTAGTTCTCGAGTTCAAGTCAACATACTTACATTAAAAATAGTTTTTAAAAAAAAAGTTGAACCGACTTCACAAAAAGCGCTAAAAAGCATAAAATAATTTTTAATTTTATATCTATTACGACATTTTGAAGTCGGTGCAAATCAAACAAACCAAACAACTACAACAAAACTATTTAATTGTCCTTTCTTATGATCCCGTGAGCTGAAACGTTCAGGTAGTATTATGTATTATTTTTAATTATGGTTGGGTAGTTGTTTTATTTGCTTAATTTACACCGACTTTAAAATGTCGTAATAGATATAAAATTAAAAATTATTTTATGCTTTTTAGCGCTTTTTGTGAAGTCGGTTCAACTTTTTTTTAAAAACTATTTTATTTTTCACTTTTTAGTTTCTTCTACTCTATACAACAAAGAAAGAACCATCCAAATCGGTCCACGCGTTAAAAGTTAGTTTTAATCCCATACCTCACCCCCATTCCACTAAACTTTTTTTCTCATGGTATCAATCAAGGAACATACTCTACCGAACAGAAAAGGAATCATCGAAATCGGTTCTAGCGTTACGAAGTTACTACCCCTCCCCCTCCGCCACCACTACCATAGGACCAAATTATTCTCCTTTTAGCAATGGGGGATCACACTCTATACAACAGCAAAAGAAGCATCCAAATCGATCCACGCGTTACAAAGTTAGGTTCCACCCCTGTTCTGCCACCCCCACCCCAGCAACATTTGTTTTCTTGTAGTATCAACCAAGGATCATATTCTACCCAATAGAAAAAGAATTATCCAAATCGGTTCACTCGTTACGAAGTTAGACTACCCCTCCCCCCCACCCACACCTTTAACCCTATGACCAAATTATTCTCCAATTAGCAATGGTGGATCATACTCTACACAACAGAAAAAGAACCATCGAAATCGGACCACGCGTTACAAAGTTAGGTTCCACCCCCACCTCCCACCCTACCATAAATTTTTTCTCCTGGTATCAACAACGGAACACTCTACCCAATAGAAAAAGAATTAAGCAAATGACTATTCGTTTTACATATGATAGTAATTAAGTAACTCGCTCATTGAGGATATCATGCTATGAATATCGCGAGTTTGAAACTGAAAGAATTCTAAGTAACTCTGAAGTAGAGATGGTTAAGCAAATTGATGACAATTATAAAAGCGATGTGGAATTAGTGAATTTAAGAGGAATGAAGCAAACATATCAAATCAGTATTTCAAAATAAGCAGCTATAAAAGGAAGTGCAATCACTTTTAAAGACACTTCAAAATGGAGAATCTTCATACAAAAATAATTTTAGATAATATTTGCAATTTAATGATTATCAAAATCATGGGAGGTTCTTTCTTAACATTTCTTAAACTGATTCAACAGCATATCAAAAATTCCAGGATATTGTAGGAGTTTGCACTTTCAAGATGTCTTGCTTTTGCTTCAAAAAGAAGAAGAGAAGCCCAAAGCAGTCGGAAGAAAAGTAGTTCAATATAATATTATTCCCCAGATACATTATGTTCCAATGTCGGATCGTAAGGGCCCTAGGGCAACATATTGTAACGTACACGAGGTAGGCCACAAAAAGGGAAATAGTCAACCGTGTAAATGTCCCAGGTGGCCAGAAATCTAGAAAAGGAAAAGGAAATGTCAAACGGGGAAATTCAAGGACGACTCGAAGCCGTGGTTAATATGTGAGGTGAAAATGTTTAACGGAAATATCTAGAACGAAGTGACTGAACTTTCTAGAATTAAGCTAAGTAGTATAAATAGGGCTTATCAATAGCCTAAGTAGTTTTTAGTCGTGATTTAGACTGCGAAGTGTTTAGATGTGATAATGCGAATAGTTAGTTGTATTTTAACCAGTGAAATGACAAATGTTAATTATTAAAGTGAAACGTAATATTTTGAAGAAATATTGTCAAGGAAATTGTTAAACGAACAATTTAATAAAATAAACTTGTGAACATTTGTGATTAAAAATAATTGTCTTCATTAATCCGTCGAGCCCGAAGAGCCCCATTTACGGTACAATATGCTGTCGACAGATTTCGCTTTCAACACAGAATTCGAAATACGCAGAAAGTTTTGGATCCCATTTTAGCTGTCTCGTGTAGAAATGAAATTTATGGTTTAAGGTATAAAAATGTCAAATAAAGTTATAAAATAAAAACGCAAGTACTTTTAATATAAAATATATATTTGTATAACAATATTATAATACATTATATTTCTTAATCCAAGAGTTGTGTTTTGATGAAAATCCGAGCCATTTAACATAAACTTTATCTGCAGTTCTCTTCAATATTTTTTCTACGAGGTAAATATCAGGATTCTTCGTCTTTTGGAGTTCCATTTCATAAAAACTCCCCTTTATTGGCTTTCCTTCATGGTCTTCCAAGAGATATGTTACAGGATTCGTTATCTAAATTTTTGCGATCTTGAAGACCTCTGTAGTCCAGTTTGGTGTATACCCCGTTTCAAATACATGTTTATATTCACTAATGCGATCAAAGTCTTCCATTTTAAATTTTGGTAAATGAAACGTCTTTAAATGATTGTAAACTGTTGAAAGCAATTTTTTCTCATTCTGCTTTGTCACATCACGTGGCCTCATTTTGATTACTTGAGTATATACGAGTAATTTTTTAACCATATCTATCCATCGGTATGAGCCTTGCATACTAAACTCTTTCCACATCATGGTTTTTAATGTTCGATGAAATCGTTCAACTATAGATGCTTTTAAAGGGCTATATGTAGAAAAATGATTAAAGCGGGATTTTTTCATTAAGTTTTGAAATGAGCTATTGAAAAACCATTTTCCATCATCAGTTTGTAAATTTGTTGGAGTCCGACCTTCTTTAAGTATGGATTTCATAGCTTAAGTAACTTTGACACCAGTCTTTCTTTTAATAGGAATTGCCCATGCATATTTAGAAAACCCATCTATTACAGTTAATAAAAAATTATGTCCATTATTGCTTGTAACATAAGCACCCATTTCAACTAAGTTGGCTTGCCATAAGTCATCGATTCCTTTAATTATAACACGTCTTCTTATGAAATTGACTAACTGAATCTTTTTCATTAGCGTGGGAATTACTTAATTACCTTATCAGCTACATCGTCAACATATATTTTATTGGCTGCATCATCTCTTTTCATCGGGCTTTTAATATGTTTGAAATTTTTAGAACCTACATTGAAATCTCCATCTTGAGTGAGCTTAAAACCTACGCCATTTAGATCTTGTATTCCCTGGGTCACTTGAGAACCAGGTTCACCAGGTAGTCCCCTAGGACCGCGATCGCCAGTAGGTCCGAACATTGCTTTTTTAGAATATCTTCCAAACTTGTCGACGCTCATTATTACATTAAAGCTGAATGCGATTAAAGACGTTATTTATATTAAAATGCCACCTTTCAAATCTTTAATAATTGAGATAATTTCATTGTTGTGGTTAGTGTGTCCAGCACCTTGTGATGCTATTAAGAGACGATGCCTATTCACAAGCTCATTGGGATCGTTCCAATAAACGTAATCAGCATCATCATCTATTTTGTTTTTGTTATGAACTCATGAAGTGGTCCTGTTATGGGCTTAAATGTCTTCGCAAGACGAGATTAAGTTTCAACTCTTCCAGTTTTCACAGCACGGAATTTCTTCTTAATGGCGATTTTTTAATAGTTCTATAGTTCAATAGTTTAATAGTTCTGATCTGTCAACTGATCACTTCTTTCTACTCTTTATTCTCTTATCTTTCAACAGCTTTATCGGGTCTATGAACAGCTTTACCAGATCTACGAACAGCTCTTACCAGGTCTATGAACAGCATTACCAGATCTATTAACAGCTATAACAGGTCTATAAAACAGCTTGAACAGGTCTACCGGGTATATTAACAGCTATAGCGGATTTAATATCAGCTACTCCAGATCTTCTAAATTTATAGTGAAATATATGTATCAACTCCATTTTGATAACGTCCTTTATCCAATAAACTGTCTTTATCGGTTACTAGAAAGCCGTAACTGTCCTTCCAACAAACACTACAAATATTGCGAAATTTTTCGAAGGTCATGTCTGTGTTAACATGATCATGATATATATGTCTACGATTCATATAATCTTGTTTAAATAAAATAAGAAAGTTAGCGTTATCACGGATTAAGTGCTTCGGTATATGGGTATAAGTCTGAGTTTTACCGCAGTTAGAAGGTCCAACAAGAATTCCTCTTACATTATCAGGTATAAGCGGCTATGTCTTTTGTCTTCATTTCCAGATTTTATATCTAGATTTTTAATTGGTAAAGTGTCTTTCTGCTTCACGAACTTCATTATTAGAACTGAAGTATTTATTTCACAACACTGAACTTTTATATCAGTCATCAGCTCAGTGGGCTGTTGTAAGGACGTCTAAAAGATTAATCTTAGCAGTTGAATGATTGATCATTCAAAGAATCAAAAACGTTCTCGCCAGCGTAAATGTCAAAGAGGAGGCGGGTTGCTAAATACAGCAATTAGCAATTTACCATTTGAATTTCATTTGCCTGGATATTAATATTGCGGCCCGGGTACTAAATTACAAAAAAGATTAGCAAGGGGTAATCCAGGAATTAATCCTCTTATTACATATTCTCAGTATAAAAATATTCATATTATTGATCGTATATTAGCCGGTAAAGCTTGGGAACGAGAGACATCTCCAGACGAATCCCTTGGAGAACGCAGCAATGCCTGGCTTGTAAAGTAAAACTTGGAATGGGGATGAAAAAGAACAAAACTCGTTCTAAGAGGAATAAAAACGTTAACGCTTCAAAAAGGAGTTCGTGAGGCTAGAAGTACATTAAAAGTGAATAAACAGATTCTTTAAAAGAAGCTATTACACTTGTACTTGCTACCACTTAAAATGTATTTAAAAGAAAAACTAAGTATATAAAGACTCCCCGTATAATTCCTATACCGAAGGTTGGAGGAATCTTACCTCTCATTCCTATTTCTTCTGGGCTTTCTGTACTGGGAGCTTTAGTGGGTGGTGCATCTAGTGTAGCAAATGCAATAAAAAATGCTACAAATTCTAAAGAGCAGCTGAAAGAGAGCAATCGACATAATGAAACGATGGAAGCTATTACATTAGGAAAGAAGGGTAGCGGTCTATATTTGAAGCCCTACAGAAAAGGACTTGGTCTATTCTTAAATGCACCTTCAAAAACTGCTACCTAATCGAGCATTAAATTAAATCGATTTATATAAATATGCGAATGATTTACCACATTTTAGTAAAAACACCTCTAAAATGTGCTTGATGCTCTCCCCAGCAAACCTAGAAAATGTGGAATCGTAAATTTGGATACTACCACCGGTCCTGGAAGTAATTGGGTAGCATATTACAAAAGGGGTTTTAAAAAGGAGTACTTTGATAGCTTTTGGAAACTTACAACCACCAAAGGAAATTTTAAGCTATTTAGGAAAAAATATTGTTTACAATTATAAGTCCTATCAAAATTATAACATGATAAATTGCGGTTACTTATGCTTAAAATTTTTATATAATCATTGTCATAATAAGTATAAGTTTAAGAATATAATTGGCTATTGTAAGTTGGCAACTAAAAATAAACTTTGCATACTATGTCATTAACACTAACATTGACTGGGAATTCATCTGCACTTACAGTTGAGTACTTTCCTCCACTGGATCTTACATCAGAATAAGTTTGTGGACTAATTGATTTACAGACATATAATTCAATACCTAATGTGGACAGTAGAAATAACTTACTTCATGTATGTGTTGATGAAATTAAAATTCCAGAAGGTTCCTATGAAATTGATGATATTGCAGGATTTATCAAAAGAGAACTAGCTAAAACGAAAACTATTCCTGTCGTACAAATAACAGATAATAATAACACCCTGAAAAGCGAAGTAAAAAGTTCTACCCGTGTATTATTGAATAAAAAAAACTCCATTGGATCATTATTAGGATTAAGTAAACGCATATTAGAACCTAATACATATTTTATATCAAGCTGATTTACCAGTTAATATAATAAAAGGTAATGTAATACGGTTTGAATGTAATATAGTATCAGGCTCCTTCATAAATAATCAGCAAGTTCACACATTACACGAGTTCTCTCTTAAGGTGGGTCCGGGGTATAAAATAATCCAGGTTCCTAAGAATGTAATTTACTTGCCCCTAAACATCAGACGGATAAGTTCTCTAACACTGAAGTTTGTGGATCAAGACGGTGATCTAATAAATTTTAGAGGAGAAACGATTACAGTGAGGTTGCTTTTGAAGCCACAACATGCTAATATATAAAAATACTATGGATAATAAAGACAAGTACAAACGTGTTAAGTCTTCTAGTCAGTTTGAATCAATACAGCAGCCAGGAATATAGCTAACAGATGCTAACGAGCAGTACTTAAAAACTCTTGGTCTTTAATAAAAAAAATGGATGAAATACTCGATATTACTCAAGGCGCCAGCTATGATAATAGTATTACAAAAGTTGAGCATCACAGCTACTCTCCGTTTTTAGCATCATATAAGAATAGCGATGAAGTTCGAATATCATTTCAACATCAGGATTTGTGTATGGATTCATATATATAGAAGGCGCGCTAGCAAAAGCAGATGAAACTACATCAACAACAGCAAAATTAACTAATAATGCTATATCTTTTCTATTTGACGAAATTCGCTATGAATTAAATGGCGTAGAAATTGATCGCACGAGAAGTCTGGGATTTGCTACAACAATAAAAAATTATATATCTTTAAATGAAAATGAAAGCAACGTGTTACTAAATGCATCCTGGTCTCCAGATAATTCAATATTACCTGCAAGAGGATTTTTCAATTTTTGTATTCCTTTTAAGTTATTGCTCGGGTTTGCTGAAGACTATAAGAAAATTGTTATAAATGCTTAACATGAACTTATATTGATTCGAAGTAGAAGCGATTAAAATGCTTTTATATCACCAGATGATGAAGTTAAAATAGACATTTTCAAACTACACTGGCGAGTTCCCCACATAAGTGTAGCTGATGAAGAAAAACTATCGCGGCTTAAATTATTCGATGCTGGACGACCAATACAAATGAATTTTCGTAGCTTTTTTTTCGAATACGCTATATTACCTATAACTGTTGATCATAGTTGGATAATTAAAACATCAAATCAGTTAGAGAAACCCCGATATGTCATTTTAGCACTACAAACGGATCGAAAAACCCCGAAGAGCAAAGATGCAAGCAAGTTTGATCATTGCGCACTTTTAGATGTCAAACTTCACCTAAATTCTGAAACATTCCCATATGAAGAGTTAAACATTAAATTTGATCGGGAGAGACATGCTTTATTGAATGATATGCATATAAAATTCCAACAATCATATTACGGACGTCTTCATCAACCGCTGCTTACTCGAGAAAATTTAAGGATAGTGCTCCAATTACAGTTATCGATTGTTCACGTCAAAACGAGGTGATCAAGGACCCGTCGATATACGTATACAATTCAAAACTCACAGTAATATTCCCGCAAACACAACCGCTTTCTGTTTGCTTTTGCATGACAGAATGGTCGAATATAGTTCATTGACGAGTGAAGTTAGGGAAATAATTTATGATTACAAATGGCTGCAATTGTAGATATCCAAGAATTTAAAGACCAAAATAATACATTTATAGTTAAAGAATTAGCAATTTTAACCGGCTCGTGTGAAGTGCAACATTTTACTTTTCAAGCACCATTCAAATTCGATGATTTAACTACAAAATATTTGATTTGGCTACAAAATAATTTATATGGATTTAAATGGATGGATGGTGTCACTCCTTATCACTAGCTGTATAAAATAATTCCACCACTTCTCCGACGAACTATTTATGTGATAGGATTAGAAAAAATTCAATGGGTGGAGGATTTTCTTGGAACAGATGGAATAATTTTTGATGTAGAAAAAGAATTGCAGTGTCCAGAACTTTCTTGGTTACGATTTCAAAATAAACATGTTTCACGTATATCTTATAAAAATATATTTAGATTTAAAATATAAAATGTGTACTTTGTAGGAATTTGCTTGTAATAACATTCACTCTATAATAAAACACTTAAAATAATTTTCAAGAATTTTATTTACCACAATATTTTGAAACCTACATCTTTATTACATTATACTGTAATGCCTCCATAGAAGTGTATCACTTTAACTTTCAATTAAATAACGTTTATCATCTAAACTACATAATGCAACTTTTTCTTGTCTAATAATATACACATTATGATTACTTGACTGAATACAATTATGATTTCTGATTATTTGTACACAATTTTTTAAACATATTACATAATCGTCAGATTAAATGGAGTCTTTAACCATAGTACAATACTTTTTACCCCTTTTGCTTTTTTAATTTCATCTTTTCCATTATTTGACCATTAAGTTTATCTTTCATTAGACCAATTTTTTTCTTATTCACTAATAGTATATTATTAATGATATATTATTATTCTCTGAATATTCACTTGTGTCAAACTTAGATATATTTTTTTTATAAAATTGTATACATCATCACATTTAATTTCATAAATAAGTGAGTCAGTATCGGTGTACAATATCTTTAAAGTGTTCTCTGGGAATTTCTTTTTTATAAAATTATAGTGAAAATCATAAAGATGGATTTTAGATATATCTTATATACTCATACCAATGTATATAATTTTATTCATAACAATTTCTGTTTTTCTAAGCTTGACTGCAATTAATTTTCATCGAATATAGCTCGACTATGAAAATTAGGTGCAGCTATCAATCGGCCTAACCATTTTGTAACTAGTTTAACATTGCAATGCTTCCTTACATCTTCCATAGTCTTTCCGTAAACGGCATTATTCATAAGCTTATAATGATGCTTTTCGAATTCATTTTTTGCACTTTTTCGTAATTCCGTATTCAAATCAATATACGATTTTAACCAGTTAGATTGATTGAATTGAAGTACTCGATAGACGTTTTTTAGAATTAGTCCTGCAGAGAGAGATTGTTTTAGACTCCTATAATGAAGAATATATTTATTTTTATTATCAAGAGTTGTCAAAAGCTTTGTTTGTTTAGACTGAGGTGATGATCGTTGGTGAGAACACAACGGTAAATCTTTAAGTCTATCATGTATTTCTTTAGGATGCTTGAGATCAACTTCCAAAATATAACCCACTGGGGAATTATCAGGTATTGTGTTAATGTCAATTTTCTTATTAATCCATTTAAAACCATCTTTGGGTAAATATTGGGACATCGCCCATTCATATAGGTTGTTTATATCGAAGTACATATTATATATTGATTCTTCCATCGAATTATAGTATGACATTATTTATTATTTGCTTCACTATAGCGATTTGACCATTGACTTATACCTCCTCGTATACCATTTTCAATAAACATCACCATATACCTTTGTATGCTTTAGCATAGCATCCCATGCTAAACCTGGTGTAGTATAGTAATGTGCAGGATCTAAGCCATAAATATTCATACAGGTACTCCTGAAATTTTCAAAGACATCTGCTAAAAGCAAAATATTTGTTTTCAGATATAAATCCGAATATTCACGCAAAGTATTTATATTAAAATTTCTCTATACAGTTTGAGCATGAATATAATCTTCTTCGGAAATGTTTGAATCATTCAATTTGTTATAAAAAGCTTCTTTTGGTGGTAAAGCAGTTTCTGCAAATTTTTCCCATTCAGTAATGTAGTCATAGGGAAACACTCCCTTCCGAATTAATAATTTAAACAGTGAAAACTCTATATTATTCCACACACTTTTAGTAATAATCATTCGATCCATTGGTAAAAATGATGATAGTTTATCCTATGATAATGTCATAAATCGAAAAGAGTCAATAAAAAGAAGTTTAATTACACTACCCAAAATACTTTTGGTAAATGATATATATCGTTCTTTGTTAAGTGGGAGTAAACTTATACCACCCTTAAACGCTTTCGCTAAATGTTTTATAGCAAAATGTGAATCATACCCGGTTAAATTATGAAAAACTATAGGTATAGTTTTTGAATCTTTATAGTTTAGATTACATTAAACATGAGCTAGACCTGATTTAGAACGTTTATTAAACCAAATTTTAAGAATAACAGAACTTACATGCTATCAACAAACAACTAGCTTAAATTAAAATTTACATAAAACTTACTGACTATATACATAAGTACTCTAAATTTTTTCTTTTTATATTTACAGGTCAAATCTTACAGTCTATCCTACATACTACTTTATTAATCCTTAATATTACCTATTGTGCTACGTTATAAGAAAAATGGCTAAAAAAAACTTATATAAACTAACTAAACCAAGGAGATTCCGAAAAGACCGCCTTGCTTCAATATCCTTTCTTATGTAAAGTGTGAAGCAGTAGCTACAAATTTAATTTCATAAGTTTAATTACATTATTAATAAAATATTTTTATTAAAATCCACTTTGATAATATCCAATCAGACTGTACTGTCAAAATATACTTTAGTCAACCTATACACTTCGATAAATTTTGAATAGTGTGAAACACAAACACTTTGAAATATATAATAATCATTTATTCATAGACAATAAAATACTGTACTCTATACAGAGAAAATATTGAACAAACTATCTATGTGTTAAATGTAAAGTAGGATACAAAAAAAAATGTAAATAGTATTTCAGTCTAACCAGATCTGCCGATCTGAAAGTATTAAAATTAATAAAAATAAAATTGTAAAAACTATTAAAATAAAATAGTCTTCTTCTTTAAAATAAAATGTATCTAAAGAGTTTATAGGTACAAAGAGGAACTAGGATTTGGGATATACAACGATATGGACTACGCCCTCTTATATTCATTCATCAAGGAGCCCCATTCATCCTATCATACCCTCAAATGCATACATTTAATAAAATTTTGTTAAACTATTAATTTTGAATTTCACTTTCTAACCACCAGAATTTATAGTCTTTAATTTTTTCAAAGTCCGAAATATCTACACTGGAAATTTTGAAATCAAATCGAAGAGGGATGTCAATATCCGTCGAAAGTGTATGAGGTGGGTACTCTATTTTTTTGTTGCTTGAATTTCGATAAATATGATAGAGTATAGGTGCGCCAAATGTGTCCTGAACCATTCCATTTGAATCTAAAAATATGAAACTTTCTGGAGGCACAAATCCAGAATTGATGGCTCTCGAATGGTATTCCGGACATGGACAAGTCGGACCTTTAATTAATGAATTTTCACTTTGTGAGGCTCTTACAAAATGATTTGGAATTTGTTTTATAATAAAGATATCAATGCTATTAATTTTGGCCGCGTCGTATATTTTTTTGTTCGAAATGTAGTGTAGATTTTCGGAATTTAAATTTCTGTATAAGCTTAGACACGCCCTTAAGCAATGTCTCTCGAAAACTCTAATTCTTTCCATGTATCCCGGACTAATGTTAAACCAAATAGGGCAACCGTATAATAAAAGTGGTCTCACTAAAGTTTTATAAGAAATAATTTTGACTTTTTTATCTAAATGTTTCGAGAAAAATAACCGTCTAATTTTGTTGAATGAATTTTTCGCTTTTTCTAATTGTGTTCTAATGTGTTCGTTGTAGTATAAATATTGGTCGAGAATAATGCCTAAATATTTTACCGATAATTTTTGTTGAATTTGTTCACCCGTTGAATTTTGCACGATTTGTAAATTTTTCCAATTTTTCCTTATGTTTCGAGAGACTTTGCTTAAAGGCGGTCGGAATAATATTAGGTCGCATTTGTTAACATTAATTTTGAGTTTCGAATCGTTACAATAATTTTGAATTTTGTCGAAATCATTTTGTAAGAGCCTCTGAATTTGTTCAATTTTGTTTCCTGAATTATAAATTATTAGATCGTCCGCATATGAAATTGAATTTCCAAACCAGTAGCCCAATCACTTGTAAAAATATTAAATAGTATAGGCGAATTTACCATACCTTGTTGGAGCCCGTTGCAGACTTTAAACTGTAATTTTGATTTATTTGTCCGATATCATGTCCGAAATTATTCTAATTAAATGTTTTGGTAACCGAAAATGTATTAATTTGTAAATTAGCCCGTCAATCCAAACCGTATCAAAAGCTTTCTCGAAATCTATTAACAACGCGCCCGTGCAATAATTTTTATTAAAATTCCAATGAATGTCCGAAACTAATTTATTGATGGCGTGCACTGTCGAGTGTTGGCGTTTAAATCCATGAGCTAGACCTCGATAGCGTCCTGTGATCAGTGTGTGTGACAGTGAATTTTCACACATTTATCATTTTCTCCAAAAGGTTATTCACATATGTGACAACTTGTCTGTGATTTTGCAACTATATCAGTTAAAATCATTGGTTCAATATTTTGTAATATTTTGCTACCATTTCCAGCAATTGTCTTTAACTCATTTGTAAACCATTTTTGACAATCTAATCCCCTATAACTTCGAAAATAACTCAAATCGTTATTATACGAACATTTAAAATAATAGCCAACACTATATGCTATATGTTCTTGAAATTTTACGGTTTTAGCATGTATTCCGCTCTCAGAATTTAAAGGTTAAAGCAAACTTTCAAAATCTGCGTAAATTATGAATGTGGAACCATTTCTTTAAAATTATAATTCTTAAACATTAACCACTTATTTACTCAAAATGGTTGATCTGCTTAATTGTCATGGGAAAAGTAATGCCTTCCAACTTTAATACTGTTATATAGTGTGGATAACTTGATATACGATTTGAATTTCTCTTTTTAGGATAAAGAGCAGATACAACTGCCCAAGAAAACATGCATTATCACTATTTTTTACATTAATACAAGCAAGTTTTCTTTTAACTGAAAGCCGTAGATCAAATGCTTCATATTTTTTTATATTTATATGTAGTAAGATTTACTATTGAAACTAATGACCAACCGCTATCCCTTTCTTTAAATCCATCTAACTGTTTTAAAGTTGATGTCTGAATATTTTTGATATACCACTGTCTTACATTTGAATCTTTCTCAATATTATTGCGATATTCTGTGGTGAATTTGTAGTAAGAAAAGGTGATCAAATCATTAGTGAATACAAATATATATCCACTATACTTGTATTCACTAATGATTTGATCACCTTTTCTTACTACAAATTCACCACAGAATATCGCATTCACTTTTAAACAAATATGTTCATTCACAATCTTATTAATATGAAAGACAAATAATTCTTTCGCATTCTCCGAAAAGATTCTAGGATCTTTATAGCCCAAATTAATTATTACTCCTATCTTGATTCGTGACTTGAAAGCCGATTCCACGAATTCCCATGCTAATAAATCGGATGATTTGCTCTATATTTTTCAATATCCTATAAAACCCTTTTATATGCGAATTCAACTCTCCAACTAATGTCTTCTTCCAATAGATTTACATTGCTTGAGAGCCTTAACGAACAATCTTAATAAATAATTTTTTCTTTGGAAGATCTCAAAAAGTATTGTCTTGCACTCACTTCAAATTACTTTCACAATATGTTATCCACTTTTCCTTCTTTATTTTTGAAGACTTAGATAACTCAACTAATACCAAAAAACAATACTAATAATTGTGAATAATATGAAAATTTCAGTACTAATTTTAATTACTGACTGATCCATTTTATTTTTATCACAGAATAACGCGGCAAATAGACGACTTTATTCAACAAAATGTTAAAAAGGAATGTTCAACGACGAATGTGTAAAACCTGTTAAAACCTAGAGCAACTTTTGATTTTCAACAGTTGTGGAATTAATTCTCACAATTTTCTCATAAACCAATAAAAAGAGAAACCTTTAAGGAATTTATTCATAGAACATTTTACAGAATAACTAATAATAATTCACAAAATTACTTAAATCTACAGTTCAATCCTGATGATGGTTCACTTCATTAACATAATCCTGTGGGCCCTTTTTGAATATCAAATTTGCTTCTCCATTTTTCAGCATGGTATATCTGCCTGACTGAAACAAATCGATATTCTCATCCGCTACTCTCGTATATCTTTCAGGTAGATATAGCTGATAATCTAACAATTCCAAGACGATCCTCGGACCGTATTTTGTCTTCGTTCTTCGGGCCGAAAAAATTTTGTAGGGTACCTCAGTAAGCATGTCTCTCACGCTGACATTCTCTTTCAACGTGAGAGAGTTCCACTTGTCGAGAGTGTCACCACTTTTAATTTTTTTATTATTCCCGAAAGGCATAACATCACCTTGCTTACATTTAACTGAACGTTCTTTAGAATTCATTATGAATTGCACGACTTCTGAAATTAAACTAAAATCTTTACGGTATAGCAGGACAAGAGTTTAAGTACTTCAGTGATTTCAAAAATGCCATAGAACCCACACATCCTGCGTTAATTTGAAATTAATCCAATGTGTGAGAAAATAAGAGATATCAAAACTGGAATTGAACTTAAATATTTACACTATAGCAGGGCAAGATCTTTAGCATTTCAGCGATATCAAGACTTCATACAAACCACATCCTGCGATAGCTTGAAATATAGTCAATGTGACTGAAAATTAGAGATAGCAAATCTGTTTCTATCCAAATATTAAAAACCCACTTCCTTCACTTATTTTCTCACTAAATATTATCACAAGCTTTAACATTCCAACGACGTGAAAACTTCATACAAACCACATCCTGCGATAGCTTGATATATAGTCAATGTGACTGAAAATTAGAGATAGCAAATCTGTTTCTATCCAAATATTAAAAACCCACTTCCTTCACTTATTTTCTCACTAAATATTATCACAAGCTTTAACATTCCAACGATATCAAAACTTCATACAAACCACATCCTGCGATAGCTTGAAATATAGTCAATGTGACTGAAAATTAGAGATAGCAAATCTGTTTCTATCCAAATATTAAAAACCCACTTCCTTCACTTATTTTCTCACTAAATATTATCACAAGCTTTAACATTCCAACGATATCAAAACTTCATACAAACCACATCCTGCGATAGCTTCAAATATAGTCAATGTGACTGAAAATTAGAGATAGCAAATCTGTTTCTATCCAAATATTAAAAACCCACTTCCTTCACTTATTTTCTCACTAAATATTATCACAAGCTTTAACATTCCAACGATATCAAAACTTCATACAAACCACATCCTGCGATAGCTTGAAATATAGTCAATGTGACTGAAAATTAGAGATAGCAAATCTGTTTCTTTCCAAATATTAAAAACCCACTTCCTTCACTTATTTTCTCCCTAAATATTATCACAAGCTTTAACATTCCAACGATGTCAAAACTTCATACAAACCACATTCTGCCATAGCTTGAAATAAAGTCTATGGGACTGAAAATTAGATTTTATCACTTACGCGCGGAAATAAATTTAAAATCGAATATGAAATTAATTTATTTATTTAATTAAAAAAATGATATTCAATATCATTCGTACAGTATGCACATTTTGGAGGAGAATAGTTTAATAAAGCATCATTAGTATCGAAAGCTCTATTTTCAACCACAAATGATAAACTTCCCTCCAGCTCTACTGTATAGCATTGTAAACAGCATGGTTGTTGATTATACAAGAAGTAATTCAAGAAAATTTTTATTTCCTGTGAATTGTCTTCATCTTCTTCACTATCCTCCAGCTGATCACCTAGCTCAGCTCCAATTGCTGAGAAGTTACTCGTAGTAGCACATCTTCTACGCTCCTGTCGGCTAAAGTGTCTTCCAAAGATGTATCTCGACAGTCGAAAAGCTGATCTCTCGGAGCCATAATGTACTCGCTCAGACCCTTCTTACCGCGAATTTCTTGCCACTCTGCTGTTAATTTATTTTAATTTTTTTCGTATAGTTTCAATTTTTCCGTTAGTAGTAGATTTTAAGAAATTTCTTTTAGTGCACAGTCACTTTGGTACAACTGTACTCTTTATCAAATTTAATAAACGTTTGGATGTTTTTTAATAGTTAGTTTACCGATGTTTCGTGCACTTTCAAACAACTTTTCGTAGCTAATTCATAATACTTTGACGACGTTTCTGCACCTAATATTAATCCTTTTAAACTATGGAAGTAACTCTTTTGCAAAACAAACGCATATGCTCGCCACGCAACTCTTATCTCTGGCAGGCCGGAACTCAAAGCAAAATATCCAGTACCGGCATACCCAGTTCAGCTTTGCTACTTTCTTATATTTAACTGGGAGCAATTTTTATCGACAAGACGCTTTAATAATTACCTCAAAATCATATCATTTTATCATTTTAAACAAAATATTTATAACCTGAAAGTCATTGTAGACCAATTAGGACATGTTAAAACAATTTTAAACCCGTTTCAATAGAACCAAATGATAATGTCATACAAATCAGAAATCACTACAACAATTTTACACACAAAACAAAAATTTTCAAAAATGTGATCCCACTTTTAAAATGAATTTTTGAGAAGATGCAGGTTAGTTATTGGGAGCGCTATCAGAACTGTTTAATAGTCAGGTTTCAAATCTTGCAACCAAGGTGGATTTTGAGTCTATGAAGAACGAACTAGTACAGCTAAAAAAGAAAACAATGAGATGCGAAGTGATCTAAGAGATCTTGCAACTCGAAACAACGAACTGTCTGAACGGTTAGAACATGTGGAAGCGCAGTTTAGGGAAAGAAATCTTGTTTTTAGGGAAATTCACGACGACAATCAAAATACACCTGAAGATGTAAGAGCGATGTGCATTGAGATCTTTAAAGTTAAAGGGCAAATTGGAAACTTTAGGGCAACAAAAATCAGCACGAATGTAAACAAAAACCCTTCGTATTTGCTTGAATTCTACTCTACGAATACAGTTCATGAAATTTTAACAAATTTTAAAATGCTAAAAGTTTTAAGTATAATTACACACAGGGACTACTCAAATAGTATTAGAAATAAACGAAAAATTTTATTTAGGATTAGGAAAGATTTATTCAATTTACAAAGAGATGTTAAAATTAGCATACGCGATGATAAAATGGTTGTAGGAGAATATCGTTTTACTTGGATTGATGGTAGATTGGTATATGGTAATGTGCTAGGTGCAGTAGTGCTAGGTAGTTTATATGGTAACAAAGCGGAAGTAAAAAATATAATATGCAAATCTGAAAATAATTCAATAAATGCCTCTGTAAAACCTAAAGAAACTAGTAGGAATGTTGACCGCATAACTGAGCTACCAGTCTCAAGTACGGATAGCCAATAGGAAGTAACCGTCTGTCGAGATTCCCATAGTGTCAGCTGCACAATGGAAGAATTGGAAAGGGATAGTTCATATAGTATTAATGTAATTAAAAATATAGAAAATATACATAATAATTTAGAATCCCTTGAAATCACGATTGAAGAAGATAAATTGCTTAAAGTCTTATCTTATAATATCGCTGGCTTTCGAGCCAAAGTAATCTTCCCAGGTTTTTTTCATATTATTAAAACATATGACATATTCTGCATTTTTGAAACTCATGTCGAAGAGCAATGTTATAATTATTTTTTGAAGTATTTCGGTGGTTATGAGTTATGTTGGGTAACCGCAACTAGGTCCCCACAATATAGAAGATCCAGTGGGTGGGGGGTGGGGTTCATATGGTGTCATGATAGCCCTTTAATAGAATTAAAGTATTACGCGCAAACAGTGTACCTTCTGCCAGCTTATATTAATGGCAGCAAATGGCAAGAGGATATTAACAGCTTTGAGGAACTAATGCATTTTTTTTAAGTAGTAAGAATATTATTATACTTGGGGATTTCAATGTAAGTATAGGACAGGAACAGACAATACCTGAGGAACAAACCTAGGACCTAGTCTTAGAAGTCAGAGAGTCTCAAACGATTTAGTGCTGAACAGCAAAGGGAGAAAATTGTTGGACCTATGCGAAGAATATGGATTGATAATTTTAAGTAGACGCACTCATGGAGAGCACAGTTTCCACAAATAAATGTTAATTTGCCTCCATAAATTAACATTTATTGGTGGACAATGAAAATGTAATTGACATTGCTGCAGTTTCTGTCAGGTTTTTAGTAAGTAATGAAGTAAACTCTGACCATTTTCCCATATCTTTCTATTTAGAACTTTGCTACCCTTGCCAACGCCATCTTGATAACTACAGGCCGTAAGGTAGAGCCAGTTTTTGGCCGTGACGTCACACAAAGTGGAATAAGTTGAAAAGTCAACATTCTGTTATCCAAAGTTTTGTTTTAATTTTAAGAAATGTGATGAAGTTTTAAACTCATTCGAAGCAAAGGCTGAGAGTGAACCGTATAAAGAAATATTAGTGGTAAAAGTTTTTTTAACATTTTAATTTTTTAGTTAAAGTGAAAATTTCGTCTAATTTGCCTCGGACTTTTCAGTAATATTGTGTGAGTTTCAGACATTATTTAAGTGAAATAACTAGTGTGTGATAAAAGTAACTTGTAAGATAATGTCGTGAGAAAGTTTCATTTAGATTTAATTATATATACGTGAGTTATCGTCGGTCAAAATATATAGCAAATACCCAAAAGAAATATCAAATGAACGGAAAGTAATGACGTCGTGCTCTTTAACCTAGCAGATGTAAACAAATATCTTATTAAAATCTGCTCAATTGCTTTAAAAGTGAAAGCAATTAAATTATTTTTATTATAAGTAATAGGATAATAGTTTTGTGGTGATAAAATATTTGTGAATTTAGAGATTTGTATATTTTTTAGCTTATTTAAAAATTTTGTTGGTAAATGGGGTGCAATCTACTGCCAACTTTTACAATTAAAGAGTTGGCTTAGATTTTCCTCTAATTGCTGGCATTATGCAACACATTATAAAAGAAAATGAAGAAATAATTTAAAACTTTATTTGGGAGAATATGTGCAATTAGTAATTTGAAAATCTTACTATTTGTTGGTAAATGGGGATAAATCTATTGATAACTTTTACAACTGAAGAGTTCGCTTAGATTTTTCTCTAATTGCTAGCATTATACTACAAATTTTAAGATAAATATGAAGTCTTCTACCAGGTACCGACATATGTCATCCCTAAAAGTTTCAAAGCCACTAAAAAGAATACTCCCAGAGCTAAACTAATTAGCCAATAACACCAAGTTTTTCAATTTCCAAATAAGAACAACAAATAAGAACTAGTTCTTGATCGTAGATATGCTTAGCATAATCCTAAAATTATCCTAATTATTTGTGTAGATGCGACGTTACTTCTTGGAACAAGCTGACCTTCGTTTCTAGAGAAGAATTTCTTTCAAACATGCCCTTGAAAAGCATATAAAAAACAGATAAAAATTGATGCAGAAATGTTGGACTATAAAACAGCACTGGCGCTCATTTTTGGAACTGGCGCTCGGTCTGTAGCGAAGTACTATTCTTCTGTATTCGCTCATTTTTGGACCGCGTAGGTTCGATCATTTTTCACCTTATACAACTGCAGTGCTTGGTTTATCTATAAACTCTTATCTAAAACATAGAATACTAATTCTCCTTTATAATATTTTGAACAGTAATGAGCCGGAGTATCTCAGAGAATTCTTTCAGGTTTCCATTTCTAGACGTCACCGTAACATTATAATACCTAGGTTCAGTACAGCTGTTTTGGAGAGTTCTTTCCCTGTTCAGGCTGCCCGTCTTTGGAATGGTCTTCCTTCTTTCGTTCAGTCGGCACACTCTGTCAATGCGTTTAGGACGTTGCTCAAAGCTCATATTCCCTAAACATTGTCTTAAATCCCAGTATGTAAACACTTTTAGATGCCTATCTGCGAGTCAATTGACTTATACTTTACTGATATTGTTTTTTTTGTTGGTAATAAAATTTATATACATATAATAATTTAATAATTTTATCTTTATTCTCTAGTTTTAATTGTTTAGCTTTTATCGATTAGTTTTTTTTATTTTTCTATTTTTGTTTTTTTCTATTTTTTTTTCTTTCTTGCAATGTTAATGATTACATATGAAATGTTAGTTAGTTAGTATATTTTCCCTAAAATTCAAGAATTTCTAGTTCCAGTTTCTATTTATTAGTACGTATAAAAGATTTGTAAATCTTGTGTACATCATCCATGAAATATATATATATATATATTATTATTATTAAAAAAAAAAAAGTACGAACAGAATATGTAGCACTGTCACTTTTGAAATTTTTCCTGAAAGTAGCGTTGTTATCCTTAAGTATTCAAAAGTTGCTTCAAAACTTTTGAACTCAGTGAAGCAACAATACAACTTAACAGAAATAAAAGCACTTAGCACTTATTCCGCTTTCCTCTGAAATCTTTTTCCACAGTTTTGCCTGCGTTTCTAGGTTTTATATTCCGGATGTGATAGATCCCAGAATGCATGTTGTTTCCGAATAGTTTTAATTAAATTTTCCTCTAAAATCGTGCTTCAAATCCATTAATTAAGAAATGTAATGATTGTCACAGGAGTCGCACAGACGAAAAGTTTTTCAAACCTGCACGGAAAAGGGTCATATGAGAATCACGCGTGATTCTAACGCATGCGACTTTAATTGTGTACGGCATGCGATACTTGTCTATACTTGCAGTTGCAGTGTTGCAGAGATTCCACAGAGGAAGTTCAGATATTAACACAAGGATTGAAATCCAAAATTACTCCAAACAATACTTTTGAAGGTCTTATTTAAATTTATTTTAAAGGTCTGATTGTGTCAGATGTATAATTATATATTTATCTTGACGGTCTCATGTCTCCTTGTACGGTTCATAACTTATATCATATTGATAGCAGAAAATAGAAATAATTTGTAACATGTATTTTATGGCCGAAAATGAAATAATTATATAAAGAATTCACATCACTTCTTTCAAGGAAATAATACATAATATTAACATATAAGTTAAGGAAATTAACTTTTCGATAAAATATAAAAGATCAAAAATTTAAGGAACTCTTTTATTTTAAAATTTATTCCAGAATTTAATTTGCTTCTTAATAGATCTACAGTGCACTTAAAACTGAAGTCATACAATTCATAAGTCTTATCTTAGCAAGCCGAAGAAACGGTGAGTCAGCAGCGTCCGGTTTTGAATATCAGTTCAAAAGAAGCAAAGGTTTGAGGCACGAAGTGCTGTGTCAGGTGCATGCGCGGTTGTGGGCACTTAGTAAAAGTGCTGATTGGCATTTTTTTGCTAACTTAAATTAATATCAGAATGTCGCGCCTTAGTTAAAACTTGAATCGGCCTTTTAAATCCTTTAACACACCTACGTCATACACTTCGATGAAACTTACTTAGGATCCCAGAAGATAGCTGGTACAGTCTTTTCGAAGAAATGTAATACTTTATAGTTTTCGGAGATTTCAGACTAAGAAAAGCAAAACAAAAATAGAGATCGCAATTTCTTTAATCAAAATAATTACCGATAGCTTTTTCCTCTTTTTATAATTCAGCCACGGTTAAACTTCAAGAATTAATTTCACCCCAGGACGAAGCTGAAGGAACATTCGTTTGAAAGCTTGTTTTAGGCCAGAGTCACCAATGTTTAAGTGGATTCACTTACTTAGTGAAAGACCACATCGAATTTTTGGGGTTCGAGTTCTAAAAGAACATCGTCTACTACCACATAATTTCCTTGTAAAAAATATACAATAATTGAAGCTTTAATGATGTTGCTTCATATCAAAATTGTTGGCAAGTTCCATTGTTATCAGACCAGTGTTGCACCCTATGTCCAGAATTTCTTTATCTTTAAATAAATCTTTGTGTTCAGTAAAAACATCGAGCGGTAGATCATGAAATTCATTGAAATTACGGTATCCATAATATCTGCTGCGGTTGCCGTGTAAAAATTATAAAATTTTAATGAAGCATTTGTTTTCTTTCTATTTCGATTTTGCTCTTCTTTATAACTTTTTTTTCGTTTGATTCGATAATGGAATTCAGACTCAGAAATATCTTGTCTTCATTCTATTAATCCTCTTTTTGCTACAGTTGCGGTTCTGTGGAGTACTACTCTGGATCAATTAAAGTATAAACGTCGTCTAATTGAATTACTTACCCATTCCTTGCGTCAACTGCACCTACATAGGAAACTGCAAAGATATTTAAACCATTTAGGAAATTCCTATTCCTGAGTGCTGAATCCCTCGTAGTAATTATATATGTCCTTTTATCCTTCGTTGTAAGCGCTCAATCCCTCGTAGTCCTGATGAGTTCAAAAATTGTTGCCCAATCTGTAAACTGACTTCATTTTAAGAGTACTAAATCCTTACCGTAGTTGTAATTCCCATAAAATCCCGCGAATATCTCAAATAAATGTCCGGTGTTATATTATGTACTACCACAGAAGAAAACTGCCATCTAAAAGTAAAAACTTAAAGTAAGCTTATACTCATTATAGTAAATTATAGTAAAAGCAAAAATTAACAAAACTGCAATTAAAAATATCACAGTGGAAGCAATAATAAATAAAACTTAAATTTAAGATATCACAGTGGAAGCAAAAATAAGAATATCACAACTTAACAAAAAACTGAAATGTAAAATCTAAAGATGTTAAAAGCGAATTTACAATACAAATAAAAAATATCACAGGCATTAAATTTGGTTTAAGACAGCTAATTTTCTTCTTTTACTTATGGAATCTGCAATAAAGTGAAGTGTGTTGTTGATGTTTTTACAATTACATTACATTATTTAAAAATATATTGCTCCATGTAATCGCTATTTTTATATAGAATGGATAAAATGATTTTCCACAAATGCACGAGTTAAAGTTACTATTCATTTCAAATTTTCCTAAAATTAAAGTATATAAAAATTGCTTCTGATTACGAAGACTCAAAAAATCTAATTCAAAATCTTTGGAAATTATTACTTGAGAAACTTGATACGCGCTAATTGATAATTCCATGAGGAAATCAGTTGGGTATTTCAAACCACCACGGTCTTAATTTTGCAAGTAAACGTTTTCCTGATCGAAGTTATCAATTTACATATGCGTTTAGTTATTAAACTGGAGGAGCAATGAACCCACTTTGCTTTATTGCAGATTCCGTTTCCGACATAACCACAACGACAACGTCGAGATTTCTAACCAAAATCTCTTCGATGTTATCAACAACGCAAGCTATCTCTTTTTCCTCTTCATGGAAATCTAAAATGAAATCCTTAATATAAATTTTCTCTTTGGAATGCGATTGGAGTTTTAAAATATGCCTTACTTTCAATTTTCTTTTCGACTTTAAAATTTACTGAACAGAAACATTATAATAACATCCACTCATATGTCTATATTTTCCAAAACGATCATCTAATGGATCAGTTTGGAATTTCTCTAACAATACATAATTAAATTTTAGGTCTTTCAGAAGAGAATCACAATGAAATATAGTATAAGCAGAAGTGGAATGAAGCAGGGCGGATTGAGTCTCTAAAGAAAGTTTTCCAGTGGTCTTTTTACCAGTAGATGGGTAAGGAGAGTTGAGATCGTCCGACGCTTGGAGCCTGAACGAGGAACGAAAGATATATTCTCTTTTGATCAAGATTCTTAATCGGGTAGGCATATATTTGCCTTAAATGAACCCCCTTTTTGGGATGTTTAACGTTGACTATATGCCACCATTTCAGAAAAATTTCAATAAAGAAGAAGTGTGTAAACTTTCAGAACCTAACTCAATTTGAAATTCCTTTAGCGCGATAAGGTTTTTTTCATCGAAAATTTTGGGCACAAAAAGTACATTTTGCCGATCAATATTTTGAGGGTAAAGCGATTTTGTAGATAATGCCGGAGCAAGCTTTAAAGTGGAACTTCGTTCCTTTTGGAAGATATATTTCAAATGTTGGATTTTTGCCATTTGAACATTATCTTGATTGTAGGGATCGTCAAAAGGCGGAAAGCGAAAAGTTTGATTTTCCTCATTTAACCAGTTATTTCTAATTGTTTTAAGAAGATGAACAGAATCAAAGAAAAAAATATTTTTTCCTGGTAGGTATGGAGAATTAATAAACTCTGGAGAATAATCAACTCTTAATTAATAAAGGGTTGCAGTTCTTTAGAAGGAGAAAATGACTTAAACAGTTTTCGATTTACTTGATTGTTGTCGGAAATAAGAGCGACTACTTCGTAGCCAATTTCATATAAGAGACTCAACATTTCCTTTGTGACACTTTCCAAATAGTCAGAATCTAGTTTTTTTACGGGATATAATCAGACAACGTCTTTATTTTTCGATAACAAAGAAGTTATCATGGATGTTTGAACAGTGGTGGCAGCTGTCGGTTCCTCTTCGGATACATTTCTTGCCAGTCTTCTATTTTATTGGCTTTAAAGGAAATAACTGGCTTAACATATATTTGATCTAACAGAAGATTAATATATTTCTCGCGGAGTTAAATTTCCTGTATTAAAGGTTTTTAAGTAATTAGGGTGGGGTAAAACTAAGCCGCTACAATCGCGGAAAAACCTGTATGTAACTGGAAATTGGTAAAAAAAGACATGAAAAACAATCATATCAGAAGAATAACGATTTCTGTCAGAAAATAATAATCCAAGTTGCTCTTTAATAAATTTTAAAGCTTTGATTTTATGTTCGTCCAGATTCCATTCTGTTAATAAATCTATTTTCGCTTTAATATTATCAACTTTATCTTAGAAAGAGGTTTCATCTATTTATAAATCATCTAAATGTTTAATTAAATCATTTAATTTTGAAAATGTGTTACATTTACAACCCGACCTTAAAATGAATCTGACCGACCGATTTGAAAGTTGTGCGTTTTCCGAATATAATTGAACTTCTAAATTGTTATCCATTCAAAGCAACAGACAATATGAGGCACTTCTTCAAATTAAATTTTGAAAAAAAATCTTATTTGGATCTGTTTTAAAACTCCAATTTTGCAAATTGAATTTTTCGGTTTTCTTCTCTATATCCTCTAAATAATTTATGTCATCTTCACGCAGATGGGCTTCAGTTTTTTTTTTTAACAATTCTTCTTCTGTTTTCGGGATCTTGCCTTATACCTTGCATGGACCTTACAACATTAAATAAAATTGGTACTGCGTTTATTTTAAATTACATTTCTTTCTATATACAGGAGTTTCTGTTTCTAAAAATTTCTTTTTGAGTTAATTGCTTCTTATTTATGAATACTTTACCATCGGTGCAATTTAAAATATCATATTTTATTATGGCAGATTCTTCAAAATGCAAGGAGCGTGCCCTCGAATGCTGATTAATGGAGAGGTTTTCGGTCGATATATTAGACAGCTATACATTGCGGAGCATGACTATAAATGCAGTCAAAAAATGCTTATTTTTGCCAATTGTTTTGTCAAATCCCGATATTCTTTATTGATTTTCAGAGATTGGAGAGAAAGAGTACTACACAAATAAATTTACCAACAGGTGATCACTAAAAGTACCGGTAGCTGCAAATTGCCCTGATTTTGGCGGAGCATGACTATAAACGCATGCAAATAATTTTAAAAAATTGAATAAAAAAACAAACATAAATGTAATTTTTATAATGTGTCTGACCAGTTTTATTGCTAATAACTTTAAAAAGTCTGTTTGGCAGACTTTTTAATAAAATTTTTATTATCGTATTGTCGATATTGCACTATGCTTGAATGATGGCAATTTTTAGATCAGCTACAGTATTATACTGTTTGTTATCCTTATAAATATGCCTTGCTAGGAGTCCCCAATTATTTTCAATGGGATTAAGGTCTGGAGAACAAGTGGGCCATGCAATTACTTGAACGTTATTATCCATAAACCACGAATTAGTGACACGACCCACATGGATGCTGGCGTTGTCCTGTTGAAAAATCCAGTAATGTGTACCTCTGCGCCACATAAATGGTAATAAATTCATTCGCAGAACTCGATGTACTCGGAAGAATTCATTCGATTACTGGGAAAAGCCAACTCCAGCATTCCAACAGCACAGAATGCTCCCCAGACCATAACACTGCCTCCACCAAAATTACGCTTCGAAAATAACTTGGGATCCTTCCGCAAATCACGCCAATACTCATTGAAACCATCTGGTCCATCCAAGTTAAATTTTTTCTCATCAGAAAAAATTATCTTCAAAAAAAAAAGTTTCAAAAATTTATCGAAAACAAACCTTTATGATTTTACCTTGGAGAAGTTGGTTTGCATATTTGTTCGCGCGAATTCCAGCCTTGTTGATTTGTGGCGCGCTAAAATTCGCGGTGCCGATTTCAGTTTCTGGCGCACAATATGGTTGGAACTCCTTAGAACTCTATGAACTGTCCATTTGAACACATTCAGTCCACAATCCTTAGCGATTTCGGCAGCGGTCTTCATACTGTTGCTTGCGTTTTGAATAATGCATCGCCTATTTCTGTCTGACATCTTGCTTTTCGGACCTCCTGTTCGGATTTTTCCATAATTTTCAGGATCTTTTAACACGTTCCGAATAACAGCGTCTGACCGACTGAGCTTTTTAGCAATTGCACGCTTGCTCAAGCCATCTTCAAAAACACCTTCACCATCTTCAAAGCACCTTGCCTACTTCCACATCACTAAGCACAATTAATACAAAATTAATATAATAATAAATTAATTTTATTATTTGGCACACTTTTTTGTTGATATCAACAGTCAATAACGTGAAGAATTGATAATATACGCACTGCGTTTATAGTCATGCTCCGTCTAAATCAGAGAAAATTGCAACTAACGGTACTTTAATTGATTTCTTGTTGCTAAATTTTCTTCTGTAGTACTCTTTCTCACTGATCTCTCAAAATTAATAAGAAATAACGGGATGTGACAAAACAAATAGCAAAACTAAGCATTTTTTGGCTGCGTTTATAGTCATGCTCCGCAGTGTATGTGTCTTATATTAATATCCTCCGTAAAAAAGAAGAAATGTGCATCTTTCAAATAGGATGTACATTTAGGAACGCAGCAATTCACAGGCATCTATGAAGTTAATTTAATTTATTTATTAATAATGCAAAACCAGATCATGTTATTTTTTTATTTATTTATTCAGAGGAATTGAGACGTATCTATAGAGATGCGCGGAATATTTGCAATTCAGCAAATAGTCGGGCAAAGTTCAATTTCGACCAGAACATCAGACGGAAGGTTTTTTCTACCCAAAAGGGTAGTAAGGGTTTCTGGTCTCTAGTAAAAACCGTAAAGAACAATTTCACCTGTTCGTCAACACCACCACTCATTTATAATGGGAATGTTTTTACTGACTCATTGGACAAGGCCAACCTGTTTGCTGCTAATTTTGCTGCTAATTCATACTTACCACCTTCATCGCAGCCACTTCCATCTCCATCACAATGTACTAGTAGGCAAAAGATGCTACACTTTCGCACTCGCGAAGTTTTTAGAGTACTTTCAAAACTCGACGTGTCCAAAGCTACTGGCTCTGATGGTTTCTCGCCCCTTATTTTAAAATGCTGCGCCTCTGCTTTGGCTAAACCTCTGCGCAAACTTTTTCACCTGTCATATTCAACAGGAATGTTTCCAAGTGTATGGAAACTTGCTCATGTCCAGCCGATACTTAAAAAAGGAGAGGCATGCGACCCCTCTAACTACAGACCAATTGCACTAACCTCGATCATATCTAAAGTTTTTGAATCACTCATCAACTCTCAGCTGTTGAAATATCTAGAAAGCAACCATCTTATCAACGATTGCCAGTACGGTTTCCGCACAGGCCGCTCAACCGGAGACTTACTAACGGCTCTAACGGAACGTTGGGATCATTGTCTTCATAATTCTGGTGAGTTTGAAATCGTCGCTCTTGATATTTCAAAGGCTTTTGATAGAGTCTGGCATGCTGCCCTTTTAGCCAAACTTCAAACATTTGGTCTGCATCCTACCCTCGTTAAATGGATAGCGAGTTTTTTGTCAGGCCGTTCAATTCGTGTAGTAATTGACGGAGTTACATCTGATTCCTACGACATAAATGCCAGTGTACCTCAGGGTTCAGTTCTTTCACCAACCTTATTTCTTCTTTTTATTAATGATCTCTTATCCCTTACTCTCAATCCTATTCATAGTTTCGCCGACGACAGCACCCTTGATTTCGCGTACTCATTTGATTCTGTTATGAATTCACGTGGAAATGCTACAGAAGCCAATCGGGAACGCATGTTTAGATCATTAAACAACGACATTTCCAAGGTCCTTGCTTGGGGCAGAGCAAATCGTGTTACGTTTAATGCATCCAAAACCCAATGCTGTTTAATGTCCCTTAAAAACGCCCAGTTCACCCCCAACCCATTTCAGTAGACGGAGTGAATATACCCAATTCACCCTCCCTAAACATCTTGGGTATCGAGATATCCAGCAATCTTAGCTGGACTGATCATATATTTGCAATCGCTAAAAATGCGATGAAATGTTTGGGTTTTCTACAGAGATGTAAGAAATATTTCACCCCACCTGACTTAGCGCTGATCTACAAGTCCCACATTAGGCCTAGACTTGAATATAATTCCCATACTTGGCCAGGGGCCGGACACACCGCACTGTCAGCGTTAGACAAAGTCCAGCGTAAAGCTGTTAAGCTTATTGGCGATCCCTCAATCTCTGAGGGTCTTGACTCTCTGGAGCATCGACGGAATGTCGTTATTTCCATGGCCGTTGCTCTAACGAAATTGCTAGCCTGATTCCTTGTAGACTCATGACAACGCGCGATACAAGATCAACAAGCCGCTCCCACCCCTATACTCTCCAGGTCAAATTTGGACGTACCGTCAAATTTCGGGAATCTTTTCTAAGCAGAACAACACGAATGTGGAACAGTTTACCATCTTCTGTTTTTCCCTCGTCTTATCAGCCTGAAACTTTCAAACGGGGCGTACATCGACATCTCCTTCACCCAAACTCCTAACCCATTTCCCTCATCCTTAATTCCTTTCCTGCCAAGGCTGTGCTTAAGCATCATAGGGCATCCCCTGAGCTTTGGCATCATCATATATATAAAAAAAAAAAAAAAATTTGAATCAGTACCACTATGCGTCTGGTAAGACCATAAAATGAAGAT
Organism: Leptarthrus brevirostris; assembly: GCA_964036015.1. Lineage (NCBI taxonomy): Eukaryota > Metazoa > Arthropoda > Insecta > Diptera > Asilidae > Leptarthrus > Leptarthrus brevirostris. The sequence goes on along the minus strand of OZ038371.1, from coordinate 99,871,384 downwards.
GGTCAAAAATTTGGAAGTTTATTAGTAGTACGATTATTTTTTGTTATACGATGTGGACAAATCCTAGGGGACAATCCTTTAATGCGAGTCGGACTCGCGCACCAAGGGTTCCGTTTGTTGTAAGTAACACGATCACTTACAATTTTTGTTACTTCATTATCAGAGTTTTCTCACAGCCCTTAACTTAAACCCTTGAGATGCATTTAATCCCAAACCCTAAAACCACTAAATCCATTAATTATTATCTTTTTCCAGAAAACAATTTCACAATCTCACATTCTTAAAAATTTATTTGACCCAAACAAATTTCCGTAACGCATCAAATTTCAACTGGAGCACCAATAAATATTTCTTAACATGAAAACTTTGATAATGCAAAGTAAACATTACGGCTCGTGCCGTAAATTGCTTTTTAAACTCATATGACCTTCCCCTAATAAATAAATTCTATTTACATAACATTCTTGTTATGTAAATAATTATCGAATATTTTCATTGGCTCAATCAATGAAAGGAAAGAAATGGAAGGAGAAAAAAGATCGAGTGAATAAATATTGTTGATGGTAATTAAGAAAGGGCGGTTTTTAATCAGTATTTCTTCCGATATTATGTTGTTATATTTGACAAGTTTGCTTTAATCCGTAAAATAAAGTACAAAGTGCTAAAAAGGTTTTTAGTTTTTCGTTAATTCTGAAGAAGTATATTAAGAGCTCATCAGTGAAAATAATAAAAGACTTAACATCAAGTGATTGTTTTATAATTATTCTTGAGTGAAGTGAAGAACTTGCGGAGTAATATTTGGAGTGATTTGAACACTTCCAACGAAGTACATCAGGGCTGGTGCAACTTAGACAAAATCACTCTCAGTCCTAAGTTCCCCCTAGTTAATAAAAAGGGGGACTTGAAACACGTACCCTGAAAGGTTGCTGATTTCTAAACAACTGCTAGTTAGATACGTCGTTTTATTTTTCCTGTAATATTTACATAAACCTCTATCAACTCTAATTATCTAAGATTTTTCACTTTGCAAATTTCGCTGATATGAGTGGGGAGTGGATTTTTTTAAACATCAGAAGTCGAAAATTCTGCGGTATAAAAGGAAATGAATATATTTTATGATGTGCAAATGAAGCCCTTCCATATGATACCTCACTTGACCAAGTAACCCCACATTTAAATTTTTACCCCATCTTTCGACCCCTTTTGCAATCGAAATGAAAATATTTTTTTAAAATTTGCAATTAAGTTGGAAGAGTTTTACATCAAAAAGTGAGAACGTACTCACGTGAATGTTACAGAAACTGGCTACAGGGTTCCATTTTTTCCCATTTTGGTACGCAACCCTAAAAAGTGCCAAGAACTGCGACAACATCCACTATTTTTTCCAAAAAGTGTAAAAGTTCAGTAGTTTTTTCTTAATTATCTTTTCATAAACTTTTTTGAATAAATTTTTTGTTTGGCGTTTGTCCATGCTTAAAAGCGAGTTGAGCTGTGAATCAAAACAGATCAAAACATCAAAACTGAAAAGTCACCGAGCACTGAGGAGATCATGAATAAAATCGACAAAGAGTTTGGAAATTATAATGGCTCGCGCAGATTTAGTAAAGAAAAATTTACTACTGATGTCCCTCCTTTATTGGGAAAATGTTTTTAAAATTAGAAATTTAGAATTGACCAAATGGAAGTCTGCAAAGATTACTCGCGAAAATGAATTGTAACACCTAAAACAAAACATTAAAAGGTATATTCCGCGCGAAAAGAAATTCCCGTTTCCATTAATAATAGTTTGTCATTAATATTTAAATATCTCACGTTGTTCCGTCAAATTATTTAATATCTTCCTACTGTGACCAAGTTTAAGTCAATTCTTTTTTATCTTTCCGACTCCACTGACAAATGTGCAAATCCTTCAAAGAATTAGGATCCAGATCATGACCAACTTAATCGGAAAATTTTGGAGGATCTCAGCCTACAGGGGGTTTCAGATCTGACGGGCCAAAATAAGTGGAGTGATAGATCTCAACTAGACAAACAAAAAATTGTATGGCAGGGGGGGGGGGCAATCTCAAGCGTTTGAGAGTTACAGGGTGATTCATAAATTTCAGTTTTTCATGGCTTCCACATCTCTCTTTTATTTTTAAACAAACAAACGCTAAAAAACTAGTATCCTAATGATCTTTCCAAAAATTTCAACAATTTTGATCTTACTCCTCCCATTACAGGTACAGTCACCCCCTAAAGTGAAAAAAATGGTTTGCGATTACCTAAAGTTCAGAATTTTCCCAAATTTTCGCCGAAATTCATGTAATTAGTACACCTTCTCTTTTTTATTCGATTACCCATCTTATTACCTTTCCAAAAAGGTGCAGCATGTCTACGTAGAGAAAATATGTAGAAAGTTATACTTAGAAATCCTATCCGACAATATTCTAAAAATCAACAAGTTAAAGAAATTAAACTTAAATTAATTCTAAAATGCTTTTTATTGAATTTAAAAATAATTAAAATTAATCCTGACGAGTAACAAAAGCCGTTCAAAATGTCCAACGCCACTTTGGATGCATTTCAACAATCTCCTTGTAAGTCCCTGTTTAAGGCGTATTGCAGTCAGCCTCTTCTGTATTTTCGTAGCTGCATTCCAAATTCGGCTAACTAAATCCTCCCTAATGTTAACTGGGCTTGAATAAATTTCATGCTTCATTGCTCCCCATAAGAAAAAGTCCAATGGATTAAGATCTGGAGATCTAGCAGGTCAAGAAATCGGTGTACCTCGGCCAATCCAGCTGTTAGGACATTTTTCACTTAGGATTGCCTTCACAATGTTAGTAGTATGCGCTGGTACTCCAGCGTGTTGGTGAAACATTCCGCTAAGATTATCCATAGGGTTCTCGTCTATTAGATCTGGCAGAGTATTGCCCAAAAAGTCCGCATAAATTTCACTATTAAGCACTTGCGGCGAAATGAATAGTTCTACCAAATGGTTGCCGATGATACTAGCCCAAACATTGACAATGAATCTCTTCTGGAATGAGGTCACCTTTGCGCTGTGTGGGTTAGTGTTTGACCAGGCATGGAGGTTATGGAAGTTTGTGATATCATTCCTGGTGAATTGACATTCATCTGTCCACAAAATTTGGTCCAGAAACGCTCTGTCGTCAATGTCGCGTTCCAGAAGCTACGTGCTAAATATCAGTTTTCTCTCGGAATCTCCTTCCGGTAGTCCTTGGGCTGGGTGATGATGATGTGGACCTAATCTCCCTCGATGAATAACCCTCCAAACTTTAGATGACGACACTCCTAATCGCCTTGCGACTCGTTTCGTGCTCGTCTCAGGGTCCTGCCTCACGATGGTGATTATTTGCTGCTCGACGTCGGCAGAAGTTCCCGAAGTTTCGGGTCGTGTCTCCATATCGTGTGAAGTTACACTTCCTGTTTCCTCTTTGGGGTGCTCGCCGGTTAGGGAATTTCCTTTGATATTCCAGTACAGCCGCTTTCTCTTTTCCGTCTACTACACCATGAATGTAAATACCCGCGTACTCCTCAAAAGTAAATTTTACCATTTTTTAATAATTTTTCCTTAAAAACAAACGTAATTATTGATTTGTTTGTCAACTATGATAGGTATTCTTCAATATTCAACTAAAATTTTTATAACTGTTTTGCAGCAATAATTAAAATGAATTACCTGTTCACCCAAAACAAACATTTTGGACCCTTTATATTAAAAATTTTATTTATTTAAAGAATTTCGCACCTAAAGTGCAATAAAATATTTAGGTAGTCAGGGATTTCTAAGTATCCGGTTTTTCTAATCCTTTGTCTACCTTGTCATGTTGCACCTTTTTGGAAAGGTAATAAGATGGGCAATCCAATAAAAATAAAAGAGAGGTATACTAATTACAAAATGCTGAATTTTAGGTAATCGGAAAATTTTTTTTCACTTTTGGAAGTGACTGTACGTGCAATGGTAAGAGTTAGATCAGTATTGATCAGGGATTCATCATCTGCAGCTCCATCTCAATCAACCGAAAAAGTTTTTCCTACAAACTCGCATTCCTCCTTAGCGCAGCTTGCTCCAGATGTTGATGCTACTGTTGTTTGGGTCGAGCCCGATATGGCGACGGGTACTGGTGTCGTCATCAATGTCTCTCCACCAGTATCATCCCAATCCACTTCCACCGCAACTATGGTCAACAAATTTGGAACCACCTGGACTGTATCGGAATGGGAGCAGAGACTAAAAAGACTAGGCAACAAATCACAAATCTTCATCAAGCGACCATACTTCATTCCTCCTTAAGGGCGCCCCTCATAACGCCAACGTTTCTTGGGTACATAGTTTTTTTTCCCGGAATTTTGCATTCATCCCCGTTAGCTGCTTGAAGTTACCCTCGGACGCAAGGAAATTCGCAGCCCAAAAAATACTTCCGCTGTTGGAAGAACTGTAGCGGCTGATTGAAATTTCCCCAAAAACGGCTCAGAAAGCTAAATCTGTATTTATGCATTTGGAAAAAAAGCCCTTTTTGCTTGCAATACATACATTAAAGTCTAATTACACTATACTAGGTCGAACTTTTTCATTCCCCTTTCAGTACATTGTTCCATTTCAGACTGTGTTATATTTTTTGTACGGTCGAGAAAGAAAGGGAAAAAGTGTTATCAAAACTAGCTTTCCAAAAAGAATTTATAAGTTTTAAAGTTAATATGAAAATAATAAATAATAAATTAAAGGAACCTTTTTCAAAGTACTTATCTTTCGTAATCCACTGCACAAAAGGTAACTTTATATGTTTGTTTAAAAACCATCCGAACTTTCTTTAAGGAAAAATTCTTAAGGATAAAGATCTGATAATAATGAATTAAGTCATCCGTGAAATAAAATCCTGAAGAGGAAAATCTTGGCTTAAATTCTTTTCGGAATGCTCCACATGAATTGCTAAGATGTAGCTAATAATTAAATAAAAAACTGATTTTGCTGAATACTTGGAATAATCTTTCAAAAGACGGATACCATCTATGATATCACAAGCTAACATCCTACCTGCATTACATAAAATTCCACGGAACATGAACCTGTGTACTGCGTGCACAAAGCTGTACAAATTTGTCTGATGTACGGTTTATGCCTTCAGGCTAAATGTGTCTTCATCTTGACTAATTGACAAAAAATGCTCCAGAACGGTACACATCCAAGATTGTCCTTATAACGAAGGCAAAATAAAAGGGATTCCCTTACAAGGGTTTGTGTGTTTCTTCTTTTGATGTCTCCTGGAGCTGATGCCCCAGCAATCTTTCTGAGCCATTTAATCCTCTGCCATATAAAATAAGTGTGTGCGAGTTCGTAAGAATTTGTAATGTCCTTGCCGTCCTTCAACTTTTCAACGATTTCCAAAAATGTGATTGTTTTAATTAACAGTAAGTTTTGTATTAGGTAATGTAATGCAAATCGAATAAAAAAACCAAGTTTTCTATCCATTATGTTATATGTAGGTACTGTGAAAAAATATGAACTGAAAGGTTCCATAATTATTGTTACTAGTTATTATTGTATACCATTTCATTGTTTAACACCAATATTTCGTATATCACAGTTTCGTTGGCATGGTAATAAACCGTGACCTTGTTAAGATATTTCCGGCCCTTTTCTTACTCCAAAAAAATTATCAAAGTTCAAAAATTTACTAGTAAATACATATGGGTAAACACGATCTTATAAGCCTACAATTTTATTCAGTAAAATTATGAGGTTAAGCTGTAAGTTGTTGTAGTGTTTAGTTTTGCTGGATTATCATCTAGTTTAGGTTTCTTGAGAAAAGAAGCTAAAGAAAAGCTAACCCACCTTTCTTTATCAGGATCGTGTTAAGAAGTTTTAATATTCTATAAATTTTCGTAACCTTTTTACAATTATGGAAGTTGATCAATCGATAGATCGGTGGAACTATTTATAGAGAAACTTACTGTCTCGGGATCAGGCGAGTATTTGGGGGTTTTGCTAGACTTAAAACTAAAGACAGTTCCCTAATTATCGCCTAATCGATCGGATGCGTTACTTGATCGCTCCATACTCTGTATAAGTTTTGTATAGTATTTTCGGTTCGTGTGTTTTGTGCTTGTCTGCCACTTTTTTCTAGGTCATTAAACTTACCTGACACAGGGACATTTTTTTTTTGCAATTCTGAATTCGCCCTACTATTTTGTAAGTGACTCAGTTGTTTATGTACATTGCCGGGAAATATTTTTGCTTTACACTCGGAATTACTACAGTCTGGTGAAAAGCTTCTTATTTAACTTTTTTATTTTCAAAATATTTTTGTGTCAATCTTTTCACGTGTCAGGGACATTTTTTTTTGCAATTCTGAATTCGCCCTACTATTTTGTAAGTGACTCAGTTGTTTATGTACATTGCCGGGAAATATTTTTGCTTTACACTCGGAATTACTACAGTCTGGTGAAAAGCTTCTTATTTAACTTTTTTATTTTCAAAATATTTTTGTGTCAATCTTTTCACGTGTAATGGCACTTTGCAAAGCGTGCTCTAAGGAATTTCTTTATAATGGTGTGGCCTGTGATGGCATTTGTAGTGGTACTTTTCATGGCACTTGTCTGGAGCCCTCCACTGGTGATCTTTCGTTTAAACTCAAAACTGGACAAGCTGCTTCATATCGCTGAGGTTTTGAGCAGTCGCTGTTGTCCAAGAAGACTAACGAGCTATCTTCTAAGTTTAGCGGCCTGGTCGCGTCTGCTTCACCATCGGTTTCTATCGGCCAACCTGCTGAGCCAATTATGCCAATCATAAATGACATTCGACGCGGTGTCCGGCACGTTAATCAGGACTTAGATTTGTACTCTACATTGGTTCAGTTGCCTCTGATATCAGGAGTTCCTCTCGGCTCTTCTTTTCCTCTGTCTGATGCCATAGCTGCTTCTGGTTTGGATTCTTCTCCTTCTGGAACTACATCTTCGAATGAGAACTGCCCAACTCTCCGGGATTCAACATCTGCAACTCCCCTCGATCGATCGTGAAAGTGATTCCTAAAAACCCGCATTCCTCCTAAGTGCTGCCTGCTCCAGATGTTGATGCTACTGTTGGTTCGTTCGAGCCCGATATAGAGACAGGTGCTGGTGTTGTCATCAATGTCTCTCCGCCAGTGTCATCCCAACCCACTTCTACCGCATATACTGTTAACAAATTTGGCACCACTTGGACACTATCGGAATAGGAACAGAGCCTAAAAAGAATAGGCAGCAAACACTCATCTTCACCAAGCGACCATCTCCATTCATTCTTAAGGGTGCACCTCATAACGCCAACGATTCCTGCGTCCATAGCTGTATTTCCCAGAATTTTGCATTCACCCCCGTTAGCTGCCTTAAGTAACTCTCGTCAGACGCAAATAAATCCAACAACTTCAAGATCTCCATCCCGAATAAATATGTCTGACTCATCAGTAACCCCTCCACCAAAATCTTCACTTTCGGGACCATCGAAATTTCTAAGTGGACTTAGAAGCATATTAAGTTTAACCCTAAGCCCTCTGCACCTAACCCTAAATTAAATACTAATAAAGCAAATCCCACTAACTATCCCAGAAATAACTCCAAACGACCGTCTCCCATAACTAAATCTAGTATTCAGCCTAATCGTAAGAACCTTAGGACTAGTAATAACATAATCTCCAATCACTTTTCCGCACCTCTCGCCTTTAGCCCTAAAGCTAGTGATCCAACATTTAAATGGGTAGCTCAAAATGGGAGTATTTCCAAACTTTAAACTTAGTACCCCAGTTAAGTATCCTAACTTTATATATTCTCATACCCTCAACCCCTCTGTTGCATGTACACCGATGCCCTTGTATGCGTCCATTTCAGCCGACAACCTTTCGTCTGTCCCCTCCTTTGTATACACCAAACCTTGCACCCGCTACTTCCTCCACATGCCCACCTAATTGCAAGCCATCATCTTCCTTCACTGTCGCCCCGTCTCAAACAACTTCTACCTCCGCTAATCTACCCATTCCGCTAACCAAAACTCCGTCATCCGAACATAACTCACATATCGATCCACTACTCCCACCTAAAGTTAAATTGACTTTGTGTTCTGCTGATTCCATCGATGGAAGATAAGTCTTCCCCCGTTTACGGGACCGCCTCATTTATGACAACGTAGGTCTATTTTTAGCGTTTCTGCACGACAAACCGAATTCCGTCTGTGTTGATGGTAATACCAGCACCAACGTCATGTTTAGTATACATCAAGAAGGCCTGCCCACATACTTAACCGTCTTATACCAACTTTTAACTAGGAACCATAAATCATTCTCATAAGGTTTTAGAAGATCTATCCACCTATGCTCCGTACACCAGTTCCCGCCGCATTTCCCATAACCAAAAAAGTCGAAACGACCGCTTAAACTACATTCGCTTCCTGACGCCACCCCGCTAAAGACCTACGACTCTACAATATCATAATTTGTATTTATCAAATTAACCCTGAATAAGTGTCTTCTGTACATTCTCTGCTGTTACATTCGCCCCTCTCAACCTCTAGATGCCTACGAGCCCATAATTGAAGCGATCGACACCCTGCTTGAGAAGACTAACCCCTCCGATGAATTTATTTTACTGGGTGACTTTAGCCTCCCCCGTATTCAATGACCATTGTCTGAGAACTGTTCTCACTTTGTCCCCCTGAACGCCTGTTCGGCCAAAAAGCTTTTTTACCAATTAGCTGTCCGTTTCAGGTGTCTTTCAAGTAAGCGGGTCAGGAACAACCTCGACAGACAATTACACTTATTCTTTCTTCAGACCCAGTTAACTCAGTTTTCGCAGAAGCAACCATCTCCTATGAACACCCCCACGCCTCTTCAAGCTCCGGGTCTTCTCTTTCCTTTAATTTTTGTAAAGGCGACTTTGAGAAATTAAATCACTTGCTCCTCACCTCTAATATTGGCACTATCTCAACATCTTCCAATTGACGTTTCTTTAAAGACGTTTTATTCGGAAATATACGACTGTTTTACACAATCCATCCCTCTTTCTCCCCGTAAAAACTGCTCCTCATTCCTCGTATGGTAAGAAAAAGAATTACGCTCTCTCCGTAACAGGAGAAATAAATGTTGGCAAACTTGTCTTCTAACCCAGACTGAGTCAAACTATTCTTCCTAAATATAAGCTTATACCTCTTTTTCTGAACGTTGTGATACCCTCAACTGTGAGTACCTCCAACGTATGGCAACTAGCCTCATATCCGACTCCAAGGGTTTTAATAACTTTATTAATTCCAAGAAGAAATCCAGTGGCTACCCTACTCTTCCTCCCTAAAGCTCCAGAATACTTTTTCGTCTAACCCTAAGGTTATCGCCAAACTATTCGCTAACTTCTTCAGTAAATCTTTCAGCGAAAATTCTCTACAACCTGACCTTAACTACTTCGTAAACAAATGCACTCAAACGTCGTTTACATCTTTCGACCCTGATCCCGAACTAATCGCCGCCAGTATTAACGGGCTTGAGGACGACTTTCACCCAGGTCGCGATGACATTCCGGCCATCATTCTGAAAAAATGTACCATACATCTAGTTTAACCCCTTACTTTGGTTTTCCGCCTCTCGGTCACTCAAGGGGTTTTCCCTCAATTATGAAAAAACTCGTATATTATACCCATCTTCAAAAAAGAACGACGTGTCCGACTACAGACCCATTGCTAAATTATCATCCATACCTAAACTATTCGAAAAATTTGTTTATGATTCCATGTTCTTCCACTCTTAGTGTATCTTCTCCCTCTCCCAGCATGGCTTCCTCCCAAAACCCTGTGTGCCCTGGAAAGTGGTTAATATCTTGATGTTATCTCCACCGATTTTAGCGATGCCTTCAACAAGATCTCAAATAACGTTATCCTGTTGAAACTTGATCGCCTATCCCCTCCCCACCCCCCTCCCGACATATCTGCTGCATTGAATCCTACCTCAACAACCGTCAATACTATGCTTTTTTGGCTTATCTATTTCTAACTCTATTGTTACTCGTTCCGGCGGCCCTCAGGGCAGCCACCTCGGTCCATTGATTTTCATCCTTACAATAAATGATGTTGAATGTATCATCAAACACTCAGAGCTATCCATTTATGCTGATGACATGAAAATAATTAATCATACTCTATTCACCTGGAAAATGACTTCGATTCCTGCACCACATGGTGCACGAAAAACTCTCTTGAGCTCAATGTCTCCAAATGCAAGTTCATCTCTTATTCCCGCAAACGTCTTACCTCCACCGTGAGAGTCTACATGTGTTACAGATTGGATTCGCTTATTCTAAGATAAGCTAAATTCCATCGAATCCAATCTGTCATTGGTAAACAAAAGTCAGTAAAATTCAATGAGTTTTATTTCATATATCGAACATATTCAAATGCAACTCATGAAAAAATAAAAATAAAAACCGAGAAATCTTTAACGAGTTGGATTTCATACACCGAGTTACGTTGCAACAAAGTTGCCATATAATCAAATCCAACTCATAATAAACAATGCGCTCGGGTTACCGTCGACATTCCTTTCACACGGTAGCCAAATATACGATAAGCATAAGAAGCTTGCTTAATCAGCGCGAACGAAAACGATCTACAGCAACTCTATCCAATGACAGCCATCTACATCAAGGGCAAAAGCCAAAAACGAAGAAAAAGCGCGAAAGCTCTTTTCTTCATGTAGATCGGCTGTTCACGATTCTATGTAAATAGAATCGAGAATTCTGTTTTTAACATCAGGGGTCTGTTGATAGGTAAAAAGAAAAAAGGGTTCGAAAAGAAAGTAAGAGTTTTGAGTCTTATTGGTGGTAAAGTGCGGTCCGGCGGAAAGTGTCTGTTTAGACTATAGTGTCAATTAAGAAAAATTAAAGTTGAGATAAGATCTGTATTAAGTTGGGACTTGCTATTTTGTATCTAATATAAAGTGTCTATTTATATAACGACAATTAGAAAAAAAGAAAATGCCTGTTTTTGCTATAGTGTTGTGGTGACAGAACGATTGTAGTGACAAAACCACTTTAACAATTGTAACGTTTAATTATTTTTGGTTACGTTCGTACATTTAGATTACTTGCTGAAAATGCTAACCTAGTAGGTCGGAATAGGTTTGTTTGAATAATTCGTGTAAATAAAGCGAGAAAATTGTTCCATAGATTCAGTAGTAGTTTAGCCTTTGGTATGCCAGTTGTGGAATATTCATTTTAGTTTTAAATAAAAACTATGATTTTAAAATAAATTTAAATTTATTTAACAATATTTTTTGGCATGCTACTCAACATTAATTAAATCTGTTCGATGATGCCTAAAAAATAAAAAGAATATGAATTGAATACATAACTTGTCTTCAATTATACTCACCTGATGAGAATGGGAACTCTACAGGCACCTTTTCTCATCTTTCTAGTGTCCTGCATATCCTGAAAAGAAAGAAGAGATTATTTAAGGCATTTTATACAACAAAACAGGAAAAGTTCCAAGAAATTTGTAAACTTACAAAATGTAAACAAATTTCTTGGAACTTAACAACAACAACAACATGCAATTCTAGTGCATGCAAAAAGACGTGAAAAGACATTATATTTTGCAACCCTGATATTATCAAAATATAAACAGGTATCTGCAGCAAGAATTATATGAGTTTTGAAGCCGGGTGCATCAGTTACAGGTGATTATAACGCAATTTATCGTAACTGCGACAGCTGATACACTTGGTGTCAATTACACAAAATTCAAATTTTTCACGCACTTTTCACGATATTTGCAGCTAACACATCATATGCAATAATTATAAAAATAGTTTTTAAAAAAAAACTTGAACCGACTTCACAAAAAGTGCTAAAAAGCATAAAATAATTTATAATTTTATATCTATTACGACATTTTGAAGTCGGTACAAATTAGACAAACCAAACAAAGAAAATCCAAATCGGTCCGCGCGTTACGAAGTTAGACTACTCCTCCTCTCGCCCAACCCCCCACCTTGGGACAAATTATTCTTCTATTAGCAATGGGTGATCACAATTATACAACAGCAAAAGAACCATCCAAATCGGTCCACGTCTTACAAAGTTAGATTCCGCCCCCCCCCCCCCCCCTCCCCGCAGCAACATTTATTTTCTCGTCTAGGATCATATTCTACCCAATAGAAAAAGAATTATCCAAATCGGTCCACGCGTCCACACCTTTCAACATAGGACCAAATTTTTCTCCTAATTAGCAATGGGGGATCATACGCTATACAACAGAAAAGGAACCATCGAAATCGGACCACGCGTTACAAAGTTAGGTTCCACAACCACCCCCCACCCACATCACCCCTAATTGTTTTTCTCCTGGTATCAACCACGGAACATACTCTACCCAACAGAAAAAGAATTATCCAAATCGATCCACGCGTTACAAAGTGAGACTACCCCTCCACCCCTCTAACCACCCTAGGTAAAATTTTTTTCTCCTATTAGCAATGGGGGATCATACTCTGTGCAACAAAAAAAGAACCATCCAAATCGGACCACGCATTACAAAGTTAGGTTTCACCCCCACCCCCTCTCTACCTAAAATTTTGTTGACATGCGACCAATCGGTGAACATACTCTACCCAACTAAAACAGAATCATCAAAATCGGTAGACGCGTTACGAAGTTATGCTCGGTCAGACATAAAAAAAAAGAAGTTGGTTAAAAAGCATTTACCTGTTTACTATGGACAAATCACTCGTAATTAAGGTAAAACTTCGCGACCACGAAACGCAACTTGAAAACCGCGAACTGACAGTACTTCAATTTCTAACAGTGGACGTCATATGAAATTGAGCTAGCTTTTCGCGGGGAATTTATTAGTGATGCCAGAGTCGCGGTGAATTGCGTGAATTTTGAATAATTTGCAATTTAATTAATTTATATTTGCGTAATGAGTGCGAAAGAGACGCACAAGGTAAAAACGCGCAAGGATTTGGGTTTATTTCGTTAAAATTATGAACTTTTCTGCCGGCGCCATTTTATAGGACATTTTTAATTTAATTTAATTTCTACTCAAATCATACGTTTTAATTAATGAAGTTAGGTTAATAAATTCACCAAAATGATAAGGAATCTAGCAAAACCAGTTTGCGAAAAGGTTTTAGTTAGAAATACTTAACTTAATAGCAATTTATAGAATTTTGGAGGGGAAATGGAGACAGCAGAAGGTACAAAAGGGGCTTTTAAATGTCAACTCACTCTCATTTTAGTAGTGAATTTTTAAAAAGTGCAAGGTGTTAAGTGAGTTTATTTTTAAAAACGAAATTTGAAGTTGGCACCCATTTGAAATTAAGGAAAAGGGCTTTTATCTTTTTTCTTTTGTTGAAATTAAATTTTTTTTTACACATTTAACTTGTGGCCATAAACTAGTAATCAATTTAACATTACGAATGTTTCTTTTTATGAAGTTTTGACAAAAATAATTCAAACTTGCAAAGTATTTCTTTTTTATTGCGCTTAATGATTTTTCCATGATCAATTCCGGAAATTTATTTTAACTTATTTGAAAGTGATTATTTTTTGGATTTCATAATATAGTTTTCGTGAATAGATGAATTGGTCAAAATATGCTCCAATTAGCATTTTGACCACATATCATTTATTGGTGACGGATTTTTATGATTTTATTCAATTGTTTTATCATTTTATATATTTTTTATCTAACCATTTATTTCAGCAGTGTAGTTTAAGATTTTTTTTGAGTGAATTTATTGAATAATTGTGAATTTGTATGTTGATTTGAACATTTTGTTTGAATCTCTTCGACAATATTAGTATTGTTTTGTCCTTGAAATAGGCAAAATTGTGAAGCCCTCGAGAGTTCTGACCTCCCGAGGCAATTTCAGTTACTGAAACAGGAACCTATATCGGATGATGGATCTTAGAGCTACCGGTGATTACAGAAGTAATGAGATAGGACTCAACCCGATAAAGAACAGACGGCTTGTCAACGGAACTACAAACAAGGCACTTGATCTGGTGAAGAAAAAGAACGGTGAATGGAGACCTTGTGGCGATTACAGAAGATTTAATGCTAAAACAAGTCCTGATAGATATCCAATTCCACATATTCAGGACTTCATAAATCAATTGGAAGGAAGTAAAATCTTTTCAACAATTGATTTGATAAAGACTTACCACCAAATCCCAGTAGCACCATAAGATAGTCCCAAAACAGCGATTTGTATACCTTTCGGTCTTTCTAAAGGAAAAAAAGTTAACGTTTCTATTAATCGATTGAAACCTTGTTTTATAAGTTGTTATAATAATAATAATAAACCCGCAGGGGGACTTCCATGAAGTCACGGGCTTGACAACCCCGCGGACCCCAGTTAAATCCAGGGAGAGTCTGTTCACTGGTCGGCGTCTGTTATCCATGTTAGGGGCGGCCGTTTTACTAAACCTGGTAGTAGGTATAATATGCAACCCATTTTTCTATAGAGAACAATGAAAGAATTGCCTGGGATCGGGGTGCGCTGAGGAGTCGGACTGGACTCAGACGCACCGAAACTCAGTCCTCCGTGTTAGACAGTGGAGCGAGTGGCACTGGCTCACGGGTTGGTAGGCCGTATAAAAGAACGTCCCCGGACACTGCTCAAAGTGTTTCGCAGACAGCAAATCTATTGTTGCCAGCGACCACCAGAGCGGGAATCTCTCGTGTGCGCACGAAATGGACACCTGAAGTGAATACCTTCATCATGCGCACATACTACAGGATAACGAATTTGGAAGCGAACGTGACTGCATATCGACAGGAATAACATAGGGCATTCATGACGGAATACACTAATACAAACGTAACAGAGCAGAGGATTGCCGACCAAAGACGAGTAATAGTTAGGAACAACCTACTTGCACCAAATATTCTGCAAGAGATTAAGGACCAAGTGTCTAGAGATCTGCAGAATAACAACACATTACACATAGCACCAAACACCAACATAACCCCGTATTATAACACATCGCAAAACCACACCGCGTCACCACACAATACCACACTCCCACGCGATATCTCACCGCCACATCACGTCACACCTTCACACCAAACTGTACACATATCTTCTACAAACAACAATAATACTGCGGAAAATTTGCATCCAGCCCATATCCACACAATCACACAAACCCAACACCCAAACATCCCACCCAATAGCTCTGATCTGGTTCTTAGAAATAAGGTCAAACAAGCGTTTGAGGATGCACTCACAGAGTTTGCACACTTAAACGCAACACAACGGCACATAATACCAAAACAGGGCACATCTAAACAATTATCCAGCATTCTTGACATCTTGAATACGGACGTTCTGCCAGAGTATTTAACACACGACAGAACGTTTACTGAAGTGCATACAGCGATATATTGTGCTGCTGTTGCGGCTATCAGTTGCAATGGTTCAAAGACGCGACGCTGAAAAAACCGGCTTGGGAGAAACGACTGGAGAGGCGAATCGATGGGATCCGTTGTGATCTCGGCCGACTTATCCAGTATAAACAGGGCAACAGAAGTAAGGGGGTAGTTAAAAAAGTTCACAAAATTTTAGAAAAACAAAAATTACACACAAACAGAGACACAATTAATACAAACATTACAATGCACATAGATACACTAGTTCAAAATCTTTCGGCACTTTCCACTAGATTAAAAAGATACAGAAAGTGTACGGATAGAAAAACACAGAACGCACAATTTATTCGCAATGAAAAAAGCTTTTATAGATCACTTAAACACAATCAAAATTCAAACAATAGCCCGGCAAATGAACTACCCTCCGAAAGAGATATGGTCGACTTTTGGTCATCTATTTGGTCAAAAGAAGTCCATCATAACCCCAATGCTGAGTGGATTGAAGCAGAAATGCAACGAGTTCAAGACATTCCCAACATGCCAGAACCACAGATATCGATGGAGATACTAAGGGATGTCATACAAAATACCCATGATTGGAAAGCACCAGGCACAGACAATATTCAAAATTACTGGTTCAAGAAGTTTACATCTATACATATACACCTCTTACACCGCATTAATAATTTTTTCAATAACCCGGAAACAATCCCGAAGTTTTTAACGGAAGGAATCACGTACATGCTACCAAAAGGCAATAATAACACCATAGATCCATCCAAATATAGACCGATCACTTGCCTACAGAAATTTTATAAGATTATGACTTCTTGCACCAGTAAACTAATCCACAAACACACAGAACAAAATAACATATTGTCTGAGCAGCAAAAGCGATGCCGACAAGGGTCATTGGGTTGTAAAGAACAACTGTTCATAGACTCTGTGATCCTGCGACAAACAAAAACTGCTCGCCGGAATATACATGCAGCATATATCGATTATAAGAAGGCGTATGACTCTGTCCCACACTCTTGGCTGGTCGATATACTGAATGTATACAAAATACATCCAACACTCATCCACTTTCTGCAACACTCAATGAAATACTGGAACACAAAAATAAACATAAAAACACAAACCAACAGATTACAACACCCCCAATACCAATCAGGCGAGGTATATTCCAGGGTGACTCTTTGAGTCCGCTATGGTTTTGTCTCGCTCTGAATCCACTATCACGTGCCTTGGATGCCAGCGGCTCATCTGCAACAGCTGCTGCAGACTACTCTGGATTTTTCCAATGACATCCGGATGGAGTTCGGAGTTGACAATTGTAGGACGCTTCATGTGACGAGGGGAAAACATGAACTTGTGGGATTCGATCTCCCATCCGGGGACACTGTTGAACCAATGGGCGAGGGCGAACTCTACAGGTATCTTGGATTCCAACAATCACGTGATATACCTCACACGGACATAAAGCGAGCGCTAGAGACCAAATATACAGGCCGCTTGAACAGTGTCCTGAAAACTAGCCTTAATGGGAAAAATCTCATTAAGGCTATAAACACGTATGCAACACCAGTCCTTACTTATTCCTTTGGGATAATTAAATGGACACAGACGGACTTAGAAGCACTGGACAGAAGAACGCGAACGATGTTGACAAGGTACAGGGCACACCATCCTAACTGCTGTACCGAACGACTAACGCTACAGAGGTGCGAGGGGGGTCACGGCCTGATAGACATAAAGTCACTTCATTATAAACAAGTGAAATCTATCAGAGAATACTTCTATAGCAAAGAAGATAACTCTCCATTGCATGCAGCAGTGATCAAAGCCGACAACAAACAAACAAAACAAATAAGATTGAAGAAGAAATTTAATTATTGTATTCAGATACAAGGTATGATCTATATCTCCAAGCCTTCTCTACAAACCTATATAGGTCATTATAATTATTTCTGCCGTTTAGCATGTCAATAATCTCAGATTCAGAGAGAATTTTTTTCCCACATACTTGCATGCGAAATTCCGCAAGAATAGGACAAACAGCCATAAAATGCAACAAATCTTCATCTTCTTGAAGATTACAGAGAGAGCATATAGGACTACGGTTTCTTCGCCATGGGCTTGCATTCAGGACTACCAACCCGCATCTATACCTCATAATCAGACTAATTTTCCTAATAGGAAATTCGTTTTTAAAATAATTCTCCTCACTAGTGTAACTTAGTCTATCGTACAAGCCATGTCTTACTGTTGTCCTTGCCCTCTCCAAGTACATGTTTCTGAGCCATAAGGCTTCTGCCTCAACAACTTTTTGTAAACTACCCGAGATTTCTTGATAATTTGCATGCTCTAGATTCAAATTTATTCCATGTTTCTCAGCTAGCTCATTCCAAGTTTCACACCAATAAATTTTTTCTTCTATGATAGCGCGTGATAGCTTGTATGGAAGTCTCATCTCATTGTAAGAAAATAAAGTTCTCAGAATATATTTAAAGTGACAGCGAAGACTATAAATATAAATGTCTGGTAACTCAGTCTCCAAAGAGAGAGCATAATTGGGGTATATTGCGGCAAACAAAATAATTTTTTTAAGAAAAAACGTTGCAATTTCTCAGCAATATCATATTGAATATATCCCCAAACTTGTGAAGCATAGCATAAGATAGATCTGCTGACCGCATTGAATATTCGTTTTTTTTCTGAATGTTTTATGCAGTCATTTTATATGAAAGACTTCCACGTGCAATTTAGGCTTACTTTAGCTGTACCTAATCGAGCTTTCAGATGCTCATTTATAGATATTATGGGAGTTATCAGGAAGCCAAGGTATTATTATTGTTATTTAAGAGACTCTGAGGACACTTCACGTTTTGCAAATGCACATTCACCAGAAGTTACACATAGGTCGCAGTTGCCAGTGTCAAATGATCATTCACTTAACAACAATTAACTCAAGGGCATCTTTACAGCCAACGCTCAATAGCCCAGTAAATTTGGTAAACAACCAATGGTCGAGTTACAATCCATTACGAAACTCGCAAGACTTAAATTCGCTGGCGGGGGAGTACTGTGGTGACAGCACGTGCCAGCAGTGCCAAAACCACTTTAACAATTGTAACGTTTAATTATTTTTGGTTACGTTCGAACATTTAAATTCCTTGTTGTAAATGCTAACCTAGTAGGTCGGAACAATTTTGTTTGAAAAATTCGTGTATACTACCCAACCACAAAAGTATTGGGACACTTGCTTTTTTTTTTACATTTTCAATTTTGTGGGTATACCAAAAAGTTTATAATATTTATAGAAGAAAATCCTGTTATAATAATAATTCTTTTATTTGTTTTGTTCAAAATTCTTTTCACAGTTACAAAAAATTTAAATAAATAACAAAAAAATAACGAAAATAATACATATTCATTGGAAAAATAGGAAAAAATTAATTAAATTTACTGTAGTTTTTATTATGTTCACCACTTCGTTACATTACCTTTTTGCTTTATAACCTGTTTAATACGCAGTGGCATTGAATTAACTAGTCTTTCATAATCCTCGGCGGTAAAGGAATCCCAAATTTCCTTTATTTTTTTACGAAGAGCAGTTTAGTCCTGCTGGAAGGATCCGCCCGAAGTCTTTTCTTAATAACTCCCCATAAATTCTCTATGGGGGAAAGATCAGGACTATTAGCGGGCCACTCCATCGTTGGTACTCCATTGACTTGCAACCAGGCTTTACTGGATTTTGACGTATGGCTTGGTGCTCCATCCTGTTGAAATACGAACTCCCCTTCAGGTGTCTGAAGGAGAGGTATAGCTCCTTTGCAGCATATTCTGATAGTTTTACGAGTTAATTGAACCCTCAATAAAATGAAGAGACCCAACTCCATATCCGGACATACAGCCCTAAACCATTACAGAAGCAGGAAATTTGTCAGTTTGCTTCAAGCACTCTGTGTGATATGCTTCGGACTTTTTCCGTATAACACGATTACGTGTATCACCAATGCAAAAGTCGAACTTTGATTCGTAGCTCCAAATTATTTTTTTCTACTGCTCTGTTGTCCAGTTCAATTTCTGTTTAGCTCAGTTTAACCTACTTTTTTATGAGGCTGCGACAAAAACGGCTTTTCTTTGGCCTAAGCTAACTCTTCTTTAAATACTTCTTTAAAACAATATCAAATTATTACCTTATAAAAGCCATAACCCATTTTTTTTAAATTCCTTCTGCAGGTTTCAACAGAAACACATTTTCCAATTTGGGAAGTCCAATCCAAGGTTATTTCGGCTGAGGTTGCATAACGATTACACTGAACGATCCGTCGCAAGATTCGTGCCATCTGCATCGGTTGTTACGCGTGGTCGGCCCATTTTTCACATTTTTATGCTCAAATTAGGATTTTTATTCCTTTTTACGATATAAAATACAGATGACTTGGGTATATTAAATTTAACACTCATTGCACGTATTGAGTCACCTCTTTTATTTGCTTTTATCACTACATTTTTAATTTCATTGGAAATTTTTTTTCCGCGCACCAAGATCGAAAACTTTGCCGTTTGCTCGTTGGTAAATAATAAATGCAAATAGCTACATAAAATACTTTTCGCTCTTACTCAGTTTAAATATGATAACGGTTCTATTTTACTAGTATGAAATATTTAACTACTCGGTTGAACGACCTCTCGCTTCTTAAAATGTATTTGTCTTTCTGCAATTGTGCACTATTTTCGTTATTTTTTTGTTATTTATTTGAATTTTTTGAAACTGTGAAAAGGATTTCGAACAAAACAAATAAAGTAATTATTGCTATAACGAAATTTTCCTTTATAAATATTATACACTTTTTTATATACCCACAAAGTTGAAAATGTAAAAAAAATGCAAGTGTCCCAATACTTTTGTGGTTGGGTAGTATGAAGCGAGAAAATTGTTCCATAGATTCAGTAGTAGTTTAGGCTTTGGTATACCAGTTGTAAAATAATCCTTTTAGTTTAAAATAAAAACTTTGATTTTAAAATAAATTTAAATTGATTTAACATTATTTTTTGGCATGCTACTCAACATTAATTAAGTCCCTGAAATAGGCAACATTTTGAAGCCCTCGAGAGTGCTGACCTCCCGAGGCAATTTCAGTTACTAAAATAGGAACCTATATCGGATGATGGATCTGAGAGGTACCGATGATTAAAGAAGTAATGAGATAGGACTCAACCCGATAAAGAACAGACGGATTGTCAACGGAACTACAAACAAGGCAAATTATTGGAAGTACATAACCACGTAGTACACCACTACAGTGTCAATTAAGAAACAATTTAAGTTTAGATAAGAACTGTATTAAGTAGGACTTGCTATTTTGTATCTAATGGAAAGTGTCTATTTATATATCGACAATTAAGAAACAATAAAGTGTCTGTTTATACTATAGTGGCAAAAAAGAATAATTAAAGTTTAGATAAGCACTGTATTAAGTTGGGACTTGCTGTTTTGTATCTGGTGGAAGGTGTATGTTGATGTAACGACAATTAAGAAAAAATAAAGTGTCTACTTATACTATACTGTCAATTAAGAAAAATTAAAGTTTAGATAAGAACTGTATTATTTTGTATTTAACAGAAAGTGTCTAATTATATAGTGACAATAAAGGAGAAAATATATGCAACAATAAATTGGTACAGCTGCTAGGATTAGGGAAACTTGGTTGAAGCCTAAACAACCGTAATTGCTTTAAAACCCCTGATACTATACGAATCTAAAAAGAGGAACCTCTGACCACCGTTCAGTCGTCAATTGCTGTTGGAATCTAGCTGGCTTCATCCCGGCCCAAAATTTTTGTGAAGTACAATCCACAGGCGAAGGGTCACCGCCAACAACAAACTACCAGGAGCCGCTTCAACTTCACCGCCGGACGTCTCAAAGGACAACGCGTCCGAACAGGCAAAACCACAATGGGCTCAAAAATCAACAGTTGCAGTTCCGGCAGCCAGGCCAACCGCAGAATCCACCTGCGAACACTCAAGAAACCGAGCAACTGCAGCAGCAACTGTCGGCTCTTGGCCCGGCTCCCAACGTCAAGAAACCAGGTTAAAAAAAAAACAAGTGATTTTGGATAAGTTTTTAACTAATATATTAGAGTAAGCGCGGGAACCAAACAAGCTCTCCGTGTGTAATAGCGACGCTATCGATAAAGGGTTAAACAAACAGTGCGAGGAAAGACTCGCACAAATATAGAGATTTAAAAAGGATTCCAATAAACTTAAAGAAAAGCTTGTTAAAATTGCAGAATTCTCGCGCTAGCTCAACCCTGACCAAAAACTTACAAGTTTTAGTAATTAGAAATGTTATTGTAAGATCCTTAAATGTAAGCACAGACTCCACCGCCGACCAACATACTGACGATCAGACCTCTGCGGAAAATTTATTGCTTGATTGGCTGGAAACTTCCCTTACGGAGGTCAGCTCAGAAGAAAATTTTATTAGTTTACTTGTAGGAAAACAGGTAACTACGACACGCACAATGGCAGACTATGCAAAGGTGGTTAAACTAACAGCGCAAATGGTGCCCATTTTTTCAGGTGAGCCAGGCCCGCATCTTGGTTCAGAGTTGCAAACATTCCTACGTTGTTGCCTCCAGGCCAAACAGTGTCTTTCCGACGAGGAGCAAGAGGCTTTCCTCAAGATCCTTCACACGACGCCGTGGAGGAGCCTACCGACTGTTGGCCTCAGATGTACCTACAATATTTCAAGAAGTCGCAGCTAGGTTAAACCTGGCCTACCTTTCCAGAGAAACTTGCCAGGAACTGATAAATAGGCTCATAACCGCTTACCAAAACCCCTGAGAAACGCTCACCGCCTTCACGGCTAGAGTGAAATAGTTGCTAGCTCTCTGCAAAAATACCGCACTAACAAAATACGGAGCTGCGGCCGCCCCAGCTGTAACAACGCAGCTAAAGGACTTAGCAAAGAACACAATCCGCAGCGGGATTATGAAGCCGCACCTATGGCAGTATATCCTCGCCGTTACCGACGACACGCTCGAGGAGCTGTCTCACAAGGCCCTCGACATGCAGAAAGTTCAGCAGGGTGCCTATGAACCCAACTGCCAGGATACGGGCATTCCATAGAACCACATATACGCCTGCTCGAAGCTTTCCACCGCAGACGTTTTACAGACCACCGCCGCCACTAAATTTCCGCCGACAGACTCCCCCATATACGACTTCACCTCAACGCTCCTCCCCTTCACAAATCGACTTCCGATATGGTGACCGCCACCAGAACCTCGACCAGTTAAGGTCAAACATCACATGCAATTTTTGCCAGCGAAGAGGCCACACTTATGCCGATTGCATGAAGCGTAAAACATGCCCTTCTGTTCCAGTTGCAAAATATATGGACATGATTTTCGCGATTGTAGGAACAATCGCCAGGTTCTGGGCCCGAGTTTCCAGACAAGGGGAGCCTTGTCCCCCGAAAGACGGATTCAGGATCAGCAACCTTCCGCTGGTCCTCGAGTTTTCAATATGAAACTCAAATGCAAATTCTGCAACTGTCGCGGCCATTCCATAGAAGAACGCCGCCAGAAACAAAAAATGGGACGCTAAGAGCCAGGGAAACGACGAGCAGTCGACCGAAAAGACCCCGGATCGACACTAATAAATCGAAATTTTAATAAAGGGTCACCTCAGCCGCTCGAACCCTGTATCTTTACAGTTAGTCTTCCGTTAGATATGAGCCTGAGCGGCAATACCAAACTTGTAGTAGATACTGGCGCTGAGGTTAGTATTATGAAAAAGAAAGTAATTACAAATCCCGATGACATAAATACCGGAGAAACATATACGTTACAAACCCCTTTTGGTACCGGAAAGACGCTGGGAACATGCCAGGGCAATTTTACATTAAAGAATAAAATTCCCTTCAATTTTCAGGTTATAAAAAACCTATCCGGCCTTTCCGACGACGGCTTGCAAAGAATTGAGGTTGGAAAACAACCCTGAGGTTTTTGTTGTTCCATTAATAGCTGCTTTGGATAACCCGTGTTCTGCAAAAGTGGTAAAAGTGAATACCCAAACAGATAGGGCAGAGCCCCGACAGGCCGATCTGACAATCTGTGATACCTTAAAAGTTTTTCAAGAGGAGAACAATGACCGCCAAAGCACGGGATGACAGATGGGTAATCCGACTGAGAGTGATTTGACCTGCGAGATGAGGCAGCAACAAATACAGTTGAAAGAGCCTGTATGCATACCTGTTATGTCACAGATCGTAGTCGGGATTCTATTTCAGCTGCAGGAGAAAATGCTTTGTCTGTCGAGAGAGATAGATCAAGGAGTCTTCCTAGCGAATAGTCTACTCCCCGCTGGCTTAAAAGCAGTGTCTGTTGGAGTCCTCAACACGCACAATTCACAAGTGGTTCTGACTACCATTAGTCTGCATTTAGTACCTGGTCGCAACTACACCGTCGTCCAACCAAAAAAGGATCCTGAGGAAATAAACAACCGGGAAACACGTCGACAATGGAAGCGAGGTCACCACAGGGACGGTATCTTCGAGAGCTCCAAAATTACCTTTCACAGTAAGTAAACCACGGCGAAAGATCCCATTAGAAGACAATAGCGAGTTCGCCTCAAATAGGGCAACGTACGAAATTAAGATTGATTTAAATTAAATAAGTAGGGGTAACAATAAAAATAAAGATAAAAATATTTCTAACGCCGAAAAAATGGCCACTTAACAGCATATAAAATATTTATTCCCGGAGTATGAAGACCCGGAAGACCCAAATAATAACTCGCTACTCGCCAGGTTAGACAAAGAGCTCAGCCTTGACGAAAACCTGAGCGCGGAGGAAAAACAAGCGATATCACAACTCTGTTACGAGTATAATGATATATTTTTCCTCAAAAGTGATCGGCTCACGTTCACAAACGCCATCACTAATGATATATCGTTGGTACAGGACAAAGCACCAATCAACCAGAAAATGTAGATAACGAAATAGTGCAGCCAAGTAAAAGCCTTTGGAATTCACCTCTCTCAGTCGTCCCCAAGAAGGCGGGACCAGACAGTGAAAAGAGGTGGCGCGTCGTCGTCGACTTTCATAAATTAAACTTAAAGACGATAGGAGACTCCTTTCCGCTACCCCTCAATCTTGCCAACGGCTACCACCAAGTGCTCGTTGATCCAAAAAATCGACGAGAAGCTGTGTTTAGCACCAATTACGGCCACTATGAATTTAGGCGTAAGCCAATAGAACTCAAATGAGCCCCGGCCACATTCCAATGCCTAATCAATTTCGTCTTAACGGGATTACAAGGCTTGGAATGCTTTGTCTACCTAGATGATATAGTAAAAACTACTTAAAAGTGACATTTTTTTTATCTTTTGCATATTTTTACTATAAAAAACTCCAAAACAAGAAACCGAATACAGCCAAACAAGGGCATATACGAATTTAAAGCTCAAAAGCTCTCTCGCGCGAGGGTATAGGCTTGGAAATCACTGGCTTAAAACATTTTCAATTAGCTTACGTTTGGCGTATATAACGTTCAATTCTTTCTTAAGTCATACTTTTCTTATCTATGTGTGCTTCAGTCACTTGTTTTACACACACAGGACCGAAAAACATGAAAGAGCCGTTACAAATGGTATCATAAATTTCATGTCTAAGTTTCGAACTAGTTCGCTTCTAGCTTTAGCTAAACTTTAATGTTTCCGTGAATACGGTACTCTTTCAGTTCAGAATAAAAAACGTTCCTAATATTTGCACTATTTTGTGTAAGTAGCGTATAATCCGCGCAATATATTCAGCAAAATTTTTATATTACTTTCTTTAGTACTCTTCTCTTCTCTACGGTTCGAACGTATTGAGCGATGTTATTTGGCTCTCTTCGCAGTGTGTCGTAACTTTTGTCTTAGAATACCAAGTTCTACTCCGTCTTGGAATATAAGGCTGTGTGGTCTTCTTTGGTAATGACCTTAGCCTAGTGGATGTTAAAGATGCAGCGGGCACACCGGCAGGCAAATTACATTACATATTGTAACGTAATTGGCGCTCTTCTGGCTCGACGGATTAATTAAGACACTTATTTTCAATCACAAACGTTCAGAGTTTTATTCACTTCACTTAATTAGATCATTTCACAATTTCCCTTAGAGGTTTTCTTCACAATATAACGTTTCACTTTTTTAATTAAAACTTATCACTTCGCTGGTTAAAGTACAACTAAATATTCGCATTATCACATGTAAACACTTCCCAGTCTAAATCACGACTAGGGATGGGCGATCTTCGATTCGATCTCAAGAGATCGATCTTTAAGCCTTCGATCTGCCGATTTTTTAATCGATTTAACGTGGGACCGATTCAGCTCGAATCGATTTATTTGTTTCCGATTTCGATCTATTTAAGACGTACCAAAAAAAAACAAGCTAACTTGTGATTTTTTTGCATTTTATCTTTCATTTGTGTAATAATCCGACAAATGTAAAAAAAATTTAAAAGAATCGTAATTGTTAGGTGAATGCGCTTGTGATCACTATAATATTTTAGTGTTAATTATGTACTACTGCATGATTTTGTCATCGGTGACTTGTTATATTTTATTTATAGTTTGGTGATTCCACAATGCGAAAGAAATAAGTTATTTAAAGAAAAATCTAAAATAAGTGATATTCGAATATGCTATTTCAAGATTTTATACAAATTAGTTCTAGAATACACGATGCAACTTGTAATTCCTTCGAAAGTTAGTTGAATTTTGTATACCGACATCCTAGATGTTATGCATATTAGTTTTTTTATCCGACGTGGCTAAAGCCGGAAGGAAACTAGGGTAAGGGAAGTGAGGAAACTTGAAAGTCTTGTTTTTGCATTCCTGCAAGCTAGAGAAAAGCCCAGAGACTGAGTGGATTATTTTAATTTCTTAATAAAAGCTCACGGGAAGACCTGGTCTCGAACCTGCGACCCATAAGATGGTGGTCGTACCGCTCAACGAATTGATCCAACTCCGTTTACGCGGATTTGCCACATCAAAAAAGTAGAATATAACTAGTGGAATAGACAAGTATATATACTGTCACGTATAATCCTAGTAAGGAACTCATGTGGAATACACGTAGATGCGACGTAGATCTTAATCTCCTGAAAGAAGCATATATATCTTTTTGAGTTCTGCCCATTTTTACTCTATCAAAGATTTGACACTTATTAATAGTTTTTTTAATATAAAGTCTCAAATTAGGCAGATTTTACACTTTTAAAATAATATGGATTTAGACATTTAAGCAATGGTGAATTGTGCAAAAAACCTCCACAATAAATTAAAAAAACGAAGAATTTATTTTGCGTGCTGTAAAATCTTGCATAGCCTTTTATTAAAATATTTTCATAAAAAAAGTGTATAAGTGTTTTCGATCACAATTAGCACTTGAATAGTAAACCAGAACTGCGTCCATTTTGAAATTTTCAACTGAGAGGTAGTCATGTTTCTCTCAAGGTGAAGACAGGGAGGAAGATAAAGGTGAACTGTCAACTTTAACTTGCGGTGATTTCCGTTTAAAACGAAAGAATAAAACATTCCCAGAATATTTTCAAAAAACCTCCCCAAGATATAAATTTTTAGAGCTAAGACCAGAAACATTCCCAGAAAACTTATGACAATGTTCTTCATACATACTCATAATATTCCTGGAAGGTTTCTGGGACATGTTGTGATATTAGTAAAAAAAATGTTTGCGCTTGCAAATACGCGGCACAAAAGTTATGCTTCTCTTTTTCTTTTCGGGTGTATATTTTTAGTTGTGTTCCTTTAATGAAGACGAGTACTTGTTCCTTTAATAAAGACTGAGTACTCTCAAAAAAGACTCTGCTCCATAATCGCAAATTGTTTTCCGATTAAATAAGCAACATTTCTGAAATACCCAAGATTTGTAAAATAAGCAACATTTCTGAAATACCCAAGATTTGTAAGCTACAAAGGCTGTTTTCTATTATTTAATAAATTGGTTTAATAATGACTCTATATTTTTATATGTAGAAACAGGTTTAATTACTTGCAATTTCAAAATTCTGAAATAAATTGAAATATCAAAATAAACCGAATCGATTTATTCGATCTATGGATATCGATCCTTATAAGGCGATTAATCGATCTACGAAATCGAAAAAAAATTACAGATCGATCCGTACTGAATCGATTTTCTCAGTTCGATCCCCCATCCCTAATCACGACTAAAACTAACTCGGCTGCTACTCAGCCCTATTTATACTACTTAGCTTAATTGTAGAAAGTTCAGTCACTTAGCTCTAGATATTTCCATTACACATTTCACCTCACATATTTACCATAGCTTCGAGTCGTCCTTGATTTCATACGGCATTTGACGTTTTTCTGGCTTCCGAAATTTGGGACATGCGCATTGCACAACTTGATTTCGTTTTCATCACGTAGTCTATGCCAGACTACAGTGCACGTTACAATATTATTTAATTGGTCACATTTCATGTTATTTAGCCTTACAGCAGAACAGATTTTCCGTTCGATTCAAAGATCCTCAGTTTTCTGCATCAGAAGATGTTTTTATTGCGCCATATTTCAGCAAGAGTAATAATAATAATATTTATTGTTTTCTCGCAAATGTTACCTTTATAATTTAATACATTTAACACAATGGAACTAACCGTCTGTCCGTTGGCTATATCGATAACAGCACAGACAATATTGTTACATTTAAGCAAAATTATATGATTTTTTTTCTACCCTATTGATACAGTACGATTTCAATCATATGACTAATAAAATGAATAAAATAACTTCAATTACCAATAATTTTAGCAAAATCATTCAAATGTCTAACCTTTATGGGTCATATTCATTTAGCAATAATTGGCGAAGTTCCATTGCAGCACAGATAAATTGGTGTAAATGTGTCCAGTCTCCCCCATTCAGCCAATGTACGACTTCCTCATCAGATAAAATTCTTTTCCCAAATAATCCAAAGCGGTACTCTCGCAGGATAGGACACCTACCAATAAAGTGCAGAATATCTTCACTTTCCACCATATTGCACAGGGAGCACAGGAAACTGCCTTTTCGTGTATGTAGGTTCCGCATTTAGCCCCAGAATTTCTCTCTAGCTCTAAATATCTTATTAATTTGGGACCTCTCAAAGCCGTCTCCAAAATAGATAGGTATATTCTCATGCAGTAAACTATTGTATATACCATGCCTTACTGACATTCTTGCTCGAGCCAAAGTTTGATCTAACCAATTGTCCTTTTCCCTTTCAAAGATGTATTTCAAATCATTCGTGAGATGTTCTGCATTTTCTAAGCTTACATATGTGCACATTGTACTTATGTGACCACTCCGCCCAACTTTCTGCCCAATATACTCCTTTTGCAAAGATCATGTGTGTAAGTTTTTTGTTTAGTCTATGGTTTTCTAGTTGGATGACTTTGATTATGTATTCGAAATGTTGTTGCAGGGTGTACAAGTAAAGGGGTGTCAATCCCGTCTCGATGTTTATCATATAATTTGGTGTGCTCATTGGTAGTCCGATCGTTTTTTTAACAAAAAACCGTTGTAATTTTTTGACTTCTTCGTATGTTTTATACCCCCAAATTTGATCACCATAGCACATTAGCGCTCTTGATACAGCATTAAAAACTCGTATCTTATATGATAGACTTATTTAATTTCTTGCGAATATTCGTTCCCAAGCACAGCAAATTCCTGTCTTCGCAGTGAGCAATCTTTCTTCCAAATGTTCTTTCATAGATAGTTTTGAAGTGAACTTTATACCCAAATACTTATACGATTTCACCATTTCGACCTCGTTATCGCTATAGTGCCACTTTTCACCTCGAGCTGTCGAACCACCGCCTTTCGAGAATATCATAATTTTTGTCTTTTCTAGATTTATTATGAGGTTCCATTTCCGACAGTATGATTCCAGCTTATTTATCATCCTTTGTAGCACAATAGGTTTATTTGCCAGCAACACGAAATCATCAGCGTACATGAAAAACCTTACATTTTCATTGTTTAGTGTTATTCCTCCCTTCACTTCCTCATGCATGTCATTAATAAACAGGCTGAAAAGTAAAGGGCTAAGAGGGCACCCTTGTCTGACTCCCATTTTTGTACAGAACATCTCAGATATCTTAACTCCGTCCCAAACATTAGCTCTAGTGTTAGAGTACATTTCCCTTATGATGTTTAAACGATATTCCTCTGTAGTTACTCGGCATGTTGGCCGCTGCCTGCAGATTCACAGGGGGACCAACGCGTTAACAAATTTTCATTAATTTGTTGGAGTGCCATAACTGTGGATACTGTAGGAAGTCCGCATCTCCCTCCACGTGGGGCGGCTGGTAACAGTCAGGTAGTTTACTATAGACTGGCTAATGATAACGGGCGGAGAGACAGTCACTCTTTTGATCAAACTCCCCCAATCCAGGCTGTTAAGCGTCTTCCGTGCCCATTGGATAGTTTGCAGCTGGGGGCAACTATCTGTATTCTAACAGGGCCTCCTTGATACCTGTCCGCCTCAAGGAGTATGCAGGACCACCATGGTAAGGGGCTCTACCATGGTTGATTCCCCACAACCCCAATAATATATCGAGACCATGAGTACCGCCTTGTCGCGAAAATGGTCGATCATGAAATTGAATATATGTATAAAAAACACCCAGCCTCGGATAAAACCGGGACTACTTCGTCCACCCGAAAAGGGGGACAACCCGCCGTCAAGGCAGACCGGGCCCAAGGGTTAAGTGGGCAACCTTCTGCGAGCATTGCTCGCTCCTCCAACACTTCTGAGGCCAACACGGTGACTCTCCCCAAGGAGTCCTGTGAACCCCTTTCCTCGGGGAAAGTGCACGCCACTGCCAAGCACCCCAAACCCGGTTGCAGCAGCACTGTTCCTCCTCCATCTGCAAAACCTGCGCGTGGTAGTGCGTCCCTGTCCAAGGCTAAAACACCCAGACATACATCCTCCAGCGCGCCTCTCAGGACACCCCAGTCCAACCCTACGACCACCAGAAGGGAAATGCCTTAACGGTGGAATTCAAAGAGAGACGGACTGCGCTCCGAATCATCCGCAAACTGAGCTCCGTGTCTCAGGAGAAACTAAAAGAGAAGGATAAAACCTCTCTGCAATGGGCTAGTAAGATTATTGCACAAGGTAGCGCGTCGGCCTCCAAAGGCCCTTTGCAAGCTACCCCGAAGAGGTTGCGCTCGCCTAACGAGCAGCAGCCATCCTCCAAAAGGATTAAGGCGATAGGCCCCCTTTCTTCCACTGCTAAGTCCTTCAGCGAGATAGCGAAGGACAGCTTAGTAACAAATGGAAGATGGTGGAGATGGCGTTGCTGAAGGTGTATATGGAAGTTCTCTCGTTGAACCTTGGCCCTCCTCCACGTTGTCTTGATGCTGGTTGGCATCAAGGATACGTTAATCTACTTGCCTGCTCGGACCAGAGATCGGGCGCTAAATTCTAGTAAACAAGAGGAGGATTCAGCAGCCTCCTCAAGCAACACCGGGGAAAATGAAGGAGTACAGAGTGTCACTCCCTCACCAGAAGATGGTGAGGCGATGGTCGACGCTATGGTAGTTGACACCCTCCCGGATCCCGGACCAGAGCCGGAGGACCAACTCCTTGGGGGAGACCGCTGACATGACTGTGATAGAGGTATCCTCACCTGGATACAGTGATGCTAAGAGTAGTGCAAATTAACCTCCATCATTCGAAATGAGCGTCCGCAACCCTTATCCTTCGTCTTGCGCAAAAAGGAAGAAAGCTCATCCTTGTCCAAGAACCTTGGATCGTCCGAGACAAGGTTTGCGGACTCAACATGAAGGGTTATGAGCTCCTCTATTTACAAGGTACAAGTAAACCAAAGTCATGTATCCTCATTAAGAATAATGTTATCGCATTTATTCTCACACAGTTCAGTGATAAGGACACAACAGCAGCCATACTGGAGTTACAAAACAACAATATATGAATAACCTCCAGTTACATGGCGCACGATGTGGCGGACATTCCTGGTACACTACTCAGGAATGCGATCAAGGAAGCCACTAGGCAAAGGAAGACGCTGGTGATCGGAGCAGACGCCAACGCTCATCATATAGTCTGGGGCAGCTCGGACGTCAACGAAAGGGGTGAGTTACTTTTTGATTTTATTCTCGGAACTAACCTCCAGATTTGTAATGTAGGTGCAGAACCCACTTTTACTAACTCAATTAGGCGGGAAGATCTAGCCATTACCTTAGTCTCAGAACAATCCGCCCACTTAATAACGGAGTGGAGGGTATCCAAGGAACCATCCTTCTCCGACCATGTCTATATTGAATTTGGTATAACACTTCACAAGATGTTGTGTCTTCCCTATAAAAACAGGCTAAGGACAAACTGGGACCTCTACAGGATGGTCCTCAGTAATAGCCTGCCTGCTACAGGTCCACCCGTAAGTGACAGTAAACAAACCCTTGACAAGGTGGTGGACACTTTGACGCTTGCGTGTAATGAGGCGACACAAATTTCCTGCCCCGACAGGGTCCCTAGAGGCAAGCCCAAACCTCCGTGGTGGTCGAGTGAGATCATGACCCTAAGAAAGAAGTGTCGTAAGCTTTTTAACCAAGCTAAGAAAACTAATGTCGGGACTTCTTATAAAGAATGCCTCAAAATATTTAAGAAACTGATTAGGAAAGCAAAACGATCCTCATGGGAGGGCTTCTGTAATAAAATCGAAAGCTCCTCTGAAGCGAGTCGTTTGCGGAAAATCATCTCAACAACGCCCATCACCCCAAGCCTCCTGACCAAAAGTGATAGTAGTTGGACTTCATCCAGTCTTGAGTCGCTGAAGCTACTTGTAAACACTCACTTTCCGGGTTGCTCGGCGACCAGCAGTGCGGAGCTGCCGGATACTCCAAGCGACCATGAACTGGTCCACAAGATACTTGATGTAAGAAAACTGAAATGGGCGATACGAAGTTTGAAGCCCTATAAATCACCGGGATTGGATAATATCATCCCAGCTGAACTACAACTAGCTTCCGAGATACTTATTCCGTGGCAAATGGTTACGAGGCTTGCCTTAACCTCACCTATATTCCATCCTCATGGACGAAGGTGAAAGTGGTCTTTATCCCTAAAGTAGGAAAAGCCTCATATTATAAGCCCAATGATTTCAGGCCCATTAGTCTCTCCTCCTTCCTGCTCAAAACCTTGGAGAGACTCTTAGATATCTACATTAAAGAGACAATCCATCATTCCAAGTTGTCTCTCTCGCAACATGCTTATACTAAAGGTAAGTCCGTAGAGACAGCCCTACACGAACTTACCACAATCATAGAGCATTCGCTACTACAGAAGGAATATTCATTTATAGCCTTCCTTGATATTGTGGGTGCTTTTAACAATATTAGATCAGAGGCGATAATGGCATCCTTGAGGAGGCTTGAAATCGACGACCCACTCATCAAACTTATTGACATCATGCTAAAAAGCAGGGTCATTATCTCCAGCTTAGGAGGATCCAATATCCAAAGAGTGGTAACTAGAGGTACCCCTCAGGGAGGAATCCTTTCACCACTCTTATGGAACTTAGCTCTGAATGAGTTACTCATAGACCTGGAGTTGTCCGATCACAAGGTTATTGCCTAAGCCGATGATATTGTCCTGATATGTTCAGGTAGGCACCCCACTACACTGGCTGCGGTGTTACAACACGCCCTCTCCAAGACTTCATCATGGAGTGATGGGTGTGGTCTAGGTATAAACCCTAACAAAACAGAGTTAATACTCTTCTCTCGGAGGCATAAAACACCTCCTATTAATTGTTCTACACTAGACGGGGTTAGGCTCGAACTGTGTAAGCAGGTTAAGTATCTAGGTTTAGTCCTAGATAGGAAACTTACCTGGAAGCCTAACATCCAAGAAAGAGTACGGAAAGCTACAGTAGCGCTGT
The DNA here is from genome assembly GCA_964036015.1 of Leptarthrus brevirostris. Lineage (NCBI taxonomy): Eukaryota > Metazoa > Arthropoda > Insecta > Diptera > Asilidae > Leptarthrus > Leptarthrus brevirostris. The sequence continues at coordinate 99,837,991 of OZ038371.1, read as the reverse complement.
ACTCGTGTAAGAAGGCTATAGGGAAAAGATGGGGTATGGAACCACGCATTGTTAATTGGCTCTATACAAGTGTCATACGTCCTACACTCATGTATGGGGTGATTGTCTGGTGGCCGGCACTAAATATAGCAACCCATCTCAAAGCAATGGACAAAGTTCAGAGGATGGCAGCACTGCTGATAACAGGTGCCCTGAGAATCACACCTTCTAAAGCCCTGAACACTATTCTCCACCTTCTACCGTTGGACCTCTTTGGTAAGCAAACCGCATCATCAGCCCCCATTAGGCTTAACTCAATCCAGGCCTGATTTCGGTCACTCCAAAATATTGCGCAGTAGAACTGCCAGCAATATCAACTACACCACGCCCAAGCCTTTCTTTGGAGCAAAATTCAATTCCTTCTTTCCCACCAGATCGAAATGGGAGAAAGGTCCTCCCCAATGGGAGAACTCAGTGCATCTCTACACTGACGGCTCCAAATTGGATGGCAAAGTGGTTGGAGGAATATTCTCGGAACACTTGGACCTCGAAGTCTCATTCCGATTACCTGACTACTGCAGCGTGTTTCAAGCACAAATCATGGCTATAAAAGTAGCTGCGGACCGCCTGAATCAACTAACGCTACCTACAGACAATGTTTGTATTTTCACAGATAGTCAGGTAGCTATTAAATCCCTTTCGGGAGTATACACAACCTCCAAAACGGTTATAATATGTCGCTCAACACTAAATGACATAGCTGACCATCTGAAAGTACGGCTCATCTGGGTGCCTGGACATAGTGATATTCCGCGCAATTTCAGAGCCGACGAACTAGCGAGAATCGGTACAACACGTCCTGATTCGGACATTAACCACCAGCCGGGTAAACCGCTAGCTACATGCAAAATGGAGCTCTCACAGGAGGCTCTGAAGATTGCTAATAATAACTGGCAAGAAGAACACACCTGCCTGTGTTCGGTACTGGAAGCTTACATCATACTTGGATCATCCCATAATTGGCCTAGAAAAAAAAAATACCACAAAGTATCTAGTTTAGGGAAAATAAGAGAAAATTCTTATCTAAAATATGGCGTTAAATTCCCCCGATAATTGTAGTCCAACGATGATTTTAGAATGAAATCTAAAAGAATAAAATTTGTATTAGAATTTGCATAGGTTAGGTTAGGTTAGCTTTATTAATAATATTGTTAGAAATGGAAGAGATTAACACGTACCAAATCACAATTGTTAACGTAGTTAGTACACTGTCACAAAACTTGCACAAAACATGAAATACATTATTGTTTTTTTTTGTTAGTTTTCAAAGAAAGGTTTACTTACCAGACATATCAAAACAAACTTGCACAGCAACACGACTTGTCATTCGACGTTATTTTTTCATCTTTTCTTCGTTAAGTTCTGAGTTTTTTCACCACATTGAGCTTTCTATTAAATTGATGAAATGAAACAATAATACTGTCAAGCAAGACAGATATATTTGAAAGGGGAAAACATTCTAGAACTATTACCAAAAAAGGAGAAGTTAAAGATTTTAAATCAAACTTTCTTCCATATATGGAAAAATTTCTAGAATTCATTGCAAAATTGGGGAAATAAAACCGTAAGACAATAAGATCAGATTTTGAAATTTCAAAAAGGGCCTAGTCAAAGTTCGCTCGTGAAACCGCTTGGATTGAAATCATTAAAGTTGCATCTTTGAAATCGGAAAGTTTTTTATACAAAATTTGAAATCTTATATTAACATTATCGAAATCAAAAGGGTGAAGAAATCTAAACATTTCGTGTTGTGGTGCAGTTTGAACGTAGAAACAATTAAATCAATAATTTTTGAGTGCTTTTTATTGAATTTGAAATCTTATTCATTTTGAATTTGTAAAAAACTTATATTGAATTCTAGTGAGTTAATTAAAGTACAATTTGATGTCAATTGAGTGTTCTTATTAACTTCAGAAGAAAACTTGTTAAAAAACATAATTGGTTCAGTGGATAGTGACTGAGACTGTGGAAGTGAAGGTTGTGAGTTCGAACCTCGGCGAGTACAAACAGTTTTTTTCTATATTTAACACCTTGGGATTAAATTACTCCAGAACGAAACGTTGTTGTGATTACATCCTGTTTATTTTTCAATTTTTTGTGCAAACGAACATTATGGTCCTTCGAGCCGGATAACGGAAAGTTATAGAACCCTAAGACAGTGAAAGTGATTATAGAAATCAATTACATTCGTGCGGAAATCTGGTGTGAAAAACTTTGTCTCGAAATCTTGAATTCGTGAACTCTTAGTGAGCAATTGTACTGAAAAACGGATCCAGGCACTTGAAATTTAACACATCAAATATTCATCGCATTTTAACAGAATCCTCATCATTTCCTGAATAAAGGGGTTGCTGAAAGAAAAAGTTGGTAAGTTCCACAATTGATTTATTTATTTATCATCAAATATAATTTAATATGGAACAGCAAGTTTTGTTACAATTGGCCCAAAAGGAAATTCTTGAAAAATTTATCACAAATTACAATAAAGACGGCAAAGATCGGCGAACACAAAAATATTATTACAAAAGAATCAACGATTTTCAAGAACTATGGAACGACGCCTTAACTCGACACCGCAATCTGCTTGTATTAAAATTTTCAGACCCTAATAAAGCGCAAGAGTTAGGTTATTTCAGAGACGACATATTCTCTCAAATGGAATCGTTTTTTGTAAAAAATTTTACGGCTATTGAAGAAAGACTCGAAAAGGAATATCCAATCTCGTCAAAGTCAACATTTACCGCATCGGAACAAGAAACGCAATCCAAGGTTGTAGCTGTGCGACAAAAGTGTGAAGATGCACTTAAATTGCCTAAAATATCATTGGAAAAGTTTTATGGAGATTATAAAAAATGGCCCGCATTCCACGATTTATTCAAGACTCTAGTTCATGAAAATGAGTCCCTTCACGGTGTGCAAAAACTGCAATATTTGAAGCTGCACCTTGGAGGTGAAGCTGAAAACCTACTTCGCCACTTTCAAGTCACCGAAAGCAATTATGAAACGGCTTGGAAGGTATTAAAAGATAGATATAACAACAAGCGAGTTCTGGTTAATACAGTATTAAAGGCATTGTTATCGCAAAATACAGTAGCGCACGAAACTCCACAAGGAATCAAAGGACTGCTTGATACAACTACAGAGTGCCTGCATGCTCTTGAGAATCTTGAGATTAATGTTAAAAATTGGGACGTCTTTTTAGTTTATTTGATAGTTCAGAGATTGCCTTCCGAAACTCACCAACTCTGGGAGCAAAGTTTGTCTTCTCGGAAAGATTTACCGTCTTGGGAGGAATTAAAAGAGTTTTTAAATTGTAGATTCCGTACGTTAGAAGCGATAACCAGTCGAAAGATCACTTCTAGTAAAGATTATCGAAACTCAATATCGAAACCAAAGCCCTTCACTCAAGCATTCGTCGCAGAATCTAGTGCAATTTGTTGTATTTGCGCTGGTGACCATAGCATAAGACAATGTAGTAATTTTGCATCAATGAGCACTAGTCAACGTTTACAAGTAGCTAAATCCAAAGGTTTATGTTTGAATTGCTTAGGCTTCGGTCATATGTTAGCGCGCTGTCCTAGTGAGCAACGATGCTTTCATTGTAAGCAACGTCATCATTCTTTGCTTCACAGGAACCAACAAGACAGCACAGCATCACGACCAGGTCGATTCATTAATCAAAGGTCGACTATTTCATCTGCTAGCAATGAACCAACAACTTCAGCAGCAATAAATAATTCGCAGACTCAGTCTTTTCTGTCAGCATCGTCTCCACCATTTAAACCCTACAGCCTAGAAGAATCCACATCTAAAGTCAATTCCTACGTCATCAGTGACTCATATCGAAATCGGGAGATTTTATTAGCTACAGCCTTAGTCAGACTAGTCGCACCATCAGGACAAGAACAAGTTGTCCGCGCATTAATTGATCAGGGATCACAGGCATCGTTTGTCTCCGAAGCAACTGTACAAGCTTTGCGTTTGCCTAAAGAAACCATTCGAGCGGAGGTCTCTGGTGTTGGCCAGACGAATGCTGGTCAGGTTACTGCTAGAGTTCAGCTTATGTTGAAACCCCAAGATGACGATAAAATGACAGTCGAAGCAACAGGATTAGTTCTGAAGAAACTCACACATCTCTTGCCATCCCGCAAAATTCAAAATGCAGACTGGAAGCATTTACACCGTGTCAAGTTAGCTGATCCTTCATATTATGAGCCTGGAAAAGTAGATTTGTTATTAGGGGCAGACGTATATTCGCAAATAATTCAAGGTGGACTTATCAAAGGAAACATTGGAGAACCTATAGCACAACAAACATTGTTTGGATGGATCTTGTCTGGTGAGATAGTCAGCAGTCCTCGCAAGAAGATCAGTATCAGCAACTTCCATATTGTCGCCAACTTGGATAAGGAACTCACACGCTTTTGGGAGATTGAAGACCTGCCAACAAAAAAAATACTTAGTGAAGAAGAGAACAAATGTGAGGAGATATTTGCAAATACTCACCGACGTTTGAAAGATGGTCGATATGAAGTTGCTATTCCTTTTGTTGATTCTACGAAAACAAAATACTTAGGAAAATCACGCACTGGAGCAGTATCAAGATTAATCCAAATGGAATCGCGTTTCAAAAAGAACACAAGTCTCCAACTCGAATATGTAAAATGTTTAAAGGAATACTTAACACTTGGACACATGGAAGAACTACAAGAAAAAGAAAGATACATTGAACAAAATGAATTCACAGTATACAAACACACATACTTACCTCACCACGCCGTAACCAAGGACGACAGTGCGACGACAAAACTCAGAGTTGTTTTCGATGGATCGAAGAAGACGTCAAACGGAACATCATTGAACGACATAATGTTGAAAGGCCCTACAATTCAGGATGAATTGGCGTGCTTACTACTACGCTGGAGGAAGCACAAGATCGCATTTACGGCAGACATCGAAAAGATGTATCGCCAGATACGAGTGAGACCTGAGCATGCAGAATATCAACGCATTGTTTGGCGAGAATCAATGAATGAACCAATCAAGGACTACATGTTGTTAACAGTGACATTCGGAACGAGAAGTGCTCCTTATCTGGCCACGCGAGTGCTTCAACAGCTCGCCCTTGATGAAAAGGAGAGATACCCTATTGGCTCACAAGCAGTACTACAGGAATTTTATGTGGACGGCCTACTTTCGGGAGCAGAGAACTTAGAAGAAGCGCAAGAAAAACAACAACAATTAACAGATTTATTAGCATCTGGAGGTTTCAATCTACGAAAGTGGGCTTCGAACTCTTCCAAGTTGTTGACAAATACGTCTGAAAGTCATCAAGAAAACAATGCATCGTTTCACATCAATGCATCCGACCAAATCAAGGCACTCGGTCTATACTGGAATCCTGTCAATGACAACTTATGCTACGCCATAAAATTTCCTGAACAACAAGGAATAGTTACTAAGCGCACTATATTGTCAGATGTCGCCAAATTATTTGATCCGCTGGGTTGGGTAGCACCATGCATCATCGTCGCCAAGATGTTAATTCAAAAATTGTGGTTGGAAAAGCTGGATTGGGATGAAACCGTTTCAGAAAATATCGAAATCGAATGGAGAAATTTTAGAGAAAAACTGAGAGAACTTGGAACAATAACGCTTCCCAGGTGGGTGCATTTATCGAAATCTCACACTAATGTCGAAATCCATGGATTCTGCGATGCTTCCACGATGGCATATGCAGCAGCAACTTACATTTGCGTCATCGATGTGCAAGGAAATAAACGCGTCTCTCTATTATCTGCAAAAACAAAGGTTGCACCAATTCAAACCGTGTCGTTACCACGTTTGGAATTATGTGGGGCAGTCCTGCTTGCAAAGCTTCTTAAATATGTGACAGAATCTTTACAGCTATCAAACTACACCACATATGCTTGGACCGATTCTGAGATAGTTCTCGCTTGGCTAAAATCTCATCCATCCAAGTGGAAAACCTTCATTGCCAACAGGGTCTCGCACATCCATGAGCTAACAAGGGAAGCGATGTGGAGGCACGTACCATCAAAGGAAAATCCTGCTGACTGTGCAACCAGAGGGCTTCTACCATCTGAATTGAAAACGCAGTCGTTGTGGTGGAACGGACCGTCGTGGTTGGAGAAATCAAAATCGTCATGGCCCAAACAGAAGGACATACCAGCCACAAATTTAGAGACACGAAAGACGTTGGTGACTTGCACTCAAATCTCGTCGAACAAAATGGAAGCAAACTATTCATCACTCACGAAACTCACAAGAATCACCGCATATTGTTACCGCTTTAAATCGAAATTAAAAGGACTCATCAGGGCAACTGAACTGCACGAAGCACTCATGTTATGGTTAAGGAAGATACAAGCTGAACACTTTTCGGAAGAGACCACAGCCTTAAAGCACGGAAAAATTGTAAAAACCGGCCGTCTGATCAAGTTGACTCCATTTCTTCATTCAGATGGATTGCTTAGAGTGGGTGGAAGACTTAGATTTTCGGAACTGTCGTTTGATGAAAAATTTCCCATCATTCTTCCAGATAAATGTCATCTAACTACACTCATTCTGGATAAAATACATAAAGATACTATGCATGGCGGATCTCAGCTTATGATGAGAGTTCTAGCAAAGAAATATTGGCTTCTCAATGCCAGAAATGCTACTCGATTTCATGTGCATCGATGCGTAATATGCCAAAAACAGCGAGCTAAGGTTCAAACACAATTGATGGGTAATCTTCCGCGTCCCAGAGTAACCATGTCAAGACCCTTTGCTCATACAGGCATGGACTATTGTGGACCATTTGAAGAAATCGAGGTCGAGGTTCAAAAACGTACAAGGGCTACATATGTATATTCGTCTGCATGGCTGTCAAGGCCATCCATTTAGAAGTCGTGACAGACCTTAGTGCACAAGGTTTCGTAGCGGCATTTCGGCGATTCACCGCTCGGCGTGGACTATGCAGCGACATATATTGCGACTGTGGGACAAATTTTATTGGAGGCAATTCGATATTAACTAGACAAAGGCAACAAATGATCAATGAATTGGACAGCGAAATTGCAAGCATTATTGAAAACGAAGGCGTCAATTTTCATTTTAATCCTCCAGGATCACCTAATTTTGGCGGGTTGTGGGAAGCTGGCGTGAAGTCGACAAAATTTCACATGAAACGAATAATCGGAAATGCTACCCTAACATACGAAGAACTCAACACCGTTTTGACGCAAATTGAGGCATGTCTAAATTCACGTCCACTTTATGCAATGAGCAATGATCCAAGTGATACAACTGCACTGACACCTGCACACTTTCTGATTGGTGATATATTGCTAACACCACCTGAACCGTCCATTCTTGATGAAAATATCCGCAGGATAGATAGATGGCAATATATACAACATCTCTATCAATCATTTTGGAAAAAATGGAACTCGGAATATTTATGCCGACTTCAGCAACGCACCAAGTGGATGCAAAAGCAGCAAAATCTAAGGGTTGGCGACTTGGTCATCATCAAACAAGAAAATCTACCACCGTCGCGTTGGCTCCTCGCAAGAGTGCTAGAAACGCATCCCGGTACGGATGGATTAGTGCGCGTCGTGACAGTAAAAACTAAAAACTCTATTCTCAAACGATCCGTCTCAAAAATATGTCGATTGCCAATCGAACCGGTCGTAATCGAGACACATGTCGGTCAAAACCGCGAATTCTGAAAACGACATCAATCATGATTTGCAATCCCGCGAAAAGTTGACAATTTATCTTGCTAAACAACAACAGAAATGCACAATGAACTCACAAAATCAAAACAAACCCAATCTCCTTTAATAGTCCACAGTACCGTATCCCAATGTCATTAATCCAATCAACATCCTTCTCAAAGTCAATGACCCGATGCTCCCATCCATTTGCTTATATTTTCAGAATCAAAAACAATTCAATGAAGGTCATCGAAATGAATAAAGCAGCTTGTACATCTGGGTCAAGATGAATTAATATTGCGACCTGCGGTCCCAAGGCGGGGAGTATGTTCGGTACTGGAAGCTTACATCATACTTGGATCATCCCATAATTGGCCTAGAAAAAAAAAAAATACCACAAAGTATCTAGTTTAGGGAAAATAAGAGAAAATTCTTATCTAAAATATGGCGTTAAATTCCCCCGATAATTGTAGTCCAACGATGATTTTAGAATGAAATCTAAAAGAATAAAATTTGTATTAGAATTTGCATAGGTTAGGTTAGGTTAGCTTTATTAATAATATTGTTAGAAATGGAAGAGATTAACACGTACCAAATCACAATTGTTAACGTAGTTAGTACACTGTCACAAAACTTGCACAAAACATGAAATACATTATTGTTTTTTTTTGTTAGTTTTCAAAGAAAGGTTTACTTACCAGACATATCAAAACAAACTTGCACAGCAACACGACTTGTCATTCGACGTTATTTTTTCATCTTTTCTTCGTTAAGTTCTGAGTTTTTTCACCACATTGAGCTTTCTATTAAATTGATGAAATGAAACAATAATACTGTCAAGCAAGACAGATATATTTGAAAGGGGAAAACATTCTAGAACTATTACCAAAAAAGGAGAAGTTAAAGATTTTAAATCAAACTTTCTTCCATATATGGAAAAATTTCTAGAATTCATGGCAAAATTGGGGAAATAAAACCGTAAGACAATAAGATCAGATTTTGAAATTTCAAAAAGGGCCTAGTCAAAGTTCGCTCGTGAAACCGCTTGGATTGAAATCATTAAAGTTGCATCTTTGAAATCGGAAAGTTTTTTATACAAAATTTGAAATCTTATATTAACATTATCGAAATCAAAAGGGTGAAGAAATCTAAACATTTCGTGTTGTGGTGCAGTTTGAACGTAGAAACAATTAAATCAATAATTTTTGAGTGCTTTTTATTGAATTTGAAATCTTATTCATTTTGAATTTGTAAAAAACTTATATTGAATTCTAGTGAGTTAATTAAAGTACAATTTGATGTCAATTGAGTGTTCTTATTAACTTCAGAAGAAAACTTGTTAAAAAACATAATTGGTTCAGTGGATAGTAACTGAGACTGTGGAAGTGAAGGTTGTGAGTTCGAACCTCGGCGAGTACAAACAGTTTTTTTCTATATTTAACACCTTGGGATTAAATTACTCCAGAACGAAACGTTGTTGTGATTACATCCTGTTTATTTTTCAATTTTTTGTGCAAACGAACAGCCTGTTTACCCGACAAATATGGCGAAAGATTGACCCTAAGCGGTCAAGAGGGCTCATCCTACTCGGACGCAAAATAATTAGCACTACAGTAGCTGTAATCACGGGTCACTGCCTCATAGGTAGACACGCCGATAGGCTGGGAGTGCCCTCAAACGACTTCTGTAGGAGTTGCCACGACGAGGAGGAAGAGGAAACCATACTTCACCTCCTCGGTAGCTGCCCGGCCCTATCCAACCGTTGGAACCGGTTTTTGGGCTGCCCCTACTTCAAAGAGCTAACCGAGCTGGGCTCCACAGATTTCAGAAATCTGTCTCGATTTATCGGGAGTTTAGAATGGTTCCCGACGACGAATTAAGGATGAACACCCTTCACAACCCAGTCAAAATAATTTTGACTTCCCGTGAACTTGTTCCACTGGATGCAAGAAACTGGTTCGGTGTACAGGGGACAGAATGTTAACCCTCCTATTCCTTAGGTAATTCTATTGGGTTGTTAATTTCAAACCTAAATGTGGTAGCACAAAGGGCCTCTTAGGCCTAAGTGTGCCTTCTTAGGCAGCCACTTTAACCTAACCTAACCTAACCTACTCGGCATGTTAGGGTCTCCTTTTTTAAATATTGGGAATATAATACTCTCCTTGAAGCTGATCGGTTTGTCTTGATTCTCAAATATTTTATTGTATAATTCTGTTAATTTTTCAAGGTAACTCATTGGGGCAACTTATAAAATTCACCTGGAATTCTGTCTAGGCCAGGTGATTTATCGTTTTTAAGTTTATTGGTTGCATTAAGGACTTCAACTAATTCTATTGGCTTGTCCAACTGTTCCACATCTAAATAAGGTTTAGTGAACACATATGAGTTATTTTGCGTAGGCGGATTGAATAATGAGCTAAAGTGTAAGGCTAACTCATCCAGTTGGAGCTGCGCTCCGCACGATTTCTTTATCTTATTCAAAGACCTTATAACCTTCCAAAATTCTTTACTGTCCTTTTCATTGCTTAGAGATTTTGCTCTGCCATTATAGTACATTTGTCTCTTATGCTTCATGCGATACAGATTTAGCCACTTAAATGCTACTTTCCTTAATTTAAAGCACTCTAAATCAAACCAGTCTTGCTTTCTGTTAAACTTGACTGGCGTACTATTTGTATAACCCCTATGCGCCGCATCCCTAATTAGATGTGTTAGTAGCAACGTCGCTTCATTGATATCATCAGGAGCATTTTCTAATCCGCGGGTTCCACACTCCAGCTTGTTATTATAGTTCTGCTCGTCTTGCGTTGTCCAGGGAATTTTAGGTAGCAGCCTCATTTCATCTCTACATTCTTCCTTTACCTTAAATTTCAGCATTAGCGCTGTTGGCATATGATCGGAGTAATTTTTTGAAACGACCTTGAAATCGTGCACCTTTTCCAGAATACCAGCTGATACGAAACACAAATCAATAACAGATGAACCCATACCACCTACAAACGTAAATTATCCTTCAGGGTCTCCCATCGTTCGCCCGTTTAATATCATTGCTCCGCTGTCTTCAATCAATTCTAATATCTTTCTTCCCCTTGGATTTATATAAGAGTCTTTAGATTTTATTTTTTGTGATATTTAAGGGTTAATCATTATAAGCTCTTCTTCCATTATCTGCTCACTTGCTATTCTAGCATTCAAATCCCCAATAACAATAAAATTTATAGTTTCTAGTCCATCTAATATATTCCTTAATTTTAAAAAATCCGATTCCCAGCGGTTACAATTCAAATATACAGGCACAATATTTATATATTCTTTTCCATCAGTAATTCTTATAATTTCAAATTCATTTATCTTAATATACTCTAGATTATTTATAAAATTCTTCTTAAATCCATACAAGCATCTTCCACTCGCCCTACCATATAACCCAGTCCTCTCTGCGTGTATCCATTTGAGTTCAAAATCTTTTAGGTAGCTGCTGTACTCACTTATCTTATCTGCTGTTATGAAAGTCTCGTAAAGAAATATTATATTAAAAGTTTGGAGATAATTGAAAAAATTTTGATACAATTTCATGTTGCCTAAACCCGCTACATTATATGACAAGATGCTCAAGAGTATTAAATGAATCTCTGCACTTGCTATTCCATCAGCTTAAGATCCGCCATCTGCTGTAACTATGCTTTCGAGATAACACAATTTATCCGTTTATTCTATTTGATATTCTTCATCGACATTGTACAATTATATGAGGTGCTTGAAAAGTTTCCATCTAATTCCTCGCGATGAGTGGTCGGCTAGGGCGCCACACAATACGTTATTAATGCCGATCAAGAAGAGCACAATACTTAAAAATGATCCCACAGTTTTTTCTTCTGGAGAACGCACATTGGGTAGAACTTCTTTTTAATGGTTGTAATTTTTATTGGATTCCTCTACTACGTAAGCATCCAATACTAAGGGCACCTCAATTTGGCGGATTGTTCGATGTGTGTTGATGAGATTACTAGAGGAGAACCCTCACGAACGCTTGCCTGTTCCTGTTCATCGTTAAAACTGCAGTCGGCTACTTGTTTCAATCGCGTAAATATGATTTTTGACATCAATTTGGAGACTACAATTAAAAGAAAGGTACCACGTTAATCCTTAGGCCGCCTTGTTTCTATTCAGCGGAATTGGTCTCTGTTTCCCAATATTCCTTGATTACGGGAAAAAGAAAAGAATATCAGCTGCAGATCTGCCTTAAGTAAAACCGCTTGCACTCCACCAACCTTGCTGCGGTCTCATTTTAATGTTACCAATCCTAACTTCAAGCTTGGACGAAAAGGCATTCTACGGTCCAAAGCTGTTGTTTAGGACTTTATCAAAATTATTTCTCCTCTCTTACAGGATGTCCAGTCTTAAGAGTATTTCCGCCAGTTTCTTGGCAATTTAGTATAGATTGTATATTATATATCTCCAATGCACCTCAGTAGGTCACTTCATCTGCTTTTTCTGCTGCCCTTTGATATAGTTCCGCTTGCCACGTTTTGCACTTCTTTGGATGCCTTTTTGTAGAGATCGTTTTGCAGTTCTGAGTTGTCATCGGTCACAGATTTAATATAGTCTTTAATCTGCTTCCGTTCTTGTATTTTGTATCATTTGGGGCCTCTGATCCGTGGCAGTCTTCCGCTCCGTTCCCAGGTTGATACTACGAGAAAAAAAATGTTGGTGGGGTGGTGGTGGGGGGGGGGGGGGTGTGGTGAAACCTAACTTTGTAACCCATCCACCGATTTGGATGGTTCTATTTTTGTTGTACAGCGTATGATCTTCCATTGCTAAAAGGAAGGATAGTCTAACCTCGTAACCCGCAGACCGATTTGGATAATTCTTTTTCTCTCGGATAGAGTATTTATGTTCCCTGGTTAATCCACGAGAAAAAATATGTGGGTGGGGTGGAGGTGGAACCTAATTTTTTAACGAGTGGACCGATTTGGATGGTTGTTTTTCTGTTGTATAGAGTGTGATCCCGCATTGCTAATAGGAGAATAATTTGGTAATAAGGTGACGGGTTGGGGAGGGGTAGTCTAACTTCGTAACGCTTGCACAGATTTCGATAGTTCTTCTCTTTACGTGTAGAATTTGTTGCCTGATACGACACAATTTATTATTTGGAAGATTTCCTTTTGTTGTGGGTTCTATGATCCCCCATTGCTACTCTGTGGAAAATATTGCTCTAGGGTTGGTGTGGGGGAAGGGAAATCTAAATTTGTAACGCGTGGACTGATTTAGATTATTGTGAATGCATAGAGTATCTTTTTGTATTGTGGCTTATGGTGAGAGTTGGAGAATGGGTGGCGCCTAGCTTCATAAGGTATGGACCGATTTTGATTCGGTTGTGCAGAATACGTTTCCTGATTGGCAGATGATAACAATTTTGTACCTAGAATGACTACGATGATTCTCTGACTACGATAATTCTCTCTTCCTGTATAGAGTACGGTGTAGCACTAGGGTCATATTAAGAATTTTATATGATGAGGGTACTAAAGGGTGACCGTGACTTATTTCACAATATGTTGCCGAATTTGGATAACTTGGTTAGTGCACTACCTCTGCAACTTTTGAAATTGCTTTGTTCGTACGAGCAGTTTAGAAAAAAATTTGAACCCACTTCACAAAAAACGCTAAAGAGCATAAAATAATTTTTCATTTTATATCTGTTACGTCATTTTGAACACGGTGCAAATTAAACAAACAAAAACACTACCAAACCACGATTGAAGATAATATATAAAACTTGATGAACGTGTCAGATCACGGAATCATAAGCAAGGACGATTAAATACCTCTGTTGTAGTTGTTTAGCTTGTTTACTTTGCACCGACTTCAAAATGACGTAATAGATATAAAATGGTAGCTGAACTACTGACGGGGACGGTCGTGCCGCCATGTCTTGCCCCCAAAAAAAATTTTAAATTCGGTTGCGAAAGCGGGATTTTTGATTGAAATTGTTAAAAGTGCTGGTGCCATCTTCGCCGGGGTGAGGGGCTTTTATGTCCTATTTAAAAGCACGGTCTTGTGAGTCCGTTCCTTTTGAATATCACTTATTTGCATCCAACATTCAATGTAGTACAATCGTGCTGCATTGAATGCGTTTAAGGGGTCTCCACTGTTGAGCATTTGGCTGCCTTTGTCAAGATCAAAGTTCAGCACAGCAGGCATAAGACTGCTGCTGGCTTTGTTCTCAGAGAGGTGGCTTTGCCTCGCATTTTTGGATCCCGTTCGTCAGTCCTTGTGTTTGTGTACGTTTTTGTTTTGTTTTGTTTTGGGCAAATTAAGACCGGGAGTATGCAAAAATTTTTATTTAATTTTTGCAACATTCGTGGCTTGAAAAGTAACCATTTTTCGGTTTACTGCCACTTGATCGCGGAAAATCCGGCTGTTTTTGCACTAAGCGAAACCAAGGTTGCTTCCGATTCTGATATTAATCAGTATCACATCCCTGGGTATCACTTAGTGCCAGTCTTCTCTCCTCAGAGGGGAATCGCGATTTATATTAGAAATGATGTGCCATTCTCCCATCTCCCTCAATTCTCTTCTACTAATAAAGAAATTAATTATGTCTGGATTAGATTTAAACTCTATCGGCACATTATTCACTTCTGTTTTTTATACCGCAGCCCGAATATGTCTGACACTGACACTGTGTGCTCCTTCGATAAACTGTCTTCCGATATCGATAAGACTTTGGAATTATCCCCCTCTTCTGAAATCGTTCTTGCTGGAGATTTCAACGTCCACAACACACAGTGGCTCAGGCATTCTTCTACCACAAGCCCGTCTGGAAGACACGTCGAGTTATTTAGTGAGTCTTTTAATTTACAGCCACTGGTTGAGTGTCCGACTCGTGTTCCTAGATCTATTTCTAACATCGCATCCAGAAAAATACTCGGTTTCGGTGACGTCTGCCTTGGGTTATTCGGACCATTGTCTAATCTCCGCCCAATTCTCCATCTCCTCTCTGACAACCAGTAACCTAAACTCCACCAAAAGATTAGTGTGGCATTATAAAAATGCTGATTGGGCGGGACTTAATAAATATCTCGGAGAGTTGGATTGGTCTGATTGCTTTTCTATGAAGGACGTTAACAGAAGCACCGATTATATCTTGAACATCCTATGGTTTGGAATGCATCGCTTTATTCCTCATAGCTTCAAGAACATCAAACCAACTAACACCAATTGGTTCAATAATGACTGTTTCGCAGCCATTAAAAAGAAGGAAGCAGCCTTCCAGGCATATAAATTGTGCCCTTCAGAGGTAAGTTCAATTTCGACCAGAGCATCAGACGGAAGGTATTTTCTACTCAAAAGGGTAGTAAGGGCTTCTGGTCTCTAGTAAAAACCGTAAAGAACAATTTCACCTGTTCGTCAACACCACCACTCATTTATAATGGGAATGTTTTTACTGACTCATTGGACAAGGCCAACCTGTTTGCTGCTAATTTTGCTGCTAACTCCTACTTGCCACCTTCATCGCAGCCACTTTCATCTCCATCACAGTGCACTAGTAGGCAAAAGCCGCTACACTTTCGCACTCGGGAAGTTTTTAGAGTACATTCGAAACTCGACGTGTCCAAAGCTACTGGGCCTGATGGTTTCTCGCCCCTTGTTTTAAAATGCTGCGCCTCTGCTTTGGCTAAACCTCTGCGCAAACTCTTTCACCTGTCATATTCAACAGGAATATTTCCGAGTATATGGAAACTTGCTCATGTCCAGCCGATACTTAAAAAAGGAGAGGCATGCGACCCCTCTAACTTCAGACCAATTGCACTAACCTCGATCATATCCAAAGTTTTTGAATCACTCATCAACTCTCAGTTGTTGAAATATCTTGAAAATAACCATCTTATCAACGATTGCCAGTACGGTTTCCGCGCTGGCCACTCAACCAGAGACTTGCTAACGGCTCTAACGGAGCGTTGGAATCATTGTCTCCATAATTTCGGTGAGTCCTAAATCGTCGCTCTTGATATTTCAAAGGCTTTTGATAGAGTCTGGCATGCTGCCCTTTTAGCCAAACTTCAAACATTTGGTCTGCACCCTACCCTTGTTAAATGGATAGAGAACTTTTTGTCAGGCCGTTCAATCCGTGTAGTAATTGATGGAGTTACATCTGATTCCTACGATATAAATGCCGGTGTACCTCAGGGTTCAGTTCTTTCACCAACCTTATTTCTTCTTTTTATTAATGATCTCTTATACCTTACTCTCAATCCTATTCATAGTTTTGCCGACGACAGCACCCTTGATTTCGCGTACTCATTTGATTCTGTAATGAATTCACGTGGAAATGCTACAGAAGTCAATCGGGAACGCATGTTTA
The DNA here is from genome assembly GCA_964036015.1 of Leptarthrus brevirostris. Classification (NCBI taxonomy): domain Eukaryota; kingdom Metazoa; phylum Arthropoda; class Insecta; order Diptera; family Asilidae; genus Leptarthrus; species Leptarthrus brevirostris. The sequence continues at coordinate 99,821,857 of OZ038371.1, read as the reverse complement.
GATCATTAAACAATGACATTTCTATGGTCCTCGCTTGGGGCAGAGCAAATCGTGTTCCGTTTAATGCATCCAAAACTCAATGCTGTTTAATGTCCCTTAAAAAACGCCCAGTTAACCCCCAACCCATTTCAATATACCCAATTCACCCTCCCTAAAGATCTTGGGTAATGAGATATCCAGCAATCTTAGCTGGACTGATCATATATTTGCAATCGCTAAAAGTGCGATGAAATGTTTGGGTTTTCTACAGAGATGTAAGAAATATTTCACCCCAACCGACTAAGCGTTGATCTACAAGTCCCACATTAGGCCTATTCCCATATTTGGGCAGCGGCAGGACACACCGCATTGTCCGCGTTAGACAAAGCTCAGCGTAAGGCTGTTAAACTTATTGGCGATTCCTCAATCTCTGAGGGCCTTGACTCTCTGGAGCATCGACGGAATGTCGGTTGTCTCTCACTTTTTTATCGCTATTTCCATGGCCATTGTTCTAACGAAATTGCTAGCCTCATTCCTTGTACCAAGCAGTATAAGGAAAGAAATTTATCAACATGCGAAATAAAACAATAATAGCTGCGTTTTTTTGCAGAAGATCAAGATCTCTATGCAAAAAAACGATCTGGATCTTCTAAAAATTTCATTTTAAAAGTTGGTAACAGTGCCAGCTATTAATCGAGTTGACAGCTGCTGTGTTTTGCAATTGAAATTTTATACAGATTCAAGTAAAGCGGATTACTACTGCGAAATTACTACATAGGAAATTGTTAAGGTGCAATTTTGGATGTTTTAAAACTTCCACACTCAGCACTTCAATGCCCTCTCGGGTATACCGCACAAATTAAGTGTGTGCTGATTTCTAATTATCGGCATTATGTTAAAACTGCCGAGCTATTTAATGACTCCTTTCAGGTCTTCCGCAGGGACAGGTCTGCGGATTCGTCTGTACGGGGAGGTGGGCTTCTCATTGCATGTAGAAATTTTCTAAATGCTACTTTTGTGGACCCTCCGTCTTTTTCTGATCAATTTGATCTGGAACAGGTCTCAGTAAAGGTTTCATTCGATTCGGGCGACCTCTTTTTAATTTGTTGTTACATACCTCCAGACATGGGCAATGTCGTCGATAATAATGGGTTGAGTCGGTATGACATTCTTATTCAGCATATCGACTTTATTCATGACCAGAGGGGTTTCTAAGGACGAAATTGTCCTAGTAGGGGACTTCAATTTACCCAACGTGAGATGGGTAGTGAATGATGATGACGATAGCTATCTTCCCCATAACTTGACTGAGGGACAATCACTGTTCCTTGACACCTTGGCTTGCATAGGACTTTGCCAAATGAGCAATGTGAGTAACAATATGGGTAGACAGCTTGATTTAGTGTTCTCTACGAACTCCACGCTCACTTTTGTGGAGCCTAGCCCCTTTCCCTTGACGAGTCTGGACATGTTTCACCCTGCATTGCTTGTCACTTTTCATTGTCTCTCGGACGTGCGTGTCGATAATCTCGAATGTGAATTTAGTTTTAACTTTAGAATGGCCGATTTTGAGGCTATGAATGAATATCTTGGTGATTTGGACTTCCATACCTGTCTGTCTAGTGACGATATTGACAGGAACGTATCTGGTTTCTATGAAATTTTATACGAAGCTTTCGCTAGGTTTGTCCCCTATGTCCGGGTTAGAAGTAGAGAATCCGCTCCCCCCTGGTTTAACAGAGAATTAAAAACTCTCAGAAATAGGAAAAATAGACTCTGGAAAAGGTACCTGCGAGTGGGAAGTGTAGACTCTAAGCGTGAATTTATTCTTTGTCACGAACATTTCATAAGTCTTTCTCGTTCTCTATATGACGAATACCTACTGAACCTTAGAGGCAACTTATTGTCTAACCCCCGTGCATTTTTTGATTACGTCAACATGAAGAGAAGGGGTGATAACTATCCATCGACTTTGGAATTCGGGTTAAGTTCCAGTAACGATTCTAGGGTTATTTGTAATTTATTTGCTGAATACTTCAGGGGCGCATTTGAATCATCCGATTTTTATCCAGAAAGTAACAACTTTTCGCACATTAATAATAGTAATATATCCCCCATACCTATTCCATCTATCACGGAGGAGAGCTTATACAAGCATATTTTGGATCTTCCGGATGACTTTTCTTATGGCCCGGACGGGGTTCCTGCTGTTGTCTTAAAGAAGTGTTCTTCGGTGTTATTGTGTCCTTTACTTTTGCTCTTCCGGCGATCTATCTTGGTTGGTCGCTTCCCTACATTCTGGAAGGCTTCATTTTTAATCCCCATATTTAAGAGTGGGAATAGGAGAGAGATTGATAACTATAGACCTATTGCTAAACTATCTTGCATTCCAAAACTCTTCGAACTGATGATCCAGTCCCAATTGTCTATTGGGTGTAGGGGATTAATCTCTAGCAGGCAGCATGGATTCATTCAGGGTAGGTCAACGGTTTCCAACTTGTTAGAGTTTGTGTCTGGCAGTGTGGGTGGATTTCTGGAAGGTTGCCAGACTGACTGCATTTATACCGACTTTAGTAAGGCCTTTGATAAGCTGTCTCACTCTATTATCGTTTTCAAATTGGCCAGGTTGGGTTTCCCGGCTCAATTCATTGCATGGATTAAGTCGTATTTATACAATAGGACTTATAGAATGCGTTTTCGTGACGTGCTCTCTGATGCTTTTGTGGCTCCTTCCGGCGTTCCTCAGGGTAGTCATCTTGGGCCTCTGTTGTTCATCTTGTCTATTGATGACATTACTTATTTGCTTCAAAGAAGTAAAATTCTTATTTATGCGGACGATATCAAGATTTTTCTCCCAATCAAATCTTTTGCGGATTGCGAGATATTGCGGTCAGACCTGCAAATATTTTATAGCTGGTGTGTCAATAATAATCTTAAATTAAACATCGGTAAATGTCAGGTTATGACCTTCTCGAGGTCCATCAACTGCTGTACTTTTCAGTACAAGTTTGAAGATACTTGTATTCAACGGGCGGAAGGAGTGAAGGATTTGGGTGTGTATCTTGATAGGCAACTTAACTTCATCCCCCACATTAATAATATCGTTGCCAGGGCCAGCTCTATGCTGGGTTTTATCCTTCGTTGGTCCAGGGAATTTCCTAGCCCTCACATAAGACTCCATCTTTATACATCCCTTGTTAGACCACTGCTGGAGTATGCTAGTCCGGTTTGGTCTCCGTTTTATGGATCTCACACTAAACGTATTGAATCTGTACAGCGCAGATTTGTGAGATCGGCCTTTCGTGCTTTGCCGTGGAGTGACCCTTTTATTCTACCTCCATATGGTGATCGATTGGGACTGTTACAACTTGCTACTCTCGAGAAGCGTCGCTGGGTTGCCGATATAATTTTTCTACACCAGCTTCTACAGGGAAAGATTGACAGTGCGGAACTTTCTTCCAAAATATCACCTAGAGAACTGTCCTATTCCCTTCGAAACTTTCAGATAGCTTTCTCACGCACTAGTTACGGTATGTTCGAGCCTGTTAATCGCATGTGTAGGTTTGCTAATGGTGTTGGTGATGTATTCAGCACTAACGTAGACAAGTTAACATTAAAGAGGAACCTTTATAACTTGTAACCATCCTGTTGGACTCACTTGTCTTTGTTCTTTTCGATTTTGTTTTTTGTGTGGTGTAAGGTTTCCTTCCTTGTATGTTTTGTATTGACTTGGCTTAAGCTGCCTGTGCGTGCATCCCTGATTGTTATATTTGGGTGTATTTTGGCTTTTGTTTATTAATGATCTTATCTTTGTTTACTAATGATCGATCAATAACTGCGGATAACTTATTATTATTAACCGCATGTGTAGGGCCGTGGATATGTATCCTGTTTTTGACCTGGCTCTTGCCGGGGATGTGCTTGAACGTTCTCTGTTATCTCTGCACCCCTGATTGTAGTGTTTGGGAGTGTTTTGGATTTTTACTAATATTTTATTGCATGGGTTATGGGAGCCTCATTCGCCTCAATATATGTTATATTCTGGTGAATAGGTCAATTGATTCCAGGCTCTTGCTTGTGAAGTGCGCCTTCTGAGTTAGAAGGGTTAATTCTATTTATTTATTTATTTAAACTTGGAAATGAGAATGCTTCTTAGTAAATTCTTTAGCTCGGTGTGTAAAAGCTCTACTGTTGTCGTCTGCTACTAAAAAGAAAAGGTGTTTGCAATACATATGTATTTATTAGCTTAAATAATAAAAGCTACCAAAATTTCTTGGGCAATTAAATCTTCTAAAATATTCTGCTTCGTGAATTTTTTTTACGTGCATGAGTAAATTCGTCTCTACTCGCTGCACAAGCATGTAAAAAGCTGTTGCCTCTTTACTTACCTATGTACTTATACCATGTACTGTGAGAGAAATGCAGATTTTCAGTAAATTTAATGAAAATTACTCTCACTTACAATTTCCGTCCGCAATTTTTGCTTATTTCTGGTCAAATGATTGTCATGAACACCAACTTCTCAAACCAAAACATACCCTCTATGGGTCCAATTTGTTACTAATTTTCGGATCTCTAAAAATCCGGATCCAAGATCGGCATATCCATACAGATCTTGGGTTGTTGTTGTGATTCCGTCTTAAAGCATGATTTGGATCATAAGATCTGTAAAGATCTTGTGCAAAAAAGCACGCCTAATATTTCACGACAGGGAAAACTTTCGTGCAACGGGAATTTAAATAAAAAATTTATTCCCTCAATTATTTGCTCAATTTATTAAATTTAATTCAACTTTATAACCTCAATTCGTATTAATCTTATTCTTATCAAAATTCAATATGCCAATTCTAAATTTCAAGTCTTAAATTATGTCACATCTTTCACGTATTACTAAAATTATTATTATTGATCACAAATTTATTGGTAGTTTTACTATATTTGCTCAAATTTTAATTAAAACAATGTTTTTATAAAATGGAAATTAACTAATTGAATATAAACAACTTATTAATCAAACTATTTTTAAACTGTTAATTTATTAATATAAATCACTGCTGAAAATGACAAATTGGATTAAATTAAAATTAAAATACGCTTGGTACATTAATGCACAGTTTGATTGCTTTGTAATACTTCTCTTGTTCCACCTCAAATTAAAAATCTTTAACGTTATAAAAATTGCCGCAACCAAATATTAACACCGCTACCAAATTATTAATTGTACCCAAGTATTTCAGATTGTAAATTTTGAAACTATGCTCTTACTTGCATGTTGTTTCAGTTACAAAATGAAATGACGAAAGGTAGTTTCTGCAGCGTCGACAGCTGGTTATATAAGAAAATTTGTGCCTTTTTTTTTGCGTTTCAACATCCATAAATTCAATATTTTGTTAATAACTTAAAATTTTTTAAGGTTATTAACAAATTGTAATTTATACTGGATTTGAATTACTATTCTCGAATTTTTTTTGTTTATGTTGTAATAAATAAAATTAAATTTGTGCCATAACATGGCGACTTTTAATATTCTCATTTTGTTTTGTCATGTTCCAAACATGGCGAGAAGTTTTGGAGACTTTTGACACTATCTTCTTCTCGCCATGTTCTCTGTCACTCTTATAGTGACAATTAACATTTTATATTTTCGTGAATATTTTATTATCCGTGTAAAATTCCGCGGCGAAATTAGTGTAGTTCGATTCGCCATGAAATTTTACACGGATTTGATACCTGACATGTCATCGAGACATGAAGTTTGACAGGTGTTCGACTATTCATTCGAAAGTTGCGTGCGCGAGTGTTTTTTGTTAATTATGGTTTAAATAGGTATCGGGAAGTAGAAAAGGTAAGTATTATTTACTTAATTAAGTACTGGATGTGATATACCACAAAAATATCAACATCCAGTAGTGTTAAAAATGTAAATTTTAGAAAATCGCGAGTCACTTTTTGAGATAAAATTACTTTTGTAAATATTTTATCTCAGCTGCTCAGGTGGTATAGCATTTGTATTAATGTAATCTATATGTTGCAAAACATTTAATCAATTTTAGTTAGTTTTTGATTTGCATGCTTGATGTTGTTGTGAGTGAATATTGTTTGTTTGCTTTTTGTAAATTCTTTATTTGCATATAATTAATACTTTATGTTCTTTTTTTCAGATTAAATGGATGACTTCGGAGTTCGACTGAATGAAGGAGGAGTACCTGTGATACCCAGGTAGAGGTAATTTTGTTGAAATAGTAATTAATTTCGATTATGTAATTTTGTTCGATTTCAGGTTAATGAACAAAAACTATTTTATTGGTCGATGAAATCGTCGGTGCTATCACGTAGTATACCAGCTTTTTGGCGCAAAGTGGTAGAATATGCGCTGCAGATGGTCGGTGTTTTAAGCCTCGGCACATTGAATCGTGTTATATTAGGTGGATCATTTTGTTTGCGTACTGCTACCGCACATAGGCGGTAAGTGCAACAATATTATGTTCGTTCCTGTTTCCAAGTCCAAACTTTCAGGCCGATGTTGCGAGTGCCCAGTGACGTCAAGGAGTTAGTAGAAGTATCCTTTAGTTGTTATATTCGCTTTTTTGGCCGGTGCTTCCCTGGTGCGCAACCTGGCGATAATAATTTGGTCGAATATTGATGACTAGTTTAGTAGTAATCGGCAGGCAAACTTAGTTAACAACAAGCCTACACCTGTTATGAGGTGTGCTTCTGATTCTTCCTGGCCAGAGTATAGCACCACGGTTCCAGATGTTCACCTATTTTCGCTTAACTTTAAATTGATGTTATATTGGGCCATTTACCGTTCCACTTCCATGATCTTCATGTGTCCACCCTCGTCCCACAAAGTTTTCACGTTTCATAGTCCGATCATAGGCCGATGTCTATAACTAAAGATTGGCATCACAAATTCAGTCCGAGGTATCCGAGGTGCTCTAGATGTTTCGTATTTAAAGATTGAATCAGATAATCGGGTTACAAGCCTACATATCCGGTTTAATGCTCTTTTTTATTGGTTATTTTCAATTCATTTTAGAAACAAAATTCTTGAAAAACGGAGTTACTGCGCGAAATCTGAAATGTATCCTAAAGTAAAGCTGAGGCAGGAAACATGTTGAAAGAAGTTAGAAAAATAGTTTAATGGCCAAAATCAAACGACAAGGACTGCTTGAAGATAGAAATTCAGGCACAACATTATATGTGGAAAGAACTGAACGCAATTTTCTGAAGCATCTAACAACTCCTAACACACTTTTGAACATGGCCGTTTTTTTCTAGGAAGTAGTTAATTTAAAAAATTTTCTGATTAGAAATTATACTTATAAGCATTGCATTAATCAATAAGAATAGTGAAAAATCTAATTTAAGACCTTTAAAGAAAGAAGGAGAAAAATGTATCCTAGAAATTATTCCGCTTAAAGGCTGAAAATTTACAAGACTCAAGAAGTTACCTATTTAAAAATAAAAATTGTCTTTATGGAGTCTGTCTTAGTCTTGCTTTTAATGTCACTTGAAAACATTAAAAACACGCAAGCCCTCCCGCAGTTTCAAACAACTAGGGAAGGTTCTCTTAATAGTATCTGAAACAATTAGAAAGAAATATATTATATATATAATATTATAGAAACCATGCCTCTTATGCCGTTAAGATTTCTGTAGACTTAAACTAATACTTAAGTGGTAAGAAGTATATCCTAATTAACTGATGATTATGTACACATGTCTGTATAACTAGATCCTTATAAATTTATTAAATTTTTTAAAGGACAATTATGTAGATTATAATATTAAACACAATATAAATACATTCCTTTAAAGTGTAGCAAGTGAGTATATTTTTGACGGAGTGAATTTTTTGCGATGTTCTACTAGCGAGGAAATAGTATCTTGTGTGCAAATATAAGTAGTATGGATCAAAATGTGCACGTGCAAAATTTGTATGGAAATTTGTAAGGGAAGATAAGAAATGCACTGCTTGGTCATGATCCAGAACTGACATGCGGTATTTTGTGTGAAGCGAGCGAGAAATTTGCTGATAAGAGTTACCCATCTGCGCTTGGTCTCTAATAGCGTAAATGTTTGGCGATTTGCTGTCTGGGCCCCTTTGGGATCTCGAATTTTCTAGAAAGTTCTCGAATGTTTCAGAAAGTTCAAAATAATTTCTTTGTATAGTTTAAATGCTTCTTGTAGCGGGGAGATAAGGAAATAATAATAATAATATTTATTGCAGATATTGTACAAAAAGATTATAATCGTAAAAAATTGTGGAAATAAAATTTTCCAGAAATCTTAATTGCCAAAGCTAAAAGAAGTAAAGATACATAGAATAAATATTACACTAATTAAAAGAAATTAGAATAATAAATAAATAAATAAATACTATATGATAAGATGAGTTACAAAAGTCTAAATTGTTCAAGCTTAAAGAAGGAAATATACAAAATAAATAAACGTTACACGAATTGAAAGAATGCAAGAATGAAGTTCAGGCTATATACAATGATATTGTTGATGACATATATATAAAAAGCAAGGAATTTCAAGAGAGAGATAGCGGGTGGGCGTTTTTGCGAATAACACATGTGGAAATAAATGTTAATCGATACAAACCACCAAGGGGATTACAATATTTACCGCTACCAAAATTTATAAGCGATAAAAAGCCTGCATAAATGTTCAATTATAATGAATATTGTACAAATCCTTACAGTGTCTAGAATAAGCCTCTGAAACGATTTGACGAAGTTCGGAAAAATGTAAAAGTGACGGCCGATTTACCGCGAACGCGTACCACCGTTCAACCGATTGAATTCTTTTTTTTACTAAATAAAGATTATTGAATTTACGCAGCCATGGACTATTTTCAACAAAAAATATTAATATTTATTATTTTTGTAACCACTATGAACAACAAAAAAAGGGCACAAAACTCAGCTTTTTCCTTCAAACGGTTGCCATTTTATCAAAAATCACTGAATTTTTCTAAAAATGGTCCACGGACCCCGCAAATTTATTTTACTTTGCAAATATCTCTAATTTTTGTGTTTCAGATAAAAGAAGAAGGCGAAATCCTGCGCGGCGCAGCGCACGGCTCCAGAAGGGCGTGGATATCTCGCAAATTTCACAATTTAAAGAATTAAAAAACATTTTTTGTGAACTTAAGTAAATGTACTAATAGCTGAAAAAGTCGAATTATACATTATGTTATGCACTTTCTTCGGTGCATAAATCACCCCGGCTAGACTTGGTAAAAGAGGTGGGTTGTGGACGAATTTCACACCTATTGGGCTCCACGTGGTTTTCTTTGAGTCCACGAACTCATTAATCAATCTCACTAACCAACTAACATCGCAAAATCACTATCCAATTCACAATATTACCAATTAACTCACTCACGGAGGAGGTGTGTTACGTTGTCAATCAGTAGCATGGGGGATGTGGTGGCCTAAAAACAGAAAAGAATTTGAAAATGATTTTATTTATTGTGTAGGGAATTACCTGAATAAATGTTCTTCGTGTTTGTCTCCATCCCCGTGCGAATTAAATGATTCTGCAAAGAACTCTGCTTTATTTTCAGATACAACAATATGATGTAAAAGGGACAAGTAGTATTACATTAGTCCTTGTCAGAATAGTGTGCTTTTAAGTCCTTGGCATGCCATATACCCGCATCTTTACCACTATTATCCTCTAAACTATACGTCCATTGTGATACTACTCTAACGACCCTAAATGGCCCAATATACTTTGGTGCAAGTTTAGCGTTAAAGTACTTGGCTGCATCCGACAAAACGTAATTCTTCCTCCAAACCATGTCGTTAACCAAAAATCGAAGATCCCTCCTTCGAAGGTCATAAGTTCGTTTGGAAGTTTGCGCAGCCTTTGAAAGCCTATCTCTCACGCCTTTTATCACCTCCTCAAGGGCTAGTGATCCTAATTCCGGGTCATATATATCGTTAGAATGGGACTTCCTATGGCCTTTTCCATGTGTAATCATTTCCCGTCCGAAGTTGATGAAGTAAGGTGTTAGCTTTGTGGCTTCATGCGTCGATGTGCGGATAGCGCATGCAATTTTTGCTAAGTGCTGATCCCAAACCCTATGGTTGTCCGACACATACGCGCGAAGCATACTTTTAATTATCTGATTAATCGGCTCAGACGGATCCGCCTGTGGGTGATACAAGGCCGTATACCTGATTTTAACTCCGTAACTTTTGCACAACTTCTTAAAGTCCCGACTCCTAAACTGGGCCCCGTTATCGCATACTAAAACTCTAGGTATGCCAAAAAGTGAAAATACTTGGTCTTATAAGGCCTGGGCAATAGAGTAAGTGGAAGCCGCCCTTAAGGGAAATAGCATAGGAATTTTACTTAGTGCATCTACAATTGTAAGGATATAGACGTAACCACGTTTTGATCTAGGGAGAGGACCAATGAGATGCATGCTCAGGCATTCCCAAGGTTTACCTACCAAACCATGAGGTGCCATCAGTCCGGTTGGTTTTTTTCTCTCCGGTTTTATGGCTTGACAAGTTTTGCAATTTTTGACGTATTTGGCAACATCGGACTTCATTTTAGGCCAGTAATAAGTATGCAAGAGCCGATCGTAAGTTTTTTGGATGCCACAATGACCCGCGGTTGGGATATCGTGTGCCTTGTACATCAAATCTTTCCTTCTATTTTTAAGGACTACCTCTTTCCAGAATTCCGATTCCGTGGCTAACGATGGATACCTTGGTTGACAAAGTCGCCACAGAATTCCGTTTTCTATTCTCCAATCAGGGAACTTAGATGGAGCTTCACTAACGCTTCCTTTCATGTTGTCATTCCAATTGTCTGTCCCATTATTGGACCCATTTCTGCAATCCAAAACCGGGACCGAACGAGACAACCAGTCTGGCAAAAGATGCTCCTTTCCCTTACGATGCACAATCTCGAAGTCATATTGCTGGAGCTTCATGGCCCACCTAGCCAGCCTACCGGTCGGGTCTTTCAAGCTGTGGAGCCAAACGAGGGATGCATTATCCGTCACAACCGTAAATCTCGTTCCCTCCACATACCTTATCGACCGCCCATAGCACAGCCAGGCACTCTCACTCTGCAGTTGAATAGTTTCTTTCGCACCTATTCAATGAGCGGCTCAGATATGCGATGACATTGTTTTCCCTATTTATGGTTTGAGTCAGTACAGCTCCCACTCCGAATCCTGAGGCATCAGTATGGAAATGAAAGGATGGTCAAAATCCGGGCAGTTTAGAATTGGAGCGGTTACTAAACTTTCCTTTACCTGACGGAAAGCCTCCTCACATTCTGAAGACCACACAAACTCCTTTTTCTTTTTCAGAAGATCTCTGGTTGGAGCTAGAATCGACGAAAAATGAGGTATGAATCTACGATACCATGCTATTGTACCAACAAACTTGCGCACTTCAGAAACCATTGTAGGGTGGGGAATATCGAGGATACACTTTATCTTATCAGGGTCAACTTTAATACCACTGATTTATTTATCTATTTATTTAAGCTTAATACAAGCTATTACATAATAATACTACAATTACAAGCTATAACATAATACTAATACTACAAGCTATAATAAATGATGACATAATAAATAAATAGTAAATTCTACAATATGAGCTCTAATTAAAGTAGACGGGCGGAATCAAGATATAAGGCTTTGTGAAGGGATGATTTACTCAGATGGAAGTCAAAGGAGCAAAGGTCGTTGACTTTTCATAGCATCCTGGTAATTGGCTCACTTTGACCTTAGTTTGTGCAATGGCGGTCGAGTCGGAAAAGGGGAGTGGATCTAAAGTTCCGGGGATTGGTATAGATGGGTAAAGATTGCAGGATTGAAGGGCAGTCTATGGCACCACTTAATAGCTGATGAATGAAGAGAATTTCGGAAACATCACAACGTTTACTTTTAGGTTGTAAGTCTATCAGTTTCAGATGGTTTTCATAAGGTGGATGGTTGAATATGTCTACCTACGGAAGATCACGTAGAGCGAAGCGAATGAACCTACGCTAGACGGATTCAATCCTGTTAATGTGGGAGTTAGCTCTGTTAATTATGCTGTCAATGTAGGAACAGAAATTGAGTTCACTATCACAGATTATTCCTAGGTCACACAAAGCGGCCCTCAAGCTCTATCGGTAAACTTTTTTCACCCAACACGCGTATAATTTTACCATCCGCTAACGTTACTGTCTCAGATACTGTTTTCTGAATTTTAAGCGCTGATTTTCTGAGTAATTCCCAGCCAAATTTTCCTATTATTGTCCTGGACGCGCCTGAGTCCAGCAAGCCACAAATTTTAAAAACGAAAATAGACACGGTTAGGTGTAGACGCACATCATCTTTCACCAATATGTGAAGAGCGACGCTACCTGTCTTATTTTCTGTGGTCTTACTATATGAGGGACAGTCGAAACGGGCGACTTTATGGGAATTACTAGAGCTCGAACCGCCCTATACATCCGAACTCCATTGGCGTTTCCCGGAGCCTGACTACCCTGGCTTCGAGCCGGATGCGCTCGGGATTGTTCATTTGCTCGATTTTGGTTTATTTCATTAGGCGTGGTATCTTGTTGAGGTTGGCTGGTGGGTCGGTTTAAACAATTCCTGCATTCGGGACGCGTAATACTCGGGGTTCCGCATCCATAGCACGTTATGCTTCGTGCTCTGCTCTGACAGGCTCGTGCAATGTGACCATTCCGACCGCAGCGGAAACATTTTATTCTAGACTGGCCTTCCGGACCTGGATGGGATATTTGATTTGCAACGACGGCTACCGCGGGACGTTGAGCTGCGACATACGCTAAGTCGGGTTCTAACAATTGAGTAATTCTCTTAGAAGGTGTTGGCGCGTAAGACTCGACAGATATTCGAATCGATTCCAGTCGGCGTCCCAACTCCTGTTACCGTGTCGACTTCTGTTAACCCCAGCTGGGTTTGGTAAAAAGGACTGATGTTCCTTTTTTATATGCGAAATTTTTGGCATTCTATTAACGGCTCTGATAATCGATTAAACATAGTGGTTATTACAGCTATGTACATGCCTATCGATTTGGCTTTTCCTTGAGTTCGCTTTTTGATCTCGTCCATAACCGATCATCATAGTCATAAGGGAGGAACTCTCTCTTCAGACCCTTAGTCAGATCATGCCATGAATGGAACTTGGACTTGTTTGCTCTGTACCAAATAAGTGCCCTGCCTGAAAATAAGTCCAAGGCAGAATGAAACAGTTCTCCTTTTTATTTATAAATATTTTTTTTAATTTAGGTGCTTCGGGCCCCGCGTTGGTTGCCAAGTTTATTATGCACTTTCTTCGGTGCATAAATCACCCCGGCTAGACTTGGTAAAAGGGGTGGGTTGTGGACGAATTTCACACCTATTGGGCGCCACGTGGTTTTCCTTGAGTCCACGAACTCATTAATCAACCGAAACACTTTCTTTTTAAAATAACAAATTCAGATAAATTTATTATTAACTAACCAACTAACAACGCAAAATCACTCTCCAATTCACAATATTACCAATTAACTCACTAGCTATATATATCATTAACTCTCAAGAAAAATATTTCAAAATCAAAACAAAGAGAAAAGCAGGGCAAGTAGCGCATACAAATTTTTAAAACGAAATAAAATAAAATTTAAGCTGAACAGAATGTTACTTATCTTTATGTCCCAAATTAGGGAATCTCAATCTTCGAATCTGAATACCTCAGTTGAAACCAGTTTACCGCGGCGTTCTTATTTTAATAGCAAACTGACAAATACTCTGACAATAGCTCTGATAAAGATTATGAGCACGCTCTAAAAGTATGGGATAAATTTCAATGTAAAAATATTTCGGATTATTTGAAATTATATTTAAAATTCGATGTAATGCTACTTGCGGATGTCTCCGAGAATTTTAGGAAAATATGTAAGAATATTTATGGTTTGGATCCCTGCCATTATTATACTTATACGGGATTATCTTGGGATGCTATGCTAAAATTAACTGAAATTGAGTTATATATATATATTTATATAAAACTACGATCCATCACTACCCTCAAAATATCTTATTTATAACGACGCAAATAACTTGTATGGTTGGGCAATGTCCCAACCTTTGCCATATGGAGACTTTAAATGGGTGGAAAACTGCAATCATATTGATGTCATGGCGAATCCAGAAAATTCTGAAGTTGGCTACATTTTAGAGGTAGATTTGCCATGCCCTACATCTCTTCATAATTTGCATAATGATCTAACATTTTGCCCGCGGAATATCAAAAGCCCTAATTCAAATTCGGAAAAGCTAATAGCAGATTTAGAAAACAAAAGTAATTATATAATTCATTAACGAAACCTACAGCAGTGTGTGAAGCATGGCTGAATGCTTGAACGAATTCATAGAGCCTTATAATTTAATCAGTCAGATCGCTGAAAAAGTATAAGATCTTAATAATGATCACCAAACGAAGCTAAGACCGATTTTGAAAAAGATTTTTTTTAAAGAAAAAATAACGCATGTTTTGGGAAAACAATGGAAAATGTGGACAAAAGAAAGGATGTAAAAATTGCAAGCGAGTGTGAAAGCCGTGGTAGGCATTTACGCCCTCGTGAGCTTATAGCTAAACCCAATTTTCACAGTGTTTCCCAGTTTAAACCCCATATGGCTGCTGTTCAATTAAATAGAGTGATCCCAACATACAACAAGCCAATTTATTACGGTTTTGCTATTTAAGAGCCTCATTAATTTACTTAAGATTTTTATAAAGACATAATTGGCAATATAGATTCAAGATTTGATACTTCAGAATACTCCCCAGATAATCCCTATAGCATGCCTCTTAAAAATAAGAAAGTTTTAGTATCAATGAAAGACGAAAATAGGAGTAATGTAATGCTTGAATTTATTGGTCTCAGTTAAAAAATGTATTCTTTTTCTGTAGATCAGAACAATGTTGTTAAAAAAGCTAAAGGTGTTAAAAAGGCTGCTGTAAATTGTTTAACTTTAGATAATTATAGAGATTGCTTGTACAGGAAAAAAATATTCTACGCAAATATGTTAACTTTTAGATCTAAGATGCATACATTATATACGCAATGTATAAATAAAATAGCTTTAAGTTCAGTTGACGATAAGAGATCAATAAAAGAAGATGGGATTAGCACTTATGCCTGAGGACATTTGAAACTAAGTGAACTGGATGTAGACACTTAAAATTATGTAAGGAAATAAATGGATGTAAAACATAATAAGAAATGAGTAAAGGTTTTAATACGGTCTGATGAAAAAACAATCTTTCTTTTAAAGTATTGCTATTTATTTATTTTTAGCGATTTCCTAAAAGTGATGGCGATTTAGAGCAAGTAAATTAATAAAATGCTGTTATATTTGCAAAAAATTGTATTTTACCATAAAAATCGCATAATATCTATTCTATTTATTATCTAACAATTTTTTTAAAAGGTATACATTTCTTAGAGCACATTTTCCTTGATGAACTCTTGTTGTCTCTTTTAACCATTGAACTTTTTCGCATCCTTTCATATATATTATTTTCTTTTTTATTATTGGAGCCAATAACGTACATAACAGATAATATTGGATACAGCCATCATTCCAGTAAAACCCATGATAATTACGATGCAGCCATTTCACCTCTCTTCTCTTTGCAAGTGTTAAATCCTTAAATCTGAATGGAGGTTGAAAAATAAAGTGCTGTATTTGTTATAAATTATTTTTTTTTGACTTCAGCTGTCAGAGGACTGTACTCAATTATTTGATCATGCAGGAGTAAACAAAAGGCAGATGTATTTGCAGGAATATTACTAAGTGTTTTAAACTGTATACGAATATCGACTGGTCCTGATTTGATCACCTCGTTTTGATGCGAGCAATCGATAACTGCAATTGGAGCGTTTTCCTTGAACTTCTCTCGGGTAAGCAGCGGTTGATGGGTCCGCCCGTAATACTTTTGTTGGAATTTTGTATACATATCATACAATATAGCATACCTTTCACGATTAAATTTAATTCTAGAGGCTTCATATGGAATGTTTGAGAATGTAAGTGATGCTTCACATCTGAAAGTTCGCAATGATCAAAATTGCTGCATCTTTACTCTTCTCGTTTTTTCGATCTGTTTGAAGTGCCAAAATTACATATCGGGGTTTTTCTAGCTGTGTTGATGTTTTAATTGTCCAATTATGATCAACAGTTATAGGTAATACAGGATATTGATATATATCACAGCTACGAAAACTCATTTGTATGGGGCGGCCAATAACAGTTAACTTAAGCAGCGGTGTGATGTGTGGTACTCTCCATTGGATTTTAAAAATATCTATTTTAACTTCATAATTTGGCGATAGAAAGGCATTTTCATTGCTTCTACTTCGAATCAAAATAAGTTCATGTTTAGTATTTATAACAATTTTCTTACAGTTTATAGCAAAGCCGAGCAGCAATTTTAATGGGATACAAAAATTGAAAAACCCTGGGGCTATTGGATTATTTAGAGACCTGCCCGCATTTAGTAATACATTGCTTTCATTTTAATTTAAAGATATATAATTTTATATTGTTGTACCAAATCCAAGATATCTCGTACAATGAATTTCTGCACCATTTAATTCATATCGAATTTCATCAAAAAGAAAAGATATAGCATTATTATTCAATTTTTCTGTTGTTAATGTAGTTCCATATGCTTATATAAAGGGTGAGTTTTTTGTCTTGAGACATCCAAATATCTCGAAACGTACGAAATATCGCGAAAAATGGTTCGGATGAAAGTTTCAAGGTTTCGAGGGGGATAAATAACGGTGACCTTGAGCCCAAATTTCAATGTCAAATCAAGTTCAACTCTGGTTTTTCAAATGGAAACCCCTAATTTTTCTTGCACATTCGTATTCTCCCCACAAAAATACGCCTCTTTTGGTGGAAATTTTTTTTAAAACGTCAATTTCTTGAAATTTTTGAGGGACAAAATTGAAAATTTTGGAACTTTAAAAATATTTAACTCAAAAATGGTTAGGTTTACAGAAAAATTGCAAGAGTAAAAGTGCTTAGATTTGTACAGGGAATCTAAGCAAATTTTGTAAAAATTTTTTTTTTTGTAATTTTTTTAGATAATTTTGCACAATAAGTTTGTTCAGATTCCCTGAAGAAATCTAAGAACTTCTGCCCCTTTGCAATTTTTCTGTAAACCTAACCATTTTTGAGTCAAATATCTTTAAAGTTCCAAAATTTTCAATTTTGGTACAGGAATTAAACTAGGGGTCTTTACATACCTCTTTTTTCTTTTAAATATATTTTTAGTGGCAGCAAGTCCAAGTGTTATTGAATTTGGTTTTTTCACTTTTAAGATATTTCTAGCTTCACGAACTCCCCTTGAAGCGTTAACGTTTTTTTATTCCTCTTAGAGTGAGTTTTGTTCTTTTTTACCGCCATTTCAAATTTGACTTTTGCTTTTATAGCGTTTTTTACAAGCCAGGCGTTGCTACGTTCTTCAAGGGATGCGTCTGAAGATTTCACTCGTTCCCAAGCTTTACCGGATAATACACGATCAGCAGTATGACGATCCTCGATATTTTTATGTTGAGAATATGCGATATCGTGATTTCTACAAGCTGCGCTAAGGGGATTAAGTAAAGGGTCATCCCTTGCTAATATTTTTTATAATTTAGTGCCAGGGCCAATATTGATATCCAGAAAAATGAAATTCAAATGGTAAATTGCTAATTGCTGTATTTAGCAAACCGCCTCCTCTTCGACCTTTTCGCTGGTTCTTTGAATGATCAATCATTCAACTGGTAAAATAAATCTTTTAGACGTCCTTACAGCAGCACACTGAGCTGATGACTGAAATAAAAGTTCAGTGTTGTGAAATAAATACTTCAGTTCTAATAATGAAGTTCGTGAAGCAGAAAGACTCCTTACCAATAAAAAATCTAGATATAGAATCTGGAAATGAAGTCAAAAGACATAGCTCGTTTATACCTGATAATGTAAGAGGAACTTTTGTTGGATCTTCTAATTGTGGTAAAACCAATCTTATGATTGGTCTTATAGAAGATCCAAATGGCCTCAAGTTCGAGAATATCTACATATACTCAAAATCACTGCATCAGCCTGAATATCAGTGTAACTTTTTGTACCGCGATAATACCGAATTTTACCGCTATTTATCTTTGAGTGGTCACCCTAGTGCAAACCAGTGCGACCTTCTTGTTTTAGTTGCCCTAGTGCAGACCAGTGCAACGCGTATTCTACGAAAATGAAATACCTTGTTTGCGATTAAAGACAAACTGTGTGATTTATTTAACAAGCCGAAGCTTTTATAATACAAAAGTGCTTACTCTAACAATAAAACTCGAACAACAGATTTCGAGCTAAAAACATAATTTTCTAAGAAGTTCATTTGCCTCACGAAATGCTTACACCGGCTTCGTATTGCATTACCTTCACGTGCAATATGATCGTCTGATAATGTGCAGTGCACATAAAAATGCATTCTAAGCAATTCTTCGCGTAAGAAGTGAAGTTCGATAACAAACATTTTGCGAGGCATGAATGAAATTAAATTTAACTTAAATTACATGTTTATTATTTGCATGGAATTTAACATCCTCCCCCGCATTGGACCGTCGGTTCAATTATTTCTTCAGTCTCGGGCCTTAGTCTGAATGGTACTCGGATGCTTCGTGACCTAGGTGCTGCTGTTGGAGCGAGTTGTCTTGGTGCTGGATTTTTCTGTCGCTCAGAGAAGTACTTCCAAAGCAGATAAACACAAATGATTATGATGATAAATAGGCTCGTGTATCCAATGCTGTATTGGTGAACATCGTGAGGACTTCTAGTAAGATTTTCCGCTACGTGTAATTGTTGTAGCCGTCCCTTAAGTTCCATAATTTCTGCAGAGATATTCTTGTGGGTGGTGTGATGGAAAATTGGTTCCGCTGTTTCTACTTCTAAAGGTCTTAGTAGTTCAGTTAGATTCTTGGTTGGGATAAAGGAAGTTCTCAATTTTGATGGATACAGATTGTGGGCTTGGATTGTGGTTGTCTCATCTTTAATCGTGCAACCATTGCTGATATTCAATATGCCTGAGCCAGAAAGTAGTGTTGAAGTAACTGTGGCGCCACAAACAATGTTGATAGTTGTTTCTTCTGGTGTAACATATATCCAATGGTTTGGACTAATGAGTTGTATCCATCGTGCTATTTTCTTAAATTTGTTGACCTTGCAGGTAGATAAGGACGGCATGTTTAGAAGCATCCCAAGCTCGCAGGCACTAATATGAGATCCTTTCCGGTGTAGCGGATGATGTTGTTTGCACATGTGATTGGAGTGGCCAATTGTTGAGCACATCCCCATTTCTTGTTCTGACAGCGGGTAATACTGGTCTCGATGTAAATTTATAATTAGATAGTCTGATGATGGTTCAATTACCAGAAATGAATTGTTGACTGGAATCGGAACTGGAACAATTCGTAGTAATTCGAACGATTCATATGAGAATAGCGGTAGCCTCACTCTGAAAATCATTTGGGGAGTTGAAACTCGAACCTCCACATTCATAAGACTGTATAGCTCCAAGAGGTTATTTTTATTTGCTGGTAATCGTAGTGTTGTTGGTAGATGATCTTTGATTACCATTAGCTGGCTCCGGAGCTGATTTGGTGTCAATAGTACTGGGTTTACCTTCCCATGATGCGGGTCTATGATGACATCCAATAGCATTGTCTGCATTCGTTGATAATTAGTGATTGCTAGAATGAGGCGTGTTGAAAGAGAATTAAAGAATTCTAATATTCTTTGCTGTTGAACTTCCTTTGTTATTCCGTTAAAGTGGAAAATTGTTCTGTTGACGTAGGCTTCCAGTTCTAGGATGTGTACTTCTAGACCTTCGGTAGATTGCTTGATGATGTTTTCCGTGGAATCTATTATCGACGTTTGATTCTTCAATAATTCTTGTAAGTGTTGTTGGTTTTCTTGAAGGTTATCGATGATTTGAGACATTTTATCAGCATATTTTGAGTCTAGTATTCCAAATAGTGAATGGGCCAGATTCCCTATGATATCCAAAGGAGCTCGTTTCTGCCTTGTATGTGACTCCAGCCTGAGTAACTGATTATTATTGTCTAATTCAACTAAGATATTGACGAATTGAGAGACAGTTTGAGTGCAGGATTGCGTGTCACTGGTTGAATCGCAGATTTGGCTTAAGCTCTCAATTCCACTCTTGATTGTTTGAAACTCCTTCCAATATGACTTCAATTCATAATATATGACTAGATTCCATTCGTTTGTTACTAGGTGAGTAGATCCCATGCTTTCAAAGTAAAGTCCGGGCGGAGTTTCAAAGGGCGTTAACTGGACAGGTTTTTCTGCCAAAATTGGCAGAATTAGGCCAGCCAATAGTAGCAAGTTAACAGGCGAAATGCTGCATCGACGCCTTTTAGCAGTAGTTGCTTTCAGTATTGAAGAGTTATCCACTTCTCTATCGTTTCGCGGGAATTCTTGATGACCAGGTCCCGCTTGTTCTTGATGGCTAGGTCCAGCCTGCTCCTGATGACTAGGTCCAGCATGTTCCTGATGGCTAGGTCCAGCATGTTCTCGATGGCTAGGTCCAACTTGATTTGTTGATGATTTTAAATTCTCGTACATTGTCGTCAAGTTTTGTTCCTGGTTGGTCGATAATGGGGCTAGCTTGTGTATTGGTCTACGCAGCAGTCCAGAGGCAGTTTTTACGTCTGCAACTCTGACTACACCATCGTCTCCCTTAATTGTTTTGATTATTCGACCCAATTGCCAGCTCAGTGGAGGTAGATTATCATCCTTTATCGTAACCATAGTGCCAGGTTGCGCATTTTGGCAGCGCTCCTTCCATTTATACCGTTGTTGTAATTCACACAAATATTCTTTTTTCCATCGTTGCCAAAACTGTTGTTTTAATTCAGATACTTGTTTCCAGTTCTGGAGTGGGGAACCTCTTGAAGGATGTGCATGAGGATCGACAGTGGCTAACAACGGTTCTCCGATTAAGAAGTGACCTGGTGTCAATGCACATAGGTCGTTGGGATTAGATGACATAGGTGTCAAGGGCCGTGAGTTTAAAATTGCCTCGATCTCTATCATTACTGTTTCTAATTCTTCATATGTAAGAGAGGCTGCTGTTATGCTCTTTTGGAATAAGTGTTTAGCTGATTTTACTG
Organism: Leptarthrus brevirostris; assembly: GCA_964036015.1. Lineage (NCBI taxonomy): Eukaryota > Metazoa > Arthropoda > Insecta > Diptera > Asilidae > Leptarthrus > Leptarthrus brevirostris. Next base: position 99,800,647 of record OZ038371.1, on the reverse strand, counting down.
CTGCTTCCCATAATCCTCCGAAGTGAGGTGCTCTGGGCGGGATAAAATGGAAATCGATTCCTTTATCAGTACAAAATTGTGTTATGTGTTTGGCAGCCTTTTCGCTGTACACTGTTTGTTGCAGTTCCATGATCTGGTTACTGGCTCCCACGAAGTTTGTGGCATTGTCACAGTAGATGTTTCTGCAGTTTCCTCTTCTGCTCACAAACCTTTTCAATGCTCCGATAAAGGCGTTGGTCGTCAAGTCGCTCACCACTTCTATATGTACTGCCTTAGTGGCAAAACAGCAAAATATTGTGACATAGCACTTCTGCGGCCTCTTTCCCCTCAAATTAAAATGAATCTTGAATGGTCCGCACAAGTCAATTCCTACATTAAGGAAGGGCCTTGATGGTTGAACTCGGTGAGCCGGCAGGTTTCCCATAAATTGTTTCATGAGAATTGGCTTGAACTTACAGCAGCGTACACAGTTTTGAATTATTGATCTTGCCATAGTTTTTCCTTTGATCGGCCAAAATTTATGCCTGGTTATTGCCAATAATGCCTGAGCGCCTACATGCAGATTACTATTATGAAGATGGGTCATTATTAGCTTGGTTACGTAATGACCATATGGCAATAAAATAGGATGCTTGGCGTCGTAGCACAAATTGGACTCTTCAAGTCTTCCTCCCACTCTGATGATTCCGTTCTCATCTAGGAAAGGACTGAGACTACTCAAACTGCTGTTGGCGTTGACATGTTTGCTTCCTTTTAGGTGCACTAAGTCATCTGGGAATCCTTCTTGCTGAACTTCCTTCAAAATAATTATCAACGCATCATTTAACTCGTCTACGCTCAGTTGGCCTCGGTTGCGTTCGCCTTGCTGTAGACTGATATTTCTAATGAATCTCAATATGTAAGCGACAGTTCTTTGCAAATGATTAAATGAATTTCGATGATCGATGGCCTCTACTATATTTACTGTGTTCGTAATGGCTGCTAATATTATTTTTGGTTGTCTCTTTTCTAGATCTGTGCTTAAGATTGTGGACTTCTTTGGCCACGAGTTTACAGAACCGTGTAGAAAAGGTGGTCCATACCACCACAGAGCGCAGTCTTTTAACGATTCTGGTGTGGTCCCTCGGGAGGCCAGGTCAGCTGGATTTTGCTTTGATGAGACATGGAACCATTGATCGGCTGTGCTGATCTCCTGAATAGCAGCTATGCGGTTAGCCACAAATGTGTAGTGGGATGAGGAGGGAGCATTTAACCAGGCCAGAACGATTTCTGAATCGGTCCAATAGTAGCAATGATGATTCCATTGTAAATCTTTCTTGACTCGATGCATTAAGACAGCAGATAGTTTGGCCGCACATAATTCCAACCTGGGCACTGTCACGTTTTTCTGAGGTGCAACCTTGGATTTTGCGCAAAGCAATCGTACTATGGGTTGACCATTTTGTAGCACGGCTCTTACGTAGATCGCTGCACCCAATGCTTGTTCTGAAGCGTCGGAAAATGCATGTAGCTGCATTGACTTCGGGAGATTTCCGGAAATCACATGTCTCTGCAATTTTATGTTGTTTAGTTCAGCTAGACTTCGACGGAAGCTAGTCCATCTGGAATGGTACTCATCTGGTAGATCATCATCCCAATCAAGTTTGAGGGACCATAATTCACGAAGAAAGAATTTTGCCCTAACAATTACCGGGCTCATGAAACCAAGAGGATCAAAAAGATGCGTGATGTCCGACAGAATCTTTCTTTTGGTTACCCTTTTATCGTCAGTCCAATGAGTTTGGATCGAAAATTCATCCGTTCGAGGTAGCCAAGTTATTCCTAGTGTTTTCACGTGACAGTCATTGTCATCACGGATGTCCAGTTGAGGTGCATGATCTTCTGATGGAACATTTTTTAATAGTGCTGCATGATTGGCGCACCATTTTCTCAATTTAAAACCACCAGACTGAAGAATTTTACGTAATTGATCTTGAGTTTCGATAGCTTCTCTGAGACTGTCGCAACCAGTCATAACATCATCGACGTAAAAGTCTTGCTTCAACGAAGTGGCTCCGAGAGGGAATGCTACTGCTGTTTGATTTGCAAGTCGTTGGAGACATTTTGTAGCCAGATAAGGTGCTGTTCTTACTCCATACGTAACAGTGGATAGTTGATAACATCGTAGTTCCTCGGACGGATCATCTCTCCACAATATCAATTGATATCTTCTATCCTCATTGTCGAGAACCACCTGGCGATACATTTTTTCTATGTCCGCCGTGAACACAAAACGTGGTAAGCGGAATCGTAATAGTATGGTGAAGAGCTCATCTTGTATTGTGGGTCCAGTATATAAAAGGTCGTTCAATGAAACATTCGATGAAGTTTTCATAGATGCATCAAAAACCACTCGAAGCTTCGTTGTAGTACTGTCTGGCTTCATGACGCAGTGATGCGGAAGAAAATAATAAGGAGGAGAAATCGTGTGGAGATCTACCTCTTCCATATGCCCCAACTCTTTATATTCCTTGATGAACTCAACATATTGCGCCTTAGTATCTGGATTTCTCTTCAATTTTCGTTCAAGCGAGTAGAATCGATTGAGAGCGATATCCTTGGACTGTCCTAGAATTGATGGCTCCCTTGCGAAGGGTAATCGTACTACAAAGCGTCCCGCTTCATCTCTTCTCACGTTTTGGTTGAAATGCGTTTCACACTTTATCTCTGTGGCTGATAACGTTGGTTTTGTAGTATCTGGTTCCTCTTGTTTCCAAAATCTTTCTACTTGTTCATTCAGCTTAGCTTCCTCTTCGGAGCAAATGCCGCATAGCATCTGGTCTGATGGGGTGTTTGATGTCCTTCCGCCTACTATCCAACCCAATATTGTATTTTGTAATATTGGCAGAGACTCGCCTAGTTCAATTTGTCCGGCTGTAAGCAATTGGAAAAAGTTTTCTGCTCCTATGAGTAGATCTATTTTACCCGGACGATGAAATCCAGGATCTGCTAGGCTTATATTTTTAGGAATAGGCCAACTAGAGATGTCGAGCAGCTGTGATGGCTGAGATGTTGTAATTAGTGGTAAGATATGAGCTTCAATTCTTGCAGAGAAATTATACGTTCTTGACAATAATTCGACGTTGACTCGTTTTTGAGAGCGTTGAGGTCCCTGTCCAATACCTTGAATGTTCAACGGATCGAGTGTTTCTTTCAACGATAATTTCTTGGCTACATGGTCAGTAATAAAATTAAGTTGAGATCCTGAGTCAAGTACTGCTCTACATTCCACTTCCACTCCGGCATTGTTTCGCAATTTAATCAATACAGTACTTAGTAGGACATAACTTCTTGTTGGCCTGGCGGCTTGTGCTGCTAAGATGGTCGGTCTTGGGCCGGATGAGTTAGTTAATTGAACTTGTGGAATCGCTGGGTGTTGTGGTGTGGCTGATTCTGAAGTTTTAATTGAAACATCCTCCTTGTTTGGACTCACTGGCCAACTTTGCGTTGCTCGTTCAAGATGCACCAACGTGTTGTGTTTGGCTAAACACCTCTTACATCCCCGAAGAGAGCAATTTCTAGACGAATGACCCTCCTTCATGCAATTGACGCACAAATTATATTTTCTTAGCAAGTCCAACCTTCTTGATGGATTGAGAGACAGGAATTGCTTACAAGTATACAATGGATGACTTTGTTTGCAAGCGAAGCATTTGCCCCTTGATGATGTAGCCATAAACGATGTCCTTGGATGATAAACAGTTTTCGGAACGTTCTTCACATTGATTGATGGTCGTCGACCTATAGCTTCTAACGACTGGAATCGAGTTTCCATGAAGACTAAGACGTCCTGGATTGAGCTTAACTCTCGTGGCGCCTTAAGTGATTGCTCGAACAGAGCGTGTGTATTTTTGTCTAATTTTTTAATGATTATATGTACGAGCAAGGCATCCCATGAATCGATAGGTAGTCCAAGATTCTTTAATCCCAGAAGACACTCATTGGTTGTGTCGTGTAAGGTTTTTATGGACCCAGCAGATTCGGTTTGAATTGTTGCCTGAGACAGTAGCTTATTCAATAGCGAAGTTACCAGCAACCGTTTATTGTTGTATCGGTTATTTAAGATCTTCCATGCGTCTTCGTAATTTTCGCCGGAGATTGGTAAATGTTGGATCAAGGCCCTTGCCTCTCCACTCAGATTGGTAGTCAGATAAAACATTTTCTGAACTGTAGATATTGGCTGATTGTGTATTAGCTGCAGATATAATTCTTGGAATTGAGTCCATCGCATATAATTTCCGTCGAAGGTTGGTAGTGAAATTTTCGGCAGCCTGATGGGATTTTCATGCGAATCCGAGACTGATGATTGTGGTACAGCTCTGTTGTCACTGGATTCCAACTTCCGTTGTAATGAAATGATCGTGTCTTGAGTCCAGCCATCGAGTTCATAGAGCATCTCCGGCTCATAACCCAAAGGCTTTTCTTCGTCAGATAGCTCCCAAATTTGATGGTCGTTTTTCACCAGATCCTTTTGATACTGTGCCAGTGCGTTGATTTTGAATTCAAGATATGTCCGTGAATCTGTCTCATTCTCCTTTGATTCAATTTCTTGAATATGATGTGTGGTGAGACCCATCAGGGCCTTTTGTCTGCGTACTAGTTTGTATAATTCCTTCTTGATGCCGTCTGTATTGGAATGAGTGCCATCACTCATCCGTGCTTCGCCTTGAGAGGATTCTGCTGTGATTGCTCGATAGCCTTTGGTAACAGCAGATGCGATTTCTTTCTCACTCGATTGATGATCCAGCAGCAGGCTTGTTAGCTTGAAGTAAACCCTTTCCAGGTTTTCATAATAGTTATTTTGAAAGTATGGCCTTTCTGAATATTGCTCTCTAGATTTGTCGAGAGTTTGATGATTGATCTGGATAACGCTCCAGTATGCTTTTGTCAGTTCCAGTCTATCTTCGATGTACTTTTCGGTTTTGCGTGTACTGGAGTCCTTGCGAAAGTTCCTCAAAAGCGTTTCCAATTTGTTGCCATTTTCATCTTGTTCTTGAAATAATTTCTCCAGATCTGTATCCTCCGTGGTACTCATGGTTGTAGTTATTCTTGTGTATATCGATCACCTTGGCGATGATGTGTTCTGTGATGATATTACACTGTCTTCTTTTTTGACTTGTTGAACTTGAATATAATCACGTCGGGGTCACCATGTAACTTTTTGTACCGCGATAATACCGAATTTTACCGCTATTTATCTTTGAGTGGTCACCCTAGTGCAAACCAGTGCGACCTTCTTGTTTTAGTTGCCCTAGTGCAGACCAGTGCAACGCGTATTCTACGAAAATGAAATACCTTGTTTGCGATTAAAGACAAACTGTGTGATTTATTTAACAAGCCGAAGCTTTTATAATACAAAAGTGCTTACTCTAACAATAAAACTCGAACAACAGATTTCGAGCTAAAAACATAATTTTCTAAGAAGTTCATTTGCCTCACGAAATGCTTACACCGGCTTCGTATTGCATTACCTTCACGTGCAATATGATCGTCTGATAATGTGCAGTGCACATAAAAATGCATTCTAAGCAATTCTTCGCGTAAGAAGTGAAGTTCGATAACAAACATTTTGCGAGGCATGAATGAAATTAAATTTAACTTAAATTACATGTTTATTATTTGCATGGAATTTAACAATCAGTATCTGGAGCAGTTGATAAGTGCTATTACTGGTCTGGGTTACTATACGTTTTCTAATAATTGCGAAGTTATACCTCCAGAGGAAGCCAAACAGAATTCTGTTTTCATTTTCGATGATGTAGCATGCGGGAAACAAAATAGCATACGTGGTTATTTTTGTATGGGGCGACATAATAATATTGATAGTTTCTATCTCTGTCAGACTTACACCCATATACCGAAGCACTTAATCCGTGACAACGTTAACTTTCTTATTTTATTTAAACAAGATGATATGAATCTTAGACATATATATAATGATCATGATAACACAGACATGACCTTCGAAAAATTTCGCAATATTTGTAGTGTTTGTTGGAAGGACAGTTACGGCTTTCTGGTAATCGATAAAGACAGTTTATTGGATAAAGGACGTTATCGAAAAGAAGTTGATACATATATTTCACTATAAATTTAGAAGATCTGGTGTAGCTGGTATTAAATCTGTTCGGTAAAAAACGGCTTCCTTTTAAAAATTTTCTTGCTATATAAAAGATGAAATATTTCATTTAAACTTTTTATTGCCTTAAATATACACATTTGAAAAAGAAATTCTGAAATGTTTGTAGAAAAATATTTAAAACTCTGCCATTGCTACGTCATCTCCGGTGACCCCTCGGAAAAAAGGTGCTTGCGCGTTGACAGCAGAACTCATGACAGTATCAACTGAAGTAAGAAAAAAATACGTGTTTTAGTTAATACCTTAAACTAGAATTTGGACGAAGGAAAAAAAATAAAGTGAAAATTATATTTTTGGCAGACCTTTCTACAAAAAATTAAAAATTTCGGTAAAATTTGCTCTACATTTTTTTTTAAATAGTTGAAGTTAAAAAAAAATCCGTCGTCCAAGTCCTTGTCAATAATATCTCGAAGACGCGCGTAAAATTTCATATCAAGATCGATTCAGTAGTTTTCGAGAAATCTTGACAACCGACTTTGAAAATACAGTTTCGAGAAGAACGCGTTTTGAGTGACAATAAAACAAGGAAAATTTTTTTTTCAACTTACATAGAATCATCGATTTCTGGCCCAGTAAACGACCTGCTGCAGCTGCAGTAATGAACAACTAAAGTATTTCTAAGCAGTTGCCCTTAGAAAGTGACAGAAACAGTCTAGAAAGACAGAAAAACAATAGATGAGTAGCTGTTCCAATATACATGCGACGCGCTGAGCCAAACTGACTTTGATCGTGCAACCTAAGGCAAGAGTTATAACCACTCCACCATTCACCCATTCTGGAGTTGATTATGCAGGAATGTATCAGGAATTTTTGAAAAAATGGTCTGCAGAATACCTATCAAGATTTCAGCAATGGCCCAAAGGCAGCCAAACTTGAATATTGGTAATCTTGTACTCATAAATAATGAGAAGTTACCGCCAACCCGCTGGGCATTGGGCCGCATAATCGAAACGCATCCCGGAGATGATGGGTTAGTCCGAGTGGTAACCCTTAATACAAAAGGGTCAATAATGAAACGACCAATTACAAAGGTCTAATTATTACCGATACTTGACAACCAAACAGAAGAATCTATCGGCTCCGCAACAAAATCAACTTCAAGTGGGGAAGCTGGTAAGGGCCCAGGCAAGTTAGTAAACACTGCACCGAAGGATCTCAGGGAAATTATACAACGGGTGACTCATGGATTGGAAATCTTCGAGAATCACATACAAATGATCACCGATGGTCTTAACAAGGCGGAGGAAAAACTGAAAACAACACAAGCCTTCACATCAGCCGTTATGTTAATAACATTAAGCTTAATTAACTTTCAACATATGCAGAAAAACATATTAGCAGCAATACGGGTACCAAGCATGGGCGGTTAAACACCTTAATACTGACACCGGTACAGCTTTATGAACAACTAATCATCATTAAGAACACCTACCACAGAACTTAAGGGTTCCAGGGGACGGATGCGTGACGTCATTGCTAACTATCTATAAGGCAATGCACGTAAGGGTTCGAATAACACAGAATAATGTATTGTTTGAACTCAGCTCGGTGACTGTAAACGTCTATCGGGGGACGCAACAGCAAGGTCCTAGGAAACGCGAGCCAATGGAGGTAGCAAGAACCATCATTTTAAATTCTACACTTAGTATCTATAACAGGGGCAACAGGCCCACATTTATTACAGCAAATAGGGAAGAGGATTTAGATATGACACTCGTAACGGAGTCAAATGATCTAAAGGTGGAGGACTGGAAAGAGGTTGTTTTCGGACCACTGCTGGATACGCTTCAGAATCAACCTCCTGCCAGAGCCTCGCATCCCCTTAAGAAATCCGGTCAGAGCAGACTGGGATGCATTTGAAAGACGAGTAGCGAAAAGCGTACCAGCGCCACCTTGCGAGATTCTCGAAAACACCCTATCCCTTGATGCTTCAGTAGAGGAACTATCCAAAGCGTGTACTGACGCCTTCAAGGAAAGCTGTCCACTAAGCAGATCGCACAAGAACTCTTACCCTGCTCGGTGGAGCAGGAGCCTGAGCGCATAAAGACAGGAGGCGCGCAGGCTTTGCAATAGGGCTAAGTCAACAAAAACAGCTGAGGATTGGACCGCCTACAAAAGGGGTCTTAAAGAGTATAAAAACTCTATTAAAAAGGCCAAACGCACTTCATGGAGGGCTTTCTGTGAGTCCATTGAGAGTGCAAGTGAGTCTGCTAGGCTCAGGATGGCCCCCGCAAGCAGTCCCAGTGTTCCCTATTTCTTGATGCGGGGCGATGGTTCCTTTACAGAATCGGTAGAGGAGACACTGGAACTGCTTATGAGCATGCATTTTCCCGGTAACTCGGATGCAAATAGGGCGTCAAGTTGTGCTGGTAGACCGGTAGATCGGGGCTACCAAGCCTGGATTCAGCCAACTACATAGTAGCACAAGACAGGGTTGAATGGGCAATTAAAACTTCTGCGCCATACAAGTCACTAGGAATAGACGGGATCTTACCTATCATGCTGCAAAAAGCACAGGTTTCAGTTATTCCGTGACTTAGGGTGATATTTAAAAGTTGCCTCTTCCACTCCTATGTCCTTCTAGCTCTAGCAAGGCAGGAAAAAGTGGACACATAATCGCTAAACACTTCAGACCAATTAGCCTTTCCTCATTTTTACTTAAAACACTAGAAAGACTTCTCAACGTATACTTGCGTGAGCGTATTCTACCAAGAGGAGTTAGCGGCTCCCAGTACGCATATACAGTCAGTCGAAACTGCGCTGCAGGTAGTAGTACGAACGGTTGAGTAGTCACTTAGTTACATCGAATACACATCGGGGGTGTTTCTTGATATTTCAACAATGTCAAGGCTGAAGCAATTCACGATGCCCTTATGTCCCACGGTACAGACCACTCTATCTACCAGTGGATTGGCACAATGTTATCAAGCCACCATATCCACACAAAACTGCGCAACCACGAAAGTGTCAGGTCCGAAAGCAGAGGAACACCCCAAGGGGGGTATTGTCACCATTATTGTAGCTCCTAGTGGTCAACCATATCCTGATCTCACTTGAAAGAGATGGGATAAAGGTGGTGGCTTATGTAGACGACCTGGCCTTACTGGTATCAGGGAAGTTCCTAAGCACCATGAGCGAGTTGATGGAAAGAGCACTAGGTAAAGTCGACAGGTGGGCGAAGAACTATGGTTTATCGGTCAATCCTACGAAGACGGAGGCAATCCTATTCACAAAGAGGAGAGTGATCGAAGCCTTCGAACCACCTTAACTAGCGGGCAAAACCCTAGCAATAAAGACCCACACTAGGTATCTACGGGTCACACTCGAATCCAAACTAAGCTGGGGCATGAACATAGATGAACGCGTGAAGAAAGACTGTTTGGCAAGAAATGTGGTATAAGCCCTCGTATTGTCCACTGGATGTATACCTCCATAGTAAGACCTATTCTTACCTATGGCATAATAGTCTGGTGGACTGCTCTAGAGAAGGAGAGCAATCTAAAGAAAATAAACAAGATTAAAAGAGCTGCCTGCTTGGGCATCTCCGGAGCTATAAGCACAACACCAATGGCTCCAATGGAGACTATGCTCCATCTCCTACCGCTCGACGTCCACGGCAAAAGTATAGCTGCACGCAGTGCCATAAGACTGAAGGAGTCCAATTGCTGGAAGAGCTCTGATAACGACCATAGCAGTATACTAAGGACTTATCCAGGATGCTATCTGCAGGTGAACGCCGACTACACCACCCCACAACTTAGTTTTGGGAAGGCCTTCTCCACAAGAATCCCAACTAGAGAAGAGTGGGAAGAGTGGGGGGATACCACCGGTGCAGAAATATTAGTCTTCACGGATAGGTCTTAGATGGAGGACGGAGTGGGATCGGGGGTTGTCTTGGACTGCCTAAGAATATCCAGTAGGTACCGGCTACCGGACCATTGCAGTGTATTCCAAGCGGAGATCTGGGCCATAATAAGAGCGGTAGCACTAATACACGGGCGCCCAAACCTACCAATGGGTAGCGAGATATGTTTGTACATCGACATCCAAGCAGCTAGCTAGGCGCTGGACTCAAACTTAGTCAGGTACCGGCTGGTAGGCAGGTGTCTGGCTGGTAACTCTCTGCTGGGTCCCTGGTCACAGTGGTGTTTAAGGGAATGGGGCAGCTGATGAGCTGGCAAAGGAGGGGTCACAATTGGATGATTCCTCTATTGACAGATCGATCGGCTGGACACTAGAATCAGTAAAGAGAGAAATTGACCTTAAGTCTATTCAGCTCGCTAAGCAGAGATGGAGTAACTTAACTTAGCAGAGTATCAAGGCAGCTGTGGCCTGAATGGGATTTGAGAAAAACCGCGTTCCTGCTAAACGGAAGGCGGATAAACCTCCGAAACATTGTGGCAGTTATTACTGGCCACTGTCTTTTCGGTAGACGCGCAGAACGTCTGCGCGTTCCCACGAATGACTTCTGCCGGAGCTGTATGGACGAGGAAGAGTTGGAAAGCATTCAACACTTACTTTGCGAATGCCCGGGCCTAGCAAAAAGAAGGTACAATGTAATGGGCGTGTACTTCTTAGGTGGCATGGGTGATATAGCCGGCATCGAGCTGAAGCAGCTCCTAGGGTTTATTAACAGATGCGTCTGGTTTTAAATAAACCCGGCAATCAGGCAAATCATCTAAACACTCTGAAGACCAGTTAATAGCCCCAGGATTACTGAATGAGATCACTAGCAAGGACATATCTGAGTTGTATTCCCGAATTGAAAAACAACAAGATGATATCAACCGAATTCCGAAGCTAAACATCCATGACCGCTATCTTGGCATTATATTACTGCTGGAAAAAAAGAAAAAAAATGAGCCAAACAGAATGCGATCCACCAAGGCCAACCCCACGATAACCAAGATCTAAGGAAGAGACCAGTCATACTAGAGTTGCCATCATTAAGCTTGCGGGGGGAGAATGTCCACGGTACATAAGCAGCATCAATTTAATATATTAATTAAGTAGGAGAATTTACCTAACCAGTGCAACGAAAGTTCATTCACTTTAATTAGCAAGTCACACTCATTGTAACTTGATCGGCCTACTTGTTTGGCAAGTCAATTAAAAGAAAACGATTAATGGGTCAAGTGAATAAACTCACGGTGTGCTGCGTTAGTAACTATGAAATGAGGAAAGGTATTAATGTAACAAATTTAGTATTAAGCAATTAACTGTGAATATTTGATGATAATGTAATTAAACAATATAATTCGAATTAGTGAAAGAATAAACAGTTCAGTCATCTAAATAAACTCATTCGTTTTACTTGGTCGTGCGATAGTACTGTCTGTCGAACTTAGTGTCTTCAGACAACATCCCTTAAAAAATGGTTAAACAGAGAGATGAACTATTAAAAGTCTTATCAAAACTAGAAATGTCAATAAGAAGAAATTTCGTGCTGTGAAAACTGTGGACGAGTTAAAACTGAAACTCGCCTTGAGGAGACATTTAAGCCCATAATAAAACCACTTTCATGAGTTCATAACAAAAACAAAATATGAGTCTAAAATTAAAGATGAATATAGAGAGGATGATGATGATTACGATAATATAAATTTTACTCCTAAAATTAAACTCCCGAAAATGGAGCCGACAAGTGCACCTATAAAACGTGCAAATAACTCCTTAATGTCGAAAGACGATGACTTTGCAACACCTACGCACTCTTGAAATTTGATGGAAAAGAAAGATTCCGCTCTTAATTTATCAAGTGGATTATTTAATAAATATTTAGAGTTATTTATTAACAAAAGCCCAAAAATTGACAACACTTATGGAGTTTATTTAGGTGATGATAGCGACTGGAAAATTGGAAACTCAAAGCTTGCATTGGTGGAAGATTCCTTCCTTATTAACGGAAAATCGTATAAAATAACGCTAGGTTTATGTGAATTACTTTTTATGAAACAACCTGCAAAAACCTTGTAAGTAAGGATGACTTGAAAGATTATCAAGCTATCGTAAAAGAAACTAATGCCTATTAAAGAGAGTATAGAACGGACAGCCAAATAAAAGGTACTACAGCTTTGAAGTATACAGAAATTATACGTAAACTGATTTCTCATGATGGCAAGGGGTTGATGCATATGACCAAGAAAAATATTGATTACGTTTATTGGAACGATCCTAATGAGCTTGTGGATAGACTTCGACTTTTAATAGCATCACAAGGTGCTTGACACGCTAACCACAACAATGAAATTATCTCAATTATTAAAGAGTTACAAGAAGGTGACATTATAGTATAAATAACATCTTTTTTCGTATTCAGCTTTAATGTCATAATGAGTGTCGACAAGTTTGGAAGATATTCTAAAAAAGCAAAGTTCGGACCTTCTGGCAATCGCGGTCCTATAATGCTACCTGGTGAACCTGATTCTTAAGGGATCCAGTGAATGCAGGGTCTAAATGGTGTAGGTTTTAAGCTCAAGATGGAGATTTCAATGTAGGTTTTAAAAATTTGAAATATATTAAAAGCCCGATGGAAAATGATGATGCAGCCAATAAAATATATGTCGACGATGTATATATACAGCATAATAAATATAACAAATGAAAAAGATAAAGAAGCCAGCCAATTATATACGAGTGAATCTATTGCTATTCTACAAGGAAAACTGAAAATAGCATCCAAATTATATGCAAATGAATTAATTGTCGACGTTCAGGAGAAGTTGATGAAATATATAGATCTGAATCTACAGGAAATTAACGACACTTTAAAAGCGTTAATTAATGTAGAATCTCTGACAATTTCAAAATGAATGAAACACAAGTAGTTAATGAGCTTCAAAAACCAGCCAATAACAATTTCATTAAAAGACGTGTTGTAATTAAAGGAATAGATGACTTATGGCAAGCCGACTTAGTTAAAATGGGTGCTTATACCAGAAGCAACAATGGTCATAATTTTTTATTAACTGTAATAAACGGGTTTTCCAAATATGCATCTGACATTATTCATTTTTCTACATAAAGCCCTTTAAAAGCATGTATTGTTGAACGATTTAATCGAACATTAAGAAGCATGATGTGGAAAGAGTTTAGTATGCAGGGCTCATACCGATGCATATATATGTTTAAGAAATTACTCGTAAAATATAACTCAAGTAATCATCGAACAATAAAAATGAGGCCACGTGTTGTTGAATTCGGCTGTCCTGCACCTAAAAAGAAAATAAATCGCGCAGATGGTAACCCATTATATGTTAATACCTGGGTTAGAGTCCCCCGATGTCCTGTCCAAACCAATTTGTTTGCCTGTGAACGCAGTCTTCCTCAGGATCCCACAGAGACGTCGCGGTCAAGCATCTGTAAAATCAGAACAAGGATTAATCATCAACTAACACAAATGAATTTCGAACTAACTTAATTAATTAACTATCATTATATCGTTTATTAATCATTTTGATTGTTAGTAAACATAAAAACTCCATTGTTTACTTACCAAGTTCACTTCATGTTCTCACGTCACTTTTACACTGCAAAACATGTCAAAACTTGACATTTCTCTAGTCAAGGCATCATTCAGCCCTTCGTTTTAAAGTTTTTCACCCCGATAGGGAATTTGTGGCTTGCGTTCTCTCTCGAAAGCTTAACGAAAGATTCAAAATTTTTTTTTTTATTTCATAATACAGTAATTTATTGGTTGCTTAAACTGTATATTATTAAACAGTAGTGAGGCGGTATATGAGTGCTGTAAAATCGGTAAATACATAACTGTTTAAGGATGAGCAATATAAAGTTGGTCATAAAGAAAAATCAAGAGTGAACACTTTATTGAATTTATTGAAATATATTGTACATAATTACTATAAACAATGATTAATTGAATGAAAAATATTTGAACCTTATTTTTACCGGATACAGCACATTGAAATTGTTCTGATTAATTAAATTGAACATTTGTAATATTTAAATTTATAAATTGAAATTTTAGAGACAACGATATATTCAAGCTGCTGGATTTTTTAAATAGTGTTTTAGTGATGGACAAGTTAAGGCCGAATTGAAGTGCGACGTGAAACCACTTATTATTTATAGTATTGTAAGCCTATCTAAATTGACAATTTTGTTCTTTCGAGTTATAGGCGTGTGTTATCAAAATAATTTAGACCCACTATTAGCGTATTCAGAAAATTTTGCAATTAATACGTTTCCAACCATATATGAACGCTGCAGATTTCTTTAAAACAAAAAAAACCTAACAAGTGTGAATAACTTTATTCTTCATTCGCCATACAGAATAATTTAGAAAAGTTGTTGAGTTATTTGTCTCGCCGGTAGTTACAAGACTTACAGTTTTAGTTATAACTTTCATGAACACTTACGCAACTTCGTTATTCAGGTAGTTCGCTGTTGGTACCTCGTCTTGTATTAATTGTGTTGCTCAGCTACCTTAACTATATAGTATCTCAGCCAATACCAATATGGAAGCACGCTTCGTAGAACAAGATGACACGTTTTCACAGTTGCAAAACTTCCAGACGAATATTAAAAGGACTCCAAAGGAACGTAGAACATTGGGATATTACCAGGGTCGTTTGGAACTCCTTGATTCATATTGGACATCTTTCAGCACAAATCATTCCAAAATTGTTCAGGCTAAAGCAAGTGATGATACATTGAGAGATACACCTTACTTCACAACGAACAAATATTCTCAGTTCGAAGAGTTGTTTCTAGAGATTAAATGTGAGTTACTTGACCGTTTATCCACTCTAAAGTCGGCACACACAACAACTGAAAAGAAGGATATTAAGAATAAATCATCCGCCCAAACAGAAGAGAAAAACTTATTAAAACTACCACGTATTGAAATCCCTCGGTTCAATGGTATGTACCAAGAATAAATACCATTCAGAGACTTGTTCATATCCCTAATCCACTCAAATAAAGGTCTGTCAAATGTCCAAAAGTTACATTACCTGAAAACCAATTTAGGTGGTGACGCCGCTCAATTATTGAGACCAATTCAAATAACCGATGCGAATTATGATCAAGCATGGACAAGTCTAGTGGAACGTTTCGAAAACAAGCGTGCTATTGTAAACTCTCATCTCACAACGCTCATTTCTCAACCCAACTTGGGTTCAGAATCTGCAGACAGTATTAGGAAATTATTAGACACTACTACAGAATCCCTTCATTCCTTGCAGAATCTGGATGTAGATATAACGTCATGGGACGTAATCATAGTGTTTCTAACAGTTCAAAAACTGGGTTCTGAAAGCCGGAAACAATGAAAGCAATCGCTAAAAGGGAGTACCGAACTTTCTACTTTTAAGGAACTTAAAGCTTTCCTTGAAAACCGTTTCAGAGTCTTAGAAAGTCTTGGAACTCAAAGACCCAAGGTGCACACCAACAGCACAAACCTAAGTCACAAAAAGAATGTTCAATCCAT
The DNA here is from genome assembly GCA_964036015.1 of Leptarthrus brevirostris. NCBI lineage: Eukaryota > Metazoa > Arthropoda > Insecta > Diptera > Asilidae > Leptarthrus > Leptarthrus brevirostris. The sequence continues at coordinate 99,785,018 of OZ038371.1, read as the reverse complement.
GAGAACCTTCCATGTTATTTCTGACTCACCATGTCCTGTCTGTAATGGACAACGCTTTTTATACAAATGCGATCAGTTTAAGAATTGGAGTGTAAATAGACGAAGGGAATTCGTTCGCAGCAAATTTTTATGCTTAAACTGTTTAGTACCAGGACATTTTTCCGCCCAGTGCAAACAAAAAACTAAATGCCACAAGTGTCATCATCGGCATCATACCCTGCTTCACTCCGATGTCCCGCCAGTACGTAATCAGAGCAATTCGAATGTAACGTTTATCAGCGATTCACCCGGTACGTCAAATCAAATGAGGAATGTCACAGCTGAAGATGCAAGTGGTATCTTAAGAGCCCATGTTACTCGTACAATTACCCAATCCCAGAGAATACTTCTAGCTGCTGCTATCTTCAGTGTAGATACACCAAGCGAAAGTTATCTTCTGAGAGCCCTACTGGACCAGGGGTCGGAAGGATCCCTCATTTCCGAATCGGCCACCCAATTGTTAAAGTTGCCCAGGCACCGAACGAATGTTGCTGTACGTGGAGTAGGTGCTACAAAACTTGAAGCCAGTCGTTATGTTATCTCGCTACGAATTCGTCCTCGAGAGTTAGTCGGACCCACAGTAGTCTTGAATGCCATAGTTTTACCGACTCTTACTGGCTTATCACCCTCAAAAGAAATATCACCTAAAGTACGGTCATCCTTTTCTGACTTGCCCCTTGCTGATCCACTCTGGTTTGAACCCGGATCTATCGACCTCATATTAGGTGCCGATGTCTACGCCCAAGTTCTGCTGGAAGGAGAAATCAAAAGACCTCAGCTTCCAACAAACAATTTTGGGTGGATTCTGTCGGGATCGTGCACGGATGATCAACACCCAACGGAAGTTAGAATCCATTTCACAACGGCAGAGACTTCTGATCTCGATAACATCGATTGTCTATTGAGAAAATTTTGGGAACTGGAGGAAATACCCCAGACATCGATGCTTAGCCAAGAAGAAATTCTTTGTGAAGAACATTACCAGTCCACGGTCACAAGGAACCCTGACGGAAGATATATTGTGTGTCTTCCGTTCCGTACAGTTCTTCATGGTCTGCCCCCTCCAAGTCTAAGTAACTCAAAGGATGTTGCTACAAGAAGATTACAGTACCTAGAGAAGAAATTGCATGCAGATCCTAACCTACATAAGGAATACCCCTCCTTTATGAAGGAATATTTGGACCTCGGTCATATGGAGCAAGTAAAAACCCATGAAACACCGTCACCGGCTTTTTATATGCCACACCATGCGGTCATTAAGGAGAGCAGCACTTCAACAAAACTCAGAGTTGTTTTCGATGCTTCGAGTAAGACTGCATCCGGGGAGTCATTGAACGATACCCGGTCCAACACTCCAAACTGATTTATAGTCCGTACTTCTCAAATGGGGAATGCATAAAATCGTGTTAGTTGCAGATATTTCGAAAATGTACCGCCAAATTTTAGTTTCACCCAAGGACGTCCACTATCAACGTATTGTCTGGCGTGACGATCTTCGAAGTATTCTTCAAGATTATAATATGCTCACTTATGGTACATTATGTGCTCCATACCTGGCTATAAGGACACTGCAACAACTAGCAAGCGATTATGCCTTGCAATATCCTGAAGCAGCAAAGTTAATAAGAAATAATTTTTACGTTGATGACGTGATGTTTGGTGGCGACGACGAAGAACCAGTTTTAAGACTCCAAACTGACCTATTAACCATTCTCAAAAAGGGTGGTTTCGAACTGCGTAAGTGGGCCGCAAATCGAAGTTCACTATTGACTCACATACCACTAGAAGATCGAGAATGTAAACTGCCCCTTCAAGTCGGAGAAAACGAGCCCATAAAAACTCTGGGAATTTTTTGGAATCCTTATTCTGATGTTTTCGGTTATAAAATTAATCTTCCTCCTCAAGTTAAACCTAGAAAGCGAAGTTTGCTGAGCGACACCGCCAGGCTCTTTGATCCTCTCGGATGGCTGTCGCCGTGTATAGTCATTGCTAAGATTATGTATCAAAATTTATAGTTAGCAGGTCTCAACTGGGATGAGGAGCTGCCCACTTCATTGAAATGCCAATGGTTGTCGTTTAGGGAAGATTTAAAGCACTTAAGTAAGATAACTCTTAACCGCTGGATTAAATGGAGGCCATCAAACAATACATTCGAGTTGCATGGGTTCGCGGATGCTTCAATGAAGGCCTATGCTGCAGTACTATATGCTAGGGCTACAGACGAGAGCGGAAGCTTCACCACAACACTACTCATAGCAGACGCGTGTTGCACCAGTGAAACAGGTGACCCTACCACGCCTTGAACTATGCGCTGCAGCCCTGCTTGCTAAGTTAGTTGGGCAAGTTTGTACAAATTTTCAAATTCCGATCTCCAATGTGTATGCGTGAACGGACTCGACGATAGTGTTGTCATGGCTTAAGGGACATCCAATCAGATGGAAACCTTTTGTTGCGAACCGAGTCAGCCAGGTACAGGAAGCATTAAACACAACTCAATGGCATTATATATCTTCGAACCAAAATCCGGCTGATTGTGCCTCAAGAGGCCTAAACCCCATCGAATTAATATCTCATGACTTGTGGTTGACTGGACCGCCATGGCTCACAAAATCCAAGGAAACGTGGCCATCATCAACTTTAATAGATAGCCTTGACACAGTTCTAGAGGAAAGAAGAGTTAAACCTATAATTTGTTTTATTAATTGTGAAGAATATGATTTAATAAACCAATACTCGTCTCTATCTAAACTGACACGAATAACTGCATACTGTCTACGTTTTAAAAATAATTTGAAAACAACTCGTGAATTGCAAGCAATCACAATCAACCCACTTCGCTGAAGAGTTGAAATGTCTAAGAGGAAACCGCCCGATAGGGAAATCATCAAAAATCCAGAATCTCTACCCTTTAGTCGATCAAAAAGGAATACTTAGAGTTGGGGGGCGACTTCACTTCGCTAATATACCATCAGAAACGAAACATCAAATTGGAAAATGCAACTTATCAAAATTACTGGTAGCAAATGCGCATATTCTGACTTTGCATAGAGGCTTGCAGTTATTGTTAAGTCATTTGCGACGAGATTACTGAATAATAGAGTCTCGGAACTTAGTAAGACGCCATGTACACGAGTGCATCACGTGCATACGGTATAATGGAATAACACGACGCCTACTGATGGGTAATCTTCCAGCAGTGAGGATCTCCCCAAGCCGACCGTTTCTGCACAGCGGAGTAGATTTTGCTGGCCCAGTACTAACACGAGCCTCGAAGGGCCGTGGTCGCGCGACATATAAAGGATATATATGTCTTTTTATCTGTCTAGTTACAAAAGCAATCCACTTGGAGCTTGTCGGTGACTACACATTACAGGCTTTTATTGCTGCCTACCGAAGATTCATAGCTCGAAGAGGTCGCTGCACGGACTTGTACAGTGACTGTGGTACGAACTTTATAGGAGCAGCTAAAGATTTACAGAACATGCACAATCAAGCCATAAATTCACTTCCCAAGGACGTCGCTGACCTACTTGCTAACGATGGAACAACTTGGCATAATATTCCTCCGTTCTCACCTCACTTTGGCGGGTTGTGGGAGGCAGGCGTCAAGTCTACTAAGTATCACCTTCGTAGAACAATTGGAGAAACTATTCTATCGTACGAAGAATTTACGACGTTACTCACGCAAGTAGAAGCCGTACTTAACTCAAGACCAATATGCCCACTGACTAATCAGCCCGAGGATTGCAGGACACTAACACCCGGTCATTTCTTAATAGGAGAAAGTTTGATCTCTTTACCCGAAAAAAGCCAGTTAGATGAAAATGTTAACTTAATAACTCGATGGCAAAGAATACAGAGAATATTTCATCATTTTTGGCGTCGATGGTCTACTGAATACTTAACAAGACTGCAGCAGCGTCCCAAATGGATTGCGAAACAAGAAAACTTAAAGACAGGCGATCTGGTAATAATGAAAGATGATCATATCCCCCCAGTCAAATGGATGCTGAGTCGTGTTATAGAGACACATCCAGGGGATGACGGATTAGTGCGTGTCGTAACACTTCAATGCAACAAGAAAATATTGAAGAGACCGATAAATAAATTGTGCCTGCTTCCATGTACGGAAGCAGAGAAGCAACGGCAATATATAGAAATTATAAAGAAACCAATGAATGAAACACACTATAAACTCCTCCCATCCAATTCCTAGGTTCCCTTCAGCGAGTATAGGTGCTTAAACCTAAATAATAGTGTTGAGGAAATGCTCACTATTGCTGTAACAACACATATATTGAGAATTGGACAAACCTTACAGTTAAACACATCTTAATCCGAACTTAACGTTACACCTCTAATCTTTTATCTTTTTGAATTAGGTATTAACCATTCATAATGACTTGAAGAGGACTACTGGTGACTAAAATTGGATCTACATTCTGCAATGTTAAGGACTGTCGCCCTTGGTGGGCCAGAATGTTGTTGACTTCGGCTGTCCTGAACCTAAAAAGAAAATTAATCGCGCAGATGGTAACCCATTATATGGTAATACCTGGCTTAGAGTCCCCCGATGTCGTGTCCAAACCAATTTGTTTGCCTGTGAACGCAGTCTTCCTCAGGATCCCACAGAGACGTCGCGATCAAGCATCTGTAAAATCAGAACAAGGATTAATCATCAACTAACACAAATGAATTTCGAACTAACTTAATTAATTAAGTATCATTATATCGTTTATTAATCATTTTGATTGTTAGTAAACATAAAAACTGCATTGTTTACTTACCAAGTTCACTTCATGTTCTCACGTCACTTTTACACTGCAAAACATGTCAAAACTTGACATTTCTCTAGTCAAGGCATCATTCAGCCCTTCGTTTTAAAGTTTTTCACCCCGATAGGGAATTTGTGGCTTGCGTTCTCTCTCGAAAGCTTAACGAAAGATTCAAAATTTTAAAAATTTGCAACTTTCTAGCAGAGATCATGGAAGTTTCATATATAAAATAATCGTGAAGTGAACTTGGTAGGCTCTCTTCACGTTTATATTGGCATCAGAATGGATGGATTAAGAAAATAAATTTTGTTTGAAGTGGATTGTTGTGTGTGAATTTCTCTAGAGTGGCGACCTGAATTCAATGTTACAGAAGATTTTCCCGATTTGGAGCATTTTACCGAATTGGAGGTTATTCGCAAAGAATATTGTCTAGGATTCAATTCATTTAAGTCAGGCAAAATTAAATAGCAACAGGTGCAATTACAGGATTTTTTACACCACGTGATGTGACAAAGCAGAATGAGAAAAAATTCCTATCAACAGTTTACAATCATTTAAAGGCTTTTCATTTACCAAAACTTAAACTAGGAGACTTTGTTCGCATTACTAAGTATAAACATGTATTTGAAAAAGGGTATACACCAAACTGGACTAAAGAGATCTTTAAAATTGTAAAAATTCAGATATCGAATCCTGTAATATATCTCTTGGAAGACCATGAAGGGAATGCAATAAAGGGGAGTTGTTCGCCAAACTCACCTGAAAGAGAATTAAATTAATATTCATTCAAAGAATGGAACGACTCAAAATTACCCATAAGTAAATACTTACCTGAAGTACCTGAATTGCTCCCACAATGAAGACAAATGTACCTGAAATAAAAAAGAATGAAATATATTAGATTAAGTATACACTACAAACTATTTTTAGTATAAATGAAATGACAATTTACAAGAAATTCTCAAAAAATGAACATAATAAAAACAAGCAAAATCAAAACAATGAACTCAACATTAAATGTAAACATAAACAAATCAAACATGCAAACATGAATACATCGACATAATAACACTAAAACTACATGAAATACATAAAATATATAAGAATATAAATCTTTTCTTACCTTTTTTATCGAAAAGCAGCAGACAGACGATGGTAATCCGGCAATTCGCGACCTTTTCCGCGGCTTCCTAAAAGAGGAGAAAAATATTAATTTCCTTGAATTAACATTGCACATTCACAAAAATACACTTAAATAACATTTTGGAACACAATTCAAAACACCACAATTAATACTTACCAATGGACAAAAATTTAGCAGAACAACTTTAGCAGAACAAAAGTTTGAAAAATGGATAATTAAGAGCTCATTAAGTGCTATTTAAGTGCCGAAGTGCGAAATTAAATGCTCATGAAGATTTCGTAAAAATCCATGTTCTGCTAGGTTTAGGACAAGTTAGCAGAACAACGCCCCCTAAATGCATTAAAATGGTTACATCAACTGCCAGAACACTAAATTTATTAAATGCTATTTAAATGCTCATAAAATGCTGAATAACAGATATTTATCTAGGAAAAAAATCAATGTATGTAAAAAAACGGGACGTACAAACCGCCCCGGACCCCAATAAGACCGTAATTTTTCTTTCTTCTTTAATTAGTAATAACAAATATTAGACGCATACATTTTTCATTGACAACTGCAATGCTTAGCTAGAGTTCTGGAGTTCCTTATAGAAATTTTAAATAGTTCTGGGAAATTACAGGTAGAACTCATATGAGAAAAAATTCGGCGCTAACTTCACGCAGCGCCGCTTTTTTCACAAAAATGAGTTCAACAATTTTTTTTGTTCGATGCATTTCGAAGAGTTCTAGAGTTCCTGATAACATTTAAAAATAGTTCCGGAAAATTAAGAAAATTATAATTTTTTCAAATTTCCCCCCTGAGAAAATGTAAAACTAATTTCCCAAGAGCTCTAGGCAGCGCTCGTCAAGTACTATAAAATATCCTTGAAGCAATTTGCCGAAGGAGCCAAACTGTGGCTACTATTAGCAATCATAGGTTTTTGAACCGGAAAACAAGTTCATGTGAAGAAAATAAAACAATGAATGAAAGCAACGTGCATAGCAGTGATTCCTTTGGCAGGGAAGTAAACCGAATTTATCTGTGCAATAGAATTATAAATTCCTTAATTTCGAAAGTCTTCCATAGCGTCAATAAATTATAGTGAGTGTTGTATACATTTCGAACTTTTCGGAATGAGTTAATTGTTTCCTTTTTAGAGATGTGCGAATCAGATTCATTGTTTTTCTGAAATTTCTTTCTTATGTCACAAGTACTGGCATCTCATCTGAAGAGCAAAGAGGGATAGTTGTCATCGTGCAAATATAGTGTAGTCTCAACAAGCATCGATAGTGCAGATACCATACATTTCGCAGAAGTTCAGTCGTTTTCATGAATATACGTAGCAAACAATTTAGATTTTGTGTGCCAATGATTTATGCAGTTCTATTGCGTCCCAAACAATTTTCCGAACGCCGTTGCACTACACAATTATGTAACTTTTTTTTAAGCGTGATGAAATGTCAGAACTTTTTCAGTAATCGGTTTTATTTTTTTCACATGAACTTGTTTTCCGGTTCAAAAACTTTTGATTGCTAATAGCAGCCACAGTTTTGCTCCTTCGCCAAAATGCTTGAAGGATATTTTATATTACTCGACGAGCGCTACCTAGAACTCTTATCAGAACTATTGGGAAATTACTTTTACAGTTTCGCAGGTGGAATATTTGAAAAAATTATAACTTTCTTAATTTGCCAGAAGTATTTTTAAATGTTAACCGGAACTCGAGAACACTTCGAAATGCATCGAAAAGAAATGTCAGAACTCTTTTTTGTTAAAAAGCGGCGCTGCGTGAAGTTAGCGCCGGATTTTTTCTCATATGAGTTCTACCTGTAATTTCCCAGAACTATTTAAAATTTCTATAAGGAACTCCAGAACTCTAGCTAAGCATTGCAGTTGTCAATGAAAAATGTATGCGTCTAATATTTGTTATTACAAATTAAAGAAGAAAGAAAAATTACGGTCTTATTGGGGTCCGGGGCGGTTTGTACTTCCCGTTTTTTTACATACATTGATTTTTTTCCTAGATAAATATCTGTTATGCAGCATTTTATGAGCATTTAAATCCGAAAACAGCACTGCCTTTGACATAAATTGATTTTTTAATAGATAAACATCTGTTATGCAGCATTTTATGAGCATTTAAATAGCATTTAATAAATTTAGTGTTCTGGCAGTTGATGTAACCATTTTAATGCATTTAGGGGGCGTTGTTCTGCTAACTTTCCCTAAACCTAGCAGAACACGGATTTTTACGAAACTTAGTGAGCACTTAATTGTGCACTACGGCGCATCTTCAGTATTTAATGCGCACGCCATTCCTCTGACTAATCTACAGCAGCACTCTTAAATTTTGGCATACATTGATTTTTATAAATAAATAAAAAAAAATTATTTTTTATGCAGCATTTTATGAGCATTTAAATAGCATTTAATAAATTTAGTGTTCCTGCAGTTGTTGCAACCATTTAATGCATTTAGGGGGTGTTGTTCTGCTAACTTGTCCTAAACCTAGCAGAACATGGATTTTTACGAAATCTTCATGAGCATTTAATTTCGCACTTCGGCACTTAAATAGCACTTAATGAGCTCTTAATTATCCATTTTTCAAACTTTTGTTCTGCTAACTTTTTGTCCATTACTTACCAAGTATTTATTACAAATTCACATCACTCGCGAGTGACATTTGGCCGAAACTTCACTTATAACAATACTGTCAAACTTTATGTGCTGCCAACATGCAGCACATCAAATTGACGTAAAATTTGATGAGGAATCGATTGGTGATAATTAAATATTCCAATTTCGATTCCCCATCGAGATATTTATAATTATTTATATTCCCTATACTCAAAATGAGTGGGAAAGAGAAAATATCAATAATATATATTAGAAAGAAATAAATAAAATTCTCTTTCAGTGGATACTTCAAAATGGAGAGAAACATTAAGCAGCGCCATCTCTTGCAAACTTTAACACTACAATTAATTCCAATTTTGTGCAAATTTACCAATTTGGATAATTGTATAAAATGTTTTAACGAAATTTTCATATATATAAAGGCATTTCCGTCATTGCAGTCATAACAACATGCGGAAAAATTCTTTCTTGCGGATAACATATTTATTCAAAATTACCGCGAAAAAAAATGGCCACAATGAAAGTCACCACGAAAATGGCAGAAAGGCATATGGCGACGGACTTAATTTGTACAAGATGGCTGACAAGCTTATAAAAGCAGTGTTCCAGAAGAGATCGCTCTCTTTTCTTAGTGAGTTTTTAGTGAGGCAAAATCTGTGTGACATTTTTCCAAAGTAAGTGAACTGGCTACAGTGGTCAACAAATTCCAAGACAGCATTTTGACCACTAAGTGCAGTTTTGCAAAAGTTAAATAATTATTTTCTTTTATTTTCAGTAAGTGCTACAATTTTAAATTATAATTTTTTATTTCATTGCATTTTATGATTATTGTGTTGTGAATTATAATTTCCTTTGATTCATTAATTTTTTTTTGGAATAATTGCGAATAATTGGATAAAGATTTAAAGAATTTTACACAGACGATTTCAACCCCTGCTTCTAATGCTTCTAACAGATTTTCACAGCAAAGTAAAATAATGTTAGTTTTCTGTTCTGCGGTAATGTAAGCGATAGGGAAAAAGCTATCGGAATTTTCCAAGCTTTGTTAAGGCAAACTGCCATAAACACAAAAATTTGTGTGGCAATTACTCCACTTTTACCGCTATCTCCAACGTCAAAAAACCCAAAGGAATTTTCCCCGTCCCAGCCTACATGCTGTCTAATGTGCACCTCATCGTATACAAGATTAACAAATAATTTCTCCACTTCTTTTTGTGCTGCAGTGGAAGTGCTTTTAATTGTTACAAATACCTCTTTTGTAAAACTCGGTAAGCAATCTACGTTTTTATACCATCGTCGAATTGTGCCGGAATGAAGTAAAAAATCTCTAAATTGCTCTATAATGCAAGGATATGCTCTTGGGGACAAACAATTTAAATTTTTTTTTCATACGATGTGGCCAAACCCTAGGGGACAACCCTTTGATGCGTTAGCATATTTTATATGAAAAAGTGAGATTTATCTCCAGACCAACCTCACCTTTTAATATAAAAAATATTGATTCTGAGCTTTTGCTTAATTTTTTGCATCAGTACCAATATGTAATATATCATGGCTTCATGTCTTTTAAAATTAAGGTATCTCACAAATCTTAAAACTAATCATTACCTAAACGTACAACTTACCGTTTAAATAAACATAAAATTAAAAAAGGCGAGCAGCTATAATGATAGAAAAGATTGTAGGTGTGACGAGCCAAAAACCAAAATTTTGAAGGCGGTGTAAGTAAAGCAATTTAATACAGCGCAAGAAAATATTAAATTGGTATTTAATACTTACACTTACTCAAAAAAATTCCGTACATCATGCAAAGTGATGCACTCGTAGTAAAAAGGCGTCAAATTATTTGAGTAAATTGTTTTCATTTATTTTGTTTATATTTAATAAGGTAAATACAAAAATAAAATAGAATATTTTTAACAAAATTATTTTTTGCAACACAAAAACAGAAATTATTTTTTGCCATTCCTCCGTAATTACATTTGTTATTTGCATTCTGCTTGTAATTTGGAGTTCCCTAATTTTTTTGTCTAAAATATCCCATAGATGTTCTATGGGATTTAGATCTGGGGACTGTAGAGGATGAGAAAGTACACTCTTTACATAAAAATGAGCAATGAACTTAAACTATTTTAATCAGAATTTTTACTATACATATAGCTTTATACTGCTTATGGTCATAGACATGCCGCCAGCCTTGAAGGAATTGCAGGATGACTTCAATCTTCATGGGGAAGCGGAGCCAATTTATGTATAGGCCGCCTGATGATACCTTGCTTTGTTCTGACGTCACCAACCCTTGCACGGCCGTCAGGACCCTTAATTATGTTTACTATCCGACCTAGGAGCCACTGTTGGGTTGGTTGATTGTCTTCAGCTACTAACACTAAAGTCCCATTTTCGATATTAGGCTTAGGACCTTTCCATTTATAACGAACTTGAAGATTTGTCAAATAATCTTTCGACCAGCGATGCCAAAAATGATGTTGAATTGCTGTGACCCGACCCCATCGGTTCAAATGGGAAATCTTCAAGTCTGACGTATCTTGTTACAGGATAGGGAGAAGTGGTCCCCCTACTAGAAAATGACCAGGAGTTAAAGCCTCTTCATCATTTGGATCAGAGGTGAGCGGTGATATTGGCCTCGAATTCAATATGGCTTCAATTTGCGTAATAATTGTCGACAGCTCCTCGTAAGTTAGAACCTCATTTCTCAACGAGCGATATAGATGATTCTTTGCGCATTTGAGGGCGGCTTCCCACAAACCTCCGAAGTGAGAATTCCTGGGTGGCATATGACAAAATTCAATACCTTCGGTCGTGCAACATTGCAATAGTTCCGTATATTATGAAATAAATTTCTCTCGAAGTTCAGCTAACTCCCTTCTTGCACCCACGAAATTTGTGGCGTTGTCGCAATAGAGCTTTGTACAATAGCCTCGTCGTGAAACGAATCGTTTAAGAGATGCGATGAAAGCCGCAGGTGTTAGGTCCGATACAACTTCCAGATGTGTCGCCTTTGTGGCAAAACATACAAACACAGCAATGTACACTTTATAAGGACTCCTTCCTCTGATGCGCTGTGTGATCCGAGGGGGACCACAAAAATCAACACCGCTAATAGCGAAGGGCCTTGAAGGTCGAACTCTATCCTGTGACAAATCTCCCATGATTTGTGTAAGAAGTTTAGCGCGATATTTAAAACAATGTAGATAATTTTTAACAATGTTTTTTGCTAGATTCCGCGCCTTGATGATCCAAAATTGCTGTCGAATTGTTGACATCAACATGCGTGCCCACATGAAAGGTTTTATAATGCACATGTGTGACATAAGACTTTACAAATGGATTGTTCTTTGGTAGAAGAATGGGAAATTTAGCGTTATATGGTAAATTTGAATGTTTAATGCGGCCTCCCACTCATAACAATGTATATCCAGCACTCGTATCCAGAAAGGGATTGAGTATTTTAATACAGCTGTTGGCTTTGATTTCATTTTCGTTTTGGAGGGTCTTGATATCCTCTGAGAACTCATGCTGCTGAGTCAGATGTACAATTCGTAAACAAGCGTCCTTGAGTTCTTTAGATGTTATTGGTCCTGTTTGAATATCACCTCTACCTTGTTTCGACTTCAAGTTATTGAAGAACCTGATGACTAGCGCAAATAGACAACAAATTGTATTGTGGCTGCTCACTGCATACACAATATTTAACAAATCTGTTTGCTGTAGACATGTTAAAACTGGTTTTATGTTACGCCTTTCAGGAATATCGGCTCGTGATGACTGTCGGTATTTTGCAACCGGCCACGAATCAGCTGACTTCAGTAAAAAGGACGGGCCAGTAAACCAAATTGATTTCAGCAAATCTAACACCTCTGAACCTCTCGAAATGATATCAGCTGGGTTTGATGTCGATGGCACGTGATGCCAAACTGCCTTTTCCGTGAGTTCCTGAATTGTTGATACCCTGTTGGATACAATGGTTTTCCAGGTTGACGGATGCGCTGCAATCCAATCAAGCACTATCTCTGAGTCGGTCCACAAGTTTACACTGTCATAAGGTCTCGTAAAATTCGTTTGTATCTTCTTGTAAAATATCATGGGCATATCTCCAAACATGGTAATGATCTCGTTGGACGAATAGGAGCTACTTTGGACTTAGCGCTCAGTAAATTGACTGATGTGATATTATCGCTGTCTGTGCAACGAACGTAGATGCAGCATCCGTAAGCCCGATTAGATGCGTCTGCAAATCCATGTAGCTCGGTGCTTATGATTTTATTTCGTGATAACACATACCGAGTTATACGAACTTCCCTTAACATTTTTAACTGCTCATCGAATTTGTGCCAACGGTATTCCAATTCCTGCGGAATTGACTCTTCCCAATTGAGTTTGAGGAACCACAGTTCCTGCACGAAAATCTTAACTTTAACCACGACTGGATTAATTAAGCCTCAAGGATCGAATAGCCTGAAGAGACTTGATAATACGGTTCTTTTCGTCACTTTCGATGATACAGCCAAATGTTGTGTGAATTGAAACTCAGAAAATTAATTTGTTAACACAGATATGCACATGGTCTTGCTACGGAATGGAAAGTTATAGAAGTTTGTGAAGCAATTAAGTTTGCTTTAAATTAATTAATTTTTTGACTTATGACAATTAAAAACAGTTTTTTTTAGTAATCGTCGCTCATACTACCTATAGTCTACTGGGCATTAAGGTATCTGTGAACTAAAACAATTTATTATTAAGAATCCCAGATTTCCGTCTGCACAGTACTGTACAAGATCACATTTTTCCCCATTTCCATGTTACCTCACTTTTAGCCAACTGTTGTAGCGATATGTTATCTTCTTCGTCGAAAGAATTTTCACCGTGATGCGAAGTGACCGGTGTGGATTCCCTCTTGAGCAAAATCGAAGGTAAGTTTTGAAAATTTATGTCGCGTTCGTCTCCTGAGTCTTCATCATCAGCTAGGAAAACTTCTATAGTATATCATAACCGGTAACAACTGCTAATTCTTTATCGTTGGTTTCAATTTTTTTCAACAACTCATTCACAGTTGATATTCTAGAATATAAAATGAAATAAGGATATCTTAACATAACAGCATTGCATTTGCCCAATGGACTACATGTAGTATGTCAACAAATGAATAAAAAAACAATCACATAATTATTGAGTTTTTTTTAGAAAACTGATATAACGCAAAGTAAGTGGATAATGTGAAGTACGAATATGATTGCATTTGATTGCAAAAGATCTAATAGTCATTTCACAATACTCATCGTTTTCGAGACATTTTTGAGAAAAAAAAAATTTCAAAAACACTCTTTGACAAATTCAATTTTTGAATAGAACTTCACAGATCTGTCGCAAAATTTCAACCGTACACTTTTGTTTGACTCATAAACAGTCGCAAACACCTGCCGAAAATGATAACGGTACCACATCAAAGGAATCAGTAATACTGACTTCGCTTTCGACTTGACAGATTTCACGCTTTTGAAATACTTGATTTTTGTACTTTTATTGAATTTTTATTTTCTTTATACATATTATCCTAATAAACTATTGAACTTTATAAATTTTTTGTATTCATTTTATTACGTTAATTAAATTCTAAATTAAGTTTAGCTAAAAGTTAACACGACATTCATTGACTGTTAGGCAGTACAAAGTTCGCCGGGTCAGCTAGTATGATATAAAAGCTTGTCGTGAGGTTTACCCGCAGAACTAATAACTAAGGAATGGCTATAACGTGTGCGTGTGAGAAAAACCACGTGGCGCCCACTAAGATATTTGACCCCAGACCTTTCACCAGTGCTAGCCGCCGAATCTATTGCGCGCATAAGAAAGCGCGTAACAAGTTCCAGGGATTTCTTTCCATAAATCACAAACAAAAATATTTCTAATCACTCATATACACATTTGAAAGCAATCACATTAAAGGCAACTTTAAGTTATTTTAATTAAATAATTAAATTTAAGTAATTTTTTTTTATTGTCTCATCCTATACCATAGCTCTTCAAGAGTATACAGTTAATTTGAGGTCGATTTGAGCAAAACTGCCGGAGATACAGTGCCTCTCCCTCCATTCCATCCATTCCATATACAAAAAAACAGTGTTAAAATTTTAAACATGTTTTTGCCAGATTTAGTTTTTTCAAAGTCAGTGATCACTCAAAAACTACTCATCCGTTCTTTATCAAATTTTGCACACTTCCTTTATACATAAATTACAAGGTAACAACTTTGAGATTTTGTATTTCTTATTATTATAATTAATTTTACAACAGCAAATTCGCCGATTTTTATCTATAAATTTTCATACATTCGTCTTTTTTCACTTCTAAAAATTGAAGAATCATTAAAATAGACAAAGTCTCGACGTTGTTACCTCGAGAAACTCATAAACTAACATAATCTTTTTGGTTTTTTGTCAACAGATGATTCAGTAATGAGTAATGATGTTCACCGCAAAGCAGCATTTTTTTTTAGTCCAGAGAAATAAGCGAAAAAAATACCTTATTCTTGACACTCACTCATCCAGGAAACCGGCACGGTTTTCATGTAATATAAGCCTACACATAGAAATAACCCTTTCGTAAATACTATAGAAAATTCTTTACGGTGTTCGAGTTATAAAAAAATAAAGTCGAAAAATTGCAAATGTTTGCGTATTTTTGAATTTTGTTGATAAACGAATTACTTGGGCAACAATTCATAGTAATCACTTTGTAGGGAATAGAAAAACCTACAAAATTCCGCTTGAAAATTGTAAAAATGTTAATTTGTTGCTTAGAAAATCGCAAAAAACCATTAAAATATTAGAAACTTTCAATTAACAATAACTATTATAAAATTGAACGGATAAACTTCATATTTCGTAGAAGGGTAGGTTTAATAGTGCTCAATAATTCAAATCGATTCGTTGAATAGTTTTTGCGTAATTCAATTTGTTTATCCCAGTCAAGCTAATTTTGCATTAACGTAGTACGCACAATATGGAACAGAAAATGGTTTTGCGCGTCTCATATTGGAGGAGGTGTTACTCTACGACTGCAATTAATTAGAATATAAAAAAACATTTTGACTATTGCAAAATGACGTTACAAAAGTGTTATTATTTTTACCTTAGTGATTTTTTTTTATATATTTCGTTTTTATTTTTAAAAAGCTAGCATTTTTTACAAATTAGAAAAAAAAACATCCTAGGTGCTTCCTGAACGAAACCTGGGTTTTTTGTCAAAAATTCACTTCAAATCACCCCCATTTCAAAGATAAATCGTTCAAGTTATTGCATAAAAATTTAAAAAAAAAAAAATGGACTAAAGCATTACGTTAAACGTTAACGTTATTTGAAGACAGACCAGACCGAGTAGAAGGGGTGTAATATACCAAAATATATTCCCCGAATAAAAATGCATTAAATCACTAAAGTCATCAAATAACATGACATACCCAATAACGTAAATAAAAACTTTACGAGCTTGAGATACAAAGTGCTGTGCATAATTTCCTGACCTACATTAACGGCGGTCAGCGACACTTCCATTGCATATCAGTAATTACTCAATGGAAAAGCGGCACAATGCACTAGGTAAACAAACAAGCACGTGACGCATCTACAGCGACCAGTTCACAGCGGAAATATGAACTCGCGCCGTATGATGTAAATGGGCCATCGAAAATAACAAAGTATGCAATTATAAACGATACTTTCTTTCGCAATAATTAATTACTAAAGAGGGCAAATTATTGAGCAATTAAGAATGTGGCCAAAGAGCATTAGTTAGGTAAGCATAAATATTGTGTATAAATAGAGTAAGAATTTTTCAATAAATCAGATTCAAGTTAGAATCAATCCGCCGAGTTTCATTTAACAAGAGTTAAGCTAGTATAGCTGCTCTTACTCGTAGTTCATTCTAGCTTTGGAGCAATAGCTAATTTAGCTGCTCCAGTGGAGCTACAGCCTTGAGGCTGCTCCCAGGGTTAAAACGTTTAAAAGCAAATTGGGCTGATCGTCGAAAAACTTAAAGTAAAAGATTAATTTGGCGAGCGTAGAATTTCAACATTACATAGCAACCGTGCGCTTTACCGGGCAAACCAAAAGAAGTAGAATTAATTTATTACAGGGGAAATCTAAAATTCTTTCTTTCGAAAATTGAGATTGCAACCTCAAATCGATGCAGCATTGAGATTGGTCTCAAGTAAGTAAAATAAACAAAAATATTATACTTTTTTTACAATGCCTCTCTTACTTACATTTAGATCATTTTTTCGGATGAAAAGAAATAGAATTTGGATGGCCCTGACGGGTTAACCCACTACTGCCGCGAAGTGCGAAAGGAACGGCAATATTTCTCAAAAAGAAATTTTGAAGGAGGTTCCGTAATGTTATGTGGAGCTTTTTGCATAGATGGAAATACAATTAGTTTCATCAAAAATGAAAAGCTGCGACTACATAAACGTGCTACAATGCAGTATTTCACTATTTTTGCGAAAAAAAATTCAGGAAAAGAGCTTACTTTCCAGCAGAAGAACGCAAGTATACACATAAGCCCCCAAACAAAATACTGGTAAAGGGAAAATAACATTAGGGTGTTGGACTGGCCGGCCTGCTCGCTGGACTTTAACCCAATAGAAAATATTTGGGGCATTCTCTTAAGAGCCCTTTATGCCAATAATCCGCACTACGATTCGATATCTCAGTTTAAAACTGCAATTTCAAGGAAGTGGAACGTGTTGGATCAAAATTTGTTCAAATTGATGGCTGAGTCAATGAAAAAAAGAATTTTTGAATGCATAAAAGCTCAGGGCAGTGTAACAAGATATTAAATATTGTTTTCTATCACAATTGCAAAAATACAGTTGAATTTTGTTTCGTTTTTTTTAAATGTGCTATAATTATGAAACGCGAAAAGAAGAGCTAAAACTGCAGTGTCTCACTTCTTATAACAGTACTATGGAATAATCGAAACATTTAAAAAAAAATTCTTTTTTCTCAGAGCGGAAGAGGGAGAATTTATTCCAGCACAAGCTGTTTTGTTTTGTTTTGTTGTTATCGCTTAAATTGCATGAAGTTGGTAGGTGTGCTATAATTATGAAACGCACTGTATGTACAAGAAGAGTCATTGAATGCGCAATTGGAACATTAAAAGAAAATAATTCCCAAATAATTTATGACTTCAGCCTAAAGAAGTTTGTATTATCATAAAGGCATGTGTGACATTATGCAATTTAAGTTAGCTGATGAAATAATCATCCCCGAATTCTGATGATGAATTAGAAAACGATGAAGAAGAAGTAAATCAGGACCCAGTACCTCTGCCCGCCCAACCGAGAAGGGAGCAATTAATAGACTAGTTTCAACCATAATTATACAATTTCATTTTATTTCACAATTATTTCTTTATCTTAAAATATAAAACTATTGTGAACTAATTAGATATGTTGTATGCTTTCAAGCGTAATTATTTCCTTTCCCATTTCTTTCTCTAATTTCATAAGCTCTATTAGTTACTTTTTCGTCCTCTTTACTTTTTCGTCCCCGCTTTTTCTACTTTCAACTGCTCTAAGACTTCGGTTTACTTGATAGTTTTTCGTTTTGGATCTGTAAGAAAAACGTTCGTTTTACAAAAAAAATCAAAATACCTATATAGTTGTGTTTAGTATCAGATGATGTGCCGATTGGTTTAGATGTTTCTTTCTGTTTAACTGCTGTACAATTGTCTGTATTCTCTGTTGGTTCAGATATTGAAGTAGAAAGTAGGGATTTTTGAAATTCCTGTATTCATTCAGGTTCTAGGGATTCAGAAATATCCAAACCAACATTATCAGGTGAATCTCGTGCCAAAACACAAGATTATCCACCTCGTTTAGTCTCACCTCCAGATCCAGTTGATTTCGCTTTGTCGACATTTCTCTTTATTAGGAAAATATCATTAGAAATTTTGGTATGCTTTTAATATTTTAAAATTGAATATAAAATCAAGCGAGTATAGAGCGATTCTCGTTCTAGAGATAAAACGATTAAATCAATTTACTTCAACTTGAAATTAGAAAAATCTTGCTTACAAGAAACAAGCGCTCGTTACATGAATTTACTTCTTCTTTACCTTAGAAATTATTACTTATTTTAAAAAGCATTTTCTTAAAGTTATAATAATATTCTCTATTAAGGTACATGGTTTAAGATAATATTTCTTAAAACTAGGATACCTTTTGCGTATTTTTAGAAATCGTTTCTGCAACTTAGAAAAGTTTATTTTAGAAAATCAGCGAATTTAAGGATTGAATCGATAAACCAATTGCTTTTGTTATTATAAATATTATTTAATTTATATCTATGTACCTATATCACTATAAGTACTATTACTGAAACAAATAATTATCGCATCATTGAAAGATGAAAAGTTCAAATTAAGATATTCATTTAAAAGTCAATTAATCAATGCAATTCAATTAATGTATAAAAGCTACTATGTTATCTGATATATATTACATTTACAAAATATTGAATGATACTACTATATATTATTATCCAGATTCATTAAATTGAACCTTACATACTTTGAACTGAGTTAAATATTTCCTCTTTTAAAAACTTTCCTTCTTTCAGGTAATACATTCAAAGTAAATGGTTTTTGGCAGGGTTGTGCGTCTACACGTGTAAATCAATAATCTACATCGACGTGTAGAGTATTTATGTGTAAATTAAGTAGAGTTTGTATTATGTAGAGTATTGGTGTAGATTAAAGAAATTGCGAATTACGACTGCGTAAACATGATGATGCATTCAGCAGCGAGTCTTTACAGAGAGATGGTGTTTCTACCGTAATTCTTTTTCTTGTCTCATTCCAAACAAAGATATTATGAAGCAAATAGCAGCCGATCCTAGTCTCAGAAAAATTAAACAAAGTGTCTCACTATTCTTATTTGATGATAAATTCATGAAGGAGGTTACGAACTCAATTAAGCTTTCCGATCCAGTATGTGAACTTGTCAATTTCTCCCAGAACTCTTTTGTTTCAATCGCAAATTCAGCATTCTTGTGGCTAAAATTAGAATTACCAGAAAAATTCAAGGACAATTTAAAAAAAACGAAAGGAAATGGCTTTAAATGTGTACTCTTTAGTGGCATATTACCTTCATTATTCAAATGACAATGCGTTTCTGACTATTGAACAACAAGACATCATAAACGATTTTCTTTTTGACCATCTAGATACCAACGGTATTGAAGACTGGCATCATTTTCGGAAACAATCAGGGCCTGCATAGCTGAATTTAACCATCTAGCTTTATCTAAATTAGCCATTAAACTTCTGCAAATTTCAGCTTAATCGGCTGAACTGGAGATGTCCTTTTCCAATTGGGCATACGTTCACTCACCAACAAGGAATAGATTATCTTTTGAACATTCAAAAAAATTTTTACTGGTATACTTTACTCTAAGACTCTCAGACTCAAATGTTACAAATAAACACTAATTAATAAAGTAAAAATTATGGGCTATATAAACGTTATTACCTTTTCATGAAATCTTGTAAAAAATCAAAATTATGTATTTACTTTATGTGTAGATGTAAAGTATCCCATGTAGAGTGCGTGTAGATTACACGTAAATTATCGTGTAGAGTACACGATGTAATCTACACGCACAACACTGGTTTTTGGTATCATATTCTACGTCTAACTCTAAACATTTGTACACTGTACTATTTGATCCAATGAAGTAGCAATTAAAATGTTTATCAAAATTACTTATCTCTACCATTTGCAAAATAAGAAATGCCTGTTTCTTATTATATTCACGGTCGGCTATTAATATGTCTTCAATTTATTGGCAATTAATAGATACAAATATTTTTTATAATCGGTACCTTTATGTGAACATTTTGATGTATTACAGTATTTTCAATATCAAATGGGAATACAATGGCTGCATGATATTTCATTCTCTTAAGGTCTATGATTCTTCCCTTATTAAAAAACTTTAAATTGCTCGAATCGCCGTTTGCTCCCATCAAGTAACAGCTATATTTAATTGTACATTTTTTTGTTAATGAAAATGACACATTTCGACGGGAAGACGTTGAATATGTATACTTTTTCAATTCCTTATGTTTTGATTCAAATCTCATACACCAATAAAACCTAGGTAGACCTGATTGACTAATAACTGAGCAATAATGCGTCTGAATATGGTGTTTGGGCTTCAAGTCTTCTTGAAATAAAGAAATAAATGAGGAATTATGTTCCGCAATTACTTTGCTTAATTTATTAATAAATATCAATTACATCAAATGAATGTGAAAATAAAATTTGTACCAAGTTTTCTAGAAGAAGGAAGTAATACCAAACTCGGTCATTTTCAGGAATATAATCTCCCATACATAATGAGAAATAACTTAAAAACGTGTTTCATAAGCAGAGAAATGGAGTCCTTTTGTTTTTAAATGTTATTGCTTGACAGGCTCACATCTATTGCGACAGTCTATTTCACCGTAGTGAAAGTTTTTCATACGGTAATTTAAATCATAAAGTGAAGAGAATTTCTTTCCAACAAAATATATTACTTAGTTTTTAATTCCGTACTTAACCACTCCCTCAAGAAGATCGTGCATGAGATCCACGGAATAATTTGGTGTTACATGGAACGAAAGAATCGAATTAAAAATTGAATTTTCAATGACGCTAAACAGTTAAGAAAGCTCATCCTACTCGGACGCAAAGCAACGCAGCTTCGAACGACTTATGTAGGAGTTGCCATGACGAAGCCATGTTCACCTCCTCGGCAACTGCCCGGCCCTAGCCAACCGTAGGAACCGATTTTTGGGCTCTCCTATTAGCTAATCGAATTAGGCTCCACTCACGTCAGAGACCTAGCTCGATCTATCAGGAGTTCCAAATGGTTCCCAATGACAGGTTAAGGCTGAACACTCTTCCCATTCCAGCTAAATTTACTTTGGCTCCCGGTGATCTGGCTCCACTGAGACAGGAACTAGCTCGGTGTAGAGGGGTTTACAGGTACACCCTCTTCTTCTCAGGTATTTTATGGGGTTTTTAAAATTTTTGTAGCTTCAATCTGTGGTATCACAATGGGCCTCTTTAGCCTGAGTGTGCCGGCCACTTTCACCTAACCTAACCTAAATAGCCTGTGCAGCTTTTTAGGTACACAATCATATAGTATGCCAAGGAAACTGATTTAATAAAAAATTAATTTAGAATAATAATCACTTAATCATACAGTTAGTATGAAGAGTTTACATTGTCTTAATAAGGAAAGCAATAAGCCAACTATGTAAAATGATATTATGTAATTTGGTAATTCAAAACTTACTAGTCTATCTTCGATGGACTCTAATAAATTCTGCAATGTTAACTCCGGTCTCTTAAATGAATTTACCCTTGTTCTTGATGTTTACTTCCATTTGATTTCCACAGTTTCCCAAGGTTTTCATACAATTTGAGCCACTCCTTTTCTAATTCAAATCATCTATTTTCAGTGACTGATCCACTATTTAATTCACTTGATTCAAGAATGGTCTTTCGTCGTTTGGAAACAAACCTGCTTTCCTTAAATTTGATGCTGTATTTTTGTACTTGTGATAAAGCCTTCCTTGTCGTGTTTCATTTGATATTTGGAAATGGAAGACCTTTAAAAATTAAAAATTAATCTTGACTTAAAAAACGTATCACGCTAGACACACTTACTCTTCTTTCGTTTGGAAATCTTTCGACGATTTGGTCAATTATTTTAAAGTAATTTACATCCTTCATAAAACAATTGTTCGTTGTGTAAAGTTTTACTATAACCTCAACTAATTTTAATCTTCCAAAAGATGTAAGACTTTTATCATTATCTTCATATATTTTTAGAATCATACGTCCTTCAGAAGTAAACAAGTAATCGTATATATTCTATGAAAGTATGAAAAGTCTAAAGTATTATTCAAAATTAGATCTTAATTTTATACAAATCCGGTAAAATTATCAAACGGTACAGTTGAAGACGAGTGTGCTCCAGAAGATGCAGCTTATGATAATGAAGCTACACTTCTGTCTGGAGTAGAATTATTTCTCCTAATCCAGTAATATGTTGAAAAATTAAATATTTCACAACCCTTATTAAGAAATGTAATAACAATAACAGTTAAATACAACACAAAGGAATCTATATTACATTTCCCTTTTTGCCATTTCAATAAATGGTATCTTGCTTGTGATAGAAGTTTTAAATTATAGGGAAATATATTTTCCAAATCTTGTGGAACTAAGTATTTCAAAGTGTCGAAGTCCACCGAAAAGCCTAAAATGTAAATAATGTCTTACTTTACCGCAGCAACAATAAAAAATTACTAGAAAATAATTCTACATCAGATTCCATGATTCCATTTAACTATAATCTGTTCCAAAAAGATTGGCAGTACACGCTCTTATAGAGTATTTCTGTCTTCTTTAGTTTCCCATTATTTTCCTATGCCTACTGCTGTAGCAGTCCTGGAGAAGGGTGCCATTGGCATAATAACAACTAGCACTTCTTCAGGTGCGGCGGTGCAGAGACGGGAGACTCTAACGAGTTGGCTATCTCCGCGATACGCACACCAGGAGAAGATGCAGATCTGCCTTCCAAAGGGTTAGCTGCGATTAATCCGGAGGGGGTTTCTTGTCCTGGCTCAGGACTAAAGCGTTACGGCCTGGAACCCTGCAATGCCGTAGGCAGTGAAGCAGTAAATGCTGTAACTAACGCATGGACCAAGAAGGAATACTGGAGACGGTAGGAAATCATGGATTTATGCAGATAGGCTAGGATTCTAGCAGTGACCCAGGAAACCGAGGTTAGTGGCGACAGTGGGATAACTGGATACTCAGTTGCCCCCACTAAGGGAGACTGGGAGGGGACGAAAAGGGACCCTGTTATGTGGTCTGTTTCGGCTAATCCCCAGAGAGGTGTTTTTAGTGAGTAAGAATTTCACACTACCGGAGGGCACGGGCTGTCTGGTGTCTTTTGGAAGATTTTCACTTCTCCCGCAAAAAAAAAAAAAAAAAAATTCCAGTCACTCGAATTCGTATTGCATCGGACAACTTCGCATGTAAAACCACCTACCACCTACCACTGAGTGCAGATCACTGTTGGTCGACAGCATCTGGCTGCTGACAGCAGAGTTGCCTATTCGCGCGATTTCTCCCCGATTGGGCTACTTGAGCCATCAGTTGGGCGAGTAAATTTTCCTCTCTGCGACTTTTTGTGCGATTTTTAATTCTTGCTGGCCGCTTTTGGGCGATTTTTTAATTCTTGCTGGGCGCTTTTTGGATATAGGCTGAATCAGAATGCACGGCAACCTACAGCAGCAGTTCATATTGGCTAATCGAAATCACATAACCCGACGTGACAGTTGAACAATTTTTGCTGTCGAGCCATCTCAAATTCTAATTTTGCGCGAATAACTTTTTACTGAACTCCGAGCGAGTCCAAACTGACGTTTATCGCAAAGGCATTTTTTCGCTCAAACATAAAAGTATGCTCAATGCCGTCGTCACGTCGTGGATATCTGATTCTGATGCAGCCGACATCAAAATTGTTTTTCTGTCGTCCCTGCTGTTGCTGTTGCTTACATCCCCCCTCCCCCCGCCAGGGAATATATTTGTAAAGAAGTACATAAAATTTTCACTAAATTATATAACTAACAGTTTATAAAACCGGAAATCGAACTCGACGAATGACAAAAAAACTTTTACAAATACACTTTACTAGAAAATAAAATTTATTTTTAGAAAGTTATCAAACATATTGCTGAAAAAGTTTATGTATTGAAACAGATGAATATTTTCACATATAAAACATTTAATAATAAAACACAATTTGGTCAGCAGGACAATATTATTTTCGTTATGCACCAACACTTTATTATAACAAAAAAATGGTTTCTCTAATTTCTACACTACGTTATATTACCACTATTTTATACATCTGTCACCAATAAATAATTTCGTTAGCACTCTATTACGTTTATCACTCTCCGACATTAAAATTAGCAAACTTTACGGACTTGTAATGAAACGACAATTTTGATTGGCTAGCGCAAAACTAAAATGGAATTCACGGTGCTAAGAGGAATTTCTCAATGCAAGAAAACTTCATTATTGTTATAATGTGCACGCTCAAATATGTACAAAACTGTAGCAGTGCTTTTTTATTTCGTTCGACCCACTACCGTCCTTTATTTGCTTTTTGGAATTTCATGGAATTTCACTATAAAAAACTAGCACTGGTTGGTCGAAATCGATCACATCATAAGTGCAATTACACACATTAAAAAAGAATTTCTCTTTTTTAGAAAACTACGAGCTAATTCGTCCTAACGATTTGAAGAATAAAATTTTGTATTCTTGATTTAAGAAAAATATTCTTAATTTAAGAAACGAGCTAGAAAATAAATTTTTTTTCTGGAATCAAGGAAAATTTTCTTGATTTAGAGAATAATTTAACAAAAACTTTTTGAACTTTAGCCAATAACAAAAATTATATTCTTAATTTCGAAAGCAAACCGAGTTGTCAAGAAACTGCAGTTTCGTAATTAACATCTGAAATAGTGGGATGCTAAAGTAAATTACTTGCTTCCTGCGGCACACAATTTAACCTTGTTATATATCAATCGAAGGAATAGTATATCTCGAAAGGAATTCCAAGTTTCATAATTTCTCACGAAATTTGGAAGTACCAGCCGTGGAAATTTTATATCTTCATCTGATCGCTTCAGATTATCTAGTTTTTGCCCTATTAACATTTTTACTTCTTCGGATGAATCTTCAGTTTTTTAACTTCCCACATATAGGAAGTTATTGTAATGGGCCCGATTTTCAAAATTTTTAGTTTTAATTTTTTTTACATTTCAAAGTCACCATAGTGTTTTACGCATGTTTTTGAACACATGTATGTGTGTGTGTGTGTGTGTGTGTGTGTGTGTGTGTGTGTGTGTGTGTGTGTGTGTGTGTGTGTGTGTGTACGTACGTACGTTCGGACCCACTTTTTTCGACAACGAAATCTCGCGAACAAAAAATGATAACGACTTCGCTATGGTGCCATTCGAAGCGTATTATTGTAAATAAGAGCTGAAAGAAATTTAATCAATTTCGGTTCAGCCGTTTTTTTGTTTTAACAAAAACACTGAAAAAAAGTTGATTTCAGACTTTCTTGAAAAGGATTTCTTCGATGTAATTTGTTCTGATTACGATCGGGACATCAAAAAGTCGGATAATAACAATTTATTATGAACAGAAATTGTTTATAATGATGAAAAATTGTTTATAACAATAAATGATTGTTTATAACAATAATAAATTTATAATTATAAAAAATGGTTTTACCTGGTTGAAAATTGATTATGAAAATTGGAAATTGAATACAAAATTGCATATTGTTCATAGCAATTGAAAATTCTTATAAACAATTGAAATTTTTGTTACCACAAAAAATTTCTTTTATGAATAAACTTTGTTTATATCAATTAAAAATGGTCTATAACAATTAAGAATTGTTTATATCAATTATAAATTGTTTATAACCATTTAAAATTATTAATAACAAATGAGTTCCAAACAGAGTGCATTTATTTGGTTTTCATTAAAAAATAGTGCTATAACGGAATAATTTTTAAAAATTTTTTTTGCATCTAATTACAACGAAATTATCATGATAAATTAAATTCATTAATTTATTTATTTATAAATTTAAAATATCAATTTTTTAAGTATTTTTAAATGAGATACAAGTGGGCGAAAGTTTTTTTTTGAAAAAGATTCTTCTGATCTAATTGGTTCTGATGCAACTCGATACTTAAAAAAAAAATTCAGAGCTGTTATAGTTTTTTGTAACATTAAAAAAATGATAAATGGTTTAAATAGTTGATATTAATGATAAATAAAACGATAAATCGAATAGTATGAATTTTATTGAGTTTTCACTTACTCGTTTGTACTATGATCATGAAATTTATCGGTATTAACAATTAAATATTGTTAATAATAATTGGATATTGTTAATAATAATTGATCATTTTTATTAACTGGGAAGTTGTTCGTGTGGACCTCAAGGGTCGAACCAATGATGCGACACCCAGAATCTGGACCTACCCCACTAGTTTAAATAAATTGTCCGAGAGATATTCTTGAAATATCGCTTCGCTAAGTACGATTTTATCCTAATACGTTTGGATTGTACTTAATTAGTGTTCGTAGTATAATACCCAAGACACACGAAAGCGAAGAATTAAGTTCGTTGAATGATCTTTTTGCTGAATGTTCATTCATTTTCGACGAAGACACACGGGTAGTTTGACAATTATCAAATTAAGTTGTTGATTTAGTTATCTAATATATTACTTCAATTATTAAATACGTACAAAGTGACACAACAAAGGAAGAAGTTACTAAAATTTCTGATTTTTAACGAAAAAAACAAATACTGGATAATACTAAAATGGAATTTTCAATTTTTTTGTTATTGTTCTTCTTCTTAGCAGGCATTTTCAAAGCACAACCAACACTCGTTATGCTGTAAATAAGTTTCAAAATGGAAAACAACTGTTAATTTCAGTCTCTTAACTTCATTTTCTTAAGAATTAAATTCTCAGAAGCTCATTAAATTAAGTTCGGAATCAAGTTTGCAATGAAGTTCTGACCTTCAGGAATGTTCATTAATGGTGACACATGCATTTTATATGATCATTCATCAAAGAATGATAATTCTTCGCTGTCGTGTGTCTTGGGTATAAGATTGATCGCGCCTTGTTGGAGTCAGTTTTTATAGGAAGTAGCAATATGTTTAATAATTTTATCGTTTCTACTTGGATAGTTATTTAGCTGGTTCGCTGTCAGTTATATTCGATTCATCAGGGACTTCAGGTTTTGACTCTTCTTAACAGCCTGTTAGCTTAAATTCTATTAAACAGTTTTTTGAAAAATAAGAATGGACAGGAAAGGTTTATTTTTGCTTGAGAATTTCTATATTTCTGTTACAGAATTGCTGTATGATGTTTTAAGCACGGGATCCCATGCTCGCCAATGTTGGAAACTATTATCCTGATTGTAATTAGTCGGCGTTTAATTTCAATCGCCTCAGGAACGAGCCGAGGAGTGTAATGAGATTCGCGAGCTAGTATTTTGGCCTTCTCAAAATGAATCCAATGATGTTCTGATGGATGGTCTATCTTTTGTTGTTAAAACATCTCAACGGTCGGTCAGTAATAATTTATTCATGCCAAATGATACAGTGAGTGTCGTTTGTTCAGACACATCCTCAACACAACAAATGCTGCAACAACAAATGCTGCAACCACAACAACAGTAATAGTACTTTATAATTTTGTTTTTATGCCGACAAACCAAAAAACTGACAATTGTCGACATGTATTTTTTAAATGTTTTTTCCTAACCTTACTTCGTAATGCGTGAACCGATTTGGATGATTCTTTTTCTGTTGCATAGAATATTATAAAATATGATCGCCTATTGTAATACTGGAAAAAAATCGTGAAGTACGGCGGGGCAGGGGGATGGCAGTCCAACTTCGTAATGCGTGGACAGAGTCGAATGATTCTTTTTCTGATGTATAGAGTATGTTACCCCATTGGCACCGCGACACAATTTTAAACGGTGGGGTTGCAGTAGTGGAGGGGTTGGATATCAACTTGTTAACTCGTAGACCGATTTGGATGATTCTTTTTATATTATATAGAGTATAAGCCACTACTGCTCATATGAGGATACATTTTTCACTAGGTTGGTGGTGGGGGAGGGGTAATCTAACTTTGTAATGTGTCGACCGATATGAATGATTCTTCTTTTGATGTGTAGAATATATTGTCCCAGTGATACGACAACAAAAATGTATGGGGTGGGGTGGTGTGCGGAGGGTGCGGTACCTAATTCCTTAATGCACACATCTATTTAGAAGATTCCTTTTGCTTATATAAAGTATGCTGCCGTAAACTGCCATATATCAATAGACTACTGTAAAATTTTGAGCAAGCTACGCTATTTGGTTTGTGTTTGACAGCCATTGAAGGCAGACAACCTCGTGAATTTTTACGTAAAGGGACCAAAGGAGGCCAAGATGGGTTTGTCGGCCAACGAAGTCATGGCCATAGTTTTTCTTGGCAAAAATTCATGAATTGGGCTACAAGCTGCTACCCCATCCAGCATATTATTCAGATTTAGCCCTCTCCGACTATTTCCTGTTTCAAAACCTAAAAAAATGGCTGGGCGGTAAAAGATTTGGGTCGAATGAAGAGGTCATCGTAGAAACAAACGCTTATTTTGAGGGCCTTGAGAAATCTTATTATTTAGAAGGAATAAAAAAATTAGAAACACGATTGACTAAATGTATCGAGTTAAAAGGAGATTATGTGGAAAAATAAAAAGATTTTTTGCCGAAAAACTGATGTTTTCCTTTACAAGTCACGGACTTATTAAACCACCCTCGTATATCGATAACGACATTTTGAAGTCGGTGCAAATTAAACAAACAAAACAACTACCCAATAGCAATTGAAGATAATATATAAGACTACTTGAACGTTTCACCTCAGGTGATCATAACGAAGGACGATTTAATAATTTACTATATGTAATAGATAAAAAATAAAAGATTATTTTATGTTTTTTAGCACTTTTTGTGAAGTCGGTTCAGGTTTTTTTAAAAAACTATTTGATAAATTTTTTCAATATTAGCTTTTTTCGCAGAAGTAATTTGTTTGCTTTCCTTGCGACACATATTCTTGCATGAATTTAACTTGAATTTTGTCAAGTAATCGTTAATTTTACCAATTATTTTACGTGTGTTAGCAATAATTTTATTATATAAGTTCAATAATTTTTTCAATAACCCTAGACTCAAACCAAAGTTTATTTTTATCGAATCTTTTTTTTTTGGAGAGCTCTCTATTTACTTATTTATTTATTTATTTACAATATTTCATCAAATTACTGATTACTATGAAAAAACTAAATAAGAACAATATAATAAACTATATAAAATCAAAGATAATGAGAGAATATACTCGTATATACAGAAAATAAAAGTGCTAAAGTGTATAAAAGGTATATAAAAAGCAGAAAATACAAAAATTGTAAAGTAAAAAGTAACCTCAATCAATGCAATCAAAAGAGGAATTAAAAAAACGGGACATCGATGTGATAGGCTCATTTAATCCAAAATTAGTGCGATGAAAAGATAACTGAAGACTTCAAGAATCCTTGGAGCCTTTGCAGAGAACTAACGAATCGTTTAGTGCTAATCACAGTTGGTTTTAAAAGTGTATCGATGCCTGAAAATTTTATGGAATTATGCTGATTTGGGTTAGGTTTGCTTGTGCCTATTTTCACTTAGGGAGGCTATGTCTATTATATTGTCGATAGCTCAATGTTTAATGAAGCGTGCAACTCCAGTGCAAGCTATATTTGTCGTCTTAGCATTTTCTAGACAAACCTATGGATGTAAATTTGTAATTATCTATGGTACAGACTGTGCATTAAGATCAGAGATTAAAATCAGCAGTTTTCAGCTGTTGGAAGGAAATTGAAAGCGAAACGATCAAACGCCTTATTGATTTATTGCAAACGGAATTTTTAATATACAAAAATGGCGCTCACACGAAGTAATGAAGATTTAATATATAATTTTGTAATATGCGAATTTTCGCTGATATTTATATATGCGGCTATAATAATTTCCTCGAAAGGAAAAAGGAATTTGTTACCTTATTGTTTGTTTTTAAAACTCAATTAATTAATAAAATGTGAACTTAATACAATATATTTAATTTTCATAGAAATTTGTGTCCTTAACTTTAAAGATCAGAAAATGTGTTTAAAGTAAATTCCTCCATTGTCAGCCTAAAATTAATTTTATTGTCATCTTTTTTGTTTAATTTAGATAACTGCATGAAGATAAGATTATCATCATTTGGAGATATAATAATTCCGTTTTATAACGATTTGTAAAATTACTGTAAAAATTTATCAAATAAAAAGATGTTTGCCGCCTCCAGAATAATCTTGCCGATAAGTTACTGTCTAAACACAAAACCATATTTTATTTTGAACATGTTTTGTTCGAGAGAGTAAAACAAAATTTCTTAAAGATATCATTAGGAGCAGGATTTAATTTATGTAGTCCGAAAAGTTTTCGTTTCTTTCGTTTCTTTCGTTAGGTACCATACATATATATTAAGCATTTGAGTAAATATGGAAAGTTGATATTTTACAGACAGATGCTGCTGTAATCTCTTTTCTTAACATCTATCTAGTCCAAAATCTTTTATAATAATGAGGATGTCCCCAGAGCTAATAAAAACCCGCCTGTATCCAAAACAATCTTTATAGACGCATTCCGAAATAAATTTAGTCGCATTCCTCTGCGATGATTCTTTTGTTAAGCAGAAATAACCCTTGTGAAAAATATTGAATTTCGCTGAATTGGTCTCCTTCCCTTTTGATGATGGTATATTTTGATTCCATTCAGCTTTTCAACTTTATTGAACACTGATGGAATATTTGAGTGGAGCACTCTTTCATGATTTCATGACACAAATTTTACGTAAGGGGCCTTTTCAATGCATTCTTCTTTAGCGTAATATAATTAGAGTTGCTTGTGTGTTGCACTTAAGGATACTTGAATCGAGTTAGAAGTAATCCTTACAGAAATGGTTCTTAAGGAAAATCAATTGTAAATTCAAATGTAAATATATAAATATAATTTTTTTTTCATCAAAGTGCGAGTCTATTTAATATAGTCCTCCAAATTATATGATAAATTCAAGGTACATATGTATATATATTTACGTAAGGCAGAATTCACAAAAAGTTAACTTTTTTACTTTGTTTATTACAACACCTTCATAAGTGATTATGTAGTATGTTTCTATTGAAAGATAAAGCATTTTTAGAAGAATGAACACCCCTTTGTAACAAACGCTTAATCTGGCTGCTTTGAATTTAGTATCTTCCACGGAACAAGTCTCTAATCCAAGGTTAGGGGAACAAATTCATCTCAAGCCAATTTATTCCGCTACGCAGGACCATCAACAAGCCGAACCGTAAAAGCATGATGATTAATTCCGATAGATGGCGTTATTAATTTCCTAGTATTCGTCAAGAATATTAATTCAACTCATTAAGTAGGTTTGAGCCTGAGCTGGGGCCCTGGGTTCTTTTTCAAATTGTTAAACAATTAATTCAAATTTATGGAAATATTGTGGATTAACTTAATTGACGAGTAACTTAACTAAATTTCTTGCCAGAGTAAATAATTATATTGGTCTAAATCGTTTGGGTCAAATTAAATTCGTCATAACTTCATATGATTCAAGTAGTTTTATTGGAGCGGTGCTTAACTTCCAATTAATAACGGTCAAAATTTAATTTACGGAACACCGTAAGACATCTGACTTCAGTTGGTCTGGAGTGCTGCTACGGTGAAGTTATACACGATGAAGTCGGCTAAAATACTCGTGGTATGCAAAGAAAATTGCCACCGTGCATAAAAAGCAACCAAACGACAATTAAATTCACTAGTCGCGAATTAAATAATAGTTAGTTATAATAGGTGAATTGAAGTGTGGGAATCGTTGGCAAAAAAAGGTCGCAATTGTCGAGACAGACAGCTTATTGGTAAGGGTAGTGAATTATCTAATCTAAAATTCATTAATCCTCTGCGCTTCGAAGGCTACTATATCACGTCCGTACTGGAATATTGAAGGCTCACTTGCTCGTGCCGTAATTGGTCCCCCTTTGGCAAAAAAATTGTATGGTCGCAAGTGGCCTTGATAGTGCACGAGGTCCATTTGCTAGAAGGTTCCATTGTGTACCCGAACAACACTTTGTACCCTAAAGTTGATGGTAGGCTAAAGAGACATCCCCCCTCAGTAGCAGTGTAAGGATTAAGATGAAAATTCAACCTAGTCCGACGGTTGCAAACTAAGTGCTTATGAAGTGAGTAAGTGCCTATAAGTTAACCTTAGCAATATGTGACGTAAAGATTTCACTCTAGTAGCGCGGTTAGAAGTACTGCACCCACCATAGGTCCGCTATCCAGAGCATAACCCTTGAATAAGGAAACAACATTTTAATTAAAATCGCATCAGTTCAATCTACTCCCCTTAGTCATAACTCGTTAAAAGATAGTAGTTAAACTCCTGAGTTGTTATTAGAGTCTGAAATTTCGAGTACCTACCTAAACAAGTACGGAGAATCTCACGCCAGGAAGCAGGATGAGTCATCGCAGAAGGCTTGTCCCAAGTCTATTTGACAAATGCCGGATCAACTTAACTTAAATTAAATTTAGATTGTATATGTATATTGTTGCAAGACGATTTGCAAAGGGAATAACCACACTTGAATGAAAGGCGAAACACTTAACCTCAAACACAACTCAACACGGATAATAAGGAAAACACAAATTCAGCACCGGACAAAACCACAGAAATTGAAACACAGATTTTTTCCCACAACAACGACTCAGAATTTTCCACAATTTTCAACAACAATTTCCCCCCCCCCCCCCCCCGCATATTGCCGAAAGAGGTCAGCACTAAAGAGTTTCCGGAAAAGGACCAAATATTCCAGGCCTTGGAAAGGAATATTCGAGATCGTACCGGAAAACATAAAAAAAAAGCTGCCAGAAAAACTCGTGTCAGCACTTGCCGCCAAAATCTACACCGGAGCAGAACCGCGTTAACTTTGAATTAGAAAGTGTATAAACTATTGTAAAAATAAAGTGAATTATTAGTTAACCTCAACTGTTTGTTATCCGCTCACCTACTAACCTTGAAAATTACATAACGAAACCTCTAATTTGCTACAAATTGGTGTCAGGTGTGGGGTTAATACGATCACTCCATAAAAAGAGTTTTTCTTTACGCTCCATTCGAATAAAGAGGGAAGATCGCGGCAACGGCTAGACATAAACCAAATAAATTCCGCTCGGTCAAACCATAAACAAAATATTTGTTCAGTGCAAATAATAAACAATTTTACGCAAATTTGCTGTGAAGTGCAAAATCGTTACCAAAACTAAAAATTTGTGCGGTATCCAAGTGCATTTGAGAACAGCTGCAATTAGTGGTTCTAACCTTGAACTTCAAATTTACCACAGGGAAGGAAAAAATGCAAAATGACGAGGAATTAGCCCAGAAACGATAACATTTTTGCGGTGAACTTATTTGCTTTGGAATTATAATTGGCAAATTTTGTTTTTCAGAAGTACTTAGCAGAGGCCACAGATGACAAAGTTATCACAAATAAGGTTATGTTCCTGATTTTAAAGAAGCATCGTGAAGAAGGCCAAAAATCTTTGTCGTGAGCAGTGAATTCCGCAGTTGTTAAAAACGCACATTTTACGCGAATTTTACAGTGCCAAAATCGTGTTTGGACATAAACAATTCGACCTAATGGATACAGTGTAAAAAGGGATAAAAACACTTTCAAGCGTGAGCTGTAAAGGTGACAAAACGCAAGCATAAAGGTAACCAAACAAAATCTTACTTTCTAAGTGACAAAACTTTAATGGATTTTATTTTCAAAATAAATACAAACATTTTTTAGTGAATTGATACAGAATTGCAAATGAGACTCATTGACATTATTTCAGAGATCTAGTGATTTACGGTTAAGTGAATTATGATAGTAAATAATGAAATTTTCAGAGACCATATCGTCAAAAAGTGCCAAATACTTCCTTAATATTAAAGTACGTCTTAACCTATCGCAAACTTAATTTGATAGTGAATTACAAACGTTATAAACTTAATTAAACAAATAAATTTGCAAGTTTAGCTTAAGACTTTTTTGTAGGCAACTTACATACTGTATAAAGCAAATTTGTTCTGTCATAAATTTTAGTTTCAGCTCACGTTTACAAGCACATTTTAAAATCACCTTAATATGGCAAATGAAAGCCCCGAACAACCGCTTACCTTAGAGGGACTTCTGTCAGCTCTGGACAGATTTCGAGAAGAATATCGAGGTCAAAGAAAAGATGAAATAGCCCAGATTATAGCCGCCATGACAAAGTCTCAAGAGCAGCTACGAAGGGAGATGAGACTAGAATTTTCTACGGAACTATTAAAAGTACGCGAAGAAATTAGTACACTGCGATCAAATACCATGGGAGCATCTACGTTTATCGATCGTGTATTTACTGATACTGAAGTTGGGAATCCTAAATAGCAGCCTGATGACCCAGAAAATGCTCAACAGCAGCGTAACGATGCAGGAAGTATAGCCAAGTCTCCTCCGATCGCATTTATTCATAAAGAGGGTGAGATATCAACACAGCCTAAACATGCAACTGCCGCGAAAGATCAGATATCATCATGTGAAAACCAAGGTAACCTGATTTCTGCTGCCGGTCATCTATTGTCCAAACCCTGCGCCCATTCAACACCGCCTCCAATATCGTCCACTAGAGTACCAAATGCTCTGAATGAACCTAGGAAAATTGTTGCTTTTGAGGAATACCCATCAATGCCCACAGTGCGACCACCAGTAAGCCCTACCGAGTATGATGGAAAGACGCCGTGGGGACGCTATATTCTACAATTTGAAGCAGTAAGTCGGGCAAACGGATGGTCCTCATCTCTCAAATCTATCTACTTGGCAACATACTTGCGAGGAACTGCATTAGCGTTTTATGAAACGCTTGATCATGGGACCAGAGATGATTTTCATTTGCTCAGTGCTGCTTTTCAAGCCAGGTTTGGTTCAGACCATCAGCAAACTGTGGCCCATATACAGCTGCGTTCTCGCATGCAGCGCTCCGGGGAGAGCTTCGCTGAATTTGCTACCGATGTCCAACGGCTGACGCATTTGACTTTCGCCGATTGCCCTGAAACCACCAAGGATAGAATATCTCTGGAACAATTTCTTGACGGTATAGTAGATCTCAAAATTCAAGAAAGAGTTCGGGATGCTGCGCCGGAAACCCTTCACGCAGCTCTGCAAGTTGCTATGCGAATCGAGGCTAGTCATCGAGCTACTAGAGCTAGTCGTCGCCATATAAGGGTGGCAGCAGTCCAGGCTAGCAGCACCACTCGCCGAAGGGACCCCAGACGTAGAGATGAACGAAATGACGAAACCAGGGACACACACAACGATCATCAAGAAACGGGAAACGAACCCGAGCTAGCCTAGAGGAGCCTCCGCTAGCTCACGCCATTTCAAGGGCTCCAATATTAAAAGCTACGAATCACGACACTGAAAATCGACGAACAGGCCTCGTCCGATGGTACAACCCTCAGCGACTCTATGGCTTCATAACCTGCGACGGAACCGGCGAGGACGTATTTATGCATGCGGCCAAAATTATGCTCATCCGGTATCGCGATAAATCTTCATGAAGGAGTTCGAGTTTCTTTCCGGATAGTTGCAGGAAATCCAAGTCCTAAGGCTGTAGATATTCAATTGAACTCAAATGTTACTTCAGGTTCATCTCTAACATTTCCGTTACCACCCGCTAAAGCATCCGCCAAAACTATAAATATTGAACGATCACCCCACCACTCAACGCCAACAGCCTGTATACTTCAGTCCTCCCCGCACCAAAATGTGTCGGAAACGCTATCACAAACTCAATCAAAACAAACACCACCCCAAACTACCCCTCATCAATCACAACCAACATATCAGGAAAACTCAGAAACACGCCACAACCCACACCAAACAAAGTCTTCTACCAGATATCACCAGCTACGCCAACCACCCAACCAGAGACAACAAACGCCTCAATTATCAACCACACCATACCAGATACAGCAGTCACCATCATTGTACCAACCCGCCTTGTCTCATGCAATTGAGAAGGCGGCTATACCAAAGAAAGAGCAAAGTTCAGCGCTTCTACAAAATGCTTCAAATAATCGCCATAAATATTGTGGAGACAACCAAATACCTTCGACTCAAGCCAATTCTCTTAATCAAAGTTTAATTTCTCAGACCTGCAATCAAGCAACGGATTTTCCAATCCAAAAATTCATTAAGCCACCATGTAGCTCGGCAAGTCCTCTGCCACTTAAGATATTCCGGGAGCAAGCAATTAATATGTCAACAAGATCAGCTTTACCAGAGGAAGATGAGAAACTTAATACACCGACGGCCGCTTCTGTTATTACCATAAGCCGTACTACTCTCCACGACACAATCTGTATAAAAGGTTTTGTAAATAACACTCCTTGCAGTATGATCATCGATACAGGAGCGACACATTCGATATTGGATCCCCGCTTATTTCAAAAGATACTTCCGCGGCCATCATTGCAACCTTGCTTGACACTCCTTCAAAGCGTCACCGGTGACCTCGAGATGGTAGAAGGACAATCTTCACTGATTGTTCAAATGGGCAGTTTCAGCAAGGCACACGTATTTTATATTGCTTCTATTTTCAACGAATGCATTCTAGGCATGGATTTTTTGGCAAGCAATAAGTGTTCCATTGATCTGCGGTCACACCGCCTTCATATAGGCGATGAAAGTTTACCCCTACCACGAAATCCGACTACAATTTCTGGGCGCACTGTAACACAGTGCCATCTACCAGTGATGTCTTCTAGCATTTTGTATATTACAAATCCATGGACCGAAGGTGAAGTTTTATTGCAGCCTATAAAAATCTCCCCGATGCTTTGTTTATTTGGCCCACGGTTAATAACGTCCACAACGGTGTCTTGGTAGTTCAAGTTGCAAATCTTAGTGACCTGCCTTTGCAGTTAGAGGCTGGTACACCAAGTCAAAGAAGAAAATTGGAAGAATTTCTTAAACAGAACGCTCCTTGTTTCGCTTCATCAAAAGCAGAGCTCGGGCGAACTTCACTACTAAAGCACACTATAAATGTTGGGGATCACCCACCAATCAAACAGCCATCACGACGTTTACCACTGGCCAGAAGACAAATAGCGGAAGCACTAGTCCATGAGATGAGTGATCAGGGCGTCATTCAACCGTCATCTAGCCCTTGGAGCTCGCCAGTAGTCCTGGTACGAAAAAAAGACGACACT
The DNA here is from genome assembly GCA_964036015.1 of Leptarthrus brevirostris. Taxonomy (NCBI): domain Eukaryota; kingdom Metazoa; phylum Arthropoda; class Insecta; order Diptera; family Asilidae; genus Leptarthrus; species Leptarthrus brevirostris. The sequence goes on along the minus strand of OZ038371.1, from coordinate 99,747,374 downwards.
TTGCGATTTTGCATCGATTACCGCCGCCTTAACGCTATAACAAAAAAGGACTCTTATCCCCTTCCAAGGATTGATGCTACCTTAGATGCACTGCAAGGATCACAGTGGTTCCCAACACTCGATCTCCAATCAGGCTACTGGCAGGTTGAGATGTGCGCCGAAGACAGGGAAAAAACAGCTTTCTCCACAGGGCATGGCCTTTGGGAATTTCAAGTTATGCCATTTGGATTAACTAATGCCCCAGCGACGTTCCAAAGGCTTATGGACATTGTACTACGCAGGATCCGGCCTCAGGCTTGTTTAGTCTACTTAGATGACCTTATTATACACGGCCCTACTTTCGAAAAAATGATCGAGCACCTCGTAGTAAGGCGACTGGGATTAGCTAGCCTTAAAATATCACCTAGCAAGTGTCAGCTTTGCAAACGCCAAGTGAAGTTTCTAGGCCATATTGTGTGCGCCGATGGAATCGCCACCGATCCGGAAAAAACGAATGCCGTTCGAAATTGGCCTCGACCTCAAAACAAAAGGGACGTTCAATCCTTCTTGGGGCTCTGCGCATACTATAGACGCTTTGTGAAGGACTTCTCCGCTATTGCAAAACCCCTCACCCAACTGACGGAAAAGGGTAGCACTTTTCAGTGGTCTGAGTCATGCGAGGAAGCGTTCCAATACCTGAAAATTAAATTGATTACAGCACCGATTTTAGTTCAGCCAAAGGAAGACCTGCTCTACATCCTTGATACGGATGCTAGTGACCATGCTTGGGGAGCTGTGCTTTCACAGGAAGACAACGGTGTGGAGCAAGTAATAGAGTTTTATAGTAAAACTTTTAGCCGCGCAGAACGCAACTATTGTATAACCCGAAAAGAGTTGGTAGCTATTGTGAAGGCTTGTGCTCATTTTCGGCATTCTCTCCTGGGAAAGAATTTTATAATTCGTACAGATCACGCCTCATTAAGGTGGCTTGTAAATTTCCGTACTCCAGAGGGACAAGTGGCACGCTGGCTTGAGCAGCTACAAATGTTCAACTTTAATATCGTTCATCGATCTGGCCATAAGCACACTAATGCAGATGCCCTTTCCCGACGTCCGTGCATTCAGTCAAATTGCCAATACTGCCAACGTTTAGAGGAGAGGAATTCCTGTTGTATTCGCCTAGTGACCGCACAAGATGACATGTCATATCTACAGGATCAGGACCCAGATCTCCGTGTGGTACGTGAGTGGTTGCAGCGAGAGGAGCGTCCAAACAAAGAAGAAATTCGTCATCTGAGTCCGACGGTAAAGACGTACTGGACGATGTTTTGTACTCTTCAACTGGATTCAGGAATCGCTTGTCGCCAGATTCGGCAAGGCTGTGTGGACATCCAACAAACCCTAGTTCCAAAAGCACTTCAGGAAACAGTACTTCAGCAGATCCATAACTCTCCGGGGGGGCGACATTTCGGTATAGACAAGACGTTAAGCAAACTTCGTCTACGTTACTATTGGGTTGGCTGCAGTGCAGATGTTCGTGATTGGTGCACCAGATGTTTGGTCTGTCAGGCGCGGAAAGGACCCAAACGCAGAACTAAAGCAGCACTGCAAGTTTATAACGTAGGAGCACTCTTCGAGCGTGTCGCTGTAGATATCCTGGGACCTCTTCCACAAACAGATCAAAATAATCGATATCTTTTAGTGTGTGTTGACTACTTTACGAAGTGGCCGGAAGCTATGGTTATTCCTGATCAAACCGCAGAGACGATTGCAGATGCGCTAGTTCATACGGTATTCTGTCGTTTTGGTGCTCCAATTCAACTCCACTCGGACCAAGGCAGGAATTTTGAAAGCTCCGTTTTTAAGGAAATAATGTGACTGTTCGGAATAAGGAAGACCCACACTACACCCTTGGCATCCTCAATCAGATGGCCTCGTAGAACGTTTCAATCGAACTATCCTCGATTATCTTGCCAAATTTGTCGGATGAGATCAACGTGAATGGGACAAATATGTACCGTTCCTGTTACTCTCTTATCGTACTAGTACCCAAACTTGTACCAACCAGACACCAGCGAGATTATTATTCGGCAGAGAACTTCGGCTACCACTCGTAATGGTCATGGGAAGTCCTACCGCGAGTCCTAGAAGTCCTATCCAGTATATCTCAGAACTAAAAGATAAGCTTGAAGAAATCCATCAGCACAATCGGTCGGCATTGAAGAACGCTACACGACGTATGAAGGATAATTACGACCTTCGGATAAATCCTCGATCCTTTAATCTCGGAGACCTCGTATGGTTGTATTTTCCACGACGAACAGTTGGACGATGTCCTAAATTACAGAACAACTGGGATGGACCTTACGTTATTGTAGAAAATGTTACTGAAGTAGTCTATAGAATAAAAAAGTGTGAAGGCGGACGGATGAGAGTAGTACACACCAATCACTTGGCGCCATGTAACTGCCCTACTAACCACAGGGATACATCATCTTCTTAGATTTAATCTATCAACTCGGATGGAACCACGAGTTCTCGAGGGGGAGCCGTGTTGCAAGACGATTTGCAAAGGGAATAACCACACTTGAATGAAAGGCGAAACACTTAACCTCAAACACAACTCAACACGGATCATAAGGAAAACACAAATTCAGCGCCGGACAAAACCACAGAAATTGAAACACAGATTTTTTTTCCACAACAACGACTCAGAATTTTCCACAATTTTCAACAACAATTCCCCCTCCCCCCCGCATATTGCCGAAAGAGGTCAGCACTAAAGAGTTTCCGGAAAAGGGCCAAATATTGCAGGCCTTGGAAAGAAATATTCGAGATCGCACCGGAAAACATAAAAAAAAGCTGCCAGAAAAACTCGTGTCAGCATTTGCCGCCAAAATCTACACCGGAGCAGAACCGCGTTAACTTTGAATTAGAAAGTGTATAAACTATTGTAAAAATAAAGTGAATTATTAGTTAACCTCAACTGTTTGTTATCCGCTCACCTACTAACCTTGAAAATTACATAACGAAACCTCTAATTTGCTACAAATTGGTGTCAGGTGTGGGGTTAATACGATCACTCCATAAAAAGAGTTTTTCTTTACGCTCCATTCGAATAAAGAGGGAAGATCGCGGCAACGGCTAGACATAAACCAAATAAATTCCGCTCGGTCAAACTATAAACAAAATATTTGTTCAGTGCAAATAATAAACAATTTTACGCAAATTTGCTGTGAAGTGCAAAATCGTTACCAAAACTAAAAATTTGTGCGGTATCCAAGTGCATTTGAGAACAGCTGCAATTAGTGGTTCTAACCTTGAACTTCAAATTTACCACAGGGAAGGAAAAAATGCAAAATGACGAGGAATTAGCCCAGAAACGATAACATTTTTGCGGTGAACTTATTTGCTTTGGAATTGATACAGAATTGCAAATGAGACTCATTGACATTATTTCAGAGATCTAGTGATTTACGGTTAAGTGAATTATGATAGTAAATAATGAAATTTTCAGAGACCATATCGTCAAAAAGTGCCAAATACTTCCTTAATATTAAAGTACGTCTTAACCTATCGCAAACTTAATTTGATAGTGAATTACAAACGTTATAAACTTAATTAAACAAATAAATTTGCAAGTTTAGCTTAAGACTTTTTTGTAGGCAACTTACATACTGTATAAAGCAAATTTGTTCTGTCATAAATTTTAGTTTCAGCTCACGTTTACAAGCACATTTTAAAATCACCTTAATATGGCAAATGAAAGCCCCGAACAACCGCTTACCTTAGAGGGACTTCTGTCAGCTCTGGACAGATTTCGAGAAGAAGATCGAGGTCAAAGAAAAGATGAAATAGCCCAGATTATAGCCGCCATGACAAAGTCTCAAGAGCAGCTACGAAGGGAGATGAGACTAGAATTTTCTACGGAACTATTAAAAGTACGCGAAGAAATTAGTACACTGCGATCAAATACCATGGGAGCATCTACGTTTATCGATCGTGTATTTACTGATACTGAAGTTGGGAATCCTAAATAGCAGCCTGATGACCCAGAAAATGCTCAACAGCAGCGTAACGATGCAGGAAGTACAGCCAAGTCTCCTCCGATCGCATTTATTCATAAAGAGGGTGAGATATCAACACAGCCTAAACATGCAACTGCCGCGAAAGATCAGATATCATCATGTGAAAACCAAGGTAACCTGATTTCTGCTGCCGGTCATCTATTGTCCAAACCCTGCGCCCATTCAACACCGCCTCCAATATCGTCCACTAGAGTACCAAATGCTCTGAATGAACCTAGGAAAATTGTTGCTTTTGAGGAATACCCATCAATGCCCACAGTGCGACCACCAGTAAGCCCTACCGAGTATGATGGAAAGACGCCGTGGGGACGCTATATTCTACAATTTGAAGCAGTAAGTCGGGCAAACGGATGGTCCTCGTCTCTCAAATCTATCTACTTGGCAACATACTTGCGAGGAACTGCATTAGCGTTTTATGAAACGCTTGATCATGGGACCAGAGATGATTTTCATTTGCTCAGTGCTGCTTTTCAAGCCAGGTTTGGTTCAGACCATCAGCAAACTGTGGCCCATATACAGCTGCGTTCTCGCATGCAGCGCTCCGGGGAGAGCTTCGCTGAATTTGCTACCGATGTCCAACGGCTGACGCATTTGACTTTCGCCGATTGCCCTGAAACCACCAAGGATAGAATATCTCTGGAACAATTTCTTGACGGTATAGTAGATCTCAAAATTCAAGAAAGAGTTCGGGATGCTGCGCCGGAAACCCTTCACGCAGCTCTGCAAGTTGCTATGCGAATCGAGGCTAGTCATCGAGCTACTAGAGCTAGTCGTCGCCATATAAGGGTGGCAGCAGTCCAGGCTAGCAGCACCACTCGTCGAAGGGACCCCAGACGTAGAGATGAACGAAATGACGAAACCAGGGACACACACAACGATCATCAAGAAACGGGAAACGAACCCGAGCTAGCCTAGAGGAGCCTCCGCTAGCTCACGCCATTTCAAGGGCTCCAATATTAAAAGCTACGAATCACGACACTGAAAATCGACGAACAGGCCTCGTCCGATGGTACAACCCTCAGCGACTCTATGGCTTCATAACCTGCGACGGAACCGGCGAGGACGTATTTATGCATGCGGCCAAAATTATGCTCATCCGGTATCGCGATAAATCTTCATGAAGGAGTTCGAGTTTCTTTCCGGATAGTTGCAGGAAATCCAAGTCCTAAGGCTGTAGATATTCAATTGAACTCAAATGTTACTTCAGGTTCATCTCTAACATTTCCGTTACCACCCGCTAAAGCATCCGCCAAAACTATAAATATTGAACGATCACCCCACCACTCAACGCCAACAGCCTGTATACTTCAGTCCTGTGTTGTGTCGGAAACGCTATCACAAACTCAATCAAAACAAACACCACCCCAAACTACCCCTCATCAATCACAACCAACATATCAGGAAAACTCAGAAACACGCCACAACCCACACCAAACAAAGTCTTCTACCAGATATCACCAGCTACGCCAACCACCCAACCAGAGACAACAAACGCCTCAATTATCAACCACACCATACCAGATACAGCAGTCACCATCATTGTACCAACCCGCCTTGTCTCATGCAATTGAGAAGGCGGCTATACCAAAGAAAGAGCAAAGTTCTACAAAATGCTTCAAATAATCGCCATAAATATTGTGGAGACAACCAAATACCTTCGACTCAAGCCAATTCTCTTAATCAAAGTTTAATTTCTCAGACCTGCAATCAAGCAACGGATTTTCCAATCCAAAAATTCATTAAGCCACCATGTAGCTCGGCAAGTCCTCTGCCACTTAAGATATTCCGGGAGCAAGCAATTAATATGTCAACAAGATCAGCTTTACCAGAGGAAGATGAGAAACTTAATACACCGACGGCCGCTTCTGTTATTACCATAAGCCGTACTACTCTCCACGACACAATCTGTATAAAAGGTTTTGTAAATAACACTCCTTGCAGTATGATCATCGATACAGGAGCGACACATTCGATATTGGATCCCCGCTTATTTCAAAAGATACTTCCGCGGCCATCATTGCAACCTTGCTTGACACTCCTTCAAAGCGTCACCGGTGACCTCGAGATGGTAGAAGGACAATCTTCACTGATTGTTCAAATGGGCAGTTTCAGCAAGGCACACGTATTTTATATTGCTTCTATTTTCAACGAATGCATTCTAGGCATGGATTTTTTGGCAAGCAATAAGTGTTCCATTGATCTGCGGTCACACCGCCTTCATATAGGCGATGAAAGTTTACCCCTACCACGAAATCCGACTACAATTTCTGGGCGCACTGTAACACAGTGCCATCTACCAGTGATGTCTTCTAGCATTTTGTATATTACAAATCCATGGACCGAAGGTGAAGTTTTATTGCAGCCTATAAAAATCTCCCCGATGCTTTGTTTATTTGGCCCACGGTTAATAACGTCCACAACGGTGTCTTGGTAGTTCAAGTTGCAAATCTTAGTGACCTGCCTTTGCAGTTAGAGGCTGGTACACCAAGTCAAAGAAGAAAATTGGAAGAATTTCTTAAACAGAACGCTCCTTGTTTCGCTTCATCAAAAGCAGAGCTCGGGCGAACTTCACTACTAAAGCACACTATAAATGTTGGGGATCACCCACCAATCAAACAGCCATCACGACGTTTACCACTGGCCAGAAGACAAATAGCGGAAGCACTAGTCCATGAGATGAGTGATCAGGGCGTCATTCAACCGTCATCTAGCCCTTGGAGCTCGCCAGTAGTCCTGGTACGAAAAAAAGACGACACTTTGCGATTTTGCATCGATTACCGCCGCCTTAACGCTATAACAAAAAAGGACTCTTATCCCCTTCCAAGGATTGATGCTACCTTAGATGCACTGCAAGGATCACAGTGGTTCCCAACACTCGATCTCCAATCAGGCTACTGGCAGGTTGAGATGTGCGCCGAAGACAGGGAAAAAACAGCTTTCTCCACAGGGCATGGCCTTTGGGAATTTCAAGTTATGCCATTTGGATTAACTAATGCCCCAGCGACGTTCCAAAGGCTTATGGACATTGTACTACGCGGGATCCGGCCTCAGGCTTGTTTAGTCTACTTAGATGACCTTATTATACACGGCCCTACTTTCGAAAAAATGATCGAGCACCTCGTAGTAAGGCGACTGGGATTAGCTGGCCTTAAAATATCACCTAGCAAGTGTCAGCTTTGCAAACGCCAAGTGAAGTTTCTAGGCCATATTGTGTGCGCCGATGGAATCGCCACCGATCCGGAAAAAACGAATGCCGTTCGAAATTGGCCTCGACCTCAAAACAAAAGGGACGTTCAATCCTTCTTGGGGCTCTGCGCATACTATAGACGCTTTGTGAAGGACTTCTCCGCTATTGCAAAACCCCTCACCCAACTGACGGAAAAGGGTAGCACTTTTCAGTGGTCTGAGTCATGCGAGGAAGCGTTCCAATACCTGAAAATTAAATTGATTACAGCACCGATTTTAGTTCAGCCAAAGGAAGACCTGCTCTACATCCTTGATACGGATGCTAGTGACCATGCTTGGGGAGCTGTGCTTTCACAGGAAGACAACGGTGTGGAGCAAGTAATAGAGTTTTATAGTAAAACTTTTAGCCGCGCAGAACGCAACTATTGTATAACCCGAAAAGAGTTGGTAGCTATTGTGAAGGCTTGTGCTCATTTTCGGCATTCTCTCCTGGGAAAGAATTTTATAATTCGTACAGATCACGCCTCATTAAGGTGGCTTGTAAATTTCCGTACTCCAGAGGGACAAGTGGCACGCTGGCTTGAGCAGCTACAAATGTTCAACTTTAATATCGTTCATCGATCTGGCTATAAGCACACTAATGCAGATGCCCTTTCCCGACGTCCGTGCATTCAGTCAAATTGCCAATACTGCCAACGTTTAGAGGAGAGGAATTCCTGTTGTATTCGCCTAGTGACCGCACAAGATGATATGTCATATCTACCGGATCAGGACCCAGATCTCCGTGTGGTACGTGAGTGGTTGCAGCGAGAGGAGCGTCCAAACAAAGAAGAAATTCGTCATCTGAGTCCGACGGTAAAGACGTACTGGACGATGTTTTGTACTCTTCAACTGGATTCAGGAATCGCTTGTCGCCAGATTCGGCAAGGCTGTGTGGACATCCAACAAACCCTAGTTCCAAAAGCACTTCAGGAAACAGTACTTCAGCAGATCCATAACTCTCCGGGGGGACGACATTTCGGTATAGACAAGACGTTAAGCAAACTTCGTCTACGTTACTATTGGGTTGGCTGCAGTGCAGATGTTCGTGATTGGTGCACCAGATGTTTGGTCTGTCACAGAAAGGACCCAAACGCAGAACTAAAGCAGCACTGCAAGTTTATAACGTAGGAGCACCCTTCGAGCGTGTCGCTGTAGATATCCTGGGACCTCTTCCACAAACAGATCAAAATAATCGATATCTTTTAGTGTGTGTTGACTACTTTACGAAGTGGCCGGAAGCTATGGCTATTCCTGATCAAACCGCAGAGACGATTGCAGATGCGCTAGTTCATACGGTATTCTGTCGTTTTGGTGCTCCAATTCAACTCCACTCGGACCAAGGCAGGAATTTTGAAAGCTCCGTTTTTAAGGAAATAATGTGACTGTTCGGAATAGAGAAGAACCACACTACACCCTTGCATCCTCAATCAGATGGCCTCGTAGAACGTTTCAATCGAACTATCCTCGATTATCTTGCCAAATTTGTCGGATGCGATCAACGTATCGTACTAGTACCCAAGCTAGTACCAACCAGACACCAGCGAGATTATTATTCGGCAGAGAACTTCGGCTACCACTCGTAATGGTCATGGGAAGTCCTCCCGCGAGTCCTAGAAGTCCTATCCAGTATATCTCAGAACTAAAAGATAAGCTTGAAGAAATCCATCAGCACAATCGGTCGGCATTGAAGAACGCTACACGACGTATGAAGGATAATTACGACCTTCGGATAAATCCTCGATCCTTTAATCTCGGAGACCTCGTATGGTTGTATTTTCCACGACGAACAGTTGGACGATGTCCTAAATTACAGAACAACTGGGATGGACCTTACGTTATTGTAGAAAATGTTACTGAAGTAGTCTATAGAATAAAAAAGTGTGAAGGCGGACGGATGAGAGTAGTACACACCAATCACTTGGCGCCATGTAACTGCCCTACTAACCACAGGGATACATCATCTTCTTAGATTTAATCTATCAACTCGGATGGAACCACGAGTTCTCGAGGGGGAGCCGTGTTGCAAGACGATTTGCAAAGGCAATAACCACACTTGAATGAAAGGCGAAACACTTAACCTCAAAAACAACTCAACACGGATCATAAGGAAAACACAAATTCAGCACCGGACAGAACCACAGAAATTGAAACACAGATTTTTTTTCCACAACAACGACTCAGAATTTTCCACAATTTTCAACAACAATTTCCCTCCCCCCCCCCCCCCCCCCCCATATTGCCGAAAGAGCACTAAAGAGTTTCCGGAAAAGGGCCAAATATTCCAGGCCTTGGAAAGGAATATTCGAGATCGCACCGGAAAACATAAAAAAAAAGCTGCCAGAAAAACTCGTGTCAGCACTTGCCGCCAAAATCTACACCGGAGCAGAACCGCGTTAACTTTGAATTAGAAAGTGTATAAACTATTGTAAAAATAAAGTGAATTATTAGTTAACCTCAACTGTTTGTTATCCGCTCACCTACTAACCTTGAAAATTACATAACGAAACCTCTAATTTGCTACAATATATATAGTTAATTGTATATAGGTCAGCTATAACCGGCATACACCTGCCGGGTAAGTACATTAATTTTTATTATTTCTTTACATTTAGTATATAATTCTAAAACTGAGTATATATCTATATATTATATATATATATTTTAAAATATGTTTCAAATCCTAAAGTGAATTGAGTTGATCGCGTAGTGGAATTCTATAATATTCGTATATTTATCTATATATATTTAAAAAAAAAGAAACAAAAAAAACAAAATTTTCAAACCTAGTAGTTCAGGGCATAATGCGGTTCGGTAATGAGATAATTCCTAATAAGAAATGAATTTTCCTGAGTGTATGGCATTTGTTTATAAACAAACAGAACCTTGGTCGGAAATTTTTGATGGTCGATTGCAATGTCATTGAACAGATGTTGTTTTTAAGTAGTCTGCTCGAAGTTAATGAACTTGAAATTTTTGGCAATAGAATATTGTTTTTGTTAAATGAAATTCGTAATTTGTTTGAGAAGGTCATATTTGAAATGAATTGAAGGAATTGCTGATAACCATAGTATTGTAGTTGAAATTTGTAAATTGTACGAAATATATGGAGAAGTAGTTATGACTGAATAATTAGTGCGTTTTTTGTGCTCCGAGGTTCTGTGAGGTCGTGCGAACCACTAGAGTCGTGATAGCCGGTGTTTAACTTCACACATAAACCTGTTGTACTTGCTTGAGATATGGTCTCGAGGAAGAGTCATTGTAGGATGGCATGAATAGATCCGGAGTTCGAGGTCTACTCGCCGAACATTTTTTTTCCTTCTCTTTTGTTTTTTTGTTACCTCTGTTCCGAATTGCCAAGAAATTAATTTGATTTGCTTCCCATTAATTATATATTTCGTCTTATGATGCTTGCACTGACCTTTTCGGACTTAGGCAGATTCGATCTCCTCCCACGCCCACCCGACGACCTAGAGCCGGCAACCTGTGGAGGTAACAGAGAGATCGCTTCCGATTTCAGTGGCATAGTATGCTTCCTTTTTCTCTCATATGCAACCGTGTAAGCGAAGGAAATTATCTTGACGTAAATTTCGAGTTCGTTTATTGTAATAATCTACATCTGAGGCAACACTTCACGTTGTCCAAGGGGCCTGGCGCCCAGAAGCATACTATTTACTGCCTTCCACCTCCGAAATTATGAACATGGTGTGAGGAATCTCATTCCCTGTTAACACACATGTTACACCTTTTGAGACATACCTGGGCATAACTAAATAACACTACGTGACTGATAGATCGATTTGTATGATTCTACTTTCATTGTATAGAGTATGTCCTCCCTTTGATACCATATTCACAATTTTGGGAAAAAGTAATTCGTAGACCGATATGGATGATTCTTTTTATACATTGCCCTATTCTATGGTTATGGTTTTGACGGTGCGGAACCTACTTTCGTAATGCGTGAACAGATTTGAATGATTCTTTTTTGTTGTACGAAATATTTTCCCACATTTCTACTTTGAAAAAACAGTTTTTGATGATTTAGATTTTGTTGTAAAGAATACGTTAAAAATATAAAATTGTATAACTAAAGTAATGGGAAGTGAATGAGGCAGTCGCATTACTACCTAAAGTGCGCTTAATTTGGAATTATTTTTGCTGTAAGCGATATTTTGCTCGACTATCACTATAGTAAAATTACTATATCTAGGATGAGGGTATAGAATACTCCTACGACAGGGAGAGCACTTTTTGGAAGGTAAAATGAAAATAATACCGAACTGTTGCAAAACTGTAAACATTTAACATCAGAATTAGGTATACTTTTTAAAATTTTATCATCGAAATTATTTATACATTTATTGATTTCGAGCCGCTCTAGTTCGGGTTTAAAAGTACTCTGAATTCTTAGTTTCTAAACGGTGCATATTGCACCATAAGTGTAGCGCGGTTCCCACACACGATGTTGCAACATGAGACCTTTAGGTGATAAAAATGTTGATTAGTGCAGACGTAATTAATTCAGTGCATTCGATTACTTGTTATTTCGCAAGAAAAAATTTATGACAAAGAATTAAATGCACTTGGCAATTACTTGAATTTGATGAGTAAGATTATTTGACTTGATATATTGACTGCACTCGAGTTAATGGTTAATGACCTTTACGTAAGTAGCAACTGCTAGTCAAGTTTGAGTTGAACAACTGACGGGGACGGACGTGCCGCCGTATCTTTCCTCCTAAGAAACTTTAAATTTACATATATTCAAAGTGCTGGTGCCATCTTCGCCGGGGTGAGGGGCTTTTATGCCCTATTTAAAAGCACGGATGGTCCGTTCCATTTGAATATCTTTTATTTCCATCCAACATTCAATGTAGTACAATCGTGGGTTGAATGCGTTTAATGCAGGGTTCCGAATCGATACAAAATATCGCTCCGCTTCACGTATCGATTCCGCCTGGAGCGTTTTAAAAATATTGAACCGCCCCGGAGCGGATCGCTATTTTCCAAATCTGATTTCGAACCACTCCGGAGCGGATCGTTATTTTCCAAGTCTGATATTGAACCGCTCCGGAGCGGATCGTTTTTTTCCCAGTCTGATATCGAACCGCTCCGGAGCGGATCGTTATTTTCCAAGTCTGTAATCGAACCGCTCCGGAGCGGATCGTTATTATTTTTAATTTCAATCGATCCGAACCGCTCCTGGAGCGACATTGAATCGATTCGGAGCGATTAGAATATCGCTCCACTGAATCAAAGGAATATATCTAGGAATTTTTATAAAGTGCACCACATCTAAACCTTAATTACAAGTTGCCTTGTACTGAGAGGGCTTTTAGAGTTTGGGTAAATGGGTGCTGGGTAGGAATGAGTAGTGGGGTGTGTGGTGTGTGTGGTTGATTGGTGGGTTGTGGGAGATGATGGGTAAGGCGTTTATTCTGAAATATGACTGGTAATTTTCAAAAAATTTACCTCACCTGACATTTAATTACAAGGTGTCTTGTACTGACCTATATATATAGGGTTTATAGAGTTGTGATGAGTAGGTGCTGGGTAGAAGCGAGTGGCGGGGGTGTGGGGCTATTAGTAGCAAGGGGGCAGCGGGTGTTAGGGTAATTAGATGTTGGAGAAGAGTAAAGGGAAGGCAATGAGAAGGCAGTGATGAGGAAAAGGAGGAAACGCTGCATGCGACCCAAATATCCGCAAAGGTAACTTCCTAATCTAACTTTCCCTCATGAAACTTAAAGTAATATAATCAAATAACCAAGATTTGATGTATATATATATAAATACCTTAAAAACTTGCGAACTAGCTAAATTGCTGTAGTTAACCTGAATTATGAGAGAACAGCGGAATAAATAAAAGAAGAGGCATATATTAAGTGCGCATCAGACGACAAAATTATGTCCTACTATCAGTCTAAGAGTGATAATCATTATAATGTGGAAAACACCAAGTGCATGGGATCATGCATGCCGCGCCTTTGGCCGACTTTAAGAAGTCGAACAAATTTCGATCGCGTTTTTTTCCGAGTATTAAGTTTTTTTATTCATACAAAAGCATGTTCAAAAATTATATTACTCTGAGAAACACAAAGGCCTACTTTACCCTCATAAAATTGTATTCTCTGAAACTGGGAATCAACCTACATTTGATTTTTCTGTTTTATTACTTTGGATTCCTATGCACATTTGAAGCAAGCGAAGATTACTCAACTTCTGTAGTCAGCTCCCTGATTTGGCTTAATAATTCAAATAGTTTAGCATCAGACAGACTCCATTGGGTTCATCAATTAAAAATTAAAAAGAAAAAGGAAACCCTTCACATAAAATTCTTAGAATAATGAAAAGCCGTGGTGGTGGTTGAAATTTTTGACACGCAGATCAGAATGAAAAACGGTCAAATAAATAATAATAAACTCTAAAAGCTCTCTCAGTGCAAAATACCTTGTAATTAATTTGCAGGTGAGAAGCACTTTCTAAAAATTACCATACTACTTTCTTTGGTTCAGTGGAGCGACATTCTTATCGCTCCAAATCGATTCAATAACGCTCCAGGAGTGAATATGAGTAGCACACCAACCACAACCAACCCAACCACACACCTACCACTCACTCTTCAGCCCATCACCAACCACCTACCCTCCAGCCCATCACTCACATACTACCCACATTCACTCCAAAATTGTCTCACTAACTCACAAAACACTCAAAGTTCAAGACCCCTTGTAATTAAATTACAGGTGAAGTGCACGTTTATAATTACTAGAGTTCTTCCTTTCATTCACCCACTCACCATCCACATCCCAACACCCACCCACACACCAACCATCCACTAGCCTACCCATCACCCCTAGTATAAAACACCTAGTAATTAAGTTGCAGATGAGGATTATTTTCTTATAATTACTAAACATACTCCTTTGATTCAGTGGAGCGATATTCTACTCGCTCCGAAACGATTTAATATCGCTCCAGGAGTGGTTCGGATAGATTGAAATTAAAAATAATAACGATCCGCTCCGGAGCGGTTCGATAACAGACTTGGAAAATAACGATCCGCTCCGGAGCGGTTCGATATCAGATTTAAAAAATAACGATCCGCCCCGGAGCGGTTCGATAACAGATTTGGAAAATAACGATCCGCTCCGGAGCGGTTCGATATTTTTATAACGCTCCAGGCTGAATCGATCCAGATATCGCACCGATCCGATCCGGAGCGATTTGGAGCGATATTTGGAGCGAAATTTCGTTTCGACTCGGAACCCTGGTTTAATGCAGACCATACACGATCAAGTCTGTAGCGGACTAGACGCGGCGTCCAGTATACTTGACGGTGTATGGCTATCATTGTGCATGACAAGTCTACATGAAGGAAAAATCGAATTTCGATTCTGCAGACTTTATCAAGAATGTAGCGTCATGCAAACTTGAACGTGTGTATGAGCGGTGAAGTATGCATGAAGTTAGTCGGCATCTGCAGGCGAACAATTTTTCTTTTTGGTTCTTAATTGGGAGCAATAAGCCACTGGGGACGCCATGATTTCAACTGGTGCGGCATCATGCAAACTGGACGGTAAACTTTATCGTGAGTGATCTATATGGATGCGCTGCAAACTGGACGCCGCGTCAAGTCCGCTGCAGACTTGACGGTAGAATTGATCGTGTATGGCCTGCTTAACGGGTCTCCACTGCTGAGCATTTGGCTGCCTTTGTCGAGATCAAAGTTTAGCACAGCAGGCATAACACTGCTGCTGGCATTGTTCTCACAGAGGCGGCTTTGTTTCGCATTTGTGGATCCCGTTCGTCAGTCCTTGTGTTTGTGTACGTTTTTGTTTTGTTTTTTTATTTAATTTTTGCAATATTCGTGGCTTGAAAAGTAACCATTTTTCGGTTTACTGCCACTTGATCGCGGAAAATCCGGCTGTTTTTGCACTAAGCGAAACCAAGGTTGTTTCGATTCTGATATTAATCAGTATCACATCCCTGGTTATCACTTAGTCCCAGTCTTCTCTTCTCAGAGGGGAATCGTGGTTTATATTAGAAAAGATGTGCCATTCTCCCATCTCCCTCAATTCTCTTCTACTAATCCAGAATTTAATTATGTCTGGATTAGATTTAAACTCTATCGGCACATCATTCATTTTTGTTTTTTATACCGCAGCCCGAATATGTCTGACACTGACACTGTGTGTTCCTTTGATAAGTTATCATCCGATATTGATAAGATTTTGGAAATAGCCCCCTCTTCTGAAAATGTTCTTGCTCTCGATTTCAACGTCCACAACAGACAGTGGCTCAGGCATTCTTCTATCACAAGCCCGTCTGGAAGACACGTCGAGTTATTTAGTGAGTCTTTTAATTTACAGCAACTGGTTGAGTGTCCGACTCGTGTTCCTGATACTTTGGGGAACAACGCGCATCTTTTAGATCTATTTCTAACATCGCATCCAGAAAAATACTTGGTTTCGGTAACGTCTCCCTTGGGTAATTCGAACCATTGTCTAATCTCCGCCCGATTCTCCATCTCCTCTCTGACAACCACTAACCTAAATTCCATTAAAAGATTAGTGTAGCATTATAAAAATGCTGATTGGGCGGGACTTAATATGTATCTCAGAGAGCTGGATTGTCTGATTGCTTTTCTATGAGAGACGTTACCAGAAGCACCGATTATATCTTAAACATCCTTTGGTTTGGAATGCATCGCTTTATTCCTCATAGCTTCAAGAACATTAAACCAACTAACACCAATTGGTTCAGTAATGACATTAAAAAGAAGGAAGCAGCCTTCCAGGCATATAAATTGTGCCCTTCAGAGGAATTGAGACCTATCTATAGAGATGCGCGGTATATTTGCAATTCAGCAATTAGTCGGGCAAAGTTCAATTTCGACCAGAACATCAGACGGAAGGTTTTTTCTACCCAAAAGGGTAGTAAGGGTTTCTGGTCTCTAGTAAAAACCGTAAAGAACAATTTCACCTGTTCGTCGACGCCACCACTCATTTATAATGGAAATGTTTTTACTGACTCATTGGACAACGCCAACCTGTTTGCTGCTAATTTTTTTGCTAATTCATAATTACCACCTTCATCGCAGCCACTTCCATCTCCATCACAATGTACTAGTAGGCAAAAACGCTACACTTTCGCACTCGCGAAGTTTTTAGAGTACTTTCAAAACTCGACGTGTCCAAAGCTACTGGGCCTGATGGTTTCTCGCCCCTTGTTTTAAAATGCTGCGCCTCTGCTTTGACTAAACCTCTGCGCAAACTTTTTCACCTGTCATATTCAACAGGAATGTTTCCAAGTGTATGGAAACTTGCTCATGTCCAGCCGATACTTAAAAAAGGAGAGGCATGCGACCCCTCTAACTACAGACCAATTGCACTAACCTCGATCATATCTAAAGTTTTTGAATCACTCATCAACTCTCAGTTGTTGAAATATCTAGAAAATAACCATCTTATCAACGATTGCCAGTACGGTTTCCGCACTGGCCGCTCAACCGGAGACTTACTAACGGCTCTAACGGAACGTTGGAACCATTGTCTTCATAATTTTGGTGAGTCTGAAATCGTCGCTCTTGATATTTCAAAGGCTTTTTTAGCCAAACTTCAAACATTTGGGCTGCACCCTACCCTCGTTAAATGGATAGAGAGTTTTTTGTCAGGTCGTTCAATTCGTGTAGTAATTGACGGAGTTACATCTGATTCCTACGATATAAAATGCCGGTGTAACTCAGGGATCAGTTCTTTCACCACTCTTATTTCTTCTTTTTATTAATGATCTCTTATCCCTAACTCTCAATCCTTTTTAATAGTTTTGCCGACGACAGCACCCTTGATTTCGCGTACTCATTTGATTCTGTATTGAATTCACATGGAAATGCTACAGAAATCAATCGGGAACGCATGTTTATTTTTCCATAAAAAATGCCCGGTTCTCCCCCAACCCATTACAGTCGACGAAGTGAATATACCAAATTCGCCCTCCCTAAATATCTTGGGTATCGAGATATCCAGCAATCTTAGCTGGACTGATCATATATTTGCAATCGCTAAAAGTGCGATGAAATGTTTAGGTTGTCTACAGAGATATAAGAAATATTTCACCCCACCTGACTTAGCGCTGATCTACAAGTCCCACATTAGGCCTAGACTTGAATATAATTCCCATATTTGGGCAGGGGCCGGACACACCGCACTGTTCGCGTTAGACAAAGTCCAGCGTAAAGCTATTAAACTTATTGGCGATCCCTCAATCTCTGAGGGCCTTGACTCTCTGGAGCATCGACGGAATGTCGGTTGTCTCTCACTCTTCTATCGTTATTTCCATGGCCGTTGTTCTAACAAAATTGCTAGCCTGATTCCTTGTAGACACATGGCAGCTTTGATTACATATATAACATTTATCATTTACATTTAAGCATTTAGCGAACTTGTTTTGCTTTATAAACATATACTGTCTGAGTTTCTCACTAACAGCTACATACTCCGCATCAGTTTTGATAAAATAGTAGAAGTCAGCTGTATATTTAGCAGGAATACTTGTCAATTTGTTCACTTTAAAAACATCGTTTATTAGTGAGACTTAGATATTAAATATGTCCTGAATTACACGAGAGGGATTTTTCCCCATAACTCACAGCAATTCTCTTCTGTCCAAAAGTAGAAAAACCCGCGGAGTGTTGCTACGAAAGGGGCTTTGATTGACGTTAAAAAACCGGTTCATAAGTATTTTGCAGGGTTGAAAAGATGTATTCACCGGCTCAAGCAATAATAAATCAACTTGACACCAAACATTTTTCGAACCCTATTGAGGAAGTTACGAAAACTGACAAAAGCAAATCAGGAAAAACTAAAGCAAAACCCCTGCGATTCGTGATTGACACTCACAGATGACCCTCTTCCTACCTCACTTCTCTCACCAAGAAAAAAACAGGTTTTCGTCACTCATGGAGTAAAATCCCGCTCGTGTCATTCACGACTATGAGATAGTTTGAAGCGTAAAGTGGTTTGACCTGGGATATTTTATCTATTAGTGGTAAATTTTCTACAGATAGCTTAATTGGGTATTTTAAGCCTTGCGGAATATCCATTTCTACCTCCTTCAAGGAATTTAGAAATGAGATGGAGTGAGATAAATGTCTATCTAGCTTCCCTAGTTTCGCTGCATGCAATATTTCCGTCGATTCGCATTGTTTACTCAAGAACTGTTCCATAGAAAGTGTCATTAAGTTTGCTGTTTCTTCAAATGTATGTAAGGTCAGCTCAATTTCGGTGCGATTATTGATGCTCTCGTTTAATTCGTGCAAAATTTTGTTTGCACTTCTCGAAACCGCTTGTCGACTGCAGTTTCCGATTTGTTTACGGCTTGAACCATCTTTAACATGACGGACGTTTGAGCTGAGATAACGTGTTTTTAACCCTTTTGGTCGGCCCTAAGGCTGTCTATCGCTGTCTCGATTCTTTCAGCACCTTCGTCGTCCATAGTTCCGAAGAGCATCTTTGATAATCGACTTATCCCGTTTCGACTCCTCTTGGTGTTCGCAATGAGCGATTAAACAAAGGTCGAAGGATGTTGTTATTTTCAGTAACCTCAGTTAACGTTGTATTTACTAGCATCATTGTTGATTTACAGGTTTCTAGTATTAGGAGTTTCCTCAACTTATCGTACATGGAGGAAAGCGTGGAATATCTTTGCTTGAGTAGTTGTTCTTCCTTTTCGTACTTCGTGAAGTCGAAGTGTATAGGAAGATTCCAATAAGTGGTGGTTTTGCTTAGAGTACCCAGTTCTTCAAAATATATGCCGCTAGCCTTTGTAACGGGTACGTTTACGTGGTAAATTTTAGCTATTAATGCTGTTGTGCACACGACGATTATCAAGGCCCTGCAAGTAATACGATTAGGGATTAGGGTGAAAGTATTAGATCTCATTTTCTCCCCACTTGGATAACGGACGTTTGCGGAGAACGAATTTCTAAGATTTCATAGTGGCCTTCGTTGACCATGGTTAGCTTCTTATTCTTCTTCACTTTACTCTCGAGTAACACTTTATATCCCACGTGTAGTGGGTAATTCCTTCGAATTACGGTCATAATATGTTTTTGATCGTTCTTTTCGCTGATCTGATTGTCACGGACTATCTAGTAGCCGTGTTGAAGTCTTGCCTGAAGTTGTAAACTGGATCTATGGTATTTGTAACCTAAGATGGTATTTCCGGTTTGATACTGAATAATACCTCGTAAGGAGAGTAATTTGTAGCGGTATGTGGGGTAGTGCTGTAAAAGAAGACTGCATAGTCTATCCAGGTGTCCCAGTTGTTAGGATCTTTCGTTGCATAGCTCCTCAAGTAATTTCCCAGAGTTCTATGGCATCTCTCTAATGATCCATTTGATTGGGGATGATACAGGGTAGTTTGTATTTTCTTTATTCCTAGGAGTTTGAAAGTCCTCTTAAATAAATCGCTAAGGAAATTCGTGCCCTGGTCTGTTAGTAAAGACTTACGCGTACCAAACAGACAAACTATTTTCTGGACATAGTTTTCCGCAACGGTACTGGCATCTTGATTAGGAATTGGCGTTGCCTGTATGAATTTTGTGAGATCGTTTTGAAAGGTGACGATGTATTTGTTACCGATTTCTGATTCAGGCAACGGTCCGACAATGTCCAAGGACACGCGTTCAAATGGTTTTCTGTTAGTAGAAGTGACTTTCATGGGGATTTTGGTTTTATGTACAGTTTTACTTCTTTGGCAGGTATCGCATGAGGAAATACGCTTTTTAATGTCTCTAAATATATTTTTCGAAGCATATTGGGACTTGATTCGTTTAAAAGTGCGAGTTACGTCTTGATGTCCACCTGTAGGACTTTAATGATAGTCATGGAGTACGCGAGCGATATCTTCTTTATCTATAAGATTTATTGGTTTGTCTTTTGTAATTGATATGCTGTCTTGAGCTGTGTTAGAAGACGCATTAAGATTTAGAATACCCTGTTTGTATGTAATTGTATTTTCATGAACAGGTTGGTTTATATTAGGGCTTGATGTTGGATTTGATTGGTTATGCTCGTTAGGAGTTTGAGGAATCGAAGTGTGATCTGAATTAATGTTTTTGCTAGAGCTTGGTCGATTAAGAGGGTTTTACTGAGAATTTGGCGAGCTCTGCAGATTTGGAATTTCTTTGGTTTGCGAGTCTGATTTAGATTCGTCAACACTTTTATTATTTACTTTCGCCACAGTCTGAGCTCGAGTAACGACATAAATCTCAACTGTCTCCAAGCGGGATATTGCATCTGCATTTGTATTCAGATGCCCCGCCTTGTGGATAACGTTGAAGTCGTACTCTTCGAAACTTTATTCTCCACCGCATAATTCTAGAAGATGCATCCTTGAGATTAAGGATACATACAAGCGGCTTGTTATCGGTCACCACAGTAAATTGCCTGGTCTAAATTGTTTTGTAGCCCATACGACCGCAAGTGCTTCTTTCTTTATGGTCGAGTTGTTTCCTTCCGCTTTATTAAGCACCCTACTCGCAAATGCGATGGGGAGATCCGAGCCGTCAAAATCTCGCAACTGAGATAACATCTCAGTTGCTGGCATCTGTTGTAATAAAGAACCGTTTTTCGAAATCTGGGTATTTGAGAATGGGCGATTGTATCACTGCTTCTTTTAAAAGAGTGAAAGACTCATCGAAATGAGTATCCCAGTTAAAGAGAACATCTTTCTTTAGTAGTTTGTGCAAGGGGTTAGCGATTCCAGAAAATCGTGGAATAAATTTTCTATAGTATCCCACTAGGCCCAGATAGGATTTAAACTGTTTTGTGTTCTTTGGGTTTGTATATTTTTAATAGCTGAAGCTTTATTGGGATCTGGCTTTATTCCCAAGTAGGTCATTACTCTACAGAAGAATATGCATTTGTTCGGCTGCAATTTGAGATTATATCTCCTAAGACATTCGAATACTTCCCTGAAATTGCAATTGTGGTCATCCAGATCTCTTCCATAGACGACCACGTCATTTAGGTTAACGAAACAACGTATGTCCTGGAGGACAGTCAATACTGCATTCATTAGTCTTTGGAATGTAGGTGGTGCATTCCGCAACCCGAAAGGCATACGGTTAAATTCAAAGTATCCGTATGGGGTACTGAATGCTGTTTTCGGTTTGTCTGCCTCGGCAACTTGGATCTGGTGATATCCGTTCGCTAAGTCTAGCGTCGTAAAATATTTGGAATCCCCTAATTGATTGAGGATATCTTCGTTCATTCAATTTTCGGTAATCAACCAGGACTCTCCATTTTTGATTGTCTTCAGCATCGGGTTTTTTGTGCACCACTAATAAGGGAGTATTCCATGTGTAGTGTCTTATCAACGAGGAAGGCAAAGAACAACTCAGAGATCGAATAACTTCAGTGTTTATTTCAAGGCGTGCAGATAACAACTAACTACAATGATTTCATGACGAGCAAATGGAGAGATGTAGTTACAAATACATACACAACATCCCCCCTCTTAAGTTATAATTAATTACGTTCTATAAAATGTCTCCTCTCTTATTTTTGTAATTCAACTATTTCACAGATTTAGACGAAGTGGCGGTTTAATAACCCTACCGTATCTGGTGCGGTAGCCCTCATTCTGATAACTCTCTTCCGGCTTCGTAGAACTAGGACCTTCCCTTGGTAGTACAGGTACCTCTGCCTGTTCCGTCGTTGATTTGTTTACCTGTTCGTTATCGGCTGCTGGTAGCTCACACGGATCTTGATCAGGTGCGTTATATGGGATTTTGCTGGTAAATGCTTTCACCAAGTGAAAAGAATTGCGACGATAAATACCCCTGCCTGTTTTTTCCACAAATGAACGAGGGATGTTCGTTGCCTCTATCACCGTTCCCCAGCAGCTAAGATCTCTTATCCATACTACCTCGCCAATCTCGAAAGAATTCCCTCCTGACAGCACTCTGTGTCATTGATTGTAATTAGTAGCCGATTTTACTTTTTCCCTTGTCTCGTAGTAGTGCAGGTTATCACGGTTGATTTGAGAAGGTTTCAGGAGTTGTTGGGTTGACGGTAAAAAGGAGCGAAGCCTCCTTCCCATCAAAAGTTCTGCTGGACTTAAACCATTTCTAAGCGGTGATGATCTATATTTTCAATGAATCCATTTGACTGTGGAAATTTGGGGCTTGAAGTGATGTGATTAAAGCCCCAATCTTTAGCGAACTTTTTGAACTCAGCAGAGTTCATTTGAGGGCCATTGTCGGATCTCACTGTATCTGGTATTCCGTACCTTGCAAAGATTGATTTTAAGTGATTAATTAGACAAGTCGCGGATTGGTTTTCTAGCAGGGCGATCTCAGGATACCTCGAGTAATAATCACAAACTGCAATATAAACTTTTGATCTAAAATAAAATAAATCGATACCAATAATTTGCCATGGCCGCTCAGGAAAAGGTGTTGGTATCATTGGTTCTCTATGTGGTTTGGAATGTTGAATGCAAATTTGGCATTTAGAAACAAACTCCTCAACGTCTCGTGCGCAGCCAGGCCACCAGACTGACTACCTAGCTCTTGCTTTACACTTTACAATTCCCAAATGACCTTTATGGATGCATTCAAGTATGTCCTTTTGGAGTGCTTTAGGAATGACCATTCTATGCTGATACATAAGTAATCCTTCGTTATTAGCGATACTATATCGATATTCCCAAAATTGTAAAATTTCTCTAGGTAATTCTCTAGGATCTGGCCAGCCCGAGTTGCAAAAATCGGCAATCTGTTGCAGTATTAAATCTTCCCTTTGAGACTGTTTGATTTGTTCGATTCTTTGATTAGACGCTGGGATTTCTGATAATATCTCATTTACATAGCTTTTCAAATCTTCCTCGGATGTCGTATAAAACTCGGATGTTTCAACTGGTGAGCGCGATAATGCATCGGCAGCCACTAAATTTTTCCCTGGAGTATATTTAATGTCGTACGTATACCTCATGAGTTTTAGACGAAAGTTTTGAAGCCTTGGTGTTAGATCATCGATGTTCTTTGTGCTGAAGATCGGAATTAAGGGCTTGTGGTCTGTTTCTATTGAGAAAGGTCATTCCCAGCAAGTAATGACGAAATTTTTCGCAAACAGCCCACACTATCCCCAATGCCTCTTTTTCAATTTGCGCGTAGCGGCGCTCGGTTTCTGAAAGTGAACGCGAAGCATAGGCTACCGGACACCAATGTCCCTTTTCATTTTCTTGCAGGAGAACGGCTCCCAGGCCATAGGCCGAAGCATCTGTGGATACCACCGTTTTATGACACGGATTGAACATTTTTAAAATCGGGGCTGTAGTTATAAGTTGCTTCAACTGTTCGAATGCATTCTTCTGAGCCTTATCAAAATAGAAGTGAGTATCTGTCTTCAAAAGATCGTTCAGCGAATTGCTGATTGTGGCTAGGTGAGGAATAAATTTCCCTACGTAATTAACTAAACCAAGAAATCTCCTCAATTCACTGATATCTTTGGGTTCTTCAAACTTTAGAATAGCCGAAATTTTGGACTCACCAGGACTTATACCATTTTCACTTATTTGATGTCCAAGGAACGTTACTCTTTTTTCTCCGACTAGTACCTTCTCTTTATTGAGAGTTATGTTTGCTTCTTGTAGGCGACTCAGCACTTTGCGAAGATTGTTGTCGTGTTCTAATTTATTTGCACCATAAACGAGGATATCATCTGTCTGACAAATGACTCCATGAAGGCCCTCTAGAATTCGCGTGACGTATTTCTGAAATAACTCTGGAGCAGTGGAGATTCCGAAAGGCAAACGACGAAAACAAAATCTTCCAAAAGGCGTTAAGAAAGTAGTTAGAAGTTGCGATTTTTCTGACAGTCGCACCTGCCAGAATCCATTCTTAGTATCCAATTTCGGAAATATTTTTGCGTTTTTCAGCTGAGCCAGCGTGTGATCTACTGTTGGCATTAAATGAGTTTCCCTCTGTATACATTTGTTTAATCGTGAAAGATCCGCACATAGTCGAATATCTCCATTCGGCTTTGGAACAATAACAATTGGCGCACACCAATCGGTAGGTTCGTCCACCTGCTTTATCACTCCTAACTTCACCATCTCGTGTAATTTATCCTTTAATTTGTCGATTAAACTAATGGGAACCCGACGAGCAGTGTAGATAGCATAAGGATTAACATGATTCTTTAATTTAATATCATAAATGTTTGATAGGCAACCAAGACCTCTAAATAAATTTGGGAATTCTTGCTCGATATTTACTGCAGAGTTCGAGGATGGGTCATTTGATAACTCTTCAATTCGCGTTAAAAGTTTTAGTTTTTCACACGATCTTTTTGACAAAAGGGCACTCTTTAATCCATTTACCACATAAATATCAGTATTTAGAGTCTTCTCTCCGTATTTTAAATTAACGTTAAATTTACCAATTACCTCCAAATGGTCTTTGGCTGGACCTGTCAGCGCACGATCGGATTTACTCAAACTGCAGCGGCCTTTGAAATGTTTTTCATAGCAGTACTTAGAGATGACGTCGACACCTGCTCCGGAGTCGAGTGTAAACAAAATCTTAACATTGTTTATAAAAATTTCTGCAGTCCAGGGTTTCTCGTCATGACCTTCAATATTCTCATGTAACGTAACCCAAAAATGACGTCATACTTTGCTCCAAGTGCTTCTCGCTAATATTTTGGATATCTGCTTGCCTCCTTGTAGTGGTCGATGACTTGCAAACCGCCTGAAAGTGGTTCCATTTCCCGCATTTCGAGCACTTCTTTCCTTTCGCTGGGCATTTCTGTTCCCTTTTATGTATGTAGCCACAATTCTCACATCTTCCCTTTGGCCTTGTGTGCGAATGATCCGCTTGGTTATTGTTATAATGTACTCGTGTATTATTTGACGTTCTGTGGCTTACTGTATGCTTTCGAGAGTTGGTATTATCTCCCTTTGACGATGTAAACACATGTTGGATGATTTGACTTGATTGCTGTGTGAGTTCTAACTGTTGACGTTTAACTGCATCGTGTTGGCGAACTGTCGTGATGGCTTTTTCTAATGTAAGCGCTGATTCCAACTGTAATCTTTCGGATAACCTTTTATCTAAAACGCCGACCACAAGCTTGTCCCTAATCATTTCATCACGTAGGGCTCCGTATTCGCAATGTTCTGAAAGTGAATATAGAGCAGTGATAAAATCCTCAATAAGCTCACCTTCGAGTTGATTTCTTGAGTTGAATTTAGCTCGTTCATAAATGACGTTGTATTTTATAACGAAATGGTTCTCAAATGCCTCCAGGACTTTATTATAGAGCTTTTGATCCGCGCTGCTTAGGTTGAATGAAGCAAAGATATCATCGGCTTGGCTTCCCATAAGATATATTAACGCGTTCACTTGTTCCTCCTGAGGTTTAGCGTGCAGACCTGATGCGGTTCTATATCTCCCAAAACAGCGCTTCCACCTAGGCCATTCAGCGGGCGTATTAAAGGTGAAAGGCTCCGGCGGATATACCGTGAATCCACTTGCTTGCGGCATGTCCACGTTTTGCCCCCGATTGAGCGAATTTTCATTATCCGGCATACTCTCAAAAGTTTTTGTTTAACACTTTTTTGTTGTTTGGGATCACGAAAGTCACCGCTGTCACCATGTAGTGTCTTATCAACGAGGAAGGCAAAGAACAACTCAGAGATCGAATAACTTCAGTGTTTATTTCAAGGCGTGCAGATAACAACTAACTACAATGATTTCATGACGAGCAAATGGAGAGATGTAGTTACAAATACATACACAACACCATGGACTGCCTCTCTGACGCACTATGCCTTCTTCCAGCATTTGGTCAACCTGACGCTTAATTTCTTCTTTATGGATCTGGGGTAACCTATATGGTCGAATATTTACGGGGGGTAAATTTGAGTTGACTGGAATAGAATGAGAGAGGATTAGGGTGAAGGTTGATTTATCACCTACAAGGGGGAAAATATCGTTGAATTCCCGACTGATGTCAACGATACTCTTTTATTCTGGATTAAGATGGCTCATATTTAATAGGGAAATAAGGTAAGCTAACCGCTGCTCCATTTTATTTTCATTTCTAAAGTTTTGGAGATTGTACATTTCGAAATTTAGGAGCCGAATTTAAGTATATTTTCCGTCCTAGGGGGATTATCATACCTTTTCTTGAGTATTCAAATGGTAGCTCGACTTCCTCCTCCGTGGTATGGAAGGTAAGAGTTTGGGTTTTGTAATTGAGTATAGAGTTAGTTTTGGTGAAGAAATCTTCGCCTTCCTTCTTCCATCACAACTAATCGGAAAATCTGAGGAGACCACGTGAAAGGGGTGTTTAAATGTAATTGTGTCCGATAGGATAATGTTTAAGTAACAGATTCCTTTGGTATGAAGGGGTTCCGTTAATAATCCTCTGATTGGTGTGGCCCAATCAGTGTATACTTCCACTTCGCCTTTGAGTACGCTGAGTTTGATTAGGCTTATTGAGGCTACAGTGTCGAGTAATATATTATTTTCATTGGTTGCTGATACACGACTAGTTCAGATTTCATTTTGAAAAATGTTTTGAGGAATATTGGGAATTGGTTCGATTTACTTCTTTGGATTTAGTTTGGCACTTTATTCTAGACTTCGAACCCGATCTGATCAGTCGTAAATTACCATCTGCATCACGCGACTGCCCTCGGTTAGGTCTTGTGTTTTTCGTGGTTGTATTGCTAGGATTCAAGTTATCTCGCCCAGCATTGCTGTATTGTCGTTTTCGACACTCCTGAATTGTATGGCCGTTATTTTTGCAATACCGACACACTTGAACACTTGGGATATTATTTACGCGCGGAGGGTTATTAAAATGGGGAAGCCTATGGGAGTAATTTTTATTTTGAAAAGGATGTTGGGTTTGATTTTGTAGTTTCCGACATTCGTTAGCCGTATGGCCTGAAATTTTGCAGATATTACATCTGTTTATATCCCAAAGTGTGGTATCGTTTTAAGCGATGTGTTCTTTCTCTATTGCATAGTCGATGGCAGAGGTTAGAGATTCATATTTGGTGGATTTGACAATCAGCTTTAGAGGTGCCCTGATAGCTTTGCTGCCTTCGTCGCTCTCATCATGGTTACTTGATAAATTCAGGTCCTCCAGAAGTTTATCTATTCTCTTTGCATAGTGAGATACGGTTTCGTTCATTTCCTGTCTTACGCAGAAAAGTTCGGCTTGGATTACCTGGGTTGATCGAAACTTTGAGAAGTGTTTATTTATAGCGCCCAATAAATTAGTCTGCCAAATCGGTGAAGAACATTATATACCCTTCCGGTAAGTTTCGACTTTATCAAATCGAGAAATTCAGCCTTTTCGCTATCGCTGGATTCTTTCGCGTAATGAAGCTTTGCGATCTGCAGAAATCTGGTGAGGTGAGGTTGAGGGACTTCCGTCGAATTCTGGTATGATTTTAATCGCATGCGATATATTAAAGGTTGAGTGGGTTGAGTGTATCGTGTTACTCCCTTTTCGGAGTCTGGGGTGGAAAATTTCTCACTGGTATCACAGATTTCACCATTGTTTTGGGAATCCAGGGTGGAACAACTTGTATCTCTATCACTGTTACT
The DNA here is from genome assembly GCA_964036015.1 of Leptarthrus brevirostris. Taxonomy (NCBI): domain Eukaryota; kingdom Metazoa; phylum Arthropoda; class Insecta; order Diptera; family Asilidae; genus Leptarthrus; species Leptarthrus brevirostris. Next base: position 99,719,447 of record OZ038371.1, on the reverse strand, counting down.
GGAGGATTCTTCCTTGTCAGGGTTGCGGTCTTTTGATTTTTCACTTTCTCATTTACCTTTTTTACCGCTTCTCAAAGAAATATTCAGGGTATGAGAGATGTGTCACCTTTAAAATGTCATGGTTTTTTTCCTCATTCTGTTTTTCTCAAATTAGCCTTGAAATGACCTTGAAATGGTCTCGGAATGCTTTTTAAGGGAATACGAATACCGGATTCGGACTCAGGGATCCCAGAAACCTACGTACGAATGTTTTCCAGACTTTTTCAACCACCTTCTCTTAGCTTGACCTTCAAATGGCCTTAAACATGAGGTGATAGAAAACTACCGACACCGGTCAGAATCAGCGAAAAAAAAACTATGTAGAATTTTTCACCTTGAAACGACCTCTGCCTATGTATAAATTTTTTCAGATTTTTTCAACCATCTTAACTTAGTTTGACCTTAAAATCACCTTGAAACTGACGTGGTAGAGGTGAACCGACACCAGGTTCAGACTCAGCGACCCCAACAACTTTTCCTTTAAACTAAATGTTGACCTGTGTAATTAATCAAAACTAAAAAATAAATTGGATGTTAATTTTTCAGAACATTGTTTAAAAGATCCTTGTAATAAAACACAATTTTTAAATATACAATAATATTTTTTTTTATTTGGATACCATCTTCTTTTATAAATCATTTATTGTGAAATGTATTTAATAAATTCGTTTCGTATATATTGTATGTTATTTGTTTCTAAATCCCAACATGACATGAAATAATTTTTCCTTATACAGGGTGTTTCAGATCTGACGTGCCAAAATGAGTAGGGTGATAGATCTGAACTTAATAAACAAAACATTGTATGGGGGGGGGGGGGCAATCTGAACCGTTTGGAAGTTACAGGGTGCTTCATAAATTTCAGTTTTTCATGGTATGCACATTACTCTTTTATTTTTATCTTTTGATCTACTCAACATAGCGACATCACAGAAACGCTAACTACTGTCTTAATGACCTTTCCAAAATTTTTAACAATGTTAATCTAACTCTTACCATTACAGATACAGTCACTTCCAAAAGTGAAAAAATGATTTGCGATTACCTAAAGTTCAGCATTTTTCCAAATTTTCTCCGAAATTCACGTAATTAGTACACCCCTTTTTTATTTTTATTAGATTGCCCATTTTATTACCTTTTCAAAAAGGTCCAACATGTCCACGTAGAGAAAATATGTAGAAATTTATACATAGAAATCCTCTCGGAGAATATTATAAAAATCAACAAATTAAAGAAATTAAACTCAAATTAATTCTAAAATGCTTTGTATTACATTTAAAAATAATTACAATAAATCTTGATAAGTAGCAAAAGCCGTTCAAAATGTTTACCGCCACTTTGTTTGTTGGCATACATCCAAAGCGGCGGTGAACATTTTGAACGACTTTTGTTACTTATCTCCTTCTAAGTCTCTGTTTAAGGCGCATTGCAGCCAGCCTCTCCCATATTTTCGTCGCTGTATTCCCAATTCGGCTAACTAAATCCTTCCTATTGTTAACTGGGCTTAAATAAACTTCATCCTTCATTGTTCCCCATAAGAAAAAGATCAATGGGGTAAGTCCTGGAGATCCAGCAGGTCAAGGAATCGGTACACCTCGTCCAATCCAGCGGTTAGGAAAATTTTCACTTAGTAATACCTTTACAATGTTAGCCATATGCGCTGGTACTCCATCGTGTTGGTGAAACATTCCCCTAAGATTACCATAGGGATTTCCTCTATTAGATCTGGAAGTGTATTCTTCAAAAAGTCCGCATAAATGTCGCGTTCCAGAAGCCAAGTGCTAAATTCCAGTTTTCTCTCGGAATCTCCTTCTAGTAGACCTTGGACTGAGTTATGGTGATATCGACGTAATCCCTGTCGATGGCCGCTGTATGCAGATTCACAGGGGGACCAACGCGTTAACAAATTTTAACTAATTTGTTGGCGTGCCGTAACTGTGGATACTGTAGGAAGTCCGGATCTCCCTCCACGTGGGGCGGCTGGTAACAGTCAGGTAGTTTACTATAGACTGGCTAATGATGACTGGCGGAGAGACAGTTACTCTCTTGATCAAACTCCCCCGGTCCAGGGTGTTGAGCGTTGAGGTATGTCAGGATGTCTGGAATTATAAGTTGACGTGGGGGCGTAGTCCCTTTATTTTGAGCGTCCAAAATCCTAAGTCCTCTTTGTATCTAATGGGTAAGATACATTTTATTTTATAATAAAAAAAAATTAAATATTTTAGTTTTAATTTTTTATTTCATTTCAATACTACCAGTCCGGTTGTTCTGGCTAGACTAAAAATTATTTACATTATTTTTGTATCCTACTTTACGTTATATACATAGATAGTTTGTTAAAATTTTCTTTGTATTGAGTACAGTATTTTATTGTCAATCAATAAATGATTACGATAATTTTTAAAGTGTTTGTGTTTCACACTATTCAAATTTTATCGAAGTGTACAGGTTGATTAAAATATTTTTGACAGTACAGTCTAATTGGATATTATTGAAGTAGATTTTTAATACTAATATTTTATTAATAATATAATCAAAATAATAAACTTTTACTTAAAATATAATATATTAAATTTGCAGCTACTGCTACAAGCGTCTTCCGTGCCTATTGGATAGTTTGCAGCTGGGGGCAACTAAGGCCAACACGGTGACTCTCCCCAAAGAGTCCTGTGAAAGCTACAAGTAAACCAAGGTCAAGGAAGCCACTAAACAAAGGAATACGCTGGTGATCGGAGCAGACGCCAACGCTCATCATATAGCCTGGGGCAGGTCGGACGTCAACGAAAGGGGTGAGTTACTTTTTTATTTTATTCTTGGAACTAACCTCCAGATTTGTAATGTGGGTGCAGAACCCACTTTAACTAACTCAGTTAGGCGGGAAGTTCTAGACATTACCTTAGTCTCAGAACAATCCGCCCACTTAATAACGGAGTGGAAGGTATCCAAGGAACCATCCTTCTCCGACCATGCCTATATTGAATTTGGAATAACACTTCACAAGATGATGTGCCCTCCCTATAAAAACCGGCTAAGGACAAACTGGGACCTCTACAGGATGGTCCTCAGTAATAGTCTGCCTACTACAGATCCACCCGTAATTGACAGTTATGAAACCCTTGACAAGGTGGTACACACTTTGACACTTGCGTATAATGAGGCGACACAAATTTCCTGCCCCGATAGGGTCCCTAGAGGCAAGCCCAAACCTCCGTGGTGGTCGAGTGAGATCATGACCCTAAGAAAGAAGTGTCGTAAGCTTTTTAACCAAGCGAAAAAAACTAATGTCTGGACTTCTTATAAAGAATGCCTCAAACAATTTAAGAAACTGATTAGGAAAGCGAAATGATCCTGGGCTTCTGTAATAAAATCGAAAGCTCCTCTGAAGCGAGTCGTTTGCGGAAAATCCTCTCAACAGCGCCCATCACCCCAAGCCTCCTGACCAAGAGTGATGGTAGTTGGACTTCATCCAGTCTTGAGTCGCTGGAGCTACTTGTAAACACTCACTTTCCTGGTTGCTCGGCGACCAGAAGAGTAGTGCTGCAGGATACTCCAAGCGACCATGAACTGGTCCACAGGATACTTGATGAAATAAAACTGAAATGGGCGATACGAAGTTTCAAGCCCTATAAATCACCGGGATTGGATAACATCATCCCAGCTGAACTACAACTAGCTTTCGAGATTACACTCTTATGGAACTTAACTCTGAATGAGTTGCTCATATACCTGGAGTTATCCGGTCACAAGGATATTGCCTATGCCGATGATATTGCCCTGTTATGTTCAGGAAAGCATCCCAATACACTGGCTGAGGTGTTACAATAACTTACCTGGAAGCCTAACATCCAAGAAAGAGTACGGAAAGCTACAGTAGCGCTGTACTCGTGTAAGAAGGCTGTAGGGAAAAGATGGGGTATGGAACAACGCATTGTGATCTGGCTCTATACAAGTGTCATATGGCCTATGCTCATGTATGGGGTGATTGTCTGGAGGCCGGCACTAAATATAGCAACCCATCTCAAAGCAATGGACAAAGTTCAGAGGATCGCAGCACTGCTGATAACAGGTGCCCTGAGAACCACACCTTCCAAAGCCCTGAACACTATTCTCCACATTCTACCGTTGGATCTCTTTGGTAAGCAAACCGCATCATCAGCCGCCATTAGGCTTAACTCAATCCAGACCTGGAAGCGAACTGATTTCGGTCACTCCAAAATATTGCACAATAGAACTGCCGGCAATATCGACTACACCTCGCCCAAGCCTTTCTTTGGAGCAAAATTCGATTCCTACTTTTCCACCAGATCGGAGTGGGAGAAAGGTCCTCCCCAATGGGAGAACTCAGTGCATCTCTACACTGACGGCTCCAAATTGGATGGCAAAGTGGGTGGAGAAATATTATCAGAACACTCGACCTCGATGTCTCATTTCGCTTACCTGACTACTGCAGCGTGTTTCAAGCAGAAGTCATGGCTATAAAAATGGCTGCGGACCGCTTGAATCAACTAGCGCTACCTACAGACAATGTATGTATTTTCACAGACAGCTATTAAATCCCTTTCGGGAGTATACACAACCTCCAAAACGGTTATAATATGTCGCTCAACACTAAATGACATAGCTGAGCATCTGAAAGTGCGGCTCATCTGGGTGCCTGGACATAGTGATATTCAGGGCAATTGCAGAGCCGACGAACTAGCGAGAATCGGTACCACACGTCCTGATTCGGACATTAACCACCAGCCGGGTAAACCGCTAGCTACATGCAAAATGGAGCTCTCACAGGAGGCTCTCAATATTGCTAATAATAACTGGCAAGAAGAACACACCTGCCTGATTTCCCGACAGATATGGCCAAAGCTTGACCTTAAGCGGTCAAGAGGGCTCATCCTACTCGGACGCAAAAAAATTAGCAATACAGTAGCCGTTATCACGGGTCACTGCCTCATAGGTAGACACGCCGATAGGCTGGGCGTGCCCTCAAACGACTTCTGTAGGAGTTGCCACGACGAGGAGGAAGAGGAAACCATACTTCACCTCCTCGGTAGCTGCCCGGCCCTAGCCAACCGTTGGAACCGGTTTTTGGGCTCCTCCTTCTTCACAGAGCTAACCGAGCTGGGCTCCACAGATGTCAGAAACCTGACTCGATTTATCGGGAGTTCAAAATGGTTCCCGACGACGAACTAAGGATGAACATCCTTCACAACCCAGTCAAAGTAATACTGACTTCCCGTGAAGTTCGGTGCACAGGGGACAGAATGTTAACCCTCCTATTCCTTAGGTTATTTTATGGGGTTGTTAATTACAAGCCTAAATGTGGTAGCACAAAGGGCCTCTTAGGCCTAAGTGTGCCTTCTTAGGCAGCCACTTTAACCTAACCTAACCTAATCCCTGTCAATAAATAACCCTCCAAACCTTAGATGACAACAATCTTAATCGCCTTGGGACTCGTTTCGTGCTCGTCTCAGGGTTTTGCCTCACGATGGTGATTATTTGCTGCTCGACGTCGGCAGAAGTTCCCGAAGTTTCGGGTCGTGTCTCCATGTCGTGTGAAGTTACACTTCTTGTTACTCTTAACCTTTGGAAAGTCCGTGTAAATAGCCCTCTTTGGGGTGCTCACCGGTTAGGGAATCTCCTCTGATATTCCAGTTCAGCCGCTCTCTCTTTTCCGTCTTTTACACCATAAATGTAAATAATATCAGCGTATTCCTCAAAATTTTTGCTTAAAAACACCCGTACTTATTGTTTTTCAACTATGATAGGTATTCTTGCTGACTTACCCTTTTTCATAGCAAAATTTTCATCAGGTGCGAGTAACAGAACAAGTGTGAATTCTATTAAGAATGGTGTCATAATTACATGGCGTGCCAAAATGAGCGGGGTGATAGATCTCAACTAGACGAACAAAAAATTGTATGGAAGTGGGGGGGGGGGGGGGGGCAATCTCAACCGTTTGTGAGTTACAGGGTAATTCATAAATTTTAGTTTTTCATGGTATGCACATTACTCTTTTATATTTATCTCTTGATCTACCCAACACAGCCCCATCAGACAAACGCTTAAAAACACCCATCCTTTCCAAAAATGTCAACACTACTGATCTAACTCCTGCCATTGCACGTACAGTCACTTCCAAAATGAACAAAAAAATGGTTTGCGATTATCTAAATTTCAGAATTTTCCCAAATTTTCTCCGAAATTCATGTAATTGGTACACCTCTATTTTACTTTTATTGGATTGCCCATCTTATTACATTTCCAAAAAGGTGCAACATGGCGAGGAAACACAGGATTAGAAAAACCGCATCCTTAGAACTCCCTAATTAATTTATTGCACTTAAGGTAGGAAATTCTTTAAATAAACAAAATTTTTAAGATGAATGGTCACTGTTGATGGCATTTATAGCTCCAGCCATTTATACCTGGAAGAAATATCATCAGTACTTACCTGACGTAACTCATCTGCACTGAAGGCTGAAGAACCCACCTTACTTCAACATAATTTAAAAATTGACATTGTTATACTATACTAAACTTTAATTTGTCTAAATGAATTTTAATTATATACTCACCTTAGTTTGTTTACTGACCTTGAACAAAAGAATCACAAAATATTTGTCAATAATGTACCCCAAGCAAACACGACAAAAGCGCATGATAAATCATTGCTCCAGCAAAAATGCATTTGTTTACTTTGTTATTGCCGAAATCATCAGTTAGATTCAGTAGTCAAGTTGCCTCGAGTTTGCTTGGGTGATCGAGTTTGATTCAGTGTCTCGAAATTAGCTGTTCAGTTCAGACCTAAAAATAGCAATAAAGTTTGGATTTTGTACAAGGGCGTTTGTAATTGTTTTACCTGACCGAGGTAATTAGAAGCAAGTGGCGGTGTACCTGATACAATAAATACAGGAGAAGTGTATTTAGGCAAAGACAAATTAAACATTGGTCCTTCACATCCGGATTTTGGATTAAAGTTATTTATCAGCGCATGGATTAACGGTTCAAACGATATCAACGCATGCAGTACATTTTTCATATGGATTATCAGCGAATTTAAGGGTAAAGTGTGCAGGATCGAAAAGAATATTCTTTGGTAAATTTATATCAATCAGCAGCTCAGTAAATTTATGTCAAAAGGAATTCGGTATGTACAATTCACAGCTTATTATATTAACTCGATAAAGAAGCATGTGCGCATATGAAAAAGACTAACAATTTCTTTTAAAATCAATTTATTCACTGAAAAATGAGCTTAGACATTAAGACTGGTGATTCGAAATTCTTTGTGAACAGTAAAGTGGTAAACTATTAGTATTTAGTTTCGTGCATTTCGTTCATAACGGACAAAATAACGTGATTTACATACAAAAGTGATAAAAGCAGTTAATTAGCCGTAGACTGGGAAGTCTACTACGGGAGTTAGTAATTTACTAAGTTGCCGCTCATAGTTCGCAGTATTGTTCTGGTGCATTCTTTTGCCTTCGTCTTGGTGGAATAGGGATTTTTTTGATCGTCTTTGTTGTAAGACATTTTCTTGCTAAAATGGAAGGACTCATAGAAATACAGGAAGACGCATTAAAGCAACTTGGCAAATTTCAAGCTAATCTTTCTAAGTTACCCCTCGAACGTCGTACAGTTGACCAATATTCAGGTAGATTAGACACTCTTAATAACAAGTGGTCAAATTTCCAAAGTTGTCACAAAGAAATTATCACGTTAGCCTCAAAGGACAAAGATTACAAACAAAGACCATACTTCATCAATGATTCGTACACCGCGTTTGAAGAAACTTACTTCACGATATACAGTGATACTACTCTCGTGAAGCTCCCGCGGATCGAAATTCCCAAATTTAGTGGAAGCAATTATGATTGGATATTGTTTAGAGATTTGTATGTTTCCTTAATTCACGATAACTCGATGCTATCTAAAGTCCAAAAGCTCCATTATCTCAAGTCGAATTTGAGTGGAGAACCTGCTCAACTGTTACGCCACATTCAGATCGCTGAAGTAAATTATGATCAAGCTTGAAAGAGTTTATCAGACCGCTATGAAAATAAGCGTGCCATAGTAACCGCTCTATTATCTACTCTTACTTCCCAGACGGCCCTTGCACAAGAATCCGCCATTGGTATTCGCAAACTTTTAGACCCGACAGCAGAAATCTTTTTCCGCCGTATTTTTCGCCGCTTGCGTTTTGGTATTGTTTATTTTGCTTGTGTCTTCGCTACTTCCTTTGTTGATTGTTTTTTATTTATAGACGATATTTTGTTTATTTTTTCATATTAATTATGAGCTCTTGCAAGGCTTGTTTGAAGAAAATTTTAAACAATGCTATTATTTGCGATGGCATTTCTGGCAATTCGTTTCACCCCACTTGCCTAAAGCAGAGTATGAAATCGACTTCGGCTTGTAATACGACATGCAAGGAATGCACCAATATCAAGCCGTGTCACGCACTTAGATTGATGAAAAGTATCGTCGACAATATTTTTCCTGAACAAAAATACATTGCCAATGGAATGACTGCCATCAACTCGAGCCTTTCTGGCTTTGAGTCTTTATTTGAAGATATTGGCACTTTAAATCGAAAAACTGACGACATCATTAGGGCTCTGGTTAAGTCCAACGATAATTTTATGACATGCTTCTTAGCAGATATCACGAGCTCTCGCAGAGATTTTCTACTATGTCCAGCTCCATTTATGATATGTACGGCATTCGTCCATTTCCAGTTACAGACTCCTCAGGCGGTTGGCTGCATTTCTTCTGGTGTCTCAGCGCCGGCCAATGGCTCCCGCTCTTCTAGACAGGGCCCTGAACTGAATACTCTGGAGCCGGCTTCTGCCCCTAATGCATATGGTCCGGATCCGATTGTGGGCAACAACATCAGCAGTTTACGGCCAGCTAAGATCCCCAAGTACATTTTCATATCTAGAATTCATCCCGAAACTACTGAGGACGAGGTCATCGCCCATCTTCTTTCTCGCACTGGCGCTGCACCGGGCACTGTTGCATGTATAAGGATTGGTTCCTAACGCAATCGTTCTGGCTGTTCTTTTACTTCATCGTTCAGAGTGCTGGTTTCGGAGGATTTATTCAATGAAGTTTTTTCTCCTAAGATTTGGCCCCGCAATTCCATTGTGCGAGAATTTGTCTCAAGAACTCGACTTGGCTTGGCCGATGAGTCCTCAAAAACGGATTTTGTAATGATTTACTACGCAAACGTAACTGGTCTTCGTTCCAAAACGGCTAGGCTCTTTAATGGCTCAAACGATCTTTGCTTCAACGTTATTTGTTTGACGAAAAAGTGACTGTGTCAGGGAATTCTAGATGCGGAGCTGTTTAGCTCTGAGTACATTGTTTTTCGCCGTGACCGTTACGCTGATTTGCTTGATACGTCCGTCGGCGGACATCCCGAACTCCAAAGAATTGGAGGTTTTATGTATCGCTATTAGACTGCCTGGTAAAACTGTGTTCATTTCGACCGCTTATATTCCTCCAGGTTCTCCGTCTAATATTTATGAAAGGCTTGCCTCCTGCTTGGATGACCTCTCACACGCCTTCATGCCTTCTGATGAATTATTGCTTTTGGGTGACTTTAACCTGCCTGATGTTGGCTGGGAGCTCTCACACTCGGATGATGGCTTGGTTTCTTCTTTTCGGTATGCCAATCAGTTTTCTTTTTCTTTTATAGATAGCCTTACATCTTCAGGTTTAACACAGACTTGCAGTATATCTAATGATCATGGAAGGTTCCTCGACCTCGTTTTTCTACTGGTAAAACGATGCTTGGTGCCCATTGTTCCTGAGTCGTGTCATCACCCTGCGCTTCATATTGCTTTTTTCATTGATCCAGTTATGATGGCGTCTTGTGTACCAGATGACATTTGTTATAACTTCAGTAAGGCTGACTTCTCCGTAATCAACAACTGGCTTTCAGCTTGTGATTGGAGTAGAGTCCTCAATGAACGAGACGTTAATGTGGCCGTAAGATCTTTTGTATGAATTACTGTCTATCTGTTTTACTTATTGTGTACCTATTTCTAAATCGAATAACTTATGTTCTAACCAACCTTGGTTTGAAGGTTCCTTAAAATATTTAAGGAATGTTAAACGTAAGGCCTGGAAGAGGTTTTGTTCCTCTAGGAGCGACGCTGTCTATTTAACTTATTCCAATTTATGCAGTCAATTTTTATCTGACTGAGTGTCTTATTATAATTATATTTACAGAATGAAAGCGTCCTTACGAGTTGATCCTAAGCGATTTTGGACGTTCGTGAACTTGAGGCGCAATTCTGATGGCTATCCATCTTCTTTGTCTTTCGGAGACAGCGAAAGCAATGAGCCCTTGACGGTAGCAAACCTTTTTGCCGATTTTTTTAAAACTGCGTTTTGGACGATGCCTGTGATATTAGCTTTAAGGATTTTACCCGTTTGACGAAGTTTCCACCGACTTCTCTCGAATCCAAAGACTTGACGAAGTTACGATTTTGAAGAAAATCTCTACCTTGACTGATAGTTTTTCGATTGGTCCTGACGAAATCGCCGCCTCACTCGTGAAAAGATGTGGTTCCGTTCTTGCTCCTATTCTGTGTTATTTATTTAATCTCTCAACTCGTTGCGGTGTTTTTCCGAAAGCTTTGAAAACCTCATTAATTATTCCCCTTCACAGAAAAGGTGATAAATGTGAAATCTCGAACTAATTGACTAATTAATCGAACGAATTGCCAATCTTTGTTGTATATCCAAGATTTTTGATGCACTTATTCGCGATGTTCTATACTTGCACTGCAAGCCGTTTTTGCAGCCGTTTCAACATGGCTTCATTAGGGGTAAGTCAACTGCCACCAATTTATTGGAATTTTCGAACTTCCGTATTTCTGCAATTGAAGGTGGTAAGCAAGTTGACTGTACTTTTACTGACTTCAGCAAAGCTTTCGATAGAATAAATCATAGAATTCTAGTTCTCAAACTCTCTTTTCTTGGGTTTCCACGAGTTTTTGTAAATTGGATTCATTTGTACTTGTCTGAACGCACTCAGCGAGTTTCTTTTTGTGGAGCTCTGTCTGATGATTTTCAACACTTCCGGTGTACCGCAGGGCTCCCACCTTAGGCCATTGTTATTTATAATTTATATTAATGATATATCTACGATACTGTATCACTCAAATATTCTTTGTTATGCCTACGACGCTTAGATATTTTGCACTGTGTCTGACAATGCTGATTGCCTACTTTTAAATTCTGACTTGAACGCCTTTCATAATTGGTGTTCCATTAACGACCTTTCCCTAAATATCGGCAAGAGTACATCAATTTCTTTCTCACAAAAAAGGTCTCCCCTTCAATTTAACTTTACCATAGAGGTTTGTCCTTTAACAAGAGTTACTAAGACTAAGGATCTAGTTGTCTGGCTCAATTCTCAATTTTCTTTCGATGATCAAAGGAATTTGATGACCCTTACATTACAAAGCTCTTATATTGCACTTTCTTCTGGAACATGCCTCTCCAGTCTGGTGACCGCTCTAGATGTCACATATCAATCGCATTGAAGCTGTTCAACGGAGGTTCGTTAGGTTCGTTCTTCGAGGCCTTCCTTGGAATAACTTCTGTATATAACCTCCTTATGTTGATAGACTTGAACTCCTGCGCCAGGAACCTTTTTGCTTTCGACTGCATTCGTAGGTCCATAGACTCTTCTGTTCTCTTGGCTTGTTTTGGCATATCGGTTCCGGCTTCAGTTACCTTTTCATCGCACTAATTATGGATTTAATGAGCCTATCACATCGATGTCGCGATTTTTTAATTCCTCTTTTGATTGCATTAATTTTCATCTATTGCGTAATCATGTGAGGAGTCAGCTTTGTTGAGGTTGCGTTCTAAAACCGCGCAGCTTTTCTCCTCTTCCTTAGCGTCCAATGCCGACATTATCTGCCTGACTGAGACCTGATTGTGCGCCGGAATCTCTGACTCTGAACTGTTCGGCCCTGAGTTCCAGGTCTTTCGTCGGGATCGCCATTTATCTGACCCGTGTTCACCTGTTGGTGGTGGGGTTCTGTGTGCGGTTAAGGGGGGGTCTCTCGTGTTCGGTCGTTGACATCTCGGATTCCCGCGATCTCGAGCTCTCTTATGTGTGGTAACAAGATTTCCCACCAGAAGCTTGTTTGTTATTACTGCTTATATTCCGCCTTCTTCACCCTCCATTGTGTACGAACTGCTTGCGGCGGCTGTCGACAGTTTGTCCGACTCCTTGCTTCCCTCGGACAACCTTGTACTCGTTGGTGACTTTAACTTGTCCTGCATTGGTTGGGTACTTTCTCCTGACGCTGATGGTCTCGCTCCCTCGTTCATGACTACTCCCTAATTTGTTTTGTCCTTTCTAGACTCTTTAGCCGCTTCGAACCTGGCTCAATGCTGTGACATTACTAACGATTCAGGTAGATTTCTGGACCTTGTGTTCTCGTCTGACCACGACTGTACGTCTGTTATGAGATGCGTGACTCCCTTGGTTCCTGAATCAGGTCACCAAATGCACTTCTGATTGTCATGTGTTTTGACACCGCTGACACGTCTCCCTCCCTATATGGGGACCTCTACTTTAACTTTAAACGGGCTGATTTCACGTCTATGAATAACTGGCTTCTTTCTTGTGATTGGTCGAGCGTGCTGGCGGAGTGCGATATCGACCTGGCTGTGAGCGCTTTTTACGATATCCTTTACGCTTGTTTTACCCTGTTTGTTCCCGTCGGCACTTCTCGATCGGGTTCACCTCACTTGTTTCGGCCCCGGCTTGACCGCACCTCACGACATCTTAGAAACTTAAAAAGTAAAGCTTGGAAGAGATTTTGTGCTTCTGGAAGCCGTGATGACTACTTGGCTTATTCTGAGCTCTGCCAGCGTTTCTCCGCTCGGATACAGAATTTTTATGCCGAATACTTGTCTAACATGAGAGCTACGCTGCGTAATGATCCTAAACAATTCTGGAGGTTCATCAATTCGAAGCGTAATTGTGACGCTTATCCTTCCTCCTTGAGGTACCATGACTGTGAGAGCGATGATTCGTTCACTATTGCTAATTTCCTTGCGGAATTTTTCCGAACTTCATTCTGTGATTCCACCTGTGATATTTCCACCCCTGACTTTGCCCATCTGACGCGGCTCCCGCCTACTTCCCTTGAGCCTAAGGATTTAGATTTGACGGCTTCTCGAGCGGTCCTGATGGTATTCCCGCTTGCTTCTTGAAGAGCTGCCAACTGCCTCTTGCGGGTGCTCTCTGTTATCTGTTTAATCCGTCCCTGCGTTCTGGCCGTTTCCCCGAACTTTGGAAGACTTCTGTTTTGATCCCACTCCATAAGAAGGGCAGTAAGTCTGATGTTTCCAAATATCGACCGATTGCCAGCCTATGTCATGCTGCGAAGGTTTTTGAGTCCCTTGTCAGTGACGTACTTCGATTCCACTGTAGTCCTTTTTTGCGGTCTTTCCAGCATGGCTTCCTTAAGGGAAAATCGACGACTACAAAAATCCTTGCACTTGTTATCTATTCTCTGCCGACCATCGAGGCCGGTAAGCAGGTGGACTGTGTATTTACAGATTTTAGTAAGGCCTTCGATCGGATTGACCATGGTATCCTAATCTATAAACTGTATATTCTCGGGTTTCCTCATTGCTCCGTCGAATGGCTGTCCTCTTACCTTACCGGTCGTACACAGCGAGTCCTATTTTGAGGTGCTCTTTCCAACCAAATTTTTGCCACCTCGAGGGTGCCTCAGGGATACTACCCTTGGCCCGCTCCTGTTTATCATATACATTAATGATGTTTCGCTCCTGTTGTCTAACAGCAAAATTCTGTGTTACGTAGATGATGCTAAGATTTTACGTACTGTTACCTGTGAGTCAGATTGCAGTCTTCTGAACTCAGACTTGGCTTCATTCTGTGACTGGTGTTCGCGCAACCGCCTTCCTTTAAACACCGGAAAGTGCACCGTTATGACCTTTCCCGTAAAAGATCTCCTTTCCTTTTCGACTATACTGTCGATGGTGTTGTCCTGGGTAGAGTTGACGGGATCAAGGACTTAGGTGTGGTCCTTAACTCTCGTCTTGCTTTCGACGACCACGTGGACTCGATCGTTGCTAGGGCAAGTTCGATGTTGGGTTTTGTTAAAAGATGGTCTAAGGAGCTTGATGATCCCTACTTAACCAAACTTCTCTACTGCACATTCGTCAGGCCATTTCTGGAATACGCCAGCCCTGTGTGGTCCCCCTACTTTGCCGTTCACGTCAATCGCGTCGAGGCTGTGCAGCGCAGATTCCTTAGGTTTGCTCTCCGTGAACTTCCCTGGATTAATCCTTTGCTTCTTCCCTCTTACCACGATCGTCTGTGTCGACTCCCTCGAGAAGAGGCGTAATATTGCTAAAATAGTATTTTTGTTCGATTTATTGCAGGGAACGATAAACTCGCCTGAATTGCTGGAGGCCGTTAATATCTCAATCCCGCAGCGCTCCTTAAGAAATTGAGACTTCCTGTACATCCCAGGTCATCGAACTCTATATGGGATGCACGAGCCCATCACGTCGATGTCTGGTCTCTTTAATCAACATTTTGCCGAATTCGACATGGACTTCTCAAGGCTCCGCTTGAAGTGCTTGCTCAGGCAGCGCCTAGGTTGATGCGGGCGATATGAGTTGACTGCTTCCCTGCAGTTATCTTCTTATTTTTAGTTTTAATTATAATTTTGTATACTCCTGTATTAGTCAGTTTTTGACGAACCTGTTTTGAACAAATAAACAAATAAACGTTTTGCTTTTTACTTTTCACTTTGTGTACTTTTAACTTTTTATTTGCCTTTTATTCACTTTAGCACTTTTGTTTTCTGTATTTATATTTTGCGAATTCTCTCCTTATTCTTTGTTTTTATATGATTTGCTATACTCTTTTTATTTTGTTTTTTTTGTAGTAATGAGCACATTGATGAAATATTTTGAATAAAAAAATTACCTCACCACGATGCTTTAAAGCCATGAAATTCAACTACGAATGTTAGGGCCGTTTTCAACGCATCAGCATCATCCACTTCGGGCTATTCACTTAATCAAAAGCAACTTGTTGATCCTGCAGTACAAAGGGACCTATTGCCCATACTTCTCACGTTCAGATCCTTCAAGATTGCTGTGGTAGCTGGCATAGAAAAGATATATAGACAAGTTCTTTTACACAAAGAATATCGAACTACCACCGGATATTATTGCGTACATATCCAAGTAATCAAGCGCAATATTTATGGTTAAGAACAGTGACTTACGGCACATCAGCGGCATTATTTTAGCCACGCGGGTATTAAAACAGCTATTGAGTTTAGCCGAAAAGGCTTTAACTCAAAATGTGTATGTCGATGAGTTACTGGGTGAGAAAACAACGTAACAGTGGCTGCCCAGTTATATTCAGAATTAACAGTATTATTACAGATCAGAGGATTTAAATTACTCAAAGGGGCATCAAACTCAACGAATTTCGTAAACTTAGTTCCTGCAGAATACCGTAAAAATTCATCATGAAGGATCTCGGAACTTACTCGGACTTAGTTGAATGCCTTCCGTTCCTTGGGCTCCCGTCAGTATTTGTTTTAAAATTCTTCTGCAATAACTCTGAATAAAAAATTATGACTGCGACAAAGTATACATTGAGTTCCAAGACAAATGGAAAAACTACGCAAGAATCTCATCTACTTGCAAAGTCTACGTATTCCTGTACCCACAACAACCCTTGAGTTGCATGGATTCTCAGATGTGTCAGAGAATGCTTATTCAGCAGTTATTTACAGTAGAGGAATTTTAGAAAATAGCATTGTAAACATCAATTTGAGTGCTGCAAAAACCAGAGTATCGCCGATAGAACAAGTACCAGTAGCAAGATTTGAATGATGTGGAGCACTGTTATTAGCCAAGTTGATGGAATTTGTTAAGTTATGTCAGTTAAGTTATCATCTCAACCCCGCAGACGGAAATGCTTAGTATTAATCATAATCATAATAATGCTTTATTCAAGAGTACAAAGATACATTAATTATCTTAAAGTGTACAAAGTAAGATGGTTCAATTAATTAATATTGATGGCTACTACAAATTTAAAGATTAAACAAAAATAAAAATAAAAATAAATGTAAACGCTATGACCTCATGAATTGAGAACGAAATTACGTTAACTACAATATAGCAAAAAAAGAAGTAAAAGAACTAGTGAAAAAGCGAAAAAAAAGAGCAACGATCGAGAAAAAAAGAAAAACAAAAAGCGAAACAACCCCCGATGTGCGTCATCACTCAGAAAATATTGGCCTGCGCTATGGATCTACTAAAAATTCCGCTGGAAACCGTGCGCTGCACGTCACTTGGTAACCGATTCCACAGTCGAGCACACTGAACGAAGTAAGAACGCTCACCAAACTGACTCCTGCACCGCGGGATCAAAAGGTTTAAATGTCTGTTCGATTCTTAGAATAAAGAACTAGAGGAAAGGACATCATTCGCAAAAATGTAAGCATTTTTCTACATGTGTAGAACCCAAGCGATGTGTGCGTTTCGAACATGAAAGTAGTAAAATTATGCTTGTATACAGGAGGGACCAACTCATTTTGATAATATTTTAAATTAGGTGTTTTTAAAATATATTCTGATAACACTTTTAATATAATATTACTTTGCCCGACCATATTTTATTAATTTAATTAATTTTACTATTTAAAAACACTTTGCTTATGCCCCCAAATATTTCAGTACTACGGAGACGACTTTGATTCCTAGGCGACATTCGGTCCAATTTGACAATTCAGGCGTCATTCTCCCTTACACCACTCGCCACTTGGCCAAGAAGAAAAATGCTTATCACACGTACAGGGTTTTTACTTAAGATAGCCCTTCCTCTCGTTCTTTATTCTAAGGTTCGATTGCAAGAACTGTAACCTCTCAAAGAGATATACTGGCTGCCTAAGGTAAATGAGCTTGTGGAGAAATATCAGGATACGAAAAGCGAAATATGTATCCAAATTGCATCCGAGAAGAGAGTTAGAATACATTGATATATGACTATTGCGGGGAAGTTTGTAGACAAATCTAACCACATCATTAAATGCAACATTAATTTTGAGTCAAGAACCGGAAATATAATACTCGCATATGTAAAATGGGGAATAATTAATAATTTAACAAGACGGCTGCGTAAACTAAACGAAAGGATGCTAGAGCTTAGCCAGAGCTGCCTCAAACAGCCATAAATTTTTCCCATTATGCCCTTTATGTAGCTGCAGCACGAGAACCTTGTATTGAGTTCAACACCCAGATTTCTGACAGTGTCCCTATAAGGGAGAACTACCCCGTTTAATAATATTGGAGATAGCAAATTAGAGTCAATCCCATTTCTGTAAATAGCCAGACAGTTAGATTTGCTTGGGTTAAGTACCAAGTTATTTAGTATGGACCATTCATGTATTCGCTGAAGTTCGTCGTTGAGCCGACAGACACAGTCCTCGACTAATCCTATTGGCCTGCTGAGATATATCTGAACGTCAACTGCATATAAGTATATAAGGGCATCAAGAACTACATCAGGTAGGTCATTAATATACAAGCTGAACAACAGAGGCCCTAAAATGGATCCCTGAGGTACGCCGCACCTGAGTAGTTCGACCTCCGATTGCTCATCCTTAACCCGAAAAATTGACTCCGTTCATGTAAAAAGCTTTGGATAAACTTGATAGCCGTCGAAGAGAACGAGAAACGACGGAAAAGCTTTGTTAGCAAGTTAAAGTGATTAATAGAATCAAAAGCCTTGCTAAAATCAAGTAAGACAAGGATTGTTAGGCAATCCTCACCGAGTGACTCATGTATATCAGATGTGACCCTCAATAAGGCAGTCTCACAACTGTGAGAGCGGCGGAATCCTGACTGCCAAGTCGATATCATAGAATTTCTGCTGACGTGGTCCAGAATTTGCATGAATATAAGTTTCTCAAAAATCTTGCATAAAAAACAAAGCAAACTGATAGGACGAAAATCACTCATATGCAAAGCGGTAGACTCTTGGGAATAGGAACAACGACAGCCCGCTTCCACTGCTTAGGAAACTGGGAGGTAGTGAAACAGTGATTGAAGATGTGTGTTAAAACAGGTAATAATCCCGCAGCTATTAATTTGAGAAATCGGGGAGGTAACCCATCAGATCCCACAGCATTAGATTTAATTGATTGCAATGTTGAAAATACTTCCACGGCATCAACACACCGAAAGGCAAATCCATCGCTAGGGAAGTCTTCCATGAAAGAATTGAGGCCTGTCATAGGAGCTGCTGGTGTCGGGATAGCTGCAAAGAATTTATTAAGCTCATTAGGATCAATATTGATTTCAGACGATTCCCGACTATAAACGCCAAAGTTGCGAATATTTCTCCATAAATTTTTAGGTGGAAGATTGGAATTAAATTTATCACTGAAATAAGCTCTTTTCGCAGATCGACTTTTAGCGATCACCTTGTTACGTACTTTTTTGTACCTTGTGAGCATCTCAGGATTGCGCGTTAGTCTATATCGGCCAAGAAGAAAATCTCTTTCAGCCATAATGCCACGCAGCTCACTTGTTAACCAAGGACATCTCGTAGCCTTAACACGAACACTACGAATCGGAACATGATCATTATAGAGGTCAGTAAGAGTTTGCACCAGAATATCTACTTTATGATCAGCAGAGTTGGCTGAATAAACGTTTTCCCACGTCAGCTCACAGGATTCAGTCAAAAGACGCTCGACATCGATACCTTTAAAATCGCGATAAGTTATTACCGATTCATTAGGCAGTGCCCTCGACCTAAGGTTAAAGTTGAGGAATAAAATGTCATGGTCAAATTCACTTGGAGGGCTAATTTGAGTATGGAATAAAACTTTGTCAGAGTCACTTGTAAGCAAATAGTCGAGAAGCGATGGGTAAAATGAATTAAAATAAGTAGGCTGGTCATTAACCCTTTCCAAATTTAACGTTTTGAAAAGATATTGCAAGTTAGTAGTATAAATATGTATGTTCTGCCTCAAATGTGCAATGTGCACCTTAAAATTGGTTAAATTGTGAGGGAAATCGAGGTCTGACGTCACATTTTTGCACATTTCACGTGAGGCAGAAACCGCATAACAATTTTTGGATGTGCAGTTTCGGTCTTGTAGGCTACAATTGAGAGATAAGGAAAAGAGATAAGGATTGTCGGTCATCTTGGATTTTCGGTCTTGTAGGATACAATTGAGAGATAAGGAAAAGAGATAAGGATTGTCGGCCATCTAGGATTTTGGGTTTTCGGTCTTGTAGGCTACAATTGAGAGATAAGGAAGAGAGATAAGGATGTCGGCCATCTTGGATTTCGGGTTTTCGGTCTTGTAGGCTACAAGGTTGATGATTGTTTAGTAAAATAAGGCACCTGTCGGCCATCTTGGATTTCGGTCTTGTAGGCTACAATTGAGAGATAAGGAAAGGAGATAAGGATTGTTGGGCATCTTAGGAGCAGAAGAGAGATAAGGATGTCGGCCATCTTGGATTTTGGGGTTTTCGGTCTTATAGGCTACAATTGAGAGATAAGGATTGTCGGCCATCTTGGATTTTGGGGTTTTCGGTCTTATAGGCTACAATTGAGAGATAAGGATTGTCGGCCATCTTGGATTTTCGGTTTACGGTCTTGGAGGCTACAATTGGTCTTCTTCTTCTTTGGTTTGCATCTGGACTTAGATCTAAACCGTGGATCTGAACCTAGATTGTTTAGTAAGATAAGGCACCTGTCGGCCATCTTGGATATTGGGTATTCAGTCTTGGAGGCTACAATTGATGTTGAAGATAAGAGTTTGTTGTTTTGAGTTTTAATTACGAAGTACAGCTTTATCAGCTAAATGAAATAACACGAATTTAATTGGAAAACAGAATATTGCGTAATAAAAGATTTCACCACTTTGAGTAAATAGATGAAGATTATTTTTTATTTCTTTTGCAAATTCTTATTTCTATGATATCATTTGTTTTCAAGCAAGTTTTAACATGTTTTTCTGATCGAGCTGTGATTGATAAGCGAGCTGGTGACTGCGTAGAAATTAATAATTTGGCGGCAATGTTAAGGTCGTTGAGTGATAAGGTTTTGTAGATGAATCTGACCTCGTGCTGAAAATAAGAGTTTGTTGTCTTGAGTTTTTAATTACGAAGTACCCCTTTATCAGCTAAATGAAATAACATGATGCGACTTTAATTGGAAGCAGAATATTGTAACCTCGAACTTTAAAAGATTATCATGCAATTTCTTTTCCAGATCTAAATATAGCCATTAATTCGACGTTATATTATTAAATAATTTCGTGTTTTATGCAACTAGCAAGTAAGTCATTCTACCGATTACGTCATCTGGAGCTTGATTACTAGCTAAAATAACACCATTGAGGAATAGCCAAAAGAATTTCTGTAATTAATGGAAAAAAATCTGATGTTTAAAAATAACAGGCATCGCTTTGCATAAATCCGTTAATAAGTAATAAACGTCTAGGTAAGGTAGCTAGAATGGCTTCTTTCGATACTTTGGAGAGGTATTGTGAAGAACTTGCAAAGAAAATAAATATATTTCATAGACTTAAACTTCGTTTCTTTATGATTCAGCCGTGTTAATGTTAATAAGGGAAACCATTGATTCGTAATTATGCTTTAAATTTATATCAAACTAACAGCTAACAAACCCATATTACAACCTTGAACTTCAGATAGAAAGAAGAAATTACCATGATCATTGCGATCGTTGTAGCACTTTCTAAAAATAGTTTCAAAACTATGAATTTAGACTAGGACAAACAAAATCGAGGTAGCTGAAATGTTCTCTTTCGATACTTTAAAGAGATTTATCATGTGAAGTACTTAAGAAAATAAATTTTTTATATGCGTCATGTAACAATAGACCCAAATTGTGATCTCACCGAGTTCAGTTTACTTTGAGTTTGTCATATAATTTTAGCAAATGTCAGCTTCCGGGTTTGTTGCCGTTGCAGCACTTTCTAAAAATAACCTCAAAAACTTTGAATTGGGACGATAGAACAAACAAAATCGAGGTAGCTGAAATGGCTTCTTTTGGTAATTTAGAGAGATTTATCATGTCAAGAACTTAAGAAAATAAAAAAATCTTTTCATAACCATAAACTTCGTTTCTTCTTTTTTCAGCCGCAATAATCTTAATAAGGGAAACCATTTTTTCTTGAATCATAATTATGTTTTAAATTTATACCAAACTGACAGCTAACAAACCCATATGACATTTAAAATTAAATTTTTGTATACGTCATGTAACAATAGACCCAAATTGTGAGCTCACCGGGATAATCGAACGAAAAACTACTATCCCAATGACATTTTCAAAATTTATAGAGAAATGCTTTATTATTCGCATTGAAAGCTTTCTATTAGAAAAGGATGATGAAGGAATTTTGTTGTGATCTCACCGAGTTCAGTTTACTTTGAGTCCATATTTTTTCTTGAATCGTAATTATGTTTTAAATTTAAACCAAACTGACAGCTAACAACCCTATATAACATTTAAAATTTAATTTTTGTATGCGTCATGTAACCTTAGACCCAAATTGTGAGCTCACAGAGGCAAACGAACGAAAAACTACTATCAAAATAACCTTTTCAAAATTTATAGAGAAATGCAGCTGAACCAATTGAAAGAAATTTAACGCGCATTAAACAGGGGCTTTAATAATCGTATTGAAAGCTTTCTATTGGAAAATGATGATGAGAGGTTTTAATATTCGTATTGAAAGCTTTCTATTGAAAAAGGATGATGAAGAAATTTTGGATCTAAACAATTTTTCTACAAAATCAAACCTCAAGTTATAAATCTTCTTGAAGCAAGTTTACAGAAAATCCTCTGAATTAGGCTTAAGGAAATTCATATGTTACTTAGAAGATACATTTCATTATATAATCCATTATAGAAATCTCCAAAAAGTAGTTTAAAGTATGAATTGAAGTTTTCATGCATTCATAGAGCTCTTTGATTCAGACAATGGAATTGATTAAAACAATATATTGATCTTAGTACTTTGCATAGATCAAAAGCTGTTAACACTTTCCGATCTTAAGCTCTTGTGAGGGAATTTGTATTTATCACGATGAATGACACTAATTTTGTGTTCTTAAGTATATTCAAATGTTCAACAGATGCTTACTATTGTCAAGACTTATTCTAATATCGTCATTAAATCTTTTGGTTGGAGCACAGTTCAGGTTATTAAAATTATCACAGTTTAAAAAATGGTTTGTCTTTTACTTTCTTTGCATTTTTAGATTCATATAGATTAGATTTCTCTAGCGTAGAAAAATTAGCGAATAATTCATCTAATGTAATATTAGCCAGATCCTTTTATAAAAATGACGATTTATTTAATTTAATGAATACCTTAATTGCTTTGAAAAATTTAGGGAAAATTCATTGCCTATGCAAAAGTAGTTTGATAATAAATTTACAGATACCAAGTGTTCTGATAATGATTATGCGCATTCAACAAACGTTTGGAAAGCATTTGAATGTAAAATATTTGTAGACTAATTGAAAATATATTTTAAAATGTGAGGTTTTGTTATTAGGGAATATCTTTGAAAATTTTAGACAAATATGTAAAAAAATATGCTTGACCCTTGTCATTATTAAACAGCAACAGGATTATTTTGAGACGCTATGCTTAAATATACATCGATTGAATTACAATTATTAACTGGTGTAAATATGTATAATTTTATAAATAAAAGAATGAGAAGGGGGCTAACACAATGTTCTCGCAGGAATTCTACTGCTAATAATAAGTATATGGAAAATTTTAATCAATCACAAAGCTCAACATATTTAATTTACCTCGATACCAATAATTTATATGGATGGGACATGTCTGAATTCTTACCATATGGAGGAATTTCAATGGTTAGAAAATACGGATATTGATACAATGAGCATTCCTCAAAATTCATATATATATGAAGTAGATTTAGCTTATCCAGAATCACTTTATGACTTACCATTTTGCGCAAATAACATAAGAAGCCCTGAATTAGACTCAAGGAAATTGATAGCTGACTTAGAAGATAAATTTCATTACATAATTCATTATAGAAATCTCCAACAATGTTTAAAGAATGGATTGAAGTTTTCATGCATTCATAGAGCTCTTCGATTTAGACAATCGAACTGGTTAAAACAATATATTGATCTTAATACTTTGCATAGATCAAAAGCTGTCAACACTTTCCGAAAAGATTTTTCAAATTAGGTAATAATGCTCTCTACGGTAAAACAAGGGAAACTGTTGATAAGAGTAGGGATATTATGATAGCTACGGAATGAGCAAGTCGAGGTAAACATTAGGTCTTGTGCTTTAATTACAAAGCCCAATTTTCATAGTATTGCGCAATTTACAGTAAATATGGCATTAGTAGAATTAAGCAAAGTAAAAGTGACTTATAACAAACCAGTTTATTTAGGTTTTGTACTTCTTGAAATATTGAAATTAAAAATGTATAAATTCCATTACGAATTCAGTATGAGGATAGAGTTATGTTAAATTATACGGATACAGATTCCTTTATTTATACAAGTAAAACTATGGATTATTATAGTGATATTTCAGATGAGAGAAATGAAAGATTTGATACTTTAGAATACAGTTCAAACAATCCTTTCTTTTGATTAACATCATCGCGAAAAAACATCCATAAAAATCGTGTGGAGCATAATCGCGCGATATATTTTTTTTCTTGATTACATCTGTTTAAATACTAAAATAGTGTTCACTTATTTCTAATCATTTTTATTCATTTATGAATTTCCTGTTAATTCGTATGTTTTTGATAATCACTATACATATTATCTTTTATTACCAGAAATCGACCTAGGATGAAATATTTTAATTAACATCATCGCGTAAAAACTGCAGCCATATTTATTGTAAATTGCGCAATACTATGAAAATTGAGATTTGCAATTAAAGCAGGAAGATCTTAATGTATAACTCGACTTTCCCATTCCGTAGCTATTTTAATATCTCAACTCTTATTAACATTTTTCATTGCTTTACCGCAGACAACATTATTATCTAATTTAAAAAAATTTTTTTGGAAAGTGGTAACAGCTTTTGATGTATGCAAAGTATTAAGATTAACATATTGTTTTAACCAATTCGATTGTCTAAATCAAAGAGCAATTTTTCTACGCCAGAGGACATAAATCTATATGAATCTAAAAATCGTATCTGCTAGCAATAAAGCCTCACACTTTAAATATAATTGTAAATTTTCTCAGATATTTCTAGAATTAAATTTGTTCCATACATTAACGACATGCTGATATTCTTCTTCTTATTGCTAAGTTTATTAAAAAATCCTGAGGGGCATACATGATTCATTTAAAATTTATCAAAAGAATTTAAGTAATCATATGAAAACCCCCCTTTCTCCTTATTAAATTCATTATGGATTATTCTAAAGTCTTCATCATTCAGATTTTGTTTTGTTTTTTAGAGTATCTAAACTCGCAGCGAATGGAATCTAAACATTGTAATTCAATCGTTTTATTCTCAGATGAAAAAATTGCCTTTGACATTGATATATAACACTTTATTTAAGGGAATAACGTTAATGAAATCTTCAATTTAATTTAATTTTAAGCAGTTCAAGTTTTAAAAATTTCCAGTGGGGGGTAAAATACTTGCTATAAAAGCTGAGGCAAATATTTAGATAGACCAGATTCAGGAAAGGAAGGAAGATCAGGTATGTTGCAGAGTAATTAATATATGCGTAGTAAATAAAAAAATGTTATTACAGAAATAAAATGGAAGGAAAATCTATCGTAAAGACTCCTCTCGAACAATATACTTTTAAGATACAATTCACCCCAGTATGGGATGAAATGATATTAGCGGTGCATAATCAACTGGCTTTCGGAATCAATGCGTTGAAGTATTTACTGGAAGAACATTACTTAAACAAATTTCAAGAGCACATTCAAAAAAAAATCTAAAAAATGGTGCATATGAACCTGTTCGGGTTATAACACGATTCAAATACATCAATCGATGTAATGAATACAAATTTGAAAACATCGAACTTAATACAAATCTTAAGGATGGTGATATTAAACAGGAATATCTAAATAAAGTAACACAGCCTATAATTCAGGAAATGGAGGAATTTCAGAGACAAAAAGATGTTCTTGTATTGACAATATGCTTTGTAAAATTCATTTTCGAAAATCATCAATCAGTGGAACCGCAGTCAGAGGTGGCTGTAAGTCTGACAGCAGTGTTAGCAGCCATCTGTTTGCCCATCAGATCTAATGGAAGTAAGTGAAGAAGTATCTCCAGAGCATCAGTAGGAGTGGTCCGTAGCGCTCCGGTGATACAGATGCAGGCCGATCTTTGCACCTTCCTCTAGGATTATCATTCGTAGTGATCCTTGATGTGGTAGTAGGAATTTGCTCGTCATTACTTTCTTTTGAAGTAGAAACTATATCTTCTTTGGGATTGCTAGCGTTACTGTAAGTCATCAATTAAAAAGATAAGCCAATTTGTATAGTATCGTTATTGGGTAGAGTTAGTGCAAAATCTAAATTGCTACTACCTTGATCCATTAGGTTTACACTTAACGGGATCTGTAAGCTATTGATGTGTAAGATGCATAGTGATAAAAGAAAAAGACTTGCTGAACGTCTAGCCATTTTTTTAATGTTAATATGTTGACTTGAACTCAAGAACTAAATGAATTTTATGATGTTGATATATTTATAGCATCCCCCTCAATTTTTTTATTTTCCATTTTAATTTTCATAGGATGATTCCAATTCCAATCATCCTCATCACCCAAGGGACAGTTCCTGGGGAAATGATTTGTAGCTTTATATCTAACTGTGCGATCTTGTGATTCACCAACCAATACAATGTCACCTCCTAAAATCAATATAAGGAGAGATATTTGCTTGATTCTATACCAATTCAATTACTGTAGACTTCTAACTTTACATGCTGCCAGGGCGTAAAATTAAAATCAAAATGAAATGTGGAAGAAATCGGCTCGCCAGATCTCAAGCGTAATATTAGACTCCTGTTTCCATCTTCTGGAGTCATGTATACTTCTAAAACATCATTAGGATCCACACTTACATTAACAATTCTAAAATTGTTCCACCCTCTTTCGCAGACACAAAATTTACTGTCTGCCTTTACGGTTTCAGACCAAAACATCTTTTCTAGACTGACGTTTTTTTATGAAGATACAGGTATCTTCTTAAGAATTGTGACTTTTAAAAGTACTCCACTGACCCCGTGGTTCAGCAACTAGATTAGGAAATTATTAGACCGCTGGCGACTTGTTAAAGTATTTTGTTTTTTTGCAGATTCAAATCTCAATCAAGCAAAATTGTTGGACTTTTTTAATTTTAGCTAGAGAATTGGAGGAGGTAAAATGAAACAAAAACATATATTTAATCAAAGTACTTTTATTTATTTATTTATAAATTTAAATAATAGCCAGTGCTAGGTGCTATCTTAGAAAACATTAAATTAAAATAGCTGCCACCTGCTGCTTTTCTTTCAACAAAGAAGCCTCCATCGTTCATTTTCTCAATTGTATGATCAGAAATTTGAGCGTCGAACCTAGGCGGCAAAAAAACATGGTACTTCTCCAGTTCTAAATGGATCCTGGGTCCATATTTTGTTGTTGTTCTTCTGCAGCTTATGATTTTGAAATTCTGAGACTCTTCCATATCTTTAACAGCGAGTGCAGGCTTAAAATTTGCAGAATTTAACTCCTCCAATACTCCGAAGTCTTCGATGACTGCTTCGTTGATCGGTTGCTGATACATTTTAAATTTTTTTATTATTTCAATCTGCCTTAGAGCACGAATTTTAAGTATAAGAATATCACTGGTTGACTTCACTATGAATACTAAAAGACTACCTAAGAACGCTTGATATTTATACAAGAACTCAATATTCTGTTTTCCAATTAAATTCGCATCATGTTATTTCATTTAGCTGATAAAGCTGTACTTCGTAATTAAGAACTCAATACAACAAACTCTTATCTTCAGCACGAGGTCAGCTTCATCTACAAAACCTTATCACCCCACGACCTTAACATTGCCGCCAAATTATTAATTTCTACGCAATCACCAGCTCGCTTATCAATCACAGCTCGATCAGAAAAACATGTTAAAACTTGCTTGAAAACAAATGATATCATAGAAATAAGAATTTGCAAAAGAAATAAAAAATAATCTTCATCTATTTACTCAAAGTGGTGAAATCTTTTATTACGCAATATTCTGTTTTCCAATTAAATTCGTGTTATTTCATTTAGCTGATAAAGCTGTACTTCGTAATTAAAACTCAAAGCAACAAACTTTTATCTTCAACATCAATTGTAGCCTTCAAGACTGAATACCCAAAATCCAAGATGGCCGACAGGTGCTTTATCTTACTTAACAATCCAGGTTCAGATCCAAGGTTCAGATCCAAGTCTAGGTGCAAACCCAAAGAAGAAGAAGATCAATTGTAGTCTCCAAGACCGAAAACCCAAAATCCAAGATGGCCGACAATCCTTATCTCTTTTCCTTATCTCTCAATTGTAGCCTACAAGACCGAAAACCCGAAATCCAAGATGGCCGACATCCTTATCTCTCTTCCTTATCTCTCAATTGTAGCCTACAAGACCGAAAACCCGAAATCCAAGATGGCCGTCATCCTTATCTCTCTTCCTTATCTCTCAATTGTAGCCTACAAGACCGAAAATACAAGATGGCCGACAATCCTTATCTCTTTTCCTTATCTCTCAATTGTAGCCTACAAGACCGAAACTGCACATCCAAAAATTGTTATGAGGTTTCTGCCTCACGTGAAAT
Organism: Leptarthrus brevirostris; assembly: GCA_964036015.1. NCBI lineage: Eukaryota > Metazoa > Arthropoda > Insecta > Diptera > Asilidae > Leptarthrus > Leptarthrus brevirostris. The sequence continues at coordinate 99,691,465 of OZ038371.1, read as the reverse complement.
GTGCAAAAATGTGACGTCAGACCTCGATTTCCCTCACAATTTAACCAATTTTAAGGTGCACATTGCAAATTTGAGGCAGAACATACATATTTATACTACTCAAGTTGTCCGCCGCAGACAATAGTGTTATGGTTTTGCATAACGGTTGATGAAATCGACTCTTTGAATTCGGATGCTGTGTCAATGTTAAAGCAATTGGGAGGACAGTAAGCGCTGACTAGGACACATTTATCGAGACCCGTGTCAACCTCGATACAGATATATTCTATTCTGGCACCGGGAGAGGAGCAGCTAATCACAGACGCTTTTAAGGAATTATGAACATAGATGGCCACACCACCTCCAATACGCCCGACACGATCATTACGAAAAATATTGTAAAAAGGAAGAGATAAATTTTGCGAAGAAATATTTTCATTCAGCCAAGTTTCACAAATAAGAACAGCATGAACTTGCGATCCCGAAAGAATGTCCTGCAATAGACCGACCTTGTTACGCAAACTTCTAGCATTCAGATAAGCCACATTAAGTCCATTACAACGAGAAGAAAATATATTGACAAGCGCAATCACAACATCCAGCCATAAAACGCTACCGATCATCCAAGGTAATCAACGCACAGTAACCAACAGAACCAAAGGCAATTAACATTCCAAATAACATAACGCACATCAGAGGTGATGAAAAGGACAGGAATTCTTTGCTTGCAATGTTTCCGCTTATCAGCATAATCAAATAGGAAAATCTACTCATGATTTTGTACAAGAAAAAAATTGATGAAATTAAAATTATTAAAACTAATATATACAATACTCAAAATTCAAAAAAAAAAAAAACGTAAGCATGAAAATTCAATAACTAATATAAAACATGTATGAAATTCAAAGAAAACGTTAGAATATTAAATAACAAAAATAAACAGATAAAAAGAAAAACTCAAAGTTAAGATGTGTGCAAAATACAAGACTTCATTCCTCTGCATTCGTTGCTTCTCCGGTAAACTCAGACAAGACATCCGATGTAAGAACTTTGACAGGCGGATCTTCTGCTCCGTAGAGTTCTTAGAAATATGGATTGCAGCATTGTGTTGTTGGAAAATAAATTTACGATTACGATTACGTCTTCTAAAAAGGGCATTAGAGCTAAATCCAGCATTCTCGTATACATTTTCGAGTTCATCTTTGAGGTAATGTAGCATAATTGAAGCTTTACGGTAGAAGAAAAAGCTCCCCGTACAATCACACTGCAATCCTTGAAATTCAAAATTTAATTTTTTTTTCATCGAAAAATATAACCGTTCGCCATTTATCGAACCAGTCCCTGTGACTTCTTGCAAACTTCAGTCTGGCCGTTTTATGTTGCTGCTTTAATAGCGGTTTTTTCGCCATTATCTTGAAAACAACATTAGGATTGGTTTCTAAAATCTGCTGAATACGACGTTTTGTTACTGGCAAGTCTAATTTCCGAAGCATAGAATCTATTATTAGTTGCTCCAATTGAAATTTGATTTTTTTCACGCCTAGTAAGCTTCGTATGACTCCTTAGTGAGACACGATTTCCATATTTTTTCCCTAGTTTTCAGAAATTTCTCACAACCCTATCCGATCTACCAATCACCTCTTCTATTCTGTGCTTCGAGATGCCTGCAACTGCTCAAACTCTAATCTTCACCTTTTCCTGTCCTGTCAACCGTTTCGCTCTAGCCATAACTTCTTTAATTATTTTTATTAGAAAGTAAAAGGTAAGCTAAACAACAACAAAATATTACGGAACTTTACAGAATTATAATTAGAGGTCATACCTTTTCCAAATATGAATGTAACGTACACAAAAAAACTCGAACCACTAACTGCGTTTAAAGAAATTTCGCTTTAAATAGCACTGACACTCAACGTTTGTTTGCTTAACTGAAACCGAAAGGCAGCTGCATACAACGTGTTACCAGTAGAAGGAAAGTGTGATTAATATAACGGATTTTATCAACAGCATCAGCCTGCGGACATTTGATCAGGAGTAATTCACCAATTTCCAAAATTTCGCTCACTGTACAATGATGTTACGACAAAGAAATAAATAAAATAGTTTTTAAAAAAAAAGTTGAACCGACTTCACAAAACGCGCTAAAAAGCATCAAATAATTTTTAATTTTATATCTATTACGACATTTTGAAGTCGGTGCAAATCAAACAAACCAAACAACTACAACAAAAATATTTAATCGTCATTTCTTATGATCCCGGCAGCTGAAACGTTCAGGTAGTATTATGTATTATTTTCAATTGTGGTACTGTACTGTATATTTGCACCGACTTTAAAATGACGTAATAGATATAAAATTAAAAATTATTTTATGCTTTTTAGCGCGTTTTGTGAAGTCGGTTCAACTTTTTTTTTAAAAACTATTTTATTTAACACTTTTTAGTGTCTTCTACTCTATACAACGAAGAAAGAACCATCCAAATCGGTCCACGGGTTAAAAAGTTATGTTTAACCCCCTACCCCACCTACATTTCACTAAACTTTTTTTCTCATATTAGCAAATAAAACAATATACTCTACCGAACAGAAAAGGAATCATCGAAATCGGTCACCGCGTTACGAAGTTACTACTCTCCCCCTCCCCCACCACAGGACCAAATTATCCTCCTATTAGCAATGAGGGATCACACTCTATACAACAGCAAAAAAACCATCCAAATCGGTCCACGCGTTACAATAGTAGGTTCCACCCATCTTCCCCCACTCCAACCCCACCAACATTTTTTTTCTCGTGGTATCAACCAGGGAGCATACTCTACCCAAAAGAAAAAGAATTATCCAAATCAGTCCACGCGTTACGAAGTTAGACTACTCCTCCCCCACCCAACCCCCCACCATGGAACAAATTATTCTTCTATTAGCAATGGGGGTGCATACTCTATACAACACCAAAAGAACCATCCAGATCGGTCCACGTATTACAAAGTTAGGTTCCACTCTCCCCCTCCCCACCACCCCACCAACATTTTTTTGTCGTGGTATCAACCAGGAAGTATACTCTACCCAACAGAAAAATAATTATTCAAATCGGTCGACGCGTTACGAAGTTAGACTACTCCCCCCCTCCCCCCCCCGCACCCTAGGTCCAAATTAAACTCCTATTAGCAATGGGGGATCACAGTCTATACAATAGAAAAAGAGTCATCGAAATCGGACAACGCGTTACAAAATTAGGTTCCACCCCCACCCCCACTCCCACCCCACCAAATTTTTTTCTCGTGGTATCAACCACGGAATATACTCTACCCAACAGAAGAAGAATTATCCAAATCGGACCACGCGTTACGAAGTAAGATAACACCCCCCCCCCCCCCCCCGCCTTTCCCACACCCTAGTCCAAATGTTTTTCTCCTGTTACAAATGGGGGGTCATACTCTGTACAACAGAAAAAGAACCATCCAAATCGGTCCACGCGTTACAAAGTTAGGTTTAACCCCCCCCCCCCCCCCCCCCAAATTTTTTTTACATGGTACGGTGAACATACATACAACAAAAAAAGAATCATCAAAATCAGTCGGTCGGCGCGTTACGAAGTTATGCCCGGTCAGACATAAAAAAAATAAATAAAAAAAATAAATAATAATAAATAAAAATAAATAATACGCGTCGAACTTAGAACCTCTTTGTTTTTGGGAAGTCGGTTAAAAAGAGAGCGCTGCCTAGATGCCTTTCATGTACAACCTTTATTAGAGTTGCTTCTTGCAGTATTTAAAAATAATTCAAAGTTAACCAAAATTCTTCGCATCATGGCCAGATGCTTTCTATTCATAAGAAATTGGAGGATTTCCGCCAAATCTACCAAAACGACATGGATCACAAGCGAAGATATAAAGAAATTTCTCTACCTAGAATTTTATGGGTTGAGTCCGTCTCGTTCCAGAAAGACATTGTAACGCTTCAATCAAAACGGCCAGTCACTCAATCAAGTCGTCTCAAAATTTTAACCCTATTTTTCAATAATTTTAGAATACTTCGCGTTGGGAGCAGGTGAAAAAATGTTACAATCCTTTGCGACATGAAACACCCGATAATTCTTCTTCCGAAGATATCTGACAACACATTTACACAAAAAGCATCTTCGCTTGAGATGAAAACTCCCGGGAATATTGCCATTTTCAAGGAAACTTTCCAGGAATTTTTCAAGGTTGCTCGGAACTTTCGGATTTTTCCCCAGATTCTGTGTCTTTTTTATTATTACAGAACCAAACAAAGACCTTAGTAAGGTCTACAATAGTCGAAGGATGAAATAAGTATTGCTTTAATGGGAACTTAATACGAATTGTTAAGATTGTGAAAGGTTAATTAAAATATAGTTTTTTACACATTCCGGTTAGTTTTTACGGTACGTATTCTGAAAAATATGTACGCGTGTTAATATAATTACTAGTATTTGTTGGTTTTCTCACTTTATACGGATTCTGTTGTGATATAATGTTTATTGTTCACACAGGAGTCGATATTTATAGTTTTACATTTCCGATTTCGAGGCTGCTGCTGAGGCTGAGGATATATCCAACGATGAGAAAAATCTTATCTTCAGTGCTATTGAGAAGAGGCGTCAATTTGTTGAACAACCCATTTACTAAGCTGTTTTAGACCCTAAATGCAGAGGAAAAAAACTATCAGCTGATAAAATTGCAGCAGGGCTAGAATTTATACACACCTATGCTCAGTTGAAGAATATCGATGCAAATATAGTTATGTGTAACTTGGCTGAATACCGAGCAAAGAGCGATTACTTTTCACAGAATGGGATTCGTCAGCTGCTAGCGAAAGAAACTGGTCACTATTTGAAAACACACAAACTCTGACCAGAAATCTTCTAACAACTGACAGGTTGCAAAAACTGATCGCAATACAGGCCAATTTACACTTATTATCCGAGAGCTGTGAGACTCAGTATGAAGATTCGGACGAAGACTCAACACTCAACGGTTCTGATAACGAGTGACGACGGAGACGAAGCCAGCATTCATACTGAACAACAGAATGAAAATTTAAGCATTTAAGATTTGTCCTAATCAGTTTTAGATCAGAAGCGCCATTAGCGTAATTTCCCTTTTTTGAATTTTATTTAGTTTATTTTGTATATGATTGCTAAAACAAAATATAAATATAAATATTGTTTAACAATTTTTTATTATTGTTATTATTATAATAAATAAATTAAAATTTTTTTTCAAAAACAATGGTTTTCTTTTAAAATCTAATTGCACTAAAACGTAAAAAATAATTTTTATTCAGGATGATCAGCTGATAAGAATAATTTTCAACATTTGTAAAAAGAAAACCATTGGGCGCTGATAAAATATTGCTTTGTCTAATCATTTTGATTTACGTTTACATTTTTACCTTTATTAATCCTCACACACCTATGGAGTTGAGCTTTTATAGTGTCATCCAAAGCACTTATTGCAAGTACTTCCACATCTTTGCCTACAATGGTTATGGTTTTCTTATTACAAATGTTGAAAATTATTTTGATATATAGTTTTATTATAATCACTGAAAAATAAATTATTTTCTACTTTTTAGTGCAGTTTGGGTTTAAGAAAAAACCATTGTTTTTTAAAAAAAAATTTTCATTTGTTTATTTTTTGCTTTTCAGTCTTAATTAATTATTTTAATTTCATAGAACATACAAACACCTTGAGATTGTGTGGAAGAATTCATCATTTTTTTGTGGATCAGGTCATCCGCCATATTGGATTAGAATGATGTCACGCAGCTTATTGTGTTCTACCCATTAAACCCTTTCATTTGATACCCATGTCTAGGGGGTTGTGAAGAAAAAGATAATCCGCGACCTTAGGGCGTCCGGCATATTGGGTTAGAATGACGTCACGTAGGTTATCGTATTCTACTCGTCAACCCATACAGAATTTCGAACATAACAAAACAATTGAATTAACGATCCACTGATGAAAAAACGGTTAGGGGTAATTCTAATTATATTTTGGAAATTTTCCTTTTAAAATAGCAATATTCCCAGGAAGATTGGGAAAACTCCCGGAAAATTCCGGATTTTTCAACACTAATCAGGCAATATTCACCTTCTAAGCGTTATGCGCGAGAGATTTTGTATTGGGATGTCAAAATCTAGTTAAAGCTCACATCAATAAATGTGTGAAATCCATCCATCAGCGCGCTACAACATCCAAGGAACTAATGGCTTGTACTCAAAGGCATAGGGTAGATGTCTACAGAGCCTTGTAAAACGTTGGTGTGGACTATGCGGGACCCCTCTTACTTTTGCTTCTCAGAGTAAGAGTAGCTCGTACAATCAATCACTTAAAATTGACCGGAGATCTCGTCTGAAACATTTATGGCTTGTTTCAAGAGATTTGCGTCGAGGCGGGGTGTACCTGCTACTATTTATAGGAATAATGATACCAACTTTGTGGGAGTAAATATACAGTTGAAAGAAATTCAAAAAATTTTCAATACATTTTATGAGAAAGCATTAAATTCAAATTTTGTATCTTCCAAAAGTATATCCTTAAAAGTTAACCCTCCTTCAGCACCTCATTTTGGTGGAATTTGGTAGTTCGGAACTATTGGCGAAACCAACCTCACATATGAAGAGATTAACACCCTTTTAGTTCAAATAAAAGGTCTTTTAAACTTACGTCATCTTACTGATATTACAGATGACGTCTCCAGGCTTGATGCGTTGACTCCAGCACATTTCTTTTCTGAAAATTTTGGCAACTTGAATATGTCTCCACTCAACAGCGGCCAGAGTGGTACAACCTTGAACCAACTATCTGGAAGGGCGATTTTATCATAGTCAAGGAGAGTGCAAAATGGCTTCTCGGTCGGGTCGCGAATATTTATCCTGATTAAGATAAACTCGTTCGGATAGTTGACGTACGAACATCACACGGGCTGATCAAACGACCTATAACAAAGTTGACCAAGCTATCAACTTCGATGTCTTTAGAATCCCATTAATTAAGGGGGTATGTTTAGGAAACTACACACACATAATCAGCCAAAATAAAAATCGGACTACTTCTTTAGGCTTATGTATACATCTGATTGATAGAGCACACGACATCAATTGACCGTTTAAAACTTATTCGCAATATTAACGGCGAAAAAATTCTAGACAAAGGCGAAATTTTTTAAATAACACAAGAAAAAGGGAAGGTTCATTTTTGGGTTACGATTTAATAGATTTTAATAATTCAAGTTCAAAGTAAAAGTATATTAGCCCGAATATGCCGCAATAAGGCGAAACGGGTGGTACCTTATATTTTATAAATAAGTAATATTGTAAAACTTACTGTTTTTTTATTTCACTCCATCCAACACCAACATACCGTCAAACACATAACACAACTCGCCAAGAAAACACAACAAACTCCAACAACACGCCATGAAAGAGTAGACGACGAAATTCGGCAAAGAAAGCGGAATTGGATTGGACACACCCTGCGACGCGACATTGAAAACCTAGCCAAACAGGCCCTTGATTGTATCCCACTAGGAACCCGTTGGGTTGGAAAACCTAAATCAACTTGGGTAGGGAAGCTGTTGGCAGAGGCCGCAACAACGGGGAGGTCCTGGAACTGAGAGCTGTCGCACAAAATCCAGTCCGTATAGGGTCCGCACAGTGTCCTATACGAGACAATAGAAGTAAAAGCGAGGATTAGTAAAATTAGGTGCGATCTAGTCATCGATACGAGAGCGACTCATTCGCTGATACATCTGGAGATCTTCCAGCAAATACCACCAAAGCAACCCTAGGTTAATGTCCAACTCTGCTACGCAACGTTACCGGTGAACTAAATCCCGTCAAAGAGACATCTGCTTTGAACCCTAAAATAGAACATGCCTTTTTCGTAGTCCCTATTTGCAGTGAATGCGTAATAGGTATGGATTTCCTGGCTAAGAATTGGTGCTGCATGATCTGGGATACTATGATTTATCAATCGGAATGGAAATGATTCACTTGCGCTCAATCCAACTAAGAGTTTCTGTAATTAAACTTAACGATCATACCCTTCCCATAGCTTCCGCAAGTTACGTAGGTCCCACTTGACAGGAGGAGAAGTTTTCTTGCAACCACTGGGTCAACCTTCGCAATCTTTACTGGTACTACCTGCGGTAAGTGAAGCGGGTAATAGAGTTGTATTAGCACGCGTGCTTGATTGGAAGAACGTTGTGTTGAGCTATCAGCTCGTACTCTTCTCACCAATATCGAAAACCTGGACCTATTTGCTCAAAATGCGGAAGCCCTGGCTGTAACGCAAGAAGGACCTGGGGATTTTCTAATCCCAAATGAACCTCTTTTCGCCTCCTCCAAAGCCTGTGGACGCACCAGTGTAATAAAGCAACCGCCTAGGAGACATCCTTTTGCCAGAAAATAAGAAGAAGAACAAGTGCTATAGGTTATAAAGGAGCAAGGTGTCATTTACCCATCGGCCATTCCTGCCGCATATTTTTGCTACTGCTTTCTGGGAAGACCATTTACAAAAAGGACAGACCATGTTTCCCTCGAATGGTTCATTAATTTACAGTCATCTGAAGGCCAGGTGGCAAGGTTGATAGAACAGTTTCAATCCTTCGACGTCGTGATTATCCATCGCCAGACAATAAACATGTTAACGGCGATACTCTCCCCCGACGTACGTGTCCCCGAGGTGATTGTCGTTACTGTACGGCATTTGAGTCCTAATATCAAGGCCAACTATTCCATGTGTTAAACACCCTCGAAAATGGCATATTTTACCAACGCTTCGATCCAATCCTGTGTTTCGGCATAAGTACTAGCGCCGAGAACTATGCGGAAACACAACAGCTCCATGACTCGTAAGGCGACGGCCATTTTGGAATAGATAAGACCCTAAGTAAATTGCGACTTAAATACTACCGCGTTGGTTGCAGCACCGACGATCAAGACTGGTGTACAACATGTGCTATCTGCCAAGCCCTAAGAGGTAAAACACCGCAAACTTTGGCTTCCCTCCAAACCTTCCATGTCGAACGCGTGGCTATCAACATCTTAGGCCCGTTGCCACTAACGGACAACCGCTTCTTACTGGTATGTTCATATTATTTTACGATGTGTCTAGAAGGCAACCCCATACCTGACCATTTTCTTTATCGGGAGAGGTCAAAATTTTCCAAAAGACACCGGACAGTAGTGCCCTTTGGTAGTGTGAGATTCTTACGCAATGAAAACACCTCTCTGTGGATTAGCCTTAACAGCACATATAAGCGGGTCCTTTTTCGTCCACCCCCAGTCTCCCTTAGCGGGGATAACTGAGTATCTAGTTTTCCCACTATCGCGGCTAACCTCGGTTTCCTGAGTCGGTGTTAGAATCCAATCCGATCTGCAGAAATCCATGTTCATCCACCATCTCCAGTGTTCCTTCTTGGTCCGTGCGTTAACCATAACCTTCACCCCTTCCCTGTCCTCAAGGATTCCCTTCGGAAGGTAGGTCTGCATCTTCTACTGGTGCGTGTACTGCGGATATAGCCACCTCGTTAGAATCTACCATTTCTGGCCCCGCCCAATGACTTATAACTATGGACCGATAGATCTGTCAAATTACATGCAGCAAAGTGAAACACTTTTATATGTTCATCCTTTTCCCTATAAGCACATTGCATTGAACTCTAAAAGGTAAATTCGTACACAGTTCATTGAGCTATTTCGGCCCTACCAACATGAAGACTCTGGGAATATTCTGTTTCAAAATGCGAATTTTCCTTTATTTAATTATAATCGATATGTTATACTTCGTTTAAGGCACTACAATATTTATTATATTCATTATTTGAGATATAGGAGTGCCCGCCGATCTCAAATATTTACCATTAAATTCTCGATCTCGATTTTAAATTGCCGCCAGCAAATACAATTATGTTCTTATGTTGGTGCCACATGCAAAACAAGAAAGCACATGTAATAGAAATAGACGAATATATAGAAAAATATCTTCGCTCTCATTCTGGTTAAGCACATTCCAGAGGAAAATAACCATTTATTTCTAAATTTTATTTTAAGAAATACGAGGAGTACAGAGAAATAGTGTATTACAAAAAATAGTTTCAGGGAAGGCAATTTAATCTATATATAATAATGTCTTTTTCTCTTGACAGTGTTAGCAAAATACTCGAAATAAAAGTGCAAGCTAAAAAGGTTTCCCTCTACTGGTAACAAAAGTTGTCTCAAAATGAAATAGCATACGATCGGTCCATAGCTATATGTCAGTGGCCCCGCCGCACCGGAGGATGTACTAGTTATTAGTTTGCCAATGGCACCTTCTCCAAGCACTGCTACAGCACTTTCACCCGGCGCAAGTCAGACTCCATAGCCGCCGCAGAACCTTCGGAAGGTAATTTTCGCCGAGCTCCTTCTGTTGAGTTGTGGATACCATGGATATAGCCAACCTGTTAGGGTTTACCATACCGTTCATCCCTACTCCTACAGTTCCTGAGAAGATACTATTCGCGACCGAATTACCTCCTGGTCCCGCAGAGGGAAGGACCTTTGAGTGAGTGGGATTTTTCAAGAGGTTATCTCCTCCCACATTAGTTACTTTTTACCCTTTATAAATTTAAATTGAATTTGAATTCTCAGAACGACATTTTCTAGAAGGTTTTGCGCGGATTCGGAATAGAGAAAACTCGGACCACAAGCCGACGGACTAGTGAAATTTTTCAACTGGACGATTTTGGACGACACCAACGTGAATGCCGAATGGGATCAGTTTATCCATATTTAATGCTTTCATTTTGCAATTGCGCTCAGGAAAGCATAAAGGAAACCCCAGCGAGAGTGTTATTCGGGCGAGAGATCCGAATCCTTCTAGAGATGAGAATGGGACTTCCACCTTCAAACCCGACGATAGTATGGAGCTCGCAGGAATTCTAGATGCGATATACGAACTATACCGCACGACTTTAGCAAGTCGGAATTACATGGTAGGCTTTCCCCTTGTCCTCCACTGAAACGGATAGAAAGGAAGAACACAAAGGACACGAACAACTAAACACAAGAAACTGAAACAAAAGAAATAAAAAATAAAAAAGCAAAAACCCGAAACCAGGAAACAACTCATCTGATCTTCCGTTACAGCGCCCATTACGAAAAAGTCTTTCTCCTAACCCTCCAACATCCAACATGTAGTTCATGGCAGTAACCTATTCAGACTACAGTAAAAAGGCCGTTAGGGGTTGCCGAAAAAACGTCGGTGTTTCGGAATCCGTTTGTAATTGTAAATCTACTTACAATCCTTACTCCACCATGATGAAGGGGTTACGAGAAATATAGGGGAACTCGTTGTAATAGGTTTACCGGCAGGGAACTTCCAACTGTCACACCGACCATCCACCCAAGATCATATCTCGGCGAACTCCATATCTCAGATAAACCTGCGTCCGGGAAATCAAGCTGGAAAATCTGCAACGAGAGAAGTACCGACATTAAAACCTTGACGGATGGACGATACCAAAACATCGCACACAATCTCACAACCAAAAAAATCTTCAGTTACTAATCTAATTGAAATTTTAAAATCATAGGGCTATATTTACCACAGAAAAATTTCGTATTCGCGATTAAAGCCCGTTTCCATTCGGCCAACATAGTCATTAAGCATCTGCAACACAAAAAGTATACGAAGCACTCGCGGAATTACAACGAAATTTTGCAACAATATATTCCGAAATGGGAGCCTCCATTTTTTGAAATCGGTTAGAAATTACCTTAATATTTCAGCACGCAAGGTCATAAGGAAGGATTTATAATCTAAATTATTATATTATTATAAATTAAATATTTCTCATTTTAGATTTGTAGTAGTTTCGTTTATTTAATTTCCACCTTTACAAATTATATATTATTTTATGACTTTTAACTTTGTGCTTTGTGAAGTCTGTTCAACTTTTTCAGCTTTTTTAAACTATTTTATTCTTATGGCGCTTAATAAAACTAGAACAAAGAACCGACGTACACCGTCGTCGCCCTGGCGAAATCCCTTTGGATCCCATTTAAGTCTTTCAAAGTTTTCTTTCGCCCATATCTTCATAAATACGGCGCAGGATGATCGCCCTGCTTCTTCCTGCGCTACGATCTCCAACACCATCAAAATAGACAGCGCCTACGCCTGGAATACTTTGGTGTAGTCTGGAAGTATGGTATGACCTAGAGATCTCGATCCCTTCGGAGTATATTCCTGCGCCAATTATACAGACGTAATAAAAAATATATTAATCCTAAAATATTATTTAGTAATTCTAGGGTAGGATAGTTCTAGTTTCAAAATTTTCACCTTGGCACTTATCGGGGAGCAGAGTTCATAAAGCAAACAAAAAGTTGTTAAGAGCGGATTAGGCAAGCACATGATAGGTTTTGCTAGCGTTATTTCTAAAGTTTTCATAAACTGCTTTGGTACAGGATTCATTATAATTTTTATTGAAAGCACTATAGACATCGATTGGGTAAAAAAATACAGGGCGGGGGTGCTATCTGAAGAAAAAAAAATATTAAGTATACCTATCACTCTATGGGACGGGGGCATCAATCTACGTCCGTGAGTAGGCATATAAATCAGGGGATGGAAAACCTGCGACATGCAGACAGACAGACAGACCGAAACTATAATGGCCTCTTTTTGCTAGGGAACCCTAAAAAGAAGTATCCATATAGGTCTACGCATTACGAAGTAAGGCGACTCCTCTGTACTTTCTCCATCCCCATCCTACGTTCGAAAATATCAAGCTTTTTTAAAGAAATTTGATCTTATAAGCGTATAAACACACTACGAATTTAGCAAAAGAAATTTAAGCAGTGAAACTGGATCCATTTTGTTTGTGTTACGATCTTAAATATTAATAAATTATGTAACATCATTTCTTTCAATAAAAATTCATTAGCTTAATTTCCACAATTGCAGTTTTCCTTACAGAGCAGTTAACTCTCTTAACTTATTATAAATAAATAAGATATTCTAGCTGAGTAACGGAAATTATAAATTATAAATTACTGAAAACTCAGAAATGAGTTCATTTGGGATTGCTTTGTTCCGTAAAAATTCCTGGCAAGTTAAAGCGCGAAACCCTAAAGCGACTGTGAGACTCAGAGCAATAATGCTCATGTATGGGAAATGGTTGTGAATATTCCGGATGTTCATCTGACCGGGTTCAGGAGTTTCGCTTGAATAAATCTATTTAATTAAACATACCGACCCGATTTTTCGTAACATTGTTGGGAACCGAAACTAAAATGCCTGCAGCAGTATAAGTAAGCGAAATAAAACTTCGTTTCCCTCAAAGGTCGAACATTAAAATTTAATCCTAAATTGAGTTTCTGTTTCCGTAGGTGCCAAAAGAACTTGCGATTTGACGATTTTCCTTTATTTCATAAATTTCTTTACTGAAATAGTTTTTTTTTTTTTTTTTTTTTTTTTTATATATGGCTTAGTTTCTTGGCTTAGTTTCACATGAATGATCATGGTTTTATATCTTTTAGTATAAACTTTTGTTTTTTTGTTGTTGTAAAAGTTCAAGCTATAAATTTATTTAATAACCTTAATAGATAAAAGTTGTATCTAAATAAATTTAAATTACAACTTTAATTGGTAAATGTTACAGCTTACGCACCGATATAATCTGCGTAACTTAAAGCATCGATAACAGCTTCAGGCAGTTTCCCGGTGACCACGCTCAATATAACTTGTAGCGGGGTGAGTACTAATATTAGCACTCATTTAAATTATATATTATTTACGCGGCTAATCCGGAAATATTTACATATTAAATGTTATTTACTTAATTCACATATTGTACTTTTATGATTTATTTTATATCATTAGGATTGCATCCTATATTCAGCAGGATCTGCCAATGTTCAAAAGTAAAGTTAAGATAATATAAACATTACAACTACAATGATGGACAGACCATGCGTATGGTCAGGGCAATCCAACAACAAATATAAATGGCAGCCAAGTTTCCTTCTGTTTGTTCATTAAAATATTATACCTTCTGTCGTGAAAGTAATATGCAACGTTAGAGTGAACGTAGTTTAGAGAAACCAACGAATTAAAAACAAAGTAGTTTTTAGAAAACAACATAACTATTTGAAATTTCAGTTACAGTTTTTGCATTCTTTCTATAATTGCTGCTGGCAAAGCAGGTGCCAGCTCCGTACAATACACCCCTCAATATAACAATGCCCTTCAGCTGTTGGAAGGGACATTAGTAATAGCTTCCAGAACAGAGCTTCTTGTTCGCGAGCCTATAATTTAGGAAGTACATTGAATTTAGATCGAAGATGTTAATTTTATAATCTTTAAGATCGTTACTAGCTATAGTATTGTAACGTGCACGAGGTAGGCCACGAAAAGGGAAATAGTCAACCGTGTAATGCGCATGCCCCAGGTGGCCAGAAATCAAGAAAAGGAAATGTCAAAAGGGGAAATTCAAGGACGATTCGAAGCTATGGTGAATATGTGAGGTGAAATTGCCTAACGGAAATATCTAGAACTAAGTGACTGAACTTTCTAGAATTAAGCTAAGTAATATAAATAGGGCTGAGCAGTTGCGTAGGTAGCTTAGTCGTGATTTAGACTGCGAAGCGGTTACATGTGATAATGGGAATAGTCAGTTGTATTTTAACCAGTGAAACGGTATATTTTGAAGAGATATTGTTAAGAAAATTGTGCATAGAATTAATCAATTAAGTGAATAAAAATTGTGAACATTTGTGACTGTAAATAAGTGTCTTAATTAATCCGTCGAGCCCGAAGAGCCCCATTTACGTTACAGTATTAAGTCAATAAAATAAACCTGGATTTTTGTAAGTTGGTGCAACAGTATATGGTATCCGTGTCAAATTTCCATCACCATTCCAGTTTCTCTGTTTTCGGTAAGTTTTCGCTTTACTTCATTGCCCAGAGCTGGTCACAGCACAGTCTTGATTTTGTGTTCTGCTTTGAGCTCAAATTCTGGATTAAGCTTACCATATTTTTTTTGCATATGGTAACTTTGTTTTCTTGATCTCCGTGTTAAGTCACTGGTTCTTGAATTTGTGTTATCATAGCTACCTCGCTTAGTTGTTTTCCGATTTTTTGATTTATCCTACTGAATTTATATATGTTTATTTGTGCCGCGTTTCTATGGTTTTATTTATTATTATTATTGTAGTTTTAATATTTTGTACTTAATTTATTTTTTATTTATTCCTTAGCTCTTTATTATATTTTTGTTGAATTTCTTTTTTATTTATTTTTTTAGTCCTTTTGTTTGTTCTACTCTACCTCTTTTGCTTTGGCAACGTGTAGGGCCTGCTCCTCTGGGATGAAATCATTTGTGATGGTGTCTGCGGTGTTTCGTTTCACGCCACATGTTTGAAATGCTGCTTAATATCGTCTGCGACTGCACTTACTATGTGCAATGTGTGCCTTGAGATTAAGCCCTGTCATGTCTTCTGGGTTATGAAGGGTATTGCGGCATCACTTTATGCTGAGCAGTTCGTCGCGAATAAGATTAATAGCGCGTCTTCCAACTGCGCGTTCCTGCAGGCTGTTACTGATGATTTGGGCTGCTTCAACAGCAAGCTGAATAGACTCGTTCTTGTTGTGGAAGACCTTAAATCTAGCTCTTAGTCTCTGTTAGAGAAATCTCATGATCTCTCATCTAGATTATTCCATTTGTCAGCTAACTTTGATGATAGCCGTATGAGGCGTTCTGCTGTGGACGGGTATTCAACTGCACTGGCGACTAACTGCAAGCCAATTTTTTTGATCTCTGTCGTAGCTTTAAGCAAACTAGACCGGACCTTGGTTTCTGGTTGACTGCTGTAAGCAAGATCTCCGGTCTGCTTAGCACCATTTCTCCCGATTTTAGATTTCTGCTGTCGCGTGCTGGGGCGAGACTGATGCATCTGATGTTTCCGGTGCCTCCGTTTTTCCTGCTGCTGATGGCACTCGGCATGATGGCTCCGAACGACGGTCACGCCATAGACTCTGGCGTCGCTGGGTCCCCAATGAGGAATCTAAACCTCCTGCTGCTGGGCCTCCTTTTACCATTAACATTGATCATAAAGAGATATTTACTCGATTCTGATGTTCTAAACGGGGAAATGGCAGTAGTATAAATATGGGGTTTCTGGACCAAATGAGAAATGAGCACATTAAAAATGGTTAAATTGTGAGGGAAATCGAGGTCTGACGTCACATTTTTGCTCATTTTCAATGGTCCAGAAACCCCATAACAATTTTTGGGGAGGAGAAGAGAGATAAAAAAGCGTGATTCCGAAGGTCAAAGGTCAAGGTTGATGATTGTTAAGTAAGTTAAGGCACCTTTCGGCCATCTTGGATTTTGGGTATTCAGTCTTGGAGGCTACAATTGATCTTCTTCTTCTTCTTTGATTTGCACCTGGACTTGGATCTGGACCTGGACTTGGGTATTCGGTCTTGGCGGCTACAATTTATTTTGTTCTTCTTTGATTTGCACCTGGACTTGGATCTGGACCTGGACTTGGGTATTCGTTCTTGGAGGATACAATTGATCTTCTTCTTCTTCTTTGATTTGCACCTGGACTTGGATCTGGACCTGGACCTGACTGAGAATACTCAAAGGGGATTCCCCGTTAGTACAGTCAATCTTGCGAAAAAAAAGTCATAAGGCTGCAAATAATTCCAAAGTGATGAAACTTGGTGAGTCGTTAAAGAATGATGAAAGAAAGCTGGCCATGGCCACCTGCTACCTGTTCAAATACTCAAAAAAACTCAAAAAAATATTTTGAAATGCATCTTTCTCGAAAACTATGCATTTTAAAGAAAAATTTATTCAACAAAAAATGTAGAGGGCATCGTTATCTACAATTAATGTCATTGGTGCTATGTCGTACAACAAAAAATCTGCGCAGTAGGTGCCGCTAAAGTGCTAAAGAAAGTGTTTTTCCACTTTTTTGTCCTGAAATTTTCATTTTTCAGTTACGATTCAAATGGAAAAATTGTTCCTTTTAATTTTATAAACAACTTTTATTTCAACATTTTTTTCATACAACTTACCGTTTCAAAGTTATAGTGCAATACATATAGCGCTGTGTGAAAGAGTTAATTCATTTTTTACGTACACTGCGTAGTCTCTTCGTCGGTGGTGGTTCTTGTGGAGATTCACTTCTGGTGGTTTCCGTAAATGAACTTCCGCTCGATTGTCTATCATTTTGTTGATTGTTGTTTTTTTTCGAAGATGACCTTGTAGGAAAGTGTACAACTTGGGACTGAACGTCTAACTCATCACCAAAAAGAAAATCATCATCCTCTACCTCAATGACTCGCGCGTTACTGCAATCTTCTCCGCTGCAATGTTTGCATGCAACTGACCAAGGGACACCTGCCTTTCTGCATCCGCATTGCGAACCGCAACCGCTTACTGAGCACGAGCAACTGATAAGATTCATCAGCCTGGATGATGCTGGTTCCAGTAATGTCGTGATTGGTTTCAGTCTTTGGAGCTGACATCTCTTCCATCCCCAATCCTTAGGATCTAAGTCATTTTGTAACCATGTTTGCACTTGGAGGTAAACTCTCCGACTATGAAAATTTGCTGCTTCAGGCGATGGTGGGAGAGAGCACATATTGAATTTTGTTTTTGCTGCAGACTGTGAAAACTTTTTGAAGCGAGTTTTAGCGAGATTGTTTGTTGTACTACCATTATTGTACATAGCTGAAAACATGGTTTGTCCGGCAGTTTGAACGACTGCACTAGGTGTGAATTCATAATAGAAGTAATCCATAGTAGCTTGTAGATCTGTTATTTCCTTGTCATCCCCACCTTCCATGATTTTCATCAGCGACTTGATGAATTTAAGTTTTCCTTGCATATAAGGAGCAGATGTCGTATCACAACCACTGAAGGCATGAAGTTAAAGCACGTATTTTTTCAAAGGCTTATACTTGAATGACTGTGTAGAGTAGATTTTATCTGAAGTATTTCGCGAGGCTGGTTTTTTCAGGTACACGTTGTGTTCTGTAGTACACAAAGCGACAAGCAAAACTAAAAGGTCAACGTCTTCGCTGATTATAAAAACAGACGTGTAATAAGAGGATTTTTGAAGAGCTGTCTGAACTATTAAACGGACGGCATCTTCGAAAGCTTGCTGAGTCTCAAATCCAGCTGCTTCAAGTTCATGTTGGAGAAAACTGATAAGACGATCCTTGTTGCTGTCGTTTGATAAGAAATTTTCTTGGCCAACTTTGATGAAGGTTGTACGGTCAAACTCAATGAATGGAGCGTTGTATTTGGCAGAGCGACGTAATCTTTCAGCTGATTTTGTTTCACCGATATCCGACTCTGGCGGGTATCCATCGAAGATGACAGCAATTTTCCCAGCAGAGTAGTGCTTTTGGAGATGTGTGACGTATTTCTTACAAATATCATCAATTGTCATGTCCTTCCATCTCACCTTGTGCAGCAAATATCCCCCGTCGATGACGTAAAAGCAATTCTCTTTAAAAATGACCTGCGTTTCCTCGGAGAAGGCCTCGTAGAAAGACGATTTGGTTCCTTTTCGCATGCCACTCTCATCAAAAAGGGACAGTGGATAAGGAGCAAGCTCGTACTGTAGAAATTCCTCTAGATCTTCTGGTGTAGCTCCGGAAATTGCTATCCTTTGAAAAATTAACATTGGATCGATAGCAACAACTCTATCCATTACCTTCAGTTTCGCTGTCATGATTGATAAAGGTTTTACCTGTCTGTATCTTTTTAATGTAAGAGTTTTGAAAGTGTAATTCGTGGCGTCGCTCATCAGTTTTATTCCATCTTCCTCAGCCACGTGCCAGTTCACGGTTTCATCCCCTACGATTCCCGTGCCAATCGAAACAAGTTGTCTTATATTTGGAAATGGATTGTGCCTAGCAAACCAGCAGTCCAATGTGTGAACATCCTTGTTATCTCTTTCAACGCGTGCGGGACGCATGTCAACGTGCTGCTCTGAAGTCTGACCATAAACACCCACGAATGATTCAAACTGCTCACAAATGTTCATTAAACTGTACATGCTCAAGGCCCACTTCGCTGTTTCATTGTCAGTTATGCCTCGTCCAGGCAGAGTCAATCCTCCTTGAGTCTTTGCAAGACGCATTGTTGTCTGTTCAATGGTTTGATCCGGAGGTATTCCACTGAAAAATTTGTTGCTTCTTCTGATTGTGAAAAATCCCTGTTTAGTAAATTTGTCATACTCCGAAGGTGGCATTCTCATTTCCAACGTAGCTATGTCTTGCAAATAAAGATGCGCAGATTTTGCGTAATTGCTATGTCCACTAGAGTAGAAAAAAGGTACCATCCCCCTAATCGTTGAAACATACAATTAATTCTCATACGTTCAGCTTCTAGAAACTGTTTCAAAAGACAAGTCATGCGGTAGTATTGAACCCACAGTTTAGCAGTTGGCCCTCTACTTTCAAATTCAGAAAGTTTCGTTTGGAAAGTTTCCCTGAAGCGAATGCTTGCTTCTTCATTAACAGCGCCCATCACATTCGTTCTCTCGACGTCATCAAGAAGGCCATCCAGAAAATCACGAGTATCATCAAAGGTAGATTCTTCCTCATCCATTGAGTCCAGAATAATCTTTGCAAGAGATAAATTTGTCAGGAGATGTGCACGAACTGCTCTGCTATATGCCTTCCCAATTACCATTTGCGATATCGACCCTTCAGCATAAATTGTAGCCCACAACTCTTCCAATCCACTGCCAGACATTATTTTGCAGATTGCGCCCATGATTGATATAAGAAGGTGAAATCCGCCAAGTCGAACAAAAAAATTCTTTATATTTGTCCACATTTTCAGCAATGTCTCTCGCAATCCAGTATAGTTGTTGGTCAAAGTTGACGACTGCAGTTTTTCGTCCGCTAGACTCTGTAGCGTCGCAGATGTATGAGAGGGTAGTATTCACTGTCATTTTTTCGCTGGGTGGTGCGTTTATGAAAGGATGGAACAATACTTTAGAAATTTCGTAAGGACATGCTTCTGAGATCTGCTCCATAAAAACATTCCATCCAGGAACCGTCTGATCACACTTCCATTTTCCATAAACAAAAGAGTAAGTCCTTGAAATCCGGTGTAATTGGTGTTGAAAGTGGATACAGATTTTGGAGATCTAAAATTTGAATTTTGCCTAGTCCGACGTACGGTTGTCCTTCACACAGGATCTGTTCGATTTTTCCAATTTCGGCTGGATCGATGGATCTTCTTTCATGTACTTTTCGGATCACTTGCTCCTCTTCCTCAATCTCGTCCATTGGAGTAACACACTGAATGAGTCCCATGATGTGCCGAGAATTGTGTCCATCCAAGGTATTTATGTTGAAATCTGCGTTGTCAGCTACCCATTGAAAAAATGCTGTAGGTAAAACTAAAGGCTGCTTTTTGGCAATGCAGGAAAGTTCTAATAGTTGAACTTCCGAGTAGGAACACGATAATCCGATTGCAGCTTAACAATCTATAAGAAATCTTGATCCAAATTTTTTCTTTAAAAAGCATCCAAGAATTGAGGACAAGAAACATCTTGGCCGAGCAGCTTTGATGATCATGTGTGCAATGGTCGTCGCAGTATTCTTCCATGAAGCCATAGAATTTGGCTTTTTAACTGCAAGTATGATTTCTTCGAGGAAAACCAATAGTAAATCAGGGACATCTTTTTCAGCATCCTCCGTGAACGTATTAGTCCGTGGGTACTTGTCAAGGTCCTTTTCATATTCCCTGGATCGAATTTGTTCTCTGATGCGACGTGCTATTTTGCGAGTGTTTTTTACATCTTCATCTGTAGTGTCATCTCACATCTGCCTCTTCCATGCTTCCTGCAGCAATTTTTCGGAGATGTTTTTGAAGCACACAATTGTCCCATCGCGTGGAGAGCCATGAATAACAAGGTTTTCTTCTTTATAGTGTTTCTTAAGTCTTTCGAGTAAAGTTCTGTTATCAATTTTTTGGTTATAATCAGGAATGAGTTGTGCGAGCTGCGACACGGAAAATTGACAACAGTCATCGGCATGTTCATCGATGTAAGCGTAGACGTATTCCATGGCACGATCTACAGGCTCCCTGTTGCGCCCCTTGGGTCGAACAACAGCTTCATAATTTTTTCTTCGGTATTTGTTTTGACATTTCGGGTGGTAACAAGCTCGCTTCTTAACTAAATTCATTTATGACTCTAGATTTAATTTGCAAACATTCAGGTTCTGTTCGATATTGCATCATTTCCAATACTCGATCTTTAACACAAGATCCAGATACCTTATACATCGTCAGGCTAACTTTTACTTTACCACAATATAGACAACAACGTTTCCAATCGAACTCCGGTGTGGCTTCTTCCTGGTTAGATGAAGTATCTGGTTTGTCATCGTCCGTGTGATTGCTGGAAAACACCAGAAAATTTTTTTAAATAAATTTTTTTAAGTTTAACGAAAAATTAAATTGTAAGTTTTGACAGTTGTTGCAATGCATATAATTTTATGTTCTTTTTTTAATATTCTATTTTACTTTTATACAGTTACAAAATAATAATAAAAAAAATTAACAATTAATGATGAAAAAATTGAAAACCAAATAAAAATAAAAAATTGAAATCATATATTATAAAGCAAACAATATAAAAAAATACCTTCTTTCTCGATCCTTTTTGCAATGCGTTCATGTTGGGTGTACGGGCGATAGCATTTGCTGTGAACGTCTGGGACTGGGATGCTCTCGTCTTCCAGTAATTCTTGAATTTTTGAATCGCCTCTAATTATTGCTGCTTGTATTAACGTCTGCCGACCTCGGACACCCACGTGACGCACAGCATCCACAACAAACTTGTCACAAATAAAACAAACAGGAATATTTTCACTCATTTTCACAGAGCAAAGTTTTGCTGTCTCTACTCTCCGAAACTTACATAGCAACTGAAAAATGAAAATTTCAGGACAAAAAATTGGAAAAACACTTTTTTTGGCACTTTAGCGCCACCTACTGCGCACATTTTTTGTTGTACGACATAGCACCAATGACATTAATTGTAGATAACGATGCCCTCTACATTTTTTGTTGAATAAATTTTTCTTTAAAATGCATAGTTTTCGAGAAAGATGCATTTCAAAATATTTTTTTGAGTTTTTTTTAGTATTTGAACAGGTAGCAGGTGGCCATCGCCAGGTAAGCTTTCTTTCATCATTCTTTAACGACTCACCAAGTTTCATCACTTTGGAGTTATTTGCAGCCGTTTTTTGCCAGATTGACTGTACTATGTTGACTAGATAACTTCCGATTGCATGACGTCATAGGAGGGGATTCCCTGACGTCACATGTTGGCTAGTCATCTGTTGGCTAAGTTAGCGAAATTTAATTAAAAAAGCAGAGGTATCTGGATTTGAACAGCGGACCCCGAGTTTCACAGAAAAGTGCTCTAACCATGGGGCTATCAAGCTAATTGGCAATGGTACTTCTAAGTCGGTGAATGTTGGAGCTAAAAATAGAAAATTGGATTTTTACTTTAATTAGTGGAAAAAAGCGATTTAAAAATAACATCAGCAATTTAGTTTAAATTCATTGATAAATAATTAATAAATATCTGGCTCAATCTCTTTTAACATAAAAAATCCGCAGATAAGTAGTAGTAAAAATTTGGATTCAATGCGTTCGCGTAAAAAATTTGCCGATAAGAGTTGAATGGCCCAAGATGTTTTGGGGTGATAAGAAAAAACGATTCGCTGTAGTAACCTCGAACTTTAAAATTTTGTCATGCAATTTCTTTTCCAGATATAAATATAGACATTAATTCGATTTCATATTATGAAATAATTTCATGTTTATGATTGCTTGATTACTAGTTCAAATAACACCATTGAGGAATAGCCAAAAGAAATTCTGTAATTAATGGAAAAAATCTCATGTTTAAAAATAACATGCATCGCTTTGCATAAATCCGTTAATAAGTAATAAACGTCTAGTCAAGGTAGCTGTAATGGCTTCTTTCAGTACTTTGAAGAGGTTTATCATGTGAAGAACTTGAAAAGAAAATAAATATCCTTTCATAACCTTAAACTTCGTTTCTTTATGGTTCAGCCGTAATAATCTTAATAAGGGAAACCATTGATTCGTAATTATGCTTTAAATTTATATCAAACTAGCTAACAAACCCATATAAAAACCTTGAACTTTAGATAGAAAAAAGAAATTAACATGATCATTGCGGTTGTTGTAGCACTTTCTAAAAATAGCCTCAAAACTGTGAATTTAGACTAGAACAAACAAAATCGAAGTAGCTGAAATTTCCTCTTTCGATACTTTAAAGAGATTTATCATGTGAAGAACTTAAGAAAATAAATTTTTTATATGCTTCAATAGACTCAAATTGTGATCTTACTGAGTTCAGTTTACTTTGAGTTTGTTATGTAATTTTGGCAAATGTCAGCTTCTGGGTTTGTTGCCGTTTTAGCACTTTATAAAAATAGCCTCAAAAACTTTGAATTGGGACGATAGAACAAACAAAATCGAGGTAGCTGGAATGGCTTCTTTCGGTAATTTAGAGAGATTTATCATGTCAAGAACTTAAGAAAATGAAAATCATTTCATAGCATTAAACTTCGTTTCTTCTTTTTTCGGTCGTAATAATCTTAATAAGGGAAACCACATTTTTCTCTTGAATCGTAATTATGTTTTAAATTTATACCAAACTGACAGCTAACAACCCTATATGACATTTAAAATTTAATTTTTGTATACGTCATGTCACAACAGACCTAAATTGTGAGCTCACCGAGCCAAACGAACGAAAAACTACTATCCCAATGACCTTTTCAAGATTTGTAGAGAAATGCAGCTGAACCAATGAAAGAAATTTAAAGCGTATTAAACAGGGCTTTAATAATCGTATTGAAAGCTTTCTATTGGAAAATGATAATGAAGGAGTTTTGGATCCAAAACAATTTTTCTACAAAATCAAACCTCAAGTTATAAATCTTCTTGAACAAGTTTACAGAAACACAATGCTATAAAGTTCAATATTGAATTATTTTGTGAATTTATGAAATATGCTAAAACTGATGATGTAGATGAAAACGAAGTAGCTTTAGATATAAAATCTTCTCAGGCGAAGATGAACATAGCATCCGATAATTTTCAATTTCCAGACATACTCAATAGAATGATGAAACAAATTATTGCAAAATTTGAAGAATTTCAAGAAATTGATAGCGGTTGGGCTCTTCTAAGAATCATCCACATTGAAGTGGAAGTATGATTGTCGTTTATTTATTAAAGCCTTAGATGTAATTAAAGGTGTAATAAATATTAAAACTTTAAATAAGGAGCGCTATGTGTCAATCTCGAAAAGAATTTATGTTGCAAGAAATCAAAGTATAGAAATACGATTTTTAGATTCATATAGATTTATGTCCTCTAGCGTAGAAAAATTGCTCTTTGATTTAGACAATCGAATTGGTTAAAACAATATGTTGATCTTAATACTTTGCATAGATCAAAAGCTGTTAACACTTTCCAAAAATTTTTTTTCAAATTAGATAATAATACTGTCTACGGCAAAGCAATGAAAAATTTTAATAAGAGTTGAGATATTAAAATAGCTAGGAATCGGAAAGTTGAGGTAAACATTTAGGTCTTCGTGCTTTAATTGCAAATCCCAATTTTCATAGTATTGCGAAATTTACAATAAATATGGCTGCAGTAGAATTAAGCAAAGTAAAAGTGACTTATAACAAACCAGTTTATTTAGACTTTGTAGTTCTTGAAATATCGAAATTTAAAATGTATCAATTCCATTACGACTATATAAAATCAAAGTATGAAGATAGAGTTAAGTTAAATTATATGGATACAGGTTCCTTTATTTATACAATTAAAACTATTAATTTTTAAAGTGATATTTCAGATGAGAGAAATGAAAGATTTGATACTTCAGAATCCAGTCCAAACAATCCGTTCAGTTCCACTAAAAAATAAAAAGAAATTAGGTTCCATGATAGATGAACTTAATGGTACTATTATGTTAGAATTTATAGGTTTAAAGTCTAAAACGTATTTTTTATCTGTACAAAATTTTGAATCTATAAAAAAGCGAAGGGTGTTAAAAAGACGTCTGTTAACAAGTTAACTCATTTATTCATCACTCAAAGCCTCAACAGATATTTCTGCATATAGTTGACTTTCAGTTTTTCCCTTTTCCCACAGTAAGCTTAGAAAGTCTGACGAATAACTTATCTGATTCTGAATTTAAAAATTAAAACTATCATTAGTAAGATTACGTTAGAATGTATAGGATTGAAATCTAAGATCTATTCTTTACAAGTAGACAGCAAGAAAGATATTATGAAAGCTACATTTGAAACTAATTGTTAGATTAACTAGAAATTGTGAAAATGAGAATCATTAATAAATTTATGTTGAAGGAAAAATAAATGTCTAAATTAATAAAATGCTATTTTAACATTTACAGAAAGACTTTTCTTAGTATTAAATAATAAGACATTTAATTCTTATTTCTATCTTCTATTACTTTTCTAGAAAATTTCTTAAAAGGTAAACATTTTCTTGAGCATTCCCTTATGAATTAAACAGCATGGGGTTTTATACAAAAATTTAAGAGAAGATAAATTTGGACACTGCAATTCTTCTTCCATATTATATACTATTACACCTTCATCAAATGTATTTTTGATCCAGCAAACCTTTTCACAGCCTTTCACATAAAGTACTTTGTTTCTTATTAAAGAAGTCACTATAGTACGTAATTGATGTTAGGGGATATATCCATCGTTCCAATTGAATCCATGGTAATTATGATGCAATCACTTCGCTTCTTTTTCTCTTTCAATAAATGTGTTGACCGTGCTTCTTTTGTCTTTTCAGTTGTGAAATCCTTAAATCTAAATGGAGTTTGAAAAATAAAGTGCTGCATTTGGTTTCCATTTGTCAAAATTGCCAATTCCTTCACAATAAACTTGCTATGTTCGTCTTCACGATTTTTCTCTTTCAATAAATGTTTTGACCGTCTTTTATGTCTTAAAAGACTAATTCTCCGGCTAAAGAATTTGTTGCATTCTATGCATTTAAACATATTGGTGGTTATTTAAACACTAAAAATGATCTGTTGAAGTCGATATTTATAACCCATCACTCTCGCCAAAAGCTGTTCGTAAACCTGATAAAGGATGGAATTGAAACGTATGCTTGAGGGGGCATTATGAATTGAATCAAATAAATATAGAAAAATAAAAAAATTACATTGGTAAGATTACGTTAGAATGTATAGGATTGAAATCAAAAAACAATTCTTTACGAGTATAAAGCAAGAAAGATATTAAGAAAGCATTTTTAACTAATTTTTAACTAATTTTTAGATTAACTAGAAATTGTGAAAATTAGAATCATGAATAAATTTATGTAGAAGGAAAAATAAATGACTAAATTAATAAAATGCTATTTTAACATTAACAGAAAGACTTTTACTAGTATCAAATAGACATTTAATTCTTATTTATAGCTATTGCTTTTCTAGGAAATTTCTTAAAAGGTAAAAATTTTCCCTTATGAATTAAACAGCATCGCGCTTTATACAAAAATTTAAGAGAGGATAAATTTCATCAACTTCTGCTGAGCATTTGTATACAAATCGTATGCTATTTTCAGTTTTCCTTGTAGAGCCGCAATTGATTCATTTCTAGCTCAATTTAATAGCATACAGATAGATCCACTGATCAAGAACTCCTCAAAGAATCATCCAAATTTGTCAACACTGTATGATTAGAGGGTTAAAAGCTATATTGAGATATTTATACTATAATGTCAGCTTCTCTCAGTTTTTTAATTATTAACATTATTTCATTGTTATGACTGTTATTACCAGCCTGTTTTGATGCTATTAGTAGGCGTAAACGATCAACTAATTCATTAGGATTTTCAAAGTAAGTATAGCCAGTATTAGTCTTTGGTATTTGTATTAAGCCCTGACCGTTTGGGGATGGGCCTGTTCACAAACGTCAAATTTTGATTGCAAAAAAGCATCAGTGCAGTGGCAGTACTGCAGTACAAATGTCAAGAGGCATATGTTGCAAGTTTGCAGAGAAACGTCAAAAGAGTTTTTGGACGTAATGCTAAGTGTTAGTTTAGATTGGAGGATTTATAATAAACGTAGTAATGAGTAAAAAAATCATATTCAACTTTGCTGTTAACACGTTATTGGACGAATGCCAATCCAAAAGGAAAAAATCGCGAAAAAGGTCTATGATGATAAGAAATGCGTTGATTTTACGCTTTAATTCGAGGAGGAACAGGAAAGTCTGTAAAAATGTGGGATATTTTAAAACCATAGAGAAGTACCCCGACGATATTTTTCGACAGCATTTTCGAATGCATAAATCGACTTTTGAGGTGCTACATATAACAAGTTGTGAACATTATTAATGATTATGTTTTAGAAGTTGGAAAGAAAACTGCAGCCGTTCTGGGGAAAAGCTTGGACCGGCCGACCATTAACACGTCTACGACATGTTCTGTATGTAACTATTTGGAAACTGGCAAACCAGTGTACATATAGAGATGTTTCGGACCGGTTTAACCTCGGTAGAGGTACAGCATACAATTTAATCTTAAAAGTTACCAAAGTCATTTATAATGAAAGAAAGCTTTTTATCAAATGGCCATCTTTTGAATACAACCGTGTTATGGATGAATTTCAGAACCTCAGAAAGTGCCCTTTCCCTTTCGTCGTTGGTTGCATAGACGGCACCCATATTCAGATTCCCGCGCCCTCTGACAATAGTGAAAGCTATTACAACCGGAAAGGTTTTCATTCGCTTATCTTACAAGTAATACTTTTCAACCGAATTAAGAACTGTAATAAGAATTTTTTTTTCAGGCTGTGTGTGACGCCAGATGTGTCTTTACAGATATCTACTTCGGCTTACCCGGTAGAATGCACGATGCTGCTGTATGGAGTAGAAGTCCCCTTTGCAACGCAATGTCTAATAATTCTATAATCTTGCCAGAAGGGGCACATCTACTAGGAGACTCTGCGTACCCATTATCAAGTAACTTGATGGTCCCTTATAGAGATAATGGGTATTTGGACGAAACGAAAACAAGATACAACACTTGCTTAAGCAAAACAAGAGTTTGTATAGAGCAAGCTTTTGGGATGGTGAAAAATAAGTTTAGAATACTAAAACATTTAGATATTAAAAATCTTAGCCATGCTAAATACTTTGTTATTTCCTGTATTGCCTTACATAATTTTATAATTACGTGCGAAGACTTTAATGAATTCGATGAAGATATCATTGATGTAGATGCTTTTTGTAATGATGAAGAAGTAATTGAACCAACATCTCAGAGAAGAAGTGAAGTACAATTAAAAAGAGATTCAATTGCGCATTTGCTATTAGCCTGAAAAGTAGAGACACAAAAATAAACTGAATTTTAAGTAAGAAATTGTTTCCTTTCACAAAATAACAAGAAAACAAGAACAGCTAGAAGAAAATAAACTTTTTATTTATAAAAAACAAAACAATAAAACTTAACATTGATTTCACTTAAATAGAAATTATACATATTCATTTCATAGAAATTAATACCAGGGACTTTTTCCCATAACGCGAAACAAAATAATTTCAAATTGGGAAAGCGCATATTACACCTTGTGGCCAAATCTAGTGACACTAAATGCTCGCGGAACATCCATTTATTATGTAGTTAAATGTCTTCCTCACTTAACACACGTAAAGGTCTAGCTTCTTTTCTAAGAGCAAAATAGATGCATTTAGTTACAAAATAAGTATATAGACCGTTCAAATTTTGGCGACACCAAATTTGGTAACACGGTATAGATGCACTCTCCCATACATAAAACTAGATTGGATTAATACAAATGTAAGCTTGGATTTAATTGAATGCAGATTTAACTAATCCAAGCTTACATTTGTGTTAATTCAATCCAGTATAAAAGGCTGGCCATACATTACAACCTTTTGCATCATTTTTGCCCCGAAATTTGAAACGAAACCGTTTTAAAGGAACTCTTCAGTGTTCCAGTTTTTCCAAACACACTACAATTTAAAAGCTGATGAAAAAATTCTTTTTCACTGAAGAGTTCCTTTAAAACGGTTTCGTTTTAAGTTTCGGAGCAAAAATGAAGCAAAAGGTTGTAATGTATGGCCACCCTAACCGAGGTACATGATAAATTTGTCACCAGGTTATTCTATGAGTCTTTCTAGCACACCTTTTAAGTCTTTTAATACTGATACTCTTTCTGAATCTAATTTCAGCATCTCCTGGTGTCTACGTTCTTCTTCCTTTTCCTGCTTTTCCAAAAAATCTAGAAGAGATGAAGTTGAATTATTATGCGTTGTTTTTTGGATTTGGGCGTCTCTGCACTAGCTGCAGCAGCAATGTCTTCTTCATTGGCTTCATGATCCGAATCTATGTCCAAAGATGATGCTTGTATCTTTTTGGGAGGATTTACAAAGTGTTTACATCCGTACTTCTCATCTAACAATTCGAAAAACTCCCATTTTGTGGCATCACGCCCTGATTCACTATTTCTTTTCTTAATACGTTTGTACGTTGTTACACAATTGCAAAACTTCCTGTATATATCATCCCTGGAAAAGGGGAACTTGGCATCAATCTTCATTATTTCCGTCCGAACCATCTGCCACAACGAACTCTTCTTTCTTTTGCCCGCACAGAAATCATCCTCATATTTTAGACGAGTCACAATAAGAATCTTCGTCTGTGCACAATTCCATGGCTTCAATTCCCTACAACGCGAAAAAATTATTAATATATATACATAAATTCTTTCTAATTACTTTTCAACCAAAGCAACCTTTTCGTCCATAATTTCGTGAGAGCGCATGTATTCTGTGACAGATGCCGTGATGCTTTGACTTATGCGCATAACTTTCAATCTACTACGTTTTTGGACATATGATCGGCATTGCAGATTAGTTTTTTGACAGCTACTTTGTTGCAAAGCATTATAAATGCGTTTATGAACAGGCCCGATGTGAGCTTCTTAATGATGGTTTTATACTTCTTGCTTCTGTTTCCTTTTATTCGACCATCATCCATATAATTGCGTTTATAAGCATTAGTGTCATTCATAATGTTTCTGTAGTTGTTCATATCATCTGACGTGTATAGTTTTTTAGGGGTTTTTATGAAGAGCAATTCGAGAAGTCCTGGTGTAATGCTATATACTTTTTCTTTAAGAATGATATTGTCACCATCAACTTGAAGAATCGAGTTGCCAATTTTCCATTTGTTACCATCAAAAGATTTATCAATTTGTGTGCCGTTGTTTTCATATAATTTAATGTTTTTCGAAATTGAAGGGTTATTGGGCAAATCATCGATAGAAAGCGTCTTTGTTAGAGTAGATGAATGTGGAGGTTTAGCAAATTCTTCATTATCATCATCTTCACTATTAGTAGAGCTATCGGAAATTGTAGAATAATCTCCAAGTTTACTTGAAGTACTAGCTGGCTCTGCTTTGACGTATTTATGTTTAGGTTGAGGTGTTAAAATTTCACTGTTATTATATTTATCAATATCAGGATCCATTTTCAAGAGTTCAATCCCAGAATCCATTTTCAAGAGTTAACGTTTATATGAGTTTATTGAAGCATCGCTCTTTGACTCATCCTTGATTTGTGCAACAAGTGCCTCAAGCGGCTTGGTGATGGACTTAAAAGTTTGCTCTAGCTGAGTCTCTGTTGCCATTTTTCCCATCTTAAGAGCTTTAAACTTTTTTCTGGTGGCATTTCGCACCCTCACTATTTCCTTAGTAAGCTTCTCATCCATATTGATCTTATTTAAGAACCAAGTCTAAAAGACATGAAACAATAAACAATAAAGATGAATCATAAAACAAGTAACATGAAACACGAAACATAAAACAAAAATCATGAATCATGAAACATGTAACATGAAACATGAAACAATAATTACCTATGTGATATATCCTCTGAACCGTTTCCATCAAAGTGTTAGTATTAGCTAATAAATCATTGTTCATCCCTCTCCTTTTATAGTACGTATCATGAAGACATCAAATCCCTTTCGGTAGCACCACTTACACATTGCGTTGTTTTTATTAATCACCAAAAATCCATATTTATACTTCCAAAATTCAGCACGCGCATTACGAAATTTTCCAAACGTCATATCTGTACCCACATGATCATATCATTCAATATAAAATTATGTAAAAGTTAAATACTTGTTCAGTTTCACAAATATTTATTTCAACGCGAACGCAAAGTTTTAACAAGTGCCGATGAAAAAATCTCTAGATACCTTGTTCAACTTCAGCAAAGACCAAAGTGAAAACCATTCAAAGAGATTTGGAGATCGGGGTTCTTGTTTTATTAAAAGAAGAAAATCCACCGCCATCCTGCTGGAAGTTATCACGCATCGTAATAAACCACCCGGGAAAGGACAGCGTTACCCAAGTTGTTACTGTAAATACGCCAACTGCATTTTTGAAAAGGCCAATTTGCAAGATCTGTCCACTTCCCCTACACAAGCTCACACATCAAACTCAAAAAAGCATACTAACTATAATCTTTTAAAAATAACATAACTTATCATTTATTCTAGACAAAAGTATGACGTGGTTGGTCCCCTTTTTCACCATTATCTTGTTTCAAAGTGTATTCTGAGAATCACCATCTATGACTGTGACATGAGAATGAACATGACAAGAATATCATACATACATACAGCTTGACACCAGTCAGCTCTTGCAGTTAAGTATAGTAGCCGCAATCCACATATATTAGTGTAAGATCAACATATTAAAAACAAATTCCTTACTGGGCATGTTCAGCCATTTATCTCTGGTACCTGGCGGATTGAGCCGTTCATAGCTGACAGCTACAAAGATGATTTCATGAAAATAAACGAATCCGGAGTATATAAATTAGAAAGCAATCGACTTTTGTCGGACATTAAGTCTAACTATTCAACCAGATTTTCTGAAATTATCGCAAGTTCGCACTGTGTGGGACTCCCATTTTCTTCTGGAGTTCATTCATGGGATAATGTTATTGTGTCACAAGCCTTGGAATTCACTATAACGGATTATGACTCTTACGCTTGCAAGATAATCGAGTATGGCTTCGTAAAAACTTTATGTGCTCATATATAAGGAACATGTATGGATCCTGGGGACGGTATGAGCTTCTGGGAAGTGATCCCACATATGAGTTGAGAAAACATGAAGTATGATGTCCTTTATCAGGGGCTACAGACTCAACTTGCAATAGCCCAATATCATCCAGTAGAATTCGCCTTAACACGACTAAAGGAACCAGGTTATACGTCCGTTCCCAGAGGAGAACTTGTATACATAATAAAGTGTTAACCCGTCAAAGCGCTTATCAAAAAAACAAATAGACGTTATCGGGAGTTTTCAGTAACATACAATAATATCAGTTATTTTCTGACGCATACGACTCATCTTCTGCAGGAAAACGGAACCGCAATACCTTGTTCCTCAATCAGCCAGCCAGGGTTTTATATTCATTGTACATGGTACGGCCTCAGCCCAGAATTTCATAGAATGGAATCTCCAGAGGGGTAGTAACTTTGACACGCGTGGACCAATTTCGATGATTCCTTTTCTGTTCGGTAGGGTATGTTCCTTGATTGAAACCATGTGAAAAAACGTTTAGTGGAATGGGGGTGGGGTAGCGGGTTAAAACGAACTTTTAACGCGTGGACCGATTTGGATGGTTCTTTTTTCGTTGTATAGAGTAGAAGACACTAAAAAGTGAAAAATAAAATAGTTTTTAAAAAAAGTTGAACCGACTTCACAAAAAGCGCTAAAAAACATAAAATAGTTTTTAATTTTATATCTATTACGAGATTTTGAAGTGGGTGCAAATTAAACAAATAAAACAACTACACTACCACAATTGAAAATAATACATAATACTATCTGAACGTTTCAGCTTACGGGATCATAAGAAATGACGATTAAATATTTTGTGTTGTAGTTGTTTGGTTTGTTTGATTTTCACCGACTTCAAAATGTCGTAATAGATATAAAATTAAAAATTATTTTATGCTTTTTAGCGCTTTTTGTGAATTCGGTTCAACTTTTTTTTTAAAAACTATTTTTTGGTTTCAGCTTTCGGACATCCTATTATTTTATGAGTTAAGCAAAGTTATTTATATTTAAAGTTTTAATATTATATAAAATACTAATTACCTAATACATACATACTTGCTCAGAATGAGTATGTATGGTCGTTTATATGTTGCATATGAATGTTTAATTTCCAAGTAAAGAATATGTCGACCGAATTTAAACTGTTATGTTGGCCCTTTTTGAACCGACTTGCCAAGAACAAAGATTATCTAAGTTCGACGTGTAAATTTTTTTTTGTATGTCTGACCGTTCATATCTTCGTAACGCTTTGATCGATTTTGATAATTCTTTTTTTTGTTGGGTAGAGTATGTTCACCGATTCGTACCATGTAAAAAAATTTTTTGGTAGGGTGGTGGTGGGGGTGTGGGTAAAACCTAACTTTGTAACGCGTGGACCGATTTAGATGGTTCTTTTTTTGTTGTACAGAGTATGATCCCCCATTGTTCCTAGGAGCAAAAAATTTGGCCTAGGGGGGCGGTGAGGGGGGAGGTGTCGTCTAACTTCTTAACGGGTGGACCGATTTCGATAATTCTTTTTCTGTTCGGTAGAGCATGTTCTCTGGTTGATACCACGAGAAAAAAATGTAGGTGGGGTGGGGCTGGAACCCAACTTTGTAACGCGTGTTCCGATTTTGATGGTTCTTTTTCTTTTGTATAGAGTGTGATCCCCCTTTGCTAATAAGAGAATAATAAATAATAAATAATAATAAATTAATAAATAATAAAGGGTCCTTGGTTGAGGGTGAGGGTGGGGAGGGAGTAGTCTAACTTCGTAACGCGTGGACCGATTTCGATGATTCCTTTTTTGTACGGTAGAGTATGTTCCTTGATTGAAACCATGAGAAAAAAATTTTAGTGGAACGCAGGTGGGGTAGGGGGTTAAGCCTAACTTATTAACCCGTGGACCGATTGGGATGGTTCTTTCTTCGTTGTATAGAGTAGAAGACATTAAAAGTGAAAAATAAAATAGTTTAAAAAAAAAAGTTTAACCGACTTCACAAAAAAACGCTAAAAAGCATAAAATAATTTTTAATTTTATATCTGTTACGAAATTTGGATTAAAAAATCTACAGTACCACAATTGAAAATAATACATAATACTACCTGAACGTTTCAGCTTACGGGATCATAAGAAATGACGATTAAATATTTTTGTTGTAGTTGTTTGGTTTGTTTGATTTGCACCGACTTCAAAATGTCGTAATAGATATAAAATTAAAAATTATTTTATGCTTTTTAACGATTTTTGAGAAGTCGGTTCAACTTTTTTTTTAAGTATTTTATTTAATTATGAAGTCTGGACCTTAGAGCATGTCTGGGGACTAGTACAGTTACGCAATACATCGAGCAGACCGTTCTAAGGGACTACTTTTCATTTACTTCCCATTGTTTGACGCTCTTTTTTTTCTTTTTTATATTATTACCTTTTATAATTTAAAATTATGTAGGTTAATTTGTTTAAAATTGATTGCAAATGATATTAAAATTATTTTTAGCACTTATTTTTAGGAAAAAGTGAGCATAATTTCTTACTTACAAGAAAACAAGATATGTGTTCAGAAATTTGATTCGTCCATATATGTACTCTCAAGTAATTAAACTAAGTCCCGAATGTTAGTTAATTTTTGACGGGCTACAATTCTTTTCAGTATTTAGGTCTGCGCTGTTAGCAGGTCATGGCACCGAAGGTAATCAAAAAGTCTCCTATTCTGGAACTTAAGAAAGAAATAACATTTTCGCAACACAATCTATACGAAGGAGTATAACATTTTGAGAGATTGCTCACTGTTCAAGCTCTGTAACATGGAGTTGAATCGTCAAGAAAATTATGATTTGATGTGTACTGGCTCAAGTCTTCAAGAGTTGTAATGACGTAGCTTTTCAAAATTACTACATTTTTTTTTGGTTTATAGCAAATCATATTTTGTGAAGCTACCGAGTATATCTTTTGCTTTCTGTTCTCATCAGAACGGTTAAATTTACATTCATCTGATATTTTTCTAATCTGACATGGTCTATTCTAAATGACTCCTGAAGCATTTTATTCCTGCTGTCTTCTGCGTCTTGTTCAGTTGAGGCTTTGCGCGGCCTATATAAATCTAAACTTTCACGCCGATGCGCGTTTCTTATCGCACGCGACATTACAGTGATGTCAAGATATAACAAAAGATGATTTATGATATCCTGACTAGTGATGAGGGGATTGTGGCTTACCATCCACTTAATTACATGAAGCATCCTAGTTTTAATCACCTTCGGACGTCCTGATCGCTTTAGCGTCGCTAAAGTGCCATTTTCTCGATACATTTTTAAAGATGAGTGAACAGTTGACTTCTTTAAATGTAGATAAGTCAATAATTCCCTTTCAGATAAGGACTTACAACACAAAGTAATTATATTTATTTTGTCGCTTTCTCTCGCGACTTTCAAAAAGTATTTTTTTCTACATTTGCTGATTCTTCAGGTGAACTAAAATATTGGTGTGAAACTGTTTTACGATGTATAAAGTCGTTACAAAATTACACCAAGGAATACGCGAGAATACAAGCTTATTTTAACTAACTAACTTAACTAACTTAACTAACTTAACTAACTTTGTAACGCGTGGTCCGATTTCAATGGTTCTTTTTCTGTTGTATAGAGTATGATCCCCCATTGCTAATCCCTAGGGTGAAAGGTGGAGGTGGGGGGGGGGGGGGGCGGGGGATAGTCTAACTTCGTAACGCGTAAAGCGATTTGGATAATTCTTTTTCTATTGGGTAGAATATGATCCTTGGTTGATACTACGAGAAAACAATTTTTGGGGTGGTGGGTGGCGGAAGGGGAGGGGGGGGGGGGTGGAACCTAACTTTGTAACACGTGGACCGATTTGGATGGTTCGTTTGCTGTTGTATAGAGTGTGATCACCCATTGCTAATAGAAGAACAATTTTGCCCATGGTGGGGGGGGTTGGGTGGGGGGAGGAGTAGTCTAACTTCGTAACACGTGGACCGATTTGGATAATTCTTTTTCTTTTGGGTAGAGTACGCTCCCTATTTGATACCACGAGAAAAAAATTGTTGGTTTGGATGGGGTGGGAGAAGGGGGGTGGAACCTAACTTTGTAACGCGTCAATCGATTTGGATGGTTCTTTTGCTGTTGTATAGAGTGTGATTCCCCCATTGCAAATAGGAGAATAATTTGATCCTATGGTGGCGGTGGGGGTGGGGGAGGGGTAGTAACTTCGTAACGCGTGAACCAATTTCGATGATTCCTTTTCTGTTGGGTAGAGTTTGTTCCTTGATTGATACCATGAGAAAAAAATTTTACTGAAATGGGGGTGGGGTAGGGGGTTAAAACTAACTTTTAACGCGTGGACCGATTTGGATAGTTCTTTCTTCGTTGTATAGAGTAGAAGACACTAAAAAGTGAAAAATAAAATAGTTTTTAAAAAAAAAGTTGAACCGACTTCACAAAAAGCGCTAAAAAGCATAAAATAATTTTTAATTTTATATCTATTACGACATTTTGAAGTCGGTGCAAATTAAACAAATAAAACAACTACACTACCACAATTGAAAATAATACATAATACTACCTGAACGTTTCAGCTTACGGGATCATAAGAAATAACGATTAAATATTTTTGTTGTAGTTGTTTGGTTTGTTTGATTTGCACCGACTTCAAAATGTCGTAATAGATATAAAATTAAAAATTATTTTATGCTTTTTAGCGCTTTTTGTGAAGTCGGTTTAACTTTTTTTTTTAAATTATTTTTCATTGAAAATTTATAAGGACCAAAATTGTTCGGCTTGATTAAGGATAAAAGATGGCCCAGGATGGCCTAAAATTAACACTACAAGAGTAGACTCTAGGATCAAAGTCATAGCACAGCGAAGTCTCCTCTTATCTACACGCAAAATTCGATCAAAACTAATAAGTGAAGGCAAAAATGTTCCATCAACAAACACAATTCGAAGAAGAATTCACGAAGATGGGAAACGCGGTCTAGTTGCTCGTGGTCATGGCACCGAAGGTAATCAAAAAGTCTCCTATTCTGGAACTTAAGAAAGAAATAACATTTTCGCAACACAATCTATACGAAGGAGTATAACATTTTGAGAGATTGCTCACTGTTCAAGCTCTGTAACATGGAGTTGAATCGTCAAGAAAATTATGATTTGATGTGTACTGGCTCAAGTCTTCAAGAGTTGTAATGACGTAGCTTTTCAAAATTACTACATTTTTTTTTTGGTTTATAGCAAATCATATTTTGTGAAGCTACCGAGTATATCTTTTGCTTTCTGTTCTCATCAGAACGGTTAAATTTACATTCATCTGATATTTTTCTAATCTGACATGGTCTATTCTAAATGACTCCTGAAGCATTTTATTCCTGCTGTCTTCTGCGTCTTGTTCAGTTGAGGCTTTGCGCGGCCTATATAAATCTAAACTTTCACGCCGATGCGCGTTTCTTATCGCACGCGACATTACAGTGATGTCAAGATATAACAAAAGATGATTTATGATATCCTGACTAGTGATGAGGGGATTGTGGCTTACCATCCACTTAATTACATGAAGCATCCTAGTTTTAATCACCTTCGGACGTCCTGATCGCTTTAGCGTCGCTAAAGTGCCATTTTCTCGATACATTTTTAAAGATGAGTGAACAGTTGACTTCTTTAAATGTAGATAAGTCAATAATTCCCTTTCAGATAAGGACTTACAACACAAAGTAATTATATTTATTTTGTCGCTTTCTCTCGCGACTTTCAAAAAGTATTTTTTTCTACATTTGCTGATTCTTCAGGTGAACTAAAATATTGGTGTGAAACTGTTTTACGATGTATAAAGTCGTTACAAAATTACACCAAGGAATACGCGAGAATACAAGCTTATTTTAATATTACTCGAAACTTTAAACACATTTTTCTGGAAAAGACTTTTTCTGGCCGCCAAAAAAATATTGAAAACTATTTAGCCGACTTGCTCCATTTTTATCCTTCTATGTAAAAATGCATTATATTAATTGTAGCGTGGGATTTTTTAAATATTTCTTTTCAATTTTTCCCAACCAATTTGGTGCGATGATTAGTAAGAAAATGTTTTTTTTTTTTCTAGAAAGCAAAATTTTTTCTCAACCTATATATATATATATGGGGCATTCCGCGAGAAATCTTTTGTGGAACCTAACTTTGTAACGCGTGGTCCGATTTCAATGGTTCTTTTTCTGTTGCATAGAGTATGATCCCCCATTGCTAATAGGAGAATAATTTGGCCCTAGGGTGAAAGGTGGAGGTGGGGGGGGGGGGGGGGGGGGGTAGTCTAACTTCGTAACGCGTAAAGCGATTTGGATAATTATTTTTCTATTGGGTAGAATATGATCCTTGGTTGATACTACGAGAAAACAATTTTTGGGGTGGTGGGTGGCGGAAGGGGAGGGGGGGGGGGGGGGGGTGGAACCTAACTTTGTAACACGTGGACCGATTTGGATGGTTCGTTTGCTGTTGTATAGAGTGTGATCACCCATTGCTAATAGAAGAACAATTTTGCCCATGGTGGGGGGGGGGGGGTTGGGTGGGGGGAGGAGTAGTCTAACTTCGTAACACGTGGACCGATTTGGATAATTCTTTTTCTTTTGGGTAGAGTACGCTCCCTATTTGATACCACGAGAAAAAAATTGTTGGTTTGGATGGGGTGGGAGAAGGGGGGTGGAACCTAACTTTGTAACGCGTCAATCGATTTGGATGGTTCTTTTGCTGTTGTATAGAGTGTGATCCCCCCATTGCAAATAGGAGAATAATTTGATCCTATGGTGGCGGTGGGGGTGGGGGAGGGGTAGTAACTTCGTAACGCGTGAACCAATTTCGATGATTCCTTTTCTGTTGGGTAGAGTTTGTTCCTTGATTGATACCATGAGAAAAAAATTTTAGTGAAATGGGGGTGGGGTAGGGGGTTAAAACTAACTTTTAACGCGTGGACCGATTTGGATAGTTCTTTCTTCGTTGTATAGAGTAGAAGACACTAAAAAGTGAAAAATAAAATAGTTTTTAAAAAAAAAAGTTGAACCGACTTCACAAAAAGCGCTAAAAAGCATAAAATAATTTTTAATTTTATATCTATTACGACATTTTGAAGTCGGTGCAAATTAAACAAATAAAACAACTACACTACCACAATTGAAAATAATACATAATACTACCTGAACGTTTCAGCTTACGGGATCATAAGAAATAACGATTAAATATTTTTGTTGTAGTTGTTTGGTTTGTTTGATTTGCACCGACTTCAAAATGTCGTAATAGATATAAAATTAAAAATTATTTTATGCTTTTTAGCGCTTTTTGTGAAGTCGGTTTAACTTTTTTTTTTTAAATTATTTTTCATTGAAAATTTATAAGGACCA
Organism: Leptarthrus brevirostris; assembly: GCA_964036015.1. Taxonomy (NCBI): domain Eukaryota; kingdom Metazoa; phylum Arthropoda; class Insecta; order Diptera; family Asilidae; genus Leptarthrus; species Leptarthrus brevirostris. The sequence continues at coordinate 99,651,853 of OZ038371.1, read as the reverse complement.
AAATTGTTCGGCTTGATTAAGGATAAAAGATGGCCCAGGATGGCCTAAAATTAACACTACAAGAGTAGACTCTAGGATCAAAGTCATAGCACAGCGAAGTCTGCTCTTATCTACACGCAAAATTCGATCAAAACTAATAAGTGAAGGCAAAAATGTTCCATCAACAAACACAATTCGAAGAAGAATTCACGAAGATGGGAAACGCGGTCTAGTTGCTCGCAAATTACCTTACGCGAGTAATGTTAATTTGCAAAAAAGGATGAACTTTTATCAAGAACATGTGCTAAAACCACCTGAATTTTGGAATAGAATTCTATGAACGGACGAGTCAATGATCAGGATGGGTTACTCACATGGTAGAATATATGTGTGGCGCAGAAAGGGAGAAGCGCTATCATATAAGTGCGCTAAACCATCCTTTAAGTCAATGCAAAGGGGAGTTATGGTGTGATGACTTCTCTCATCATATGGAGTGGGCAAATTTGTCATATTAGAAGGCAAAATTAATGCACAAGTTTATTTAAAATTGCTTCAAGATGTTATTATCCCAGAGGGAAAACGTTAATGGGGATGACTTCATCCTTCAACAGGACAATACACCAATCCATACGATAAAAATCGTAACGAATTAAATCAACAATCATTATGTTAATTTACTAAAGTGGCTACCTCGAAGTCCTGACCTCTCCCCCTTTGAAAACGCATGGTCCTGGCTTAAATTAAAGATTTCCGAGCAAGAGCCTAAAAACATCCTTAACTTAAAAGAATACATCATAGAGACGTGGGAAAAATTTACTCCAGAAGATTGCAGAAAGCTAACTCTTTCAGTAACTAAAGCTTCGCAATGGGGGCCATGGTGGCTACTAAGCAAGATGGAAACTTAATTTTGACCTGCTAAAAATGTCACATTTCAAGAAAAAGTTGAATAGAAAGTATGGTTTAATGGAAAATTGTAATTTTTTTAGTGAATACAATTAGTTTTTATTTTCTGTATATGATTTAATTAAAGTTTCATTAAAAAAAATTTACTTCACGGAAATCTTCTTACGTTTTTCTTAAAAATGTCGAGTGGAAACTTATTTTTGATACACACTGTATAATATATATATAAAGGGTCAAAATCACCAAGGTAACGAATTTGGAAATGAGAAATTTTGTAAAAATTATCACGTCAAGGAAATCCAAAAAATAACTGAAAATGTACACGTTACTATCAATAATTGCGCTGTAAAAAAAGCGCGCAAAATATTCACATTTTAATCATTTATCCAAGATTTCCTAGAGACTGGATGTATTATAACATCATTCAGAGAACGTATTTCAGAACTTATATATTGTTGTTATAAATATGAATTTGATAAAGCTTAGTTTGGAAATACGGTACTAAAATAAATATTAAATAAAATATATTTAAATCTGTACTCTACAGTGTCTTATGTTCTGTTATTTTAATAAAATGTCATAACGTCATATTCGGCAACGTTCTCGAAATCACCGTTCCCGAAATGATTTTTCAACGCTTCGTATTATTTTAAACATTCATTGGCCATCTTGGGTGCCAATATGCAACACTGGCGGAAATAGAACAGCATTATTTAATGGAATTAAGACTAATTATTTTCACTTATCGTAATGTTAATGATTTTGAGCGTTCCCGCTATGATGTTCTATTGACCTACCAAAATACATAACTGGAATAATCTTACCAAGAAAATTAATTGAAACCCGCCATAAAACAACCGAACGCTGTGTACACTCGGTATATTTCATCGTGCGACTGCGCAGTAGCGCCTCACTTGGCGTAATTGGGCACTACTTTTTGACATTGAACATTTTCAATGACGTTTTCACCAGTTCCATGAGAAAAAATATTTGTTAACATCATTTTGCAAAAAACCAATGAAGGGTTCAGATAAAATTACATAAATTGTGACCCAACTATTTCAATGTTTTATTAGGAAAAATGGTGTCAGAACCAAATTTGCCATATATATATATATATATATATATATATATATATATATATATATACCCGCCGCAACAAAAGCCGCAAGTTTATGTTTTATGCAATATGTAATTTGTTTTCAGTAATAAAAATTTAGTTTTACGTTTGCAATCAAAAATTGCTTCATTTTGTTCTAGTTTTTAATGCAATGTTATTTCATAAAAAATTAAAAATACAGTAAGCCAACAATATCTCTTTACTTTTATTAAACTTAAAAATGTATTTCCAAAAATTCAAAGTTTTAAAATTTAATTTTAAATTGCAATTAGTACTTTGTAGCACCGCCCTTTACCTTAATAACGTCTCGAACCCTATGCATGTATGCAACTGTACATAGTGAATATTTTTAGCAGAAGAGTGCTATTGCACATCAAAAACCGTTAAAAGCAATTTGGACACCTTGGAGACTATTTAGCACGAATTGAGCCGGGAAGATATTAAAAAGGAAACCACGTGCAGCTCTTTTTGTTGCGGGGTGTATATATATATATATATATATATATATATATATATATATATATATATATATATATATATATATATATATATATATATATATATATATATATATATGTTGTGCGAAACAATAGCAACCATTTCAATACAAAAATTTAATGTGGTTTTTTTCCTTCATTTTAATAATGAACAGTAAAAAAATATATCCTGTTCTTTTCCTTTGATGAAACAATTGCAATAGGTTTACTTCGCAAAAAAATACAAGTTTAATTAAACAACAACAGTTAAACAACTGTAAAAAATAACAAACTTCAACATATGCTAGTGTGCGAAACAAAAGCAACCTAATGGAAAAATCTCATATAACGGACTTTTTTGTGAAAATATTTGCACTGTGAGAGAAATTTTGCAGCTGCACAACTGCGTCAAGGTAATTTTAGTAATTTCTGGTTGGTTAGCTCAAGCAGATCGGTGAAAGTTAATATTTGAATAATGGCGCGTAATAAGTTCAGTGATAGTTTCAAATTAAAAATTATTGCGGAATATAAGAGTGGATATTCTCAGTATTCACTCTCAAAAAAATATAGTGTTAATAAATCTATAATTTCGCGACTTGTACGTAAATATGAAATCACGGGAAGTATTAGCACGTTCCATTTGGGCGGTCGACCACGGAAAACTACACCCAGAACTGATAAGAGAATTTGTGCGTTAATTAAAAAGAATCCGTTTATAACATCCCGGGAAATTGTGAACTCTTTAAATTTAAGTATAGATGACAGTACTGTCCGGAAACGCGCTTTGGAAAATAATTTAAGGAGCTACAGACCAGTAACAAAACCTTTGCTTACCAGAAAACACTTGCAAAAAAGGTAAGTTTGATGTTATGGCCTTCGTCTCTATATGATATTAAATTTATAGGTTAAAATTTGCTTCAGAGCATTTGAAGTGGTCCCTAGAAAAGTGGAAAACTGTACTGTTCAGCGATGAGTCGAAATTTAATTTAATAAACTCCGACGGAATGACTACCGTGAGACGACGCAAATGTGAGCGACTCAATCCACGATATTGCAAGGCAACAACCAAGAATGGAGGAGGTAGTGTGATGGTGTGGACCTGCTTCTCGGCTAACGGTGTGGGTTCATTTTTTGAAATAAAAGAAAAAATGAATCGTTTTATTTATAAAAATATTTTGGAAACGCAAATGTTGCCGTATGCCGAGTGGGAAATGCCGCTTCGATGGGTGTTTCAGCATGATAATGACCCGAAACACACATCGAAGCTGTTAAAAGAGTGGATAAACGATAATGGTATTCAAGTCCTTGATTGGCCGGCCCAATCACCAGACTTGAATCCAATTGAAAATCTCTTCGGGATCCTTAAACGGCGAGTCGGAGGTCAACGTTTTCGAAATAAGGCAGAACTCATGGATACATTAAAAAAGGAATGGGAAAGTATACCTCAGTCTATTATTATGAATTTAATAGCGTCTATGCCGCGAAGGTATGCTGAGGTTATTAAAAATAAAGGCTATCATATTAAGTATTAAGGAAGTAGCTAAATAGTTGCTTTTGTTTCGCACACTAGCATATGTTGAAATTTGTTATTTTTTACATTTGTTTAACTAAATTAAACTTTTAATTTTTTGCGAATTAAACCATTTGTAATTGTTTCATCAAAGGAAAAAACAGGATATATTTTTTTATTGTACATTATTAAAATGAAGAAAAAAAAACCACATAAATATTTTTTTTTGAAATGGTTGCTATTGTTTCGCACAACACTGTATATATACATATTTATATATATATATATATATATATATATATATATATATACCAATCGGTTACATAAACATCAGTAAACACGGGTTTATTCTTCCGTAATCTAAGATTTTTAATAGACACAGGTGCTTCATATCATCACCCATTAATTCCGAGTTCATTCATCCCAAAGAACAATAGAACATAGAATCAATATGCAAGTTATCCTACCAAACTTCGTAGAATTTAACCAGCCTGGTAAAACAAAATTTTTAATATTTAAATGTTATGGTTATTTTGACGGCCTTTGAGGACTAGATGCATTAACCTTATTACACGCTAAACATGATTTAGCAGATCTAGTATTAATAACGAAGAACGCCGTAATACCCGTAACGAAGAATGCCGTACAGGCCGGCCGCATTTGATTTCATAAAAACATGCATAAATTCAAAATGTGGCATTTTCAAGATCGAACAAATGTATATAAAAGTGCAACTACTGTTTTTATTTACAAGTCGAATCAGGAACATTGATAAGAGACCTGTTCGTGGCTGATGTACAGTCAGAGTCAAAAGTTTGTATACACCTAATACTTACTACTACAGAGGTGAAAATACCCTAAGTAATAAATGATAAATGAAATATTTTGAAACACAAGTAAAGCTTATACTTCAGTGTTTTACTATTCATTATAATACAATCAACTGCCAATCTTATATGAATCTCAAACACAGGCTCTTAAACGCTTCAAGAATTTACAATATCGATTTCAAATCAATCCAAAATTTCAACAAGAATACAATTATTATAATAATTATTATAAGGGGTTACCCATATGGTGGGCACTACGACCATGGAGGTATTTTGTGCCGAAGCCCCATTACTGCAAAAGATACTCAGCCACCCTAAGGTAAGCGAGGAAGTATTTAACAGGGGAGGATCAAACGTCAGCCGGATTCAGAAATTCACGACTGAAGGTCCTCCTTCTAAGCCATGCTAATGCAGGACAAGAGCACAAAATGTGCAATGCGGTTTCGTCGTCTTCCAAACAAAGCCGACATTCCGTCACGCTAGGCAGACCTATTCGGTGTAGATGATACCTAAGCCCATAGTGGCCAAATAGGTAGCCTGATAGCAGTTTGAGATCCGCCTCGCTTAGGGCGGTTATATCGTTATAAGCGTAGGGTCTGAGGGCCGCTTGGCTATCAGAGAAAATAGTAATGTCCGCACCTTTCAGTCCTTAATTGAAGTTGAGAAGGGCGCAACTTTCGATGGCATGGTTTTCAGCTTGAAAGACGCAAGGCCAACTACCCAATGCGAGCGAAATCCTAGTGTTGGGTCCAAAGACACCAGCACCGGCACGGTGTGCCATTTTAAAGCCATCAGTATACAATTTGAGGCTTCTGGGATCCAGACTTGGACCACCGCAATCCCAGTCTGCTCGTTCAGGGAAAATGGTCCTGAACCTTTTGCCAAAGCGCAGCTCCTTGGTCATGTGATCCGTTACGGAGCACACATCTAAGCCAGGGATTCGCTGGAGGATGCTCATGTGACCCTTGTCTTCAACCGGCATATAAGTCAAGAGCTGCATTCTCAGGGCGCTGATAGCAGCAGATTTCATTTTGGAGATGTGCAGTGGAGTAGGTCCAATCACCGCCTCCATGGCAGCAGTAGGACAAGTCCTCATTGCTCCTGTCATGGAGAGGCAGGCAAGCCGCTGTAGCTTGTTGCATTTGTCGATAACAACATGTAACGAAGCATTTTGCTCCGTACATAAATTTACGCCGTCGCCCATGTCATTTTATCGACATTTTACTTTTTGCCCCAAATCTCGTCATACATGTCCATAAAAAACTCCGAAGTTCCATGGCATGCAGGTGGGCATGACGTAATCCACAAAATATGCAAGCCCGATTATTCCCACTAGCTGCGTTGTCATTTTAATTTCTTTGCACATCAACCCATAATCAGTTGGGTGTGTGCGTCTCCGTTGCAAACCATTGGTCCAAGCAGTACAAAGATGCCACTCACAAATGCTCCAGTGAAAGGGCATGAAAATGTGCGTGACGTCATCTATCCGCCAAGTCATAAGGAACTTGTGCGCGATAACCAGATTTAACCAGATATTCTGCTGGCAGCGTGGGTTTGTAAAATTCACACATTGTTCTTCTCTGCATAACAACCCATAATCAGTTGGGTGTGTGCGTCTACGTTGTATAAAATTGATGCAGAGTGAAAAGACAGAAAACAGTGGTGGGGAATAAATCTGGGCTTCGCCAAAAAGTATAAAAGCGAACCGCACAGTAAGGAAATCGAGTAGTAGTATCTCGCAAGGAATCGAGTTCGGGTCTAAGTTCGCTTAGATAAAGAAGCTACAGCTCGTAAGCACTAAAGGCTTAAAATTGGACTATAAAGTCCCAGTAGTTTGACTTGCATGTCCGTTGTATTATTTCCGCTAGATTGGCCGTGGTGTTAGCCTGTCAATCTATTCCGCTCATACTGACCTTCCGTGGTGTTAGCCTGTTGGTCAGTATACTTTGCTTGTCCGTGGTATTAGTTCCGCTAGATTGGCCGTGGTGTTAGCCTGTCAATCTATTCCTCTCATACTGACCTTCCGTGGTGTTAGCCTGTTGGTCAGTATACTTTGCCTGTCCGTAGTATTAGTTCCGATAGATTGGCCGTGGTGTTAGCCTGTCAATCTATTCGAATCCCCATACGTTAAGAGTACGACGTACCCAACCCCATCATCCATTGACGAAAGAACCGCCGTCCGTACTACATCGCATCTCTCTCTCTCACTGCAAGTGTCGACCATAACTCTCTCTGTTCACCCACTTTCAGTAGTATAAAATATACCAAAAGAAGTAGAACTAAGAAACAATTGATTGTGAACCGAAAAGAAAGAAACCCTGAATAAAATAAGTTACATTTATTTTGTAAATGAGTCTTTTCAATTAGTTAAGAACCTTGGACGACTCCAGAGCTCCCGGCAACCCCTCTATTGAGGATTCAGGGGAAAAGACCCATTACAAAATTGGCGCCCGAGCAGGGACAACTGGAGCAGTTCCTAACAACCGAATCAGGAAAAATTAACCAGATAAAAGGCACGACGACCCTAGTCGAACATAAGATACGACTTAAAACCGACCAACCGATTAAACACCGATATTTTCCAAGAAATCCGGCAATGCAGCAGATAATAAATACCGAGGTCAACCGAATGTTAGCCGAGAATATAATAGAACCGTCCAACATTCCATATAGCTCACCAGTAGTTCTAGCCCGAAAGAAAAATGGCAAATACCGTTTATGCATCGATTTCCGAAAAATCAACGAGATATCAATCAAAGATGCATACCCGCTGCCTCAGATAAATCATATCTTGGATAAATTACGAGAGGCAAGATATATTTCTACACTGGACCTGCACCAAGGCTTTTGGCAAGTACCATTAGCGACCGAAAGTAAAGCAATTACTGCATTTACTGTACCAGGCAGAGGATTGTTCTAGTTTACCGTTATGCCATTTGGACTGCACTCCGCACCAGCAACGTTTCAGAGATTGCTAGATACCGCCATAGGACCAGACATGGACACCAGGGCATTCGTATATTTGGATGATATTATCGTGCTAGGCCGAACCTTTGAGGAACATCTTGAAAATTTGCAAGAAGTGTTCTACCGTCTCCGGAAAGCAAATTTACGCTTGAACCCCGACAAATGCAATTTTTGCCAGCAAGAGCTTCAATACTTAGGACATCTCGTTACGTCCTAAGGTATTAGGACCGATCCAGAAAAAGTAAATGCCATAGCCGAGATACCAGCACCGACCACTATTAAACAACTCCGACAATTTCTGGGAGTAGCATCATGGTATAGACGCTTCATCAAAGATTTCTCCAAAATCGTGGTACCGCTCAACCGGTTGCTAAAGAAAAAGCAAAAATGGATATGGGGACCGGAACAAGAAGAATATTTTGGAATATTAAAGAAAAAGCTGACGGAGACGCCCGTACTGACATGCCCAGATTTCGAATTACCATTTATCCTGCAAACCGATGCCAGCTACGAGGGTTTAGGTATAGTACTCTCGCAAGTAATTGACGGAAATGAACACGTCATTGTATATGCCAGCCGAACGTTAACCGACACAGAAAAGAAATATTCCGTATCCGAAAAGGAATGCTTGGCAGTAGTATGGGGAAGACGGAAAATGAGACTGTATCTAGAAGGGTACAAATTTACAGTAATAACCGACCACCAAGCGCTTAAGTGGCTGCAGACATTGGATAACCCCTCCGGACGATTAGCACGATGGGCCGTAGAACTTCAGCAATATGATTACGAAATCAAATACCGAAGAGGCGTACTAAACAAAATAGCCGACGCGCTATCTCGCCAGCCATTACCAGCCAAAGAAATGGCCACTCTAACTCAGGAAGAAACCTGTGCATGGTACTGACAAAAATTCGCAGATATAGGGAGAGACCGACAAAGTTTTCCAGAGTATTGCATCCGTAACCAGAGGCTATACCGATATATATCCGACCGTAATCATCTAAATGAACCGAATCCAGAGCAAGAATGGAAACTTTGTATACCACAAACATCTCGAACGAAAATACAATACGAAAACCATGACGCACCAACCGCCGGACATCTAGGGGTAGCCAAAACCATTAACCGACTCGCCAAATTATATTATTGGCCGGGAATGTTCCGAGAAGCTGCCAGATATGTTCGTAATTGTATTATATGTGCAAAACATAAACCAACTCAACAGAAAACCGCTGGTAAAATGAGCACATTACAACCAAGAGGCCCATGGGAGGTAGTAAGTTCCGACCTTATAGGACCACTACCAAGATTAAAACATGGTCACACCATGATACTGGTGTTCCAGGACAAATTCACTAAATGGGTCGAGATTCAACCATTACGACAAGCCACCGCTCCAGCCGTAGTAAAGTCTTTTAAGGACCGAATAATATCCAAGTTTGGTTGTCCCCGAATTATGATCATGGACAACGGACCGCAGTACACCAGTAAATTGTTCAGAGATACGCTTCAAGAATTTGACATCAAACACCGACCGACCCCCCCATATACGCCTCAGGCTAATCCAACCGAACGAGTCAATGTCCGTTCGATCACCGTACATGGGATCAATATATCGCCGAGTTTACGCTGGCAATAAGCACCAGTACGCCGACATTGGGAACCGGCCATTGGGGACCATGTTATGAAAAAAGAACATCAACTCTCCTCCGCCATAAAATCATTCTCCGCCAAATTAGCTCCGAAATACTCCGGCCCGTACCGAATCCGAACGAAGATCTCCCCTGTCATATATGAAATAGAAGAAATACCATCCGGTATGTTAAAAGGGCTCGTCCACATCAAAGACCTGAAATCAGTTCCCACCGCCTCCCAGCAGTACTATATAACCAGGCCGAAATTTAGAAACCGCATCAGTCGGGAACAAGTTGTCATGATGGAAAGACCAAATCAGCAAACAATCAGCAATCCAGGACCGTCATGGCCATTCACAGGATAATTCCGCATAATCGAACGCATCCATTTTTAAGACCAACCACCCAGCTAAAGAGAAGTCAGCCAATGCAACCACCAGTGGAGAGGAAACGAATCATCTTTGGCGGGGAAAAGGCGACACTGAACGTGGTTACACAAGAAGACACCCTTCCGCTCACCCTCCGACCAACACCAGAACCAAGCACCGCAGCCAAAGCCAGCCGACCCGATGACATGAACCAGGGGACGTCAATCAACTTCAACGAAGCCAGTGGGAAAACTAAAGAAGTCGTCGACGATAATGGGTTATCGGAGCTACTCAATTTGAGTATCTCCAGCAATGAGGATGGCCCAGACATCACCAAAGAAACAGCGATCTCCTCGTTTATGGCCATTGACCTACTGAGGCGTCTTCCACAACCAGTAGTCAACCGACCACAACATCGAGGAAATCCAGGAATAGTCAAACCGCTCCCGAAGACACAACAACCAGGATCAACAAAGCAATCGGACGAAGGGACCAAAGAAACCAAGACCGCGCCCCTAGCCGCCAACACCCTAAGACCAGACCAATGGATTGAGGATCCCACCCCACAATTCTTTGGGCTCCACCAACCTTGGGACCAAACCTTTACGACAGCTCGACGCATCCGATGTATGAAGAATGGTACCCCATACACCATTATTAAGACCAGGACCGGCCAAATAATAGCCAAGGCCAGAAAATAAATAATATAATCAATTTAAAAATTAATCATCTGTTTGGTTTCCTTCTTATGTAAAAAAAAATACTAATATTTTATCTTGTTGTTAGAAAAAAATATATACTGAAATAATTAGATTTTAAAAATATATACCGAAATAAAACTTTGTTAGATATAAGATATATACCGTAATGCAATTTTAAAATTAATATATAGATATTCGAATATGAACTTTTGGCTGAATTAAGAAATATACAGAAATAAAAATGTTTATGAGAATTAAGAAATATACAGAAATATAAATGTTTGAAAGAGATAAGAAATATATAAAAATGGAAATTTGTTAGAGTTAGATATATATACCAATATGAAATTTTGTTAGAGATAAGAACTATACGGAAAAGAAGAAGAAAGAAAGAGAAAAGAGAATTCCGCATATAAAAATAAAGTATTCCCTGTCTATCCCTATCCGACATTGAACACTTGCGAAGAGAGGGGGAGATGTAACGAAGCATTTTGCTCCGTACATAAATTTACGCCGTCGCCCATGTAATTTTATCGACATTTTACTTTTTGCCCCAAATCTCGTCATACATGTCCATAAAAAACTCCGAAGTTCCATGGCATGCAGGTGGGCATGACGTAATCCACAAAATATGCAAGCCCGATTATTCCCACTAGCTGCGTTGTCATTTTAATTTCTTTGCACATCAACCCATAATCAGTTGGGTGTGTGCGTCTCCGTTGCAAACCATTGGTCCAAGCAGTACAAAGATGCCACTCACAAATGCTCCAGTGAAAGGGCATGAAAATGTGCGTGACGTCATCTATCCGCCAAGTCATAAGGAACTTGTGCGCGATAACCAGATTTAACCAGATATTCTGCTGGCAGCGTGGGTTTGTAAAATTCACACATTGTTCTTCTCTGCATAACAACCCATAATCAGTTGGGTGTGTGCGTCTACGTTGTATAAAATTGATTCAGAGTGAAAAGACAGAAAACAGTGGTGGGGAATAAATCTGGGCTTCGCCAAAAAGTATAAAAGTGAACCGCACAGTAAGGAAATCGAGCAGTAGTATCTCGCAAGGAATCGAGTTCGGGTCTAAGTTCGCTTAGATAAAGAAGCTACAGCTCGTAAGTACTAGTGGCTTAAAATTGGACTATAAAGTCCCAGTAGTTAGACTTGCATGTCCGTATTATTATTTCCGCTAGATTGGTCGTTTTGTTAGCCTGTCAATCTATTCCGCTCATACTGACTGAAGTGGTTTGTATAGGATTGGAGCCAAATTGAATCGAGGGAAGTCCCTTCAGTTGTGGGGCCTCAAATCCTAGCCCTTCTTTATATCTAGAAATGGTCTAGATACATTTTATTTAAAAAAATATATATTTTCATTTTAATAAAAAAAACTTTTTAAATTTTTTTAGTTATTTTAATTGTTACCAGTTCGGTTGTTCTGGCTAGACTAAAAATTATTTACAATATTTTTGTATCCTACTTTACGTTATATACATAGATAGTTTGTTAAAATTTTCTTTGTATTGGGTACAGTATTTTATTGTCAATGAATAAATGATTACGATAATTTTTAAAGTGTTTGTGTTTCACACTATTCAAATTTTATCGAAGTGTACAGGTTGATTAAAATATTTTTGACAGTACAGTCTAATTGGATATTATTGAAGTAGATTTTTAATACTAATATTTTATTAATAATATAATCAAAATAATAAACTTTTACTTAAAATATAATATATTAAATTTGTAGCTACTGCTACATTACTCCCCCCTCAGTGAAAACGTCCATTTTAAGTGAATCGTAAAATTAAGAAAAAGATGAATAATAATATTTTTAGTAATAAAAAAAAATTATAATTGAAATTTTACTTTCTTTTTTGTAATGTTTTTGATTGGTGTAATTATTTGTTTCGTGTTTTCGATAAATGCTGGTTTTAGTCTGTCGACTGAAATGTTTATAGCTTTACCACGGTAATCGATTTGATAAAATTTGTCCAGTTTGTTTAATACTTTGAAAGGACCTTCATATGGGTTTTGTAAAGAAGATTTGCTTCTGTCGATTCTAACAAAAACGAATTCTGTATCTTTTAAATCTTTAGGTTCGTAGATTTTAGAATTTTGTTTTCGAGAATGTGAAGGTTTGAAGTTATTTATGCAAGATCTAATTTTACTTAAGAAATTTGATGGATCTTGTATTGTTGAGTTGTTGTTAATGATAAATTCTCCTGGAACGCGAAGAGGTTGTCCATAGACAAGTTCTGCTGGAGAACATTGCAAGTCTTCTTTAATCGTGGTTTGGAAACCTAAGAGGACTGCAGGTAATTGTGTGACCCAATTATTTTGGCCGTCACGAGCGCGTATGGCTGCTTTTAATTGTCTGTGAAATCGTTCTATCATTCCGTTGGATTGTGGATGATAAGGAGTAGTACGGATTCGATGTGATCCTAAAATTTTTGTAAATTCTTCGAATAATTTGGATTCGAATTGAGTACCTTGATATGTGGTAATTTCTAGAGGAATACCAAAACGTGGAAAATATTGTTCATATAATGTGTTGATAACTGTGCTTGCCTGTATATCTTTGATTGGATAAGCTTCTGGCCAAAGAGTAAATCTAGAATATAAGAATATCCATTTGAAGAAGGTAAAGGACCTACCAAATCTAAATGGATATGTTCGAATCTTGTTTTGGGTAGTTCGAATTTACCGATTTCAGACTTTGTGTGTTTAGTTACTTTGGCTTTTTGGCAATTGACATAATTTCTAGTCCACTGGTTAATATCTGTATTCATTCCAAGCCAAAAGTACTTAGAAACAATAGATTTTCGTGTTGTTCTAATTCCTGGATGAGATAAATTATGAATGGTATTAAAGATAGTTTTTCGAAGTTCTTTGGGTATATATGACCGTGAATTTTTAGTAGAAACTTCGCACCAAATGTCAGACTCAGAAGTGTTTAATTTAATTTTAACAAGTTTATATTTTGAATTATCTGGTCTGTTATGCTGAGTTATTAAAAGATGTGTAAGTTCTTCATCACTATTTTGGTACTCAGCAATAGTTTTTAAATCAAATTTGGTATTGCTATGTTTTGAATGTTCGAAATTTTCGATTGAAATTCTAGATAAAGTATCTGCTACTGTGTTTGATTTTCCTTTGATATGTCTGATATCTGAGGTAAATTGAGTTATGTAGTCCAGATGTCTAGTTTGTCTTGGACTTCTTTCTGTTTTAGACCATATTGCTGTAATGAGCGGTTTGTGGTCTGTAAAAGCTGTAAATTCTCGACATTCTAGAAAATGTCTAAAATGTTTGATGGCTAGATATAATGCCAAAAGTTCTCGGTCGAATGCTGAATATTTGATTTCTGCGTCTTTTAATTTTTTAGAGAAAAATGCAATGGGTTCCCAATGATTTGCATTGGATTGTTGGAGAACTGCACCAACAGCGCTAGCAGAAGCGTCCACAGTTAAATTGAATTTTGCATTTTTAATAGGATGAATTAATAAAGTTGCTTTTGAAAATGATTGTTTAATTTTGTTAAGTTGATCTTCACATTCTGTTGGCCAAGAAAAGTTTTTAGAGTTATTTGGTTCCTTTTTGAGAAGTAGGGCCAAATGAGTGTGAATTGGGTTTAGTAATGTGGCAAGATTTGGAATAAATCTATGGTAATAATTAACCATGCCAATAAATTGTTGAATTTGTTTAATGGAATTTGGAGAAGGAAAATTGTTAATAATTTGGACTCTGTCTTCTGAAGGTAAGATGCCTTCTTTTGTTATTTTATGACTGAGGAAGTCCAAAGATCCAACTCCGAAAATGCATTTGGATGGATTGATATTGATTCCAAAATCTGATAGTTGTTTAAAAATTTGGTTTAAATGATTTTGATGTTCGGATTCAGATTTGCTGGCAACTAAAATATCGTCAATGTAGACAAAAGCGGAATCTAAATTTTTAATGATTTGGTCCATGAATCGTTGAAATGTTTGTGCAGCATTTCTTAGACCAAAAGGCATTCTAGTGAATTCAAATAATCCGAAAGGTGTTGTAATGGCTGTTTTATGTATGTCTTCTTTAGCCATTGGAATTCGGTGGTATGCTCTTACCAAGTCAATTATTGAGAAAATAGTGCAACCGTTTAAGTTCATTGAAAAATTTTGTATATGTGGTAATGGGTACCTATCTGGAACAGAGATTGCGTTGAGTCTGCGATAATCTCCACATGGTCGCCAATCTGTAGTATTTTTCTTTGCTACTAGATGCAGTGCAGAAGATACTGAAGAAGATGATAATTGGCACAGACCTAATTTAACCATGTGATCAAATTCTAATTTTGCAATTTTGTATTTATGTCCATCTAAACGTCTTGGACGAGAAAAAGGTAATAGTCCTTTAGTTTCTATGCAATGTACAACGTTATGTTTAACTGGAATATCATAACGAGGTGGTTGTGTTAATGTGGGAAATCTTTGCAAAATTTTACCGTACTCATTACTGATTGCGTAGTAACGAGGAGTTGGAGTATTTGCGTTTACCGTTATTCCACTAACACTTAATGTTGTTGTACCGTCGAGTAATCTTTTGTTTTTTAAATCGACGAGTAAATTAAATTTTGTTAAAAAGTCTGCTCCGATGATGGGCTTGTTGACATTAGCAATTATAAATGGGAAAATGAATTCTCTCCTAAGACCGAAATCTACTTTAAGTAGTTTTGTACCATAAGTGTCAATGGTAGAACCGTTTGCTGCGGATAAATATAAGTTAGGGTCTTTGTTAAATTTTTTAAAGAATTCATTAGGTACTACTGAAATATCAGCCCCTGTATCTATAAGAAATTTGAATTTGTTTTCTTTGTCAAAAATAAATAAACGTTTAGAAATATTATTGTTAAATATATTATTCACTGAGGGATTAATTAGTTTTTTTGATTATTAATAGTTTTATAAGAACACGGCGAAATACATTTATTCGCTTTGGTACCATATTTATTGTGGTACCAACAATAAGAATTGTTATCTCTAGATTTTAAAAATTGTCTATTATGTGAATTGTTTCTAGAGAATGAATGATCTCTCGATCTGTTTCTAGACCGTGAGAAAGAAGGTTGATTTTGACATGATAATCCTTTTATCAAATTTTCGAGAATTTCTATTTTATTTTCTAAATTGTTTATTTTCGATAAAAGGAAATTGTTATCTATGAAATTATAATTTGGTTTTGGTAGATTTTTGTTTATTTCCGATATAAATTGAATTTTGGAAATATCGTATATATTATCTGCCAAATCTAAAAGTTCTTTAATATCTTGTTTTCCGGAAGATATTAAGGGAATGTTTATATTTGCCGGCAATTTTCTCATCCATAATTTCTTTATTAACGATTTGCTAAATGTGGATGAATTGCCTGCAAGAATTTCCATAGAGCGATAAAATTCTGAAGGTTTTCTATCTCCGATTTCAGTTGTAGATAGAAGTTGCTCTAACTTCTTTTCTTCTGATTCAGTAAAACGTTTGATCAGAGTATTCTTTAAACATTCATATTTATTTAACAGTGGAGGATTTTGTAAAAAATCTAGAACATTTGTTATAACTTCCACTGGTAAAGATTGAACAACGTGACTATATTTTGTTTCGTCAACCGTTATTCTTTTAGAAGCAAATTGGGCTTCGGCTTGAATGAACCAAGCTTCTGGATATGGAGTCCAAAAGCTTGGTAGTTTGATTGCAGTTGAAGCTACATAATTGTTTTCGTTGAAATTTGTAGCATTTGTATGTAATGTTTGTTGTGAAAAATTTGACTCGTCTTCACTAGTCATCATGATTGTAGATGTTCATTGTTTGAAAATAAAATTTCACCTTTTTTTTTAAAAACACTGATATTAACGAGACTTAACTTCGCGAATCACAAAATGAAAGTACAACCCCTTAATATTTAAAAAATTTTTAGATGATTATACTATGATAAAATATATTTTAACTTGAGTTAAAGATATATTATTTATTGCAAAGAAATATACAAATTTTGAAAGTTGAGAAAAAGAGAAGAAAATATGTTGTAATGTGGAATTGTGTATGTTTATGTTGTACAAATTATATTAATTTTAATTAAAAAACGAGAACATACCAATATTAAATTTTTGTTGAAGTTATGTTGATTCTTCTTCTTTCTTCCTAAAGATGTGTTGACTTGAACTTGTTGCTTGATGGATGGATTGTTGCTTTTGTTGTTGTTGATTGTAGATTTGATGATGACTTCTTTTTAAAATAATGAGGATGCCTTACCACTGGTGGGGGGCACCTCTTATTAAATATGTCCTTACTGTTGCTGTTGTTTTTGATGGCAGCTTTGAGTCGCTGCTGTTGATTGTTGAGGGAAGTTTTGAGTCGCTGCTGTTGATTGTTGATGGCAGCTTTGAGTCGCTGCTGTTGATTGTTGAGGGAAGTTTTGAGTCGCTGCTGTTGATTGTTGATGGCAGCTTTGAGTCGCTGCTGTTGATTGTTGTTGATTGCTTAAAAACAGAGAATACCTTACCTTGGGTAGGGGGTATCTCTGTTTTTAAAGTTTGTGATGATGCTTCTGCTTCTTAAGTTAAAACTAGAAAGTACCTTACCTTGGGTAGGGGGTACTTCTGTTTTAAATTTTTTTATATTTTTTTTTTATATTATATTGCGTTGATGTTGCGTTAAAATTTTAGAAACCAGAAAGTACCTTACCTTGGGTAGGGGGTACTTCTGTTTCTAAAATTCCGAGATCACTAATGTTGTGACCGGAATGTCGGGGTCACCAATGAGGTATGATAGGATTAATGGGGCTCCTTGATGACTGAATATAGGAGGGCGTAGTCCATATAATTGTACATCCCAAATCCTAGTTCCTCTTAGTACCTATAAACTGTTTAGATACATTTTATTTAAACGAAGAAGACTATTTTATTTTAATATTTTTATAATTTTATTTTTATTAATTTTGATACTTTCAGATCGGCAGATCTGGTTAGACTAAAATTATTATTTACATTTTTTGTATCCTACTTTACGTTTAACACATAGATAGTTTGTTCAATATTTTCTCTGTATAGAGTACAGTATTTTATTGGCTATGAATAAATGATTATTACATATTTCAAAGTGTTTGTGTTTCACACTATTCAAAATTTATCGAAGTGTACAGGTTGACTAAAATATATTTGACAGTACAGTCTGATTGGATATTAGTAAAGTGGATTTTAATAAAAATATTTTATTAATAATGTAATCAAACTTATGAAGTTTAAATTAAAAATTAAAAATTAAATTTGTAGCTACTGCTACATCGTACACTCATAATCTGAGTTCAGCTTTTCCCTTGAATGTGTAGGATAGTCTCTCTGAATACTGGAGGCTTAAGTGCAGCTACACGTCTACACGCAATTTTTGAAGACATAAAACATTTTAATACTGACATTGCACTCTTACAGGAGACAAATTTCACACTCGACACATTTACACAACTCGAACGAAACACTATTTTACACAAAGGTTACACAGTTTTTGCCACACCAGCTCCTCGTAGAGGATATACACAGACATCTGCTCAGGTTTCGCGTCTTCCTTAGAATTCGTCTTGCGAGACAAAACACTAAGGATAGTAAACGTGTAACTACCGCATGAACAGGATATCGCAAGACAGGTAATGGACTCTGTCCTGTCGCATCTTGCGAACTTCGGTGGTGAAGTTATCCTTGGGGGTGACTTCAACTGTACACTGGATTCTGCACTTGACCGCCATTCTGGAGTTGAATGCAACTCAGTGAACGCGTGACGATTGCGGAACCTCGTCAGACAGCTCAACCTTGTCGATGTCTACCGTTGGCTTAATCCAACGACTATGTCATACACAAGGGTTTCCCAAAATGTCCGGGGTAGCTTTTCGGGTTCGAGGATAGACAGACTTTACGTCTCGTCTAACCTTCTTGACTTTTCGTTAGTGTCACTCATGTAGTGTGTTCATTAAGTGATCACTTTCTTGTTGTGGCGACTAGCACTTTGGTCGAAAATCGAACTGCATACTGGATTTTCAACAATAACTTGTTGAATTCAGAGCAGTGCATTGAAGAATTCATACAGTTTTGGCATCAAGGGCGAGAAAGGAAACAATACTACGCGAACCTTAGTCATTGGTGGGATGTTGGAAAGCTTCAGATTCGCTCATTTATCGAGACGAGATTCAATCGAAGCAGGTATATAGCATCGAGTTTGATGGCCGAAGTTACCCGGATTGGTACGCTTCTGCCCGCGCAACCAGAATTGCTCTCGCAATACGAGAGATTAACAGAACGGGTGAGAGTTCAAAACTACAAACATAGTTTGAATTTTGTACTCCGAAATCAGTCGCGCTGTTTGCGGGAGGGCGAGTCTCCGACCGATTACTTCTCCCAGACAACACGACGACGTACCGCTTCTTGTGAAGTAGATTCGATTCTTGCCGAATCTGGGCAAGTCATACATGGAGACGAGCTTGCGGATTATATCCGAAACTATTACACACAGCTATATGCTGCACCGACGTTGCCAACATCTACGTCCACTGATGAATTCTTCCAGTACGTTCTTGCTTTCTCCAATGAAAGCAGAGAACTCCTGGACAGAGCATTAACCCTCGACGATATGCTCACCGCAACGAAGGATCTTCGCCGTCATACCTCTCCTTGTTATGATGGTCTAATTCCAGAATTTTTTCTACGCTTCAGGAATCTTTTGATTCCAGACCTATTGGAGGTCTTCAGTTCTGCAGTGTTTGGACATACCGAATTTCCTTCAAGTTGGCGGAGATCCGTTATGCGTCTAATACCCAAGAAGGGAGATCTTCAGAGGCTGGGAAACTGGAGGCCAGTTACGCTGTGCAATGTCGACTACAAGATAGTTTGCAAAGCACTCGGAACTCAGTGATAGCATCGGTTATACACCCGGAACAGTCCTACTGCATTCCAGGTCGTACTATTTACGACAACATCGCCGTAGCAAAACATATTTTCGCCTACTACGAAAAGACTGGTTCACAGATGGCCATGATCTCTTTAGATAAAGTAAAGGTGTTTAATAGCGTCTCACATGAGTATCGATAAATTTGGGCTTCCGTCCAGATGGATTGAGATCATCAGTGGTCTGCATAGAGATTCAGTGATTCTCATAAAGCATGATGGGCATATATTGTCTCCTATTCCGTTTCGTCGGGGTATCAGGCAGGGATGCCTGTTGTCAGGA
This sequence comes from Leptarthrus brevirostris, assembly GCA_964036015.1. Taxonomy (NCBI): domain Eukaryota; kingdom Metazoa; phylum Arthropoda; class Insecta; order Diptera; family Asilidae; genus Leptarthrus; species Leptarthrus brevirostris. The sequence goes on along the minus strand of OZ038371.1, from coordinate 99,632,128 downwards.
ATGCTTTATGACTTTACACTGGAGCCGCTGCTAATAAATCTTCGTCAATCGTTGAGACAATATTCAGTTCACCTACCATACACTACTATAAGGCCACTTATTCTAGCATATGCTGATGACCTGTCTATTTTCGTTACGAAAGAAGATGCATTTCCAGTCGCTCGTAGGGTTATCGAACAATATGAGTGATTAGCGGGCGCTAGGGTTAACCTAAGCAAAAGCCAAGGCCGATGGTGTGGGAGGTGGCGGAATCGTTCAGATTCCCCCTCGGCATACAATGGACCAATACTTGCTTGAAGTATTAAGGTGTGTACATCGGGCTCGATGGTAAAACGCATAATCGCCGCATGGCTCTGGAGAAACTTTCCGAAGCAGTAAATTCGTGGAGGACTAGATTGTTCCCCCTTTCGCTGAAAGGACGTGCAGTCGTTGTCAATTACCTGATTAATTCATTCATCGTTCACCTGCTTAAGTCGGAGTGCTTCGAGGAAGGCTCCGTTAAACTTTTGCAGGCAAAAATCATTGACTCATTTTGGGGGGGGGGAAGAAGATGGGTCGCTGAAAGCACGCTCTGTCGACTAGTAGCGGACGGTGGATTGGGTCTTACGGACATGGTCGTTAAAACTCGTTGCCTTCAGATCAGAGCATTCCAACGAGTGTTCCGGTTTGAAGACAGCTTGATTTCTCAGCTGTGGGTAAGCGCCTTGGGGGGTGGCGGCGTAGGAAAGCATTACTATCTGCTTTCAGTCCGCCCACCCTATCCACACGACTGGTATCAGGAAATGATCTCTACGATCACGACCTACGATAAGCAGAATAAGACCGGTATTCCATTTGCAATGGGATGAAATTGGGTACGAGGATTTTTCAGCTATACCGTTCAGGTTAAATCCTGAATTAGTGGATTCGGTGTTCAGTAATGCTCGAGGTGTAACAGCCGACACAGGACAGCTTACAGTTCTCGGAGATATCATTGATGCTTCTGGGAACATACTAATACACCCAAACACAACACAATTAAAGGAATTGGTTGATACAGCACGAGAGTGTATCAGCCAAATCAGTGCCAGGTCGCCTGGCACAGAGGTGGTGAATCAACCGCCGCACACGCCATTCAGTACACTTTCAACACGTCGGCTTCGCGATCTATTTGCAGATGCGTTACCTGCAGAACACTTAGGTGTTAATAGATGGAGCGCACATCTCGGGGTAGAATTGGGAGTAATCGGAGGGGTGACTAGCAGAGTGGTCTACAGTTATTCGTCCAATTATAGAGACTCTGATATAGCATTCAAACTGCTGCATCATAGCCTCGTGCATCCAAATCAGCTGCCGCACATTGACCAGAGCATTCAAAGAGCAAGCCGATGCAAATATATTCCTCCACGTCCAGTTTTCCAATGATTCTAGCTAATTTTCCTTACATTGCGCCATATCCCGGGCACCACAGATTCAAGCTCCATTTGTACACCTACTCTATCCGCTATCTCAGACAAAGCAGAAACGAAAAAAGTTTTCTTCTCTATACAAAGTATTGCCAGCCTTTTCGGTAACCTGTCGTCACTCAAACTTAGAACCCCTATTATGTAATCCAGATGCAACTTCAGAGTATAAGGAAATAGTTTAGTTATATCAGACTCGATGTGCAGCATATAGTTGGGTGTATTATCTGGTAGTCGTAGAAGCCGTTTTATAAAGAATTTAAGCAGTTTTTCAACAGTGTCATGCTCCTCATATCCCCACACCTGTGATGCATAGCACATTATCGCTACTGATACCTCCCTGAATACATGTAATTTATCCGTTAAACAAACATCACTCCTGGAAAGAAAACTTCTCCAGGTGCTGTGAATACTATACTCTGCCATACGGAGTCGGCCGCACAGCAGATGTGTAGAAAGGTTAGGTGTAAGTATAAGTCCCAAGTATTTATAGCTGCCCACAATTTCAACCTCTGCGCCCTTATATGTCCAATGCTCTTCCCGTGCCCTCCTGCCTCTTGTATTAAAAACCATGATCTTTGACTTCAAAAGATTCACTTGTAAATCCCAGGTGTCACAGTACTGCGCCAGCCTATCCATAATCCGCTGTAACTTGCCTATGTCATCAGCCAAAATAACAATTTCATCCGCATACATCAGCAAAGTAACTTGCACACCACCAATATCTATACCCAATTCTTCCAAGTGCTCCTCCAAATCATTTAGATAAAGACTGAACAGCAACGGACTTAGCAAGTCACCCTGTCGCACACCGGCATTCATATCAAAGAAATCTGACATGCTTTCACCATTCCACACTGCAGCTCGGGTTCCAGTATATTAGTCCCTTAGTACCCTAACAAACTTACTTGTCACACCCATATTCAGCAGTTTGTAAAACAAAGAATTTCTGTTCACCGAATCAAAAGCACTGAAGTCAACGAAAAACGCATATACTTTCCTTCGCCGTTGTTGTTGATACAGCTTTACAATACACCACAGATTAAAGATATTATCCACTGTCGAATAGTTTCTTCTAAAACCCGCTTGACACTCATTTATTATTCCATATGCTTCAGCCCACCTTTCAAGTATCAGGAGTAGAATTCCAGTAAACAATTTTGTAACAGTGTCCAAAAAAGATAGCCCCTGATAATTGGCAGGGTAACTAAGATTACCCTTCTTATGCAACGGGAACAGTATGCTCTGTTTGAAGGGGTATGGAGTCGTCCCGACAGCTAAATCAGTATTAAATTTCCGTGGCATTTTTGTAATACTCCATGGGTATCCTGCCTAGCCCTGGAGCTTTACCATCTTTGGCTTTTCGTAGAACTTGTTTAAGTTCATCCATAGTTATTTCACTATCCATTATATCATTTACTATGAGAGGCTCTGAATAGTTTATGGAACCAAAAACGCTTTTCGGATTAAGTAATTCCTGAAAATATGACCGAAATTGGTGAGAAGGAACAGCTATGCCTCCCACAAACTTATCCAATCTCATTTCCCTGAGCGTAGCCAACCGTTCTTTAACATCTCTAACTGCCGACAGTTTTTCTCCAAGCTGCTTGTAGTACAGTGTCCTCGCATTCTTGCTCATTGCTTTATACTGGCTATTAGCTTCTAGATAGCACTTACGCGTAAAATCAGTATTATTTTTTCTGTATACCTTTAGTAATCGGATGGAGTCTCGTCTAGCTTTATGGCACCCAAAGTCGAACCATTTACATTTAAACTTAGCCTTGACCATGCACATAGAAGGATTGTATTTCGCAGCTCTATAAATTATTCTAGTAATGTCCTCAATTCCAAGCTCTTCTGGCTCTACAGGAACCAATTTTGTTTTCTTCCCATTATTCTCTGAGGCCATAAGGTTCAGTGTAACGACTAGGGGTACATGATCAGAGAAGATCTCTGGAACCACCTCAAGTCTACACACACTCTTGAACAACTCTCCAGATACACAGCAATAATCATTTACTGACGATCCCATTGCTCCCATGAAAGTTAATTCACCATCCAGATCACCATCCATTCTACCATTCAATATAACACAAGCATTACTCGTCCATCCAGTTGACGAATCTGCTACCCCTACTATTTACAACTAGGTCCTTAGAGTTCCTTTTCTTCGAAGCACTAGGATTCACATTTAAAACGGAGTAATCGAGTTCCTGCATTTCACCAGTGCGGACATTAGCGTCACCCATAATAACAAAATTATCAATTGGAATTTTCTGGATCAAGCAATTTAGGCGATCGAAGTCTTCATCCAAGCTGTTACCGTTGAGGTACATTGGTACAATTTGGAATTTCAGATCCTTCAGGTTCACACATATCCTAGCTTCCACACCTTCATCCACAAACGTAGCATATTTCACGTCTTTCTTTATGCCAAGCAATATACCACCACTAGCTCTTCCAGCATTATGTTGCTTCTGCGCAAAAATCCATTTAAAATTATATGAGCTAAAATATTTTTCAAAGTTTATACATTGCTCCTTCAATACAAACGTTTCTATCAAAATAATAATATTGTAACTGTTAACAAAATAAAAGAAGTGAAGATTTATCAATTTGCCTTTTAATCCAAAAATATTGTATGATAAGATTTGCAATTGCTTAGAGACTACAGAACTATTAAAATTATCACTAGACTGGCAGCTGTTTGTTGTCATTCCGTGTTAAGCTTTAAACCGGCTTCAATGATTAGATCTCGAGAGTCCATATTCAACATTGAGTTCAACTTCTCCAGTCCGTTCATTTAGCCTAGCATTAGTTGACCATACGAATTAACATGGAGACTTTAATGTCGATCTCTTAAGTCAAAGGACGCTGACCAGATCATTTGAGAGCCCAGTCGATACTTATGGATTAGCCATTTTCAATTCAGTAGCACCAACACACTTTACGTCTACTTCAGCAACACTCTCAGATCTATTGATTGTTGATGATCCTAATAGGCTGTTGTTCTTTAATCAGATATCCTTGCCTGCCTTCTCCAGGCATGACCTGATCTTCGGGATTTATAAACTATCACCATCGAATAAGCGTGAACAATCGTTCTCGTACTATGATATCAATGGGCTTGATCATCGCGCATTGCTGGAGGAAGCTAGAACTATGGAATGGAAACGCGTACGTTATATGAGCACTTTTATGAAGGATTTTCCTTCAATTCAATTAGTGAATTGGATGTCTATGAAGCTTTATTTTGTTTTAAATCCAATGCCTTTGGACTTGATGAGCTGCATCCAAAGTTTATAAAAATTCTACTGCCTACAATACTTTCAACTCTGACCTACTTATTCAACAATATTTTTTTAAGGTCCTCTATCCCGTACGCTTGGAAATCATCTTAAATTATTCCTATTCCTAAAGGGTCTCGTAGTTTCACAGAATATCGCCTGAAGCCATTTTACCCTTTTTCTCTAATGTTTTCGAGAAAATTATGCATTGCCAAATGACTTGTTTTACTGAGGGGAACAACATGTTATCTAATACAACATGTTATCTAATTTCCAATCTGGCTTCAGGTCTAAAAGGAGCTGTACTACAGCATTGCTTAAGATATGTGATGACGTAAGAATATCAATGGTCAACGACAAGCTTACTGCGCTTGTCCTTTTGGATTTCTCGAAGGCATTTGATAAGATTAATCATGCAATGCTGCTTAATAAACTTCGTGTGTACTTTAATTTCTCTAAATCTGCCTATTTACAGATCGTAGACAGAAGGTGCTTTGTGGGGATGTATCATCTGATTTCTTAGCTGTGCCAAATGGAGTGCCGCAGGGATCTATTCTGGGACCATTGTTGTTCGCAATTTTTATCAAAGATCTTCCTCTTACTTTGCGGAATTCCCATTATCGCATGTATGCAGATGACATCCAGCTCTAAATCGGATGCTATTGTCATATTTAGAACCCAATTGGATACATCATATTTCGCATGTGTTGAGAAACCTTGTGTTGATCTTAAACAACACTTTGAGCTGGTCTGATCACATCAATCAGTTGATTGGTGAGGTATATGGGCAACTCCGTAAACTCTCTGTTTCCGCGGCGTTCACGCCTTTAGATACCCGTGCTATGTTGGTGAGATCACTGTTGATCCCGTTAATGACATACGGTTGTGAGGTGTTTTGCAAATTGACTCTATTTTCTGCCGTAAGCTCAATGTGGCGTTTTATTTCCTTAATAGTCCTTACTCTGATAAAGGTCTGGGATGTTCTCTGGAATCATATCTTATAATAATTTCCGAGCTTCAATGCTACTTCGTAATTTAATCTTAACTCAACAGCCTGATTGTCTTTACGACAAATTAATTTTTGTTTAGTCGAGTAGAATTTTCTCTCTATCCCTGCCATTTTTCCGTTCACGTTCAGGTGAGCGTCAATTTTCTGTGCAGTCTGTTGGAATTTGGAACTCTTTACCGCTTCAGATAAGGAGGAGCATCAGAAGTCGCAGTTTTCGCGATGATCTGTTCGAATACTTGCGATTCACATAAGAAGCTTTAACTTATGATTACACTTCATAGAATTTCACATGATATACTTATGCCAAGTTGTTTTCATTACTTTGAATATTCAATTTTTCTTTAATTTAATTTAATTTTAATAAGTCTAATTTTTCATTTATTGTATTATAATTTTAGTTATAAATTATTTATTTATAAATTAAAATTATTACTCTTTTCCTACACTTAACTTTAAGATTTATTTCTTGCTAGTGTAGTGTTTTTCAAATAAAGCCAAATGAATTTGTAAATTACCTATGAGCGTTTTTTTATGCAAAAATTATGTTACAAAAAGTTTAAACGCGTTTTTTGAATTGGCTCCAAACTTTGCTCGAAAACTACTCAACGGATTTTAAAAATCCAAAAACCATTCGATTCGTTATAAAAAGTACTAGTAACTAAACCTTTAGAAATATTACGTTGTACACCCCTATTTTTTTATACAGGGGTAGTTTGCCCTCAAAATATGGATTTTATTTTTTTTATCTTTCAGAAAAATGTTTATTAAATGATAAAACTTTTAATAATAAAAGTTTTTTAGGTTTAGTTACTAGTATTTAGTCTTATGAATAAAATTCCGTTGGAATTGTTACTTTATCTATTACAGGAAGCCCAAAAACTGTGGAGCCGTTTAAAAAGTATCTTTTGGAAGTGGTCAAAATGTACTAAAACTGCAACAACAAAAATTTTTTTATATTCCTAATATGTTTTATAAAAATGCCTAAAATAGTCTTTTCACAAAAAAAAAATTACAAAGTGTATTTTTTTTTCAATTATGAAAATAAAAGTCCCCTTAAGTAATACAATATTATCAGAGTGAATTCTATAAATAATGACAGTTGTATGCAGAATAGGATGCAAAAAGCATTTTGTACTTCCACATACACCAAAATTCACAACGCTCCCTACCTTTATGTTTGTAAAAATGCTTGTTATACACAATAATTACACTAATACATGATATGACTGATATGAATATAAATTATAAAAAGTTTCAGTGCACATCACAGCAAGCACGCACTCCGTTCAGCGTCGCAATGGCAATGCATGATTTCATCTTCGAGGTATTGCATACAAAAAAGCTGTGAAATAATACACATGTATTGCGTAATATTGCACAAACCAGCTGCAACTTTACACAGACTGTGTAAACGTACACAGTTTTGCGTATTGTCTTGATTACACAGACCGAAAATCTTCAGAATCAGAAACTAGACGTAGTATACCTGAAGGATTTTGATACGCTGATTACGAATCCGAGCTCATAATTACACTATAATTCATGATTTTCGAGAAATGCTAACCTAAAATCGTCAAAATACGTGTTTTTGCTATTTTTGAGGTTATGAAACTGAAGAAGTAAAAGGTGAATAAAATATCTGTATATAGTATTTAAAAGTACTTGTGTTATTCTTCGAAATATCCTCGAATTTATTTAATTATAATTTGAATTTAATACGAAATAAGAATTTCCAAACTCACCTTGAATTTTTTTTTTATATTGTAACATGCACCGTAGTCTGGCATAGGCTACGTGATGAAAACGAAATCAAGTTGTACGATGCGCATGTCCCGAATTTCGGATACCAGAAAAACGTTAGATGCCGTATGAAAGCAAGGCCGACTTGAACCTGTGATGACTTGGTGTGGTGAAAATAAATAACGGAAATTCCTAGAACTAAATTGCTGAACATTCTAAGTAGTATAAATAGGGCTGGGTAGCAGCGTAATTAGTTAGTTGTATTTTAACCCCTTAAGTGATAAGTGCTAATTAGAAAATTGAAACATTATATTGTGTGACTGTAAATAGGTTTCTTAATTACTCCGTCGAGCCGGAAGAGCCCCATACAATTGGTTTCAGAAGTGGGATCAATTAAGAAAGACTAAAAAGTGAATTCAGAAAAAAAGTGTGAATATGAAATTAAAGTGAAATAGTGCAGCCGATCTAATTATGCGGCGCAAATTGAAGGATTTACGTGTTCAAGAGTTGAAAGGGGAGTGATGTAAACATTCCCTTCCTGCAATTGGAAATTAATGTGCCCTGGTAGCGCTGCTATAAGAAGCCATGGAAAAGAAAGGAAAGGATTTAGAGGCTTAGAGCTAGAAGAAGAAGATGCGAATACTCCAAGCATGACAGAACTTCTCAATGCTCTGATGTGTGAGATGAAATCTTCCAAGGAAGAATAAAAAGCAGAATAGAAATAGTCGAGGCCGAATTAAAATCATCAATGAACAAACAGAAATCATCAATACAGGCATCAATTGCTGAACAGAAATCGTCGGGAGAATCAACGGGAGAGGTCTAGAACAAAAATGCACGATAACATTTGATTTGCTAATCCAACGGCTTCAATTAATATTTCAGGTTGTGCTGCTAGTATTGTTGATTTTAGGGAATCATTTAGTCCATTTTTGGAATGCATTTAGTCCAATTTTGTAATTAAGTTTGGATATAATGTCCTTACTACTATCTTCAAGCTTACTTATTTTTATTTTGTTGAGTTGAGCAACCAAATGTAGTATTTTGTTTGAGAAGTCTTGTACTCTCATTGAAGATTGCTTACATGTCGCTATTGGCTGATGTATATTCTGTGCGGTATTTCGTGATTTGTATGCTTCTTTAAGTGACTTTTTAAACTCTTAAATTGTTGTTGGTGTTGAAGAGACTGAAATTTGTTCTTAACTTTATTTGCCAACAAACAAATATAAAACTGGGAACAGCTTCACTCTTGAGTGTTTTATTGTATATGTTTATTAAGTTTATAAAATTCTCTAGATTTTTTTCATCTCATGTAAATTCTGGTATTATTTTGATGGCTAGCGCCAAATCGGAATCTTTGTTTGACATCTTTGAATTACTTTTTCCAACCGTTATGCCTTGCGAATCATTTTCCTTTTCAGAGTCAGACTCATCTACGTTATCTAAAATATCTGCGTAATTATACCCTGCATTTTCGCATATTTATCATTGAATCTTAATTTTAAATTATCTATTATGTCTTTTCGTACATTTTGTATTACTTCATAAATTATTTTCTGAGCTGTCTGCATCTACAGCTTTTCTTTAATAAATTTTTGGTTGAGGATTTTCTTAACGAACTTTTCGTTAAAGTATTTAAAGTCTTTGTTAATTCTTTTATTATATCTTCACATGTATCCATAAGAAGAAACAAAAAAATAAAACTTATTTATTTAAATTTTATTACATAATATATATTTTTATAACAATTTTGTTTTCTTGCTATACTTACTTTATTTAAATTAAAAAATTATCTATAAACAAGTTTCTAGGGGAATAGCCCCTAGAAACTTGTTTATCGATCATTTTTTACTTTTTTCTAAGTATATCAATAGTTCAATTATTCCGATCCCTATAATAATCCTATTATTATCCCTGTAATAGTCATATTATTCCTATCCCTGTTGTAATCTGGATGATAGTTGTTGTCTGATCCTTAAGGCTTTTCCTCCTCTTTTTATTTTTGATTTTGTTGCTTGTTGTGGAATTTCGATGGTAACTTTTTTCTTATTCCTCCTTTGATATTTCTCTATCGTGATGGGTTTCGGTCCAACTCTGGGTTCCTTTCTGACTTTTTTTTCTGATTTTTCTTCTTGGGTATTTTAATCTGATCGTTTAGTTCCTTTATTGGAGTGCCTGGATTTCTCTGTTTTCGTCTATTCGTATCTTCTTTGGTGTTATTTTTGCAGGCTGTGTTCTCTTCCTAATGAATTGAAGATCCGTCTGGTCGGCTAGCAGTATCGCCATGTAATATGCTTTGGTATTCTCGAATTATGAACAGCGAACGGATTCTACGTATTTCAATAATAAAGAAAAAGATAATGGAAAGTCTAAAGTAAAATATACTTGCCGAATTACTTCCAACTGGCAAAAATGCCGATATGATAATTTTTCTAATGAAATGGAATGATTTGTTTCAGGCGAGTATCGCCGCTATTTCTGACTACCTTTCTTACTCTATATCGCAATGTTCAAAGGGAAGAAATGAAACGCTTCGTTTGAAGTCAGAATCAGTTCTTAGTTTATTCCTTAACATACAATGATTTATATACAAAAATTCGTACTCCTCTATGTCCTAACAATTTACATTGTAATCCATAAGCAAAGAACAAAGATCGATGTGCAAATCAATTATCATGACTTATGCTGATAAGCAATTAATCATTTAAAGTTACAAATTGTAAACCCATTTGATACGTCATTATCAACGTTTACCCAAAGAGTTAGAAGTTGATTATTGCAGTTCAAGGCTATGTCCTTTGGACTCTTCAATGCATCAACAACATTCGAGTGGAGTGCGTTTTACGAGGTTTAACTTGGAAAACCTACCTAGTATATGTTGATGACATCATCGTAATTGGAGGACGTTCTGAAGGACACCTAGAAAATTTACGGGAAGTGTTGAAGAAACTAAAGTAAGCTTAACTGAAACTAAGCCCTGAAAATGTACCCTCTTCGGAGACTAGGTCAAATATCTTGGACATGTGGTATCGAAAGAAGAAATTAGGACCGATCCTGAGAAAATAGCTTCAGTAGAAAGTGGCCCACTTCAAAAGATAAACACGACCTGCGAAGTTTTCTAGAACTAGCAACACAGTACGGGCGCTGTGTGAAGATAGCACGGGAACTGCATAAGCTAACGGAAAGGATACATCATTTGTGTGGACAGAGAAGGCAAAAGACAACTTTAAAGCTTTGTAGCGGGCGCTTTGCAACGCACCTGTGCTAACTTATCCAAAGGCAGGCAATACAATTATACAAGATACCGATGAAATTGTTGGAAGTAAGGGTAAATCCTATGGAAATACAGAAGCACTTTCACGACATCCATGTAAACTGGAATGTAAATATTGTTCCCGTCTGGATGGAAAATGCGACTATATAACTGTACAAAGAACAACTGTCGTACCCTTAACAGGATGGAACAATGAATTTGAAGCAGCAGAACGAGAAGACGAGAAAAAATCTACAATTTTGACGTGGAAAGATAACAACGGAAGGCCCCAATGGAAAGATATTGAAAAATCTGAATCTGAAAAGGATACTGAATCTACTGAAGAGTACGTAACCACACTTCGGAAGCGTCTCTAAGAAATCCATCAGCTGGCAAGAAGTAACCTGAAGACATCCAGCGATAGAATGAAAACATTATACGACAGCAGAGCGAATTCAAGGAAGGAGACCTGCTTTGGCTATTCAACCCATGGCGACGAAAAGAAAAATCACCGAAGCTTCAACAGCAGAGGGAAGGACCCTATGATACACAAAGTGCTGTGCATAACTTCCTGACCTACGTTAACTGTTTGGAGACGGAGATGGATCAATACGCTGAGCGTCAAGACCAACATGCCATGGGTCCCGGGTTCGAGACCAGATGACCCCGTGAGCTTTTATTAAGAAATTAAAATAATCCACTCCGTCTCTGTGCTGTTGTCTAGCTCGCAGCAATGCAAAAACAAGACTACAGTTTCCTCACTTCCCTTAGCCTAATTCCCTTCCGGTCAAAACCATGCTAACGCATCAAAGAGTTGTCCCTTCGGATTTGGCCTCATCGTATAAAAAAAAAACAAGCAAAAAACAAACACCCTGTAGAAATAACTTTCAAAAATCGAGTTTTTGAAAGTTATTAACCAGAATGATCTCTCAACTAAATAGTCGTAGAAAGAGAAAGTGTCAAATATACGGATGCATTCAAGTAGTTTATAGTAATTTTTAATTTTTTTTTCTTTATATTACGGATGGTACTCTTTACGTCCCCAAAAAATCGATTCTTCGATTAACCGATCTCAGATCGCCATCCCTAGAATTGACAGCTAGGAACAGTTTGAATGTGATAAAGAAAAATGTGGTTCGTGCATTTTCCGTGCAATTTTTCCAATTTTTCTCTTCATAAGAACCTTCCTCGGGCTCTGACTTCAACGAACATTTGAAAACAAAAATTAGCCGGATTGGTCCAGTCGTTCTCGAGCTTTGCGCTTAGCAACACATTTAGCCATTCATTTTGAATTATATAGATATAATGTAGGTATGTATAAAATGTGTATTTCGAAGCGTAGAAAGAAATTGTCCCTAACCTATCGTTCGTGAATTTTTTTCGATTTCTTTTTAGCGATTTCGGCTTTAGGTATCGCAATGCAATAGAAAAGGATACACTCAGTCTTCCTCCTTATGTGGATCGCCTCTGGTTGCTTAATATGCACTTGTTGGAAGAACGACGAAGAGTTGCGGACCTAGTCTTTATTCACCAGCTGTTAAACTCCAAAATAGATTCTTGCACTCTCGCAGGAATGGTTTCTTATAGGCATACCCCATAGCTTAAGGAGATTGTCTTTACTGCATGTGGTTCACTCTTGGTCTAACTATGGTATGCATGAGCCTATAAATATAATATAATATGTGTAGAGCCGTGAATATGTGTTCACATTTGCCTCAATATATTGTTATATTCTGGCGAATATGTCAATTGATTCTAGGCTTCTGCGAAGTGCGCCTCCTGAGTTAGAAGGATTTATTCTATAAAGCAAAAGAAAACGCGACGAAATTAAAAAATCCATGTTTTGAGTAAAATATTTTGTTTGTGTTATATTTAGCGACACTTCCATTGCATATGAGCAATTACTCAATGGGAAAAGCTTTTACGACTAACCTAGGCAAAACAATCTTACTTTTTATTCCTTTACCAACACACTACACTAGGTAAACAAACAAGCACGTGACGCATCTGCAGCGACCAGATCAAAGCTAAAATACAAACTCGCGCTGCATGATGTAAGCGGGCCATCCAAGAATAACAAAGTATGCAATTGGAAACGCTACTTTCTTTCCTAACAATTAATTTCTAAAGGGCCTAAATTATTTAGCAATTGAGAATGTGGCCAAAGATCATTATTTAAGTAAGTAAAAAAATTATATATATGTATATATATATATATATATATATATATATATATATATATATATATATATATGTATATATATATATATATATATATATATATATATATATATACAGGGTGATCCAAAAGTCCCAGAACGGCAGAATATCTCGGCGGGAGAGCATTTTACAGAAAAATGTGAAATACAAAAGTTTCAGGATTTTTCCCTGGCTATCCGATGGTGAGCTTGACATTGACCTTGAAGGTCATTTCAAGGTCAAATATAATTTTTCAAATGGAACCCTATACGTTCAGATATGATCTTGAGTGATCCCTTCCTTTTGAACTGGGGGCCCCCACAAGGTCAAACTAACAATAGTACGGTAGTCGGCGGGAGGCATTTTAGAGAAAAATGTTGAAAACAAAAGTTTCAGGATTTGTCCTTGGCTACGCAATGGTGACCTTAACCATTACCTTGACCTTCAAGGTCATTTCAAGGTCAAGACAATTTTTTTAAATGGGACCCCATACTAGGTCCCAAGATAATTTTTTTAAATGGGACCCCATACCTAATGTTAAGTGCTAGCTTGCATTTAGACAAGATCATTAAGGCCAATTAAAATTTTCCCATGGTGGTAGGCCCAGCAACGTTAATGCGAATGACAAATAATAAATATTGATTTTGAATACCAATTGGTAATGATAACAATATCAAATAGTAATTGGTGTTTTCCGATTATCGCAAAAATATTCATCGACATATTCGATCAACATTTTTAGTGTGACTACAGTGGAGTGCATTTAGTGGCTGCTTCTCTTATTTTTTCTTGATTCTGCCGTTCCTATACTTTTGTTAGGTTGACCTTGTGGGGGCCCCAAGGTCAAAATTAAAGGATCACTCAATATCATATCTGAACGTAACATTTTTCGCTTTTTTCATTTCTGGTGTTAAAAGTATAGGGTCCCCACGATCAATGTCAAGGTCACCATCGGATAGCCAGGGAAAAATCCTGAAACTTTTGTATTTAAAATTTTTCTCTAAAATGCTCTCCCGACAAGATAGTCTGCCGTTCCCGGACTTTTGGATCACCCTGTATATATATATATATATATATATATATATATATATATATATATATATATATATATATATATATATATATATATATATATATATATATATATATATATATATATATATATATATATATATATATATATATATATATATATATATATATATATATATATATAGAGTAAGAAAATTGAATAAATGGAATTAGTCTGATAACGAGTTTATTTTAATAAGAGTCGTGCTATCACAGCTGCTCTTTCTCGCGGATCTATTAGCTTTGGAGCAATAGCTAATTTAGCTGCTCCAGTGGAGTTATAGCCTTGAGGCTGCTCCCAGGGTTTAAAAAACATTAATCGGCAAACGGTTTAAATTTCAGCAAACTTTACATGGCAAACGTGAATTAAAGAATCAAACATTACAACAGGGTACAGCGGGTACCGAAAGACAAAAGGAAGGATAGAGCTAAGTAGCAACCTAGTTAGTTAGTTGTACAATGTACATTGAAGTGATAAGTGCTAATTAGAAAAATGAAACGTTATATTGTGAAGAAAACGTTTAAAAGAAATTTTGAAGTAAACTAATAAAGTGAAGTGAATAAAATTTCTGACTGTAAATAAGTGTCTTAATTAATCCGTCGAGCCCGAAGAGCTCGTTACAATATGAATTGTTTCGTAGAATTGATCATCGCTGTCATATTTTACAAAGATTTCATTTTAATATAATTTGTTTAAGCACTTTGTTAGTCAAAAAAAAATTATAAAAAAACATATTTGTTCTTTGGTATTTGTAGCGGGACCTACATGTATTATTGTTTTTTTTATTATGGACATTAAAAAAAAGAAATTTTAGATAATTGCTAAAAATTAAAATTAAATTATTCTAAATCTACTTTGATTTTTTTAAACAGTCAAATAATATTTTACTCAACCTGTACACTTTGATAAATTTTAAATTGTAAAATACAAAGAAATTCTATATAATCATTTCTTCATACACGGAAAATACTGTACTCAATACAAAGAAAATTTTAAGCACTTTTTCATTGCATTAGATTTAATGTGACTTTTTGAATAATATTGTATAAAGTTTTATTTCAAATATATCAACTAAACGATACGGTTGAAAAATTATAAAATATATAAATAAATACCTTTTAATTAATCGAACTTTTATTTTAAAGTATTACAGATTGTATTTAAATTTCAATTAGATACAATTAGTGGAGTGGAGGACTCTAGAAGCCTTAAACATAAGGTACTACGCCCTAATACTCAAAACGTTACCTCAAGCTTCACCAGGTACACACCACCTTAGTTTATATAGCCAAAGTTCTAATTGTTAATTAAAACTCTATCTATTGTGGTCTCAGCTTGAGTTTTAGTGGGTTAACAGTCACATATACAGTTTTTAATACCCAAAACTAAAATTTTAATTATCGATATGTTGAAGAAGAAAAATATATCCTTATAAATTTAAAGCTATTTTGAAGAATAAAATACTAATACAAATACAGGTATACTTTATATACTAACACAGATTTTTTATTTACCCTTTACTTGTTCAGTTTCATAACCTCAAAAATAGAAAAAAAAAAAAAACTGTTTTTGACGCTTTTAGGAGGATATCTCAAAAACCTAGGGTGATGGAATAATTCTGAGCTGGGATTCGTAATCAGCGCACCATAATCCTTCGGGTACACTAGGTCTGGTCTCTGGTTCCGGACTTTTGTCAAATTTTGTAGGTCTGTGTTATGTACACATTTAATAACATTCAGCAAAAAATTATTCGATGCCACATTCAGCGAACAGCTACACTGTGGATATTCAACACAAAATTGATATCAATATTGTCAAAACCTTACCTTAAAATCACTATACTAGTTTTCAGAGTGTATGTAGGTACCAGAACTTCTGCATTTGTAGTTTAAGATCATTGCTTTCCGTGCATTTGCCGCACATGGCTTGTGGCAATGGTGGCTGATTAATTTTCCTGACAAGGGTCCAACCGAAAACCAAGGTGAACTTTTTCGTTATTATCCAGGATGAGGTGTCGATTTATTGTGCTAGTTTTCATTACGTGAGCTTTTTTTAATACGTGAGCTTTCATCCTGGTTTAAAATCCATTAATTCGTGATTGCAACAGCAGATTGAATCGTCTCTGGATTTGATATTTACGTTGGTCTATGCTCTCGATGAAAATCAGGTCAGCTACTTCGTTCAGTTTCAACTTTTTTACGGCTTTTTCGGTGATGAAGTTTAGCTGAGAGCTCGAGTCTAAAATTGCTCGGCATACTGAAGTTCATTACATTAGTACATTATCTCTTTTATTTGCAATACTTTTGTTGTAAATTTTTCGTAATGGTTTTCGCAACAATGTTTTCGATTTTCCTTGCATAGTTGAGCGATCTAAAGTATGCAAAGACTTTGTTGTGCTTATCATATAATTTGAAGTTTCCTCCAGAAAAGTAGGGTATTTATTCCTTACAACTATTTAAATTGTACCCTGATTTAAGGCAATTTATGCACAAGTTCGCCCCGTCACATATTCTAAACGTTTTTGGGGGTGCAATTTTAGAAACCTTCGAAAGGCGAAAAGTAAGTGGCTTCCTTTGTAAAGTGTACAGCGGATCCTGTAGTTGTGCCTACCATTAGCGGTATGGATGTATTTGAGTGCTTCACTTGTTGATCTGTCTGACAGCCCTTATTGTACAACGCCTTTACTGATTGCAACCAGACTTCCAAGAATGCTAAGAAGTGTTGTATCGAGCGACTGGTCGTATAATATATGAGTCGCTTGGCCAATTTTCCAATCAATATACATATACATTTTAATAGATGCACCCAAAAATCTCGAAAACTAGGTGGAATCAAGAAAAATGTTTGTTGCAGGGTTCGGAGCTGGAAAATTGATGGTGACTTTGAAATGGAAAACCAATGTTTTTTTATTGCAAATTCGTATTCTTTTGGTAAAAGTGAAAAATTTTGTGTCAATTTTTTTTTTAACGTAAATTTTTTGAGATTTTCGAGGAAAAAATTCTGAAACTTTAAAGATTTCTTACTCGCAAGTGGTTAGGTTAACCGAAAAATTCTAGGAGAGCAAAAATGTTTAGATTTGTACAGGGAATCTTACCTAAATTTTTTGAGTCTCCATAGTAACATGACTTGAAAATTTTGGAATTTTTACTCGGAAGGAAAAAGAAGCACATAAACTTCAAAAAAGTTTCTCAGATCCCTGTACAAATCCAAGCACTTTTGTTTTCTTGTAATTTTTGTAGTAACCTAATAGTGGAGCGCCGTAAGATTTATACCTCGGAATCCAGGGCCAGTCAATGAATCTTTATATAAACTTAGGAAATGTGTTTTTAATAGTATATAGAAAAATGTTAAAAAAAAATATTTTGCACGATCTCAATTTTTTAATTATTATTATAAATAATTATTAATTATTTGGAATTTTCCTTGATTTATATTAGTTTAAAGTTATATTTAAAAAAAAAATAACTACTACAAACTTGATCTTGGGTTTCAAGGGACTGCAGGTATAATGATGAAGGGTGGGGAGGGGAATAGAGAGGACAACAGCAGCTGTTGGCTGTTGTTAACGCAGGCCCTAACAGAATAGTACACGTGGCAACTTGCTAGGCTTAATACGTAGCTGTTGTTATTCGCTCCGGAAAAAAATAACTTCTGATTATTGTTTATTTACAATTAATGTATAAGTATAAAGTTAATTACTGAACATTACTGAGTTTAACAAACTTTGAAAATAGTGGCATAGATAGTAAGTATCGGTTTTTTATTTATATTACACGCTTTTGTGTATTGTGAATACTCAATCGTATATTTTATAATAAATCGATGCTAAAAGTTAGAATGCAATAGCAAAATTTAATCATATAAATCATTAATCATGATATAAAGGTTAGTTATTAATATTACTAATAATATATACAAAATATATACCAAATCACAAGTCGCATTTTAAGTATTTTAGACTAGCTGGTGCCCGCGCCTACGGCTGCGATCAGAGTGGGGATAGGTCATAGTGGGGATAGGCAATACGAGGGATAATGCTTTATTTAACAAAAAAACAATTGGCGAAATCGGTCCACGGGTTAGGGAGATAGGCTAAAGTAAAGTAGGTGCAAACAGTGAAACAGTTTTTCTTAAATCAAATGTAGTATATTATACTACAAAAAAAAATTGAAAAATAAAAGTGTGGGTGGATGGGAGGGTATGTAAGTGGGAGGAGAGATCATACTCTATTTAACAAAAAAAGAATTATCAAAATCGGTCCACGTGTTAGGAAGTTAGACTAAACCTTTGTATTTTCCCGCCCCTTGCGAGCTAACACCTTTGTATTTTTCCCGCCCCTTGCGAGCTACGACCTTTGTATAATTCCGCCTTTAAGGGCTACCAATTTTGTATTTTTCCCGCCCCTTGCGAGCTTTGACCTTTGTATAATTCCGCCCTTGCGAGCTACCACCTTTGCTCTAATCGCATTGATAGAAGGCGGCACAATACACTTTCCATACATTTTAGAAGATTTAACGGAAAGAAACCGTTATATATCCTACTATAACTAAGGAAATTCAAAATGGTTTTGATATTTGAATTCTACTCAGCAATACCTTTCATTTGATACCAAACTTGCCGGGAAATAAAACAAAAAAAAAGGTATTGGCCAGGATTTCGGCACTGAAAAGGTACCTTGGTACAGGTAAAAATTCATATCTCGCCCAATAATGGACGGATTTCGGTCATTTAAAAACCAGAGCAAAGCAGAGGTTTGCAGCCTTCTACTACTATAACCCGCGCACCTCTGAGGTTTCATTTGTAACCACCTGGTGGCTCCAAGTCTTTACTATAAACATTTTTTCCCTCTTCCGTCTCTCATTTTTCAGTAAATTGTTGTTAAAAATTGATGTAATCGAGATCGGCCATTTTTTTTTTGCTCATGATAGACATTTATTTATTTCTCATGCCTGCATTTGGCTTTACGAGACTAGAATTGCATCCTGGACTGGTCTGCTGAAGTTAGGTCTAATGCCTTTGGTTGTGCGCCTTGGTTCATTTGCGATCCCCGATTTTTCAGTACTAGTGTTGGACTGATCGACTTTGCCGATTTTAATCTAGCGACAAAATCTTTTCTTATGTCTTCAAAATCTTGTCAAACAGCCTAATGTTACTTGCGTTCATAATATGGATGACTTCATTCCCCGCGGCTGCTGCAAATTTCATCATCGATCACCGCGAACTGTTCCCATTGTTTATCCAGTTTCTAAAACATCGTTTGAAGATATTCCGTAATCTAATGTACTGCCGAGCCTTTCCGATAATTGGAGATGATGGTTGATTGTGGCTCCTTTGCCTCGATGTATTTGCAGGGTGATTCACGGTAAGTTCTAATTTTTTTCTGCATTCTTACTTCAAAGTAATGTTTGCTTAACTTAAATGTCCAATGGTAGTTTAAGCTGCATTCACGTTGCATCATCTTACTTAGCTAGCTTATCATAGCTTGGAGAACAGAATGAGCCGCCCTTTATCGCAAGTATTAAGAAGCTTTGGTCACCTTAATTACTATTGGAACTGAGTGTAAGGCATATTCTGCGTGGTGTTACATTTCGTAACAATATCACGTGAACAAAATTGCTTGCTTTCTTAAAAATAAATAAAAGTTAATCGAGTGTTACAAATTTGAAATAAAAAAAAATTTTAATGACAAAAATAAAAATATAATATATTTTAATTAATACGTAAATAAGATTCAACAAGTTGCATAAGAAGTATTTAAAAACCGCAGGCTCATGAACTTGTTTGTTTACTTTTGCTATAATTTAATAGGATGGAGTTTGAGTCAAGTTTAAGTAATTTTTTTAATAATACATAAATTATTATATATTATATTATTAGTCTCAACGGTTCAGAACACGTCAACATATCCAATTTCATTGACGGCATGTTAACTTAAACTAATCCATTCATTTGAAAGAATAAAACGTGTGTGAGATGAGTAAAAATCAATGCCATCCTTAATGAATCCACCATTAAACAAATTGTGGATGGACTCAACAAAGCAGTTCTCCAAATAGCTACCACTGACCAAAATGTGTTGTTGCTAATCACCGAAATAGAGTCAAATGTCTAAAACAGATAAACGTTATTTCCGGTTTGTCCTTTTAATTGGGAAATTTGTTGCACCCACGACTCTAATGCAACTAATTAGTCAGATTGCGATTGTATCTCTGATTGAGCTATTTATTTGCAATCTATTGATTTCAGTACGTCACCGATAAAATGTGCCCTGTGCAACGGACCCATTAAAGATAACCTTTCCACCTACTTGAACGATTGCATCTCTCATCTATCCATTTCACCGTTCAGACCAAGTGACGCGGAACATATTAAGGCAATTACATTAGTAATAAGTCCACAATGTGTAAATAAATTAAATTTTAACTGGCTAGGATCCATCTTTCCGGTGCTTGCAAAAGCTGTTCAGACCGAACGCAACATGTTAAATGGAGCATTAAGTTAGGGTCTTATTTTGCTCGACTTACGGCTTATTCGAGGTAGAGTTGAAGGGCTGATAACATGGAAAGCAACCACCTGAAAAATCAGCTTTTAGCTCCGGAAATAGAGATGTACTGTTTCTGCAGAGATTGGAACACTGAACAGAAAAGGATTCCGGCTTGTCATGTTAGTTCATTAATTTTTCATTTGGATGAGCCAAGGGGCTACAGACGGAAAAGACCTGGAATATCGAACATGGTGGAGCGTGCGTTTGGATTGTATCCATCACACCTTGCCTTGAGGGCTTTCCATATTGCTCACCCGGGGAATCATTCGATAAAATTCTTTGAACTGTGTTCTTCAATTCTTGTAATTAACAATGCTAGCAATATATCTGTTTAAATAGTAACATATTCACGTAGTATGCGCTGCATTTTTCGTATTTTTATCCGTTAATTTACAAATACAACAAAAAATACGAACTCTATACTATTAAGACTTATTTTTAATAAATCCAATTTTCCAATAAAAGGCAAAAACGAAATCATAATGGTATGGCTTTGTGACATGGGGCCATTGTCTTCTAAATTAAATAAGTAGAAACATGAAATTCAGTCTCAAATATCTTTTGTCGTGATCTATTTGGGGTCAAAAGGAATCTTTATTGTATTGCAATAGTGGTAAGTGAGAAAACATATAAGAATCTCACAAACATTTGTTTTAATCTTTTGTATTGTTTTCATTGTTATTTTTAACAAAAATTTTTGTAATTTACTATGTCCCCACTCTTCGAAATATTGATTCTGCACAAAATATTGAATTTTAGAGGAATTCGCAAAATTGTAAAAATCATTGCGATCTTTTTATTGTTATTGATTTTTCAAGTATTGATAACAAATTCATTCATTTCAAATAAAAATGCCGCAACAAACCCAATTGGTTGTACAATAAAAAAAATATATTTTTAAGTAGAATGATAAAAGTATCAAAGTAAATGTAATGTTTTATTAGTTTGGAATTCTAACGCGATATTACAGATAATTGAATTAAATATTTTAATATTTCATTCAGACAATTAAGTTTTTTACATGAACTAATTTACCAAGGAGTCTCCAATATCTATGTATATAATAAATTAGTGTTTTTGAAGTACAATAGGCTAGAAAATATTCGCATGCCACGTTTTAACTCGAGATTTGGTGATAGGTCTTAATATGTGTGCAAGCAGTCAAAAATTTGAATCGCTTAAGATAACAATCTTCAACGCAACGTTGTCGTATCTTAAATAACTCCGAAATGTTTTAACTTTTTACGTGTAATATTATATTTCATCTTTTAATAAATATATAATTTTCGTATTTATATAAAATAATTTTACATTGAACGTTACGTAATGAATCCAGTAGATTAATTAGTTAATTTGCTATACTCAACACACATATATTTGTATAAATTTAATTTTAATTTTTATGTCTTGCTTAGTTGAATTTCATCACCGATCCACTTTTGTGCAATCAAAGATAATATAAATTATAGTACAAAGCCAAAGAATTGTTTTAATTTTCGTTCAGATGCTTGTCAACTTGGGTTTTGGACGGAGGTAGTCTTTCATTAAGATGGGTGTTCCTAAAGTATTGTCTGAAGCGCCTTTTTTTTTTTATATATGATGTTGCCAAAGCTCAGGGATTGCCCTATGATGATAAAGCATAGCCTTGGCAGGAAAGGAATTAAGGTTGGGGAAAATGGGTTAGGAGGTTGAGTGAAGGAGGTGTCGATGTACGCCCCGTTTGAAAGTTTCAGGCTCATAAGATTGAGGGAAAAACAGAAGATGGTAAACTGTTCCACATTCGTGTTGTTCTGCTAAGAAAAGATTCCCGAAATTTGTCGGTACGTCCAAATTTGACCCGGAGAGTATAGGGGTGGGAGCGATTTGTAGATCGTGTATCGCGCGTTGTAATGAGTCTACAAGGAATCAGGCTAGCAATTTCGTTAGAACAATGGCCATGGAAATAGCGATAAAAAAGTGAGAGACAACCGACATTCCGTCAATGCTCCAGAGAGTCAAGGCCCTCAGAGATTGAGGAATCGCCAATAAGTTTAACAGCCTTACGCTGAACATTGTCTAACGCGAACAATGGGGTGTGTTATGCCCCTGCCCAGATATGGGAATTATATTCAAGTCTAGGCCTAATGTGGGACTTGTAGATCAACGCTAAGTCGGGTGGGGTGAAATATTTCTTACATCTCTGTAGAAAACCCAAACATTTCATCGCACTTTTAGCGATTGCAAATATATGATCAGTCCAGCTAAGATTGCTGGATATCTCAATACAAAAGATCTTTATGGAGGGTGAATTGGGTATATTCACTCCGTCGACTGAAATAAGTTGGGGTGAACTGGGCGTTTTTCAAGGGACATTAAACAGCATTGAGTGTTGGATGCATTAAACGTAACACGATTTGCTCTGCCCCAAGCGAGGATCATAGAAATGTCATTGTTTAATGATCTAAACATGCGTTCCCGATTGACTTCTCTAGCATTTCCACCTGAATTCATTACAGAATCAAATGAGTACGCGAAATCAAGGGTGCTGTCGTCGGCAAAACTATGAATAGGATTGAGAGTAAGGGATAAGAGATCACTAATAAAAAGAAGAAATAAGGTTGGTGAAAGAACTGAAACCTGAGGTACACCGCCATTTATTTCGTAGGATGCAGATGTAACTCCGTCATTTACTACACGGATTGAACGGCCTGACAAAAAGCTCTCTATCCATTTAACGAGGGTTGGGTGCAGACCAAATGTTTGAAGTTTGGCTAACAGGGCAGCATGCCAGACTCTATCAAAAGCCTTTGAAATATCAAGAGCGACGATTTCGGACTCACCGAAATTATGGAGACAATGATTCCAAAGCTCCGTTAGAGCAGTTAGTAAGTCTCCGGTTTAGCGGCCAGCGCGGAAACCGTACTGGCAATCGTTGATAAGATGGTTATTTTCTAGATATTTCAACAACTGAGAGTTGATGAGTGATTCAAAAGCTTTGGATATGATCGAGGTTAGTGCAATTGGTCTGTAGTTAGAGGGGTCGCATGCCTCTCATTTTTTAAGTATCGGCTGGACATGAGCAAGTTTCCATACACTTGGAAGTATTCCTGTTGAATATGACAGGTGAAAAAGTTTGCACAGAGGTTTAGCCAAAGCAGAGGCGCAGGATTTTAAAACAAGGGGCGAGAAACCATCAGGCCCAGTAGCTTTGGACACGTCGAGTTTCGAAAGTACTCTAAAAACATCCCGAGTGCGAAAGTGTAGCGGCTTTTGCCTACTAGTGCACTGTGATGGAGATGGAAGTGGCTGCGATGAAGGTGGCAAGTACGAGTTAGCTGCAAAATTACCAGCAAACAGGTTGGCCTTGTCCAATGAGTCAGTTAAAACATTCCCATTATAAATGAGTGGTGGTGTTGACGAACAGGTGAAATTGTTCTTTACGGAGCACAGGAATTTGCGAACCGTTCGTAAAGTGTTAAGAACAATCGTTTTCTCTATTGTGAGTACAGTGTGTTGTTGTTCTTATTTCAGTGTTTGTATATTTGTATGCGGTGTTTTACGCACGCTATGGAAGACAAGGTAATTGGTTCTATAATCACCCTGCCCATTTTCCACATTCTCTTTATCTCGCGATTTTGTCGTACAGGAAGAAGGTACGACGTTTGTCTGTTGGGTGTTGCAATGTCAATTAGTTATGTTGTTTTGCTGTGTTTGTCCACGAGTGTAATACCTGATCTATTGTTGGGTATTGTCCAAACAATTATTTATGACCGGTCATAATATATTTTATGTGTGGTTTTTAATGATAGTGTTTCGTGTATATTTATAATATTGTGTGTGTGTGGTGTGTAATTCGATTGTGTTCTAGAGGTTTCCGTTTGTGGTTGGCATTGCAGGCCGGTTGTCTCATATAAAGTATTCTGCATGCGTAAGTAGTTTGCATCCAGCCATCATGTGTTTGTTTTAGGTCTCATATGACAAAGGCTCAAAGGGGTGGAGAAGAACAGCACTCGATTCAAAACAACGATTGCAAGTGGACCTATAATTTAAAGTGTATTCCGAACCACTGTCATTTTCTCTTCAACCCCGTAACCTTTTTGTCCTGATCTGCAGAAAACAACCATGGGTCACGGCGGGATTTGAACCTGGGATCCCTTGAATGGTACCCCAACGTCATCAGTTACTAAACCGAATACTAAATATTTTGTGTACTATCCAGCAGTTTGCTATGTAAGTAAACTACCATTTGTTTGTTGTCGCTTTTGATAACCGCCACATTCTATGGGGACACATCTTCTTTTCGATAGAAGTATTCACTGATAGTCTACACTTGCTTATAGTCCAGTTTCTTTATGCGTCAGGAGTTGAGTTACCAGTAGTGTAGGTTGAAGAGCAAGGCAGAACATGTTGCGCATAGTCCTAGGCCTTCAATTCCACTCTTCACGTTTGTATCCAAATATATTAAAACAAAGAAAAACTCTTATATTTTTAAGTACTGCTGTATTCACTATTATTAATAGTCTCGTCTCGAGTATTCAAGCGAGACTGATTGATTTATTACAATTTTTGGAACCTTGTTTGAGTATTCGATCCAAACATTTTGTGTTAGTATCTAGAATGTTTGCGTGTAATATTATTCAAAATTAATAACAGTGTACAGGCTAAAGAATACTAACATTTATTTTGTTAAAGTGCCTGGATAAAAATTATCAAAGTGAATTTATATAAAAAATATTTGTATCGGGCTGACTTTGTATAAAATTATTAACTTAACTTGTAGCGACTCCTATCTATTAATATTATTACAATCTACATTGCCAAGAATCTCACCCAACCAACCCAAATTTTTGCTTGAGAATTAGTTAATTCTCATCTAAATGTACCTTCATCTGAGCGTAAAGAAGGCGTTCAAGGTTTTTAGAGAGTACTGGTAGAATACTTATGTGGCGGTTATCTTGTAGTTGTAGAGGTGGTGCTTTTTTTTTAATTGGAATAACTTTAGCACACTGGGATGTAATAAGTAAGACAATTTTGTAAAATTCAAATAACGAAAATAGTTCCAATACGCACGCACAATTTTGTTAAAAATTCTTGTGTTCTCACTCTTACTAACAGGTTTCAAAAGTGACAGATTTATAACTTGAACGAGCAAGACAGTTCCGTGGTTGTATTTTGATTTGTTTTAATCTTTATTAAATGAAGGGTCAACGGAAAGAACGTGCGAAGTCACATGTTTTAAATTTCTGGTTTTTTATGTGATTTAGTTGCCCAATGTACTTACTTCCTAACCCCACTATAGGACTGGAAAAAATTCCGCTTGGTCTAGTTATATAGCCAGTATAAATGTTTCCATACAGGGAAAGAACCTTCAATTCTCACACTTCAGAAATGTTCTCCTGAACATTTTTTAAAATGTCACTACGCACTTACTTTCCGTGGACCATTTAAATGTTTTCATTGTTTATGTGCTTCAAATATTTAAATTATATTATACATGTGCATGACTGACGGTGGTACGATTTTATACTTCTCCATATATGCATAAACGTTGGGTTTGCACTTCTTTTACATTTCTATAATTATTAACATATTTTTAATATATTATTTTATTTTTAGGTTTGGCGACCCTCCAGCCATCCACTTCAGTCATTCGCACACTCTTATGTCAGACAAGTACACTGGCAGAATAACTGATTTGAATCAAGAATAATTGTAGTGTTCGTTCTGTTTTCTAATCAAAGAAATTTTAATCAAGAATACAGTTTTAAAATAATTCAATCAAAATTATAGAAACAAGATTATTGTAACGTGAACAAGGTAGGCCACGTCAACCGTCAAATGCGCATACCCCACTTGGCCAGAAATCAATAAAAGGAAATGTCAAACGGGCAAAGTCCAGGACTACTCGAACCCATGATGAATATGTAAGGTGAAAATGTGTAACGGAATTATCTAGAACTTAGTGACTAAACTTTCTAGAGTTAAGCTAAGTAGTATAAATAGGGCTGAGCAGTAGCCTGGTTAGTTTTAGTCGTGTTTTAGACTTCGAAGTGTTTACATGTGATAATGCTAATAGTTAGTTGAATGTTAACCAGTGAAGTGGTAAGTGAAAATAATTAAAGTGAAACAATGTATTGTGAAGAGAACGTGTAAAAGAAATTGTTAAACGAACTAATTAAGTAAAGTGAATAAAATTGTGACCATTTGTGATTAAAAATAAGTGTCTTAATTAATCCGTCGAGCCCGAAGAACGCCGTTTAGGTTACAATAGTAAATTCTCGATATAAAAATAAAAAAAATCTAAACCAAGATAAATGTTACTCCGTCCGAATAAAACAAAGAATAAATAATCAATTTCAGTTACATTTCATATGTTACATGAAAGAATCTGGCTTCATAGAGTTTTATTTATCAATAATGTATATCATTGCTATAAACATTTAATAAAACTTGTAAAAATTATAAAAAGTTACTTTACAAGCAATTTCAATAATTTTTATTAAAAAATGTTTTCTTATCTATATGACATAATGTTAGTGGTTACATTTTCATTTCATCCATTAGTATTATTTTTCTTTTTTTACTTTACAATTAAAATTTTTTAGTTTTACAATAATATACAATCAAAAGAAATTTCTCCTTCATTTTTTGAATCGATAAAGCTATTCTTTACCGTATAAAAATGGGGTACATCATACGAGTCTATCTCTTATAATAAACCGGACCTTCATGAGATTTTATACCATTTTCACATACTAATCTACTCTATATTTCAACAGTTCAGGATAGAAAATAATTCTTCCGAAAGTTCTTAAATTGGGTAATCCTTTTCTAGATAAATATCTAAATCAACATTTCAATTGGTATCTTATAGCAATAGATAGAGGATTTTTTTCGCTAGTAATTGAAAAACATACTTATATACATACATAAACATACTTACATGAACTAATTAGTATTGGCGGGACAATCTTTTCAATAATTGTCGAATAATGCAATAAGAAATGCCCTTTGGGTAGGATTTTTGCCTCGGAAATAATTTTATATGCACTGTGGTGCTTCTGTGATATCTAGTAATAAAAGATAATAACTCCATACGAAATCTTTTTTTTTTTTGACGAGATCACCGACTATAAAACAAAAATTCCTAACTGAACATAACATTTCTGACACCGAAATTATCAAATAATTTTTGTCTTATTCCGTATCGGAGATGGAATATTTATGTCTCTAACACTGAATTTGAACAATTTTAACGGGGAATCTAATTGGTGCAGATCGAAATATTTTTTTCTATTAGCTCTTGAATAAATAATTAAAAGTAGGATAGATATGCGGGTTCTGCCTGAAATGAGAAATGAGCACAATAAAAGTGGTCAAATTGTGAGGGAAATCGAGGTCTGACGTCACATTTTTGCACATTTTACGTGAGGCAGAAACCTTATAACAATTTTTGGAGGAGAAGAGAGATAAGGAAATTGGGTTCCGAAGCTCAAGGTCAAGGTTGGTGGTTGTTCAGTAAGATAAGGATGAGTTGCACCTGTCGGCCATCTTGGATTTTGGGTATTCGGTCTTGGAGGCTACAATTGATCTCCTTCTTCTTCTTTAGTTTGCACCAGGACCTGGATCTGAACCTGGACTTAAAAATAGCATCAACATTTTTGTTTAAATTCATTGATAAATAATTAATAAATATCTGGTTCATTTCCTTTTAACATAAAAAATCCGCTGATAAGTAGTAGTAAACGTTTGGATTCGATTCGTCAGCGTAAAAAATTTGCCGATAAGAGTTGAATGTTTTGGGGTGATAAGAAAAAACGATTCGCTGTAGTAACATCGAACTATAAAAGTTTGTCATGCAATTTCTTTTCCAGATCTAAATATAGACATTAATTCGAGGTCATATTATTAAAAAATTTCGTGTTTATGAAAATAGCAAGTAAGTCATTCCACCGATTACGTCATATGGTCCCTGATAACACCATTGAGGAATAGCCAAAAGAATTTCTGTAATTAATGGAAAAAATCTGATGTTTAAAAATAGCATGCATCGCTTAGAATAAATCCGGGAGTTCAGTTTACTTTTAGTTTGTCATGTAATTTTGGCAAATGTCAGCTTCCTCATAGCCTCAAAAACTTTAAATTGGGACGATAGAAAAAACAAAATCGAGGTAGATGGAATGGCTTCTTCCGGTAATTTAGAGAGATTTATCATATCAAGAACTTAAGAAAATAAAAATCTTTTCATAGCCTTAAACTTCGTTTCTTCTTTTTTCAGTCGTAATAATCTTAATAACAGAAACCATATTTTTTCTTGAATCCTAATTATGTTTTAAATTTATACCAAACTGACAGCTAACAACCCTATATGACTTTTAAAATTTTAATTTTTGTATGAGTCATGTAACAATAGACCCAAACGGGACAAACGAACGAAAAACTACTATCCCAATGACCTTTTCAAAATTTATAGAGAAATGCAGCTGAACCAATGAAAGAAATTTAAAGCGTATTAAACAGGGCTTTAATAATCGTATTGAAAGCTTTCTATTGGAAAATGATGATGAAGGAATTTTGGATGCAAAACAATTTTTCTACAAAATCAAACCTCAAGTTATAAATCTTCTTGAACAAGTTTACAGAAACACAATGCTATAAAGTTCAATATTGAATTATTTTGTGAATTTATGAAATATGCTAAAACTGATGATGTAGATGAAAACGAAGTAGCTTTAGATATAAAATCTTCTCAGGCGAAGATGAACATAACATCCGATAATTTCCAGACATACTCGATAGAATGATGAAACAAATTATTGCAAAATCTGAAGAATTTCAAGAAATTGATAGCGGTTGGGCTCTTCTAAGAATCATCCACATTGAAGTGGAAGTATGATTGTCGTTTATTTATTAAAGCCTTAGATGTAGTTAAAGATGCAATAAATATTATACCATTAAATAAGGAGCGCTATGTGTCAATCTCGAAAAGAATTTATGTTGCAAGAAATCAAAGTATAGAAATTATAGATTTTTAGATTCATATAGAGTTATGCCCTCTAGCGTAGAAAAATTAGCGAATAATTTATCTGATGAAAACTTAATATTAACCTGATCCTTTTATAAAAATGACAATTTATTTAATTTAATGTTGGGAAAAGGGGTTTTCCCTATGAATATCTTATTTGCTTTGAATAATTTAGTGAAAATTCCTTGTCTATACAAAAGTATTTTGATAATAAATTTACAGATACGAAGTGTTCTGATAATGATTATGCGCATGTAAGCAACGTTTGTAAAGCATTTGAATGCAAAATATTTGTAGACTATTTATATCGTCATTATTATATAGCACCAGGATTATTTTGGAATGCTATGCTTAAGTATACAAAGATTGAATTACAATAATTATTAACTGACGTAAATATGTATAACATTATATGTTCTCACAGGCTTTCTACTGCTAATAATAAGTATATGGAAAATGTTACCCCATCACAAAGCTTAACATATTTAATTTACTTCGATACCAATAATGATTGGAACATGTCTGAATTCTTACCATATGAGGAATTTCAATAGTTAGATAATACGGATATCGATATAATGAGCATTCCTCAAAGTTCAGAAATTGGATATATATATTTGAAGTATATTTAACTTATCTAGAATCCCCTCATCTCTTACACAATGATCTACCATTTTGCGCAAAAAATATAAAAAGCCCTGAATTAGGTTCAAGAAAATTGATAGCTGACTTAGAAGATACATTTCATTACATAATCCATTATAGAAATCTTCAAAAATGTTTAAAGTATGGATAGAAGTTTTCATAGAGCTCTTTGATTCAGACAATCGAATTGATTAAAACAATATCATAGATCATAGATCAAAAGCTGTTAACACTTTCCGATCTTAAGCTTTGACGCTGTATTTCACCTACAGTAAATTTGTTCTTGACAGTTCTTATGATGGAATTTGTATTTATCACGATGAATGACACTTATTTTGCGTTCTTAAATATATTCAAATGTTCAACACGTGCTTACTATTGTCAAGACTTTTTCTTATATCACGATTAAATCTTTTGGTTGGAACACAGTTCAGCTTACTAAAATTATCACAGTTTAAAAAATTATTAACTTTATTTTGGTACATGTCTTTTACTTTGTTCGCATTAGCAAGTATAAACATGTATTTGAAAAAGGGTATACCCCAAACAAAATGTGATTACAAAATACTAAATTTCTTAGAAATAATAACACTCGTAATTCACTTAATCAATTTTAAAATCGGCAGAGTTCTATTAACTCTTCCTGACATATCATTATTTTATATAATTAATTTACATATTTCTAAATCCTGGTATTTCGTCGATTTTCTTTTCGATAAATTTCAAATTGCAATCTTCATCCATCTCATACACAGTGTTGTTGATCTCCACTGTTTGAACCCCTGGCTGCGATTCAATAAATATGGCTGCAGTAGAATTAAGCAAAGTAAAAGTGACTTATAATAAACCCGCTTATTAAGGTTTTATAGTTCTTGAAGTATCGAAATTAAAAATGTATGAATTCCATTACGAATATATAAAACTAAAGTATCTAAACGAAATGTTGAATCTATAAAAAAGCGAAGGGTGTTAAAAAGAGGTCTGTTAACAAGTTAACTATAGGTAATTATAGAGATTGCTTGTATAAGAAGAAGAATTTTTATGTTGATATGCTTATATTTAGATCTAAGTTGCATCATCTTTATACACAATATATTAATAAAGTAGTTTTGAGCTCATCATTTGATAAAAGATTTTCAAGAGAGGATAGAATTGAACCGTATGCTTCAGTATAAATTTTACAGCTACAGTTAAACTTTAGATTAGAAATGAAAAGCAAAGAAAGTGAAACCAGTTAGTTTTGGATAGAAGCAAGATTAAATCAGCCCATTGGATTAGTGTGTAAATTTGAAAGCCAATAAATTGGGTTATAGTGAAGTGCAGTCACAGGTGTTTCATTTATTATTAATAAAACAAATCTGAAGCAGTTACGGCAAACTCCTATTCCTCCTATCAGGGCCGCCGAGAGGGGGGGGGGGGCTTTTAAAAGGGGCCCCGTCATCTAAGTCATCAACAAAACACTTTAAAAATGATATTTTAATTATATATAAAAAAAATTTTGACGATCGAAATAGTGTAATATACTAGACAGATTTTATATTGAAAGTCACTCATTCGATTATATATGGGCCCGTAAACGCTTAGTCCCAGGACCGAAATTCCTTTCGCGAGGGCGCGTATGTGGTAGCCCCCCGGGCCCGAATTTTGTATCCACGGGCCTGCCTCCTATAGTTAGTATTTCTAAACAAATATTTTTCTCGTTATTTACAGATATAGTAGATTCAAATATATTATGAACGTGTACTTTAAGCTCTCCTTCCTATGGTAAGCATGGTGGTAAAGCCTCCTTCTGAATTCGGCCAATATCACTTGATCTAATATGATTTCCTTCGTAAACGGTGTTACCTACATACAATGATTATTTTTGGTCCCTTTCCTGAAACAGTACAATTATTAGACACCAGAATTCTTTGATAAATTACAAATAAAAGTACGAAATATTCCGGATATTACAAAGCCATGAAACAATCATTTTTATTTATCAAAAAACCATATTTAGAGTCAATTTTTTTCCTTTAACAAAGTAGTCAATAAGTTATTGAAATTTGAACATAACAACAATATTTGGTAAATATTACTTCATTTTCATAACAATAGATGTAGGATTATACTTTCTGTTCGTTTATTTTTTTGTATATCACAAAATTCTTCTAAAGTATTTGTCCATGAATTGATTTGTAAAAAATTAATCTTCTATTTATGATGCATTACACACATTAAAGAAATTTTTTAATATTTCTTCCTAAACCTAGGGACAATGATACACTAATAAAATTAACATAACGGTGGCTAATGTAATATCGAATTTAAAACAACGACAGGATAAATTACACACAATAAGTTACCTGAAATATTTGGGATAATTTTTTATGAATATTTCAATATGTTATCAATTTCTGCGAAAGAGTAGAAGATTTATTTGATTGCAATTTTGTGCTTTTGTCCCGCTCACAATTTTTATCCATTCAGGAAAAGCCTCGTTCAGCACCTTCATTGAGTAATACTTTAATAGAAAAAAATTTGGTATTGCTTTCAGATACGCCGGAATGCTGAAAAATGTGCTGAAAAATTGGTCTGAACAAAAACAGCACTTTACTCCGGGCGGCCATAAATCAATGAATCAAGAAACCAAAAAGTTTTTTCATGTAATTTAATTTAAAACAAATAAAAAAAATTTTTGAATAACTTTAGTAGTTTAAAAAAAAAATTCATGAAAATCGGCCTGAAAAATGGCGTTCAAGTGTAGACGACCCCCTTAATAAATACAGCGTAGTGGTATTGTTGCTCTGCACCCGGCATTTATAAATCATTTCAGTGGCAAATGTGAGAAATTACCCTCACTTGCGAAAAAAATTCGTTTGTTCAGGATCAGAAATATAATATTTAATTATCTATGCATGTTAGTCGATTTTTAGTATTAGTTCAGAACGTCGCAATTCTATTTTTAGATTTTCAATTCTCGTCATGTAAAATTAATCGGATGTACTATTCTTCGAAAGGGTTTTTTCGTAGGTAAGTTTAATAGCAATGGTTCAGAATGTCGGGGAATTTACGATAAGTTTTCTTAAGTTAAAACAGATGCCGGGTTTGGTCTCTGTTTCCTGATGAATAACAGGTTCAACTTTTGAGTTAACGGAAACTTTCTACCATCCCGTCTGTTAATAACCCTTTGCCTAGTACTCACTACGCAGTTGACTTCAGAAAGACAAGCAGGCTTAATAACTATTGCTGAGCATTGATAGTAACGATTGAGATATATAGATTTTGGAACACTGATCTGCGCTGTAGTGAATCGTAGACAAAATGCAAGAATTTTAATTGGCATCATTGTGCACTTTATAGTGATATAGTCACATTTGTAACAGTACGCGTATTAAGTTAAACAAGTACTGGCTGAAGTGTTAGCGGAAAAATGGATAAACACGATTCAACGATTATTTCGCTGGCGGGGTGTTCCAGATAAAATAATTCGTCGGGCCATATCAAGATATGACGGTCCTAGTGTTAATTTGGTATTTATTTATTTCACCTAGTGTTATAAAGCTGAAAAAATACTTACAAGATTACTTACCCTAGTTACTTACTTACCAGTCTCCTTTAATCACTCGTGGTACATAGGGTTGAAACAGTTGCGGACTCTATTTTGTACGACAACTTTCAGTTCCGTCCAGATCTTCCAGTTGCTGCGGACTCTGCTAACAGGGTTCTCCGCCAAGTTGCTCCTGGTCTGCCTACCCGACGGGATCCTTGTGGGTTCCATTTATTATTTATTCGGGAACTGGCATCTGCTCCACCACCTTTGGTAATGAAACTACTGAGGTAACAGAATTTATCGACCAACTCCACGTCTTGGCTACCTAGCGCGGTGCTCGAAGTGGTGCTCGCATTTCTTTAGTTTTTGTCGGATTTAGCCTCAAGCCTATCACACTAGTTTCTGTTGCTAAATTGTGTACCATGACGTTTAGGTCTTGGTGTCGATGGGCCAGCAAACAGATATAATCTGCTTAGTCGAGGTCTTAGAGGCGATCGAGCATTTCCCATTGTATGCCACCTGTTCGTCTATCGAGAGCGCTGGCAAGGATGTCATTTATTACTATAAGAAAAAGTAGTACAAAATATTATTAAAAATTAAACTTTAAATGTCGCTTTTTGACAAATAAATATAATTATTTCATGCAAATTTCCTCTTTGTAAGCTCTTACAAAATGATATACATATAAGTATACTTTTAATTGTTAATTATCAAAGAATTTTGAATATTGGATCAAGTGATATTAGCCCAATTCAGAAGGAGGCTTTACCTCGAGCGGAATTCCCTGATTTAGATTTAGCATCAGTGTTGGAAACATTCCCATGGACTAAACTCACCTTGAGTGAATGTCAATCATTGTGTTTAATTACTTTTATCTATTTATCTTTTTATTTATATAATCTTACATAAAATCTCAACCATTTGGGAGTTACAGGGTAATTCGTTAATTTCAGTTTTCATGGTATGCACATTACTCTTTTATTTTTATCTTTTGATCTACCCAACATAGCGACATCAAATGCTTAAAAATTACTGTCCTAATGACCTATACAAAATTGTCAACAATGTTGATCTAAATCCAACCATTACAGGTACAGTCACTTCCAAAATTGAAAAAAATGGTTTGCGATTACCTAAAATTCAGCATTTTTCCAAATTTTCTCCGAAATTCATGTAATAAGTATACCTCTTTTTTATTTTTATTAGATTGCTTATGTTATTACCTTTCTAAAAAGGTGCAACATGAAAACAGGTAGAAATTTATTCGTAGAAATCCTATCGGACAATATTATAAAAATCAACAAATTAAAGAAATTAAATTCAAATTAATTCTAAAATGCTTTTTATTGAATTAAAAAATAATTACATTTAATCTTGATAAGTAACAAAAGCCGTTCAAAATGTCCACCGCCACTTTGGATGCATGTCAACAATCTCCTCCTAAGTTCCTGTTTAAGGCGTATTACAGGCAGCCTCTCCCGTATTTTCTTCGCTCCATTCCCAATTCGGCTAACTAAATCCTCCCTATTGTTAACTGGGCTTGAATAAACTTCAAAATGGGGTAAGGTCAGGAAATCTAGATCTAGCGTATGCGCTGATAGTCCATCGTGTTGGTGAAACATTGCGCTAAGATCATCCATAGGGTTCTCCTATATTATATCTGGCAATGTACTGTCCAAAAAGCCCGCATAAACTTCACTATTAAGCACACAAGGCAAAATGAATGGTCCTACCAAATGCTTGCCGATGATACCAGCCCAAACATTGACACTGAATCTCTGCTGGAATGAGGTCACCTTTGCCCTGTGCGGGTTAGTGTTGGACCAGTTATAGGGGTTATGAAATTTCGTGATATCATTCCTGGTGAATTGACATTCATCTGTTCACAGAATTCGGTCCAGAAACTTTCTGTCGACAATGCCGCGTTCCAGAAGCCAAGTCGTAAATTTCAGTCTTCTGTCGGATCTCATTCCAGTGGTCCCTGGGCTGAGTGATGGGGATATGGATGTAACCCCTCTCGATGAATAACCCTCCAAACCTTAGATGACGACACTTTTAATCGCCTTGCGACTCGTTTCGTGCTCGTCTCAGGGTCCTGCCTCACCATATTGATTATTTAGTGCTCGACGTCAGCAGAAGTTCCCGAAGTTTCGGGTTGTGTCACCATGTCGTGTGAAGTTACACTTCCTGTTTACCTAAACCTTTGCAACCGTGTAAGTACCCTTCTTTGGGGTGCTTTCCGGTTAGGGAATCTCCTTTAATATTTCAGTACAGCCGCTCTCTCTTTTCTGTCTACTACACCATAAATGTAAATAATATCCTTGTTTAAACTCAAGGTACTTACCATAAGGTAGTCAAATTTCATTGCATAATAATAATTTATTTCCACTGTCTACACTCAATGTACTTATCATGAGGTAGTCATATTTCATTTCATAACAATAATTTTCTCATAATTGCCAGCCGCAACCCGAAACGTCACAGGCAGCGAAAAGCTTTCAAGGCCTGGGAACGAGCTTGCATTGCAAATTATCAAGAATCTAACGTGTGAACCAGAGAATATTTGTTGATTTTTTTTCTTGTAATTTTGCTTAAATATTAAGAGATAGAAATATGAAATGTCAGTTGTTAAAAAACTTTTCAACAGTTAACAGTGGACGCGAGTTGTTTTAATTAACCAGTTTTCTTTCAGATTAAAGCGTACTCGGTACAAGAACCGAATACGCATCAACAAGATTGAAGTTTGTACTTCGGCCTACTGAACTTCCCCGAGAACAAAAGAGTTCTTGAGTTATCATTGGTGACCCTGACGTGATTAAGCGTTGCGCTTAATTACGGTTGAAGGAAAACTTCGTTACAATAACTTCGAATTGGGTTAATCAACCGACGACATGAGAAGCAGTTTTGCTCATTTGAGGACATTACTGTTCGATAAACATTTAATCACTTCGACAGCTGGTCATGCCACCCAAAGCCGACAAAGAGCCCAGCTCTAAATCCATGGAAGAATTATCAGAGGAGCAAGATAGGCACGGTCAAGAAATTCAACGAAAGACATTTAGTTACTATGAAGAAAGACTCAGACGCTTGGAAGCAGCTGGGTCTAGTTTTGAAACTACAGAAGAAACCATCCGAGTGCTACCATCTCGTCAGCTAGATTATCCGTATTTTACCAAGGACTACAACCGATAATCTAAGGTTTCCATCGTTACAAATCGATGCTCTAGATGCAGAGTCTCAAGAACGAGATGAGAATATCGACATACGGACAGCTCAGAAGGAAGCAATTGGAGGGTTACAAGATCCAGATCCATCGTTAAAGGAGAAATCGATAGAGTTTGCGAATAAAAAATCTATAAAAGGGGTCATACCCAAGACGCACCAATTAACAAACTATCCCATAAGTTCCCAGTCAAATGATACTGAAGCCACTAATATTTGGCGAAGACAACGAGCTGTCAGCCAAACGTTACGACGCCTTCTTAACAACCTCGCAGGAAGATATTTCACCAGCGAGCCCAAGGCTTTCTATCAGATTAAAATAAACACAATATTGGCATCAAATTGAGAGCTACAATAGCGATTTGTGGGGAACGTCAGCGGATCCAACCTTGCTGGGATATGACCTGGCAGAATACGTACGATTAAAAGAAGAGGTGCAGCAGACCGTGATACAGCTTTCTACAAAATTAGAAGAGGTGCAACAAGCAATGGCTACACCAACACAAACACCGACCTTAGCTAACCCTACCACTTCAATGCTGAAACTTCCAAAAATAACACTCCCTAAATTCTATGGGGATTACACCAAATGGCGGAAATTCTGTGATTTATTTACACAGATGATCCACAACCAACCTATGGTGAACTGCCAACGTATGTGGTACTTCAAAACCTATTTGGTCGGAGAAGCAGAAAAATTATTGCGATATTTTACGCTATCAGAAGACAACTAAGTGGCGGCATGGACAATGCTGCAAGATCGGTATGAGAATCCCAGGCTACTAGCTGCATTATCAATCAACAAACTGCTGACTCAACCATCGCGTACAATAGAGGCACCATCGGCCACATTTATAAAGACTATGCATGACACAAGCAAGGAATGTTTACTCGGATTACAAAATCTCTGGTTAAAAACCAACTATTGGGATCCACTTTTGTTACACATTTTGTACAAAAAACTTGACAAAACAAACCGTTCACTCTACGAACAATGTCTGTCTAATGCTAAGGAACTACAGACAATGATGAATTTCCTAATTGAGAAGTAAGGCTAGAAGACCAGAAGCAAGAACTAAGAGACAAGGATTCTTTAAATCATCACCAAACCGAACGGCCGTTACAACTTCGAATCCAAGGTGTGTGGCGTGTCAAGATACTCATCCGCTATACCGATGCAGAACCTTCTTGAAGATGATGCCCACCCACAGGCTGAACTTTGTGAATAAACACAGCTTATGTCCTAACTGTTTGAAAGGTGGGCATAGTGTTACGCGATGTACACTTAGTACTGTACGCCTAAGAGAGAAGCAAACTCTAATTTAACATTAACCGGTAAGAGGACAGAAGAGGCTCCACTGAGTCTGGCGGCCGGCCGTGAACCAGAATTACGGGGAACAGTCATACTGGGAACTGCGTTAGTTAATTTAATAAATGAAGACGGTGAGATTGTGGTATGTCGAGCCATCCTCGATTCCGGCTCCCAGGTGAATCTAATAACGGAGAAAATAGTCAAAAGACTCGGGATTGTTACTAAGTGTACAGCATTAGAAATTAAGGGAATTGGTGATGGCCGTCAACAAACCAAAAGGAGAGTGAACATTTAACTACAATCCAGGATAAATGGGTTCTCAACGAGGCTGGAAGCCTTTGTTCTTGGCCATATCATCACTCCTCAACCGAATCAACGGCTGGAGGTGTCAAATTGTGCTATACCGAACAATCTCCAATTGGCGGAACCTACCTTCAATAGACCAGATAG
This sequence comes from Leptarthrus brevirostris, assembly GCA_964036015.1. Classification (NCBI taxonomy): domain Eukaryota; kingdom Metazoa; phylum Arthropoda; class Insecta; order Diptera; family Asilidae; genus Leptarthrus; species Leptarthrus brevirostris. Next base: position 99,593,417 of record OZ038371.1, on the reverse strand, counting down.
AATTGATATCCTCGTTGGAGCGGAATACTTCTTCCAGTTATGTCCATAGGTTAAATAAAACTAGGCCAAAACCTCCCAACATTGCAGAACACCATTCTTGCATGGGTGGTGTCGGGAAGGACAGAACAATCAAATACTGAACGGGCAACTTGCGGCATACGCTCCGAGGAAGGAGACATTGACAAAGCGATCGAGAGGTTTTGGAAGGTACAGGAATTGGATTCAGATCGATCAAAATTGTCGCTCCAAGAGATGAAGTGAGAGTCATTCTTCAATCAAACGATAAAAAGAGCCGCCGACGGTCCTTTTATTGTCAAACTACCTTTTCTAGACAAACCAAATAAATTGGGAGAGTCGAGTGACATTGCGATCCGACGCCTCCTATCCATAGAGCGAAAATTCGTTAAGGATCCTGAATAACGGTCACAGTATTCTCAGTTCATGAGAGAATACATCCAGATGAACCATATGACCGAGGTCGATCCCACCAAGTTGTCAAAACCTAATTATTTTCTGCATCTTAAAGCCTACTAGTACAACTACTAAGCTGAGAGTAGTTTTTAACGCCTCAACCAAGACCTTCTCAAATATTGCGCTGAATGGTCTACCAGCGGCCGGTCCCACAATTCAAGATGAACTATTCACCATCTTACTAAGATTTCGGTTGCCACGATACGTCTTTACCGCGGATATTGAGAAGATGTACCGACAAATCTTAGTCGACGAAGAAGACAGAAAATATCAATTAGTGCTTTGGAGAGAAAATACTAGTGAGCCGATTAAATGCTATCGGTTAAATACAGTTACGTATGCTATGACGTCGGCGCCCTTTCTCGCCATCAAATATCTGCAGCGTCTCGCAACACAAGGGTCGGAGGAGTTTCCACTTGGATCCTCGATACTGATGAGTGATTTTCATATGGATGACTTCATGACAGGACGTGACAACATGCATGAAGCATTAGAAGCTCAAGTCGATTTAAGCACCCTACTCCAAACAGCTGGGTTTAGGTTGAGAAAATAGTGCTCTAATAATAAGAACCTACTAAATAAAGTGCCTTCAGAAGATCGGTCAGTTCAGCTGGATATTTTCGACAAAGGCAAAGAGCAGGTCAACACTTAAGGCCTGAGTTGGACACCCCAACCAGACGAGTTCAGAATAAAATTATCTTATAGAGAAAACGACAGAATAACCAAAAGAACAGTCCTGTCAGATATTACGCACCTCTTTGATCCGTTGGGATTCATGAGCCCCGTGGTGGTAAAGGTTAAAATCTTCCTACATCAGTTTTGGCAATTAAAATTAGACTGGGATGCGGCACTACCAGTGGAACTGCACACCCAGTGGATCAATTTTCGACAAAATCTCAAGACCCTGAAAAATATAAGAATACCTCGACATATGTTCAAAAGGAAAATTCCCAAATCAGTGCAACTGCATGCCTTCGCGGATGCATCTGAGAAAGCCTCTGTAGCCGCCGCAGTTTATTTACGATCCATTAATAAGAATGGAACAATTATAGTGAATCTCCTGTGTGCAAAATCCAAGGTGGCACCTTTGAAGACCATCACTCTTCCAAGACTTGAACTGTGCGCAGCAAAATTGACGGCCGAACTGGTCCATCGAGTGGTAAGGGACATACAAATCCAAGAGATAAAAACCTTTTACTGGACGGACTCCGAAATAGTGCTCGCATGGATTAACTCCAAGGCGGCATCGTATCACACGTTTGTCGCCAACCGTAGCAATTTAAGAGTTAACTACACAAGAACAATGGCGACATGTAGAGTCTAAGCAAAATCCAGCTGATATTGTTTCACGAGGACTTCTGCCCGAAAAACTAGCTACAAACTCATTACATGGTGCCGAGGAAAAATATCCAGCACTCTACAAGAAGTCCCATACTAGTGTAAAACAAAAGGATGTAAAAACAATTTTAAAAACATCAAACAATACTCCGCACTTAATGTATATGATAGACCATCAGAACAATTTCGAAAGATGGCAAAGGATTATCGCACATGTATGGAGGTTTATTACAAACCCTCGCACGATAAAGGCCAACCGATGCAGCAATACAAGTCCTACTCCGATTGAATTAGATGAAGCGCTTATGATAATGATAAGACAAGCTCAACGAGAAGAATTTCAACCGGAGTTACGAGAATTAGAGCACTCCACCCACATCAGCCCAAGTAGTTCGTTAAGTAGTCTTAGCCCATTTCGCGATGGAAGGGGAGTATTGCGAGTTGGCGGAAGAATAGAGGCTTCAAATCTACCGTACAATTAGAAGCATCCGATCCTACTCCCATACGCATATAACGTTACTGGACTCCAGATGACTGATCTGCACCTCAACTACCTTCATGTCGCACCGCAAGCCCTTCTAGACATCACGCGTCAACGATTTTGGCCGATCAAGGGTAAAACGATAGCAAGGTCTGTGGTTCATAAGTGCGTTCGCTGTGCCGGAGCTAAACCAAAGCTGCTATCCCAACTTATGGGAAATCTTCTTGAACATCATCTCCAACCAGCCGTCACCTTTATTGCGATAATGCGAGAAACTTTGTCGGCACCAGAAACAAACTCGAGGAACTAACTTAAACCATATATAGCTATAAATCACAAGAGAAGATCATAAAATTCTGCAGTTCAAAGGCTATCGAATTTCATTTCATTCCACCAAGAGCTCCACCCTTCGGTGGGCTTTGGGAAGCAGCCGTTAAATTAGCTAAGCATATATTACAGCCAAGTCTAGAAACAGCTACTCTAACCTATGAAGAACTCGAAAAGTTATTGGTAGAGATTGAAGCGATTCTAAATTCCCGACCTTTAACACCATTTTCTTCAAACCCGGAGGATTTCTCACCACTTACACTTGCTTATTGGAGAATCCACGACCACACTCACTGATCCTCAATCTCGTGAGTTAAAAATTGGGCTACTACAGAGATGGAAGAGTGTCTCCTAGTTAAAAAACGAGTTCTGGCAGCGATGGACTAAGGAATATCTTAGTGAATTACAACATCGATACAAGTGGAAACAGCAATGCAACAATGCTGAACCAGGAATAATGGTAGTAGTGAAAGAAAACAATCTTTCCGCTTGTGCGTGGCATTTAGGCAGAATATTATAGGTGATAAAGGGTGAGGATGGTCTGGCCCGGGTAGCAGATATCATAACATCCAGGGGAATCCTTAGAAGGCCCATACACAAGTTGGCCCCTTACCTATAGCACCAGAAACAGAAAAGGAAGAAGAACCAACGGTACCAAAGGCGAAAGAAGGGGAGACAGCGAGCACATCTTCAAACAAGCGTGGCCATCAAGAAGTATCAGGATCATGGACTTCAATCGAAAAACCGTTTCGTGGTAATATGAGTACAACTATTCTCATGACCCTACTCACGTGTTTAATTATGCCAATAATGTCGAATGAATGGAACCTGGTAATATATTACAACACTAGTAGAAAAACCATGGTCTCAGAATTACATAAACAACAATCCTTACAATCCTTTATGGCGCTGGCGTTGCAACTGATACTAATTCTAAGTAATTTTCAAAGACTTCAATCCAGCTTGTTGGCAAAATCAATCCACAGCTACTAAACCAAAACCAATTAGCTAAACAACTCACACTAATACAAGAAAACACTCCCACAACTCTTCGACTACCGTCCGCGCCGGATAATTTACTAAGGATATACAGCTTGATGAGCGTGGAAGGCCGAGTAAGCAACGAACAGATGATATTCCTTCTAAAACTTCCTCTTCTTTCGCACGAAGAATTTGAATTACTACAAACAGTACCAGTACCACTTCTTATGAACGACACGCTTATGACAACAAAAACAACAGATAAGTTTTTAATCATCAGTCTACATCGAGACCAGTACTACTCCTTATCCGAACACGACCTAAGGGGTTGTCTTACCTTTGACGATGCCTACATCTGCAAACAACAACATCCTACATATAGCAAGGGAGCCAACTTCAGTGTGTGCGAGCTAAGCGTACTTAGTAATGGACCATTCGAAACAATGTGTTCCGCTACCGTAATTGATAACTCACCACGATGGATTCGATTGGTTAATCCAAATAAATGGATCTACATAAGACCAAATCTTGCCACAATTAACAATAGTCTGTAATGGTAAAGTCGAACAGAGGACGATATATGGCTCCGGAATCATTAGATTGCCACCGAACTGCGCAATCAAGGACGAATACACAACCATCCACGGGCATAATGTATTTTCCACTAACTTAAAGGATGGATTCACTCCATCATTTAAATACTACAGTCAAGCCAATAATTTACCAGCCACCCGCAGTCCAAAATATGAGCAACGAGATTAAAGACCTCCGAGCAAAAATCAAAAATGTCAACGAAAATGTTATGAAATCGTCGCACACAACAACGCATGATGTTCATCAATACACAATTGCGTATAACTGTTTAATTTCGCTCATCACTGCCGTAATATATTATTGGATCAGACGCTTCAGAGTCAGCTTGAAGACCAGCCACCACCACCCATCGCAAGGCCGAGGAACCTATTTACCGGTCGGACCGGAGGACAGTATCACAGCCAGCATTTCAATGTTTTGTATAGTTCACATTAAGTTTTTTTTTGTTAGTAGATAGATAGTTTTTTAAATTTTGAGCCCAGCTCAAGGCGGGGAGAATGTTTAAATTCAAGGTACATACCATAAGGTAGTCAAATTTCATTTCATAATAATAATTTATTTCCACTATTTACACTCAATGTACTTATCATGAGGTAGTCATATTGCATTTCATAACAATAATTTTCTGACAATTGCCAGCCACAACCCTAAACGTCACAGGCAGCGAAAAGCTTTCAAGGCTTAGGAACGAGCTTGCGGTGCAAATTGTGTAAGAATTATCAAGAATCTAAAGTGTGAACTAGAGAATATTTGTTGATTTTTTTACTTGTAATTTTGCTTAAATATTAGGAGATAGAAATATAAAATGTCAGTTGTTAATAAACTTTTCAACAGTTAACAGTGGACGCGAGTTGTTTTAATAAACCAGTTTTCTTTCAGATTAAAGCGTACTCGGTACAAGAACCGAATACGCATCAACAAGGTTGAAGTTTGTACTTCAGCCTACTGAACTTCCCCAAGAACAAAACAGTTCTTGAGTTAGCAATCCTTATATTCCTCAAATGTAAATTATACAATTTTTTAATAATTTTTGCTTAAGAACACCCATACTGATTGATTCTTTGTCAACTATGATAGGTATTCTTGATGACCGACCCTTTTTTATATCAAAATTTTGCATCAGGTACCATAGTTCTAGAGATGAAAACACGTCGTTAGAACGAAGAAATGCGATTTTCATAAAGATAAATTAATTCTTCATTGGATTAAAAGTATTTTCTTTATTGCAATATAAAGTTTATTGAATCAAAAATATAACGTGTCATTGGTATAATGACAGCAACATTGAAACAATACCGCATATTTCATTCTAATAAAGACAAGAAACTTATGTGTTGATAGAAAAATCTCTTAATTTTAAATTCAAATTTTAATTCATTCAATGAATTTTCGTTACATTATATTAATGTAAATATGTTTTAGAATTTAGCCTTAAATTTCTTTGAATTGAGGAATTCATTATTTAAAAGAAAGTTATTTTCATACCTCCAAAGAAATTATTTTATATTGTTTCAAAGAAATTACAACATAAAACGTATCATATTAATTTCATTGGAAGAACAACAGTTTCATTCTTCCAATGAAAACTTTATTACTGCGATGTTATTTTTTGCTTGCATTAATGTAATTTTTCGTAGTTTTAATGAAACTGCGAACATGTTTAGAGAAATAATAGGACAGTGCGCAGTTCTTTATCAGACTTTGTTGTGCGTAAACATATACGGATATTTGAAGCTAGTGAAATCTACAAAATATGAACGTGAATAGTGAAAATGACAGTGCTATTCCTTCGGAAAACGTTTTAACTATTGACTCTAATACATTTCAATATATTTTGCAAGGAAGTGAAAATCTTTGTTATGTGGCATCAGAACAAATAGGAAGTAAGGAAGATGTTGAATTTCTAAATCTTTTAAAAGAACTTCACGGTGAAATGTTTTATGATGAATTGAAACGTAAGTATAAATGCAGCTACAGTTAAATAATAAGAAAATATATTCTATTAAATATCACAAAGAGGGTTCAATATTGAATCTCTGAAATATATAACTATTCATCACTTGGATATTGCATGTCCAAACAATAAATTAGGGCCCAGAGCTATATTTGAGCATCACTTGTTTAATTGGCAACAACAATTTGTAAGAATTTTTGAAAACAGACTGAAAAAGTATTTAATATTACGTATTATTGATAGGTAAATAATGTGGATTCAACTGTTACTGTGACCTCAACTGTTAACGAATGGCTTAAAAATTGCAAATCTTTGTCTACAGCTAATTCTTTGAATGATGAGGTGGAAAGTGTTTAGTTTTAATAATGGATAGAATACCTAATTTATTTAGTATTTTAGCCTATAAAAATAAATGAAATTTTAAAAAGTACAGCTCGAGGACAGCAAATTTTGAAATATTATGGTTTGAATAAATGTTTAAATAAAAAATATAGACAGGAATTAGCGGATGTTATAATCGAATATCTAATACATAATAAAATTCATGGTTCACCGAAATACTTTGAAAAAGTCGCGAAGAGCATTGCTTTGATATTTCAGTCTGAAAATCAGGTATGTAGTTTTTAAACCTTTATATAGTACTCTCTACACTCATGTGCACCCTTTTTCACGTCGAATTAGAAGTCGAATTAGAACTATGGCTGAACAATTTCTGAAGCGAAATAATTCAGGTTCCTTTACTTGATTTCAAAAGGATTGCTTATAAATTTTAATTTTTTATTTAAATTTTTTTTGAGTTGTTAACAAAATTTTTCAAAGGCAATATTTTAAGAATTATAAATTCGATAGAAAACAATTTTTTATTATTAATATTAATTTTAAAATTAAGAATACCTAGATGACTCAGAGATCAAATACTTTATTAACTTGAATAATAACAAATAAAGAAATAAATTGAGATATTTGTTTTTCTCTGTTGTATAACTTATTCTTATATATTGCATCATTTTCAAAGTACATACATGTGTATAATACCTATAAATGTGCTTAAATTTTAGGAAACATTTTACGAGAGCGTGCCGAAAAAGCGTCCAACAGGGATTCTATATGCGAAGTATCATAATGTTTTGTCAAAATTAAAATCTGAAGGTTTATTTCCTCATAAAAATAAAAAAAAACTAATAATAACTTTTCTCCAGTTGCACCCGAACTTTATTGTACAGGTAATATCTTTTTTTAGAGCATTTCCATTAAAATAATTGCCTATTTTTTTAGATGTTGAAATACTTGAAGCTAAAAATTGGCTCCAATTCAATGTCAGTCCTTCGGAAGATGTTTTAAATAAATGGGAGAAAACATATACAATTAGAAAATCACTATTTGATAGCAAAGCAGGATTAGCGAATATTCTTAGTGAGTGGCCTATATATAAACAATCTTTTGGTCACTTATTGGTAAGTCATTTTTAAACAACAATTATACGCAATATTTTAAATCTGTCTATTGGCCGAATTAGCTATAAAACTAGCTAATGAAATAATATTTAACATGGCTGAAAAAGTCAGCCTTGCATTATTTCTAAATGCCTTCCTCTTGTAATTGTTCTTAATAATCAAACTTTCGGTGCGATGACGTTAATATGCAGTTTTTTCAAGGTTTAATGCGATTTCAAACAACGACATCCAGGAAAGGAGAACTGTTTTTTTAACGGATTTGATGAATTTTCAAAGGCAGTAGTACCTTACATGAGGAGTAATATAAAAGATCCATACAGTAAAACATTATTAGATCTTTTGGGAAAAGAAAATAACGGTATGCACTTTACACAACAAATTAAATTTTTTTTTTTAATTCGATTTATTTCAGAGTCGGAAACGATTTTGATATTCGTAGCTCTTCATGGGCTTATACCTCTGACATTAAGAACCTATTTCTATAATGAGCAATTGAAAAAGAGGCACTTAGTGAAGTCAACAATTAATGATTCAAGGAAGAAATTCATACAGTTAATTCCATCACCACAAGAGTTTCATAATATCGTCCAGAAAACTATAGAAGACTGTTACAAAACAAAGACAACATTTCAGCCAATAATATTTGTCATAGGTAGTGATTTTTGTAATATTACTGATTATTACGTTTTGTTTTACGATATCACTTTTAAATTTACAAACATTTTAAAAGCTGTAGATAGTGCTTTTAAAATTTATCAAGTCTTCGATCTCTCATACCCAAAAGAATGTGAATTATTCTGGACCTTTCTACAAAAATATGTATATTCTATTGACACAAAACTTGATAAAAGATCTGCAGTATTGTCTGGAATAATATCCGATCTTCAGGCTCTTAAAGATCTTTCTTAGGGAAACTATGTACATACCTATATGAATGTATTGATTTTTTTGTGTTAAGTTTATCAAATTTAAATAGTTTTAATCAAAATGGATTTATTATGTTTTGTTTGTAACCAAAAATTTTCGGAGACTAAACAGCTTTTCGTTCACTTAAAATACAATACAATACAAGTTCCTTAAGTATTTAGAACAGAAAAATTTATATGAAAAACCTAAAATAATTTGCATAGATAATACCATTTCAACAGTCAGATTACACGGAACAAATGTAATTGACAAAAAAGTTACTAAGGGTGTTATAATGCCGTTGGCCTTTCAATTTAAAAAGTACTTCGAGTGTGAAAATAACTTCGAAATATTTCTTGAAAATTTAAATAGAATCTCAAATAATGATGAAATAACCAACTTCGTTAATGGTAAACTTTGGAAGGAAAAAGTGTCACTTGTAGGCAAGGAAAAAATTATTTTCCCTTACTTTCTGTACTGTGATGACTTTGAAATTAACAATGCTCTCGGCCCTCATTCCTTTTCATTAACTGGAGTGTATTACTCATTTCCAACTATACCACAGTCTTTAATTTGCAAACTGGATCACGTTTTTGTAGCCGCTCTGTTTAAATCACAAGACGTGAAGAAATTGGGAAACGATCGGTGTTTTTTTAAACTTATTGAAGAAATCGAACTACTAGAAACAAAAGGAGTAGAAATACTAACTAAAAAAGGGCCAGTTATAGTACACTTTATTTTGGGATTAATTCTCGGCGATAATTTAGCTTTGAATACAATTTTAGGGTTTTCGAGATCTTTCTCAAGCAATTATTTTTGCAGATTCTGCCAATGTGACAAATCATTTACGCGTGTAGCAATTTCAGAAGATATTGATAGATTAAGAACAAAACAAAATTACTTAGACGATGTTAACAACCAAAATATTTCTCACGGTATACATGAAAAATCAGTTCGATATCATGCATGATATATACTCAGGTATATGTCATTATGATATGTGTAAAATAATATTATATTTTATAGAAAAAAATTTTTTTACCTTAGATATTTTAAATAACGCTAAACAAAGTTTTAGCTACGGTGAAAGCGAAATTGGTAATACATCACCTCCAATTACACATAAAAATCTTAAAAATTCAAACTTAAATATGAACGCTCGTGAAATGGCAACTTTTGTGCATTTTTTTTCCAATAATGGTGGGCCATTTAGTTCCAGGAGATGATAAATGTTGGAAATTTCTTCTAAATCTTATTAAAATGATAGATAACATGTTATTATCTAGCTATAATTCTCAAACCCTTTTATGATTGAATGATCTAATTGCGTTTCATAACGCGAATTACGTCCAGATATTTAACTCATCACTAAAACCTAAACACCACTTTTTATTACATTACTGTAGAGTAATAGAACATTCAGGTCCCTTAAAGTATTTGTGGACATTTAAATACGAATCCAAGCATAGAGAACTAAAAACGTACGTAAGAAACATCACTTCTCGAACAAATATTTCCCTGAGTTTGGGAACAAAATGTTCAATTCGATTTTCTGAGTTTATATTGTCTTTTAAACATGTGTTATGGTATCCAAATGATAAAGGACAATCAATACAATTATCTCCTTATTTTAATCTAATATCTAACCACTGCAAGCACAGTCTGAAATGTTACTTGCCGGATTCAAAGTGTTATAGTAGTGTAGTATATTGTGGTACCACATACAAAAATGGTTATTACGTTACACTTTCTACTATGGATGAACCCCAAATATATGAAATATTAGAAATTTTACTTATTAATAACAGCTTATTTTTGTTTTGCCAAGAAATAGAAAATGTTGGTAATAAAAGTCATATTTTAAGTTTTGTAATAGGAAGGAAATTATTAAGTTATATGGTTACAAATATAAACGATTTTAAAAATCCACCTACTCATTTATATAAGTACGACTCCAAAGAATACGTTATAAGAGTAAAGAATTTTTTTTAGAAATTCATTGATGTTTATAAACATGTATATGTACGTATGTGAATACATAGAATACATTATGTAAAATTTTTTATATATTACAATCTGTACTTTTTCTTTTTGTTGCGCTAAACTTATTTTGTTATTTTAATCGAAAAATTGAAAATTTTTTTTTAATCTAAAAGATCTGTATTTAAATGAATGTGAATAAATATATGAAAAAAAAAATAATAAATATATGCTTAAAATAATAATAAAGTGTTTTCTTTAAATATATGTTATCTATTTATTATCACAATGAAAATATTTGTTATCCATATGTAATAACATGTTTGACACGATGTACATTTTTTTAACAATATCATTGCTACAATGAAGATTTTCTTCGTCTTAAAAATTATTTTTAACGAATTTATCATTATATTAAAGTCAAACATGTCTTTTTACTAAAGATATTTTACATTGAATCAGTGACATTTAGATATTGTGGGAATGAAACTAATCTCGTTAATTCTATGGAAATTTTCTTTGCGTCAAGGATATAATCATTGGGCGAATGAAAGTAAAACTTCATAAATTTAAAGAAAATCGTTTCATTGTAATGAAGTTTAATTCCTTAAGCTCCAAATCATGGTGTATTTTCATTGGTTTGACTGTAATTTTTCATTGCGAGAAGTAATTATTTTTCTGGGTGTACGAGTAAAAGAATACAATGGTTGGAATTCTAGCTAACACAAGCTAATATCGGCAATAAAACAAAATTACATTAACTTTGTTATAACTTTTTTGCAGCAGTAATTAAAATTAATTACCTGTTAACCCAAAACAAACATTTTCGACCTTTTAACTTAAAAATTTTGTTTCTCTAAGAATTTCCTACCTAAAGTGCAATAAAATAATTAGTACTAAGTTTGGGGTTTTTCTAATCCTGAGCCTACCTTGCCTTGTTGCACCTTTTTAGAAAGGTTGTCAATCCAATAAAAATAAAAAACAGGTTACATGAATTTCGGAGAACATTTGGGAAAATACTGAATTTAAGGTAATCGCAAACCATTTTTTTTCACTTTTGGAAGCTAATGTACCTATAATGGTAGGAGTTAGTTCAAGATTGTTGTTGGAAAGGTCATTGGTATAGTAGTTTTTTAGCGTTTGTTTGATGACGCTCTGTTGGGTAAATCAAAATATGAAAATAAAAGAGTAATGGCCATTCCATGAAAAACTGAAATTTATGAATCACCCTGTAACTCTTAAACTGTTGAGATTGCCCCCCTGCCATACAATTTTTGTTTATCTAGTTGAGATCTACCACCTCACTCATTTTGGCACGTCAGATCTGAAACACCCTGTATAATGAGAGAAGGAAAACATTTTTATTTGATTTCCATTAGATAAAATGGCGGCTTTCGTCGATCACTGCCTGAAAAATCTCGTCTCCGAATTTCAAGCCTACAGCCTCTTGTAGTAATCTGAAGTGAAAAAGAGTTTTTTTAAATGAAAGTAGATAAAATTTTCTATGGCTTATACCTAACTGTAATGATTTTTTACCAAAAATTGACTGAAATATGAACGCTCGAACTTGCCACTTTTTTTGTTATTAAACCTTAATTATGTAAAAAGAAGATAATACCGGTTCGGAAATGAATGCGTAATTAAAAGAAATTATTTTGATTGCAAACTTTATTCGTAACAATTTTAACTTCTCGGATTAAAAACGATTACATGTGTTTTGAGTCTATGTGCTGAGAAGTAAGTACAGATGACGTCGATCATTATCCGTCAGTCCTCTCTCCTTTACGAAGTTCGCTGCAATTGTACGCAGGTGCGCCAACCTTTACATTTGGTTGTTTGACTACGTTTACAATTATAAATAACAATTTAATAATAACTTATGCTCGTTTTAGGTATAAGCCATACAAAAAATGATCACCTTTCAAACATGCTTTATATGAAGGAAATCAGAACAGTAGATCAAGATATATCCTTGAAATTCACATGGAAAACGTGGTTCCGAGAAAAACGCGTTGAAAGATAGCAGCTCCGAAAATGACATTTTTCGTACGAAACATTTAGCCAGGAAATAAATACTGAGAAACGTTCGAATAACGTTTAAAATAATAAAATTTGAAGATTTCTAAAATTTTCCAAACAATTTCTTGTTGAATATGTTGCATTATACTCACATCAAGATCTTAATCGCTCTGATTGTTTAAATATCGATCGTATCGAAAAATCCTTTCGTACACATATTCTACGAACATACAGCTTTCATTTTATGTGAAAGAACCTCCCCTTATGATTTACGACGCATAAATTTGGTAACATTTGCTAATTTTAACGTTAATTTTAGACGCTTGTAGCTTTAAGATTGCTTAGTCCTTATTTTAGAAGCACATCTACATACCCGAATAATTATTTACAGATAGATTTAGGTTTCAATCGAATGTATCACAATAAGGGATCAAAAATGGAGGAAAAGTGGCAAGAATTCGATGGAAAGTTGGTCGAATTCAAAAACGCCAAATTATAGAACAAGCAACTTAAGCTAATGTACGAATTAATTGAGCAGTTGCATAGTGAGCAAAAGGTTCAGTCTGGTAGTAAAAAGAATTAATGTAGACTGTAATATAATGGAAAACCTGAAAATTTCGATTTTAGAATTAAGATATCCTCGCAACTTCAGTTGTTGTTGAATCTCATATTGCCAAAAGGGAGATCATCAAAGACTATAAAACATTCAACACAAGAAGATTTAGACAGCATATTTGTAGTGGTTGAGGTAATAAAATTGTAAATATTCAAAAATAGCTTAATTGTAAAATTATTTTTCTGTTCTTCAGAATCCTGGCGATATTGAGACCTGCATTGAACTACAGAAAGAAGAAAGCCTTGTAGCGAAAAGAAACAGTGCAGCCTTACATCATTATTCAAGGCTCAATGTAGTTATTTGATGCTCTCTTTCTTGTTGTTGACAACATCAAATATGGATTTGAATCAGCTTTGAAAGCATTTGATTGCTTGTTTAAAATGTATAATTTTTTCAATACAACTTATCCAGCTGCAGCGCATGACATGCAAATTTTGATTCAAAGGAAATCAAACATACGAGCGATATCGTGCCGCCATACATCAGCGATATATTGGCAATTTTGTAATTAAAAAATTCTTATTACTAATCAGACTATGTATATGATTTTTTGTAAGTATAATATGTAATGTATATTAGCGTGCTTGCCCAAGCTAACCTTATGGTCGGAATGTTCCAGATGCCGATTCCAGATTACATGCAGCGGTGAGAAGATCTCTCCTTGGAGTATGCTTCTTGTTATTAGAATTAACCCTTCTAACTCAGAAGGCGCACTTCACAAGCAAAAGCCTGGAATCAATTGACCTATTCACCAGAATATAACAAATATTGAGGCGAATGAGGCTCCCATAACCCATGCAATAAAATATTAGTAAAAATCCAAAACACTCCCAAACACTACAATCAGGGGTGCAGAGATAACAGAGAACGTTTAAGCACATCCTTAGTAAGAGCCAGGTCAAAAATAGGACACATATTCACGGCCCTACATATGCGGTTAATAATAATAAGTTATCCGCAGTTATTGATCGATCATTAGTAAACAAAGATAAGATCATTAGTAAACAAAAGCCAAAATACACCCAAACACAACAATCAGAGATGCACAGGCAGCTTAAGCCAAGTCAATACAAAACATACAAGGAAGGAAACTTTACGCCATACAAAAAAACAAAATCAAAAAGAACAAAGACAAGTGAGTACAACAGGATGGTTACAAGTTATAAAAGTTCCTCCTTAAAGTTAACTTGTCTACGTTAGTGCTGAAACCATCACCAACACCATTAGCAAACCTACACATGCGATTAACAGGCTCGAACATACCGTAACTAGTGCGTGAGAAAGCTATCTGAAAGCTCGAACGGTTTCGAAGGGAATAGGAATAGGTGATATTTTGGAAGAAAGTTCCGCACTGTCAATCTTTCCCTGTAGAAGCTGGTGTAGAAAAATTATATCGGCAACCCAGCGACGCTTCTCGAGAGTAGCAAGTTGTAGCAGTCCCCACCGATCTTGATATCGTCCGCATAAATAAGAATTTTACTTCTTTGAAGCAAATAAGTAATGTCATCAATAGATAAGATGAACAACAGAGGCCCAAGATGACTACCCTGAGGAACGCCGGAAGGAGCCACAAAAGCATCAGAGAGCACGCCACGAAAACGCACTCTATAAGTCCTATTGTATAAATACGACTTAATCCATGCAATGAGTTGGGCCGGGAAACCCAACCTGGCTAATTTGAAAACGATAATAGAGTGAGACAGCTTATCAAAGGCCTTACTAAAGTTGGTATAAATGCAGTCAGTCTGGCAACCTTCCAGAAATCCACCCACACTACCAGACACAAACTCTAATAAGTTGGAAACCGTTGACCTACCCTGAATGAATCCATGCTGCCTGCTAGAGATTAATCTCCTACACCCAATAGACAATTGGGACTGGATCATCAGTTCGAAGAATTTTGGAATGCAAGATAGTTTAGCAATAGGTCTATAGTTAACAATCTCTCTCCTATTCCCACTCTTAAATATGGGGATTAAAATGAAGCCTTCCAGAATGTAGGGAAGCGACCAACCAAGATAGATCGCCGGAAGAGCAAAAGTAAAGGACATAATAACACCGAAGAACACTTCTTTAAGACAACAGCAGGAACCCCGTCCGGGCCATAAGAAAAGTCTTCCGGAAGATCCAAAATATGCTTGTATAAGCTCTCCTCCGTGATAGATGGAATAGGTACGGGGGACTCTATGGTAGATCTTCTTAAGCTTAAGTTTACGATCCTGCTTTTGAGCATAAGATCTATTAGCTCGACAAAAGAATTGTCTAGATTCAGCCTCCACAAGGATATCGCTGTAACCTCTGGTTGGATGTTATTAAAAGCACTCTCCATATCAAGTAAGCTGCAAACGTAAATTCATTGTTTAAGATCCGAAACTAGCTTCTAGTTATAGGCCGATAAGTTTATTAAATATAATAACTAAACTGTTTGAAAAATTAATCCAAAAGCTAATTAGGAACCACATAGATAACAAAAGAATTATACCCCAAGAACAACTAGGTTTCAGAAGAACATGTACCACCACACATCAACTAAAAATATTAACCAATCACATAAAAAAACATGCAATTAGGGATCTCAACAGAACTTGTAACACTAGATATCGAAAAAGCATTCGACACAGTTTGGCACCAAGGATTAGTTTATAAAATGCTAAAACTAGAATTCCCTCTAGAAGTTGTAAAAAATTATACAGTTTCTTATCAGATAGATGCTTTTACGTTTATCTAAACAATGTAAAGACAAAACATTTACAAATTCCGGTACCGCAAGGATCAACCCTAAGCCCAGATCTCTATAATATATACACCTATGATATAACCAAAAACATTAACTATGAGATAGGTCTATTCGCTGACGATACTATTTTATTCCGTTCGGATCACTGTCCAAATAATATCACCAATATATTAGAACAAAACCTTAAATATCTATCTTCTTACCTATATAAATGGAAAATAAAATGCAATCCGTCGAAAACATCTGTACTTTTTTCACTCGCAAAAGAAGCGCGAAGTTTCTTCCTCAGCGCCCATTACTTTTCAACACCTCGCACATTCCTTGGTCTTCTGAATGTAAATATTTGGGCTTATGTTTAGACAGAACACTTACTTTTGGCCTTAACACTAACAATATACTACAAAAAGCCATGCGAATGATTAAAGTATTATATCCACTTATAAACAGAAAATCAACGTGTAGCGTTATTAATTTTTAAAATGATGTTTCAACCATGTTTTGTGTATGCCTCCCCGGTGTGGTAGAATTGTGCCGAAACTCATTTAAAAAAACTTCAAGTGCAACAAAATAAAATATTAGAAATGATTATGAAACTCCCCTTCCATTTTGCCACTAATAAATTACACGAAATAACTAGGGTAAAAACTATCAAAGAATTAACTTTAGCAAATCTATCAAAGTTTAATGAAAGTTGTAGAAATTCAACAAACAGTCTCGTAACGAACATATAGTATTTAATTTAATCTCGTAATTAAGTTATTAATCTCGTAATTAAGTTATTAATATATAATATTAATGGAGGCCTTAGATTTACAATGGGAGGTCCTCCCATCTTTAGGATTTAAGACTACGAAAGCGGAATATATGTGAGGTTCAGACAGTCTTCATGAATGACTTACAGCTACGGTATTAAAATCTCGAAGGCTGATTGAAGTTCAGTGGACTCAGTTATTCTAGCTGTTGAACACCTCAAAAGTGAGTATCAACCAGTAGTTTCAGAGTTTCAATACCAAATGAGGTCAAGTTATTTAACTACGGGGCTGAGAGTACTTGGTGTCGTTGAGAGGATCTTATGGGGTCATACTAAATGTGATGATTTCCGCCGATCACCATGGAGGTTTTGGCTTACTTTTAGGATATCGGTCGGTTTTATTAGGCTACATATATGAGCTGGGCTTACCTGCATCTTGTACATAAAAGAGCATGTATCCTTTTGGATTGAGTCCGCAAACCTTGTCTTTAACAACCCAAGCTTCGCGGACGAGAACAAACTCCCTTCCTTTTTGTGACTGGTGGAGGAGTAGCGCAGCCGAAGCTGCCCTGGGAATGTCTCGAATATTTTATTGTAAGCATCCTTCCCTTCGACGCAGACGTGCTTTTCAGTTGAAGAGAAGGGAGTCGCCGTCCATCTCGGAAATGGACTGCATATCGCTGACCTTCTCACAGGATGTCGAGCGAGTAACTACAGCGGGACATGCTGCAACTCTATGGTCAACGACGAGGTGACGTCCGCATAATTCGCCTTTAACTCATTTTAATCGACCTGAAGGCTAATGGAGCCAGAGCTATAGCTATTGACGCAATTTCATTCAGCGAGCGGGGTGAAGGATTTCTTACTTACAGCAACAACTGCCTGGCTTGAGCAGCCCTGAACCCTACATAATCGGGCTATCTTCCAATCTTGGGTGAGTAGACCAAAATTCTTTAATTGAATTAGCTCCAAGATTTCTTTTGGATCGAGACGGTGCCGTCTCTCTCCTCGGGCCACCGTTGAGGCGTTGACGCTCCGGCTTGAGATCGCTACGTTGGGCTGAGGTGCCCTCAGAGGCGCACTAGTAGGGTTGAGTTCATGTTTGGTGGCTAGAGACACACTAACAAGCACAAATTTCACGGTTGAGGGAGAAACAGAGTTACTGAATCCTTGTGGCCTTAGACCCACATGCCCTATTTCTTTTTTTAATATATTTCTTTTTGCTTCAGGGTCATGAATTTACTTCTGTGTACAAAATTTTATTTAAATTGGTATGTAAATGAGAGAATTTGAGGAATATGACATACTGAGAGATAGACTGATGAACAGACTTCCGGAAATTGTACGACACCTTTTATTATTTACTTCAAAGCTGAATAGTTTCTGCAAATAACTCATCAGAAGACCAAATACACAAACTTGCTTAAAACTATGTAATTTGTCTAACATGAAACGTAAATTAATAAACTCAAAAGTTATTTTTATTTGTTTAATTGACAGATCTTATATACTCTTATTCAAACTCAAAATTTAAATAGATTATTTAAAATTAATTAAGGCTTCCACAAAAATGGCTTTTAATTATTTGCGTTGTATATTTTCCTTCCTGGCAGAAAACGTATGATTGCGAATGGTATTTCTTAAGGCAGTACATCGTGCGACAAGTGCTATGAAATGTCCTTTGTCAGCAATATTATAAAGAGAGGGACCAGGTACTGGTAAATTTGGAATTAAAAGAGAAGAAGATTAAATAATTGGAATAAAAATTTGTTCGTTTCTTGGTTGTTTATATAACAAATTAAACAAGAGCCTTGGGCTGTTTATGAAAACTCTAATGGAATTTCATGTACATGTGGCCTGGAAGCTCTATTTGCAGAAGTATGTACGTATACAGGTCTATGGCAGAGAAATTTACGAATGGAAACTCAGTGCCCTTTCTATAATTGAGTCTGAGGTGGAATTGTTATTCCATTTTGTTGCTTTTATTCGGTTTCCACAGTTGGCTGCTTTCGTCGGATTGAACGTTACTGTATTTTAATTTCCCCTTGTCCTGTGGGGGATACCTGCCCTGAGGAAGTTACTGCATACAAAACCGGGCTACAAGTTATGTTATATCTAACTTTGCATCGAAATGTTTTATAAATACTCTCTTTAAATATTCTTCCATTCATCTGCATATTTTCTGTCCCACGTACTTTTAAGTAGGTTCCACAATTTTATAGAATTAGTATCATTTAAATTAGTTTAGAAATGAAAATGTTACTTGAAATTTGATAAATACACTTTCTTGTTTGAATAAAAACGCATATAAAAATTAAAGTAATTTAACCCTAGGTAACTAAACTTAAATTAGTGTTACTCGGTAACTAATCATTCAACTCAGAGACTAGGAATTAAAAACATGCATATTTTTATATTTCCTTTATTTATTTCAAACAAACTATCATAGTTTAAAGGAATTAATATAATATTTTAATTGAAAAATATAAAAGTGGTAAAAATTAGCATTTGTAATCTTGAGAGATGTTTAAAGTGTGCTCTTTGCAAATAGCCCTGTTACATTAGTTGCAAATGTATTGACAATTAAAGCCAATCTTGAAAAGTAACAAGTGTACAACCGCCCTTATCTCGTTCAGGTGACTTGTTTTACTAGTTATGATGGTCAGACCCGTAGAGACAAAATTCGGGCCCGGGGGGTACCATATACGGGCCCCCGCGAAAGGAATTTCGGGACCAGGACTAAGCGTTTACGGGCTCATATACAATCGAATGAGTGACATTGAATTTAAAATCTGTGTAGTATATTACACTTTTTCGATCGTGAAATATTTTTTTTTATATATAATTAAAATGGAAAAAAATTTTCTGTTTATGACTTAGATTACGGGGCCCCATTTGAAAGCCCGGGCCCGGCGTGTTTACCCCCTTCGCCCCCTCCCTCTCGGCGGCCCTGATGATGGTATTGCGAATGAAGTGGTGTGTGCGCTACGGGAACATTTTGAATTCGAAAAGACTGACAGGGGTCGGGTTAATATTGTTGGTACGCAATTGGAAGTGATGAGGTCCATTTTTCAAAAATATTAACAAAACGTAATCAGTTTTACTTAGTAAAATGTTTGTTAACGGTCAACATGTACGTATATATCTACGCTTGTTCTGAACACACCAAACATGGCTTGTTCCTAACACAATTAATACAAAACACTAAGCAATTTTACCCAGAGTCGAAAAGCTAAGAAGTATTTTATACTTGTTGAAAGTTTGCAGAACGAAATTTTTAATCCCCGACACATAAGTTTAACGTGTGTATCTGTGTGTTTGCTGTGGCATCGTAGCTCCCAAACGAATGGACCGATTTTGACGCAGTTTTTCCTGTTTGAACGCTGACATGGTCGGGATGGTTCTTAGCTATAATTTATGTCGGGGGTCATTTAAATTTTTAATTTAATTTATACCTCATGTCTGAGTGCTGCCTCAAGATTTTCAAAGTTTAAAACGCTACCAAGTTAGCACATAAGTATATCGTCTAAACAAGTTGTACCAGATTAATAAGTAATACCGTTTTGAACAAAAATTAACTTTAACTAGGATTAACAATTACTAGAAAAATAAGTAAAATTATGAAGGAAAAGTTATCGAAAAAGCAATTTTTGCTAAATTTAAAATTTATTTTGAAATTAAAACTTTGGAATGAAGACGATATTAGATAGGACATTTTTTGCGACTTCATTAGAAAGGGTTTTTTAGCTTTTATTTGTAATTAAATTCATTATGATTCGTTACTCCAGTAAAAAATATTATACATTGAAATATTTAAGTGTCTGAAAATATTGAAATTTAATAATAACCCTATAAATCTTATACCCTTATAATTACAACCAACCCTACCATAACATATTTTTATCTAAGCTTCAATAAACACAGTTATGTTATGGGTGTAGTGTAGTGAGAATGTAATTATGTTTGATCGATAACAAACGCTTTTTCTCTTTTTATTGACAGTCAACAATGTTAAATTTCAGAGTAACAAGTTCTATTTTATATTCATTAAGACCTATCAATACACACAATACAAATCTTATCAAATTGCTTAAACTTACTTTTTATATTCCTTCTGAATCTGTTTGAGCACTTAAATTTTAGAGCCACACTTTTCTTGACTTACAATGCATCGGTTCAAGAGAAACTTGATTTGAAGATTTGAATTAAAAATATGAATTTTTCGTCAAAACTAATTAATTAATATATATATATATATATATATATATATATATATATATATATATATATATATATATATATGTATGTATATTTCTTTATGGAACATTCCGGTTGGCTCGGACAAGCACGCTAATATCTCAGCTTAGGTTTTGGAACATGACCTCTCTAAAGTATATTTCTTCAGTATTAGGTGTGGTCTGGCATAAACCCGAACAAAACCCTACAGTTAATGGGGTCAGACTGAAACTAAGTGGCCAAATTATATATCTAGGCCTTATTCTAGAAAGGAAACTTAGCTGTAAGCCTAACATCCAAGAGAGAGTACATAAAGCAACATTAGCGCTGCACTCGTGTAAAAAGCCTATAGGACGTATACTTACTAGTTGTATGCTGGCTTTATTGTATAAAGTGATCCATCAGAAACCACTAGAGAGGGTTCAGAGGATAGCAGCGCTATTGATTACCTGTAATTCCCTTAACAACGTTCTCCACCTTCTGCCGGTGGATTTCCTCGGCAAGAAAACCGCATCCTCGACTGCCCTCAGACTCAATTCAGTCCGGCCTGAACGCGTACCGTATCCGTATACGATACGCGTTCAGGCCCGTTCATTGTCCGTAAACTCAAAAAATCTAAACGGTAGAACAACAAATAATATTGACTATAACCACATCCAAATTCTCTCTTAATGCTAAATTCGACTCCTATATTCCTACCAGAAAGGAATGGGAGGATGGCTAACTTGGGATAATCAGGGCATTTAAAGCTCATGCCCCGAAGTTGGAAGGTAGAGTGGGTGGATTTATCTACTCGGAATGCCTTCACCTCAACATTTCGTTTCGTTTTACAGTTTACTGTAGTGTTTTTCAGGTAGAAATCATGGCGTATAAACTGTTTGAAGAACAAGGCATTGTCTTTGAAAGATATATGTATCTTAACAGACAGTCAAATTGCTATTAAATCTCTCATACTGCCAGAATATGTCTCTCAACTCTGAATAACATGGATGAGCGCCCTATCGTATACCTTATATGGGTACAGGGTCATAGTAACCTTCCGAGCAATTGAAGAGCCGATGAGCAAGCGAGGATCCGCACTATTCTAGTAGACTCGGACGTAACTCACCAGATTGGTAAATTGCTAGCAACATGTAAGCTGGAAATTAAACAAACCTTCTTTAAGATTGCAAGTATTAAATGAAAAGTCTCGACTACTGTTAACTTAAAGCGGCCAAGAGAGCTAATCCTGCTTAAGTGTAACATTATCGGCGCAGTACTGGATGCCATTTAGGGTAATTGCCATAAAGACAGTCACGCTTACAGGCTCGGAGTGCTCTCAAATAGCCTCTGAAGAAGAAGAGAAAACCACCCCTCACTTTGTCTGTAACTGCCCGTCTCTAACCAATCGAATTGTTGGTCCCACACTGGATTTGGCTTATACTGGTGACAGGGATCGAGTTTGACTATCAGTAGCTCCTGTAAGTCCTTTCCTTTAGGTACACAAATAGGGTTGAGAACATAGCCTCAAAAATATAATTGAGGGTTACTTTAGCCTAAGTGCGCCGAGAGGGATGGTATAGCCACTTTAACCTAACCTAACCTAGACCCTCTCCCATGCAGCGCAAATTATACCCAAACTAAATTTTTACGTCGAATTGGATGTCGTTGATAAGGTTTTCTAAAATGCAATTAAAAATGTTTTGAGCCATTACCACAGATATAAACATGGCTCCCCTCAAATATTCAAACTATAGACGCAAATTATCTGAATGCATCTTCTGATGAGTACCTACTTTCACTGAAAATTATAAAAGACGCGTCGCAAAAGCCAATTCTAACATTATATAATAACTTCGAAATTTCTACAAAACCCCATCATATGTGTGTGGCCGCTTTTTCCTTTTCTACAAATTGAAAGTTGAGTTTCCATAATAAATTTTCTCACACATAAAAATTAAATTAATTAATTTAATTTAATATTGTAGTAGCTTTCTATATATTTTCGGCATTAATTTTGTAAAAGAATGTAGGAAAATATTTGCTTAGTTAGTTCTTCTACAAATTAATACCAAAAAGATACAGGGCGGTCCTACAATGGTTCACCAAAGTTAAGGATTGCATAGGGCTCAAAATAAAGATGAAAAAAGTTCGTTAACATTAATCCAAAAACCCATCTCTCCATGTATGTATATGCGTAGCTCTTTTAATTATCAAAAAAAATAAAACAAAAATTTAATGCGCTGAAAGAATTGCTCCTCACATTTTTGAATATTCAATGCCTTTGCTTAAAAATATATCGTCAATCCATCTGTTTTGAGACACTTGTGCAGCTTTCAGACTTTGAAAGCCTCCGATGTTATCAACAATAATCGTCTCCATTATTTGCAGTAGAAAAGATGTCAGGCCGATCTTCCTCAAGGACCTTACCTAAGGGTAGTCCTTTTATGAAGGCTTCGGTGAAAAGATGATTTTCATCTCCTTCCATGAAACTGGAATATAACCCGTTGACAGGCAAGTAATGTACATATCCTTGCGTCTAGATGCTAGGACTTCAGATCCCGGTTATAGGATGGCAGGAAATAATATATTTACTCCCGCAAACTTGAAAGGAGAACGTTTCCATTGAACGTTTTTCCCGTAAGCCTTACTATGCGTTCAGCTCCAATCCTACTTATTTCAAGGTCCTTTTACTTCCTGAGTATCAATGGCATGTCGGCCTTAAAGCTTTCCTGAAAATGTCTCCGAATCTTTTCCGTCCTATTCAAATGAGTGCAAGCATAGAGAACAGATCAACGGAAATAATTTTCTGAAGGCGACATACATCGGAAATGTTCCTTTTATTCGAGCAGAAATCCCGCGGTGCATCACTTTTCTTACGCCGACGCAGGGATTTTTCATTACTCTCCTTAAAGCTTTGTAATTGTTCCACGTCTACGAATCATCACCTCCTATGACTTAGTCAACTTTACTGCTAACTCGGCCACCTGATATTAAAACTGTTTCCAAAACTCGATAGTTCACAAGATGAGTCATGACAGTAATAATGATAACAATTACCTAAAATTTATTCTTATATATTTTCCAGTTGCAATTATAATTTTTATTAACCGTAGTAAAAATAAGATTTAACTAAACAAAAGCAAAATAATTGTATTGTTTTCATTTTAAATTTTAATATAGAAAATGTGTGAGCGTAAAGCGCTTGGTTTGGACTATTTCGTGCATCATTGATACGTGCATGCAGCTGGCTGACATTTGGAAAAGTTTAATTTTTAATCAGGTGTACCGTGCCTCATTTGAGTGTCATTCAGGCGTTTTCACGCTGCGCGTGCCTGTTTCAAGCTAGGAATGGGCGAGTCTAATTTTTTACTTTTCTTGCCCTGCGGTGTTCCCTTCCTGGAAGTGAGTCCAATGAGTCGTTTAACACATATTCAGAAGCTATCACAAACGTTGCCTACCCTAATCCTATTGGTACGACTGAAAAGTGATCGTACAGACATGGGCAGAATAACCTCCTGTATTCTGTGTCTGACTTAAATTCATGCATTTTCTGTCAGCTGATTTGTAAAATAGGTGTCGTTGCACTCTGCGCTACCCCTAATTCTCTCTCTGAAGATCCAAGGCTATTGTATCAGAGCAATATCTAGCCTCCACAAATGGCGGTCCGTTTCCACATTTTTCTGAAAAATAATTTTTAAAACAGTAAAGGCCTTACGCTTACACCTAATAACACTTTTGGACTCGCGTCAATTTTCAATGTGACAAAACTTTGGGACAATTAAACAAAACATAATTACTAAAAATATTTATTGATAATAATTAATAATGCATTTATGCACCCTTATTTTTAAAGAATTCATGATTTAACTTATCTATTTCTTACGGTGTTTTCCCTAAAGCTTGGAAATCGTCGCTTATTATTCCATTTTATAAGAAGAGCAGTAAATGCAATGTAACAAATTATCAACTGGTTGCTTTATTGTTCGTTCGTTCGTCGGATTCTTGAGTATGCTTGCTGCGTTTGGTCTCCATTTCATAATATACACGCTCAGGCACTGCAGTTAAAGAAAAGCTTACCATTTGGTGGTGCTGTTGAGGAAGAGTCAAGCCGTTTTAGCTTTTTTTAATCAGAAATTTAAATACATAGGTATGTCATTTTTTTTCTCAAATTTTAACAAATACTGTTCTTACATATCACTCAACTTAAGTGGAGGAGTAAAATCGTCTTCACTGACGACATGACTTTCAAATCGTACAATAACCCCTTAGACTGGAAAGCGGAAGTTATCTAAACTATTGACTTAGCAGAAAAACGTGACCTAGATGCATTGAAATACCAAATGATATCCTTTGTACAAAATCACTATAGAGTGTTTATTCTCATTTAAGTCTCCTGCATGGAAATACGAGTTGCGGTTACTGACAGAGACTTACAGAGATAAAACTACCAAGGCTTCCTGGAATAAAGGGGCCAATCGATTTGCCTCAGGCGATACAATTCTGTCTTAAACTTGAAAAGCACCATTGTAGAGCTAACTATGCACATAATTACCATGGTAACACCAGAAAAACTCAAATTATTTATCTACCAATCCCACACAAAAAATTGCCCTGGTCCAACTGGAAAGAATCATTCTACTCGGAAAAGTTCATATTTCTTAACCCGGATTCAGACCATACTCAAGCAGGTAACAATAGTTTGTTCCAAACATACCTTCCAGCAATTTTTATCCGGTCCCCAGGACTAATCATTCATACCAATACGGTAAATTATTCAAACATAGCAAAACCGACCAACCTACCAACAAGCTGATAATGAAAATATGTATAAAAAACATTATCTGTATAAAGTAAACAATATTATGATGAGACACATTCTTCAGAACACGAACTCGCTAATTTTTCGTTAAATAGCAAACTATACGAAAACTTAACGTTAGGTTAAAAACCAATTAACGGCGATGAATTCCGAATTTTCGACTTCTTCAAAATGAAGAATCCTGTAATAAAGACTATATTATCTAATTTTTTTGGGTATGCTCTTTCAGGGCCAGAAATTAATTTTTTTTAACGTGAATATTAATATAGCAGTTTTTAAATAAAAAGTAGAAACAATTGGAAGTTATTTTATTTTATTGTACATGAAAATCGAGGGAAAATCTAATACTTTCATCAACCATCGATGCAGAAAATTGTTATTGTTTGAAACTATTGAAACTTTGTTTATTTTATTTGTCATCATAGCTGTTTTCATTCCCAAAATGAAACTCATATAAGTGGTAATTTTTCATCCCACAGTAGCCGACGAAAGTATGCAAAATGATGGTAACGTAAATTAGGAGCCAGTAGAAAAAAATATTCCAGCAAAATAATAAAAAATCGACAAATATAAAATGGAAGTTGGAGGATTCGAATATTATCATCGAAAGAAGATCTTACACCTTTTGAACTTTTTTAACTATTCTTTGATGACGAATTACTAGAACTTATAAAACAACAGAGTACAATTTCCAGCCTGCCAAAGAATTTACCCTACGTATATATCTCTAGAAAGGGGATGAAAGTATTCTTAGCAATTTCAATTGTTTCAGCGTGCAGTCCATTGTCAAGAATTATACAAGTGACTATCACACCCACAACACAGTGGTACACGAAGCCGGAAAGATTTGATAACAGATATGGATCTTGATAAAGAAGGCAAAGTATTCGAAATTACGATCATTGATTGCATTTTTACCCACATATTGTTGTTAAAAAACAAAAAAAACAAAAAGCGTACAACATTTTGAAGTTGGTGAAAATTAAACAAAAATGCACAAAATGTGCAAGAAATATTCACATGACCCGAGTGAATTTTTAAACTAAAAATCAAAACAACACTTGTTAAACTCGAGCAACGTAAGAAATATAAGAATTTCTTAACAAACCCCGATCGTGCACAGTGGGGGTGGAGGGTGGAACTTAACTTTGTAACGCATGGTCCGATTTCGATGGTTCTTTTTCTGTTGTATAGAGTGTGATCCCCCCATTGCTAATAGGAGATTAATTTGTTCCTATGGTGAGGGGTGGAGGGGAGAGTAGTCCAACTTCGTAACGCGTGGACCGATTTGGATAATTCTTTTTCTGTTGGGTAGAGTATACTCCCTGGTTGATACCACGAGAAAAAAATGTTTTGGAGATGGGGGGGGAGGGGAGTGGAACCTAACTTTGTAACGCGTGGACCGATTTGGTTGGTTCTTTTGCTGTTGTATAGAGTATGCTCCCCCATTGCTAACAAGAGAATAATTTGGTCCTTTGGTGAAAGGTGTGAGTGGCTGGTGCGGGGGGGGGGGGGGGGGGGGTAATCTAACTTCGTAACGCGTGAACCGATTTCGATAATTCTTTTTCTATTGGGTAGAATATGATCATAGGTTGATACTACGGGAAAACAAATGTTGCTGGGGGGGGGGGGGGGGAGGTGGAACCTAACTTTGTAACGCGTGGACCGATTTGGACGGTTCTTTTGCTGTTGCATAGAGTGTGATCACCCATTGCTAATGGAAGAATAATTTGGTCCATGGTGGGGGGTTGGGCGAGGGGAGAAGTAGTCTAACTTCGTAACGCGTGGACCGATTTGGATATTTCTTTTTCTTTTGGGTAGAGTATGCTCCCTGGTTGATACCACGAGAAAAAAAATTGTTTTGTGGTTGAAGTGCGAGAAGGGGGGTGGAACCTAACTTTATAACGCGTGGACCGATTTGGATGTTTCTTTTGCTGTTGTATAGAGTGTGATCCCCCATTGCCAAAACCTTCGTAAACTACAAGCCATGAACTGACGAATTTCACGCACACACATTAGGGCCAAAATGGTCTGGTTTTTCGAAAAGTTTACATTGCTTCTTATGGCAGCCGGGGGGTGATTTTTCTTTAAACTCGCCGTAGTGTCTAAACTATTGCTGCTATGAAAAAATTGTTTTGTTCTACTTGAAGTAAACAGAACAATCTTTCGAATGAAGTAAAAATATTCATACCCTACTTTAGAAAATAATAAACATTTTTAAGCCTAAATGTGCGGAAGTTAAAGAAAATACAAGCGACAGAGCATGGTCGGACCATGACTTACTGCTTGCGTTTAGGATGAAAATTTGGTTTGCGACTAAAATTTCACGTTTAATCAAAGATTTCTTGTTATTTTGCTTAATAAGGTGTACATGTTTTTACTTTATTAGAAAGATCATTTAGTCTGCTTTAAGTTAATATAAAATTAATTTTTTCATATAACTAATAGTTTTGGCGCTAGGGCGAGTTTAAGTAAAAATGACCCCCTGGCTACCATATGAAACAATGTAAATATGACCATTCAGTCAGACCATTTACGACCACATGTAAAAGTCCAGTTCATGGCTTGTAGTTTACGGTGGTTTTGCCATTGCTAATAAGAGAATAATTTGGTCCTGTGGTGGTGGTGGGGGAGGGGGAGGAGTAGTAACTTCGTAACGCGTGGACCGATTTCGATGATTCCTTTTCTGTTCGGTAGAGTATGTTTCTTTATTGCAGCCATGAGAATAAAAGTTTAGTGAAATGAAGGTGGGGTAGGGGGTTAACATAGCTTTTTAACGCGTGGACCGATTTGGATGGTTCTTTCTTCGTTATATATAGTAGAAGACACTACAAAGTGAAAAATAAAATAGTTTTTAAAAAAAAAGTTGAACCAACTTCACAAAAAGAGCGAAAAAGCATAAAATAATTTTCAATTTTATATCTATTACGACATTTTGAAGTCGGTGCAAATAAAACAACTACAGAACCACAATTGAAAATAATAAGATCATAAGAAAATAATAGGATCATAAGAAATGACGATTAAATATTTTTGTTGTTTAGTTGTTTGGTTTGTTTAATTTGCACCGACTTCAAAATGTTGTAATAGATATAATTCAATTTTTTTTTAACAACTATTTTTTACATTCCCTTTTCGTGAAACTACCATACTACGTCTATTATGGTAACCTGTTCACAACTACTCAACTATTGACTAAACTGAAACGCGGCTACAACTGTGTTCCGTCTTTTACAAAAGAATGAATCTCGATGATATATGGGATAATCCATGTCAAGTGGATCAGAGCTGTGGCCAAAATGGTAAGTGCCCAAAAAAATCAATGAAGGGCTCATTTTAAAACTTAGGACATTTACTTTCGAATGCCGTGTGCGCCTTCGAAAAATCCAATATGGCGGCTCCAAAATAGCGACCGGAAGCGATAGGAAAATTGAAAATTTTGCAAAAAAAGCTTGTAGAAAAAAAATTGTGCAAGCGATTGTACCGTACTTTGACTCAAATTGTATCTAATGAACGGCACTTTAAAGCTGGTCCAGTTTGATAAAAAAATTCAAAATGGCGGATCCAATATGGCGGTCCAAATTACCATTTTTTGGACAAATTCATCAAATCCAACCGTTTTGTACCAAATCTTATATATATATATATATATATATATATTATATATATATATATATATATATATTTTATATATATATATATATATATATAAATATATATTTTATATATATTTATATATATATATATATATATTTTATATATATATATATATATATATATATATATATATATATATATATATATATGGAGGCAGCTACTGGGACTTTCGGTACTCATAAAATTATGATAAAACTATTTGGAAAGACAATGCTGTTGTGACCGCTGCTCCTTATTTTTGCTGACAAGAAATAAGAGTCAAAATATTCAGATGAAGTATATCAGAAAATAAAGAAGTTTTAATTCCAGTACCAGATGCACTCGTCAAATGCGATAAATAAATGGGAGGAACCCACCGCATGGATGAAAATATAAGTGACTTTAGGATTTTTATTCAAAGTAAAAAATGATGGTGCTCCATGTTCCCTTGCCTATTAGATACGAGCACACACAATTCCCGGATGTTATTCCGTTTGTCTGGAAACAAAAAAATCCAACTAAGTTTTCGAAGAGAAGTTGCAATGTTCTATTTGAAATCTTTGAAAAATCCGCCAAAAGCTTCGGTACGAAAGGCGCTGATTCCAGCAGGAGAAAATCTAATGAGATATGACGGCAATTAGTACTATATTTATACTACACAGGATAATAAGAAACGAAAAAGTACTGGGCAGTTGTATACATCTCAAGAGGCAAAACAGCGTGCAAGAAATGCTAAATATCCATTTCCATAAAATGCTTTTTAAAGTAACACACGAAATAAAAATTTGGAATTTTAATATGCTTTTAATATTTTTTTTATTTTAAGATCTTGTAATTTTACTGTTACATTTATTTAATTAATGCAATTTATTTTTAAACATTTTTTGAAAACCTACATTCATTGATGAAGGATGCATCTAAAATCCACGAAATTTAACCACATATGAGTGCTTTTTTTTTTTTTTTTTTTTTTATATATGATGTTGCCAAAGCTCAGGGGATGCCCTATGATGCTAAAGCACAGCCTTGGCAGGAAAGGAATTAAGGATGAGGGAAATGGGTTAGGAGGTTGAGTGAAGGAGGTGTCGATGTACGCCCCGTTTGAAAGTTTCAGGCTCATAAGACGAGGGAAAAACAGAAGATGGTAAACTGTTCCACATTCGTGTTGTTCTGCTAAGAAAAGATTCCCGAAATTTGACGGTACGTCCAAATTTGACCCGGAGAGTAAAGGGGTGGGAGCGACTTGTAGATCTTGTATCGCGCGTTGTAATGAGTCTACAAGGAATCAGGCTAGCGATTTCGTTAGAACAATGGCCATGGAAATAGCGATAAAAGAGTGAGAGACAACCGACATTCCGTCGATGCTCAAGAGAGTCAAGGCCCTCAGAGATTGAGGAATCGCCAATAAGTTTAACAGCCTTACGCTGAACTTTGTCTAACGCGGACAATACGG
Source organism: Leptarthrus brevirostris (assembly GCA_964036015.1). Taxonomy (NCBI): domain Eukaryota; kingdom Metazoa; phylum Arthropoda; class Insecta; order Diptera; family Asilidae; genus Leptarthrus; species Leptarthrus brevirostris. The sequence continues at coordinate 99,562,682 of OZ038371.1, read as the reverse complement.
TGTGTCCTGCCCCTGCCCAAATATGGGAATTATATTCAAGTCTAGGCCTAATGTGGGACTTGTAGATCAACGCTAAGTCGGGTGGGGTGAAATATTTCTTACATCTCTGTAGAAAACCTAAACATTTCATCGCACTTTTGGCGATTGCAAATATATGATCAGTCCAGCTAAGATTGCTGGATATCTCAATACCCAAGATCTTTAGGGAGGGTGAATTGGGTATATTCACTCCGTCGACTGAAATGGGTTGGGGGTGGACTGGGCGTTTTTTAAGGGACATTAAACAGCATTGAGTTTTGGATGCATTAAACGTAACACGATTTGCTCTGCCCCAAGCGAGGACCTTAGAAATGTCGTTGTTTAATGATCTAAACATGCGTTCCCGATTGACTTCTGTAGCATTTCCACGTGAATTCATTACAGAATCAAATGAGTACGCGAAATCAAGGGTGCTGTCGTCGGCAAAACTATGAATAGGATTGAGAGTAAGGGATAAGAGATCATTGATGAAAAGAAGAAATAAAGTTGGTGAAAGAACTGAACCCTGAGGTACACCGGCATTTATTTCGTGGGATGCAGATGTAACGCCGTCAATAACTACACGGATTGAACGGCCTGACAAAAAGCTCTCTATCCATTTAACGAGGGTAGGATGCAGACCAAATGTTTGAAGTTTGGCTAAAAGGGCAGCATGCCAGACTCTATCAAAAGCCTTTGAAATATCAAGAGCGACGATTTCGGACTCACCGAAATTATGGAGACAATGATTCCAACGCTCCGTTAGAGCCGTTAGTAAGTCTCCGGTTGAGTGGCCAGCGCGGAAACCGTACTGGCAATCGTTGATAAGATGGTTATTTTCTAGATATGTCAACAACTGAGAGTTGATGAGTGATTCAAAAACTTTGGATATGATCGAGGTTAGTGCAATTGGTCTGTAGTTAGAGGGGTCGCATGCCTCTCCTTTTTTAAGTATCGGCTGGACATGAGCAAGTTTCCATACACTTGGAAATATTCCTGTTGAATATGACAGGTGAAAAAGTTTGCGCAGAGGTTTAGCCAAAGCAGAGGCGCAGCATTTTAAAACAAGGGGCGAGAAACCATCAGGCCCAGTAGCTTTGGACACGTCGAGTTTCGAAAGTACTCTAAAAACTTCCCGAGTGCGAAAGTGTAGCGGCTTTTGCCTACTAATGCACTGTGATAGAGATGGAAGTGGCTGCGATGATGGTGGCAAGTACGAGTTAGCAGCAAAATTAGCAGCAAACAGGTTGGCCTTGTCCAATGAGTCAGTAAAAACATTCCCATTATAAATGAGTGGTGGTGTTGACGAACAGGTGAAATTGTTCTTTACGGTTTTTACTAGAGACCAGAAGCCCTTACTACCCTTTTGAGTAGAAAATACCTTCCGTCTGATGCTCTGGTCGAAATTGAACTTAGCCCGGCTAATTGCTGAATTGCAAATATTCCGCGCATCTCTATAGATACGTCTCGATTCCTCTGAAGGGCACAATTTATATGCCTGGAAGGCTGCTTCCTTCTTTTTAATGGCTGCGAAACAGTCATTATTGAACCAATTGGTGTTAGTTGGTTTGATGTTCTTGAAGCTATGAGGAATAAAGCGATGCATTCCAAACCATAGGATGTTCAAGATATAATCGGTGCTTCTGTTAACGTCCTTCACAGAAAAGCAATCAGACCAGTCCAGCTCTCTGAGATATTTATTAAGTCCCGCCCAATCAGCATTTTTATAATGCCACACTAATCTTTTGGTGGAGTTTAGATTAGTGGTTGTCAGAGAGGAGATGGAGAATTGGGCGGAGATTAGACAATGGTCCGAATTACCCAAGGGAGACGTCACCGAAACCGAGTATTTTTCTGGATGCGATGTTAGAAATAGATCTAAAAGGTGCGCGTTGTGCCCCGAAGTATCAGGAACACGAGTCGGACACTCAACCAGTTGCTGTAAATTAAAAGACTCACTAAATAACTCGACGTGTCTTCCAGACGGGCTTGTGGTAGAAGAATGCCTGAGCCACTGTGTGTTGTGGACGTTGAAATCTCCAGCAAGAACGATTTCAGAAGAGGGGGATAATTCCAAAATCTTATCGATATCGGAAGACAGTTTATCGAAGGAGCACACAGTGTCAGTGTCAGACATATTCGGGCTGCGGTATAAAAAGCAGAAGTGAATAATGTGCCGATAGAGTTTAAATCAAATCCAGACATAATTAAATTCTGGATTAGTAGAAGAGAATTGAGGGAGATAGGAGAATGGCACATCATTTCTAATATAAACCGCGATTCCCCTCTGAGGAGAGAAGAGCGGCACTAAGTGATAACCAGGGATGTGATACTGATTAATATCAGAATCGGAAACAACCTTGGTTTCGCTTAGTGCAAAAACTGCCGGATTTTCCGCGATCAAGTGGCAGTAAACCGAAAAATGGTTACTTTTTAAGCCACGAATGTTGCAAAAATTAAATAAAAATTTTTGCATAGTCCCGGTCTTAATTTGCCCAAAACAAAACAAACGAAAACGTACACAAACACAAGGACTGACGAACGGGATCCACAGATGCAAAGCAAAGCCGCCTCTGTGAAAACAAAGCCAGCAGCAGTGTTATGCCTGCTGTGCTGAACTTTGATCTCGACGAAGGCAGCTAAATGCTCAGCAGTGGAGACCCGTTAAACGCATTCAATGCAGCACGATTGTACTACATTGAATGTTGGATGGAAGAAAATTAAAAATAGATAGGAACGGACTCACCAGACTGTGCTTTCAAATAGAGCATAAAAGCCCTTCACTCCGGCAAGATGGCACTAGCACTTTGATTTTTTAAAATTCGATTCGCTTTCGCAACCGCTTTAAAAATTTATTGGGGAGCAAGACACGGCGGCACGTCCGTCCCCGTCAGTAGTTCAGCTCAAACTCCCATACATACATATTTCTTTCAATGTTTGAGATATGTTTCAATAATCCCACGACTTTTTGACAACATCGAAAATAGTTACGTAATCCCGGAGATAAAGGGTTGAAATAGTACAATCAGCAGATTCCTGCAACTTTATTGACACAAACTAAACATGAATTATATTATTCGCTAATTTAAAAGCTCTCCTAATCGAGCAATAATAAATTAACTGCAGGTTTTCGCTATTACATTTCGTGGGAATGGGAAAATGTAAATTCTCGGAAACGGCTTCGAGTATGTGATATTGATATAATTCTCACGAATGCAACTAATACCACGTTGCAGGTATTTACTTATATAATCTTCAGACATATGTACGTTCGCATTTCCAGTTACTCAAATTAGATTTTTTCTCGCAGTTTGTGGAAGTAGTTAGAAATGCGCTGTTTTATTAGCCAAATTGGTAAAATTTCATTATCCCAATAGTAGTCGTCGGGGATGTAGGGGATTAAGTACTGGCTCTCCACATATGAGTGGCAGATTCGAAAAACCCCATCTGATATATGCCAAATTTAAGCAATTAAATTGACACCGTTAATAATATAAAAATGTTATATTTGCAAAATTGCCTTCACGGCACATTGAATGAATTTATAAATTCAAGAATTCAATTTTGCAATATAATGAATTAAAATATTAATTCATAAAATTAATTTATTGCACTCAAGCAACCAAATCTCGCCTACAGGGCAATTATTATCTTTGCGACAAACAAATCGCTCAAGTTTTCGAGCATTCCTTTCCCACAAAAATTGTGGCGCGCTGGAAACCTTAAAATGTTAAAAAAGCATTTCAACGGATCAGGTACTTAAACAAAGTTAAGTTGCCAACATGTGCCTGACAAAGTACATCGTATTTTGCCTGAACTTACACAGGCAAAAGAACATAAGAAAAAAAAACTTCTCTCAACTACACGACCTTAAACTTTGATCGAGAGCGAAAAGCTTAAAGCGTTCTATCTCGATTAAAGAGTTCAGTTCGATAGGCAGGAAAGTAGTCGTGAAAAATTAATTGAGTGAGTAAGGTTTTAACTACGAAAAGTCTACTTGAAAACGCAATTGAGTCTGGTCAAGAACTTAAAAGTGGCCGATAGTCAGAACAATGATCAGAAAGATGATTAGCGAGAGAAAAAAATAAATACCAATTGGCACATATTGTTGAGGTTTTGGTGATAAGGCAGGTCCTTTGTCGAGAGTTTAGCACTTTGGCGGTTGATAAGAGTTTGTTTTTGTTTTGATTGCGGAGTAAAGAATTAAGACCAGAGTTGCATAATTGATAAGAGCTTTTACAAGGTATGGGATGAACTTGAAGTCGTTGACCGTGATGATAATGATGTGCAGTTCTTGCACGTTGGGTTAATGTATGAAGAATGTTTGAGAAATTAAGTTGAATGCGATAAATCCGCCTTGAAAAAAAAGTGTTTTACTGGAAGTACTTATCATGTCATTATACATACGTTTTAATACCGAGTCGAAATTCTCAAAAGATTTTGAATAGATGCTATAAATACCTGTGCCTTCATCGAAAAACTTCAATCCAGAAAGATGTTTTGGTCTGAAACCGTAAAGGCTGACAATAAATTTTGTGTCTGTGAAGTAGGGTGGAAAAGTTTTAGGAATGTCAATGAAGTGTGGATCCTAACGAATTGTATTGTTTGGCGAATCACAAGATCGCACGGTTAGGTACAAAGCTACAAATCATGTCTCCAGGAATTGCCTCTTTGGTGATGAGGATGATTGGAATTGGAATCATCCTATGAAAATTAAAATGGAAAATAAAAAAATTGCGTGGGATGCTATAAATATAGGAGACATTTAAGTCTGTTACAAGATCACTTCATGAGTTCATAACAAAAGCAAAGCATGAGTCTAAAATTAAAGATTAATATGGAGATGGTAATGGTTATGGTAATATAAAGCTTACTCCCAAAAAGAAACTTTCGAAAATGGAGCCGACAAGTACACCTATAAAGTGATCAGATTATTCCTTATTGTCGGAGGATTATAACTTTGCAATGCCTACTAACTCTAGCACTTTGATGGAAAAGAGAGATTCTCCTCTTAATCAAGTGGTATAGTTGATAAATATTTAGAACTATATATGTTACTAAAAAAAAGCCCGATAACTGACAGCACTTATGGAGTTTATTTAGATGATGATAACGAACAGAAAATTGTAAATTCAAAGATTGCAATTGAGGAAGGTAATTTCCTTATTAAAGGGAAATCGTATAAAGTAACGCTAGCTCTATGTGAATTACTTTTAATGAAACAACCTGCGAAAACTTTGTATAGTAAGGATGACTTGGAAGATTATCAAGCTATTTTAAAAGAAACTAACGGCTATCAAAGATACCATAGAGCGGATGGTCAAAGAAAAGGATCTATAGCTTTAAAGTACTCAGAAATTATAAGTAAACTGGTTTCTCAGGAAGGCAAGGGTTTGATGCATATACGCAAGAATAATATTGATTACGTTTATTGAAAAGATCCTAATGAGCTTGTGGATAGACTTCATCTTTTAATAGCATTACAAAGTGCTGGGCATACTAACCACAACAATGAAATTATATCAATTATTGAAGAGTTAAAGGAAGGTGGCATTATAGTATAAATAACATCTTTAATCAAATTCAGTTTTGATGTAATAATGAGTGTCGACAAGTTTGGGAGATATTCTAAAAAGGTAAAGTTCGGATCTACTGGCAAGCGGGTTCCTAGAGGCTTACCTGGCGAAGCTTGTCCTCAAGGGGAACAAGGAATACAAGGTCTAAATGGTGTGGGTTTTAAGCTCACTGAAAGTTGAGATTTTAATCTAAGTTTTACAAATTTTAAATACCTTAAGAACCCCCTAGAATGCAACCAATAAAACATATGTTGACGATGTGAGCTGACAAGACCATACATTTAAGTAATTCCTATGTGAATGAAAAAATTCAGTCAGTCAGCAACAATCTAACTGAGCAAATACATAAAGGAAGCGTTGTTCCACAATGATAAAAGAGTTATACAACATAATCAATAGCAGCGTTCCATTGGGCCATGCAGAGTACTCCGGCGTACTTCTGCAATGGAACGCTTTTTCTTTAAGGCCTTAACACAATGCAGCACCAATTTTGATCCTGGGATCAGAATCAAGTGGCGGAAACTCTCAAAAAGCTCGCATTTGGTGCCTGCCAGCCATAACAGAATGCATTGAAGTGTCGTTCATAAGAAGTTCTTTCATAAAAATGTTTTTATAGTTGTTATCGGCTTTTTATATAAGCACGTGTAATATTTGAATAATCCTTCAAAAATCCGGCTTACATTGATTTGACAACTGACAGCACCGAGCATCAAATTCAAACTATTTTCGATTTCGACGAGAGGATCAATCCATTTCCATTTCATGCTTCATTTTGTTTTACATGTTTTGAATTGACAAACACTTCATTTCAATTCTGGTGCTGGCATCAAGTGCTTCATTGTGTTAAGGGCTTTACCCGACAACTTCGAGCCGCTGTCAAGTTTGGCATTTCATAAATTGTACTTGAAGATTTTTGATGTGCTGTGAAAAATATGATGTGTTACGCGATAAGTAAGTAATTTTAGAAGCCGATGCTTCTTTTTAAGCACTTTTAATATTTGTGAAAAATTAAAACAGCGAAAAAGCTACCTATTGAGAGCTTTTAAAGCATAAAAACCCTAGCGGAAAAATTCGGTGTAACTACACCTATCTATGATCAAGTGTAGCTGAGCGTACTTGGATGTACGCCGGAGTACTCTCAATGGCCCAATGGAACGCAGCTAATATAACAAGTGAAACAGACAAAACCACTAGTCAATTGTATACGAATGAATTAATTGCGAATCTGCAAGATCGATTGAAGGGCAATTATATGTTAGTGAAGCAATTGTTGACGTTAATGAGAAGTTAATGAAATATATAGATCTAAATATACATAAACTGAAAGACACTTTGAGAATAATAATTAATGTAGAATCTCTGACAATTACAAAATGAATAAAACCCAACTAGTTGAAAAATTTCATAAGAAAACGTGTTATCATTAAAGGAACAGGTGATATATGGCAAGCTGAATTAGTGAAACGGGTGCTTATCCTACAAGCAACAGCGGACATAATTTTTTATTAACTGTAATAAATGAATATGCATGGGCAATTCCTATTAACAGGAAGACTGGTGCTGCAGTTACTCAAGCCATGGCATCACTTCTAAAAATAGGTCGAATTGCCACAAATTTACAAACTGACGATGAAAAGGAGTTCTTCAATAGCTCTTTTCAAAACTTAATGAACAAATCCGATATTAATCATTTTTCAACGTATAGCCCTTTAAAAGCATCTATAGTTAAACGATTCAATCGAACATTAAAAAGCATGATGTGGAAAGAGTTTAGTTTGCAGGGCTCATACCGATGGATTGATATGGTTAAGAAATATATAACTCAAGTAATCATCAAACAATAAAAATGAGGCCACGTGATGTAACAAAGCAGATTGAGAAAAAATTGCTATCAACAGTTTACAATCATTTAAAGACTTTTCATTTACCAAAATTTAAACTGGGAGACTTTGTTCGCATTAGTAAATATAAACATGTATTTGAAAAGGGGTATACACCAAACTGGACTACAGAGATCTTCAAGATCGCAAAAGTTCAGATAACGAATCATGTAACATGCCTCTTGGAAGACCATGAAGGGAATCCAATAAGGGGAAGTTTTTATGAAATGGAGCTCCAAAAGACGAAGAATCCTGATGTTTACCTCGTACAAAAATACTGAAGAGAACCGCATATAAAGTTTATGTTAAATGGCTGGGATTTTCATCAAAACACAACTCTTGGATTAAGAGAGGTAATGTATTATAATATTGGTATACAAATAAACATTTTATATTAAAAGTACTTTTATTCTATTACTTTATTTGAAATTTTTATTTCTTACCGTTGTGCCCTGGACATAGTGTTTTGGAGAGGAATTCGGTAAGGTTGGTGGTTTGTAGATCTTCCTTTGAGGAAGCCATGCTGGGAATGGGAGAAAATAGACTTACAGTGGAAGAACATAGAATCATACACCAATTTTTCGAATAGTTTAGGTATGGATGATAATTTAGCAATAGGTCTGTAGTTGGATACATCGTTCTTGCAGCCTTTTTTGAATATGGGAATTATATAAGAGTTTTTCCATAATTGAGGGAAGACCCCTTGAGTGACCGAAAGGCGGGAAAGCAAAGTAAGGGGTTGAACTAGATGCATGGCACACTTTTTCAGAACGATGGCTGGAATGCCGTCAGGACCAGGGTGAAAGTCTTCCTTAAGCCCGTTAATACTGGAGCGCGATTTGTTCGGGGTCAGGGTCGAAAGACGTTTGAGTGCATTTGTACAAGAATGAAAAGTAGTTAAGGTCAGGTTGTAGGGAATTGTCGCTGAAAGATTTACTGAAGTAGTGTGCAAAGAGGTTGGCGATAACCTTAGGATCAGACGAAGAGGTATTCTCAAGTTTTAGGGTAGAGGGGTAACCATTGGATTTCTTCTTGGAATTAATAAAGTTATAAAATCGCTTGGGGTCAGATATGAGGCTAGTTTCCATCCGTTGGAGATACTCATGTTAGAGGGTATCACAACGTTCATTTCTATGCGAGACAGCTAAAATGGGATCCAAAACATCTTTCATATCTCGAATTCGCCGTTGAAGGCGAAATCTGTGGACAGCATATGGTTCTCAGGGGCCTTTACGTGCCCACATTGGAACATAACATATCTTCGGGATAATAAAAAATTGAACTACTTTTTCTCCAACTGCTTTGGCCTTCTCTTCTTCTTTTTGTAGCAAAAGCAAAACATCTTGAAAGTGCAAACCCCTACAAATTTCCTTGAATTTTTATACGCTGTTGAATCAATTTTAGAGTTGAAAGAATTGAAATATATAAATAAATGCCTATTTTGTTGACCTCTTTGATAGCAGGAGTTAACAAATCCCGCTTTTTATATGCATCAATAAGTTTATTATAATCTGTCAATTAAATTAATTTGCCTTATCTAAAATAATTTTTGTATGAAGATACTCCATTTTTAACTGCCTTAAAAAGTGATTACACCTTCTCTTATAACTACTTATTTTTAAATATTTATTTGATATGTTTGTTTTATTCCTCTTATATTCACTAATTCCACATCGCTTTTATAATTAGCATCAACTTGTTTCACCATCTCTACTTCGCCGTTACTTAGAATTCTTTCAGTTTCAAACTCGCGGTATTCAAAGCATGATATCTTTAATGAGCGAGTTACGTAATTACTGTCATATGTACAACGAATGGAATTCAAGTTTAAAGTGCCTGTAAAAGATATCCTTGCTCTATATAATTCCTGCAATATCCATTTCTTTATTTAATAGATCTTGCCTGAAACCTTCGATGGCCTCGTCAATAGGCACAAATTTCTTTTTAGGATTATCATTCATTGATGTGGTAATAGGAATTTGCTCGTCATTACTTTCTTTTGAAGTAGAAACTGCATCTTCTTTGGGATTGCTTGTCACTTACATTGACAATCCTAAAATTTTTCCACCCTCCTTAACAGACACAAAATTTAGTGTCAGTCTTTAGGGTTTCAAACCAAAACATCTTTCTGGATTGACGTTTTTCGATGAAGGCACCAGGCCCGTGCGCACTGGGGGTTTTTAAAATGTTCTGTACTTCTTCAGGAAAAATTTGACTGAAATACTAAAAAATAACGTAAAATTAGATAAAACCCCAATGGATATTGTCGTAGTAAGCAGTGCAAGAAGTACAGGTATGTATTTTTCCGAGACAATAGAATTAAAATTAAATTATTGATTGAGAAAAAAATCGGTAATAGTTTTCTAAAAGTTGGGGCGTTACTAAGAAATTACTTCTGTATTATAACAACTAATTGTACTGCTAAGAGAAGCTTTTCAAAAACGTAGCTTATTAAAAATAGATTATGCACCACATTAACTGATGCAAACTTAAATGATCGAACTATTCTAAGCACGGAATATGATATTATGAGAGAAATTGATGTGGGTGATGTAATAGAAGACTTTGCTAGCAAACAATCTAGAAAAGTTGTAATTAAATTAAACATTTAATTGTCACATATGCTATGTTATAAATATTGTTATAATAAAGTACGTTAACCAATATGTATTGAAAATAAATTTTCTCATCTTTATAAGGAATTTATACATTTTATTTGCACAAAAGTTCATTATTTTACAAAACTAGTTTTTTTTCGATTTATTCAGTTATTGTCAAATTGTTTACTGGTAGGACTATAGAATTAATTTTCCTTCATTTTATTAGCTTATACTTTACTATATATACTTTACTATTTAAGGTCATACAACTAATTTTTCTTAGATTAAAGAAACAAATTTTTCTCGATTATGAAACTAATTTTTCACTGCAATTTATCAGGTTACCTGCCTGCCTAAGGTTTAAGGTTATAGAACTCATTTTACCCTGATTTATTGAATTATAGGTCACTTGATAAGGACTTGAGGTAAAAGAAATAATTTTCCACCCGGTTATAAACTTAAATTAATTTTCCCCGGATTATTAGATTACAGATTACCTGTTTAAGGTATAAAGTTTTTAATATTATGTGCAAGGTAAAAAAAAACTAAAAAGAGGAATTTTCGTTTCCTTAAAGGGGTCTCTACCAATTTTCAACCTATAGGCCTTAAAAATGTAAATGCAGCACTGGGTTCAACTATAGTTTCACAGTGGTTAAAGATAACCCCAAATTCATTTTAAACGTACGTCGCCAACCGACTGAACCAACTGAAATCGGTCATGGGCGTTATGTTAAGTCGAGGATAAATCCCTTATATTTTTCTCAATAATATGTTGTGGGTTAGAGATCCTGAGTGGCTGAAGAAAAGTGAAAATGACTGGCCCGATGTAACAATTAATCCATTAGATAGTCTGCCTGAACAAAAAACGATTATATGTATGATTTCAAATGTAAACTTAGAGAATGAAATAAAGCATACAAATAGAAATAAATGTAACAAGAATTTAAACGTAGAAAATTGTATAAACTTCAAAAGATATTTATCATATTCACGGTTATTACGAATCGTTGCGTACTGTTTAGGTTTTTGCCCGTCAAATAGATATAAAAGTTTATTTATTTATTTAAGCTTAATACAAGCTATTAATACATACTACTTAATACAAGCTATTAATACATACTACAATTACAAGCTATAACATAATACTAATACTACAAGCTATAATAAATGATGACATAATAAATAAATAGTAAAAGCTCTAATTAAAGTAGATACGGGCTGAAAGGAAGATATAAGGCTTTGTGAAGGGATGATTTACTCAGATGGAAGTCAAAGGAGGAAAGGTCGTTGACTTTTCGTAGCATCCTGGTAATTGGTTCACTTTGACCGTAGTTTGTGCGATGGCGGTCGAGTCGGAAAAGGGGAGTGGACCTAAGGTTGCGGGGATTGGTATAGATGGGTAAAGATTGCAGGATTGAAGGGCAGTCTATGGCACCACTTAATAGCTGATGAATGAAGAGAATGTCGGAAACATCACGACGTTTACTTAAAGGTTGTAAGTCTATCAGTTTCAGACGGTTTTCAAAAGGTGGAAGGTTGAATATGTCTACCCACGGAAGATCACGAAGAGCGAAGCGAATGAACTTACGCTGGACAGATTCAATCCTATTAATGTGAGTTGTTTGTGTAGGGGACCATACCTGGCTGGCATATTCAAGAAGAGGTCTAACGAAGGAGATATAGAGAGATTTGGAAACATAAGGATTGGAGAACTCTCTGGACCAGCGTTACACAAACCCTAGCGCGTTAATTATGCTGTCAATGTGGGAACGGAAATTGAGTTCACTATCGCAGATTATTCCGAGATCACACAAAGAGGTAACGATAGGGACTGGTACATCGGTTAGCATGTATACTCTCGGGGTGGTGGTAAGACGCTTGCGGGAATAAGAGATGGACTGGCATTTGGAGACATTGAGTTCAAGAAAGTTTTTAATGCATCATGTGGTGAAGGAATCGAGATCTTTTTGCAGGAGAATAGAGTCGGTTGTGGAGGAGATATGTTTAATTATTTTCATGTCATCAGCATAAATGGACAGCTCTGAGTGATTGATGACACATTCAACATCATTTATTGTAAGGATGAAAATTAATGGACCGAGGTGGCTGCCCTGGGGGACGCCGGAACGAGCGACAATAGTGTTAGAAATGGATGAGCTGAAAAGAACATTGTCCCGACGGTTGTTGAGGTAGGATTGAATCCAGAAGGGGGAAGCCTAGGAGATCAAGTTTGAACAAGAAAACATTATGGGAGATCTTGTCGAAGGCTTTACAAAAATCGGTGGCGGTAACATCAACATCTTTACCGTTTTCCAGGGCACATAGTGTTTTGGAGACGAAGTAAGTAAAGTTGTAGATCTTCCTTTGAGGAAGAAATACTGGGAGAGGGAGAAGATAGACTTACAGTGGAAGAACATGGAATCATACACCAATTTTTGAATAGTTAAGGTATGGATGATAATTTAGCGATGGGTCTGTAGTTGGACACATCGTTCTTGCAACCTTTTTTGAAGATGGGAATAATATACGAGTCTTTCTATAAATGAGGGAAAACCCCTTGAGCGACAGAGACGCGTAAAAGCAGGATAAGGAGTTGAATTAGATGCATAGCACACTTTTTGAGAACAATGGCCGGAATGCCGTCAGGACCTAAGTTGAAGTCGTCCTCAATCCCGTTGATACTAGCGGCGATTAGTTCGGGATCAGGGTCGAAAGACGTAAACGACGTTTGAGTGGATTTGTCGAAGAATGAAAAGTAGTTAAGGTCAGGTTGTAGGGAATCATCGCTGAAGGATTTACTGAAGAAGTGTACAAAGAGGTTGGCGATAACCTTAGGATCAGAGGAAGAGGTATTCTCAAGTATTAGGGTAGAAGGGTAACCATTGAATTTCTTCTTGGAATTAATATAGTTATAAAATCGCTTGGGGTCAGATATGAGGCTAGTTTCCATCCGTTGGAGGTACTCAGAGTAGAGGATATCACAACGTTCAGAAAAAGAGGTGTAAGCAGATAGGTAGGAAGAATAGTCGGACTCTGTCTCGGATAGAAGAAAAGTTTGCCAACGTTTATTTCTCCTGTTGCGGAGAGAGCGTAATTCCTTGTCGTACCATACGGGGGATGAGGAGTAGCTTTTACGAGGAAAAAGGGGGATAGATTGTGTAAGACAAGTGTGTATTTCTGAATAGAACGCCTTTAAAGCAACGTCAACTGGAAGATGTTGAGGGATAGTGGCAATGTTAGAGTTGAGGAGCAAGTGATTTAATTTTTTAAAGTCGCCTTTACGAAAATTTAAGGAAAGAGAAGACTCGGAGCTTGAAAGTGCATGAGGGTGTTCGTAGGAGAAAACAAGTAGCAGGGGAGGATAGTGACGATCGAGAGAGGTAAGGAGATGGTTGCTTTCCGCGACAGCCGAATTAACTGGGTCTGAAGAAAAGATTAAGTCTAATTGTCTGTCCAGAAAGTTCCTGACTCCACTTACTTGAAAGATACCAGAAACGGAGAGCTGATCGGTAAAAAAGGTTTCTTTGGCCGAAGATGCGTTAAGGGGGACAAAGTGAGAACAGTCCTTAGACAATGATCAGTGAATACGGGGGAGGTTAAAGTCACCCAATAAAATAAATTCATCGGAGGCGTTAGCGTTCTCAAGCAGGGTGTCGATCGCTTCAATTATGATCTCGTAGGCATCTAGAGGTTGAGAGGGACGAATATAACAACAAATAATGTACAGGAAACACTTATTTAGTACTAATTGGATACATACAAATTCTGATATTGTAGAGTCGGAGGTCTTTAGCAGGGTGGCGTCATAACGGTTGTGAGCAGCTATGAGAAACCCGCGACCTGGTGGATCATTGGTGCCTACACAACCGTCGACACGGAAAATGGTGTAGTTTGGAGGGAATAGTTCGTTGTCGAGAATTCTTGGTGTTAGATTGGTTTCAGTTCAGGCAAAGATATCGTGCGGGAATTTGTGGGAGTTAAGAAAAATATTGGATGTTTTTGTGCGAAGTCCTCTTATGTTCTGGTAATAGAGGTACATGGGAGAGGTACTTGATCAGAGACCGCAGGTGCATTAGGGGGGAAGTCAGAAATAGAGAAAGAGGGGGGAGGGGGTTAGGAACGAAAGTAGTTTAAGGAGTGCGGCGAGAACTGACATACGCAGCATAGGTGGATAGATCTTCACAATCCTTATGGGAAGGGATATTGAATGATTCATTGTACTTAGTGAAAAATTGGTGTAAGACGGTTGGGTCTGTGGGTAGGATTACTTGGTGTATGCTTAACATGACGTTGTTGCTGGTTTTACCGTCAATACAGATGGAATTCGGTTTGTCGTGCAGATAAGCTAGAAATAGACGAACGGGATAGAAGGTATCGTCCATCGTTGGAATCTTCAGAGCGCAAATTCAATTTAACTGTAGGTGGGATTAGGATATCGATAAATGAGTGATGTTGGGATGAAGTAGTTTTGGTTAGCGAAAGGGGAAAATTTAGTGGAGATAGTAGTAGTTTGAGATGGGGCGATATTGAAGGAGGATGATGGCTTGTAATATGGTGGGCATGCGGAGGAAGTAGCGGGTGACAGGTTTGGTGTATACAGTGGAGGGGTAGGACAGACGGAAATCGAAGCAGAGGTGGTGGGGTGGTCGGAAAATGGTGGCTTGTGGTTAGGTGGACACACGGAAGAAGTTGGTTCACTCAAACCAGGAGAAATTGATAAAGCTGAGACTAGAATTTTAAAATCCGTACAAAATCCACATCTTTCATACATAATAGGGGAGCTCAGCAATAAAAAATCTTTGAAGTTAAAACATGATGCTTTAAATCCATTTATTGATGAACAGGGTTTGTTTCATGTTGGGGGCCGACTTGAATGGTCAAATTTAAACTTCAGTCAAAAACATCCTATTTTATTACCTAAAGCTTATTATTTGACAGACCTTATCATTCAAGTAGCATACTTAAGATGTTATCATTCTGGTACTCAAACCACTTTATATGCAATGCGACAAAAGTATTGGGTCGTAGACGGTCGAAATCAAGTTCGTCAAGTTATACGGGCATGTGTTCGGTGTACTCGCTTTAGAGTTGATCAATCGAATATAAAATGATCAATTTGCCAAAGGTACGAATAAACGAATCCAAAGCTTTCTCAAGTGTTGGCGTTGATTATTGCGGACCATTTTACATAAAAGTAAAGAAATTCAGAAACCAAAATAGAGCGAAATGTCATGTTGCTGTTTTTGTTTGCATGTCGATTAAAGCATTTGGAAATAGTAAGTGATATGACTTCCGAAGGTTTTTTGGCAGATTTACGACGATTTGTTGCACATCGCGGCATGCCATCATACGTGTATTCAGATCGATGAACCAATTTTGTAGGTGTAAATAATGAATTAAAGGAATTATATCACTTGTTAGATTCAGACGATCATAGACAAAGAATAAGCACATTCGTGGCCAGTTACACAATAAATTGGCATTTTATTGCTCCGTTCTCTCCACATTTCGGTGGCCTTTGGGAATCCAATGTAAAGAGTTTTAAACATCATTTTAAAAGAGTAGTCGGAGATCAGTTCGTGTTCAAATTGAAGCAATAATAAATTCACGACCATTAACTTTTATTTCGTCAGACCCTACTGACATTCTTGCACTTACACCTGCACATTGGTTGGTCGGTGAACTATTAACGAATTTGCTAGAAGCTGACTTCACGACAACTTCGGCTAACCGCTTATCTAGTTGGCAACACAAAGTCAAGGTACGCCAAGATTCTTGGATGAAATGAAACAAAGATTATTTGGACAAGCTCCAGAAACGTCAGAAGTGGACAAAGGACAACATTAATCTTCAAGAAGGAGTGATTGTACTCATCAAAGAAAAGGATACACCTTGTATGTAGTGGCTCATAATCCGAGTTCTAAAGGTTTACCCCGGCACGGACGCCGTCTGATACGGGTGAATACAAAAGATGTGTGAAACAATTATGTTCATTACCTGTCGACCCACTATAAGACAAACTTGTGAAGATATGTAGAATAAAAGTAATATAAAATTAAATAATAACAAATGGTAATAACTATACATCATTAAGTACCTCAAAGAAAAAAGAAAAAAATTATTATTTTTTATTTTAATTAATATAATCATATAAAATTTACTATAAATTATAGTCTGTCTTGTTATGTTCTTTCATTTGAATCCTTATTTTTCTATATAAATCCATACATATGTTATATCAGCATGTTTTATGAATTAGGTATATTAATAGAATTTAAAATTTAGCTTTATCTGTATTGCTTGCCTTATGTATTAATATTATTTTCTTATAAATTTATAAGGTATGCTATAAAGCTTGTTAATCGCTCCTCTCTCAACGGGGGAGGTATGTTGCGTCCTGTAAATGTAAAATCAAATCCAAGTCTCGACCGTCTGGAGCCTCGGCCGCCATAAATACATTAGTAATTATATTTAAACGTAAATAAACGAAGAAAAAAAAAGGTCTTCATGATCCGTACATTTACCAAGAAATGCGTAAAAATGTGTTTCCTTTATTCCTGGAAAGAAAAACCTAAATTTTACTGCACAATGTAATGGAATGGAAGATCTGATCTTTTTAATCATGGTCTACGTTTCGTCGCAATTTATGCAATTTATAAACTAGATTCAATAGATTTAATAAGCTATTCACTTTTACTAAATCTACGCGACTCAATAAACCTTACTAGTCGTGACTGTCTTTCTCAAGCATGCTTCTAAAAACGCTGGAAAGGAAATAAAGGATGATATAGATCCCTCATCTTATTAAGAACAAATTTTACTGAAGAGTCAGATTTGAAAGACGATGTAGGTTTGACCGATTTAGAAGATGAAGATGAAAGTTCAGGATGATCAATCTAAAGATCAACATCAATTACCGTGGATTAGGCCTACTGGGGATACCCCTTAGTTAAGAAACAAATCTTCTACTCGACCTCCTAAGTCATGCAAAAGAGAGAAAATACAGTGAGCAGAGAAATACTCGCGACCCCTTAGAGCGCTTTATCTCACTAATAATCACTCTTACGGAAAAGTACCTTTGAACCTTTTATGTAGAAAATAGACTCAGCGACAATTTATTACTAATAATTTATTGTCGGAAAGTCCACTGGTTTCGAGATATTCGTGAAAAACACTTTTTTTGGAGCCTTGGACACCTCGTAATTAATCGCGCGGTGCTCGGATTGATGGGAAACTTCCACACAATATTTGAAAATTGTCCTGGATTATAAGTATATACAGGGTGTTTCAGATCTAGTGTGTCAAAATAGGTCTAACCTAGGCAAACAAAAAATGTTAACACAAGGCGGGGGGTAATCTTAACCGTTTGGGAGCTCAGGGTGATTCATTAATTTGCTATTTTCATGATGTGCACATAATTATTTTATTTTTAACTTTTGATCTGCTCAACGCAGCGACATCAAATAATCGTCAAAAACTACTAACCCAAATTATATATATATATATATATTATATTATATATTTTATGCTATTTAACATGGTTTTTGTTTGAACTCAATATCTTTAAAAACCAAAAAGTTACAGCGTTTAACACAAACCTCTGTAAAATGCAAAATAGGCTGACGCACGAATACAAAATGGCGGCTAAAAAAAACTAAACATCGAAAAAATTAATGAATACCTTTTTTTTAACTTTCTAAGTATAGTAAACTTAGGTAAAAACATGAAAAAATAAATAAATTTTGTCAGCGACCATCATTGCTCGATTTGATTGGATTGACCCGTAATGAAGATAATATTAATATGTACCAAATGCGCTGTAACACTTTACACTTTTCGGGCACTCATCATATCAATTCATATTACTGGATTTGGAAAGTTAGAAACCACACAAATAAATTCAGAAATATCTTTAACTTTACGTCTCGTAGCATATCCAAAAGCATTTCATTTACAACGCTAAATACGCCAGTTGTTAAAACAGTTACAAATAGTATACCTTCATATATTATATCTGTTGGTGACTGTGCATAAGCAGGTGCAGATGCAGGTGCATATGCAGGGTTTAACCAAACAGGGAAAATAGATCTGTTCCAAGGTGCTGTAATATACATCAAAATCTTGTTAGAATGATTACGGAGTTGCCCCATAGGGACACCCATCACCCAAGTCAGTACTCTAGGATGTCAGCAATATGTCAGGAGGCAATGCACCCCACAAAACAGCATCTACGCTAATTAATGGTGTCAAACATGACAAACATATTTCCCTGGAAACTTTGAGAAACGGAAGAAGCTTCCACAAAAACAAAATATTCCCACGTCGAAATTGAATGTGAAAACTTTTACAAGGAAACACATCAAAGGAATGCGTGTCTAATAACATAGCGCTACAATTTCGACCGAAAACTCGAACAAAATCCCTATACATATCCATACTGAGTATCGCACCATAGGACCAAATTATTCTATTATTAGCAATGGGGGATCACACTCTATACAACAGCAAAAGAACCATCCAAATCGGTCCACGCGATACAAAGTTATACAGTTTAGAACCTCTTTGTTTTTGGGAAATCGGTTAAAAATAAAAATCTTAGAATTAAGCGAAACCAGATGGAGAGGAAGTGGAAAATTTACATCACGCACATCTGAGTGTACTGGTATACTCTGGCCAGGAAGAATTAGGTACACCACGCATGGCAGGTTTAGGCCATCTGTTTACCTAAAAAGAGAAATGATTAGACTGGATTTATAAAATCCAATTGATACATAAATTATCTGAATAACCTACTTACCTGAATGAATTAAAACAGAAGATAAACTCGTCACTGCAGTACATGAAATGAAGAAAGAATTATAAAAAATTAGAAGTTTGATACAAATCAACAATCAAAAATAAATAAATGAATTGAATTAATCATGCATTTTCAAATTATAAACATAAACATTACACAGAAAGGGATAAACAAACACTGAACATAAAGCATGCATTAGATCGAATTATAACACATAATTAAGCAACATACATGCAAATTAAATTGAAAAATCAAATTGACTTACCATTGTTTCCATATGCCCGATGAAATATCCTCTTCCCGTGCACAGGTGAAGGTGTTGTCCATTCACCTGGGAATATACACCGGCGATCTGAAAATGATAACAAAAACAAAATGTAATATCACTACAATAAATGTGCACACATAAAACACTCAATATACAAATTCAATACTTAGTAATAACATAAAAAGTATACTTACGCTGAAATTTCACTTGAAAAACAAAAATTCGCGAATGACAGCTCGATCACCTGTCACATGTTCGAAAACATTTCAACCTTTATGTGCTGCCAACATGTAGCACATTAAATTAAGGTGAAATTTTATGGGGAATTCATTAGTGGTAATTAAGTTCACCAAAAATGATTCCCCAAGGAAATATTAATGATTTTTCAATTTCCCATAAGTGTAATAAGTGGGAAAGAGAAAGAATAGGCCTAAAGGTGGAAAGGAGAAGGGAATATTTTTATCGAGTATCGAAACAGTTTGGAAAAAAAATGTCTACTTTCGCCATTTTTATGGACATAAATTTAATTTGATCGACAATCAGTCAATTTAATATTAAAAAACGCAATAAATACTCAATCGAATGCATAATTTTATTTAGATATAAAGACAATTTATTTAAACAAAAGAAAATTATGAATTTCTTTAAAATATCCATCATGGTTAAAAAAATTTACAAAAAAATGGCGTTGCAAATCAAATACAACTTCAAATTTCGACAATATGGCTGCTAGAAACCTATATAAAGGAGCATGCAGTAAGGACTCACTCTCTTTTTGTCATTGGTAATCGTGCTGTCAAGTTGATCGAGGTATGCCTAGTAAGGTCATTCGAGAAGCACATGCAGCATTTCTTTAATTTATTAATAATTAATCATTTATTTTTTTTCAGCAGTGAACTTGAATTTTTAGTGATATTAGAATTTTTTATTGTTTGAATTTTTTTTTATTAAATTATTAAGTTTATTGAATGTTTTTCTTATTTTTCTCCTTTTATTAATAAATTAATTTTGATTGATAGCCCGCAAAATTTCGTCTTTATTTTAACGACCTATCCAATAACATTTCAGGAATTGTTTTGTTGTTTAAAAAATTTTTCATTTGTTAAAATTGGTCAGCCATTATAATCGGCGTTATAAAACACCATCACTACTGGATTTGTCTCCAATATTCGACCGAATTATCACCGCCAGATTTAAAACCAGTGTACGAACATCTCAATAATTCAATGCTATGCGCCGACCGAGCAAGCGGATATGACTACTAAGTAGGCCTTCTACCAGCTCCTTGGCAACACCTTTGATAAGACTACTAACAATATTGGCCTGGAAATTGTAATGGGGAAGTTTAGCCTCGGAAACAAGAAAGCAAATGGTGAGTTGTTTGTTGAATTTTGTGACTCGCGGCAACTTGTAATCGGTGGATACTTATTTAAACACAAAAAAACGCCACTTAAAATTCTGGGTTTCCCCAAATGACAGAACTGAGTATAAGATTGAATACATTGCTGCTTCGAAAAGTTGGAAAAAGTGTCTTCTCGATGTAACATCAAAGCGCGGCATTGATATTGGCAGCTATCATCATCATGTTACAGCTTTCATGACACTAGTACGCCCACGTAACACAAAATCTAATATGCCACGACTCAGTGTGCAGAGGCTTAAAACATCGAACATCCGCAGAGCATATATCACCACATTGCGCCAAAAAGCTGATGCACTGCGTCATAATACCGACGACGAGAGCGGAAGGCGATCATGGATAAATGACGTCACATGGTACAGAATGCAGGAACGGAAGCAGATTAAACACCGCATCAATTCTGCTACCGACGTTGCAGTTAAACAACATCTCAGAACTGCATACCGATCGCTACAGAAACGCGCTAGCAGGAAAGGTAGAACAAGCGGCCTACCGCGGTGACAGTGGAGATCTTTATAAGACTGCCAAAAAACTGACAAGAAAGACTCTTACATACCAACAATCTGCAAGAGATACTCATGGATCAGTTCTTGCCAGTGAGGAACATTAACTGCGGAGAAGGAGAGATTATTTTGTTAAAGTCCTGAACCACACATTCGACAACATTGGAGTTGGTTGACGCAATTAAGTCGATGGACCGCGGTAAGGCCCCAGGGATTGTGGAGTACCAGTGCAGCTACTAAAGACGGATCCCATTGGTGCGTCTGGGAAACCGAGACCTATCACAGTGAATGGAGAACACGCGTAATTGTGAAGATTCCCAAAAGAGCCGACCTGAGGAATTGCAGAAATTGGCGCAGTATCTGTCTTTTAAATGAAGTCTCCAAATTGATGGCTACAATCATCTTAATGCGAATCACAAATACAATTCAGCGCACGCTTAGCGATGAACAGGCAGGCTTTTGTGAGGGTTTGTTCCTGCAGCGATCACATTAACAGCCTCTAAATTACCACGAGCAATCCAACGAATGGCTTTCCCCTTTAAATCTAATGTTCGTCGATTCTGAGAACACAGTTGATAGGGTTAATCGCGAGTATATATGAGCAGCTTTACGTAGGGGAGGCATCCCAGAAAAAAATATTACCACCGATAATTAATACCTCCTACTCAGGAACCCAATGTCACGTCTTACACAAGGAAAAACTGTCGGAGCCCTTTCTAGTGCTTATTGGAGTGAGACAAATTCATAATGTCACCTTTACCTCTCCTGATCGTCTTAAACTTGAACTTATGAGCTTGGACTATAGGAAGCAACATGAAATTTATTTTGAATGGCAGCAAATAGAGCTGATGTACAGGGTCGCATCAATAACGCTTGAATTGCATTGAATACTCCTGCTGAGATATGGGGCAATAACAATCTCTCCAGACGCACACAACTGCGGATCTTCGAGTTGGACGTAAGATCAGTTCTGTTGTGCGGCTGTTGAACATGCAAAGTGACCTGTCAAATAAAACTCCGGATCTTCGAGTTTGACGTAAAATCTGTTCTGTTGTACGGCTGGAACATGGAAAGTGACCTGTCAAATCCTTAACATCTATTGGTCGGAGGTCATTACCAACGAAGACCTACACAGACTTACAGGCTATGACGGGATAGACACCATTTGAGAAAGTGGTAATGGATAGGCCACACATTAAGAAATAGCAAAACAACATCGCACCGCGGCTCTAGATTGAAATCCCAGAAATTAAAGGAAGACGACAAATTTGACGACCACGCAACACATTGAGAAGATCCGTCAAGAGGGAAGGTACCAAGATCAACAAATCGTGGCAACAATTAAAGTCGTAAGCACAGAAGCGGACCAGGTGGAGAGTCGGTGTTATAGACTCCCAATGGAATAAAAGATAAAAGAACCAGAGAGAGAGAGCCGAAGGGGATTGGTTAATACGAAAGTTTAAACTATTTTTGTATGTATAAAATATTGCTAATTAAATTAAATTGGATACTGACCGATGTTAATTTAATTTGTTAATTCCTCTTCGTATCGGGTATTGACTAGTTCAAAGAATTTAACCTTTTCTAATTATTTCGTATCGGGTATTGATTAACACGAAACCTTTATTAATCTCTTACGTACCGGGTATTGACTAGTATGAAAATTTCTCTTGTGTAATTCCACAGTTATGCCTTAAATTTTTTACCGAGTATTGACTAGTACAAAGGATTTACATCTTTCCTAATTATGTCGTTTTATTAACTAATACGAATCCTTTATTAGTGTCTCTCATACCGGGTATTGACAAGTATGAGAATTGCTTTTGTGTAATTCCAAATTCTTTCCTTAAACTCCGGGTATTGACTAGTACAAAGAATACGCACCCTTCCTCATCATTTCGCATCGGCTATTTACTAATACAAATCCTATCACTAATATCTTTCTTATAATGTTTTGACTAGTACGAAAATATTAGTAAATGTCCCTTATTAGTCGTATCGGTTCTTGACTATGTATTACGGCAATCTTATCATAAAAACAAAGTACCGGGTATTGACCAGTCTTTGTGTAAAGTGTTGTCCATAGACATAATTAACCGGGCTTGGCCAATTTCTTATGCAAAGTGTTGTCCATAATTGTAATATACCTGCTCTTGACCGGTTTCATGTAAATTACTGTACACTAATCAATACCACTACAAGCAGCTCCTGGTATCTAGTTGGTAAGTTATTTTTCATTTCATATTTTCATATCACATATTTTCTTTTCTGCCTTTTTGAAAAGGTAATAAGATGGCAATTTAATAAAATTAAAAAACACAGGGACTAAATGCATGATTTTCGAAAAAAAATTTCCGAAAATGTTGAATTTTAGGTAATTTCAGAGAAAATGTTCACGTTCGCAAGTGACTGTACCTGTATCGGTACGAGTTAGATCAAAATTGTTAAAAAATTTTGAAAGGTTATTGGTATAGTAGTTTTCGATGTCACTTCGTTGAATAGATCAAAAGTTAAAGTGGGATAATGAATGCATACCGTGAAAATTATAAATTTATGTATTATTATTATTAGGGAGTATTGTATGTGCCTCCCGCCGGAAGACGGCTAGGCGCGTATTTACCAGCAAGGGGCGAGTAGGAGCCCCCGGGTCGTACAGACCGCTGTGTATGCTCGACACAGCCGGCAAGCTCCTGGAAAAGCTCCTGAGACCTCGCCTCCAAGCGGCCGTTGAGGCTGCTGGAGACCTTTCCGATAGGCAGTATGGCTTTCGGAAAGGGAGGTCGACGGTTCATGCTATCCAGGAGGTAGTGGACGTGGCCCTGGCCACCGAACGCGGGAATCATTATTCTCGTCCGGTGTACCTGCTGGTCACCGGTCACCTTGGATGTGCGCAACGCCTTCAAATCGGTGAGGTGAGCGG
Source organism: Leptarthrus brevirostris (assembly GCA_964036015.1). Taxonomy (NCBI): domain Eukaryota; kingdom Metazoa; phylum Arthropoda; class Insecta; order Diptera; family Asilidae; genus Leptarthrus; species Leptarthrus brevirostris. The sequence goes on along the minus strand of OZ038371.1, from coordinate 99,538,700 downwards.
ACGCACTCAGGGCGTTAGAGCGCGAATTCAGGGTCCCTCAGTATCTGTTACAGATGATGAGCCTCGATTGGAGGCTCTCCTTCTGGGGCGAGATCAAGGGCCGGGGCGATAAGGCGGCTGCGGTGAAAGCGGCGCTGAGCAGGGTTATGGCCAACATTAGCGGACCCAGACCCTGCAAAAGGTGCCTATTGCTCCGCAACGCCGAGGCCATAATGCTTTACGGACCGGAAGTCTGGACTGACGTAATGCGGTCGGAAAGGTACCGAAAGCGGACACTTGCAGTACGACGTCGCGCGGCTCTCCGCATTGCGAGCTGCTACCGCATTGTCTCGGAACTGGTAGTGCTAGTGGTCGCGGGGGTCATACCCATTGACCTCCTAGCCAGGGAGCGGCAGTTTTTCCATCGAGAGAAACCCATCTTGGGGGGCGGAGGCCACGAGAGTGGCTCGGGCCAGGACCATAGCGTCCTGGCAGGAAAGATGGAATGGAGATTCGTAGGGTCGGTGGACAGCGCGGGTGATCCCTCAGCTGGACGCTTGGCTAAACCGTCAGCACGGCGAGGTGGACTACCACCTTACCGAAATGCTGATGGGGCACGGGCATTTTCGGGCCTTCCTTCATCGCACAGGGAAGGTGCCGAGCCCGTGCTGTGTATATTGCGACTCTTCATCGGACTCCGCTCTCCACACATTCTTTGAATGTGTCCGATGGAGACCGGAGAGGGCTGAGCTGGAGGCGGAGACGGGCGTTGTCACCCCGGACAGTGTGGTTGGGGTCATGCTGCAGGGGGAGGACCACTGGCGAAGGATTTCCGCTTTCGTGAGGGTGGTCCTTCGCCAAAAGGAGGAAGATAACGCGGGACTCCTTATAGAAAAATACTGGTACCGCATCAAGTGAAGCAGCGACCGTTGCGATTTCCTCGGTGGCACGCTGCACTAGTGCGCTTTTGGCAAACTGCGCCACGACGACAACGGCAGCAACCGTAGAATTTGTAGCAGCGCATGCCGGAAAGAATTCAGCAGCATCAGCTACGAAAGTTCCTGTGGAATCTGCCACAATTGATAAAATTTTTTCAGCCCCCAAACTGAAGCATGTGGTGATAGCTGCCTTAAAGGCTACCCCTCCCCCAAATCCGGTCATCATGCGCCCAAGTCTTACTGTGGCCAAGAAGACTAGACCAGTTATAAAACCAGAGCCAAAAGGACCAGCGCCAGTTAATGTAGGAGTAGTAGCAGGGACAAGCTTCGCCCAACAGGTAGCACTAAGAAAAGTTCCCAAATATTAATACAGGGTAGCTACGTGACTCCACGTAATAGTAATAGTAATAGTAATTTTATTAATATATGTGTACAGAAGATTATAAATCTTATCTTAGTACTAATAATAGTGGTAGATTCAGTGTTATATTAAAATAGACTAAATTAAGAAAAAATAAAATAAAAAAAAAATGTGAAAAAAAACTCAAAGAGGTAAAGATAAAAAGAAAGAAAATAAACATGAATTCAAAACAATATTGTTAATAATTATAGAAGTAAGCAAATAAGAATAAAAAACAAAAAGCAGTGTGTCACTCCTATTCCAAGCTTCCTACAAATCGCCAAGTAATTGCAAAAAGAGTCGTTTGGAGCCTGCCCTCTGAATACAATTAGGAAGAGAATTCCACTTACGCACAGCCTGGACAAAGTAAGATCGTTCACCATAGCGAGACAAACATCTAGGAGTAAGAATGCGAATTCCCCTAGCGGAACTTAAGAAACGCAACTTCTCATATAAGTAGCCAGGACGCCTATTATGTAGCAAATCATACAAGAATATTAGCTGTCGCCGTTGAAGATATTCATCGATAGAGATTCCGAGTATAGGTGGAAGGTGCGACACATGAGCATAACGTGGAAGTCCATACACATATCGGGTAATATCATTAAAAGCGACTGTCAGTTTCCTATGACAAACAGAGTCCAATTTGGTAAAAACATTACTACAATAATTAAAGAACGGTAAGATTAGTGCTTTAGCCAATTTTATGCGCAATCCGAAGGATAAACAACGAGATGTTATCCACAGCTGTCGCAGTCCACCATATATTTTCCCCAGCATATGAGATACCTGACTGCAGCAGCTGAAACTTGAGTTTAGAAATATACCTAGATTCCTAACAACATCGACAAACTCGAGAACAGAATTATTTAGTAAGATGGGTGGCAGTTCCGATTTATCTATAGGGTGTCTACAAACTACCAAACAACTTGATTTGTTTGGATTAACTGATAGTTTATTCCTTTTAGACCACTCATAAATATTATTGAGATCCTCGTTGATTCTGCAGACGCCATCTTCAATCAGACCAATAGGTCTGCTCAGGTAGATTTGAACATCGTCAGCATATAAATGTATAGCAGAGTTTTTCACAGCTTGTGGTAAATCATTTAAGTATAAACTGAATAGGAGTGGACCAAGGATCGAGCCTTGAGGAACTCCCGAGCGGAGTAGTTCTACACGTGAAACTGAATCCCGAATCCTCACAAACTGGCACCGATCCGATAAGAAGCTTTCAACCAACCTAACGCCCGATGATGAGAATTGGAATTCATTGCTTAACTTAGAGAGTAGTTCGGAATGATTAATGGAGTCAAATGCCTTACTAAAGTCGAGCAGCACTAGAAATGCTAAATGGTCGTAATCAAGAGACTCATGGATATCAGTCGTTACCTTCAAGAGCGCAGTTTCACAACTATGCCCCGATCTAAAACCCGATTGTGAGACCGTTAACATCGCACCGTCGTCCAAATAATGCATTATTTGTTTGAACATGAGTCTCTCAAGTACCTTCGAAAAGAAATTCAATAAGCTGATCGGTCTGAAATCGCAGGGATCAGTCGGGGACGTCTTTTTTGGGACAGGAACAACTACAGCTTTTTTCCATTCCTTGGGGTACTGTGACGTAGTTATAGCAAAGTTGAGGATATGAGTAATTGGAATAATTATATGCTGCGCTAATAATTTAATAAAACTTGGAGGTAGATCATCAGAACCCGGCCCCGTAGACTTAATAGATTGAATGGTAAGCAAAATCTCTTCGCCGTCAACACATCTAAAAGAAAATCCGTCAAGAGTGCCAGTAATAGCAGGGTCTCTTGGGGGACCAGACTGAGTTGTAGAACCAGCGGCACACGTAAAAAAACTATTCAGAGTATCAGGGTCAAAATCCGCAACTAGAGAATCACGTCCATGTATACCCAAGCTCCTAACATTCTTCCATAAACTTTTAGGAGGTAAATTTGTGTCTAGTTTACTGGCAAAGTATGCACGTTTTGACAAGCGAAGCATCAGCGTGACCCTATTACGTAAAGCTTTATAACTATTAAATATTGTATTGTCACGTGTTCTTTTATAACGTTTTAATAAAAAGTCACGCTCCGCAATCGCACAACGGATCTCTTGATTAATCCACGGACACTTTTGAGAGCGAGTCCTGCTGGTCTTCAATGGAACATACTTATTGTACAAGTATGAAAACATATTTGAGAATACCATCACCTTCTCGTCAAGATCACGACAAACGAAGATATCAGACCAAGGCAACAGCTCACACTCATTAAACAGCTGGGCACTGTTAAGATTTTTAAAATCCCGATATGTAAAGGTGACACTTTCTTCTACCCCCCGCAAATCAAATTTATATGACACAAAAAGGAAGTCATGATCAAAATTACTTGGTGGAGAGATTTTATTATGAAAAATAATGTTTTGTAGATTTACTGTGAGTATATAGTCCAACTGCGAAGGAGAAGTCGTGTTAAAGTATGTAGGTAGGTGGTTTACAATTTGTAGGTCAAGTGTCTGAAATAGATAAAACAAATTCCCTCTTGACAAATCGTTACTAGACGAATTTACATTAAAGTCTCCGCAGACCAACATGTCACGACAGTGCATCGTCGCTGAGTGTACTGCATTTACAAACTCCGAGGCACATTCCATACTAAAGCAGCGAGGAGGGCAATATGTTCCAAAAATCAGACACCTATCACTTCGTGAACTGACCTGCACACAAAGGAATTCAAGCGACTCTCCGGGAGATGATGAGATCATAACTGAGGCGCGCAAAGACTTATGCACGTAAATCGCAACACCTCCGCCCCCTCGACCCACACGATCATTTCTAAAGATTTCAAAATTAGGAATCGATACAAAGTTGGAGCAGATATCTCCATTGAGCCAAGTCTCACACACAACCACAATATGCACTTTTGTTTCAGCCAACATATCCTGCAGTAACCCCGATTTGTGTCGTAAACTTCTAGCATTTAAAGAAATTATATTTAACCCGGAAGCTTGTGAGGAAAAAATATTTAACATCGTTCTTACTCCGTCCAGAGATGTAGCGCTTATCATTTATACTTGCAGCAGGCCAGACTCCAACACTCACGTACCCGGAGACAACATGAAGAAGTCAAAAGAGAAATGACACACACACAGGCTATCATGTTAAATTAGGAAAATTACTAAAAATATAGCTTAAAGAATAAAAGCTAAAACTAATAAAAAAATTCAAATATTGAGTATTAATAAAAGAAATCTACAGAAATACTTGCAAATAAAATATACAAAATTCAGAGAATATCCAAAATAAGCCAATGAAAAACGCAATCAAAAATACAAATTAAAGAGAAAGTCCAAAATAATCCAGTGAAAAACTCGCAAATCAAAAATAAAAACAAACACCGCAGTTAAGAGCCCTCATGCATTGCTTTCGTCAGAATTCCATCAAGAGCATCCTCACTTGGTATTAGTATCGGAGGATCATTTTCTGTTACTCGAACATGCACTAGCCCATTGCGTGTGAATACAGCAAAAATAGCCTTATCCCTCTTGTATGACAGTGATCGTCGCAAAATTTGCTGGTTATATCGAGTTAGACTCTCATACACATTAATTCTGCTGTCCGATGTGAACGCAGTGGATATCTGGTTCAACCTAAGAGCTCCGCATTCACGCACTTTGCGAAGGAAACACTTCTGCTCACCAGTACAAGAGAATTTAATGATTACCGGAGAACTCTTTTTACCATTTTGTCCACGACCTGTGGATTTGGCGCGGAAAGCGACTGTATATGGTGACAGATTATGGTTAACAGCAGCAGAGATTTGTGAAAGCAAGTCTTGACAGTCTTCTCCTTCCACAACGGGTATTCCAGTAACCATAGCAGTCCAACTCTTCACGGACCTTATGTACCTCAGATGTAAAGAGGGAGTGAATATCATCCAACTTCTCTTCAAATTCTGTGAACTTTTCCGAGATCATCTGTGATAAACTCCTGAGGAGCTTTCTCTCCATGAATTCGAAAGTGTCAGTGGAGCTGATAGAGTTGGCTCGACCAACAATTGGAGAATTTAGAGTGCCTGTATCGCCACAAACTTGGCCCTGGCTCTTTGTAGAGTTCTCTCTCCTACTTCTTGTATTCACTGTGTGTGTGATTGAAGTAGCCTTCGGCAGAAGTCAGAAGTCAGACAGTCGCACCAAGACTGTCGCGGGGTTTCAAGGACTTTTTGACTTTCAGTGGCAGGATGATCGTTATGGTATGCACTTCGAGTACCTTCGCGGGTGCACAAACAGTGCATACCTAAAAGTTTTGTCACTGGTGGTCCCGATAGAGACCTCTTTCGGACTGGCTGACCGCGGTATGGTGGAGGTCTACACTACTACCATCGACGCAGTCACTTACCTGATGCTTGAGGGCATCGACGTGGATGGTATACACCTCTTTCTTTTATTTATCTAATTTAATAAAAACTTTTCTCCTGAGTGATACAATTCTTACATCGCTACATAACTTACTTACTTATTAGCTTAATTACAAATGGTTTGCACTTAATTCTCAACTGTTTTTTATGGAATCTTTCACAATTCTAACAATTCTTACTGACACTACACAATTTACTTATTGAACTCAGCAAGTTCAACCGCCACCCGACCTAACCCCGACCCTTTTTAGGTCCCCTTGAATCCACGGCTTTTAAACGAAAGAAGGAAACTGTTCGACACCTTGCCGATGTTCTTTCAAAAACTGCCTTCACTATTTCGCGGTTAAAGATAGACTCCGTGATTATATTTTCATAGAATCGTTGGTAACCGATCTACAAAAGAAAAGATCTTTCGCTTTTTTTATTCTACTTTGTCCTTCGTTCTTTGGACAAAGTCGCTGTGGATCGTTTCGTTCGCGCTGATTAAGCAAAATTCTTTTGCTTATCGTATATTTGGCCACCGTGTGAAAAGAATGTCGACGGTAGCCCGAGCGCGTTGTTTATTATGAGTTGGATTTTTTTCGGTTTTTTATGAGTTAGATTTGAATATGTTGCGACTTTGTTGCAACATAATTCCATGTATATGAAATCCAACTCATTGAAATTTGTTTACCGAGTTTTCGTATGACAGATTGGATTTGGTTGCATTTTGGCTTATCGAAAAAATAAGCAGAATCCAATCTGAATCGCCGTGGACGGAGGTCCATTTGCATCTGGTCCAGCCGAGGAGGCGCCGACAGCAGCCACATCGTGGATTTCTCTTTGAGCTGCCACGAGGGGACGTTAAATGCTTTGGTAAGCTTATTTTTTATACTTAAGTAGTTTCCTTATTCTTTTGGTAAATTTTGAAGGGTACGGTTGGTATTGGGGGGGGGGGGGGGGTTGGTACACTGCACCATGCGTCCACTATGGGCTGGAGGGCCTACCGCCCCACCGGTCCCCGTTCGCTGGGTCGACCTCCAAGGCCGATGGTTCTCTTCCCTTCGGGCCTGACATTGCGATGGTCCACGTCTTAGCCCCAGAGAAGCTTCTGGCTACCCGCTCATTGCGTCCGTCAAGGTCCAACACCAGCTCGGAGCGCTGGACTCTGAGTCCGTAGGCGGTCCCCATTGTTTAAACTTTTTAATATTTTTTGTTTACTTTGAAATTTTCACTAATATTTTTCCTTTTCCTTTTTTTGTGTACAAGTAATTTTCGTTTTCCCCCTTTTTTTCTTTTGCTTTTAAATCTTAAATCGACCCTAGCTTGTGGTAGTATTGCACGACGCATTTTTTGTATTTTGAAACTTTTTTGTTGTACCTTCTCTAGGGAAGGTAGCAAATTTTTAAGTTTCTAAGAGTGGTATTTATCCGTTATTTAGACCAGTTGAATGGACCGTGCCCTGGGCAGTGTTTGTGGCCGTTGAGGCCGCTCTTTCGGTTTCGAGACTGCCTGGGGATTTCGGGTATGGGCTTTTGATTACGCCGCGAAGTCCATGCTTTTAATGGCGGGATGTAACTCCTGTAATTTGGCCTGTATTTGGTCCAATGATTCCGTACTCTCGTGCAACAACTCGTGAGTGTTGTCAGTGTAAAGAGTTAGATTCTTTCATGGCTAAATACGAGCAGCACTCTAAAGCAGAAGCATCATATACGAAACTACTACTTCGTATATGATGCATCTGCTTTAGAGTGCTGCTCGTATTTAGCAATGAAGGACGGCTCTTTAGCCGTTTCGTTTGTTTTCGGAAAGTATGATGGTTGCGTGATAAGCAATGGGTGTGTATTTTCAGCCTCGTAGTATAAGGTATGTGGCCCTATTTGTAAATGGCAGGTTTGGTTGATTACCAATATTCCCTGTGCTGAGGGGCGATGCGTGAGCAATTGCTGGGTGCACGTAATATGCACAATGGTTGTTTGTTGTCTTTAATGCATATAGCCAGGAATTTGGCCTGTTTAAATTAATTAAAATGTCCCTGGGGGTATTTGCACTTTTAGCGAACACCTAGGGTTTTCATACAGGGGAAGAGCAACTTGATTACGCATTCATCCGATTTGCCTTTGTTATCGGCGTATTTATCAAACCAGCGTTAATATCTTCCTCGACATCTCGAGTGACTTTCCGATAGGCTTTCGTGTTCTCCGGTTTTAATAGTAGGAATTCCTGAGTCAAAAGTTGACTCGCTTTATGAGAATATTCTATTTCCGGTACCAATGAATGATTTGCTTCCGTGTGTATAGGGAAGCACCTGATTTCTTGCAACTTCATCTTAGAAAGATTGAAGATTGATAATGTTATTCTGATAACTAATTTTTCTTGCAACAGGTGTGTTCGTAATTCTGCCGTTTGATAGAGAATTGATAGACAATTCTGGGCGCTTGAACACGTGGCATGGGATTTGTGATAAATCTCCAGAAGTGAATCAGGGGCGATCAGCATGGGATGAATTTGATTATTTCGGCTAGCGGTTATTATATCCAATAGTGCCTGCTGTCGGAACTCGATTTCTACCATTTGTAGCAACAGACTAGAGAAAATTTCCTGCCTCATTCGTCTGGCTACGAGTTCGTCGGTTAGATTATGTAATCATTCATCTAGTAGGCTATTTGCTTTTGTCTTTGGACCAGTGAATTTAAAGATTTTTGAATTTTATTTAACGCAGTCTCGACTAAACTGATTTGTTGTTTCTCGAAATCAGCAAGTACTTGATGGTTACTTTTCAAGTCATCTAGGCGTCTATAGACTTCGCGTTTATTGGCACTATCTATGGTATCGAATAGGTAGTGCATGGCGTTTCCGATGCCGTCGAAGATAGATCTCGTTTGCCGACATTTAGGAACAGCTTGTTTAATTACCTCAGTGCGTTGTTTGATGTTTTCCATCAAAGCGCGTGCATATGCTTTTGCTGGAGTTCGCAGAGGTCTCCTACTGTATTGTTTCCACACAGTTGATGCACGTTCCGCAAGCGTTGTTTGATTATCCAACTCGGTCAAGTCCAATTCCGTGAGTATATTCCATGTGGAGTGGTAAACCATGAAGCTTCCTAAATCCTCGAATAGCACTCCTGTATTGTTGAGTGAGTTTACCGAGTAAGGCTCCGACGTACCACTTCCCATATGGACATAATTAGTCCGAGGATGATAGCGTTTTGTATCATACGTGGGGAGAGGAATATGGTTAATGGAGGTTTACTTAATTAGTTTCCTTATTTACTAAGCGTACACTTTCCCTAAACTGGTTTCATGCGGCTTTTTATATTTCCGCGGGTGTGCCTCAGGGCAATGGCTGTCAGGAGAAGTTCCTGTTGTAGCCCTGGGGGCGAAGATTTTAATGGTGGTCTTTGCGCCAATTTTTGTTGCGGCAAATGTGTTTACGCCATAATTCAAAACTTTTTACCTTCTGGCAGTATGGCGAGTTTTTATTTTGTTTAATCTCATAAGTATTTTCCAGCGAATTGTTCTGAAGTCATTTAATGCGGATTTTTATATCCGTAGGTCGACTTCAGGACGCGGAACTACTAAGAGGGATTTCCCGGTAAGTCACTAGAAGTGGGTGTAATAAAGGGTTTATCTTTATGTTCATTAGTAAAAGAATAAAATTCAAATCAAGAGTGAGTTGTCTTGATATCTACTGTTGAATATAGTATATCGAGGTTAGGTGAGGAAGACTTCAAGGCAAGGGACTATCAGGAAGAAGTTCCTGTCTCAGCCTCGGAGGCGAGAAAAAAAGTAACTAAAAGGTAATGTAAATGCAATTGTGGAAATATCGTAAAAGTGTGGGGGCTTAGCTTCATACAAAATAAATTAGAGTGAGGGGTCTCTTGTTAAGACAATAAAATAAAATGTTTTTATAATTATACCCTTTGGTCGCGCGGTGGAGAAGCTAAGTATGGTGTAACAACAATTCAGTTTGCCATCAGGAGGAATTTCTTGATATAGCATTAAAGAGATGGAGTTTAGGTGGTCCAGTCTCTGACTGAATTACACAAGAGTTGTTTCGAGGTTGTATTCTAGGTTTCAACTTTTAGCAAGAGTCGTTTCTTCCGTTCTTTCAGTTATGGGGTGCTGTGCAAAAGGTAGTGAAATCCTGTTGTTTAGTACTTCGTAGTTTTAAGCACGTTTAATAGGTAAGATGGGAGATCTTACGTTAAGGGATTTAAAATGAGGTAGAAGGTTATACGGAATTAAAATATGTTTATAATTAAAGTTGGTTTGGACCTAGTTGTTGTTCATTGTTCTCTTCTTGGTTTTGTGCTGGCTTTGACTTACGATCTTCTCTCGATCGTAGATTGTGAGTTAAGCTGTGTGGTAGCACGCCACGATGCGTTTAAAATTTTTTCAACTTAAATTATCTATTTATAGAATGGCTTAATATGGTTGTTGTGAACCGTGATTGTACGCTTGCCCATTTTTAGGGTTGTGTTTACTGAGGATGATATACCGATTACCAGAAATGGTCCTACCCAGATTTGAGAGAGCTTATGTTTTCGACTTTCGCTCTTCAGTAAGACCTTGTTACCTATGTGAAAGGATAAGGGTCGAACAGCTTTATTGTAGTATAATTTCGACCGTCGTTTACTAGCGAGTAGGTTTTTACGTACCGTGGCATAGAACATAGGTGCTTGTATCGTAGGATCTGATAGTAGCTCTCGTGATTGTACACGGGTTCAGGGTCTCGTTTAAAATTTGACGGAATATCCGCTGCGAAGCCGTAAAGGCAGTCCATGGGAGTTAATTTTATTCCTTCGTGTACACTGTTATTGTACACGAATGCAGCGGTTCGCAGATATTGATCCCATGATTTGGGATTCTCGTCCACTAGCAGATTACAATGATGACCATTGGCATTTTATATAGGTATATGATGCCTTCATTTTCTAGCATTTTAAGCAACGCTTAACGTATTTCTTGATATCGCCAAGCATGTGCCTCCACCAGTACTTTCTTCGAATCCGCTTATATGTTTTATTAACTCCCTGATGGCCGCCAAAAGGAGAGTCGTGATAATCATGTAAGATCGTTTGTACCTCCTTGGGGCTTGTGATTATTTCAGGGGGCTTAGGTTTATCGTCGACAAGCGGATTAGTATCTGGCTGGTTGTCCGTTGTGTCCTCTTCTGTATTTGGAGGCATTTCGTTTTCTTGAATCATGTGATCTCGTATTTCGAGGCTTTTGGACTCTATTTGAGCGTTTTTTGCTTGGGTCCGGGTCGCACCGTTACATTTTAGGCGATTTTTGCGAATAGAAGTTATTTGTTCTTCCCTGGTTTGTATTCGATTTGGTAATCGAATTCGGACAGTTTATGGTGAAATCTCACCAGACGGGAAGTGGGGTCTTTTACATTAAAGACTCCTTTGAGAGGCTTGTGGTCAGTATAGACCGAAATTTTGCGGCCTTGCAAGTAACATCTGAAGTTACGCGTAGCCCAGACTATGGCAAGCAACTCTTTTGTAATAGCTGAGTAGTTGCGTTCCACCTTGTTCAGTGTACGGCTGGCATAGGCAATGGGCTGGTCGGGTTCTACTTCTCCTTGGGAGAGGACGGCTTCTAATGCCTCGCTGCTGGCGTCCGTGGTTAAAGTGAACGGTTTCGAGAAATCGGGATATATTAAGAGTGGAGGGGAAATTAGTGAGGTTTTGATTTTCTCGAATGCCTACTGGCACTTCTCAGTCCATGTAAATTTGATATCCTTGCGGAGCAAATTCGTGATGGGCCGCACAATCTTTGAGAAGTGAGGGATGAACTTTCGACAGTTATTAGCAAGTCCAATGAAGGATTGAACTTGTCATACTGTTCAAGGAACTGGGAAAGTTTGGACGCAAGCGGCTTTACTGGGGTCTGGAAGTGCTCCCTCACTGGAACATTTGTGGCCTAGATAAACAACCTTTTTTCTCAGAAACTGGCACTTTTCCGGCTGCAGTTTGAGATTGTTCTCTCTCAAAGCAATGAAGACTTTGCAGAGCTTATTATTGTGGTCCGCAAGGTTTTTGCCGTAGATGACTATATCATCTAGGTAGACAAAGCATTCCAAGCCTTGCACTCCTGTTAGGACGAAATTCATTAGGCGTTGGAATGTGGCCACCATTGTGAACATTGTCGACGTGTTTCGAAGTTTTGTTTTGAAAAGGTGTGGGAACTGATGGGGTTTTGCCATCGTTATTCCTTTTGTTAAGGTGAGCTCCGTCGGCGTTTGTTTCATTACGTTTTCCTTTCCTTTCGTTCCTTTGTTTCTTTTAATCTCCTTTGTGCATGGGAGCTGGTGGTTTCATGTCACCGTAATTCCTGCTTTTCGGGTGAGTGTCCTCAGCGCGTTCTCCGTTTTTTGGGGTTTCCCGATTGTTTATTTCCTCATCATCCTGTTTTATTTGGACGACGGTGTAGTTGTGGACAGGGACTAGATGCAGACTAATGGTAGTCAGAACTGTGTGTTGAGAATTCCAACAGACACTGCTTTTAAATCCGCGGGGGCCAGGCTAAGAAGACTCCTTGATCTAGCTCTCTTGATAGACAGAGCATCTTATCCCGCAACTGCAAAGGAATTTCAACTCTGATCTGCGATCTAGCAGGTATGCATATAGTCATCTTTCAGCTGTATTTGATGCTGCAGCACCTCGCAGGTTAAATCATTCTCAGTCGGGTTGTCCATCTTGGTGTTCGGCGGTCATTTTTCTCTTCTTGAGAAACTTTTGAAATACCACAGATTGTCAGATCGGTCTGTCTGGGCCCTGCGATATATGTTCTGGCATTCACTTTGACCACTTTCTCAGAAAACAGGTTTCCCAAAGCAGCTGTTAATGGAACGAAAAATTCCTCAGGGTTTTTTCCTGTGCGGGGGAATCGCAATGACGTTAATGTTACAATTCTTTGCTAGGAAGTCATTTTCCAGCAAGCCGTCGTCGGAAAAGCCAGGAAGGTTTTTCTTAACCTGAAAATGTAAAACTTCCCTGACATGTTCCCAGCGTCCTTCCGGTACCATAAGGATTTTGTAATTTATATGTTTCTCCGGTATTTATATCATCGGGATTTTTAATTACTTTCTTTTTTATAATACTAACCTCAGCGGCAGTATCTACTACAAATCTAGTATTGCCGCTCAGGCTAATATCCAACGGAAGGCTAACTGTAGAGATACTGGGTTCGAGCGGCTGAGGTGACTCTTTGTTAAAAATTTTATTTATGAGTGTCGAACCGGGGACTTTTCGGTCGACTGCTCGTGGTTTCCCTGGCTCTTAGCATCCCATTTTTGTTTTTGGCGTCATTCCTCTATGAAATGGCTGCGACGGTTGTAGAATTTGCACTTGAGTTTTATATTAAAAACTCGAGGACAAAAGACCGTGTTTTTACGCTTCATACAATCGGAGTAAGTGTGACCTCTTCGCTGGCAAAAATTACATGTGATGCTTGACTTTAACTGGTCGAGGTTCTGGCGGCGGTCACCATATCGTTAGTCGATTCGTGGGGGAGACGAGTGCTGAGGTGGAGTCGTATATGGCGGAGTCTGCTGGCGGAAATTTAGTGGTGGCGGTGGCCTGTAAAACGTTTGCGGTGGAAAGTTTCGAGCGGGCGGATATGGGGCTCTATGGAAGATCCCTATCCTGGCAGTTGAGTTCATAGCGACCGGGGAGGATGTGCCTTGTTCTACAACAACCGTGGTAAAAAAGCCTTGGGTTGTGGTTTTCCTGAACTGGGCCCCTGCTGCAATTTCGCCTCGTTTAGTCTGGCTTCGACTTCTTGAAAAGTTGTCGGTACATCTGAGGCCAACAGTTGGTATGCTCCTCCACGGAGTCTTGTGAGGAGGATCTTGAGGAAAGCGGTTTTCTCCCCTTCGGAGAGACACTGTTTGGCCTGGCGGCAACAACCCAGGAATGTTTGCAACTCTGAACTGAGATGTGGGCCTAGCTCACCTGAAAAAATGGGTACCATTTGCGGTGTCAGTTTTACTACTATTGAGTAGTCAGCTATTGTATAGGTGTTGTTACTTTTTTCTGTACAAGTGGACTACTAAAATTTCCTTCCCAGCTGGGTTCCGTAAGGGAAGTTTCCAGCCAATCGAGCAGTAAATTTGCCGCAGAGGTCTGATCGTCGTTGGTGGGTTGGTCGGTTTGGTCGGCGCTGGAGTCTGTGCTTACATTCAAGGCTCTTACATTAACATGGATTCGGCAATCTGAACAAGCTCTTCTTTAAGTTCATTGGGATCTTCTTTAAATCTCTCTATTTGTGCGAATCTTTCGTCACACTGTTTGTGTAACCCTTTATCGAGGGCATCTGTTTTAGACACGGAGAGCTTGTTTTATTCCCGCGCTTTCTCTAATATATTGGTTAAAAACTTATCTAAACTCACTTGTTCTTTGGGTCCAGGAAGGACCGTACCACTTCTCAACCTGGTTTCTTGACGGTGGGGGCCGGGCAAAAGCCAACAGTTGCTTCTGCAGTTGCTTGGTTTCTTTTGTGTCCGCAGGTGGATTCTGCAGATGACCTGGCTGCTGGCACTGGTACTATTGATTGCTGAGACGATTGTTGTTTTGCCTGCTCAGACGCGTTATCCTTTGAGACGCCCTGCGTTGAAGTTGAGGCAGGGTTGAGGCAAGTTTGTTGTTGCTAGACGTTGTAGGTGATGATGCTTCGCCTGCGGACATATACTTCCAAATTTTGGCTGGAATGAAGCCCGCTAAAGTCCAACGGTGGCACTTGGCTGTGTGAAGTGGAGTTAGCTGCATGCTCGCCTGGAGCAGAGGCAGTTAAGTTGACGAACTCCGGGCGTTGGGGTTGACTTGCCGAACAATTTCCGACTCGACAGTGGTCAGAGGTTCCCCTTGCTGCTAATTTGTAAGATCACGGACCTTAAAGCACTTATGGTTGTGTTTGTGTCAACCACGCTTCCCTTCTCTTTCTATTATTTATTCAATTTAATAAAAACTTTTCTCCTGGTGGATACAATTCTTACATCACTACATAACTTACTTACTGAATTACAGCTTATTTACAAATATTTTGCACTTAATTCTCAACTGTATCTTATTGAATCTTTCACAATTCTAATAATTCTTACTGTCACTACACGATTTACTTACTTAATAGCTCAATTACAAATTCCTTGCATTTAATCCTCAATTGTATCTTATTGAATCTTTCACAATTCTAATAATTGTTACTGTCACTACACGATTTACTTATTGAACTCAACAAGTTCAACCGCCACCCGACCTAACCCCGACCCTTTTAAAGTCCCCTTGTAACCACGGCTTTTTAACGAATTAAGGGGCTACATCCAGCCAGAGGGTGAAATTGAAGCGAAAGTTCAGGTAACCGATCTACAGAAGAAAAGATCTTTCGTTCTTTTTTTTGTTTTTCTACTTTGTCCTTCCTTCTTTGGACAAAGTCGCTGTAGATCGTTTCGTTCGCGCTGATTAAGCAAACTTCTTTTGCTTATCGTATATTTGGCTACCGTGTGAAAAGAATGTCGGCGGTAAGCCGAGCGCGTTGTTTATTATTAGTTGGATTTGAAAACATGGCAACGTTGTTGCAACTTAATTCTGTGCATGAAATCCAACTCGTTAAATATTTGTGGTTTTTTATGAGTTGGATTTGAATATGTTGCAAATTTGTTGCAACATTATTCCATGTATGGAATCCAACTCATTGAAATTTGTTGTTGTCGCATATTACGAACTTCGGTGGTGAGGTTAGCCTTGGAGGTGAATTCAACTGAGTTGAATTCAACTCCTTAACCTTCCTGTTGTGGCGACAAGCACTTTGGTCGAAAAGCGAACTGCATACTGGATTTTCAATAATAACTTGTTAAACTCGGAGCAGTTCGTCGAAGAATTCATTCAGTTTTGGCACCAATGGCGTGATAACAAGAATATTTATTCAAACCTTAGCCATTGATGGGATGTTGGAAAGCTTCAGATTCGCTCATTTATTGAGAAGAGATTCAATCGAAGCAGATATCATGCATCGAGTTTGACGGCTGAAGTCACCCGGATTGGTACGCTCCTGCCCGCGCAACCAGAATTACTCGCACAATACGAGAAATTCAAAGAACGACTGACAGCACAAAACTACAAGCATAGCTTTGAGTTTGTGCTCCGAAACCAGTCGTGCTTGTTGCAAAAGGGCTAGTCTCCGACCGAGTACTTCTTCCAGACAACTCGACGTCGCACAGTGCTGCCAAATCCCAAAAATCTGGCCAACATTTTGAAAATTGAGTAACTGTTGTGAAAATTCTTATGTTCTTATGCCTATATTTCTTTTAAATAGCCTTCATCGCTGAGGTATAAACGGCACTTGAACCACTATACCAAGGCTATGAACTTGTTTTCGTTTCACTGGTATAAACGGCACTTGAACCGAATACCAGAACTGTAAGTAATGAATTATTAATTAAATTAACAGAGCACTCGCCCGAAGATGATTATCAATTGTAAAACACTCAGAATTCTGTAAAGAAGAACCGACGTGAACTGTCAATTGAAACACACGAAATGCAATAAAAAACTGAACATTTATTACTGTTAAATCGATCTTAAATACAAAATTTACGCTAACATTGACAACAATTAATAATTTCTTAGTGCAACAAAGCTAAAGTTCCACATTACAAGGTCAATCGGTATTCAAAAATATTTACAATGCAATATTAACAGAAACTAAATTCATACCAAAGCGTTACATGAGGCTAAGGCAAGGTGTTAAATTTCGTGAATGAATTGAGGTAAATGACATGAATAACGCTTAGTATTACATATCTTGGCTATTGACCTACATTAAAGGTAGAAACGTATAAAATAAAACAATAAATGCTTACATGACTATGTGGAATTACTATTTACTAAATCTAATTGATAATTGGCATGCTTAGATGCAGAATCTAACATCTTACTCGGGGGTTTTAAGGGTCAGTAATTACAAATTCGAAGGCATCTTTCCAAAATTCTACCCCTTTCATCACCTACCAACCAACACTATATATCGGTTTTTCAGTGTCTCTGATTACAAAAATGTAGGTAATTATTCGAAAAATAAGTATTTAATAAAATGTATGTATTGTTTAATAAGTGTGATTACAAAAACAAATCAGATTCAACAGCTTGTGTACGGTTGTTGGCATATAATACCAACCGTACAGCTCAACAAATTTTCAAGCTGTCTCTAAATTATACTTATAAAACAAATCAGTATTTATATCATAACCAGAAGATATGACTTGTAATGATACATGAAATCGGTGAACAATATTTCTAACCGACTTCCCAAAAACAAAGAGGTTCTAAGTTCGACGCGTATTTTTTTTTTTTTTTTTTTTTTATGTCTGACCGGGCATAACTTCGTAACGCGTCGACCGATTTTGATGATTCTTTTTTTGTTGGGTAGAGTATGTTCACCGATTGGTACCATGTAAAAAAAAAATTTTGGTAGAGTGGGGGTGGGGGGTGGGGGTAGTCTAACTTTGTAACGCGTGGACCGATTTGGATAATTCTTTTTCTGTTGGGTAGAGTATGTTCCGTGGGAGATACCAGGTGAAAAAATTTTGGGGGGATGGGGGTAAGGGTAACGCGTGGTCCGATTTCGATGGTTCCTTTTCTGTTGTAAAGAGTATGATCCCCCATTGCTAATAGGAGAATAATTTGGTTCTATGGAGAAAGGTGTGGGTGGGGGGGGGGGGGGTAGTCTAACTTCGTAACGCGTGGACCGATTTGGATAATTCTTTTTCTATTGGGTAGAGTATGATCCTTGGTTGATACTACGAGAAAAAAAATGTTGCTGGGGTGGGGGTGGGAGAAGGGGGGTGGAACCTAACTTTAAAACGCCTAAATCGATTTGGATGCTTCTTTTGCTGTTGTATAGTGTGATCCCCCATTGCTAATAGGAGAATAATTCGTATGTTCCTTGGTTGATACCATGAGAAAAACGTGTGGACCGATGGATGGTTCTTTCTTCGTTGTATAGAGTAGAAGACACTAAAAAGTGTAAAATAAAATAGTTTTTAAAAAAAAGTTGAACCGACTTCACAAAAAACGCTAAAAAGCATAAAATAATTTTTAATTTTATATCTATTACGACATTTTGAAGTCGGTGCAAATTAAACAAATTAAACAACTACATAACCACAATTGAAAATAATACATAATACTACCTGAACGTTTCAGCTTATGGGATCATAAGAAATGACGATTAAATATTTTTGTTGTAGTTGTTTGGTTTGTTTAATTTGCGCCGACTTCAAAATGTCGTAATAGATATAAAATTAAAAATTATTTTATGCTTTTTAGCGTTTTTTGTGAAGTCGGTTCAACTTTTTTTTAAAAACTATTTTATCATCAAGTCCAGTTTTGGTACCGGAAACTCTGGTATTTTCAAAAAAACGTCGAGCGGTATTTCCGTCATTTGTGCCGCCATATCTTGGTTTCGGGATGTCAACAATTAATCCTAATTCATTTTTCAGATTGTTTTTAATCTTTGTTTTTCTTTTTTATCTTCGTCACTTCGAGCTTGCCAATTTTTTATGTCTAATTTGTATGATAAATGTAAAAGGCATTCAGAACAACAGATCCATGCATGTAAGGACGATAAACCAAGTTCTAAATTTTCCTCATTGATTTTCTTATGAATCATTAAGTCAATATCATTAAAATCTTTCGACGTTGCGCTACACGAATAACACCGTTAAGCAGAGGACGTACTTGTGATGGCATTGCACAGTTTTCCGTCAATCATGCAAACGGATACTTGGTATTTAACAGATACTGACTTACCATTCATAACAGTTTCATAAGGAACGAGATCGTTTAATTGCTTCTTTACAACTGAATTGATCATTTCAACAATTTCTCGGACGTATTCACTTTTAATTGGTCTGCAAAATCGTGGAGAAGAAGGGCGAGGATTTTTTCAAATGACAATGTCAGCTTCACTGCTCATTTCCCTTTTATGCAGTAATTGTAAGGGTACAATAGACGTTGAAAACATACTCTCGTCCGATTTAGATCACTGCATTTTTGCTACCACATTGTATGTCCTGAACTACCATCACAACCACTTTAGCAGATTAAAATTAAATTACACAAGTCTTCTTCTGGTAAATTTTGTATAACGTCCCTCTGAGTTTGAAGCACGCGACTAACTGTATGGTCAAGCAAGGGTTGAACTTTAATCTCTGCTTTTTATTCACTCACTTCTACAACACAATCGGGATGGCAATTTTTTTTCGCTATACGTACTTGTTTGTAAGAGGGAAAAATTTTTTGCATCAGCTGTTAAGACATCATTTCTTCTCGTTATATCGATAGATTCTCGATACCTCAAGCCCATATTGCTGCCTTTTGGGTTTTATCCGTAATCCAGGTGCGACCGGATAGGTTTTTATAAGGCTCGCTGATTAAAAGTAAATCGATGCTATATTCTTCCTTAGTTTGTTTTAGCAGATCTTGGGCTAACTCGCAGTGGTTCAAGTTAATCTGCATAAGCCTCATCTTTTATTGGTCAGGGCTTTTCGAAACATCGGACATTTACCGCTGCCCGCGATATGTTTGGCATTATTTGTGTTGTCAGTTTTGCAGAACATGCAAAGTGGCTCTTTGTCGCAGTTTTTGGCAATATGACCTTCAGCCCCACATCTTCGAAATTGTTTGGAACGGTGATCAAAGATCATAACAATAACACAAAAGTTCAGCCGTGACAGAATAATCAAAACAATCCAAAAGCTCTACAAATCGCAACCAAGAAAAGTGCAGTCCATGCAAAACAAGATGTCATTCCCCAGGTATGGAATCCCCTGCAATCAACTTGACGTCACAAGCTCTACAGCACGATGAACTTTTGCTGACCATTCTTTTAATTGTTTTAAGCAGGCATAAAAAATTGTACTTACGTTGAAGTTAAAAATTGCTAAATAATCAATAAATGTATATATAAATCGATGTAATTAAAGAATAAAGTCAGAATATTTTTCAAGTCTAAAGAGTTTATTACTTCAGACTATCTTAGCCCCCACCCGTGGTAAGCTAAATAGTCTTCATCATCTTATTGCGCCCCCACCAGTGGTAAGCGCAAAAGACATTATCTTACTATCTGACTAGTACAGATCTTAAACATCTTGTTGCGCCCCCACAAGCGGTAAGCGCCAAGACATATACTAAACATTGGTCCTTCGAGTTATTTACAGCGCGTTTCTACCTGAGACGGAAGGAAGCCAGCTAAATTGAGGGTATACAACGATTATCCCAGAAGCGTTCTTTTCCATACAGACGGAGTACACAAGCATCATCAACCATTGCCGTGGACAAAACTTCAGCTCAGCTTTACCTACCGAACGTGCCGTATACACCTACTATATTACCAGAAGCTTTACCTGCCGCAGAAGCTTTACCTGCCGCACGTGCCGTGTATACAACTGCAAGCATAGACGCTTTTACACAACATTGGATAGACATCTAGAAGAGCTTTAAGTTTCACACCTGCTGAATACAACTTCCAGAAGCTCAACACACCAAACCGTAGATTGAAAAGCGTTCAGCTGATCTTTAAGCCACACCTGTCATATACGCCACTAGTATCAAGAACGTTTCAACTAAACGTTAAGAAAAAAAATAAATAAAAAATAATTCTGAGCTCCCAAATTCAGCCATCTCTCGAATTTCAGCAGATAGACACGTCCATTAACTAAAAGTTGCGATCATTATTGCAATGGACTCAATTTCAATCTTGCAAAGAAAATGTCTTGATGAAATTATTCAAATCAAGACAAATTTTAAGAAAGATTCCAATAAACGGAAGAACAGAGTCTACTTACAGGCTAGATTAGATCGCCTTGAGACCTTTTGGGCAGAGTTTCTAACACGAGACTTTGAAATAAGAAAACTGAAAGAATCTAATCCAGACCATCAGTATTTCGCAACAAACTTTTTTGAAGAATCAGAGAAGCATTACAACTCTGTGTCAGAATTGCTGCTAAACAAATTAGAAGAAATTGAGATACAAGAGAAAAATATGGCTGACGAAAAGCAGAGACTAGCAGAAGCCCAGGCTTTAGCAAAAACTAAACAAGCAGAAGCAGAAGAAGCGGTCAGAGTAGCAAAAGAAGCAGCCAGGAAAGTCTCTGGGGAAGACTACACTCCAAGCTCCAACGACTTCCAATACGCAACCAGATTGCTTCGAGTACAGCAAGAGACGGTAAAGCTGTTCGAAAGACTGGTGCAGTCTATTCAAGGAGAATCAGATCAGCTCCACTCCACCATATATTATCAACACAAATTGAATACCATTCAGTCCTATTGGGACAAAATAATGGTGAATCACACAGACATAGTGGCTAGTTCAAGCGAAATTTTCGAAGAGTATATTAAAAACAATGTCTACCAGACAATGGAAGATATATATCAGGAGATTATAATTCAGTTACAAGAAAAGGTCACCACATTTCAAAAAAGTGACGATGACATAAAACTACCACGACTTGCGATCCCTGTATTTGACGGAGACTATCAGTCGTGGACTTCGTTTCACGACATATTTGTCCGTCTCATCCATAATAATAGTAGATTAGGAGAGGCCGAGAAAATGCAGTACCTCAAAACCCATATGAGGAAAGAGGCAGCTAGTCTACTCCAGCATTTGACAATCTTAGATGCGAACTACAAGACTGCTTGGCAGTTGCTCAACGAGAGGTATAACAACAAAAGAAAGCTATTCTCCGTGCAGCTCCAAATACTTCTCTCACAACCAAAAATAGAACACGAGTCGGCAGTTGGAATCCGCAAACTCCATGATACAACCAAGGAGTGTCTACATGCCTTATCCAATCTTGGTATAGACATTACCAATTGGGCCCCGCTCATAGCTCATATAGTAATCCAAAAATTAGACCATGAGAGTCATAAACTATATGAGCAAGGATTAGAGAAACCACGAGAGCTTCCCACGTACGATATACTTTATCGGTTTTTAGAGAATAGATTCCAGTCCTTGGAATCATTAAAGGACTCAAAGGAGAGAAAAACCAATCGGGCTACAAAAAACCAAGAATGGCCACGATATAAATCGTACCACAGTTCTGCAAATTCAACAAGATGTCCGCTTTGTCATCAAGCTCATAGAATTTACGCTTGTCAGCAATTCAAAACCTTGCCAATACAGGAAAGGAGACACTTCACTCAGTCTAACAAGCTATGTACAAATTGCTTAAGACATAGAGACAATGAGAAATGTCACAGTCGGTTTAAATGCAGTATCTGTAAGCAACCACACCACACGCTTCTACATCCAGATCAGAAGACTCACACTGCTACCCATATATCAACTACACAACCTAAGGAAATTCAGGCTCTGCTTAGCAAACAAAATCACTCCACACTTCTAGCGACAGCTCTCCTAAAGGCAAGAACGGTAGATGGCAGACTTGAAACCCTGAGAGCCTTAGTCGACCCTGGTTCCCAAGCAACCTTCGTTTCCGAGTCAGCCTCGCAAAAACTTGGATTACCTAGAACGAAGGCATACGCTGAAATTTCCGGACTCGGAATGGCTGAGTCCGGCACTGCAAGACATAAAACAACAATCTTGCTAAGTCCTCACTTTCCATCTACATTTTCAATAAATGTAAAGGCTCTTATTCTACCACGCTTAACAAAGTTACTGCCAAGCAAAAAGGTGATTACCGAAAGTACGATGAACCCCTGGAACAACGTGATTCTAGCAGACCCTACTTATGATACTCCAGGACCCATCGACCTCATCATTGGAGCCGACATCTACCACAGTATTATTCTTGAAGGAATCAAGAAAAGCAGCAACCTTATAGCCCAGAAAACAGAGTTCGGTTGGATTCTATCGGGTCAGCCAGCAGATACAACTGGTACAACAATAGCTTGTATGGTTTCCTATACTGATATCGACAATACAATCAAAAGATTTTGGGAGATTGAAAATGTAGACAGTCCTATAGACAAGATGTCACAAGAAGACAATCAGTGCGAAGAACATTTCCGACAAACACATCAGCGTAACGCAGACGGAACTTACACTGTACGAATTCCGTTCAAAAATAACATTCATAAACTAGGAGAATCCAAACGCAAAGCCATGGCAAGACTACTACAAAATGAGAAACGTTTCATTTCCAACAAAAAGTTAGAAAACGACTACAAACAGTTTATGCAGGAGTACGTTAACCTAAACCATATGACTCGGTTGTCACATGGAATGGATGAAGGATTCTATCTTCCGCATCAAGCTGTTATCAAAGAAGACAGCACAACTACCAAACTCCGGGTAGTTTTTGACGCCTCGTCACAAACCACAACTGGTATTAGTCTCAATGATATCATGTATGTTGGGCCAAAACTCCAGAAAGATTTAGGAGAGATATTACTACGATGGCGAAAACACCGATATGTCTTCACTGCTGACATCGAAAAGATGTACCGGCAAATTAAAGTACACACCGAGGATTTAAAATTCCAGAAAATTTTATGGAGGCCGTCTAATACTCAACCAATTCAAGAATACTGTTTAAATACAGTAATGTACGGTACAGCGGCGGCTCCGTATCTTGCTCTACGTACTCTTCAACAGCTAGCATTGGATGAAAAGAAATCTTATCCACGAGCGTCACGTATTTTAACTACGGACTTTTATGTAGACGATTTGATGACTGGAGCAGCTACTCGTCAGGAAGCAAAATTAATTCAAAAAGAATTAACTGATCTTCTTTCATCTGGAGGCTTTAAATTACGAAAATGGACCTCGAACCAACAATACCTGTTAGATAGCATACCAGTTAAGAGAAAAAGGACTGCGGGAGATCAATGAGGAGGATACCATCAAGACTCTAGGTGTACACTGGCTACCATCAAGCGATTGCTTCCAATTTAGAGTCAACTTATCTCCAACAAATCAGGCAGCCACAAAGAGGTCGGTCCTTTCAGATATCGCTAAACTTTTCGACCCCTTAGGATGGCTCTCACCTGTCATCATACAAGCAAAGATGCTAATGCAAGAACTTTGGATCACGAAGTTATCTTGGGACACAGAACTACCGTCCGAATTGATGATGAAATGGAATCGGTTCAAAAATGAACTTAATTCTGTGCAATCAATCAAAATATATCGTTGGATTAAGCATAATAGTACCAACAATGGAATAGAAATACAAGGATTTTGCGATGCCTCCGAAAAGGCGTATGCAGCAGTAGTGTATAGCAGGATTGAAAATTCACCTGGAGAGTTCTCCATTACAATGCTCACTGCAAAAACAAAAGTCGCACCAATTACGAAGGAAACAACACTTCCTCGCTTAGAGCTATGCGCTGCAGTGCTACTTGCACAGCTCCTCAAGAAAGTCGCAAAATCATTAGACATCACGGAAGCTACTTTTCATGCGTGGACAGATTCCTCTATCACCTTAGCATGGATAAAAGGTGATCCTAGCAGATGGAAGAGCTTTATCGCACATAGAGTAGCAGAAATCAAGACCTCCATCAAACCAGAGGCTTGGTGTCACATAAAATCCGAAGACAATCCAGCAGATTGTGCCTCCAGAGGAGTAAACCCAAGTCAGTTGAAAGCACATACACTATGGTGGACTGGTCCAAAATGGCTCTCCTTACCTAAAGAACAATGGCCTGACTTGCCGGTCATCACGTACAAAACAAGTAAAGAAATACGTCAACATCATACAGTTCTTCTAAGTACCACTGAAAATGTAGAAATAATTGGTAGATTCTCAAGCCTTTCACGAATGATTCGAGTGCTAACTTACTGTGCACGATTCATAACCTGTTGCAAAACAAAGAAAAGAATAGCGAACGGACTTACGACAGAAGAACTGCACGCCACTCTAATGAATATAGTGAAGCTGATCCAGAAAGAATGTTTCCATGGCGAAATACAGCAACTATCAAATAAGCAGAGCCCTTCTAAATCCAGCAAGCTGTTGTCGCTCCCCCAATTCTTGATGATAATGGAATATTGTGAGTAGGAGGAAGATTGGACAACTCAATGCTCCACCACAGTGAGAAACACCCAATAATATTACCCCACAAACACCATTTTACAACATTAGTACTCAGAGATGCACATCTAAAGACGTTACATGGAGGAAACCAGAGCACTCATGCGTACGTACTTCGCAGATACTGGATAATTGATGCTAAACAGCCATACGAGGAATCATACACAACTGCACAACCTGTTGCCGCTACAGAGCAAAAATGTCAAAACAACTAATGGGAAAATTACCATCCCCAAGAGTAATTCCCTCGAAACCTTTCACCCACACTGGAATGGATTATGCGGGTCCATTTAACTTACGTGTAGCTCCAGGAAGAGGTACGAAAGCATACAAAGGCTACATCGTGGTCTTCGTATGCCTGTCTACCAAAGCCTTGTATTTAGAGGCGGTCAGTAATATGACCACCGACGGGTTTTTAGCTGCCTTCAAGCGCTTTACAGCACGAAGAGGACTCTGCACAGATCTTTACAGTGACTGTGGCACTACGTTCGTAGGAGCTAAAAATGAACTTGATAGACAATTTAACCTCAGTATTCAAGAAAATCACGTTCAAGCAGCCGAAAGATTGACTACAAATGGGACTCAGTGGCATTTCATACCACCTGGCGCACCACACTTCGGTGGACTATGGGAAGCCGGAGTAAAGTCGGTCAAATATCACCTAAAACGAGTAGCCGGCGAAATAAACTTCACATTTGAAGACTTTACAACGTTATTATGTCAAATTGAAGCTTGCCTTAACTCGCGACCGCTCTGTCCTCTCAGCACTGAACCAGGAGACTTAGCAGCAATAACACCTGGACATTTTCTAACTGGCAATGCCATACTTACACCTCCCGAACCTACTCCACCGGAAAAACCACTGCATTGTTTAAAGAAGTTGGAACTTCTGTCCAAATTAAAGAACGACTTTTGGAAAATTTGGTCAACAGAATACTTATCCCGATTACAGCAGAGGCCAAAGTGGACAAAACAACAAAACAATATCCAAGAGGGAGATATGGTCCTAATTACGGATGAAACCATATCACCAGCACGATGGCCGCTAGGACGAGTAATAAAGTTGCATCCAGGAACTGATGGCTTAGTACGAGTAGTTGACGTCCAGACAGCAAAAAACATATTTAAACGTCCCATTTCCAAATTATGTAGACTACCTTACGATAGAGAGGAACTTCCAACCATAGAAACTAATCAACCAGTAATAGTGCCAACTTCGACAAAACCACCATCCAGAAAACGAAGTCACAGTCACATCAACCCAACAAACATTCCAATGAGACCCTCAATAGAGCAACGAAAGCGGACCTGTCTGCCTGCCAAACAATCCAAAAGAGTGAATACTCCTGCAATCTCTGCACTACTCATGTTCAATTTAATACTACCAATGTTTACCGCCGTTATCTTACCATCCACAGCACATCGAGGAAAAATCTCTGCAGAACCACTAATCAACATTCAACAATTCAAGCATAACCCTGGTATCTATTTTGAAGAATTGGGAAATATGCATTTGGTAACTAATGAATGGAACACCATCATATATTACAATCTGAGCACATACTACCAGCAACTGAACGGATTTCATCAATGCTTAGAGACACTCGAAACGCTTTGTGATAAAATGGTAACGTACAATTTCTTTTGCAAAGCTACTTTAACTGAAGTGGCACACAAGGTACAAGAAATGAACCATAACAACTTAATCCTACATAGTCGTAACGGAAACCATAGACATTTGAGGAGACACCGCAGAGCACCTTTTGAGATCATAGGCACACTACAAAGCAGCCTATTCGGAGTCTTGGATCAAACCTATGCTGAGTACATAGAAGACGAGATAAACAAAGTTAAAGACAACGAAAGCTATCTACTAAACCTGGCCAGAAATCAAACGTCCATAATGGAAGTCACCGCTAATGTGTTAAAAAAGACCACAGAGCAGATACAACAGCAGTTTGAAGTGTTCAACGAACATGTAACGGCGAACTTGGAAACTTTACGACAAGGCATAGAGAACAATAAGGGAGCACAAACCTTCACAGCTATGATAACCTACCTCAACCTGATTATAGCCACATATGAGAGAACGCAGAAGGAACTAATAGACTTATTGGTGGACGCCCACAATGGCAAAATAAGTCCTTTCTTATTAACTCCTATGCAATTGCGAGAAGAAATAAAATTCATAAGAGAACATATTACAACATCTCTTATTATTCCAGGAGAATTCAGTTCTGAAGATCTTCTGAACCTATACAAACTCATCACGGTAAAGAGCAGGATCACAAATGAGAACATCATATTCAAAGTCACCGTACCACTTCCCACCGAAAGCCTCTACCAAGTGTTTAGAGTATATCCAGTTCCTACCAACCATAAATCAGAGTTCATTTATATAGAACCATCATCAGACTACCTCGCCACCACACTTCATAGGGACTTTCTCTACCCATTGGCAACAAGTGAGATTAAGGAGTGCATCAAAACAGAAGACTTGGGTCTGTTATGCAGACAACACCATCCAATTTACTCTACGCAGTCTTCCATGAGTAAATGCGAAATGCGACTCCTCAACCACAAAAGAATTGAACGGGGTACCTGCAAAGTAAAGAAAACAGCGCCCTCACAATATTGGATTCAATTGGAACATCCAAATCATTGGATCTACGTAACTGATGATGAAACAACTATAAACATAGTGTGTGGACAAGAAGTAGCCATAAGAACACTCAACGGAAGCGGATTAATACGACTAGATGACGACTGCACCATAAAACATAAGTCAATGAGTATCAGCGCGCAGTCAAGTATTACGAAATACAGAAAATCATCATTTCTTCCACCAACTAACCTCTCCGCACTGCTACCCGATCTAGAGACTAGCCATCAACAGTCAATACAACCCACACCCTTGAATCATCTGGATACGCAAGAGATTAATAAACTCGCCGTTGCAAAAGAGTTCACGAGTTCGATGGATAAACATCACATTCATCATTACGTAAGCACATACGTAATCACCAACCTCGTCATTGCAGCACTATCATGGATGATATATCAACGAATTCAACCTCGACGAAAAATAAAAATTAATCAGGAGACATTTAAAGTACAACCAGCCACTCCACAACCAGCAAAACGACAAGCTATGTCGGCCGTGGCAGAATGATCAAAGATCATAACAATAACACAAAAGTTCAGCCGTGACAGAATAATCAAAACAATCCAAAAGCTCTACAAATCGCAACCAAGAAAAGTGCAGTCCATGCAAAACAAGAGGTCATTCCCCAGGTATGGAATCCCCTGCAATCAACTTGACGTCACAAGCTCTACAGCACGATGAACTTTTGCTGACCATTCTTTTAATTGTTTTAAGCAGGCATAAAAAATTGTACTTACGTTGAAGTTAAAAATTGCTAAATAATCAATAAATGTATATATAAATCGATGTAATTAAAGAATAAAGTCAGAATATTTTTCAAGTCTAAAGAGTTTATTACTTCAGACTATCTTAGCCCCCACCCGTGGTAAGCTAAATAGTCTTCATCATCTTATTGCGCACCCACCAGTGGTAAGCGCAAAAGACATTATCTTACTATCTGACTAGTACAGATCTTAAACATCTTGTTGCGCCCCCACAAGCGGTAAGCGCCAAGACATATACTAAACAAACGGTCTATTTCGCTTTTGCAATGTCTTGCTAAGTGTCCATATTCCAAACATCTGAAGCATTTGATGAGCGTTTTTTGCTCTCTAATTCGGCAGATTACCCAGCCTACCTTAATTTTTCCTGCATCCAAAAGCTTTTTTGCGTTATTGGCGGAAAGACTGATTAATGCTGTTTGTTTTCCTCCATACGCCTTCCTCAGACTTAATATGTCCCCAGCGGTGACTTCTTTAATTTTGAACTGTGATCTTATTGCCTCACAAATGTCTTCTTTGGTGGTCACTTCGTCGATGTCCTTGCACTCGACAGTTACTCGGTGCTTTAGGCTTCTTACTTCGATTTGGTTACCAAGTGCTTCACCAATTACCTCCTTAAAAGCCTCCGTTTTCTCCCCAGTATCTTTTAATTGTAGCAAGAGTTTGCCTTTCTGGGTCCTTCTAATCTTTGAGACTTTGCGGAGTATATCAGCATAGGAGAGTTCACCTTTCGTTTCTATGACGATTGCATCAGGCCGGACTTTCTTGTGCTCAGATTTTTTCCGGATAGCTCGTTTACGGCTCACTTTTATCCATGTGTCTCCACTTTGCGGGAGCGGAATGTCACATTTTGAGCCGATATCCTTCTCTTTAAGTGCGGGGATTGCCCTTTTGTTCTGCGTTTCCTTGTGCTTATTCTCGCCTTCTTTTGTGGGGGCGGGTCGACGTTTCGCTTTCGACACTTCTGCAGTGGGATCCCGTTTTCGTTTTCGCTCCGCCGCCTTAAACCACGGAGACGTCTGCGAGGACTTGCTTCTCCTATCCGCTTCCTTCGCTTTCTCATCATGCAGTTCAATTGCAGAGAGTTCGTAGAGAGCTTTTATACTCTCTATTGCATCCCTCATTGGCTGGTGTATGGACCGCCTTTTATCGTCTTCCAGTATATCAACCAGTTTTTTAATTTGTTCTCCCAGCTGGCAGAAAACTGGTTGCTCTCGAATCCGGGCGCCAGATTCGTCGCTTCTTCCTTGCTGAGGCTCACTGTATGTTAGAGACGGTGTGTCTCCGGGTGACCTCATAGTTTTTAAACTCCTTTGGAAAGGGCTCGCTTCAACGCTGTTGGTGTTGTTGTCTCCTTTAGTATTTGTTATATTGTTCGTGTTGTTCGTTATATTTGTTGTACTCATAATTTTATTGTGTCCCCACTCAAAGCCGTTATCTCGGTTCGTCTTGTGTAGTCACTTATATGATCTCAGGTGCTAGTCAGGAATGTTTCATCTGAGCCTACACCACCAACTTAACGGTGACAAACCTTGAGCGTTCTTTGAGGCCTGCCAGGGTTTTAACGGGACGGGGGCGCTTGTAGCATTGGCCTGAAAGCCGTTTCTGCAAAATTTCACTTTAACATACTTGGGTAACAGAATACTACAATCGTCAGCCCTTAGCAATCTAATCCTTAACGTTGTCCAGTATACCATAATTAAGACCTTACTGGGCTCGGCCTTAATGCCTAAATACAAAGGCGTCCGTTGTTTGCTCCCGGAGATGTTGTCGGGTTGGGTTAGACTTTCTGCACTGCCGCTTCGTTTAGTGGGGCGGCATTGGCTCATCCTGTTCCCGTTGGGAATCAGGGTTTCTGCTACTCTTGTGTGTCCATCTTTGTCTGGCATCTCCATAGAGACCTTTCCGGCATGGGCGACCCTACCAGTAGTGCAATAATGAAACTACCACCGGCATAGCCCTCTATGTCATTGATGCACGCAAGCTCTCCCACCACGACAAGGTGCGGGACACGGCGTGTGTATGTGTGTCCACGTACGTACGTAAGTTCGGACCCACTTTTTTCGATAACGAAATCCCACGAACAAAAAATGATAACTACTTCGCTATGGCGCCAATCGAAGCGTATTATTGTCAATAAGAGCTCAAAGAAATTTAATCAATTTCGGTTCAGCCGTTTTATTGTTTAAACAAAAAAACTGAAAAAAAGTTGATTTTAGACTTTCTTGCAAAGGATTTCTTCGGTATAATTTGCTCTGATGACGATCGGGACATCAAAAAGTCGGACAATAACAATTTATTATGAACAGAAATTGTTTATAATGATAAAAAATTGTTTATAACAATAAATAATTGTTTATAACAATAATAAATTTATAATCATAAAAAATGGCTTAACCTAGTTGAAAATTGATTAGGAAAATTGGAAATTGAATACAAAATTGAAGATTGTTCATAGGAATTGAAAATTATTATAAACAATGAAAAATTGTTATAAGTAATTGAAATTTTTTACCACAAAAAATTTCTTTTATAAATAAAATTTTTTTATATCAATTAAAAATGGTCTATAGCAATTAAGAATTGTTTATATCAATTATAAATTGTTTATAACCATTCAAAATTATTAATAACAAATGAATTCCAAACAGAGTGCAATTATTTGGTTTTAAGTAAAAAATAGTGCTATAACGGAATAATTTTTTAAAAAATTTTTGCATCTAATTAAACGAAATTATCATGATAAATTAAATTCATTAGTTTATTGATTTATTAATTTAAAATATCAATTTTTTAAGTATTTTTAAATTAAATAAAAGTGGACGAAAATTTTGTTTTTTTCAAAAGATTCATCTGATCTAATAAATCTCATACAATTCGATACTTTAAAAAAAAATCAGATATTTTTATCCAGAACTTTTATAGTTTTTATTTAAAGAAATGGTAAAAAAACCACAAATAGTTGATATTAATGATAAATAAAACGATAAATCGAATAATATGAATTTTATTGAGTTTTCACTTACTCATTTGTACTATGATCATGAAATTTATCGCTATTAACAATTAAATATTGTTAATAATAAACCTCCTCAACGGTCGCACCAATGATGCGACAGCCAGAATCTGGACCCAACCCACTAGTTAAACTTATGAAACCACCACTGTCAAAAATTTTTTTTATATTCTACATACCTTCTGTTAAGGAGTGTAAAATCCATCCATCGACGGCTTAAGCAGCGCCCTCTCATCCTCTGACGAGGTAGTCGTTCTTGGTGATTTCAACATTCCAGAGGTTGGTTGGATCCGGTCTCCCGAGATTAAAGGGTTATTGCCGTCCTATTTTGGTGCTCCTCAGCATATGCTGTCCTTCCTAGACACCTGTGCTTCCGCTGACCTCTCCCAGTGCAATGCCATCGTTAATGATCGGGCTCGACCTAGTTTTCCTCACCGACCCGGACGGCTCATTGGTGCAGCGGTGCCGAACCCCTCTGGTCCCAGAGTCTAGTCACCATCCTGCTCTTCAGGTCCTCTTCTGTTTCGATGCTGTCGAAAACTTCTCCTCCACTTTGCACGGCAGATCTGCCGATTTCTCTATTATCAATGATTGGCTTTCGGACTACGACTGGGCTGCTGTCCTAACTGAATCGGATATTGACCAGGCCGTCCATTCTTTTTACAACGCTCTTTATACCTGCTTCACGCAGTGTGTTCCGATCTCGTTTTCCTCTCCTTCCTCCTCCAGTTCATCGCAACCCTGGATCGATGGCCATTTGAGACACCTTAAAAATCTAAAGTGTAAAGTCTGGAAAAAGTGTTGCTCCTCTAGGCGCGATGAGGACTATCTGGTTTATTATGACCTACACCTGCGATTCTCCTCTGATCTACAGACGTCATACAGTAAATTTCTGTCTAACTCGAGATCCCCAGACAGTTTTTGAAGTTCATCAATTCTAAGCGACGCAGCGATGGATACCCTTCCTCCCTGAGGCTGGGTGACCGCGAGAGTCATGACCCTCTTGTGGTGGCAAACGCTTTCGCTGACTTCTTTAGTGCCGATTTATGTGACCCTTACTGTGATGTTTTTTCCAATGGCTTCTCCCACTTGACAAGGCCCCCGCTTACTTCGCTTGAATCCAGTGACCTTGTTCTCAACGGCTCGGCTGTTCGAGATGTTCGAACTGATCCATGAGAATTCCTGAAATTAAAAAAAGTTAGAAGGGACAAAACCAATGGAAAAATACATACTATACCTGATGACATACTTACCTTTGAAGTAGTATTAGCCTCCGAAATTTCTATGAACCTGAAATAGGAGAAATACAATTAATTAAAATGAAATATCATGAAGTAGCAATGAATTTATAAAATAAACCTACATGAATTCACTATGAATAAAATTATAACATGAAATGCAACAAAATGAAAACAATGGGGTTAGAAACAGAAAAATCATAATAAATTAAATAAATATAACATGTAAACATAATCACGGGTGAAACATGAATTCTACTCACCAGGTTTGATAAATTCCATCATTAGGGGCGCCTTTCTGAGGCTGGATGGCCGGATAGTAGCAATGTTTCAAATTCGCAGTGAACACCTGTTATAAGAGAAAAACCTTAGTAATTCTATTAATTTTGTGTAACATGTGAATAATCACATACACACAATAAATTTAAATGTAATTAAAGGTACTTACGTATTGTAAATCAAAAAACAAAAACACTCCCGAATGACAGTTCACGTACTTTACAAGTTCAAAAACAGACGTCAACTTCATGTATTGCCAATATGCAGCACATGAAATTTGAATAAAATTTTATGGGGATTCCGATGGTGCTAATTAAAAACAGAAAACATAAATTCCTAATTAAATATTTAAAAAATTAAAATTTTTATATATTCGCAATGAGCGAGTATCGAAATTATAAGGACATTTTTGTTTATCGGCCATTTTTATGGACAAAATTAAATTTGAATTAATTTGCAATAAATATTATTTATAAAATCTAAAAAATAAGTTTAAAACATAGATAATTTAATTATTTATGTGACTGATATAATTGGAGTCAATTAAAATTAAAAAGAAGGACACATTTTTAATTATGGTTATCATTAATCGAATAAAATGGCTACCTGCTGCATGAATATCATCAATATGGCTGCCAGACTTCTATATAAGGGGCACAACCTGGCTGATTCGTCCTCTTTTCGTTCGTGGATTTCAAGGAAGTTACATCGTGAAAGGCAATTTTTAGGGTATTTCGTGGAAATTACAATTGGGATAAACAATTCAATACATGTGTTTCCTAAACTTTGAATATTAAATAATTTTCTTTATTTCAGCAGTTAATACTCATACAATTTATTGTGCATTTACTTTCATTTAATATTTCATTTTTTTATTAGTGCTAAATGAGAGAATTATTCCTTTATTAGTTTCATATAATTTTATATATTTTTTGTTGTTTGGTTATATTTTGAATTTATCTAAATAAATTAAAATTGAATTAAAGCGTGCAAATCCTGTTGTTATTTATAATACCGTTCCTAAAATTTTATTGATTTGTCATATCATTTTGCTTGACAGTTTGAATTTCATTTCTTTGTTGCATTGTTAAAGGAAAAAATTGTTTACTTAACGTTTGATTTATCGCTTTTACTTATCGCTTGACATTTTGGTGGTTCCATCCAGGATTGCACAGCTCATTTAATTTTAATTTAATGATTTTACGGTTCTTTTGGTGGTGCGTTTTATTCATTTTTTTTACGGCAATTTTATATCGGTATTCGACGATTATCTTATATTGGTACTCTTCTTAATATACGGCTAATTAATAAATATAGTTGTAACAACAATGGAAGAGCTTGTCTTAAAACAAAGCATTTTAAAGTTCAGATTGGACAAATTAATAGAATCTGGAAAGAAAACAAACTTGCTCAAAAGAACTCAAGGCTTCTATGAGAACAAAGTGGCTGATCTGAAAATGTTATAGAGCGAATACAACGCAAATGATTTTGAAATCAACAAATTGAGCATGCAAGATCAAACACTTGGACAGCAAGATTATTTAGTTAAAGATGTTTATTGTGACGTCGAAATCAAGTATTCGGAATATATGGGCGAATTATTAGACGGAATTCGAAAGTATCTACCTACTTCATCATCAACGAAACCGGAAACAGGCTCATTTCAAGGTCATACAACAACAATAGTGCAGCAAGAGTCTCAGCTACCGAAGATTGCCCTGCCAAAGTTTAATGGTGATTATGATTTGTGGCGCTCGTTCCATGACCTCTTTACATCATTAGTGCATAACAATGGGAAGATAACACCGGTACAAAAATTACACTATCTAAAAGGTTGTTTAACTGGCGAAGCTGAAAAATTATTGAGGCATACACCCATAACAGAAAAAGATTATCAACCAGCATGGAAAAAATTGGTGGAGAGATACAATAATAAAAGAATATTAGTAAATCATCAACTTAAAATCCTAGTCAATCAGCCAAAACTTCCAACTGAAACAGCAAAGGGGATAAATTCTCTCCTTGACACAACTGAAGAATGTTTGCAACAATTAAAGAGTCTAGATGTGAACCCCTCTACTTGGGATGCACTTTTGATTTATCTACTTGTACAAAAATTACCGTTCATAACACTAAAGTTATGGGAAGAAGATCAAGGAGCATCACATGCTCTCCCAGAGTTTTTATGATTTAGTTCATTTTAAATACACGATTGAAGGTTTTAGAATCCATTGCTGACGCTCTAGTACCACGATCAACACAGCCTAGATCAGTTACAAGAGAAACAACACAAGTATACCACACATTAAAATAAAATAAATGTCCTGTATGCTCTGTAAACCATTTCGTACAGAAGTGCATGAAATATCAAGGAATGAACGTCGCTACCAAACGCAAAATTATAATATCAGCTGGCCACTGCTTAAATTGCTTGTCAAACCATCATTTAGCCAATAACTGTACTAGCAAATTCGGGTGCTTTAAATGCAAGGAAAAGCACTACACTTCGATCCACGAGGATCCTAGGAAAGAACAATATACGTCAAATAACAAGGCCAATAAACAAGACCATAGTACCTTCACAAGGGAACAACAAGAAAATACAAGGAATTATAATACGAATACAAATTCAACGTTACCAAAAGCCAAACTGACTGAAGAATTAAACATCACACAAAGCTTTGTAATCATGGAAAACTATCAGTCATTACTAACCACAGCACTTGTATGTGTGCAAGATAGGTATGGTGCTAAACAAATTTTACGGCGTCTCGTTGACACAGGCTCGCAGTCATCTTTCATAACCGAAGCTGCTTTAAAGAGGTTACATATCAAGCCTCTACCAACATCAGTAGAGGTTGCAGGTTTAAATCTAATATCATCTGCTATATGCCGGTACCAAATCAAACTAAAATTACGATCCCGAAATTTAACTAATGCATCAGTGGAGGATGACTTCTTAGTTTTAAATAAAATCACAGATTCCTTACCAACAAAACCAATAATGAAAGGAGACTGGCATCATTAAAGGAATTTAGAATTGGACGATCCTACTTTTTGGAAGCCAGGGAACATAGACGTCTTGCTGGGAGCAAAAATTGACACGAAAATATTATGTGAAGGCATTCGACGCGGAGCAAACAATACACCCATAGCCATCAACACAATCTTCGGATGGATTCTATGGGGACCAAATATAGAAGCACCAGTACATAACACAACATCTCTAACCGTCACGACAGCTGATACAGACCTCAGCAAACAATTAAAACACTTCTGGGAAACAGAAGAAATATCAAGAGCGAAAATTCTTACAGCAGAGAAAGAACAATGTGAACATATTTTAAAACAACTTATCAGCGATTGAACAGTGGCCAATATCAAGTAAAGCTACCATTCATAAACTATGAGCTTCCAACATTAGGAGCCTCTCGACCAAAAGCCTTCAATCGCTTTCAATTGTTACTACCGCGGTTCAAAAACAATCCTCAACTTGAAAAGGAATATAAACAATTTTTAAACGAATACATCGATTTGGGTCATATGGAAAAGGTAAACCCTCCTTCTGAAAATGAAAATCATTACTATATTCCACACCATACCGTTTTAAAGAACAGTTCCACTACGAGACTACGAGTCGCGTTTGAAGCGTCAGCTAAGACGACAAATGGCAAATCTTTAAATCAATGTTTACTGAATGGCCCGACCTTGCAGCCCAAGCTATTTTCGACATTGTTAAACTGGAGAAGATACAGAATAGCCATGAATGCCGACCTTGAAAAGATGTACCGCATGGTTGAAGTACATCCAGATCACAGAACGTTCCAAAGAATTTTATGGCAAGATCCGAACAGTTAAGAACTTCAAGACTATCAACTAACAACGGTAACATTTGGAACTTCTTCAGCTCCATATTAAGCTATTCGGACACTGCAACAGTTAGCGGAGGATGAAAAACAAAACTGGCCATTAGCAGCGAAGGTAGCTAAAACAGAGTTTTACGTTGATTACTTGTTGACGGGTGCTGACAATATAGTGGATGCAAAACAATTACAACAAGAATTAATTCAAATGATGAAAGCAGGCGTCTTCAACTTACGAAAGTGGACGATCAATGACTCAAGATTGTTAGAAAAACTACCTATAGAAGGCCGGAGCACAATATTACAACCAAGCGAACCATCTTGTCTGATGTGGCGTCTCTATATGACCCACTTGGTTGGCTTTCTCCGGTAATCATTGCAGCAAAACTGTTAATTCAAACATTGTGGATATTGGGTACTTCATGGGACAGCCAAGTGACTGATGTAGTCAAAACTGAGTGGAATAAATTTAAACAAGAATTGCAAAAACTAGAACAGTTGAAAATTCCAAGATGGATTCATGCTTCTTCATCTGCAAGAATGCAACTTCATGGATTTTGTGACGCGAGTGCAAGGGCATATGCTGCTGTATTATATTTGCGTGTCGAAGATGAACATGAAAATATAACAACAACATTACTTACTTCCAAGACAAAGGTAGCACCACTTAAACCCACAACAATACCACGGCTGGAACTAAACGGAGCGCTGCTTCTCGCACGGCTTATACAAACGACCGTTGAAACCATGCAATTTCAAGGCATCCCGATAGTTGCTTGGACAGACGCTATGATTGTCTTACATTGGATAAGGGAACATCCTTCCAAATGGAAAACTTATGTTGCCAATTGTGTGGTAGAAATCCAAGAAATAATACGTTACGATCATTGGCGGCATGTTTCAACAAAGGACAATCCAGAAGACCTAGCGTCTCGAAGCATTTTAGCATCAAACTTAGTAGTCAATGATATGTGGTGGCATGGACCCGCTTGGTTATCACAGCAGCAAAACAAATGGCCAAAACAGATAAATAACAACGAACAAACAGACTTGGAAGTTAAAAAACCCACAACTAAAAGTTTACTTGTTCTTTCTCCGCATAACATTCTTCTTCGGTATTCATCATATACACGGTTAATTCGAATAGTCTCAACAATGCAACGGTTTATTAATAATTGTCGAAATCCAAAAGATAAACGAGCTGGTCCGCTATCCAATACTGAACTGAAATGTGCTGAAATTAGCGTTCTTAGATCAATACAAAAAATAGAATTTCCAGAAGAATACAAACAATTACTTCATAAGAAACCAATATTGCGCAGGAGTCGGTTATTAACATTAAACCCGTTTATTGACGAAGCAGGGTTAATACGCTTAGGTGGAAGGTTACAAAACGCTACACTATCATACAATCGAAAGCATCCAATTATCCTGCCCCGTAATAACCATGTTACAATGATAATAATTGATAAAATACACATCGAGACATTGCATGGTGAACCATCCCTAGATCTTAATACCAGTCGAAATCAGTATTGGATTTTAGATGCAAGAAGATGCATAACCAGCAGAATACACAAATGAATAACATGTACCAGACAACGGCAGACATTTACAACCCAACTTATGGGAAATTTGCCATATCCTCGAGTAAACATTTCGAAACCATTTACAGGAGTTGGAATAGATTACGCCGGACCAATTCCTGTAAAGGTGTCCACACATCGAAATGCCAAATGTCAAAAAGCTTATTTCTGCGTTTTCATTTCTATGGCAACGCGCGCTATTCACATAGAATTAGTATCAAACTTAACATCAGCAGCCTTTATTGCAGCTCTACGAAGATTTGTGGCAAGAAGAGGTTTGTGCAAGAACATCTATTCGGATTGTGGTAGCAATTTTATTGGCGCAAGGACAGTGTTGGAGAAGGAGTTAAAGCAAGCAATCACAAATTCCACCACAGAAGCGGCAAAATATTTGGCGTCCAGATCTATCACGTGGCCTTTCAATCCAACAGCTTCACCTCACTTCGGAGGATTATGGGAGGCTGGGGTGAAGTCAATTAAACAGCACTTAAGAAAAACATTGGGAAACAAGATTTATACATTCGAAGAATATGCGACAGTACTCACTCAGATAGAAGCGTGTTTAAATTCTCGGCCTCTGTGTCGCATATCCGATAATCCAGATGACTTATTCGTATTAAAGACGTTCTAATACCGTCTTAAATTATGTCAATAATTACTTTAAATAAAAAATATAAAATTAATTAACGACTTCGAACTACTTTCAAATTGAATTTCAATGCCCGGCCTTGCCTTCTTTATAATTAAACCTGTACTGAACTTCTAACACAAACGCAAATGCTTTCCAACACTGCTTGGATGGTGGTCGCTTAATTTCAGCCGTCGCCATTCCTGTTTTGTTTTATATTCTAAGGATAGAATACAAACGACGGGTTGATTTCGACTGTATCGATCAAGAGCTTTCAAAATCGTATATTGTTGCATTAACGCTTGTCATTTCCCCTATTTTAACTAACATTTCTATATATGGAAATGATTAGATCACAAATTTCCTAATATTATAATTTTTGGTAATTATTCTACAATGTTTTCCCCTTTACAATATATTTATCCCTAGCTAAACTAGCTCAGGAGAAGGGCGGGCTTAAAAAATATTATCTACATAAACAAATATTGCAACTTTTTGTTGTTGGGCGCCACGTAGTTTTGTTTGAGTCTACGAACTCGAATAAAAGCAAAATAACAAAACTTACGTTATAAGTTTTATAATTCATAAATAAATTCATTTTAAGAAAAAATAAAAAAAATTCGATAAGCAACAATTCCAAGATTGAAATAGAATTTAAATCAATTCAAGACGAAAAATAAACAAATTGAAGAATTTTAAAATTAATAATCCAAAACAACTAACTTTGACTCAATTTCAAAGAAACTAAAAGAATTAATATAAAATGTAACGCCGAGTTATTCGCGGGTAGCTTGTGGCACACTTCACACACCAACAAATACAGAGAAGTCTACATATATATATATATATATATATTGTCACGGAGTTCCTAAAAAGATGTCTGTCAACAAAAATCTTACAAATGAAGGAAAACTTACCCTGGGTCCAGATCGATGAATAAACAGGCACCAAAATAGGAAGTACCCTACTTTCAACCAGGCTGGTAAGTAAGACAGCGAACGAGGCCAACAACATCCCGAAAATTTCCCCGATGGACCAAACTGCAACAAAACAACGGTCCTATAAATTGCTGGTGAGAAGGACTTGTCTTCCTTCTTTTTCCTGTCCGCCGACTCATCAACAGTAGTTTCTGCTAAAAAAAAATAAAGTTTTAGAATTAAAAATAAATGTATAACTTGGTGCAAGTAGTGCGTTTTCATTTTCCGTAAAACAAACTTATAACAAACGGGGAACAAAATCCATAGTTCGCGCCTGAAGTTAATCGCGGTAGTTCTGTTGGACAGACGAAAGGTTTGGCAAAGCTGAATAAAACCGTGAGTATTAAATACGCAATTACACAAATCACATAAAAATCTAAATTCGACTAAAACTGGGACAAACAGAATAAATAGATCCCTGTGCCGGTGAGATTGCCGATTTTTTTTACCAGACGCCCAGCGAGAAGGCAATTAAGTATACACTTTCTCTATCCAGGTGTCCTCATGAAAAATATTCAGCATTTTGCGCACTGGATTCTATTTAGAAAAAACAAATAAAACTGAAATTGTTGAAAGTAATTACAAATTCATTTTGACACTTGGAAACGGACATAACAAACGAAAAGCTTCCCGATAAACTTGCTCTCTCTTTTCGCGCACTTACGATCACGTCATCATTCGCACACAAGCACT
Source organism: Leptarthrus brevirostris (assembly GCA_964036015.1). NCBI lineage: Eukaryota > Metazoa > Arthropoda > Insecta > Diptera > Asilidae > Leptarthrus > Leptarthrus brevirostris. The sequence goes on along the minus strand of OZ038371.1, from coordinate 99,498,209 downwards.
TTCCATTGGGTATACGAGAAAGCTTGACTCACAGAGGTGGCCATCTTAAAGCACTAATTTTCACTTTCCCTTATAGCTGATCTTCTCCGTCGTCATAAAAACACCCAGCGAAAAGACGGATAGAATTTAATTACGCCTTCCCATCCAGGTACTTTCATGGCTGGACCCGGAGGCAATAATAATCACTAATTAACAAGCACTACACCAATAGCACGAACACGGTGTCCACTTAGCTACCTACGCACGAGAACACTGCGCGGACAACTTTATTTAGTAGTAATTCACTGCACTTGTTTATTTTTGATTCCGGCACGATTTCATTTCCACATTTCACTACCAGTTAACTTTAGACTTTAGAATTAAAGGCGTCCCGATATTCCACGACGCTGTTCTTACGGAGACTGACGCGATTCAGAGCAACCCATTCATTCACTAAAAAGCTGCATCAGTTGTACTCCGTCTCGTTTGTTTAAGGGGAACTTACACTCTAGAATTGTGAATGATCGCTGTTGAAAATTATCTGCAGGCTTCGTTGTATGCAGGGGAAATTAGAGAATAGCTTGTGAAGTACAAACTCTCCGCTTTCTGCAGCTAACATCGTTTCACGTTCACGTACAATTCTCGCCATCGTTTTTTTCGTTTCTAGCGGCTGCCGTATTTTGGATTACTTTAATCCGTGCCTTATAGGGCGAATTTTATTTGGCTGGGACCGTACTGTGCCAATTTGCGAAATTAAAAGAAAACAAAATATATAAGAAAGTCTCCCTCTCGGAAATTCGCAGCTGACTCGGTAACATTTGGTGCCAGGTGTGGGGTCCCGATCAGTCGAAAGAAACTTCGATCATGCCAAAGAAAAATAAAAAACAGCTCAAAGACTGTAACATGGCCGATACGTCCTACGTTAGAGAGTCGGGTTTAGGCATCTCCATCACGGCAACCGAAGGCATTCTGGTAGAGTTAGTTAACCAGATCAAGAAGCAAGGCGAACAGCTTCAAGACCTTAGGAAGACCATGGCTAATATTTCAGAGAAGGTACAAAAAATCGAGCTGCAGCACCAAGCCCCTCAATACTTGACAGAAGAATTAGACGACTCTCAGAGAATTCGCTCTGAAAACCATTCCTTAACACCTCCCGTAAATGGCCCGAATAATGACAAGGTTAGAAATCCCTTAGAGCACATTTGCGAAGTAGACCTTCCACTGACTAGGTCGGCGACGCAACCAATTTCATCTACACGAATCGTCGGGAGAAGCGTACAGGGAAAAGAAAAAGACACATCAGCTTTTGTGGTAGAGACGTCTCAACCGGCTGTCAAAGACGATTTCCCAGGATCTATTGCAACCACGTCCAATAACCCCCCCATACAACCAGCTCGAATTACGTTAAGCCCAAAGGAATACGATGGAAAGAGACCATGGGTAGGATATAAGAGGCATTTTGATGCGGTGGCCAAAGCTAATGGTTGGTCTGACTCATTAAAAATTATCTATCTCGAACCATTTTTACAGGGTACGGCACTGGCGTACTATGAAACCCTGCCAAGTAGTATTCGCGAAAATTTTGTCGATCTAGATACAGCTTTTCGTGTGAGGTTTAACGACAACCATTCAACAAACGATAGCCCATATCCAACTAAGAGGGCGAATACAAAGGAATAATGAGAGTTTGACGGAGTTCGCGACAGACATTCAAAGATTGACCTATCTATCTTTCGGTGATTGCTCAGAAGCAGCAAGGGATCGGATATCTCTTGGTCAGTTCATTGACGGTATTGCGGACCTAGATACCCAGCGTCGAGTGCGAGATACAATGCCAAATACTCTGGAGTCGGCCCTGTCCTATGCGTTAATTATTGAAACAAGTCGCGACGCCACAAGAATAAGTAGACGTCAAATGCGCGCTTTAGAAACGCCTAACGACAACATCCCTCGTTATGCCCGGAGGATATCAGCGCGTGGAACCAATGAGCCTGATGAAAGGGTATCCCCAGCGTCGGGAAACGGCAGTCGCCCGGCCTGAAGGAGCGCAGACCGGGTTATCTTAGTAAATATGCTCCTCGAACCAGTACACCAGCCACGAACACAGATACGATGCCGTCTATCTCTCGGCAGAATATGAGTACTTCCCTCACCACAGTTTATACCGGCAATAAACCGACTATCTTAAATCAATCATGGAAGAGTGAAATGGTTTAATAATAAAAAGGGGTATGGCTTCATTCATTGCCTGGGCAACACAGAGGAGTTTTTCGTTCACGCAGACAACATTAAAACTCCTAATCCCGAAAAAGTCGGAAAATCTCTGGACGATGGGGAAGAAGTTGTTTTCGACGTAGTTGCTGGAACCAAAAATAAAGAAGCTATTAATATAACGGGCCCTAATGGACATCCAGTAAGAGGAAGTCGCTACGCTCGAGACAAATCCATACCACTCAAAAACGACCCATCAATCACCAGTCCCCAGCAAGCAGTGACCATCAGCATCGGCTCTTCTAACGGAACACGAACTATATCAACTGATAGCGAATCGATGGGAACCACCACACAGCGCGGCTCGAATTGCGCCTCAGCCAACACCACAACTTCTCCATCTGTTCAAAACAATCCATCGACGTTCACTGACTATTGCACGTTAGTCCATTTGCCCAGCACTTCCTTTATTCATACCGTCCAATCCACAGTTACAGAAAGGAATACGAACAGCAACTCCCTTCCAGCCACCAGCCCGTCGCAAAGCACCTCGGCCTTCGATGACAAGTACCATAGGGGCAACAATCCCCCTTCTCACACAACCAACGCTCCAACCGCATGCAAGAATCCATTACCTCCTAATGGACCTGAGCAAGAAAATGACCCGCTTCAATCGTTAAACCATTCCCCACTGACTTGGAGGGGCTAGAGTTAGTGGGACGAGAAGCCCCGCCTTCCATTAAAGTACACATAAGTGCCACCCAAATAACTAACAACCTATTCATAAAAGGCCTCATTGACGACACCGAGTGTCAAATGATCATCGACACAGGAGCCACCCACTCGATTATTCACCCTCGAGTTTTAGAGACCAGCACTAATCCGACAACTCTCAAGCACTCCGATGCTATTATTCAAAGCGTTAGCGGCGAGACCATCCCAGTAAAAGGAATGAAGAAAGTTACCCTGAATGTAGGAGAATTTACAACAGAACAACTTGTGTTCGTGGCTCCAATATTTGACCAGTGCATCCTTGGGATGGACTTCCTCATTCAACACAAATGCATTTTGAATCTCAACTCTGGTTTCCTAAAAATAGCTGGCCACGTCCTTCCCTTCAATCGCAGTAATGAAAATATCATCGTTGCCAGGACAACCACGTATTTGACACTTAGACCAGAAAGTGCCACAGTCGTTTATTTATCAACCAGCCTTTCTACAAAGGATGACGTGCTGATTACTAAAACATCTCTCACCCCAGCTGGATTAACAATCCATCCATGTTTGTCTGGAATATCTGAAGGGATGGTGGTCGCGCGGCTGAGTAATTCCACTGACCAAGAAATTATGATACCGGCAGCAACAACTATTGCAGAAGTAGAGCCAAAGCCGAAGATAATTAACACGTCAGGTCAAACCATTTCCGAAAGTTCACCCGACTTGGACAATCTATTTCAAAGGAGCCGAGAAGGACTCTCCTTAGAACAAAGCGAAAAATTACGGAAGCTATTAAATGACTACCAAGCTGTTTTTTCGAATTCTAAGTACGATATTGGGCGCACAGCAATCCTAAAGCATAAGATAAATACAGGAGATGCGATTCCTATCAAACAGCCTCCACGTCGTATCCCAGTATCTAGGCGAAAAGAAGCAGAAGACCTTCTCGAAGACATGCGTAAACAAGGCATTGTCCACGCTTCAAAGAGCCCATGGAGCTCCCCAGTGGTCTTGGTAAAGAAGAAAGACGGATCACTTCGATTTTGTGTAGATTATAGAAGACTCAACGAGGTAACCAAAAAAGATTCTTATCCTCTGCCACGGATCGATTTGACACTGGACGCTCTAGGAGATTCACGATGGTTTGCAACCCTCGACCTGCAGGCCGGCTATTGGCAAGTGGAGGTGGACTCAGCAGACCGAGAGAAGACTGCATTTACAACCGGAAGCGGATTGTGGGAGTTTGACGTAATGCCATTCGGCCTGACGAATGCGCCAGCCACATTCCAGCGGTTGATGGAGTTGGTCTTCAACGGTTTACCCTACAATGTTTGCCTCGTATATTTAGACGATGTAATAGTCCATGGCAGATCATTTTCCGAACTAGTCGAGCATCTACAAATCGTTTTGGAAAGGGTAAAATCCGCCGGTTTGAAACTCTCGCCAAACAAATGTCATTTATGTCAACGGCAGGTAAAATTCTTGGGACACATTGTGTCTGAAAACGGGTTGTCCACCGATCCTGAAAAAATCGATGCTGTCCTGAACTGGCCACGTCCAACTAACAAGACCAATATACAATCATTTCTGGGCCTTTGCTCGTATTACCGCAGGTTCATCAAAGGATTTTCATCAATTGCCAAACCACTCACAAACCTGACGGAGAAGAGGTCCTCATTTCAATGGTCTGACACTTGCGAAAGCGCTTTTTCTGCACTGAAGACTGCATTAACCACAGCTCCTATCTTAACACAGCCTAACGAAACGGATCCTTTCGTTCTGGATACGGATGCCAGTCAATCAGCCTGGGGGGCCGTATTGTCCCAGGTCCAACAGGGAGAAGAAAAGGTCATCGAATACTATAGTAAGACGTTCAGTAAACCAGAGCGCAACTACTGCGTAACACGCAAGGAACTACTGGCCGTTGTAAAAGGTATAGCACATTTTAAGCCCTACTTACTTGGACGGCATTTCCTTCTCCGAAGCGACCATGCATCCCTCAAGTGGCTGATGAATTTTAAGGAACCCGAGGGACAGATAGCCAGATGGATAGAAAGACTACAGGAATTCCAATTCGATATTCAGCATAGACCGGGTAATAAACACGGTAATGCGGACTCTCTATCACGACGACCGTGTGCCGACACAAATTGTGGGTACTGTTCAAGAATCGAGGAAAAACAAACGATTTTTTTTCGAATTACAAAAATCAACGAAAACATAGAAGATCTCCAAAGTAAAGACGAGGAAATTCGAACAGTGGTAGCTTGGTTAAAAAGGGAAGAGAAACCACCAAGGAGGGAAATTGTCCACATGGACCCTAATATTAAATCTTATTGGGCCATGTGGTCCTCATTATCTCTGCGAAATAACGTGGCGTGTCGCATAGTAACCAACCAAAGCGGCACTCACTATCAAGCTCTCCTCCCAAAAGCAATGAGGGAGGAAATACTTCGACAACTGCATGATAGCGCCGTCGGAGGACATTTGGGTATTGATAAAACATTCGAGAAAGTGAGAGAGAGATATTACTGGATAGGATACACTAACGACATCCGGGAGTGGTGTGAAAAATGCGTCATCTGTCAGCAAAGAAAAGGGCCAATACCAAAACGTAAGGCACAATTGCAAATATTTAATGTGGGGGCACCGTTTGAAAGAATAGCGATAGACATTTTAGGACCATTGCCAATCACAAATAGCGGGAATCGCTACATACTAGTCGCTATGGATTACTTCACCAAATGGCCGGAGGCCCTTGCCATTCCGGACCAGACCACAGAAACGGTGGCGGAAGCGCTGATAAAGAACGTGTTCTCAAGATTTGGGGTACCTAGACAACTGCACTCAGATCAGGGACGCAATTTTGAGTCTAATGTCTTTAGGGAAATTCTCAAGAAGTTTGACATTGAAAAAACCAGAACCACACCTCTCCACCCAGAATCCGATGGCATGGTAGAGCGGTTCAATAGAACAATATTAGACTATTAATCTAAATTTGTGTCAGCTAACCAACGAGATTGGGACGAATACCTGCCATATCTACTCCTTTCCTATCGATCAGCTGTTCATGACACGACAAAGTTCACCCCGGCCCTACTAACCCTCGGCCGCGAACTCAGGTTACCAACCCAATTACAAATTGGCGAACCACAACCGGAACAAATGCACACCGACGAATACCTGAAATTAGTAAGAAATCGCTTGGACGTCGTCTATAAATTTAACCGAGATAATTTAACGAGCGCCAGTAAAGCCATGAAAGACCGCTATGATTTGTCCTCTAAAGCCAGCCCGTTCAAAACCGACGATCTAGTCTGGTTATATAACCCAAAAAGAACAAAAGGAAAGTGCCCTAAACTACAAAGGGATTGGGAAGGCCCGTATAAAATTATAGAAAAACTAGGCGATGTCATCTATCGAATCAAGAAGGAGCATTCAGGAAAATCTACTGTTATCCATCGGAACCGCCTAGCACCATACCACACATCAAAAAGTGCCGAATAGAATATGAAAACGAAAAGAGAGAAGCAGAGGATCTGTATCTGCAAATATAGACAAAGATTTTACCTAAACAAAAAGATAAAGGGGAAAATAATGCTAAATCTATACCCTGCATTGAAAGCTAAAAACAGAAATAGAGAAATCAAAGAAACTGATCCAGTTGCTGAATAGCGTATAAGATAATTCGAAACTTATCGAAAGCAAAACAAAAAAAAAAACCCCAGAACATTAAAGTAATAACTAATCAGGAAAAGAACTAACCGAAAAAACCCCCAGAAATATCAAAAAATAAAATAAATTGAAAAGAAAAACAAATCTACTAAATAAGAACTACATAAAGAAAAATTTTATGGGTTAAGAATTGCTAAAAAAAAAAAAGAAATGAAATTAATTTGATATAGATAGCAATATAAGAAAATAGAAATTTAAGAAATTGAAATGAAATTTAAAGATAACTAAGCCTAATGAATTATAAAGAAAAATTAAAAGAGAAAAGAAAGCTTATGCTAAACCTTAGTCTAATCAAAACTTATCGGATTTGCCTCGAAATTCCAAAAATGTCCGTGTCGCGAAAATACACTCAAGGCGAGTCAGAGGCGCCTCGTATCCTCTGCTGTTCCTGAGCTGATATGAACCGGTCGTTGCCTTTACAAATGCGCGTCCGCGGGCGGAAATGTCAACGGTTCAGTCAGCATCCACCAAACTCCTAAAAGAATATACCGAGAATACACACAGCGAAAATAAGGGACTAATGATTTACCTTCGTAACTATGAAGAAAACTATTTGTTGAGTTTCACATTTTCTTACTCATATTAATTTTCTGTTTTTTTTTTGGTTCGTCTTTTGCGGAGCTGGGAGAGCTGTAGTGGGAGAACTCTTGCTTGTGTCGCCTGAAAAAATCTAGTATGCTGCAAAGGACGTTCTGGTGACAATGAGGAATCCCTAAAGAAGATCCTGTTTCTGTTAGAGCTGAGGGCAGCTCTTTTGTCAAGTGGGGAGCAGTGTCACGGAGTTCCTAAAAAGATGTCTGTCAACAAAAATCTTACAAATGAAGGAAAACTTACCCTGGGTCCGGATCGATGAATAAACAGGCACCAAAATAGGAAGTACCCTACTTTCAACCAGGCTGGTAAGTAAGACAGCGAACGAGGCCAACAACATCCCGAAAATTTCCCCGATGGACCAAACTGCAACAAAACAACGGTCCTATAAAATGCTGGTGAGAAGGACTTGTCTTCCTTCTTTTTCCTGTCCGCCGACTCATCAACAGTAGTTTCTGCTAAAAAAAAATAAAGTTTTAGAATTAAAAATAAATGTATAACTTGGTGCAAGTAGTGCGTTTTCATTTTCCGTAAAACAAACTTATAACAAACGGGGAACAAAATCCATAGTTCGCGCCTGAAGTTAATCGCGGTAGTTCTGTTGGACAGACGAAAGGTTTGGCAAAGCTGAATAAAACCGTGAGTATTAAATACGCAATTAAAAATCTATTCTATTTAGAAAAAACAAATAAAACTGAAATTGTTGAAAGTAATTACAAATTCATTTTGACACTTGGAAACGGACATAACAAATGAAAAGCTTCCAGATAAACTTGCTCTCTCTTTTCGCGCACTTACGATCACGTCATCATTCGCATACAAGCACTTTCCATTGGGTATACGAGAAAGCTTGACTCACAGAGGTGGCCATCTTAAAGCACTAATTTTCACTTTCCCTTATAGCTGATCTTCTCCGTCGTCATAAAAACACCCAGCGAAAAGACGGATAGAATTTAATTACGCCTTCCCATCCAGGTACTTTCATGGCTGGACCCGGAGGCAATAATAATCACTAATTAACAAGCACTACACCAATAGCACGAACACGGTGTCCACTTAGCTACCTACGCACGAGAACACTGCGCGGACAACTTTATTTAGTAGTAATTCACTGCACTTGTTTATTTTTGATTCCGGCACGATTTCATTTCCACATTTCACTACCAGTTAACTTTAGACTTTAGAATTAAAGGCGTCCCGATATTCCACGACGCTGTTCTTACGGAGACTGACGCGATTCAGAGCAACCCATTCATTCACTAAAAAGCTGCATCAGTTGTACTCCGTCTCGTGTGTTTAAGGGGAACTTACACTCTAGAATTGTGAATGATCACTGTTGAAAATTATCTGCAGGCTTCGTTGTATGCAGGGGAAATTAGAGAATAGCTTGTGAAGTACAAACTCTCCGCTTTCTGCAGCTAACATCGTTTCACGTTCACGTACAATTCTCGCCATCGTTTTTTTCGTTTCTAGCGGCTGCCGTATTTTGGATTACTTTAATCCGTGCCTTATAGGGCGAATTTTATTTGGCTGGGACCGTACTGTGCCAATTTGCGAAATTAAAAGAAAACAAAATATATAAGAAAGTCTCCCTCTCGGAAATTCGCAGCTGACTCGGTAACAATATATATATATATATATATATATATATATATATATATATATATATATATATATATATATATATATAAATGGAAAATAAAGGTTACCACACTTATCTTATTATTTTCTTTTTTTTCTTCTTGATTTCTGCCGGCTCACCGATTCTCCACCCAGAATTCTTCCTTCCTATATACTGCAATCCTCGTTTCCGCCACAATAACGATCACCTTGACTTATAATAAGCTGCACTTCTCTTTTAACATACTCGACTGGCACCTTGACTTTTACGTAATAACTGCTGTCACCTTTTAAGAAAAACTGCCTGCGTCACCTACCAAAGCAGTTGATTTTATTTCCTTTTAATTCAATTTTTGCCAGAATTATTCCAGAAATATTCTTAGGCTCTTTAAAATAATGTTTTTCTCCAGAAAAATATTTTTTGACAGTCACTGCAAACATTTTTTTATTTTAGGGCTTTAGTTTGAAATTTTCCAAATCAACATTACCTTTGGGTTACAGGAGTTCTTCAGCATTGTTTCGTTTTATCTGAACTATAAAGTTTCTGATGTAATTTCAAAACATCTTCTTTATAGGTTATCCTTGATTTACTTTGTAACGTATTTTCCGGTAGTAGGGAGGGTCGCTGGCTCTTTCCAAGGGATAAGCTCGCCGGATCCAGGGTCAAGGGCTTCTGGAAAGAAACTCACCAATTCCTCACTACAAAATGTCAGTTTATTCACAACATAAATCCCTATGTAACGGAGTTACAAATCGACGCAAAACCTTACAACAGCACCGGAGGAAAAAAATGTCTTTTTGTGCTGTTGGACCACCCCGGACGTCAGACTAGGTCAATCGTACCGATTCACCACCCTCCGCACCTGCTGTGACAGTTTAAACGGCGCAACGACAGAAGGCAAAACCTGTCAACAGCACCGGAGGAAATAACAGGTTTTAAGCATCCCCGGATCATCCCCGGCACTGCCCTTACGAAACTACTATTAATAGTAAACATTCCGTACCAGTAGCAGGCCAGATTTCCCCGAAACAACGGGGGAAACCAAATAGCTATAGCCCTCCAGCACTATATAAGCAGTGCCGGCACCACAGAGCAGGGACTCTTCGACCAGCAGTCAACCGGAGCAGACCTACTAGGAGCTGAGTAAAGGTAACTAACTTTCTTATTTTGCAGAATAGCTTGGAGAACCAAGCAGCAGCCGTCATCCGGTGGTCACCCGACCACAACCGAGGCCAACCGAATTAGCCGTCATCCGGTGGTCACCCGACCACAAGCGAAGCAGCCGTCATCCGGTGGTAACCCGACCACAACCGAGGCCAACCGAATTAGCCGTCATGCGGTGGTCACCCGACCAGAACCGAGGCCAACCGAAGCAGCCGTCATCCGGTGGTCACCCGACCACAACCGAAGCCAACCGAGTAGCCGTCATCCGGTGGTCTTCCGACCACAACCGAGGCCAGCCGAAGCAGCCGTCATCCGGTGGTCACCCGACCACAACCGAGGCCAACCGAATCAGCCGTCATCCGGTGGTCACCCGACCACAACCGAGGCCAACCGAATCAGCCGTCATCCGGTGGTCACCCGACCACAACCGACCGACCGAGGACCGAAGAATAGTGAAAAACACGAGGTAGCCCGAGTGAAGAGCTGCCGTCCGGAGCTATATCTAAGCTAGCCAAACGTCTTGCTGGAGTCAGTTGTCGACCAGGCGTCAACCAAAGCACAGTGACCAGCGCAGGAGCTCTTCAAACCCAGCAAATTGGTAAGAATACTCCAGGTAAACACATTTGGGCAGTCGGCGTGATTCCCGACTACCGCCGAACTATTGTGTGGACCCACCGGTGTTGGGTAGGAAGTAAGTTTGGGTATTTCTTTTAATAGTATTATCTAGCTTTCTCTCGTGTTGGCGTGATTCCCAGTACGCGACACTCCGACAACTAGCGAGATTCCTAGTTCACTTACTCTTACACTAGCGTGATTTCCTAGTGTAAGACACTCCTCTAACTAGCGTGATTCCTAGTTATCTAGCTTTCTTTCGTGTTGGTGTGATTCCCAGTACGAGACACTCCGACAACTAGCGAGATTCCTAGTTCACTTACTCTTACACTAGCGTGACTTCCTAGTGTAAGACACTCCTCTAACTAGCGTGATTCCTAGTTATCTAGCTTTCTCTCGTGTTGGCGTGATTCCCAGTACGAGACACTCCGACAACTAGCGAGATTCCTAGTTCACTTACTCTTACACTAGCGTGATTTCCTAGTGTAAGACACTCCTCTAACTAGCGTAATTCCTAGTTATCTAGCTTTCTCTCGTGTTGGCGTGATTCCCAGTACGAGACACTCCGACAACTAGCGAGATTCCTAGTTCACTTACTCTTACGCTAGCGTGATTTCCTAGTGTAAGACACTCCTCTAACTAGCGTGATTCCTAGTTATCTAGCTCTCTCTCGTGTTGGCGTGATTCCCAGTACGAGACACTCCGACAACTAGCGAGATTCCTAGTTCATTCACTCCTCTAACTAGCGTGATTCCTAGTTATCTAGCTTTCTCTCGTATTGGCGCGATTCCCAGTACGAGACACTCCGACAACCAGCGAGATTCCTAGTTCAAGCACTCTTACACTAGCGTGATTTCCTAGTGTAGGACACCCTTCCAACCAGCGTGACTCCTGGTTTTATCATCTACTCGTGTACTGTCGTGATTCCCAGTTGTATCATTCACTTTTACAATTTGTCTGTCAGTGATTGTCCCGAAGTTAGCCCTAGCACATTTATCTGCCTCCGTCCTTTCCCCGCAGGAACCTACCTATCCCGTTCGCCGAGGATTCCCCGAGGAAAGCAGGCGACCAGCGTTCCGTCGACGAGAGTCTGTCAAACGACGCCACGAGCCCAACCGAAGGAGGACATTTCCAGGAAGGAGACACCAGCTATTTATTCGCGACCGACAGAGGAAAGAATACCTACGCCGAGACCACGGAGTTAGGAGCGAGTATTTATTTATTTTAAAAAGGGACAGAATTGTAGTTTGTAAGAGTAAAGGAAATAAACCGTGAATTCGAAATCTAGTGTAGAATAAAAGAAATTGTAGTAAGGAATCGGGGCGTTTTCTTCAGGAGCCGGCGAGCTCAATCCCGTGGAGAAAACCAGAGACCCACCTGACTGCAAAGTAAAACACGTTACCAATCGGTGTCCGAACAGCGACACGAAGATAACGCGTTACAAATTGGCGCCCGAGCAGGGACATAATTATGCCAACCGAAGATAAACAGGAAAAAGTGTGGGAGCAACAAACAATCAAGCCGGACGGAAACGAGATTGAGAGAACTCGCACACCGATTAATTATTTGAAGAAAGACGAACTGCAACGAGAACTGGAGAGCCGAAAACTGGACATCGAAGGAACAGTAGAGGAACTGCGGAAACGACTGAGCCAAGCCGTCCGAGAGGAGAAAGCAGGAAAGCTTTTCGTCGACATCAAAGAAGCATCAGGTCTAGCAGGAGCATCTCTACCATTGACACCGACGATATACCCAGAACAGACAGTAAGCACCGCTCCCCCGACATTCACGAAAATATCACCAACCGAGGCGACACCGACAATGCCGGAAATCGGGCCAACAGTGACCCGAATAAGTGACGCTGACATCATGGATAAAGTACGGAAATGGAACGCACGTTTTGATAAAGGGCAAGACCCCTTAGAATTGCACCTCCGCGACAGTACGCCCCCGAGCGAAATCGAGCCGTACCGATAAAGGAGGGATACTCGACAAATGACTGCTGCTGGAGATGTGGACAACGAGGTCATCAACGACGACATTGCCGAAACGAACTAGTCTTGTTCTGTTCGCGATGCGGAGAACAAGGGATCCTCACCCGCGACTGCCAGGTCAACGGTCGACAAACCGAATCAACCCGTACTCCGAGGGGCCAAATGACCCAAACCAATGACCAATGGATACCGACCGGGAAACGAGAGAAGGGTGCAGGACCGAGGAGGTCGGCCTGTACCCCAACACCCACGGTAAATCGAGAACCTGACGACCGAACCTCCACACCGCAACTAGACTTTGACAACCGACAGTTCCTCCCGATACAAATCGGCGACCATACCTTCGAAGCATTAGTGGACACCGGAGCCGGCCGATCATTTATAGGAGGAGATGTGCAACGACTCACCAGAGACATCGGAATAAGGGAGCAGCCCTGCAGACTAATAACGTCTCTAGCCGATGGAAGTGAGGTCATCATACAACGAAGGTACAATCTAACAGTCGTAATTCAGCATAGGACCGTACGACATAGCTTCTTTCTGATGCCAGGACTAGCCGAAGCAGCGATTTTAGGTATGGATTTCCTAAGTAAATGCAGTTTGAGGATGACACTATGGGGAAAGGAAATGTACCCCAACCAGTTTGGAACCGACCAGGAAGAGAAATCATATAGCTACCAAGTCGAGATCCCCGGCAATCTCGTCCCCAGAGAGGAAGACTTGATCACGGACTTTCTAGCAAAGCAGATACCCCGTTTCGAGTCTCTCACGGGACTGACGAAACTAACCGAACACCAAATCGTCATGAAAGACGACCAACCCGTAAAACAACGATATTACCCGCGAAACCCCGCCATGCAAGAGATCATCAATACTGAGATCGACGAACTCTTGAGGAACGACCGAATCGAACCGTCTCGTAGCCCGTACAGTTCCCCAATTGTGCAAGTAAGGAAAAAGCAAGGGAACTGGCGGCTTTGTATCGACTACCGCCAGCTGAACGAATACTCAGTGAAGGACGCATATCCGCTGCCACAAATCAACCACATTTTAGACAAGTTGAGAGGAGCACAATACATTTCAACCATCGATCTAAAACAAGGTTATTGGCAAATACCGATGGCTGAAGCCAGCCGACCGTATACCGCATTCACCGTACCCGGCCGAGGACTCTTTCAATGGAAAGTTATGCCATTCGGGCTACACTCAGCCCCAGCCACGTTTCAACGAGCCCTAGATCGAGTCATCGGACCCGAGATGGAACCATACGCATTCGCCTATCTCGACGATATAGTCGTGGTAGGGCGATCTCTCGAGGAACACATCGAGAAACTACGAATAGTATTCGACCGACTCATAGATGCGAACTTAAAAATAAACCCCGAAAAATGTGAGTTCTTTAAGGAGAGTCTGACATACCTCGGACATGTGATCTCGCGAGAAGGCATACAAGCCAACCCAGAGAAAGTAAGTGCAATACATGCACTCCCGGCGCCTACCAACGTCAAAGGGATTCGACAGTTTCTCGGCATCGGCGTTTTGTCCCGGATTTCTCCACGATCAGTGCCCCGCTCACCAAATTACTCCGGAAAAATCAGAAGTGGCACTGGGGTTAAGAGCAAGAGAGGGCGTTCCAAGAACTTAAGCAACGCCTAACACAGGCTCCTGTATTAGCATGTCCAGATTTTACCAGACCGTTCATACTACAAACCGATGCCAGTAAGGATGGCCTAGGGGCCGTCCTCGCACAGGAGATAAACGGAAAGGAACGAGTGATCGCCTTTGCAAGCCGAGCAATGACCGATGTGGAGCAGCGATACTCGGTCACCGAAAAGGAATGCTTAGCCATCGTATGGGGGACCCGCAAAATGCGACCATACTTGGAGGGGTATACTTCATCATCATCACCGACCATCAAGCGCTTAAGTTGCTTAATTCCATCAAAAACCCTTCGGGTCGACTCGCGAGATGGGCTATCGAGCTACAACAGTTTGACTACGATATTCGATACCGATGAGGGAAATGGAACGTAGTAGCTGACGCTCTCTCTAGATAGCCAGCTATTGACATCACCAAGGCATCGACATTAGCAACCACACAGCCAAGCTGTAATTGGTATCACAGGAGATACCAGGAGGTACAGAAGAACCCCGCCGAATACCCCGACTATGCAATCCGGAACAACCAACTCTACCGACACATCTACACTCCAGACTCATATGAGGACGACGATACTAGTGACTCGTGGAAGATGTGTGTACCGAAATTTGACCGAGCAAGGGTGCTGAAGGAAAACCATGACGCCCCCACCGCAGGACACGGAGGAGTAAACAAGACGATTTGTCGTATAGCCAAGAATTACTACTGGCCAGGGATGTTTCGCGACATAGCCCAGTATGTAAGACGCTGTGACTCGTGCCTCCGTCATAAACCCCTTCAACAGAAACCCGCTGGAGAAATGCACATGACCAGGACTACCGAACCGTGGGAGACCGTAAGCGTAGATTTCATGGGACCATTCCCCAGGTCATCAAGAGGAAATACAATGATCGTCATTTTCCAGGACAAGTTCACAAAATTGGTAGAAATAGTAGCACTCCGAGAAGCAACAGCGCCAGCGCTAATCAAAGCATTCCGAGAAAGAATTTACGCCAGATACGGGAGCCCCCGGATACTCATCTCCGATAATGGCCGACAGTTTACGAGCAGACAATTCTCGACCACTTTAAAGGAACTAGGAATTACACACCGATTGACTCCACCGTACACCCCGCAAGCGAACCCCGTAGAACGCACAAACCGAGTGATCAAAACGATGATCACCCAATACATCGAAAAGAATCAGAAAAGGTGGGACGAGCTGATACCCCAGTTCATGTTAGCTTACAACACCAGCAAAAGCGAAAGCACAGGATTTTCACCGGCATATCTGAATTTTGGCAGGGAACTCATTGCCCTGACGTCAAGCACCGCCGAGAGGAACGGTTACCCCAAACACCACTACAACAGCCCGCCGGAAAAACAGGAGAAATTACAGGAGATTTACCGACTGGTCGGTAACAACCCGACCAACCCGTAAAACAACGATATTACCCGCGAAACCCCGCCATGCAAGAGATCATCAATACTGAGATCGACGAACTCTTGAGGAACGACCGAATCGAACCGTCTCGTAGCCCGTACAGTTCCCCAATTGTGCAAGTAAGGAAAAAGCAAGGGAACTGGCGGCTTTGTATCGAATACCGCCAGCTGAACGAATACTCAGTGAAGGACGCATATCCGCTGCCACAAATCAACCACATTTTAGACAAGTTGAGAGGAGCACAATACATTTCAACCATCGATCTAAAACAAGGTTATTGGCAAATACCGATGGCTGAAGCCAGCCGACCGTATACCGCATTCACCGTACCCGGCCGAGGACTCTTTCAATGGAAAGTTATGCCATTCGGGCTACACTCAGCCCTAGCCACGTTTCAACGAGCCCTAGATCGAGTCATCGGACCCGAGATGGAACCATACGCATTCGCCTATCTCGACGATATAGTCGTGGTAGGGCGATCTCTCGAGGAACACATCGAGAAACTACGAATAGTATTCGACCGACTCATAGATGCGAACTTAAAAATAAACCCCGAAAAATGTGAGTTCTTTAAGGAGAGTCTGACATACCTCGGACATGTGATCTCGCGAGAAGGCATACAAGCCAACCCAGAGAAAGTAAGTGCAATACATGCACTCCCGGCGCCTACCAACGTCAAAGGGATTCGACAGTTTCTCGGCATCGGCGTTTTGTCCCGGATTTCTCCACGATCAGTGCCCCGCTCACCAAATTACTCCGGAAAAATCAGAAGTGGCACTGGGGTTAAGAGCAAGAGAGGGCGTTCCAAGAACTTAAGCAACGCCTAACACAGGCTCCTGTATTAGCATGTTCAGATTTTACCAGACCGTTCATACTACAAACCGATGCCAGTAAGGATGGCCTAGGGGCCGTCCTCGCACAGGAGATAAACGGAAAGGAACGAGTGATCGCCTTTGCAAGCCGAGCAATGACCGATGTGGAGCAGCGATACTCGGTCACCGAAAAGGAATGCTTAGCCATCGTATGGGGCACCCGCAAAATGCGACCATACTTGGAGGGGTATACTTCATCATCATCACCGACCATCAAGCGCTTAAGTTGCTTAATTCCATCGAAAACCCTTCGGGTCGACTCGCGAGATGGGCTATCGAGCTACAACAGTTTGACTACGATATTCGATACCGATGAGGGAAATGGAACGTAGTAGCTGACGCTCTCTCTAGATAGCCAGCTATTGACATCACCAAGGCATCGACATTAGCAACCACACAGCCAAGCTGTAATTGGTATCACAGGAGATACCAGGAGGTACAGAAGAACCCCGCCGAATACCCCGACTATGCAATCCGGAACAACCAACTCTACCGACACATCTACACTCCAGACTCATATGAGGACGACGATACTAGTGACTCGTGGAAGATGTGTGTACCGAAATTTGACCGAGCAAGGGTGCTGAAGGAAAACCATGACGCCCCCACCGCAGGACACGGAGGAGTAAACAAGACGATTTGTCGTATAGCCAAGAATTACTACTGGCCAGGGATGTTTCGCGACATAGCCCAGTATGTAAGACGCTGTGACTCGTGCCTCCGTCATAAACCCCTTCAACAGAAACCCGCTGGAGAAATGCACATGACCAGGACTACCGAACCGTGGGAGACCGTAAGCGTAGATTTCATGGGACCATTCCCCAGGTCATCAAGAGGAAATACAATGATCGTCATTTTCCAGGACAAGTTCACAAAATTGGTAGAAATAGTAGCACTCCGAGAAGCAACAGCGCCAGCCTAATCAAAGCATTCCGAGAAAGAATTTACGCCAGATACGGGAGCCCCCGGATACTCATCTCCGATAATGGCCGACAGTTTACGAGCAGACAATTCTCGACCACTTTAAAGGAACTAGGAATTACACACCGATTGACTCCACCGTACACCCCGCAAGCGAACCCCGTAGAACGCACAAACCGAGTGATCAAAACGATGATCACCCAATACATCGAAAAGAATCAGAAAAGGTGGGACGAGCTGATACCCCAGTTCATGTTAGCTTATAACACCAGCAAAAGCGAAAGCACAGGATTTTCACCGGCATATCTGAATTTTGGCAGGGAACTCATTGCCCTGACGTCAAGCACCGCCGAGAGGAACGGTTACCCCAAACACCACTACAACAGCCCGCCGGAAAAACAGGAGAAATTACAGGAGATTTACCGACTGGTCAACCTGAATTTGGGGAAAGCTTTCGAGAAACAACGCCACTACTACAACCTCAGGCGGAGACCATGGTGCCCAGCAGTAGGAGATCTTGTACTTCGAAAGGAGAGAAATCTCTCCTCAGCATTAAAACACCTCTCGGCGAAACTCGGGCTAAAATACGAAGGGCCATACCAGGTTACAAAAATCCTCTCACCCGTAGTGGTGGAACTGGCTGACACACAAGGAAAAATCCTGCATAGCACTCACGTGAAAGACTTGAAGCCATATACCGCCGCTCCCCAGGCGCACACATGTACGGACCCAGAGCAAGATGGCATCAGTTCAATCGCAACCATGGCTGAGGAAGCACCACAGAAAATTTTACTCATCGAGTCGACCCCAGACCCAACAGTGAGGAAATGTGGGATGCCACAACGAGTCCCGACGAATAAAAAGGCAGCGTGCGCCAAAGTCTCGGCCGCCGGAGCTCGGCAGGACCGCCCGAGGCGACAAGAAGGATCGTCGACACCACGAACGAAAGGGATCCAGAAGACGAAAGAAAGATCGGGGAGGAACACGACGCAACCAGCGACTTCGCCAACGAAGGAGGATGGAACAGGCCGCTCGGGGAGGCCGAAGTCAACCACCGATGGTCAACCACGAGCCACCCACAAAGCAACGCCGAAGCCCACCGACCGACAACCGCCGACCACAACTATTGCTGGTCCACCGCCGTTGAAGTACACCGGCCGGAAACCGCCGACAGCGACTACCGCCTACCCGCCGCCACTACAGTTTTCCGTCCGTCAACCGCCGAAAACCGACACCGATCCACCGCCGAAAACCGACACCGATCAACCATCGCTGCAACCCACCGTCAGTCAACCGACACGGCTACTCACCGTTCGCCGACCCTCCGTATACGCCGTTCAGCAGCAGCAGGAGCAGCACGACCACCCGGCACGCCAGGGACCGCTAGGAATCACCGCCAGACATCACAGGAGGAATCCATTCGTCGAGGCGACCAGCCGTCTACGCGAATGGGTAACGCGTCCACGAGAAGTAAGCATCTCCACAACAATGGCGCTGGTTCGAGGCAGACGACTGGTCGATGGAGCCTGGAAGCTGCGCTTCCAAGGGGAGTCAGTCATCGTCCATCTCCACGACGCAAACCCAGACCCTAGGACTGAGAGGCCCGAAGAAATAAGAGCCAGAGGCATCATTCATTCGTACTTTTTTATTTTATTTTTGGAATTTTTTTCGTTTTTTAAATTGAATTTTAGCCTTAAGAAATATTAATTAATTTGTTCTGAATTTTAGCTATAAGAAATAATTATTTAAAGGGACCCGAATAAAGCCCCATCTTTTCGTTAACTATGAGTTATATTTTCCAGCTCCTGCACCCCCTTAGACAGACCGCAATACTCATCGCCGTTTTCGTTTCCGAAAGAAAGAGGGGGATGTAACGGAGTTACAAATCGACGCAAAACCTTACAACAGCACCGGAGGAAAAAATGTTTGTTTGTGCTGTTGGACCACCCCGGACGTCAGACTAGGTCAATCGTACCGATTCACCACCCTCCGACATTCCTAGTTATCTAGCTCTCTCACTTACTCTTACACTTGCGTGATTTCCTAGTGTAAGACACTCCTCTAACTAGCGTGATTCCTAGTTATCTAGCTCTCTCTCGTGTACTAGTATCCGGGGAGGTCTGGTGGGGCTTAAAAACCCTTATTTCCGGCCTGTTAACAGCAGGTTTCGCCACTTGCTGTTAACAGGTGTTATGGCCCTTTTCGACTTTGTGGCGGCTGCGGGAAGCGGGAAATTGATCCAGGTTAACTTATTTTATTACCTGGGGGGGTCTTGCGGCGCTCGAAAACCTGTTTCTCCTCCGGTGCTGTTGACAGGTTTTGGTAACTTCGTTACATTTTTCGCTCCTCCATTCATATTCGGCTGAGAAAAAAATCTGGATGGATCTAATTTAATTCGCTTCGTTTCTCTAAACTAAGCGATAAACTTGGTTTCCCTTAGTATTGCAAAAAAAATTTAAATTTCCAAAGTGTGCATCGCCTACACGTGTTACAAAAATCTTGAAAATTTTTAATATATTTCAAAATTTGCAATAAATTGGCGTGTCCAGTGTGGCTACGTCATTGAGTTATAATTTCCTTCTTCGATGCGAAGTAAATATAAATCGGCTGAATACGAATTTCGGTTGTCGCTGTCTTCTTTTGTAAATATCCTTAATTGAGCTATTTAAGGTCTTGTGAAAGTGAAGTTAATTTTTTTCTTTGTTAAGTGTATAGTTCTGAGTTCATTAAATCATTTGGATAGATTCCAACATCTAGGTAAGTGGTACCATTTTAAATTACTATTTCCTTACTTTAGCTATTGCCAATTTGTTTCAGCTTTTCTTCGAAAAAAGGTCCCCACGAAGATGATAGTCGATTCTCCAGCCCAAATACAACTAAACCATACTAGGTATTACCTGGAATAGCGGATATTTGCAGCATCAACGGTTCGATAATAGAACAGAATGTTCATCACGACAGATAACACTTAATTTCTTTCTTTCTTACTCATTTACAACTATCTAGATATTCGAGTATACCGGAACCGTAACAATTCATTATTACAAAAGTAAAAATTTTCTATTCTATTACATAGTTTAAAAACATGTATTATTAAAAAATAATTAATCACTATTAAAAAAGTACAAATAAATTATTTATTATCACTTCTATTATCTAGTAAAAATTATTATTTCCTAACTACGAGCCTTCGTTTTATTTTCTAACAACGATAATTATAGAAATTAAATCTAATTTTTTAAAATAAAATTTTTCCCGCTTTCAGTGTTTTGACTTATGTTATCTTTGTATTTGCATGTCCCTAAAATTTCTAAATTATGTTCCTCTCAATGCAGATCATGTAGCTTGATTTGATTCTTAGGTAACTGTTTAGGTAACCTAGTGTACCGTTTTCGCTAATGTCCCAAAAAATTCGAACTCAATAATTCTACTAACACGGTGACATGCAATAAAAACATACTATTGGAGCTCAAATTTAAATTTTTCAGAGAATCGAAAGAATTTCCGAATACTAAATCAATTTTATTATTAGCTAAATTTAAGGGTTTCAAATTTTTCAACTAAAAAGAAAAATTTGCAGACACTCTTTAAATAAAATAATTGTTAATTAACGACGTCTCTAATTTCTTGTTTCTTAACCAGAAATTACCGCAGAATGTTATAAAATTAGTTATGATAGATCCAATATCTTGATCTATTTTAAATATTTGGAAACGAAGAACAGAAAGTCTGTTATACGTTTAATAAAGCTCTGTTAGCTTTTCCATGCACTGAAAAGAATTTTTAGAGAAAGGTTTTCAGACAACCTTAAAATTTGCTTAGATCTGTACCAATGGCGGCTTCATGCAAGCTTACGCCAAACATTTCTACTCACACCATTGTGCCCTCCTAATTATTAAAGTTTCCCAATTTTATAAAAAAGAATATTTAAGATGATGCATAGAATAAATCATATACTTTAACGGTGATGTATAGGTATGCAACTTGAGCGCCATCCATTTTAAGCGCTAATTGCTTCGGCAGGTGAGTGGTTACACAATCCTTAGCAATAATTTGATATTGTACCCATTTTCCTGCAATTATTTCAAAATTGATCATTGTCGTAATGGGTGCATTATGCAATTTAAACGGAAGCATTTTTCTAATTCATAAGCAAATTATCTTGAAATTTTTACAATTAAACATTCCATTTATACTTATAAATGGAAGTAATTGAAAGGTCAAACTTAAGACAGCTGTTCATTCTGATCTAAATATAATTCTCGAAGTAAATGAGCTTTAAATTTGTCTTCCCTGAACTTCAATCTTTTAAGTTTTTTAGCAAATTCGCTGATGCTTACTTACTTTTATACATGTGCGTTCTTCTAAAGGGGTTTAAGCTTTCGGAAAGCTTTGACTTTGGTAATGTGAAAATAAAACAAAAGTTTATGAAGGTCTGGGTCTCCATAGCTGAATTGAAATAAAATTAAAGTCATGTACACTAAAAGCATTTTTAATTAACTGATAGACCACCTCGTTGGGGTGTCTATCCTCTTCATTACATTCGTTTGAGCTTAATAATTACTATCCGGGCCTTTCTCTGCCAGTCACTTCAGCAATAATTACAATATAATACTAACATAAATCTGTTTGATTAAAAAATAATTTTGCTGTTTATTCATGCAAATTAATATTAAAGACTTTCTCTATATCAGTTTGTGTCATTAAAACCAGAAAAACAGGTGGGCCTGGTTTCTTGAGATCTTGTCGAGCGGTACTTCATTAAAACTTACAGCCATTTAACTTTTCGGATTACCCCAATCAGTCGAACATGAATGAGATGACTGGTGAGGTTGGGTGCAATACGCCTTAACCAGGGACTTAGAAGAAGATTGTTGACATGCATCCAAAGTGGCGGTGGACATTTGGAACAGCTTTTGTGACTTATCAAGATTAATTGTAATTATTTTTAAATTCAATAACTTAGAATTAATTTGAGTTTAATTTCTTTAATTTGTTGATTTTTATACTACTCTCCGATAGGATTTCTACGTCTAAATGTCTACGTATTTTCTCTACGTGAACATGTTGCACCTTTTCAGAAAGTTAATATGGTGGGCAATCTAATAAAAATAAAAAAGGCGTGTACAGTTACATGCATTTCGGAGAAAATTTGGGAAAATACTGAAGTTTAGGTAATCGCAAACCATTTTTTAGATTAACATTGTTGACAATTTTGAAAAGGTCATTGGGATAGTAGTTTTTAGCGTTTATATCTTTATGTTGAGTAGATCAAAAGATAAAAATAAAAGAGTAATGTGCGTACCATGAAAAACTTAAATTTATGAATCACCCTGTAAATCTCAAACGCCCCCTGCCATACAATTTTTTGTTTGTCTAGTTGAGGTCTATCACCCTACTCATTTTATCTTGATCTAAGGGAATGGTGCAGCAGCCATAAAAGAATTCTACAGAATATACAGACTGACGAGAGGGACCAAGAATCAGAGGGAATAAAATTTTGAGGGAGGTGGAGGAAATGAAATAGTGATTCACATACTTTTTCCTTCAAGGTAAACATACTCTCTGAGGCATCAAAGTTCTTTGACCCCATGGGTTTTCACAAACTATTATAAAGGCGTATTTGATGTTCCAGGAGTTACAGCAATACGAATTAAAAAGGGAAGATAAATTAACGAATTATCATGGAGTTGACAAGAGTATAAAATGAATCTCCTCCTTAGAAAAAATATCAATACTTCACTAGTTTAACACTAATCTAAGTCCATGCGAATTATATGACTTTTCTGATGCATTAGAAAACGCTTACGTAGCTGTTTGAGATGGCTCCTAATCGCAAGAAGACGTCCCTACCCCGGGTAGAGCTTTGTGCCGCTCTTCAACTAACGAAACTCATGCAAAAGTTCATGTACGCAATGAACATTCCATTAGCAAAGAAGTATGCTTAGCCCGACTCAGAAACAGCCCTCGCTTCGCTACAATCAGTATGGCAACACAGCACCTGGTGTAATGTCAAGTACTAGGATAACCCAGCAGACTGCGCCTCACGAGGCCTACATCCAACAGAGCTAAATAATCGTCTTTCGTGATGGCATGGCCCGTATTGGCCAAGAAATATCCAACTCATCTGTGAGCAGAAACCAATACCAACCACTCAAGAAGAAACGAAGAAGTCTACATTCTCATTGAACACAGTCTTAAACAGTAATCTTATCACAGATATAAAATAGTTTTTAAAAAAAAAGTTGAACCGACTTCACAAAAAGCGCTAAAAAGCATAAAATAATTTTTAATTTTATATCTATTATGTAGTAAATACTCAAATCCATAACGCACGTAAATATCCGTCGTGACCTACCACAAATTGCACTTTGCAATTTGCGGTAAACGTAAACAAAGCCAGGCAGTAGAGCCAAATTACGGCACTCAAGTTTCATGTCAGAACAACGTAAACAAACAATGAACCAAAGCTCTGACTGACGTGAAAGTTCATCGCGCAGCAAAAAGAAGCACGCGAGCAATTGATATTTACAGGTGAATGCATTGGATATGAGTATTTAGTACATTAAGTGTATTTAGAGTAATTACCAATAATGTGAGTATTTAGCAATAACTTGCGTACTTTGCAATAATTTGAATATTTAGTAATAATGATAACCTATTAAGTTATGTTAGCTAATAAGTACTTTTGAACTTAGGTAGTAAGCAAAAATTCTGTATAAATATAGTATGCTAATTGAATAAATAAGATTAGTCGAGAATTCGTCTTTGGATTAGGAGTTAAAGCTTAATTAAGCTGCTCCTTGTATAATCTATTAGTTTTGGAGTTAACGCTAATTTAGCTGCTCCACTGGAGTTAAAGCCTTTCGGCTGCTCCAATGTATATCTACTCGCTGAGAAACTACACCGCCAAAGAAACATCTACCACATGGTGACCGTGATATTTTAACAAGCAGTTTTACCAGATGTCGACCGTGACATTTTAACCTGCAGTTTCGAAGTTCGCGATATTTTAGCCTGCAATTTTTAAGAAGACAGCAAATAGACATCTTTTATGGCAGATACGTTAAGAAGACCGTGACATAGAGCCGAAGCAAACTACATGACGAATTCTACGAAGACGTATAGTACCGTGACGATTTAGCCTGCAAATTTGTTATCACCGTGACATCTAACCGAAGCAGAAGATTATTCCCCGACATGAAGCTCTAAATTCCAAGAAGACCAGGACGCTGTAAAATAATAGCAACAATACAACGCGATAGTTAACTGAAGGCTTTACGGACCGTAGGAATCTCCACTTTAGATCTCATGTCAGGCTTTCACCAAATTTCGCTAGAAGAACACTCGAGAAAGTTCACCGCTTTCTCCACAAACCAAGGGCATTACCAATATACGCGACTTCCTTTCGGACTCAATATAAACCCAAATAGTTTTCAACGAATGATGGCTATCGCCATGGCGGGTTTAACCCCAGAAATAACATTCCTATATATTGACGATATAATCGTTATAGGATGCTCCCAGTCGCATCACCTTAAAAATTTAATAACAGTATTTAAAAGACTACGCGAACGCAATCTCAAATTAAACCCTGAAAAATGTAAGTTCTTCCAGACAGAAGTCACTTATTTAGGACATCAAATATCGGCCCAAGGCATCAAACCGGATAGCTCAAAATATGAAGCTATAAAAAACTACCCTGTACCGAAAAATGCAGAGGAAGTAAGACGCTTCGTTGCATTCTGTAACTATTACAGACGTTTCGTCCCAAATTTCGCAAATACTGCATAACCCTTGAATAACTTACTCCGTAAAAATATCAAATTCGAGTGGACCAACGCACATCAGCAAGCGTTCAACACCCTAAGAAATAGCCTAATGTCACGTACGATACTACAACACCCTGACTTTGGGAAACCCTTCATAATTTCAACCGATGCATCAAAAGATGCATGCGGAGATATTTTGTCGCAAAATACCGATGGAAAGGAACTGCCAATCGCATACGCAAGCAAAACTTTTTCCCCTGGAGAAAAAATAAATCTACTATAGAAAAAGAACTTGCAGCGATTCACTGGGCGATAACGTACTTCAAACCGTACGTTTACGACAGAAGATTTTGAGTAAAAACAGACCACCGGCCACTAGTGTACCTGTTTGGAATGAAAAATCCCTCATCAAAACTTACACGGATGAGGTTAGACCTGGAAGAATTCGACTTCGAAATTGAATATATGAAAGGAAAAGAAAACGTAGGACCAGATGCTTTGTCAAGAATAAAAGTTGACATAAATGACTTGAAGGAAATTAATATAATGCGAATGCAAACCCGCGCAATGACAAATTAAATTAATAAAGAAACAAAAAGCGCTGAAGATAAAGAGATACGAACACTTACCGGACCTAATATTAAAAACCTGTAGCTACAAATCTAAAATTGAATTAAAAGTTATGCGCAAAAATAAAATAATATATAAGCGGTATATAAAAACATACACCCAGTCAGTAGAACCAGCATTAGTGCAGGTATTCGAAATACTGGAAAATGATGTTATTAAACAACTTCAGACTTCGACTCTGAAGCTTTCTGCAGAAAGTGAAATATTTAAATTAATCAGTATAACCGCATTTAAAGAATTAGGCAGCCAAAAATTAAAAGAAGTAAATATTCAAATATATAAACCACAGAGATTTATCTCAGATAAAGAGGAAGTCCAGGAAATACTGCACAATTTTCATTCAACGCCGACTGGAGGGCATATAGGACAGTAAAGGATGTTTAACAAACTCAAAGAGCTATATAGATGGAGCAAAATGAGAAAAACTATAGCGAAATACGTAAATAAATGCGAACTTTGTGCGAAAAATAAGTATCAGAAATGCAACAAAGAAGTAATACAAATCACAACAACACCAGTGAACACATTCGATATAGTATCTATAGATACGGTAGGACCATTCACTAAAACACCAAGCGGCAACCGTTACGATGCAGTGCGATCTTAGTAAGTACATCGTGATAATCCCAACAAAAGACAAGGAAGCAAACACTATCGCTCACGCAATAGTCAATGGGTTCATATTAACCTACAGGCCGATGACCAAAATCAAATCGGATTTGGGAACAGAATATAAAAATCAGATTTTCACGGAAATATGTAAAATTTTGAAAATTAAACAACTGTTTGCAACGGCAGCACACCCAGAAACTACTTCTTACTACGCATTCTGCTACAATACCACACCAAGCACCGTGCATGGATACACGCCATTCGAGCTAATTTTCGCTAAAAACGTCAGTATTCCATCAGAACTCTTTACTAGTCAACCAGACCCGGTATATAATTATGATTTGTACAGTAAGGAAGTAAAATTCAGACTACAGAATGCACTAAATAAAGCAAAACAATACTTAGAAGCTTCAAAACAATCAAGAAACGAGACAAGCAAAACTGAATGTAACCCGCTAACATTAAAAATAGGCGACCAAGTATTATTAACAGTCCAAAATAGAAAGACATTAGATCCTTTATACAAAGGACCATATAAAGTAATTGAATTGGACACTGTAAATTGTATTATAGAAGATGAAAATAAGAATAGATCTAAGGTACACAAAAATAGATTAAGAAAAATGCTTGAATAAAAAAAAACTAGATAATTGTATAATGTATTAAAGAATAATTACGTAAATTGGACTAAGAAAAATAATGTAATTAAAAAAAAAAAATTTTTTAATACTTCTTTTGTATAACGTAATTGTAACCATCTGATATGCTAAGAAAAATATGAAATTCGAGACTAAGGAAAATAAGTAAAATACGTACATAAAAATGTAAATAATCCATAACAATTGATATAGGCAAACTATTGACTAGTATAGTAATAGCAAAAAAAAAATTTAAGAACATTAAATTCCAATATTCGTTTAATTTTTTTTTTCCCAAAGGGGGTAGGTGTGGTAAATACTCAAATCCATAACGCACGTAATTATCCGTCGTGACCTTTGCGGTTGACCGTCGTGCAATTTGCGGAAAACGTAAACAAAGCCAGGCAGTAGAGCCAAATTACGGCACTCAAGTTTCATGTCAGAACAACGTAAACAAACAATGAACCAAAGCTCTGACTGACGTGAAAGTGCATCGCGCAGCAAAAAGAAGCACGCGAGCAATTGATATTCACAGGTGAATGCATTGGATATGAGTATTTAGTACATTAAGTGTATTTAGAGTACTTACCAATAATGTGAGTATTTAGCAATAACTTGCGTACTTTGCAATAATTTGAATATTTAGTAATAATGATAACCTATTAAGTTATGTTAGCTAATAAGTACTTTTGAACTTAGGTAGTAAGCAAAAATTCTGTATAAATATAGTATGCTAATTGAATAAATAAGATTAGTCGAGAATTCGTCTTTGGATTAGGAGTTAAAGCTTAATTAAGCTGCTCCTTGTATAATCTATTAGTTTTGGAGTTAACGCTAATTTAGCTGCTCCACCGGAGTTAAAGCCTTTCGGCTGCTCCAAGGTATATCTACTCGCTGAGAAACTACACCGCCACAGAAACATCTACCACATGGCGACCGTGATATTTTAACAAGCAGTTTGACCACAATTACGACATTTTGAAGTCGGTGCAAATTAAAGAAACCAAACAACTACAACAAAAGTATTTAATCGTCCTTCCTTTTGATCACGTGAGCTGAAACGTTCAGGTGGAATTACGTAAATTTTCAATTGTGGTTCTGTGGTTGTTTTATTTGTTTAATTTGCACCGACTTCAAAATGTCGTAATAGATATAAAATTAAAAATTATTTTATGCTTTTTAAGGCTTTTTGTGAAGTCGGTTCAACTTTTTTTTCAAAAACTATTTTATTTTACACTTTTTAGTGTCTTCGACTCTATACAACGAAAAGAACCATCCAAATCGGTCCACGCGTTAAAAGTTAGTTATAACCCCCTACCCCACCCCCATTCCACTAAACTTTTTTCTCATGGTATCAATCAAGGAACATACTCTACCGAACAGGAAAGGAATCACCGAAATCGATCAACGCATTACGAAGTTACTACCCCTCCCCCACCACCACCATAGGACCAAATTATTCTCCTATTAGCAATGGGGGATCACACTCTATACAACAGCAAAAGAACCATCCAAATCGGTCCACGCGTTATAAAATTAGTTTCCACCCCCCATCTCCCAACCCAACCACAACAACAATTTTTTTTTCTCGTGGTATCAACCAGGGAGCATACTCTACCCAAAAGAAAAAGAAATATCCAAATCGCTCCACGCGTTACGAAGTTAGACTACTCCTCCCCTCGCCCAACCCCTACCATGGGACAAATTATTCTTCTATTAGCAATGGGTGATCACACTCTATACAACAGCAAAAGAACCATCCAAATCGATCCACGTGTTACAAAGTTAGGTTCCACCCTCCCCCCCCCCCCCCACCACAGCAACATTTGTTTTCTCGTAGTATTTTGTGCGTTATGTGCTTTCCGCGAAGCGCATAAATTATGCTAGCTTCATTGGAGAAGGGGTGGGTTTTCTTAAAGTTTTTGGGCGCCACGTGGTTTTAGAGTCCACGAACTCAAATGTGTGAACAAAATAAAAGAATATCTCCGATCAATTCAATTTAATGAAAACAAATATTGCAAAAATAACTAGCACTATATTTAACAAAATTTCACTTAATTTTTTTTTTTTATTAAATCGCATGAATTTTCCTATCCACAAAACTAAATTTTGAATCTATTTGATCACTTATATCAATTATCTATATTTATATTTTACCCGAGTAACTTCGCACGATACACTAATACCATAAACTCATAATAACACCGACCAATTTTTAACTAATATTCAATTAGCAATTTTTCGTTTTATTTATTTTAATATTTAGCAAAAGAAAACCAAAAAAAAAAAAAATCAAATTTAAATTAAAAAGGTGTACTCATCTTTTGGATTCCCAACTCCTCCTTTTACTCTAATTCTTTCTTGCGTCCTTTCCTCTGCAGGCTCCTCTGTATTTTCTTCCCTTGATTAACTTTTTAACTTTTTTCCACTGTTTAACTCTTCCCTACTTTTCCAAAAATTTGCACCAGACTGACCGCTTCACATACCAAAGGGGTTGGTTAAATAGCAAATGTGCCCCTATTATGACATTTTCCTCATGAATCGGTTGAACTTTTCCCAATCGGTTTATACTTTTATTAATTAAATTCCTTTTCCTTATCTTAAGTTCATCTACGGAATCCAGGTTTCATTTCTGCATACTTGGAAAAATTTTTAAATGTTGGAAAAAATGCGAATTTTAACTCCAAAGTTTCATCTGACATTCGGGTGCACGTGTCTCCAAATTTGTTAATAATATTATTTCATGGCGGCGTGTATAACCAACCTATACTTTGGGTTACAGTCAGTCCGGAAAAGTCGTTCGTTATTTCCGGAAATTAAAGTTTCGTGTAATATTCTCGGTTGTTTTGTGTTGAGGTTAGAAATTGGCATTCGTTGATTTTCCGTCGCAATAGGAGAGAAAATCCAAAAGGTAAGGCTTGTAAATTAATTTATCTTATACAACTACTAATATTCGTGGGTAAAATTGCTAATTGTTTTCTTTTCTTTCCTTTTTTTTTTTTTTTAGCAGTTCCGTAGATTCATGAGCAGTTCCGTCGAGCTTACATTATCTTCACAAGTAAGTAAATTATTCCTAAATATCCTTATCCTTAACTACTAAATTTCCAATTACTACTAATTTCTCTTACAATTCGAGCTTTATTTTAATTCATTAATTAGGAATCCTGCCTCTATACCTATCTTTACTTCTAACTGATATAATTGCATACTTTACTCATCAGCCTTATCCTATCTATCCTAATTCATTCATTAATTATTAATCCTGCATCTATGTATACCTATCTTTTCTTCTAATTCAATATTTTACTCATCAGCCTTATCCTATCTTTCCTAATTCATTCATTAATTAACAATCCTGCATCTATGTATACCTATCTTTTCTTCTAACTAATATAACTCAATATTTTATTCATCTACCTTATCCTATCTATTCTAATTCTACTCCTATTCTATTTTCATTACAGCTTCTCTTCGTCGCAGCAACTCCAATCACGGGGTTATTTAGAAAAGATCGATCTGACTGTCGCATCTTCGGCCATGTATTATATATATACATTCAGGTACATTACATCATTAATTGCATTCGTAACTCGTTCAGTAACCTTCGCCTTTTCGCGATGTTTTCTTACAGCACATCAGTGGAAGTTTCAAGGTACTTTATGGTGACAATGCCTTATTCTTTTGGATTACGGACTTTTGGGTAACTTGTTCTTGGATACTCATTATGGTAAGGAAAATTCTAGGTGAGGATTCTTTTAGGGACTTCACATCAGCGTCATCATGGGTCTTCTTCATCTTTAGTGCGGTTATTTCCGGAAGGAGGGACCTCCTTGAGATTATGCTCCTCCACCAGGTAAGTAGGACCTTTGAGTGCTTCCTGTAAGTAAAATTAATTTCTCTTGCAGCATTATTCTCATTTTTATTTGCGGACAGATCACCACAAAGGTAAGTGTAACTAACTTTGGTTTTCTTTTGCTTATTCTATTTTCCTTTTCAGTTCTCAGCAACCGCGCTAATTGTGGACGTAACATTCCCTCCCTTTCCTCCAAGAGATTTTCCCAAAATCTCCTCTTGGATTTAACGACTTCTTACCTTAAACCCGACTGTTCCTATACTACACATGTAGGTATACAATAAAGAAAAGGGTCGATAAACTAATCGTTATCTCGAAAATCACCATAATAAATCTTAAGGTCCTTTGAATGCCAAATTCCCGAATTTTTACCAGTACCATCTTTCAACTCGTATGTCCACGGGGATATAATTCTCGTTACTTTAAAGGGGCCTATATACTTCGGTGCAAGCTTTGCCGTGAAAAACTCCGCCGCATCCGATAACACATAATTCTTACGTAAAACAAGGTCATTTACTAGGAACTTTTGATCCCTTCTTCGGAGATCGTACCTACGTTTCCCTACTTCTGCTGCTTTTAGCAACCTATCTCTCACATCCTTCCTAACATCTTCCAATGCACGTGCTCGTGTTATCGCATCGAAAGGTTCTCCGCTGTTTTCCTTGTTATGGTCTTTACCGTACATGACCATTTGCTTCCCAAAGTTTATGAAGTACGGCGTTAACTGCATTGCCTCATGCGTCGATGTGCGCAAAGCACATGCTATCTTGGCCAAATATTGATCCCACTTCCTGTGGTTTTCAGATACATATGCCCGTAACATTGATTTGACCACCTGGTTAGTGCGCTCTACTGGGTTAGCTTGGGGATGGTAAAAGGCTGTATAATGTATCTCTGCTCCGTACCCGACGCATAGTTTCGTGAATTCTTTACTCTTGAATTGACTACCATTATCGCACACTATCACCTTAGGAACTCCAAAAAGCAAGAACACAAATTCTTCTAAAGCATGGCAGACGGATGTTGCGTTAGCTGTTCTCAGCGGAAATAACATAGGGAACTTGCTAAACTGGTCTATTACGGTTAAAATATACTTATACCCTTTGGACGAACGTGGTAAAGGACCGATGAAATCGATGTTTATAGATTTCCACGGCTTACTATATATTTTCCGAGTAGCCATGAGACCTCCGGGTTTCTTAAGATCAGGTTTAATAGCTTGGCAAATCTGGCAGTGTTTTACATATCTGGCTACGTCAGCCTTCATCTTAGGCCAATAGAATCGTTGGGATAACCTATCGAATGTTTTCTGTACTCCGCGATGTCCTGATGTCGGAATATCATGTGCTCTGGACATTAAGCCCTTTCGTTCGCTCTTCGTGACAACTTCTTTCCATGTATCAGCACTTGTAGCTAGATCAGGATACTGAGGACGACAATGTCTCCACAATACGTTGTTTTCAAATCGCCAATCAGGATATTTTGAAGGCGTCTTATTGATCTTATCAACCATGTTATCGTACCATTTATCTCTCTTCTGCTCTACGTTCATGCAGTCAACCACAGGGACTGATCGGGACAGTAAGTCCGGTAATAAATGTTCCTTCCCTTTGCGGTGAATAATTGTGTAATTATATTGCTGCAATCGCATTGCCCACCGTGCTAACCTTCCCGTAGGATCCTTCAAGTTTTGCAGCCACACCAAGGACGCATGATCCGTAACAACTGTGAACGTGGAACCCTCTACATACGGCCGCAATTTCTCGATGGCCCACAACACCGCTAAGCATTCTCGTTCCGTCGTTGAGTAATTCCTCTCACATCTGTTAAGGGATCTGCTTAAATACGCTACGACTCTATCAATTCCATTAATCTGTTGGGTCAGAACAGCACCCAATCCATATCCTGATGCATCAGTATGAATTATAAATGGCTCCTCGAAATTCGGGCAGTTTAAAATAGGTGGGAGAATCCTTAACTCTTTTAAAAGCCTTTTCACATTCGGCACTCCAGAGGAATTTCTTTTTCTTCTTGAGAAGCTCGGTAATTGGTGCAATCAAAGCTGAAAAATTTTGCACAAAACGTCTGTACCAGACCACTACACCAATAAACCTTCGTACCTCTGACACATTCTTTGGAGTAGCGATATTTAAGATGCATTGGACCTTCTCCGGATCTACCTGCAAGCCGTTTTCACCAACAACGTATCCTAAATACTTCAACTCAGCTCTACAAAATTCACATTTATCAAAATTTAGGACTAAACCGGCTTCGTGAAGTTTATCGAGAACAGTTTTAAGTACTGCTTTGTGGTCTTCGAAGCTTTGGGTTACGATAATAACGTCATCCAAATAGACAAAAACTTTACTTTCTAGATCCCCTGATAATACTTGGTCAATCAGCCTCTGCCATGTTGCTGGAGAGTTGCTTAGGCCGAATGGCATCCGTCGAAACTGAAATAGGCCCCTACCCGGCACCGTAAAGGCAGTATATTGCTTGGAATTTTCTTCAAGTGGGACTTGCCAAAATGCTGACTTAATATCTAATGATGTCATATACTTTGCATCTCGCAGTTTGTCTAGTGTCGCAGATACATAAGGCAACGGATATGCGTCTTTCTTCGTAACCTTGTTCAACTTTCTGAAATCGACGCAAAAGCGATAGGTGCCATCCTTTTTCCTTACCATGACTACTGGAGATGCCCAAGCACTAATAGATGGCTCGACAACCCCTAGTTCAATCATTTTATCCAGTTCCTCATAAATGGCCCTTTGAATCGCGGGCGACACCGGGTAATACCGTTGTTTAATAGGTGTTGCATCTGTCTCAATCTTGTGGGTAAACTGTTTTGCACACCCGAGTCCAATGCCCATCTTAGCTTTAGATTGATCGACAATCGCCTCGAGCTCAGTTTTTTCCTGTGCGGTGAGCTTTGATTGACATTGCAGGGCGTTGACTTGTAAGGTGTCATTCGTATCAGCAAAATCCCAAGAATTTCGTTCGAAGTTGGCATGAATTCGCATATCTCTCCAAAAATCAATGCCCAAAATAATAGTGTGTGGCAGATCGGGTAATACTAAGACATCGCAAACCTGAACTTTATTTTCCAGCATAATCGGCAAACTCATTTCCCCAAGAACATTTACCGAATCTCCATTCGCCAGGCTAACTACTTTTGCATTCGTCGTTCTAGTCTCTAATAACATTTTGTTAAGCAAGTTAAATCCAGGCCCACCGATAATCGTTCTAGAGGCACCAGAGTCCAGTAATCC
This sequence comes from Leptarthrus brevirostris, assembly GCA_964036015.1. Classification (NCBI taxonomy): domain Eukaryota; kingdom Metazoa; phylum Arthropoda; class Insecta; order Diptera; family Asilidae; genus Leptarthrus; species Leptarthrus brevirostris. The sequence continues at coordinate 99,463,933 of OZ038371.1, read as the reverse complement.
CAAAAATTTTACCCCAAAAATAGACACTACCAAGTGAGGGCGTACATCGTTTTCTGTCTCAGCAAAAACGTAATCCACCAGTGTGTGAAGATCCCCTCTCTTAACTTTAACAAACTTCCTTGCTAACTTTTTAGGATTACTAATATCAGCGGCCCTTGACGGATTACTCGATTCGCCGCCTACATTCGAGCTCCGTTGCCGTTTCCCGAAGATGACGATTCCCGAATTGGTGTGTTTTTATTACAGTTGGGACATCTACTACGAATCATTCTTGGTGCACCACAGCCGAAGCAACACAAGCTACGCCTACAATATCTCGCCATATGGCCCTTTTGGCCACACTTAAAACACTTTGGCAGATTTTCGCGAGGGTTAGAATGGGACACCATTGAAACAGTACTTTGCTCGGTCGCGACATAGGCCAAATCCGGTTCTAAGAGTTGATTGCCTCGTTTTGTGGGAGGGGGTACAAAGGCTTCCACCGATGTTCTCACAGACTCTAGTTGTCTCCCCAATTCTACAAGTTGGTGAATTGTATTAATTTCCGTAAGCCCCAACTGAGCCTGATAAAAGGGAGCTATATTACGCTTTAACACTTTCAATTTTTCGGCTTCTGTTAAAGGATCAGTAAGACGGCCAAACATATTCGCCATCATCGCAACGTATATTCCGATCGACTCATCTTTTCCTTGCGTCCTTCTCTTGATCTCTTCAATAAGACGATCATCGTAATCCGACGGTAAAAATTCTTTCTTTAGTTCTCTTACCAGATCCGACCAGGAATGGAAATTAATTTTATTTGCTCGGTACCAGACAAGTGCTTTACTAGTAAATAAATCTAAGGCCGAACGAAATAACTGGCTCTTCGTAATTCCTCGTGCTTCTGCTAATTCATTTACCCTTTCCAAGAACGAATTTACGGATTGCGTTTGTTCTCCAGAGAATTTCACCTCCCATTTATGTAGAAGGACTCGTGGACGACGTGCACTCGTTAAAACTGTTACGTCCTCCGCTGCATCTGAATACTCGTCTTCGTCGTCACCGTCTGCCTTCAATTGAAGATTTCCCAGTGAGATAAGTAATTCACCTCTTATTTGGGCTTTCTGCTTCTTCTGTTCCTCATCCTCCGTTTTAACACGATTTTGCCTAGCTAAAGCCCACTCTATCTTTGTCAAAACCTTTGCATATTCAGAAGAACTGGAGTCCCCTTCAAAAGCATTCATAAGTTCCTTGATCTCTTCTACCTTTCGGTTTAGTGTTTGAAGGTCTTGCTCGACAGTAAACGGATACGGACTTATCAATGTTGACTTGCCCTCCTTTTCTACTTTTAAGACAGCTCGCAGGGCGGAACGCATATCGTCCACCTTCCCTACAGCTAAACCTCGGATTGTCAACTCGTAACTAAGTTCTTCCTGATTGAGTCTATTAATCTCCATATTTTTATCTTTGGCTTTGCAGTAAAGTCGCACGGGTGCAATGAATAAAGCAAAAACGGAACTTAATTTAAAATCTAACCGATTAAAACTACACAATAGATCCGATACGGGAGCGTCTTTTCTCACCTTAAGCTCACGACCTCTCAAATAGTGGTAAGATTGACTGCGAATTACAACAACTTCACTAAGTCCCCACTAACAACCATCAAGGACTACCTTTTGAAACAAAAGAAACTGCAGCGAAATACCAAAATAAGGATTATACAAACCAGGGATTAGCTTAATGAGCTAACCCTATATCTTATATAAAATGCGCTTTGTTTTAACCCGGGATCATATTCTTAATAATAACAAAATAAGGTAAAATATGTCTTCCAAATATCTATTGAGTGTTACATATGTACATAAGGAAAGAAAAAGTAAAAAAAAAGATAGCCCGATAGAAATTTTCGTAGTCACTCGCGATGAAAGATGGTACAAATTTTCCGATATCTACGCTTTTGTATCTACAAAATCAATCCCCGTAATATTAACGCATTGTATGTCACTTCATTTTTATTTATAAGACTTCTTATTACCTATGTATGTCTCTTTTCTCTAATTATCTATCCATGCGTGCGTTAGTTAAAGAAGTAAAATAATTCACAACCAATGTTGCACAAAAAAAGAATCCCACTCATAAATATTCGATTGAAACTTCCAGAGAAAAGAGAGATTCCAAATATAAACAATAATTTTGTCAACTTTCCGACAACACATCAATGAAGTAATCAACTGTAAGGAGAACTGTAAGGAGAATTCATTTATGAAAACTAGGTCAGAACTTGTACTAGGTCATGGTCAATGAACTAGAAATCAATTCACGTTAAAGAGTCTCTTTCTCTTATCATCACTCCATCTGTTCCGATGAATTCCCCTTATCAATGAACTGATCGAAATTTCTCAATGAATCTCTCAACTTTGCTAGTACAACTGATCGTGCGTATTTTACAAATGACGGTATAAACCTCCCGCGTGGTCGCAAAAATCTTTGATATCGTGTCGAGAAATTAAGTTTTGTGATTGTTTAAAGTGATCGTGACCGAATACGGAAATTAAGTGGAAACAATTAGTGGCAAAAAAAAAATTATTTAAGTGCAATTTTGCTGACAAACTGTGAATATCGGTGACTAAAAAGAAATTATAAATTGATATGAAGTGTTTATATTTCTAGCAATTTAATTAAAAGTAACTAAAGAAATAAAGGTAATTAAAGAAATATCAATTTAATTAAAGTTAAAGGAAAGTGGATGGTGCAAGGAAAGCCAATATTAAAGTGGGTTTTGTGTATCAAAAAAAATATCAAAAAGAAATATATGTGTGCTATAATAATTTCAAATTATGCCAAATCTAATTAAACTTGTGCCTGCTAAAAGTTGAAAAAAAAAATTTTTTAATAAAAGCTGAAATAAAATGTTAGTGGAATTTTACAAGATGGCTGCTGTGCAAATAGAAGAGGTATGTGTGTTTCATATAAAAATCCGTTCCGCCATTTTATTTCACTAGGAACGCCCACTTAAGTTTCGTTCAAATATAAAATAAATTTATTTCCCCTTTTCTGCAAAAACAACACTTCCTCAGTTAAATTTCCAGCTCTCAGCTACTTCTCTCAAACAGCTGTAATCAAAAATGTTGCAAAACACTATTTCGTCATTTGAGCGGCAACAAGATTTTACTGATTTTTTTACTGATTTCTTCGAATGGATGATTTAAATTATGTAATTAATGTTGGTAATTTACCCCTTAAGGCCCCACGTTGGGCGCCAAGTTGTTATGTGCTTTCCGCGAAGCGCATAAATTATGCTAGCTTCATTGGAGAAGGGGTGGGTTTTCTTAAAGTTTTTGGGCGCCACGTGGTTTTAGAGTCCACGAACTCAAATGTTGCCGACTCAAAGTGAACAAAATAAAAGAATATCTCCTATCAATTCAATTTAATGAAAACAAATATTGCAAAAATAACTAGCACTATATTTAACAAAATTTCACTTAATTTTTTTTTTTTATTAAATCGCATGAATTTTCCTATCCACAAAACTAAATTTTGAATCTATTTGATCACTTATATCAATTATCTATATTTATATTTTACCCGAGTAACTTCGCACGATACACTAATACCATAAACTCATAATAACACCGACCAATTTTTAACTAATATTCAATTAGCAATTATTCGTTTTATTTATTTTAATATTTAGCAAAAGAAAACCAAAAAAAAAAAAATCAAATTTAAATTAAAAAGGTGTACTCATCTTTTGGATTCCCAACTCCTCCTTTTACTCTAATTCTTTCTTGCGTCCTTTCCTCTGCAGGCTCCTCTGTATTTTCTTCCCTTGATTAACTTTTTAACTTTTTTCCACTGTTTAACTCTTCCCTACTTTTCCAAAAATTTGCACCAGACTGACCGCTTCACATACCAAAGGGGTTGGTTAAATAGCAAATGTGCCCCTATTATGACATTTTCCTCATGAATCGGTTGAACTTTTCCCAATCGGTTTATACTTTTATTAATTAAATTCCTTTTCCTTATCTTAAGTTCATCTACGGAATCCAGGTTTCATTTCTGCATACTTGGAAAAATTTTAAAATGTTGGAAAAAATGCGAATTTTAACTCCAAAGTTTCATCTGACATTCGGGTGCACGTGTCTCCAAATTTGTTAATAATATTATTTCATGGCGGCGTGTATAACCAACCTATACTTTGGGTTACAGTCAGTCCGGAAAAGTCGTTCGTTATTTCCGGAAATTAAAGTTTCGTGTAATATTCTCGGTTGTTTTGTGTTGAGGTTAGAAAGTGGCATTCGTTGATTTTCCGTCGCAATAGGAGAGAAAATCCAAAAGGTAAGGCTTGTAAATTAATTTATCTTATACAACTACTAATATTCGTGGGTAAAATTGCTAATTGTTTTCTTTTCTTTCCTTTTTTTTTTTTTTTTAGCAGTTCCGTAGATTCATGAGCAGTTCCGTCGGGCTTACATTATCTTCACAAGTAAGTAAATTATTCCTAAATATCCTTATCCTTAACTACTAAATTTCCAATTACTACTAATTTCTCTTACAATTCGAGCTTTATTTTAATTCATTAATTAAGAATCCTGCCTCTATACCTATCTTTTCTTCTAACTGATATAATTGCATACTTTACTCATCAGCCTTATCCTATCTATCCTAATTCATTCATTAATTATTAATCCTGCATCTATGTATACCTATCTTTTCTTCTAATTCAATATTTTACTCATCAGCCTTATCCTATCTTTCCTAATTCATTCATTAATTAACAATCCTGCATCTATGTATACCTATCTTTTCTTCTAACTAATATAACTCAATATTTTATTCATCTACCTTATCCTATCTATTCTAATTCTACTCCTATTCTATTTTCATTACAGCTTCTCTTCGTCGCAGCAACTCCAATCACGGGGTTATTTAGAAAAGATCGATCTGACTGTCGCATCTTCGGCCATGTATTATATATATACATTCAGGTACATTACATCATTAATTGCATTCGTAACTCGTTCAGTAACCTTCGCCTTTTCGCGATGTTTTCTTACAGCACATCAGTGGAAGTTTCAAGGTACTTTATGGTGACAATGCCTTATTCTTTTGGATTACGGACTTTTGGGTAACTTGTTCTTGGATACTCATTATGGTAAGGAAAATTCTAGGTGAGGATTCTTTTAGGGACTTCACATCAGCGTCATCATGGGTCTTCTTCATCTTTAGTGCGGTTATTTCCGGAAGGAGGGACCTCCTTGAGATTATGCTCCTCCACCAGGTAAGTAGGACCTTTGAGTGCTTCCTGTAAGTAAAATTAATTTCTCTTGCAGCATTATTCTCATTTTTATTTGCGGACAGATCACCACAAAGGTAAGTGTAACTAACTTTGGTTTTCTTTTGCTTATTCTATTTCCTTTTCAGTTCTCAGCAACCGCGCTAATTGTGGACGTAACACAACCAAGCATCATATTCTACCTAATAGAAAAAGAATTATCCAAATCGGTCCACGCGTTACGAAGTTACTACCCCTCCCCCTCCCCCACCCCCACCATAGGACCAGATTATTCTCCTATTAGCAATGGGCATCACACTCTATATAACAGCAAAAGAACCATCCAAATCGGTCCACGTGTTACAAAGTTAGGTTCCACCCTCCCCCCCCCCTTCCACCACAGCAACATTTGTTTTCTCGTAGTATCAACCTGGGATCATAGTCTACTCAATAGAAAAACAATTATCCAAATCGGTCCACGCGTTACGAAGTTAGACTACCCCTCCCCCCCCCCCCACCCACACCTTTCACCATAGGACTAATTTGTTCTCCTATTAGCAATGAGGGATCATACTCTATACAACAGAAAATGAACCATCGAAATCGGACCACGCGTTACAAAGTTAGCTTCCACCCCCACCCCCACCCCCCTCCGCGCCAAAATTTTTTTCTCCTGGTATCAACCACGGAACATACTCTACCCAACAGAAAAAGAATTATCCAAATCGGTCCACGCGTTACAAAGTTAGACTACCCCTCCCCCCCCCCCTCCCCCCACCCTAGGCCATTTTTTTTTCTTCTATTAGCAATGGGGGATCATACTCTGTACAACAAAAAAAGAACCATCCAAATCGGACCACGCGTTAGAAAGTTAGGTTTCACCCCCACCCCCACTCCCACCCTACCAAAAATTTGACATGGTACCAATCGGTGAACATACTCTATCCAAAAAAAAAAGAATTATCAAAATCGGTCGACGCGTTACGAAGTTATGCCCGGTCAGACGCGTTACGAAGTTATGCCACGGTTGACGGTAATATGACCATTTACTCATACCGGAGTGGAATATTCTGGTCCAATATCTATCAGAGCAAGCAAAGTTCCTCGAACTAGAACCAATAAGTGATATATTGCAGTGTTTACTTGTTTGGCTAAAAAAGCCATATACACAGGCCGCAAACAATCTTAGGGTAAACGCCTTCATAGCTGCGTAGCTGATCGGAAGACGACGAATTCCACGTAAAATATACAGCGACAATGCAATCAACTTTGAGTCGGCTAGTAAAATACTGGGCAAGACCAGAGATGAGCTCAAGAAACAGCAACACAATCAAATATTTGAAGACCTAAAGAGCTATGATACGTAATCTAGGCCGCCCTCAGGGATGGATAATTGCACTTCGAACATCAACAACCAGTCGAGGTGGAAACTGCTTGACCATCTTAGCCAACAGTTTTGAAAGAAATGGTCCAGGGGATATTTACATCGACTCCAATTTAGACCAAGGTGGATACCTACAAATGATAATAAGTGATTTATATATATATATATATATATATATATATATATATATATATATATATATATATATATATATATATATATATATATATATATATATATATATATATATATATATATATATATATATATATATATACAGTTACTCACATATTCGATCGAATGAGAGCCATTCTTCAGGAAAACTTTTTGTCAAAAGTTATAATTACGCAGGATGAAAATTCTTGTTATAGAATTTATTGCAGCTATTAAAGCTGAGTACATTGCTGATAAGAAATTCTTGGAAAGAAAATTACCGTTATGCGAAATTTAATTTCTCATTTTACGTGCATTCGATCAGTTTTGTGAGTTCTTTCTTACTGTGGGGTTGTAATACACCAACTAAAAATTTTTGTAATTTTTTCTGCCAAGATCTTGAAAAAAATAAATGTAAGTAATATTATTGCAATATCATCGTGTTATGGCTGATGCTCTTTATTAGTTTTGTGATTTTATATTATTTTATTTGATGCTTCTGTTACTTTGAATTGTAGAAAGAAAAATGAAAGAAATTGACGCTAAATTAAAGGAAAACATTAAAAATTTATTGGAGGAGCACCATACACACCGAGATATTTCGAGGATGCTTAATTGTTCCTTAAGTACAATAAGCAAATATAGAAAACTATTTGCAATAACCACAAAAAGCCGGCCTTCTGGAAGACATCCCAAGCTTTCCTCAACAATGAAGCGGAGTATCGTAAGATCAGTGATCACAGGGAATTACGACAATGCTGTGCAAATAAAGAAAAGTATCGCGTCAACCCATAACATCGACGTCAGTGCAGAAACCATAAGGCGAGTTCTCAGACAAGCCGGAATGAAAGGACGAGCTAAGGTAAAAAAGCCTTTACTAACGGATCGCCATAGAAAACTGCGCTTGAATTTTGCAAAAAAATATAAAAATTATACTGTTTTTGATTGGGAAAACGGCGTGTGGTCCGACGAGACGAAAATAAATCGATTAGGTTCGGATGGCAGAGAATGGGTCTGGAAAAGGCCTAATGAGCCATTGTCAAAACGTTTGGTGAGAGAAACTTTGAAGTTCGGTGGCGGAAATTTGATGATGTGGGGATGTATGCACTCCGCAGGGGTTGGGGTGTGTGCAAGAATAACTGGTCGTATGACGGCGCAATCCTACGTCGAAATTTTGAACGATAGCCTTGCATTATCTTTAGAAAAATGGAGTAAAACAACTTTGGACATTGTCTTCCAACAAGACAATGATCCGAAACATACAGCGAGGATCACACGTGAGTGGTTACATAACAAAGGGATCAATGTTCTAGACTGGCCACCTCAATTCCCGGATCTGAACCCCATCGAACATCTGTGGGGGATTCTAAAGCGTAAACTAATAAGTTGGGACCATTCGGCGAGGACTATGGACGAAGTGTGGTAACGAGTAGAGACAGAGTGGAAAAATTTTTGAATTGAAGAGTGTCAAAGACTTATACATAGTATGCCACGTAGAGTAGGCGCGGTTTTAGCTGCGAAAGGTGGACACACCAAATACTGATTGGGGTAAATTTAATTTTTTTTAAACTCACAAAATTGATCGAATTCCGTTTATTGAAAAATCTCTTAGTTTTCCATTAATTTGTTTTTAGTTAGATCATTACATAATGTGAATGGAATTGCTTTTGTTCGTAAATAAATCATAAATAAAAAAAGTATTAAATATTAGTTTTGTTTTATTAAAAAAACGAAAAATGTTATATTTCACATTCATTCGATCGAATGTGTGAGTAACTGTATATATATATATATATATATATATATATATAGTGAAGAGGTCGAACGCGAGGAAAAAAGAAAAATATTAATAAAATGATAACAAAATGATTAAACGCAAAAGAAGAACTTTATTTTTCGTTTTCAAGAATTAACAAAACTTTTAACCGAACTTAGCGAGCTCAAAAACTACAAATTACGTTTACTCCGGGCGAAAAATACAAGATAACTGCCTCTATTAGGGATGGGCGATCTTCGATTCGATCTCGATAGATCGATCTTTAAGCCTTCGATCTGCCGATTTTTGAATCGATTTTACGCGGTACCGATTCAGCTCGAATCGATTTATTTATTTCCGATTTCGATCTATTTAAGACGTGCTAAAAAGTAAACAAGCTCACTCGTGAATTTTTTTTGCATTTTATCTTTAATTTGTGTAATAATCCGACAAATGTAAAAAAAATTTAGAAGGATCGTAAATGTTAGTGTTAACTGAGTAGTTTAGTGACTATTCCATGATTTTGTCACCGGTGGCTTGCTATGTTTTATTTCTGGTTTGGTGATTCCACAATCAGAAAGCAAATGTTATTTAAAGAAAAATTTGAAATAAGTGATATTCGAATGTGCGTTTTTAAGTTTTTATACAACTTGTTTTTTGCTGCGAACTCAATCCCAGTAAAAAAAATCACGTGGAGTACACGATTAGACGTGAAATTGCTTCGAAAGTAAGTTAAATTTTGTATACCGATTTCCTAGACGTTATGCATATCAGTTTACGCGGAATTGCCACATCAACTCCAAGTGGAGTATAACTAGTGAAATAGACAAGTATATATGCTGCCAGGTATAATCCTAGTAAAAAACTCACGTGGAATACACGTAGATTCGACGTAGATCTTAATCTCCTGAAAGAAACTTATATATTTTTTTGAGTACTCCCGATTTTAAATCTATCAAAGATTTGACACTTATCAATAGTTTTTTTAATCTAGTGTCTCAAATTTGGCGGATTTCACATTTTTAAAATAATATGAATTTAGATATTTAAGCAATGGTGAGTGGTGTAGAAAAACCTTTCTACAATAAATTAAAAAGTCGAATAATTTATTATTATTACAAAAACTGCGTTCATTTTGAAATTTTCAACTGAGTCATGTTTCTCTCTCCCCTTATGTAATTGTCGAAAAGCGTACACTTTCCACCGAATATCGACGGTGACTGATTTTCTGCTGGGATTTGATAGAATTATAGCAACTATTGGGGTCACCTTTCAACAATCATTTTCAAAACAAAGGAGCAGGCTGTTCAAATCTCATCTTTCACAGTTATTATTTTTATATAGTATGCCAGTGGATTTGTGGTAGTGTTTGAAACACTTGTTTGAATTTAACGTTGGCGTTGGGAGGAAGATGAAGTTGAACTGTCAACTTTTACTCGCGGTGTTTTCCGTTTAAAATTAAAAAATAAAACATTCCCAGAATATTTTCGAAAAACCTCCCCAAAATACAGGGTGTTTCAGATCTGACGTGCCAAAATGAGTGGGGTGATATATCTCACCTAGTCAAACAGAAAATTGTATGGCAGGGAGGGGGGCAATCTCAACCTTTTGGGAGTTATAGGGTGATTTATAAATTTCAGTTTTTCATGGTATGCACATTATTTTTTCACTTTTATCTTTTGATCTACCCAACACAGCGACATCAACCAAGCACTAAAAAACTACTATCTCAATTACCTTTCGAAAATTGTGAACAATGTTGATCTAACAACTACCATTGCAGGTACAGTCAATTCCAAAAGCAAAAATATGGTTTGCAATTACCTAAAATTCAGCATTTTCCCAAATTTTCTCCGAAATTCATGTAATTAATATACCTCTTTCTTATTTTTATTGGATTGCCCATCTAATTGCCTATCCAAAAAGGTACAACTTGGCAAGGTAGATACAGGATTAGAATAATCCTGAGAAATCCCTGACTACCTAATTATTTTATTGCACTTCAGGTAGGAAATTCTTTAAATAAATAAAATTTTTGTTCTTCGTACATACTCATAAAATGTCCTGGAATCGCTTCTGAAATCAGACATCAAAATGCTTTGGGGACGGTTTTTGAAAATATTCCTGGAATGTTTCTGGGACATGTTGTGCTATTAGTAAAAAAAATGTAAATTTTTAGTTGTAAATTGTTTTTTCGATTAAATAAGCAACATTAGTGAAATACCCACTGCTGCTTAATCAAGATTTGTAAGCTACAGAGGCTGTTTTCTATTATTTAATAAATTGGTTTACTAATGACCCTTTATTTTTATATATAAAAACAGTTCTAATTACTTGTAATTTCAAAATGCTGAAATAAATTGAAATGTCAAAATAAACTGAATCGATCTGTTCGATCTACGGATATCGATCTTTTTAAGGCGATTAATCAATCTACGAAATCGGGAAAAAATTACAGATCGATCCGTACTGAATCGATTTTCTCAGTTCGATCCCCCATCCCTAGCCTCTATGGCTTAAACTTAAGCTTTAATCAAGCTTTTTCTTGGTTTTCGGGAAAACGTGAAAGAATGCGACTTTTGGGAAATTTTTATGTGGGACTCGGTTTATGTTTCTAACTGTCTGTGAGAACTTCCTGTGGTGCGACATGATGCTTGTTGGATAAATGCTGTGGTAAGTAAGATCGCGGCCGTAGATCGTGAGAATTTGCTTCTTTTGATAAATTTGAAGACGAAAAATGATAAGGTGGAATAATTTCATGGAAATGGGGCAGGATTTTCATGTGAAGACGTAACTATATATATATTATATATATATATATATATATATATATATATATATATATATATATATATATTATTTGTTATATAATTATTAAAATTAAATTTTTCTGATTACTATCAATTGAAAAAAAGTATATATCGACATTGTTGAATATTGAGCATTAGTTAGTAAACAAATAGTACCTTGAACGATAAATTTGAGGGTCGAATAATAAATCAATAACCAGATGTTATTATTGTGTAGTCAGTCAAGGTCAACGAAGAAGAGTAAATTTTTTGAACAGAAGTTTTTGAATAAAACTTTGAATTTATTTAACAAGGTTGTAATTACGTGCATTTGAGGAATGGTTAATAATAACAGTCATGTACATTAGTTTGGAATCTTGTTTATTGTTCAAAGATATGAAGAAGTTGACATTAATGAGTAACTAGTAAATTTTGTACCCCAAGTTCTGTCAAATTGTGCAAACCGGATATGGTCATGGTAATCTGTTTTTAACTTCGTAAATAACGCCCCAATACTCAAGTCAGAAATGGTCTCAAGGAAGAGTTTTTGGTTGACTGGATCAGTGGGTTCGGTGTTCGAGACCAGCTGCAGTGTCGTTTCGGAGTTCTCTTTTCTTTTTGTTCAACATCCTTAATTGCCGTGAAATTAATTTGGAGACGGAGTTGGATCAATGCGTTGAGCGGCAAGACCACCATGCCATGGGTCCCGGGTTCGAGCCCAGATGACCGTGAGCTTTTATTAAGAAATTAAAAAATAATCCACTCCGTCTCTGGGCTGTTGTCTAGCTCGCAGCAATGCAAACAAGACTCAAGTTTTCCTCACTTCCCTTACCCTAATTCCCTTCCGGCCAAAACCATGCTAACGCATCAAAGCGTTGTCCCCTAGGATTTGGCCACATCGTATAAAAAAAAAATTAAAAATTTGATGGCTTCAATGAAATTATTATTTCCTTCACTGGATTCCCCCCAACTTAGGTGGATGCGATCTCCACGCCAACCAACTGACCCTTCCTGTCATCATAAAAGTATGTGTATCATGCAGAAACAAAGTGAAAGTAAGTTTGACTTAATTTTTTATGATAACGGGGATACAGTGAGAAATTGACTCCCGCTCTCTAAAAAAGTACGAGACATGTAATGCTTAAATTGTAGAATAAGGAAAACTATTCGATACGTATTTGTTTGTTTGTATTTCCAAATTGGACGAGATGCAGTGCTTTGATATTCACCGCCAGGTGATGTCATTTCTACGGATAGTCAGATAGGTCAGAAACTGTTTATGAATTTGTGAAGTCACTCTTCTCATACCCTTGTTTTTCCACGTATGATTCTTCACCTTCAAAGGATTGCAACAATACTTTATATCTTTCAACTTGTCTGGCATTTTGACTATTTGTGACGATATCTAACTGTATACATACTGACTGTATACTTACTGTGAGAATACTCTTTACCGCGCCATCTACATTTTCTTATGTTATGTTATGTTCATCTGTTCTAAGCAACAAACAAGCAAAAAAGGCGTGCGCGGGCTTTTAAAAATCAAAAATTTACACTTAACAATGCTTTGTCACTCTAAATGATAGATGATTTTAAAGCTGAGATGACACGTTCAGTTGAAAAAATATGAAAAAAAATTATGATCAGGTATTGTGTAAAAAACCAAAAAATATTTTTCAAAGTCAACATTTTTTTTTTAAATTTTTTTTTTGGAAAATTATATTTTTATTCGGAACGGCATGTAACGACCTTTACAAATCACTAAAGATCACTGTTCTACTGCAATGGTGGCGATAGTTATGATTTTTCAAAAAAGATATGATAACGACAAAAAGTGCAAAAATGCAAAAGTTTACAACCCTGTAACTTTTGCACAAAAATTTTTTTTAAATCCTTTAGCACGATAATTACTTATACCAGTAACAATATTTTGGTGAAGTTAGAACAAAATCGGAGTAATTTCTTCATCTGGTACACTTCAGGAATTTTGCCCCATATAAGTTATCCCATTTAAAATACTCTATAAGAAATGTGAGGCATTTTTTGCAAATTACAGCTAAACCAAGGGCTTTAGGAAAAAAATGCTACAGACATAAATTTCTTAAAATCAAAAGATCTTTCACATAAAGTTGGTTAATAATTTTAATTTTTTTTTATTTTTTTGGAAAATTCAGAAAAACCACCAAATTTGACTAAAATCGGGCCATATCTCGAAAGCGACAAATTTTTGAGCCTGGTAACCTCGAAAAATCGATTCTCCGTGCCAAAAAACATAAAAATATGACAAGTTACCGCGGGGACCCCAAATTGCATACATGACCCCCCCATTGCGCCCGGACTAGTTGTGCCACAGCTGATCTCAAGAATTGATAATTCTTTGCATGATTTAGGTGTTTTTTATATCTTGTCTTAATTTTTTTTCTTGTTTGTACATGTACACCTTTTCGCAATTTCCGCAACTTATAGGGCAGATCGAAGAGAGTTGTGACAGAGGAGAATTGTGACATAGTCCATTTATCCTTGAACCGCTAAGTTTGGTATTGGTGGAGTATCCCGTTTCATCTTTGATGTTCAACATTCGATCTGCTTCCAACATTATGATGCCGCAATGTTTGGGAGAAGGGATATGAGTTGGAAAGAAATTCAATAAATTCTAGTTGTGAATTTCTGCACATTTATGTTAAAAAATATATAATTCAAACTATGTGGCGAGTGTTTCGGATGCGTAAATTGGCCTCTTCAATTAAATTCTAACTTAACACAAGTTTTTCCGAGGAAACTACTATTCTACATTTATCGGAAGTAAACAAAGCTTAGTGATTGGACGTTTTATTTCACCGGTTTGTGTTTTTATATCTACAACACGTATGAGACTATCGCTGCCTGGAAATGTTCTTGTAATTCTTCCTAGAGCCTATTTACTACATGATAACCTTTCATCTTTGAGCAGCACAAGATCTCCAACATTTAAATTTTCCGAATTATGGAGCCATTTTGGACGCTGCTGCAATCTGGATAAATATTCAGTACTCCAGAACTTCCTTGCTTAATTTTTTGAATAATGTTCCAGCGATTTAATGAACTTAATTTTGTGGAAGAGTAGTCTTCCTCTGGGGGTGCTGGAAGAGCATCGCCACTGAAAAAATTTCCGGGGGTTAGTATTCTGAGATCAGTTGCGTCATTGCTGAGGGGGCAAAGAGGCCGGGAGTTTAAGCACGTTTCTACCTGTGTTACAAATGTGCTCATCTCCTCAAACGTCAAATTCGTACTACCCACATTAAGATTGAAAGGGCCTGTGTAATCCACTCCCACATTTGTAAAAGGACGCGATACATTTACTCTAGGTGAAGGTAGCGCTCCCATTAGTTGAGTTTGAGTTTTGCCCGTTTGCTTGAAGCATGTAATGCATTTTCCAATGATTTTCTTTACTGTGTTACGACCGTGAACAATCCACATCGTTTTCCTTAGAAGTGCAAGAGTTAATGTGGGGCCTCCGTGAAGGCAAGAAATGTGAGCATACTTACCAAAAAGTTGCGTTAAGTGACTGTGGGAGTCTAAAATTACGGGATGTCTCTCATTATAAGGGATTGCAGCATGCTGTAACCTACCTCCCACACATATTACTCCGTATTCATCAAGGAAAGGGTTCAGGGATAATATTTTACTTGACTTAGGTAAAGGAGTTTTAGCGGACAAGTTCTTTACCTGTGTGGGAAAGCCTCTAGACTGTTCATGTCTAATCCAAAATTCTCGTGCGGATTTCAATTCTTCTGGAGTAATGTAAGATGAGAATTTGAAATCCTTATTTTTGCATTTCTCGATGAATCTTTTACAGATAACTGTAACCTTAAAAAGCCGTGATAACGATGAAAATTTCTGTAATATATCTGAAGCGTCCATGCCATCAGATTTGACGGTGAGAAAATTCCTCATAGGTTTCAACTCAAACTCGTCGGGGTTAGTTTCTGGAACCGGGAGGCTTTCGGATCGAGATGGCCAACATGCTGGCGAAAGAAGTAACCAGTCCGGGCCCTGCCACCAAGGCTTCAAATCTACCAGCTTCCCTTTCCTCATACCGCGACTGGCTACGTCGACTGGATTGTCTAAGGATGGCACTTGTCTCCAATATGCTGTTTCTACGTTCATTAGGATTTCTGAAATCCGGTTGCTGATGAACGGTTTAAAGTTATTAGGATGTCGATTTATCCAAGAAAGGACAATAGTGGAGTCGGTCCATGTGAAGACATCAAGATGATTACACCGAATGCATGGTTGAAATTTTTTAACCAACCTCGAGAGTAAGACTGCCCCACAAAGTTCTAATCGGGGGAGGCTTATCGCCTTTAAAGGCGCGACCTTTGTCTTAACACTCACTAGTCAAACTGAAACTGCTCCATTCATTTCACAGCGGATATATAGAAAACAGCTCCATATGCGCGTTCTGAAGCATCACAAAACCCATGCATCTGTAAATTACAATAAGGGTATGTGCATAGGAATCGTGGTATAGTGATTTCCTTCAACTGGGGAAGTAGGTTTAGATAATCAAACCATTTCGTTGCGAGATCTTCGGGAAGAGGTTCATCCCAAACAGCCTTTCTCTGCCATAAAGTTTGCAAAAATATTTTTGATGTAATGGTGTTTGGGGATAACCATCCGAGAGGGTCGTATATATGAGCGATTGTGGATAATACTTTTCTTTTCGTAAATGGAGTTTCGACAGGTTTAATATCAATATTATAATGTCTTCTACGATCTTCGGATCGTTAGAAGCCCATTTTCGTAATTCGAATTTTCCAGCTCTCATAATATTATCGATCTGATATCTGCTGTCTGTGGCTTCTTCTAATGTGTTACCGCCAGACAGAACATCATCAACGTAAAGATCCTTTGAGAGAATACTGGCCCCCAAAGGAAATTGATGAGCTTCATCCTCCGCGAGTTGTTGCAATGTCCGGATCGCAAGAAAGGGAGAACTTCGAACACCAAATGTCACCGTTAATAGCCTAAAATCTTCCACTGAGTCATGAGAAGGGCGCCGCCAGAGAATTCTTTGAAAATCACAATCCTTTGGGTGGAGGAGTATCTGCCGGTATATTCTAGCTATGTCTGTCGAAAAATAGACCACCGGAAGAGCTTAAAAATAGCAAACGGACGAAAATAAAAGAAACTCGTTAGATTTTTATTAGCGATTTATTAGTAGTTTTAGTTTAGGAGAACTTGTCTGGTTAATTTCCCAAACGTGACTGACTTAAAAAGATTAATTCGAGGTTCATTAGTAAGAGAGCGTTGAATTTTGAGTGTAGTAGTGAGGCTATTTTTCACATCCTCCGGGCGGCGGATGATTCTCCGAGGTACTTAACTCCAGTGGGCAAAGAAATTGGACTGGTCTCCGCAAAATAGATCTATTATGAAATCGAAGCTCGCAGGCACGTACTTTTCCATCACGGCCAGGGAAAGTCTTCTCTATAACGGCCAGCTTCCAGAAAAGACGAGGTAGCGCCTGGTCATAAACCAAAACGATATTTCCAGGTTTTAGGTTTGATGAAAATTTTTGAGTAGAATGGTGAGCTGTTCTCAGACGCTGAATATATTCCGTTTTCCAACGTTTGAAGAACGCATTAGTTGTAGAAAGTCTAGCCTTCCATTTTGAACGAAGTATATAGGCGGAGGAAGAACAAGATGAAGCAACGATAGAGCTTGGAAACGTACCCAGTAAGAAATGTGCTGGCGTTAAGGGTGATAGGTCAAATGGATCATCGCTGATATAAGTTAAGGGTCGGCTGTTAATTGCTAATTCCGCTTCCGAGATGAATGTGAACAGTTGGTCCTCAGATAATACAGCGCTGCCAATAGTTACCTTTAGCGTATCTTTAACACACCTTACAAGTCGTTCATAAAACCCGTCCCACCATGGAGCGCGTTCAACTATAAACTTCCAATTGATTCCTTGGTTCAAAACGTATTCAAATAGTATTTTTTCAGAATCAAGAACTTTCCTAAGAGCGTTGAGTTCGAATGAAGCTCGCTTAAAAGTTCGACCGTTGTCCGATATAATTACCTTCGGGGTGCCACGTCGAGCAAAGAAACGCCGCAGGGCAAGAAGGCAAGATTCAGCACTTAAACTTGGTAACAGCTCTAAATGTACGGCACGAACAACAGCGCAAGTAGCTAGCATGATGTACATCTTCCGTTTCTTTCTAGGAATAGGAGCAAATGGTTCTGAAGCGAAAGTTTGCAGACCCGGCATCGATTAATAACAGTTTTTACTAACTGTCTGCATCCAACAATCCAATAGTTTTCTCGTAATCTTGTAAGAACGATGTTAACACCTCCATGTAGAGTCCGCTCATGACTATCAAGTACGAGTAGTACGGTAAAGTATGCTGATTTCGGCAAGATGATAGGATACGTTGCATTATAATCCATTCCAGCTTCTTGGAGACGGCTACCAACTCGAAGCACTTTTCTTCCATCCAGAAATGGATTAAGCGTTAATATATTTGATGACTTAGGAATAGATTTCCCATTAGCCAGTGCAGTCAATTCAACTTCGTAATTTTGAGACTGCGTCACTTTAATCCAGTACGTGGTCGCTTGCTGAAGTTCAGTCGTTGTAAGAAAATGCCCCTTCGTAGTGTGCGAAATTAAAACAGCTACAAATCGTTTGATATATCCGGTGATACGAATAACCTTCTGGTATCTACTATACTTTGCGATGTCAAATATCGGTAGAAGCTTGATTGATTTACCGTTTTCTTCCGGTGCTTGAATGCAGAGTGCCATGGTTGAATTATCTAGTATGAAATCCGATGAAGGCCAGTCATGTGATGGATAGGATAACCACGGGGGTCCTTGGAGCCACATTGACGAATTGAGAAGTTTCCTTCCATTAACACTTCTAGTAAGATAATCTGCAGGATTCTGGCTGCCCGGACAATGTCTCCATTCCGCGTCTGATGACAACTGACTAATTTCATATAAGGTTTCCATTTGCGTTGAGGACTGCTTATCAAATTTAAAGCAATTTAAGAATCGCTCCATAGAAATGTTAGCTCGATATTCAGCTTCAAATTATCCTAAGGGCAGCTGTTAACTCCAGTTTTGGAAGAGTCAGCTCGTTAGCGTTATCCATTTTAAGCGGAGCTACTCTGTTTTTGGAACAAAGATAAGAAACGCTCATAGACCCATCGCCGTTCTCATTTCTAGCATAAGCCACTGCTCCATACGCCTGCAAACTGGCATCAGCGAATAAACGTAACTGCAGTCTTCCTTTACTAGATTTGTATATATTTCGAGGTAATGTTATCTCCTTCAAAAGGTGTAGTTGAGACACATAACTGTTCCAAACTAGTTGAAGATCTGTAGGAATGGACTGGTCCCAATCGATTTTAATTCACCAAAGCTCTTGAAAGAGAATTTTCAATCTAATTAAAAATGGACCAAATAAACCTAGAGGGTCATATACACAGGCTATTAGTTTGAGTACATTCCGCTTAGTCGCGTTAACTGTTGGCATCTTAACAGCACGTTCAAGATCTACAGCTATTTCATCAGTCGGACAATACCATATCATTCCTAAAACCTTTTGAATACTTGGCGCTTCCTCAATTTCACGAAATTTACGTTTTAGGTTTTGATTGTTCGTGTTCCATTTTCGAATGTTCATGCATGCTTTCTCTAAGATAACTTTTATATTTTTGTAGATTCTTTCGGCTTCATCTTCATTGTCGACGGAAAGTACAAGGTCGTCCATATAGAACGACCTGGACAGCAGCTCACAGGTTTCTGGATAGTTCCGGGATTCCTCCGCAAAATGTTTCTTCAATGTCGCACATAATATATAGGGACTGCATGCAACGCCAAAAGTTACACGCGTCATTCGAAATTCTGCAATATGGGGAAGCTGAGTCGTGTCTGTTATTTTCTTGTCGAACCAAAGAAATCTGTGAGAATCACGATCAATTTCAGATAACATGATCTGCAGAAATGCTCTTTCAATATCTGCAATTAGACCGATATTGCCAATTCGAAAATTCATTATAATTGTCAATATGTCTGGCATTAAATTAGGCCCAGCAGATAAATTATCGTTTAAAGATAAATTGTTACCTGTTCGCGCTGACGCATCAAAAACAATACGCATCTTCGTCGTTGTTTTGTCGTCCCTGTACACTGGGCGGTGAGGTACATAATATGTACGAGGCCCGCTAGGTACATCTACCTGAACCCTTTCTGCTATGCCTTATGATATTAGGTTCCACATACCACTATGGTATTCAATAAATCGTTCCTGATGTCGCAAAAGTCTTTGAACAAGCTTACTAAAACGTATTTCTGCACCTTTTTTATAATTGTCCAAGATACAATTTGCATTTTTCCACAACAAACTCGCCTGGTATCGCAGTTCTTGAGATATAATGACCTTCGTTTTGAAAGTCTGAAACATACTTTTCACGCACATCAGTTATGCCAAGACTTTTTAGATCCCAGAAGCGTTTAACATCCGAAGCGAGCACAGTATTAACGTTTAAAATCACTGAAGGCGTTATTAAATTTAAATTGTCATCGAAGCAGGTACCACCAGCTGATCCTTGAATTGTCCACCCTAAAATTGTGTTGATTGCTGTTAAGTTGCTAGCAAGGCGTTTGGATTCTTGGAGCACAATACTCCAATAAAAATCAGCCCCAATGAGTATATTTATGCCTGGCTCTAAATTGTTTGTAATTCGGGCATCTGCCAGCAAAAATTGGGAAAATTCAGTACATGACGTTTCCGGTACAGGTAAGATGTCCAAACAAATTTCAGGAACTACCACCGCTACAATAGTAATATATTGTTTGTCATATTGACTTATTAAATTTAACTTTACTCGATTAAAACTCGACATTGGATTGCTCCTCATTGACCCAAAGGGAACAATTCTGATGTTTACAGTGTCCATAACCTCCAAATTGAGTTTTTTCACCAAAGTCTCTGTGATGTAAGAGCGCTGACTTCCTCCATCTATCACAAGCTGTCTGCAAGTAAATGTTAGCTGAATTCTGCAGAGAAGGGGAACACAAACTCGTAGATATCGCACCAGAACTCGTTGCTGCACTTTTGTTACTTTTCTCTGATGTTTCACCTACATTATTAATACCACCTCGGATTTTAGCATTGTGATGTGGATCGCACAGGCATATTGCGTGATTACCCTTACATCTCTCACATGTGATTTGGCGGTTTGAGCACGAACGGGAACTATGACCTTTACGGGTACAACGAAAGCATCTACCTTGACGTTTAAGCATTTCTTTGCGTTGGCTTACTGTGTGAGAGGAATTGCAGCGCTCTGTGAAGTTATTAGGTTGATTACAAAAAAAGCAACTAGACTAGAATAATCCAGCTGCTGTTCGAGTGCGCTTTACTTTCACAGTTGCACTTGCGTTAGAGCTAAACGTTTTTTCTACTGATGTTTGAATAGCCGCCAATTTTTCAAGAGACTCAACTTCTCTTTTAAGGAATTTCAAAAGATCTCTTACTTGAGTATCTCCGTTACACCCAGTACTGCTTTCGCTTCCTGCTACAGATCTTATATCTTCGCTTGTATTCTCCTCTTTAAGAGAAGTGGTTTCTTCACCTTCTTGTACATCTGTATGCGAGCGATGAAAATCAACAGTTAAATTCTTGGGCATGCATCGCAATAGCATTGACTTTAACATCACGGAATAATGAGAGGTTGGAACGTTAAGAGCGGTGAGAGACCTTCTACTAGCGGTTACTTCGTTGTATAGGCGGCGTAATCCACTGCAATCCACTGCTGCACTTAAATTGGGTTGTTCGTGAACGGAAGTGCGAAATCTATCCCAGAAAGGCAACCAGTCTTCAAAATTGCCGCCAAATGTTTTAAGAGGAAGTTTTTCCAATTTTGCAGCAGACACACGAGAGTCGTTGGGGCCTGGTAATGTTGTGTTTGGAGGTCGTTGAAGAACCCGCAATTTCGCAAGTCGTTGATTAACTCTAGCAAGGACTCCAATGGCCTTATCCTCGTAATCAGCTACTGCTTCCAGCTCACGTTGTACATCCTCCGGTTTGATAGAGCTCCGCAATTGCTCGTTTGCAGCACTAAGACTATCACGCGCTGCCGGTTAGACGATGCAAGAGAACAGTTAACTCCTCTTCTATGGAGTCGAAATTGTCAGCATTTCGGGAATTTACTTGCGACTCAGGTTTGGATAAATATTCCGTCGCGGCATTCGATAACTTGGTAATTTGCCCGCGGAACACTGCGCGACCGGCAACGTCCATTATTAAGATTAACCCGTTAATATTAAACGTTAAAAGTTTACTTTTCGCACGTTTGCGCGTTTGTTAAAGGCGATAAAATCCCGGGTTTCGGCACCAATGTCGAAAAATAGACCACCGGGAGTGCTTAAAAATAGCAAACGGACGAAAATAAAAGAAACTCGTTAGATTTTTATTAGCGATTTATTAGTAGTTCGGCTTTACAAGGTTGGAGAACTTGTGTGGTTAATTTCCCAAACGTGACTGACTTAAAAAGATTAATTGGAGGTTCATTAGTAAGAGAGCGTTGAATTTTGAGTGTAGTATTGAGGCTATTTTTCACAATGTCAGCTGTAAAAACGAATTTTTTCTGACGCCATTCACATAAGAGAAGAGATATATCTCGTTGAAGAGCGGGTCCTGCTAACAACAAACCATTAAGAGAGAGATTGTTGGATGCCTTGCAACTTGCATCGAAAACGACTCTAGTTTTCGTAGTTAAACTATCGGTTTTAATGACAGCGTGGTGGGGGCGGTAATAGCTCTTAAATTCAAGGTTCGAGATTTCTGAAGGAGGTACCCTTTCGATTTGTTTCTTTTCTACATATTCCTGTATACACTCAACGTAGTGTGTTTTCATGGAAGGATTTGAATTGAGACACCTTTCGAGACCTTTATATCTTTTCATGGCAATATCACGAGAATGAGTGAATTGTAGGTTATAATTATACACGGGGTTGAAAGGTTACCTTACTTCTTTGAGGGGAATTTCTCCAAATATGATCCACCCAAAAGATGTGTTTTAGGCTACGGGCATGTCTGGTCCTCCACGCAGTATGCCACTTTGAATAATTCGTCCATAAATCGAAGCATCAAGAATCATGTCAATCCTTCCAGACTGATAAAACGTAGGGTCTGCAAGAGGTAAATCTTTAATGTGAGTCCATTCAGTTATCTCGAGATTCGTAGAAGAAAATAAGTCGGTTAGGGAACTAAGGGTACTCGCTTTCAAATCAATAGCGGGAAAGTCGCGAGAATGTGGCTGTATTGTAAGAAAGACTGTCCCTTGGGATTTTGCAGTAAGCACATTACCCAACCCGGTAACGTGGGTTAGATCCTTGACTGATTTTAAACCTAACCTTCGAACCATTTTGCTGGTAATAAATGTAGCTTCTGATCCAAGATCAACCAAGGCTCTAAGGATATGAGGCTCTCCATCTTTTGAGAATACCTTTACTAGAATTGTAGCGAGTAAAACTTTTCTTTGTTTGCGAGCAAAGTATGTCTTCACTTGAGAAGGTATATTACGACTGGAGTTCGAGGTATCCGAAGTTGAGGGTACATCGACCGTAGAAATTGAGGTATGAGAAGAGATGTTTGTTGGTGGAGCATTTAACGGGGGGCATTCCCTTTGAGTATTATAATTATGGAGAAGAGTATTATGTCGGTTTTGACATATACGACAGACTTGTACATTTGAGCAGTTATCTATGGTATGACTCTGAGCTAGACAATTGCAACATATCGCATTCGAAGAGACTACCTGCCATCTTTCTTGAAGGTTCATTTTAACAAATTTAAAGCAAGTTTTGAGTGCGTGAGGACCTTTCCATACAGGACATTTGAATTTGGTAATGTAAAGAGCACGGGTTCTGTTTGGTTGAGACCGAGGCATTACTCTTTGAATTTTATTTACAGGTAAAGCTTTAAGAGATCTAAATCTTGCTTCTAAAAAATCTTGCACCTCAACTAGCTTAGGAAGTGATGTATTTGAACCTTGACTTTGTTCCCATAATTGCCGAGTCTGCAGAGGTAACCGCTCAACCATCAGAAATATTATGATCGGATCCCATTCTTCTGTTTTGACCCCTAAGTTTTTGAGAGCGGCTAAACATTCATTTGTGGAATCAAGTAATTTTCTAATTTGAACACTGTTTTCATTTTGTATATTAGGTTGAGAAAAAAGAATCCTCATGTTGTTCACTAGTACCCGGTTATTTTGGAATCGCTTACATAACATGGTCCATGCGACATTATAGTTATCCTGAGTAATTGTTAAATGGCGTATAAGATGCTCGGCTTCACCGACTAAGCACGATTTTAGATAATGCATTTTTTGCACTGCCAGTAAATTTTCACTTTCATGAACCATGCATTTAAACAAATCATAGAAGGACGGCCACGAACTATAGTCTCCAGAAAATTTCGGGATGGTTATTGGTGGTAGCTTGAACTCATTTTGCAACAACCCGGTCTGATTATGTAGAAAGCTAGTATCGTCTCGCGACCGACCTCCTGGCTCTCCGCTATTTATTTCGATGGTGTTTTTTCCTAATGGGTTTGAACCACTTGCATCGGTGGCACGCTGAGGTGTTGTTAGCCTGTCATATATCTCATTTAAAATTCCTATGTACTCATAACACAGATCACCTAATTTATCACAGGTTTCAGTGAAATACACGTCTGACCTATTTTCAATTGTAGCTGATGTACGAATTGTAATGTCATTCGCATTAAAATCTTGCCATATGTTATTTAAAATATCTATTCTACCCTTTATGTGACCGAGATTATTTAGCCTTTCTTTAAGAGATTACTTGAAATTTTTAATAAAATGTTCAACTTGTTCTACTAATGCCGTTTGTACTCTTATTTGCTCTGCTATAGTACTCATTTTATCAAGTGCAAAACTTTGTGATGGTAAGAAGTAACCCACGAGGATTTGCGGAGAAGAGATGAGAGCAATTACAAAGATTTCGGGAAAGCGATCAGAGAACTATTACTGGAAAACAAATTCATAATTTTAAGTTACCTCTAACACTTATATTTTAATACGACGCCACTGATCTCAGGTTGGCAAAATCTGGACTTGATTTATAGTTTTTTTTCCAATTTTATTTTATTTTTATTAATTTGAAATTTTATAATTGTCCTACACCTTGGACTGGGGTTAGAGTGCTGCACAAAGAACTAAGCTTTCAATAAGTTATATTATTTAATCGATTTGATTAACCGCAATACAATCATAAAAAACAGGCTTGTTCATATTGGCATATCGAAGAAGCGATGACTCGTAGGATTTTACTGCCTACACACAATAGGGCATATAACTGCGTAATGTATGACTAATGCGGGCCGCGTGTACTTCCGTTAACTGCAAAATTATATTTCCAAAAATCAAACGCTTTAATTAATGACGCTCTAATTTACACAACTGAAACACTTTGCACACCTTTATTCACTTCTTTTTACGGTATGAGATAAACAGATAATAAATTAAATAAATGTGCACAATTTCGCTTACCAGAAATATTGAGACGGGTATCCAGCTTCGAAGGACCAATGTTTAAGTTTTTGGGAAGATGTGTTTAGAAGGGATTTATCTTGAAGTATATTGGAGAAATAAACTATTTTTGAGCAAACTGCACCTTTGTAGTAAATTCAAAGAAAATTTATTGAGTATGCTGACAATCAATCCGGAGTACACAATCGATCTGGCTTCTGCTATTGACGTTGAGCTAGTCAGATGAAACACTAACCAAAAAACAACTGTTACGGTATAGGTTCCCACTTGTCTCTGATACGAGAGGAGAAAAATGATGCCTTTGCTGATGATTACGAATGCAGCTTCCCGTTTCATTTCGACAAACAACTGCAAAGAGATCGATGGCAGTGATGACAACCTCTCTCGATGGGATGAATTTTAAGATTTTTCAAACACCTATTATTGTTTATTTTTCTGGCAAGGTTTTTTGTGTGATGTGGCGTGCTGAATTGCTATTCTGTTATTTCAGAATGCCAAATAAATATAAACGAAAGACTGATAGGGGCATGGCTAGTATCGAAATTTATGAACTGGCCTTTATTATTATTATTACTATTTATTTTAGTTCGTATAGACATGCCAAATAATGATTAAAGAACTTCGTTGCAAAACAAATGTGTTATTTATTTATCATTAATATAATATTTTTGATTTACCAAATAATCCAAAAATAGGTGTCACAACTTACATTGTTATCTGTCACAACTTACCTTGGTGTTAGAAGAGTTGTGACTCGGGGAGGAGTTTCGATTTGTTGTAGATTTTCTCAGAAACCTTAATACTTTCATTAATTTTGACGATTATTTCTTAAAGAGTATGGATTGCGCTACATTAACTCATACAGCTCATAGATGTAGAGTGTTTCTTGACTGAGATATGTCAGTTAAAGCAAACATTATCGCAACCCGCCTCGGTCTTCCCTTCTATAAACTCCCGATTTGTCAAACATGTCCATTTGATCTTTAGTGTTTTCTAATAAATCTGTTAATCTTCTTTTATTGTTATGCACTATTTCTAAGTCGGTTTGCTTTTTAATTTTTATGTCTTTTTTCCCTCAATTGCAAACTTATTTTATTCCTTTTTTACTTTCTAAAGGTGTCAAAGTAGTTAAGCTCTTTTTCTTAATCTTTTTAGTATGAATCTTAATTAAACAATCTATATCATATTCCTTGAACCCGTTTGTTTTTAATATGTCCTTTATACAGTTATATTTTTTCATGTAGTTCTCTAAGGATAGTGGGATTTTCCATAATCTGTATGTCATACTATTTAAGCTTGCCATTTTATGTTGTCTTGAGCGATATGAACCCCGGGTTATAAACTTTTCGATGATGTAGGCTTCCCATATATTTTAAACTTTATTTCTCTGTTTTCTCTTGTTAGCATCATATCTAGAAATGGTATCTTCTTATTGCTTTCTCTTAAGATGTCGAATTTTATTATAGGGCATATTTTATTTTATTCCTCGTGCCGCTTTAGATTCTTATATAACAACCAGTATGTCATCTATATATCCATATAGCCATATTCATGGTATGTTTGGTATGAAACATGAAATCGGATGGCCCATGCTCGTCCCGTGTGTTTGTTTATAATACTTTCCTCTGAATTCAAATTGATTATGTTCCATGCATAAGTTTAGAGCTTCTAATAATACATTTACTTTATCGTTGTCTAAACTAAGTATCTTCAACCAGTCTCTGAAAATATTTAATGCTTCTGGTATTGGTATGCTTATATTAAGTGACGTAACATCAAACGATAGTACAAACGAGGCCTTCGGGAGAGATTAAATTATTAAATTCATTTACAATCCATTTTGCGACTTTTGATGTTGGTGCTTCTGTATTGCTATAAATATTGCTCATCTTATACCCTGGCTTATGTATTTTTGGTAATCCATACATAAGAGGAAGTCTCGGATTAGGGAGGACTTATGTCCATTGTTGTCTTTGAAACAGTTGAATCTGCGCACAGACAGCTTTTGTTGTATATTCCGTTTAAATTAAAACCAAGGTCATTCCTCCCACTTTTAATATTTATTACTTAGGTTACACAATAATAATTTGTATCACATATAACTACATTAATTAACAAAGTTTTATTGTTAATTCATTAAATATCTCGTTATGTTTTCACGTCATGTTTTCACGACACTTAATAATGCAAAACTTCGTTCTTTAAATTTTACTTACCTTTCTTTAATCTTCACACTTCTAATCCTATTTCTGAATTTTACACCATAAAACCTATTTCTTTGCGTATGGCGTTATAACTCAGACGAAGCTAAAGACCATCCATCCTAAAAATCTGCAACTCAATCAACGAATTCTTCTCTATGAAGCTAATTACCAGACTCTTAATTACGATCAACTCAACGATTTTAATTTCGCGAACAGACTGGTTTACCTATTAAACCAGACTCTGTTAATTAACTTCTTACGACCACTTATTTACTTATCGGGCTGAACTTTTTGATCGAGGTAGAAAGCTTTGAGCTTTCGCTCTCGGTCGTATAATTTCAGTCGTTAAACACTACGCAAGTTTTTGGTCGTGGCTCTTTGTGGGTAAGTTTTGGGTTAATTTTTTATTGTCATACATATCTGTTATCCCATGTTATTGACAAAAAATGTCTATCATCGGATTTCGGATTGGACCTGTAGCATCATTTTGGAATTCCAAAAATATTACTGATTTATGTAGCTTATTTATTTGAATGGCGTACCATTTTATTAAAAGGATTATTTTTAACGAAATTTCTCTCTTTTATTGTTTGTTTTATACGATGATCGTATTCTACTTTATATAGCATTACCATTGAGTTTACCTTATCCGCTTTTAGGCAATACACGTATTTTTCCGTACCTGTTAAAACAGGCTTGATTTTATTTCGCATGTAGTCTTTTCTATTTTCTGGCAAGCGCTTAAGACAATATATATGTTCACTAATAATTCATTAGTGTCGATTCTCCTAGAATGTGGGGTGTATTTTAAACCTTTGTTTATGAAGGCTAATTCTTGAGGTGAAAAATTAACTGAAAAAAAATTTGGACATAATCGGGAACTTCTTTTATCAATGTTAGTATTTCTTTTTGGTTGCTCCCTAATAGTTTTTCCAATTTATTTTTAGTACTTTGTTTTTCTTCTTTACTTCTAGTCTAACTTGAAAATCTACCCTATCTAAAAATTCAAGCCATGCTAAGTATTCACTATAGCTTAGATCTTTGATTAAATTTAAATCAATGTTTTAGAGTTCTAAATGAAAGTTATTTAATTTCGATTAAGAATCTTTTATATCTAAGCACAACCATTTTCTTTTATCCGTCCCTTTATTTGTTTTTGTACATTTGATAGCGTCTCCAGATGCAAAAAGCTCCGGATTTGTGAAACTGACTTAAAATCTGTTTTATTGTACGACTGAAATTGCCTGTCAAATAACATCTAATGGGAGGTTATTACCAACGACAACTAGGAGTGATATTTCTGTTCGAAAATGGAAGTAGTAATTGTGAAGGAAGAAACAAACGATATCGTGCAAAAGACTTTAGAAAGGGACCGGAACGAATAAGCATGAAGGAATTGAAGGAATTAGCGCAGAACCGTACTTGGCGGAGAGTCAGTGTAGTAGACTTTGCCGCATTAGGAGATAAAGAAAGCGGAGGAAAAGTGATGTGATCAAAGTTTTGAGTTTAAAAAAATAGTTTTTTAAAAAACAGTTGAACCGACTTCACAAAAAGCGCTGAAAAGCATAAAATAATTTTTAATTTTATATCTATTACGACAGTTTGAAGTCGGTGCAAATCAAACAAACCAAACAACTACAACAACCCCACCCCAGCAACCTTTGTTTTCTCGTAGTCATAGGATCATATTCCATCCAATAGAAGAAGAATTATCCAAATCGGTCCACGCGTTACGAAGTTGGACTACCCCTCCGCCCTCCCCCACCCACACCTTTCACCATAGGACCAAATTATTCTCCTATTAGCAATGGGGGATCATACTCTATACAACAGAAAAAGAACCATCGAAATCGGACCACGCGTTACAAAGTTAAGTTCCACCCCCACCCCCCACCCCCACCCCCATCTACCACAATTTTTTTCACCTGTTATCAACCACGGAACATACTCTACCCAACAGAAAAAGAATTATTCAAATCGGGTCACGCGTTACAAAGTTAGACTACCCCTCCCCCCCTCCCCCCACCCTAGGCCAAATTTTTTTCTCCTATTGGTAATGGGGGATCATACTCTGTACAACAAAAACAGAACCATCCAAATCGGACCACGCATTACAAAGTTAGGTTTGACCCCCCACCCCCCACCACCCACCCTACCAAAAATTTTTTTGACATGGTACCAATCGGTGAACATACTCTACCCAACAAAAAAAGAATCATCAAAATCGGTCGACGCGTTACGAAGTTATGCCCAGTCAGGCATAAAAAAAAAAAAAAAATACGCGTCGAACTTAGAACCTCTTTGTTTGTGGGAAGTCGGTTAAAAATTAAGAAGTATGTATGTATATGAGAAGTGAACTTTTAATGTTGTGAAAACATTTTCTCTGTATAAATACACAGAGGCATTAAATGAGTACTTAGTTAGATTACAAACTTCTTCCAAAACACCAAACAAATCTTGATTATGACAATCTATCTTAAACTATCTGTTCAAAGTATTTTAAAAATTGGTAGTATCTATGATAACTAATGATTTGATTGGCATTGTAAGATTTATTAGTATTATACTTTTGCCTTGTACCTGTAAGAAATAAAACACCCAACTTAGATGTTTAAGTTTCGAGAGCATTTTAAGTTATTTGATATTCCACAATGTTATTCGGAATATAGATTTTGATCCCTGCAGTTGCAGGTAATTTTAACGAAGCCCTATCAATGAAAGCCATAGGAAGAGAGTATAAAATGGTTATTCATTAAAAATTCCCTTTCTTGAGAAAAGTGATAGATTAAAGTGCTAATTGAATTTGACATGCTATTCACCTACTGTGCGAATCAGACACTTAAAAGGGTGTATGCCAGGGCTTTGGTATCTGCAGCAGAGTGTTATATTTTGAAAGCTTCACTATGTACAGTAATTGGGAGCTTGGGAAATTAAAATTTTGTCTATGGAAAATGTGTTCATACTGAAAATATCACCTACATTCTCAGTCTGCTTTTAAAAAGATTATACCATGAATATTTACCAGTCCATTTTAGACCGCTTCCTTATATCTTACATTAATTACCGACGCCAAAGCTAATCGTCACCTAAACTTCTATATAAGTTTTGCTGATTTGGAAATTTTTTTTAAATATATTAATTAATAATTGACAAATCTTCAGTAGCTTACACTTAGTTGTCATATACATATGTTAAAACATAAAACTGAAATTTAACAATAATAAGAAATTGCGTTTATAGTTTAATTCACCAGAGCACCAGAACAAAACCGACAGAAAACTTGTCATTAATAAAATACCTGCATTATGTATAGTATTTGAGAAAATTTGGTGAAAATAACAATATGAAAAAGCTGTTATCTCACAAATATGTTATAAATTTATTTTACTAGTAAAAAGTGCTTATAAAACATCACCTAACTTTATAACGCGTCGTCCGATTTCGATGGTTCTTTTTCTGTTGTATAGAGTATGATCACCCATTGCTTATATTAGAATAATTTGGTCCTATGGTGAAAGGTGTGGGTGGGGGGGGGGGGGGGGAGTAGTTTAACTTCTTAACGCGTGGACCGATTTGGATGGTTCTTTTTCTGTTGGATGAATATGATCCTTTGTTTATTCTACGAGAAAATAAATGTTGCTGGGGTGGGAGGAGGAGGGTGGAACCTAACTTTGTAACACGTGGACCGATTTGGATGATTCTTTTGCTGTTGTATAGAGTGTGATCACCCATTTCTAATAGAAGAATAAATCGGCCCATGGTGGGGGGTTGGGCGAGGGGAGGAGTAGTCTAAGCTCGTAACGCGTGGACCGATTTGGATATTTCATTTTCCTTTGGGTAAAGTATACTCCCTGGTTGATACCACGAGAAAAAAAATTGTTGGTTTGGTTGGGGTGGGAGAAGGGGGGTGGAACCTAACTTTGTAACGCGTGGACCGATTTGGATGGTTCTTTTGCTGTTATGTAGAGTGTGATCCCCCATTGCTAATAGGGGAATAATTTGGTCCTGTGGGGGTGGTGGGAGAGGGCGAGGGGTAGTCAATTTGTAACGCGTGGACCGATTTCGATGATTCCTTTTCTGTTCGGTAGAGTATGTTCCTTGACTGATACCATGAGAAAAAAAGTTTAGTGGAATGGGGGTGGGGTAGGGGGTTAAAAATAACTTTGTATAGAGTCGAAGACAAAAAAAAGTGAAAAATAAAATAGTTTTTAAAAAAAATGTTGAACGGACTTCACAAAAGGCGCTAAAAATTAAAAAAGTCGGTGCAAATTAAACAAATAAAACAACTGCAGAACCACAATTGAAAATAATACATAATACTACCTGAACGTTTCAGCTTACGGGATCATAAGAAATGACGATTTAATATTTTTGTTGTAGAGTGAGAGGTATGTATAGGAACGATTGGGGCTCCTTTAGTTGTAATGAGATATATCAGGTCGTAACCAGTTGTAGAATGCAAATGCGGCTCCTAGTTTATAATTAATAATTGAGGGCGTAGTCCCTTTAGTAGTGGAGTCCCCAATCCTAGAACCTCTTCGTATCTATAAATATTTTAGATACATTTACTTTGAAAATTAAAATAAAAAAAATTTTTTTATTTTAAAAATTTTAACTTTTTATTTTATATAATTTTTAAAGCTACCAGTTCGGTTGTTCTGGCTAGACTAAAATTATTTACAATTTATTTTGTATCCTACTTTACGTTATATACATAGATAGTTTGTTAAAATTTTCTTTGTATTGAGTACAGTATTTTATTGTCAATGATAAATGATTATGATAATTTTTAAAGTGTTTGTGTTTCACACTATTCAAAATTTATCGAAGTGTACAGGTTGACTAAAATATTTTTGACAGTACAGTCTGATTGAATATTATTAAAGTAGATTTTAATATAAATATTTTATTAATCATATAATCAAATAATAAACTTTTACTTAAAATATAAAATATTAAATTTGTAGCTACTGCTACATTACTCCCCCCTCAGTGAAAACGTCCATTTTAAATGAATCGTAAAATTAAGAATATGATGAATAATAATATTTTTAGTCATAAAAAGAAAAATTATAATTGAAATATTACTTTCTTTTTTGTATTGTTTTTGATTGGTGTAATAATTTGTTCTATGTTTTCGATAAATGCTGGTTTTAGTCTGTCGACTGTAATGTTTGTAGCTTTACCACGGTAATCGATTTGATAAAATTTGTCCAGTTTGTTTAATACTTTGAACGGATCTTCATATGGGTTTTGTAAAGAAGATTTGCTTCTGTCGATTCTAATAAAAACAAATTCTGTATCTTTTAAATCTTTAGGTACGTAGATTTTAGAATTTTGTTTTCGAGAATTTGAAGGTTTGAAGTTATTTATGCAAGATCTAATTTTACTTAAGAAATTTGATGGATCTTGAATTGTTGAATTGTTGTTAATGATAAATTCTCCTGGAACGCGAAGAGGTTGTCCATAGACAAGTTCTGCTGGAGAACATTGCAAGTCTTCTTTAATCGTGGTTCGGAAACCTAAGAGGACTGCAGGTAATTGTGTGACCCAATTATTTTGGCCGTCACGAGCGCGTATGGCTGCTTTTAATTGTCGATGAAATCGTTCTATCATTCCGTTTGATTGTGGATGATAAGGAGTAGTACGGATTCGATGTGATCCTAAAATTTTTGTAAATTCTTCGAATAATTTGGATTCGAATTGAGTACCTTGATCTGTGGTAATTTCTAGAGGAATACCAAAACGTGGAAAATATTGTTCGTATAAAGTATTGATAACTGTGCTTGCCTGTATATCATTGATTGGATAAGCTTCTGGCTTCTAGTAAATCTATCTATTATTGTTAAAATGTAAGAATATCCATTTGAAGACGGTAAAGGACCTACCAAATCTAAATGGATATGTTCGAATCTTGTTTTGGGTAGTTCGAATTTACCGATTTCTCATTTTGTGTGTTTAGTTATTTTGGCTTTTTGGCAATTGACACAATTTCTAGTCCACTTGTTAATATCTGTATTCATTCCAGGCCAAAAGTACTTTGAAACAATAGATTTTCGTGTTGTTCTAATTCCTGGATGAGATAAATTATGTATGGTATTAAAGATAGTTTTTCGAAGTTCTTTGGGTATATATGACCGTGAATTTTTAGTAGAAACTTCGCACCAAATGTCAGATTCAGAAGTGTTTAATTTAATTTTAATAAGTTTATATTTTGAATTATCTGGTCTGTTATGCTGAGTTATTAAAAGATGTGTAAGTTCTTCATCACTATTTTGGTACTCAGCGATAGTTTTTAAATCAAATTTGGTATTGTTATGTTTTGAATGTTCGAAATTTTCGATAGAAATTCTAGATAAAGTATCTGCTACTGTATTTGATTTGCCTTTGATATGTCTGATATCTGGGGTAAATTGAGTTATGTAGTCCAGATGTCTAGTTTGTCTTGGACTTCTTTCTGTTTTAGACCGTATTGCTGTAATGAGCGGTTTGTGGTCTGTAAAAGCTGCAAATTCTCGACCTTCTAGAAAATGTCTAAAATGTTTGATGGCTAGATATAATGTCAAAAGTTCTCGGTCGAAAGCTGAATATTTGATTTCTGCTTCTTTTAATTTTTTAGAGAAAAATGATTTGCATTGGATTGTTGAAGAACTGCACCAACAGCGCTAGCAGAAGCGTCTACAGTTAAATTGAATTTTGCATTTTCAATAGGATGAATTAATAAAGTTGCTTTTGAAAATGATTGTTTAATTTTGTTAAGTTGATCTTCACATTCTGTTGGCCAAGAAAATTTTTAGAGTTATTTGGTTTCTTTTCGAGAAGTAGGGCCAAATGAGTGTGAATTGGGTTTAGTAATGTGGCAAGATTTGGAATAAATCTATGGTAATAATTAACCATGCTAATAAATTGTTGAATTTGTTTAATGGAATTTGGAGAAGGAAAATTGTTAATAATTTAGACTCTGTCTTCTGAACGTAAGATCCCTTCTTTTGTTATTTTATGACTGAGGAAATCCAAAGATCCAACTCCGAAAATGCATTTGGATGGATTGATATTGATTCCGAAATCTGATAGTTGTTTAAAAATTTGGTTTAAATGATTTTGATGTTCGGATTCAGATTTGCTGGCAACTAAAGTATCGTCAATGTAGACAAAAGCGAAATCTAAATTTTTAATGATTTGGTCCATGAATCGTTGAAATGTTTGTGCAGCATTTCTTAGACCAAAAGGCATCCTTGTGAATTCAAATAATCCGAAAGGAGTTGTAATGGCTGTTTTATGTATGTCATCATTAGCCATTGAAATTTGGTGGTAAGCTCTTATCAAATCAATTTTTGAGAAAATGGTGCAACCGTTTAAGTTCATTGAAAAATTTTGTATGTGTGGTAATGGGTATCTATCCGGAACTGTGATTGCGTTGAGTCTGCGATACTCTACACATGGTCGCCAATCTGTAGAATTTTTCTTTGTTACTAGATGTAGTGCAGAAGATACTGAAGAAGATGATAATTGGCACAGACCTAATTTAACCATGTGATCAAATTCTAATTTTGCAATTTTGTATTTATGTCCATCTAAACGTCTTGGACGAGAAAAAGGAAGTAGTCCTTTAGTTTCTATGTGATGTACAACGTTATGTTTAACTAGGATATTATAACGAGGTGGTTGAGTTAATGTTGGAAATCTTTGCAAAATTTTACCGTACTCATTACTGATTGCGTAGTAACGAGGATTTGGAGTATTTGCGTTTACCGTGATTCCACTAACACTTAAAGTGGTTGTACCGTCGAGTAATCTTTTGTTTTTTAAATCGACGAGTAAATTAAATTTTGTTAAAAAATCTGCTCCGATAATGGGCTTGTTGACATTAGCAATTATAAATGGGAAAATGAATTCTCTCCTAAGACCGAAATCTACTTTAAGTAATTTTGTACCATAAGTGTTAATGGTAGAACCGTTTGCTGCGGATAAATGTAAGTTAGGGTCTTTGTTAAATTTTTTAAAGAATTCATTAGGTACTACTGAAATATCAGCACCTGTATCTATAAGAAATCTGAATTTGTTTTCTTTGTCAAAAATGAATAAACGTTTAGAAATATTATTATTAAATATATTGTTCACTGAGGGATTAATTAGTTTTTTTGATTGTTAATAGTTTTGTGAGAATACGGCGAAATGCATTTATTCGCTTTGGTACCATATTTATTGTGGTACCAACAATAAGGATTGTTATCTCTAGATTTTGAAAATTGTCTGCTATGCGAATTGTTTCTAGAGAATGAATGATCTCTCGATCTGTTTCTAGACCGTGAGAAAGAAGGTTGGTTTTGACATGATAATCCTTTTATCAAATTTTCGAGATTTTCTATTTTATTTTCTAAATTGTTAGTTTTGATAAAAGAAAATTGTTATCTATGAAATTGTAATTTGATTTTGGTAGATTTTTGTTTATTTCCGATATAAATTGAATTTTGGAAATATCGTATATATTATCTGCCAAATCTAAAAGTTCTTTAATATCTTGTTTTCTGGAAGATATTAAAGCAATGTTTATATTTGCCGGCAATTTTCTCATCCATAATTTCTTTATTAACGATTTGCTAGATGTGGATGAATTGCCTGCAAGCATTTCCATAGAGCGATGAAATTCTGAAGGTTTTTTATTTCCGAGTTTAGTTGTCGATAGAAGTTGCTCTAACTTCTTTTCTTCTGATTCAGTAAAACGTTTGATCAGAGTATTCTTCAAACATTCATATTTATTTAACAGTGGAGGATTTTGTAAAAAATCTAGAACATTTGTTATAACTTCCACTGGTAAAGATTGAACAACGTGACTATATTTTGTTTCGTCAACCGTTATTCTTTTAGAAGCAAATTGGGCTTCGGCTTGAATGAACCAAGCTTCTGGATATGGAGTCCGAAAGCTTGGTAGTTTAATTGCAGTTGTGGCTACATAATTGTTTTCGTTGAAATTTGTAGCATTGGTATGTAATGTTTGTTGTGAAAAATTTGACTCGTCTTCACTAGTCATTATCATTAATGTTGTTCACTGTTTGAAAGTAAAATTTCACTTTTTTTAATTTAAACACTGATTTTAACGAGACTTAACTTCGCGAATCACAAAATGAAAGTATAACCCCTTATTATGTAAAAATTTTTAGATGATTATACTATGCTTAAATATATATTAACTTGATTTAAAGATATATTATTTATTGAAGTAAAAATATACAAATTTTGAATGGTGAGAAACAAGAAAAGAAAATATGATGTAATGTGGAATTGTGTATGTTTATGTTGTACAATAATATTAATTTTAATTAAAAAACAATAACATACCAATATAAAATTTTTTGTTGATGTGTTGTCTTTTTTTACTTCTTAGTTATGTTGATATTTTCTTTCTTCTAAAAGATGTATTTTGAAATGTTGACTTGTTGCTTGATGGATGGATGGTTGCTTTTATAACGAGATTGTTTTTGTCTCGGTGTTGTCTTGTAGAACTTGTTGCTTGATAGATGTATGATTGCTTTTTATAACGATGATGTTTTGTAGAACTTGATGATTTTTAAATAATGAGGATACCTTACCACGGATGGGGGTTATTATAGGTATGTTGCTATTCGATTTTTTTTAAAAAACAGAGAATACCTTACCTTGGGTAGGGGGTATCTCTGTTTTTAATATTTTTTGTAGATGGCTTCTGCTTCTTATGTTGATCAGAAAGTACCTTACCTTGGGTAGGGGATCTTCTGATTTAAATTATGTTGCTTTTCGAGTCTTCTGTTTGTTAGAAACCAGGAAGTACCTTACCTTAGGTAGGAGGTACTTCTGTTTCTAAAATTCCGAAGACACTAATGTTGTGATCGGTATGTCGGGTTCACCAATGAGAGGTATGTATAGGAACGAATAGGGCTCCTTTGGTTGTAATGAGATATATCAGGTCGTAACCAGTTGTAGAATGCAAATGCGGCTCCTAGTTTATAATTAATAATTGAGGGCGTAGTCCCTTAAGTAGTGGAGTCCCCAATTCTAGAACCTCTTCGTATCTATAAATATTTTAGATACATTTTATTTGAAAATTAAAAAAAATCTTTTTATTATTTTAAAACTTTTTATTTTATATAATTTTTAAAGCTACCAGTTCGGTTGTTCTGGCTAGACTAAAATTATTTACAACTTATTTTGTATCCTACTTTACGTTATATACATAGATAGTTTGTTAAAATTTTCTTTGTATTGAGTACAGTATTTTATTGTCAATGAATAAATAATTATGATAATTTTTAAAGTGTTTGTGTTTCACACTATTCAAAATTTATCGAAGTGTACAGGTTGACTAAAATATTTTTGACAGTACAGTCTGATTGAATATTATTAAAGTAGATTTTAATATAAATATTTTATTAATAATATAATCAAATAATAAACTTTTACTTAAAATATAAAATATTAAATTTGTAGCTACTGCTACATACTGTTTTATTAGCATTAGTGATTTGAGCAAACTAGGAGCACGGAAAGTAACAGAAACCAATCAAAAACTCGGCACACCAAAAAGAAAAAAACCTCAAAATAATTCACAGCAAAACACGTCTGCACAGCAGAAAGTCACAGCGCCAGGTATGCAAACAGGTTGCTAGCTGACAACCAGCATTCTCTTCAAGAGATACTTTGAGGACGCCGTAGGTTGAAAAATTTCTACATCGGCTGTAGTGTTTGGACTCGGATTCTCCGATGCGAATGTTATTGGAACAATAAATTCCTTCAGGTTTATTTCCTTGCGAGGAAATCGAAGAGCCCTCTACGTTATAGTTTTTTGACAGCAAATCATTTCCTATCAAGCCGTCATTTGAAAGACCAGGTAGATTTTTACAACCTGAATTTGCAGGGTATGTCGAGGTTTAATTTAAAATTTCACTATCACTTTCCCAGAGTATTTCCGGTGCCGAATAGGGTTTGTAATCGGTTGAGAGATTGGTCTCAAGTAAGTAAAATAAACAAAAATATTATACTTTTTTTACAATGCCTCTCTTACTTACATTTAGATCATTTTTTCGGATGAAAAGAAATAGAATTTGGATGGCCCTGACGGGTTAACCCACTACTGCCGCGAAGTGCGAAAGGAACGGCAATATTTCTCAAAAAGAAATTTTGAAGGAGGTTCCGTAATGTTATGTGGAGCTTTTTGCATAGATGGAAATACAATTAGTTTCATCAAAAATGAAAAGCTGCGACTACATAAACGTGCTACAATGCAGTATTTCACTATTTTTGCGAAAAAAAATTCAGGAAAAGAGTTTACTTTCCAGCAGAAGAACGCAAGTATACACAAAGCCACCAAACAAAATACTGGTTAAGGGAAAATAACATTAGGGTGTTGGACTGGCCGGCCTGCTCGCTGGACCTTAACCCAATAGAAAATATTTGGGGCATTCTCTTTAGAGCCCTTTATGCCAATAATCGGCACTACGATTCGATATCTGAGTTTAAAACTGCAATTTCGAAGGAGTGGAACGTGTTGGATCAAAATTTGTTCAAATTGATGGCTGAGTCAATGAAAAAAAGAATTTTTGAATGCATAAAAGCTCAGGGCAGTGTATATAGATATTAAATATTGTTTTCTATCACAATTGCAAAAATAAAGTTGAATTTTGTTTCGTTTTTTTGAAATGAATTTTGTTTCGTTTTTTTTAAATGTGCTATAATTATGAAACGCGAAAAGAAGAGCTAAAATTGCAGTGTCTCACTTCTTATAACACTACTATGGAATAATCGAAACATTTAAAAAAAAAATTCTTTTTTCTCAGAGCGGAAGAGGGAGAATTTATTCTAGCACAAGCATTTAGGCATATGTCTAGTGGAAGTTTCACTGCAGGGATACAGGACTTCGGCGGCTGAGCATTGTTATATTTTTGAAGGAGTCGAGCCGGCTAGTTTTGGGTCGACTTCTTGTCGTTCCCCGTACTTTCGACTCCCATTTTTGTTTCTTCCTAGCGCCAGTCTTGCGCTGGTCCTGTGTGGCGATTTCATCATTCTTATTTGGACACTTGGGTTTATCGGATTTCTTGGAAAAGGGGTTTGGTCCGAAGGTTCTTGTGTAGAATAGTGCCAATGCTGTAGTCCATGTTAAGGGATTTTTTAATGAGGTCGTCTTACAATCCCTCTGTGGTCGTCTAACAATACCTCTTTTGGCAAAGTCCTCCATTTGATTGCTCACAATTGGCCCTGCCGCTACTTTGTCTCAGCTGCCTCCTTACAAAGCGTCATAAGCTGTTTTAACCTGGCGGCTCCTCTTCTGTGAGACAACAACCTAAAAAGTTTGTAATTCCTGGGACAAATATCGACTATTGTTTAGTTTTAGTTTAGTTTATTCTACAGATTCATCCAAAAGATTACTGCAGGAAATGATAAAATGAATATAATGAAATCTTACATACTAAACTACGAACTAGAGGCCGAGAACAAATCAGCAGGAACGGTTGACACCATCCACAACCCAACATCATTCAAGACACTGTCTAAGTATGCCCTTCAGTTGCAGCCTAGATAGATTAAAATAGAAATTGGTGAAGTGTTGGCTCGTGCATCCCATACAGAGTTCGATGGCTAGAGACGTGCAGGAAGGTGCGGTTCCTCAGAGTGCGTTGCGGGATAGAGACATTCACGGCAGCCAGTAAATCGGATGAATTTATTGTTCCCTGCAATAAATCGAACAAAAATAGTAATTTTGTGATGTTACGCCTCTTTTCAAGGGAGTCAAGAGAAATTAGCCCCAAACGATCAGTATAGGAGGGAAGTGACCAGGGATTAATCCAGGGAATTCCACGGAGAGCGAACCTGAGGAATCTGCGCTGTACTGCCTCGACGCGGTCGACGTGAACGGCAAAATAGGGAGCCCACACAGGGCTGGCATACTCCAAAAGCGGTCTGACGAAGGTGCAATAAAGAAGCTTAGTACAGTAAGGATCATCGAGCTCCCTAGACCATCTTTTAACGAAACCTAGCATTGAATTAGCTCTGCCAACGATCGAATCCACATGGTCCTCGAATGAAAGACGAGAGTTGAGGACCGCACCCAGGTCCTTCATCTTATAGACCCTACCCAGGGTAAAGCCATCAACGGTGTAGTCAAAGAGAAAAGGACACCTTTTACGGGAGAAGGTCAGAACGGTGCACTTCCTCGCATTTAGAGGAAGGCGATTGCGCACGCACCAATCGCAGAACACAGCCAGGTTAGAGTGCAAAGTATTGCAGTCTGCTTCGTGGGAAACAATGCAAAAAATCGTAGCATCATCCGCGTAACATAGAATTTTACTGCGTGTCAGGAGAAGCGAAACATCATTAATATAAAGGATGAAGAGGAGTGGGCCGAGGATACTGCCCTAAGGCACCCCCGAAGTGACTAGGATTCGGTCAGAAAGGGCACCCCGAAACAGGACGCGCTGGGTACGACCAGACAAGTAAGAGGACAACCAGTTAACAAAGCAAAAAGGGAACCCAAGAAGAGTCAATTT
This sequence comes from Leptarthrus brevirostris, assembly GCA_964036015.1. NCBI lineage: Eukaryota > Metazoa > Arthropoda > Insecta > Diptera > Asilidae > Leptarthrus > Leptarthrus brevirostris. The sequence goes on along the minus strand of OZ038371.1, from coordinate 99,423,305 downwards.
ATTGGCCAGTATACCATGGTCTATCCTATCAAAAGCCTTGCTGAAGTCCGTGAATACACAATCCACCTGTTTGCCTGCCTCAACGGCTGGTAGAGAAAAGTTAATAAACTCCAAGAGGTTGGTGGTCGTAGACTTCCCCCTGAGGAAGCCATGCTGGAAGGACCCCATGAAAGGCCTGCAGTGAAAACGAAGAACATCACTGACGAGAGACTCAAAAACCTTCGCGGCATGGCACAAACTGGCAATCGGCCGGTAGTTTGAGACCTCGGACCTGCTGCCCTTCTTGTGAAGAGGAATCAACACAGAAGTCTTCCAAAGTACAGGAAAGCGGCCGGTCTGCAGAGACAGGTTGAACAAGTGACAAAGAATACCAGCAATAGATAGTTGGCATTTCTTCAGAAAGGATGCGGGTATACCGTCGGGACCACCCGCGAAGCCCTCCGCCAAATTAGATAAATGTTCAGCAACAAGTGCATCGTCTAATACTAAATCTTTAGTCTCAAGGGAAGTAGGCGGGAGCCGCGTCAAGTGGATAAAATCAGAAGTGGAAACATCACAGGAGGAATCACAGAAGGACGTTCGAAAAAAATCCGGGAAAAAAGTAGAGATTGAAATAGCATCGTCACTTTCATGGTCACGGTACCTCAAAGAGGAAGGATATGCATCACATTTGCGCTTCAAATTAATAAATCTCCAGAAGAGTTTGGGGTCACTACGCAACGTGGTTCTCATGTTGGACAAGTATTCGGCGTAGGAGTCCTGCAGACGAGCAGAGAAGAGGTGGCAAAGGTCAGAGTACGCCAGATAGTCGGTGGCAAAGGTCCGAGTACGCCAGATAGTCGTCATGGCATCCCGAGGCACAAAACCTCTTCCAAGCTTTACCCTTCAAGTTCCTCAGATGCCGTGAGGCACCGTCAAGCCAGGGGCGAAACAGATGAGGGGATCCAGACCTAGAGATGCTAATAGGAACATGTTGGGTAAAACAGACGTAAAGAACATCATAAAAAGCGCTCACGGCCAGATCGACGTCACGCTCCCCTAACACGCCGGACCAATCACATGAAAGTAACCAGTCATCAATGCACGAAAAGTCAGCGCATTTGAAGTTAAAGTAAAAGTCACCAAGTAAGGGAGGAGATGGAATGGCAGCGCCGAAGCACATGACAACCAGGAGAGCGGGGTGATTACTCGATTCGGGAACCAGAGGGAACAGGCATCTCCTGACAGTCGTACCATCGGGGTCAGACGAAAACACTAAGTCAAGAAACCTACCAGTATCAATAGGAACATCACAGCATTGAGTCAAGCCGGAGGAGGCTACAGAGTCCAAAAATATTAGAGCATGTTGTGGAGCAGATGTAAGTCAGGGAATAAGGCCATCAGAATCAAGAGAATGAACCCAACCGATGTTGGGAAAGTTAAAATCACCAAAGAGTACGATGTCCTCCGAGGGAAGCAAGGAATCGGACAAAACATCGATGGATGCAGCGAGCAATTCGTACAAAGTAGATGGTGAACAAGGGGGAATATAAACAGTCAACACAAATACACTTCTGGTGCGGAATCTCAACATAACACACAAGAGGTCGAGGTCACAGGAGTCGGAAATGTCGACGACAGAGCATGAGATACCTCCCCCCCCCCTGACCGCACACAGGACCCCACCACCGACTGGAGAACAAGGGTCAGAAAGATGACGATCCCGGCGAAAAACCTGAAACTCGGGACCAAAAAGCTCGGAGTCAGAGATCCCGGCACAAAGCCAGGTCTCAGTCAGGCAGATAACATCGATATCAGACGCACATGAAGAGGAGAAGAAAAGCGCGGTTTAAAATCGCAGCCCGGTCACGTTGGCGTAATGGAAGGAAATCCGGCTGGCAAGTTTTTCGGCAGCGAAGCCGGGCATACCAACGACTAGCCCCTCATGGAGTATAGGCGTACCAGCACCTGGGGGTTCGGAGACAGTCGTGGTCCCGGAGGCAACCGCGGTAACAGAGACAGCCGTGGTTTCGGAGACAGCCGTGGTCTCGGGGATAGCCGGGGCCACAGAGATAGACAGGGGCACGGACACCAGGGGCCCGGAGACAGGTAGGTCGAAGCCAGGGGCAGCAGACGAAACAAAGGAAGCAGGAGGCCCAGAAGAAGCCCCAGAACAAGTGGAAAGGACTCTCACATCGGCGGCAATAGAGCCAATTAGATCTTTATTGGCCAAAACTGAAACGGAGCAAGCGGAAACATCAAGCTTTACTTGCTTGGCGATACGACGAATGTCCTCAACCAACGGCAACACAGGTGAGGAGCCCAACGATGAAACCGGGCCGGGATCAAGGCTAACACCTGCAGCCTGAACATCAGCAAGTGAGTCGGAGATCGTTGAGGCTTTAGAGGCCATAATAGTTAATATGCTATATTTAATGATAAATAAATATATGTATAAAATATATTCCCTTACTGTCTTTTTAACTTAAAATATAATTAAAATATATAATCCAAAATTAATAATATACTATAGTTAAATATAAATAATTAAATATAAATAATTAAGTCACTTATTTTAATTAAATATAAATAATTAATAATTAGTACATAAATAATGGGCATTGTTTAATAATTATAATTTTGTAAATAATTAACTTTATACAACGTACTGATAACCGTAACTCACGCTTGACCTTGCATTAGGCCATATATGACTGTACGCGGCGCACTCTTCGCGGTCTACCGCAAAAACGGTTGATCGTATGAAAAAAAGGTTCAAACAAAAGTTGTAGAGAATTTTATACTCTACAACTTTTATAATAGGTGCAAATCTCATTTAAGCAAAAGAAAGCGAGATATTCGCGAAAAACCGATTTTTATGACCTTTGACCTTCAATATCTTAAGACGCGGACACGAAAACATTTGTGACTTTTGAGACAACATTTAGAACGACAAAACAAAGGTTTATACCAATTTACAGCTTATTATCTTTCATTCCGAGGTTGACCCCTTTTTTACCTAATATGACTGGGCTATAACAAATAAAGACAAGAAATCAAGAACCATCGATCGAAGCGGCACACAGAGAGGTACGGTTGCGAACTGAAAAACAAAAACAAAAGCACAGCCGCCGAAAAGTACACACCACTAGCAAACCAATTAAGAGGGTGTAATGGAGCAGAGGCGAAGATCTCGACAATAAACAGAAACCAAAAACCAAAACAACGGTAACCGAGAGTACCACACAAAAATGATATCAGAAAGATCACCATATTATTATTATCAAATAATATTGTCAAATCAAATCGGCAGCAATACAAACTATGAACACAAGAGAAAACAAATCAAGGCAACCGTAATACCGCACAGTTACCGGAGATTTTGAAAACACAGCTATTTTACAGTTACGCCATGAAAGAACGGAAAAAACAGTAAAAAGCAAAAAGAATAAACAATAAACAAAACCAGACCTTACATTAATTCCACATAGCACTATTAAAATGTGACAGTATATAAAATGTAAAATGTAACACCAACAGGTACGGCTACTAGATAACAAACGCTTCACGAATTACACAAGGCCCGGGAGAACAACCGAAAACGAACAAAAGAACAAGAGTAGCTCCTTATCGGCAATTACACAGTAGAAATTCAGCAATATCATACCACAAACAAGGTTACTGACCTAATATTTTCAAGAATCAAAAGCACAAACAAAATATTACTGAGCACCAGAGGAGAAAACAAGACACGTCTGCACTGCATGCAATACTTCACACGTGACCAGCAAATATAGGAACTAATGGAGCCGTCAATTTGGCTATCCTTGCGCAATCTACCCTTGTGGGTTTTTTCACTTGTGATGCGTGTAGACTAGCAAAACTTTCCTCTTGGGTACTGAAGGATTATTTCAGCCAGTCGTAAAAGAGGTTTTGGACGGTCGTTTTGGCTGTGGTTGGTTCCACTGAGGTACTTACATCAGCACTGGCCTCTTAACTATTATTTACACTTGTATTTATACTATTTCCAAAATCACTTTCCTTGGCTAACTCGAGCGTGCGCGAAAATCGTTTAAATTCAGCGATATCCGCTTTGAATCTCTGTTTCCTCTTGATACTTTTTCGTTAAATCAAGCCTTTCTTCTTTTTTTCAAAACATTGCACTGAGGCACAAAGAAGTTTTCGTAATCTCGCTTTCTCGAGTGGCTTATCTAAATAATTATTAAGACTTACTTTACTTAAAATTGACGGTAGTCCTCGCAAGATGGCTACACTTCCTAGGCGTTTTCACTCAGTGGATATTGTCGGAGTTGTCCGTGCCAGCGAAAAGACTTCCTTTTGTGCCTTTCTGACACAAATTTGTTCCAAGGTGTTGATCTATGTCGAGAGTCTCCATCCGGCTCCTACATACACTTGTAGTCCTCTTTGTTGCAAGGGGGCGAGATAGTAGACTACTAAGTTACTCCCGAATTAGTTAAATCTTAGTAGTTGGACTAGAATGAAGGCTCGATGATTCACTGCTGGTGCCTTCTTGCACAGATTAAATGGGCAACTGCTTCCTCGCCTGGAGCAGAGGCAGCTAAAGTTGCTTAATCCTGAGCATTGGGAGGGACGTACCAGGCTGTTGACTACCTGGCAGTGGTAAAATGATCCAAGGCTCCTCGATACTCCCGGCTGCGTCAATTTTGTTGTACATGTTTCAAGAGGATCGACAGTTGAACTCTCACAATCAACTTTAGTACTTTTCGTTCGCATGAAAACACTGAAAAATCTTCCACTTTTACTGTTTATTAGTTGAATACACAATATTAATCCTTATTTTGTGCACTAGAACTAGAACTAATTGTTTAGGTTTTATTCATAGTCCGCGAATTACCTTGTTATGTTCTCACAATTTAATCATTGAAGTTTTATTGTTATTTTATTGGCAGTCTTTTTATGTCTTTTCGACCTACGTTTTCACAACTCTTTATTCCTTAAATTATGCATTACCCATTCTTATTTCTTTAAATTTACTCAACATCTTACGAGAAACAGTAAACCTTATATTTTAACTTTACACTGTAAATATTGATCTTTTTACACAGTAAATCATAATCTTTTAAACTTTTCTATACTAATCTTTATTCTTTACATTCACTATTATAATTTAGACGACGTTAAAAATATTTCACCGTTCTAAAAATTTTAGTGTGATTCTGTTTTATTTCCGATATTAGCTCATTTTAGTCAGATTTCACACCATGGAATCCTGACGTTCTGATACTAGTACTTGATGAAAATTGTGATATGAAAAAGTGTCAGTCAACAAGAATATAGATCATATTTGATAAAATAGTTTTTAAAAAAAAAGTTGAACCGACTTCACAAAAAGCGCTAAAAAGCATAGAATAATTTTTAATTTTATATCTATTACGACATTTTGAAGTCGGTGCAAATCAAACAAACCAAACAACTACAACAAAAATATTTAATCGTCATTTATTATGATCCCGTATGCTGGAACGTTCACGTTGTATTATGTATTATTTTCAAGAGTGGTTCTGTAGTTGTTTTATTTGTTTAATTTGCACCGAATTCAAAATGTCGTTATAGATATAAAATTTAAAAATTATTTTATGCTTTTTAGCGCTTTTTGTGAAGTCGGTTTTCGCCAATGGTGACCTTATTGGTTTGCTTGCCGCTGATGTCAGGGCTCTCTCCGCTCGTGTTATTGTTTCTTCTACGCCTTCGGCTGTCTCTGTCTTCTGTCCGCCGTCCGCGTGCTAATGTTGCCCCCACTTCGTTCACATCTACTACTTCTGCTCCCTCATCCCACCTGCATCGGTCCCATCGGTCTCCCGGCGCCTCGATTGTGGTGGAGGCGTGTTGGTTGCATGCAAATCGCATTTAGATTGTAGCTTGGTTGGTATATCTGCTTATTTCCGAAACGCTCACAATCGAGCGATTATCTCTTAATATATCTCTGGGGAAGATGCACATTTTCCTGCTATGTTGTTTTATCCCTCGAAACTTGACAAACTATGCTGGTCGAAATCTTTATGATATTTTAATTCTTAGCCTGGATGTTTTTAATAATACGTCAAACCCAGAGGGCGAAATCATTCTTCTGGATGACTTTAACTTACCCAGCGTTCAATGGGCATTGAACGCCTATGACGATAACTGCCTTTCCTTAAATTGTACATCTCTTTTTGCTACGATGGTTCTTATATTGCTGACCCCCCGTAGATCAGTACGTTCTTGATTTTAAAAGGGCGGACTTCTCTGATCTTTCAAACAGGATCCTCTCATTCGAGTTCCCATCTCTTTTTTATGACAGCGATATCGACGATTGTGTGTCCGTGTTTCATTATAGGATTTATGATCTCTTTAATTCGTGTCTACCACTCAAACGGTAGAGATTATCCTGTCATTATCCCCCGTGGTATATTAGAGAAGAAGAAGAAGAATAAGAAGAGTGCAGCTGTCAAGTTGTGTCGTGATTTTATTTCGGTTAATTTTGGATGTTTTTATGGTTTTTTTCTATTATGTGTTTCGTTTTTGTTCATTTATTTTGTGCTGGAGCTTTCTGTGCGTCGTTTTTCTTTTGGAGTTTATTGGATCACCCTCTGTACTCTGGATACACCTGATCTAATGCTTGCGGCTTTTTGTTTTTGGCTTTATCTGCCGCGGTTTTCATTCCTCAGGGTAAACTCTTTAGTATATGCCTCTGCCGAGGCTTTTTAGTCCTGTCATAAATTTCTTGCATTTCTATTTCTCGGTTTTTTAAGAACTTGTTGCATCGCTGGATCGCGAGTTTGAGGTTATTTGCACGTCCCGCCTGTTGCTGGATTCTACCTGGTGTTATTTTTTGGTGCTTTTGTCGTGTTTCTTCATCTTGCCAACATGTTCCTATGCTACTTCTGTGCTGACTTTACCTGCCGCGAATGTGCAGACATAAAGCCTTGTCACATACTTAGATTCTTCAAACTATCATTTGATAAATTGTATGCTTTCGTGGAGGGATCTAAAGTTTTTCTCAACGAGATAAAATCTAACTCCCACAACTGGAGGTTTTTCCAGGATGCTTATGACAAACAACGAAACCTGGCTGAGAATCTTCGGAGTGTCAGAAACTTGATTCTTGATCTTGTAAATGATTTGCGCAGACAGTCGGAGAATACTAGGGCCTGTGCTCACAGAGTCGACGTCATTGAGCAGGCCTTGAAGGCTCGGCTCGGGCTGACGTCGCTGCTCGCACTGATGTATCGCTATCCAGGTTGCTGCTGGTTCGACTCCGGGGATTGTCCGTGGTTGTTCCTCTAACAAGACTGATACTTCCTCTTCATTGCGAGGGACTGTACTTCCGTGCGATGAGTCTTCTACATGGAATGATGTGCGCTTGTCATCTGCACAGCCTGGTGAACGCCATGTGATTTCAGATGATGAAAGGTGCCTACCGAATGATTCTGGATCATCTCTGGTTGATGTTCATCCTTCCTTAATTCGTCCAGCTCAACTGCCACGGTGGGCTTTTATCTCCCGCATTCATCCTGACACGTCAGTGGACGATATCTTCAACCATTTTTCCGACCGTATCGGTGTACCTCGCGACCATATGTCTTGTAAAAGGATTACTCCTTCATTCATCAATGGTGGACGTGCTTACTCATCTTCTTTTAAGCTGCTTATTCCTGAGGACTGGTACTCTGCAGTATTAGCTCCGTCAATCTGTCCTCCGAACTCTATTGTGCGAGAATTCATTCCTAAGTCTCGCCCGTTCGTTTCTTATTCAAAAAACTCGTTAAGGAGATCTCAGTATACTACGCCAACGTAACTGGCTTGCGTTCCAGGATGAATAGGCTTTTTGTTGCCTCGGCCAATTCTGGATTCGACTTAATATGCCTCTCTCAAACCTGGCTTTGCTTTGAGATTCTTGACTTTTGAACTTTTTGATTATGAATTCCAGGTTTTCTGACGAGATCGGCACCTCTCTTGTATGGATGCTCCTGTTGGCGGTGGAGTCCTTTGTCCAGTGCATAGTGGGCTGCCGTCCGCTTCGGCAGAGATTCCTGGTGCTCAGTCTTTGGAATATGTCTGCGTCTCCTTACATTCCCGTAACAAGATTATTTATGTTATGACCGTCTATGTTCAACCTGCTTCACCGTCCTCGGTGTATGAAATTTTGTCTTCAGCCTTTCAATACATAACCGTGTATTAAAGTTTTCACTGTTTTCAAGCAACTCTTTATATGCAGAATCATTTGAAAAAAACTTTGGATTTTCTCTAAATTTAAAATATTTACAATCTAAATTTCTGCCGCCGCCATTCTTTCCTGGCTTGCAAGTGATGTTATAATCGATCTCACACTGTTCACACCAAAACGCAGAAGGGATCGATTGAATCCTGCTGATAACATTTTGGAATAAAATAAAGCCGAAAACTTATGACACTAAAATATGGACATTGGAAAAGTGACAGAAGCAAAAGAAGACAACAGCAAGTTTTGATTATATGAAACAGCAAACACTTGAACCAATTTGAATGGCCCTGTTTAAATTATAAAAATGCTTTAATATAAAACTTCTTAAAACTACTGATATCTGCGAAATTACTTTGTACGCCAGGGACTTGACCTTTCCCATGTTAAAAGCTTACTGTTACTCTCGGCCCCTTGTCCAGCTGTTCAACTTTTCATACCAATATTCCGGTGTAAGCGTCTCAACCCTAATTTGAGCTTGACAAACGCTTGGAATTGTGCAGTGGCGCCGTGGGTTGGTTTAAATTTTTTCGTTATTCTTTTTGATTTACGGCTTCTTGCCGTAAAATGTGCTATTTTTACGCTAATAGCCGACGCTCACATATCAAATATTGCGGGTGGATCCAACAGCAAAATAATACTTTAATCACAGGATACAGTTCGTGCTGTGTAGAAAATTTCTCAGCCAGTTAAGGAGCCGAATTTAAAATGTCAGAAAACTTTGAATTGACATTTGGTAAAAATTGATGGTATTCCTTTGAATTTCTTTGTCGAAATAATAAATTGTGATAAAACTGTGAAAGATTTTTTTTCATTTATACAATGCTACTTTGTGAATTTAATATAGACAATATAGATTAGATATTGAACACGTTGTATGGCCTGTGCCAATAACCAAGGAAAGGAGGGGAACACGAAAATTATCTGAAGCAAATTTTAAAGCGATGTAGGCTTTTCCGAACAAAAATGGAAAACTACATTGGTGCAGTCAAGTAAAAATTTTACTGCAGGCGTTCCTTTTCAAAAATTTCAAATATTTTGGCGCTCACCTTAAATTAAAAAATCCAAAACCGACCGACACTTAATCTATTTTCTTTTACGTTTTACTTAACGTAAGGCAATGAAGAATATGCAAATTTAACAAATTTTGAAATATTTATTATCAGTTTAGATAATGGCCCTCCTTTCAATAAATAAATAGTCTATTCTTATTTTTTCAATTAAAGACACTGAACTTTAAAAGAAAACAAAAGAATGGTTGCCAAAAATATTACAAATCACTTTTCCGTGACATTTTTTCGTGCTTAAACCAATTGATTTGCCTTTAATTAGGTTATTGTTATTTAACTACAACTTGTTCGATATTTAGCTATAAAACGAGACCCCAAAAAGTCGATTTCGCGTTTTGTTCTCATAAGAATTGACAAGACATTTCATTTTATTTATATTTATACTTTTTCAGTGAACTTCACCAAAAATTTCTGCTGAACTGATTGTCGTTAATGTTTGTTTGTACTGTATTGCAAAATCATTCTTAATTTCACCAAAATTTTATAGTTTTCTTATATGTGAGACTTATAAACTTTTACAAAAATATCTGGTTTAATTTTGACAATTGCATAACACTTTGACATGTGCGGATGATTTCGCTTCACTTCATGTGCACTATATTATACGTATGGACCCTTCCTTTCCTTCGTTATTCGTAGGCCAACAAGATGGTCTTAACTGTCTTAATGGAGCACTTTGTTTTTCCTATATCACATCACAATCGTCACAACTAACACTATAAGCACCATTTTTTCCAGTTATGGCTGCCTCATGGACTCAGTACAGCTAATCTATTTATACTTCTAGTAGTCTGCTGCTTCGTGGAAATATGGGACAATTTTTTTCTTTGCGTGATGGCTTGTGACAAAAAGAGGGTTTTCTGCGGTAGTATTAGATAACCAGGATAGTGGTTGGAGGCAAATGAAAGTCCAAGATAAGCTATTAGTTGCCAAAAGGCACCAGCGGAAGAGCCTGTTGACGCAATGGGCGATTAGTTTGCTTTGGTTACCTTCGAAGAATTTCAGCAAAAGCGTCTTAACAGCATCAGACGAAATAAATTTTTTTTCAACCCTGTTGGACCTCCCCCGGCGCCAAACTAATTGAGTTCTACCGATCCGCAGCGCTCCGCAACCGCCATGTTAAAAGTTTAAAGGGCCCAAAACCTTTTAACGACAGGTTGACAAAACCAGTCAACAGCACCGGGGGAGATAAGGGTTTTAAAGCATCCCTGAATCCTCCTCTGCACCACTGACCTCAGTAAAATAGGTAATTATCCAACTCCCCGTAGGAGCAACAGGACTAACACCAACCGATTTGAACCGAGGCAACACCGACACCAGCCAGTCGTCATCCGTTGGTCGACCCGATTTGGACCGACACCAGGTTGGCGTCATCCGGTGGTCAATACGACCACAACTTACCGAGCCAGGCCCGAAGCCGATCAAACAGTACGAGGTAATTTAGTCCGAGTAAGGAGCTTGCTGCCACGGGCTATATAAGCAAGCCCAACTTCCTATTGCAGTCAGTTGTGGACCAGCCGTCAACCAGACCATAGTGGCCAGCGCGAGAACTCATAAAGTTGATAAATGGTAAGATTACTGCAAGTAAATATAAGTTTATGTAGCCGCCGTGATTCCCGACCACAGCCGAGTTGTTCTGTGGACCCGAGTGTATCCACTGGTGATGGGTAATAAATAAGGTTATCTAGCTTACAATTGTATTGGCGAGATTCCGAGTACAAGACACTGTGCCAACTAGCATGATTTGTAGTTATATCACTCACTCTTACACTAGCGCAACTTCCTAGTAAAGGACACTCCTCCAACCAGCGTGATTCGTAGTTATCTAGCTTACTCTTGAATTGGCGTGATTCCTAGGCAAGACTTTGTCCACTAGCGTGACTCCTAGTGATCTCAGTTACTTGTACACTAGTGCAAATTCCTAGTATAGTACACTCCTCTAACCAGCGTGATTCCTGGTTATCTAGCCTACTCTTGTTTTGGCGTGAATCCCAGTACAAGACACTGTTCTAACCAACGTTATTCCTGGTTTTCTAGCTTACTCGTGTACTGCCGTGATTCCCAGGGCACGACTGTCAAGTAGCGTGATTCCTAGTTATCTCATTCACTTTTACGCTAACGTGCGTCATAGTTATTATTTCTCTCTCAGTGGGTGTCCATAATATAGACCTTACGAAGTTATCTGTCAGTCCATTCCCCGCAGGAACTTAACAGTCCTATTCACCGATTATTCCCCGAGGAAACCACGCAACCGCAGAGGAAGGAGCGACAACGTCAAGTGCACACTGAGGTTACGGAGTAAGAAGAGTATTAAATTATTAGAGAAAGACAAATTTGTATTTTGAAGTGAGACAGATGGTGAATTAGAAACCAGTGTTAAAATCTAGAACTTTGAAATAAAAGGAAATTTTAGTGAGGAATCGGGGCATTTTCTTCAGAGCCGCGGGGGTTTCAGAAACCCAGAGATCCACCTGACTACGAAGAAAACACGTTACAAGAGATATTACTATAAATTTGAATAATAATAATCTATTGAACATCTACAATCAAATCCTGGATCCGGGGTTGGGCGCGAGTCAAACAAATAAAGTAATAAGAAAGCAATTGGTTCATTTGTTTAATAAATTTCAGAAACTATGAGTCTGTTCGAAAATATCGGAAAGCACTTATATCATTGCAAACGTGCAGTGGCAGCACCGCTATTCATGCACCAGGAGTGGCATGTTTGCGAAATATTCTCAAATGAAAGTAGAGACTCTAAACAGCTGCTTTGTAGGAAATACATGTCTAGAGAAAAAACTTAGTGTAAATATAACGTTATCAGTAATATAAAATTAGATCGAGCAATTGATATGAGACGACAAATATTCGAAAACCGCAATGAAACTAGTTCATATTCTTCTTGAAATTTGAGGAAACCAAGAAGTTCAGCCGAAGCTGCATTCGCAGTTTTTACACTTTTTTTGTGCTGTAGATTGCCGAGGTTTTTTATTACAAACAAATCTTTCTTCCATTGCTCATCAAATTTTATTCGGATGTCAATTAATAATTTAATTTTCCGTTTAAGTCGCTGCTTTAAAAACTATTTGAAAATAAAAAGTTTTACTTTTAGTAAATATTCTTCTATCATCTTTATCTTTATGAGTTTTGTATAACAATAAACAGAACAAACCTATGTGCTTTCGATACAAAAGCACTGTCACTTTAGCAACTGCTCATATACACCTGCTTCATAGGCAAAACTAGGCATATAGTAAACTTTTGGAGAACTGCAAATTCCGAAATTTTAAATACCCTCTTTCTCCATTGAGCTAGCACTCTATTTATATCGTTAAAGCAAGCATATACCATACATATAACATAAATGTACAAAGCTAATTTCTCCATATCGTATTTCGATAACTTTAATTGAAGCTCCCATACGTTTACTAGTCGATAAATCCAAATTCATTATTTTATCAGAAATGCCTGCAAACCCACGACATCTTATTGTTAACACTGAGGCAATGGTTATCTTTTGAAAACTTCTTTACGTAATGAAAAGCGACCTCATGTTTTTCAATCTAGAGGATGTCCAATTAAGTGTAGAAAAGATATTCCTTTTATTGCGCCTCACAGATAATTCCTCCTATTTCGGATCCTTTCATGTAATCCCGTTATAATGCACCTTTTTAAGTTGCCGAACAATTGTGTTCTTAGCTCATAATTAAGAAGAAGTGAACTACTTGTTGGTTGTAAAATTCATCGACAAGACTTTGCCCTCAAGAGCTTTTAACATAAATGATCTTTTGTGTAAATAACAATTGAAGTGTACCTCAAGCTTTTAAAGTGTTCTTGAGGCAATTTCCCGTAATCCGCTCCGTATTTATCTTCTAAAAGTACACTACATCAATTTATATAATGAGATATTTTCACTAGCCTGGGGTAATACCTTTATAAAAATTATTAAGTGAGAGTTTTTGCTCAAAAGATATCATTTCTAGTACGGACAGGAACTTTCTTTCTCTTCTTTTTAATTTAATTTAATTTAATTTGAATTTGACAAACTGAGATTATGAAATAATGTCTATACCTAAAATGAAATTCTGATTTAATAAGTTCTGTTCACCTCAAAATTACACTTATTAAATTGTTGTAGACTACGTTCCCTGAAGATACTGTGATAACAAAAATTGTACTTAGAGTGCGGACGGGGAGTGGAGGGAGCACTCGCCTTAGCAATGCATGGTCCAATTTTGATGATTTTTTCTCCCTGAATGTAACACGCTGCCGGAGTAGCACCATTGTAAAAATTGTGTCTTTAGAGTATAAAGGGGCGGCGTCTAAGTTCATACAGATACTATGTTTTTATTAAAAAAATTTTTTTTACAGAATTTACGTGTGGCTACAATGTTGATACGATGTAATTTAGCTATCAAAAGAAATAAAATTAATTAGCCAAGCAATAAATCTGTTGTTTAATTAAGAGCTAGACTAAGCTTGTGAGAGAGTTAGCATGCTAAAAGAGTACAGACGATAGTACATCGGTCGCACGCTGTGTTTCTGTGTTTTTTTTATATATACTTGTATAAGTTAATTTTTGTAGCCGGTTTATTTATAAAAAAAGAAATTTTTAGTTTTAGTATTTTATTCCTCACTTCATGATACAAACTAGAAGACTGAAATTATCTTAGCTAACTTATTTCTACTTGGTTGGCTATCGTCGGGAAAAAGTGCAGCGTCAGCTGAGTTCCCACGGTGAGTGCAATACGAGGAAAGCTTGCTGCAGTTGTTATGAAGAATTTCAAGATCTGGTCTGGCATGTTTTGTCCGGAACGTGAGAAAAAGCTTATTTGTCGTAAAGAAACATATTTGATGTGTTAACTCTTCCCCTCTTAGATTTGGATGTCCTCATACAATTTTTGAATAGTGGTCCATGACCGGAATGCGTGTAAAATGATCATCAGCTGGAGGTTGTTTCGAAAAAGGAAAATCTGGGTGCTGGCGATGGTGCTTCATCTGTTTTAGGAGGTGTGTTTTCCTTAGTGATGTCCTGTTCTATGTCTTCTTTTTGGATGATTACTTTTGTTTTTGTTGTTTTTCCAGGTATGAATTTCGAGAGTAGCAATAAAATGAGTATGGTTCCAATGATGCAAATAAGTCCATATGTTGTCCATTTATGCGTTTCTTTTTCAGTTCTTAAGAGTTGAATTTGTTTAGTATTTTTGCCGTGAAGTTCCTTCATCTTTTCAAGAGACAGCAGCTCCTGGTGATCTTTCCTTAATGGGGTAGGTTGAACGATGGCTGGTAAGGCTTTGAGCGTTGATAATTCCTTAGACCTGAGTGACTGTCCTTCTATTGTTATTGAGATGTTATGATATTTAATAAGAAATGTCCCCGCCAGTTCGTGGATTGTGCCTTCGATATTAATGGTGCCATTAAATTGGTTCAATAGTAAAATTCCTTGATCGATTTCTTCTATAGTGGGAACGTGTTGATTGTTGATAGTGGTGCATGAAGAGTTGAGGCTCCTTATTAAATTGGGTATGCAAGTGCTGTTACTGATATCCAATAAATTACCTTGACTACAAATTGACAATTGATTGTAAGTTTTACAGTCCTTATTTATGCCGTAAATTCTGTCTTTATACTGTAGAAATTTTGAATATGGAATTTTCATGATAACATTATTTATTTTTATTGGCTTTATTAACAATTTTTTATAGATTTCGTTAGTCGTTAAAGGAATGTTAACAATATAAAGAAAAATGGAGTTATTACTAGCAATTCTAACATTTGCAAACTCTAAAGCCTCTTCTGGTGTTGAATATGGCAATTGTTCTTTATCTAAAGTTTTTGTAGCTATTTCTATTTCACTTTTTGATAACATCATAGAATTGATTATGCCTGCTCTAGCCCAATGTATTGCGTACCTTATATTAGTCAATTCTTCTTTTATTAATCTAAGTTTATACTGCAAGCTTAAACCTAATCTTTGACCTAGTATGTGGTCTTCCCTAACTACTTTTATAAGTTCATTTGTAATTTTTGTAATATTGTTAACTCTTTCATTGTGCAATTTATTGATGATGATTTGTCTGTTGTTATTTTCCAAAACATTATTCATTTTATTTTGTATCACAATGAAATCTTCGTGGTCTGGATTACCAGCTATCCACTTCCAAGCACTGCCGATAAAGTCAAGTGATCTTTTTTCTTGTGGTCTAATATTTGTTAATAAATCTTGAATCTGGGAAAGTTCATGGTGAAGAAACGGGTATAGGGGATGATCGCTTGTTATTTGATTATCAAGGATTGGAAGGTTATCGGAAATGAATTTATCGTAAAGCTGGAGATCAATTACATGGATAATTTTGAAGTTACCATTTTGTATTTTGGCAATGCCAGAGCTTAGTGCGATGATCCGGGAATTAGAGTAATCCAGGATTTGAACATCCGCCTTCGCGGTAAAATTAGTGCACCTGTAAAAGAATTAATTTCTTATATTACTCTTGTGGACAGTTTTTCCAGACTTTGTTATGACTGTAGTGTGTCTGTTCTCCCTAACTTCTTCTTGTTTGTACCTCACTGTAAGTTTACTACCAATTCTTTTATTGTGTTTTACGAAAATTATTTGCCCTATCTCATAGTCCTTTAAAGGTTTGCGCTTCTTATTATGATATTTTAGATCGTTCTCTTGTTTTTCCTTTAATTTTGTAATATTGTCGCGTCGGGTTTTTTCGAATTGTTCGGGTGTTGCTCGGGGAATTCGACCGTAGAATAATTCTACAGGTTTTTTTCCAATAGTGGAGTGAAATGTGTGGTTGTATTCATTTACTGATCGTTCAAGAAGTTCTTTAAAAGACCGATTTGTTCCGTCGTTCTTAAGACAACGCATGATCTCTGCTAAGGTGGAGTGGAAACGTTCCACTTGGCCGTTTGCTTCGCTCTTGTAAGGTGGGGTTGTAAAAATGTTAATGTTCAAATCTTCCATCATAGCTGTTAAGGAAGTAGAGTTAAGGGACTTTTCATTGTACAGCACGATATTTTCTGGTACGCCAAAGAATAGCAATAATTCTCTTAGCGGTTGTCTCAAGTCCTGTACAGAGCGGGATTTAATTACTCTTGCTTGTGCTAGTTTGGTAAATTTGTCGAGAGCTGTAAGCGCTAATGTCTTTTCTGTAGAAAAAATATCAATGTGGATGGTATGACCTGGGAAATTTGGTATAGGTGTGGGGTTAATTATTGGATTGTTGGGGTGTCTTTCGTATTTATTCTCTTTGCAGATTCTACAGTTTTTCACAAGGTTTTTTTATTTTCCGGTTCATTTTAGGGAAGTAGTATTTCTCAGCGATTTGCATTTTATTTTCGTCAGCACTGCGGTGTGCTCGTCGGTGTGTGGCTAGAATAAGTTCTTCTTGATCCGTCTCATTACGTACATCTTCCACAAGTATTTGTGTACAACGAATCCTATAGTTTTTAAAATGTTGCGGGTAAATTGTTTGAATTTGTCCCATGATATTTTCCTCGGTTTTTATCCCATTGATTGTATGTGGGTTCAGGTATCTTTTAAAAATGTCTGTAATATTGGAATCGGAATACTGAGGTTGAACAAATATATGTCTAGTGTGGTTTGGAAAGCGATTTTGAATTTGGTAACTGTTATCGTTTCTCCTTTTCAGGATTAATTGATTTCGATAAACATTAAGTGGAATCTCTACTGAAGATATTAGATTGTGGGAAGAACTTTCGTCGCTGTGTTGTGTCATGGTCATGTAATTTCCTTGTTCTTTTTGGGGTAGTCTTGACAATGCGTCAGCAACTACGTTAGTTTTGCCGGGAGAATATTTAAGTTCATATTTGTACTCTTCCAGAATTGCTTTCCAGCGTTTCATTTTACTATTGGTGTTCTTGTTACTAAGCGCGTAAGTGAGCGGTTGATGATCAGTAAAAGTTTTAACTTTCCTGGATCCGTAGAGGAAATTTCTTAATGAATTTAATGCCCATATGATTGCAAGCATCTCTTTTTCATTGGTGGCATAATTTTCCTCCGTTTTGTTTAGTGTTCTTGATATGAACATAATAGGTTTGTCCTCCTGAGCTAATACTGCACCAATGGCGTAGTCTGAAGCGTCAGTGGTAAGTTGAAAATCTTTATTGAAATTTGGATGAATGAGCATTACTTCTTTTGACACAAGACAATCTTTGACTTTGCTGAATGCTTCGATTGCGTCTTCATTCAGTTTGATGATTTTATTTTTTGATAAGTTTTTGGACACGCGTCCATCTTCCCCTCTTAGGAGCGACGTTAGAGGTTTTGCTAATTTGGCATAGTCTCTAATTAAGCGCCGATAGTACCCTGCCATGCCAAGAAATGATCGAAGATCTTTAAGTGTCTTGGGTATGGGGATGTCGACTATTGCATTAATTTTTTTCGGGTTGGCTTTGATACCGTGTTTAGATATTACAAAGCCGAGAAACTCAACTTCTTCTTTAAAGAATTCACTCTTATCTAATTGCACTTTCATGTTAGTCTTTTCTAATGTGTTAAATACTATTTCAAGGTTTTGAAAATGCTCTTCTTCGGTTTTACCGAATATGACTATGTCATCAATGTAGACATAGCATTTCTTACCAATATGCTCTCTTAAGATATCGTCCAACGTCCTTTGGAATATTGAAGGTGCATTCTTCAATCCGAAGGGTAATCTAGTAAATTCATATTTCCCATTATTGACTGAGAAAGCCGTTTTGTCGATATCGGATTTCTTAAGTGGAATTTGATGAAATCCACTTTTTAGATCTATTGTAGTGAACCATTGGTTCTTTCCTAAGTTGGCTAGTACTTCGTTAATTTCGGGGATTGGGTATTTGTCAGCAATTGTGACACTATTTAGTTTTCGGAAATCTATTACTAAGCGATATTTTTTTGCTCCGGATGCGTCCGTTTTTTTTGGAACGATCCAAACTGGAGAGTTATATGGTGACTTTGAAGGTCTAATGATTCCATCTTCAAGTAATTTATTAATTTCTTTTTCAACTTCATCCTTTAAAGCCATAGGGTAAGGGTAAGACTTTGAATACACTGGATTTGAAGAGGTGGTGCGGATTTCTCCTTCTACTATTGTAGTATAGGTTAACTTTTCATTAGGTTCCAAGAACAGATTATGGTACTTTTTTATTATAATGTTTAATTTTTCTACTTGGGATTTTGTCATATGTGAGGTTCGTAAATTAATTGAATTCACTGATTCTGAATTGGATTGGTTTAGAGATATTTTTATGTCTGGTCCGATTACCATGTAGTTTTCTTTAGTATGAATTACTGCCTTTAATTCTTTCAGGCTGTCATTACCTATTATTCCGTCGAATGAGCTTAGATTTGGTAGAATGAAAAATTTTAATTTTCCCACTTGAGCGCCAAACAGATTTATTAGGGCATGATGGGTGATTTTTATGTTTCCTCCTACGGAGTTAGCGAAGAATACTTTTTCGTTGCGAATTGGGTTTTTGATATGACGTCGCTGAATATAATTTTTATTAGAGCCGGTGTCAATTAAAAATTTCATGGTTTCGCCGTTTTTGGTAATGTGTTCAAAATAAGGGAGCGATGAGCTCCTCAAGTGTAGAAGATAAATATCATCTAATTGGTCGGTATTCGTATTTTCATTCGAAATGTAATCTCCTAATGTTTGTTCGTGTATTTCATTCTCGTTTTGGATACTATCCTCGTAGCTTTCGATTTCAGCGCGCTGTTCAGGATCAAGGGTTTCTGTGTTAAAAATGCGTTGTTGTTTGTTAGGTGGATGCATTTGTCTTGATAATGGTCTCTTTTCTACAGGTTGACGAAACTGTGAGTGATTTTTATAATTCACTGCACGAGAATGCAATGAAGTGTCAATATCCATTGGTTCTGGCCTTGGTAAGGGCTTTGGCGATAGTTGTCGTGTAGTTGCAAATGGTTGATTATAGGTAAATTGGGGATTTTGATAAAATGGTTTAGGTATTTCGTTCCTTTGAGGATCGTTTAATAGTTCAGGATAAAAAGTTGCTCTAGGAGCTGCTTTAGGTACCGTGAGTTGCGAAGGAGGAAAATTCCTTCTGGTTGGAACTGGTGGTGTTGTACGATTAGTTTGTATAATTTTGCGAGAATTATTGGCATATTGTGAACGAAAGTCTACATTTTGCAATTTAAGACAAAGATGTAGAGCTTGAGGTAAGTCCACAGGCTCTCTTATACTAAGAAGTCTTGGAAGTTCTCCTCGCAAGCCTCTGATAAAAGTATCTAGAGCCTTATCTCTATAAGATTTTGTCATTATATTTAATGCTTCTTGACCCATATCAAGAGATGATAATTTATTCAAAATTAAAGATAAGTGCTGATAGACCATTTGATAGAACTCGTGAATAGATCGATTCCCTTGGACCAAAGTGGTCATTTGGTATTCAAGAGTTCCTAGATCTCTTTAATCAGCGTAATGTAATGCTAAACATTTTGAAATGCTATCCCAATTTAATGGAGTATTATAAGATTCCAATGCAATATCGGCGTGGCCGATTATTTTGTTACGGATTACACTAAGGATACCGTAGTATTTTGGAGAACCTTTTAATGATTCGTACATTATGAGTATTCTTTCGACACTCTTTTTCCAGGAACCAAATTCTCCAGGATTTCCAGAAAATTCCCTGAGACTTTTTAACACCTCAGGAATTTTATCCATTTCGGAAAGGTTTCCGTTTTGTATTGTATTGAATAATGTGCCGATAGAGTTAAAATCTAATTCAGACATAATTAAATTCTGGATTAGTAGAAGAGAATTGAGGGAGATGGGAGAATGGCACATCATTTCTAATATAAACCGCGATTCCCGTCTGAGGAGACAAGAGCGGATAAGTGATAACCAGGAATGTGATACTGATCAATATCAGAATCGGAAACAACCGTGGTTTCGCTTAGTGCAAAAACTGCCGGATTTTCCGCGATCAAGTGGCAATAAACCGAAAAATGGTTACTTTTCAAGCCACTAATGTTGCAAAAATTAAATAAAAATTGTTCCATAGTCCCGGTCTTAATTTGCCCAAAACAAACGAAAACGTACACAAACACAAGGACTGACGAACGGGATCCACAGATGCAAAGCAAAGCCGCCTCTGTGAAAACAAAGCCAGCAGCAGTATTATGCCTGCTGTGCTGAACCTTGATCTCGACGAAGGCAGCCAAATGCTCAGCAGTGGAGACCCGTTAAACGCATTCAATGCAGCACGATTGTACTACATTGAATGTTGGATGGAAGAAAATAGAAATAAATAGGAACGGACTCACCAGACTGTGCTTTCAAATAGAGCATAAAAGCCCTTTCCTTCGGCGAGATGGCACTAGCACTTTGAAATTTTTAATTAAATTCACTAGTTTAAATTAAAATATCATAATGTCATGTAACCGGACATTGTCAATAGTAATGATGTGTATACCGTAATTTGTATGGGAAAAAATAAAATTGTACCTAAAATGATTTTGTAATTAATATTTTTACGTGTATTAATGTTATACGTACAGGTAAATTGAACCTCTCCCATTAGCCAGTCAGGCCACATGCCTACCGAGATAGTGAGATCGAGGGGATATCAAAACACTAGCCTACCTGAAATTCTCGTTTTAGCGTTGTTGCTAGCTTTCATACTACATAGTATACTTAGTGAAAAATATTCAATCTATGCAAGCGTATTTTATTAATTCTGCCTTGTTTAAATCTCGCGATCCGAAAGATTGAAGTAGCTTTTATGGTATCTTTGATTCTTGTGGATAAAACCTGTCTTGTTTATTTAATTTGCACCAACTTTAAAATGTCGTAATGGACATAAAATTAAATATTATTTTGTACTTGTTGGCACTTTTTGTGAAGCCGGTTGAATTTTTTTTTCTTATTTTTCCCTTCATAAAGACAATGACTTTCTCAAGAAGGAAATCCGATGATTGCTTTATATGATAATAGTACTCGGGTCCAGACCTAAAAACATTGTTGATTACCTAACCTCTAACCGTTGACACTTCGTATAACTGTTCTTTATGTCTATTTATTTATTTAAGCTTAATACAAGCTTTTACATAATAATACTACAATTACAAGCTATAACATAATACTAATGCTACAAGCTATAATAAATGATGACATAATAAATAAATAGTAAAAGCTACAATATGAGCTCTAATTAAAGTAGATACAGGCTGGAAGGAAGAAGAATTAAGAAAGACGATCAAGATGCGCGGGATCAAGATTTAAGGCTTTGTGAAGGGATGATCTACTCAGATGGAAGTCAAAATAGGAAAGCATCCTGGTAACTGGCTCGCTTTGACCGTAGTTTGTGCGATGGCGGTCGAGTCGGGAAAGGGGAGTGGACCTAAAGTTGCGGGGATTGGTATAGATGGATAAAGATTGTAGGATTGAAGGGCAGTCTATGGCACCACTTAATAGCTTATGAATGAAGAGAATTTCGGGAACATCACGAAGTTTACGTAAAGGTTGTAAGTCTATCAGTTTCAGACGGTTTTCATAAGGTGGAAGGTTGAATCTGTCTACCCACGGAAGATCACGTAGAGCGAAGCGAATGAACCTACGCTGGACGGATTCAATCCTGTTAATGTGGTTTGTTTGTGTAGTTGACAATACCTGGCTGGCATATTCAAGGAGAGGTCAAACGAAGGAGATATAGAGAGATTTGGAAGCATAAGGATTGGAGAACTCTCTGGACCAGCGCTTCACAAACCCTAGCGCGAAGTTAGCTCTGTTAATTATGCTGTCAATGTGGGATCTGAAATTGAGTTCACTATCACAGATTACTCCTAGGTCACACAAAGAGAGGGACTGGTATGTCGGTTAGCATGTAGACTGTCGGGGTGGGTGTAAGACGCTTGCGGGAATAAGAGATGGACTGGCATTTGGAGACATTGAGTTCAAGAAAGTTTTTCATGCACCATGTGGTGAAGGAATCGAGATCTTTTTGCAGGAGAAGAGAGTCGGTTGTGAAGGAGATATGTTTAATTATTTTCATGTCATCAGCATAAATGGACTCAGTAAATGGGGACAAATCTATTGACAACTTTTACATTTGAAGAGTTGGCTTAGATTTTTCTCTAATTGCTGGCATTATACAACAAATTGTACGATAAATATGAAGTGATCTGATTTAAAAATGTATTCGGGAAAATATGTGAAAACAGTGATTTGCAATTCTTACAATTTATTGGCAAATCGGGATACATATATTAATAAATTATGCAATTAAAAAGTTGGATAAGAGTTTTTCTAAGCTGTCACTTGAACAGCTGAGAACAACTTTTCGTTTGGTCGTATAGATGGCGTTGGTTTTGTTTCCACATAAATTGACGTCATCGTTTCTACCTTACGGCCTGTAGTTATCAAGATGGCGTTGACCAATCCAACATTTAGATGGCGCGGAGAAAAAATGAGGTGGCCCAACGCTATCAAGTTAACTACATGCCGTAACTTAGAATAACTAGAGGAAAGGACATCACTCGGAAAAATGTAAGCATTTTGCTATATGTGGTAGAACCCAAGCATGTGTGCGTTTCGAACATGACATGTTCGATACATGCATGTATACAGGAGGGGCTAACTCATTTTGATAATATTTTAAATTAGGCGTTTTTAAAATATACTCTTATAACATTTTTAACATAATATAACTTCGCCCGACCATATTTTATTAATATACTTTATTTAACTATTTAAAAACACTTTGCTTATGCCCCCAAATATTTCAATACTAGGGAGACGACTATGATTTCATAAGGCGACAAAAATTGAAAAGACAACTTGAGCAGACCCAACGCCATCTTGATAACTACAGGCCGTAAGGTAGAGCCAGTTTTTGGCCGCGACGTCACACAAAATGCAAAAAGTTGAAAAAGTCATGATTCTGTCATCCGAAGTTTTGTTTAATTTTAAGAATTGTGATAAACTTTTAAACTCATTCTAAGCAAAGACTGAGAGTGAACCGTATAAAGAGTTATTTACCACAAATAAATAGTTAAAATGAAAGTTTCGTCTAATTTGCCTGGGTCTTTAAAGTAATATTGTGTGAGTTTCAGATATTATTTAAGTGAAATAACTAGTGCATGATAAAATTAACTTGTAAGATAATGACGTGATAAAAGTTTCGTTTAGATCAATTTAATTATGCGTGAGTTATCGTCGGTCAAAAAAAATTGGTAATTTCCAGAAGAAATGTCAAATGGAAGGGAAGTAACGACGTCCGCCCTTCAATCAAGCAGATGTAAACAACTCTCAATGGCTTTTAAAAGTAAAAGAAATTACGATAACTTTACTATAAGTAATAATGTAATAGTTTTGTGATGTTGTGAGAATATGTGGTACTAGTGACTCGAGTTTTGTTGGTAAAGCCCTGTATGCAGCTCAAGAGACTTCACAAAAAGCGCTTAAAAGCAAAAAATAATTTTTAATTTTATATCTATTACGACATTTTGAAGTCGGTTACAAAGTGAGCTTACCCTCCCCCCCCCCTCCCCCACCCTAGGCCAAATTTTTTTCTAATATTAGCAATGGGGGATTATACTCTGTACAACAAAAAAAGAACCATCCACGTCGGACTACGTGTTACAAAGTTAGGTTTCACCCCCACCCCCCACCCTCACCCTACCAAAAATTTTTTTGACATGGTACTAATCGGTGAACATACTCTACCCAACAAAAAAAGAATCATCAAAATCGCTCGACGCGTTACGAAGTTATGCCCGGTCAGACATAAAAAAAATAAAAAAATAAAAAACAATACACGTCGAACTTAGAACCTCTGTGTTTTTGGGAAGTTGGCTACTAGTAAGTAACTAAATAGAGAGGCCCAACAGCAGAGATTACCGTAGCCTATGCCTTAAATGTGTGAGTTTACACGCACACAAGAAAAACAGTACAGGACAGGCTGAAGAAAAAATCTTTATATCGGGGTGCTTTGGTGCAATTTTTAAACTTTTGGAGAAATCTGTTTAAAATTGCAATTTAAAAGCAACTTTTTCACTAAAATTTGTAATTTTTATTACGGCTTTTCATCACAAGAAATTTAACTAATTAATTTGCAAATCAGTAAACACTTCAATAATAAAGTTTTCATTTACTAACTCCTTGCAAAATTTAATTACAACACCGCCTTTGTAAGTGGTAACTCAAGAAAATATGGCTGCTGAGCCAAAGGTAAACAAAGTTTACCTTAACGCAAAAAGTGGGTATTTTATAAGTTAATAGTGTGTTTAACACCGCCTGAAATATTCTTATCACAAACGAAAGTTATTTTCTCTACTTTATCTGTGAAATTAAATCCCGGGGTGTTTTAAAGATTTTGAATTTTTACAAAATTGCACTAC
The DNA here is from genome assembly GCA_964036015.1 of Leptarthrus brevirostris. Classification (NCBI taxonomy): domain Eukaryota; kingdom Metazoa; phylum Arthropoda; class Insecta; order Diptera; family Asilidae; genus Leptarthrus; species Leptarthrus brevirostris. The sequence goes on along the minus strand of OZ038371.1, from coordinate 99,398,635 downwards.
ACACTTCATTATCACTAATCGTTTAAAACTTGAACTTTTTTCACATAGTTTTGACACAACACGCAATAGTTTTATATTTTTGTCCTTCGCAATCAATTTAATCCTTACTTCAACATTACAGGACGATAAAATTAGCACTTTTTCAACCACAACACTCGGTTAAAGAAAAATGTTAAACAAGTGACATCACGTGAAGAAATATGAGAGCAAAAAAGCCGTTGAAATCGGCACACTCATGTACACGGATTTTACGCGCTAGCGCCACTCCATTTAGTTTCTTACTCGTAGGAAGTCGGTTAAAAATTGCTCAGGAAGACTTTTGGCAATGACAACAAAATCTCAAGAACTGTCAAAATTCCGGTACGAAATAAATGTCCAGGCATTTAATCGCTGCGAAAAAATGTCTCCACTCCAAACCAGCGCCATTTTCATTGGAATACCTTACTTTGCGAAATTGGCAATCGAAAATTTCGGTTACAATTTTCTTGCGTTTTTTTTTACATAAAAAAAATTTCTCTTGAGCTGCATACAGGGCTTTACCAACAAAACTCGAATCACTAGTACCACATATTCTCACAACATCACAAAACTATTATATTATTACTTACAATAAAGTCAAACGTAATTTCTTTCACTTTTTAATGCAATTGAGAGTTGTTTACATCCGCTAGGTTGAAGAGCGAACGTCATTACTTCCCTCCATTAGACATTTCTTTTGGGTATTGCCGATTAATTTTGACCGACGATAACTCACGCATAATTAATTAAATCTAAATGAAACTTTCTCACGACATTATCTTACAAGTTAATTTTATCACACACTAGTTATTTCACTTAAATAATGTCTGAAACTCGCACAATATTATTTTAAAGTCCGACGCGAATTATCCGAAATGTTCACTTTAACTAAAAGATATATCCACTTTGCCACTTGAGCGTCACAAAACTTTTACCGCAAATTACTCTTTATACGATTCACTATTAGTTTTTGGTAAGAACGATTTTAAAAGTTAATCACACTTCTTATAATTAAACAAAACTTCGGGTGACAGAATTTCAACTTTTTCTTGTCTTCCCTCATAGTGTGACGTCACGTTGCAAAACTGGCTCTACCTTACGGCCTGTAGTTATCAACAACATCTTAGAACAAACAACAAACAGAACAGAAAACGACAGGAAGTGCACCATGCTCAAAAAGTTTCCGAATTTTCCTTATGTGTTTGATAGGTGTGAATGTGTTAGTTTTCACCATGGAACTAGTAAATTTTTGACTCATTCGAAGTGGTCCTCGGAAATATTACTACCATCGGATTCTATATAATCAGTTCTACCGATGGATTTTAACCACAGTTCTCTGAAGTCTTTATCTTTTGGAAACCTAAAATACCAAAAGGTAGAAAAATATTTTAATACTTTTAAAGTTTTATTAGAGCCCCCAGGCAAAAACTTCTGTCAGCTGTCGCTGAAACCAATAAGGCGAACCAAAACTTTGATGAATCTCAAATGTAAACAAACAAGCACCATCAAGATAAATGGTTACTTTTTGTTAATTTAGCTTTTATTTATACAGCTTTTGCATATATTTCAAAGAAAATGCTGTATAATTGCTTATTATATTATTTAACTTCCCTGAAAAATGATTTTCCCCATCCCATGCGTCGATTATTTTTACAACAAAATACCGCACACTTCATCACGAAAAATGTTCAAATTAAACTAAATTAAATTCTTAATAAACTAAACCAAAACAGTCTTTTAAATGTTAATTGTCTTTATTTGTAAAATTACACCACATTTAAACTGAACTGTCAAAATTATTCAATAAACACTTTGAATGCGCACTCTTCAGAAAGTCCACGTCAAATTGACATTTCGTTATGGCGTAATTTTGGGTCCCCTTTCCACACCTTTCCATCGAACAAAATATCGGAAAACACGTACACTGTATTGCACTTCCTTTCGTTTTCTGTTCTAAGCACTTTTGTTGAAAAGCTCTCACCTACAAGGACGTAACTAAAGGAGTATCCCAAAAGCTTAAAAGCGCGTGGCAATTCTAAAGATGTGTGAGAATTTTTTGCACACTTCAAAAAAATACATGGGAGGCGGTACCAAAAATTCATGGCGGAAGGGGGCTTTGGCGCCATTTTTAAATTTATAATTTATCAATTAATTTTCCTCAAAACAATCATACAATGAAATTGGATTATAATAAAAGAATGCAAGGGTGAATAGTCAATATATTTTTTAATAATAACAATACTCACAATACTCAATACTTTCTTAATAAAAACAATGCTCTTTAATTTATTAACTTTGCGAAAATTAAGCTTGTATTAAAACCAGGGGCCTGGCACTAGGAACATTGAGCTTTCAACACGCGATTGGCCTTCGACCTGCTTCGGACACTATAACCTGAGAATGTATTGCATTTTATGCACACGGATTCTTCAAGCAAAAGAGTATAATTCTCTCTGATTAATTTTTGGAAAAAAGAGATAGCTGCCGCATTTGGTTTATGAAGAACAAGAATGAAAGGGATACAACAATTTGCAGCTGTTTGCTTTATTAAACGTCGAATCTTCAAGTGCCTGTTGAAAGTACATCCCACTGGGAGTGAGTTTGTTCCTGGTGATTTTGATGAAATGTTTTGCTTATAAATATAAATAAAGTTTTTGTTTATTTATTTAAGATTCATCAAAGGGTGTCATTACTTTACATGTAAATATAAAAATAGTTATAAAATAAAATAAGAATCACAATAATTACAATAATTAATATAAATAACTAGAAAATAATTACTTTAAAACAATAACTAGAAAAATAGAAAAATAATTAATAATACATAAAATTACAAAATAATAACAGAGTAGTTAGGAAAGTTTGGCCTTCACAGAATTTTTCGACAGATTAAAATCAATGTTGTTAAAATGCGAATTAAAAAACCGAGACATTGACGTGACGGGCTCGTGAAAACCGTAATTTGTGCGATGCTGTGGAATTTTAAGAAAATCTCGATTTCTCAAGGAGCGACTCGGAATCGATATATTAAAAGAAGACAACAAGACTGGAGAGTCAACATTACCTTGAAGACATTCAAAAGCGAAAACAGTTCTAGAGATGTTACGTCTGAATTCAAGAGATTCTAGTTTTATGAGCTTAAGCCTATCTGAGTACGGCGGCAGGATAAGAGGGTCACTCCAAGGAAGCCCACGAAGTGCAAAGCGAACAAAACGGCGCTGGACTGCCTTTACCCGGTCAATTGAGTCACCATAAAATGGTGACCAAACAGAACTAGCTTACTCCAGAATAGGCCTAACAAAGGTGCAGTAGAGAAGCCTGGTGATATAAGGGTCGTCAAATTCCTTTGCCCATCTTTTTATAAAACCCAATGTAGAATTAGCCTTAATAACTATCTCATCAATGTGATCGTCAAACGTAAAACGACTGTTCAACCAGACACCCAAGTCCTTGGTTCTAATAATTTTTTCCAGAACACAGCCATGCATGGTGTAGTTGAAGTCGAGAGGATTCTTTCTACGAGTAAAAGACATAGACGTACACTTACTAATATTGAGGGGAAGATAGTTATTAGAACACCAGTTGTAGAAAGCGTCTAAGTCAGAATTTAAAAGTTCACAGTCTCGAATAGAGGACACAACACGGAAAATTTTGGCGTCGTCGGCATAACAAAGAATTTTTGAATATTTCAAGAATAAAGATACATCATTGATGTATATAATAGTACTAATAAAAGTGTAACATTAATTTTAACACCGATAGAAGTGATTTTTGCTCTCTGAAATTGAAGGGCATGTAATGTGAGCCCACCCTATCCTTCGATATAAACATGGTTTTCCTTTAACTCGATGATTTCCGCTGTCGTTTCTAGTGGTGCTGGACAGATGTACTACTTTTGAAAAAGAAGAAGACATATTTTGTCTTGTGTCAGCAGTGTTGCAGATTGGATTCGCTTATTTTAAGATAAGCCTAATTCTAACGAATCCAATCTGACATTTATAAAAACAAATCGTAAAAAGTCTCATGAGTTGGATTTCAAATATCAAATTTTGTTGCAACAATGTTGCAACATATTCAAATCCAACTCAAGAGCACATAAAAAATAAAAAACCAATAAATATTCAATGGGTTGGATTTCCTACACCGAGTGCATTGCAACAAAGTTGCAATGTACTTAAATCCAACTCATGATAAACAACGCGCTCGGGTTACCGTCGAAATTCCCTTCACACGGAAACCCAGTACACGATAAGCGAAAGAAATTTGCTTAATCAGCGCGAAAAAACAACGATCTACAGCGGCTTTGCCCAATGACAACTAACTATATCAAGGGCAAAAGCTAAAAAACGAAGTAAAGCACGAAAGCTTTTCTTCATGTAGATCGGTTGTAAGTATTTCTTGAAGAAAAATTACAAGGAGTCTGTTTTTAAACGTGGTCGGAACGGGTCTATTTAAAACCGTCACAAAATCGAGTCTGGTGGAGGTCGTCGAGCGTTAAACCTGGTCGCGTAAATTCGGAGTATTGATAAGAACCCAAAGGGAGTGAAAGTATCTGGTTAATAGGCAGTGTAAGATATATTTACGAGAATAATTGTTTAATTAAGGATTAACAGTGAAACTATTCAGTTAATAAGAACAGTGATTCATATTTACGAAATAGTGTTTAATTAAGAAGAATTCTTGATTGTATTCATAGTGAAAGTATCTGGTTGATAAGCATTGTAAAATATACTTACGGGACGAATTGTTTAATTAAGGATTTACAGTGAAAGTTTTTAGTTAATAAGAACTGAGAGACATATTTACGAAAAAGTGTTTAATTAGGAAGAACTTTTAATTGTATTCATAGTGAAAGTATCTAGTTAATAAGCATTGTCAACTATATTTACGGAACAAATTGTTTAATTAAGAATTTACAGAGAAAATATCTAGTTAATAAGCATTGTAAACTATATTTACGGAACAAATTGTTTAATTAAGAATTTACAGAGAAAATATCTAGTTAATAAGCATTGTAAACTATATTTACGGAACAAATTGTTTAATTAAGAATTTACAGAGAAAATATCTAGTTAATAAGCATTGTAAAATATATTTACGTAACGAATTGGTTAATTAAGAATTTACAAAGAAAGTATTTCGTTAATAAAACTGTAAGATATAGTTACGAAAAAGTGTTTAATTGAGAAGAATTTTTAAAAAACAAACCATTGTTAAAGCATTATTTAGAGACAATTGGGAAGTGTTCTAATTTAATAGAAGCTATTGTCCCGTTCATTTAAATTTAGATCATCTTTCACTCAAGATTAAAACCTGATCGGGAAACCCAAAAAGAGTTGTAACAAAAATTGGCGCAGCCGGTAGGATAGGGGAAGCGTGTTTTATAAAAACATAATAGCTTTAAAAGCATCTATCCTGCTTCAAAACAAAAGGGGTACCTTTAAGCACTCCCGGGTAGCCAATAGCCCGGAGGAGTCACCCCAACGCTTCCACAAAGTGCAAGCCAGCACCACCGGTGGAATGGTATGGGCTTCGTCCTAGCCCGAAGAAAACGACAACAATCAACACAGCACCAGTAACGGGTAGGAAAACGGAATCGCTGAAGCATGCACAAGCCCCCCTTTTCCCCAACACAACTATAGTACTGCAAACAAGGGAACGGTAAGCAGGCCAAAAGCCCCCCTTGCAACGCTGAAGAGCAGGAGTTGATGTCCAAGGACACCTACTCTACTCCCGCTCACTAACCAACGGAAGAGAAGACAGAGGACCTCCTCATAACTTCCCTGGACCTGGAGAGCAACGCGGAAGAACCACGCCAAGGTTCCCAGTCACCAGTGTTCACGGACCAAACAAAGGTCAGCGAACACCAGATCACCCCAGCACAACCAGGACCCAGTTCAGAAGGACTCATTCTCAGGAGCGGAACCGTCCTCCAACGAGTAAATCAAACCCACGTAAGCCAGAAATATAATTTTAATAATTTGTACGAGTCCGCGCGAGAATCCGAACGCCTAGCAACTCTCTATTCTAACCTCCTCGAAAACCGGAATACAAAGTCCTGCGAGGAGAGATTGGAAGACCTAGAGCGCTTTCAAAAGGAAGCCGCACTCTTTCAAGCCAAGCTAGACGGATTCTCGCGCATACTCCCTTCTGAAGAAAATATTGAAAACAATTTAGAAAGCACAACTGAGGAAAACCTCATACAATCCCTGCAAGACTCCCTGCGAGAAATCAACCTAAAACAGGGTCTTAATCGATTTCTCGCACCAGACACCCGACACCGACTCGAATCAGAACTCCACTATGGCGACCGATTATACAAAAATTGTTAAGTTAACTGCGCAAATGGTGCCAATTTTTCAGGTGAGCCAGGTCCGCATCTCGAATCAGAGTTGCAAACATTCCTGGGTTACTACCGCCAGGCCAAACAGTGTCTCTCCGAAGGGGAGCAAGACGCTTTCCTCAAAATCCTCCCCACAAGACTTCGTGGAGGAGCATATCAACTGTTAGCCTCAGTTGAGTTATCACTCGAATAAAATACGCCACACATAAAAATATGAGGTGCATAGTCAACAGAGATCATTAAAGTAAATCCCAGTCAAGTCAAAAAGAGGATACATATACACGACTCGATACATGCCTTTTATAATAATAATAATAACACTGTTTTCATTCAAAATACAGATGGGTCGACACGCATAACAACAAAAACGAGTAATTAAAACAAAAAGCAGTGCGAGCATTCACACTAGTATCAAAAGCGTCTCCAATATCATTAGCAGACCTACACATGCGATTAATAGGCTCGAACATGCCGTAATTAGTGCGAGAAAAAGCAATCTGAAAAACTGATCGATTACGCAGGGAATAGGAAAGTTCTCTTGGCAACACTTTGGAAGCAAGCACAACACTGTCGATCTTTCCCTGCAGAAGCTGATGCAAAAATATCAAATCTGCAACCCAACGACGCCTCTCAAGTGTAACAAGCTGCAGTAACCCTAAACGCTCCTCATAAGGTGGTAGAATAAGAGGGTCATTCCAAGGCAAACATCGCAGGGCCGATCGCACAAATCTACGCTGGACGGACTCGATACGTTTAATGTGGGATCCGTAAAACGGAGACCAAACCTGACTAGCATATTCAAGCAGGGGTCTAACCAGGGACGTATAAAGATGGAGTCTTATTTGAGGGCTTGGAAATTCCTTGGACCATCGAAAAATAAATCCCAGCATAGAGTTTGCCCAGTGCCTTCAAACATGTACTGAAAAGTACGGAAGCTGGAAGACCTCCAGAAGGACATAACCTGACACTTCTCAATGTTCAACTTGAGATTGTTGTTGCGGCACCACCCATAAAAAATGTGCAACTCTGATTGCAAAATCTCACAATCAGCATCAGATTTGATTGGGAGAAAGATCTTAATATCGTCAGCATATATAAGAATTTTACATCTTTGAAGCAAATACGAGATATCATCTATAGATATGATGAATAACAATGGCCCAGATGACTGCCCTGGGGAACACCAGAATGAGCCACAAAATCATCAGAGAGTGCGCCACGAAAGCGTACCCTATAAGTCCTATTAGATAAATACGACTTTATCCAAACAATAAGTGAGGGCGGGAAACCCAACTTAGACAATTTAAAAGCAATGATAGAGTGAGACAGCTTATCAAAGGCCTTACTAAAATCAGTGTAAATACAGTCAGTCTGGCAACCATCTGTGAAACCACCCACAGTGCAGGAAACAAACTCAACCAAGTTTGAAACCGTGTTCCTCCCCTGGAGAAAACCATGGGATTGAATTAACAGTTCAAAGAGCTTAGGAATAGAGGACAACTTAGCAATTGGCCTGTAGTTGGAAATGTTTCTTCTATTTCCACTCTTGAAAATAGGAATTAAAAAGGATATCTTCCAAAGTGCTGGGAAATGGCCCCGCGAGAGAGACTTCCTGAATAAAAAGAGCAAAGGCCCCAATAACACCGAAGAACATTTCTTTATGACTGCAGCAGGAACCCCATCAGGACCACCAGAAAAGTCAGTAGGAAGTGCAGTAATATGCTTCAACAAGATCTCCGCCGTGATAGATGGAACTGACACTATAGGTGAAATTCGGTTATTTATGTGCGAGAAGTTTCCACTATCCGGGATAAAATCAGATGATTCAAATGCACCCTTAAAAGATTCAGCAAATAAGTTACAAATAATATTAGAATTATTGCTGGAAATCCCCCCGTACTCCATTGTCGATGGATAGTTATCGACCTTTTTCTTTAGGTTGACATATTCGAAAAATGCACGGGGGTCAGAGAATAATCTGTTCTTTAAACTTTGAAGGTATTCATCATAGAGAGAGCGAGAGTAGCATATAAAATGTTCATAGCAAATACTAAATTGCTGACGGGATTCAGCACTGCCAACACGAAGATACCTCTTCCAAAGTCTGTTCTTCCTATTCCTAAGAGTTTTCAATTCTCTGTCAGACCAGGGTGGAGCGGAGTCATTACCTCTAACCCGAACTAATAAGACAAACCACCAAAAGCCTCACACAAAACGTCGTAGAAACCTGATACGTTCCTGTCAATATCGTCACCAGACAAGCAAGTTTGGAAGTCCAACTCATCAAGATAATCATTCAAAGCCTCAAAATCGGTCGCTCTAAAGTTAAAACGATATTGGCTATCGAGGACATCGACAGGCATGTCCGACAGACAATGAAAAGCAACAAGCAGTGCGGGATGATACCCGTCAAGATTTGTCAAGACAAATAGGCTGGGTTCAACAAATGTGAGCGTGGAGTTTGTAGAGAACACCAAATTAAGCTGTCTTCCCATATTGTTACTCACATTGCTCATTTGGCAAAGCCCCAAGCTAGCCAAGGTGTCAAGGAATAACGATTGTCCCTCAGTCAAGTCATGGGGAAGAAAGCTATCGTCATCATCAACCGCTACCCATCGCACATTGGGTAAGTTGAAGTCCCCCACAAGAATAACTTCATCCTTAAAACCCAATCGGTCATAGATGAAGTTAACATGCTTAATGAGAATATCATACAGACTCAGACCACTACTATCAACGACATTAAACGCATCAGGAAGTATATAACAACAAATCAAGAAGAGGCTTCTCGAATCAAATGAAATTTTCACTGAAACTTGTTCCAGCTCCAGTTGGTCAGAAAATGAGGGAGTGTCAAGATGATCAGTATTAAGAAAACTCCTGCAAGCTATGAGAACACGCCCACCACGTGCGGACGAGGCAGCATGCCTATCCCTACGGAAAACCTGATAAGAGCCATTAAATAGTTCCGCGTCCGAAATACCCCGGTGCAACCACGTCTCAGATAGGGCTATCACATCAAAATCGCAGTTAGTAGACGAAAAATAAAAATTATTTGTTTTGGTCCTTAGTCCTCTCACATTCTGGTAGCACAGAGAGAGCTTGTCCCGTTTTTTGAACTAGGAGACTGAGTCACTACTGACCTAGTGCGGCGGCGAGAATTGGGCACGAAGACCTTACAAAAAACATCCCGGGGCCAGAAATTATCACTGAGCAAAGTATCAGCCACCAGAGACGGAGCCGGCAACAAGAAAGATGCGTAGGGTTTTGTCTGCCCACTTATTTTCTTACAGGACACGCCCGACGTGTCAACATTCCTAAACCGAAGGAAACGCAATATCATGTCACAGGAGGTTCCAGGCGTTAGACGCGATATAAAAACATACCTTGAACGAGGAACGGCGGAGAGTACTACATCATCAACACCAGATGGGCCAGTGTTCGAGTGCATGACGGATGGAATCACCTCATTACTACCACCCAAATCCCTCTCATTACCTCCATTATTGTCACTAGACGTGCGAGCAGCGACAACCGGACCTGGAAGACCAGAGTCCGCCACGGAGCGCCCTACAGGACGCCTACGCCTTACCCTAGGCTTAGGTTTCGAATTCGAGTCCCTCACCCTATCGGGTGAGGTGTCGGTAACCGCATCACTGTCTTTATCCTCCGTCTCAGTTACAGGCTGAACTTCGGCACAGGGCGCAATAGAGGGTGACGGCATGGGAACAGCATCAAAGCGCGAAGACAGGGTTTTTAAGTCTGAAGTCACAGAGCCCAGCAGCTCAGAGTTGGCAGAAAAAGCCGCAGACCAGACACCAAGGTCGCCCTTCACCTGCTTGACGCCACGACGGATATCCTCAACAATGGGGATGACAGGAGGAAGCAGATTATTGTCGAATCCGGAGGACGTAGACTGAATGTCCTCGAGCGAGCCGGAAAGCGCGAGAATGCGAGAGGACATCTCGTGCGACCTCTCCAAGAGGACGCGAGAGTTGGATTCGACCCTGTCAACGACACTCGACAGCCTGTCCATCTTGGAGGTAAGCGACCCAGTGTCGTCCGACAGAACTTGTGTATCGGCCCAACGAGCCGAAAAAGAGGTGACCCTGTCCCCGACCAGAGCAAGATCGCTGGAAAGCGCCTCCACCATGCTCCTAACAAGCCTTAATACGTGGCAAGGCTTAATGTCTGAGCACTGCAGACACGTCGAGGTGCTGGAGGATCTCGAACCGCGCTTCAAACAACTGGCATAAAACAGATGGCCACAGACGCCATCACATGTAATCCCATCTCGGGAAACCACCTTTTCACAAACGCCACAGACGGCCATAACAAAATGAGTGGGCGAAGTCAAGGGAAAAAATAAAAAATAAATAAATATATAAATAAATAAGGACAACCGAAAACAAAAAGACACAGTAGAGCGAAAATACGAGGCAACGGACGAATGAGAATAACAGAATAAAAAAGATAATATAAAAATAAATAGTAAACAAGAAATATATAAATAAAAATCCAAAGAAAAGAAAAGAAAAAAAGGAATAATAAGTTAGGAGACTGAAACGACAAAAGTGAGAGATAGAGGAGCACAAAGGAACAAAGACGAATGACAATAAACAGAGTAGTAAATGTTTAAGTGATACAGGATTCGTTAAAAGACATAAAACAACACTTGCTGAAAATCCAGAGATGTAGGGGCGCACAAGAACAGATAAAGATTAAAATAAGTAAATAGAATAAAATAAAGTGGAAGATAAAACAAAAAGTAAGTAAAAAGGGGAAAAATGCACAAATATAAAAAAGAAAAAGTAGTAAACAGACAAAGAGGAAACCGGCAGAAAGAGAATACACAGGGGCACCAGGAAGATACAAGCAAAAAGAAAAAAGCGAAACAGCGGAAAGATGGAGACGCAAAAAACAAAGCGACAATAGAGCTACGAAGCAGGGGACGAAGAAGACGCAACTCAAACAAAAAGCAGGAAGAATTGAAACTTATGAATATAAAATTAAAAATTAAATTTAAGAATAAAAAATAGGATATATAATAATAATAAATAAAGATAGGATAAGAAAGAACACGGAGAGAACATCAAGAAGTGAACCAACACCAAACACAACCATAAAAAACAACAAAATCACAGAAAACAAAACACGACCTCAAAATATAAAAAATAAAAATAAATATGTAAGAATGCAATTAAATTAAATAGAGGGACCGACAATGAACAGGTAAAGGCACACAAAAACATATACAGATCCGGACCACAATGTATCGAACTCCACAAAGAACTCACAAAATTTATTTGAGTGAAAATACTGCAGGAAATCAAAGCCGTAAACAGAATTCACAGCAGCCAAAACAGTAAGAGAGACCAACAACGACCGGGCAAAGGCACACAAAACAGATCTGAACCACAAACACAGAAATCCACAGAGAACTCGAAAAAATTCCGAAAACACCACAGCAGCAGAAGTCCACGAAATCAAAGCTATAAACAGAGATCACAGCAACCAAAAACGGTAAGCGCTCGAGAGCGCCACTAAGTTACCACAAAATCGGAAAAACACACAAAAACGCCGAGGTAAACAAAAATGAACAAAAAACCGAATCACAGCCGCAACAGTGAATAGAAATAAACAAAAAACAAGCCAGAGAATAGAAACAAAAACACAAGATAATTTAATATCAATAATAATAATAAGAGCACTACGAAAAACCAAAAAAACAAAAAGCCGAAACGTACTCGTGACTCTTTCAAAAATCTAATCTGGATCGACAACCTTCCAAGAAGTCGAATCCAGCTTAAACGCGGCATACCATCACAGAGAAACTTACCAGAAACTAGTAAATAGGCTCATAACAGCTCGCCAAAACCCCTGCGAAACGTTCACTGCCTTCACGGCTAGAGTGAAACAGTTGCTGGCCCTCTGCAAAGAGGCCGCACAAACTAAATACGGAGCTGCGGCCACCCCAGCTATAACATCGCAGCTGGAGGACTTCGCGAAAAACGAAGTCCGCAGCGGGGTTACGAATCCGCACCTTTGCCAATATCTCCTCACCGTCACCGACGGCACGCTCGAGGCGCTGATTCATAAAGCACTCGACATGGAGAAACTACAGCAGGGCGCCCAGTTCACGCAAACCACAACAACTCAAGGCTTTCCTGCCCCGGTTGTTGTAGAACAAGGCTCAACCACGCCGGTCGCTGTGGACCCAACTGCCAGAATACGGGCATTCCATAGAACCCCATATACACCTGCTCGCAATTTTCCCAAGCAAACGTTATACAGACCACCGCCACCACAAAATTTTCGCCGACCGACTCCGCTATATACGACTCCACCTCAACGCTCGTCTCACCCTCAAATCGACTACCGCCGCCAGAACCTCGACCAGTTAAGGTCAAACATCACCTGTAACTTTTGCCAGCGAAGAGGTCACACTTACGCCGACTGTATGAAGCGCAAAAACACACCCTTCTGCTCTAATTGCAAGATATATGGGCATGATGTTCGCGATTGTAGAAACAATCGCCATGTTCCGGGCCCGAGTAACCAGACAAGGCTACCCGAACGACGGATTCAGGATCAGCAACCTTTCGCTGGTCCTCGAGTTTTTAACATAGAACTCAAATGCAAATTCTGCAACCGTCGCGGTCATTCCATAAAGGAATGCCGCCAAAAACAAAAATGGGACTCTAAGAGCCAGGGAAACGACGAGCAGTCGACCGAAAAGACCCCGGATCGACACTAGAATCAAAAAATTTTAACAAAGGGTCACCTCAGCCGCCCGAACCATGTATCTCTACAGTTAGCCTTCCGTTGGATATTAGCCTGAACGGCAATACCAATCTTGTAGTAGATACTGCCGCTGAGGATAGCATTATAAAAAAGAAAGTAATTAAAAATCACGACGATATAAATACCGGAGAAACATATACACTACAAACACCATTCCCTGCAATTTTCAGGCAATAAAAAACCTACCCGGCCTTTCCGACTACGGCTTGCTAGGAAATGACTTCCTAGCAAAGAATTGTAACGTTGAGGGCCCGAATAAGGCATTGCGATTCCCTCGAACGGAAAATAACCCTGAGGAGTTTGCTGTTCTATTAACAGCTGCTTTGGATAACCTGTGTTCTAAAAAAGTGGTCAGAACGAATACCCGAACAGATAGAGCAGAGCCAAGAAAGGCCGATCTGACAATCTGTGGTACTTCAAAAGTTTCTCAAGAGGAGAACAATGACCACCAAACACGGGAAAGCGAGATGGACAAACCGACTGAGAGTGATTTGACCTGCGAAATGAGGCAGCACCAAATACAGTTGAAAGAGCCTGTATGCATACCTGCTAGGTCACAGATCGTAGTCGAGGTTCCCTTGCAGCTGCAGGAGGAGATGCTCTGTCTATCAAGAGAAATAGATCAAAGAGTCTTCCTGGCGAATGGCTTACTCCCCGCGGGTTTAAAAGCAGTGTCTGTTGGAGTTCTCAACACACACAATTCACAAGTAGTTCTGACTACCATTAGTCTGCATCTAGTCCCTGTCCACAACTACACCGTCGTCCAACTGAAACAGGATAATGAGGGAATAAACAATCAGGAAACCCCGAAAAACGAAGAACGCGCTGATGATGCTCACGTGAAAACCAGGAATTACGGTTACTCAATACCACCAGCACCCATGCACAAAGGAAATATAAGGAAACAAAGGAACCAAAGGAAAGGAAAACCCAATAAAACAAATGTCGACGGAGCTCACCTAAACGGAAGGAATTACGATGGCAAAATCCCATCAGCTCCCACCTCCTCTCAAAATAAAACTTCGGAACACGTCGACATTGGAAGCGAGCTCACCGCAGGGACGGTATTTTCAAAAGCTCCGAAATCATCTTTCACAGTAAGTAAACAACGGCGAGAGAGCCTAATAGAAGACAAAAGCGAGTTCGCCTCAGATATGGCAATTTACGGCGGTTCAGAAACCCCAACTCCATCGTCATTTAGTATTAAGAGTGATTTAAATAAAATAAGGTGGGGTGAAAATTTAAATAAAGAAAAAAATATTTCTGATTTCAGTAGGATAAGTAAATGTACAAATAAAAATAAAGAAACAAATATTTCTGGCGCCGAAAAAATGGCCACTTTACAGCATGGTAAATATTTATTCCAGGAGTATGAAGAACCAGAAAACTCAAATAATAACCCGCGTCTCGTCAGGCCAGACGAAGAGCTCAGCCTAGACCTAAATCTGAGCGCGGAGGAAAAACAAGCGATATCACAACTCTGTTACGAGTACAACGATATCTTTTGCCTCAAAGGTGATCGGCTAACTTTCACAAACGCCATCACTCATGATATACCATTGGTGCAAGACCAAGCACCAATCAACCAGAAAATGTATCGTTTGCCAGAGACGCAGCGAAATGTAATAAACGAACAGCTTCGCAAAATGTTAGAAAATGACATAGTGCAGCCAAGTAAAAGCCCTTGGAATTCACCCCTCCTAGTCGTCGGATCGAGGATATTCTAGACCAACTAGGTCATTCTCGGTACTTTACCACCCTCGATCTCGCCAACGGCTATCACCAGGTGCTCGTCGATCCTCAAGACCGACCAAAAACCGCGTTTAGCACCAATTACGGCCACTATGAATTTAGGCATATGCCATTTGGGCTCAAAGGAGCCCCGGCCACATTCCAACGCTTAATGAATTTCGTCCTAACAGGATTACAAGGCTTGGAATGTTTTGTCTACCTAGACGACATAGTCATCTACGGTAAAAACCTTGCGGACGACAATAATAAGCTCCGCAAAGTCTTCAATCGTTTGAGAGAGAACAACCTTAAACTGCAGCCGGAAAAGTGCCAGTTTCTGAGAAAAGAGGTTGTTTACCTAGGCCACAAGTATTCCAGTGAAGGAGCACTCCCAAACCCCAGTAAAACGACTTGCGTCCAAACTTTCCCAGTTCCCAGAACTGTACGATAAGTTCAATCCTTAATTGGACTTGCCAATTAATATCGAAAGTTCGTCCGTGCGTCCGATAACGAATTTGCTCCGCAAGGATGTCAAATTCACATGGACCGAGAAGTGCCAGGAGGCATTCGAGAAAATCAAAACTTCATTAATCTCTCCCCCACTACTTATATGTATGTCCCGATTTCTCGAAACCATTCAATTTAACCACGGACGCCAGCAGCGAGGCATTAGGAGCCGTCCTCTCGCAAGGAGAAGTAGGACACGATCAGCCCATTGCCTACGCCAGCCGTACACTGAACAAGGCGGAACGCAACTACTCAATTATTGAAAAAGAGTTGCTCGCTATAGTCTGGGCTACGCGTAACTTTAGATGTTACTTGCAAGGCCGAAAATTTACGGTCTATACAGACCACAAGCCTCTCAAAGGCGTCTTTAATGTTAAAGACCCCACTTCCCGTCTGGTGAGATTTCATCACAAACTCTCCGAATTCGATTATCAATTCGAATACAAACCAGGAAAGTACAAAACGAATGCCGACGCGTTAAGCCGCATTCCACGGGAAGTCAGCGAAGACCCAAATGGCCAAAACATAATAGTCAAAGCGCAAGTCCACCATAAAATGGATTCGGACTCGGAAGATGAAAAAACCTCCATTCGCAAAAATCGCCTAAAATGTAACGCTGTGACCCGGGCTCAAGCGAAAAACGCTGAAACAGAGTCTATAAACCCCGAAATACGGGATCACACGCCTCGTGAAAACGAGATAAACCCAAGTACAGAAGAGGTCACTACAGAAAACCCGCCAGATACTAATCCGCTAATTGACGATAAACCTAAACCCCCTGAAATAATCACAAGCCCCAAGGAGATACAAACGATCTTACATGATTATCACGACTCTCCTTTTGGCGGCCATCAGGGCGTAATTAAGACATACAAGCGGATTCGAAGGAAGTACTGGTGGAGGCACATGCTTAGCGATATGAAGAAATACGTAAAGCGTTGCTCAATATGCCAAAAAATGAAGGCCGATGGTCATCACGGACATCGCAGAACAGCCCTTCGACAAAGTCTTTCTCGACATTGTTGGTCCACTCCGGAAACAAGTACATCTTGACTTTCCAGGATAACCTCACTAAATTTGTCGATTGGTACGCCATACCTAACGGGGAAGCCGTCACAGTAGCGCAAATCTTCTTCAACGAAATCGTCGCGCGCTACCGCATCCCAAAGCGAAAAGTCACTGATCAAGGAAGCAACTTCCTTAGTGATCTGTTCAAAAAGGTATGCAAATTGCTACGGATGAAGAAGTTACAAACCTCTGCCTACCACCCACAGTCAAACGGCGCACTGGAACGTGCACACAGGCCGTTAATTGAATACTTGCGTACCATAGTGGACGAGAATCCCAAATCATGGGATCAATATCTGCAAACCGCTGCATTCGTGTACAACAACAGTGTACACGAAGGGACGAAATTGACTCCCATGGACTGCCTTTACGGCTTCACAGCGGATGTTCCGTCTAATTTGAAACAAGACCCTGAACCCGTGTATAATCACTAGAGCTACTATCAGATCCTTCGATACAAGCTCCAAAGGTCTTATGCCACGGCACGTAAAAACCTGCTCGCTAGCAAACAACGGTCGAAATTATACTACGACAAAGCTGTTCGACCCTTATCATTTCACATAGGTGACAAAGTTTTACTCAAGAGCGAAAGTCGAAAACATAAGCTCTCTCAAATCTGGGTAGGACCATATCTGGTAATTGGAATACCATCATCAGTGAATACAACCCTAAAAGTGGGCAAGCGTACAGTTACGGTTCACAACAACCGTCTTAAGCCATTCTATGAATAAATAATTTCAATTGAAAATTTTTTAACGCGTCGTGGCGTGCTACCACAATCTATGATTGAGATGAAGATCGTAACGCAAAGCCAGCACAAAATCAAGAAAGGCAAAACGAAAAAGTCCGTTAACAACTCGGTCCAATCGGGCCCAAACCAACCTTAATTAAAAAATTTTTTTTTTTTATTTCTTATAACCTTTTTAAGTAATTTCAAATCACTTTAACGTGAAAACTTTTACTTCACCTATTAAACATGCCTAAAATTTAAAAACTTATAAGAACAACTTCTACTAAAAATCGAACCTTAAAACTACAAATTCAAACCAACTCTTGTGAAATTTCGTCAGAGATTGAATCACCAAAAATCCCTCTCTTTAATGCTATATCTAGTAGTGTTATTCGAGGATTTAGGAGGCCTCATGGTTTATCACTCGACATGGAATATACTCACGGAATTGGACCTGACCGAGTTGGACAATCAAACAACGATTGCGGACCGGGCCGAACACTACGTGCATCAACTGTGCGGAAACAACACCTTAAAAGATCTCTGCGCACTTCAGCAAAGGCACATGCACGCGTTGATGGAAAATATCAAAAACGCACGAAGGTAATTAAACAAGCTGTTCGAAAATCTCGTAAAACGAGATCCATCTTTGACGGCATCGGAAACGCCATGCACTACCTCTTTGGTACCATGGATAGTGCCAATGAACGCGAAGTCTACAGTCGCCTGTATGAGTTGGAAACTAACCATCAGGTACTCGCTGATTTGGAGAAACAACAAATCAGTGTAGTCTAGACTGCGCTCAATACAATACAAAAACTTCTAATTCACTGGTCGAAAGACAACGGCAAATAGCCTACCAGATGAATGATTTATATAATACAGCCGACAAACTCGTAGCAAGACAAATGAGGCAGGAAATAGTCTCTAGTCTGTTGCTACAAATGGTAGAAATTGAGTTTCGACAGCAGGCGCTACTGGATATAATAACCTCTAGCCGAAATAATCAGATTCACCCCTGCTGATCGCCCCTGATTCACTCCTTGAGATTTATCACAAGTCTCACTCCACGTGTTCAAACGCCCAGAATTGTCTATCAATTTTCCACCAAACGGCAGTATTACGAACACACCTGTTGGAAGAAAAATTGGTAATCAGAATTACATTGCCAATCTTCAATCTTCCAAAAATGAAGTTGCAACGAATCAGGTGCTTCCCTATACATACGGAAGCAAATCATTCACTAGTCCCGGAAATAGAATATTCGCATATAGCGAGTCAACTTTCAACTCAGGAATTTTTATTACTTAAACCGGAGAACATGAAAACATATCGGAAAGTCACTCGAGATGTCGAGGAGTATACTTACGCTGGTTTGCTGAATACGCCGATAACAAAAGCAACACAAACGGATGAATGTGTGATCAAGTTGCTCTTCAATCCCCTGGATGAAAACCCTAGGTGTTCGCTAAAGGTGCAAATACCTCCCAGGGACATTTTAATTAAATTAAATAGGCCAAATTCCTGGCTGTATGCATTGAAGACGACCACCATTGTGCATATTACATGCACCCAACAATTGCTCACGCATCGCCTCTCTGGACAGGGAATCTTGGTCATTAACCAACCCTGCCACTTACAAATAGGACCACATACCCTATATTATGAGGCTGAAAATACACATCCACTGCTTTTCACGCAACCGGCATACTTTCCTAAAACAAATGAAACGGCAAAGGAATTAGATTCTTTCATGGCTAAATACGGGCAGCATTCTAGGACAGAAGTACCATATACAAAGTTACTACTAGGTGACAACACTAACGAAAAGCTGCACGAGAGTACGCAATCATTGGACCAAATACAGCCCAAAATACAGGAGTTAAATCTACACTCCCGGGTGAAAACACCCCACCTACTCTCGACAACTTCGTTGTCACTTACGGGTCTAATGCTGCTGTTCATCGTCATTTACATGACAGCCAAATACGCCATACCTCCACTAAAGGCATGGACTACGTGGCGTAATCAAACGCCCATGCCCGAAATCCCCTTAGAAGAGGTAGTCTCAGGACCAAAAGAGCGGCTTCAACGGCTACAAATACTGCCCAGGGCACGGTCCATACAACTGGTCTAAACAATAGACGCAAATAAATTTGAAGGAGGTCAAGATAAAATTTATTATCGACCCCTAGATTAATAAAGAAACCTAAATAATGTATAGAAGATAAATTAATTAAATTCAAAAAGCGCCGTGGAGTACTACCACAATCGTCGGTCGAAAAAAAAATACCGACGCGCAAGGCAAGTACTAACCACTGTACTAACCAGGGATAAAAATATTATAAAAAATAGAGAATATTAAGAAATAAAAGTAAAATTTTACGCGCCGTGGAGTACTACCACAATCGTCGGTGGAAGAAACAAAAAATTTTTTTAATACAATACAAAAATTAATTAACAAAAATATTCAAAAATTTAAAATAAAAGTTTACAAGATTAACAAAAAAAAAAAACAAAAAAAAAGAGAGAGAAGAGAATATTTAAAATTTATTTTACGACGGACGGGACACTGGTTACTCCTAGTCTTCTTCCTCGGCGGAGACGTCCTCGACATCAGCGTCGGTTCCAGCGGGACCAGAGGGGATCCAAAAAGCTGCGGGCAAGGGTGGAGACTCTCCAAGGCAACAGGGGCACCAGCCGGCACTTCCCGAAAAGGTTACCCTTCCTCCTATAGAAAAATAACAATAATTACTAAAACAATAACAAATGGTTTCACAACTTACCCCGAATGCTAAGTCCTTCACCATGGTGAGGTGACAAGGCAAACATGATCTTGAAATAATGGCCTCGTTGAGCGGGCCCCCTCCACACCAAAGTGGGCCGCATGCCATCACGATGCAGGTACAAGCGAAGGGGCCCCTGCCAGCCGGCATGTACCCGGTCAATCAAACAACCGAAAACCACCACAGCAAACGGTGGCTGGGGGTAAAAAACCTCGTTACCGATAGACGTACAAAAAGAGGTCATGACAAAAATTAACGGACCAGCCACGCGAAAATTACAACTCGAAATGAGAAGTATTCCTCTCCAAAGAATACTCCTCTTTTTCGCGGGGGGAAGGAAATGTTGCAGATTGGATTCACTTATTTTAAGACAAGCCTAATTCTAACGAATCCAATCTGACATTTATAAAAACAAATCGTAAAAAGTCTCATGAGTTGGATTTCAAATATCAAATATCATATTCAAATCCACCTCAAGAGCACATAAAAAATAAAAAACCAATAAATATTCAATGGGTTGGATTTCCTACACCGAGTGCATTGCAACAAAGTTGCAAATCCAACTCATGATAAACAACGCGCTCGGGTTACCGTCGAAATTCCTTTCACACGGTAACCCAGTACACGATAAGCGAAAAAAATTTGCTTAATCAGCGCGAAAAAACAACGATCTACAGCGGCTTTGCCCAATGACAACTAACTACATCAAGGGCAAAAGCTAAAAAACGAAGAAAAAGCACGAAAGCTTTTCTTCATGTAGATCGGTTGTAAGTATTTCTTGAAGAAAAATTACAAGGAGTCTGTTTTTAAACGTGGTCGGAACGGGTCTATTTAAAACCGTCACAAAATCGAGTCTGGTGGAGGTCGTGGAGCGTTAAACCTGGTCGCGTAAATTCGGAGTTTTGATAAGAACCCAAAGGGAGTGAAAGTATCTGGTTAATAGGCAGTGTAAGATATATTAACGAGAATAATTCTTTAATTAAGGATTAACAGTGAAACTATTCAGTTAATAAGAACAGTGATTCATATTTCCGAAACAGTGTTTAATTAAGAAGAATTCTTGATTGTATTCATAGTGAAAGTATCTGGTTGATAAGCATTGTAAAATATACTTACGGGACGAATTGTTTAATTAAGGATTTACAGTGAAAGTTTTTAGTTAATAAGAACTGAGAGACATATTTACGAAAATGTGTTTAATTAGGAAGAACTCTTAATTGTATTCATAGTGAAAGTATCTATTTAATAAGCATTGTAAACTATATTTACGGAACAAATTGTTTAATTAAGAATTTACAGAGAAAATATCTAGTTAATAAGCATTGTAAAGTATATTTACGTAACGAATTGGTTAATTAAGAATTTACAATGAAAGTATTTCGTTAATAAAACTGTAAGATATAGTTACGAAAAAGTGTTTAATTGAGAAGAATTTTTAAAAAACAAACCATTGTTAAAGCATTATTTAGAGACAATTGGGAAGTGTTCTAATTTAATAGAAGCTATTGTCCCGTTCATTTAAATTTAGATCATCTTTCACTCAAGATTAAAACCTGATAGGGAAACCCAAAAGGAGTTGTAACAGCAGGTGCAGACGGGTGCAGGTACGAGAGCAAATCGATGTAAGTTTTGTATTCTATAAATAAATTTCCAAATTTATCTGAGCCATCATGGCCCTGATAAGATTGGTAATAACATATTTTCATCACACAGCATGGTATCGAAGACGTAGAGGCACATTTTTGCACAAATTTATCATTGTGCGCGTTTCGGTTGTTTTGCAGGCCTCCTTCAGTTAAGGGATTGTGCTGTCTGAGTGATTAGTGGTAGAGGAAATAAGTACTTCTCAATACTGGCTGCCTTAGTGCACAAATTTGTGGCTGCACTAAATTCTTTCCGTGTTCGGAGCACGAAACAAACCTTCTCTGCGCAAACCACCAACGAGGAAGAGAAAAAGGTAATAATTTAAACTCCCTAAGCATAAATTATGAAAGTGAAACTGAAATTTCCCTTCACACTTGTAGATAGCCAGTATCATCCAAAAAAAGAAGAGAAAAGAAAAGAGGAACACCCGCTCAGGAGTCAGTCTTACCCTCACGCTCCCACCCTATGCATTATGAGCCTTAACGGGTAGTTGAAAAAATTCAAGCCTCGAGCTCAGCTACAAATTCCCCCACAGTAAGCAAGAGATCACAACTCTTAACTCCAAATTATTAACGACCACCAGGTTAGTGTCCAGAGTATATTTGTCAACAATGAATTTGAGATGTCGGAACCTTGCCATGGTATATATTTATATTTGACTCGAGTTAAAGATAACTAGAATGATATCTTTGTAAAGTACATATAACGAAACGCAAAAAAATCCTTTAGATGAGTGATGATCTTACAGATTCATAAATGAATAATTTAGTCATATTCTTCTATGTACTCGCGAATGCCTTAAAATATATATAACCTGTATAATTTGATTTTATGCGGTCAGAAAAGTGATGAGAACATTAGAATAAATATATCAGGAGTGCCTTTCCTTTTTTTTTGACCGTCAGTAAAAATAGTATTAGTCAGTATTAGTCAAGCCAGGAAATCAGCTATAGTAACAGTAGGACAGTAGACAACGCACGTGATTTGAATCAAAACACTATTATTATTTTGTTAAATTTTTTTGCAAATATTGTGTAAAGTTCCTACGGCAGGTATCGCCGATTAAACTACAACTGCCTACATGCAGTAGCAATAATGTACGCGTTTTAAACTTATAATAGAAATTGTTATAGAAGGTAATCTAAACAAAGTTGTATCCTAGATATTCTGAATTACTATATAAAGAGATAAAATTTGATAGGGAAGATTACAATATTTATGTGATTGATTTAAGCAAAACACCCTTCAGTTAGGAAATTGCATATTTTTTTTGTATTCACATTATTCAGCAATTCTTCTAGACTTCTTAGAGAGAAAAAAAAATATTGTAGGATTGTATGATGCATTGGCGGATGCAAGTAGGTTGTAAAAGAAAATAAGTTATGGCTGAAGGCTTTAAAGCGTGTGTAGCAACCACCTAATGAATCAAAAAGCTTTTTGCCTTCGTTCGGGCTCGTATCTTCGTGAGATAAGACAACTCGGAAGGGGAAAGTCAATTATCATATTATAATTCCAACTTTATTTCAATTCAATGCAATGTATTTCAGTTTTTATTTAGCATCGCCGATTATGCAAACGAATTATAACTATCAAAACTTATTTTTTTTTATATTCCAGCAGTTTCCTTTTCAAATAGTTTCATTGTATCTACATTTCTAACATCCTTTGACAATTTATTGAACATTTTTAATCCTTTTTTTATTAACGAGTTTTGGTGTATTACAATTTTTAAACTCGGTAATCTAAATGTTTGCATTTCAGATAGGTATTATCCGCTGATGTCAGGGTTATTACCACTAGAATATGTCTTAACGAAGTTTTCGTGTCGGGGTCAAAATATTAAATGAGTAAATGAAATCAAAAATAGGAAAGAAAGTAATAAAGAAGGAATGTTTTAGTGTGGAATAAGAGAAAGAAAATTTGTTTATAACAAGATAGCTTTAAGAGCCTGTATGAAACAGGGCTAGTTAAGTAATTGAATCCATTTGTGAACTATGTTAATAGTAAAAGGCATCCTTTAATTTTGATCTTTTTTTTATTTTTGTATCAGGAACCTCCATGAAGCTTCTTTCCTTGTCCTGTTTCCCTCCTGATCCCTCTTCCCCTACCCCACCCACACTACATATGTTCTAGTCTAATTTTTTTTTGTTAATTCCTGTTATATATTTTTTTCTTTCAGCTTTCCTTTATAGGTTGGGCCTGCATCCTAGCCAGATGCTGGATAGAGGTGGGTTAGTGTCCTGAACTGTCAGTAAAGGGGGTACATTTTCTTTTTAAGCAATTTTCTTGACAGTTCAGCGCGGCTAGGAACAACAGGTGGCACCAGACCTGTTGTTATTCCTTCAAAGTCTGTTTCTCGCTTTTTTATCCCTTGTGGTAGACCTGAAGAAAGGATACCATAACCTTTCTTCGCCACAGGCACGCGGAATTCTGTTGTGGATGTGTGAGTCGGATGTTCAAGGACCTATACCCCATACCGACGAGCTAGCGCGTGCCACTTGAACATCCTGCGGCAACTTCACGTTGCTCATCCGCACACACATACATTACAACATGGCGCCCAACGCGAAGCTCTTCTTCCCTAGGGAAGAAACATCAGCATCTTCTGATGCGCTTCGCGTCTCAAAAGAGATGTCATGCCAGTTTAGGCTGATCCGCTAGCCCTTCTCGGACTTCGGCGATGTTGACCTGAAGGGCTGTTGTCTCTTCCCTTTTTGTAAAGCACCTTCGAGGTTTAGTACCTCTATCCTGGCATGCCTAGAAGTGTCTGTAGGCATACCAGCTTTTGCAAATAGGACACAGTATCCAACTCTGCCCTGTCCTCGGCCTGAGATGACTGATGCTCGGGATTAGTCTAATCTTGATGTGCCTAATCTTTCTGATCATCGCCGTCTCATGCCGTAGGAAGATGGTGAGTAGGACGAACATCCGACTTAGGCTGTAACCAGCGTGAGACTTCGTAGGTCGCATACGCCTGTACGGCCCCGATGCCGTCTCGGTATGACCGCGAAGGTGCTCGTTGAGTTTGCTTAAGCTCAGAGTTAACTCCTAGCTCCACAGGGAGGACAGATGTTGTGGGTTTTGGGAACCTCATCAAGGTTTTCACATTGCATTTTTTTTTTTTAAATAAAAAAAATTTTCCCCTTCCTTAAATTTTTATATATTCTTTGGCGACTACTTTAAATTCCTTCTAATTTTTTTTACATAAACCCCCTTTCCTTTCATTGATTTTTTGTTTGTTTTTGAATTTCGTTTTTGTGTTTGATTCCTTACCTCCTTTCCCTCATACCCTTTCCCATCCTAGCAAGATAGGAGAAGAAGCTTCTGGGGGAAATCATTCTAATTGATTTTTTTTTCAAAATTATTTTGGATTTTTATTTCGGGGGGGAAATTCAATTTTATTAAATTCACTGAATTAGTTCGTTGCACAATTTTCTTTACAATATTTCTTCACAATATTACGTTTCACTTTACAATAAGAACTTATCACTTCACTGGTTAAAATACAACTAACTCACTAGGCTGCTACTCAGCCCTATTTATACTACTTAGCTTAATTCTAGAAAGTAGAGCAACTTAGTTCTAGAAATTTCCGTTATTCATTTCCACCACACCAAGTCACCACAGGTTCGAGTCGGCCTTGACTTCTTACGGCATCTGACGTTTTTCTAGTTTCCGGAATTCGGGACATGCGCATTACACAGCTTGATTTCGTTTTCATCACGTAGCCTATGCCAGACAGTTGTATCTCCTTGGTATGGCTTTAATCGGTCAATGTGCACGATCTTCTTTTTGTCTTTTGGTCCTCGCTGTATCCTGTAGACCACATCGTTGATGCGCGTAAGGATCTTGTAGAGTCCTTCCCACTGCTGTTGAAGCTTCGGTGACTTTCCTTTTCGTCGCCGAGGGTTGAATAGCCAGACGAGGTCTCCTTCCCTGAATCCGCTAGAATTAGCTCTGATGTCGTATCGTGTTTTCATTCTATCGCTGGATGTCTTGAGGTTCTTTCTTGCCAGTTGATGGATTTCTGCGAGACGCTGCCGAAGTATGGTTATGTACTCTTCAGTGTTTTCAGTATTTTTCTCAAGTGTTCCGAACTTCAAATCAATAGGCAGTCGAATCTGTCTTCCAAACACAATTTTAGAAGGTGTCTGTCCTGTTGAGTTATGGACGGCTGTCCGATAAGCTAGTAGAAATATTGGAAAGTAGCTATCCCAATCCCGTTGATATTCATCTACTACTTTTCTAAGATGTTCGACCACTGTTCTATTAAATCGCTCAACCATCCCGTCAGATTATGGATGAAGTGGTGTTGTCCGCGTCTTTCTTATTCCAAGAATCTCACATACCTGTTGGAATACTTGAGATTCAAAGTTTCGTCCTTGGTCGGAATGAAGCTCATTGGGGGCGCTAAATCTGCATATCCAGTTTGTTACTAACTCCTCTGCCACTATCTTGGCTTCTTGATTTGGGATCGCATATACTTCTGGCCATTTACTGAAATAATCCATTACACTAAAATGTACCGGTTACCTCGATCTGATTCTGGAAATGGTCCCGCAACGTCAATCGCGGTTCTCTCAAAAGGTGCTCCAACGTTGTATTGCTGCATCGCTCCCCTTATTTTGATGTAAGATCCTTTGCTACGGGCACAAACAGTACATTTTCGACACCAGTCCTCCACATCCTCCCGCATATCTAATCAATAGAATCGTTCTCTTAATTAAAGTCTTATTGACGCCAAGATGTCCTCCCGAGGCACCGTTATGAAATTCTTCCAGCAAATCCTTTATCTTGTTCCTGGGAACGAATACCTGCATCCGGGATGATGACTCGTCGGGTGTTTCCCATTTGCGTTTCAATATTCCATATTCAACAAAAAACGAATTCCATTGCGCCCAGTAGCACTTCTGTCTGAAACATCTTTCCATTGAGGTCTTTCATCGTTCTCCTTCCACGACAAAATTGGAGATACATTCTCGTCTTCTCGTTGTGCTGCTTTAAATTCTTCATTGTTCCATCCTGTCAAGGGTACGACAGTTGTTCTTTTCACAATCACATGGTCGCATTTATCTTCGAAACGGGAACAGTATTTACAATCCGGCTTACATGGTCGTCGTGAAAGTGCATCTGCATTTCCATGGGATCTACCCTTCCTGTGGATAATTTCGAAATCATAGGATTGCAGTCTTTCTAGCCATCTTGCCACCTGTCCTTCAGGGTTTTTAAATTGCATCAACCACTTTAGAGCTGCATGATCAGTTCGGAGAATGAATACCCAGCAGTTCTTTCCTCGTAGCGCAGTAATTTCTTTCTTCTTTTGATAGAGCTCTGCTATAGTATGCCACCACCTTTTCGTGCCCGTTTACTTCTTGTGAAAGCACAGCGCCAATCCCAACATTACTTTAATCGGTATCTAATATAAATGTCTCACCCGCCTTTGGATTAGTAAGTACAGGTGCATTACAAAGCGCCCACTTCAGTGCTTGAAAGCTGTTTTCTGCTTTTTCTGTCCAAACGAATGCCTTATCCTTCTCCGTTAGCTTATGCAACTCCTTTGCTATATCAGCAAAATTCTTCACAAAGCGTCTGTAATAAGTGGCTAGTCCAAGAAAGCTTCGTAGCTCGTGTTTATCTTTCGGAGTGGGCCAGTTCTCCACTGAAGTTATCTTCTTAGGGTCGGTGCTAACTCCTTCTGTTGATACTTGAAACCACAATCCCAAGGTATTTGACCTGGTCTGCAAAGATTGTACACTTTTTGGGGCTTAGTTTTAGTTTGGCTGACTTCAGTTTCTCGAACACTTCCCGTAGATTTCCTTGATGTTCTTCAAAACTTCGTCCAATTACAATGATGTCATCCAAATATACCAGGCAGGTTTTCCAAGTTAAACCTTGCAGCACACATTCCATTAAACGCTCGAATGTTTCTGGAGCATTGCAAAGTACAAAGGGCATAACCTTAAATTGTCACAATCCGCTTCCCACCGAAAATGCTATCTTTTCCCTGTCATTTGGATCGATCTCAACTTGCCAGTAGCCGCTTTTTAAGTTCAACGTTGAAAACCACTTGGATCCTGATAAGGTATCTAGGGTGTCGTCTATGCGGGGTAGTGGATAACTATCATTCTTCGTTACATCATTTATACGACGGTAGTCGACACAGAATCTTCTTCTTCTTCTTCACTAGCACCACTGGTGATATCCATGGACCTTTGGACTCTTCTATTAGACCTTGCTTACGCATTGTTTCAACCATTTCGTCTGCTTCTTCTCGCTTTGCAAGTGGTAATCTTCTTGGTGGTTGCTTGATAGGGCGGGCATCTCCGGTGTCAATTTTATGTTGCAAATTCTTCAAGCAACTTCTTTGCTTTACGATACTCCCCTTGGCTCAGTTTATTAGACAGAAGTATCATTTTGGTTAGCTTTGTGACATCTTTCTTTGGCTGCTTGGTTTCATTTAAGTCTGAATATTCTCCTAACACAATCTCTTCGGCTGGTTCACCATGACCCAAGACTTTACCTTTCTTTAATTTGATGCCTTTTTCACGGGAATTTAGGACTCGTATCAAAACTTCTTTCTTTTTATCGATAGTTACTAAGTATTTTCCAATGGCGACATTTCTTATTGGTTCTGTTCGATCTGGTTCTACTAGATAAAATTGATAGCTCCCGGGATCACCAAGAACTTTGGCTCGTACTAAGGTTTCTGCACAAGGAGGGAGCTCAACGTCTTCATATGACACGATGTTCAGCTTCGAATAATAATTGGATCCCAGAGCCATGGGAATCTCTCTGTTGTCATATTTCATGATTCCTCTTCCAATATCCAGTTGAATGTTGTGTGCTCTCATGAAATCGAGGCCAAGTATGCACTCATCCGTTATATCTGCGACAAGAAATCTGTGTGAGACTTGGTTGTTGCCGATGGATATTGTCATTACAATTTCCCCATATACTTCAACGGATTCTCCTGTAGCTGTCTTCAAAATGTATCGATTTTTGTTGCTAAGCCAGTGGTCCTTAGCATAATTGCACCGAAGAATAGACCCGTTGATTACTAAGCTGCTATCATTTCGCTGCAATTTCGTAATGCCCCGCAGAGTTGGTCCTTACTCGTTCACCTGTTGCGAGCGTCGAGTTGGTATGGGGCTTACAGCTCCATTGCTTCTTTGCTCCGCTCGTTCTCTTTCTCTACATTTTTCACAGCGAGAGCCGGAGGTCCTCTTGTCATCTTTTGGGGAGTTTGATCTTCGTCTCTTTCTGCAATCTCTTTGGAGGTGGCCTTCTTTGTTGCTGTTCCAGCATTTAAATCGACTCCGTCTTTCCAATGTATTGACCCGACAGCAGGTGTCTTCTATTTCAGTTACTTCTCTTAGGCGTACCGTACTTCTTGAGGCTTGTTTTGCTGCCTCATATGCCAAAGCGTAAGCCAAAACCTCAGCGTTGGTGTTCTTTCCAGCCAGTCGTACAGCTTGCCAGGTCACGATCTGCAAGTGAATTAATAAATGCTTCTCTGGCTACCTCATTGACGTAATCTTGGTTAAACGTGGGATAAGCCAAGTGTGTTAGCCTTTCTATGTCCGCACATAATTGCTGCAACTGCTCTCCATGCTTCTGTGTCCGATTCCGTAGCTGAAGACGGTAAACCTCTTGCATGTCCTGGTTTCCATACCGTAATTCTAAAGCTTGTATTAGGGACGTATAGCAATACCTTAGCTCCGCCGGAATAGTCTGTAACAATTCTGCTGCTCCACCTCAAAGTGCCAAGATAAGAACTGTGGCTTTTTCTTCGTCACTCCAAAAGTTCATTGCTGCTGCCGTTTCGAACTGGAGTATGTATGTTTGCCAGGGCGTTTGGCCGTCAAATGTTGGAGGATGAAGCCTTTTGTTCACAGTCACATCTGAAGATTAAGTCGATAAATGCCGTTTCTGGACACTTTCTAGTTCAGTCCTGATTTCCTCGAAATTTTTCTTCATTGACTGTTCCATTTCGCATTTAACTTGTTTAATATTCGTTTGTCCAGAAATTTCTACTTCTTCCAATCTTTTCTTAATGTTTTCCATTGTCGTATCAACAGCTGATTCTAAAGCCTGAACCTGTTTCCTCACGGAAATTTCTATTGCAGCTTTCACTTCTTCAACCGAGGCTTTAAGTTCCACTACCGCTGACATCTGTTCTTCCATTGCTGATTTCAACTCATTTACGGAACCTTCCATTGATGCTTCTATTGATGACTTCTGTTCTTCCATCGATGTCTTTAACTTAGTTATGGACGCTTAAATCGCCGATTTCAACTCTGCCGTTGATGATTTCTGTTCAGCCATTGATGTTTTTAACTCATTAACCGAACCTTCCATCGTTGATTTCAACTCGGCTGATGACGTCTTCTGTTCTTCCATTGCTGACTTTAACTCGGCTGATGACGTTTTCTGTTCTTCTATTGATGAGTTAAGTTTCAACAGAGTATTGAAAAGATCTGTCATGCTTGGAGTATTTGCTTCTTCTTCTTCCTCTGGCCCGTCTTCAAAAACAAAATCCTCTGGATCCTTTCCTTCCTTTTCCATTTCCTGTAGTATCGCTACTTAATTCCCCCTTCAAGTCTTGAATACGTAAGTCCTTTAATTTGCGACCCATATTTAGATTATTCTCTGCACTATTTCACTTTAATTTCAAAGTCACTTTTTCTTCTTTTTTTTCAAGTCCACTTTTTTTAGTCTTTCTTAATTAATCCCACTTCTGACACCAATTGTAACGTAAATGGGGCTCTTCGGGCTCGACGGATTCATTAAAACACTTATTTTCAATCACGAAAGATCACAATTTTATTAAATTCACTGAATTAGTTCGTTGCACAATTTTCTTTACAATATTTCTTCACAATATTACGTTTCACTTTAACAATAAGAACTTATCACTTCACTGGTTAAAATACAACTAACTCACTAGGCTTCTACTCAGCTCTATTTATACTACTTAGCTTAATTCTAGAAAGTGCAGCAACTTAGTTATAGAAATTTCCGTTATTCATTTCCACCACACCAAGTCACCACAGGTTCGAGTCGGCCTTGACTTCATACGGCATCTGACGTTTTTCTAGTTTCCGGAATTCGGGACATGCGCATTACACAGCTTGATTTCGTTTTCATCACGTAACCTATGCCAGACTGCAGTGCATGTTACAATATTCTAAATTACTATATAAAGAGATAAAATTTGATAGGGAAGATTAAAATATTTATGTGATTGATTTAAGCTAAACACCCTTCAGTTAGGAAATTGCATATTTTTTTTGTATTCTCATTATTCGGTAGTTCTTCTAGACTTCTTAGAGAGAAAAAAAAATAAATTTTTGTATGATTATATGATGCATTGGCGGATGCAAGTGGGTTGTAAAAGAAAATAATTTATGGCTAAAGTTTGAAAGAGTGTGTAGCAACCATCTAACGAATCAAAAAGCTTTTTGCCTTCGTTCGGGCTCGTATCTTCGTGATATAAGACAACTCGGAAGGGGAAAGTCAATTATTATATTATAATTCCAACTTTATTTCAATTCAATGCAATGTATTTCAGTTTTTATTTAGCATCGCCGATTATGCAACCGAATTATAACTATCAAAACTTATTTTTTTTTTATATTCCAGCAGTTTCCTTTTCAAATAGTTTCATTGTATCTACATTTCTAACATCCTTTGACAATTTATTGAACATTTTTAATCCTTTTCTTATTAACGAGTTTTGGTGTATTACAATTTTTAAACTCGGTAATCTAAATGTTTGCATTTCAGATAGGTATTATCCGCTGATGTCAGGGTTATTACCACTAGAATATGTCTTAACGAAGTTTTCGTGTCGGGGTCAAAATATTAAATGAGTAAATGAAATCAAAAATAGAAAAGAAAGTAATAAAGAAGGAATGTTTTAGTGTGTTTAGTTTGGTGGAATAAGAGAAAGGAAATTTGTTTATCACAAGATAGCTTTAAGAGCCTGTATGAAACAGGGCTAGTTAAGTAATTGAATCCATTTGTGAACTATTAGTACAGTCAATCTGGCAAAAACGGGTGCAAATCATTCCAAAGTAATGAAACTTGGTGAGTCGTTAAAGAATGATGAAAGAAAGATTACCTGGCGATCGCCACCTGCTACCTGTTGAAATACTCAAAAAAACTCAAAAAAATATTTTGAAATGCATTTTTCTCGAAAACTATGCATTTTACAGAAAAATTTATTGAACAAAAAATGTAGAGGGCATCGTTATCTACAATTAATGTCATTGGTGCTATGTCGTACAACAAAAAATGTGCGCAGTAGGTGTCGCTAAAGCTACCGGAGAAAGTCACAATAGGACCGAGAAACTTACCGTTAGCATCACTGCGCTGTTCACACAGCGCTATATGTATTATACTATAACTTTGAAACGGTAAGTTGTATGAAAAAAATGTTGAAATAAAAGTTGTTTATAAAATTAAAAGGAACAATTTTTCCATTTGAATCGTAACTGAAAAATGAAAATTTCAGGACAAAAAAGTGGAAAAACACTTTTTTTGGCACTTTAGCGCCACCTACTGCGCACATTTTTTATTGTACGACATAGCACCAATGACATTAATTGTAGATAACGATGCCCTCTACATTTTTTGTTCAGTAAATTTTTCTGTAAAATGCATAGTTCTCGAGAAAAATGCATTTCAAAATATTTTTTTGAGTTTTTTTTGAGTATTTGAACAGGTAGCAGGTGGCCATCGCCAGGTAAGCTTTCTTTCATCATTCTTTAACGACTCACCAAGTTTCATCACTTTGGAGTGATTTGCAGCCTTATGACATTTTTTTCGCCAGATTGACTGTACTATATGTTAATAGTAAAAGGCATCCTTTAATTTTGATCTTTTTTTTATGAAAATATGAAATTGTAACTCCTTTTTGTATCAGGAACCTCCATGAAGCTTCTTTCCTTGTCCTGTTTCCCTCCTAATCCCTCTTCCCCTACCCCACCCACACTATGTTCTAGTCTAAGTTTTTTTTGTTAATTCCTGTTATATATTTTTTTCTTTCAGCTTTCCTTTATAGGTTGGGCCTGCATCCTAGCCAGATGCAGGATAGAGGTGGGTTAGTGTCCTGAACTGTTAGTAAAGGGGGAAACTATTTCTTTCAAACTGTCAATATCAGCTGACGCGATTTGTTTTCTTTCGGGTATTACTTGTTTGAAAACAAAAATTAACAGATTAAAGATTAAATAATTTTATATTGAAGTGCATAGTGATTTAATTTCGGGCTGTAAAGAAATAAGTGAAAGAGTGGGGGAACATTTAACTGATTTAACATTAGTTTAAACTGTTCTAATAAAATAGTTTAATTTGGTTTAGTGTTCAGTATGTGTTGTAATTTTTTAATGTTAATTATAAATGAAATTTATTATTGTTAAACATTTTATTGTGTTGTTAGTGGATGGAGCTAAATTTGTAGATTATTTAATATTTTCCTCTATCTATTTTTCTCTATCTCTCACTTCTCTCTTTTCCTCTATCTATCACAGCTTCTCAACAAAAGTGTAAATATTAGTGTTGTTAAATGTAATTTTATGATTAGCAACAAGAATAATAAATAAATAAAGCAGTAAGAATAGTAATTCTCAATATATTGCAATACATTTGTAGTTGTAGGTTTCTTGTGTTAGTGGGTTTACATTTTATTAACGTCCTGTTATTCGCGAGTGTCATTATGTTCGGTCGCGTAAGTTTTAAGTGCTCCGCGAAGGACTGCCAAAATAAGAAAACCGCGGGCAGTTCCTTAAAGTTTTTTAAATTTCCGGAAGAGCCAGACAGGTAAGCAAGCAAATTCATTATATTTTTAATAACTACAGCAACTAGTATAACGAAAAAGGCGAGTAGATGTTTTCCCGCCAAAATTATCGTTTGCAAGTTCGGTATACAGACTTTTCGGGCAAAAAGTCTGTAAACTATGTATTTCCAGTTGAATGCGTCGGGAACGTATTTTATTTAAGTCTTATGTGTAGAGTGTATAACAATAAGTGCATTTGTAACAAAAAGTGTCGAAATTAAACTTTCAATTCTGTTTCAGCATACAAACTAAAAATTCGACTAAGCTAAGCTTAAGCGATTTAATTTTAGGTTAAGAAGCATTTACCTGCTTTATAGTTGAAATTATGTGAGTATTTAAATAATTTAGTTTACAAAATATTTATAAAACATACATATACTTAGCTCTCAATTTTATAATTTAGCTCTCAATTTTTAGCCGGCTAATTTACTAGTTAAATAGTTTACTAATTAAAATTTACGTACAGCTTCATAACCTAATCTTTTAATGAGTGAAGTACATTTCACATGTGTAAATGCACAACAGAAAAGTATACTTGTCTCTTACCCACAAACTCTCCCGGAAAACAAATTTTTAGTTCTGACTGCAGGTTTCCCCGATGCGGGAAATATATAAAAGCAACCAAAAAATTTTCAGTACTTTGTTCGAAGCCGTTTATCTATTAATAGTAATCTTTGGTGTTGGTTTCCTTGGTTTGATGCGATGTCTACAAAATACTGAAATTATTTATGAAAGGTTTATTCAAAAGGGTACTTTATCATTTTTCCCATTATACAAAATTAGCCAAGATCACATAGAGTTATTTTTTCCTGCATTCGAATGGGTCTTGGCAGTAATAATAATCTCTCTATAAAGCAATTCATTTCTAGATATAAGAAGTTGCTTTTCCGTTGTCAGATTAGACAGGGTGGTGTAGGAAATTGCTTGCCTTTGGAGGAGATTAGCCTATTAAGTGCTACTCCAAGACAGCCCTTAGAAGATATTAACAGCAGCCTCTCCAAATCAATTATGCTACAAAATATAATTGAGGAAGAGCATAATGAACCTGACTGTGAAATAAATTTTCAATTTTTAGAAGAACACAGCTACGTTCAAAACCCCAGACAAGTAACAACATATACAAAACACGTTGTACACTATATTGCTGGGTTTGTAGTATTTTCAATATGTAAAAAACTTTATTGTTCTAATTGCTTAAGTGCTCTTCAAGGTGACTCCTCATATTCTACGTTAATTTCGTACAAAAGCAAGGGCTTTTTAAAAGTTCCATCCGAGAGTGTACAGGAAATCTGCGAGGAAATCGAAAAAGAAATATGTGGAATTTGTATATGAATATTGTTTAATTCAACGTGTGCATGTCGACTACAATTTAAAAAACGCACCAAGACCCTTTTTAATTAAATTAACTTTGCGCCGCCTGCAATGCTATTTTTCTTAACGTGTGAAAGACAACCGCACACTATTAAAGTTGCCACGATTTTTCGGGCTTAGGCTACGAGCTACGAGTAAGTAACTAAATGGAGTGGCCCAACAGCAGAGATTTCCGTAGCCTGTGCTTAAAATGTGTGAGTTTACATGCACACAAGAAAAACAGTACAGGGCAGGCTGAAGAAAAAATCTTTATATGGGGGTGCTTTGGTGCAATTTTTAAACTTTTGGAGAAATCTGTTTAAAATTGCAATTTAAAAGCAACTTTTTCACTAAAATTTGTAATTTTTGTTACGGCTTTTCATCACAAGAAATTTAACTAATTAATTTGCAAATCAGTAAACACTTCAATAATAAAGTTTTCATTTACTAACTCCTTGCAAAATTTAATTACAACACCGCCTTTGTAAGTGGTAACTCAAGAAAATATGGCTGCTGAGCCAAAGGTAAACAAAGTCTACCTTAACGCAAAAAGTGGGTATAAGTTAATAGTGTGTTTAACCCCGCCTGAAATATTCTTATCACAAAAGAAAGTTATTTTCTCTACTTTATCTGTGAAATTATATCCCGGGGTGTTTTAAATAACTTGAATTTTCGCAAAATTGCACTACATACTTCATTGTCACTAATCGTTTAAAACTTGAACTTTTCTCAAATAATTTTGACACAACACGCAATAGTTATTTATTTTTGACCTTCGCAATCAATTTAATTCTTACTTCAACTTTACAGGACGCCCACAACACTCGGTTAAAGAAAAATTGCAAACAAGTGACAACACGAGAAGAAAAATGAGAGCAAAAAAAATCGTAGAAATCGGCGCACTCATGTACACGGATTTTACACGCTAGGGTCACTCCATGTAGATTCTTACTCGTAGAGTTTAGGGCATCTCCATTAGTTTCTTCCTTAGAATATATAACAACAGGAAAGGCCCTCATCTGTGAAATCGTATACGTGTAATCGGCATTTGGCTTTTAGGCGAGGTGAGGGCGGAGAGTTTTTCTCCTTAGTTTGCGAACTGTCAAAGTGATTATCATGAATTGTTTGTTGGTTTAACAATTTTGTTTTGTAATTCCATATAAAGTTCCGAGTGTTTTTTACTCTTTATTTTAGTGCAATATATTAGAAAACTGTAAAGCTAATAGCTTTCAACTTTTTGAACTGTAGACAGTGTACTTTAATAGTGAAATTGTTGAAATGAAGTGCGCGGTTTTGTGTTGTGCAAACAATCGGCGTTGTACACGTGGAATATCGTTTTTCAGGGAAGTTTTTGATTAAAATAATGTTTTGTTAGTTCTTAAGCTTGATATAATTGCATTGACACGCTAAGAACAGCAACGGAACGTAAAGAAAAGTGAAGTTTTCTTGGCGTTCTTAGTTTGTTTACATTTTCTGAGATCGAATTTTTTGCTTCTCCTTAGCTAACCCAGTGGCTCGTCATTTCACTTTTATAAAGGGACACTAAAAACTTAAATTCGTGATTAAAATGTTTAAAAGTTTTCATTTAATTTTGTGATATATATTTGCTGAAAAAAGAAAATCATTCGCTATTCCTTGAGGCAATTGTAAATTGCGATTACGCTCTAATTTCCAATTTATTTTGGCCCACCTAGAAATGTCACTGTTTTACTACTGCCATGACGAAAACAAACACAACTCAACGATTCAACTACATCAAGAAAAGTGCCGAGGTTTTTTGGCTTTAGGGTCTCTCCTTATAGTTATATACTCTAAGGTTTCTTCCTACGAAGAAGAAAATAATGGAGATGCCCTAAACTCGAAAAATCGTGGCAAGTTTAATAGTGTGCGATAATCTTTCCCACACTAAGTAAAGCGGCATTGCAGGCGGCGCAAAATTATTTTGCTTGAGAGGGTTCTTGGCGCGTTTTTTAAACAACTTAGACACGTTCAAATAAACAAAATGTAAATTTACCATATAAAATTGGAAGTTCGTCTTCTCAATCCCAGCATTATTTAAAAGAATAATCAGTCTACCGATCTTGGAATAAAATATCAAGCTATAAAAATTGCTTAATATTACGAATTCAATTAAATTTGATGAATTTAATTCACCCAATGGCTCAATGATTACAATGCTTTCCCTCACATTTTATTTGGGTGGATTTCTTCAGAAAAGATTACCTTAATTGCAAGCAGTATTTCCAGTTATCGAAAATATTCAATTTAATTTGTATCATTTCCTAGCCTCATTCGTTGAGCTGAAATAGGTTTTGATTTAAGAATGCTCTGAACAAATTACTTTCCCCTTTCTAGTATGAAAATCTAACTTCCGAGAACTTTTGCCACTAAAAAAAGCATTTCCAGTTATTGAAAATATTCAGCGCTAATTTAATTTGTAGGATTGTATTACTGCCTAGTCTCGTTTCTCTGCTCTCGTTGAAATAGGTCTTCGTCTTGAAAATCTTCTTCCAAGAACTTTAAGCCACTTTTGGCGTAAAACTACATATTTTGGGAATCTAAAGAACAAGAAAACTAATCAATGTCAATATTTTTATTTTATTAACCGTATAATTCATAGTTACATAAATATAAAATTTAACGATCAAAAAATCTATAAATATTGATATAATAAAATTGTGGGAAGCCCCTGCCAGACAAACTTTGCTCCATCCGCCAGTGCAGAATATTCGCAGAACAGCTGGTGATCTCTAAATGAAATGTAAACAAAGTTTAATTTTTACGTAAATTATGAATATTTCGTAAATAATCTTAAAACTTTCCTCATTTTTAGATAACTGGTTAATAGTAGCTTGTCTCAGGTGTGATAGAATATTCCAGATAGTTGACACAGGGTGTTATTTGGACAAAATTCCAATATGCACTTCACAATAAGTTTTCACTAAAACCTTATTTATTTAATTAACAATTTCAGTTAAAGTGTATATAAATCTTCTTTCACTTCAACAATATA
Source organism: Leptarthrus brevirostris (assembly GCA_964036015.1). NCBI lineage: Eukaryota > Metazoa > Arthropoda > Insecta > Diptera > Asilidae > Leptarthrus > Leptarthrus brevirostris. Next base: position 99,360,805 of record OZ038371.1, on the reverse strand, counting down.
AATTTTTTAATGATATATACAGCCATGGACATATAAATAGCACAAATACGGTTAAAAAAGTTAATTTGAAATTTTATTTAGTAAAACAATAAAAACAAGAATATACTTTCTTTCATCTAATAACGGGATCTTAACAAATTAAATTCATTTCGAAACTTAACAAAATAATTCATAGAAATAATATAAGAACTTAAATATGATACCAACTTCAAAAATATGTGGGACACATAAATAGCACAATAAAATATTTTCTGAAATTAAATTAAAAAATCGTTAGAATTTTAACAATAAATTTTTAGTTTTATTTTTACCCTTCCTAGTATTTAGTACTGTAGCCAGAATTTTTAATTACAGCCTCACATCTACGCCCCATACTCTCGACAAGCTTCTGGCACCTATCCTTTGGAATAGAATACCAAGCTTCCTTTAAAGCATTCCAGAGTTCATCAGAGTTTTTAAATTTTTTTTGTCCAATCCTGACCTTAACATCGTTCCATAGATTTTCTATTGGATTAGGGTCAGGACTTTGAGCTGGCCAATCCAAAACGCTAATTTTTTCTTTTGAAAACCACTCTTTTATTATGCGAGCTCAATGTTTTGGATCATTATCATGCATAAATGTCCAGTTTACTGGCATAGACTCAAACGCATATGGTTCCATTGTATTTTGTAAAATGTTCAGATACTGAAATTTATCCATGATTCCGTTTATTTTGACAAGAGGTCCTACTCCATGCCATGAGAAAGCTCCCCACACCTCCGCCGTGCTTTATGGTCTTCTGTGTGTATTTGGGATTTAATGCTTGACCATTTGGACGATGGACAATTGTTCTACCATCTGGCCCAATCCTATTTATTTTTGTTTCGTCACTCCAAAGTACTTTTTTCCAAAATTGGGAATCCCTATTCTTATGGTCTTTAGCAAAGCTCAAACGTTTTTTAATGTTTTTTTTTTTTGACAGAAGAGGTTTTTTCCTACTTATGCGTCCAAAGAGTTTAGCTTCGTTCAATCGCCTTCTCACTAATCTATCTGATACGTTTATGTCACATTCTTCATTTATTTCACGCTTAATCTGCCTTGATGACTTAAACGGATCTTTTTTGCACTTTCGAACTATCGCTTTATTTATGGAACATGTAGTTTTCCGCGCTTTTGGTTCTCGTTTTTTATTTTCCGTTAAATAAATACAATTTGTCTTTGCTAAATTAATTGCGTTGTAGACCATTTTCCTGGAACATTTCATCATTTTGGCTATTTCAGCAGGCTTCTTACCACTACTGTGCATTTCATACATTATTTTTCTTTTTTCCACTGTACAATGCATTCCTCTACCGATTTTTACACTAAACGCACTTGAAAATAGAACACAATATTAGAACACAACAATTGTACTACTAAAATAATTCGTGAACAAATATACTGTCTACTGCAATTTGTGCTATTTCAATGTCCACTAAGAACAATCTCTAAACTGACTGAAAGTAACGCGTATACAAATCTTTGAATGATAACGGTAAACTTTTTTCTTAGAATTTTACTGCATCCTCATGGTAAACAGTAGCGTGCATAAAAGTTGGAATATTTGTAATTATTTTTTAAAAGATTTGGGTATGTAATCTTCTTACGAATTTGTGCTATTTATATGTCCATGGCTGTATTTCACCAATTTAATTAAATCAGAACTTTTAATTTGGTCAAAAATTTTGTCACGTCAAGTCTTAGAATATAGAACGAGAGGAAAGTCTATCTTAAGTAAAAACCCTGTACGTGTGATAAGTATTTTTGCTTTATGGCCAAGTGGCGAGTGCGTTAAGGGGGAATGACGCCTGAAATGTCAAATTGGACCGAATGTCGCCTTGAAATCAAAGTCGTCTCCGTAATACTGAAATATTTGGGGCATAAGCAAAGTGTTTTTAAATAGTAAAATTAAGTAAATTAATAAAATATGTTCGGGCAAAGTTATATTATATTAAAAGTGTTATAAGAATATATTTTAAAAACACCTAATTTAAAATATTATCAAAATGAGTTGGCCCCTCCTGTATACAAGCATAATTTTACTACTTTCATGTCGAAACGCACACATCGCTCAGACTCTACTACATAAAGAAAAATGCTTAGATTTTTCCGAGTGATGGCCTTTCCTCTAGTTCTTTATTCTAAGCGTCAAGTAAACAGAAAAGTGACAGAACTTCTTTAATTTGACAGCACAACGTTTAATTTTGACATCACACGCATTAAAATTTGAGCACGGAAAATCAGCCTATACATATACGTAAGGGCATCTCCATTAGTTTCTTCCTCATAGCTCGTAGGTTTCTTCCTCGTTGTACGCAGCTCAAGCGAAAAAATGTAAGTTAAGGTATTGCAACGAAGATAGCGCTGGTTTGGAGTGGAGACATTTTTTCGCAGCGATTAAATGCCTAGACATTTATTTCGTCCCGAAATTTTGACAGATCTTGAGATGTTGTCATTGTTAAAGGTTTTTCTGAGCTATTTTAAATAATTAATTTTGAGGAAAATGCACAGTTTAAAGCCTAGTATGCAGCTCAAGCGAAATTTTCGCTTGCCTCTTGGGCATATAAGTCGTCACGGAAAAAATGTGTGTAGAATTTGAGTGGAAACTCAAAGATAAATTTGACAAGTGCAAGAAAGTGTTTTTATTATATTAAATTTTGGTTAAAATGGACATCAGTAACGAAATTATAGATGCTCCATATTATATTGATTATATGGATGCTCCAATTCCCATATTTCACTATGCTCTTTAACTAAAGCAGCTAAATATTTTTTCTCATTTTTAGTGAACATAGGTTTTTTTCCCTAATTTTTAATTTTTTTTTTGGCTTTTGGCATTATTGTCGCACTCCTGGACAAAACTGCAACTTGCAGCCGGTATCGGTCCCTCGTACACTTCACTCTCAAGAACTTCGTAGTCCAGAAATTCAACGTCTTCCATATTATTTACTGTGAATTTCAAAAAACCAATATATTACTTTTATGACTTCTTTCATCAAATAATTGAAATATGTTTTTAAAATGCAATAATCTCACGAAAAGAATTATTTAAACACCGAAAAACTTTGCACTTCATATAATGGAATTAAATTATTTCGTATATTGTAAGTAATGAAGTCAACAGAACAAATTATAAATACCTTTTTGATGCAATAAGTTTAATATTTAAACTATGTACATGTCGGAAAATTGCTTTTTTTTAAATATCTCAGAATTTTTTTTTTTTAAATAACAACAAAATCTTAATAACTGTCAAAATTTCGGTAGGAAATAAATGTCCAGGCATTTAATTGCTGCGAAAAAATGTCTCCACTCCAAACCAGCGCCATCTTCATTGCAATACCTTAACTTAAATTTTTTCGCTTGAGCTGCGTACTGCTTTGCGAAATTGGCAAACGAAAATTTCGGTCACACTTTTCGTGCGCGTTTTTTTTACATAGGTTTGGTATAGGAAACGAAAATTTCGCTTGAGCTGCATACCGGGCTTAAGTATTAAAATTTATATGCCCAAGAGGCATAGAACCCATTGGGCCATTCCACACGAGTATTCTTGCAGCTGTTGTCAAATTTACATGCGAATAAGAAACTATGCATGTGTGTGTGCATTGCTCTTCATTTTAAGTTGAGTGCTTGCCGTGAACGTTTGGCAACTGGCATTTCACCCATTTACAAAATGATTTCAGGAAAAATCGAAATCAATGAAAAAATACAAATTTTTAGAGGAATTTGCTCTAATTATAACGCCGCGATTATTTCCCTAACTACTACGGCTATATGTTTATTTGTAGATGAATATCACCGAAAAAAGTTAACCTGTTGGATAAAAGAATGTCGAAGAATTAAAAAGCGATGAGAAAACTAACAAAATTTAACGAGGGACTTCAATTAGGCTCAACAGATTATTAAAATTTTCTCAATAATTGCCAATTAGCACTCATTTACAAGATTAAATTAAGAACCAAACTATTCAGCCCGAAAATAAATTAGCCATAATATTACTCTATAACTTTTAACAACATGCCACAATTTTATCGACTTGGATTATGATTCAAATCTTTTCTTGCTCGCGCTCATTCAACAGCCGAAAAAGAATGAAACCATGCATTCCGCTAAAAATTTCTGACCCCACCAAACCAGAAAAATGGTGCTCTGGTTTCATTAGTGCGTGACAACAGGTTAAATAGGTTTGGATTTTGATGCAAATTTCTCTCCAAATTTGTAGAAATACCTCTTTGCTTCTATTACCTCTTTCCCAGAAAACCGGTTCGACAACAGCTGCAAGAAAACTCGTGTGGAATGGCCCATTGGGTGCATTTCTTTATTCATTCCGAATGAGCGGAACGCGCCTAATGTGTTTCTTTATTCGTTCGGAATATTCTATTCCTAATTTTCCGTGTTTTTTTATTAGCACCGGCGCGTTCAGAATGCGTTCTTTTTGTATCGAAGCTGTAGATGGAATAAACGGAATAAAACTGTCAAAAAACAATTTAGTATCAAAAGGGAAGGAAAAAAGTCATAATTGTAAATAAATACACAATTCATTGTTGGATTATGTCTTTTGCGTTCATTTTAAATAATATAAAGAACTGAAGCCTCAAAAATTGTGTGGCATTATAAAAATGCTGATTGGGCGGGACTTAATAAATATCTCAGAGAGCTGGACTGGTCTGATTGCTTTTCTATGAAGGACGTTAACAGAAGCACCGATTATATCTTGAACATCCTATGGTTTGGAATGCATCGCTTTATTCCTCATAGCTTCAAGAACATCAAACCAACTAACACCAATTGGTTCAATAATGACTGTTTCGCAGCCATTAAAAAGAAGGAAGCAGCCTTCCAGGCATATAAATTGTGCCCTTCAGAGGAATCGAGACGTATCTATAGAGATGCGCGGAATATTTGCAATTCAGCAATTAGCCGGGCTAAGTTCAATTTCGACAAGAGCATCAGACGGAAGGTATTTTCTACTCAAAAGGGTAGTAAGGGCTTCTGGTCTCTAGTAAAAACCGTAAAGAACAATTTCACCTGTTCGTCAACACCACCACTCATTTATAATGGGAATGTTTTTACTGACTCATTGGACAAGGCCAACCTGTTTGCTGCTAATTTTGCTGCTAACTCGTACTTGCCACCATCATCGCAGCCACTTCCATCTCTATCACAGTGCATTAGTAGGCAAAAGCCGCTACACTTTCGCACTCGGGAAGTTTTTAGAGTACTTTCGAAACTCGACGTGTCCAAAGCTACTGGGCCTGATGGTTTCTCGCCCCTTGTTTTAAAATGCTGCGCCTCTGCTTTGGCTAAACCTCTGCGCAAACTTTTTCACCTGTCATATTCAACAGGAATATTTCCAAGTGTATGGAAACTTGCTCATGTCCAGCCGATACTTAAAAAAGGAGAGGCATGCGACCCCTCTAACTACAGACCAATTGCACTAACCTCGATCATATCCAAAGTTTTTGAATCACTCATCAACTCTCAGTTGTTGACATATCTAGAAAATAACCATCTTATCAACGATTGCCAGTACGGTTTCCGCGCTGGCCGCTCAACCGGAGACTTACTAACGGCTCTAACGGAGCGTTGGAATCATTGTCTCCATAATTTCGGTGAGTCCGAAATCGTCGCTCATGATATTTCAAAGGCTTTTGATAGAGTCTGGCATGCTGCCCTTTTAGCCAAACTTCAAACATTTGGTCTGCATCCTACCCTCGTTAAATGGATAGAGAGCTTTTTGTCAGGCCGTTCAATCCGTGTAGTTATTGACGGCGTTACATCTGCATCCCACGAAATAAATGCCGGTGTACCTCAGGGTTCAGTTCTTTCACCAACTTTATTTCTTCTTTTCATCAATGATCTCTTATCCCTTACTCTCAATCCTATTCATAGTTTTGCCGACGACAGCACCCTTGATTTCGCGTACTCATTTGATTCTGTAATGAATTCACGTGGAAATGCTACAGAAGTCAATCGGGAACGCATGTTTAGATCATTAAACAACGACATTTCTAAGGTCCTCGCTTGGGGCAGAGCAAATCGTGTTACGTTTAATGCATCCAAAACTCAATGCTGTTTAATGTCCCTTAAAAAACGCCCAGTCCACCCCCAACCCATTTCAGTCGACGGAGTGAATATACCCAATTCACCCTCCCTAAAGATCTTGGGTATTGAGATATCCAGCAATCTTAGCTGGACTGATCATATATTTGCAATCGCCAAAAGTGCGATGAAATGTTTAGGTTTTCTACAGAGATGTAAGAAATATTTCACCCCACCCGACTTAGCGTTGATCTACAAGTCCCACATTAGGCCTAGACTTGAATATAATTCCCATATTTGGGCAGGGTCAGGACACACCGCATTGTCCGCGTTAGACAAAGTTCAGCGTAAGGCTGTTAAACTTATTGGCGATTCCTCAATCTCTGAGGGCCTTGACTCTCTTGAGCATCGACGGAATGTCGGTTGTCTCTCACTCTTTTCTCGCTATTTCCATGGCCATTGTTCTAACGAAATCGCTAGCCTGATTCCTTGTAGACTCATTACAACGCGCGATACAAGATCTACAAGTCGCTCCCACCCCTTTACTCTCCGGGTCAAATTTGGACGTACCGTCAAATTTCGGGAATCTTTTCTTAGCAGAACAACACGAATGTGGAACAGTTTACCATCTTCTGTTTTTCCCTCGTCTTATGAGCCTGAAACTTTCAAACGGGGCGTACATCGACACCTCCTTCACTCAACCTCCTAACCCATTTCCCTCATCCTTAATTCCTTTCCTGCCAAGGCTGTGCTTTAGCATCATAGGGCATCCCCTGAGCTTTGGTAACATCATATATAAAAAAAAAAAAAAAAAATTGAATAATTGCTTTCACCTGACTTCAACTTTCAACTGGAAGGAATATTCCTTTGTGTTTACATATTGCTTCTATTCCGTTTATTCCCAGCCAACGCACAAGAGACTCAAAATTTCTTCCCTCAAGCCGGTTTTCGGACGTGAGCCCGACGCACACGTAAAATATTTTGCTCCGACTCAATTTTATGTCAGAATGCGAGTTGAGTTAGTGTTGGTTTGATTATTTAGAAAGCAACATTCTGTGACATTTCAAAAACCTGTGCTAAATATCCAATATGTACTTATATTTGTGTTCTGCCCACGAGATATAGAAATCATTTCGGTCAAAAAATTTAAGGAACAAATTACGTTTCCTGTGATCCTCTACCTGAAAATTTTCTTTTTAATTACCAATGTGAGTCCATTGTTACATGACCATAATTAACCGATCACATGCAAAATCATTTAATTAACCCTCCAGACACAAAATATCATGAAAATTGTATGTTGCACCCGAGGGATAGACATCATTTCCATGGAAAAATGTGTTCAAGCATTACCCGCCCTTGCGATCTTTTACCTAAAATATTTTTATTTCAATTACCAAGTTGAACAACTGGTAATTGATCATTAATGAAGAGAGCGCACGCAGAAAAATTTTCTGTACCCTCCAGACACAAAATGTCATAAAAATTGTATATTGCACCCTTAGAATAAAGAACTAGAGGAAAGGCCTTAGAATATATAACAACTGGAAAGGCCCTCATCTGTGAAACCGTGTACGTGTGATCGGCATTTGGCTTTTAGGCAAGGTGAGGACGGAGAGCTCTTCTCCTTAGTTTGCGAACTGTCAAAGTGATTATCGTGAATTGTTTGATGGTTTAACAATTTTGTTTTGTAATTCCATATAAAGTTCCGAGTGGTTTTTACTCTTTATTTTAGTGCAATATATTAGAAAACTGTAAAGCTAATAGCTTTCAACTTTTTGAACTGTAGACAGTGTACTTTAATAGTGAAATTGTTGAAATGAAGTGCGCGGTTTTGTGTTGTGCAAACAATTGGCGTTGTAACGTGGAATATTGTTTTTCAGGGAAGTTTTTGATTAAAATAATGTTTTGTTAGTTCCTAAGCTTGATATAATTGCATTGACACGCTAAGAACAGCAACGGAACGTAAAGAAAAGTTAAGTTTTTTCGGCGCGTTCTTAGTTTGTTTACATTTTCTAAGATCGAATTTTTTGCTTCTCCTTAGCTAACCCAGTGGCTCGTGATTTTACTTTTATAAAGGGACACTAAAAACTTAAATTCGTGATTAAAATGTTTAAAAGTTTCAATTTAATTTTGTGATATAGATTCGCTACAAAAAACAAAATCATTCGCAATTCCTTGAGGCAATTGTAAAATGCAATTACGCTCTAATTTCCAATTTATTTTGGCCCACCTCTAGAAATGTCGTTGTTTTACTACTGCCATGACGAAAACAAACACAACTCAACGATTCAACTACATCAAGAAAAGTGCCGAGGTTTTTTGGCTTTAGGGCCTCTCCTTATAGTTATATACTCTAAGGGAAAGGCCATCACTCGGAAAAATCTAAGCATTTTTCTTTATGTAGTAGAGTCTGAGCGATGTGTGCGTTTCGACATGAAAGTAGTAAAATTATGCTTGTATACAGAAGGGGCCAACTCATTTTGATAATATTTTAAATTAGGTGTTTTTAAAATATATTCTTATAACACTTTTAATATAATATAACTTTGCCCGAACATATTTTGTTAATTTACTTAATTTTACTATTTAAAAACACTTTGTTTATGCCCCAAATATTTCAGTATTACTGAGACGACTTTGATTTCAAGGCGACATTCGGTCCAATTTGACATTTCAGGCGTCATTCCCCCTTAACCCACTCGCCACTTGGCGCTGAAGCAAAAATGCTTATCACACGTACAGGGTTTTTACAACGCCATCTTGATAACTACAGGCCGTAAGGTAGAGCCAGTTTTTGGCTGCGACGTCACACAAAATGCAAAAAGTTGAAAAAGTCATGATTCTGTCATCCGAAGTTTTGTTTAATTTTAAGAATTGTGATAAACTTTTAAACTCATTCTAAGCAAAGACTGAGAGTGAACCGTATAAAGAGTTATTTGTGGTAAAAGTTTTGTAACATTTAAGTGGTCAAGTAGATAAATTTTTTAGTTAAAGTGAAAGTTTCGGCTAATTCGCCTCGGACTTTAAAGTAATATTGTGTGAGTTTCAGACATTATTTAAGTGAAATAACTAGTGTGTGATAAAATTAACTTGTAAGATAATATCGTGAGAAAGTTTCATTTAGATTTAATTAATTATGCGTGAGTTATCTTCGTTCAAAATATATTGGCAATACCCAAAAGAAATGTCAAATGGAGGGAAGTAATGACGTCCGCTCTTCAACCTAGCTACGTTTAACTTTATTATAAGTGATAATATAATAGTTTTGTGATGTTGTGAGAATATGTAGTACTAGTGATTCGATTTTTGTTGTTAAATGGGGACAAATCTATTGACAACTTTTACATTTGAAGAGTAGGCTTAGATTTTTCTGTAATTGCTGGCATTATACAACAAATTGTACGATAAATATGAAGTGATCTGATATAAAAATTTATTTGGGAGAATATGTGAAAATAGTGGTTTGAAATTGTTATAGTTTTTTGGTAAATAGGGATACGTATATTAATAAATTATGCAATTGAAAAGTTGGATAAGAGTTTTTCTAAGCTGTCACTTGAACAGCTGATAACAACTTTTCGTTTGGTCGTATAGATGGCGATGGATCACCGCCATCTTGATTTCCATTTTGTGTGACGTCATTGTTTCTACCTTACGGCCTGTAGTTATCAAGATGGCGTTGGACAAGTATACTTTTCTTATGTTTGTTTACAAATGCCAAATGTTCTTCACTCATTAAAAGATCAGAATACGTTGACGGTTTGAAAGTCTCTTACGCACACGAGTAACTAGCTCAGTCACGTGCTTCACATGAATTCTTTTTATTGGTAGTACTTTTTAGTACATTTCTCTCTTCGACAAGATTTAGCGGTACTTTTTTGACAGAAGCATGTGATTCTCTCCGGATGAGAACAGAATTTTGACAGGATTAAGTGATTCTCTCAAATAATTTTGACAGGAATAAATGACTGCACACTACCTGTACTCTTTATTTGCATGTATATTCTTATGACTTTAAAATCTGAATATATTTCGTTTTACTGTGGTGCCAGTGTTACTTTTTCAAGATTAACTGGGTATTTTAGGGAGCCGGTTATCTAGTAGTAAGTAATCTTTGCTTACGGCCTGTAGTTATCAAGATGGCGTTGGTTTTTACCTTAGAACAGAAAACGAAAGGAAGTGCAATACCGTGTATAAACCGTGTACGTGTTTTCCGATTTTTTGTTCGTCGGAAAGGTGTGGGAAGGGAGCCTCAACTTCGCCATAACGAAATGTCAATTTGACGTGAACTTTCTGAAGAGTGCAGATCCAAGTGTTTATTGAATAATTTTCAGTGTTTAGTTGTTAAAAGTGATTTAATTTTACAAGTAAAGACGATTAACAGTTAAAAGACTGTTTTAGTTTAGTTTAATAAGAATCTGAGGTGCTTAATTTGAACATTTTTCGTGATGAAGTGTGCGGTATTTTGTTGTTACTATAATCGACTCATTATTGGGTGCGGAAAATCATTTGTCAGGGAAGTTAAATGATATAATAAGCAATTATACAGCATTTTCTTTGAAATATATGCAAAAGCTGTATAAATAAAAGCTAAATTACCGAAAAATATAACCATTTCCCTTGATGGCGCTCATTTGTTTACATTTGAGTTTGATCAGAGTTTTGGCTCGCCTTATTGGTTTCAGCGACAGCTGACGGAAGTTTTTGCCTGGGGTCTCTAATAAAACTTTAAAAGTATTAAAATATTTTTCTACCTTTTGGTATTTTAGGTTTCCAAAAGATGAAGACTTCAGAGAACTGTGGTTAAAATCCATCGGTAGAACTGATTATATACTATCCGATGGTAGTAATATTTGCGAGGACCACTTCGAATGAGTCAAAAATTTACTACTTCCATGGTGAAAACTAACACATTCACACCTTTCAAACACATAAGGAAAATTCGGAAACTTTTTGAGCATGGTCCACTTCCTTTCGTTTTCTGTTCTAAGGTTTTTACTTAAGATAGCCTTTCCTCTCGTTCTTTATTCTAAAGGTGTAAACAGAATTGCGACGAATTGACTGCACAACTGCCAACTGTCGACCTAAATTCGCTGTCAATAGTTGCAGTCAACAAAGTTGGAACACAATTTTGACATTTGTTTGAAATCTTGGCAAATTTGTGACGAAAGTGTATGAAGTATTTTTTACGAATGCTGTTTAGTGAATGTGGATATACTAAGTTATATTATTGAATTAGAAAAATAATATATAGACATTTAAACAAAACAATTAAAATACTGAGGAATTGGTAGAGACTAAACGAATTGTACATATTAGGTCTGTTCTTTACAGCCACTCCGAGTCAAAAAGAGCCATTTGCTACTCTAGTCGGTGTTCTTTGAGAAAAGAGTAGAAATCTTCTTGCGCTTTTTATGTTCTTTGAGAAAAGAGCAGCAATCTAGAGTGTTTAAGAGCCAACTTTTCTGCTACTACTTTAAACAAGGTGCAGCTTTCAGACGTTTAAAAGTTATTTGAAGTTAAACTTTTTGACGTTTCAGATCGATCTATTTGGAAGTATTTGAACTTTTATTAATTAAGTGTAAATTAAAAGCAGTCTTTTACGAAATGCATAAAGGTACAATCGTTAATTCGTTTGGAAAGATATTTTGTGTGTCATGCTCACCAAACACTAAGAAATTGAAGACAGGTTTATTATTATTATTATTATTATTTATTATTATAATGTAAGCATTTTGCTATATGTAGTAGAACCCAAGCGATGTGTGCGTTTCGACATGAAAGTAGTAAAATTATGCTTGTATACAGGAGGGGCTAACTCATTTTGATAATATTTTAAATTAGCTGTTTTTAAAATATATTCTTATAACACTTTTAATATAATATAACTTTGCCCGAACATATTTTATTAATTTGCTTAATTTTACTATTTAAAAACACTTTGCTTATGCCCCAAATATTTCAGTATTACGGAGACGACTTTGATTTCAAGGCGACATTCGGTCCAATTTGACATTTCAGGCGTCATTCCCCCTTAACCCACTCGCCACTTGGCGATGAAGCAAAAATGCTTATCACACGTACAGGGTTTTTACTTTTCTCTCGTTCTATATTCTAAGGCCAAATTAGAAAATTGCTCTATTCCGACGACCAGTTCGTCGGATGCTGGCGACGAACTGGTCGTCGGAATAGAGCAATTTTTTAATTTGGCAGTCGGACGTTCAGTATTGCCAATATAAAATAATATTTTAAAATATTTTTAAGTGCAGCCAATATAAAATTGGTACCTGAAGCCATTCTTCTTCGCTATTCGCCGCCGCCGCAATTGTGTTCCAACTTTGCTGACTGCAACTTTTGACAGCGAATTTAGGTCGGCAGTTGGCAGTTTTGCAGTCGATTCGTCGCAATTGTGTTTATACCTTAAGTGCCGTACCACACTAGTCCTGCTTCCGCGCGATGAAGTCCGCACGAGTGCCCACACTTGTCGTGTCGGATTTTGTGTAGAACACGCGCAATTTATTGTATGTGTGGTAACAATAAAGCAGTTTCCGAACCCAAATAAACCTTGCTTTGAATGTATGCGTGTCGATGCGACGATAAATAGGAAAGTTCCGTGCGGATTTCCCTATACACCCCCGCATGCCCTCTCTCCAACAAACTGCGATGAAGCAGGACAAGTGTGGTACGGCACTAAGAGCGCAAAGTTCAATATTTTTAACTTTTGAAGCGCGCCAAATTTGACATTTCCGAGTTAGCTACAGCGCCAGCGCCACATTAGGTATGTTCGTTGACGCCACTCCGAGTCAAAAAGATTCATTTAGGCTATTTAGAGCCATTTTGTACTCTACTTGTGTTATTTGAGAAAAGAGTAGCAATCTACTTGTGCTTTTTGTGTTCTTTGAGAAAAGAGTGATACTCCTTTCCACTCCTTTTGTGTTATTTGAAAAAAGAGTGGCAATCTAGATTACTTTAGAGTGAACTTTTCTGCTCCTGCTTTAAATTAGGTGCAACTTTTTGACGTTTAAGATCGAGTGATTTGAAAGTGACTTTTTGTTAATCAAGTTAAAAAATTAAAGTATTGTGCTGCAAAATGCAGAAAGTAACAATTGTAAATTCTTGTGGGATGATATTTATGTGACATGCTCGCCAAATACTGCAAAAGGATTAGTTGTCTAAAAATTTTTGAATGATAATTATAATCAAAACAAAATGACAGTCAGCTGTTAAGAGTGGAGTGCTGCATCCAATCTGGTTTTGCTAGTCGGATTAGAGTAGTGCCACTCGGAGTGGCCTCCGCGAACAGACCTATTAGGTCTGTTCGCGGAGGCCACTCCGAGTGGCGCAGATCTCGACGCGACTCTACTCCGATTCAAAAAGAGCAGAGTATAAAATAGCAGCGCACAGCTCTACTCTAATCCGAGTAGCAAAACCAGATTGGATGCAAAACTACACTCTTAACAGCTGACTGTCACTTTGTTTTGAATATAATTATGATTCAAAAATTTTTAAACAACTAATAATTTTGCAGTATTTGGCGAGCATGTCACATAAATATCTGACTACAAGAATTTACCATTGTTACTTTCTGCATTTTGCAGCACAATTAATTAATTTTTTAACTTGATTAACAAAACGTCACTTTCAAATTACTCGATCTTAAACGTCAAAAAGCTGCACCTCATTTAAAGCAGGAGCAGAAAAGTTCGCTCTAACGTAATCTAGATTGCTACTCTTTTCTCAAAGAACAAAAAAGGAGTAGCAATCTAGATTACGTTAGAGCGAACTTTTCTGCTCCTGCTTTAAATAAGGTGCAGCTTTTTGACGTTTAAGATCGAGTGATTTGAAAGTGACTTTTTGTTAATCAAGTTAAAAAATTAAAGTATTGTGCTGCAAAATGCAGAAAGTAACAATGGTAAATTCTTGTGGGAAGATATTTATGTGACATGCTCGCCAAATACTGCAAAAGGATTAGTTGTCTAAAAATTTTTGAACGATAATTATATTCAAAACAAAGTGACAGTCAGCTGTTAAGAGTGGAGTATTGCATCCAATCTGGTTTTGCTACTCGGATTAGAGTAGAGCTGTGCGCTGCTATTTTATACTCTGCTCTTTTTGAATCGGAGTAGAGTCGCGCCGAGATCTGCTCCACTCGGAGTGGCCTCCGCGAACAGACCTATTGTGTTCCAGCCTTTAGCTTCGTACACATCCGGGATCCCGCATTCTCATCAGGGAACTGTCAGTTGTCGTTGATACGGCCTTTAAAAACGAAATGGCAAAAATGAAACTTAAAAAGTTGCTGCAAGGTAGAGAAACTGAAAACCCAAAGGTGTTATATAAAAGTTCTATCAAGAAAAAGGTTGAGGAGAAAGTAGCACTGAAAGGCACTTCTAAAACAAGGTATGAAACACGAGGAAAACACAAATGTTTTGAAGACGGTATCTCTAAAGAAACCTCAGATCAACAAAATCAAAACGATATTGATAAACAAAGTAAGATTTTAAAGAATGCAAGTCTTCTATTTGGAGAGTCTGCACTTTTAGAAGGTATTAGTATATTAGAACAATTCCATGTCTAAGCGTACTTATTAAAAAAATTCTAGGAAAATGTACCGAAGACGAAAATACAATTTTTGTGGGTAATCTTCCCCAGAATACAAAAAAGGTGCAACTAATGAAATTATTTTCCGAATGTGGGCCAATAAAATCTGTTCGCTTCCGAACTGCAACTGGAAAAAAGTTGTATAAACATAAAACTAGAAAAGAAGCACAATTTTTGAATGCCTATCTTGTAATGTGTGATGCAGAAGGTGCTAAGAAGGCTGTTAATATGAGTGGATGTGAATTTAAAGGACATCACCTAAGAATTACGCAAGCAATCAAAAGTAAGGAAAATGGAGACGTCAGAAGGACAGTTTTTGTGGGAAATTTGAAATACTGTAAGTAGATCTCAATCAATGTAATTTTGTTTCCTCTTTGTGTTGTAACGCGTTCAAATCCTACTCGTTAGGCTCGAAGGCAGTGTATATTTTCATTTGCTCCGTCTACGGTTACTCTCAACAGAGACGGAGTTGGATCAATTCGTTGAGCCGCACGACCACCATTCCATGGGTCCCTGGTCCGAGACCAGCCTCCCCGTGAGCTTTTATTAAAAAATCAAAATAATCCAGTCCGTCTCTGGGCTGTTGTCTAGCTCGCAGCAATGCAAAAAGAAGACTCAAGTTTCCTCACTTCCCTTACCCTAATTCCCTTCCGGCCAAAACCATGCTAATGCATCAAAGGGTTGTCCCTTAGTATTTGGCTACATCGTATAAAAAATAACGGACCAGAGATCTCGTAGTTTCGCCATTACTATTTGCGTTTAGTCAGCTCAGCTTGCTTTTTCCAACAAGTTGTTTCTCCGCGGCCGTTTTTTGCGCTTAAATTATAAAAATATTAGTTCTAATAGATAGCATAGTTTTTTTACGCAACTTGTTTATATACATAGGATGTGAAATTAAAACTATTCCACTTCTGATCAAAATATATATATATATATATATATATATATGTAAACTTACACTAGTTAAACAGAAATGCGACGATAAATAGGAAAGTTCCGTGCGGATTTCCCTATACACCCCCGCATGCCCTCTCTCCAGCAAACTGCGATGAAGCAGGACAAGTGTGGTACGGCACTAAGAGCGCAAAGTTCAATATTTTTAACTTTTGAAGCGCGCCAAATTTGACATTTCCGAGTTAGCTACAGCGCCAGCGCCACATTAGGTATGTTCGTTGACGCCACTCCGAGTCAAAAAGATTCATTTAGGCTATTTAGAGCCATTTTGTACTCTACTTGTGTTATTTGAGAAAAGAGTAGCAATCTACTTGTGCTTTTTGTGTTCTTTGAGAAAAGAGTGATACTCCTTTCCACTCCTTTTGTGTTATTTGAAAAAAGAGTGGCAATCTAGATTACTTTAGAGTGAACTTTTCTGCTCCTGCTTTAAATTAGGTGCAACTTTTTGACGTTTAAGATCGAGTGATTTGAAAGTGACTTTTTGTTAATCAAGTTAAAAAATTAAAGTATTGTGCTGCAAAATGCAGAAAGTAACAATTGTAAATTCTTGTGGGATGATATTTATGTGACATGCTCGCCAAATACTGCAAAAGGATTAGTTGTCTAAAAATTTTTGAATGATAATTATAATCAAAACAAAATGACAGTCAGCTGTTAAGAGTGGAGTGCTGCATCCAATCTGGTTTTGCTAGTCGGATTAGAGTAGTGCCACTCGGAGTGGCCTCCGCGAACAGACCTATTAGGTCTGTTCGCGGAGGCCACTCCGAGTGGCGCAGATCTCGACGCGACTCTACTCCGATTCAAAAAGAGCAGAGTATAAAATAGCAGCGCACAGCTCTACTCTAATCCGAGTAGCAAAACCAGATTGGATGCAAAACTACACTCTTAACAGCTGACTGTCACTTTGTTTTGAATATAATTATGATTCAAAAATTTTTAAACAACTAATAATTTTGCAGTATTTGGCGAGCATGTCACATAAATATCTGACTACAAGAATTTACCATTGTTACTTTCTGCATTTTGCAGCACAATTAATTAATTTTTTAACTTGATTAACAAAACGTCACTTTCAAATTACTCGATCTTAAACGTCAAAAAGCTGCACCTCATTTAAAGCAGGAGCAGAAAAGTTCGCTCTAACGTAATCTAGATTGCTACTCTTTTCTCAAAGAACAAAAAAGGAGTAGCAATCTAGATTACGTTAGAGCGAACTTTTCTGCTCCTGCTTTAAATAAGGTGCAGCTTTTTGACGTTTAAGATCGAGTGATTTGAAAGTGACTTTTTGTTAATCAAGTTAAAAAATTAAAGTATTGTGCTGCAAAATGCAGAAAGTAACAATGGTAAATTCTTGTGGGAAGATATTTATGTGACATGCTCGCCAAATACTGCAAAAGGATTAGTTGTCTAAAAATTTTTGAACGATAATTATATTCAAAACAAAGTGACAGTCAGCTGTTAAGAGTGGAGTATTGCATCCAATCTGGTTTTGCTACTCGGATTAGAGTAGAGCTGTGCGCTGCTATTTTATACTCTGCTCTTTTTGAATCGGAGTAGAGTCGCGCCGAGATCTGCTCCACTCGGAGTGGCCTCCGCGAACAGACCTATTGTGTTCCAGCCTTTAGCTTCGTGCACATCCGGGATCCCGCATTCTCATCAGGGAACTGTCAGTTGTCGTTGATACGGCCTTTAAAAACGAAATGGCAAAAATGAAACTTAAAAAGTTGCTGCAAGGTAGAGAAACTGAAAACCCAAAGGTGTTATATAAAAGTTCTATCAAGAAAAAGGTTGAGGAGAAAGTAGCACTGAAAGGCACTTCTAAAACAAGGTATGAAACACGAGGAAAACACAAATGTTTTGAAGACGGTATCTCTAAAGAAACCTCAGATCAACAAAATCAAAACGATATTGATAAACAAAGTAAGATTTTAAAGAATGCAAGTCTTCTATTTGGAGAGTCTGCACTTTTAGAAGGTATTAGTATATTAGAACAATTCCATGTCTAAGCGTACTTATTAAAAAAATTCTAGGAAAATGTACCGAAGACGAAAATACAATTTTTGTGGGTAATCTTCCCCAGAATACAAAAAAGGTGCAACTAATGAAATTATTTTCCGAATGTGGGCCAATAAAATCTGTTCGCTTCCGAACTGCAACTGGAAAAAAGTTGTATAAACATAAAACTAGAAAAGAAGCACAATTTTTGAATGCCTATCTTGTAATGTGTGATGCAGAAGGTGCTAAGAAGGCTGTTAATATGAGTGGATGTGAATTTAAAGGACATCACCTAAGAATTACGCAAGCAATCAAAAGTAAGGAAAATGGAGACGTCAGAAGGACAGTTTTTGTGGGAAATTTGAAATACTGTAAGTAGATCTCAATCAATGTAATTTTGTTTCCTCTTTGTGTTGTAACGCGTTCAAATCCTACTCGTTAGGCTCGAAGGCAGTGTATATTTTCATTTGCTCCGTCTACGGTTACTCTCAACAGAGACGGAGTTGGATCAATTCGTTGAGCCGCACGACCACCATTCCATGGGTCCCTGGTCCGAGACCAGCCTCCCCGTGAGCTTTTATTAAAAAATCAAAATAATCCAGTCCGTCTCTGGGCTGTTGTCTAGCTCGCAGCAATGCAAAAAGAAGACTCAAGTTTCCTCACTTCCCTTACCCTAATTCCCTTCCGGCCAAAACCATGCTAATGCATCAAAGGGTTGTCCCTTAGTATTTGGCTACATCGTATAAAAAATAACGGACCAGAGATCTCGTAGTTTCGCCATTACTATTTGCGTTTAGTCAGCTCAGCTTGCTTTTTCCAACAAGTTGTTTCTCCGCGGCCGTTTTTTGCGCTTAAATTATAAAAATATTAGTTCTAATAGATAGCATAGTTTTTTTACGCAACTTGTTTATATACATAGGATGTGAAATTAAAACTATTCCACTTCTGATCAAAATATATATATATATATATGTAAACTTACACTAGTTAAACAGAAATGGCTAAAACTTATGTCTTCTGGAATTTTTAAAATACAAATTCACGGGATTTTTTCAAAACTCCCTTATTTCATATCATAAGGTCTGTTTGTTTCACTACACTTACACTCAGAGCAGAAAAACCATCAAAAGTCGTTTCTTTCGACTTTATATAAATTTCACACTTAAAATCGTTTGTCTCTCTAAAGTGGTAGCAATCCAAGTATACATTTTTACACCTGCTTTTGATCAAGTGTAATTTTCAATTCATGTGGAATTAGATGTCATTCATTTATCAATTATATCAGGTCCATTGAAAAGGCTTATACTGTCCAAAATGAGAAAGCCGAAGTTATATTATGTATTATATATTATTATATAAATAAATATTTAGTCATGAATTATATACCAAATTAATTTAACTTTTTTTAAATTTAATGTGTTATTAAGAAATACAAAATTGTCTTCTTCATTCATTATTTAATTTAATCTGTAAAACATAAAAGTCGAAATGGAATTGCACTTCGCTTTGTTTCACTAACGTGAGTGTAGGGTGAGAGTGTTATACACTTCTCCCGTCATTTGCCTTACACCATAATTGCATGTTACACTTAATTCACAATTCTTGTGCAGCGAAACAAACAGACCTGAGTAGGAATTCTCACGAAATTGGTTGTTTCAGACAACCTGGTTGCCTTGTAAGTACGCAAAATTGTAAAAATGTGTAGAGCTTGAATTTAACAAGTGTGTGTTCAATCGGTTGAAGGGGAGTGCTAACCGTTTTACAAAATTTTTACTCATGGCAGTCCAAGCGCTATGAAGTGACAAAAGCACACGCCAGCTCCGAGCCAGGCGACTGAGTATTTAGATGCAAGCTCCGGGGAACGGCATGGGAGAATTACAGATCATGCGCACAAACTTGACATATTTATTCGTTGCTATGAAATATTTTTCTGTTGCCAAAACATTTTTTGGGCATGCGCTTAATTTATTGAAACGGTTTGTTTGTCTGGAGGCAACCAAATTGTCTGAGAATCGCTATCCTGTAGTAATCAAAACTGAAAAAGCAACGAACGTGTCACTTTTAGCAACCTGTATTGCTATTTCTTTGTTTAATTTGGTTGTCAAAGTTACGATACATGCGCTAGGATAATTATTATTCCAGCTTTATTCCTTTATTACACACAAACAGAGACACAATAAATACAAACATTACAATGCACATAGATACACTAGTTCAAAAACTTTCTTCACTTTCCACTAGATTAAAAAGATACAGAAAGTGTACGGATAGAAAAACGCAGAACACACAATTCATTCGCAATGAAAAAAACTTTTATAGATCACTTACACACAATCAAAACAATAGCCCGGCAAGTGAACTACCCTCCGAAAGAGAAATGGTCGACCTTTGGTCATCGTCCAAGACATACCCAACATGCCAGAACCACAGATATCGATGGAGATACTAACGGATGTCATACAAAATACCCATAATTGGAAAGCACCAGGCACAGACAATATTCAAAATTACTGGTTCAAGAAGTTTACTTCTACACATATGCACCTCTTACACCACATTAATAATTTTTTCAATAACCCGGAAACCCTCCCGAAGTTTTTAACGGAGGGAATCACGTACATGCTACCAAAAGGCAATAATAACACCACAGATCCATCCAAATATAGACCGATCACTTGCCTACAGACATTTTATAAGATTATGACTTCTTGCACCAGTAAACTAATCCACAAACACACAGAACAAAATAACTTATTGTCTGAGCAACAAAAGGGATGCCGAAAAGGTTCAGAACAACTGCTCATAGACTCTGTGATCCTGCGACAAACAAAAACTGCTCGCCGGAATATACATGCAGCATATATCGATTATAAGAAGGCGTATGACTCTGTACCGCACTCTTGGCTGGTCGATATACTGAATGTATACAAAATACATCCAACACTCATCCACTTTCTGCAACACTCAAT
Source organism: Leptarthrus brevirostris (assembly GCA_964036015.1). Lineage (NCBI taxonomy): Eukaryota > Metazoa > Arthropoda > Insecta > Diptera > Asilidae > Leptarthrus > Leptarthrus brevirostris. The sequence goes on along the minus strand of OZ038371.1, from coordinate 99,340,225 downwards.
GAAATACTGGAACACAAAAATAAACATAAAAACACCAAACCAACAGATTACAACACCCCCAATACCAATCAGGCGAGGTATATTCCAGGGAGACACTTTGAGTCCGTTATGGTTTTGTCTCGCTCTGAATCCACTATCACGTGCCTTGGATGCCACCGGTTATGGGTATAATACACGACACGACAGGGAAAATATTCATAAAATCACGCACCTCATGTATATGGACGACATCAAATTATACGCTTCCTCGAAACCTCATCTGCAACAGCTGCTGCAGACTACTCTGGATTTTTCCAATGACATCCGGATGGAGTTCGGAGTTGACAAATGTAGGACGCTTCATGTGACGAGGGGAAAACATCAACTTGTGGGATTCGATCTCCCATCCGGGGACACTATTGAACCAATGGGGGAGGGCGAACTCTACAGGTATCTTGGATTCGAACAATCACGTGATATACCTCACACGAACATAAAGCGAGCGCTAGAGACCAAATATACAGGCCGCTTGAACAGTCTTCTGAAAACTAGCCTTAATGGGAATAATCTCATTAAGGCTATAAACACGTATGCAACACCAGTCCTTACTTATTCCTTTGGGATAATTAAATGGACACTGACGGACTGATGTTGACAAGGTACAGGGCACACCATCCTAACTACTGTACCGAACGATTAACGCTACAGAGGTGCGAGGTCACTTCATTATAAACAAGTGAAATCTACCAGAGAATACTTCTATAGCAAAGAAGATAACTCTCCATTGCATGCAGCAGTGATCAAAGCCGACAACAAACAAACACCACTTGATTTGCACAACAGAATGCTGGATAATACCCTTAACATAGCCACACACAGATAAACAGCAAGCATGGTCACAGAAGTCTCTCCACGGAAGACATTACGCTGACTTGAACCAAAATCATGTCGACAAAGATGCGTCGAACGCTTGGCTCAGCCGCGGTGATTTATTCCCTGAGACGGATGGATTCATGCTTGCTATACAAGACAAAGGAATTATAGGAAACACATCCTTAAGGATGCGGTAGTTCAGGACGACACGTGTAGACTTTGTCATTTAGCTTCTGAAACAATAGAACATATAACGGCTGGATGCAAACTCCTTACTCAAACAGATTACTTGCATAGGCACAACCAGGTCTGCAATGTCATACACCAACAGTTAGCCCTAAAACACAACCTTATTACACCCGCCACATACACCCCATATTACAAATATACACCAGACAGTGTTCTTGAAAACTCCACACATAAAATATATTATGATCGGTCAATAATAAGGACACAAAATTCTTTAATTTATAAGGGCCTTAAAATGTACAATAGGTTAAGATATGATAGCAGTGATATGAATGTAGATAGATTTAAGAGATATTGTATAGAATTTATAAAGAGTAAGTGGAATGTATTGGTTTGTGATTAAGAAAGAGTTTGAGGTAACGTTTTTTTTAAAGGTATGAATGAATGAATTATATGTTGTTGTAAAAGAGCATTAATTTTTTGCTAATAAATGAAATGAATGAAATGAATAATAACTGATCGGACAATACACCACAATAGACCGGATATTACTCTCATAGATAAACACAGCAAAACAACATACCTAATTGACATTGCAGTACCCAACACCAACAATGTGCAGAACACTTTTAGGGAGAAGATTACGAAATATACAGATTTGGCACACGAGGTGCAGCGGAAGTGGAAAATGGACAAAGTGACTATCGTGCCACTCATCTTGTCTTCCACAGCCGTTGTACCGAAAACACTAATCACAAATGTACAAGCACTTGTAGGTAGTCGGTTGTACTTATCGGGACTACCACATATTTCTTTAATTCAGTGGACTCCTCATCGTGGCTTTACAGCCTTAGTTAACCTATTCCAGAGAAGAAGAAAGTACAAGTATATATTCGTGGGGCCGTGACCAGAGAACCAGATTCAGTTTGCTCTCTGTCATGCAATATTAAGCGTATGAATCGTCTTCTTCTGTGTGATGAGTCGAGGTCAAAAAGTAAACTGAAGCTCCTTCAGTTTGTTCCGAATAAATCGTCTTCTTCGTGCATGTCTGAGACCAGGACAATGACTTATTTGTCCTTCTTCAGATACCTAGAAAGGATCTGACCTAGGAATGCTTATGTATCCCCAAGATTTTAAAAGGTGCCTCTTTTATAAGGGCTTATAACTACTCAAATATTTAAGTTGAAAATCTCGTACAAAATAAATAATTAAAATAGTTTTTTTTCAAAATTAATGGTACAATTTATTTTTAAATGAAACTAGTAAAATTGACAAATATTAACTATTAGTCGTGTAACAGAACGACTAGCCTCAATTCTAACTTGAACTAAACTCTAAACATATTTTACAGCGATTGTCAAAAAGAAAAACTAAAACAAATGAAAAACTGTAATGTATAGCCTACTGTGTAAGATGAGTCGAACGAAACCTAGGAAGGTTATAGTAAAATTTATTTAATTAAATGCTACGAATTTCGTTAGCAATTGATTGTCAAACTGAACAAAAGTATTGTAATAAATTAGAGTCGCCACACACTAAAGTTACATAAAAACACTACACACACACTACAGAAAGCGGTTGTTCTTAACACTTGCCGAACGGTTCGCAAATTCCTGAACTACGGACAGGACGCTACAGACAATACATAAGGACATAACGAACGAATCACAAATTGCCGAAGTCTTGGCATTACGCCCGACGTAGGGGAAAACTACCGCCGCGCCAGCTAAAAGCCGAGATAACACGCGTCAAAACCGAAAATAATAATAATAATGTTTATTTAAATTCCACAATATAACATAATATTTTCGAAATAAAAATAAAAAACAGAATAAAATAAACTTATGCAATGAAAATTTTAGAATTAAATTTATATAAATATTTCAAAAAATTTTACAATATAAACCTAAACAATGACCAGGGTCGTCTGTTGAGGTTGGCATTGTAGAAAAATAAATGAGGAAAAACCAAAGTAAATTAAAATAAAGCATCTCAAAAACTCACAAATCAATTATTAAATTCTTTCACTAAATAATTTCTGTACTTAATCGCAGCATCAACGTACATATAAAGCTTTTTCCAACTTTTCCCGTTTAAAATTTCAATAGTTTCCTCTATGGAGAAACAGTTAACGTTAAACGTTTGTCTACGGAATTCGGATAAAATTGGACAAATGGCCAAGAAGTGATATATGTCCTCTTCCTCATTCAAGTTGCACAGGGAGCACATAGAGCTTCCATCAACACGCCAAGGACTTGCGTTTAGATTAAAAAGACTTCCTCTACACTTAAAAATTAGGCGAATACATGATATGCTATTACCATCATTGAAATAATTCAATTCATTGAGGTTATAATTCAGTTTATTATAAAGACCATGTCGTATACTTTGTTTTGCTCTTTCAACTTTTTGCTCTTTTTGGCACACGAGGTGCAGCGGATGTGGAAAATGGACAAAGTGACTATCGTGCCAATCATCTTGTCTTCCACAGCCGTTGTACCGAAAACACTAATCACAAATGTACAAGCACTTGTAGGTAGTCGGTTGTACGTATCGGGACTACCACATATTTCTTTAATTCAGTGGACTCCTCATCGTGGCTTTACAGCCTTCGTTAACCTATTCCAGAGAAGAAGAAAGTACAAGTATATATTCGTGGGGCCGTGACCAGAGAACCAGATTCAGTTTGCTCTCTGTCATGCAATATTAAGCGTATGAATCGTCTTCTTCTGTGTGATGAGTCGAGGTCAAAAAGTAAACTGAAGCTCCTTCAGTTTGTTCCGAATAAATCGTCTTCTTCGTGCATGTCTGAGACCAGGACAATGACTTATTTGTCCTTCTTCAGATACCTAGAAAGGATCTGACCTAGGAATGCTTATGTATCCCCAAGATTTTAAAAGGTGCCTCTTTTATAAGGGCTTATAACTACTCAAATATTTAAGTTGAAAATCTCGTACAAAATAAATAATTAAAATAGTTTTTTTTCAAAATTAATGGTACAATTTATTTTTAAATGAAACTAGTAAAATTGACAAATATTAACTATTAGTCGTGTAACAGAACGACTAGCCTCAATTCTAACTTGAACTAAACTCTAAACATATTTTACAGCGATTGTCAAAAAGAAAAACTAAAACAAATGAAAAACTGTAATGTATAGCCTACTGTGTAAGATGAGTCGAACGAAACCTAGGAAGGTTATAGTAAAATTTATTTAATTAAATGCTACGAATTTCGTTAGCAATTGATTGTCAAACTGAACAAAAGTATTGTAATAAATTAGAGTCGCCACACACTAAAGTTACATAAAAACACTACACACACACTACAGAAAGCGGTTGTTCTTAACACTTGCCGAACGGTTCGCAAATTCCTGAACTACGGACAGGACGCTACAGACAATACATAAGGACATAACGAACGAATCACAAATTGCCGAAGTCTTGGCATTACGCCCGACGTAGGGGAAAACTACCGCCGCGCCAGCTAAAAGCCGAGATAACACGCGTCAAAACCGAAAATAATAATAATAATGTTTATTTAAATTCCACAATATAACATAATATTTTCGAAATAAAAATAAAAAACAGAATAAAATAAACTTATGCAATGAAAATTTCAGAATTAAATTTATATAAATATTTCAAAAAATTTTACAATATAAACCTAAACAATGACCAGGGCCGTCTGTTGAGGTTGGCATTGTAGAAAAATAAATGAGGAAAAACCAAAGTAAATTAAAATGAAGCATCTCAAAAACTCACAAATCAGTTATTAAATTCTTTCACTAAATAATCTCTGTACTTAATCGCAGCATCAACGTACATATAAAGCTTTTTCCAACTTTTCCCGTTTAAAATTTCAATAGTTTCCTCTATGGAGAAACAGTTAACGTTAAACGTTTGTCTACGGAATTCAGATAAAATTGGACAAATGGCCAAGAAGTGATATATGTCCTCTTCCTCATTCAAGTTGCACAGGGAGCACATAGAGCTTGTTTCAACACGCCAAGGACTTGCGTTTAGATTAAAAAGACTTCCTCTACACTTAAAAATTAGGCGAATACATGATATGCTATTACCATCATTGAAATAATTCAATTCATTGAGGTTATAATTCAGTTTATTATAAAGACCATGTCGTATACTTTGTTTTGCTCTTTCAACTTTTTGCTCTAACAAAAAATTCAGTTCACACTGGACCAACCTATCAATTAGAGATACATCTAATGCATTCATGTCTAATATTACATTGTTTCTGTCAGCAATTCTTTCCCAATTTTCGAACCAAAATATCTTTTTGTCAATAACTTTACGCGCTAATATTTTGGGTAATCTCTGGTCTCGCATATTGAGCACTTTAATTATGTATCGTATGTGGTTTTTTAGAGTATGTATGTAGATATCTTGTAGGCCGGATTCCAGGCCTATCATATAATAAGGGGTTTGCATTGGGAGGCGAAACAATTTTTTAATAAAATACCTGAGCAGTTTTTCCGGCTGTTCGTAATAATGATAACCCCACACCTCTGATGCATAGCACATAATTGTCCTAGATACTGCAGTGAAGACTTTATACTTATTAGATATAGGTACTTCTGTTCTGGATAAGAAGTTGTTCCACGCAACATTCAAGCTGGCTTTTGCCAAACCTAACCGATCATTCAGATGGGCTGTAAAGGATAACTTAGGAGTTAAGTTAACTTCCAGATATCTGTATGAATTAATGATTTCGATGCCTTCACCGTTTAGTACCCATTGTTCCTGCTCTCGTCTTCTACCCCCACCCTTATTTAATATCATTATTTGGGACTTTGAAAGGTTAACCTTTAAATTCCAAAGTTCGCAGTAGCTCTGAAGGTTGTCTATCATTGTGTCCAAAACCCTCGGGTCGTCTGCAAGGATTACTACCTCATCCGCGTACATAAGTAGTCTGATATTCAGATCATCGACAAATACGCCGCCCTTCAAGCTTTCATGCAGATCGTTGAGGTAAAGAGCAAAAAGAAATGGACTAGCTAAGCATCCCTGCTTTACTCCCGTAGTGGTTTCGAAGAAATCAGAGGTACTTTTACCATTCCAAACCATCAGCCCCGTACCCTTATAATAGCTCCTTAGAACATTCACAAGTTTCGTTGAAACGCCATACTTACAAAGTTTAAAAAATAACCCATGTCTATCAACTGAGTCAAAAGCTGCCCTGAAATCAACGAAGAAAGCGTATATTTTTCTTACACCTCGCTCCCAGCTTAATTTTATAATATTTATCAGGTTGAAAATATCGTCTATGACAGAGTAACCAGCCCTAAAGCCAGCTTGATATTCGTTAAACACGTTATTACGAATATTTTAGCGATTGTGTTCATAAAAACAATTCCTCTATAATTTTCAACCTAATTTAAATCTCCTTTTTTATGCAGAGGGAAGACAATACCTTCAAGAAAACTATAAGGAACTTTTCCACTTTTAAATATATTATTATAAGCTAGAACCAACTGCTTAACAAAAAATGGACCTGCATTTTTGAAAAACTCGATTCGGGGATTCGGTCAGGCCCCGGAGCCTTATTGTCCTTAGCTTTCTGTAGATCGAAATTTACTTCCTCCGGAGTAAATGGGGCATCGAGTTCCGCATCAACGACATAGGGTTCAGCATACAGTATGGGAAGATTTTCGAGATGTGGGTTAAGAAGAGCTTCAAAGTACGATTTGAAGTCAGTTATTTGGATATCTGAGCCGACATTGAATTTTTTAGTTCGCAGCTCATTTGCTAAAGCCCACCATTCTTTACTGTCCCGCACGAAAGTCATTCTTTTTGAAAGTGAACTGTAATATATGTCTTTTTTGTTTTTACAAAGGCGGTTAAAAGCTTTATTAGAGTTCAGGTAAAGTTCTCTGGTGAAGATGGAATAGTTTTTTCACAAAAGTGCGAGGTATTTGAAGGAACGTTTCCTAGCGACTAAACATTCATTATCGAACCATTTATTCTTATATATTGGCTTTTTACCTTTTGACGGACAGTACGCGCTGGCATGTATAACTTTTAGAAGGTCTTCCACCGAGATATATCTACCCTTCTCATTTACAACACTCTGTAACAAGTGATTTGATTTATTTTGAAAAGACATCCTGTCTTGCTTTTCCCATCTTAGCTTCGGAAGTAGCGGCAAATTTGTTTCTTCCAAATCTGTTCGACCGTTCAGTTCTATGCAAATCGGGAAGTGATCCGAGAATATTTTATTTTCAACTGTAAACTTAGCTATTTGTGGTAATAACTCCGGGGACACACAAGCCAGATCGATTACTGAGGCCCTACGTCCCCCTATAAATGTATATTCTCCTCCATAATCCCTCATACATCTTCCATTTAAAATGACTAGATTCAAGTCGGTTAAAATATCTATAATTTTCCTTCCATTAGTGTTAACTATGCCGTCTTTACTTACACGTTCAGATTTTATACTCGTGCCTTGTATAATTTCATCCGCTACGATTTGTGTGCTTCCCAGTCGCGCATTTAAATCACCTATTATTATTAAGTTTTCTGGTTCACCTAATTCTATTATTGTAACGAGCTTATTAAAATCTTGTTCCCATTGACTTGGACTTAAATAAATTGGCATGACCGTAATAATTTTATTTTGAATATTTAACTTTATTACCTTGGTATCGTGAGAGTTTGCCTGCCTTATAGTATTCTTGAAACCGAGAAGACTCCCTCCTTTAGCTCTTCCTATATTCGCCCTTCTAACTGCAGGGATACAGTGTAACTTGTATCCACTAAAATATTTTACAAATTTCTCAATATCTTTTTCTGCAACAAACGTTTCATACAATAAAAATATTTCAAAAGATTTAATATACTCGAAAAAAGTAGGAAATAGAACCTTATTATTCAGTCCATGTATATTATATGCTAAAATTTTAAATGGTAGAGTCTTTAATTTCTCATTAACACTATTAGATCTCAACAGACGACCCTTATCCTATCCAATATTTACTTTATCTTTTCTTTTAATAAGCTCAATTTCTGGAAAATTAGTGTTGCACAAATTATTTAGCAAAGATAATCCATCGACGCCTCCGCAGATGAGTTTGTCATTTTTCCATGTTATTTCCATTGATAAGCATTCTGTCATCCCTCACTTTAATATTAATTGTTTTATTATATGTCAACAGAGCATGCTTTATTTCGATCAGTTTTCTACGACCTTGTCTAGCAGTGTATGTAAGATCTTTGTTTATTGTGATACCAGTGCCCTTTAATTTGTTTACTTTTTGTAAAACTGCATGTACTGAAGCTACCGAATTTAGTTTTGCCACCAAAATGTATTTGTTTTGTCTGGCTAGTTGGATAGAGCGAACATCTGTGACATTGGTACCGCAATTTACTTCAAGAACTTCATTTAGTAGTTTTTGAACTGATTGCTCAGGGCTATCAGTTACTTGTAGACCTATTACTATAATGTTTTTCTGTCGCGCTTGACGTTCAAAATTCTCAATTCGATCAGTTAGCTCATTTTCGCGTTTTGACATCAAGGCTACGGAGTCTCTGAGACTTGCACATTCTTCTCTAAGGTGTTGTACCTCTTCAAAGATCGACTTTATGTCATCTTTTGTAGCTAGTATCGTCATTTCTGCCTTAATCGTGCTACGGACCGCCTGTTCCAGTTGCTCCAAAGTGAGGTTATTTGTGTTGGAGTTTCTCGTGGTCATTGTTCCAGCTAGTGATTGTGATCGATTCAGGGCGCCTTTTTGTCTCTTCAATGATGGTGTCGTCACTTCTGGAGATGAAAGATCCTTTTTGCGCTTTGTGCTATCTTGCATGGATGGATTGGCGAAAGTGACTTCTTCCTGGCACACCAACTGAGACTTGAGATCCTGTTTTAGAAGGTATTTTACGCTTCAGCCTCAGTGCCGCTTGCGGTATTAAGTAATCGCTGTCAGTTGATGTTAGCTGTATTCCCTTAAAGATTAAATTTTTACACCTTTGATGAGTTTCAAAGTGTTCTAGTCGTTCGTGATTACACACAGTAAGTTTGGAGGTATATATTTTTCTTCCTTTATTATAAGCAGTTCAATTTCATAAGTTCAAAATCATTTTTTGCTTTGAAAACTAATGCAGCACCGTAAGATGATCGCCATATGCAAGAGTATGTACTTCACAGCAGAAACGTAGTTATTTCCAAAGACTTTAAATTTCCGATCTTAATTCTCTCCCAAACACACCAAGTGAGTTATATTAAGTAAGAAATTTCCAATTAATAAAAAAAAATTGTTGCTGCTGCTGCTGTTCTTCACTGCTGGAGTTAGGAGGTTGACATACATACACCTGCTATGATTTGGTGTAAGATGAATAGTTATCTTGAAAAGAAACGGTTGTTAGCTACTGCTGCTGACCCAATAGTTGATTATGCTGCTTTTACAGCTGTTCACTGGGGGTAACACCTATGAAGCCTCACATAGGAATATTTAGGCTTTGTCCCGTTAGTTTTCCCTTTGCTCGAAGGACCGTGAACAAATGGACCTTGTCAATAAAAAAACTGTTGTTTCTCAACTATCTTTTATTAAGAGTTTATTCTACATATATACAAAATTTGGGTGCAAGCATGCATTCTTGGTCTGTGGGAACAAATAAGTGCAAGCTTGCAATTTTACGTTTTACTATTTTATGAGAAATTACGGAAAGTGAATTTATGTAAATGAAACTTAATATTTGTGTTTGCTTAAAACTTATTCTGATGACTAAGTAATTTAAGTGTCTGGGAAAAAATTGAATCTTTTAGTCAAGTTAATTTTACAGAGTTATACTATTTCTTTTTAGAAAAAAAACATTGATTTATGCTGCGTATTGATTATTCTTTATGAGCTTCTTACTCATATACTTAGCGCTAGTCTTAATATTTGTAAAAGGGGCGATTTTTCAGTTTTTTTTATGGGAGCGGAGAAATCCGTTTACGCACCCGTGAAGCTGAAGGATCATTCGGGCTGTCCACCGGCCCCGCGACTTTCCATCCCATCTTTCTTGCCAGGACGCCATGTTCCTGACCCGAGCCACTCTCGCGGCCTCTCCTCCTGGGTTTCTCCCTATGAAACCGCTCTCGCGACCGTTAGCACTGTCGGTTCCGAGACCGTGCGGTAGGAACTCGCAATGCTGAGCGCTGCGCGGCATTGTACCGCAAGAATACGTTTGCGGTACCTTTCCCACCGCATTGGATCAGCTCAGACTTCTGCTCCGTAGAGCGTTATGGCCTCGGCGGTGCGGAGCAATAGGCGTCTTTCGCAGGGTCTGGGTCCGCTAATGTTGGCAATAGCCCTACTCAGAGCCGCCGTAATCGCAGCCGCCTTATCGGCCCGCCCCTTGATCTCGTTCTAGAAGGAGAGCCTAAAATCTAGACGCACCCCCAGGTATTTGATCAGGGGCTTTGTCTGCACCGACATGTCTCCTACCCGCATTTGGATCAGCAACGGAATGCGCTTCTTTGTAAGAAGGACGATCTAAGTCTTGGCAAGCGCCAACTTCAGCCCGTGGTCACGCAGCCATATGTATATAATTCCATATGCTGAAAGAACCCTCCTTTCTGATCCATCCTCGGTCTCGAAGGTGAGAGTGCGATCCTTCAGGTAGTCCCTCATCACCTGTAACAGATACTGAGGGAACCTGAAGCCGCGCTGAAGCGCCCACCGGGCGAGCATAATAATTCCCGCATTCGGTAGTCCGAGCCGCGTAAACTACCTCCTGGATAGCATGAACCGTAGACCTCCCTTTCCGAAAACCATACTGCCTCTCGGAAAGGTCCCCAGCAGCCTAAACGGCCGCTTGGAGGCGAGGTTTCATGGTTGTGGATTCCCTCTGTCAGGTCTGTTACGAAATAAAAAAAACGAGAGACCGGTGACAGGAAGAGCAACGGGCGTAGTGTCACCTGTTACTCCTAGCCGCGCTGAACTGTCATGAAAAATGTAAAAAAAGAAAATTTACTTCCTTGATCGACAGTTCACTTCATCCCTGTACCTGGCTAGGGTACATGCCCAACCTATAAAGAGTGCTGAAAATAAAAAAAGAAATCAAAACATAATCAAGAAAGAGAAAGTGAGAAAGAAGGGATGAAGGAAGCAAGTTTCTGGGCAGAAGAAGAAGTTTCATGGGGTTTCAAAAAGGCAAAACTATATCTATAAACACCAGTACAACCTATGGAGTTCATTACAATCTAACAATAGCTAGAATCATTTTATCTGCTTATGTGGATACAACTTTACCCTATCGTAAGATCTGTTGGGTTAACTAACAAAAACAAAACCGGACAGTTCATCGCTGAGCCAATACAGGTTCTATGGCAAATTCAAATTTTACGAAATCCTCAATGTAGATGACAATTCAACAAAATACGATAAGATATGTGAGTACAGCGACAGGTTGGTGCGATACGATTTAATTTCGTCTAATTAGAAGCGTATAAAAGCAGGAAAATAATTTAAATTAATTTTTCAATTATTTGTCATCAGAGAAAATATAACCAGAAAAAAATATCAATCATGAGAGAAGTGGGCATTACTCTAGGCAGTGTTTGTAGACTAGGTGGCCTATATCATTAGCTATTTTATTACTTCAAAATTTGCCTTACCATAGCGACCCTATGAGAATATTGTGCACAATTTTATCACACGTCTACGTCGCCTCAATTATAAAAAAAACAGAGATTTCTGTAATGACTGTCCGGTACTCAGCACAAATAAATTTTAATTCTGTTAGTCTACTTCAATAAAATTATGAACCTCAGCACACCCTTCTCAGGAATTGACATTTAACTTTCTTACAAATTCTTTTTTTCTTGAAAGAAGGTCCTATATATCCGTACTTAATACAGTAAATAGATTTAAATAGGAAAAAGATTTAATATAATCTATCGGTATCAACAGAAAATTCGATTAATAATTGCAGGTAAGAATTAAAATGATGTATTTATCTGCTCTCCATAACTGATTAAACTATGAAAAGAAACTAAGAACGGGGAGGAAATTCTGGTAAACATTTTGGAAATGTGAAGCTAACTAAGCCTACTGTAAGGTTTATGCATCGTATAAAAATTTTCCTGCAAAGTCCGGTAACAACTGTTGGACATGCTGGTATAGGAGATAAATATTGTGTTAAAATTTTTCTATTTCTGCTAGTGTTGGCTGCTGTTGGATAGTGTGTTGGCTGCCCGAGAAACACATTTTCTTAAAATTTTTACTTTTCAATTTGAGACAATTTAGATGCACTATTTTCGTTGTTACGACTGCCATGAATTTATTTCTATAATCCTAACGTATGCTAATACTATTTCTATTAATTTCTATTTATTTATTTATTTATTTATTTATTTTATAGATTAGACAATATAATTTCCTAACCTATCTTATAAAAAAAAAGAGGTGGCGCTTCGCGGCATTGTGCCCATACGCGCCTTTGTTTAATTCCTATAGTTAAATAAAAAACAAATTTTATTTCCATATTTGAGAAAAAATTTAGATTTTAACTTACATTTTGTTTTAGAATTCTAATTTAAAGTCCATTTGTTTGTACATTTCATATTATATATTTATTCAAAAGGAAGATGGGTATATTCGAAACTAACCTCTTCAAAACTAAAATATTGTTTCATTACATTACATTAAGGCATCTGATTTAAATTTTTTATAACACTTTTTCTTTGTGATTTAATTTTTTAATTTTTAAATATTATTCTAACCAAAAGATAAGCTATAAGCGAAAAAAAAACCCTAAAAAATGACACTGTTTTATTATACAACTAAATTTTGATTTTTTTTTTTAACAATTTTCCTTTGCGTGATTTTATTTTTTATTTATTTATTCAAAATAAAAGATAGGTATATCCAAAAATGAGCTTGATAAGAGCTAAATAAAATTAATGTTTCATTACATTAGTACATCCGATGAGGAAGAGGGAGATGTTTAAATCTCCTTCAGGATGTTAATGTTGGTTAGTAAGGATATAAGGGGGTTGGGATAGGTATATGATAGAAGTTCGGATAGGGGTGGTAAAGGTAATCCATCATTTGAGCGTCTTGTTTGGGTACAGTCTGTCAGTATGTGTTGTATTGTAAGTTCGGTCTGACACTCAACGCACCCGGGTCTGGGTGCTTTATTAAATAGGTAAGAGTGGGTCAGCCTCGTGTGACCCACTCTTAGTCGGAAAATCTTGATACCCATCCATCTTGGAAGATTGTGGTTGTGAGAGGGAGGCTTTGCACTTTTCCAATGCTGTGCCAAAAAGGTTGTTTGGCTATTCCACTTGTTTTGTTTGAGTCGTTGGATTTGCTTCCTAGCTGCTCTTCTTAGGAGGGACTCACAAGGTGGGATGTGAATTTCCATTTCTGGATGATTAGTTTCCCCAGCCTTTCTATCCGCTATTTCATTTCCCGTGATGCCCGAATGTCCCGGTACCCAGCTTAGGCGTATTGTTGTCGGGGATTGTTCCATAGTTTTTCTTGTGGCCCTGTTGATGAATTCCTTTGTATTTTTATTTGATATTGCTAATAGAGCTGCCTTAGAATCCGTATATATAACCACATCCAGTCCCCTGTCATACGACAGAGTAACCGCCTTATAGATGGCGAAAATCTCCGCCTCATATGCAGAGGTTTCCTGATGCAGCATGTATTTTATTTCTTCCTCGACTATGCGGGTATCCTTATTAATTAAGATGATAGCGCATCCAGTATGGTCTTCTGTTTTGGAACCATCTGTATATATTAGGTACTTTACATTTAGGCTTTCGATTTCCTCCAAATGCTTCTGCCTGTACATTTCGGATGCGGTGCACTTCTTCGAAAGGTGTATCAGTGCGTGCGGGAAAGAAATGTTCTGCGGGATATTTACTTGATGAGGTAATTGGGGTAGGAAGTAAGGTATGGGTATTCCTAGGGATTGGGTTGTCTTTAAGGATATATATAGTGCAGAGTAGTGCTTAGTCGGGGGGTTTGTGAGGTGTTCGGTGATGGTTCTGTGATGTGGGTAAGCTGGATCAACCAGACTCCTTGCAATCAAGCGAGTTTGCGCAATTTGCAGCCTCTCCTCAAAACAAGCCTGACCGGTTTCAACAATAAGTGCTTCTACTGGGGTACTTCTTAGGGCTCCTGTCGCTATTCTGAGAATGCTATTAATTTTTATTTGGATTTTTGCCAGCAGTGATTTAGCAGCTGTTCCGTATAGGGGTAAGCAATAATTTATTACTCCGTTTATGAGAGTTTTGATTATGCAGATGGTAGTGGCAACTGAAGCTCCACGCTTACGTGCCGCCAGGGCTTTCGCGATTCTGACAATTCTTCCAAGCTTCTCCAAAATGTATTGAATATGGTCTCCCCATTTTAGTTTGTTAGAAAAGGTGATGCCTAGTATTTTACACTTCGTCTGGGACTCAATTGTCATTTCTGCAGTTTCAAGGTGATGCCTCGTTGTGTTTCTAGCGGTTGAAACTACTAAAAGTTCCGCCTTTTCTCTGGGGATTTTTGCACCTCTAGCCATACACCAGCTATCCGTACAAGTCAGCGCCTGTCTTATTGGTTCCATTGGTTGGCGGTTATTTGCAGTTATTAATATGTTGTCTGCATAGATGTAATGTGTGGACTGGTCGATTTGGTTCAAGGATTGTGAGAGGGAGTGTATGTATGTGTTAAAAAGGGAAGTGGATAGTGGGGAGCCTTGTGGGATGCCATTTTGTAAATTATGCCTATTAGTAATGTGGCCGTTGACTCTAACCTGGAAAGTTCGGTGTGTCAAGTAATGAAGGATGAGGCGGATGAACTTGCTATCGATTCCCCATATTGCAAGCTGTTTGGCTATTTGGTGCTTGCACACCCGGTCATATGCTTTTTCTAGATCTAGGGAGAGGACATAGCTATCTCGTTTTTGAGCACGTGCCCGTTTCAAATGGTTCTCTAGGTCCAGTAGTAGAGAGGAGGTTCCTCTCCCTGGCCGAAAACCGTGTTGCTCCGGTGTTAGCAACTCCTCCAGGACAAGGCCAAGTCTCTTTCCCAAGATCTTTTCGAAAGTCCGTGAAAGACAGGAGATTAGAGAAATAGGTCTATAATCTTTAAGCGTATTGCTTGAATTTGTCCTCTTATGAATAGGAATCTGTATAGCGTTTTTCCAATTATGCGGAAAGACGCCTCGTTCCAGGATGGAGTTGTAGAGTGCAATGACTCTAAACTTGAAATCAACAGGGGAGTTTTTGAGCATTCCATAAGAGATATTGTCTATCCCGGGTGCTGATCCTTTGCAAGAGCTAAGTATTCCACTTAGTTCAGAAAGAGTAATGGGTTGGGTGAGGTTTCGAAGGGGGTCGGGGCTGTATGCTATATCCGTTAAGGAAAAATTTTGCTTTTCGTTTAGAATTTCTTGGGAGAAATTAGTATCGGACGAATATTCTGCCCATGTCTTGGCAAATTCGTTGGCAATTTCCATAGAATTTGTTATGGACCTGCTGGTTGTCGTCAAGTTGGCAATAAGGTTTTGCTTCTTGTTGCTCGAGAATGACTTAACTCGATTCCATGCATCGGCGAGATTGATATTTGTATCGATTGATTGCGTGAAAAATTCCCAAGAGTTTCTTTTCGCTTCCTTGATCTCTCGTTTGACTTTGGCCGATTCTCTACGGTAAATTTGCAAGTTAGCCACCGTCGGGTGCCTCTGAAAGATTCTCCAGACCCTGTTTTTGATTTTAATCTTAGAGAGGATATCATTGTTCATCCATACAGGTTGGGAGCGTTGTTTGGGGGTAACACACGGCATGGAAGAGACTGCAGCTGTTCTAATTATTTTGGCTATTTGGCTCGCTTCTTTATTAATGTTGTTTGAGGGTATGCGACTGGCAGCTTGGGTTTGTATGCACGCCGCATACTTTTCCCAGTCTGCAACGGATTCAATAAATCTCGTTAGTGGTTTGTGGTTTGCAACGTGCATGTCGGTGGAGATTATTATGGGAAGGTGGTCGCTACCTTCGGGGTTGTCGTGGGTTCTCCAATTTAAGGATGGGGCAAGGTTTGAAGGGGCAAAAGTGAGGTCGACCGTTGTGAGTGTGTTGCGCGATGAGAAAAGTGTGGGGGAAGTATCATTGAGGAGGCATACATTCTCTTCCGTGGCCCAGCCGTCTATCAGTCTTCCCCGTCGATCCCAGCGATCACCGCCCCAGAGTGGGCTGTGAGCATTGAAGTCTCCACCATAAATGGTATTTCGGGGGAGTTGTCGAGAGACTTGTTCTAGGTCGGACGGCATGAGTCTGTACCCGTGCTCAAGATACAAACTTAGGAGGGTTATTCTTGGATTGGTGTTTAAAGAAGCGGCACATGCAGTGATGGGCGTATTTAAGCTTATCTCTTGATAAGAAAGGCTGTCATGAATTAGGATTGCTGATCCTCCATGTCTTGTGTCTCTGGGATGATTATTTCCAAGGAAAAAGTAAGAACCGAGCCGTTCAGGCTCTTCTCCGTACAGGACGTTTGTTTCCTGCAGGAGGATAGCGTGAGGGCGATACAGAGAAATGAGGATTTGAAGGTGAGGAAAATTATTATATAACCCTCTTATATTCCACTGAAGGATAACTAGACCTCTAGTGGGTGGTGGGCAGGGTAGAGTCAATTGATACATATCACTGTTTAGGCAGTTTCCATGACATCTTCACTAGGTGTAGGAGAGGGATCTTGTAATTTTTGAAATGGGGTTGTGATAGATTCTGATTTTTGCGTTTCGGGGGGTTGGGGGAAATTTTTAATTTGTTCAGCAGGCAGACCCAGGACTTCGGCGACGTAGTCCAGGTTTGGCTTTGATTTTTTTAATTGTAGTAAATCCTTCTTTTTAAAAATAGAGTTCTTTGTTATTTTGTTTGCTTTTTGCAAGTTGTTTGTTGTTTGTAATAAGTTTGTTTCTTCTGTTAAGTCAATTGTAGCAGATGTTACTTTTTCTTCTGATGTTTTTATGGTTTTACTTTGTTCATTTATTTTTTTTGGTGCTGACTGCATCGATTTCTGGGTTTGGTTTAGTGGAAGTTTCGAATTGGTTTTGTATTTCTTGTATTTGTTGTTTTTGAGGTGCGGACTTTATTTGCTGCGTTTGACTGTTTAATTTGGGTGCCATTTGCTGAGTTGTTGCTTGTCTGCAAGTGTCAGTGTCTTCAAGGGTTTGTTTTTTTTTAAGGTCAATTTCTTTGGTGTTGTTTCCTGAGATCATTTTTGCATAACTAGAGTTTTGTGAACCAAAACCTGGATTCAATTTGTAAAAATGTTTTTTGGCCTCGTACAGCGTACATCTTAGTTGTGTTTTTATTTTTAAAAATTCCCTTTGGAGAGCAAATTTTGGGCAATTCCTGTCGTTTGAAGCATGGGTGTCAACTTTGCAGTTGACACAAAAGATTTTTTGACAGTTTCCTTCATGAGGCTTCGTCTCGGCGCAGGTTTCACATAATTCGTTTGGGCTTTCACACCATTTTAGTGTGTGTCCAAGGTATTGGCACTTCCTGCAGCGCATGGGATTAGGAATGTATTCCCTAACTTCAACTCGTTCAAAACGTCCCAAGTGCAGATATTGTGGAGTTTTAAAGGTGTTGAAAGTAACAATTACCAGACCGGTTGGCCTCTGTTGTCCGTCGATATTCCGTTTGAGCTGTACAACCTCGGTTACACCTTGGTCCTTTAGCCCGTCAAGGATCTCCGGTTCGGACAGGTTAACCAACTCTCTTGAGTAGATTGTTCCCTTTGACGAATTTAGTTTTTCATGATATGTAATGATCACGTCAATACCTGCTATTTTTTTTGTGTTAACAAATTTTTCAGCAGTTTTTGGGTTATCTGCCAGTAATAGCACTGATCCGTTTCGTAAAAAGGTTGCCTTTGAGAAATATTTAGATACGGCTTCAAGTCCTTTGGTTATTAAGAAAACACTTCTGGGACGTATGGCTTTATCGGGGCCTGTTCCTTCTACCAAAATGTATTTTGGTTCATTATCTCTATTTACAGATGGGGTCTGGGCTTGGGGTAAAAGCGGGTAGCTATTATCATATTGGGTTATTGACCGCCTGGCTCTTTTGCCTTTTGTGGGCTCGTTCAGTATTTCAAAGTAGTTGGCTCCCCCGAAGGAGGCCATTTTGTATTGTGCTTTCTGTTTCTTTAAGTCTTTTTATGTGGCTGTAGTGAAAGAGAAGAAAAAAAAGGAAAAAGGAAGAAAGTTTAAATATGTTTCTTGGTTGTGTTAGGTTCTTTATAAGGGTTTTTTATCCTTGAAGATGAGAAAAATCAAAGAGGATTTATGAGCGATTAAATTTTCGTGGTTCTCTTATCTAATATATAATTATCGTTTTAATTCTCCTACCTGAATAATTTTTTAATGTATATATTTAATTTAGATAAAAAATGTTTAAACTATATTTTATCCCACGGCAGTGAAATTGTGTTGTATTTGTCCAAGGTTGAAGTATTTAATTTAACATCAGTTTTGGGATGTTTTCAGCTGTTGACAACTTTAGCGCGGGGTTGCGCCTTGGATGGCACAAACCGAGATGTAGGAAATTTTACTGCTGCCCTCTCTGGTTTCGATACTGCTATTTTCCACGTGCAAATTTGAGGTTAAACACGTTTTATTTATTTGATTTTATTAATGGCCGCTTGGCAAAAAGTTGCCTAGCGACCGAAAAGTTGTGGGCCAATGGAAACTGGGCTTTTAAAATTTTAGATTTGCTTAACTTTCACACTTCTCGGCGAAAAAAAAAAAGGTGGAAATATAAAAAATTTTCTCCAAAAAGGTGACGATTCGGTACACTTCCTTTTTAGATTCCGGCTATTCACAAAAACTTGAAAAATTTGACGGCAAAAAACAAAAACTTGTCAGACTCAAATTGGATTGCGTGTGCCTTCGTCGAAAACTCACTGGCAACTGCATATATTAATTTCTTTTGTTAACTTTAGTTGTACTTTTAATTAAATCTTATAGGCAGATAATTATTATTTCAGAGTTAATATGATCCTTCCTTTTTCAGTTCTTTTCTTGTTTTTTCCTTTTTTCAATTAATTAAGTCACAATTTCATTTTATTTCTTTGCGTAAGGATGTCTATTTTAAAATTTCCTTTACTAACTATTATGATTTTGATTTCAAAACTATTTTGTTTATATTAGGAATACAGTAAAAAAATGTTTGCTGACAGATTACTAACTTATATATTAGGTCTGTTCCCTTACCTGCAGAGATTATAAGCGCTTCGCAGAAAACTGCAAAATATTGAAATTTAAGAATTCTGCAGCAACTTTGACCAGCTGCAATATGCTTAAAAAATCTTCTTTCTGTCAAGGTGACAACTGCCCAAACGTCAATTGAGTGAGTTGGAAATTTGTGAATCCTTTTACAGAGTTTTATATCCTAAAAGTTAGGCGTCGGATTAAGGAAGTGAAGTAGCCTATATGGAAAAACAGTGATTGTTTAATTTCCATATATAGAAGAAGATTTTTTCTGCTTTTTCAGAAAATTGCAGCTGGTTGTTCCCGTATTGAAGTGAATTCACCCCCACCACATAAATAAGTAAACTGCAGCCAGCTGCAGCTGCAGAAGTACGGGAACAGACCTATTATGTTACTTACGATGCTTCTTGGGGTGTATGTGGAAATCCAGGAAAAGAATTCTTCGTTTCCCTCCTACTTTCATAGAGGCCTGACAGGGCCAGAAATGGTGAGATCTTATGGGAGGGCTGCCCGATGTCTCATTTTCTTTGTCATGTGCTTTTGGAGGTGGTCACCCGGCCAAGGTGAGCACGCCACAGTGCCTACTCCCTGTACACTTCCCTGACTGGTGTAAAACATGTGTCGTTTGGGCCTGAATGGGCATAGGGTGGTGAGGTAGAAGGCAAGAGCTAGTTGAAAATTTTATTCTCCTTGCATCGGGCGTTAAATCTCTACAGGCTAGAAGAAAGGAAATACTATGATTTCTCATTTCGGTTATATTAAGAAGAGAAAAAACTTTACCACTTCCTAATCTTGATGATTCACAACTAATTGTTGTTTCTTGGAACGCAATTATTTCCTTCTACCCGAGCCTGATTGACTCCATCCCGGGGGTTTTTACTGTTTTTTTTTAGCCGGACGGGTCTTATTACTCAGCCTAACTCAGACTCATTCTGCTTCTTTTTGCTATTCTTTTTGTCACATCCCGTTATTTTTTATTAATTTTGAGAGGTTTGAGAGAAAGAGTACTACATAAAATAGTTTTAAAAAAAAAGTTGAACCGACTTCACAAAAAGCGCTAAAAAGCATAAAATAATTTTTAATTTTATATCTATTACGACATTTTGAAGTCGGTGCAAATCAAACCAACCAAACAACTACAAAAAAATATTTAATCGTCATTTCTTATGATCCCGTAAGCTATTTTCAATTGTGGTACTGTAGTTGTTTTATTTGTTTAATTTGCACCGACTTCAAAATGTCGTAATAGATATAAAATTAAAAATTATTTTATGCTTTTTAGCGCTTTTTGTGAAGTCGGTTCAACTTTTTTTTTAAAACTATTTAGTACTAGTACTCATCATTCATGCACCATCATTCAAACATGGTAATATCGACAATACGATAATAAAAAAATTTTTTAAAAGGTATGCCCAACAGACTTTTGAAGTTATTAGCAATAAAGGTGGTCAGACACATTATTAAAATTACATTTGTTTGTTTTTTTATTCATTTTTTTAAAATTATTTGCATGCGTTTATAGTCATGCTCCGCCTAAATCAGGACAATTTGCAGCTAACGGTACTTTTAATGATCGCCTGTTGGTAAATTTTTTTTCCAATATCTGAAAATCAATAAAGAATAGAGTGATTTGACAAAACAAATAGCAAAAATAAGCATTTTTTACTGCGTTTATAGTCATGCTCCGCAGTGCATAAACTAATCTCAATATGCTGGACATCCCAAGAAGGCATATTAGGTTTCTTTGTTTTGGAGGCAGGTCAATTTTTTCTTAGAAGGGCAGGTATAAGAAAGATAAAAGATTTTTGTGTTTTAAATTTCTTTTTAGAAATTAGCCACTATTTTAAAGCAGAAAATAAAATAAAAATTATAGAGCAAATTTTCATAATTACTCTGCTTGAAATATAACACTAAAACTGTAGAAAATATGCGTTAAAATGTAAAACTGGTTAATTTGACCGTTCAAAAATTTCAAATTATGTGGCTTGGAGATAGACCCCATCCTCTCTGATACATTTTTTTTGTCCCTAACCTACATCTGCCAGTTTTTCATTTTTGCGATCTAATAAATATGGAAATTTCTTTAAAGGAGGTAATTACTGTTTCACTCCACTAAAATTAAGTAAATACATAAAACGGGTCTACTACAATATGTCCCCTTTAAAATTGCCGTCTACCAAAATGTCGCCAATAAAAATACCGCTAAACAAAAAAATGCCGTCCGCCGAAATATCGCAGAAATATAAGACCGATTTTCAGAATGTCGTAATTTAAAATGGCGCTTTCAAAATGCCGAAAACAATAAATGGTTCTTAATTGCAGCGCGCGCTGCTAGAAAAAATAAAAATTGTGTATTGATAGTTATCAAAATAACTTCGGATAAGATTTGACAAAAGAAGGAAAGAACTAAATTGGAGCCTCACAAATTTATTTAATTAAGGGGGCAGTCTGGGTTTATTGCACATATTTTCAAGATTTTTTTTTATAATCGAATTTATTTAAATGTTTCAAAAATGTTGTACAATAAATTATACATATTAAACTACATGAAAACAATTTTTTTTGTTTTTATTTTTTTAATATATGGCACAAAATGGTGGTCATAAGAGAACCCTTTAAAAAACTGGTTGACAGATATCTCGGGTCAGGAACGTCTGAAGCAAAAAATTCAAACGGGATACTAAAATATAAGTAAGTGGCTATAGCCGGAACTAGAATTGAACATTTTGGGTAAAAAAAAACAAAGTGGCGAACTTTTGAATTTTTGAGCCTTTTTTTGCAACTAAAATTGTTTAAAAAAGGTTTAAAAATTAATAAATATTTATGATTTTGGTTTAGGCTGAAACTATAAATGTGCTGAGTAATCCCTGAAAATTTCAGCCAAATCGTTCAAACAGTTTTTTCAAAATCGTGTCAACTAGGTCAAAAAACGTTGTTTCGAGAAAAACGCGTTAAAGTGCGAAACACCGGCTGTGTACGCTCACGAACCTTCTATTGTATGGCCTTATATATATATATATATATATATATATATATATATATATATATATATATATATATATATATATATATATATATATATATATATATATATGTTTCTGGGGATTTCCGACCAATATAAGAGTTTGTACACTAATTCTACATATATATAGTACAGGAAAATTATGTTCTTAGAATATTGAATTTTTTAAAAAAATAAACCCAGACTGCGCCGTAAACATCTGCGGAATGGTCCCCTTGCGGCTGCTTGCTTTAAAGACTAGCTCTAGTAACTGCGACTTCTACTGTGTACTTATTTACTTCACATGCTATCTTATTTATTTTAACATCAACTCTGAATGGCCTGTAGGAAAATCCAAAAAAATATTGGTCTGTCATATTTTAGATTGGCGACATTTTCCCAGTGGCGAATTTATAATTCTCGATTAAAAATTTGGCGACATTTTTCAGATTTTGATTGGAGGCAAAAGGCGACATTTATTTTAACGAAATTTTTAGGTGTTCCCACATAAAACACTAAAGAAATAATAAAATTTGGCTGATTGTCCTATATTTTTATTTTAAAAATCTTGAATTCAAAATTTCACTACTTAGGTTTAGCAATATTGGTTTTAATGAAAATGGTATTTTTCAGCTGCTACGGATGAAAAACTTTTTAATATTTTTTCAAGTTGTGGGAAAATAGAATATGTTAGGACTTTACAAAGTAGTAAAGGTTGCAAAGGTAAGTTAAACCAATGATTGCGCTACATATAATTTTTGTTATATTTAAAATTAACAGGGGTGGCATACATTTGTTTTAAGAAACCGGAATCTGTTAGTTTGGCGTTGGAATTAAATAATACCATACTTGATGAAAGGCCAATTCGAACAGAACGATATTCTAAAAATAAACTGGGTGCCTTCGAAAAACAAAAAGATGATAAAAAACAATTAGTTGGTGCCAGCAGACGAATAAAAGAGCAAACCAAGAAACCAAGAACTGTTAAAGAAGTCAGTAAAGAAAACAAAAAATCTGAATATAGAGGATTGCGAGTGGATTCCAAAAAGGTGATTTATTATTTTTTTTTCATTTTAGATAAATATTTAACATAACTTTCCTATAGAAACTCAAGAAAAAGAAGAAACCAGGTGAAATGGTACAACTGGCAAGAAAAATAGCGCCATTAATAAACTTTAAAGGAAAATAAGACTAATTATGTACTTTGCTAATTGTTTTTTAATTTTTACCTGTACTTCAAAAGGAAAACTCTTTAAATTACTTTCTGCGCATTTAATACAAAAATTCTTCATATAGAAAAAACTGCAGTCGTTACTTTTACATACTATTTTTTGACATTTACTACACTTTGAACCCAGCACGAGAAAATATTCAGGTTTCGATTTTGATCTATTTGGCGGTGGAGAGAAGGGATCCCTCATAACAAAGCAGTCTTCTAAAAATCTTATTTTGTTGCAAAATGGAGGTGTCTTTCCGAAATAATCACAATATTCCCGCATTTCACATAATTCACAGCAAAATTCAATTTTAATTTCTTCCTTTTCGTCAGTTTCCTTTGGTTTAATTACTTCTTCATTCACATGTTTTTCCTTTTCTTCTCTCTCTTCTGAAGAAGAAAAGTTTTTCCAATTCTTTGAAGTTCCTGGTTGGGGTGATAAATCCATTAAGCTTTACATAATATCATGCGTACCTGTAAAATAAAAACCCAATGACTTCAGTTAGTTTTGCTTAATTTTGTAAAGTAATAAAGATATTAATTTTATGTAGTTGTTGAAAAAAGGAACACTACATGTATACTATTCCAAAGAAATATTATATTGCACGTATCGGCATTATATTTCTCAACCAATTATTAAGGTTATTTTTAGTCTATAGACGATGTTTTATCGACATAACAAATTTTGTTGTCAGACAATTCAATCCGTGTAGACGGTTACATGTGATAAACGTAGGTGTACCTCAGGGTTCAGTTTTTTCTTTTTATCAATGACCTTTTATCGCTCACTTTTTAATTCTATTGATAGTTTCGCTAACGACATTACCCTTGATTTCGATTACTCTTTTGATTATGTAATAAGATTCAGATCGTCAGGTTACCAGTGCGGCGGTTACTATACAAACGTCGAACCGAAGAACATTAAAAGAGTCAGTGTAGAAGCTCCATCTCGATTCGAACGCATTTGAGGCGAAGCTCTATGCTATTTATAAAGCAGTTCTCGACGCTAAAAGTCAACAGGGTGAAACAGATAGCCTCAGCAGCAGCATAGCCTCACCCGAATGACCAATTCCCAAGAGACCGAAATAACTCCGCCTTGCGAGTCCTTCATTAGAAGAACAAGTGTTACCGAGGTAATTCGCGCCCGAAAAAGAAGTTGGGCAGACAACCTTTCTTGCACGACATTGGAGAACTACAGAGGCACCAATACATGACCGGAACTCGGGCGAAAACAAGGACGAGTAATACTAAGCCTGGGACACATTCGATTAACGCACGAATACTTAATTACAAAAACACCGAGACCGGGATGCACACATTGTCAACAAACGTTGACAGTGGAGCACCTTTTCAAGAACTGTGAAATAACACCACAAAAATACGGGCGAATACCACCCGAACTAGCAGACCTGTAAAATCCACAAACGCCACATACACTATTAGGTTTTGCAGAGATCCTAGAAATATTACAAAGAATATAAAGAGTGACAATGGTTTGAAGAATTAGTTATTGGAATTTCTTAGGTTAGCTTTAAAATAAATATATTTAGTTAAATGGAATGAAAAGTGTAAATTAAAAAAATAATAAAAATATATATAGATGTAAGTAGATATAAATTAAGTAGCGTGGTAAGTCATAGACCTGTTAATAAATAATTTAGATCAGTGCGCCATATGGGTAAAAGCTCGAGTGCGCTTAGGCCTAGGCTAAGCATGTATTGTTTACTGTAAGCGTTAATAAATAAAAAAATAAGTTTTCCTGGGAATACTACAGAAATCAGCTGAGAACGCATGTTTAGACCAATTAAAAACAAAATTTTTAGCATCGTTCAAAACTCAATGCTGTTAAATGTTTGTTTAAAAAAACACCCAGCCCACCCCCAACCTATTTTAGTCAGCGGAGAGAACATGAGGGTTATTTTAGTAAGGTCCCTTGTAAAATTGCTCTAGGATCGCGGGCACTTGCAGCAATGAGCATGCGCGAAATAACTAATTCGTCCGGACTACAATAAAAAAAATTTTAATTTCAAAGATATTTATTGCGTAAATATTAACAACGATTTCAAGTCACTCTGATATTAGACTAACTGATTACAACTCAAATCTAAAGGTGGAAAATACAGTGCTTTATTACATTTTAATGCTGTGTCAACTAAATTTTACCTTTCACAAAAGTGGAGCGGATTCAAAGAAATTTATCTGTGAGGAAGCGAATTTACATAAATATTGCAAGTTGAACTTAAGCAGACTGACAATGACTTGATTACTTAGGATCTAGGTAAATTTGTAGGGTAAGTATAAGATGTGGATCCCCCCCATTGAGTGGGCGATGACCATAGGGACTGAGGTCTCGAAGCTTCTTGGACAGGAGCGGTAATTTGGTCAGGTCGAATTATGGAAATAAGGAATATTTCTCTTGGGAGATTATTGGGATTCGGATGTTGAATATTATATTGGAATCATTATATTATGCTTGTAAACCAAGTAACTCATATATATGTTCTTCAGATCTTGTTTCAATGGATTGGTTCCGAAATTTGTTATAAATTTCTGTTAACCCCTTCCGGTATTATGACGAGTCTAGCTCGTCATCGGTTTTTCATGCCATACCGCACAATGACGAGCTACACTCGTCATGCGACTAAAGTTACTGTTGAATATGATAATTAATTTAGTTTAAAATTTCTAGTGTACTGAATTTGGCAACACTTTTGTTACTTATGGAAATATCACATATCACTATCACATATTGTTTACCGTTAGAATTTCTTGGTATAAGACGCGGCGAAATTGTTGTTAGTCTGAAAGATTTCATTCTTGTAAACAGTTGGTGTGAACATCGGTCGATATATATTTTTGCTAAAAGAAAAACGTGTTGTATAATAAATACCATAATGGATAAGAGTAGTACAGACTACGAAGATCAAGGTGATTGGAGCGATTATGAAGAATCAGAAGAAATAAGTGTAGATTTACCTGATACTGATAATGAAAGTAATGATTAAATTAAATTAATTAAAATTAAATTAAATTAATTAAATGGTTATTTCATGCACAGTTTTTCATTATTAAATCGTACCGGAAGGGGTTAACTCGTTGGTGTTGAGTATTTGTTTCGGAATTATATCGAGTTTGGCAAGTACTGTTGCGTTGGCTACATTAGATAGGTGATTTGATAATAGATCAAGATTGCAGTTTATTTGGTTTAAGTTGTTATGGTCGCCATTTACGAGATACCCAGTGGTTCAGGATTACCTGACCACTGGGTCAAATTATGCCCAGTTATGTGCGAGAAATAAATCCTGGTATCTTGAGATGGCATTGGATTCAGCCATACGAGCCGAATCCTATTCCTAATCCCAAAATATTATGCCCCTGTTCACATAACAAAAAATTCCTGAGAACCTAAAAATAGCTATCCGAGTTAGCGCTCATAAGATTCGGCTCCTATAGCTGAATCCAAAATCATACGTATTTTATCCGCCTCAGGACATCTGAAATAAAATTTACCTGTAATAAAAATACTCACGGCATTGATGGCATGACTCGACGCAGCATAAATTCCCCTTTTTGACGACACCCCAGTTATCGAATTCGATGCGCGCCAAGCTTAGAAAAGTAATTTAACTCAATTAAATTATTTCTCTGAATTCCTCAACTCCCGCACACACAACTCTTAAGATTTTTGCCTTTCAGTAAAGAATGCAACAGTTCATCTAACAGCACCAACACTCAAGCCCCGCGTATAAACTGAAGAATCAACGAGCCAAAATGTAAAAATTCTCAGCCGCCTCTGTACGCCGCACCAAAATTACCCATAAATGCAATGAAATTCTAAAATAATCCAAAACAATAGAATTTCATCGCAGCCAAAAGCCATTAAATGACAATAAAAAGGCAATCCAAGTGAACATCTGGCAAAACAAGATGCGTTTATGCCGCTATGGGAGAAAGAAGTTGGGATTGAGACAGTGGAGTCAGTCACTGGCAAGAACTAGATGGAGGTAGGATCTCTACACCGAGTTTGATTATTGGGAAATTTGCTTTAGAAAAGTTTTTTTTATGATTTTGTTAAAGTTAAGTGAGTATATTAAAATAAAATTAATAAGATTGACGGAAAAATTATAAAAAGGGTGAAGCTTTGATTCGATAGTGAATTGCCAGTTGATTCTTGTTTATTACGCATGGATTTCAATTAGTCTTCGATTTTAGGAGCGCAAACATAGTGATATTTTGTTGAGATTTGACTCAATTAAATTAATATCAATAAAGTTTGAAGGATATTATTAGGAATCTCTGTATTTCAATTAAGTGTTTCGCGATCCTTATACATATAATTTGACATAACTGAAGTGAATGAATTCCCAATATTAATGAACCGAAAACTTTAAATGACGGTAAGTGACAGTGTTTCAAGTAAGTATGTTATGTAAGCTTTTAGTTGTTGCCGCAGGGCCTTAGCGACCATATCCCGAAGCATAACTTGATCAAGTGACATGCAACAGTTTTAGTTCCCATTTCCGCCAGAGGGTTATTATTATTTTGATTTCCCAAGTATTAACGATGATGAGGCGGACTAAGTTTCGGCAGAATCTTTCTCTTACTTTGACAACAAATAGCTGATTGATATTTGGCAAGTGACATTTTAAAAATGGAAACTGAAATCAGCACTAATGCGCTTTAAGTTTCCTTTGAAATAGAACACATTAGCCACTATCTTAAACCCGAAAATATAAAAAAATTGGGCAAGTTTCAAAATATTTCCGTTTGAAATGAAAAAATGGATTTTTTCGAAAATTTAAGTTTGAAAATCGATTTTTTAAAACCCATTAGCAGTAACAAAAGAAAAACTACACAGCTAACATTATTTAGTTACCTATCTAATGAGATATTTATAACATCTAGAACAGTAAAGCTGGAGAATGTGCGTTAAAATGTAAGACTGGTTATTTTCATCGTATTGCTTTGAGTTTATTTGAATCGTATTTGAACAATAGGCAGCTGAAATTAAAAACGAATGGCAATGTCAGTCGAGTGTTTGATTTAAAAATCTGTGTACCACAGGGCAGCATACTCGGCCCAATACTAGGTGCGTTCCATTGGGCCATGCAGAGTACTCCGGCGTACTTCCCCAATGGAACGCTTTTTCTTTGCCCGACTACTTCGAGCCGCTGTCAAGTTTGGCATTTCATAAATTGTACTTGCAGATTTTTGATGTGCTGTGAAAAATATGATGTTATGCGATAAGTGCAGTAATTTTGCAAAAAGTTTTAACGTCTTTGATATTTACGGGAAGCCGATACTTCTTTTTAAACACTTTTAATATTTGTGAAAAATGAAAACTACGAAAAAGCCACCTATTGAGAGCTTTTAAAGAACAAAATTTTTTACATTAGACCATATTCTATACATCAAAAGCAGTCCCCTCCTCCACCCTTACCCTAGATCAAAATTTATCCTCATACATACATACATAAAAAAGAACTATTCAAAGCTGTCAAATGGTTAAAAGGCTGAAATGTCCCCCCCCCCCCCCCCACCCTAGGGCAATTTTTTTTTCCATTATTAACAACAGGGGATCATACTCTATACGGATCATTATAAGTTAAGAGGTACTTTCCATGGCCAGGACAAAAAAATACTTTTTTTTATACTAACTTCCTAATTAACCTATTTATTACTTAAAACTAAATGCTTTCTTCATGCTCACTCAAATTTATTACAGAAATGTACGTAGTTTAGTCACAATAAGTTCTAATATAAGAAAAAAGTCTCTCCCCTGGTCTGTCCCCAAACCGACTTTATTTGTTAACCAGTTATTATGAATGTATTAAAATTCAATAATTACTTTATCATCGTTAATTTTATACAGAACAATAACTTAGTCACAGTGTTCTATAAGTAAAATTACTTATATTCCAATTTTTCATAAATAATATCAACGCCGAAATTTGTCCTCCGTGTTTCGTGTCTCGTCCCCTGGCTTTTTTTTTTCGTTTAAAAATCAGTTTTGTTTTGCTAGTTCGTCGAAGTTGTGACCTTGAGTGCATGGGATGTAACGTGAAGCTAGCAGCAAGCGGCGCATAAGCCGACTGCGCAGCCATTTTAACTGTCATTTCAGTCACGCCGCTCGCTGGGTGTAGAAGTGTTGAGTGAATGCAGTCTTTCCTCTGGTAAGTTTTATTTAGCAATTATTTGTTAAAATACTAATATAGACTTAAATATTCACTATGAATAGTGCATACAATGTTACGTTTGATTGTGAATTGCGTACGAGAAACACTTTTACGGCTATTTTAGATATCAATCGAAAATGTATCTCCCCTGGCTTTTTTGATGGCAGGGGAGATACTTGATGTCCAGGGGAGATACATTTGTATGCGTTTTCATGAATACTGAAAAAAAAGGATAGCAGAACGATTAAGATACCAAAGAATTAAAAATGACAAAGATAAGTACGCTCAACAAAAAATCAAGGAAAGGGAAAAATATGAAAAGAAGAAAGAAAAAGGAGTTATTAAGACAGTTCAGCAAATGACTCCCAGAGAGCAGCGGAAGGTTAGAAAAGTATGGAGAGAAAAAGCAAAAATTCGTAGACGTCGTTTAGCACTCCAAGTTATAAGCAATGTTCCCGAAACACAACCATGTTCGGATAATGAAGACCCACCGCCCTCTCAAAATATAAACAGGCGAGCGCAGGCAGCACAGCAAAAGTCAATTCGAGCAAGAAAAGCAAGAAACCTGATAATAAGAAAACAAGAGGCTGAAATAGCTCAACTTAAGTCTGCAGTCCAACGCTACAAGAAACAAATACAACGGATCAAAAAAACACCAATTAGCAGACCCAACACCAAAGTAAATTCACTTATAACAGCAGTAAGTGCAGGCGATAAAGAAACTATAAAGAAGAAACTGCTTTTCAGTGAAGTTATTACTCAACAACTTAATGAAAATTTTTCAAATCTCAACACTGTCCAAGAAAAAAGAGTCTTCAGGAGAGTGTTAAGTGGGAAAATAATCAAAAAATACAATGTTTTACCGAAAGAAATGAAAATAAAACCTTTGAGTAAAATAGCCAAGAAATTAAGACTGATGGACACAAAGCACAGCTCAAGAAAAAACTGTGAGAATTTGAAAACGTGCATAGTCAAATTTATGGAAGATGATTCGAGCAGTAGACTTTGTGCAGGAAAAACAGACTGTATAACGAAGAAGGGCGAGCGTAAGCAAAAGCGAGTTATGCTAGATACGTTACTCAACTTGCACAAACGTTTTGTGGAAAAGACGCACATTAAACTATCTTACACAATGTTCTGCAAACTCCGACCATTTTGGGTCGTCCACCACGCTGTGACGGTCGTAACACTTGCATGTGTGTTATACACAGCAATATAGATTTAATGCTGAAATCACTATACAACGCTAAGATAATATCTGTGTCGAATTACGTGGACCTTCTAAACCAAGTTTGCTGCAACAGATTCAACGAAAAATGTTTATCACGCGAGTGCAAGACGTGTTTAAACAAAGGTCTACATTACAAAGAATTCGATAACTCCATTCCACTATTTTACAGCAAGTGGCAAAGTGTACGCCAAGATATCGTGGATTTAAAAACTAAAAAACCACGAACTGTAACGAAATGCGTTAAAAGCTCACTACAGATTCTGCCAAGGGACTTGATTTTGGATTTGGAATCAAAGATGCAAAAGTTTTTGAAACACGAATTAAACATAGTGCACCAACATCAAACTATAAAATCAAAAAAAGAGTCCCTTACTGAGTCAGAAGCAATTATACACGTAGATTTTAGTGAAAATTATCTAACAAAATACGCTGAAGAAGTACAATCCTTTCATTTTGGAGGATCGAGACAGCAAATAAGTATGCACACCGTTGTAGTCTATACTAAAGATGTCGAACAAGAGCTAAAAAGCCAATGTTACTGCACTTTGTCACAAAATTTATTGCACTCACCTCCTGCAATTTGGGCGCCTTTACAGCCCATACTTGACTGTCTGCCGGCTACTGTTACGACTTTACATTTCTTGAGCGATGGGCCAGTCACCCAATATCGTAATAAAATGATGTTCAAGGTTTTGGCAACAATGCTAGAAGATTTTTACCCTAACCTTCAAAGTTGATTCTTAAAAATAACCCTGTCTTTAATATGTCTATCTCTCTTCCCTGTCCACAAAGTATCCTCCCCTGTGCATTTTGTCTCTACCCTGTACTGAGTATTTACCCTGGTCACTTATAAAACGAGATAAAACCAACAAATTGACTGGCCACTTTGTAAACGTTTTCAACTTAAAAGTTTCCATAAAAAAGATGTATGTACTTAAGTAAAAATATAAAAAAAATGCCATGCCGTCACTTCATACAACATATTACCTCTTAACTTATAATGTCCCATACAACAACAACAAAATTTATGAGTCGTCAAAAACTAACGGCGTCGCAAGTGAAACTTTTTATGTTCTGCAAAAAATGTCAATAAGTGTACAATAAACAATGCCTGCCGACCATTCTCGGCGTCTTCTCTTTGTGCGAATCTTCGTATACTTTTTCGGTCTCTCTCACTCTTCGGTTAAGTAAATGGTAATTAGAAAAGGACAAGGAGTTTAACAGATTTTGTTAGCTCTACGAGTTTACTCTCATGCCAAAATTCCTATAGTGTCCTATAAAAAGTTTCACTTCAAAAATCATCTAAATCGGTCCACGCGTTACGAAGTTAGATTATCCACGCTCCTCCAAACTAGGGCTAAATTTTTTCCATTATTAGTAATGGGGGATCATACTCTATACAACAACAAAAATAACCATCCAAATCCGTCCACGTATTACGAAATTAAGTTTCACCTACACCACACCGTCAAAATTTTTGACATGGGACCAATCGGGGAATATACTTTACCCAACAAACGTTACGAAATTATGCCCGCGTCGAACTTATAACCTCTCGTTTTTGGGAAGTTGGTTAATAAATAGATTTCTCTACTCTTTCTACTCTATTAGACTCAATAATCAGGAGTGGAATTACATTCTGCATGCTTTACTTGGGATTAGCTTCAAGTTGAATCATAAGAGCATAATAAATAATTATAACGGCGATACATGGCGCAGCAATATCATTAGCATTGAAAATTACCCACGCAAATTATGTGCCTTTTTTACAAAATGAGCGATTACTTTTCAATTAACATCATCGCACGTTTCATTTAAAAACAAGATTTTAAGGAAAGTACCACTTCACCGTTAACCTTACAAACACGTAAAACCTAAGCTGTGCAAAATAAAGTAACTAAACGTCGTTTGTGCAATAAATGATAACGTGTCGACTTTCCACCTGAGAGGTTCCAGGTTTAAACACCAGCAGGTCGGGTCTGCTGACAACAAATAATAATAAAAAGGGGGTTGAAGAGTAATGTCGACAGTTCGGAATCCACTTTAAAATGTAAGTCCACTTTCAATCGTTGCACCCAATCGGGTAAAGAAAGTAAATAAGAAAATAGTATCAGTAGAATGTAAGAAAATAGTTAAATATTATAAATTGACAGCGTACTTTTGGCGACATATCGACAGGCCAAAATAATACATTTCAAATCAAAAATACAGCAAATAAACAAAATTATGATAAAAAAGTTATCAATGAGACAGAAAAGAAGGAAATAGCCTATTTTCTTTTTTATTAAAAAGTGTTATATTAAAAGAAATCACCTTACCCGGTGAATTTAATAGACAATAGGTCTGTTCTTTAAATCTCTTGAAAATACTTATGGACAAATAGTGGTGGGCAATAATTTGTGCAGAACACAAAAATTTATGGAACGAATTTCGTGCAAATTTATTTAAAACAAGAAGTTGATAGAAATGATATTTTATTAAACAGCTTTAGCCCGTGCAAGAAAAAGAGCTGGTTTAGACCGTACCATTTAGGACTAGTTTTACGTAATTGGAATTATGAAGTCCTAATTTGATGTAAATACTAGCCCTAATTTAAGTTATCATCTGATGCGGTACTATTTCATTTTGAATTGCTTAACAAAGTGGACAAATATTTGCTCTTATTTACAGGTCAATATTATTTAGGTTAATAATGGGTATTGTAAAGGAAAACGCGCAAATTGAACAAAAGAGACATACGATAAAGAATAATTGCAGACTGAAACAAAAGTATTCAAAAAGTGAGATGAACGGAACAATTGCACGGAGTCGTATCGCGCTTATGAACAAGCCCTAAGTATAAAATAGATACTAAATTGAAGAACAGCTCCCTTAAATTCCCGGTCAAACGTGAACGAAATGGTCTGGCAATGTTCTAGAAAGTTTGTATGAAAAAGTAAAGGCCATTCTACATCCAAAAGTTCGGCTTGGTCGTGGGCTTTGACTACGTGTTAAATGAATTGTTCTTCTACATCCCGGCTTGGTCGGGGGCGTCGGCGTGGTCGTCAGTTCCAGCTTTGAGAAATTTCAAAGCTGACGCTGAAAAAACAGGCGAGCCAACTTATTGACCCAAATCAATGTTACCAATTCCTTCACTTGAAAATTGTTTTGACAAGTATTTCATTTAAAAAAAAGTAAAAATTGAGAATTATGTCTATATTTTCCATATTATTACTATACTTTCACAAATAAACGAATTTCAAACACAAAATGAAGTGACTTTAAATGACGTTCCAATCATATGTTTCCTGTCAAAAATCACGCTGAACTTTTCCAATGTAGAAATATGAGCGTTGAATTGAGCTGTGAAGCCCACGACCACGCCGACGACCAAGCCGAACTTTTGGATGTAGAATGGCCTTAAATGTTAAATGTCAAACAGTAAATACTCTCTGTCAAAAATCAGTGAGCGAGAGTCAACTTCGTAACGCGCAGAAGAGAGATTTCCCTTTTTCTCGATTAAGGGGTTAGGTCTAGTCAGACGGTAATTAAATTTATTTTACAAAACTAATTATGCAGAGTTGTTACATCATCGTTTAGCTTGATTTTATCAAAATTAAAAAAAAAATTATTTTAAAAAAAGTTACCGCCATCTTTGTTGGACTCCGTTCTGGAAGTTGCGATTTGCGGTGACCAACACAGCATCTTACTGGTTCATCGGAAATTAATCAAACAAAGGGAATCATTAGTTTAATAGATAGGTAATCTTGCCCTTAATCGACGCTTTTTTATTTTTATTGAAATTTTCAAAATGGCGGCTTCTGAAAGTTTACTCGCTGAATTTCAAGCAAAAAACCACTAGTATTGTTTAAAAAAAATCTAAGTTTTAAAAAATATTAAAATCCGTCGATCCAGAACAAGTTTTTTATACTTATAATAGGCAAATTTCATCCAAGTTCATCCAGTAGTTTTTGAATTATAGTGGTCGCCGACTTTGAAAACATAGTTTCGAGAAAACCCCCTTTAAAGTTCCCATTAGCTCGTTGCAGAGAGCCCTTCAGTAAATGTGGGATATCTTGAAAACTAATTGTCGGCTCAATCGCATCAATTAAGTCGATACCGTTGTCCAGTGATGGTTTCGTTCGGTTTCAACAACTCATAATAAATACTACCGACCTGATCCCACCTGTAAACATTTTCGCAAAACAATTTTAATTGTACGGAAACGAATGAAAGAATTAAAAGAGAACTATTGTAAAGTTTTAAAAATTTTTCTTTTCCATTTTTTTTGATAATTAATCGGAATACTTTAAATCGGAAGCACGAAATACGCGAACATTTGTTTACTCTTAGATAATAGAGTTACACATCTGGTGTTTGGCGAAACTAATCTTATAACAAGAAAATAGCATTTACCTTAAAATTAATTCTTTCAAACTTATTTGATTAACTGCAATACTCTTCATGTAACATTTTGTGCTATCTACGATAATCAAAACAAAATGCAAATAGAGTTCCTACCGATAACTGAGTTCTAACTTCCTGGCTAGTACCAATGAATGTACGAGGATCAAACTAATCAAACAATTTCTGCTAGTTTTTCACACTTTTCATCTCAGCACTGTTGTATAAAAACAAATGGACTGGGTAGCGATTCTCAGACAATTTGGTTGCCTAACCGTTTCAATAAATTAAGCGCATGCCCAAAAAATGTTGTGACAACAGAAAAATATTTCATAGCAACGAATAAATATGTCAAGTTTGTGCGCATGATCTGTAATTCTCCCATGCCGTTCCCCGGAGCTTGCATCTAAATACTCAGTCGCCTGGCGTGTGATTTTGACACTTCATAGCGCTTGGACTGCCATGAGTAAAAATTTTGTAAAACGGTTGGCATTCCCCTTCAACCGATTGAACACACACTTGTTAAATTCAAGCTCTACACATTTTTACAATTTTGCGTACTTACAAGGCACCCAGGTTGTCTGAAACAACCAATTTCGTGAGAATTCCTACCCAGATCTATTCATAAAAAAATCTGACTGGGGACATCAAAATTGTTGATGTAAATAACTGTCAAACCGCTTTTGCTTGCTACTTTGAAAGCATTATTTTCCTTTAAAATAAGATTATTATTAACTGCTATACGCACTATCTTTTAATTAGTTAATCCCCTAACATATAACTTGGGATTGCACTTCTGGATTAATTTAGGACTTCTAAAAATGATTGTCTGACCCCTGCATTAAATTAATAAAACTTACTTGGCTGCATTTTGTTTTAAATTTTATCGATTGAGTAGGCCCGCTGTCATCCTGGTTGTAAGGGATGTCCACTGTTTTATGTGTGCCCCACATTGGAGGTGTTCTTGTAAAAAAACGCTCGACAACAGCACAAAACCTACAGGAAGAATTAAGCGCTGCCTTGATGACACGGCCGCCAAAATACGTTGTTGGTGGTATTATCTGCCTTATGCAGTCCCTGCTGTCATCAGGGGGCGTTTTTTTTTTGGGGTTCCGCTAGCCCTGAATTGGCTTAGAACAAAAGCCCTTGAGGCGCCTATTCTTTTGGGGCTCTGCCAAATCGAAAACAAGTTTTTTTTTCGGGAGCAATTAATGAGGGACCGTTCCCAATGAGATTCGGTGTCTATCGAGATGATAAGGGCGATGAGGTTATGTCTGAACCTCCTTAAAATTAGGGGCTTTCGGCGTTCCCTGTTTCTTCTGCTGCCAATAATTTCTGGTGCTCCAGCCCGTCTATATGCTCCAGGTGACAATTAATGAAAGTGGTCTTCTTCTTCTTCAAAAATATGCCTCTTCATCTCGTCTCACCAGAAACAAAGTGTACAGACTGGCAAGTGAAGGAAGGCTAAGATACTTGCTCAGCGCTGCAGACTACTAGATGGCGTTGAATAAACGTCAACTTTAGTTTAGTTAAAAAGTCTCACATTACACACTAAATACATAGCATATCCTTCGCAGCGTGAATATTCGGCCGCGCCAACGACGTAGAAGCATGACCGGGCAGTCCCCATGACTTTCTTTGGGTTGCTGTAATGAATCCATTTTTCGTCACCTGTCACGATGCGATGAAGAAGACCCTTCCTTTTTTGTCGCTGGAGCAGTTGTTCACAGGTGAAAAAACGACGCTCAACGTCCCTTGGCTTCAGATCATAAGGAACCCAAGTTCCTTGCTTGTGAATCATTCCCAACGCATGCAATCGCTTGGCGGGAAACTGCTAATGCTGAAGCAAGCTCTTCTTGCGTTTGGCACGGATGCTCATCGAGCAATGCCTCCAATTCAGCGTCTTCAAAGGTTTTCGGCTTTCCTTCACGCGGACGATCTCCAACATCGAAATCACTGTCTTTGAAGCGATGGAACCAATCACGGCACGTTGTTTCACTTAGAGCAGCATCACCGTAAACTTTACAAAAACAACACTTCCCGCAAATGACGATTATTTGGCACAAAATCAGACATTTTCACTCAACTAAAAGTATATCGCGCCAAAAAAAAATCACTAATGTGTCAAAACGGTTTGTTGACCATATGTCTAAGTTTGTTTCATGACGTTTTGGATATGTCAAAATCGACCAGCACTTACTGCTGGAGCCATCTATTGACAAACAGCAAGAACTTAGTTGCACACCTAATATAATTAGGGCAAACAAGGAAATCACCTTAATGTTAAGCATTATTAACTGTAGATAGTTTCTGAGAGAATTTAATTTCGATCTAATTATTACGAGTAAATTTGTCTTTGCGGGACTACTCTCAGTGCATATAATTCAACTTATTCACGAATTGTACACTCACATTCCTTTTTTTACAGAACATATTTTAGCGTTTAATTTCATAGGCTCCCTGTGATGCCTCATCGTTATATATATCGTACCAAATGCCGTTTATCCGCGCGCGTAGCCTGTTTTTTCCAACTGTGTTATCTAGCTAGATACCGGTAACGTTAAGGGCAGATTAGTTTGGTAAACCTAGGTTGTCGAATCGGAGTTTTTTGTTATTAATCAGTCCTATAAACTAACCGGCCATTAAGGAATGTTGGTCACAGCTGCGAAATGTAATAAGAAAAATGAGAATATAGGATCTAAGCTTTAAGTCGCCTTATATAATTTAATCCTATGAGTTGTTTGTATCCTACAGGTAGACTGAAATATTAGGGTTCAGTAAGCTTTGTGAAATTATGTATATGAAGAGTTTTCTGACATGAATTAAAATTTTGATTTCAGGAACCACCTAGCGGCTTCTTCATCCTTCTTGATTTCCTCATCCCCCCCTCTATCCCACTGTTTTGAACTAATTTTTTTTGTGTTTTTTTGTTTCAGCATCCTTTTAGGTTGGGCCTACACCCTAGCCAAGTGTGGGAATGGAGTGGATTGATACCTGAACTATCGATTAGAGGGTAAATTTTCTTTTTTGTGTTTTCAAGATAGTTCAGGGCGGCTGGGAGTAACAGGAGTCACCAAGCCTGTTGCTCTCCTTTTTATCTGTTTCTCTTTTGTGTTTTTTCATCCCTTTTGTGGCAAGTGAACATTCCGCGGCAACTTCACATTGCCCACGCGCACACATTATACATTGTATCTTCTTAAAATTTTGCTTTAGAGCCTTTCCTTCAATTCTTTATTCGTAGGTGTAAACAAAATGCCAGAGGAGATATAAGGAAAAGTTTGGGGAATTGTACTTTCTCGTAGTATTTCTCACAATATATTTAAAGTCTTAAATTGGATTTTATTGGAGGTTAACCTACAAATGTTCTGAAAATATGAACACGATCCAATTCTCATGGTTTAAAGGGAAAACTCTCTTGTGTTCGTTTTGTTGAAGTATTGAGCTTAAAATGCTTCAATGACATCAGCGTTCCTCTTTCGTTTTGGTAACGAGAATGTGCAGTTTTATTTGTGTGTGTAAGGATTGGTTAATCTGTAAAATAATGACGAAACGCTTGGTGGGAGGGGGAAGGTGGATGGGAGGGGAAAGTGGAGGGGAAGGTTTGGGGGAGGGGAAGGGTAAGGGTGGGGAGGGGAGAGGTAGGTTGAGGGGGAAGGGTAGGGGGAGTAAATGTCTAGATGAAGGGAGGGTGGTAGGGAGTAGAGGGGAGTCGGATGACTTCATTATATTATATAGAAATCCCAACGACAGCAATTTAACTCTAACGTTTCAGTTGTAACCGAAACCGAAAATTTTATATCTACGTGGTTTTTAACCGCAACCGAAAACTATATTTCACATTTCGGTTTTAACCGAAACCGAAAATTATATTTCACATTTCGGTTTTAACCGAAACCAAAAATGAAATTTTACATTTCCGTTCTAACCGAAACCGAATTGAAGAAAATTAATTAAGGTTAAGGTTGTTGCAATTGTGATTTAAAAAACCCAATTTGGTTTCGGTTGACCGTAACCGATTTATAATTTCGGTTGTGGTCCCATTTCGACTCCCTGGCTTAAACACTTTTCTTTTATTTCATGCACGCGAAACACTACGAGCAGCCAAAGTTTCACAACTGACACAAAGTTTCTAAAAGCTTAAATTTTTTTAAAATTTTAAATAAAGGCCTCCGCATAAAAGTATTTAATTCTAATGTTACCAGTAACTTATGCTAAACTGTGTTTACGTGATGTAACTTCTGATTCCACATTTACACAATATTTTCATTTTTTTTTATATACGATGTGGCCAAATCCTAGGGGACAACCCATTGATGCGTTAGCATGGTTTTGGCCGGAAGGGAATTAGGGTAAAGTGAGGAAACTTAAATGTCTTGTTGTTTGCATTGCTGCGAGCTAGACAACAGCCCAGAGACGGAGTGGACTATTTTAATTTCTTAATAAAACCCACGGGGAGATCTGGTCTCGAACCCGGGACCCATGAAATGGTGCTCGTGCGGCTCAACGAATTGATCCAACTCCGTCTCCAATTAATTAAGTCATCTTGATATCAAACGTTAAGTGTGTGTTACTAAACAGATTTGGGTATCTGTTTAGTATTGGAAAACAAACTGTGTAACTAACGTGACAAAAGCAATGATGTTTAGACACTGTTTTGAAACTATAAGAAAAATAGTTACCAAATTGTTACAGTAACAGCGATTTGGCGAGGTTTACAATCAGATTAGCTTTTGTTTCCTCTTTGTAGCAAGTTAAGCACATTTTTCTGAAATGTGTCATCGAATGTAACCTTTGAGTAGCTTTGTGCTATTTGGGCGTTTTTTTTCAATTCATGGCAGACCTGAAAGAAGGATTCCACAACCTTTTTTCGCCACAGGCACGCGAATTTCTGTTGTGAAATGTGTGATTGGATGTTCATGGACTCACACCCACCCATACCGACGAGCTAGGACGTGCTGCCAGCTAGCGCGTGCCACCTGAACATCCCGCGGCAACTTCACGTTGCTCACACGCGCACAAATACATTATAACAGTATATATAATTCTCCCATGTCGTTTGGGAGCTGGCGTGTGATTTTGACAGTTGCCCTTCAGCCGTTTGAACACACACATGCTAAATACTTCCCCTAACCATTTATGAATTTTTGTGTACTTACAATTCAACTTAGTTGTCTGAAAGGGCACGATTTTAGTTTCTGTGGCACACCGATTTGACAATGAATCTCGATAAAACACCACAAAATTAAACAAAAATAATAAATAATTTTTTTTATATCTGGCTTAGATTTCGAGATATTAGATCTTGAAATTTTAGTAACACATCACTTCTCGACTTGAAACTAGTTTCTTATATAATTAACTGATCTTTCTGTAAGCACTTGGTGAAACATATTTCATTTTCTTCTTTTATTCATTTACGGATAAATATTTAAAAAAAACTTGTTAAGTTTCATAATTTATATCTTTATTAATCGATTTTATTGAGAAATAAATCGAGAGCCGACGCGTTTCGTCTTGTTAGGACATCATCAGGGCAACGGCAGAAAAGCTAAGCTATTGTTCGAATAGAGCTGGAAAAAGTAACGGACTTTTATTTTTAAAATCTATTTGATCGTTCAACAAAGAACAACCACCCTGCTTAGCTTTTCTTATCTCATAAATTTCATATACACTGCTGGACAAAATAATAGGTGTATGCATATTCCATTTTGTTCTTGCGTACAATTTATTTGTGCACCAAATTAACTATTACGCCGTTGCACTTTAGAGGGTTGTCAAGTTATTTTCAACTCCAGTTTCAATATTGCGCATAACGTGA
This sequence comes from Leptarthrus brevirostris, assembly GCA_964036015.1. NCBI lineage: Eukaryota > Metazoa > Arthropoda > Insecta > Diptera > Asilidae > Leptarthrus > Leptarthrus brevirostris. Next base: position 99,299,138 of record OZ038371.1, on the reverse strand, counting down.
TTGAGTGAGAGCAAAAATCAAAGATCTTGACAAAATTAAATTGGACAAACAAAATAGCTGTAGAAGTGATTTAAAATTATTAAAGCTTAATACAGTGTTTTAAAATTAATTTTTTGGTGAACATTTGAAAAGGTTTGTTAAATACTGCGAATACAAGCAAATATTAACATCAATAGAGATTTTAGATGGGTCGAAGGAGTCACTGCACTATAGGAGAGAGACGATTGGTACAGCAGCTGAGGAGACAGGGGAAAACATATAAATTTATTGCGCAGTCTCTGGGGCGATCAGAAAACTTCGTCACAAATGCCCTTAAATATAAAAATTCGCCTGAAACGCGCGGAAGACATAGATCAACAATGAAAACAGACGATCGGAATATTACATAAATGTATCTTCCCGAACAATTCGTCGCAGATTGGTAGATGCTAAGCTTCCCGGCAGAGTAGCCCACAAAGTTGCTCTACTACGAAAAAAAATTAAATATAAGGAAATGTTTTGCTGAGAACCATCGCACCTGGTGTGGCCCTGATGGGGGAAAAAAAAGTGGCGCAATATCCTGTGGAGCGACGAAACAAAAGTTAATTTATTCTCCAATGATACTGGCAGGAATGTCCGTCGACCAAAAAAGAATACCACGTTAAATATACTCAAAAGACTGTAAAACATGGTAGAGGCAACATTATGGTATGGGGATGTTTCTCCTGGAACGGTGTTGGCCTCATATTTCGTATAATGGACACCATGACAAGATTTGAGTATAAAAATATTATGCTGCCAAATGTAGAAGATGATATGCAATTGAGAACTTATGGGGTGAACTGAAGAGAGGACTATCAAGGCGCACATCGACAAGCAAAGAGGAATTATGGCGAAATGCTCAGATCTGGTACGGAATACCTAAAGAGACCAACCGAAATCTTATCTCTTCAATGCCTAGAAGGGTTGAGGGACTCATAAAAAATAATGGTGGCTACATAAGTTACTAAGATGTTTGATTATAAATTATTGCTTATGTGCTTAATATAATGTTAAAAAATTCGTTTTATTGCAGGAGCTATTTAACACATCTATTATTTTGTCCAAGACGAATCTGAAAATATGAGGCTGAATATAATATATGAATTAAAATTTAAGTTCTTGTTATATAATTCTCACTTTTCATTATTTTTAAAACAAACACACCGAAATAAATTATAGTTTTTATTTTTTTTATTTCAATTACCAAAAATTTATACACACCTATTATTTTGTCCGGCAGTGTACGTCTAAAATTTTTTGGTTTTTAATTTCTCTCAGTAATTCCACATTATTCTCATCAACTTTATGGCCAGTGTCCTTTAAATGTTTGGCTAAACTAGAGGTTGGGTTAGCATAATAGGCATATTGAATGTGCTCTTTAATTCTTGATTTAAGTTTTCTTTTTGTTTGGCCTATATAGATCCCGGGACAATTTTAACACTTGATTTTATATACTCCGCTTTTTAGGGGTTTATTAGTTTTTGTTTAGAACGACAATATTTGTTTGCTTAACACTTCCCCTTAGTCTTCTACTAGTACTTAGGTCTGTTCACGTACCTAGTTTTGGGTAAATGCATTATATTTTTACCCAAACGTGTTCACGTACTCATGAAATGGGGGACAATTTGCTGACGTAACATTTCCCTTACTTAAAAATGTTAGTCTAAATTTACCCGAAGAAATAAGTTGAGCACTTTTGTTAAGTATTGTTATAAAGCCACTAATTGTCACTTTGACAGTTATTGCTTTAGTTTTTGCTTAGAACAGAAAACGAAAGGAAGTGCAATACCGTTTATAAACCGTGTACGTGTTTTCCGATTTTTTGTTCGTGGGAAAGGTGTGGGAAGGGAGCCCAAAGCCTTCCGAAATGTCAATTTGACGTGGACTTTCTGAAGAGTGCGCATTCAAAGTGTTTATTGAATAATTTTCACTTTTCAGTTATTAAAAGTTTTGTAATTTTACAAATAAAGACAATTAACATTTAAAAGACTTTTTTGGTTAAGTTTAGTAAGAATCTGAGGTGTTTAATTTTAACATTTTTCGTGATGAAGTGTGCGGTATTTTGTTGTAAAAATAATCGACGCATTGGATGTGGAAAATCATTTTTCAGGAAAGTTAAATAATATAATAAGCAATTATACAGCAATTTCTGTGAAATATGTGCAAAAGCTGTATAAATAAAAGCTAAATTACCAAAGAATATAAACATTTCTCTTGATGGTGCTCGTTTGTTTACATTTGAGATTCATAGGAATTTTAGATCACCTTAGTGGTTTCAGCGACAGCTGACGGAAGTTTTTGCCTGGGGACTCTAACAAAATTTTAAAAATATTAAAATATTTTTCTACTTTTACGTACTTTAGGTTTCCTAAAGATAAAGGGTGTATTTCTTTATTCATTCCGTGGAGGGAATAGAAGGAACAGAATACGCGCCAGAATAAACGGAATAGAAGCAATATGTAAACACAAAGGAATATTCCTTCCAATTGAAAGTTGAAGTCAGGTTAAAGCAATTATTCAATAAACAATTTTTGAGGCTTCAGTTCTTTATATTATTTAAAATGAACGCAAAAGACATAATCCAACAATGAATTGTGTATTTATTTACAATTATGACTTTTTTTCCTTCCCTTTTGATACTAAATTGTTTTTTGACAGTTTTATTCCATCTACAGCTTCGGTACAAAAAGAACGCATTCTAAACGCGTCGGTGCTAATAAAAAAACACGGAAAATTAGGAATAGAATATTCCGAACGAATAAAGAAACACATTAGGCGCGTTCCGCTCATTCGGAATGAATAAAGAAATGCACCCAAAGACTTCAGAGAACTGTGGGTAAAATCCATCGGTAGAACTGATTATATACCATCCAATGGTAGTATTGTTTGCGAGGACCACTTCGAATGAGTCACAAATTTACTACTTCCATGGTGAAAACTAAACATTCACACCTTTTAAACACAAAAGGAAAATTCGGAAACTTTTTGAGCATGGTGCACTTCCTTTTGTTTTTTGTTCTAAGTTTTTGACCAAGCCTACTCAAACTTGTTCACGTACTCTTGGTATTTGGTAATTTCTCCTATTTAACATTTTTACTCAGAATATTTCAGATCAAAAAGTACGTGAACAGACCTCTTGACTTGAAATTTACTCGAAACTAAAATTAGGGTTTTTGACTAATTTACTTTAACCACTTTTCAAATTACATTTAAGCTTTGACGTTTTGCGTTGTGAAATTATGCTGTTTGCTATTTACCCTAAGCCTTTAAATCGCATAACACAAAAACGATCATAATTTTTATTTACAATCTTCTCATATTTCGTATCCTCCATTTTTAGCTTTACCTTTTCTCAAGTTCTTTAGTTTACATAAATTTCGGCACGATTTTAGTTTCCGTGGCACACGGATTTGACGATGAATTTCGATAAAACACCGCAAAATAAAACGAAAATAATAAATAAATAAATTTGTTTGATATCTGGCTTAGTTTTGAAGATATTCGATTTTGAAATTTTATTAACACATCACTTCACGCCTTGTTAATACGGCCTTGAATGCCTAAGACGCGAACTTTTTTTTGAATTTCGATAAAACACCAGAAAATAAAACGAAAATAACAAATAAATTTTTTTGATATCTGGTTTAGATTTCAAGATATTCGATCTTGAAATTTTAGGAACACATCACTTGTCAAAAATGCCGAACTTAAAGATAGCGCGAACTTTTTATTAAACTTTCTGGGAGGAAGAGGTGTATAAATAAGTATTTAATTCTTTTATTATTATATACCTAAAAACCTAATTAATGCACCTCTTTTGACAAGTCGTGAAGTGACGTGTTTTTAAAAATTTTGAGATCGAATATCTCCAAAACTAAGCCAGATATCAAAAATATTTATTTATTATTTTCGGTTTATTTTGGGGTGCTCTATCGAAATTCATCGTCAAATCGGTGTGCCACGGAAACTAAAATCTCCCCTAAATTTCAAGTCAATCAAAAATTTGTGATTTACTCGAGTGAAGTAAACGAAGTCAATGCGCGTTTACATGAGATTTTGGTTACTCGCAGTTTACTTGAAATAAAAGTACTATATGATTATGACTGAAGTCTATATTATAAAAAAAACCGTATGGAACAAGGAATTTACATATACCCACCCACCGAAGCCCGTATTAGACTAGACGCATGAAATAAGTACTTTCTTCCTGAATTTCTTTTTTCTATATGCACTGGATAAATTAAAATGTATATTGTCATATTTTAGCATCTTACCAATTCAATCCTATTAAGTATAAAGGAAGAAGTTTTAAATTGTAGTAATTTGAAAGTTCAACTCCAATTTATAACAAATGACAGTAAAGACCAGAGATGCCAGACGGTATGGAGTAGGGATGGGCGATCTTTGATTCGATCGATTTTTAAGCCTTCGATCTGCCGATTTTTGAATCGATTTTACGCGTGACCGATTCAGCTCGAATTGATTTATTTATTTCCGATTTCGATTTATTTAAAACGTGCCAAAAATTAAACAAGCTCACTCGTGAATTTCTTTTGCATTTAATTTTTTATTTTAAAAGTTTTAATCGTAAATGTTAGATGAATGCATGTGTGATTGCTTTAATATTTTAGTGTTAACTGTGTAGTTTAGTGACTACTGTATGATTTTGTTATTGGTGGCTTGTTATGTTTTATTTCTGGTTTCCCAAAAAAAAAAATCTAAAGTTAGTGGGATTTTAAGTTTTAATACAAATTGTTTTTTCTGCGTAATTAATTCCAGTTCAAAAAATTACCTAGAATACACGATTTGATGTGGAATTACTTCGAAAATAAGTTGAATTTTGTATACCGATGTCCTAGACGTTATGCATATTAGTTTACGCGGAATCGCCACATAAACTCTACGTATAATCCTAGTAAGAAGCTCATGTGTAATACACGTAGATTCGACGTAGATCTTAATCTCCTAAAAGAAGCGTATATATTTTTTTTGAGTTCTGCACATTTTTACTAAAGTCTCAAATTTGGCAACTTTTACACTTTTAAAATAATATAAATTTAGATATTTCAGCAATGGTGAGTGGTATAAAAAGAACCTTTCTACCATAAATTAAAAAGTTTCACAATTTATATCTTTATTAATCGATTTTATTGAGAAATAACGACGCGTTTCATCTTGTTAGGACATCATCAGGGCACCGACTGAAAATCTCAAGTTTAAAAAAGCTAAACTATTGAGCTGGACAAAGTAACGAACTTTTATTTTTAAAATCTATTTGATCGTTCAACAAAAAACAACCACCCTGCTTAGCTTTTCTTATCTCATAAATTTCATATACCTCTAAAATTTTTTGGTTTCTAATTACTCTCAGTAATTCCACATTATTTCCATCAACTGTATGGCCAGTGTCTTTTAAATGTTTAGCTAAACTAGAGGTTGGGTTAGCATAAAAGGCAGATTGAATGTGCTCCTTAATTCTTGATTTGAGTTTTCTTTTTGTTTTGCCTATATAGATCCCGGAACAATTTTTACACTTGATTTTATAAACTCCGCTTTTTAGGAGTTTATTAGTTTTTGTTTTGATTTTATTATTGACCAGCAGATTCTTTAATGTGTTGTTATTAAAGAAAGCTGGTTCAATTTTATTATTTCTTAGGGAGGTAATCAGCCTGTTCGAAACATTGTTGATGTATGGAATTTTCTTCCATATCTTATCATTTTTATCCACTTTTTGCTCTGGAAAAATTGAACTTAGAGTCCTCTTTTTAATTTTCTTCCTGAGTAGTTTATAAATGGTGCCTTTCTCATAACCATGCCTTAACGCTATCCGCTCGATAACACCCAACTCTTTTTTAAAAGATTTAGGGGTTAAGGGAACGGACAGCAGGCGGTCCAGCATGGAGTGAAAAGCAGCCATTTTTGTACTCCAAGGGTGGATGGAAGTTTTTGGTACTATAGCATCAGAATATGTATTTTTTCTATAAATGTCAAATGAAAGCTTTTGGTTAGTTACTTCTATTGTCAAGTCAAGGAAATTTAATAATTTATACCCTATTTCAACAGTAAATTTAATATTGTCGTCCATTTTATTTAAAACATTATCTAAAAAGTAAGCTAATTGTCGTTCTGTACCAGTCCAGATGCAGAAAATGTCGTCAACGTATGTATCTGAACCAAGTAAAAACATTACTTATAAATTTACAATCCTTATCGAACAGGCGTGATTCTAAATTATCCATAAAAAATTCTGCTGCAAAAGGTGAGAAAGCGGAGCCCATTGCAAGTTTTAATGACAAAATATATATTCAAAAAGACGGGTTAGCATTCTCCCATTGACGAGAATATTCTTCGTACGTACTCATAAGGAATCGCTTCTGAAATTAGACATAGAAATGCTTTGGGGTCGTTTTTTTGAAATGCGCGACGCAAAAGTTGTGCTTCCCATTTACTTTTGGGGTTTACATTTTTAGTTCTGTTCCTTTACTGAAGACGAGTCAGTATCAGTATGTACTTTCAAAAAAGACTGTTCCATCGCAATTTGTTTTTCGATTAAATAAGCAATATTTGTGAAATACCCATTATTGCTTATTCAGATCAAGGCTGTTTTCTATTATTTAATAAATTGGTTTACTTATGACCTTATATTTTTATATAACGAACAGTTCTAATAAATTGAATCGATCTGTTCGATCTATGGATATCGATCTTTTTAAGGCGATTAATCGATCTACGATATCGGAAATAAATTACAGATCAATCCGTGCTGAATCGATTTTCTCAGCTCGATCCCCCATCCCTACTATGAAGCAAAAGTCGCCGAGTGGCTCGGCCCGAGCCTTAGTGCCGTACCACACTTGTCCGGCATCATCGCAGTTTCTTGGAGAGAGGGTGTGCAGGGGTGTATAGGGAAATCCGCACGGAACTTACCTATTTATCGTCGCATCGGCACGCATACATTCAAAGCAAGGTTTATTTGGGTTCGGAAAATGCTTAGAATATATAATTAGAGGAAGTGCCCTTGCCTGTAAAAACCTCGTACGTGTTTTAAGCATTTCTCTTGTAGGCAAGGTGAGGTACGTGTCCCCTATCTCGATGACAGATGCCCTATCTTTGACAGATCCCAAGGCAAAACATTTGTCATTAGTTCTGTGTGAATTTTGTTTTCAATTTCTTTGGAATTAAAAGTTATTTCTGCAAATATGAAATCACAAATCGATACAATATTAGTGGAGTGATGTATGTTTATAAGTTTTGAGATAATTTATAGACTTTAAAAGACAGATTTTTAAAATGAAGTGTGCTGTTCATTGTTTCACAAATAATCGACGATAAACTCGTGAAATATCTTTTTTTTGGCAAGTAGCTATTAAAAATATGTTTTATGATATATTTAATATTATATTATTTAATTAAAACTGCTAAGACTTAATGTAGGTAACTAGAAAAATGAAAGTTTTTGTCCCCGTTCTCAGTTTGTTTACATCTGAGCAATTGCAATTTTTGTCCCCCAACTCGATTTCAGTGGCGGTCAGCCAAAATGGAGTTTAATTTCAAAACTTATGTTTGCCCCGTCAAGCGCAAGTCCGTTTTTTACTAATGCTATGGAGAAAACTACCACAAAGATACACTTCTAACCAATAAAGAAAAATGCTTAACTTTTCTGAGCGATGTGCACTTCCTCTAGTTATATATTCTAAGGGAAAATGCTTTAATGTTACCACTACACACACTACATTGCGTGTTCTACACAAAATCTGACACGACAGGTGTGGGCACTCGTGCGGACTTCATCGCGCGGAAGCACGACAAGTGTGGGATGGCACTTAGAACATAAAGCTAAACAGGAATGGCAGTAAGCTAGGAAAACGTCGGCATTTTCCTTTATGTAGAAGTGAGGGTTTTCTTTTTTTTGTAGCCCATGACAGTAGTCAAATTTGAGATTTTTTGAAGCGGGGTTGATATATGTTTTGAATAATTAGAAATTGTATTAATTCAAAATTAACTAATATTTATATTTTAAATTTTATTAAATTACATTTAAAAATGTGCGCAAAGAAGATGAAATTGATTTTCTAATTATAAAAAGATCTAACACAATTTAGAAAAAAAATTGAGAAATTAAATTTTCTATAATTTATGCATTTAAACTGTTCCACCTTCTCTTTTAGCCTAGTGAGCATTGTTATTGAATACAGACAGTGCTCACTTGTTTCCAGGGACCACCACGTGGAGGTTGAAATAGGTGATTTAGATAAATAAGTTAAAATATTATATTAGTATAACTTATGTATCTTTTTTGGTCCCCAGCGGTTTGTCTTTTGTCTCTTGCATTTAAAATTATTTATTGTAAGTACTTATGTATATTATTTGCTATTTGTGGGAAATCTATATAATTACACTTAAAATATTTTTAGTTTTAAATCGAAAAATATGGTCTGCCCCCTTCTGAAAAATTGTCCGCGAGCCGACAGTGACAGTAAGGGTAAAGCTATATTTGGCTAGATTACAAATGTAAACAAAGTTCTATAGCCAGGAAAATAGTGAATATTTACTATTATAGGTCACTGTCGCTTAATATAATCGCAGTAATTTAAGCAAAGAGACCTTAGAGATTAAAATTATACCATATACTTTCCTGAAAAAAGATTTTCCTCGCGCTCAACGGTGATAATTTTTGCAGCAGTACACAGCACACTTCATCACTAAATTTGTGATTTTTTGTGCAGTTTTACACAATAAAAGGACACAATAAAATATCACAAAGTATTTGTACACTTTACTAGGCTATAATTAGCAATCGCTAATACTTATAACCTCGATAAATTCCTGTTTTCACAAAACTTTCACAACACAGCTTAAACTTTGACACTTCTGAAAATAAAAGCAAAACACTTCGATATGGGGACAGTACCTCAAAACTTCCCCCACTTCCACACTTCTTCTTACGTTCAGATACCGATCCAACCTTAGAATAAAGAACTAGAGGAAAGGCCATCACTCGGAAAAATCTAAGCATTTTTCTTTATGTTGTAGAGTCTGAGCGATGTGTGCGTTTCGACATGAAAGTAGTAAAATTATGCTTGTATACAGGAGGGGCCAACTCATTTTGATAATATTTTAAATTAGGTGTTTTTAAAATATATTCTTATAACACTTTTAATATAATATAACTTTGCCCGAACATATTTTATTAATTTACTTAATTTTACTATTTAAAAACACTTTGCTTATGCCCCAAATATTTCAGTATTACGGAGACGACTTTGATTTCAAGGCGACATTCGGTCCAATTTGACATTTCAGGCGTCATTCCCCCTTAACGCACTCGCCACTTGGCCATGAAGCAAAAATGCTTTTCACACGTACAGGTTTTTTACTTAAGATAGCCTTTCCTCTCGTTCTATATTCTAAGGATCCAACCTACAGCGCATCGCGTATATGCCATTCCTGTTTATCTTTATGTTCTATGGCCCGAGCCGTGGCGCTGAAGTAGGGATTCAGATCGATCTTTGTAGATCAACGATTTTTCACTCTAGAAATTCGCGATTAATCGTCGAATCTTCCTCGAATCCGCCCCCTTCGGAAAATCGACGATTTAGCCAAATTTCGATCTTAGAGTATATAACTATAAGGAGAGGCCCTAAAGCCAAAAAACCTCGGCACTTTTCGTTTTTAAGTTTTCGAATTTAAGTTTTTAGTGTCCCTTTATAAAAGTTAAATCACGAGCCTCTGGGTTAGCTAAGGAGAAGCAAAAAATTCGATCTTAGAAAATTTAAACAAACTAAAAACTCCAAGAAAACTTCACTTTTCTTTTCGTTCCGTTGCCATTCTTAGCATGTCAATGCACTTATATCAAGCTTAAGAACTAACAAAACATTATTTTAATCAAAAACTTCCCTCAAAAACGATATTTTACGTGTACAACGCCGATTGTTTGCACAACACAAAATCCCGTAATTCATTTCAACAATTTTACTATTAAAGTACACTGTCTACCCTTCAAAAAGTTGAAAGCTATTAGCTTTAAAGTTTTCTAATATATTGCACTAAAATAAAGAGTAAAAAACACTCGGAACTTTATATGGAATTACAAAACAAAATTGTTAAACCATCGGACAGTTCACGATAATCACTTTGACAGTTCGCAAACTAAGGAGAAGAGCTCTCCGTAGTCACCTCGCCTAAAAGAAAAGTGCCGATCACACGTACACGGTTTCACAGACGAGGGCCTTTCCTGTTGTTATATATTCTAAGATTTCGATCCAAGTTTGACATTTTACAATTGACAGTAATTAAGGAAACTTTTAAAAATTTATTTTTATTATTTGCTAATTTTGCTTCGCGCAAAAAGCGTAAAGAAAGGAATAAGACATGAAATGTGTGCAATTAGGTAAGATTTATATGAAATAATGCATTTAAACGTCATATAAATATCAATATTCTATCTAAGTATTCTGTCGCAGAAAAATTTTGTCAAAGCGTAATTTTTGTGAGTGCAAGTCTTCAATTTTGCACTTTTCAAATTGTAGAATCGGCGTCTGCTTCTCCAAGAAATATACAATATATTTCGAAATTCCTGGCGACGAAGCATACAAAGTTAATGATATGGATTTTCGGACATTCATAAATTGCATTACTGATAATAAATATGCAATGAACTTCGTTAAATCGTCCTCAATGCCTTTTTCTGGAGACACTTCAACAATCGATACTATCTAAAGAAGTATACAGGGTGTTTCAGATCTGATGTGCCAAAATGAGTGGGCTGATAGATATCACCTAGGACAACAAAAATTTTTATGAAAAAGTCCAATTGGGTAAGGTTTGGAGATATAGCAGGCCAAGGAATTGGTGCACCTCGTCCAATCCAGCGGTTAGGAAATTTTTCACTTAGTATCACTTTCACAATGTTAGTAGTATGCACTGGTACTCCATCGTGTTTGTGAAACATTCCCCTAAGATTATCCATAGGGTTCTCCTCTATTATATCTAGCAGTGTATTATCGAAAAAGTTTGCATTAATTTCACTATTAAGCACTTGCGGCAAAATGAATGGTCCTACCAAGTGGTTGCCGATGATACTAGCCTAAACATTGACACTGAATCTGCTGCAATGAGGTAACGTTTGCCCTGTATGTGTTAGTTTTCGACCAGGTATGGAGGTTATGAAAGTTCATGATATCATTCCTGGTGAGTTGGCATTCATCTGTCCACAGAATTTGGTCCAGAACCTTCCTGTCGTCAATGTCGCATTCCAGAACCAAGTGCTAAATTCCGGTTTTCTCTCGGAATCTCCTTCCAGTAGTCCTTGGGCTGGGTGATGATGATATGGACGTAATCTCCCTCGATGAATAAACCTCCTTACCTTAGATGACCACCCTCCTAATCGCCTTGCGACTCGTTTCGTGCTCGTCTCAAGGTCCTGCCTCACGATGGGTATTATTTGCTGCTCGACGTCGGCAGAAATTCCCGAAGTTTCGGGTCGTTCCTCCATGTCGTGTGAAGTTACACTTCCTGTTTCTCTTAACATTTGCAAAGTCCGTGTAAATACCCCTCTTTGGGGTGTTCGCCGGTTAGGGAATCTCTTTTGATATTCCAGTACAGCCGCTTTTTGCTTAAAATTACCCGTACTTATTGATTTGTTTTTCAACTATGATAGGTATTCTTGTTTACTGACTCTTTTTTAGAGCAAAATTTCCATCAGGTACGAGTAATAAAACGCTAGGATACAAGGATGTGAATTCTGGATAACGCATACTAATATCGGCAATAAAACAAAATTACACTAACATTTTTAAAGCTTTTTTGCAGCAATAATTAAAATTAATTACCTGTTAACGCAAAACGAACATTTTTGACCCTTTATCATAAAAATTTCTTTAAAGAATTTCCTACCTAAAGTGCAATAAAATAATTAGGTACTAAGGGAGTTCTAAGGATACGGTTTTTCTAAGCCTGTGTCTACCTTGCTATGTTGCATCTTTTTGAAAAGGTAATGCGACGGGCAATCCAATAAAAAAAGAGGTATACTAATTACATAAATTTCGGAGAAAATTTGGGAAAATGCTGAAATTTTGGTAATTTCAAAACATTTTTTTCAATTTTGGCCGTGACTGTACCTGAAGTGGTATTAGTGAGATCATTGTTGACATTTTTGGAAAGGTAATTAAGATAGTTATTTTGTAGCGTTTGTTTCATGTGGCTGTGTTGGGTAGATGAAGAGATAAAAATAAAGGAGTAATGTGCATACTGTTACAGATTGGATTCGCTTATTTTAAGATAAGCCTAATTCTAACGAATCCAATCTGGCATTTAGAAAAACAAATCATAAAAAATCTCATGAGTTGGATTTCAAACATCGAATTTTGTTACAACAAAGTTGCAACATATTCAAATCCAACTCATGAATAATACGTAAATTAAACAAAGATTTAATGGGTTGGATTTTGTACATCGAGTTACGTTGCAACAAAGTTGCCATGTACTTAAATCCAACTCATGATAAACAACGCGCTCGGGTTACCGTAGACATTCCTTTCACACGGTAGCCCAGTACACGATAAGCAAAAGAAATGTGCTTATTCAGCGCGAAAAACACCGATCTACAGCGGTTTGGCCCAATGAGAACTATCTAGATCAAGGGCAAAAGCACGAAAGCTTTTTTTTCATGTAGATCGGTTGTAAAGAATTCGTAGTAGGTATGAGAGAGTCTGGTTCTAATCGTGAACGCAAAAAGTCGCGTTTTGGGAAGTTTTGGTCGCGATCGAGGCGAGTCGCGGTTACATAAAAGAGTCTGTTTTAAATCGTCAAGGCGCTTAAACGTGAAGTCTGAATTAAAACCTCATCGAGTGAGTCTAGTTAATGACGGTGCCGGAAAAGAAGCGTTTTTAAAAAAAAAGAATTCTGAAAACTATGTTATTGAACAAATTTAAAGAAGTGCGAAAAATTATTGTGTTGAGAAACTAGAAAAAGGTTATTTGTAATATATTCAGTGAAGAAAATTATGGTGTTGTAAAATTAGATAAGGACTGTTGAAAAAATAAACCTAATAAATTAAGATTTTTGTCAGAATTAAGTTAGTAGTCAGAAAAGAATTTTGAAAAGTATGTTATTGAATAAATTTAAAGAAGTGCGAAAAATTATTGTCTTGAAAAACTAGAAAAAGATTGACATTTTTTATGTTTTCCGGATTATCCGCGTAATATTATTAAGAGTGCTAATAAAAGTACTCACCCCGAACGTTTCGCATCAAGTTTCATTGAGCGTGGTCACCGGGAAACTGCCTGAAGTTGTCAGTGTCGATCCACACTGCGCCGATTGTACCGGTGCGAAAAATCAGCAATATGCGAGCATATTTTAGATCATCCATCGGAACATCATTGGATTCACTTCGAGAAGACCGAAATCTTGGCCCGCGAACCTCACTACACGCCTCGGCTCGTTCGTGAGGCGATTGAAATTAAACGGCGACAAAATTTCAATCGCGACAACAGTTTCCAGCTTTCACGAACATGGGATCCCGTACTGAAAGCATCTCAACGGTCGATACGAAACAACATTTTCACGCCAAGCGACAAAGTGAGTGTAGTTTGTTTGGATTCCTCTTTGCAACATCAACAAATGCAACAACCGCAACAACGGCCTACGCACCGGTACAATCTGCGCAGTGTGGATCGACACTGACAACTTCAGGCAGTTTCCCGGTGACCACGCTCAATGAAACTTGATGCGAAACGTTCGGGGTGAGTACTTTTATTAGCACTCTTAATAATTTTATGCGGATAATCCGGAAAACATAAAAAATGTCAGTGAACAACCGCGAAAGCCTAAAAAGTCATAGAAAAAGATTATTTGTAATATATTCAGTGAAGAAAATTATGGTGTTGTAAAATTAGATAAGGACTGAAAAAAGTAAAAACACTTGTTTCACTTCCACATAATAGGAGTAGGAAAAATTTTTCCTACTCCTATTATGTGGAAGTGAAACAAGTGTTTTTACTTTTTTCAATATTAAATAACTTCCACCAGGAGTCTTTTGAAAGGAAACTTTCTGATAAATAGATAAGGACTGTTGAAAAAATAAACCTAATAAATTAAGATTTTTGTCAGAATTAAGTTAGTAGTTAGAAAAGAATTTTGAAAAGTATGTTATTGAACAAATTTAAAGAAGTGTGAAAAATTACTGTGTTGAGAAACTAGAAAAAGATTATTTGAATAATAAAACTAATTGTTTAACAAATTTGTTTTAACGAAAAATGGCGCAGCCGGTAGGATAGGGGAAGCGTCTTTTATACAAACGTAACAGCTTTAAAAGCCTCTATCCTACATCGTCAAAAAGGGGTACCTTTAAGCACTCCCGGGTAGCCAATAGCCCGTAGGAGTCGCCTCCAACGTTTCCACAAACTCGAACCTTCTCGAAAACCTTTCGAAAGGAAGCCGCACTTTTTCAAGCCAAGCTAGACGGATTCTCGCGCATACTCCCTTCTGAAGAAAATACTGAAAACAATTTAGAAACCACAACTGAGGAAAACCTCAGACAATCCCTACAAGACTCCCTGCGAGAAATCAACCTAAAACAGGGTGTGGGGACACATTATTCAATTAATTGTTTTAAAACTTTTCATATTACATTTATAACGTTTTAAGTTTAGGTTGCGTTCGAGCAATTTATATTCACAATTCACTTGTTGTTGAGTTAACAGAGTAGGCTAGAATTATTTTGTTTCTTTTCCATTTAAATTTAAGAAAAATATTCTGTAAAAAAGTCAGTCGAATTTGGGTCTTCAACCATTAAACATATCTTTGTAAAATTAACTAATAAAAATATTTCAATTAATTAAAATTAAAATTTGCTTATTTCTTTATTTAAGTCCTTGAAATAAAAGGCAACATTTTAAAGTCCTCTGGAGCTTATACTCTCGAGGCAAATATTAACAAATAAATAGGACGGATCGAAGATATAGGACGACATCCAGTTCTAAATTATTGAAGTGAGGACGCTGTATTAATACCCGGATAACACGGAAAAACAGCTATAACCCATAAGGGTCTAAATCGATTTCGCCCGACACCGACTCGAATCAGAACTCCACTTTGGCGACCGATTATGGAAAAATCGTAAAATTAACTGCGAAAATGGTGCAAATTTTTTCAGGTGAACCAGGCCCGCATCTCGGTTCAGAGTTGCAAACATTCCTGGGTTGCTGCCGCCAGGCCAAACAGTGTCTCTAAGAAGGGGAGCAAGACGCTTTCCTCAAGATCCTCGCCACAAGACTTCGTGGAGGAGCATATCAACTGTTAGCCTCGGATGTACCGACAACTTTCCAAGAAGTCGAAGCCAGATTAAACGCGGCATACCTTCCCAGAAAAACATACCAGGAACTGGTAAATAGGCTCATAACAGCTCACCAAAACCCCTGCGAAACGCTCACCGCCTTCACGGCAAGAGTAAAACAGTTGCTCGTCCTCTGTAAAGAGGCCGCACAAACCAAATACGCAGCTGCGGCCACCCTAGCTGTTACAACGCAGCTGGAGGATTTCGCGAAAAACGCAGTCCGCAGCGGGGTTAAGAATCCGCACCTATGCCAATATCTCCTTACCGCTACCGACGGCACGCTCGAGGGGCTGATTTATAAAGCACTCGACATGGAGAAACTACAGCAGGGCGCCCAGTTCACGCAAACCACAACAACCCAAGGCTTCCCTGCCCCGGTTGTTGTAGAACAAGGCAGATTTACGCCGGTCGCTATGGACCCAACTGCCAGAATACAGGCATTCCATAGAACCCCATATACACCTGCTCGCAATTTTCCACAGCAAACGTTATACAGACCACCGCCACCACAAAATTTCCGCCGACCGACTCCGCCATATACGACTCCTACTCAACGCTCGTCTCCCCTTCAAATCGACTATCGCCGCCAGGACCTCGACCAAATAAGGTCAAACATCACATGTAATTTTTGCCAGCGAAGAGATCACACTTACGCCGACTGTATGAAGCGTAAAAAGACACCCTTCTGCTCTAACTGCAAGATATATGGGCACGATGTTCGCGATTGTAGGAACAATCGCCAGGTTCCGGGCCCGATTAACCAGACAAGGCTTCCCGAACGACGGATTCAGGATCAGCAACCTTCCGCTGGTCCTCCAGTTTTTAACATAAAACTCAAATGCAAATTCTGCAACCGTCGCGGCCATTCCATAGAGGAATGCCGCCAAAAACAAAAATGGGATTCTAAGAGCCAAGGAAACGACGAGCAGTCGACCGGGGAGACCCCGGATCGACACTAAAAACTAACAACGTCAACAAAGTGTCACCTCAGCCGCCCGAACCCTGTATCTCTACAGTAAGCCTTCCATTGGATATTAGCCTGAGCGGCAATACCAAACTTATAGTAGATACTGGCGCTGAGGTTAGTATTGTAAAAAGGAAAGTAATTAAAAACCCCGAAGACATAGATACCAATGAAGCATATACTCTACAAACACCATTTGGTACCGAAAAGACGCTGGGAACATGCCAGGGCAATTTTACGTTAAAGAATAACATTCCCTGCAATTTTCAGGTAATAAAAAACCTACCCGGCCTTTCCGACGACGGCTTGTTGGGAAACGATTTCCTAGCAAAGAATTGTAACGTTGAGGGCCCGAATAAGGCATTGCGATTCCCTCGATAACCTGTGTTCTGAAAAAGTGGTCAAAATGAATACCCGAACAGATAACGCAGAGCCCAGAAAGGCCGATCTGACAATCTGTGGTACTCCAAAAGTTTCTCAAGAGGAGAACAATGACCGCCGAACACTGGAATGCGAGAAGAACAAACCGACTGAGAGTGATTTGACCTGCGAAATGAGGCAGCAACAAATACAGTTGAAAGAGCCTGTATGCATACCTGCTAGGTCACAGATCATAGTCGAGGTTCCCTTGCAGCTGCAGGAGGAGATGCTCTGTCAATCAAGAGAGATAGACCAAGGAGTCTTCCTGGCGAATGGCCTACTCCCCGCTGGCTTAAAAGCAGTGTCTGTTGGAGTTCTAGACACACAATTCACAAGTAGTTCTGACTACCATTAGTCTGCTTCTAGTCCCTGTCCACAACTACACCGTCGTCAACTGAAACAGGATTATGAGGAAATAAACAATCAGGAAACTCCAAAAAACGGAGAACGCGCTGAGAATGCTCACCTGAAAACCAGGAATCACGGTAACTCGAAACCACCAGCACCCACGCACAAAGGAAATATAAGGAAACACAGGAACCGAAGGAAAGGAAAACACAATAAAGCAAACGTCGACGGAGCTCACCTAGACAGAAGGAATTACGATGGCAAAAACCCATCAGCTCCCACGTCCTCTCAAAATGAAATTTCGGAACACGTCGACATTGGAAGCGAGCTCACCATAGGGACAGTATCTACAAAAGCTCCAAAATCATCCTCCACAGTAAGTAAACAACGACGAAAGAGCCTATTGGAAGACGAAAGCGAGTTCGTCTCAAATATGGCAATTTAGGGCGCTTCAGAAACCCCAACTCAATCGTCATTTAGTATTAAGAGTGATTTAAATAAGATAAACTGGGGTGAAAATAAATATAAAAATATTTCAGGTTTCCGTAAAATAAGTTAAAGTAAAAATAAAGGTAAAAATATTTCTAGCGCCGAAAAAATGGCCACTATACAGCATATTAAATATTTATTCCAGGAGTATGAAGGACAATAAGAACCAAGTAATAACCCGAGTCTCGCCAGATTAGACGAAGGGCTCAGTCTGGACGTAAATCTGAGCGCGGAGGAAAAACAAGCGATATCTCAACTCTGTTACGAGTATAACGATATCTTTTTCCTCAAAGGTGATCGGTTAACGTTCACAAACGCCATCACTCATGATATACCATTGGTGCAGGACCAAGCACCAATCAACCAGAAAATGTATCGCTTGCCAGAGACGCAGCGTAATGTAAGAAACGAACAGCTTCGCGAAATGCTAGAAAACGACATAGTGCAGCCAAGTAAAAGCCCTTGGAATTCACCTCTCCTAGTCGTCCCCAAGAAGACGGTACCAGACGGTGAAAAAAGGTGGCGCGTCGTCGTCGACTTTCGTAAATTAAACGAAACGACAATTGGTGACGCCTTTCCGTTACCTCGGATCGAGGATATTCTCGACGAACTAGGTCATTCTCGGTACTTTACCACCCTTGATCTCGCCAACGGCTATCACCAGGTGCTCGTCGATCCTCAAGATCGACCAAAAACCGCGTTTAGCACCAATTACGGCCACTATGAATTTAGGCGTATGCCATTTGGGCTCAAAGGAGCACCGGCACATTTCAACGCTTAATGAATTTCGTCCTAACAGGATAACAGGGCTTGGAATGTTTTGTCTACCTAGACGACATAGTCATCTACGGTAAAAATCTTGCGGACCACAATAATAAGCTCCGCAAAGTCTTCAATCGTTTGAGAGAGAACAACCTCAAACTGAAGCCCGAAAAGTGCCAGTTTCTGAGAAAAGAGATTGTTTATCTAGGCCACATGTGTTCCAGTGAAGGAGCACTTCCAGACCCCAGTAAAACGGCTTGCGTCCAAACTTTCCCAGTTCCCAGAACTGTACGCCAAGTTCAATCTTTTATTGGGCTTGCCAATTATTATCGAAAATTCATCCCCGACTTCTCCAAAATTTTGCGTCCTATAACGAATTTGCTCCGCAAGGATGTCAAATTCACATGGACCGAGAAGTGCCAGGGAGCATTCGAGAAAATCAAAACCTCAATAATTTCCCCTCCACTCCTTATATATCCCGATTTTTCGAAACCGTTCAATTTAACCACGGACGCCAGCAGCGAGGCATTAGGAGTCGTCCTATTGCAAGGAGAAGTAGGACACGACCAGCAAATTGCCTACGCCAGCCGTACACTGAACAAGGCGGAACGCAACTACTCAACTATTGAAAAAGAGTTGCTCGCCATAGTCTGTGCTACGCGTAACTTTAGATGTTACTTGCAAGGCCGAAAATTTACCGTCTATACAGACCATAAGCCTCTCAAAGGCGTCTTTAATGTTAAAGACCCCACTTCCCGTCTGGTGAGATTTCATCATAAACTTTCCGAATTCGATTATCAAATCGAATACAAACCAGGAAAGTACAATACGAATGCCGACGCGTTAAGCCGCATTCCACGGGAAGTCAGCGAAGACTCAAATGGCCAAAACATAATAGTAAAAGCGCAAGTCCACCATAAAATGAATTCGGACTCGGAGGATGAAATAACCTCCATTGGCAAAAATCGCCTAAAATGTAACGCTGTGACCCGGGATCAAGCGAAAAACGCTCAAATAGAGTCTAAAAGCCCCGAAATACGGGATCACACGCCTCACAAAAGCGAAATAATTCCAAATATAGAAGAGGTCACTACAAAAAACCCGCCAGATACTAATCCGCTAGTTAACGATAAACCTAAGCCCCCTGAAATAATCACAAGCCCCAAGGAGATACAAACGATATTACATGACTATCACGACTCTCCTTTTGGCGGCCATCAGGGCGTAAATAAAACATACAAGCAGATTCGAAGGAAGTACTGGTGGAGGCACATGATTAGCGATATCAAGAAATACGTTAAGCGTTGCTCAAAATGCCAAGAAATGAAGGCATCACCTCAGTATAAAATGCCGATGGTCATCACGGACATCGCAGAACAGCCCTTCGACAAAGTCTATCTCGACATTGTTGGTCCACTCGAGGAAACTGACTCCGGAAACAAGTACATCTTGACTTTCCAGGATAACCTCACTAAATTTGTCGATTGGTACGCCGTACCTAACGGGGAAGCCGTCACTGTAGCGCAAATCTTCTTTGACGAAATCTTCGCACGCTACCGCTTCCCCAAGCGAATAGTCACTGATCAAGGAAAAAACTTCCTTAGTGACCAGTTTAAAAAGGTATGTAAACTGCTACGGGTGAAGAAGTTACAAACTTCTGCCTACCACCCACAGTCAAACGGCGCACTTGAACGTGCACACAGGCCGTTAATCGAATACTTGCGTACCATAGTGGACGAGAATCCCAAATCATGGGATCAATATCTGCGAACCGCTGCATTCGTGTACAACAACAGTGTACACGAGGGGACGAAATTAACTCCCATGGACTGCCTCTACGGCTTCACAGCGGATGTTCCGTCAAATTTAAAACGAGACCCTGAACCCGTGTATAATCACGAGAGCTACTATCAGATCCTTCGATACAAGCTCCAAAGGTCTTATGCCACGGCACGTAAAAACCTGCTCGCTAGCAAACAACGGTCGAAATTATACTACGATAAAGCTGTTCGACCCTTGACATTTCACAAAGGTGACAAAGTCTTACTCAAGAGCGAAAGTCGAAAACATAAGCTCTCTCAAATCTAGGTATTACCATATTTGGTAATCGGTATACCATCTTCAGTGAATACAACCCTAAAAATGGGCAAGCGTAAGGTTACGGTTCACAACAATCGTCTTAAGCCATTCTATGAATAAATACCTCCGCGCATTCCATTGAATTTTTTTTTTCGCGGTGTGACGTGCTACCGCAATCTACGGACGAGATGAAGACCGTAACGCAAAGCCAGCAAAAAACCAAGAAAGGAAAAACGAAAAAGTGCTTCAACAACTCGGTCCAATCGGGTCCAAACCAACCTTAATTATAAATTTTTATTTCTTATAACCTTTTTACGTAATTTCAAATCACTTAACGTAAAAACTCCCACTTCACCTATTAAACGTGCTTAAAACTACGAAGCACCAAGCAACAGGACTTCACTATCTTTTAGCACAGCAACACATAATTAAAAGAACGACTTTTACCAAAAGAAAATTAATTTAAAAACCTCCATTAACCATATTCCTCTCCCCAGGTATGATACAAAACGCTATCATCCTCGGACTAATCATGTCCACTATGGGAAGTAGTACGTCGGAGATATATTCGGTGAACCCACTCAACAATACAGGAGTGTTATTCGAGGATTTAAGAAGCCTCATGGTTTACCACTCCACATGGAATATACTCACGGAGTTGGACCTGACCGAGTTTTTTTTTATACGATGTGGCCAAATCCAGGGAACAACCCTTTGATGCGTTAGCATGGAAGGGAATAAGGGTAAGGGAAGTGAGGAAACTTGAGTCTTGTTTTTGCATAGCTGCGAGCTAGACAACAAGTTGAACAATCAAACAACGATTGCGGAACGAGCTGAACACTACGTGCATCAACTGTGTGGAAACAACACGGTAGGAGACCTCTACGAACTTCAACAAAAACATATGCACGCGCTGATGGAAAACATCAAACAACGCACAAAGGTAATCAAACAAGCTGTTCCCAAATCTCGTAAAACGAGATCCATCTTTGACGGCATCGGAAACGCCATGCACTACCTTTTCGGTACCATGGATAGTGCCAATGAACGCGAAGTCTACAGTCGCCTGGATGAGTTGGAATCTAACCATCAGGTACTCCCTGATTTGGAGAAACAACAAATCAGTGCAGTCGAGACTGCGCTTAACATGATTCAAAGACCATTAAATTCACTGGTCGAAAGACAACGGCAAATAGCCTACCAAATGAGTGATTTGAATAATTTAACCGATAAAATCGTAGCAAGACAAATGAGGCAGGAAATAGTCTCTAGTCTGTTGCTACAAATGATAGAAATTGAGTTTCGACAGCAGACGCTACTGGATATAATAACCTCTAGCCGAAATAATCAAATCCACCCCTGATTCACTCCTTGAGATTTATCACAAGTCTCACTCCACGTGTTCAAACGCCCAGAATTGTCTATCAATTTTCCACCAAACGGCAGTATTACGGACACACCTGTTGCAAGAAAAATTGGTAATCAGAATTACATTACCAATCTTCACTCTTCCAAAAATGAAGCTGCAACGAATCAAGTGCTTCCCTATACATACGGAAGCAAATCATTCACTAGTCCCGGAAATAGAATATTCCCATATAGCGAGTCAACTTTCGACTCAGGAATTTCTATTACTTAAACCGGAGAACATGAAAGCATATCGGAAAGTCACTCGAGATGTCGAGGAAGACACGTACGCTGGTTTGTTAAATACACCGATAACAAAAGCAACACAAACGGATGAATGTGTGATCAAGTTGATCTTCAATCCCCTGGATGAAAACCCTAGGTGTTCGCTAAAAGTGCAAATACCCCCCAAGGACATTTTATTTAAATTAAATAGGCCAAATTCCTGGCTGTTTGCATTGAAGACAACCACCATTGTGCATATTACACGCACCCAACAATTGCTTACGCATCGCCTCTCTGGACAGGGAATCTTGGTCATTAACCAACCCTGCCACCTACAAATAGGACCACATACCCTATATTATGAGGCTGAAAATACACATCCACTGCTTTTCACGCAACCGGCATACTTTCCTAAAACAGACGAAACGGCAAAGGAATTAGATTCCTTCATGGCTAAATACGAGTATCACTCTAAGACAGAAGTACCACATACAAAGTTACTACTAGGTGACAACACTAAAGAAATGTTGCACGAGAGTACGCAAGCATTGGACCAAATACAGGCCAAAATACAGGAGTTAAATCTACACTCCCGGATTAAAACACTCTACATACTCTCAACAACTTCGTTGTCACTGTTCATCGTCATTTTCATGACAGCCAAATACGCCATACCGACATTGAAGGCATGGATTTCGCGGCGTAATCAAACGCCCATGCCCGAAATCCCCCTAGAAGAAGCCGTCTCAGACCTAAAAGAGCGGCCTCAACGGTCACAAACACTGCCCAGGGCACGATCCATACAACTGGTCTGAATAATAGATGCAAATAAATTTAAAGAAGTCTAATATAAAATTTAATAGACAACCCTAGAGTATTAAGAAACATAAAAATAAACATAAAACAATGTAAGTAGCAACAAAACGCGCCGTGGAGTACTACCACAATCGTCGGTCGAAAAATACCGAAGCGCAAGACAAGTACTAACCGCTTTACTCACCAAGGATAAAAATACTATAAAAAGAAAAAAATTACTAAGAAGTAAAGTAAAAATTTACGCGTTTAACTAACGTTGAGAAATTAGCTCACTTTCGTAGTTCACTAGAAGAAGGACCTTTACAGGTTATTGGAAATATTCGCCTTAGTGATAACGGATTTGAAGATGCCATGAAGCTTCTTAAAGGTCACTACAATAATTGTAGATTAATATTTCAAGGTTATATAAGGGAAATATTTGAGTTAAGGCCAATAGAAAAATCTTGTGTGGTACAACTAAGAGCCTTGATTGATTCTGCTAAATCGCACGTGCGAGCATTAGAGAGTATGGCCACCAAAGATCAAATAGCTGAGGGTTTACTGCTATAACTTATTTACAATAAATAAGATTCTGTCACGAGAGCCAGGTTAGGTTAGGTTAAAGTGGCTGCCTAAGAAGGCACACTTAGGCCTAAGAGGCCCTTTGTGCTACCACGTTGAGGCTTGAATTTAACAACTCCATAGAATTACCTAACGAATAAGAGGGTTGACATGTTGCCCCCTGTGCACCGAACCAGTTTCTTGTATCCAGTGGAACCAGTTCACGGGAAGTCAAAATAATTTTGACTGGATTGTGAAGGGTGTTCATCCTTAATTCGTCGTCGGCAACCAATTTGAACTCCTGATAAATCGATATCCGTGGAGCCTAGCTCCGTCAACTCTTCAAAGAAGGGGGAGCCCAAAAACCGGTTCCTACGGTTGGCTAGGGCCGGGCAGTTACCAAGGAGGTGAAGTATGGTTTCCTCTTCCTCTTCGTCGTGGCAACTCCTACAGAAGTCGTTTGAAGGCACGCCCAGCCTATCAGCGTGTCCACCCATGAGGCAGTGACCCGTGATTATGGCTACTGTACTGCTACTTATTTTGCGTCCGAGTAGGATGAGCCCTCTTGACCGCTTAGGGTCAAGCTTTGGCCATATATGTCGGGTAATCAGGCAGGTGCGTTCCTCTTCCTAGTTAGTGTAAGCAATCTTTAGAGCCTCCTGTGAGAGTTCCAGTTTGCATGTAGCTAGCGGTTTACCCGGCTAGTGGTTAATGTCCGAAAGAGGACGTGTGGTACCGTTTCTCGCTAGTTCGTCGGCCCTGCAATTGCCCGGAATATCACTATGTCCAGGCATCCAGATGAGCCGTACTTTCAGATGCTCAGCTATGTCATTTAGTGTTGAGCGACATGTTATAACCGTTTTGGAGGTTGTGCTGTGTATACTCCCGAAAGGGATTTAACAGCGGCCTTACTATCTGTGAAAATACATACGCTGTCTGTAGGTAGCGTTAGTTGATTCAGGCGGTCTGCAGCTACCTTTATAGCCATGATTTCTGATTTAAACACGCTGCAGTAGTCAGGTAGGTGGAATGAGACATCGAGGTCCAAATCTTCCGAGAATATTCCTCCACCCACTTTGCCTTCCAATTTGGAGCCGTCAGTGTAGAGATGCACTGAGTTCCCCCATTGGGAAGGACCTTTCTCCCATTCCGATCTGATGGGAAAGAAAGAATCGAATTTTGTTCCAAAGAAAGGCTTGTGCGAGATCTAGTCGATATTTCTGGCAGTTCTACTGTGCAATATTTTGGAGTGACCGAAGTCAGTTCGCTTCCAGGTCTGCATTGAGTTAAGGGGAGGTTCTCATCTAGCGCGCCAAAAAGTCGGTAAAGTTTCAGAATTTTTTTAAGAGCAATGACAAGACATAGGGCCATGATATTTGGCAGTATATTTTATTGTACATTGATCTATACGAAAACAATTTTTTTATGCAAAAAAAAAAACAAAATGGCGCCCGTTATACAGCTTCTTCAAAGGCATATTTTTTGAAAATTGTCCTGCTGTGTACAATCTAGGGGTCGCAGATTAGCCCGAAATCAAATATTGACAATATTATCGTAAACTACACTAAATTTGTCTCAGAAAGAGTGAACGACATTAAAAAAAAATTTAAAATTGGCGGAATGGCGCGATTTTGAAATTGAAGTGCCGTCTTCAACTTTTTTTTTCATAGTTTATTACTTAAAAAAAGGGGTTAATGTTACAATTTTCAAAATGTGCTCCACTCTTTCTATGAAGAAAGTTATTTACTTTAATATGCACGAAACTAGAAGTTGATTGGTTGAACCGTTTTTGAGTTATATTGTACACAAATTTGCAAAATCGTTAAAAAAAAAGTTTTGAGTTAATCTCGTTTGAAGTTTACATAACTTTTCATCGACAATTTTTTGAATATAAATGAAATGTTTGTTTTGGGATTTTTCGGCATTTTGATAAACAAAAACTAACACGCACGTGTAGCTTGTCGACTATTTACTGTGCCATCTTGGGACAATAAGTTTTTTATCTACGCCGAGCCCCGCGCCCGAGACTCGACACCGCGCGGCACAGGCTAAGAGCTCCCCGCTGCGATCATGACAACGCGACATTCAATGGGCTGTAGAATTCGTTCTACTGCTCGGATCAACAAAATATTTTAAAGATAAATTCTAGACATATTTAACATTAATAATATGAAAAAAAAAATTAAAATTTCAATAATCTAGATGAGAACCTCCGCTTAAACCTAATGGCGGCTGATGATGCGGTTTGCTTACCAAAGAGATCCAAGGGTAGAAGGAGGAGAATAGTGTTCAGGGCTTTAGAAGGTGTGGTTCTCAGGGCACCTGTTATCAACAGTGCTGCCGTCCTCTGAACTTTGTCACGAGAGCCAAGTGAGAGGAAGAGGCTGATCTCAAAATGCTTCCTTTTTGGAGTGCTTTCTCCGATTTTCTAGAAAAAAGAAGTCAAACGCTAGAGAATATTGATCAAGCAAAATCTAGTACATTTAAAATGTCCTCTAATAACTCCTATCATCGAAATCACTGAGCACAAAATCCGATAGCAAGAGCATCCTCCTACACTGCATCAAACAATCCTACACTTTGCAAGCTTTGTAACAACACAGAACATGATATCATTAAGTGTCAAATCTTTTTAATTTTAAATGCTTTAGACCGATACAACGAAGCTAGACATCTGAATTTGTGCATCAACTGCTTGAAACTAGGACATTCTGTTAAAAACTGTAAATCAAGTTGTTGCAGATACTGTAATAATAAACATCACACTATACTTCATCGCCATGCTGACAACAGCAACGTATCATCATATACTCCTACTACATCAGTGGCTCCTGACCTTAGTGCTTCTGTAACTCAAATATCTAATGTTCATACTCAAAATGCAACACGAAAGACTACTATAATAGAAACAAGTGAAAACTTATCCTCGTCTGATGTGCTACTAGCTACGGCTATTTTAAAAATAAGGGATAACACTGGTAGCTTTCACTTTTGCAGAGCTCTTTTAGATTCTGGATCTTCGCTTCATTTTATTTCCGAACATTTAGTACAAAAACTTCCTCTAAAGAAATCTAACGCTTATGTTAACATTTCTGGAATTGGGACAACACAAGCTACAGTCAGACACAAAACGCAAATAGTGATACGGTCACGCTCGTGTGATTTTCAGACTTCCATTGAAGCTCATATTCTTCCCAGAATAACAGGCGATCAACCGAACCGATCATTAAGAAACTTCAATTGGAAAATCCCTAATAATATATTTAAGGCTGATCCTGATTTTCAAATGCAACTTCCAGTAGACTTACTAATAGGAGCCAATCAATTGTATGAACTCTTATGTGTAGGACAAATACGTCTTGGAACAGGTCTGCCTATCCTTCAAAAAACACTGTTAGGCTGGGTTATAGCAGGAGGTCCGAAGTTATAAAAATCTTTTAATTGTCTCACCACTACAACAAATATGGAAAACGAACAGGAAGATTTTCAAATGCTCGTAAAACGATTCTGGGAGCTAGAGAAGTGCTCTCCGCTCAAAACTTCCGCTGAAAATAAATGTTTGAAACACTTTGCTGAAAATGTACAAAGAGACAAAACTGGAAGGCTTTGGGTAAGATTACCATTCGAAAAGGATCCAGGACTCTTTGGAAGCTCATTAGATACAGCGAAGAAAAGATTTTTTAGTCTGGAAAGCAAGCTTATAAAGAATTCCGAGCTTAAGCAGGAATATTCAAATTTTATAACCGAGTACATTAAATTGGGGCGCATGGAAAAGATACCCGCCTTGTCGCTCCCTAAAAGACATTACGTATTACCTCACCATTGTGTCTTCAAGTCTTCAAGCAATAGCACTAAATCGCGTGTAGTTTTTGATGCGTAATGCAAGACTACATCCGGTTACTCATTAAATGATGTTTTGATGGTAGGTCCAGTGGTGCAAGATGATCTACTCACAATTCTACTTCGATTTCGTTCTTATAAATACGCTTTGACAGCAGACATTACAAAAATGTACCGCCAGGTGAGACTGCACTTATCTGATAATAATTGGCAATGCATCATATGGCGGGATTCACCACAGGATCCACTAGACATTTATCGACTTCTCACTGTGACATATGGAACAGCTCCAGGTTCATTTTTGGCAACAGAAAGTATAAATCAACTTGCTTGTCCCTTAGGGTCATTAGTTGTAAGGCGTGATTTTTATGTAGACGATATGTTGACTGGTTCCAACGACTTATCTGAAGCTAAGATAATCCAGTCAGAAGTCATTGACTTACTACACTCAGGAGGATTTGAATTATCTAAATGGTGCTCAAACACGCCCGAACTTAAAGAATCATTCGATAATTCCACGCTGGAAAAATATTTTAGTTTATCCGGAGATAATGTAGTTAAAACTTTAGGCATGATATGTCAACCTCAAACTGACACTCTTCGATTTGAACATCAAACATCCAAGAAGTATCCACACACTACCAAATGAAGTATCTTATCAGCCATAAGCCGTTTATTTGATTCACTGGGCCTTTTGAACCCAATAATTGTGAAGGCTAAAATTATTCTGCAAAGGCTTTGGGCCATGAAACTTTCATGGGACGAGTCAGTACCACAAGATTTGTATCATGAATGGACGAAATTTTACTGCCAGCTTCGCCGTATTGATCAATTGAGACTTCCTCGATGTATTTGGTTCTCGCCTGGAAGAATTGAGATGCATTGCTTTGCTGATGCCAGCATGGCCGCTTATGGCGTCTGCGTATATGTTCGTTGCGTCAATGCTCACAAGGTAACTTGTAATTTATTAGCTGCGAGGTCGAGAGTGGCACCATTAAAAACAATCACCATACCAAGATTGGAACTTTGTGCGGCGCTGCTTGCATCTCAGCTCATCGCTAAAATCTATAATATATTTTCGAATCTTGCTGAAGCTGTATACTTCTGGTCCACCATTGTCCTTGCATGGATAGGTTCAAGCCCGTCCAAGTGGAGCATTTTTGTTAGTAATAGAGTCGCTCAAATACAAGATTTAACAAAGGATTTCACATCCGCAGAAAATCCCGCCGATATGATTAGTAGAGGTACCACACCAATGGAGTTAATGGAATCACCGTTATGGTTTAAAGGACCTAAGTTTCTACAATCTTTAGAGTAAAATTGGCTGGAGTTTCCTACCATGGCTGAAACTCTACCAGAGTTGAAAAAGGCTGCTGTATTTACTGCTCACATTACTACTAACTTCATCGAATCCTCTAAATTCATAAATTCATTTCGAAAACTAGTAAACATGGTGGCTTATATGCTTCGCTTTTGGAGTAATTCAAAAATTCCACCTGAACATTCTTGTGATCGGAAGCGCGGCTCACTTAAAGTGGAAGAATTTGATCATGCTCTTCGAGTTATTATTAAACTAATCCAAAAAGAAAACTTCAGTGAAGATTATTCTCGACTAGTGACACGAAAAACTTTAAAGCCCGGTAGTGCAATATAGTCTTTAGATCCGTTTATTGATGAAGATGGACTTATCCGTGTTGGCGGTCGGTTGCGTAATGCTAATCTCAGTTATGACGAAACACATCAGATTCTTCTCCCAAAATGTATCTTTTCGAAAACGCAACATAACATACTACCATTTTAAAAATTTACATGCCGGATCTGAAACGCTGCTGGCGATTGTTCGCACCAGATTTTGGCCCATTTGCGGAAAAAGCTTGGCCAAACAAATTGTTCGAAATTATGTTCGCTGTTTTCGAATACGTCCAAGAATAATTCAACAAATAATGGGACAACTTCCATGTTCCATCCTGTCGTGTTCAGTCTAGTTCAGCATTCTCGCACACTGGCATTGATTTTTGCGGCCTCTTTTACGTCAAGAATCCGGTTCGTAATCGCCCATAAAAGCATACATCTGCTTATTTATATGCTTCTCAGTGAAAGCAGTTCATCTAGACGTCGCTGTGGATTTAACTACAGGTGCATTTTTGCCTGTTTTAAGAAGGTTCATAGCAGGCGACCTGGTGTAGAGGTTATCTACTGAGATAACGCCACAAACTTCATTGGTGCATGCCGTGAACTAAACGAGCTTAAGGAAATCTTCATATCAGAGCAACAGAACAAGTTAATTTATGACATGTGTCTTAAGGATGCTGTTACGTGGAAATTTATTCCTCCACGCTCTCCTCACTTTGACGGAATATGGGAGGCAGCAATAAAGCAGGCGAAACTTCACCTTCGGAAGACAGTGGGTCTAAAATTTACTCCTTCGACGAACTTCAAACATTAACGTGTCAAATAGAAGCTGTGCTGAATTCAAGACACTAACACGCTAACACCACTTTCTGACGATCCAAATGACTTATTTATTCTTACACCGGGACATTTCATAACCGGCGGCCCAATGTCAACTGTTCCAGAGCCCGACTTCTCCAAAGCAAATATTAAAATTCTGTCTAGATGGCAATATATCCAAGCCAAGCTACACGTATTTTGGACAAAATGGCAAACTGCGGCTCCAAATATCAAGAAAGGAGATATGGTTTTAATTAAGGAGGACAAAACTCCGCCTCTCAAATGGCCATTAGGGCGTATCGAGGAAACCATTCAAGGGAGTGACGGACTTGTTAGAGTTGACTGCATACGGACAACGTCAGGGGTCGTTAAGAGGTCAATTACAAAAATCGCACCTCTGCCTATGGCGTCATCTTCTATCGTTAAAAGCAGCACTTCCAAGGGGGCCGGTGAATGTTAATATCATAAGCATTGGCAACACCTTCTATCAACAATACCCGAAAAGTCATTACATAAATTGTAAATATTTCTTCTCTTTTCTCTTGCTTTATAACAATATGCACATTGTTTCAATATATTACTGTATTCTCTCAAGTATTGCATTGCAACAAACTGTAAAATATTATCGTCAGATTATTAGCTCGTTAGACTTGTACAAAGCCACATCAATTGTTCAGTAATAAAGCTCAGTGACCGAAATTTCAATTTGTATTATTTGTTTCACCTTAAAAACTATTAAGGAATTAACAACTAAATAAATTTTAATTAACTTAGTTAAGTCATTAATCTAAGCAACCATTTTCAAAATTTTGAAATTTAGATACATGAATAGTTTTTCCTGAAACGCTTTAAAGGTTTGGTAAAGTTAAAAGTCGCGCATTGACATATCTAGGTACGATTCGTATTCTTAACTTTTACCCTCATTTTAGTTAAAATCCACTGCACATGAAATCGTTTGTTAAGCATCATCTTGTACGTTAGGTTTATAAGCTTTCATACATATAAAGACAAGTGTTCAAATAGTCAGGACACTTGAGCATAGTTATACCTATTTTAGGATTTGAGATATTAGTAGTAAAATCAAATTATAGTGGATCATAATCCATTCATTTCCCTCGTCCTCGTGAGTGACTTTCAATTTTAGTTATACGCTTAGCTTTCTCAAATACTCACAAGAACAAAGCAGCCATAAGAGAAAGAAGAGAAAGAAAGAAAAGTTGTCATCCTTTTCAAAATGAAATCGTAGATTCAAAAAAAAGGGGAAAAAGGATTACAAAAGATTCGACGGAACTGTTAATTTTGGTTGAATGAACTTTGAGACAAGCGAAAGATTATGATTTAATTTTAAATTCAATACTTAAACCACGAGATAGTATACATGACTTTAAAGAAGGGACTTTTTTGTAAACATTTGCTAACAATTTGAATAGCTCAACAAGCAACTATGAGGATTTTTTTTGCTGTTAATTTTTTTAAGCGACTTCCAGTCATGAATAGGTTGTGCACAACTTAGGCATAGGGTCGCGAGGCATGAAAGTAACGTAAAGATTGGTACGCGTTATATGACCAAGACACCCAGTACAGTATTATCTATGTTAATAAATTTGCTATTAGTTTTTCTCTCTTTCTTTGATTGCTAACGACATTCCTGCATTTAGGTCTTTGATTAAGGTAGGCTTTCTTATAGTATTTATAGTTTCCTTGAAGTTATATTAAACATAACAATTCAATATATGCTATTTTGATTAAGTTAGTAATCCTAGCTCTTCATTGAGGCGTATTAGTTATGTAAGTTAGATAGTGAT
Source organism: Leptarthrus brevirostris (assembly GCA_964036015.1). Lineage (NCBI taxonomy): Eukaryota > Metazoa > Arthropoda > Insecta > Diptera > Asilidae > Leptarthrus > Leptarthrus brevirostris. The sequence goes on along the minus strand of OZ038371.1, from coordinate 99,267,637 downwards.
GGATAAATGTATTGAGATAGAGTCTTAATAAGATTTAATATATTACTTATATTTAATATGAAGTGAATTTCTTAGTTTAATTTCAGGAATCCCCATGGCGCTTCTTCTCTCTTGTCTCCCCTCCCCCATCCCTTCTCCCTCTTTCCTCATGAAAGGTTTGTTTAAATTAATTTTGTTTGTTTTCAGCACTACTTTTAGGTTGGGCCTGCATCCTATCCAGATGCAGGGTAGGTGTGGGTTAGTGACTGAACCATTACATAGGGGGTAGCCTTTCTTTTGTGTAGTAGAATTTCTAATTTAGTCGCTCTGATGATGTGATAGATCACGAAACGCGTTAGCGAGTTTATTGTAATTAACTGAAAATTAAATAAATGTGGAAAATTTAAAAAGCAAGTGTGTTTTAAGAACCCTAAAATGAATTATAAAAACATTTTCCACCAAGTGCCGAGTAAAAGCTCGATTAACTACATAAAACTGTAGCTTTTTCCTCGTCAGTCCAGAAATTTACTGCCGCTGCTGTCTCGAATTGTAGTCTGTATGTCTGCCAGGGAGTTTGACCATCAAAAGCTGGAGGATAAAGTTTCTTTTTTACAGTCACATCCGTCGATAAACTCGTCGTTTGCCGCTTCTTGACAACCTCTACTTCATTTCTATTTGCGTCCACTTCATCTTTCACCTGTTCTTTCAGTTTCTTCTCTATATCCGAATTAAGTTCTCCTATTTTCTTTTCCATATGGGATTCGAGATTTAACTTCATAGAGCTTTCAATGTCTTCCAGTTTCTTCTCCACGGTGGCTTCTAGGTTTTCAAACTGCTTTTGCACAAACATTTCTATTTCAGCTTTTACTTCTTCATCGCAAGCTTTAAGTTTCGCTACTGATGACTTTTGTTCTTCCAGCGATGCCTTTACCTCAGTTACGGACGCTTCCATCGTCGCTTTCAACTCTGCCGTTGATGATTTCTGTTCGTCCATCGATGCTTTTAACTCATTTACGGAACCTTCCAGTGACGATTTCAACTCGGCTGATGATGTTTTCTGTTCTTACATTGATGAGTTAAGTTTCAACAGAGCATTGAAAAGATCTGTCATGCTTGGAGTAATTTCTTCTTCTAGGTTGACGTCAAAAACAAAAGTCTCTGGATCTTTCCCTCTTTTTCCAAGGCTTCTTGTAATAAGGCTACCAGGGCATTTTAATATCCATTCGAAGGTAGGGAACGTTTACTTAATTCCCCCTTCAAGTCCTTCAATTTGCGACCCATATTTGGATTATTCACTGCACTATTTCAGTTTAGTTTCACAGTCACACTTTTTTTCTAAATTCTCTCTTCTTTTATTTTTTTATTTTTTTCTTAATTAATCCCACTTCTGACACCAATTATAATATAAATGGGGCTCTTTGAGCTCGACGGTGTTATGTGCTTTCCGCGAAGCGCATAAATTATGCTAGCTCAATGGAGAAAGGGGTGAATATGATATGATATGATCCACGAACTCTTTTCTACCAGTCGAAAATGTCACCAAAACAAAAATATAAATAAAAGAAAGAGGCTTCCACTTTCACTTAAATTTTATTGCCGCAGAACAAAAATTTCACTACTTCTATAACTTTATCCTCTAGGGCGCGCATAAACCAGAATAAAACAAAACAACTCGAAAATAAACAAATCAACCTTCTACGCGCGTTATCAGCATTTGTCACACAAAAAAAAGGAAATCAAACGAAAACAAATATTGAATGAAGATAAAACAAAATCAAACTTAACTTTTATCCTTTCCTTCTTCTCTCATTCGATCCCTGCACTTCAGCTACAGCCTCCTTTTGGGTCCTCACGAACTTCAGTTTTCCCTTTTCCAGCTGCCTCAAAATTCTTGAACTTCACTATTGCACTTCAAACTTTTTTTTAACGTTTTCTCCTTGAAAGTTTTACCACTGGACTGACCGCTTCACCTACCAAAGCAGTTGGTTATATAGACAGTTGACCCCTATTATGTCCTTTTCCGCAAAATCTCCATCTTTTCTTTCTAATCGGTTGACATTTTTCTGAATCGGTTCATTTTATAAATATTAAATTCGATATTTTTGGTTTAATTTTCTCTTTACGAGAAAATTAAACCAAGATTTTTTTTTTTTTTCTGCATATCAGAAAAATTCTTTTCGCCTTCATAACTTTTAATTTTCCTTGAAAAGTTTTTGTTGACATTTCGTTTCACGTGTTTTGAAACTTTTAAATGCAGATTTATTTTTCTCCGAATTTATAACCAACATATGCTTTGGGTTACAGACAATCCAGACATATCGCTTATTTTATCCGGCAATTAAAGTTAGTGACAATTTTTCCGCTTTCGTCTCGGTGAGGTTAAGTATTGTGTTTTGTGTGTCTTTTGTTTCAATCAGAAGGAGATTCAAAAAGGTAAGTTTTTCCAAATATGTTCAGTTACTTTATAAATGTGTCAAATGCTAACCGCCACTTATTTTCAGTTATTTAGAAGCAAAACACCCTATGCGAAAGCCCGTTGGATTTTACATCTTTTCTACCACAAGTACGTATCTTAAAACTAGTTTTGTTTCATTCCCTATAGTCTATAGTATAATTCATTATCTTATCTATTTAATTTCAAATTGCAGTAACATAATTCATATTAGCTTTAACTTCATTTTCCTTAACCTAATCCTCAATTTCAACAAGTTGTCTCACTAATTGTATAACTTAACTTAAAATAAACCTACCCTACCTTACAATATATAATATAATTCAATATATACTTTCTTATTTAATTCCTAACTTATAATAATAACTTCAACTTCATTTTCCTTAATCTAATAATCCTTAATTTCCACTACTTATCCCACTAAATGTCTAACTTACTTAAAATAATCCCCTACCAATTCAAATCTTTATACTAATGTCCCTAACTTATTACATTGAAATGAAATAAAATTAAATATAATTTACTGATCTTTCTGTAAGCACTTGGTGAAACATATTACTACTCATTTTCGGATAAATATTAAAAAACACTTGTTAACTATTGTTCGAATAGAGCTGGACAAAGTAACGGACTTTTATTTTTAAAATCTATTTGATCGTTCAACAAAGAACAACCACCCTGCTTAGCTTTTCTTATCTCATACTTTATGAGATCTCATACTTTATGAGATAAGAAAAGCTAAGCAGGGTGGTTGTTCTTTGTTGAACGATCAAATAGATTTTAAAAATAACAGTCCGTTACTTTGTCCAGCTCTATTCGAACAATAGTTTAGCGTTTTTAAACTTGCGCTTTTCTCATACTTTATGAGATAAGAAAAGCTAAGCAGGGTGGTTGTTCTTTGTTGAACGATCAAATAGATTTTAAAAATAAAAGTCCGTTACTTTGTCCAGCTCTATTCGAACAATAGTTTAGCGTTTTTAAACTTGAGCTTTTCAGTCGTTGCCCTGATGATGTCCTAACAAGACGAAACGCGTCGGCTCTCGATTTATTAATCAATATAATCGATTAATAAAGATATAAATTGTGAAACTTAACAAGTGTTTTTTAATATTTATCCGAAAATAAAATTAAGCTAATCTTATTCTATCTTTCCAGGCTTATTCTATCTTCCCGTCGGCACTTTAATCACATGGACATATCGTCGCCAATCGATCCGGTAAGTTATTAATTTGACTTCGACTTTTCTATAAATTTATCCGTTTACTTCGTTACAGCTCATCATTCGTGTCTTCGTATGTCTACCAAATAATTTCATTGCAGATTTGATAAATTTTAGTTTCCGGAAAGTGTCATCAAAGTTGGAATTTCCTTAAACTAAGGTTCGCTATCCCCTTTGACCCAGGATTTGTGTTCCCCTCAGGTTAGTACCACAATAAAAGTTCATTTCTGTAATAAAGAAAAAATCTTTGCAGCTTCCCACTTATATACTCAGAGGACAGACACAGGTAACATGAAATAATAGTTTGATTTCCTTCCTAACTACTCTATTTTCAGACTGCAGCATGGCGATCGCGTATGCAAGCGTAACAACGGATTATTTAAGACACTTAATTACAGTCACAAATGTTTACAATTTTTATTCACTTTATCGATTAATTCTATACACAATTTTTTTGACAATAGTTCTTTACAATATACCGTTTCACTTTACTTATTTACACTTATTGCTTCACGGGTTAAAATACAACTAACTCACTAGGCTGCTACTCAGCTCTATTTATACTACTTAGCTTAATACTAGAAAGTTCAACAACTTAGTTCTCGCAATTTCCGTTACTCATTTTCACCACACCAAGTCACCACAGGTTCTAGTCGGCCTTGACTTCATACGGCATCTGACGTTTTCCTGGTTTCCGAAATTCAGGACATGCGCATTGCACAACTTGGTTTCGTTTTCATCACGTAGCCTTTGCCAGACTACAGTGCATGTTACAATATATGTATATATATATTTATATATATATATATATATATATATATATATATATATATCTATATATATTGATATACGTATATTAGACCACCCATGAAATGTATGGAAAGTACAAAAGTGTGGTTTTTTGCTCCATATAGATTTTTTTTGTAGATCATGCGGAAAAAATAAGATTAGCAAAAAAAAAATAAGTTAGTTAGTGGAAGAAAAACCCTTGCGGTATTCAAATAAAGGCGAAAAATGGCTAAGACTCATTGATTACTGAACTAAAGTATAAAACAAATTCTGGAGACTGGTCTAAGGGATATTTATATAAAGAATCGAAAGACAAATAGTTTATCTATACAAACTTTTGGTGTACGAATGATATTTCATAGTGTGCTAGTTTAGAAAATTCAATTTGCCTTGAAAATTTTAGTAAATTTTTTGAAAAAAACTTTTTTTTTGGTATTTTGATGCTGTTTTGAAATCTACATTTAATGCTCTACAAATTATGCATTTTCCAGAGAATTAACGGTCACAAACTATAACATCATGGAATATCATTCGTACCTCAAAAGTTTGTATGTTTGTCTTTCGATTCTCTATAAAAATATCCCTTAGACCAGCCTCCAGCACTTTGTTCGGAACATTTATATTTCATTTTAGTAATCAATGATTTTTCCTAGCCTTTTCCTTTTTTCTTCTTTGTGTCGTTTTGCAGGGGCTCAATAATTGGATCATTGCTACTGAGGCTTTTTAGAATTTATTTTACTGAAGCCATCAAAAATTCAATTCAAATAAAAATTCCCTGATAAGAGTTGACAAGCAGGAATTTTACTGTAGTCGAAATACAGCGTCAAAGCTGTTGACCACATTTTCAGATAAGAGACGCACTTGCCTTGCCTATACGTGAATGTAAAATTCTATTCTGATAACGGCCGCAATGATCATGCTAATTTCTTTTTCCTATCTAAAGTTCAAAGTAGCTACTTCGTTTTTGGGACAATCAACTCTTATCAGGAAATTAAGTAACAGAGACTAGACGTTTATTACTTATCTAGGGATTTATGCAAAGCGGTGCATGTTATTCTTGAAACCATTTTTTCCATGTTTGGGTTTTCTACAGAGATGTAAGAAATATTTCACCCCACCTGAATTAGCGCTGATCTACAAGTCCCACATTAGGCCTAGACTTGAATATAACTCCCATATTTGGGCAGGGGCCGGACACACCGCACTGTCCGCGTTAGACAAAGTCCAGCGTAAAGCTGTTAAGCTTATTGACGATCCCTCAATCTCTGAGGGTCTTGACTCTCTGGAGCATCGACGGAATGTCGGTTGTCTCTCACTCTTCTATCGTTATTTCCATGGCCGTTGTTCTAACGAAATTGCTAGCCTGATTCCTTGTAGACTCATGACAACGCGCGATACAAGATCAACAAGTCGCTCCCACCCCTATACTCTCCAGGTCAAATTTGGACGTACCGTCAAATTTCGGGAATCTTTTCTAAGCAGAACAACACGAATGTGGAACAGTTTACCATCTTCTGTTTTTCCCTCTTCTTATCAGCCTGAAACTTTCAAACGGGGCGTACATCGACACCTCCTTCACCCAAACTCCTAACCCATTTCCCTCATCCTTAATTCCTTTCCTGCCAAGGCTGTGCTTAAGCATCATAGGGCATCTCCTGAGCTTTGGCATCATCATATATATATAAAAAAAAATTACAGAAATCGTTTTGACTAGTCCTCAATAGTGTTATTTTGACTGGTTCTCAATGCTTAGATAATCAAATGACGTAAACGGTGTAATGACGTACTTAGTTAGACTGTTAGTTTCATAAACACGAAATTATTTCATAATATGACCCCGTCTATATTTAGTTCTGAAAAAGAAATTGCATGATAATATTTTAAAGTTCGAGGTTACCACAGCACAAAACATTTACAACTGGGCCATTCAACTCTTATCAACAAATTTTTGTACTGAAGAACCCAGTCCATATGTTTACTACTTATTAGCGAATTTTTATGCTAAAACGAATCGAGCCAGATATTTATTAATTATTTATCAACGAATATACGCAAGATTGCGAATGCTAGTTTTAAATCGCTTTTTTGACAAGTTACAGAAGTTTTCCAGATATGACGTTACCTTCTAATTCAATAAGTCAATTAGTCTATTTTTAGCTCGCCTCTGCTTGTATCCATACATATGCAAAATAAAGTAAAAAAAAATTTTGTCAGAAGCAAAACCGCCTTCAAATATACAATTCCCTAACCATCCTCAAGAATACAATTCTATTACCTCCCGATTCATTGACCCCAAATAAGAGCCATAGCGTAATCATTAAGCAATCCAACACTCCTCATAGTAAAAGCTCTCCCATTTATCCCAGCCCCCGACATCGCTATCACATTCTTAATTTCAACCAAGCTCTTATCAGTCACAACTCGACTTCACGCAGACTGCAGCTGTATAGCAAAAACAACTTAACCAGAAAAGTGCTGCTTTTCGCAACTTCTCCATTCGATTATCAGTAATAAGTTACAGCAAATGCTCTCAGCCAATCAGAGAGCTGTCTGTAGTGACCTAATATCCGTGATCCAGGTCCAGTACGAGGTTCAGGTCCTATCGTTATCATTATTGCAACCCATCCTAATCTTTACGAAAGCGCCGTCGCAACCATTCCCCTATCTAGATTCATTTTCTTATCTCTATCCAGGGCCAGATCGATGTCCCATATTTATCATTATTGCAACTCATTCTTATCTATTTTAACGCGCCGCCGCCAAAACAAAACAATCTCCAAAATTGCCCTTCGGAATCGCGCAACTATTCCCTTATCTCGATCCATTTTCTTATCTCCAAAAATTTTTATGGGTTTTCTGGCTCAGCAATAATGTGGAAAAATGTCACGTTATACCGCGATTTCCCTAACAATTTAATGACTTTTAATGTGCACATTTCACATTTGCCCCAGAAACCCCATACATATAATGTAGTTTGTTCATTACCAGTGTCAGTGCCTTACAATTTTTGTGGCAAGTTATTGCTATTGCTACAATTCGCAGCTGGTTTAATTATTTTAATTTTTTTGTGAATTTCACACAAACAATCAGGAAATTTTCCAGCCGCTATTAATAAAAGAATCAAATATCTAACTACTAAAGTATACAGCTGTATACTGTTAAAACTTCTTCAGGTATTTTTAGTTACAATTAAAGTCAAATGCATCGAATCTATTTTATTTACAAAAAGTCCATCATAAACGTTTTTATCAGCTTGAATTTGTATAATTAGTTTTTCAATCACTTTCAGATAAAGCTAGTAAATACCAAACTCTGCGTCTGAATTAAGAAAATTTAGTGACAATTTTTCGTACGACAAAGACAGGTGTGTAGAAAATATTTCAGTTCGAAAGTACATTGCAGAATAAGGTGCAGTTAGATTATATATTTTTAAAGATTCAAATAATAAGTGAAATCAGATGAATATTCAGTGTAGATTGTTGTATGATATAGTTATATTTATAAGTTAAAAACTTACAAAGAAAAGGTATTCTGTTAAATTAATTGTATTTAATCATTTACGTAATACTTAAAGTTAAAAGCTTTGCTGTGTGTAGTTATCCCTTTCGTATTTTTAATACTAAGCACTAAGCAAAAGATCATTAAAGTTTTTGACGGGGTCTGGTAAAATATCAATAATATCTTATGTTCATATTAATGCAAATCTGTTAGTGTTTTCGGTAATTCACATCATGCTAACTTTATGATCCGTATTAGATAAAAGTGAACTGGCTTATAATAAAAAGTAAAGTAAAAGGTTTTAGTTATTAATCAGGTACAGTGAACACTTAGAGCTAACATAACAAAATCACGGACATATGATTAGAGACAACCAATCCTTCATATTTTATGTGGTGAGCTAGATTACGATTTATTTCTTTGCTAATATTCTTGAACAGTTTTCAAATGTAAATAACAATAATAAAATTAGACGTAACGAAAAAAATATTAATTCGGTTTATTCAGATTCGTAAGTAGGAGTCTACAAAAGCCCATAATCAGCTATACAATCAGAGGGAGGAAAATATGGTTTTAATTTGGAGGCTTGTGTAATAAATTGGAAATCCGTTGGTTTTTAATAGTTCTTGGTATCGTCTGGGTATACTTGAGATTATGGCCGTATTAAGCCTTCTGAAGAAGTTTTAAAGTCCTTGGTTTTAAAGGAAATTAAGAAATGTTGACCAACTCAACAGTGTATAGTGGGGTAATAAACAAATAATTTTTAAGTTAAAACTCACAGCTGCATTTCAGGATCGAGTGATTTATTATTTCTTTGCAATAACAAACACCCTTGAATTATTAACTCAAATTAAGCTAATATGGAATAGTTAACTAGTTTAAAATTAGTTTAAAAACAAAACGGATAAAAAATCTATAAAATCAACATAAAAACTAATAAAAAGAAAAAAATACTAAAATCAGTATTAAGCAAAGTTTTGCCATAAGAACAATTTCGAACAATTTATATTCTTAATTTCACCATATGAAACTAAACCAATTTGGTTTACAGTACTTAAAAAAACTTAAGTTATTTGGAGAAAAGTGGATAGGTAAACTTTTGTTGCCTTTTTCTTGGCGAAATCAAAAATTATGTCTGTATAGTCAGTCCATTTTCATCATTATATTAAGTTTTATCTTTTCAAAAAGACCTTTCCGTTGAACAATTGTTTACAAAGAGGACATTGAACAATTGTTTACAAAGTACATTTATACTGCAATTTCCGTATTTGGAAAAGTACACTGGAATCAGAAAGAGGTAAAACACAATTTTTTGGAACAACTTTCGCCACATTCCTCCATGTGTTTTTTACAATTTCAGCGAAGTGAAATCCAAAATGATTATTAATAACTTCATAGGCTTTCAAACTGGTATACAGGCACTCAGTTGAAGAGTTTATAACGGGCCGAAACCAAGATGTCTAAAGTTAGCAGAGCAAAATGGGCAGAACCAAAATTTTAATACAAAAAATTAAAAGGCTCATTAAAGGCTAATTAAGTGCCCAACTGTCGATTTAAGTGCTCTTATATTTTTTTTTAAAAACCATGTTCTGCTAACTTTTGAAAAAGTTAGCAGAGCATACAGTTCAAATCAGAACAAAATGGGCAGAACCAAGATTTTAATACAAAAAATTAAAAGGCTCATTAAAGGCTAATTTGCATAATTGGCATAATTTGCCAATCCCTCAAAAGAAGGCTCGTGTCGATTGGTGCAAAGAAATGTTTAAGAAATTCAATCGCGGTGCTTCAAAGGACATCAATAAGATCGTGACATTCGACGAATCATGGATCTATGCATAGGAACGCGAAACTAAGCAACCATCGACTGTATGGGTCTTGGGTCTTTCAAGACGATTCAAATCTAACAAAAGTTGTTCGCGCACGAATCACTTTGAAGCAAATGCTCACCCGTTTTTTCGGAATAAGTTTACGTGTCGCCACCGTGCCATTACAGCAACGTAGAACGGCCAATTCTGAATGGCACATCAACATTTGTTTGCCAGAAGTGTTCGCAAAAATAAGGGAAACCAATCGCAGAAGACGAATTATATTCCACCACGACAATGCAAGCACTCACACATCGGCTTAAACAAGTGAATTTCTGAGCATTCAAAACACCACTTATTTATTTTTACTTGTCTATCTCAAAACTTAAGTAGGAACCCTCGTATAATCATTAAATTTTCGTAGTTTTACACATTTTAAGTTGGAATGTTGTGCAAGACAGGGAATTTTTGTATCAAAATTAAAAATTAATTACTACCTCTGTACCACAATAATTGAGCTATAACTCTTTGTTAAAAATTCAAAAATAAGTGAGCCATTTGTTTAAGTATATTAATGGTACTTCATTATGTCAAAATTCAGGAGTTACATAATTACAAATTAAATTTTTTGATTAATATTACAAGTATTACGATTAAAGATATCTTTTGCGATATTAAAAGCATCCGCATTGCAGCGAATTCTAATTAGTAGTTAGTAAGTTATTTAACTCAAGAACACACGATAATTACTTCCAACTTCAGAGGCCTCGATCCATATTGAAATGAAAAACATATTTATCGCATTCCACGACATCACGTGCTTCACAATTAAATAATTTGAGCCAGGAATAGGAATTGCTCACTTAATGTAGGACGGAGGGAGTAATAAATAAGGAATTAATTCCTTGTGCAGTTTATAAAACAAAACAAAAGTGAGAACTTGAGATATCCCAGTTCCCAGGTTTTAATATAAATTCTATATTTCCATATTATAACAGTAAATATATGTATGCAATATGCATTTAGTAAACGTCGACAATATGTTCACATGAGTGCATATTTCAAGAGAGCTTCTTATCCTCTTCTGAGCAATTGCTTACTGCAAAATAAGCACAAAACAGGGTGCTTCTGTCTGCGGACACGAAATGCTAAAAAGTAAATGAAGTTAAGGAAGTGCTTCGAGCTTCCAAGAAAGCGCTTTGTTATGGCTTTATGCCACATTTACACGAATGACAAAAAGTCTCAATAATTATTACTTCATGTGACTGGGTAGTAACTTACCATTTAGACGACGTAAACTAATGACAAATAATTACTGACTGGGAGCTTCGTCAGTACGTTTCATTACTTTATGGCGAATTTTAATGAATGACAGATAGTGATGAGTGATATTGTGACAAAATTATTTGGGTAATGACAAAAAATAGTTTTTTAAAAAAAAGTTGAACCGACTTCACAAAAAGCGCTAAAAAGTATAAAATAATTTTTAATTTTATATCTATTACGACATTTTGAAGTCGGTGCAAATCAAACAAACCAAACAACTACAACAAAAATATTTAATCGTCATTTCTTATGATCCCGTAAGCTGAAACGTTCAGGTAGTATTATGTATTATTTTCTCAATTGTGGTACTGTAGTTGTTTTATTTGTTTAATTTGCACCGACTTCAAAATGTCGTAATAGATATAAAATTAAAAATTATTTTATACTTTTTAGCGCTTTTTGTGAAGTCGGTTCAACTTTTTTTAAAAAAACTATTTTATTTTTCACTTTTTAGTGTCTTCGACTCTATACAACGAAGGAAGAACCATCCAAATCGCTCCACGCGTTAAAAGTTAGTTTTAACCCCTACCCCACCACCATTCCACTAAACTTTTTTTCTCATGGTATCAATCAAGGAACATACTCTACCGAACAGAAAAGAAATCATCGAAATCGGTCCACGCGTTACGAAGTTATTACCCCTCCCCCTCCCCCACCACCGCCATAGGACCAAATTATTCTCCTATTAGCAATGGGGGATCACACTCTATACAACAGCAAAAGAACTATCCAAATCGGTCCACGCGTTACAAAGTTAGGTTCTACCCCCCTTTTCCCACCCCAACCACACCAGAAATTTTTTTTCTCGTGGTATCAACCAGTGAGCATACTCTACCTAAAAGAAAAAGAATTATCCAAATCGGTCCACGCGTTACGAAATTACACTACTCTTCTCCCCACCCAACCTCCCACCATGGACCAAATTATTCTTCTATTAACAATAGGTGATCACACTCTATACAACAGCAAAAGAACTATCCAAATCGGTCCACGTGTTACAAAGTTAGGTTCCACCCTCCCCTCTCCAACTCCCCCACCCCACCAACAATTGTTTTCTCGTAGTATCAACCAAGGATCATATTCTACCCAATAGAAAAATAATTATCCAAATCGGTTCACGCGTTACGAAGTTAGACTACCCCTCCCCCACCCCCACCTTTCACCCTAGCTCCAAATTATTCCCCTATTAGCAATGGGGGATCATACTCTATACAACAGAAAAAGAACCATCAAAATCGGACCTCGCGTTACAAAATTAGGTTCAACCCCCCCCAACCCAACAAAATTTTTTTCTCGTGGTATCAACCACGGAACATACTCTACCCAACAGAAAGAGAATTATCCAAATCGGTCCACGCGTTACAAAGTTATACTACCCCTCCCCCACCCTATTCTAAATTTTTTTCTCCTATTAGCAAATGGGGGATCATACTTTGTACAACAAAAAAAGAACCATCCAAATCGGACCACGCGTTACAAAGTTAGGTTTCACCCCCACCCCCCAAATTTCTTGGGAATGTCTTCTGGAGATTTTAATTTCTTGCTTGAAAGAATCGCGCCACTAATCCAAATGCAGGACACAAACATGTGGGAATCAATATGCGCAGGAGAACGTCTTACGATTACGCTTCGATTTCTTGCGAGTAATGATAGCTAAGGCAGTTTGATGTTTTTATTCCAGAGATCAAAATCATTTATTTCCAACACTGTTCCTGAAGTTTGAGCAGCAATACACTCTGCATTGAAGGAGGAATACCTAAAGCTAAAGTAAAAAAAATTAAAATTAAAATTAAAATTAAAATTAAATTTAAAATTTAATTAAAAAATTTAAAAGTAACAATAAAATGAGCTTCGTTGTACTCGTATCTGTCCAATTGGCAATATAAACATATTGTAACGCAAATGGGGCTCTTCGGGCTCGACGGATTAATTAAGACACTTATTTACAGTCACAAATGTTCACAATTTTATTAGTCTTAGTCCAGTTATCACTTCACGGGTTAAAATACAACTGTTTCACTACGCTTCTACTCAGCCCTATTTATACTACTTAGCTTAATTCTAGAAAGTGCAGCAACTTAGTTCTAACAATTTCCGTTATTCACTACACTAATTCACCAAAAGTTCTAGTCGGCCTTGACTTTATACGGCATCTGACGTTTTTCTAGTTTCCGAAATTCGGGACTTGCGCATTGTACAACTTGATTTCGTTTTCATCACGTAGCCTATGCGAGACCACAGTGCATGTTACACTGCCCCTCCTCTTAGCACTGTTCACCCCGAACAGTTGTATTTCCTTGGTATGGCTTTAAGCGGTCAATGTGCACGATATTCTCTTTGTCTCTCGGTCCCCGTTGTATCCTGTACACTACATCGTTGATGCGCATAAGGATCTTGTATGGTCCTTCCCACTGCTGTTGAAGCTTCGGTGATTTTCCTTTTCGTCGCCGAGGGTTAAATAGCCAGACGAGGTCTCCTTCCCTGAATCCGCTAGAATTAGCTCTGATGTCGAATCGTGTTTTCATTCTGTCGCTGGATGTCTTGAGGTTCTTTCTTGCCAGTTGATGGATTTCTGCGAGACGCTTCCGAAGTATGATTATGTATTCTTCTGTGGATTCAGCATCCTTTTCAAGTGTTCCGAACTTCAAATCACTGGGCAGTCGAATCTGTCTTCCAAACACAATTTTAGATGGTGTCTGTCCTGTTGAGTTATGGACGGCTGTTCGATAAGATAGTAAAAATATCGGAATGTAGCTATCCGAATCCCGTTGATGCTAATCTACTACTTTTCTGAGATGTTCGACCACTGTTCTATTTAACCGCTCAACCATCCCGTCAGACTTTCTTATTCCAAGAATATCGCAAACCTTCTGGAATACTTGAGATTCAAAGCTTCGTCCTTGGTCAGAATGAAGCTCATTGGGGCCGCCAAATCTGCATATCCAGTTTGTTACTAACTCCTCTGCCACTATCTTTGTTTCTTGATTTGGTATTGCATATTCTTCTGGCCATTTACTGAAGTAATCCATTACCACTAGAATGTATCGGTTGCCTCGATCTGACTCAGGAAATGGTCCGGCAACGTCAATCGCAATTCTCTCGAAAGGTGCGCCAACGTTGTATTGCTGCATCGCTCTCCTTGTTTTGATGTGAGATTCTTTGCTACAGGCACAAACGGTACATCTTCGACACCAGTCTTCCACATCCTCCCGCATATGTAACCAGTAGAATTGTTCTCTTAATTTCTTCAAAGTCTTATTGACATCAAGATGTCCTCCCGAAGCAACGTTATGGAATTCCTCCAGCACCTCCCTTATTTTGTTCCAGGGAACCAATACCTGCATCCGGCATGATGACTCGTCAGTACCCAGCGCCAAGTAGTTCTTCAACGTTGTACTTCTGTCGGAAATATCTTTCCATTGGGACCTTTCGTTGTTATCTTTCCACGTCAAAATTGGAGAAATATTTTCGTCTTCTCGTTGTGCTGCTCGAAATTCTTCATTGTTCCATACTGTAAAGGTAACGACAGTTGTTCTTTGAACAGTCACATGGTCGCATTTTCCTTCCAGACGGGAACAGTATTTACACTCCGATTTACATGGCCGTCGTGAAAGTGCATCTGCATTTCCATGGGATCTAGCCATCCTGTGAATAATTTCAAAATCATAGGATTGAAGTCTTTCCAGCCATCGTGCTACTTGTGCTTCAGGATTTTTAAATTGCATTAACCACTTCAGCGCTGCATGATCCGTTCGGAGGGTGAATCTTTGTCCATAGAGAAATTTATCAGAGTGCTTCGTTGAATCAACAATAGCCAACAGTTCTTTCCTTGTGGTGCAGTAATTTAGCTCTGCTATAGTATGCCATCACCTTTTCTTGTCCGTTTACTTTTTGTGATAAAACAGCGCCAATACCAACATTACTTGCATCGGTATCTAATATAAATGTATCGCCTTCCTTTGGATAAGTTAGCAGAGGTGCGTTGCAAAGCTCCCGTTTCAGTGCTTTAAAGCTGTCTTCTGCCTTCTCTGTCCAGACAAATGCTTTATCCTTTTCTGTTAGCTTATACAGTTCCCTTGCTACATCCGCAAAATTCTTCACAAAGCGTCTGTAATGCGTTGCTAGTCCTAGAAAACTTCGCAGCTCGTGTTTATCTTGTGGAGTAGGCCAGTTTTCCACTGAAGCTATTTTGTCAAGATCGGTGCTTATTCCTTCTGTTGATACCACATGCCCAAGATATTTGACCTGGTCTCTGAAGAGGGTACATTTTTTAGGGCTTAGTTTCAGTTTGGCTGACTTCAGTTTCTTCAACATTTCCCGCAAATTTTCTAGGTGTTCTTCAAAACTTCTGCCAATAACAATGATGTCATCCAAATATACCAGGCAGGTTTTCAAAGTTAAACCTCGTGGAGTGCGTTTTACTCCATCAAGCATTCGAATGTTGTTGGGGCATCGCAAAGTCCAAAGGGCATTACCTTGAACTGCCATAATCCACTTCCTACCGAAAATGCGGTTTTCTCTTTTTCATCTGGATAAATCTCGACTTGCCAATATCCGCTTTTTAAGTCCAATGTCGAAAAGCACTTGGATCCTGACAGGGTATCTAGCGTGTCATCTATTCGAGATAGTGGATAACTATCTTTCTGTTTAACATCATTTAGTCGACAATAGTCTACGAAGAATCGCGTGCTCCCATCCTTCTTCTTCACTAGTACCACTGGGAATCTTCTTGGCGCTTGCTTAATCGGTCGGGCATCACCTGTGTCGATTCTATGTTGCACTACATCAGTTTTTCCATAGTCTTCATTATCTATTGCAAAGATATCTGCAAATTCTTCAATTAACTTCTGTGCTTTACGATATTACCCTTGGCTGAGTTTATTAGACGGAAGTATCATTTTGGTTAGCTTTTTAACGATCAATACGATCTCTTCGGCTAGTTCTCCATGACCCAGGACTTTACCTTTCCTTAATTTGATGGCTTTGATTTGATTTGATTTCTTTTCATCGATAGTTACTAAACATTTTCCAACGGCGACATTTCTTATTTGTTCTATTCGATCTGGTTCTACTATGTAGAATCGATAGCTCCCGGGATCACCAAGAACTTTTACTCGTACTAAGGTTTCTGCACAAGGAGGGAGCTCAACGTCTTCATATGCCACGATGTTCAGCTTCGAATAATAATTTGATCCCAGAGCCATAGGAATCTCTCTGTTGTCGTATTTCATGATTCCTCTTCCAATATCTAGTTGAATGTTGTGGGATCTCAGGAAATCAAGGCCAAGTATGCACTCATCCGTTATATCTCCGACAAGAAATCTGTGTGAAAATCGGTTGTCGCCGAGGGATATTGTCATTAATATTTCCCTATACACTTCAACAGATTCTGCGGTGGCTGTCCTCACTCGTACTCGTTTCCCTGTTGCGAGCGTAGGGTTGGTATGGGGCTTACAGCCAGACTCGGATTTCCTCTTGTCATCTTGTGGGGAGTTTGATCTTCGTCTCTTTCTGCAATCTCTTTGGAGGTGGCCGTCTTTGTTGCAGTTCCAGCATTTAAAACGACTCCGTCTTTCCGATATATTGACCCGACAGCAGGTATCTTCTATTTCGTTTACTTACTTATTTAGGCGGACAGTACTCTTTGAGGCTTGTTTTGCTGCCTCATATGCCAAAGCGTAAGCCAAAACCTCATCGTTTGTGTTCTTTCCAGCCAGTCGTACAGCTTGCTGTAGGCCACGATCTGCAAGTGAATTAATAAATGCTTCTCTGACTACCTCATTAACATAATCTTGGCTAAACGTGGAATAAGCCAAATGTGTCAGCCTTTCTATGTCCGCACATAACTGCTGTAACGTCTCTCCATGCTTCTGTGTTCGACTCCGTAGCTGTAGACGATAGACCTCTTGCATGTGCTGGTTGCCGTATCGTAATTCTAAGGCTTGTATTAAAGATGAATAATCGTGCCTTAGCTCCGTCGGTAAAGTCTGTAACAGTTTAGCGGCTGCTCTTCTGAGTGCCAAAACTAAAGCTGTAGGTTTTTCCTCATCAGTCCAAAAGTTCATTGCCGCCGCTGTCTCGAACTGAAGACTGTATGTTTGCCAGGGCGTTTGGCCGTCAAATGTTGGAGGATGAAGTCTTTTATTTACGGTTACATCTGTAGATAAAACTCCTGATTGCTTTTTCTTGACGCTTTCCAGCTCATTCTTTATTGCTTCTATATCGCCTTTAACTTGTTTAATAGTCATTTGTCAGAAATTTCTACTTCTTCCAATCTCTTTTCTATGTCTGACTTCAGCTCTCTCATTTTGTTTTCCACTTCAGCTTTCACTTCTTCAAGGGAAATCTTAAGCTCAGCTACTATTGACGATTTCAACCCTTCCATTGAAAATTTCTGCTGATGACGTTTTCTGTTCTTCCATTGCTGACTTTAGTTCGGCTGATGACGTTTTCTGTTCTTCCATTGCCGCTTTCAATTCGCTTACGGACCCTTTCATCGTTGATTTCAATTCGGCCGTCGATGATTTCTGTTCAGCCATTGATGCTTCTTTTGATGATTTCCGTTCAGCCATTGATGCTTCTATTGATAATTTCTGTTCGTCCATTGCTGTCTTTAACTTGGAAGATTTCATTTCACACATCAGAGCAATGAGAAGATCTGTCATGCTTGGAGTTCTTGTTTCTTCTAGCTCATCTTCAGAAACACAAGCCTCCGGATCCTTTCCTTCTTTTTCCATAGCTTCTTGAAATAACGCTACCAGGACACATTTATTTCCAATTGTAGGTAGGGAACGTTTACTTAACTCACCTTTCAAGTCTTGGACACGTAATTCCTTCAGTTTGAGCCCCATATTCAGACTGGCTGCACTATTTCACTTCAATTTCACAGTCACACTTTTTTTTCCAAGTTCACTTTTTCTTTAGTCTTTCTTAATTAATCCCACTTCTGACACCAATTGTAACGTAAATGGGTCTCTTCGGGCTCGACGGATTAATTAAGACACTTATTTACAGTCAAAAATGTTCACAATTTTATTAGTCTTTACTTAATTAGTTCTCTTTACAATTTCCTTTACACGTTTTCTTCACAATATAGCAACGTTTCACTTTTCTAATTATCACTTATCACGGGTTAAAATACAACTGCCTCATTAGGCTGCTTGCTACTCAGCCCTATTTATACTAATTAGCTTAATTCTAAAAAGTTCAGCAACTTAGTTTTAGCAATTTCCGTTATTTATTTCCACCACACTAAGTTTGGTTTCCGAAATTCGGGACATGCGCATTGTACAACTTGATTTCGTTTTCATCACGTAGCCTATGCCAGACTACAGTGCATGTTATAATATATTCAGAAAATATCATTTTACATCTATCTTTCACTGGAATTTGTCCCTGGCTTTTGAGGAAGCCAGATATTTCATTCAAAATAGTGGTATGGCGAAAATTTTGTGCAGGGGTGAGTAGAAGCGCTGACATGCGTTTTCCCTTTCTTGAAGTTTGGGCTGCATCCGCAGGCTCCGAAGTATATAATGGGTCGTATTCTGTCATGAAAATTTTATCATTTTATGTTATGTTAGGCCATAACATAAAATAATTTCCTAAAATCCTATTCTGTCAGAGAAATTTTATTTTATGTTATGGTCATAACATAAAATTTTTCCTTTTATGAGCTCATAACATAAAAGGACCTCAGCAGGTCATTTTATGAATCTTTTATGTGACTGACATTTCTATTTCCATTGTGAAAGATCTTGTGCTTGAGTTTATATAAATTATTTACAACGGCATTACCAATTTGATGAAAAACAGAATTAAGTGCCAGGAAATATTTACCGTTTTGTTCGAAGCTTGCCTACTATTTATAATTATATGTTTTTGCCTTTGTTTGTCGTGTTTTCCGTTTTTTTTTCGCGAGTTCATCACGTTGGACGATTTTTTTACCTGGCGTACTCATTTTGTTTTTGATTACTTATGGAGTTTACGCAAAAATCCCTAAATATAAAAACACCCTTTTTTCTGTTTTTGCTATCACCCAAAATCGAAAACCACCCTTTTTCCGATTTTTCGGTCCTAGGCCTTTGAGGGCTGGGCCGGTCGGGGTTTAAAAAATTAATATCGATAAAATAAGTAAATATAAACAAAGAGAGTTCTAATCAACTCCCGGGCGGTACCCTTATCCTGAATCCCAAAACAAATCAAATCAAATCATTAAATTGAAATATATTTATTTTTATTGAAATATCGCCCGATCAGCTGTTCAAAAGTTAAAGATTTCACAGCGGAATGTACTAAATATTTTATGTTACGTGCCCGTAAAATGTTTTATAAAATTATTTTATCCAACCATGACAGAATACGAATTTTCATAAAATTTTATTTTCCTTTTATGGAGTATTTTATGTTATCGCCATAATACCATTTTACGAAAAATTACAGAATAGGGCCCAATATTGCATGTCGTAAAAGCACCTTCTCAGTGGTGTCATGAATTTCGGTTGTGACGGTCTAAAACATGAAAATTTTATGATTTTAACGTGCACTCTTATTTTTCCAGATGCCAACGGAAGAAGAATGGAATCAAATTGTAAAGATTTTTAATGAACGCTGGAATTTCCCAAATTGCTTCGGAGCAATTGACCGTAAACACGTCGATATCATTGCTCTGGCGAACTGCGGGAGCGAGTATTTTAAATATAAAAAAATAATAGTTTGGTGCTCATGCCGCTTGCTAATGGCCAATACAATTCAGAAACTTTGACAAAAATTGGAGCGCCACGTACAATGCATATTTGGATATATACGTGAGCCCACCTTGTCCGCTCTTCAACGCCAACACCTTCTTCCGCTCCAACTGAAAGTAAAAAGACCGATGTAAACTTATATTATAAATTAATAAATTGAATGAAAATAATTACGTTGTATCTTGATTTAATACTGTACCATCGGTTCTTAGCATCAACAACACTCTGTTTTGTTTTTTCGTTTATTTCAGACCAGCTTCTACTTTTTTCTTTGCAATTCTTGTACTTCGCTGAGCACGAATTCCAAATAGCCTTCCTTTCCTCAATCATCTCCACCAAGTTTCGATCATCCTCAGTGGTCCACTTCCCTTCTAATTTGAGCTTTCGACCTGAAGCCACTGCTGTCGCATCAACACTGAAATTTTCGATAATGTCACTGGAAAAAAATATTCAGATATTTTAATTTATTTTACTACAAACTCATAGAACTTCCTAAATTTTCACTTACCGATCCATTTTTTTGTTTATATACAACTGCACTTGCAATGACAAAATTTTTTATAACACAGAGTGCATATCTTTATTCATTTCGAATTAGCTAAACGCACCTAATGTGTTTCTTTATTCGTTCGGAATATTCTATTCGGAATATTTCGTATCAAAAGGGAAGGAAAAGAAAGTCATAATCGTATATAAATACACAATTTATTGTTTGATTATGTCTTTTGCGTTCATTTTAAATAATATAAAAACTGAATAATAATAATAAACAATTAATTTTTCACTACCACCTCTCCTCCGTCCACTACCCACCCACTCACTAACTACCCTTCTTCCACACAGCTCCACTGCCACTTAGCGACTCATCCTTGGCCTTAATTCAGCCATTCTGCTTCAAAATCCATCCTTTCGGCTTCACCCATCACCCACCCTCACTTATACAACCACTTAAAGTCAACGTTGCCATCATTTCCGAATTCAACTTTAACCGTGACTTAACGACTGATATAAACCAATCATTATGTCCTTATCATCCCTTTTGCCAAACCCATCTCACCTATTCACTAACCCACCTAGATACAGAACTATTCACCCTCAACATGTTGACTACTATAGTAAACTGGTACACAGTGAGCAACTTTGAATTTCTTTTATAAATTAACCGCAACGCACTTGTATCAATGACAATTTTTATTTCGTGGCTTGTCACTATTCAGTCATAATGTACAACACGCGTTTACACGGCATTTACACGATGTCAATTTGATGAAAACGTTTAGTGACATAAGTTTTTAGTAATTTTTTATGACCGAAATATTGACAAAGAATGGACCCCTTACACGGCAGTGACAATTTATGACATAAATTATGACAAATATGTCACTCGTGTAAATCCGGTATTAGAAGTGATTATTTTCCCACTGGGAAGCTTCACTTTCGTATACTATATTTGGTTGTGTCAAGTGCTGCAACTGATTTTTCTACACTGATCCTTGATCGCGAATGAACCACTCTCCGAAGTGGCGGAAAGTTAAATTGTTTTTTTACTTTCAATCAGAATATCAAACAGGAGGCGATTAGCGTCATTACTGATCGATTGATAGGGAGATACCAGACGCACATTTTAATTAAAGGGTAAACGAGAAAAACGGTGATAGTAATTTTTTTTCCGAAATACTGGATGTTCGTGTTTTTTTCTTAATACCTACTTTTCAATGCATTTTTCAGAGAGATATATGATTTTTCCCTCTTCCGAATTGAGCTTAAGGTTATTATCTTTCATACTGTAACGTAGTTTGGGTTCTTCGAGCCGGACGGATTAATTTAGACACTTATTTTTAATCACTATTATTTACAAACTTTATTCACTTCACTGTCCAATTTGTTTGACAATTTCCATCACAATGTTTCTTCACAAGCGTCTCAATTACGACTACAGCTAACCAGGCTGCTACTCTGCCCTATTTGTATTGCTTAGCTTAATTATGGAAACTTCAGCTACTTGGTTCTAGATATTGAAACAAGTGAACATGGATGACTTTAATCTAAGGCGAAAATCGAACTAAATTGTATAAGAGGAAGGTCTATCTCACCCCCCTACAAGCTACAGAAGTTTCAAATTTTCTCGCGATGAAATTAAAACTAGTCTTAAATTTTTACTCATAGTTTCCACAATTTTAGTGGTATAGCCGTTATTAATATCTTAATTGACAGGTAACATAATGGTGTTAAGTATAATTTTTTGGTTACTGCTAATGGATTTAAAATAACAAAAACATAAGGATAAAATAATTTTTTATTTTATATCTATTACGACATTTGGAAGTCGGTGAAAATTTAACAAACAAAATAACTTAAGCAAAAATTATTATTTAATCGTCCTTCCTTATGATCCCGTGAATTGAAACGGCTCAGGTAGTTTTATATAGTATCGTCGAATATCGTTCGGTAGTTGTTTTGTTTTTTTTAATTTGCACCGACTTAAAAAGGTCGTAATAGATAGAAAATGAAATCTTATTTTATGCTTTTTAGCGCTTTTCCTGAAGCCGGCTTAACTTTTTTTTAAAACTGTTTTATTTGTCAATTTTTAGTGTATTTGTATATATGACTCGAAAAATGCTGCTCATACGAAGAAACCAATTTCAACAGCTGCAGAGGTAGTGCACTCTCAAAGTTAGACTAGCCCCACCACGACCCTTGATCAACATTTTTATAGTAGCAATGTATACAGCAAAAAATAATCCTCCAAATAGGTCAACGCGTTAAGGTGTTTGGCGACAACCCCTTCCCAACCCAACTACCCCACCTCACCCCACCCCACCCCGTAAATTTTTGTTATTGTACCAGTGTGGCAACATATTCTACACATTAAAATAAGAATCATCAGATCGGTCTACGCGTTAAGAGACATCCACCCCCTCTCCAACTCAACCCCACCGTTTAAATGTTTGTCGCGGTACCAATGGGGTAACATACTCTATACATCAGAAAAATAATCAACTAAATTGATCCACGCGTAACGAAGTTGGATTACCATCTCCCTCGCCCCTCCACAGAAGATTTTTTTCCATTATTAACAGTAGGGGATCATATTATATACCACAAAAAAAGAACCATCCAAATCGGTCCACGCATTAAGAAGTTAGGTTCCTCCACCCCCACCGCCCGCCACGACCCCCTCCACAAATATTTTGTTGTTATGGTACCAACTGGTGAACACACTCTATCTAACAAAAAAAGAATAATCAAAATCGGTCCACGCGTTAAGAAATTATGCCCGGTCATACATAAAAAATAAAAATACGTTTCGAACTTGGAACCTTGTTGTTTTTGGGAAGTCGGTTAAAAATAGATTTTCAAACTTAAATTTTGATAAAAAAGATCAATTTTTTTCATTTCAAATGAAAATATTTTGAAAATTTGCCCTGTTTTTATTTCGGGTTTAAAACAATGGCTAATGTGTCCTCTTTCAAAGGTAATCTACAGCAGGCAAAAATCATTTACCCTCTCAAGTTATATGACCAAACGTACAGCTGATTTATTTACAAAGATTCGTCAAAGGCTGACTACTTACAAAAACAGAAAAATCTAAAAACTAAAAGAAAGTAAATAAATAAAGATTTTAAAGAATATTTACCTTTACACAATGTTTAGATAAATGAAAATCAATTTTAATAAAATATGCATTAAAATAATAAGACATTGATGTGATAGGCTCGTGTAAAACGTAATTAGTGCGGTGTTTAGGTATTTAAAGGAAAATATCGATTTCTTAAGGAGGAAGGTGGAACTGAGATATTAAAGGAGGATAACAGGACAGGTGAATCAATAGTATCATGAAGGCAATCCAAAGCGAAAAGAGTTTTAGATTTGCTCCGTCGAGCTTCAAGAGAATCAAGTTTTAAAAGAGTCTACTTGTGTAAGTGGGCAATAGCAATGGGTTGATCTAAGGAAGTCCACGAAGAGTAAACCGAACAAAGCTACGTTGGACTGCCTCAACGCGATTAACTTGAACATTGTAAAATGATGACAAACACAGCAAGAATACTCAAGAATTGGACGATCGAACGAACAGTAAAGGAAAAGACAAAAATAGTTTTTTAAAAAAAAGTTGAACCGACTTCACAAGAAGCGCTAAAAAGCATAAAATAATTTTTAATTTTATATCTATTACGACATTTTGAAGTCTGTGCAAATCAAACAAACCAAACAACTACAACAAAAATATTTAATCGTCATTTCTTATGATCCCGTAAGCTGAAACGTTCAGGTAGTATTATGTATTATTTTCAATTGTCGCACTGTAGTTGTTTTATTTGTTTAATTTGCACCGACTTCAAAATGTCGTAATGGATATAAAATTAAAAATTATTTTATGCTTTTTAGCGGTTTTTGTGAAGTCGGTTCAACTTTTTTTTTAAAAACTATTTTATTTTTCACTTTTTAGTGTCTTCTACTTTATACAACGAAGAAAGAACCATCCAAATCGCTCCACGCGTTAAAAGTTAGTTTTAACCCCCTACCCCCATTCCACTAAACTTTTTTTCTCATGGTATCAATCAAGGAACATACTCTACCGAACAGAAAAGGAATCATCGAAATTACCCCTCCCCCTCCCCACCACCACCATAGGACCAAATTATTCTCCTATTAGCAATGGGGGATCACACTCTATACAACAGCAAAAGAAACATCCAAATCGGTCCACGCGTTACAAAGTTAGGTTCCACCCCCTTCTCCCACCCCAACCACACCAAAATCTTTTTTCTCGTGGTATCAACCAGGGAGCATACTCTACCTAAAAGAAAAAGAATTATCCAAATGGGTCCACACGTTACGAAATTAGACTACACTTCCCCCCACCCAACCTCCCACCATGGACCAAATTATTCTTCTATTAGCAATGGGTGATCACACTTTATACAACAGCAAAACAACCATCCAAATCGGTCCACGTGTTACAAAGTTAGGTTCCACCCTCCCCCACCCCACCAACATTTGTTTTATATGACTTTTTAGGCTTTCGCGGTTGCTCACTGACATTTTTTATGTTTTCCGGATTATCCGCGTAAAATTATTAAGAGTGCTAATAAAAGTATTCACCCCGAACGTTTCGCATCAAGTTTCATTGAGCGTGGTCACCGGGAAACTGCCTGAAGTTGTCAGTGTCGATCCACACTGCGCAGATTGTACCGGCGCGTAGGCCGTTGTTGCAGTTGTTGCATTTGTTGATGTTGCGAAGAGGAATCCAAACAAACTACACTCACTGTGTCGCTTGGCGTGAAAATGTTGTTTCGTATCGACCGTTGAGATGCTTTCAGTACGGGATCCCATGTTCGTGAAAGCTGGACACTGTTGTCGCGATTGAAATTTTGTCGCCGTTTAATTTCAATTGGCCATTTCTGTGGCTACTCAAAAAGCCGACTAGCAATGCGTATCCGGTCATGGGAGGACGAACGCAAGCACTCACACTGGACAAATATCACAGGGTTAAGACAAGCAAAGAGGTTTATAACCTACTCAAAACAGAAAACGAAAGAGCTGGTCTCACTCAGCAGACCAGATTTAAAGCTGATAACAGAACTTCTTACTGGTCACTGCCCCTTGGGCTTCCACCTAAAAAAGTTGGGGCTGGCTGATGATGACACCTGTCGCTTCTGTTTGGAAGAGGAGGGGACAGCGGAACACATCCTCTGTAACTGCGAGGCCCTCGACCGCATCAGGCTCAGACATCTTGGTGAGGCTATCCCATCACCATCAGATGTAGCTAAGGCAGCCCCCAAAGAAATTTTAGGTCTGATAAGGGAACTAAAGATTGGCGGGGTGGCTTAATACAGAACCTGGATCAGGTCACAAAAGATCAACTTGGTCGAAGTGACTAAAGGATGCAGATAGTCCTTGATCCATTCTTTAATAATAATAAATAATAATAATATTGTTACGATTTTTGGCGGTGCAACCATCGGTAAACAATACAATAGGTTTAGGATCTTTGCGAAGAATATTACCAAAATTATCTGTGAAGAATGATGCAATTGTAGATGCTTTCAAATCAGCCGCTGCCTCGTCAAACCAATAGCACATTACTTTTCCATTTGATAAGTTATAAATTGTATAATTATGCACTGCAAACTTAGTTTTAAAATAAATAGTACTAGCATTTATATTTGGGCAAAGTTTTACTGTTTGTAAATCTGCAGTAAATGTGTATATTTCCCCTTCAATTGCTCTTGTCTGTTTCTTTTTCTTTTCTTGCATCCTCTTTTAATTTAATATGCAGGGCATAGACACCATCTGAAAGATTACCCGCTTTGTAAGTGCAACACAAGTCACATTCGTCTTTTTTAGGTATGTATAGTCTAATATTTTTTTCATTCAAAATATCATTAAAAAATTAACATGGATGGATGCAGGTGCTTTGTTTTTCAAAACGCAGTCTTCTTTATAAAGCTCGTATAATTGAATTTTATTGCTTATGAGGGGTTCAATATAAAGCTTATGGGTAGATTTTCTGCAGTAATGTGAAGTTAATTTTAGAAGGATTTCCAAAAACTTGGTGGCGCTTTCCTTTTTGGACGGCAGAGATCCAACTTGAATATTTTGGTCTTGCGAAAGCTCATTTTGGATATTAATTTTTTGTGCTCTTTCAAACTCAGTCCAATATCTCACAGTCCATTCTTTCAGACCCAGTGTATTAAGAAACAAGTTTAGACATACTCTGACTATTTTGTCATTAAGTTTTAAATGATTTTGTTTTTTTTTTTTTGCGGGAGAGGTGAAAATCTTCCAAAAGACACCAGACAGCCCGTGCCCTCCGGTAGTGTGAGATTCTTTCTTACTTACTAAAAACACCTCTCTGGGGATTAGCCGAAACAGACCACATAACCGGGTCCCTTTTCGTCCCCTCCCAGGCTCCCTTAGTGGGGGCAACTGAGTATCCAGTTATCCCACTGTCGCCACTAACTTCGGTTTCCTGGGTCACTGCTAGAATCCTAGCCTATCTGCATAAATCCATGATTTCCTACCGTCTCCAGTGTTCCTTCTTGGTCCATGCGTTAGTTACATCATTTACCCCTTCACTGTCTACGACATTGAAGGGTTCCGGGCCGTAACGCTTTAGTCCTGATCCAGGACAAGGAACCCCCTCCGGATTAACCGTAGCTAACCCTACGGAGGGCAGATCTGCATAAATCCATATTTTCCCACCGTTTCCAGTGTTCCTTTTTGGTCCATGCGTTAGTTACAACCTTCATCCCTTCTCTGCCTACGGCATTGAAGGGTTCCAGGCCGTAACGCTTTAGTCCTGAGCCAGGACAAGAAACCCCCTCCGGATTAACCGCAGCTAACCCTTTGGAAGGCAGATCTGCATCTTCTCCTGGTGTGCGTATCGCGGAGATAGCCAACTCGTTAGAGTCTCCCGTCTCTGCACCGCCGCACCTAAAGAAGTGCTAGTTGTTATTATGCCAATGGCACCCTTCTCCAGGACTGCTACAGCAGTTTCAGCCGGTGGAAGCGAGCCAGCCTCCATAGCCGCCACAGGTACTTCTCCCAAAACTGCTACTGTTGTGTTGTGGATACCGTGGGTATTCGCGACCCAATTACCCCTGGGTCCTGCAGAGGGGACGCAACACTGCAGACTCTCTTGGAGTTAGGGGGATTTTTCAAGAGGTTATCTCCTCCCGCATTAGTTACTTGGCTACATTCTAGGATGCATTGCCCGGTTGCTACCACTTGGAGGTGTAACTAACACTTGAGAATATCCAGATGAGGATCACCGTATCCTAGAAGGCTTCAACTCGTCCGTCCATTCTCCAACAACCAAGTTTTAAATGATACTGTTTGGTAACAACACGGCTTGAATTGTCAGATGTTGTTCTTTTACAATTTTTTTAATTAACATCCACCAGTGCCGAAACAAACGTTTTCTTTTCGTTCCAACTGTAAGTCTTCCAAAATTTTTTAAAGATATATTTCCTATCTCCTTCAGAAAATGAGTCGCATTGAAACACTTTAGTCTTCTTGCAAAAATTGTTCACAAAAGCGGGTCCTAGCTTTCTTCCCCTCTTTCAATATTTTGTTCCTGTTTTCCTCTCACTTTCTGAAAGCCTACATATTCTACTTATCTTATTCTTTTGTCTTTTCCATTCATCTGGACTAGCCTTTGCTCTTCTTTTTGTATTTTGTTGATCTCCCAATTCTTCAATTTCAGGTGCAGGAGGGCGAATAGAATTACTGCTTGTTTCCGTTTCGCTATCATATATTTCCATATGAGCTTTTTCAGAATAAGGATCATAATCAGGGTTATTGATTGAATCACAATTATTTTCAGCATTATTATTCACCCCGGTTATGATTGTCGTCAAGGGCGGATCCAGGGAGGGGGGGGGGGTGGTCATGGGGTCATGAACCTCCCCCCCTGGGCATATGCCAACGGTAATTTTTCTTCTGATTAGTTAGTATTTCGATTCTCCTAAATGGACGAAGGAAAGAGTAATGAAAGTACCGTGAAATGATATTACAGATCAATCAAACGGAATCCAAAAAAATTAAACAAAATCAATATTAAGCTGGGGTATATTGAAAGTAGAAACCAAAAATTTCCGGCTAACTAAGGAAAATTTTTTCGCACCTTCACATTATTTATTGCATTTTGTTCTACAATTAAGAATGGAGAGTATGTATATTTTATATTAATTTTCAATTTAATCTTCTTACTACCACACATGTACCAGTCGTGCTATCTGTATTTTTCTTTTAGTTAAATTGTTTGTTTATTGAATTAAAATAGCATATTAAGCTTTTATTAAAAAAAAAATTGTGTTCTTAAACAATTATTAAAAATTTTAAAATTTTTACAAAAAAAAAAAAATCATCAAATTGCCATGACTTTAAATTCGAAGTAATTGAACATTTAACAAAGGTTAAGGTCATGGCAATTTGATGATTTTTTATAAAAATTCAAAATTATGACTAAAGCGAAAGCACACTTCAACTGAGAGAACTGTTCTCTGTTATATCACTCGTCTCATGTCGCGTGAAAGCACCTATTGTGTTTCCATTGTTTTGTGATGCGTGTTAAGTGAAGTGTGTTAAAGAATTACAATAGTGTAAATTTAATTCTGTGAATATTTCAAATTTACAATAAATTCGTCATTCGACAATTCAAAGTTGCAGAAGAATGGTAAGTGAGAATGTTTACACACATAGATTTACTTAACATGTTTGTGCCTGCATGCACCCCATTTTCTACTTATCAATTCCAAGTTTAAATTACCTGGAAAGGTATTTTATATTTTATTGTAGCAGTAATAATAGTTTTTTATCGTTAAAATTATTGGACTATTAATAAATTATAATAAATTACATAAATTTAATGTATGTACAGTCAACCCTCTTATAACACGTTCCGTGTT
The DNA here is from genome assembly GCA_964036015.1 of Leptarthrus brevirostris. NCBI lineage: Eukaryota > Metazoa > Arthropoda > Insecta > Diptera > Asilidae > Leptarthrus > Leptarthrus brevirostris. The sequence goes on along the minus strand of OZ038371.1, from coordinate 99,238,412 downwards.
GCATCGAAATCGTGTAAAGGGAAACCTGAAACGAAGACGTGTTATACCGAAATTAGTTAGCTATAATATCGAAACCGTGCTAAGCAAAATGCAGATGACGTACATAGAAAGCCAGGAAATGCGTTCGTGATCGTGTTATGTCGAGGTCGGGTTGGTTTTTTGTTATAGGGGCAAAATCGTTCTATAGTGTACATATGTATATATCTCCATCCAAAAACATATGTTTATTAAAAAGTTTATAATAATATTAACACTGAAGACATCCGCATAAAAATAATCTAAAAATAGACACACGTTGCTCGAGTTTACAAGCAGTTTGTTTTTATTTTTATTTTGAAGATTCACTCGGGTCATGTGAATATTTGCTGCACATTTTGTGCATTTTGTGAAAATATTTTTACCGCAAGGTTAGTGGGACAGTGTAAGTAATCATAATTTGATACAGCTGTCTAGATCGGTTTTGAAAATTGTGTGTTGGAGTTTCATCTAGTTTTCGTTTTTTCGCGTAGGCGTCCAGCAGCTGAAGAAAAGTTAACCCTTTGGTGCTGCTGTTGAGAACGAGCCAAAGGAGCTTTTCTTCATTAGAAACGCCGATCGTGTTAAGAAAATTTTTTATATTTCTTACGTTGCTCTAGTTTACAAGCAGTTTGTTTTGATTTTTATTTCTAAAAATAGAATTTAAAAAAAATTCAAAATTAGGTATTAATTATTAAACCAGGCACATTCCAGCAACAAATCAAAAATAAAATTCCAAGTCTATGTAAAACTAAACGATACAAATTATGAATTTTTTGATGGTGGATGAGCTGTATTTTTTAAAAGGAATTATAACGCTGGCATATTTTGGCCAACATTTTAATTTTAATTTCGGAAGTTGAGAAAAAGCGCTGAAATTTAAAATGTCGTCCTTCTCGTCCATAAAAAACTCAGATATGTCGTTTTATAGGAGAGTTGACCGGGAGTCGAAACGTAATACAGGTGGTGGTTCATTTAGAAAAATAGAGTCATTTTTTACAAAGAAACCGAGACTTGAGGTTGGTCACAACCCTGAGAAAAATGTATCTGCACTAACTACTAACAAGGAAGACGTGTCTGCTACTGATGCTTCTAAGGCTGCATTAACAGTTAATATAAACAACGAATATTGTGCTTCTCTTGCTGCTCAATGTATGCCGATATCGTGTACACAGTCCTCCAATTCTGAGCAGATAAATAAAAATTTTCGTCAGACATTGGTCGGTATATAGGAAGAAGCATTGTAGACGATGCAACAAAAGCTATGTTACTTGAGAAACATTGGTTACCCTCCCCAAACTATATATTCCCATAGTGACCAAGAAAGGAAAGCAAACAAAAAAATATGCCCAAAAATCACATATTGATAAGTTTCACTGGTTGGTTTTATCACATAAAGACCAGGGACTTTATTGCAAATATTGTGCTTTATTTACCATATCACCTGGAGGTGGTATCCAATCTAAAACACCTTAAACGACTTGTTAAAGAGCCATTGAAAGCTTTTGATGATTTGCTTGGTGGGAAAAACTTTTTATTAGCTTTTCGTAACCCTGTAGTTGATGTAATTAATCAGGTTAACATTCAACGAATGACACAGGTAAGAGAAAATAGAGAACGCTTACGACCAATTGTCAAAACGATTATTTTTTGCGGTCATCAAAATATATCTCTACGTGGCCATAGAGACGATGGGAAACTTTTAGATAAAGATCCACAAACAGATAATATCGTAGCTAATGATGAAGGAAATGTTAGATCCCTTTTAAAATTTCGTATAGAATCTGGTGACAGAGCATTGCAGCGTCATTTAGAAACTGCCGAGTCTAATGCCACATACATCAGCAAAACCGTTCAGAATAAACTGATTGATGTTTGTAAGGAAATAATACAGGTAGGTATTTTAGAGAATGTGAAGAAAGCTTAATACTATTCAGTATTATTTGATGAAACAACAGACACATCTCATATCTCGCAGCTGAGCCTATCCTTTAGATATCTTCACACTGGGATTATAAGGGAAGACTTTGTGACTTTCTGTAATGCTTACGAAATGCTTATATGCGGTGGAGAGGATTGCAATACAGAGGACATGGAGCCTCGGTTAACTGGTGTAGCTCTGGCGAAAATCATAGAAAACCTCTGTCAGGCTTCAGATACCAAAGGTGCTGTACTAGAATTATCAAAAAAGCAGTATATGCAAAACGTTGCCCATGTGCCAATCCCGCTCTTAATAACTCGTTGGCTACGTCATCCGAAGTCGTTTCTTGTCGCAATACTTCAGGTACCATGAGAAAAGTTGTAGCATTTGCTAACGCATCAGCTAAGAGGCAGTTCAGAGAGAACTTGGAAGTACAATGCAAGGTAACTGCGAGACACCTTAGGTTGAGAGGCATGATGGCCATCTACAATTTCAAGGAGACAACTTTATAAAAATTCTGTAGCGCCCTGGAAGAGATTTCTACGTGGCAAGACAATAAAACTGCTAACGATGCGCATTGTTTACTGCAAACATTGCATAGTCTGGATTTTATAATGTCATCGATCTGCTTGAGTGATGTTTTAGGTAAGTGCATAAATAATATAATACGTTTACTATTCTGCCTGTTTAAAAAATTCTTAAGGAGGAACAACACTGTGAAGCATCAAAAAAGCAATTTTTTAAAATTTTTTTTTAAAACTTCTAAATTAATTGAGAGTGCTGTAAATAAGTATATAATTACAAATACTTTGGAGTATATTTTAATAAATGTTTATTAAAAAAATTAGAAAAGTTATAATTTTCGCCATAGAGGTCCTTTAAAACAATGGGTGGGATGAAAATCTCGCATCTGTTACAATTGAATTGTAAAATCGAAAAATTTTCTGTGAGCCTTCTCTATGGTTAAGCGTAGTCGTTTTGGTTTTTTTTTCTTAAAATGACAGTCAATTAGAATTCCGAGTACGATTCTTTTAAATAATATTTCTAATTTAAAGACATACAAAAATATAAATTTTTAAAATAAAAAAACCGCTTCGCTTAACGATAGCCGCTGTTAATACGAAAATTTGAAAAACTAACGAAGCAATTGGATCATTATTATTTGGGTTTCTGGTCCCGCCAACTTGAAAGAAGAGACCTCGAGAAAAACACGATTGAAAGTTTAGTTTGAGTTTATTTGCGATATAAAAATTCATAATTTTTTACCTACTAATTCTTTTTATTATTATTATTTTATACCTAAACAAAATAAAGAGTACCACTGAACTTAAATAAATGTACGCGTACAACTTTTTTATTTCCGGGATTTTTGACTTAAAATTTGGTGCATACTTATATTTTTGAATAAATATTCAAAGAAAATAAAAAAATTATATCGACTTTTTAACCCAGTGTTGTTTCACCTTAGCATCCATACACACAAGAAATAAATTACTTGTTTTTTAGGTACAACAGTATCGCTGAGCAGAGTATTGCAAACGAGCTCAATTGATTTAAAAAGAGCTACGGACGCTCTATGCGATACAATGATTGTCCTACAACAAAAAAGGGAATACTCGGTCACAGTTTTCCGAGAGCTTTTTAAGGAGGGAAAAGAAGTGGCCGAGCGGCTGGGCGTAAAAGTAAAATGCCCCAGAATAGTGTCAAGACAAGTGCATAGAGAGAATAACCAAACTGCTCAAACGGCTGAAGAGTATTTCCGCAGGGATGTATACATCCCTCTTTAAGACTGTGATAACCGACCTTCAAGACCGTTTGTCTCCTGACATTCTCAATTTATTTCAACTAGGCGTTTTCCTTCCTAAAGGCAGCTATTCGAATGAAGACCTTGAGTCTGTAAAACAACTCGCTTGCAACTATAAATTAATAATAGACAACACTCCAGTTCAAGCAGTTATGAACGAATATAGATTATGGATGACTAAATGGCAGAGGAATCCAAATATTCCGCAGACAATTCCTGAGCTCATTGAAAAATGTGACACTGAAATGTACCCGAACATTAAAAATTTTTTAAATATTCTTGCAGCACTAGCAATTAGTGTAGCTACGGCAGAGAGGTCCTTCTCTACTCTACGTCGTGTAAAAACTTGGCTCCGAACGTCAATGGCAGAAGACCGCCTTACAGGACTGGCACCTTCACGTTCATAAAAACGTATCAATTGACGTAGCGGAAGTTATTGATCGTTTCGCCCAACAAAAGAGAAAAATAGATTTTATAATTTAAAAATGATGTTACCAATATGCTTCTAAATAAGAAAAACATTGTAAGTGAAGCATATATAAATGAATCAGAGAAGGTTTGGTCGGAACGATCTGAAACTGTACTTGTACATCATGAGTATGATTACTTTAATTTAGCTTGTGTGTCTGTTGTTATTATTTGTCTTGGAAAGCACTTTATTTCTTGTTATTCTTTTTTCCTTTCATAATATTTCCTGTATTATTTCTTACTAAATTTGAATTTTTGTTTAACATTAGGGTTAATAATATTTGTTTTTATGTAGTAAAGTGTGCTGATATATTGCATTATTTCGGAAGTGAATTCAATACTTTTATGAAGTGTAAATCAAAGGGATTGGCTTCACTATTTAATATTTGCAATATAAAGAATTATAGAATTACAGTAGATTTATCATTAAAAAATCGTAAATGCTCTTTGTTTATCTTTTATTTAGTATTAAATGCACCTTGTTGAAAGCTGTTTAATTTAATTATTTCTATTTTTTATATATTCGTATTATTCATCTTATATCAATTACTTTTAAATAAAATTGTTCTAGGATCTGTTCCGTAAAAGAAAATTAAATTAAATGTTAATTCTTTCAAATATTCTTCTCAATACAGTTGTTCTCTAATTTCTTTTGAATTTACTTTTCAAAATTTTGTTCGGTTGTGTATTCGGTATTTTCGATAACTCGTGTATTTTCGTTCAGTTTAAGACTTTTCTAGGTGTAGCTCTGTTCCTTGTTCTCAATGTTGTGTTCCTTAAGACGTTCCACCATATTTTTAATGTTATGAAATGGTTGAGCGGTTTTAAGTTTTCCTTCGATCGGTGTGATGTGATGCTTTAACAGTAAGTAAATGAGTCAAATATCGTGCGTCAAGTTTTATTGTGATTTTGGAGTCAGTGCCCACCCCCCCCCCTGACTCGAAGGCTGGATCCGCCCTTGATTGTCGTGTCGACTGTCGATTTGCGATAGACAGCCATATTTGCATTGTCAATAGCGATATCGACCGACATCCGTCGGTCAAATCATTTGCTCTGCTATCTGGTATCCACTTTCTGCGAAAAACCTCAAGGCAGCAACTAACTTTTTAAAGTTGGGCACTGCATATACCGTTTTTTGTTTTATTTTTCATGCCAGGTACTCTAATAGTTCAAGAAAAGCTTATTAGGAAAATCTGAAAAAGCGTTTAAAACTAGAAATAGTAATAAATAATTATTAATAAATAAAAGAACTTAAACACTCCAAATACTTTATTGTCCAATTCCAACGAATTTGACGAATTTCATAAAGGTTTCCTTTTTCTGCATTGTAATTATTTTTTCCCTTTCATCAGTCTCACTTTCACTATCAAAAAATAAATTGATTGAATTCATTATTTCTGCTTTGTTTAATAACTTTTATAATCGCACCTGAAGGTCGTACGCGTCTGACGTTGAGCCCTCCGCAACAGCCTTCGCCGCTTCTTCATCGCCAGATTTGACTGGCTCTTTTGCCCGACGTGTAGCGTCAGAGTGGATATCACTTGCGCGTCCCCCCTTCTCTGCTGCGTCGTTGGTTGTTTGTTTTTGATGTTGTTGATTTTGTTTGTGTCCATATGTTGGTCCCACGAGTACGGCGGGAAAAGATAGTCCACCTCTGACAGAGCCCCATGTCAAAGGCAAGGCTATATACAGTGAGGTGCATCTAGTGCCCCAAGCAGATCGTTTACGACAGCGCGTTTTACTACCCGCTGCCATGTAGCCCTCGGCACGATAACATATCCACCTTGGCTTGGTAGGTTTGAGAGGTATTCTCCCCGGATCAGGTATGGGATATATGGGAAAACGGGAACGGGACGGCGACTGTCTGCTATGCAAAGCACATTGCTCGGATGAGCCGGCATGATGAGATCGTCATGCACGCTTGGAGGCCGTCGCCAATCATCCGGGAGAATGATGGTCGGTGTTTGTGTAGTAGTTTGAGGATGGATGTTAGTGAAAAAACGAAATGTTTTGTATCGTAATGGCAACAGCAATTTGTTTTAAGTCTACCCAAAACTTAATGTTGTTGAATGTCCCCTAAAAACGACCAGCGCACCCTCGTCCTATTTCCGTCGATTTAGCGTCTGGTCAATACCCAAAATCCATTCAAATATCCAGTAACCAAATATCCAATAATCTTATAATTTTTTGTCGGTAAAAATGCGCCATGAAATGGATTTGTTTTCTACACAGATATAAGAAATACTTCACCCCGTCTTATTGGCGCTGATCTACAAGGCCTACACTCGAATATAAGGCCTATATTTTGGCTGGGGCCAAACATTTCAATCAGACTTAAAGAAATTAACAATACAAAATAAAAATTCATTTGGGAAATGTGCAGATTAAACCCCTCACCTACGGTTTTTATATAGTTCGTCATCCTGAACAAGAATATATATAAACATTGGGCGTGGAAAGCGCATCTTCAATTAAAATTTAAAATTGATATATCGTCAATAATCGGCGAATATTCACTGTTGGAGATGGTCGATGGGGGTGTTAAAAATACGGAAAAACTTTTGAACACCCCCGCCCTTCCATTCTTTATTTAAACGATAAAAAATTAATGTACATAGCGCTCTGGAGAGAGAAAGTCAAACAACTGTTGTCATTTACTGCTTTATGTACAAAAAGTGCTCCTCAAATATTTTCTAAAAAGCCAATTATTACTTATAATTTTAATTTTTAAAAGCTATGTGAAGTAAAGCTTTTCGCATGCGCACATAGTTTTTTAATATAAATTATATATTATATATATATATATATATATATATATATATATATATATATATATATATATATATATATTGTAACGAAGTTACAAATTCAGAAAACCTGTTAACAGCAAACCTGTTAACAGTGGCACATTGTCTAAGTAAAAATTTTCGAAGTGCCTCCGCCGCCAGACCTCCGCCGGGCTATATAAAGAGGGCCGGCTCAGTGTCAAGGGAGTCGCCGTCCAGTAGCCGACCAGACCAGACCGACCAGAAGGCAGAGGCACTCACCGTCTAGTAGTCGACCAGACCAGACCGACCAGAAGGAGTCGCCGTCCAGTAGTCGACCAGACCAGACCGACCAGAAGCCAAGGAGTATTCACCGTCTAGCAGCAGACCAGACCAGACCGACCATAGGGAGTCAGTGTCTAGCCGCCGACCAGACCAGACCGATCAGAAGCCAAGGAGCATTCAGTGTCTAGCAACCGACCAGACCAGACCGACCAGAAGCGAGGAGCACTTTATTGTCTAGCCGCCGACCAGATCAGACCGACCAGAAGACAGAAGCAGTGCAGTAGTCGACCAGACCAGAGGCCAGAAGCAGTGCAGCAGTCGACCAGACCAGACCAATCGGTAATTGAAGCAGTGACAGAACAGTGGACCACGGCCATATAAGTCCGACCGGCAGAGGACTTAAGCCAGTTGCAGTCCGGTGGTCGAGGAGACCACAACCAGCTCAACGAGTGGAAGCCAGCAGAAACAGCCGCCCGAGTTAAAAGGTAATATTTCAATGTCAGGTGACTGAGCGCTCGGGGCTATATAAGTAAGCCCGGTGAGGCATTTCAGTCAGTCCCTGACTAGCCACCAGACGACCACATCGAGCAGCGAGGGAGTCCCCCAGTGGTAAGAGGTATAAAGGTAATTTAAGTTTTAACTAACCAGTGCGCTTCCCTGGTTATCTAGTTATCGCCTCACCAGTGCGCTTCCCTGGTGTTGGCCACTATACCGTTCCCTCTTGTACCAGTGTGCTTCCCTGGTGCAAGACACTCTTCTAACCAGTGCGCTTCCCTGGTTATCTAGCTATCGCCTCACCAGTGCGCTTCCCTGGTGTTGGCCACTATACCGTTCCCTCTTGTACCAGTGTGCTTCCCTGGTGCAAGACACTCGTTTAATCAGTGCGCTTCCCTGGTTATCTAGCTATCGCCTCACCAGTGCGCTTCCCTGGTGTTGACCACTATACCGTTCCCTCTTGTACCAGTGTGCTTCCCTGGTGCAAGACACTCGTTTAACCAGTGCGCTTCCCTGGTTATCTAGCTATCGCCTCACCAGTGCGCTTCCCTGGTGTTGGCCACTATACCGTTCCCTCTCGCACCAGAGCGCTTCCCTGGTGTGAGACGCTCATCTAACCAGTGTGCTTCCCTGGTTATCTAGTTAACGCCTACAGAGTGCGCTTCCCTGGGTATCTGGCTTCCGCCCTCACCAGCGTGCTTCCCTGGTGTTGGCCACTCAGACCGTTCTCTCTTGCACCAGCGTGCTTCCCTGGTGTGAGACACTCGTCTAACCAGTGTGCTTCCCTGGTTATCTAGTTACCGCCTACCCAGTGCGCTTCCCTGGGTACCTGGCTATATAGGTAGTCCCCTCTTACTAGTTTATCGCCGAATCGTAATAACACGTCCTACCTTGCTAACAACATTGTCCGTCGTACTCTAGACCTTATTTTCTCCGTACAGATTGATCCTGCTCTGTCTCTTTCTCTCGCAGGAAACTTTCCTGTTTTTCCCGAAGGTAAGGCAAACAAAGCCGAGACGAGTTCAGCCATACCGCACCGACCGACCGAAAACAGAGTAAAGCAGCTGGACTCCTCCTCTAGAACCGTATTCACCGTGGGACAGGAGCAGATCAACGACATCGCAAGAAGAAACTAGAACTATAGATATAAAGTGAAGCTTAAAGTGAAATAAACTAGTATAAGTGTATGAAGTGACTAGAATATAAGTATAAGTGACTAGAAATTGATATTGAATAAACTGGAATTGTACTTAGGCAAAGGTTTTGTTTCTTTCAACAAAAGCCATTGACCCTGGATCCGGCGAGCTTATCCCCTGAAAGAAACCAGTAACCGCCTATCTACGAAGAAATCACATCACAATATATATATGTTTACCATACGAAGTTTACTGCTACAAATTTTTGACGGAACGTTTCTACGTTTAGTGTTACGTTGCAATAAACTTTCGTTGACGTATCGATGTTTACTGTTACTCAAACTGTCCGTATAATTCAAAACGCTGTTTGAGCTGAATTCATCGAAAATATAACTTTTTTTCAGTATCAGTATCGTTTCAGTTTTTTTAATTTTCAAATTCTTTTTTATGTATGACTGGGCATAATTTCGCAACTCCTTGACCAATTAAAATGATTTTTTTGTTAGGTAGAGTATGCTCTCCGATTGGTACCATGCCAGAAATTTAGTTGGTGGGGTATTGGTGAGAGAGAGGGGTCGAACCTAAATTCGTAACGCACGGACTAGCTTGGATGATTCTTTCTTTTTGGGTAGATTATGTTGCAGGATTGTCAGAAAATAGTTTGTATGGTTGCGGTTGGAAGCGGAAGGGGGAAGGAGTGTGTGAACTTTTACGCGTGCACCGATTTGGATAATTCTGTTTTTGATGTACAGAATATGTTACCCATTGCTAACATCACAAAAAATTATAGGGTGGACTAGGGCTGGTGGAGCAGTGCAATATAACTTGAATCGTGGCAAAAATGGTGGCTTAGGGTAAGAATGAGCATGAAGCGTAGATTGATTTTGTTAATTTTATATCGATTGTACACAATAACTTTCCTCATTGGTAAAGAATAAAAAATGTTGGACCTCGAGTGACTAGGGGAAGAGGAGGGAACAGTACACTTATTATGTAATGCATGCCCCAATATCTGATGATTCTCGCTTGATATATAGGATACGCTACCTAAGCAACAATTAACGTCCCAGTTACGTGCTGCCCCGAAATTTGGAGCCATTTCGTGACAGTTAATGGGTACGGGAACGCAGCCGGCAAGTACCTGGAACGTGCCTGGTAACAAAATGGGTAGTGCTTGCTTCCTGGCTAGGACTATTGTGAGAAAGTTTCCAATACCACACGGTTCATTCCAATATCGTACTAAAAAACGTCCCAATAACCTTTTAAAATCAGGCAAAAGAACCATCTATAAAGATTGCATATCGATTATGATCTTCATGATTATACAAGTTGCTTATGTGTTAGAAAAAAATTTCAAATGAATATTTTTTCATAATATGATACAGAGGTACATATTGCGAAATTGTAATTTTTTTATACCAATATATTTAAGCTAAGCCAGTGGGACTTAAAATGCTGCTTGGTGAGAATTTTTGTTTCTAAGGTGAGAGTATAAAAGGGTGGCCGTGACTAATTCGTAACATCCTGTCGCATTTGGATAAAACTGTTTCCTATCTATAGAGTGTACTAACTCTGAAATTGTTGAAATTGCTTTTTTCGTACGAGCAGCATTTTTCGGGTGCCATGCCTAAAGACAAGAAAACTGACTTCACAAAAAGCGCTAAAAATCATAAATGTATTACTACCAACTTTTTTTTCATTATTAGCAATGATGTTCCACTAATACTCTGTACAACATAAAAAGAGCCACCCAAATCGGCGCACGCATAACGAAGTTAGGTGCCATAGTACCACGCGTGGATCAGTACGAGAAATTAGAAAATTAGGTTCTGCTAGGTATATGATAGCAAAAGATGAAATATATTTATGCAAGCTCCTGTAAATTAGCTTAGACCATCGCATGCAGGAAGAATGAAAATGAATATAGCGACAAGGAATGTATGCATGAAATTTTAGTTGTAAATGAATTATGCATGAAATTGTAAGCTATTTGATTAAGGAAGAAGTTAATTCGTATGTATTGAAATCTTACTGTTTTGCTCAATCACTTTTATTTGTCACTCTGTATGTACCGCTTTGTAACAACTTAACAACGCAGTGAGATTCAGACTGTTACCTAGATAACATTAATAAAATTATAATTATGAGTGCTTGAGTGCTTATTACACTAAACGAACATATCAATTACCACAACTGGTAATAATATTATTTGATTTGCACTTGAGTTTTCTCCCTAAATATAAATAAATAAGGTTAAAAAGATTTATTGTATGAAACAGAAATTTATTTTTTATTTGAAGATGAAATTAATAATAATTAATTATTATTCTAAACTATAACACTAAATCTTTTGGCATGAATAATTTTTATTTATTAAATTTTTTTTTATATTGATGAAGATAAATTCTATTGGATGCAAGGTTTTTGTAAATAAAAATATTATGATTTTCCTTAAGAAATTTTCCCAGTTCCAGATTAGAAGGAAAATTATCATTAATTCCTAGGATTAGCTCCCTGTATTTCGAAAGAAGGAGATTGGTTTCCTCATCAGTCCACTTCCGCTTTTTCTTAATCTCCTCCTCTACTGCAGCAGGGTCGTCGGTTGTGACGGGTAATATGTCGATCAACATATCCTCTGACATACTCTGATTGTTATGTACTTGAAATCAATAGAATCAAATATATTTTGACTGAAGTATTCGTATAATTAAAAATAAAAATAAAAATTAATCAGCTCTCATATGGGGATTTTTGTTATGGTATTTATGGGTAAATTGAATATATATGGATGAGCTTATGCTAATTTACCTTGTCCGAAAGCTCCAGAATGTTCTATCGCAATTTCTTCGTCGGCGGTCAACTGAGAACCAGGATCGATCACTTCAGTTGCTGGATTTTTGCCAGAAATTTCTCCCAGTGCCGATTCTAAAAATCGAGATATTTGGAGAATATCACGCTGCATCACTGGCTCCCTATATATATTCATGTGCACTGCCTCTCTGTGACCCAGGAAACGCGCCATTTCCCTAACTTGGAAATCTGTGAGCTCAATCTCTGAGCAATGTGTGGCAACTTGTTTCCGAAGGTCAGTGGCTTTCATTAGTCCGGGCCTCTCTGCTCCACATTGATTTGTATAATAAGATACTACCGACGAAGCTCGCAGATAATTATAGTTGCCAGCTACAATATTTGGCACTCTAAATAAATAGGGGTTATTCTCCAAAACTCCAGCAGATTATCTTAACTCTAAGCCCAAATCAAGACATTCCTTCATGTCAATTGGCAATAGAGCATTTAACGGTTTCCGTAATTTTCCTATGATAGGGAAAATATAATAGAAATCAGCATAATTCCTATCTTCTGCTGTCATATTTCTATAACTGTTGTTTCATTTCTTTGGATATCTCCAGGTCGGCGGCGATTCAAAACCATTATAGATGCCATGGTACTCTTCATCAGATCTATCCATGCTGAATATGTATAGCCGTCTTGTTTCAAACTCTTTTTGGCTTTTGAACTGAAATTTACATTAATACATCATTAATAATAAAAATTGAACTTGAATTATTTTAATAGCAAAAGTTACTTTCTATCTGGAAGAAATGAAACTAGCTTGTGGATATCATTCATCGAAGGAATTTCTACAACTTTATGATTTCTCCTTTTCATTTGAGTTGTCAAGGCTGTCCTTCCAACTAAGTTGGCATAATCAACGTTGAAGACTAGTAAGAATTCTTCGGGTTCAATCTTCTTCTCCTGATCACGTGCCTTAATACACATAACAATAGGGAGCCTGCCTAATTCTTTTATTAGAGAAGCCATAGCAAGAGCTAATGACGGAATCTTATAAGATTCTTCATCCGCGCTTAATTTTGCAAATTTATTTATTGCATCTACAGCAATATCACAAAAATCGGGTCGAAACATGTTGTCAAGGGTTTTTATTAATGGTTCCAAATCTTTAACTATTAATAGGAATCTACCTTATCTCCTGATTTTTTGACGAATCATATCATCAATATGGTGTGTTTCCTTATATTTATGAACTTGATAATTGGCATATGTGATGATTAAATTATCAAATCTCACAGTTTCTGTGACCGCATCGCATCTTAATACAGGGAATACCTGTTGTCTCAATGCATTATTCGCAATGACTGTTATTTTCAGATTTAGGCTCCTGCTGATCTGCTGGACGCTTCTGCTATTTGCACAATTCTTCTTCAAGCAACGTCTATTATGCTGTCCTAGATATTTAAATAAAATCATTTTTCCGCAATGAAGGCATTCGCCATAATCTGCTTCTGTATAATTTCTGTCTTTTCTTGAAACGCGAGATACAATCAATTTTCCAGAGTTGCCATCTTGCTCACAATTATGTTTTCTGTCTCCATCGATTTTTAATTTGGTTTGTAATGTGCTTTTCACTTTTTTATCTAGAGCACTGTTAATGGCTGACAAATTTTGCACAGAAAAAACAGGAATGTTTGGTGCGCTTCGGTTTTCCATCAGCATTATCTACAACTGGATTCTTCAACGGTTGATATCCTTCCTTATTATAAGTGAAATTCAATTCCACTCCACTTTTATCGTTCGTATGAAGGCTAGTACTATCGACTTCAGCAATGTAATCAGGATCTGTTCTTGCAGATTTATCGAAGGACTGATTTCTGTCTTCACACCCGATTCGGCTTGAATAGCTCGGGTCTTGACTAGCTAAAACTAATGGGATAAAATTATCTTGAAATAAATTTACAATTATTTTACTTTCTATTTATATATTCAAGAAATCATTTGCTTACCATTTACGTTACGGACTTGATTACCCACATAAGAGTTATCACCTCTTTCGGAACGATGTTCAATTATAGTCGAATTGAATAAATGGTCTTGGTCGTGAGATTCTGGGGCAGGAATATTTTCTGAAATACATTTTTATTATTGCGCTTATCCCTTCAAATCTATACTAGTTTATTTTATTCGTTATATCTACCTAGAGTTTGTAAGTGGGCATAAAAGATTTCTTCACTAAATCATCTGATGTAACGTCTTCGATATCAACATCTATATCGGAACATATAGCGAAATTGTCCTCTTCAAGCTCTAATCGCGATAATTGATTTTGAAAAACTGATTGTTCTTGAACAACGGGATCAACATTTTCAAAAGAATCATTGCTAATTTAATTCTGCTTCTCCAGGACTGAGAGAAAAAAACGAGTTAAAACAAGAATTCGAAGAAAAATAAAAATTGAGAATTTTTTCATCTTCTTTTGACACGTAGACACCGTCGATTTCGACAAAATTTTCAAGATTCAACTGCGTAGCATTATCAGAGTTATCAAGGATCATTAATGATGTTCTCTCTATACACGCAGTCATTTGGTCTTCCGATTCCAGCAAGATGTCGTAATCCTGTTCAATCGGTAACATATCTAGGTTTGCATCTGAATCAATAATTTCAAAATATCATAAGGATTGTGAGAAATCAGTAATAGTTATATTCTTCTTTCAATCTCTCACCTGGAACCTCTTGTTCTTGCAGAGCACCTGTAACTTTATTCCCGTGGTATGTCACAGTTGATAAAAGTTTAAACGGACTCGCCTGCTCCACGATTTTAGAAATGGAAGTTTGTACTAAAAAGATAAAAGTAGAAACATTGATACCCGGCAAACTCGATATGACTGTTAAACCAGTAGTTCAATAACAACTGATATACCAGAAGAATGTTAAAGGGCATCTTACCCGGGATATCGTGTCCTTCAAAATCTTTGGAGACATCAGTGCGTTCGAGAACGTTACACAATGATGGCTCAGATGACGGTTGATGTTGTGGAACATTCAAATTCTCGCTACTTTTGTTCAATTCTGCAATCAGCAGCGATGGGTCATCTAGAAAAAATTAAGATTTCATGGATAACAAAACTGGTCCTATTTCCATCTCTGAGATGCTATGCGACGTCCACGCTATAAAAGAAAATATTCCAAGACACTGGATTTTTAACTCACCGTTTTCTTGTATTATTTGACACGGATACTTCTTGCCTCGGAATGGTGCATAGGATACTCCTTTTTTGGTTTTTATTTGTTTCGCTTTCACGACAATATGCACATCATCCTCACTAAAGCGAACTTAAGCAAATTCGCAATGTTCAGGAGCAAGAGTGTTTCCGGACTGCGAATCTTAAATTTTTTTCAATTCATTGTCGAGTTCGGATTTATCATCTGAAATATTAAAGAATCCTGTAACGAACGATCTTAAACAAAACTCGTCATGAGTTCAATCTAATTTGTTAATTCAGAATTTGATCTCTAATAGAAAAATCCGTTTTATTCAATCAGAATCCACTAAACTTTTTATCATTCAAGGAATTATCTTGATAATTTCATAATTCGGAATTATCAAGTACTATAAATTCGATATTACCAAGTAATATAAACAACATGATCTAACAGTATGAATTGTAAGATATCGTAATAGAAATTCGCACGTCAATTCAATGAGGAGAATTTATTGATTATTATTTAAAAGAAAGGAATATTAACAAGAAAACTTTAAAAAAACAGAATTGATCGACTAAATGGATTGAAATTCAAAACTTTTTTTCTGAATTAAAAGAGAGATACATTATTTTAATAAATAATTTGTCATCAGATTTGATTTTGGGCTTTGCGATTTTCAAGCACTTGGTTGTTGAAAAGTTTCACAAGCATTTCCAAGTTATAAGCTAATTTACATCGATTTATTTGAGAACACTTCGTTTCAATTATTTAAAAAATTAATACCAAGAATTAAGATGAATTGAAATAAAGCAGCTAGTGTTTCGAGTAATAAAACTCAAATTTACTTTAGAAATAGTATGAAATTTAATAACTTTAATATGAAGAAGAATACCTATCTCAATTTTTATTGTTATGTTTTACAAATTATTTTGATATAATACAGATTACTCACCATTTTCAGCCAACACCTCACACACGTATTTACCATAACCAAACGGCGCATACACTTTATCATCTCATCGAGTTAAACGTTTAGCGTTCACAACGCGAAGTACACTATCCTCCACAAATCTAATTAATTTGAACATTATACACAAAGACAGGTGTCCAATATTCTCAGAGTTATTTGTTAATCACAGGTCAAATTGTATTATTATATAACTGAATTATAAGGCAAGCAGTAGCAAAATACAATTTGATAAATTCTTTGCAAAATATTCACTCCTTTATTAACGGAATTCAAGTCAATATAACTGATATCTCCAAAACGTATATTCGCGAACACTATGCCACATTAAACACATTTAGGACACCATCAATTGGTAATCATAGTTTGTTCATATTCCACTTTATAAAAGCAGTAGCCAACTCTGGCAATGTTAATTATTTTAAACTTAAATGATATACTATATAATATAAGACACTGAATAATTAACGTAATTAACGTAACGGTAATTAGGTAGGAAGCAGCGCAACACTCCTGACACGTTCCTCAGTTAACTATTTAGGTAGCCTTCAAAATTATTCGCCTATCAGAAATGATTTTCTTAACCTTTCATTGTGTTAATTCCGCCTACTATATCAATTTTCTTCTTCTTAATTTTCTTAATTAATTTTAATTAATTTAATTAATTTTCTTCCCTTCTTATTCTCAATCTTTACCAAAATTAAACTTTAATATTTTATTAAACATTCTAATTTTCACAACCGGGAAAAACATAAATTGCGAGTGCTCCTTACGTTAAAATTATTCAGTGTCTTATATTATATAGTATATCATTTAAGTTTAAAATAATTAACATTGCCAGAGTTGGCTACTGCTTTTATAAAGTGGAATATGAACAAACTATGATTACCAATTGATGGTGTCCTAAATGTGTTTAATGTGGCATAGTGTTCGCGAATATACGTTTTGGAGATATCAGTTATATTGACTTGAATTCCGTTAATAAAGGAGTGAATATTTTGCAAAGAATTTATCAAATTGTATTTTGCTACCGCTTGGCTTATAATTCAGTTATATAATAATACAATTTGACATGTGATTAACAAATAACTCTGAGAATATTGGACACCTGTCTTTGTGTATAATGTTCAAATTAATTAGATTTGTGGAGGATAGTGTACTTCGCGTTGTGAACGCTAAACGTTTAACTCGATGAGATGATAAAGTGTATGCGCCGTTTGGTTATGGTAAATACGTGTGTGAGGTGTTGGCTGAAAATGGTGAGTAATCTGTATTATATCAAAATAATTTGTAAAACATAACAATAAAAATTGAGATAGGTATTCTTCTTCATATTAAAGTTATTAAATTTCATACTATTTCTAAAGTAAATTTGAGTTTTATTACTCGAAACACTAGCTGCTTTATTTCAATTCATCTTAATTCTTGGTATTAATTTTTTAAATAATTGAAACGAAGTGTTCTCAAATAAATCGATGTAAATTAGCTTATAACTTGGAAATGCTTGTGAAACTTTTCAACAACCAAGTGCTTGAAAATCGCAAAGCCCAAAATCAAATCTGATGACAAATTATTTATTAAAATAATGTATCTCTCTTTTAATTCAGAAAAAAAGTTTAATAATCAATAAATTCTCCTCATTGAATTGACGTGCGAATTTCTATTACGATATCTTACAATTCATACTGTTAGATCATGTTGTTTATATTACTTGGTAATA
Organism: Leptarthrus brevirostris; assembly: GCA_964036015.1. Lineage (NCBI taxonomy): Eukaryota > Metazoa > Arthropoda > Insecta > Diptera > Asilidae > Leptarthrus > Leptarthrus brevirostris. Next base: position 99,220,833 of record OZ038371.1, on the reverse strand, counting down.
TCGAATTTATAGTACTTGATAATTCCGAATTATGAAATTATCAAGATAATTCCTTGAATGATAAAAAGTTTAGTGGATTCTGATTGAATAAAACGGATTTTTCTATTAGAGATCAAATTCTGAATTAACAAATTAGATTGAACTCATGACGAGTTTTGTTTAAGATCGTTCGTTACAGGATTCTTTAATATTTCAGATGATAAATCCGAACTCGACAATGAATTGAAAAAAATTTAAGATTCGCAGTCCGGAAACACTCTTGCTCCTGAACATTGCGAATTTGCTTAAGTTCGCTTTAGTGAGGATGATGTGCATATTGTCGTGAAAGCGAAACAAATAAAAACCAAAAAAGGAGTATCCTATGCACCATTCCGAGGCAAGAAGTATCCGTGTCAAATAATACAAGAAAACGGTGAGTTAAAAATCCAGTGTCTTGGAATATTTTCTTTTATAGCGTGGACGTCGCATAGCATCTCAGAGATGGAAATAGGACCAGTTTTGTTATCCATGAAATCTTAATTTTTTCTAGATGACCCATCGCTGCTGATTGCAGAATTGAACAAAAGTAGCGAGAATTTGAATGTTCCACAACATCAACCGTCATCTGAGCCATCATTGTGTAACGTTCTCGAACGCACTGATGTCTCCAAAGATTTTGAAGGACACGATATCCCGGGTAAGATGCCCTTTAACATTCTTCTGGTATATCAGTTGTTATTGAACTACTGGTTTAACAGTCATATCGAGTTTGCCGGGTATCAATGTTTCTACTTTTATCTTTTTAGTACAAACTTCCATTTCTAAAATCGTGGAGCAGGCGAGTCCGTTTAAACTTTTATCAACTGTGACATACCACGGGAATAAAGTTACAGGTGCTCTGCAAGAACAAGAGGTTCCAGGTGAGAGATTGAAAGAAGAATATAACTATTACTGATTTCTCACAATCCTTATGATATTTTGAAATTATTGATTCAGATGCAAACCTAGATATGTTACCGATTGAACAGGATTACGACATCTTGCTGGAATCGGAAGACCAAATGACTGCGTGTATAGAGAGAACATCATTAATGATCCTTGATAACTCTGATAATGCTACGCAGTTGAATCTTGAAAATTTTGTCGAAATCGACGGTGTCTACGTGTCAAAAGAAGATGAAAAAATTCTCAATTTTTATTTTTCTTCGAATTCTTGTTTTAACTCGTTTTTTTCTCTCAGTCCTGGAGAAGCAGAATTAAATTAGCAATGATTCTTTTGAAAATGTTGATCCCGTTGTTCAAGAACAATCAGTTTTTCAAAATCAATTATCGCGATTAGAGCTTGAAGAGGACAATTTCTCTATATGTTCCGATATAGATGTTGATATCGAAGACGTTACATCAGATGATTTAGTGAAGAAATCTTTTATGCCCACTTACAAACTCTAGGTAGATATAACGAATAAAATAAACTAGTATAGATTTGAAGGGATAAGCGCAATAATAAAAATGTATTTCAGAAAATATTCCTGCCCCAGAATCTCACGACCAAGACCATTTATTCAATTCGACTATAATTGAACATCGTTCCGAAAGAGGTGATAACTCTTATGTGGGTAATCAAGTCCGTAACGTAAATGGTAAGCAAATGATTTCTTGAATATATAAATAGAAAGTAAAATAATTGTAAATTTATTTCAAGATAATTTTATCCCATTAGTTTTAGCTAGTCAAGACCCGAGCTATTCAAGCCGAATCGGGTGTGAAGACAGAAATCAGTCCTTCGATAAATCTGCAAGAACAGATCCTGATTACATTGCTGAAGTCGATAGTACTAGCCTTCATACGAACGATAAAAGTGGAGTGGAATTGAATTTCACTTATAATAAGGAAGGATATCAACCGTTGAAGAATCCAGTTGTAGATAATGCTGATGGAAAACCGAAGCGCACCAAACATTCCTGTTTTTTCTGTGCAAAATTTGTCAGCCATTAACAGTGCTCTAGATAAAAAAGTGAAAAGCACATTACAAACCAAATTAAAAATCGACGGAGACAGAAAACATAATTGTGAGCAAGATCGCAACTCTGGAAAATTGATTGTATCTCGCGTTTCAAGAAAAGACAGAAATTATACAGAAGCAGATTATGGCGAATGCCTTCATTGCGGAAAAATGATTTTATTTAAATATCTAGGACAGCATAATAGACGTTGCTTGAAGAAGAATTGTGCAAATAGCAGAAGCGTCCAGCAGATCAGCAGGAGCCTAAATCTGAAAATAACAGTCATTGCGAATAATGCATTGAGACAACAGGTATTCCCTGTATTAAGATGCGATGCGGTCACAGAAACTGTGAGATTTGATAATTTAATCATCACATATGCCAATTATCAAGTTCATAAATATAAGGAAACACACCATATTGATGATATGATTCGTCAAAAAATCAGGAGATAAGGTAGATTCCTATTAATAGTTAAAGATTTGGAACCATTAATAAAAACCCTTGACAACATGTTTCGACCCGATTTTTGTGATATTGCTGTAGATGCAATAAATAAATTTGCAAAATTAAGCGCGGATGAAGAATCTTATAAGATTCCGTCATTAGCTCTTGCTATGGCTTCTCTAATAAAAGAATTAGGCAGGCTCCCTATTGTTATGTGTATTAAGGCACGTGATCAGGAGAAGAAGATTGAACCCGAAGAATTCTTACTAGTCTTCAACGTTGATTATGCCAACTTAGTTGGAAGGACAGCCTTGACAACTCAAATGAAAAGGAGAAATCATAAAGTTGTAGAAATTCCTTCGATGAATGATATCCACAAGCTAGTTTCATTTCTTCCAGATAGAAAGTAACTTTTGCTATTAAAATAATTCAAGTTCAATTTTTATTATTAATGATGTATTAATGTAAATTTCAGTTCAAAAGCCAAAAAGAGTTTGAAACAAGACGGCTATACATATTCAGCATGGATAGATCTGATGAAGAGTACCATGGCATCTATAATGGTTTTGAATCGCCGCCGACCTGGAGATATCCAAAGAAATGAAACAACAGTTATAGAAATATGACAGCAGAAGATAGGAATTATGCTGATTTCTATTATATTTTCCCTATCATAGGAAAATTACGGAAACCGTTAAATGCTCTATTGCCAATTGACATGAAGGAATGTCTTGATTTGGGCTTAGAGTTAAGATAATCTGCTGGAGTTTTGGAGAATAACCCCTATTTATTTAGAGTGCCAAATATTGTAGCTGGCAACTATAATTATCTGCGAGCTTCGTCGGTAGTATCTTATTATACAAATCAATGTGGAGCAGAGAGGCCCGGACTAATGAAAGCCACTGACCTTCGGAAACAAGTTGCCACACATTGCTCAGAGATTGAGCTCACAGATTTCCAAGTTAGGGAAATGGCGCGTTTCCTGGGTCACAGAGAGGCAGTGCACATGAATATATATAGGGAGCCAGTGATGCAGCGTGATATTCTCCAAATATCTCGATTTTTAGAATCGGCACTGGGAGAAATTTCTGGCAAAAATCCAGCAACTGAAGTGATCGATCCTGGTTCTCAGTTGACCGCCGACGAAGAAATTGCGATAGAACATTCTGGAGCTTTCGGACAAGGTAAATTAGCATAAACTCATCCATATATATTCAATTTACCCATAAATACCATAACAAAAATCCCCATATGAGAGCTGATTAATTTTTATTTTTATTTTTAATTATACGAATACTTCAGTCAAAATATATTTGATTCTATTGATTTCAAGTACATAACAATCAGAGTATGTCAGAGGATATGTTGATCGACATATTACCCGTCACAACCGACGACCCTGCTGCAGTAGAGGAGGAGATTAAGAAAAAGCGGAAGTGGACTGATGAGGAAACCAATCTCCTTCTTTCGAAATACAGGGAGCTAATCCTAGGAATTAATGATAATTTTCCTTCTAATCTGGAACTGGGAAAATTTCTTAAGGAAAATCATAATATTTTTATTTACAAAAACCTTGCATCCAATAGAATTTATCTTCATCAATATAAAAAAAAATTTAATAAATAAAAATTATTCATGCCAAAAGATTTAGTGTTATAGTTTAGAATAATAATTAATTATTATTAATTTCATCTTCAAATAAAAAATAAATTTCTGTTTCATACAATAAATCTTTTTAACCTTATTTATTTATATTTAGGGAGAAAACTCAAGTGCAAATCAAATAATATTATTACCAGTTGTGGTAATTGATATGTTCTTTTAGTGTAATAAGCACTCAAGCACTCATAATTATAATTTTATTAATGTTATCTAGGTAACAGTCTGAATCTCACTGCGTTGTTAAGTTGTTACAAAGCGGTACATACAGAGTGACAAATAAAAGTGATTGAGCAAAACAGTAAGATTTCAATACATACGAATTAACTTCTTCCTTAATCAAATAGCTTACAATTTCATGCATAATTCATTTACAACTAAAATTTCATATATACATTCCTTGTCGCTATATTCATTTTCATTCTTCCTGCATGCGATGGTCTAAGCTAATTTACAGGAGCTTGCATAAATATCTTTCATCTTTTGCTATCATATACCTAGCAGAACCTAATTTTCTAATTTCTCGTACTGATATCCACGCGTGGTACTATGGCACCTAACTTCGTTATGCGTGCGCCGATTTGGGTGGCTCTTTTTATGTTGTACAGAGTATTAGTGGAACATCATTGCTAATAATGAAAAAAAAGTTGGTAGTAATACATTTATGATTTTTAGCGCTTTTTGTGAAGTCAGTTTTCTTGTCTTTAGGTATGGCACCCGAAAAATGCCGCTCGTACGAAAAAAGCAATTTCAACAATTTCAGAGTTAGTACACTCTATAGATAGGAAACAGTTTTATCCAAATGCGACAGGATGTTACGAATTAGTCACGGCCACCCTTTTATACTCTCACCTTAGAAACAAAAATTCTCACCGTGGCGCTACTATACCACCCAAGCAGCATTTTAAGTCCCAGTGACTTAGCTTAAATATATTGGGATAAAAGCTAAGTGCCTGATACGTTACGGTGACCCAAATGGAAACTTAAACATAGATAGCCCCTTATACAGGTCTTTTCAAGTAACGAAACTAATAAGTTCGATATTTTGTTATTGAGACAATAAAGTGGCATTTATTCTTAGCCGACATTTTAAATATGGTAAGATTCCCTCTTTTTCATCTTCGGAAATATAAAAGTTGAATCTGAAAGAAGGCAAATGATCGTATTCGAAATGTTCAAGAACTCGATGAGAAATTTCAATGCATCGTCCCTGAAATCTTTTAGGTATTCAAATTTGGATATTTGACCAAAATAATTTTGTAGCTAAAACTTAATTTTAATCATCTATTCTTATGACTTTGTAAAGCGCGTTGTAATTTTTCGACTTGTTAAAATCGCTAAAAAGCTAAAATTTAATTTTATATCTATTACGACATTTCGGAATCGGTGTAAATTAAGCAATCGAAGATACTATATAAAACTACCTGAAAATTTCAGCTAACGGAACCATAAAGAATATTAAATACTCTTCTTGATGTTGTTTCATCGTAATTGATATATGTATAATTAAATATTATTTCATGCTCTTTAGCGCTTTTTGTAAACTCGGTTACATTTTTTTTAAAACCATTTTACATTAAAGATTTCTAAAAATTTCCCAAACCATAATTTTTTTGCAGTTTTTACTTTTCTAATGCCTTACACTATTTAATCCAATTCTTCCTTGAATTCTAAAGTGATATATTTGTTCTGCTGGAATGTTTTAGTTTAAAAGTTAAAATTAAACTTCGGAATTCAACAATTTTTAGAATCTCTTAATATGTCTTTTGGATAATCTTGTCTTTTGGATAATCAGAGTTGGCTCGATTTAAAATGTGCCTTTAATATTAGACATTCATATGAAGTGGAGAAGAAAATCAAGGCGCTGTCATAGTCTGACCTCCACATGTAGCACTAAACTCGTTTTAGTAAAATCTGGTATAAATTCCATTTTTTTTATTAAAAATATATTTAATGATATATATATCTATATGACCATCTATAGAACATACTAAAATTTCAAGAAATGCGAGGTCCTTAGAATTAAATGTTTTAGTTTTTGCTTACTTGCTTCTCCAAACAAAAACTTATTCATCACACTTATACTTTGTCAAATTCAAAGATAATAAACACTGTGATTGTAGTTTCAGTACGTAAAGTCTATTACTTAAATGGGATGTAAAGATGCACACTAATAAAAAAATTTAAAAGGTATTCAATATTAAAAAATACAAATACCTTTTATAAAAAAATGTATATAAATGATTGTTAATGCAATTAATTAAAAAAATATTGTCGCAAGTGCTACATAGCCATTGATCTTTTAGTTTCAACAGCAAGTGTTTATAGGGGCAAACAATTTACACTACCGATGAACACTAAATGACTTAAACAGATGAAACAAATAAAAAACAATATCAGATCCTCAGTAAGCTAGTACAAGAAGAACTAAAAATTCTTAGAAACGTAAGGTGGAACAGAACTCTAGCAGGAATTAAGGAAGCTTTAAACTCATTATGGAATATCACAAAGATTCTCAATTACAACCAGAGAAAAAGCTACTACTACTACCTAAAATATTTAAGAACAATCACCATATTTCAATGAACCTAGGTAAGAGACACACCGAAAACATTGTTTTTTATGGAAGCGGGGAAATGCATTTACGCAACCGTGTACCGGACTCATCTGATCAATGACCAGTCATACCGGCTAAAACCCCCCTCCAGGAGTACCACCGCGGAACCGTCATGGAGACATTACCTCGCAGTGGAGTCCTATAGAACAGCCTCCTACGAGGCCTGCAAGCCAACTGGACTCCCGCTCCCCCCAACAAGCTGACGGGTGCCGCCGCAAGGGAGCCCCGTTTTTGTCTCCCTCCTTTAGGCGAAGGACTCCTCTCACAAAAACGGCAATCCTTCTCCAGTGGTCCTTCCCCTGCACATGACCCCAACTATATAAGCCGGCGTTATGCTGTCCGTCTCCGCCTACAGCTCAACCAGCTACGCTCTCCAGCGGACACATTCTAAGAATGAGGAGCCACAGTATACACAGCACGGGCTCGGCAGCTTCCCTGTGCGGTGGAGGAAGGCCCGGAAAAGCCCGTGCCCCGTCAGCATTTGGGTGAGGTAGTAATCCACTTCGCAGTGCCGACGGTTCCACCAAGTATCCAGCTGAGGAATCACCCGAGCTGTCCACCGGCCCCGCGACTCCCCGTGCCATCTTTCTTGCCAGAACGCCATGGTCCTGGCCTGAGCCACTCTCGTAGCCTCTCCCCCAGGATGGGTTTCTCCCGGTATACGAATTGCCGCTCCTAGCTAAGAGGTCAATGGGTATGACCCCCGCGACCACTAGCACCGCCGGTTCCGAGGACCGTGGGGTTCGGAGAAACAGGAGCCTTTTATAAGGTCTGGGTCTACCAATGTTGGCGATAACTCTGCTCACCGCGGCTGTCACCGCAGCCGCCTTATCAACCCGGCCCTCACCCCATATATATATATAGGGAAGGTGTTCTAGTGTAGTCCACGACAATGTTTCAATTTTTTCCGAAGTTAAAACAGCTGTATAACTTCTGTTATGGGAAAGCCGCGTCTTTTCTGTCGGTATGCCTTCAGTAATGATCGTATGAGCACTACCAAGCTGATTCCCACCTCAGAAGCAATTTTAGCTATTTGTTAATCGTCGGTAGTCCTCTAGAAGTCGGTGTTTAATTCTAAACTTTCACTAATTCACGTTTTCCATAATGATCAGTTACTAAAATTCAAATTCATTTCACTTAATTTCACGGTAAGTGCAACGAATACAAAATAAAACCAAAGATTATTAATTAGTTCAAACTTTATTCCAATCACTAGATTAACAAAATGATTCAAAGTATTCAAATTCAAAAGTTGTGACCGACACGACCGATTTCATCCAAGCTATATGTTCAAAGTAAAGTTTCAGCATCAAAAATCTTCCTTTACAGCCAGTAAATGCCTACATGCTCTTGTTCCGCACCGTAATCTTTCAGTTTAAATAACAGATTCAAATATCCGCTAACTCCACCCAATAACTGAGATATATATGTCTATCGCATTTGCCGTAATTTCAATTTCAAATTCAAAATTTGTTTACTAAGTACCACTATCTAATGATAGATAGCGCCATCAACTTCAATTGAGTTTGCATTGAAAACAAAAGTGGCATATGTCAAAGTGAAAAAGTGCATGGAATGAAAAGGTGAAGTCAGCAGACGATTTTCAACGAATTTAAAGGTAAGAAACATTTTATTTATTTCAGAAAAATGTAAATAATTGTCTTCTGTTCGATTTGTTAGTTTAATTTACTTCCTTGTAGTAAATCAGTCGTGTTTACATTGTTTGTGAAATTAATGTTCATAGAATGTTTACAATTTTGCTTGTACTAATTATAATTTTCTTTTCAGCTAAATAAACTGGAGGATCATTACAGATACAAGGCGGACATACGGACCACTTAAAACCTATCAGATAAGTATTAAGATTACTGAATATGATTCTTTGTGAAGGTATCTTTTCTTTCAGTTCACCGGTGGACAGCTTTCTTCAGGTTTGCGTTGGACATTCTCCCCCCCTTGGAGTCCTTGGATCCAAATTAGTGTAGGATATCTCGTACACATCCAAGATTTTTAGTGGATTCATGATTTTTGCCACAGGCTGTGCGGATCTGTGAAAGAAATAAGGAGAGGGCTATTGGGCTGGACTAAGACGGGATATAATGTGAGTGTAAGAATGAAAGGTGGGTTTTAGGTTTTTCTCTTTTGTTTTTGATTTAAAATGGTTTCGTTTCTTCATTATCTTCAGTTGGCAAGAGACACAATTTCACGACAGGTCGTTTTAGTATTCCATTTTTTGTTTTCAACGTAGCGACACGAACAAAATCATCTGCTCCCTTGTGGATGTCTATAACTCTTGCCAATAACCATCGTAGAGGTGGTATTTTCTCATCTTTTATTAGTACAAGTTGATTAACTTGTAAATTTTTTTGCTTAAGATTCCACTTAGGTCTTTGTTGTAAAATTGAAATGTATTCAAGTTGCCACCTTTTCCAAAAGTGTTCCATTAATTGTTGTATATATTGCCAGCGGGTTAACGAATGCTGTTTGAGATCAATGTACGTAGGTTCAGGAACTGCGAGAATCGCATCGCCAGTTAAAAAATGACCTGGTGTCAAGGCTGACATATCCGATGAGTCATCGCTTAAAGCACACAGAGGCCGCGAGTTCAGACATCCTTCAATTTGTATTGAGAGTGTGGTTAACTCTTCGAAAGTGAGACGACTATTTTTTACAACTCTTATTAAGTGAAATTTTGCTGCCTTTACCCCGGCTTCACATAGACCGTTAAAATGCGGTGCTCCTGGTGGGCTAAAGTGCCAATTTATTTTCCGTGACTCTATTAGTTCTGGAACTTTATCTTGCAGTTCTTTAATGTGTTTCCTAAAATCCTTGTTTAGAATAGTTCTTGCACCTATGAAATTTGTTGCACAGTCGGTGTAGACGTCGCTAGGTAGACCTCTGCGACTAATAAAGCGTTTTAAGGCAGCTAAAAATGCTGCAGTCGTGAGTTCAGAAACGACTTCGATATGTATTGCTCGCGTCACAAAGCAAACAAAAATGGATAGATAGCCTTTAAATACTTTAGATCCCCTTCCTTTCCATGTCTTGACGTCAAATGGACCACAATAATCAATTGCAGTGTGACTAAATGGTCTTGATGCGACGGTTCTAGCTTTAGGAAGGCTTCCCATTAATTGATGCATTGTAGTAGCCCTTTGACGGAAACATGTTAAACACTTATGGATGCGAAGTCGAACCGTATTACGTCCGTCAATAATCCAATATATTTTCCTTAATAATCCGAGCATTAATTGCGCTCCACCATGAAGAGTGGCTATGTGCATTTCATCAATGATTAGCTGTGTTAATTTGTGTTTGCTAGGTAAGACAATTGGATGTCTTTCTCTCCAAGGTAACTGAGTGTTTGTTAATCGGCCTCCAACTCGAATGATTCCGAGATTATCTATAAATGGGTTGAGTTTGAAAAGCTTGCTGGATGCGCTGATTTTGTTTTCTTTAATTTGGCGTTTTTCATTTTCAAATTCTAGTTCTTGTATTGCCTTTATCCACCTCAAGAGACATGCCTGTATTTCAGATTCGCTTATCCAAGAGTGCTTAGGAATCTCCTTCCTCAAACAACGGTGTGTAAATCGAAAACAGAGTGCTGTTACTCGTAGTAGTTTCGTTAAAGATGAAAATCGACCGATGATTTCTGTTGCAAATGGTTCGGCATTTATTACAACATGAACCTTAATGCTTTTGGTTTCCAAATCCGTTTCAGTGTTTATAATATTTTTGGGCCACAATTCGTCTGATAGCTTCAACCAAGCAGGACCCTCCCACCATAACTTGTGGTCTCGTAAACTTTTAGGTGATAATCCTCTAGTTGCACAGTCAGCTGGATTCTGATCTGTTGGAACGTATCGCCAGAATTCTGAGGCTATTCGTGATTGAATTTCAGACACGCGATTTGCTACAAAAACTTTCCAACGACTAGGATGACTGCGTAACCATGCAAGTACAATAGATGAGTCTGTCCAAGCAAGAAATGAGAACTCAGTATGCAAAATCTCCTGTACTCGAGTATATAATTTGGCTAATAATGCTGCTCCACAAAGCTCAAGACGTGGCAACGTTATTTGTTTGATTGGTGCCACTTTAGACTTAGCAACCAATAACCTTGTATAAACTTCTCCTTCTTCCGAAACCACCCGTGCATAGATCGCCGCTGCGTAAGCACGAACTGAAGAGTCGCAGAATCCATGCAATTCAAATACCTTTACTTTATTACTATACTGAATCCATCTAGGAATTGAAATGAGCTCCGCCTCTGGTAATTGATTACGAAACTCGATCCAAGATTGAAGAATTTCTGGTGGTAATGCTTCATCCCAAGCTGTTCCTTTTAACCAGAGGGATTGTAGTAAGATTTTTGGGCGAATTATAACCGGTACTAAGAATCCTAAGGGATCAAATATCTTTGAAAGATCAGATAGGAATTGTCTCTTTGTAACGTTTTCATTTGTTAGTGGACTTAGAGAGATTTTGTATTTAAAGACGTCAGCTTTTGGACACCATAGTATTCCAAGCGTCTTTATCCCGTTATGCAAATTTATTGAGTGTAGATTTTCAATTTCTCGATTTTCTGGGGGTATATTATGAAGTAATTCTGGTGTATTTGCTTTCCATTTTCGAAGATGAAATCCTCCAGCTTGAAATAAGTTTATTAATTCATCTTGTACTTTTAGGCCATCTGCGATGCAATCTGTACCGGTTAATAAGTCGTCTACGTAGAAGTCTGCTCGCACCACCTTTTCTGCTAATGGAAAACGATGCTTTTCATCAGATGCTAATTGGTGTATTGTTTTTACAGCTAAATATGGAGCACACGCTGTTCCAAATGTAACAGTGTTAAGATAAAATTCCTTTGCCGGAAGCTCTTTCGAGAATCTCCAAAGAATGCGTTGATACTGTGCATCTTCCTTTGCTACCTTTATTTGACGGTACATTTTTTCAATGTCTGCAGTGAAAACGACACGATGCCTTCGCCATCTGAGCAGTATTGAGACAATGTCATCTTGTAGCGTTGGTCCAATCAACAAGGCATCATTAAGAGACGCACCTTGTTCAGTTTTACATGATGCATCAAAGACAACTCTTATCTTTGTGGTTGAGCTTTCTTTGTATATCGCATGGTGGGGTAAGTAGTAACAAAGATATCCTTCACGGTTCTGATTGTTGTAAGTTATCATGTCCCTTTCAGGTATCAGCACCGGATTCATGTGGTCTAACTTCAAATATTCTTCAATACAATTGGAATACTCTAGATGCATAGTCGGATTCTTATCGAATTTATTTTCTAAGTATTGCAGACGCCTAAAGGCTTGATTACGGCTTTTTCCCAACATTGGCGGTGTTTCATTTTTAAAAGGCAATTTAACTTCATATCGTCCGTCAGATAATCGTTCCACAGTACGTTTATAATACTCTTCGCAGTGATTTTCTTCCTTTGTAAGATATTTTCTTGGTGCAATCTCCTCCAGCTCCCAAAATTTTCGAATATAATCATCAAGTTCGATACGAGTGTGCAAGTTTGTTACTTCGATCTGGTTGGTTTTTGAGTTTCCAACTTCTCCTGATAAGATCCACCCAAAGAACGTATTTTGCGCAATTGGAGTTCCAGGAGAACCGATTTGCAAACCTTCTAAAATTATTTTACAATATATGTCCGCTCCGATTATCATATCTATTCTGCTGGGTTTGTCGAACTGTGGGTCAGCCAATACAAGACCACTTAAATGATCCCAAGAAGCATCCTTAGCGAGACGTTTTGAAGGAAGAATATCAGTTAATTCAGACAGAACAAGCGCTTGAGCTGATATATTGAACTTTGGATTAACTAGCGAGTTTATTGTTAATGCCACCCTTTTTCGTGCTACTGCCGCAGACTGATTTCCAAGCCCTTTGACTCGAGCTTTGATTGATTCTCCTCGAAGTCTTAGTTGTTGAACTACATTTTCCGTAACGAAAGTTATTTGTGAGCCGGGATCTATGAGAGCTCTTGCAATAAAACTGTTGCCTGACTCATTTTTAAGTTTAATGAGTGCAGTAGCCAACAGAATTCCGCTCGACGGAACAGCGTGTCCTATGTGAAAGGAATTACCAAGCGGTTGATTTCCACTTGTTGATGCTTGAGCAGAATTCGCTTGGGAAGGGTCGATCATGTTGAGAATAGCGCCCTGATCATGTAATAGAGTATGATGTTTGTGTTTACAGATGAAACATGAACCTTTACTAGGGCAATTGACAGAGATGTGACCTTGACCTAAACAGTTGGAGCACAAACCTTTTTGCTTAACTACAGTTCGTCTACCGCTGAATTCCAATTTTAGAAAATCTGGGCACTGGCGCAAGGGATGAGATTTCGAACAATAAACACAACTATAAGTTTTCGTGACGTGATATGATTGCCGTACTTGCTGAGGCCTTGGTGGTTGTTTACTAAAACTTGATGAAGAATTTAATGCTTCCAAAGCTCGGAATTGTCCCTCCAGAAACTCTTTGAGTTTGCAGAACGTTGGAAATGTTTTTTCTGAACCAATATGCTGCTCCCAGAGTTTTTTGGTTTCTGGAGGTAGTCGGTCGGTTACAATGTAGCTAAGGATAATGTCCCAACTCTTAGTATCTACCTTTAAGTTTTCCAATGATTGTATGCACTCGTTTGTTGTGTCGACTAATTTTCTTATAGTTTGTGCGGAATCTTTGCTTGCGTAAGATTGCGAGAATAGTATTTTGAGTTGCGTCTTGATCAAAATTCTTGGGTTGTCATAACGCTCTTTCAAAGTGGACCATGCAGGTAAATAATTCGCGTCAGTGATTGTGTAATGCCTTAGCAATTGCTCCGCTTCCCCTTGCAAGCTTGATTTTAGGTAGTGAAGTTTCTGTACTAGCGGCACAGACGTATTTGAATGTACAAGTGCTACAAATACATCGTGAAATGAAGTCCAAGTTTCGTAGTCACCGTTAAATTTGGGGGGACTTATTCGCGGCAGTTTTACTTCTTCTTTGGCTATTGAACCTTGTTGTTCACGCTCATGTTCTGGGTTCTCCTTAGATGAGTATAGCGATGATATTTCCTCTTCGATTTCTGACACTGCTGCCATATAAACTTCTAGTGTCTCTGAATAAAGTTCGCCTGTGAGGTACAACTTGGAATCAGTATTAATTGCTTCTTCATCTAAAACAATAATTTCTTTATGGCGTTGTTTAAATTCGGTCCATGATTCATTTAAAGATTGGATTCGATTTTGTAAACCTATTTTGGTTTTTCGCGCTTTGCCTTCTTTCTTATAGTTTTTATAGGTTCTGCCTATGGTATTGCTGAGATCGTTTTGCTGCTTAACTAGTTTATCCATTATATGTCTTGAATTTATTAACTAAGTTTATAAGGAAGAAATGGACTCACCGAATGTAATTACAATGGTTCTCGTGTGGAAACCTACGTATACTTATGAATTATGCAACTGTTTCCGAGATCGGCACTAATTTTAGTTTTCTAAGTTCAAATTGCAACGATAGTTTTACTGTATATACTGTACATTTGATGTTCATAAAGTCAAAGTTCACAAATCTAAGTTCAATATTCACAACGTATATTTAGATATAAGTTTGTATTGTTCCACAATGTTTCGTTAATGTTTCTACTCGTTTTGTTCAAAAATTCGGCTCGACAGGACCAATGTTTAATTCTAAACTTTCACTAATTCACGTTTTCCATAATGATCAGTTACTAAAATTCAAATTCATTTCACTTAATTTCACGGTAAGTGCAACGAATACAAAATAAAACCAAAGATTATTAATTAGTTCAAACTTTATTCCAATCACTAGATTAACAAAATGATTCAAAGTATTCAAATTCAAAAGTTGTGACCGACACGACCGATTTCATCCAAGCTATATGTTCAAAGTAAAGTTTCAGCATCAAAAATCTTCCTTTACAGCCAGTAAATGCCTACATGCTCTTGTTCCGCACCGTAATCTTTCAGTTTAAATAACAGATTCAAATATCCGCTAACTCCACCCAATAACTGAGATATATATGTCTATCGCATTTGCCGTAATTTCAATTTCAAATTCAAAATTTGTTTACTAAGTACCACTATCTAATGATAGATAGCGCCATCAACTTCAATTGAGTTTGCATTGAAAACAAAAGTGGCATATGTCAAAGTGAAAAAGTGCATGGAATGAAAAGGTGAAGTCAGCAGACGATTTTCAACGAATTTAAAGGTAAGAAACATTTTATTTATTTCAGAAAAATGTAAATAATTGTCTTCTGTTCGATTTGTTAGTTTAATTTACTTCCTTGTAGTAAATCAGTCGTGTTTACATTGTTTGTGAAATTAATGTTCATAGAATGTTTACAATTTTGCTTGTACTAATTATAATTTTCTTTTCAGCTAAATAAACTGGAGGATCATTACAGATACAAGGCGGACATACGGACCACTTAAAACCTATCAGATAAGTATTAAGATTACTGAATATGATTCTTTGTGAAGGTATCTTTTCTTTCAGTTCACCGGTGGACAGCTTTCTTCAGGTTTGCGTTGGACAGTCGGCAAATAGTACGAGTGTTCTCCTCTGTCACGATGGTTCTTAGTCGACGTTCATTTTCGACTACTTCTCACCCTTCTAAAAATTGGTTTTGCCATGAATACGAGTACACTTGGGTCTTTTTAAGTGCATTATCCCCGAACAGTGCCTGAAGTCTCCTAAAAATTTCGGATGGTTTTACGCCTTCTTTCGTAAAAATTTTTACTATAATATGTTGCGCAACGGACGAATCTATAGATATATATATATGTATATATATATATATATATATATATATATATATATATATATATATATATATATATATATATATATATATATATATATGTAGCATGTGCACATCAAGATCTTTCATTTATTGACAGAAATTGTGAAATTTGGTTTTAAAATCCGTCATATTGACACATAATAATGACACTTTATTTTCCCAGATACGATCAGTAGTTTAGGAGCCAAGAGGTTAAGTTGAACATAGCTCCATACATACATAAATAAAATCAGAACCCTATGTGGCTTTTTTTATATGTGGCCAAGGCCTAGGGGACAACCCTTTGAAACGCATCGGCTTTGGCCGGAAGGCAATTAAGGTGTGAATGTCTTGTTTTCTCATTGTTCCGAGCTAGACAAGAGCCAAGAGACGGAGTGGATTTCCTAATTCATGCCGCTCACCCAATTTATCCAACTGCGTCTCTGCCTTAGCTGTAGTCGGGCTGCAATATTTAATTTAACCCTCAAACGCTGTTTTTGGAGTGGTCCTAATCCGACGTTTAGGGCAATTTTTAATTAATTAAAGAATGGAAATAGTAATTCTTAAAACTCAAAAAAGTTAAAACTCATAAAAATTTAATTTATTAATATGCTAACAGTATATAAATAAGTAAAAATATTTTATTAAATCGACAAATTATTTGTAACTAGTTTGCTGCAAACATTGAAAACATAAATTGGGGGCTATGTGTGCTGGACACTGCCTAGGAATGGCTCTGCCTATAAATTTTATGACGAAACGAGGGTTTTTTCGGCAAGGGCGGCCCAGGGCTCCATACTGGGCCCCGACATATGGAATTACACATATGACGGGATTCTCCGTATGGAGATGCCTGAAGGGTCTTTCCTGGTTGGGTATGCTGTCAACAATGCGGCGGTCATCACCGCTAAAGATGTCGCGGTGGCCGAGATGAGGTTCAGTCAGGTAATGGGCCGGGTAAGCTCCAGACTGCACGACGACGGGCTGGAGTTGGCGAGATCGTCCTTCTGACAAAGAAGCGCATTCCGTTGCTGATCGGAATCGGGTGGAGACATGTCGGTTCAGACGCGGCCCGCGATTAAATACCTGGGGGTGAGCTTCGATTGTAGGCTATCCTTCTGGGGTGAGATTAAGGGCTGGCTTGATAAGGCGGCTGCATGACAGCCGCGGTGAGCAGAGTTATCGCCAACATTGGTGGACCCAGACCTTATAAAAGGCTCCTGTTTCTCCGAACCGCCGAGGCCATAATGCTCTACGGAGCGGAAGTCTGGGCCAACACAATGTGGTGGGAAAGGTACCGCAAGCGTTTACTTGCGGTGCAACGCCGTGCAGCGCTTCGCATCGCGAGCTCCTACCCACGGTCCTCGGAACCGGCGGTGCTAGTGGTCGCGGGGGTCATACCCATTGACCTCTTAACTAGGAGCGGCAATTCGTATACCGGGAGAAACCCATCCTGGGGGAGAGGCTACGAGAGTGGCTCAGGCCAGGACCATGGCGTTCTGGCAAGAAAGATGGCACGGGGAGTCGCGGGGCCGGTGGACAGCTCGGGTGATTCCTCAGCTGGATACTTGGTGGAACCGTCGGCACTGCGAAGTGGATTACTACCTCACCCAAATGCTGACGGAGCACGGGCTTTTCCGGGCCTTCCTCCACCGCACAGGGAAGCTGCCGAGCCCGTGCTGTGTATACTGTGGCTCCTCATTCTTAGAATGTGTCCGCTGGAGAGCGTAGCTGGTTGAGCTGTAGGCGGAGACGGACAGCATAACGCCGGCTAATATAGTTGTGGTCATGCTGCAGGGGAAGGACCACTGGAGAAGGATTGCCGTTTTTGTGAGAGGAGTCCTTCGCCTAAAGGAGGGAGACAACAACGGGGCTCCCTTGCGGCGGCACCCGTCAGCTTGTTGGGGGGAGCGGGAGTCCAGTTGGCTTGCAGGCCTCGTAGGAGGCTGTATATATATATATATATATATATATATATATATATATATATATAGGAATCGGAGAATCTGCGTTAAAAAAACCATTTGGCTAGCTGGGTTTGAACCGAGACCATGAGCATGATACTCCATTTACCTAACCACTGGGCCACCAGCGCCGTTGCTGATTCTCCGTTCCAAAGTTCTTTTCATGGAGAAGCCTCGATCCCACATATATATATGTATACCCCCCGCAACAAAAAGAGCCGCACATGGTTTTCTTTTTCATATTTTCCCGGCTCAATTCGTACTAAATAGTCTCCAAGGTGTCCAAATTGCTTTTAACGGTTGTTAGTGTGCAACAGCACTCTTCTGCTACGAATATTCACTGTGCACAGTTGCATACATACATAGGGTTCGAGACGTTATTAAGGCAAAGGGCGGTACTACAAAGTTCAAATTGCAATTTTTAACTCAATTTTAAAACTTTTAAGTTTTGAAAATACATTTTTAAGTTTAATAAAAATAAAGAGATATTGTTGGCTTACTATATTTTTAATGTTTTATGAAATAACATTGCATTAAAAACTTGAACAAAGTGAAGCATTTTTGGATTTCGTACGTAAAACTATATTTTTATAACTCAAAATAAATTACATATTCCATAAAACATAATTTTTGGGTTATATGTGAATAATGTAAAATACAGAAAAATTACATAATAAATTGTTGTTATTTAACTTTAAACGTGCGGCTTTTTTTTGTTGCGGGGAGTATATTGTAACGTAAATGGGGCTCTTCGGGTTCGACGGATTAATTAAGACGCTTATTTTCAATCACCAATGTTCACAATTTTATTCAATTCACTTAATTAGTTCGTTGCACAATTTTTTTTACAATATCTCTTCACAATATTACGGTTCACTTTAACAATTAAAAATTAAAACTTCACTAGTTAAAATACAACTGACTCTTCGCATTATCACATTTAAACACTTCACAGTCTAAATCACGACTAAAAACTACCTAAAACAAAAAATTGTATGGGAAGGGGGGGGGGGGCAATCTCAACCGTTTGGGAGTTACAGGGTGATTCATAAATTTCAGTTGCACATCACTCTTTTATTTTTATCTCTTCATTAACCCAACACAGCCACATGAAACAAACAAAAAACAACTGTCCTAATTACCTTTCCCAAAATGTTAACAATGTTGATCTCACTACTACCACTGCAGGTACAGTTACGGCCAAAATTGAAAAAAATGTTTTGAAATAACCAAAATTTCAGCATTTTCCCAAATCTACTGATCTAGATACACGATAAGAAAAACAACATCCTTAGAACTCCCTAAGTTCCTAATTATTTTATTGCACTTAAGGTAGGAAATTCTTTAAATAAACAAAATTTTTAAGTTAAAGGGTCGCAAATGTTTGTTTTGGGTTAACAGGTAATTAATTTGAATTATTGCTACAAAAAGTTATAAAAATGTTAGTGTAATTTTGTTTTATTGCCGATATTAGCTTGTATTCGCTAAAATTCACCCCCTTGTATCCTGGCGTTCTGTTTCTCGTACCTGATGAAAATTTTGCAATAAAAAAGGGTCAGTCAGCAAGTATCATAGTAATCAAGAATACCTATAAAATACTTATAAAATTAATCAATAAGTATGGGTATTTTTAGGCAACAATTATTAAAATATGGTTAAATTTACATTTGAGGAATACGAGGATATTATTTATATTGAAGTAGATGTATACGAGAGAGCGGCTGTACTGGAACATCGAAGGAGATTTCCTAATCGGCGAGCACCCCAAAGGAGGGGTATTTACATGGACTTTCCGAAGGTTAAGATAAACAGGAGGTGTAACTGCACACGACAGAGAGACACGACCCGAAACTTTGGGAATCTGTGCCGGCGTCGAGCAGCAAATAATGACCAACGTGAAGCAAGACCCTAAGACGAGCACGAGGCGACTCGCAAGACGATTAGAAGTGTTCATCTAAGGTTTTGAGGGTTATTCATCGAGGGAAATTACGTCCATATCACCATCACCCAGTCCAAGGACTACTGAAAGGAGATTCTGACAGAAAACTGAAATTTAGCACTTGGCTTCTGCAACGCAACATTGACGATAGAGCGTTTCTGGAACGAATTCTGTGGACAGATGCATCTCAATTCACGGGGGATTGTATACCGAACTTCCATAGCTTCCATACCTGGTCGGAAACTAACCCACGCAACCATTTGATTCATTTTGCCGCAAGTGCATAATAATGAAATTTCTGCTGACTTTTTGGACAATACGCTGCCAGATCTAATAGAAGAGAACCCTATGGATAATCTGAGGGGAAAGTTTTACCAACACGATGGAGTACCATCGCATATGGCTAACATTTTGAAGGTAATGAGGAGTTGCACCGATTCCTTGGCCTGCTAGATCTCCAGACCTTACCCCATTGGACTTTTTTTTATGGGGAACAATGAAGGATGAAGTTTATTCAAACACAGTTAACAATAGGAAGGATTTAGGTAGTCGAATTGGGAATTCAGCGACGAAAATACGGGAGAGGCTAGCTGCAATACCCCTTAAACAGGGACTTAGAAGAAGATTGTTGACATGCATCCAAAGCGGTGGTGGACATTTTGACCGGCTTTTGTTACTCATCAAGATTAATTTTAATTATTTTTAAATTCAATAAAAAGCATTTTAGAATTAACTTGAGTTTAATTTCTTTAATTTGTTGATTTTTATAATATTCTCCGATAGGATTTCTACGAATTAATTTATACATATTTTCTCCACGTTGACATGTTGGACCTTTTTGGAAAGATAATAAGATGAGCAATCTATTAAAAAAAAGACGTATACTAATTACATGAATTTCAGAAACTTTTTGGGAAAATGCTTAACTTTAGGTAATCGAAAATCATTTTTTTAACTTTTGGAAGTGACTGTACCTGTAATGGTGGAAGTTAGAACAACGTTGTTGACAATTTTGGAAAGGTCATTGGGATAGCAGTTTTTTAATGCGTTTGTTTTATATTGCTATGTTTGGTAGATAAAAAGATAAAAATAAAAGAGTAATGTGCATACCATGAAAAACTGACATTTATGAATCACCCTGTAACTCCCAAACGGTTGAAATTGACCCCCCCCCCCGCCTGCCATAAAATTTTTTGTTTGTCTAGTTGAGATCTATCACCCTACTCATTTTGGTACGTCAGATCTGAAACACCTTGTATATGTATAGATAGATAGATATATATATATATATATATATATATATATATACATATGTATATATATATATATATATATATATATATATATATATATATATATATATATAAGAATTAATCCTTCTAACTCAGAAGGCGCACTTCATAGGCAGAAGCCTAGAATCATTTGACCTATTCGCCCCATACAACAATATATGGGGCGCATGAGGCTCCCACACCCATGCAAATAATATTAGTAATTAACACACGAATAAAATACGCCACACATAAAAATATGAGGTGTATAGTCAACAGAGATCATTAAAGTAAATCCCAGTCAAGTCAAAAAGAGTGTTATAATAATAATAATAACACTGTTTTCATTCAAAATACAGAAGGGTCCACATGCATAACAACAAAAACGAGAAATTAAAACAAAAAGCAGTGCGAGCAAAAGACTAAATTATAAATTGTAGATACTCCTTTTAAGTGTCACTTTTTCCACACTAGTATCAAAAACGTCTCCAATATCATTAGCAGACCTACACATGCGATTAATAGGCTCGAACATGCCGTAATTAGTGCGAGAAAAAGCAATCTGAAAAACTGATCGATTACGCAGGGAATAGGAAAGTTCTCTAGGCAAAACTTTGGAAGCAAGCACAACACTGTCTATCTTTCCCTGCAGAAGCTGATGCAAAAATATCAAATCTGCAACCCAATGACGCCTCTCAAGTGTAACAAGCTGCAGTAACCCTAAACGCTCCTCATAAGGTGGTAGAATAAGAGGGTCATTCCAAGGCAAACAACGCAGCGCCGATCGCACAAATCTACGCTGGACGTACTCGATACGTTTAATGTGGGATCCGTAAAACGGATACCAAACCTGACTAGCATATTCAATCAGGGGTCTAACCAGGGACGTATAAAGATGGAGTATTATTTTAGGGCTTGGAAATTCCTTGGACCATCGAAGAATAAATCCCAGCATAGAGTTTGCCCTAGCAACGACGTTATTAATATGGGAGATGAAGTTCAATTTAACATCAAGATACACTCCCAAGTCCCTGACCCCTTCCACCCGCCTTATAACAGTGCCTTCAAACATGTACTGAAAAGTACGAAAGCTGGAAGACCTCGAGAAGGACATAACCTGACACTTCTCAATGTTCAACTTGAGATTGTTGTTGCGGCACCACCCATAAAAAATGTGCAACTCTGATTGCAAAATCTCACAATCAGCATCAGATTTGATTGGGAGAAAGATCTTAATATCGTCAGCATATATAAGAATTTTACATCTTTGAAGCAAATACGAGATATCATCTATAGATATGATGAATAACAATGGACCCAGATGACTGCACTGGGGAACACCAGAATGAGCCACAAAATCATCAGAGAGTGCGCCATGAAAGCGTACCCTATAAGTCCTATTAGATAAATACGACTTTATCCAAACAATAATCGAGGGCGGGAAACCCAACTTAGCCAATTTAAAAGCAATGATAGAGTGAGACAGCTTATCAAAGGCCTAACTAAAATCAGTGTAAATACAGTCAGTCTGGCAACCATCTGTGAAACCACCCACAGTGCAGGAAACAAACTCAACCAAGTTTGAAACCGTGGACCTCCCCTGGAGAAAACCATGCTGCCGGGTGGAGATTAAGCCCTTACACACGTCGGATAATTGGGATTGAATTAACAGTTCAAAGAGCTTAGGAATACAGGACAACTTAGCAATTGGCCTGTAGTTGGAAATGTTTCATCTATTTCCACTCTTGAAAATAGGAATTAAAAAGGATATCTTCCAAAGTGCTGGGAAATGGCCCCGCGAGAGAGACTTCCTGAATAAAAAGAGCAAAGGCCCCAATAACACCGAAGAACATTTCTTTATGACTGCAGCAGGAACCCCATCAGGACCACCAGAAAAGTCAGTAGGAAGTGCACTAATATACTTCAACAAGATCTCCTCCGTGATAGATGGAACTGGCACTATAGGTGAAATTCGATTATTTATGTGCGAAAAGTTTCCACTATCCGGGATAAAATCAGATGATTCAAATGCACCCCTAAAAGATTCAGCAAATAAGTTACAAATAATATTAGAATTATTGCTGGAAATCCCCCCGAACTCCATTGTCGATGGATAGTTATCGACCTTTTTCTTTAGGTTGACATATTCGAAAAATCCACGGGGGTCAGAGAATAATCTGTTCTTTAAACTTTGAAGGTATTCATCGGTGACGGGAATCAGCACTGCCAACACGAAGATACCTCTTCCAAAGTCTGTTAGATATATATATATATATATATATATATATATATATATATATATATATATATATATATATATACACATATATAACACATGGGCTGAAAAGTCCCGGGCCTAACACATAGATGGCGCTAGTCTTATTGCATTCACCGTTTTTCAGTTAGTACTAACCTTCAAAAGAAAGCTGTTAAAATTTCATGATATTCTACTCATAAGTTTGTGAGTTATTGTGCTAAGAGTAACACTACTTTTGTAATTTTCGGAACAATGGATCAAAAACAATTTCATGTTTTAATTTTACACTGCTTCTTGATGGGAAAAAATACCGTTCAAGGGGACCAATGGCTTCAAAAGTGTTATAAGGACTTCGCTCCATCGGAAACAATAATAAAACGTTGGTTTGCTGACTTCAAACATGGTCGTAGAGACACCGATGATGAAGAACGCAGTGGACGTCCAAATGAGGCGGTAACACCAGAAAACATAAAAAAATCCACAAAATCGTTTGAATGATCGAAAAGTGAAGTTGCGTGAGTTAGCTGACATCGTAAAGATATCAAAAGAACGTGTTGGCTTTATATTGCATGAGCATTTGACTATGAGAAAGCTCTGTTCAAAGTGGGTGCCGCGTTTGCTCACTGTTGACCAAAAACAAGAACGTGTTGATGATTCTGAGCAGTGTTTGGCCGTGTTTAAACGTAACAATCCGGAATTTTTACGTCGATATGTAACAATGGATGAAACATGAATCCATCACTTCACTCCGGAATCAAAACGATCGTCATCTGAGTGGAGAGCAACTGATGAACCTCGTCCAAAGCGCCCGAAAGCACAACAATCGGTTGGAAACCTTATGGCCTCGATATTTTGGGATGTGCGTGGTGTAATATTCATCGACTATCTTGAGAAGGGAAATACCATCAACAGTGAATATTATATAGCATTATTGGAGCATTTGAAGGCCAAAATTGCAAAGAAACGACCGCATATGGCAAAGAAAAAATTTTGTTTCATCAAGAAAACGCACCGTGTCACAAGTCAATCAAAACAATGGCAAAACTACA
This sequence comes from Leptarthrus brevirostris, assembly GCA_964036015.1. Classification (NCBI taxonomy): domain Eukaryota; kingdom Metazoa; phylum Arthropoda; class Insecta; order Diptera; family Asilidae; genus Leptarthrus; species Leptarthrus brevirostris. Next base: position 99,196,842 of record OZ038371.1, on the reverse strand, counting down.
TGAATTGAACTTTGAATTGCTCCCACATTCACCGTATTCGCCAGATTTGGCTCCAAGCGACTACTGGCTGTTCGCAGCCCTAAAAAAAATGCTCACCGGCAAGAAATTTCGCTCAAATGAAGAGGTTATCGCTGAAACTGAGGCCTATTTTGAGGCAAAAGATAAATCGTTCTACAAAAGTGGTATTGAAATGTAAGAGCGGCGCTGGAATGATTGTGTGGCTCTTGATGGAGATTACGTTGATGAATAAAGCCAATTTTGAACAAAAAAACCGCGTTTTCTTTGTTAGACCCGGGACTTTTCTGTTATATATTTACTTTTTAAATAATATAAAATTAAAATTAATTCTAAATTATAAATAAAAAGGAAGTAACCTTCCGAAAACATTTAATTATTATAGTTTCTTGAACATCATATGTAAAAGGAAAAAAATTTATTACAAAAAAAATTTTAACCGACTTAACAAGTAGCATAAAACAATAGTTAATTTTATAAAAACTTAACTTCCTTCCTTATAATCACGTGAGCTGAAATGTTTCTATTGTGGTTGGGTAGTTATTTTATTTGTTTAATTTGCACCGTCTTTTAGATCTAATAGATTTAAAATGAAATATTATTCCATGCTAAGCACTTTTTGTAAAGTAAATTAAATTTTTTTTAAAACTATTTTATTTTTCACGTTTTACTGTCTTCGGATATGCTACTCCAAATATGCTGCTCGTATAACAAAGTAATTTCAACATTTGCAGAGGTACTCTATACAAAGGATGAAGAATCATCGAAACCCAGCCACCCTTTCACACACTCACTTTGAATACAAAATTCTTACCATGGCGATAGTATGTCAATGTACTCTATACAGCAAGAGAGAATTATTAAAATCGGGGCACGCATTACGAAGTAAGGGCACTGGTACCTTCTCTTCCCGTAGTCACCCTAGATGTAACATTTTCTGTCACTTACCAATGAGGAAACGTATTCTGGACAACAGAATCATCAAAATCGGTCTAAACCTTACAAAACCAGGTGCTCCTCACTCTCACCCTAAGCCACAATATCTGTCGTGATCAAATAGAGCAAGATACTTTAATTAGCAATTAATGAATCATTCATGTTGGTCCAGCCGATACGAGTTAAGATCAACTCCTCAAGAAGCCCCATACCACCCTATAAATTTTTGTCATCAAAAAAAGAATTATCCCAATCTGTGAACGCGTCACGAAGTTAGACTCTCTCCACGTCCACCCTAATTCAAAATTTATCCTAATAGTATTAATAATGGAAAGGTCACCCTCTATACAAAAAAAACCGAACCATCCATACAACCAAATACAATACAAATATTATTGAGGAAGATCAAGACATTCAATAAAAAGGTTTTTTCATTAATAATAGTTGTAGTCGAAGGCTTTCCTTCAGATTGAATTGTCCTCCGACTACTTCTATTTTTAATCCAAGGCGCTTTAATTGAATTAGGATTTTTAATTTCCTTTATAATATTTCATATTTGTTTTCAGCTTTTGCGTAGTCGGATTTAATTTTTAAACTTTTATTTTATTCGATTTACTGCATTCGTTCTTTCGAAAAAAGCTGAGTAGACGGTACAACAAAACAGCTCAAATGTGCGAATTTATAAAAATAATAAAATTATTTAATACCTAAAAGGTAATACTTTATAAATCATTATATGCTTTACGTCAAAAGTGGTGCTTAATATATACATAGTATATCTTGCCTTATAATGTCTTTTAGCAAATTTTCGCGTTTGAGTCATTTTGTGTTTATATGGTATGTTATTATATGGTATTCCATCAAAGGTTAAATTATTTTTAGTTGGATTGAATTTATTCCTGGTTGGGTTAATAATAAATACTTTCGTTTCTTCAGAAGTTATTTGCGAATCAGTTAAACATACATATTTACGCTAAGGTTAAACATCATTTGCCTACCAATTTAACTTCTTTGCTGTTGGGGTATATATATGTTTCAATGCTTTAAATTTGGACAAAATGAAGTAATTGCATACTCATATTCCTTTCTTCCTTAATACTCTTAGAAATATTTTAAAATAAAACATCTATTTTATTAATGATAAAAAATTTCAGACAAATTTGTGATAAGATTTTATATATTTGCTCTTGGGTTAAAATTCATGCCAATGAGATAAACTAAGTTGCTTTTGGGTTAAATAAATTAGTGAATATCATATATGTATGCATAGTTGAATATAGTTGAACTAAAACTCTAAATTTTTCATTATAGTTACTTTCACGATAATTAATTTTAGTGAATTTCGCTAAAGTTAAATTATATAATCTACGTGCTTAATGTATATTTCTTTTTCAGGTCTCATCAAAATAAAAAGCTGTTTTATTTATTGTGTCGAAATGCAGAAAGTAACCTCAATATATAAACGAGCATTTGAAAATAGGAGTTTACTAGTTGATACATTATGCCTTTTATTTGGAATAGGATCGTGGATTGGAGTAAACTCAACATTTGTGCAACTGCCGCTCTTAATAGATAAGACTCCAGAGAAATGGTCGCTGCCATCATATTTGGTCGTAGTAATTCAAATGGGGAACATTGGCCCCCTAACTTACACTATATGTCAGAGATTTTTTTGTAAACAGATCAAAGACTCCTTCATGATCCTACTTGTTTTAATGATTGCGGTCATATCAGCTTTTCTGATTGGCTTTGTGTATCAGATAACTTCCATGATCGGACAAAATCGATACAGCATTGCACTATTTGTTCTTGTATTTTTCTTCGCATTAGTCGGCTGTAGCAGTTCCGTTTTATTCATACCATATATGGGCAGATTTAAAGAAATTTATCTTCCAACATATTTTATTGGCGAAGGATTAAGCGGGCTCCTGCCCAGTATTGTCGCTCTTATACAAGGAGTGGGAGGAAATACTGAGTGCATAATGGTGAATTCAACTGATGGACCCAGATATGAATCGTATCATCCACTACCTCGTTTTGATACAAGAGAATATTATTTCGTTATATTTTCTGTTATGTTAACTAGTTTTGTGGCTTTTCTATTATTGGAAAAAATAAAAATTTGCCAAGATCAATATGCAGCTGTTACTATTCTTAATGGAAACAATTACGTTTACAAGGATGACAGAAAAACTGTGGACGGAAACGATATGGACTCAGTACAATATATTAAATATCTGTCTTCACCGCAGTACTCAATTTTGTGTTTAATTATGGCAGTAGTCTGCTTTTTCGGTAACGGGATGTTTCCAGGAATGCAATCATACTCATGCCTTCCGTATGGAAATCGGGCGTATCACTTAACTGTTACTCTCAGTTTAATAGCCAATCCACTTGCATGTTTCCTCGGTATATTTTTGCCAACTAAATCAATACGTTTAATTTTAACTTTAACGAGCTGTGGAATAATTATTACCGTCTATACAATGCTCACAGTTATTCTCAGCCCTAATCCTCCGCTTTTAAACTCAATTTGGGGAGAAGTTTTAGTGGTAGGTTGATTTTAATTTTATTTGATATAATTTACTAGTTACTTGTTTTCAGGTGATAAGCTGGACTATGTTGATGGGTATCGTTAGTTATACTAAGCTATGCATCACGATTATGATGCGTTCTCAGGGAGGTAAATCATTAGTGTGGATTGGCGCTATATCTCAAGTGGGCTCAGTTATTGGTTCGCTAGTTATATTTGCTCTAATTAATTTTACATACTTATTTAAATCTTCAGAACAGTGTTAATATCGAGAATATCCAAATCAACGTTAGTGCTAATAATGATATTCATGTGCTCCTGTATTACAAAAATGCAAAGTAAATAATGTTAATAAAGTCTTTAAAATAAAGAAATAAGTTCCAAATATGTTATAAACTTAGTACATATAAGTAAATATACCCAGGTAAATATTTGCATATTCCTTTAAATTTAAATTACCAGAACGTGGTATTTATTGCATTTTAACAATATACAATGTGATTAAAACTGATTAGTAAGTGAATAACTCTAATATTAACGTAAACTTTATATAAGTAGATCACATAAAAAAAAAGTTAAAATAAGTAAAAACAAACGTTAAACTGCGTAACCGCCAAGTTAAAATAATTTATCCGCAACTTGCCCTTATTTATTTGAAATGCCATCGAAATCTAAATAGGCTCCAAGGCTTATTCACATTGGAAATCATAAAGTTAATTTTGAAAAATTGTGTGAAATGTTTCAGCAACTAATTTGATTTCGCATAGTAACAACCAAATTCCTTTGGGAATGGAATTATGAACCTAAGCTTCCTGTAATTTTGCTTACCATACCTATACATTAATTAATCAATCATCATATCCCAAATGAAATTAGGTGATCTCTCAAATTCAACATAACTTTAACGTTTTCAACTTTTTGTAAATATGTTTTATCACGTATGAGTTTATTTGTCACATTAACAAGCTAACATCAACCGGTCGGTACAGTTTCAGTTCAGAAATTCTTAAGAGAAGAAGCGGAGTTACATTTTTACCTTTAAATAAAACCAGGGATAATCAAATTTTGATTCGCATTTGAATCCAGAAAGTAAGATTGAGGGCCAGGAAGCCCCGGTTTTCTGTAAGTCTGATCAAACCATTTCATTTAAAAGTTTTTTTCAACTATTTTTTTGCATTCATTCCCTTCCCACATCAACCCTTGGGGTGCTAAATGTGTCTCAACTCCATAGTATCCAACGATCTTCAGACCTTAATTCTTCATCTCAGTAATTCCGAAAACTTCGACATTAACATCGGTTGATTTAAATATTGTTCTTCTGTCCCTTCACCACATCTAGGGGCGTATTACTATCGCAGTATCTAAGGACATCGGGAGTGTCGTTATTCATCTCAGTGATACGAACACTATGAAATGGAATGGAAAATAGTTGAATTTACATTTGAGAAAGACGCGGATATTATTTAAATTTATGGTGTAGTAGACAGAAAACAGAGAGCGGCTGTACTCGAATATCAAAGGAGATTCCCTAACCGGCAAGCACCCCAAAGAGGGGTATTCACAAGGACTTTCCAAAGGTTAAAAGAAACAGGAAGTTCAACTTCAAATGACATGGAGACACGACCCGGAACTTCGGGAACTTCTGCCGACGTCGAGCAGCAAGTAATCACCAACGTGAGGCAGGACCCTGAGATGACACGAAACGAGTCGCAATGCGATTAGGAGTGTCGTCATCTAAGGTACGGAGGGTTATTCATCGAGGGAGATTACGTCCATATAATCATCACCCAGCCCAAGGACTACTGGAAGGAGATTCCTAGTGAAAACTGGAATTAAGCACTTGGCTTCTGGAACGCGACATTGACGACAGGAAGTTTCTGGACCGAATTCTGTGGACGGATTAATCTCAATTTACCAGGGATGGTATCACGAACTTCCATAACATCCATACCTGGTTGAAAACTAATCCACCATAAATTCCATACCTGGTTGGAAACTAATCCACACAGGACAAAATTGACCTCATTCCAGCAGAGATTCAGTGTCAATGTTTGTGCTGGTATCATCGGCAACCATTTGGTAGGACCATTCATTTTGCCGCAAGTGCTTAATAGTGAAATTTATGCTGACTTTTCGGACAATACACTACCAAATCTAATAGAGGAGAACCCAATGGATAATCTTAGGGGAATGTTTCACAAACACATGGAGTACCAGCGCATACTACTAACATTGTGAAGGCAATACTTAGTGAAAAATTTTGTAACCGCTGGATTGGCCGAAGTACACCGATTCCTTGGCCTGCTAGATCTCCAGACCTTACCCCATTGGACTTTTTATTGTGGGGAGCAATGAAGGATGAAGTTTATTCAAAAAGTAAAAGAAGTAATGTGCATACCATGAAAAGCTGAAATTTATGAATCACCTTGAGATTGCCCCCCCCCCCCTGCCATAAAATTTTTTGGTTGTATACTGGGTGTTTTTTTAAAACTTTGGACTCTTTTCTTTAAAAAACGGGTTGAATAAAAAGAACTTGGGGCAAAGATTGGAGGGCTTTGAGAGGGAAATCGTTTGGGCAAAATAACAACCCATACAAACTCACCGCTTGGCAGTGGGAGGGGGTGACTTTTATTTTTTAAATGGGAACCCCCTTTTTTATCATCGGTTTTTTTAAGTGAAAATAAACATCTTTTGTCAGACTTTTTTTTTAATTTGGCTTGTAGTTTTTTACCAAAACGCTTATGAAAAAAAAATCATTGCATCATCACTACGCTATGCCACATCTGATGATCTTGAGTTTCTTTTTCTGCAAAATTTGTTAAGGGAAAAAATTCAAAAATGAACAGATGTTAGACAAACACTGCCTTAGTTTTCCAGCAAAGTAAGGACAATCTCTTTAAAAACTTTAGTCAAGTGAACGTACGAAAAGCGCTCGAGTAAAGTTAAAAGGCAATTACGAAAACTTCGCGAAATAAATAACTCTTGGAAGAAAATTCCAAATATTTTTAGTCAGCATGTATACTTCGATTGATTTTGAGTAGAATTAAATATAAGAACTTTAAAAACTACTCTTTTACTAGAAATATATAATTAAAAATAAATATTTGAAAAATTTATTTGTTTTATATTGTTCCTTATAAAGGGTTTCATTCAAGGTTCCGATATATAAATAAAAGAAAGCATATGATTAGGGTTACGTCTCAGATAGTCGTCTCCTCAACAAAATCAAAATTTCGTAAAGTGTATGAAAAATTGCTGTAAAGAAAATTAACACGAAGCAAAAAATGCAGAGTATTGAAAAATTTTAAAAGTCAATATAATGGAAAAATATGCAGCACTTGTCTTGGAATAAGTCCGAAGAGAAGGTCAATTTAAACTCGGGCGACCAACCGCAGCAAATGCAAAGTGAATGGTTGCAAATAGGCGAAAGCGATGTTTTATTAAACTCTATTATTTAAGGAAAAAAAGTAAGTTTTGTTTACCAGAAGTGTCGACGATACTAAAAGTCTAAAGTTTCAATTGAGGAGAGAAAAACTTGCGGTATAAATAAAAACACGAACAGTTTAGCTTGTATGGAACAGCTAAGTGATTTATCGGTTGGGTATTGCGGTATTTGCTGACGCGAAGAGATCTTTCAGTATCTCATTGTAGAAAGACCGAATAAGTGTCAAAGTCTCGGGTGACTATTGCGTAGGCCGCGAAAAAAAAGTAGAAGTGGGTGGTACGCGGAGATAAATCTAGTGGGTCAAGTAAAGAATCGGACTCAGCCTGTACAGAAAAGAGTGGGTCAATGCCTGTTGATATTAAACAGGGAAACTGAGTACAGACAGGGTTATAAATTACAAATAAGGGCGCAGTGGATAGTAAACAGGTACTGTCAGTGCAGGAAGTATTGGCGAGAGTTAAGATCGTCAAGAAAGCCAGCACCCAGGATCTGTAGAAGTTGACAGCAGTAAGGAGAGGGACTAGAGATTTTATGGCCTGAATCCCTCTACGCTCATTTCGCAATATTTTTAAACTCTCAACTTGGACTTTATTCAAGGTGAACCTACAAATGTTCTGAACATGTGGGCGCGATAAACTTCTTTAAAATTTTCAGTTAAGGTGCCATATTTTACAGATAAGGCTCTCTATTGTGTTCTTTTGGTTGAAGTATGAGCATGCAATGCGTTAATGCCATCACTAGTTTTGTTTAGTTTTGGTTAGGAGAGTGTGCAGCTTTAATTGTGTGCAAGGATTGGTTAATCTGTGGTACAAAAAAGTAACAAAAATTAAATGGTAACGACACGCTTGAAGGAAAAATGCCCTCGAATTTCATAATTTCCGCACTCTTATCTAGAGTGGCTGGGTACCTAGAGTGGCGTCACTTTGACGTTTAAGCCTGAAGCAGAACAGAGAGCAGCAACAGCTCAAAGATTAACACACATAGTTCTTTGTTGATCAATACGGAATAAGAGCAGCGGCAGCGGCACCGCAACTACAGTGCATTTTAGTGCAGCTGTAATGAGTCGCCAAAACGTTACTCATTACTCAACACCATAAAATACCCACAATGAGCTAGAAAATCCCAAAACATCATCTTCACCCGAAATTTTCACATGACATACAAGTGACATCATAAATTTAATCTTCTTGAAGAAATTGCATAAGATGCGAGGAAATTCATTAAGTCTTAGCTCAGCATATTTCACTTAATTACTTCTTAATGAAAAATCTGATTGGTGCGCACAATACTATGTTGAGTATTTCCAATAAATCGAAGAAAGGAGAATTAAGTACAATAAATATAGAATCATTCAGAGGACCGATGATTTTTACATTTACATGACATTTTTACATTGTTGCATTTAAGATTTGCATTTGGGATTTTTTTCTTTTTTGATAATTCTTTTAATAAAACCAAATATATTAATAAAAAAATTTAAGAAATTATATGTTGTGCTATGATACTATTGTTGTAAGAAGTTATACTCTCTCTGTAATCAAGTTTTAATTACTTAAAATGTTGTTCCATTGTGCTTCGGGATTGACTGTTGTCATTTTGTGCCGCTTTTGAAAAAACAACTACTTTTGAATGGATTCTACATTAAAGCCTTGAATTCATTATACCGGCCGAGTTTCCCTGTTTAATTCAGTTTCTATATCTTCCTTACAAAATTTTAGAATCACGGTGAAATTAATATATGTGTTGATAGTTATTTTAATTTGTTCTTTTGGAAGCTGAAAATAATTCATACCTTAAGTGGCTGAAACATTTGTATTGTGTGTTTATTTTTTTTGAGAATATATTTGTATTGTATGATATTTTTTCCTTTCCGTGTTTTTTTTGTATTCACCCACCATGTAAGTTATTAAGCTCTCAAAATTGTGAGAACAAGGACCAAAGAGTATTCCACGACGACTGGAGATACTGTAAACTCTGAGAATTCAAATTCGAAGCCTGGTGACCTCAAAATATCCCTTACTTATGCCCGCAATCTAATTCCCGAGAAGAACGATATAGATCGTAAAATATTCTTAAATATCCCAAACAGCAAGACTAACAGATGCGGCTTATGATATTTTTAAATTGTTATGAGATAAATCCGCAGTATAAGGGATGTGGTGACCTTAAGCAAAGAGAAATTAATAATAAATTCTTATATTGTAAAACAAAATTACCTGTGTACTGGTCGTCTCCATCTGTGTCCTCTATTTCGAAATTTGAATGATTCTGCAAAGAATTCTGTTTTATTTTCGGAACCTTAATCCAATATCGGAGATACAGAAGAAACATACTTACCGCAACAGGCCAGACACGTTCAATTAGACATGGTGACGATCTTACTCCTTGACATGTACAGAGTGTTAAAAATCCTCCTTCCTCCTTCATGAGTACTCTGATGCTCTATAGTCAAGATATGCTGAAGGTCCCTCCAAGTTGACCTTTTCCTAAACGCTGGAGATTTGCTGTATCTTGCTGTTGTTGTGATGAAATCCTTCCTAGAAAGCACAGGACGCTGATACGTTTATTCACTTAAAAAAATATATATAAATCGTCGCGGGATTTCAGTATTTCTAGAATTAGAATCAAGTATTTTTTTTATTATACGATGTGGCCAAATCCTAGGGGACAACCCTTTGATGCGTTAGCATGGTTTTGGCCGGAAGGGAATTGGGGTAAGGGGAGTGAGGAAGCTTGTGTCTTGTTTTTGCATTGCTGCGAGCTAGACAACAGCACAGAGACAGAGTGGATTATTTTAATTTCTTAATTAAAGCTCACGGGGAGATTTGGTCTCGAACCCCTGGCATGGTGGTCGTGCGGCTCAATGCATTGATCCAACTCCGTCTCCATAGATTAAGTTTCATTTAAATTATGTATTTTAATTTCAAAATAACTTACCTTTGTTACGATGATGTCAGGTAGTTAAAAGTAACGCACGAAGCCGCATATTGAACTTGCGTAAAATACAAAATCGTAATATTTGTCTCTTCATGAAAACAAAGAAAACATTACTTAAGAGCAAACTTACTTCTACTTACTCTTCTCAAGAATTCCAAAATATTACACAAAACACAATCTAACCTTAACACCGACATCGACATTACCGATTTTTACGAAAAACTTTAATTTCTCGAGAAGAATACAAATGGTACCGAGACTGCCGTAACCCAAAGCAAATGTTGGAAATACGCCCACCTTCACATTAATAGCAACATAAAAATAAATAAACACGTGAACGTACCTGTCAAATTGGGACATGTTGCCCGGATATACATATAAGAACGAAAAAAGAATTTTTCTGTTTTATTTTTTAAAAAAAAATTCGATTTTTTAAAAACATTATTTTCGTGTACTATATATATATGTAGAATTAGTGTACACACTTCTGTCGAAAATCCCCAGAAATATGTATATAAGGCGATACAATAGAAGGTTCGTGAGCGCACACAGCCGGTGTTTCGGCACGTTAAGGGGGTCCTCCTATGTGACAGCTGCTTTTTGTACACTTTTTCAGCAATTTTTGTGACGAATCGTCAAAACATAGAACTTTGGTGTTTTAGTAATATATTTATTCACTTCTTAAAAGTACTTTTAAATTTTTTGACAACGAAATACATAGTCAAATTGGAACGACACCCGTGTCAAAAAAAAATGGGCCGATGGCTGTGATTCCAGCTGTTCTGCTATCTGAAATCAAAAGATGCCACCATCATTTTAATCAGTAGACCTGTGGCTACACCCGAAGCAAAATCAGGTCAAAATCTTGAATAATTTATTTTTAAACAAACTTTTAAATATAAATACATGATTTTCGTCATTTTTTTTAATTTTTCGATTCGAGAAAAAAAAACTATGACAGATTTTGGTTCAGGGCATAAGTACGAATGTCCTTAGTATACCATAAAAATTTGAGCTTAATCAGTTGATTAATTTTTGAGATATCGTGGCAGCCATTTGGACAAATTCAGTTTTGAAAAAAACGCGTTTGAAAGTTACTCGCCGCTAAGCGAACTTGGTGCACTCGAATACGCACGCCACTATCGACATCTGCCACATCTTAACTGATCCGAATTTGAAAAAATCCTTTTACACAAGTATTGTAGATATGTTTAAGAAGCGGTTTTCGCAAAAACCCACGCCCATCACATAGGAGGACCCCCTTAACGCGTTTTTCTCGAAACAACGTTTTTTGACCTGTTTGCCACGATTTTGAAAAAACTATTTAACCGATTGGGCTGAAATTTTCAGGAGTTATTCAGCACATTTATACTTTCAGCCTGAACTAGAATCATAAATATTTTTTAATTTAAACCCCTTGCAAAAAAGTTGCAAAAAAAGGTCCAAAAGTCCGCCATTTTGTTTTTTTTTACCCAAAATGTTCAATTCTAGTTCCGGCTATAGCCGCTTACTTATATTTTAATATTCCGGTTGAATTTTTTGTTTCAGACGTTCCTGACCCGAGATATCTTGTCAACCAGCTTTTTACAGGGGTCTCTTATGACCGCCATTTTGTAGCCATAAATTTATAAAAAAAAATTTTTCATTTTTTTCATATAGTTTAAGGGGTTACATACAAAGTTGGGGCTCAAAAAATAGAAAAATTTTTAATTGCATATTCTGAAAGTACATACTTTCGAAAATATCTGTGTGAAATTTCAAATGACAGCCGTTCGCAGCGCGCTAGTTCCATCCATAAGCACTTGGCGAGCGGCGTCCAAAAACTTTAAACGCGATGATCTCGGGATAGAGTTTTTTGAACAATACCATTGCGGTGAACGTGATATCTCAAAAACTTTTCAACCGATTTTCATAATTTTTTTTTAAATTGTTCATATTTACAATCTCGTGTACTTGAACGGTTCTAAAAATTTTCGATCGTTTGCAATGAATTTTTGTTTAGAATTTTGAACACCTCAAAAATCGATTTTTTTGTCAACATGGTTTTTTTATTGGAAAAATTTTTTTTTCGGAAACCGAACCGTTCAAGTACACCACAATACATTTTTCTTCAATAATTTTTTAACTCTTTTGATTTCAGTTAAGCGGTTCGCCTTGGAGAGTGTTCACCGCAAGCCTCTGCAAAAAAAACGCGCTGCGGGAGAGGGGCCATAACTCCGACAATTTTTAATATTTTTTTATAATTCAACTTGTTTTTTTTTCTACGATAGTACTACCAACAAATTGTCTTTCGCTTTTTCTAATAAAATTTGCATAAAACCCTTAAAAAAATCACCAACTAGCTCACTTTTTCCCCTCAACTTTGTATATAACCCCTTAATATGTATAATTTATTGCACAAAACACATTGAAACATTTAAATAAATCTTAATAAAATAGTTTTTAAAAAAAAGTTGAACCGACTTCACAAAAGGCGCTAAAAAGCATAAAATAATTTTTAATTTTATATCTATTACGACATTTTGAAGTCGGTGCAAATCAAACAAACCAAACAACTACACAAAAATATTTCATATTCATTTCTTATGATCCCGTAAGCTGAAACGTTAAGGTAGTATTATGTATCATTTTCAATTGTGGTTCTGTAGTTGTTTTATTAGTTTAATTTGCACCGACTTCAAAATGTCGTAATAGATATAAAATTAAAAATTATTTTATGCTTTTTAGCGCCTTTTGTGAAGTCGGTTCAACTTTTTTTTTTTAAATTATTTAATTTTTCACTTTTTAGTGTCTCCGACTCTATACAACGAAGAAAGAACCATCCAAATCGGTCCACGCGTTAAAAGTTAGTTTTAACCCCCTACCCCACTCCCATCCCACTAAACTTTTTTTCTCATGGTATCAATCAAGGAACATACTCTACCGAACAGAAAAGGAATCATCGAAATCGGTCCACGCATTACGAAGTTACTACCCTTCCCCCTCCCCAGCACTACCATAGGACCAAATTATTCTCCTATTAGCAATGGCGGATCACACTCTATACAACAGCAAAAGAACCAACCAAATCGGTCCACGCGTTACAAAGTCAGGTTCCAACCCCCTTCTCCCACCCCAACCACACCAACAATTTTTTTCTCGTGGTATAAACCAGGGAGCATACTCTACCCAAAAGAAAAAGAAATATCCAAATCGGTTCACGCGTTACGAAGTTAGACTACATTCCGATCATTGTTAGATTCTCATGTCCGGGCGAGCGGAGATTGTTTTTTGAAAGGCTTAGAGTGCACGGAAGACTGAAGCTGAACAACATCAATTGCGGCTTTACTTCAGATGGTGTTATTACTGTATGCGAAAGTCTTTCCCAGCGCAATAATGCAATTTTCCGAGAGGCTCTACAACACCGTTCCTCAGGTAAACTGTCCTCTGTTTTTGCGAGAAATGGCTTTGTCATGGTAAAACATGCGAAAGACGACGTAGCTGTCAAAATAACTGACGTCCATCAACTGAAATCCATCCTAAGTAATTAAACAGGACTCGTGAATTGTATGGGGGGTTAATGCAATAGGTATTCTTTTTTCACATGAATAATTTTTCAAATACTTTGCTTTTTTATTTAATTGGTTCTATAGTTTTAAGATTGAATAATGAATTAGTTTTTAAATTTTTTGAATTTACTTCTATTTACTATGAACTGAAATTCAATTGTGGGACGAATGAAGTGTGCAATAATTCTACGGGTTTAATAGTCTTTTTAAGTGATCAGTGCGCTACGGGTGAGCTGAGTTGTCGATCGGTGGGCTTATGGCATGTCTTGGGGGGCACCTGAAGTAATGTCCTTATCACCTGAGTGGTCGCCCCTGTCCAGAGTGGGAACGCTTTGTAATATTTTTAGCAAGCAATGGTCGGGACTACATGTTTGTCACCTTAACGCTAGGAGCATCCGAAATAAGGTTGATATAATGCAGGAAATGTTTGGTCAGACGGATATGCATAGTATTTTTGTTTGCGAGACTTGGTTAAATGCTGACGTTAATTCGCGCTTGGTCGCATTGAGTGGATTTAGTGTCTTTCGGTGCGATAGAATTGGACGCAACGGAGGAGGAGTTGCCATCTATATTAGAGATACCTTTAGGGCTAAACAAATTGGTTGCTCTAAACCGGGTGACGCACTTGAGTTCATCTGTGTTGAAGTCAGTACATACGGTCACAAATGTGTTTTGATTTGCGCATATTGTCCACCAGGTTCTTTTGATTTGGATGGAAGCTCCTATTTCCAGGAAACTGTGTCTGCGATGTCACTACACTACAATAACGTTATCATTGGTGGTGACTTCAATGTAGATTTGTTGAAAAATGATTCGGTCTCAAATAATTTTAGGTATTTGTTGCAGACTCTGGATCTAAAAGTCGCGAACACTCTTCCAACTTACTTTCGTACACAAAATCCTTCACAATTAGACTTGTTTCTGGTAGCTAACATAGACTCAGTGAAATTTACAAACCAAATTGATCCACCCAGTAACTTTGACCATGATTTCATCTATATGACTTACAACTTACCTGTTAATCCCCACTCCTCCGTCCCCTCCTTCACTTATCGTGACTTTAAAAATATTGATCATGAAGCATTATTTAACGAATGTCTAATAATACCCTGGGAACGCATATGTAACTGCCGTACATTAGATGAGAAGGTGGTGTGCCTCACTCAATATCTGAATTACCTGTTTAACAAATACGTCCCTACCCGAGTATGTATAATCCGATCCCAAAGTTGTCCCTGGTTCACTGACGAAATCCGAATAATGATTGCAGAGAGAGATCTCCTTTATCGACGATACAGGTTTACACGGGCCGATACTGACTGCAGACGTTATAAAATTATGCGCAATAAGGTAAGCTCGGCTGTTCGTTCCGCAAAGCGAGTCTACTTTGAGAGTAAATTAGACGCTAATCTCCCTCCAAATCAGCTATGGAGAAACCTGCATAAACTAGGAGTATGTGGTAAGGATAGATCTCCATGTGATATAGACCCAGATGAGCTTAACAGTTTCTTCGTTTCTGCTCAGGATAATGCTGACTGCTCTTCAATACAGTCGCCAGCTGAGGATGAATTTGTTGATCCTGATGGTTTTTCATTCAGGTGTGTTGATGCGGATGAAGTAGTTGCAGCAGTCACGGCCATAAAAACGCACGCTGTTGGATTCGACGATATCTCACCGAAATTTTTAAAAATTATTTTGCCTCATATTCTGCACATCTTGGTACATCTTTTTAATACCTGTCTTACTAATTCACAGTATCCTGTGCTCTGGAAGAAGGCTATTGTAGTACCTATTCCTAAATCTGGTAAATGCTCTGCACCTTCTGACTATCGCCCAATTAGCTTGTTATGTTTCCTTGGTAAAGTTCTTGAAAAACTAATGTATACTCAGCTAACTGGTCACCTGCATCAACATAATCTCTTATCACGATGGCAGTCGGGTTTTAGGTCAGGCCACAGTTGCGAGACAGCTTTACTTAAAGTAACTACTGACTTATATAAAGCCCTTGATGAAGACCACATTGCAATATTGGTACTTCTTGATTTCAGTAAGGCTTTCGATTCGATCAATCATACAAGATTACTACTTAAGCTTCGTAGGGATTTCAAATTATCTTCTTCTGCTAATAAACTTATTAAAAACTTTTTAATGAGCCGAAGTCAGTCAGTTAAGACACATAGAGGATACTCATCATCGTTGGCTGTGGGCCGTGGTGTACCTCAAGGTTCTGTATTGGGGCCCCTCTTGTTTTGTTTGTATATAAATGATCTACCTGCAACCCTGTCTGATGCTTCAGTTCATCTTTACGCGGATGACGTTCAAATTTACTTGGATAGACCGATAGGATTAATTGAAGATTGCATTGCTCGACTAAATGAAGATTTAGGTAGAATATGGGAGTGGTCCCAAAGTAACTACCTTACACTCAATCCCATTAAGTCAACCTGTATTCCCATATACAAAAGAGCAATTGACTTTGCTGACTTATCACCCATCTTCATTAACGACGTTGTAGTTCCATACACTAAGTCGGCCAAAAGCCTAGGGATGGAGCTGAACTCCACATTCACATGTTGCAGTCATATTTCGAATGCGCTTAGTAAAATCTATAGTAGCTTGAGAAAATTAAGAATTTCTGCCAACTTATTATCGGCCAATATAAAAGCAAAACTTGCTAAAACGCTTGTACTACCTCACTTTATTTTTGGCAGCCTAGTTTTCTCCAAGCTTGATTCTATCTGCCAAAGAAGGATATCTGTGGCATTTAATGATACCATCAGATTTATTTATGGATTGCGCAGGTCCGCTCATATTTCTGATTATATTGATTCCTTTGTTGGATGCTCCTTAGAAACTTATCTTACGCGCAGACGGTTGACATTTTTATTTAATTTGATTCACTCGAAAAAACCGAGCTATTTGCATGATTATATACAATTCCTAAGCTCTAGTCGACGTAGAAATATTTTGTCGCCCAGTTTTCGTACTCATATTGGGGAGCGCTCCTACTTTGTGCAGGCTATTCGTAAGTGGAACCATTTGCCAGTGGATGTTCAGCGTGCTCCTTCTGTTCGGGCATTCAGCGGGCTCTTGACCACAACTCACAACACCTAAGACGCACTTAAGATATCGTATCTTTGTTTCTTCGCACTTCATTGGTTTCTTGTTCATTATTTGTACATTTTTTCACTTTTCTTAATTGTATGTTAGAGAATAGGCTTGCTCAATTAACTTTATACATGAATTATGCTTAGTTTAATTAATTATGTAACATTATTTCCATTTTTGTATGTACTATTATAAGATTCACGAATCTTTTTGTACCTATGCCAGTGAATAAATAATAATTTTTTTTTTTTTTTTTATGTATATAATGACACTTTATTCGGCACAATCGTTATAAACAAAAAATCCTACAAAACTCTAGCTACCCTAAAAAATGTACAATATTCAAAACAAAAAGACACAATAGTTAACGCTCAAAAAGAACATATGTTTCGTAAAAACGACTCTAAAACCTGAAGGCAGAAAAAAATAGTAAAAAACCTGTAAAAAAGAAAATACAAGAAATTTTAAAATGCCTCCAAGCGAGTGCCAGCTCTAAGAAAAGTTCCTAAATTTTTTTTAAAAAAATTCCAAAACTAATCCTAGCACTAAACAGAAATCACCGAAACCGTGAAGAAACTTAAACTGGAACATGATTGTTTGAGTGTTCCCAGAGGGTAGATGCAGCACCGGGCGAAGTTCCTACTTCGGGAACCACTGCTCCCAAGCAAATGCCCTCTCCGTAGAGCCGTTCGCCACTTTTCTAGTCCTCCGGGAGCACTCATCCAAACATGTTCTAAACGAACGCACAAAAATTTCGAACCGATTAGAGTCCCGCGGGACCAGTCTGCAGAGTCATTGACGTCTGCAAACTGCTCCCATCATCCTCCCAGTTCTACGATTCCAACGTGAGACTTGTCCTTCCCGCAGCACTTGCAGCAATACCAAAGCGAAGAGAAGCTTCGTGGACAAGCTGCTGCAAGTCTGCGGCCTGTTATTCCCAGTGAAAGACGAGGCTTCCGTTCCGCACCGACGATAAAGGTTGCCAGGTGCAGTTGAATGTGTCGGCCTTCGTTGCCATGAACTCTAGACGTAATCGCCTCTTCAATCTGGCAACGAAGTGGTTCTTAAGTGCGTGTGTGTGAAACTGTGGGTTAGTGGGCTGTTGCCCAGGCTCGATCCGCATGCAGTACAGATGAATTGTCGATTTAGCAAGTGTTAAGATAAAGCTTATCAAGCAATTTACCTGGTTACATGTCCTTGGCCCCAGTAAAAACGACGTTCTTGTAATGCTGAATGTCGGGCAGATATGCTGGCACATATCGCGAACAAGATTATTAATGTCGCACAAGGTCGGGCATGTGAAGTATCTGTGGAACAGGGTTCCTTCACCACCACAGACCGTGCAGACTCTTTGAATTCTTCGATCGATATGTGACAGCTGGTTTGGATGCACGAGGCTGTGATGGAGCAGTTTGAATGCCACATCAGAGTCTCTGTAATTGGACGGATAACTATAGATGACTCTGCTAGTTATGGTCCCCATTACTCCCAAGTCCACCCCAAGATGTGCGCGCCATCTATTAACCCCTAAGGTATCCGTAGGATTTACTCCTACGAAGAGCTCGCGCAGCCTACGTGAAGTGAGTGTACTGAATGTCGTGTGCGGTGGTCGATTCGTTACGAATGCGTTTATCACCTCAGTGCTAGGTTCCCTAGTAGAGAGACGACTAAAACGCTCTCGGGCTGTATCCACCAATTCGTGTAATTGTGTTGTGTGGGGGTGTATAAGTGTGTTCCCAGAAGCATCAATGATGTCTCCAAGAACTGTGAGTTGTCCTGTATCAGCCGTTACACCTCCAGCATTACTAAACACCGAATCTACTAACTCAGGGTTCAACCTGATCGGAATTGCTGAGAAATCCCCGTACCCAAGTTCATTCCATCGCAAATGAAATGTTGGTCTTATTCTGCCCCAGGTTGTAATCGTGGAGATCATGTCCTGGGACCAGTCATGCGGATATGGTGGGCGAACCGAGAGCAGATAGTAGTGCTCCCCTGCGCCGCTACCCCCCATAGAACTTACCCAAAGCTGCGAAATTAAGTTATCTCTTTGACAGAACACTCGTTGGAATGCCCGTACCTGAAGACAACGAAATTTCACGACCATGTCTGTAAGACCCAAACCACCCTCCGCTACTGGTCGGCAGAGCGTGCTTTCAGCGACCCATCGTCTTCCTCCCCAGAAGGCGTCAACGACCTTCGACTGTAAAAGTTTTACGAAGCCTTCTTCGAAGCACTCTGATTTTAACAGATGCACGATGGACGAGGTAATCAAATAATTGACAACGACCGGACGTCCTTTCAGCGAAAGTGGATGCAGTCTAGTCCGCCACGAATTCACAGCTCCGGAGAGTTTCTTCAGAGCCATGCGGCTATTATATGTTTTACCATCGAGCCCCACATATACACCTAAATATTTCAGGCAAGTATTCGTCCATTGTATGCCGAGGGGAGAATCTGTTCGATTCCGCCACCTCCCACACCATAGGCCTTGGCTTTTGCTTAGGTTAACCCTAGCGCCCGCTAATCGCTCATATTGTTCGAGAACCCTACGAGCGACTGGAAATGCTTCATCTTTCGTTACAAATATAGACAGGTCGTCCGCATACGCTAGAATAAGTGGCCTTATAGTAGTGTATGGTAAGTGAATTGAATATTGTCTCAACGATTGACGAAGATTTACTAGCAGCGGCTCCAGTGAAAAGTCATAAAGCATTCCTGACAACGGGCATCCCTGCCTGATACCCCGACGAAACGGAATAGGAGACAATATATGCCCATTATGCTTTATGAGAATCACTGAATCTCTATACAGACCACTGATGATCTCAATCCATCTGGACGGAAGCCCAAATTTATCGAGCACTCTCAGTAGATACTCATGCGAGACGCTATCAAATGCCTTTTCTTGATCCAAAGAGATCATGGCCATTTTCGAACCAGTTTTTTCATGGTAGGCGAAAAGATGCTTTGCTACCGCGATGTTGTCGTAGATACTACGACCTGGAATGCAGTAGGACTGTGACGGGTGTATTACTGAGGCAATCACTGAGCGAAGTTGAGTTCCCAGTGTTTTGCAAACTATTTTGTAGTCGACATTACACAGAGTAACTGGCCTCCAGTTTCCCATCCTCTGAAGATCCCCCTTCTTAGGTATTAGACGCATAACGGATCTCCGCCAACTTGAGGGAAATTCGGTATGTCCAACCACTGCAGAATTAGAGACATCCAAAAGGTCCGGAATCAAAAGATTCCTAAAACGAACAAAGAATTCTGGAGTTAGACCATCATAACCAGGAGAAGTATGACGTCGAAGATCCTTCGTTGCGGTAAGCATATCATCGAGAGTAAGCGTTCTGTCCAGGAATTCTCTACTATCATCAGAGAGAGAAGGAACATGATGAAAGAATTCATCGTTGGACGAGAATGTTGGCAACGTCGGTGCAGCATAAAGCCGCGTGTAGTAGTTGCGAATATAATTCGCAAGTTCCTCTCCGTATAGGATCTGGCCCGATTCGGCAAGAATCGAGTCTACTTCACAAGAAGCGGTACGACGTCGAGTTGTCTGGAAGAAGTACTCGGTCGGAGACTCGCCCTCTCGCAACCAGCGCGACTGGTTTCGGAGCACAAACTCCAAGCTATGCTTGTAGTTTTGTGCTGTCAGTCGTTCTTTAAGTCTCTCGTATTGTGCGAGTAACTCTGGTTGCGCGGGCAGAAGCGTACCAATCCGGGTGACTTCGGCCGTCAAACTCGATGCATGATATCTGCTCCGATTGAATCTCGTCTCGATAAATGAGCGAATCTGAAGCTTTCCAACATCCCACCAATGGCTAAGGTTTGAATAAATATTCTTGTTATCACGCCATTGGTGCCAAAACTGAATGAATTCTTCGATGAACTGCTCTGAATTCAACAAGTTATTGTTGAAAATCCAGTAAGCAGTTCGCTTTTCGACCAAAGTGCTAGTCGCCACAACAAGAAGGTGATCACTTAATGAACACACTTCATGAGTGACACTAACGAAAAAGTTAAGAAGGCTAGACGAGACGTAAAGTCTGTCTATCCTCGAACCCGAAAAGCTACCCTGGACATTTCGGGAAACCCTTGTGTATGACCTAGTCGTTGGATTAAGCCAACGGTAGACATCCACAAGGTTGCTATGTCTGACTAGGCTCGATAATCGCGCGGCGTTCACCGAGTTGAATTCAACTCTAGAATGACGATCGATTGAAGAATCTAGTGTGCAGTTGAAGTCACCACCAAGGATAACCTCACCACCGAAGTTCGTAATATGCGACAGGATTGAGTCCAACACCTGTCTTGCAGTATCCTGGTCATGCGGCAGGTACACGTTTACTACCCTTAGCGTTTTGTCCCCTAAGACGAAATCCAAGGAAGACGCGAAACCTGGGAAGATGTCTGTGTATACAGGAGACATCAGTGTAAAGCTGTGGGACACAGCAATTGCCACACCGGAACCTCTACGGGGTGTTTCTGTGGCAAAAACTGTGTAACCCTTGTGTAAATTAGAATTTTGTTCAAGACGTGTAAATGTGTCATGTGTAAAATTTGTCTCCTGTATAAGTGCAATGTCCGTGTTCCATTGTTTTATGTCTTCAAAAATACTGTGTAGTCTAGTGGGTGCACTCAAGCCCCCTGCATTTATCGATGTTATCTTACACATTCAAGAAATCGCAAGAACTCAGACAATGACTGTACGACTCTAATGATGAAGAGTCCTGTCCAGTTGGAGATCCTCAAGGATCCCCGAGACTTTATTGAAGAGGCGCTCACACCTCGACACCTCATTATATTTGGCCTTCTTTCTGGCCTCTGCCATGAGGAGTTTCAGTTGGGGCAGGATCCTGGCTGGATCTCCAAGCTCACGCCTGAGAATGGTCAGGATCCTGTCCGAACTCTTCTTATAATGAAGGCTATCGAGGAGCGAGCGCAGCTTCTCCCTCGGGACCTCCACCAAAGCAGGATCCACTTCAAAGCGGCTACTAATCGAAATGGAACTTCCACACGATTCATAGCCGCTTTGAGTTGGACCGGCCGTCTCGAGAGCAGAGACAACCTCTACGTCCGAGAGAACTTCAGTGACTTCCATTGGAGTCACTGATGGTGCACTCGGAGCGCAAGGTGTAGCCTCTTCCCCCGAGACCCTCCCAGCGCTCACTGCCTTCTTCGGTGGTGGCATCACCTCCTGGTCAGGCTTTCCCTTCGTCTTCCTCTTCATCCTTCTCTTTTTCTTCTTTTGGCTACCACTTGTAACCTCCTCGTCCGAAGAGTCTACTTTTTCCCGTGTTGGGGTGGCACTGTTTACAGCCGGCGTCGGATTTGCCTCAGGGAGTGGCTCCTCAGACACCTTAGTGGCAGGTTGCTCCAAGAGGGCAGGCGCAGCACTGGGCGAAGTCACTGGTTTGGAAAGCTCTGCTGGGGCAGATGTTTCCTCCACAGTGACCTCAGCCACTTTCCTGAGCCTCTTGGGACACTCCGCGATAAAGTGCCCTGCCTGATGGCAAGCATGGCATTTCGCTTCAGTGCTCACCTCAATCCAGGTCATCGATCCCGCAACACTCCAGTAGAAGCCATCTGGAAGCACGCACCCCTGGTTCAGAGTGATGTGTGCTTCACGGCTTAAACTCAGGATGCCACGGCCGAGTCCCTCGTCCCCTATTCTGAGTGGTACTGCCCGGACCTTGCCGTGGATCTTTCCGAACCTTCCTAAGAAGGCCTCAAGATCCTCAGACCTGGCCCGGAGGGGGACCCGAGAAAAGCAGACTCTCGTCGGCTTTACTGAAACCGGGTATGGCTGGAGGTGCCTACCACCCACGTCGATGCCCTCAAGCATCAGCTTAGTGGCTACGTCAATGGTCGTGGTATAGACCTCCACCATACCGCGGCCAACCAGTCCGAAGGAGAAAATATTCTCCAACGGGACCACCAGTGACAAGGCTTTAAGGTATGCACTTTGAGTGCACCCACGAAGGTGCTCGAAGTGCATACCATATCGATCATCTTGCCACTGGCAGTCAAAAAGGCCTTGAAGCCCCGCAACCGTCTTGGGGCGAGACTTACCCAAGTCAGCCGGTGGCTGACGTGGAGTTATGTAGCTACCTTGAATAACAATATTGGAACTTTTCCTAGAGCTACCACTCACCTGTTGGGCGTAGCTAGTCCCTGCTACCCCTACACTAGGTTGTACTTTTGTTGGCACTTCTGCTGCTGGTTGATTCCCCGTTGAATTTTTTACCCCAGAGAGTTTAGGGCGCATAATCACTGGATTGGGAGGCGGTGCTGCTTTGGAAGCTGCTTTCACCACTTCTACCAACTTCGGTGCTCGAGCAATGTTTGAAGCAGCGGCTGCCGCTGGCACTTTTGCAGCAGACGCCGCGAGCTTTTTTCCTGTCGATGTCGCTGGAAGATTCGCGACAAAAGACGGGTTTTCCTTTGAGATGGACATCTCAGTTTTAGCTGAAGGGTTGATACCGGGTGTCGCTGCTCTATTTTCTCCGCCGTCTGTCTCCACAAATGCTGCGGCTATTGTCGTACAGTTGCTGGACATTCTTGCTCCCGTAGCTTCTTTCCAACTTTTGGCCTCTTCTTTTGGGCCCTTACCAGCCTCTTTGGTGGGCTCTTTGTTGCTGAGGAATGAACCAAGGTTCATCTTCTGGCCTCTGTCTTTCTTCTTCCGTGTATTGGGGGGTTTTTTCTTCCCTCCGGAACCACTCTCACTACTACTTGCACTCATTTGAGTGCAGTAGTCAGTTTTATTTTTAAATCAGAAAAAGTCTGTGAACACTTGATTATAAACTGACAGATCGAAATTAATTAATTGCAAAATTGCAAAAATGTCTCAAAAAATGTAAAATCTGTCAAAAAAATATTTTCAAGTCTTTTACAAACACGAACACAACGAACACAACGGTAAAAGTAACAGGCATAAAATGCACAACACGAACTAAAATAATATTTTTTCACGAAAATCTAATGCAAAATGGAACTTTTTTTTTTACTAAAAATTGAAGGCACGTCCGGTCACTTTGGCACAATCACCACCACCATGGGCCAAATTATTCTTCTATTAGCAATGGGTGATCACACTCTATACAACAGCAAAAGAACCATCCAAATCGGACAAGTTACAAAGTTAGGTTTCACCCCCACCCTACCAAAACTTTTTTTTACATGGTACCAATCGGTGAACATACTCTACCCAACAAAAAAAGAATCATCAAAATGGACGACGCGTTACGAAGTTATGCCCGGTCAGACATAAAACAAAAAAAACATACGCGTCGAACTTAGAACCCAGACTGCCCCCTTAACATTTAATCGCACTACTCGTTTGAGAACGAAGCGTGGATAATGTTGGATCACTCGCTGTAGTCAGCAAGGGGAGCACTTTAGGGAAATGAAATTTTCAAATAAAACTATCCTTGATAAAACTGAACATTAACTATATACTAGGTCAGGAACTGTTAACGTAGGTCAGG
This sequence comes from Leptarthrus brevirostris, assembly GCA_964036015.1. Lineage (NCBI taxonomy): Eukaryota > Metazoa > Arthropoda > Insecta > Diptera > Asilidae > Leptarthrus > Leptarthrus brevirostris. The sequence goes on along the minus strand of OZ038371.1, from coordinate 99,172,821 downwards.
AAGTTATGCACAGCACTTTGTGAATCACAAGCTCGTGGATTTTTATTTACGGGCATGTCATGTTATTTAATGACCTTGGTAATTTATGCAATTATGTTTTTTTTGGAGAATATATGTTTTGATATATTACAATATAGTGAAATTATTTAACCAACCGACTGTTTCAAAAAAGTGTCCAACTTAATTAACACATATCCGTCCGGCATTATTTGCATCGCCGTTGGCAAAATGCCGGCATTTTTTGACACTATTTGTAGAAACGAAACTATATGAAAACAACCTAACTTTTAAAAAGTCATATTTATTTTAGTGAAATTTTGGGAAATGAAATTAAATGAATTTTTATTTATATATAATCCTTTATTTTGAATTTTTTCCTTTCTGAAGTTAAATAAAAATTAAATCTACAAATAAGTTGAAATGAATTACTGAAAACATAAAGTTAATATTCTCATTATTTTATTAGACAAAGTGAATTATTTTCTAAACTTTAATTTTATCAATAAATTAATAGTTCTTCAACGAATGGTAGGGGAATGTTGCAAGAGTCACAGACGTAGATAGATCTACTTTTTCTGTTGTTGTCTTTACAAACTTTACAATATTTTAAAGGATGTTTTGTCTTTCTTGCAGTCACTATTTTAACGCAGTTATATTTACGGAAATCACAATTAAGTGTGCCAGTTGGAGAAAATGTTGGTGTACGCTTTGGTGTACGATTCTTATGGTTATATTTTAGAAATGGTTGTTGGTATTGCAGTGGTGTGCTGGGGATTGCAGTAGATGTGATTTATTCATCTTCCGGATAGGAGTCTTCGTGGTCAGTTAGCCAGGCAATAGTAACTTGTATTTAATTTTAGACGAATTTAACCTTGTGTACGTCCTGTAGGCATTAAATAAAGCACAATTTAAAAAGAACAATACTGCTCTTTTAGTCCACTTATTTGCGCTACGTGCTAGTTTAAGATATGATATGCATTGATCGGTTTGATTCACCCCTTTCGTGAATTTATTATAGTCTCAAACACAAGATGCTTTCTTGATGACTTGCGGAGAATTTTTTATTTTTGCCGTACTCTCCAATATTTTATTTGTTTTTTTGTTTAAAACAGGTTCGTCACAAATGACTAATACAGAAGTATATATTTACTAATTTATATATATATATATATATATATATATATATATATATATATATATATATATATAAATTAGTAAACTAAAACTAAAAATCAAAAGTGTAAGTGAACGAGTCCTAAAAATAACTGGCACCATACTTGTAGTAGAACGTCTTTTTTTACGTTTGAAAGTGGTTTCGTTTACTTTTAGTTTAGGAGTCTTTAACATCTTAGGCTGGCCTCTATTTTGGCTCATGCTGCTGTATGCCCTGAATTTGTTTTTAAGAAGTAATTTTGTTATCTTTACACTATTATAAAAATTGTCCTGATATACATGGTACCATACATTTTTAAAGGGTTTAAGCACGAATAGAATTGTCTCTTGAAGTTTTTCCCTTGGCCGATATATATCTCAAAGTTGCAGATATATTCTGTTTTAGCTTCGCAAGCCATCCGTGTGAGGATGCCATATTTTATCAGTTCTTCTTTTATCTTTCAGTCTTCCCCTCCAAGGAATGACAATGACATTTCCTGCTCAGGCATATAAACTGTTATCTCCTCTACGCTTTCGGGTGAATTTATCATAATTTTGACACCAGGCACTATTTCAAAAGGTTCCAAAACGGATTCTATGATAGTATCAGATCGCAAGTGATATTCAGAATTACTATTATTTTTTGAGTCACTATATTGTAAATTATTTAAACGTGGCCGTTTTCTTGTCACAACAATATCACTATGATTTTGAAACATCTTCAATGTTATCACTAGATTCACAATCAGATAAATTTTCTGCAGACATTTCTTTTTCGTTATCCATTTTAGATTTACTTTATTATTTGATTTTTTTTTATTTTGAAATATATGGTAATATCCCTGAAATTTCTTAAATATCCGAACACCTAAGCGCTTAAACTGTTTGAATGGGAAAGCGGAATAGATTTCACTGAATTACCAGCTTGGAGCAAATATTTTGAATTACTTACTCAGCATTGTCAGTACCTAGAATCTCAAAATGCAAAATGTATTCAGTAAGCGGATGCTGCCTCATCTCGTCGCGAAATTTGACACAAGAGCACAAGACCCAATTCTCAAACCGCGTCCTTAACGACAAGTCAAGGTTTCTGCAGTTTTTGTGACCAAAGTAGTCATTTGATTTATAAATGTCAAAGGTTTCTTCAGTTGCCAGTATCAGATAGGTTTATCGAAGTGAAAAAGGGTTCTTTCTGCGTTAATTGCCTCTTCAAGGGACATTCAGTTAAAAGGTGCTCTACCAAAAGATGTAGAGTTTGCTCAATGCCCCATCATACACTCCTGTATCGCTTCCGTCGGCTAGATAAAGTTAGGTGAAAACTTATCAACCTTACGGAAAACAATCTTAGGTTGGATAGTTTCAGGGAGATGCTCCAAGCACAACATGTCAATTGAAGGGTGGAAGATTTATGGCTAAACTTCCTTTGAATGAAAATGGTGAAAAGCGTTTGGGAAGTTCGTTGGAAATAGCAAAAGCACGTTTTTCATATTAGAACGAAGATTGAATAAGAACTTGGAATTAAAAGCACGGTAATATTCTTTCTTCGCACTATTTCTTACCGCATCACTGCATACTCCGGCCGGATAGTGCCAAAAAAAAGCTGAGGGTTGCCGTTGGCGGATCTTATCGTACATCTTCTAATAAATGGTTAAATGATATTCTAATGGTTGGTTCAACTGTTCAAGGTGACCTCTTGGTAGTAATTCTTCGATTTCGATGATCAGGAAAGATTGCTATATAGACAGTGTTAAGCACTAATTATTTTATCAGGCGAGATACGGATTCTTGTACCTGATCTCTTGATGAGTGCATAAATGGTTCTTGTACCGCTATGCTAAATACTTTGAAAACTCCTGGAAATAGATCTAAATAGACCAAAGTTATTTGTTAATTTTTTATAAGGAGAGGATTGATTAATTAAAAGACCAACGTTCTTCTTGTGCGGATTAAAACAAACTGTCATTCATTTTGCTTAATTTCTGGATATTTATAAAACTTTTGTATTCTACTTAGTTAAAACATGCGAACAATACATGACAAAGGAAAGTGTCGAGTTTAAGGAAAAACCACCCCCTGGCTACCATAAGAAACAATGTAAATTGGACCATTCAGCAAGACCATTTACGACACATATAAAAGTCCAGTTCATGACTTGTAGTTTACGGTGGTTTTGGTCTGGCGGAAGCTTTGGTCTTTCTGAAATTGCAATTTGTGGTATGTGAAAATTATTTCATAAGAATATTTTATTTCTTATTAGGTTATTTTGTTTACGGTTTGATTTCTTGAAAATTTAAGTAATTTAAAGACATATAACGTGTAAAAATAAAATAAAATCGTCAAACAATTTTCAATGAAATTTGACTTCGTTTTCCATTTCTGGGAAATTGAAGAAATGTTACGTCTGTCTTAGAAATGTTACGTTATGTCATTAAACATAAGGTGGATGCAATACTAAAATCTGCTCAACTACACCTACGAAAATGGTACTCAAATGATACAGACTTGCTTGATGAAATACTCGAAAGCGGTCAGGAAAAGGTACTGAGGATAAATGATTCAGACATAATTGAAACACTAGGTATTATCTTGAAGTCTAAGCAGGATAAATTTTGCTTCTACTATGGGAAGAATTCTACAACTTCAGCAAGGATAACGAAAAGAACTATTTTGTCTAAAATTGAAAGTTTGTTCTATCCTCTCGGTCTACTAGTGAATCCTGTTGTATCAAAGACGAAGATATTCTTGCAAGAACTATGGAACCTTAAACTGAACTGGGATGAATCTTTATCGATGGAGATAGAAACCAGACGGCGTTTATTCCCGGACGAATTTTCGCCATTGCTGAAGATAGAAATCGCTCGTCTTGTTCTGTTCACCGAAGCTGTTAAATTAATTGAGTTGCACCTTAGAACAGAAAATGAAAGCAAGTGCACCATGCTCAAAAAGTTTCCAAATTTTCCTTATGTGTTTGAAAGGTGTGAACGTGTTGGTTTTCACCGTGAAAGTAGTAAATTTGTGACACATTCGAAGTGGTTCTCGCAAACATTACTATCATTGGATGGTATATAATCAGTTCTACCGATGGATTTTAACCTCAGTTTTCTCAAGTCTTTATCTTTTGGAAACCTAAAATATCAAAAAGTACAAAAATATTTTAATATTTTTTAAATTTTATTAGAGCCCCCCAGGCAAGATCTTCCGTCAGCTGTATCTGAAACCACCAAGGCGACCCAAAACTCTGATGAATCGCAAATGTAAACAAACGATGGTGCTGGTACCAAAATTTCAGCATTTTCCTAAATTTTCTCCGAAATTTATGTAATAGGTATACCACCTTTTTATTTTTATTAGATTGTCCGTCTTATTACCTTTTCAAAATGGTGCAACATGGCAAGGTAGACAAAGAATTAGAAAAACCGCAGTTTTAGAAATCTCTGACTACCTAATTATTTTATTGCACTTTAGGTAGCAAATTCTTTAAGTAAACAAAATTTTTATGATAAATGGTCGAAAATGTTGGTTTTGGGTTAAGAGGTAATTAGTTTTAATTATTGCTGCAAAAAAGTTATAGAAATATTAGTGTAATTTTGTTTTATTGCCGATATTAGCATGTGTTAGCCAGAATTCACACTCTTGTGTCCTGGCGTTTTATTACTTGTACCTGATGAAAATTTAGCTATAAAAAAGGGTCAGTCAGCAAGAATACTTATCATAGTTGAAAAACAAATCAATAAGTGCGAGTGTTTTTAAGCAAAAGCTAGTAAAATATGGCAGAATTTAGTTTTGAGGAATACGCGGATATTATTTACATTTATGGTGTAGTAGATGGAAACGAGAGAGCTGCTGTACTGGAATATCAAAGGAGATTCCCTAACCGGCGAGCACTCCAAAGAGGGGTATTTACACGGAGTTTCCGAAGGTTAAGAGAAACAGGAAGTGTAACTTCACACGACAGGGAGACACGACCCGAAACTTCGGGAACTTCTGCCGACGTCGAGCAGCAAATAATCACCATCGTGAGGCAGGACCCTGAGATAAGCACGAAACGAGTCGCAAGGCGATTAGGAGTGTCTTCATCTAAGGTTCGGAGGGTTATTCGTCGGAGGGATTACGTCCACGTCACCATAACCCGACTCGTACTCGACTTCTGGAACGCGACATTGACGACAGAGCGTTTCTGGACCGCATTCCGTAGACGGATGAATCTCAATTCACCAGGAATGATATCACGAACTTCCATAACCTCCATACCTGGTCGAAAACTAACCCACACAGGGCAAAGGTGACCTCATTCCAGCAGATTCAGTGTCTGGTATCATCGGCAACCATTTGTTAGGACCATTCATTTTGCCGCAAGTGCTTAATAGTGCAATTTATGCAGACTTTTCGGACAATACACTGCCAGATTTAATAGAGAAGAACCCTATGGATAATCTTAGGGTAATTTAGGTAATTTTACCCGCTGGATTGGACGAGGTGCACCGATTCCTTGGCCTGCTAGATCTCCAGACCTTACCCCATTGAACTTTTTCTTATGGGGAACAAAGAAGGATGAAGTTTACTTAAGCCCTGTTAAAATAAGGGATGATTTAGTTAGCAGAATTGGGAGTGCAGTGACGAAAATACGGGAGACGCTGGCTGAAATACGGCTTAAACAAGGACTTAGAAGGAGGTTGTTGGCATGCATCCAAAGTAACGGTGGACAATTTCAACAGCTTTTGTAAGTTCTTAAGGGTCATTGTAATACAGTTTGAATTTAATTAAAATGATTTTTGAGTTAATTCGAGTTTAATTTATTTAATTTGTTGATTTTTATAATATTCTCCGATAGGATTTCTACGTATAAATTTTTAAATGCTTTCCTTACTTGGACATGTTGAACCTTTTTGGAAAGGTGATAAGACGGGCAATCCAATAAAAATAAAAAAAGGTATACTAATTACATTAATTTTCATAGAACATTTTTGAAAACGCTGAAATTTTGGTAATTTAAAAACATTTTTTTCATCAGATCAACATTGTTGACATTTTTGGAAAGGTCATTAGGATAGTTGTTTTTAGCGTTTGTTTGATGTTGCTATGTTGGGTAGATCAAAAGATAAAAATAAAAGAGAGATTCACTCCGGTGATACTTCTCCGGTACTTCTCCCATTCGGTGAATGTACGAACAAAAGTACCCATGACACTCAAAAGTTGGGTTAGGTAATAACCTACTACTCCATGCCCTTTGTCGATCCAGGGGCCCAGTTCGCTGATGAGCCTTGCTGTCCATCTTCCCTTGTTTTCCTCTCTCCATCTTTGTTTCCACCTTTCCATGGTGTAGGATTTTTCTTCTCTGCGCACCGTTGTCCTATCCATTTCTCCCTTCCTGAGATAGGTCACCCTTCGTTCCATGGCAAGCAGGTCGATGGAAACGACTCCTGCAACCACCAGGACGGCCGGTTCGGAGACAGTTCGGTATGCTGAAGCTACTTACAGGGCTGCGCGCCTTTGAATCTGGCCAAGTCTCTTCCGATATTGCTACTTACTTAGGGCTTCCGTACATACCTCCGCACCATGCAGTAGGGTTGACTGTACTGCTGTCATTAGCAGGCGGCGTTTGCTCGAGCTTGGATCTTCCACGTTGGCTATCAGCCTGCTCAGCGATGTGACGTCCCTTGCCGCTTTATCTGCAGATCCTTTATCTGCTGGAAGAAACTCATCTTGGTATCAATCGTAACACCGACATACATCACCGATGGTCTCGTTCGTATGGTCTCCTCTCCAGAAGGACGTTCGGGATTCTCTTTTTGGTCAGGACAACGACCTCCGTCTTACTAAGGGGCAGCGACAGTCCGTGGTTCAGCTTAAGCTGCGCCTGCTGCACGTCACGTGCTAATATCAGTGCAGCGACATCGTCCGCATTCCGTAGCAGACTGTCGTAGGTGGCGTTCCAGAGATCCGGTCCTAGTATCGATCCCTGCGCTTCCCTTGACGTAATCCTCCTTATTCGTTGTCCTTTCTTTGCCTCGTACAACAAGCATCGGTCTTTCAGTGAGTCGTCCACTATCCGCAAGAGGTATCTCGGTACTTGGAACGGGCCCTCTAGCGCTTCCTGCATGTCCACCCATCGCGTTCTTGACGTCTAGTGTTACCAAAAGCACCACTCTACGCGAGTAGCGGCTATGGTCTTCCGCCTTCCTGATCGCCTCGATAACTTCCAGAATTGCATCCGCCGTGGATAGCCCCGCCCTGAAGCCATACTGTTTTGTCGAGAGATCCCCAGTGTTTTGGATCGCTGATGTAAGTCTCGACCTGATGAGCTTTTCGAAGATCTTACCAGCAGTATCCAACAAGCACAAGGGGCGGTAGGCATATATCTGTCCAGGATCAATCTTCACTTTGCTTACTAAAACTTAGCGCGCTATCTTCCAGCGTGAGCAAAAGACCACCGATTCCAAGCATATGTTGTAGATGCGCAGCATGGCCTCCGAGTTTCTGGGTCACTAGCTTGTACGCAAACCCTCACGGATCCCGGTTTATTGCCCGCCGAAGCTCCTTCTTCGCCGATTTATACTCTGAGGATCGGAGATTTGCCTCGTTCGGGTTTCTTGCCCTTTATGCAATGTGCCGAAGTTTGAGGCACTCCTGCGTAGGCCCGAGATCTCCTGAGTCCACCAGTACACCGGCTGTTTTTTGTGGCGTGGTTTTCTCCTCGGCATAGAGGAATCGCACGCTTTCACTATGAGCTCAATAGTTGAGGTAACGAGGTTTTCCGTGCCCGCTCTTTCGCCTGGATTTGCTTCTCTAATCTCCTCACCTCTTGCCAGCTCTCTTGCGAACCTCTCGGCGTCCATCTTCTCAACGTTCCACCTAATCGGGCCGCATCACAGTGTAATCCTCAAGAACTGTCTAGCTCTGTATATGCGACGCTAGGCTTTCGGTGGCGAGAAAATGTCGGGAATAGTTTCTCCATACCCAGGGCGCCGGCCATTTCCATTATATATTTCCCTCGGGAGCCAGGATGTGGCATACCCCACTCGAGCGTTTTCGCATTAAAGTCTCTGGCCACTTTCATGTGTCCCGTCGTCCTCATGATTTCGTCTTCCAGGCCGTCAATATTATCCAGGAATTCTTGGATTGACTCCACATCTGTAGTACAGAGCGCTCCTGTCCGGTCCTTTACAGTCGCTGGCCACGTGTCCATACCCAAAACACCTAAAGTATCGTTTCACGACTGCTCTTTTCCTCACTTTATAGTAGAACCAGCCGATCTGAATCTTCTGCCGCTGCAGCAGTTTCAGCGCCGCTTTTTCACCTATCTACACGATGGCTACTCTCTGCCCTCTGGGGTCAACTGGAGTTAGGCCAATCGTAACCTCACCTAGTTCCGAGATGTCCCGTTGAAATGCTGCTTTTACTTCGGGTTCCTCCGTGAAGCAGTCTCGACGGTTTGTGTAGGCTCGAGGTTACACACAGACAGTTGCCTTATCTCCCAGGATGGTCTTAATACATTTTCGGAAGGCGCCCTTTTCCGTCGGCTCCTCTCCAATTACTAGAAGGATACCTCCCGACCGTGTCTGCCGAATGTACCAGAATTTGGTCCCAGTGTCTTCGGACTTGGTCTTCTCCCGGATTTCCTTGAGGACGTCCGCGTCTGACTGTCCCTTTTCTGGTTTTATTAGGATCGCCTTCGAGCGCACCCTGATCCTCCTCTTTTTACCGTCCCGGGGGTGTCTACCGTCTTTTTCTGGGGGTTATCCTTCTTCTTTTTCTTCGCGCAGGTTGCCGGTGATTCGTCCTGCTGTCTCCCTATTTCTACCACGATTTATACGGCTCTCATTTAGTGCGCCTCCGTTTCTGATTGTGCCGGACTATAAGCGATCCGCTTCTGGGTGGGACTAGCGATCTCCTTGGGTGTCCTGGTCACCAAGACAGAGACCTCCTTGCGGGTAGGCCGCACCTGCTCGGCCCTCCGTCCTTTCTTCCCTCAGAGCAGAGTAAGTTTGCAATTACCTTTCTCATATACAGGTGTGGATTTTTGCGGTCCTTTTCAAACCACTCATTGTGTAAGAGCAAAGTCTACATATAAGTTATATGTAGCAGGATTTGTATGTCTACATATAAGTTATATGTAGCAGGATTTGTATGTTTTGGCACAAAAGCAGTTCATATTGAGGTAGGATTGTATTTGTCCTCAGAAGCCTTTATCGCAACTTTGCAGCGTTTCGTCGGTCGGCGAAAGTTATGTAATAACATATATTGCGACAATGCAACTAATTTCGTCGGTGCCAGGAGAAATTTGTGTGCAACAACAACATACAAGCACCGGTAGAAGTTTTCTTTGAACCAGACTTTACGAAAGAAAAAACTAGTTATTACCGCAAATTACTGCTCTCTTCTAACATTATTGGTCTAGGTGGTAGTTGATTATTGTAGAGTTATTTTATTTGTTTTTTTTTGTTTTTATACGATGTGGCCAAATCCTGGGGGACAACCCTTTTGATGCGTTAGCATGGTTTTGGCCGGAAGGGAATTAGGGTAAGGGAAGTGAGGAAACTTGAGTCTTGTTTTTGGATTGCTGCGAGCTAGACAACAGCCCAGAGACGGAGTGGATTATTTTAATTTCTTAATAAAAGCTCACGGGGTCATCTGGTCTCGAACCCGGGGCCCATGGCATGGTGGTCGTGCGGCTCAACGCATTGATATATTCCTTTAGCTCTTCCCTTGTCAGTAGACTAAATCGATCTCTGTGTAGATTTGCAGCCAAATATGGTGTTGATGTTTGAATGAAAATGTATTTCCCATCATATGCAACAGGAATAGGTGCTAACTTGTATAGGTAATAGCCTTCTGTGCTGAGTAAAGAAATACGAAGGTCAAGAAGTACATTATTTCGTGTTATTCGCGTCACGCGTTATTTACGTCACGCTTCCATGAGTCACCGCTGCGCTGCTTTTCTTGATTACATTAATCGTTTTTTCGGTTATCAATATTTGATTTCTTAACAGCCCACGTAATGCATCCTCGTTTGCCTGCATGTTTCTAATTTGTTCTTCATATTTGTTAATAAACCATTCGCTTTTGAACCGATGACTTCTAATGAAGCTTGCTTGATTCGAATTCTTATGTTTTCATTTTGTTGGTGTAGGACTTCGTTGATTTGTTCAGATTCAATGAGCTGGTGCTTAAGTTGCAAAATTGTTGCGTTGCATAATTCTGTTGGTATTGATAACCGAGTATTCTGTTCACATATTTCGGATAAATGACGTAGTGGCTTTTTAATTCCAAAGAATTCTCTCCAGTATACCGATAAGTTGTAGTATATGACAAGATTCCATTCACTAGAGTATAGCTGAATTGTTAAGACATCTTCAAAGTAAAGTCCTTCTTGCGGATTGAATTTTGTTAGTTTGTATGGTCTTTTATTATCTTGTCCCAACTATGAGAATTAGAAGTGGTAATTATATATTTCTCTCTGTTCTTACGGCTCATATAGCTGTTTTTATTCGATTCGGTTATGAATTTTATAGTCTCTCTGGTGTGACTGGTTGTTGTGGCTCTCTCTGTTTTTGTTTTGGTTTTGGTTGCGGTTGTCAAGTGACTCCTTGTGGATCATTTCGTTTTTTCCTCTGTAAATCTTTGCCCTTGTATTGCTGTTTGCCGCTGATAACTTGGGGTTTGTTTGTCCAATTGCTTAATTTCTTGCTGATGTTTTTGTTGTCTTTATTTTTGTTTTCCTCATCAACAGCACTAAGTCCCGTGCAAGAGTGTTTCTCGTTCTTCTCTCGGTGCGATCTGTGTTAGTTTGTTTGCGGAGTTGTTTTTGTTTTGATCTGCTGCTGTGTGTATATTATAGCAATATTTTCGTTATTTCGCTTGATCGAAATTTTAATTTATTGTTGGGTTGGTATTGCCGTCTACTGCTGATAATTTGGCGTTTATTTGTTAATTGCTTGTTTTGCTTATTTTCATTCTGAGTTTTGCGTGCGTGCGAGTTTTGTTAGTTTTTGGTTTTCTCTCTGGCGCGTGAATTTGAGGCATCTTGCTTAGCTATTTATTTAGTTTTTCTTGTGTCTAAGTGTTTCTTGTGTTATTTAGAATCCTAAGAAATGCTATGCCTTGGGTGCTAGTGTAACTAGTGATCAAGCGTGACTCCTGTTTTGTTATCTCAATTTTTGTGTCCAGTACCTAATTAATTTTCCTTGCTTCCACTGTCGGCTGCCGACTCGGTTTTGTTCTGTCTCTGGTCGTTACTTCGTCCTATCTCCTAACATTTTTAATTTTTACAGTCAACTTATTTAATTTTTCTCTATAATTTTTTTCTTCCTTGTTTATTCTTTCAGTTTTTCTTCTTCTTCCTCCTTTCTTTTTATTCCATTTTTCTTTTTCCTGTTTTTCGTTGCCGGTCCTGTTTCCTTTATCTTTTAATTTATTCTTGTCTTATCTTAATCGTTGACTGGGTTCTGCCTTCTTCATACTTCGCTGCCGGTTTTCTTTTTCCTTTCATTCCGTCTTTTAATTTATATCAATCTGTCCTTACTTTCTTATTTGCCCTCTTGTCTTATTTTCCATCCTTTTGTGTCTTTTCTTTCTTCTTCTTCCTGTTCTTTTTTGTTGCTTTCATTTGACCGTTCTTATTGTTTTATTTGTCCATTCCCGCGTTTCATTTCTTTCTCGTGTTGTCGACAGTTCGCTCCTGTTCGTTGCTTTGTCCCGTCTCGTTTCTTAACTGATATTAATTTTACTCTTAACTTATTTATTTTTTACTACAATCTTATTTTATTCTTTGTTTATTCTTTCAGTTTGTTCCTTCTTTCTTTTTAATCTGTTTCTGTTTCCTGTTTTTCGTTGCCTTGCTATGGGCCCTGTTTTCGTTCTTATTTTAATTTATTCTTGCCTTATATTAATTATTGTTCAGTTTCGTGTGTTTTCGTTCATCTTTTAATTTATTCTTGTTCTATTTTAATTATTGATCTGGTGCTGCCTTCTGTTTCCTAATTTAATTTATTTTAACTTACTTTACTGATATTTTTAGCCTGTTTTATGCTGTTCTTCTTTTTTGTATCATTTGGCTTTGTCTCTTGCCTCTGGTTTTTCCTTTCAGTTCTGCTCTTCTGTTCCTTGTTTTCGCTGTCCGCCGGTCCTGTTTCGTGTCTGTGCCCTAATTTAAATTAATTTATTTTAACTTATTTTACTGTTTTGCGCTGTTTTCTTCTCATTTTTGTTTCTTTTGCCTTTGTCTCCTGCCTTTGGTTTTGCGTCGTCGCAAACAGTACGTCTTTCTGTGGTTCCTGTGCGGGGTTGATTACCCGCAACGGTATAGCCTGTGATGATGTTTGCGGACTGGTCTTTTATCCAGACTGTCTGGGACCAGATCCTCCGGTTCCTCTACATGCACGGACTGCTCCGACATTAAGCCCTGCCACGTCCTAGGGCTGGTGAGAAGTATGGTGGAGGCGCTTTCCGGCGACCTCTCTTTCGTTGCCGATAAGGTCAGCAACTTCTCCTCTCGTTGGGCCGACCTTCATCTTTTGTCGGAATAAAATGGGTAAGTTGCTAGCCGTTCTTGACACTCTTGAGTCCAACTCAGGTGTCCTCTTGGGGAGGTCGCAGTCGCTGTCGCGCTCACTGGGCGATATTCATGCCTCTCTTCCTGTCCTATATCCGAGCATAATTACTTCTTCTGCGGGCACATCACCCATCCTTCCCATTGTTGACGACATCCGCTGCGGTGTTAAACAGGTAAGGTGTGACCTGGGCGCCTGGTCCGAGGCTGTCTCCGCTAACTCCAGCTTGGTTGGCTCTATTTCTTCGGACCTGAGTGTCCTGTCCTCACGTCACTCGGCTTCTTCTCGACTGCAGCCTTCTGTACCACCGTCCTGCGCCGACACCCAGCTTTCACCTCCAACCCCCGCTGCTAGCTCTGAATGCCTCAGCACTGCTTCCCCAGGGCAGGTGGTCATTCAGCCACTTTCTTCCACTGCGGACAATGAGTCGCCCGTACTTTACCAGCCCTCGCGCCAACAACAGACCGCTCGTAGGCGAAGGCGCCGTCACAGTGCTGTTCGCGTTCCCTCCCCAGACACTTTGCTTCAGAATAGCGCTGTGCTTCTGGATAGTGCCTTACTGCATCGCCCTTCTGGGGCAGCTACTGATGCCGAGCCATGTGTGCGCCCCGACTCTTTGTCCTGTGGTTGCTTCGGGCGACGCTCCTTCCCGCGATAGTCATTGATCACATCTCCTTACGAGTGGGTATTCCCCGAGGCATGATTGCCTGTCGGAAGATTGGCTCGCCGCACGGTTAACGCGCCTTCTCCGCCTCGTTCAAGGTTTCTGTCCCTGTTGAATCATTTTTGGCAACCACCTTTCCGGACATTTAGCCTCCTGGCTCCATTGTCCGTGAGTTTATCCCGAGAGCTCGCCCCGGCTCTGGCAATCGCTCAAAAAACTCGTCAGCGAGGTATCCTTCTACTACGCCAACGTAACTGGGCTGCGTTCCAAAACCTCAGTTCTTTTCTCCGCCTCTTGCTCTTCCGACTTCGATGCCATTTGTCTGACTGAGACCTGGTTATGCAGGGATATTTCCGACGCCGAGCTTTGTAGACCTCAGTTCCAGGTCTTTCGACGTGATCGCCACTCCAATTCGGGTGCTCCGGTTGGCGGGAGAGTGCTCTGCGCTATTAGAGCCGGCATCCCTTGCTCGATGACGCAGTTTACTTGTTCTCGCGACCTTGAGTTTCTATGCGTCACCCTCAGAGATGCTTATATGTCTTGACCGTCTACATTTTCCCCTGCTCACCCTCATTTGTGTGCTTTCTGCATCCCTTGATCGTTTGCGCGACGTCCTTCGGTCCAGCGACGTAGCTGTTGTTTTCTGCGACTTCAACCTTCCCACAGTCACCTGGATTCAATCCTCTGAGGCCGAAGGTCTGTTGCCTTCCTGTTCTTGCTCCCCCCAACATGTTCTGTACTTTTTGGACACCTGCGCCTCGGTTGGTCTTACGCAGTGTTGCGATGTCGCTAATGACTCGGGAAGGCTACTGGACCTTGTTTTCTGGACCAGCCTCGAGGGCTCGCTGGTGAGCAGGTGCCAGTCTCCCTTAATCCCCGAGTCTAACCATCATCCTGCACTCCAGGTTCTCTTCTGTTTCGAGGCCGCTGATTGCTCCTCTTCCTCGCTTGGCGGCTGCTCTTTTCTCTTCAAGGCAACTGACTTCTCTACCATCAATGACTGGCTTCTGGGCTATGACTGGGCGAATGTATTCGCCGAGTCCGAAATCGACCAGGCTGTTTGCTCATTTTACAATGTCCTCAATACATGCTTTACCCAATGTTTACCGGTCTCCTCTACTGGTTCCCTCCGTTCGTCTCAGCTCTGGATGGATGGCCCCTTACGACATCTTAAAAACTTCAAGAGTAAGGCCTGGAAAAGATTCTGCTCCTCTAGAAGCGACGTGGATTACCAGGCCTACCACGACCTTTATCTTCGGTACTCTCACCAACTGCAGACATCCTACAATCGATTTCTGTCGAGCATCCGACACACTCTGTATTCTACCCCCAAACAGGTTTGGAGTTTTATTAACTCTAAGCGACACTCTGACAGCTACCCTTCCTCAGTTAGGATCGGCGATCTTGAAAGCAGCGACCTGTGGCTAATTTTTTGCCGATTTCTTTCTTCTGTGATTCTGACTATGATACTGTTTTACCGAATTTTACCCACTTGACCAGGCTTCCTCACACATCCCTTGAACCCAAGGTCTTAGTCTTCGACGTCGCCACGATCGCTGCATACTTGTCGAAATTGCCTAACGGATCTGCGTGTGGCCCCGATGGTATCCCTTCGTCTTGGAAGGATTCTGCGATAATCTCCCTTCACAAGAAGGGCGACAAGTCTGACATCTCCAATTATAGACCCATTACTAACTTGTGCCAGGTTGCGAAGGTTTTTGAGGCCTTAGTCAGCGACGTGCTTCACTTTCACTGCAGACCCCTAATTGACTCTTTTCAGCATGGCTTCATCAGGGGTAAGTCTACCACCAATTTGTTCGAATTCGTACATTATTGTCTGCCCCTGACTGAATCAGGCTTTCAGGTTGACTGCATCTTCACTGACTTCAGCAAGGCCTTTTTCTTGGTTTTCCACCACTCTTTGTCGATGGGC
This sequence comes from Leptarthrus brevirostris, assembly GCA_964036015.1. Taxonomy (NCBI): domain Eukaryota; kingdom Metazoa; phylum Arthropoda; class Insecta; order Diptera; family Asilidae; genus Leptarthrus; species Leptarthrus brevirostris. Next base: position 99,157,523 of record OZ038371.1, on the reverse strand, counting down.
TGTCCTCCTACTTGTCCGGACGTACTCAGCGTGTTCTGTTCCGCGGTGCCCAATCCAAAGAAATTTTTGTTTCTTCTGGGGTGCGCCAGGGCAGTATTCGTGGCCCCCTGCTCTTCATCATCTTTATAAATGATGTCTCATTACTCCTGGCTGGCTCCAAAATATTGTATTACGCTGATGATGCAAAAATTTTCCGTGTCGTCTCATGCGCTGATGATTGTGCCCTCTTAAGTTCCGAGATCCGTATTTTCCGCGACTGGTGCTCCGGCAACCGTCTCTCCCTTAATCCTACCAAATGTACTGTAATGGCCTTTACCCGCCGTAGATATCCTATCCTCTTTGACTACTCTTTGGATGGTTGCGTCCTGAGTAGGCCAGATAAGGTCAAGGATTTGGGGGTAGTTCTTAATTCCCGCCTATCCTTCGAGAACTATATGGATTTCGTTGTGAGCAGGGCTAATCCGTACTCGGTTTCGTTAAGCGGTGGTCTAAGGAGCTCGATGACCCTTACTTAAATAGGCTCCTCTATTGCACCTTTGTCAGACCCCTCCTGGAATATGCCTGCGTGGTATGGGACCCTTACTCTGCTGTCCACATTAACCGCATGGAGGTCATCCTGCGCAGATTTCTTAAGTTCGTTCTTCGGAGCCTTCCATGGCGCGATCCTTTTTTCTTTCCCCCTTTCATGCTAGACTCGAACTGATCTCGCTCGACTCTCTCGAAATGACGCTCAGGATTTTTAAAATAACTTATGATCTTTTGCAGCAAACGATCAACTCCCGGAACTTCTGAATGATGTTGGCATTTGCGTCCCGACCTGGTCCTTGAGGAGCACCGACTTTTGCCATGTTCCATTCCGCCGGACACTTTACGGAATGCACGAGCCGATTGCTGCGATGTCACGCCTCCTTAATGATTGCTCAGCCTGCATCGAACTAGGTTGTTCTAGGCAACAGTTAAAATACCAATTAAGGCTTTTTTTAAATAATGTTTAGTTCTAGTTGTTGCCTTAATATTTTGTAATTTTCTATTTGTAGTAGCCAGGTTGGGTGAAACTGTTTATAAATAAATAAGTAAATAATGTTATACAGCCTAAAAATGAGTTGGAATGTGTTCGAAATCCCAGGTATCGCGCGGTCACCTTTTTTGCGTTTTGAATTCTTTGTCATCTCTTGCACGGTTTTAGGATGCCGTTTTCGTTGTATAACTTCTCTGTGATCCTTCGGTGCAGCGTTTACTACCATCATCTCCAGGATGCGTTTCAGTTATTCGGCCCAATTCCCAGAGGGTTAGTGGTAACTTCTCATCCTTTATAAGTACAAGATTACCAATATTCAAGTGTGGCTGTCCTTGGGCCCATTTGGGCCGTTGCTGAAGTAATAATAGGTATTTTGCAGACCATTTCTTCCAAAATTCCTGATACATTCTTTCTAATCGTTGCCATTTGTTGAGTAAATTGGGATTCTTTTCGAGATGATCTTTCTGAGGTATAGTGAGTAGTGCTGAACCCGTTAGGAAGTGTGCTGGCGTTAAAACTTCAAGGCACTCCGGGTCTTCTGATAGAGGGCAAAGGGGTCATGAATTCAGACAGTCCTCAATCTGTGTAATGAGGGTGCACATTTATTCGCAAGTTAGTTTATTTTCTCCAATGACACGGCGCATGTGAAGTATTACATCCTTTACTTCAGCCTCCCAGAGTCCTTCAAAGTGCGGAGAGTTTTGAAAGTTTTATTTGAAAGTTTCATTTTATTTATTTAAGCTTAATAGAAGCTATAAGATAATAAAACAAAAAAATACAAGCTATAACATAATAATTATAAGAAAATGAGAGGCAGGGGGATGAATTGACATTGTGTCACAACTTCGGGTAAGGCCTGATGTACCTCATTCTGATAGTTTTATTGCTTGTGCAAATCGGTAATATTTTGTTGGCTCCCACAAAATTGGTCGCATTGTCGCTTTATACGTGAGAAACTGGTAATCTTCTGGCAACAAATCGCTTAAACGTTAAGTATATTACTAATTACTTACTACTTACTAGTGTATTGACTTTGTGGTTAAGCATATGAAGACGGAGATGTATCCCTTATGGGTCCTGTTTCCTCTTTCACGGTCTAACAGTAGATCAAAGGGTCCTGCATAATCAACTCCGGAATGGGTGAATGGTGGAGTGGTTATAACTCTTGCCTTAAGGAGTGCGACCATGATTTGCTGTGACATTTGCGCCTTGTGTCGATGGCATTCCGTGTATTGATATATATGTCTCTTGGCTGCCTTAAGTCCATTTATTATTCAGAACTTTTGTCGCATTACTTCAAGCATTAGGGCGTTACTTCCGTGAAGCGTTTCTTTATGGACTTTATCCATTATCAGGGTTGTCAAGCTACTTTTGTAAGACAGTATGATGGGCTTCTTAGGATCAAAGGCTAACTCTGCTCGATCCAACCGTCCACCTACTCACAGTATGTTGTCTTGATAAATAAACGGTGCCAGTGGTGCTAATCGAGCTTTTTTGCTCAAATATTGCTTTGCGCTGTCTGTACGATTGGAATTAAAGCCCTTTCTTTTTCATGTACAGTTAAGTCGCCTACCCTGCGGTGCTCTTTCGTTAATTTTATATTGTAAATGAATCGTTTTAGATAGGCTACCACTCCTTTCCTCGAATGTATCTTCCATTTTCAAGACCGCATGAGTAGTTATTACTTTATTTTCTATATCTGTCTTGCTGCCTTCTTTCGGCGGATAGTTAATTTTTTCCTGCATGGCCAAAAATGCTGGACGTTCTTACCAAAGAACGTGATCTTTAAGCATTGCTGGTAGTATATCTCTTGAAGCGATATCAAAAGGATTCTTAGGCAACTCAAGTTTAATTTGCTCCCATCTGGTCAGGATATCGTTGGGTAGTCTTTCATCCCATGACACGCCGAGTATCCAAATGTCTTGAAATAATATCTTAATGGCCATCGTTACTGGGAATAATAACTCTATGGGATCAAATACTCTTACTGCTTTCGACAATACATTCTATTTTGTAGTGGGATTCGAGTCAGTATCTAAATTCACCTTTATTTTGAATTTATCTGTGGACGAATTCCAATTGACTCCTAATGTCTTTATAGTAATTTCGTCATCAAAGTCAAGTGTAACTTGGGCTTCTCTATCTTCACTAGGTATATTCCTTAATACGCTTTTATCGTTGCTTGTCAATTTGAGAATACTGATTAACTGTGTGCTTGATTCTGGAGCTCCATGTACTGTATGTGCTCCCGAGCCTATGTCATCAACGTATGTATCGTGTAGAATAATTTTCGCCCCAGTTGGATACATCAGTTTTTCATCCTTGGCCAATTGCTGTAGCGTTCGAATTGCCAGAAAGGGTGCTGAGGCAGTTCCAAAAGTAACAGTTGTAAGTTGTTATTCGGAGATCGGCTGGTGTGGAGAGTCGCCATACAATCAGGAGGTAGTTCTGATCTCATACATCCATTTTTATATGGCTATACATTTTCTCGATGTCCGCTGTAAAAACTATCTTATGCTTTCTCCATCTTAATAAGATGGAAGTTAAGTTATGCTCAACATTGGGCCCAATAATCATGAGCTCATTTAAACTTTTGGTGTTATCTCGTTTTGCAGATACATCAAACACGACTCTTAATTTAGTTGTCGTGATGCTTTCTTTCAAAATCGCGTAATGTGGTAAATAGTGCTTCTTACTAGTATCATCTTCGACAGGAATCATATGGCCCAGCTTTTGGTACTCCTTCATGAAGTCTTTATAAATCGTTTCGAACACCTAAGCGCTAATTCATAGGAACCCCCTAATTGTTTTGTTTCTACTGGATCCTCTCGGAACGGAATTCGCACAACATACCAACCATTTTCGTCTCGCCGATGTGGACGTCGGAAATAATTTTCGCCAACTATGTCTTCACTAGCTATAATACTCTCGCTTTGAAGATCTTCACACTCCCAGAATCTTTTCGAGGCGTTTGTAGCGGTAGCTACACGTATTATTTATTTTGTAATTTGACATATAAAAGAGATTTTAGATAATTACTAAGAATTAAAATTTAATTATTCTAAATCCACTTTGATTTTTTTCATTTCTTCATAGACAGAAAATACTGTACTCAATACAAAGATAAAATTGTAAATAATTTTAGTTCTAATAAATCAACAAAATTAGAAGGTTTAATTTTATTAAATAAAAAATATTTAAATAAAAATAATCGATTTTTTATTTTAAAGCATTTCAGATTGTATCTAAATTTTTATTAGGTATAATTAGGAGTGACGGACTTTAGAAGCCTTAAACAGAAAGGACTACGCCCTAATACAACAATTACCAAATCAAGCTTCACCAGGTCTACACACTTCATTGGACTTTAGAAGCCTTAAACAGAAGGGACTACGCCCTAATACAGCCATAAAGCTTCACCAGGTCCACCTACTTCATTGGTGACCCCGCAAAATTGTACCCCATAGGTACACTCTTAATGTAAAAAAAACCAATGGTAAGGTACGCTATTAATTAAAAAATTAAAACAACAACAGACGTTGCCTTTCCAGAAGAAGTCACTGCAACCCAAGAAGACGCTACTTTGCAACAGAAGAAGGAGATCCTGCCTTACAAATAGACGCTCCCTGATCTCACAGGCACAGCCTCTACCTCAACAGCAGAATCAAATTAAATTTTTGTTAAGAGGTGCCCTCCACCCTGGGTAAGACATCCTCGAATTAAAAATTATTTTTAAATATTCGACACCAATCTACAAGAGGTGCCCCCCATCAATCAACATAAAGAAGAACCGGCAGCAAATAAAACAAATTATAAAAACAATCAACATACGTGATATGTTTCATTTTTTTACTTAATTTTAATTAAACTTATTCTACAACAATACAATTTACACTCACAAAACTACAATTCCACAGCAACAATTAAAGTTTATAATTTTTTTCTTATAAAATAAAGTTTAATACTTTTTCTTTAAAAGAATAATTATATTTTTCTTCTCGCAATTAACTATTATAAAAATTTTACTTTCAATTGATAAGTTATATAATAAGGTGTTTCTTCCATTTTTGTGTGATCCGCGAAGTTAAGGATACGTTAAAATCAGTAAATGTTATGAAGTAAATATAAAAAAAACAATAATGATTAGTGAAGAGGAGTCAAATACTTCTCAGCACAGCTTAAATGTTAGTGCTTCAGATCTCAATCAGAAAAATTATGTTGCTGAACGAATAACGGTAGATGAAACTAAAAACAGTCACGTTGTTTAGGCTTTACCAGTTGAATTCATTACTAACGTTTTGGATTTTTTACAAGATCCAGCCAACCGTGACAAATATGAAAATCTAAAAATTGTCTATTAAAAAAATTTACCGAATCGGAAGAGAAAAAATTAGAGCAACTTCTATCTAGCTCAGAAATCGGGGATAGACGTCCTTCCAAATTCTACAGATCTATGGAGATTTTAGTAGGCAATTCATCCACTTTTAGTAAAAATTTAATTAAAAAATTATAGATGATAAAATTTCCAGCAAACATAAACATCGCCTAAATATCTTCTAGAAAACAAGATATAATAGAATAGAATACAATTAACCCTTCTAACTCAGAAGGCGCACTTCATAGGCAAAAGCCTAGAATCAATTCGCCAGGATATATCAATATATTGAGGCGAATTAGGCTCCCACACCAGCATGTAAAAAACGTTAGTAAATAAAAACTAAAACACGCACACACACAACAATCAGGGGTGCACGGACAACAGAGAACGCTTCAGCAAATCCTTCGTAAGAGTCAGGTCAAAAAACGGGACACATCTTCACGGCTCTACACATGCGATTCATAGGCTCATGCATACCATAGTTAGACCGAGAATGAACAACATGCAGTTAAGGCAATCTCCTTAAGCTATACGGGGTATGTCTATAAGAAACCATACTTGCGAGAGTGCAAGAATCTATGTTTGAGTTCAAAAGCTGGTGAATAAATACTAGGTCAGCAACTCTACGTCGTTCTTCCAACGAATGCATATTAAGCAACCGGAGGCGATCCAGATAAGGAGGAAGCCTGAGTGGATCATTCCACGGAAGGTCTCTTAGTGCAAACCTAAAAAATTCCGCTGCATCGACTCAATGCGTCTAGAGTGAACAGCATAACAGGGAGACCAAACCTGAGATGCATACTCGAGAACTGGCCTAACCAAAGAAAAGAATAAGTGAATTAAAGCCTTCCGATCAGAAAATTCCCTTGAGCAACGCTTTACGTAACCCAGAACTGAATTACTCTTAGAAACAATGTAGTTAATGTGCAGAGTGAAATCAAGTTTACGGTCACGCTTCAGACCAAGGTCAGTAACGGACAGATATTAGTTTCCGCAAAGGTATAATCAAAGACGAGCTGATTTTGGTTCCTAGAGAATGACACAACCTCACATTTATCCAAGTTAAGCTGCAGGCCATTAGATCCACACCAGAACATGAATGTATTTCAATCATCCTGAATGCAAGAAGAATCATAACTGCTCCTAACGCAAGAGAAAATCTTCATATCATCTGCGTAGATTAAAACTAAGGAGTGCTTAATCAGAGGGACAATGTCGTCAATAGCAAGAATAAACAGCAACGGCCCCAGATGGCTACCCTGCGGTACGCCAGATGAAGCCCTAACGATTCTGGATAAAGTATTACGGAAAGATACTCGGTATGTCCTATCTTTTAAGTAAGAGCAGATGCAGTCCAGCAATAAAGGCGGAAAACCCAACTCTTCAATTTTAAGCATAATCACAGAATGAGGGAGCTTATCAAATGCCTTACTAAAGTCGGTGTAGACGTAGTCAGTCTGGAGACCTTGTTGGAAGGCAGAGATAATGTGGGATGTAAATTAAAGCATGTTAGTTGTCGTCGATCTACCCGGCAGAAAACCATGTTGATTAGATGAGATTATCCCCTTACACTGCCCAACAAGCTGTGAATATATAACAGATTCGAACAACTTGGGCATGCAGGAAAGCTTCGCGATTGGCCTATAGGTTGTTATTAAGTTTCTATGCCCCTTTTTATCAACAGGAATTATAAAGGAGCTCTTCCATAACGTAGGAAATCTACCGGCCTGAAGAGATCTGTTGAAGATGAATTCCAGTGGAGTGAGTAAGGCGTCAGAACAGAATTTCAGGAATGCAGGTGGAATACCATCTGGACCAAAAGAAAATTCCATTTTAAGTTCCCTTATACCATTCATGATAATATCACGAGATATAATGGGCAAAGCAATGGAGGCTGCGGGACGATCCTGGATATGACCAAACTCTTCCAACGAAGGCACAAAATTTCCTGATGAACAGGCGCCCTAAAAAAACAAGGCAAAGTTACACATTGTAGATGGATAATTATCAGTTTTCTTCTTCATATTTACAAAATCATTATACAAGTTATCGCGAACATTATCAAGGTATTCCCTGTATAAAGATGACGAAACGCTAAAAACCTGTTATTTTTTTATTCTTAATGCTCCGTAGTTCTCTAGTATACCACGGGGGAGAATGAGAAGATGATCTCGACCGTTTAAGTGGTACACACCAATTAAACAGATCATAAATCCTATCATAAAACACGGAAACACAACCGTCGAAATCGCTATCATAAAAAAGGGATCGGAAATCGATTAAGATTATCCGGTTTGAAAGATCAGAGAAGTCCGCCCTTTTAAAATCAAGAACGTACTGATCTACGTTGGAGTCAGCAATATTTAGAACCATCGTAGCAGAAAGAGATAAAAATAGGCGGGTATAAGCTGTCGATGGCGGATAAGTTACGAGAAGTCGATTCGACTATAGTGTTACTCGAATCAGAAGAAAAGACATGGTCTAACTGTCTTCCCATAGAGTTTTTTATATCACTCATTTGGTGTAAACCAGAGGAGGAGATGGCGTCAAGAAAATGCTAGTCTTTAGCATTAAGACAATTTAAGGAAAAGTAGTTATCGTCATCAGCGCTGAATACCCATTGAACGTTGGGTAAGTTAAAGTCACCAAGAAGGATGATTTCGTCCTCTGGGTTTCTCATATTATTAATAAAATCAAAGCTAAGAATTACAATATCGTAAAGACTTCGACCATCTGCATCAGCATAGTTTGTCAAGTTTGGCCGCCACCACGAGCCAGAGTATCAGAGTATCTATCCTTACGAAAAATCTGATAGGACTTGTGAAGAATTTCTGCATCATTTAGAATGAAGCCAGGCTATGAAGCCAGGTCTCGGTCAGAGCGATGACGTCGTAACAACAGGCAAGAGAAGCCTGAAATAACCGGCTTGTTCTTGATCTTAATCCCCTTACATTTTGGTAGTAAAGTGATAGCGTACGTAGTTTTTTTGGTTGCTAGTAGTGGTTCTATTTTGAGTTCCTGACGCGACCCTACGACGGGGCACAAACTCGTGTGCAATGATATTTTCGGCCCAGAAATCGGGGGCAGACATTATCTCAAAAAGCTCTGGCGACGATGTCAATTTAAAAGACGACATGAGTCCTTGAGAATGACGAGATCCTAGGAGTTGACATCGGAGGAGTGCAGAGTTATCAGCACCATTCCTCTCTCTCAAGTAGCCAATAACGTCGTCAACAGAAGTCGATGGATCAAGCCGGGAAACAAAAAAGGCCCGCGGTGGTGGCGCAATCCTCAGAGTGAAACCCTCATTTCGAGAAGCATTACTGGATCTCAATGGGAATGTATCATGCGATGGGTTTGGATTAGACTGAGAGGGGCCGGGAGATATGTTCCCAGCTGGGTCCGATGCAGGGGGAACACAAACGGCGCTGCGACGACGCCTCCGTCTACGAGCGGTCTGAGGTCGGCGCGGGGGCTGGTCCACATTGCGAGAAGGTGGTATAAATACCGCCAGCCCTGAGGAAGCAGTGTCTAGACATTCGGAGGCAGCAGCGGGGCTGGGAGATGAAGGTTGGGGGTCGGCGCAGGACGGCGATACAGAAAGCTGCAGTCGAGAGGAAGCCGAGAGTGACGCGAGGACAGGACACTCAGGTCCGAAGCAATAGAGCCCAGCACCTTGGAGTTAACGGACACAGCCTCAGACCAAGCACTCAGGTCACATTTTACCTGCTTAACACCACGGCGGATGTCATCGACAATGCGGAGGATGGGTGATGGACCGGCGGAAGAAGATATGCTCGGGTTGAGGCCAGCAAGAGAGGCATGAATATCGTCCGGAGTTTGACTCAAGAACGTCAACGACGCCCAGCAACCTATCCATTTTATTGGACAAGGTACACGTGTCATCCGACAGAAGATGAAGATCAACCCAGCGAGAAGAGAAGCTGCTGACCTTATCAACAACGAGAGAGAGGTCTCCGGAGAGCGCGTTGACCATGCTTCTCACCAGCCTTAGGACAGGGCTTAATGTCAGAGCACTCCCTGCATGTTGAGGAACCAGAGGATCTGGTCCCATGCTTCAGACAATCTGGATGAAAGACCAGTTTGCAAACACCATCGTAGGCTATTCCGTCGCGGGAAATCAATCCCGCAGAGGCACCACAGGAAGACATATTGTTTGTGACGACACAAAACCAGAAACAGGAGACAAGGCCAAAAGAACCAAAACAAGAAGAAAACAGTAAAATAAGTTAAGATAAATTAAGATAAATTAAATTAAATGGACGACGACACGAAATGGGGGGAAAAAAATAAATAAAAACAGAGAAAGAAAGTCAAATCAACAGAATCAAGCATAAAATGAGATAAAATGAAATATTATCTCCTCCTTGAAGCGTTAACGTTTTTTTATTCCTCTTAGAACGAGTTTTGTTCCATTTTTTACCCCCATTCCGAATTTTACTTTTCCCTTCATAGCGTTTGTTACAAGCCAGGCGTTGCAACGTTCTCCAAGGGATGCGTCTGAATACACGATTAGCAATATGGTGATCCTCAATATTTTTATGCTGAGAATATGCGATATCGTGATTTCTGCAAGCCGCGTCAAGAGGGTTAGTTCCAGGATCACCCCTTGCTAATATTTTTTGTAATTTAGTGCCAGGAGCGCAATATTGATATCCAGGCAAATGAAATTTAAATGGTAGATTGGTAATGGCTGTATTTAGCAAACCGCCTCCTCTTCGACATTTACGCTGGCGAGAACGATTTTGATTCTTTGAATGATCAATCATTCGATAGATAGAATAAATTTTTAGACGTCCTCACAACAGCACACTGAGCTGATGACTGATATAAAAGTTCAGTGTTGGGCAATAAATATTTCAGTTCTAATAATAAAGTTCGTGAAGCAGAAAGTCACTTTACCAATAAAAAATCTAGATATAAAATCTGGAAATGAAGTCAAAAGACATAGCTCACTTATACCTGATAATGTAATGTAATGTTGTTGGACCTTCTAACTGCGGTAAAACCAATGTTATGATTGGTCTTATAGAACATCCAAATGGACTCGAGTTCGAGAATATATACATCTACTCAAAATCACTGCATCAGCCTAAATATCAGTATTTGGATCAGTTTATTGATAGTTTCTATCTCTGGCAGACCTACACCCATATACCGAAGCACTTAATACGCGACAACGCTAACTTTTTTATTTGATTTAAACAAGATGATATGAATCCTAGCCATATATATAATGATCATGTTAACATAGACATGACCTTCAAAAAATTTCGTAATATTTGCAGGGTTTGCTGAAAAGACCGATATGGCTTTTTAGTAATCGATAAAGACAGTCTATTGGTTAACGGACGTTATCAAAAGGGAGTTGATACATATATTTCACTATAAATTTAGAAGATCTGTTGCAGCCGATATTAAACCCGTTATGGCTGTAAATATATCTGATAGACCTGATGAAGCTGCTCATAGGAGCTGTGCATAGACCTGATAAAGCTGCTCATAGACCTGATAAAGCTGTTCATAGACCTGGTAAGAGCTGTTCGTAGACCTAGTAAAGCTGTTCATAGACCTGATAAAGCTGTTCATAGACCTGTTAAAGCTGTTCATAGAGCTGGTAAGAGCTGTTCATAGACCTGGTAAGAGCTGTTAATAGACCTGGTAAGAGCTGTTTATAAAGCTGGTAACAACTGTTCATGGACCTGGTAAGGCTGTTCGTAGACTTGGTAAAGCTGTTTATAGACCTGATAGGAGCTACCCATAGACCTATTCAGACCAGTACAACTCAGTTCACAGACCAGTTCAAAAATCTCATAAGAAAGATGGTTAAAAAGAGAGACGAACTATTAAAAAATCTTATCAAAACTAGAAATGCCATTAAGAAGAAATTCCGCGCTGTGAAAACTGGACGAGTTGAATCTGAAACTCGTCTAGAGGAAACATTTAAGCCCATAACAAAACCACTTCGTGAATTCATAACAAAAACAAAATATGAACCTAAAATTAAAGATGAATACAGAGATGATGATGATTACGACAATATAAATTTTACTCCTAAAATTAAACTCCCGAAAATGGAGCCAACAAGTACACCTATAAAACGTCCAGATTATTCCTCAATGTCGGAAGACGATGAATTTGCAACACCTACACACTCTAGAACTTTGATGGAAAAGAGAGATTCTCCTCTTAATTTATCAAGTGGATTAGTTGATAAATATTAAGAACTATGTATTAACAAAAGCCCAAAAATTTACAACACTTATGGAGTTTATTTAGATGATGATAACGAATGGAAAATTGGAAATTCGAAGATTGCAATCGAGGAAGATTATTTCCTTATTAACGGAAAATCATATAAAATAACGCTAGGTCTATGCTAATTGCTTTTTATGAAGCAACCTGCAGAAACTTTGTATAGTAAGGATGACTTGAAAGACTATCAAGCTATCTTAAAAGAAACTAATACCTATAAAAGAGAATATAGAACGGACGGCCAAATCAAAAGTATTAGAGCTTCAAAGTATACAGAAATTATAAGTAAACTGATTTCTCATGATGGCAAAGGGTTGATGCATATGCCCAAGAAAAATTTTGATTACGTTTAATGGAACGATCCTTATGAGCTTGTGGATAGACTTCGTCTTTTAATAGCATCACAAGGTGCTGGACACACTAACCACAATAATGAAATTATCTCAATTATTGAAGAGTTGAAAGAAGGTGGCATAATAACATAAATAACATCTTTTATTGTATTCAGCTTTAATGTAATAATGAGTGTCGGCAAGTTTGGAAGATATTCTAAAAAAGCAAAGTTCGGACCTACTGGCGATCGCGGTCCTAGGGGACTACCTGGTGAACCTGTTTCTTAAGGGATCCAGGGCATACAGGGTCTAAATGGTGTAGGTTTAAAGCTCACTCAAGATGGAGATTTCAATGAAGCTTTTAAAATTTGAAATATATTAAAAGCCCGATGAAAGGAGATGATGCAGCCAATCAAATATATGTCGACGATGTAGCTGATAAGGTAGTACATTTAAGTAATTCCCATGCTAATGAAAAAATTCAGTTAGTCAGCAACAATCTAACTGAGCTAATACTTAAGGAAAGTGTCGTTTTTAAAGAAGAGTTAAAGGAGATATACAGCATAATAAATATAACAAGTGAAAAAGATAAAGAATCCAATTATATACGAGTGAATCAATTGCGATTATACAAGGAAAACTGAAAATAGCATACGAATTATATGCAAATGAATTAATTGTCGATATTCAGGAGGAGTTGATGAAATATATAGGAAATTAATGACACTTTAAAAGCGTTAATTAATGTAGAATCTTTGACAATTTCAAAATGAATACAACACAATTAGTAAATAAGCTTCACGCACTGTAGTCTGGCATAGGCGTGATGAAAACGAAATCAAGTTGTACAATAGGCATGTCCCGAATTTCGGAAACCAGAAAAACGTCAGATGCCGTATAAAGTCAAGGTCGACTCAAACCTGTGGTGACTTGGTGTGGTGGAAATGAATAACGGAAATTGCTAGAACTAAGTTGCTGAACTTTCTAGAATTAAGCTAAGTGGTATAAATAGGGCTGAGTAGCAGCCTAGTCAGTCAGTTGTACTTTAACCAGCGAAGTGATAAGTGTTAATTAGAAAAGTGAAACGTTATATTGTGAAGAAAACGTGTAAAGGAAATTGTGAAATGAACGAAATAAGCGCAGTGAATAAAATTCTGAACATTTGTAATTGAAAATAAGTGTCTTAATTAATCCGTCTAGCCCGAAGAGCCCCATTTACGTTACAATTGGTGTCAGACGTGGGATTAATTAAGAAATGCCTAAAAGTGAACTTAGAAAAAAAGAAAATAAAAGAAAAAGAAAAAGTGACTGTGAAATTAAAGTGAAATAGTGCAATGAGTAATCTAAATATGGTCGCAAATTGAAGGACTTACGTGTTCAAGACTTGAAAGGGGAATTAAATAAACGTTCCCTACCTACAATTGGAAATAAATGTGCCCTGGTAGCGTTACTACAAGAAGCTATGGAAAAAGAAGGAAAGGATCCAGAGACTTTCGTTTATGAGTACGAGCTAGAAGAAGAGGAAGAAACAAGTACTCCAAGCATAACAGATCTTCTTAATGCTCTGATGTGTGAGATGAAATCTTCCACAGAACAGAAAACATCATCATCTGAGTTGAAATCGACGATGGAAGCGTCAATAACTGAGTTAAAGACATCGATGGAAGAACAGAAGTCATCAATAGAAGCATCGATGGAAGAACAGAAGTCATCAATAGAAGCATCAATGGCTGAACAAAAATCGTCAATAGAAGGTTCCGTAAATGAGTTAAAATCAGCAATAGAAGAACAGATGTCAGTGGTAGTGGAACTTAAAGCCTCGGTTGAAGAAGTGAAAGCTGAAATAGAAATTTCCGTGAGGAAACAGGTTGAGGCTTTAGAATCAGCTGTTGATACGAAATTGGAAAACATAGAGAAAAGATTGGAAGAAGTTGAAATTTCTGCACAAACGAATATTCAACAAGTTAAATGCAAAATGAAAGTCAATGAAGAAAAATTCCGAGGAAATCAGGACTGAACTAGAAAACGTCCAGAAACGGCATTTATCGACTTTATCTTCAGATGTGACTATGAACAAAAGGCTTCATCCTCCAACATTTGACGGATAACGCCCTGGCAAACATACAGACTCCAGTTCGAAACGGCAGCAGCAATGAACTTTTGGAGTGACGAAGAAAAAACTACAGCTCTCATCTTGGCACTTAGAGGTGGAGCAGCAGAATTGTTACAGACTATCCCGGCGGAGCTAAGGTATTGCTATACAGTTCAGCACATGCAAGAGGTTTACCGTCTTCAGCTACGGAGTCGGACACAGAAGCATGGAGAGCAGTTGCAGCAATTATGTGCGGACATAGAAAGGCTAACACATTTGGCTTATCCCACGTTTAACCAAGATTACGTCAATGAGGTAGCCAGAGAAGCATTTATTAATTCACTTGCAGATCGTGACCTACAGCAAGCTGTACGACTGGCTGGAAAGAACACCAACGCTGAGGTTTTGGCTTACGCTTTGGCATATGAGGCAGCAAAACAAGCCTCAAGAAGTACGGTACGCCTAAGAGAAGTAACCGAAATAGAAGACACCTGCTGTCGGGTCAATACATTGGAAAGACGGAGTCGATTTAAATGCTGGAACTGCAACAACGAAGGCCACCTCCAAAGCGATTGCAGAAAGAAACGAAGATCAAACTCCCCACAAGATGATAAGAGGAACTCCGGCTCTCGCTGTGAAAAATATAGAGAAAGAGAACGAGCGGATCAAAGAAGCAATGGAGCTGTAAGCCCCATACCAACACTACGCTCGCAACAGGGAAACGAGTAAAGACCAACTCTGCGGGGCAGGAGTTGGCCAGTAGAATCGACGCCCCCGGAATCATCATCAACATTAAGAAATTGCAGCGAAATGAGAGCAGCTTAGTAATCAATGGGAGAGTTCAAGAACAAAAATGTACGATTACAGTAAGTGCTTCCAGGTCTATTCTTCGGTGCGATTATGCTAAAGACTACTACAGCAACAAAAATCGATACATTTTGAGGACAGCAACAGGAGAATTCGTTGAAGTATATGGGGAAATATTAATGACAATATCCCTCGGCGACAACCAATTTTCACACAGATTTCTTGTCGCAGATATAACGGATGAGTGCATCCTTGGCCTCGATTTCATGAGAGCACACAACATTCAACTGGATATTGGAAGAGGAATCATAAAATACGACAACAGAGAGATTCCCATGGCTCTGGGATCCAATTATTATTCGAAGCTGAACATCGTGGCATATGAAGACGTTGAGCTCCCTCCTTGTGCAGAAACCTTAGTACCAGCAAAAGTTCTTGGTGATCCCGGGAGCTATCGATTTTATCTAGTAGAACCTGATCAAACAGAATAAATTAGAAATGTCGCCGTTGGAAAATGTTTAGTAACTATCGATGAAAAGAAAGAAGTTTTGGTACGAGTCCTAAATTCCCGTGAAAAAGGCATCAATTTAAAGAAAGGTAAAGTCTTTGGTCATGGTGAACCAGCCGAAGAGATTGTGTTAGCAGAATATTCAAACTTAGATGAAACCAAGAAGCCGAAGAAGAATGTCACAAAGCTAACCAAAGTGATACTTCCATCTAATAAACTCAGCCAAGGGGAATATCGTAAAGCAAAGAAATTGCTTGAAGAATTTGCCGATATTTTTGCACTACGGGACGAAGACTATGGAAAAACTGATATAGTGCAACATAAAATTGACACCGAAGACGCCCGCCCTATCAAGCAACCCACAAGAAGACTTCCACTTGCAAAGCGAGAAGAAGCAGACGAAATGGTTGAAACAATGCGTATGCAAGGTCTAATAGAAGAGTCGAAAGGTCCATGGATGTCACCAGTAGTGCTAGTAAACAAGAAGGATGGCAGTACAAGATTCTGTGTCGACTACCGTCATCTAAATGATGTCACGAAGAATGATAGTTATCGACTACCCCGTAAAGACGACACCCTAGATACCTTATCAAGTTCCAATTGGTTTTCAACGTTGGACCTAAAAAGCGGCTACTGGCAAGTCCAGATCGATCCAGATGATAGGGAAAAGACAGAATTCTCGGTGGGGAGTGGATTGTGGCAATTTAAAGGTATGTCTATTGGACTTTGCAATGCGCCAGCAACATTCGAGCGCTTAATGAAATGTGTCCTACAAGGATTAACTTGGAAAACCTGCCTGGTATATTTGAATGACATCATTGTAATTGGACGAAGTTTTGAAGAACATCTAGGAAATCTGCGAGAAGTGCTCCAGAAACTAAAGTCGGCCAAACTAAAAATAAGCCCTTAAAAGTGTACGCTCTTTGCAGACCAGGTCAAATACCTTGGGCATGCGGTATCAACAGAAGGAGTTAGCACTGATCCTGAGAAGATAACTTCAGTAGAGAACTGGCCCCACCCGAAAGATAAACACGAGCTACGGAGCTTTCTTGGACTAGCCACTTATTACAGACGCTTTGTGAAGAATTTTGCTGATATAGCAAAGGAGTTGCATAAGCTAACGGAGAAGGACAAGGCATTCGTTTGGACAGGAAAAGCAGAAAACAGCTTTAAAGCACTTAAGTGGGCGCTTTGCAATGCACCTGTACTTACTTATCCAAAGGCGGGTGAGACATTTATATTGGATACCGATGCAAGTAATGTTGGGATTGGCGCCGTTCTGTAACAAGAAGTAAACGGGCACGAAAAGGTGGTGGCATACTATAGCAGAGCTAAAATGTGGAATTAACCCTTCTAACACAGAAGTCGCACTTCTTTGGCAGGAGCCCAGAATCAATTCACCTATTCCATCAAATTGATGAAATGAGGCTCCCACACCAGCATGCAGAGGAAGAAACAAGAAAAAAAGGAACAGGAAGAAAACAAGCAAGGAAACCCCGCACGCAACATGCAAACACAGAGTCACGGGAGGACAGAAAATAGATAGTTCTTAAACAACACTTTACTAAGTTTAAATCAAAATTAGAACATGCGTTAACACACATGAACGGTTAATAGGTTCATGCATGCCATAATTAGTTCTCGATGGTTCAACATGCAGCAAAGGCAGTCTTCGAAGGTTATGTTGGTATTGTCTGAAGGAAATCTTTCTAATAAGCACACCTGAGTCAATATTGGAGTTCAAGAGCTGGTGAATAAAGACCAAGTCGGCAACCCTGCGCCTTTTATCAAGCGAGTGCAAACCAATCAACCGGAGGCGGTCGGTGTAGGGCGGGAGTCTAAGCGGATCGTCCCATGGGAGTTCTCTTAACGCAAATCTAAGAAAATTACGCTGCACCGATTCGATGCGCTTGGAATGAACAGCGTAGTAGGGCGACCAGACCTGAGATGCATACTCAAGAATAGGTCTAACTAAGGAGCAGTATAAATGAATCAAGGTTGGTATATCCGAGAACTCTCTAGACCAACGCTTAACAAAGCCCAAGATTAAACGGCCTCTGGACACGACATAGTTAATATGCAAAGTAAAGTCAAGTCTCCTATCGAGTTTTACCCCAAGGTCAGTAACGAACAGCACACGACGAAGACTATTCCCCGCAAAGTTGCAATCCGAAACTTGTGGATTTGCGCTCCTGGAAAAAGTCATACCCTCACATTTCTCAAAATTGAGGTGTAAGCCATTATGCTCGCACCACTCACGAAACGTATCTAAGTCCCTTTGAATAAGGGCGGCGTCACCACCATCTTTAACATAGGAGAAGATCTTCATATCATCAGCGTAGATTAGAACACTAGAGTACGAAATCAGATGGACAATGTCGTCAATGGCAAGAACGAATAATAAAGGGCCAAGATGACTGCCCTGCGGTACACCAGATAAGGCCCTGAAGATTCTAGAGGAAGCGCCACAGAGTGATACTCGATATGACCTGCCTCTTAGATAGGAAGAGATCCAGTCAAGAAGAACAGGGGGAAACCCAGCCTCCCGAGTTTAAATAAAATAACGGAGTTAGGGAGTTTATCAAAGGCTTTACTGAAATCCGTGTATATGCAGTCAGTTTGCATGTTACGCTGGAAGCCAGAAATAATGTGGGAGGTAAATTCTAGTAAGTGAGTAGTCGTTGAGCTACCGGGCAAAAACCCATGCTGACTGGGAGAGATTAAGCCAATACAACGCTCTACAAGCTGCGACTACACTATTGATTCAAATAATTTAGGTATGCAAGATAATTTCGCGATTGGTCTATAATTTGATATAATATTCTTGTGGCCCTTTTTATGAACAGGGACTATAAAAGAGGACTTCCACAAAGCAGGAAATTTACCAGCCTGAAGGGACCTATTGAAGAGAATCGCTAATGGAGTAAGAAGGGCAGCGGAACAGGATTTTACGAAGGCTGGAGGGATACCATCAGGACCAGAGGAAAAGTCCGATTTAAGTTCATTGATTTTTTCCAAAACAAGATCCCGTGATATAAACGGCAAGAAATCGGATGAAGTGGGACGATCCAGAATATGATCAAAATTACTCACACAAGGCTCAAAGTTATCCGAAGAAAAGGCACTCTCAAAAAATGAAGCAAAATTGTTTGCTATGTCAGACACGTTATTACTAGAAGATCCCTCATACCACATCGTAGATGGATAGTTGCATGAGTTCTTTTTCATATTGACGAATTTAAAGAAATTGCGAGGGTTATTATACATATTATCGCGAACACTAACAAGGTATTTCTTATAGAGCGAGGAGGATAGTGCCTTAAAGCTGTCATAACAGGACACAAAGTTAGAATACGCTATTCCGCTATTACAACGCAAGTAATTCTTCCAGAGTTTGTTTTTCCTGTTCCTAAGACTGCGGAGTTCAGCATTGTACCACGGGGGAGAGGAGTATGTAGACCTAATTATTTTTAATGGAACAAAGGAGTTAAACAAATCATATATCTTGTTATAGAATAGGAAGGCGCAGACATCAATATCACTATTGTCAAGTAATGCCGAAAAATCGACTGAAAGGAGATTAGACGTTAGCTCAGAGAAGTTCGATCTCTTACAGTCATAAGCATGATGTTCAAAATTGGGATCCACAATACTAGTACCATCGTAACAGAAAGAGACAAAGATGGGGAATTGAAAATTATCAATAGGATATAATTGATCAGAAGCTAATTAGACTATAGTGTTAGTCGAATCAGAAGAAAACACAAGATCCAACTGCCTTCCCATAGAGTTCTTAACATCACTCATTTGGTGCAAACCAGAGGAAGAAATTGTGTCAATAAATTTAGAAACCATAGGTGTGGGATAACAAGAGGGACGGAAGTCATCGTCCTCGCAGTTAGGTACCCATGAAATATTGGGTAAATTAAAGTCACCAAGAAGAAGAATTTCATCTTCAGGGTTCGTCATATCATGGATGAAGTCTAAACTAACGGTTAGAATATCGAATATAGAATATAGAAGTTTGTCAGGTTAGGGGGAATATAGCAGCAGAGCAAAAAGACATTGAGCTTAAGTAGCACTAGCTTGAGAACCAATAGTTCAATAGAGAGTGAACCAGAGAAGGAAGGAACTTCAACTAAGCTGCAGTTAAAGTCCGACCTGCAGGCAACCAGAACTCAACCACCCCGACACAGAGATTCCGAATGTCTGTCCCTACGAAAAATCATATAGGAGTCATGAAGAATCTCCGAATCGCAAAAACCATGATGAAGCCAAGTCTCAGTCAGCATGATAACATCGTAGCAGCATGCAAGGGATGCTTGAAATAGATGGTTTGTTTTAGTTCTTAGTCCCCTTACATTCTGATAGTAAAGGGACAGCGTACTTGGTTTTTTGAAGCATTAGCTATTGCTCTGTCATGGGTACCGTTCGAAAACCTACCTCGAGGCACAAATTCGTGTGCGATTCAATTATTAGGCCAGAAGTCCGGAGAAGAAATAATATCGAACAGACCCGGGGAGGTCGTCAGCATAAAAAACGAAACATATCCCGGAGACAGGCGAGAATTAAGACGCTGACAACGTAGAGGTACAAAGTCATCAATCATGGACCTCCTTCTCACATAATTTAAGACGTCATCAACAGAGTTAGACGGATCGAGCCGAGAAACAAAAGCAAAAGCTCTATCAAAACAAGAAAGAAATTACTGCGTTACGAGGAAAGAACTGCTGGCTATTGTTGATGCAACGAAGCATTTCCATAAATTCCTCTATGGACAAAAAATCACTCTCCGAACTGATCATGCAGCTCTAAAGTGGTTGATGCAATTTAAAAACCCTGAAGGGCAAGTGGCAAGATGGCTAGAGAGACTGCAATCCTATGATTTCGAAATTATCCATTAGAAGGGTAGATCCCATGCAAATGCAGATGCACTTTCACGACGACCATGTAAGCCTGATTGTAAATACTGTTCCCGTCTGGAAGAGAAATACGACCATGTGATTTTGAAAAGAACAACTGTCGTACCCTTGACAGGATGGAAAAAGGAAGAATTTCAAGCGGCACAACGAGAAGACGAGAATATTTCTCCAATAACGACGAAAGGCTCCAATGGAAAGATATTTCCGACAGAAGTATAACATTGAAGAGCTACTGGGCGCAATGGAATTCGCTGTGTGTTGAAGATGGAATATTAAAACGCAAATGGCAAAAACCCGACGAGTCATCATGCCAGATGCAAGTATTGGTTCCCAGGAATTAAATAAGGTATGTGCTGGAAGAATTCTATAACGGTGCTTCGGTAGGACATCTTGGTGTCAGTAAGACTTTGGAAAAATTAAGAGAACGATTCTACTGGTTACACATGCGGGAGGATGTGGAGGACTGGTGTCGAAAATGTACCGCTTCTGCCTGTAGCAAAGGATCTCTCATCAAAACAAGAGGAGCGATGTAGCAATATAACGCCTTTTGAGAGAATCCCAATTGACGTTGCGGAACCATTCCCATAGTCAGATCGAGAAAACCGGTAAATTTTAGTGGTAATGGATTACTTTAGTAAATGGCCAGAAGCATATGCGATCCCAAATCAAGAAGCAAAAATAGTGGCAGAGGAGTTAGTAACAAACTGGATATGCAGATTTGGCGTCCCCAATGAGCTTCATTCCTACCAAGGACGAAACTTTGAATCTCAAGTATTCCAAGGTTTGCGATATTCTTGGGATGAGAAAGACGCATACAACACCACTTCATCCACTATCTGACGGGATGGTTGAGCGGTTTAATAGGACGTCTTAGAAAAGTAGTAGACGAGCATCAACGGGATTGGGATAGCTACATTCCGATATTTCTACTAGCTTATCGAACAGCCGTCCATAATTCAACAGGACACACACCATCTAAAATTGTGTTTGGAAGACAGATTCGACTGTTCAGTGTTCACTTGAAAAGGATGCTGAATCCACTGAAGAATACATAACCATACTTCGGAAGCGTCTCGCAGAAATCTAGCGACAGAATGAAAACACGATACGACATTAGAGCTAATTCTAGCGGATTCAGGGAAGGAGACCTCGACTGGCTATTTAACCCACGGCGACGAAAATGAAAATCACCGAAGCTTCAACAGCAGTGGGAAGGACTATACAAGATCCTTACGCGTATCAACGATGTAGTGTACAGGATACACCGGGGACCGAAAGACAAAAAGAAGATCGTGCACATCAACCGCTTAAAGCCATGCCAAAGAGATACAACTGTTCGGGACGAATAATTCTAAGAGGGGGGGTAGTGTAACTCGCACTGTAGTCTGGCATAGGTTACATGATGAAAACGAAATCAAGTTGTACAATGCGCATGTCCCGAATTTCGGAAACCAGAAAAACGTCAGATGCCGTATAAAGTCAATGCCGACGCGAACCTGGGGTGACTTAGTGTAGTGGAAATGAATAACGGAAATTGCTAGGACTAAATTGCTGAACTTTCTAGAATTAAGCTAAGTAGTATAAATAGGGCTGAGAAGCAGCCCAGTCAGTCAGTTGTACTTTAACCAGCGAAGTGATAAGTGTTAATTAGAAAAGTGAAACGTTATATTGTGAAGAAAACGTGTAAAGGAAATTGTGAAATTAATTAAGCGAAGTGAATAAAACTCTGAACATTTGTAATTGAAAATAAGTGTCTTAATTAATCCGTCGAGCCCGAAGAGCCCCATTTACGTTACATTATATTAAAATTGCTTTAGTTTCAATTTACAACTCTATTTGAAATTTTTAAATCTTAACCTATAAATTTTACTTCTATGCGAGGTGAATAAAATGGGATCCAAAATATCCTTCATATTTTGAATTCGCTGTTGAAATCGAAATCTGTCCAACGCAAATGTTTGCCAAGGATCCTTACTTTCGTATATTGGAACGAAATGTATCTTTAGTATGATATTAAATTGAACTACTTTTTCTCCAACTGCTTTGACATTTTCTTCTCCTTTTTGTAGCAAAAGCAAAACAACTTGAAGGTGCAAACTCCTACAAATATCCTTGAACTTTGTATATGCCGCTGAATCAGATTTAGAAATCTTAAGAAAGAACCTCCCATGCTTTTGATAATCGTTAAACAAAAGTTCGTTCTATCAAAAAAATAATTATAATATATATAAATAAATGAAAAATGTTGTTGGTTTTACATTTATAACCTCTTTGATAGCAGGAGTCAATAAATCTCGCTTTTTATATTCAGCAATAAGTTTATTATAATCTGTTAGTTCAATTAAATTACAAATATTATCCAAAATTATTTTTGTATGAAGATACTCCATAATAATTTTAAAATGGCTTAAAAACGGATTAGACTTTCTTTTATAGCTGCTTATTTTGAAATATTCATTTGATATGTTTGCTTCATTCCTCTTAAATTCACTAATTCCACATCGCTTTTATAATTAGCATCAACTTGTTTCACCATCTCTATTCCACCGTTACTTAGAATTCTTTCAGTTTCAAACTCGCGGTATTCATAGCATGATTTTGTAATTCTGCGACTCTTTCATATCTTTAACAGCGAGTGCAGGCTTTAAATTAGCAGAATTTAGCTCCTCCAATACTTCGAAGTCTTCGATGACTGCTTCGTTGATAGGTTGTTGATACATTTTTAAATATTTTTTTTTTCTAAGGAGATGACACAAAATTTATTATTTTAATCTGACTTAGAACACTAATTTTAATTGAGACAATTTCACTGGTTGACTTCACTATGAACACTAAAAGGCTACCTAAGAACTCTTGATATTTATACAAGAAGTGGAATATAATAGAACTAGAGTGGGATGAAAACAGTAAACACAATACCCTTTAGAAAAAATATTAAAAACCGCAATTTCCTTTTGAAACTACATTATTGAAAACATGTTAAAACTTGCTCGGAAACAAATGATATCATAGAAATAAGAAGTTTCAAAAGCAATAAAAACAATCTTCACCCATTTACTCAAAGTGGTAAAATCTTTATTAAGAAATACTATAATGAGACGGAGTTGGATCAATGCGTTGAGCGGCAAGACCAACATGCCGTGGGTCCCGGGTTCGAGCCCAGATGACCGTGAGCTTTTATTAAGAAATTAAAATAATCCACTCCGTCTCTGGGCTGTTGTCTAGCTCGCAGCAATGCAAACAAGACTCAAGTTTCCTCACTTCCCTTACCCTAATTCCCTTCCGGCCAAAACCATGCTAACGCATCAAAGGGTTGTCCCCTAGGATTTGGCCACATCGTATAAAAAAAAAAAAAAAAAAAAAAAATAAAAAAACAATGCGCACTTAAATACAATTTAAGAAAAAATATTCTCATTCTTAATTTCTCTGCAATTTCCCTGTAAATTCATCAATAGCACAAAACGTGTTTAAATACGAAATTATTTCACAAATATCTTCCAGAAAATATATAGAAAATTTCAATCACAATTTTAACTTGATAATTACTGACCATACTCAATATCTTAGAAATCCATTGACCTCAAGATATATGACTGCCCAAATTACGTAATCCTACACTAGCAACTTATTTTATCATCACTCATAGTAAAAGCTCCCGCCGAAAATATCCGGGCATAGTAAAAACTCAAAACAACAAACTCTTATCTTCAGCACGAGCCCAGGTCCGCACTTCCCAGGTTCATCTACAAAACCTTATCACCCAACGACCTCAACATCGCAACCAAATTATTAATTTCTACAGAGTCACCAGCTCCCTTATCAATTAGCTGAACATTCGTTTCTATACCCGTGATCGAGGTCCAAGCCCAGGTCCAGATCCAGGCCCAGGTGCAACTCATACTTATCTTTACTAGCGCGCCGCCGCCAAAACAAAACAATCTACAAAATTGACCTTCGGAATCACGCAACCATTCCCTTATCTCCAGATATTTCCTTATCTCCCCGCTACAAGAAGCATTTAAACTATGCCAAGAAATTATGTTGAACTTTCTGGAACATTCGAGAACTTTTTAGAACATTCGAGATCCCAAAGGGGCCCAGACAGTAAATCGCCAAACATTTACGCTACTAGAGACGGGGCCCAGACGGCCAACTCTTATCAGCGAATTTCTCGCTCGCCCCACACAAAATACCGCATGCCGGTTCTGAATTATGACCAAGCAGTGCTTTTCTTCTCTCCCCTTACAAATTTCCATACAAATTTTTGCACATTTTGCACATGCACATTTTGTGCCAGAACCGGCATATCTATACTACTAACCTTTTTACTCAATACCCTCTAGCATAAGTTCAGCTCTGCCCCTAAACTTTGTGTTTAGAAGTTGCAAAAAGAATTTCTTATCTTCCTGCTCACTAATCCAATTGTTAATGTGCTCACAACATTTGATGAACACTTCGACTTCATTAGCTAAATTAAGACCTATTTCAGCCTCCAGTAATGGAACATTATTATTGACTAATTGGCTAACAAGATTCATATTATTTATATTTGACATGATTGTATTTTTATTGTTTTTACTACCTGAACAAGGCGTTAATAATATCGCAAACGACTTGTTTGAGTTGGAATAAACTTTATTCTGAGGTATTGCTGCTACTGATCGAAGATTTGGTGTCGTTATTCTGTCTGAGCCAATTTGGGTTTATTGGGAGGAATTTATCTCGTAGAGGATGATATGGTCTTCTTAGTTTCATTTTCTTCGAGGGTGGTTGATCAGTTGTGAAGCAAGGAGTACGCTTTTCCTTCTGTTGTTAGATGTTTCAATACAGGTTTCTTTGTCCTGATTGGGTTCTTCCTCTGGTAAAGGACACAGGTTGTGGATTGCTCTCTTAAAGGTTCCGGATTTTGTTTTAACTCTCACCACTCTGGTTATATAATCTGATTCTTCAAATGTTTCCACTACTCGTGCAAAGGACCATTTTAGCAAAGGCAAACCTTTATCCTTTATTAAAACCAAGGTTCCTGTCTGCAGGTTTGGTTTTTGCGTTTTCCATTTGTAACTAGTCTGCAGTTCTCTCATATTCAGTAGATCATCTATCACAGAATATTTGCTGTATGTGCTGCATTCTTTGAAGCCTCGTTAGTTTATTCATGTTCTGATCCTTGACATCGGGTTCCGCAAAACTCGTTAATGGATTTCCAATAAAAAAGTGTTCAGGAGTTAAGACTTCCAAGTCGTTTGAATCAGATGACATTGGTGTTAATGGCCGAGAACTACAATTCGCTTCTATCTGAACAATGATAGTGTGAAGTTCTCCATAAATTAAATTTGCATTTCCTACATGCTTTATTAAATGACCTTTGGCTGATTTTATGGCAGTCTTCCATAGACCACCAAAGTGAGGAGATACAGGTGGTATGGGTTTCCATTCGATATGTTTTTCGTTGCATAGTTGTGATAGAGAAGATTGCAGCTCCTGCGAATTGAATAGCTCCTTTAGTGCCTTCAGTTCAGATGTTGCACCGACTAAATTTGTTGCATTATCGCAAAAAATGGTGGCACATAATTCTCTTCTGGAAATAAATCTTTTCAGAGCGTTCAGAGAGTGCACTGCTTTCGTTGAAGTCCTTCCGCGGATTTTGTACTGAACTGCAATGGGATCGCAGAAGTCGACTGCCGTAGTGTGAAATGGTCTAGCCGCCCTTACTCGTTCCTTTGGTAAGTTACCTATAATCTGCTCTGTGAACTGAGGCTAAAAATGAAAACAACGTACACTTCTGTAGATTGTTGTTTATAAATCAGTAGCAATAGGCGATGATTCTTTGCAATAGTGGGAATGAATTTTTATGGTTAATTCTTAATTAATACTGAATGTTTTGCTCTGGCATCTAGAATATTCGCCGCTGGTTATATTTGTGCCTTTGGCCAATTTTGCTCAGGTTCCATTAAGAAGTTTGGTTCCTTGAGCCATAGAGTGGAAGTTGCTAATTCCGCCGGCAATTTTCCTCTTGAAATTATATCAGCTGGGTTCAGTCGTACTTCGATATGTTTCCATTGTTGAAAAGTCGTTAATTGCTGAACTTTCTGAACTCGATTCGCCACAAAGGTTGTCCAAGTATACGATGGTGCTGCAATCCATGATAAGACAATGGTGGAATCCGTATAGTAACAAATGTCTTTCATCTGAATTCCTAGACGTTTTAGCAATCGTTCGACCAGTTCCATCATTAAGACTGCTGCACAAAGTTTCAATCTGAAGAATGTTGTTGACGTCAAAGGAGCTAGTCTTGACTTAGAGCATTGTAGTCTAACACAGATCTCTCCTTCTGAATTCTGAAATCTAATGTAACAACAGCAACCATAGGCAGCTTCACTGCTGTCTGAAAAAGCATGGAGTTGTATGCTTACTGGATTAGAGAGAATCACATGTTTTAAACCGGTTCCATTTTTCCTTTAAGTCAGAAGGCAATTTATAAACCCAGGATCATTTTGTTTTCCATAATTCCTGGACAAAACGTTTTCCTAATAATTTCACTGGTCCTACCAACCCAAGGGGGTCGTAGACTCTTGTGACTTCGGATAGAACTGTGCGTTTAGTGATTCGATCAGTTTCATCGTTTGTGACTTGGTATCGAAAGCTATCGTTCTTTGGTTGCCATATCAGTCCTAAGGCCTTGACAACTTCACTTTCGTGGATGAGAAGCATTTCTTCTTTGTGATTTTCTGAAAGGTCCTGCAATATATCTGGATGATTAGCGCAAAACTTTCTTAACTCGAAGCCTTCCTGTCCAAGCATCTGTTTTAGTTCCTCCTTTAGCATTAATATGTCCAGCATCGAGTTAGCTCCTGTTAAGCCGTTCCATACGTAACTGTGTTTAGTTGATATGTCTCGAGGGGTGTGTCTTTGTTTGTTCGCCATAGAATAAGCTGGAACCTTCTGTCTTCTGGCTCGACTTTGATTTGCCGATACATTTTACAAATATCAGCTGTCATCACATATTTGTGCATTCTAAAGGTAAGTAATTTGGAAAATAAGTCTGATTGTACAGTAGGCCCCACCATCAATAGATCGTTAATTGATTTTCCAGATGAAGTTTTTGTCGAGGCGTCGAATACTACTCGGAGTTTGGTGCTCGAGCTGTCTGGTTTAATTACCGAATGATGGTGGCAAATTGTAATGCGCGTCTGGGTTTTTATAGTTTGCAATTGGCTGCATGTGCGCCAGTGCTTGATATTCTTGCATGAACTTGAAGTATTCTTTCTTTAGTTCAGGATTTCTATCCAGTTTTCATTCAAGAGCATAGAAGCGCTTTGTTGCCATATCAAGTGATGATCCCAGCTTTACTGGTGAATCTTGGAATGGTAGTTTGCTGCACCTGTTTTTCCAGGGCTGTAAATGAGGCTGTGTTGCAATGTGACAATTATAACTAGCATCTGCTGTAGTAGGTATTTTTCCCCCATGATATAACCCAGCTGGGTGTTTTGAAGCAAAGGAAGGTCGTTATGTAGCTTGATTTGACCCTGTTCCATAAGCTGAAAATACAAGTCTGCTCCCAGTAGCATTTTAATTGCCTGTGGTTGATGGAATGGGATCTGCTAGCTCAATGTTCTTTGGTATGTTCCAGCTACTTGATTTCACATATGTTGCGGGCTGGAAGTCACTAATTTTTGACAGAATAACGGCCAAAACATTTAGCATATCACGTCGGGGTCACCAATGAACAAGGCGTTAATAATATCGCAAACGATTTGTTTGAGTTGCAATAAACTTTATTCTGATTTCTTTGAATTATTAAGCTGTTAATATAGAAATAACAGTACTATCTTAACAAATTTAAATGAACTAATTAAAAATGTCATCATGCTGACATATATTGAAAAATAATAAAATGATGAAATGCTTACATATTAAAAATAATTATCAATGATGAAATGAGGGTAATGAACGAATGACCTGTGCTGGGTGTATGACCTTAACTGCTGAGTTTATTTATTTATTCATTTACAATATTTCATCAATGTGCTGATTGCTACAAAAAAGAACTAAACAATAAACTAAATAAAAACACTACAACGAATCATATAAAAACAAAGAACAAGAAGAGAATTCGTAAAATATAAATACAGAAAACAAAAGTGCTAAAGCGAACAAAAAGCAAATAACAAGTAAAAAGCACAACAAAGTAAAAAGTGAAAACCAAAAAGTAACCTCAACAAAGCTGACTCCTTACATGATTACGCGATAGATGAAAATCAATGCAATCAAAAGCGGAATTAAAAAATCGCGACATCGACGTGATAGGCTCATTTAATCCATAATTAGTACAATGAAAAGGTAACCGAAGACAGTCGTGATTCCTCAGGGAGCAAGCTGGAATCGATATGCTAAAACAAGCCGAGAGAACAAAAGAATTTATGGACCCCCGAATGCAGTCGAAAGCAAAAAGGATCCCGGCGTTACGGCGTTTTTTTTCAAGGGAGTTATTCCAAGGAAGGCCTCGAAGGGCAAACCTAACGAACCTCCGTTGAGCAGCTTCAATGCGATTGATATGTGACACATAGAGCGGTGAATGGAGAGGCGTATTCCAGAATAGGCCAGACAAAAGTGCAATATAAGAGCTTTGTAATGTAAGGGTCATCAAATTCCCTAGACCACATCTTCACGAAACCAAGAGTCATATTAGCCTTGTTGACTATGGCATCAAAATGATCCTCGACAGAAAATTGAGAATTGAGCCAGACACCCAGGTCCTTAGCTTTAGTAACTCTTGTTAAAGGACAACCCTCTATGGTAAAGTTATATTGAAATGAAGACCTTTTTCGTAAGATAGACATAGATGTACACTTGCCAATATTTAGGGGAAAGTCGTTAATGGAACACCAATTCTGAAAGGCGTCCAAGTCAGAATTTAAGAGTAGGCAATCGGCATTGTCAGACACAGTGCGTAATATCTTAGCGTCGTCGGCATAATAAAGAATATTTGAGTGAGACAGTATCGTAGATACATCCTTGATATAAATTATAAAGACAATTGCTGAAAATTGCATCAGATAGAGCTCCACGAAAAGAATCCCTCTGAGTGCGTTCAGACAAGTACGAATGAATCCAATTTACAAAAACTCGCGGAAACCCAAGAAGGGAGAGTTTGAGAACAAGAATTCTATGATTTATTCTATCCAAAGCTTTGTTGAAATCAGTAAAAATACAGTCAACTTGCTTACCACCTTCAATTGCAGAAATACAGAAGTTTGAAAATTCCAATAAATTGGTGGTAGTTGACTTAACCCTAACGGCTGCAAAAACGGCTTGCAGTGGAAGTATAGAACATCGCAAATAAGTGCCTCAAAAATCTTGGATATACAACAAAGAGTAGCAATTGGTCTATAGTTCAAGATTTGACATTTATCACCTTTTTTGTGAAGGGGAATAATTAATGATGTTTTCCAAGCTTTCGGAAAAACACCGCAACGAGTTGAGAGTTTAAATTAATAACACATAATAGGAGCAAGAACGGAACCACATCTTTTCACGAGTGAGGCGGGGAGTTATGTTTCTGGGTTGATTGTGCTAGTTGTTTCACTACCTTTATCTAAATTCTTATGAACTTAAACTTTATTCCGCTCACCTAGGACTTCTGCTTCACTTAATGACGTCGACCTTCTCTTATAATTTTTGCCTGAACGAAATCCCGACGTTGTTATCAGTTTTTTCTCCTCCGGTGTTAACTCCAGTTTTGACTCGCTGATAGAAGTTGAATTTCCTTCTTGAGTTTCGCTGCTGCTCCAGGTAGGACTTGTATTTTGGTAGGAGAAAGAGTTAATCTTCCTCTCCAATCTGCTGCAGTCCTCTGCAGTTTTCTTTAGAGGAGTCGAACTTTTTAGGGGCACGTTTGACATTCACTTGCAAATTTGTCGCCTTTGTGTAAACTTTTTTTTTTTTAAATTCACTTATTTGTTTGTCTTGTTCATTTT
Organism: Leptarthrus brevirostris; assembly: GCA_964036015.1. Classification (NCBI taxonomy): domain Eukaryota; kingdom Metazoa; phylum Arthropoda; class Insecta; order Diptera; family Asilidae; genus Leptarthrus; species Leptarthrus brevirostris. The sequence goes on along the minus strand of OZ038371.1, from coordinate 99,127,216 downwards.
TTTCATTTAGTTCTTTACTTTTCGGTTACTTATGTAACTTACTTAATCACATATAAGTTTCAACTATTACCGGCTCCGCCAAAAAAATGTTAGGAAGGGTACTTATTCTTAAACAAAACTTCTTTCTAACAGAAACTCACTAAGTTTACAAATTTTATTGGTAGCAACTATTTTTACTGAGTAACAAACTTTAATTCTTAACGACCCTTCTTTAAAATTATACTATTTACTGCTCGCTCCCAGGTTACCACTTTCTATTTTATTACTTGACCTGACCGACTCAATTTTTGCTGGATTGGAAAAATGTCGCAATTACATTTTTCAATGCAACAATTGCACGCCCCAGATAAACAACTTAAGCAATTTGTTGTTTATCTGGTCAGGCACGCAAGCTCAGCTGACTAAAGCTTTTAGGTGAGAACATTCCGTAAACAGTCAACGTGCTTAAGGGGGGAAAGTTAAGTAAACGCACGTTTTTTTAAGAATTTATTTTAAAGAATTGGTAAGAGATTTTAAACATAAAAGTAGCACATCTGAAAATATACGTTTTGAACTATCGCTAAAATTTTTTTGTCGCAAATGGCTGCTCGAAGTTGGGCCCTCGGTTTTGCGCCCTGCAGCGTGCAGGCATCGTTTAAAGAGAGTAAACTTTTTAAATGTGAAAGTAGTCAATAGATTTGTCCCCATTTACCAACAAAATTCGAATCACTAATATCACAAATTTTCACACCACAAAGTTAACATTATTTCTTTCACTATTAAAAGCAATTGAAATTTGTTTACAACTGCTAGGTTAAAGAGTTGACGTCATTACTTCCCTCACAGCCTAATCTAGATACAAGCCCGGAAGCTGACATTATCCGCTGAGTATTGGTGGTGTAAACAAACCGAAACTTGCCACAGTAGATATAGGGTGTTTTCGAGTTTGCTTCGGAGTTAACTCCCGAGACAATTAATGTCAAAGTCGTGTTCGAGTTTGCAGAGTCATGACTCCCATGACTCCGGAACCATCAAACTCGTGTTTTAGTTTGCTACCTAATGTCCCCGGTGCTAGCACCGATGGGCCCTGCTAATGAGCTTCAATGACATGAGCATTTCTTTTTAGTTTTGGTTAAGACAGTGTGTAGTTTTATATGTGTGCAAGAATTGGTTAATCTATGATACAAAAATTAATGTAATAATGCTGACGCGCTTGGTGGTAAAATGGCCGAACTGTCATGTTTTCCGGGTTTGCATCCTACGAGGAGGAAACTAATGGAGATGCCCTAAACTCGAAAAATCGTGGCAAGCTTAATAGTGTGCGATAATCTTTCCCACACTAAGTAAAACAGCATTGCAGGCTGCGCAAAATTATTTTGCTTGAGAGGGTTCTTGGCGCGTTTTTTAAATAACTTAGACACGTTCAAATAAACAAAATGTAAATACAAATTTTACCATATAAAATTGGAAGTTCGTCTTGTCAATCTCAGCTTTATTTAAAAGAATAATCAGTATACCGATTTTGGAATAAAATATCAAGCTATAAAATTTGCTTAATATTACGACTTCAATTAAATTTGATGAATTTAATTCGCCCAATGACTCAATGATTACAATATTGTCCCTCACATTTAATTTAACTTGTCTTATGTGTGATAGAATATTCCAGATAGTCGACATAGGGTGTTATTTGGACAAAATTCCAATATGCACTTCACAATAAGTTTTCACTAAAACCTTGATTACTTTATTAACAATTTCAGTTAAAGTGTGTATAAATCTTCTTTCACTTCACCAATATAAATTTTTTAATGATATATATTACATCAATTTCATTAAATCAGAACTTTTAAATTGGTCAACAATTTTGTCACGTCAAGTAAACATAAAAGTGACAGAACTTCCTTAATTTGACAGCACAACATTTAATTTTGACATCACACGCATTAAAATTTGACCACGGAAAATCAGCGTATACATATACGTAAGGGCATCTCCATTAGTTTCTTCCTCGTAGGCTGTGGTGTAGAACATGAAAGATATAGGGATATTAAAGTATTTACCAAACCTTAATAACGACAACAAGTAAGTAAATCCCGCCCGGATTTCCCTATACACCCCTGCACAGCATCTTTCCTACAAACTGCGATGAAGCAAGACGTGTGGTATGGCCTACGATTAAGTAACTAAATGTAATTATTTCAAGACAGTTTTAAATCTTGCTATACATAGTGCTCCTGTGGTATATGCTACTTCAAGATGCTTTTTTGGATGGGGAAATTGAAATGAAACTTAAAAGAAGACAAAGCTCCTGGTGCTGACCGCGTGCCCTATGAATTTTATAAAAATGCTCATCGTATACTTAAAGCGTATAATAACACTTTCAGTAGTGCATAAATGTCTGATTGCTTTAAGGAATCTGTAGTATTCCCCATATTCAAAAACGGTGATGCAAATCAGGTTGACAACTATCGTGAACTTTCTTTTATGTACCCTATTGTCAAGATCTTTGTTGGAATAATCTATCAAAGGTTGACAAAGTGGGAATATGAGCATAAAATTCTCTCGGAAAATCAAGCTGGTTTCCGTGCAGGGTACTCGGCGGTAGATAATATTTATAATCTTATTAGCGTAATAAAGATTGCTCAGCACTACAACATTAAGAAGATCTACTCGTTTTTTGTTGATTTTAAATCAGCTTTGATACTTTTCTTCGAGATGCACTTTTTTACAAATTATTTAACTACGGCATATCAGCCATATTAGCCATTCCGTTTAGTTCTCTCTTCGTACTGTATTCCAGTGTAAAATAAACTAAATAAAACGTCGTGCATTGTGCAAAAGTGTGAAAATCGCATCCATCGGCGAATGCCCGGAATATCATTTCATACATAAGTTTCTTCAAAATATTTCGCTACAGATGGGTAGTAAATAAGCTCTAAACGTGTAAACAAAGTTAATTACTAAACAATTTCAAGTAAAAGTAGTGAGAAAAATTCATGCTCTTGTTTACATTTGGCAAATTTTTTTTGTTTAGCTTGAACTTGGTTTAATTTGGCGCAGAGTATATCCCACTGTGAGTGAGTTTGTTCATGGTGATTTTGATGAAATGTTTTGTTTATAAATATATTATAAGTGTAACATTAATTTTTACAACGATAGAACTGTTTTTTGCTTTCTGAAATTAATGGGCAGTCAATTTACTTTTACTAATCTGAACGGAAAGTACTTGGAAGCACTTGCCCGCAATGGATAAAAATAATTCGGTAATATATGGACTGGAATTTCAGGCAAGATATTACTGATATCGAGGTAAAATTAATTTAAAAGTGAACTTCACAATTATTAGATAAAATTTATTTTAAGATTATGGGACTGAAGTGAAGACAACAGAATTTCATCCATCTGATGACAAAATTCTTGCTACAGTTGTAGATAGGAAAATTCTAATCTTTGACTGACCAGAGTCAAAAACTCTTGTAGTTGCAAAGTAAATTGTTGATCTATATCACCGTGTCTGGACAATTGAGGACTCTCACAGGCATCTTGTTTGAGATTTGGATTGTAATCAAAATAAACAGTGTCACATTGTTACGGGAGGAGACGATGGATGTCTAAAAATTTGGGATTGCCGGATGGCAAAGGAGCCAGATTTGGATTGTTCGGTTTAATACTTATTTGAAAAATATAATTATGATACATTATTTAAAAAATATAATTATTGAACTTTCATGTTGTTTTTTCGTTGTTTTCAAAAAAGATTCCAACAGAACCCCAGAAAAGTAAAACACCGAGGTCCAAGCACTAATCAATTAGTGAACACAGACTGAGTGCTATTGAAAATGCGATATCTAAAATCTAACCACTCTAATTAATAAACCAGTTTCTTTTAAATTTCAATTCGCCACACTAATACACAGTTTTTTTTATAAATAAACAATGGAAAATTTATTATTTTCTTTACTTAAGTAAAGCCGAGATCCATAAATCCATAACTATTATATTAATTACGCGATCCTTTTAATGATCTTTACGCTAACACGTCTTTTTCGCTTGCCTCTTGGGCCTGGCCTGGCACTAGGAACATTGAGCTTTCAACACGCCATTGGCCTTCGACCTGTTTTGGACACTATAACCTGAGAATGTATTGCATTTTATGCACACGGATTATTCCAGCAAAAGAGAATAATTCTCTCTCATTAATTTTTGGAAAAAAGCGATAGCTGCCGCATTTGGTTTATGAAGAACAAGAATGAAAGAGATACAACAATTAACAGCTGTTTGCTTTATTAAACGTCAAATCATCAAGTGCCTGTTGAAAGTACATCCCACTGTGAGTGAGTTTGTTCATGGTGATTTTGATGAAATGTTTTGGATATAAATATATTATAATATATTTATTATTAAGGAAAGTGTAACATTAATTTTAGCAACGATAGAACTGATTTTTGCTTTCTGAAATTGAAGGGCAGTCAATTTACTCTTACTAATCGGCCGTCAGCCGTCAGGCACATAGGGGGATTCACACGCAACACTTTGGTGTACGTACCGTAACTATGTGCACTGACGGAAGTGCGACTACACCCTCCCCGTGGGGGCGGCTGGAAACAGACTCCTGGTACGGTAATGTCTCTGCCAGGAGTGCTGGCTAATGGTAGTCGGGCGAAGAGAAGGATACTCTCTAAAATACCCCAATCTAAGGTGGAACAGCATACGCCGAGGGATGCGTGGTCAAGGGGGTGCTTGGCCGCTAGTATGCGAACTCTGGATACCGGTCGCCCTCCAGTTTTATCTAGACTTCCTTGTAGCAACGGGCTCTGCTGCGGGTGACTCTCCCCTTCCCGATTACTCGTGGGATCTACATGGATTTAACAAACAATTTAACTAAAGAACCTGATGCAGTTCTAAATGCATCAACCTGTGACCAGGCCAGTAGGGGTATGGCCACAGTAGAACAAAATGTTAACAGTAAGCTACGGCTTTCTGCTTCTCCAAGTGGAGCCTTTGGGCACTCTTCTGGAATACCACAAATGTCGGTGAGCAATTGTGCCACCTCTACGTCAGTGCAAAGTGGACGGGAAATGATATCTGGGGATGAGTTCTCGGATCTCGATTCTGTCTGTACCCTGGTGCCTGACAATGCTAGCTTATGCTCGGAGATATCTGGGCTTTCGGAAATTGGCGTTTCTATAAACCCGCTGAAACTTCGAGCTGAATCCGGATTCCTCAAACTCACCTCTGCAGAGAGGAGAAGATTCAACAAGGCGTTGGCAAGTGGCCTCCCCAGAGAAAAAGCCCCAAGTTGAAAGCACCTGGCAAGCCGGAGGTCAAAAGGACACGTTCCGAGGAAAAGTCCCAGGAACAACCCAAGACCAAAAGGTCCAAAACGATCCAAGTGGGATCTGTAAAACCCACCTACAGCCAGGTGGTGGGTAGCGTCAAGATGGGCTTGACCTCGACGGACGTGATTAATCGTCCCCTAACAGTTGAGCAGATGGCTCTTCTACAAGAGGCGATAATTGACGTCACGATTGAGAAAAGAACAGTTGTTGTCAAACCAGAGTTCGAGGGCTGTTTACAAAGGACTGGTTGGCTCCTTCTTGTCTGCGCGAATGTTCAGACGGCGGATTGGGTCAGAAGCAACTTTGTGCATATCCGTGCCTAATGTGCCTTCGACATTGCCCTTGCTGAGGAAGGTCAGTTCCCTCGGACACATGTGATTCGAGGCTACTTTCCCCAGAGCCTTTCTCTCACCAACGAGAAGGTATTGGCATCAATTGATGCCCAAAACCACCTCCCAACTTCGCAGTGGAAGGTGGTGCAGAGACTGACAAATGGTCAGCTTCTGCACCTTGTGATGCTCATTGACGAGGCGTCAATGGCGACCCTTACTAAGCTTAAGGGCAGGATTGTCTACCGGTTTGGTCACGTGAGACTGATCCTGAAGGACAATGCCTCAAAAACTCCGGCTGCGTCTGAAGAGAAGCAGACCGTAGAGATGCAGGCCGAAAGCGGGGAGCTAGGGTTAGTGGATCCGCCGGTCTCTTTGACGACCGCGGGTGTGGAGCCAAAATCAGTGGACCCGCCCGCTTCCGTGACGGTTGCCGCCGGTGCAGTGGGCGGCGGGGCGGCTGAGGGGCTGCCGGACAAGGTGTCTGCCGGCCCCTCAGCCGGTCGTGCCGTTGGGCAGACCGGTGGTGCCGCTGCTGGAGCGACTCCACCAAATGTGACCACTGGGTCGCTTACTATTAAGGCCGGTGGGGCGGCCAGGAAGACAACCTCCACTACTTTTGGTGAGGCGCCACGAACCTCCAAGGAGGGCGGTTCTAAGGGACCCCGGCGAGCCAGAGCGGCGAAGCTCATCCGACAGTCGCTGCAAAAATGAGCTCCGTTAAGGTGCTTTAGGCGAACCTGCACCATGCCAAGGGGGCATCGGCCGTACTATGCAGGACCTTCGCCGAAAAACAGATAACCCTGGCGCTAATCCAAGAGCCCTGGGTTGTCAGTGGCCAAGTCAGAGGACTCAACAGTAACTTAGGTAAGTTGATTTATCACCGAGGAGAGGTTGGGCCACGGGCGGCCATCCTGATTGACAAAAGTGTTAATCATCTCCCCGTTACTAACTTTATTTCCAGGGACCTTCTGGCGATCCTGGCTGAGATCCCCACAGTAGGAGGTATGCAGGAAATCGTCCTGGCATCAGCCTACTTCCCTGGAGACAGCCCAACTGCTCCACCTGATGAGGTACAAGAACTCATCATCTATTGCAAGCGGACAAATCGGCAGTTCATCCTTGGATGCGACGCGAAGTCCCACCATACGATCTGGGGCAGCAGCAACATCAATGAAAGAGGTGAGTACCTGCTTAATTATCTTATAGATAAGAACATTAATATAGTTAATAGAGGGTGCAAACCTACCTTTATCACTACAGCCAGAGAAGAGGTGCTAGATCTCACTCTGGCCAGCAGAGTCCTGTCCGAGTTCATAAGGAACTGGCGAGTTTCAGATGAAGCATCGCTGTCGGATCACCAACATATCCGATTTGACATTCAGGGCCGATCTGAGATTATCTCCAGTATCACTGTCCCCAAGAAAACAAATTGGCACACCTTCAGGGCTGCTGTGTGCTCGAGGGCTGACATCTTGGTCACCTCAATCAGTTCTATTGGTGAACTTGAAGTGGCAGCTAACCAGCTTAATGACGTGCTCATCTCCTCCTTCCAAGATAGTACAGCCTCGGTCCCAACCAATGCGATACGTAAGGTGCCTTGGTGGAGCGAACGGCTGTCTGAAATGCGTGGGCGGGTGAGACGTCTTTTTAACAGAGCTAAACGCTCCAAGCAATGGGACGAATATAGGTTCGCACTCACTGAATACAATAAGGAGATTAGACGCTTCAAACGCGAGTCCTGGAGAAGACGCTGCGAAAGCATAGAGTCTTTGCCGGAAGCAGCTCGTCTTCAAAAGGTACTAGCCAAGGACACCTCAAATGGAGTAGGGCTTCTCAGGAAGCAGGATGATACCTACACCGAAAACCCAAGGGAAACCCTAGAATACCTATTACAGGTTCACTTCCCCGGGTCAACTCTAGGACCAGGCTCAGATCATTACGTCGACTGCGACGATGGGTGTCCTTTGTGCCGTAGGGCCTTGAGCCGGTCCGGTGTCATATTCGACAAAGATAAGGTTAGATGGGCAGTGGCCTCTTTTCAACCTTTTAAAGCCCCTGGGGGTGATGGGATTTTTCCAGCACTCCTCCAAAACTGTCTGGATACCATCCTTGACCCTTTAGTCAACCTGTTTAGAGCCAGCTATAATTGGGGCTACATACCACTCTCATGGAGGAAAGTAGTGGTGGTGTTTATCCCCAAACAGGGCAATAGGCCCCTAGAGCTGCCTAAATCGTATAGACCAATCAGTCTAACCTCCTTTCTATTAAAGACAATGGAGAGACTGCTAGACCTTCACATCAGGTACATCCCACCCAGTTTGCCTACTCAAAAGGCAAATCAACAGAGACTGCCTTACACAATCTAGTCAGCAAGATTGAGAAAGCTCTTCATCATAAAGAAATAGCATTATGTGCTTTTCTTGACATAGAAGGTGCTTTCGACAATACTAGATACAGGTCCATATCTAGAGCTCTCGTACGGAGGGGTTTGGACTCGCAAACTGTGAAGTGGGTGGATGCGATGCTTAAAGAGCGAGAAATTATATCCACCCTGGGCAACGCCTCTGTGTGTATCAGGGCAGCTAAGGGGTGCCCACAAGGCGGTGTACTGTCGCCGCTGCTCTGGTCTCTAGTAGTAGACGACCTCCTAAGCAAGCTGAGTGAGCTTGGCTACCGGGCCGTTGGCTATGCGGACGACCTTGCCATCATTATCACAGGGAAGTTCGACTCTACTGTCACTGATCTAATGAGATCAGCTCTGCGCACGGTCACTGATTGGTAGGCTAACGAAGATCTTACGATCAACCCTGCCAAGGCTGTTCTGGCGCCATTCACTAGAAGGCACCATCTGGACTTTGATCAAATACTGATTCAAGGCTCGGCTATTGAGTACTCCAATGAAGTCAAATACTTGGGAATTACGCTCGACAAAAGACTAAATTGGAACACTCATCTCAACACCACCCTAAATAAGGCTACACGAGCCTTATGGGCCTGTCGAAGACTCTTCGGAAGGACTTGGGGTCTAACCCCGAAGATGATTTTCTGGCTGTACAATACGATTGTCAAGCCGATCGTTTCTTACGCCGCCCTGGTCTGGCGGCCTAAAGTCCAGCAGCGGTTGGCAATCGACAAATGCAACAAGCTACAGCGGCTTGCCTACCTCTCCATGACAGGAGCAATGAGGACTTGTCCTACTGCTGCCATGGAGGCGGTGATTGGACTTACTCCACTGCACATCTCTATAATGAAATCTGCTGCTATCAGCGCCCTGAGAATGCAGCTCTTGAATAATATGCCGGTTGACGACAAGGGTCACATGAGCATCCTCAAGCGCATCCCTGGCTTAGATGTGTGCTCCGTAACGGGTCACATGCCCAAGGAGCTGCGCTTTGGCAAAAGGTTCAGGACCATTTTCCCTGAACGAGCAGACTGAGACGGCGGTGGTCCAAGTCTGGATCCCAGATGCCTCAAATGGTATACTGATGGCTCTAAAATGGCACACGGTGCCGGTGCTGGCGTCTTTGGACCCAACACTAGGATTTCGCTCGCATTGGGTAGTTGGCCCAGCGTTTTTCAAGCTGAAATCCATGCCATTGAAACTTGCGCCATTCTCAACGTCAATAAAGGACTGAAAGGTGCGGACATTACTATCTTTTCTGATAGCCAAGCGGCCCTTAGGGCCCTTTCCTCATGGAGTTTCTCCTCGAGGATTACTAAGGAGTGCTTCGACACCCTCCAGCTACTGGCCACCCACAACAGGGTCACGCTCTGTTGGATACCAGGTCACTCTGGTATCGAGGGCAACGAGATCGCTGATGAACTGGCCAGGAAAGGCTCATCCTCTCGCTTCGAAGGTCCCGAACCCTACTGCAGCCTCAGTTGGACTTCGACGAGAGCTGTTGTAGAAAATTGGGGTAGGAGTCAACAACTGCTGTACTGGAGGAACGTCTCTGGGCTTCGCCAGGCCAAGGCACTTGTCAGACCCTACGCTTATAACGATATCACCGCCCTTAGCAAGGCGGATCTCAAACTGCTTTCAGGCTACCTATCTGGCCATTATGGGCTTAGGTATCATCTACACCGAATAGGTCTGTCTAGCGTGACGGAATGTCGGCTTTGTTTGAAAGACGACGAAACAACATTGCACATTTTGTGCTCCTGTCCTGCATTAGCATGGCTTAGAGGAGGTCCTTCAGTCGTGAACTTCTGAATCCGGCTGACGTTAGATCCTCCCCTGTTAAAGACCTCCTCACTTACCTCAGGGTGGCTGAGCGTCTTTTGCAGTAATGGGGCTCTGGCACAAAAGACCTCCATGGTCGCAGTGCCCACCATATGGGTAATCCCCCCTATAATAATAATAATAATAATACTAATCTGAACGGAAAGTACTTGGAAGCTCTTGCCCGCAATGGATAAAAATAATTCGGTAATATATGGACTGGAATTTCAGGCAAGATATTACTGATATCGAGGTAAGATTAATTTAAAAGTGACCTACACAATTATTAGATAAAATTTATTTTAAGATTATGGGACTGAAGTGAAGACAACAGAATTTCATCCATCTGATGACAAAATTCTTGCTACAGTTGTAGACAGGAAAATTCTAATCTTTGACTGACCAGAGTCAAAAACTCTTGTAGTTGCAAAGTAAATTGTTGATCTATATCACCGTGCCTGGACAATTGAGGACTCTCACGGGCATCTTGTTTGAGATTTGGATTGTAATCAAAATAAACAGTGTCACATTGTTACGGGAGGAGACGATGGATGTCTAAAAATTCGGGATTGCCGGATGGCAAACGAGCCAGATTTGGAATGTTCGGTTTAATACTTATTTGAAAAATATAATTATTATACATTATTTAAAAAATATAATTATTAAACTTTCATGTTGTTTTCTCGTCGTTTTCAAAATAGATTCCAACAGAATAGTTAAACACCGAGGTCCAAGCAGGAATCAATTAGTGAACACAGACTGAGTGCTATTGAAAATACAATATCTTAAAATCTAATCACTATAATTAACAAACTAGTTACTTTTAAATTTCAATTCGCCACAAAAGTTTTCACTCTAATACACAATTTTTTTTATATATAAACACTATTTTCTTCACATAAGTAAAACCAACACCTATAAATCCATAAATGTTATATTACTTACGATCCTTTTTATGTTAATTAGTAACGATCCTTTAAATAAAACACATCTTTTCCGAAATATATAATTTTTCTGGCAAATCAGCTAAATAAAAATATTCCGGCTGGGCGAATTGTCAAACAGTAACTAACACATGCTAATCTTACAAGAAGTTTTCTTGTATCCACGCATCAAAAATTTACTACATCTATAGGGGTACCTATAACCTGAGATTGTATGTGACACTTTTATTTGAAACCTCTTAATGTATAGAGCAAAAAGAAGATGGCATCCAAGAGATCACGTTGACGTCACATAAATTGAGAAACTAATTGAGAGAAGTGGTTTTTAATAACTAGCTATCTCTTTCTTATCAATATGAGCTTTCCCATAAATTATTTCTATTCACTTTTCATGATGCTTGAAAACTTTTAGAGATTAATATTCAGTTCTCACACTAGCAGACCAAAAGCTACCTGAAATAAAGCTCCTATCAGAAGTGCACCAACTGTAGTATTATATTAATTGTGCTATGAAGTTCATCCCAAAAGAAATTACGTGAAGTCGATGAACATAAAGTCGAAGTTGCAGTTACTGCAGTGAATGTGTCACGGGCATTAGAATATATAACTAGAGGAAGTGCACATCGCTCAGAGAAGTTAAGCATTTTTCTTCGTGGGTTAGAAGCGTAGAACAAAAAACGAAAGGAAATGCACTATGCCATGAACGGACGAATTTTTCGCACAAACATAAGGCCAAAGTGGTCTGACATTTCGTTTAATTTACATTGCTTTTTATGGCAGCCTGGGGGTGATTTTTCTTTAAACTCGCCGTAGTGTCTAAACTATTGCTACTATGAAAAAATTGTTTTGTTCTACTTGAAGTAAACAAAACAATCTTTCGAATGAAGTAAAAATATTCATGCCCTACTTTAGAAAATAATAAACATTTTCAAGCCTAAATGTGCGGAACTGGAAATTTAAAGAAAATACAAGCGACAGAGCATGGTCGGACCATGACTTACTGCTTGCGTTTTGGATGAAAATTTGGTTTGCGACTAAAATTTCATATTTAATCAAAGATTTCTTGTTATTTTGCTTAATAAAGTGTACATGTTTTTACTTTGTTAGACAGATCATTTAGTCTGCTTTAAGTTAATATAAAACTAATTATTTCATATACCTAATAGTTCTGGCGCTAGAGCGAGTTTAAGGAAAAATCACCCCCTGGCTACCATAAGAAACAATATAAATTGGACCATTCAGTAAGACCATTTACGACCACATATAAAAGTCTAGTTCATGGCTTGTAGTTTACGGTGGTTTTGACTATGCTCAAAAAGTTTCCGAATTTTCCTTGTGTTTGAAAGGTGTAAATGTGTTAGTTTTCACCATGGAAGTAGTAAATTTTTGACTCATTCGAAGTGGTCCTCGCAAACATTACTACCATTGGATGGTATCTAATCAGTTTTATCGATGGATTTTAACCACAGTTCTCTAAAGTCTTTATCTTTTGGAAATCTAAAATATCAAAAAGTAGACAAATATTTTAATATTTTTAAAGTTTTATTAGAGCACCTAGACAAAAACTTCCGTCAGCTGTCGCTGAAACTACAAAAGCGATCCAAAACTCTGATGAAGCTCAAATGTAAACAAACGAGCACCATCAAGAGAAATGTTTATATTCTTTGGTAATTCAGCTTTTATTTATACAGCTTTTGCACATATTTCAAATAAAATGCTGTATAATTACTTATTACAATATTTAACTTTCCTGTAAAATGATTTTCCACACCAATCGCGTCGATTATTTTTACAACAAAATACCGCACACTTCATCACGAAAAATGTTCAAATTAAGCACCTCAGATTCTTAGTAAACTAAACCAAAACAGTCTTTTAAATGTTAATTGTCTTTATTTGTAAAATTACACCACTTTTAATAATAGAACAGTGAAAATTAGTCAATAAACACTCTATAAACACTTTGAATGTGCACTCTTCAGTAAGTCCAAGTCAAATTGACATTTCGGAAGGCGTGCTTTGGGTTCCCTTCCCACACTTTTCCCACGAACAAAAAATCGGAAAACACGTACACGGTTTATAGACGGTATTGCACTTCCTTTCGTTTTCTCTTCTAAGGTTAGAAGTGTATCCTTAGAATATAGAACGAGAGGATAGGCTATCTTAAGTAAAAACCCTGTATGTGTGATAAGCATTTTTGCTTCAGGGCCAAGTGGAGAGTGCGTTAAGGGGGACTGACGCCTGAAATGTCAAATTGGACCGAATGTAGCCTTGAAATCAAAGTCGTCTCCGTAGTACTGAAATATTTGGGGGCATAAGCAAAGTGTTTTTGAATAGTAAAATTAAGTAAATTAATAAAATATGTTCGGGCAAAGTTATATTATATTAAAAGTGTTATAAGAATACATTTTAAAAACACCTAATTTAAAATATTATCAAAATGAGTTAGCCCCTCCTGTATACAAGCATAATTTTACTACTTTCATGTCGAAACGCCCACATCGCTTGGGTTCTACTACATATAGCAAAATGCTTACATTTTCCCGAATGATGTCCTGTCCTCTAGTTCTTTATTCTAAGGCTGTAACTCGATATTAGTGAAGCAAATTTCTTTTGTAGTAGAATTTCGAGTGATGTAGTGGTAGCAACAATACAGGCGTAAATTAAGTCAGATTTAAAGTGGGGCCAAAAGTAAATTTAAAATCTTGAGAATTCGTTAAGGAATAATTTAATTTTATCTTCTCTGAATAAAATATTTAAGCTGCATATTAATTTTGACATTATATTATAGGTCAACCGAATCATAAATTTTGGTTTTTATTGATTCAATTTTATTTAAGATTTCCTATTGATGTCTCCTAAAAATTTTGTTTGACGCCTTCCTGGTGCCAACGACCGAAAACATTAAAATCAGTTTTCACGTTAACCTCACAAATATTCTTACGAAACTTTTGCTTTTATCCATAAATTGGGGTTTTAATTGAACTTCACATGTTTATAGAATGAATTTAGAAGTAATTCCAGTTATGTATTTACATTAAAAACGACTTCCCATCACCTTATTTCTACTTATTTGCGCAAGAAAAATCGGAACATGTCAAGCTGATTAATTTAAACAAATTCTGGGTGTTAAGGCAAAGTCGGTTCACAAAAAAATCACAAAATATGACTTTTTAGGCTTTCGCGGTTGCTCATATTATTATGTAAATATTTCCGGATTACGCGGCTAATCCGGAAATATTCACATATTAATCACAAAATAGTCTAATAACTTTATTGGAATGATTACATAAAGATTTAAAAGAAGCTACTTAACAAATTTAACAAAATTTAACTTAATTCACTCGAGGAAACTTTTTCACGCACAAAAGTAAACAACATTTGAGAGTACGAAATATATTTGTCCCATTTTCTTATATGCTTTCGTCTCTGTTTGTCAACGACCCCAGCTGATTTTAAATTCCTCGAGCAGCTTCACTCACGGATAGGAATTTTACACGGTACAGCGCTTCCTCCAGTTCTTTATTCTAAGTCTGTCATCGAGATAGGGGACACGTACCTCACCTTGCCAACAAGAGAAATGCTTAAAAAACGTACGAGGTTTTTACAGGCAAGGGCAAGATTCAAGATTATCTTTATTCGACTACATTAACAATGTACAAATTCAATACTTATTTATTTACAATACAATTGCTATGAGCTAAAACGTTTGGCTCAATAAACCTGTCAGTAAAAGTTTTCATACATTCGAGCTTTAGATAGTTCTTATGTGGTAGAGTTTACACAAAGCAAAGAAAATACATTCGTACACACTTGCGACCGGTGTGTTTAACTTATACATTGACTCATAGGTCTTGATTTACTTGTTCTTATAAATCGAGAATGTAAATCCTACACATTAACCTAATCAGTGTTAGAGTGATGCATCTTTTAATAGAAATGTACAATGTACACTATCGATAGGAAGTTCTTAGTTACATGAAATTTCCTGTTCTTATGCTAGACATTCGAGAATATTATATATATCATTATCTAATATTCGCCCTGACAGGATGTCTAATTAACATGTTTATATTTATTTATATATATTTATATGAGCTATTGTTTGGTATATTATTCTTACATTAAGGTACATAGATGCATTGCGTTTAATTAATATTATGTTTTATTTACAATGGTCTATCGGGGATATTAAAATATTTTGTAACATAATTCTCTTTACATTATTTATCCTACCTATTCTTACATTTAGCTAGAGCATAGATACAATTCAAAATTGATACAATGTTTCGTTCATTCTTACCCTAAAAAGCTTTAAAGTGACAAGAATTGGACTTATTCTTTATATACAGTTGTTATAAGACGTACACACCGTCTATAGTCTCTAGTCTTTTACCTATTAGTCTAATCTAAATATTAAATAATACAATGTATCTATTATTATAATAATTTGAGCTATGTTATCCTTAACCTAAAGGGAAATATTTTCTACATCTATGCTTAGAATTAGTCAAAATACATACATTGCAATGTGAATTTTTATCTTACTTAAGTATTTTAATTGTGGGAAGTTACGGTTTAGTCTTTAATGTATCGGTCATCTTCTGTTCTGACTACCAATAAAGAGCGATTTATAGAATTTAGGCATAGTATCTGTGTCACTTGTCACTTGGAAAAAGTGTCTCTTTCATATATTTCTTTCAGAAGAGAGTTGTCGTGATCCTCCAGCCTTGCTGCTATTTTCATTGAGAGTCCCAGCATGTATTTGATAAGAGGTGTAACTCCGGCCTTAGAGTATATGTAGTTGTTAGAGAATCTCCTGTTTCTCGCTCGGAAATGAGCCCCCGTGCAGTGTATCAGAATTTTGCGTTCGAAAGCCTCAAGCTTTTGGGCTGTTGTTGGAGATATGTGGAACCAGTTAACGAATCCATAGGTAATGGTTGGTCTGATCAGCTGTTTATATATCAGTAATTTCGTTTTGGCGTTGAGGTTTGATTGTCTGAGTAATGGGAGAAGTATTCCATATGCCTTTACCGCTCTTTGAAGGGCAGATTTACCTTGTGAGTTTGGCTTCAGTAGGTGGTTAATAGTCAGGCCCAGGTATTTGATCTCGTTTTTCGCCGGTATAAGGCTGTCCTCTATTCGTAGTTTGAGATGTCTTGCTCTGCTATCGACGCCAGAGTGCCCTTTGCCATGTGCGTTCCTTATGCAGAGCATTTCAGTCTTGTTGATGTTTATTTTAATGCCCCAGGTTTTATAATAGTCATTAATCTCCTCTAGGTGTGTTTTGACTTTGTCTAAGGCGTTTTGAGGTATTTTGTCATGGGCATAGACAAGGGTGTCGTCCGCATACAATATAGCACTGGAGTCGATTGATTCTGAGCCCGCGGGGTGGATGTGCGGGAAGTCCGACAGGAAAAAGTTATATAGAGCGGGTCCAGTTATAGATCCTTGGGGAACTTCCGAGCGTACCTCAATCAAATCAGATTTCCTTCCGTCGATGGTGATGTAAAGCCTCCTATCAGCTAAGAAATTTAAAAATATCTTGACAAGTTGGTCGGGGATGTTGTAGTTTGAAAATTAATCCCTTATGCCAAACACTGTCAAAGGCCTTTTCAATGTCAATTGCCGCTACTGTTGTGCATTCCCTATCTTTCAGCTTGTTCGATGCATCGCTATGCAGTTTAATCAGGGCGTGGTTTGTGGAATGTCCCCTTCTAAAGCCGAACTGGTAGGCCGGAATTGCGTTGTCCATATCGCAGAACCTCTCAAATCTGACTGCTATAATTTTCTCCAGGATCTTGCCCACGTTGGAGAGCATTTGGATAGGTCTAAAGTCTCCAACCTCGCATGAACTGGGTTTTTTTTTATTGGAATTAGTTTGGCAATCTTCCAGGCCTTGGGAAAGTAGCTGTTGTTGATGCAATGGTTGTATATAACTGTTAGAAACCTTAGTGCGTTTTTTGGTAGCCTCTTGATAAGATAGTTGGAAATGTTATCTGGTCCGCAAGATTTCTTCCCGTTGATCCTGTATCTTATTATGTTTTGCAAGTCCTCAAGTTTAATCCAGAGCTCATCAGAGGAGTTCATCATATTGTTGTCCTGAGTGAGGATGAGGTAAGGCTTCAGTTCCCTGTCGGGGTTCGAGTTTCTTGCCAGAAAATCACAGACTGTCTCCTCGGGTCTTTAGTTGGTCATTATATGTTGGACACTTTTCTCTGTAGAGGTTGGTATAAAAGGTGTGGAAGGTCGACAGTATTACCTCCGGCGAAGAGGTCTCCTGGTTTTGGACCCTTAACTTATCAATTTTCGTGGCCCGGTGTTTGCCCACTATGCTATAGATTTCCTTAAAAGCATTTGGACCTGGCTTTATTTTGCTAAGCCTGTCTTGAAATTGCGAGTTTAGGTGAAGGTTAACCTTTTCGTTAATTATCTTTTTAAGGCAGTTGATGCGAGACAGGAGAGCCTTGTACTCCGGCGAGTGTTGAGTGTTCGAATGTAGAGCTTCCTTAGTTGTTTCACCCATTGTCTTTTGGACCTGAGAAGATTAATGATGTGTTGTGGGAACTTCAGGTATTTGCTTTGTCTATCAGGGGACAATTTCTTAATATGCCTGTTCTTGCTCGTATGTACGTAAGTGTTGAACTTTTCGATCCACTCATCTATCTCCGGGTTTGTAATGTTGCTGGTATAAGGAGGTGGGTTAGCAGTTAAGGAATCCATGTATTTTTTAAATTCGGGGCAGTTAAAGGTTGACCAGTCATCGGCCCAGTCCGGCAGATGGGGAGAAATCAGGATGTCGCCCAGGTCCAACACAAGTTTTACAGCCAGATGGTCCGAGAATGACGACTCCGTCTCACAAATGCACTGACCGTGTAATGATCCATTTTGTTTTTTCCGTGGTCAGGAAGAAGTCCAGGATGGATGAGCTCCTGGTGAAAGTTGGGGAGGATGGGGATATAATTTGCAGTCCCGAGAGCGCTCCCTCATTGGAAGTCCATCTGAATATCCTGGAGCCGTTAGCGTTCTCAGCCACATCACCCCAGTGACTGTGTCTAGCGTTCCAGTCTCCACCGATGACTGTGGTATCATAATTTACGGCCACTGCTGCCAGCTGATTAAGCACTCTTTCCATGCTAGCTCCGGAGATATTATGCGGAATGTATATGCTGCCCACCAACATATCGGAGCCAGACAATGGGGTTCCGGTTTTTACCCAAGCAAGCACCATTGGGACCGGTTGAGGATCTAGAAATACCCTGAAAAATTCAATGTTGTCTTTTATTAGCAGCGCTACGCCTTGCCCGTTGTCGTCCCTCAGGATGTTATAGCCAGGAATGATTAAATTAGGTCTATCAGGGCTGGTTTCCGATATCATAGCAAAGTCTGGATTGTGAAGCTCTAGGAGATTGTATAGTTGGGCTTTTCTGCCTCTGTTAATTAGTGACCCCGTGTTTAGCTCTAGGAAAGTAGTTTTAGAACTCCCCATACGACAGCTTGAAAATAAATCTTAATATAGCCTGTCTTTTTAGTGGTGGAGTTGCGTATTTGTGCAAAGAGGCCATGAGGCTGTTGATTTCTTCAAACAAGTCATCCAGTGACATTCCAAAAGATTCTGAGATGCAGGAGTTCAGCTCTCTTATTGGGTCGTTATATGTTCGGGTTGTTTTGGCCGATCTCCCGACAAAGGCATCCCTATAGCTGGTCCCTTCTTTGCGATCAGAGGTATGTGTGTTTCTCCCGGTATAGTCTTCATTTTTAGAGGCTCTAGTTTGGGTCTCTCTTAGCTTCTTAGATTCCATATACCTTTTAAAACTGAGACATCCTCTATATTTAGCCGGGTGTTCCATAGATCCACAGTTAGCACATCGATTCTCCCTCTCTGCGTTGTCAGTCACTGGGCATTCCCTGGAGGCATGTTTCCCCGCGCACTTGCGGCAAGTTGCCTTGCGACCGCAATTGACTGCTAAGTGTCCAAAGCCCTGGCAATTGTAGCATTGAATCGGGCCCCTGCTCCTGACTCTTTCCCACGTAACTTTTTGCGACAAAAAGTATTTCGTGTTTATAACTTCTTTTATGTCCGATTTAGGATGCAGTTTAATTATAAAATAATCCAGAAAGTAGTCTTGCTTCCTGGACTGATTGGGTTTGAATCTAGAGATTTTTAATGTTATCGTTTCTGGGAAAAGTGACTTAAATTCATCTTGTACTTCCTCCTCGGACGTCGATTCATGTAAGCCCTTAAGTAATATGCTAAAAGGTTTATCTTCCTTGGAAGTGTATGTGAAATACTCTACGCCGTGTTTTCTAATAAGTTCCGTAATCAGATGTTTATCCTCACTGGTGTCCGCATAAATTTTGCAAGCCCCTGACCTTAGGTTGACTATGCGTGCTCTGCTACCTGATTGAGTCAGCGCTTTTCTAAGTTTGCTGACATCGAGCTTTGCTATTATGGGTGGGGGCTTGGACTTAGTGAGGCGATTATTGCCCTGTAAGTTACTTCCCTCTCCATTTACTGTGTCTTGCACTAAAGTATTGTTATGCCCCACAAAATCTGACTTATAGACTCCCTTTGATGCCCTATAGTCGCTCTTTAAAGATCTGTCTGTATTACGTACGTTTTGGGTGGTACTAAACATTGTGTTGTCAATTTCATTATCACAAATTATTTTATTTAAAATCTCAAACTTATTACTATTATTTATTTTATCATTTTTGTATAAAGAATTGTCAGAAATAAAATTATAATTTAGGCTTGTTTGCTTACTTATGACCTCCTGAGCTGGATTCGTCCTCACGTCGCCGGTTATGAGTCCGACTGGAGACTGCTTGGCATTTCTTCGGTTGCGGCTGACAAAACTCCAGGGGCTCCCATCGCTGTCCTCGATTTTATTCTCGTTTACTGTAATCGTGTGTAGGGCGGTTGTATTAATTCTCTCCTGATACCTGGTGTCTATAACTACAGCCTGTGTCTCCCCCCTTTCGGGTGATGTCCGTTCGAATGGAACGTTGACGCTCATCTCATTGTGCAGGTTTTCAATATCCTCCAAGTTAAAATGGTTTGTTGCGGGGTTAGTCCCCTTTAAAGAACTGCTTCCTTGAGCCGCCATAAAGTTTGCGACCTCCAATTCCCGTTTATCACGGTTTCTTGGTGTACCGTACGGAGTGTGCGAGGCATGTGCTTTTAGCATTTCCCTTTTCGATAATTCACTTTTTAGCACAATCTTGGTTTTACTATCCTTTTTCTTGCTGTCCACAGTCTTAACTTTTTTTGGGGTAGTGAGACTGGTTGGTTTGGTTATTTTGTTGATTCTTCCCGCATTGACTTGAGTTAAGGCTGGGCCGGGTACCATGTTTTCGGCACCCGTCCCTGAAATTGTTCCTGTTATGTTCACTTTAAATTGTGTGCTGCCAATATTTAACTTTTTTGCGAATTACTTTTCTTTGTTTTGTGGGGTTGAAAACTAACCCCACTAATCCTAGCAACGCGGTACAAGACTTTTTCTAATTAAAACACTCAGCACTCAAGATGGCTACTTCAAGCGTCCAGCCAGCCGTCCGGAATCGAATCTCAAGGGCACTTCCTCTAGTTATATACTCTAAAGTTGATAGTCAGTACGTTTATATGTATTTTCTTGAGTTACCATTTGCAAAGGCGGTGGTGTAATTAAATTTTGCAAGGAGTTAGTAGATGAAAACTTTATTATTGAAGTGTTTACTGATTTGCAAATTAATTAGTTAAATTTCTTGTGATGAAAAGCCGTAATAAAAATTAAAATTTTAGTGAAAAAGCTGCTTTTAAATTGCAACTTATAACAGATTGCTCCAGAAGTCTAAAAATTTCACCAAAGCACCCCCATATCAAGATTTTTTCTTCAGCCTGTCCTGTACTGTTTTTCTTGTGTGCGTGTAAACTCACACATTTTAGGCACAGGCTACGGAAAACTCTGCTGTTGGGCCACTCCATTTAGTTACTTACTCGTAGCTTTATGTTTGTCCCGTCAAGCGCAAGTCCGTTTTTTTACTACTGATATGGAGAAAACAACCACAAAGATACTCTTTTAACACATGAAGAAAAATGCCTAACTTTTCTGAGCGATGTGCACTTCCTCTAGTTATATATTCTAAGGCAGTTGGAAAGCAGCTTATATTCTAAGGAAAGCAGCTATTGTATAAAAATTTCTTCTTCTTCTTCTATTGTTTTCAGATCGGAGGACTATGGGCTGCTCTGGTGCAGCTGGAGTTTCCGATCTCCTGGCTCGACCATCTAGGGTATAACGCCAAATAAGTGAGTCAATGTATGCACTTATGAGTTTAGTTTAGTCTCGTTGTGTTTTGAATCTATATTCCGGCTTTAATGTTAATTTCTGTGTCTATGCTTGATGAGTGTGGTGAGTGTAGGAGTGTAATAGGGAAATAGGGAGTGAGTGGAAGGGTTAGTTAGTGCCTTAAGAAATGATATGAAGTAATTGAATGAATTTAAAAAACCTATAGTGAATAAAAATATAATATATTACTGTGTGTATTCCTCTGGAAGAAAAGTTTGTTATTTTTAAATGTCGATTAATTTAGCTTCTGATATAAAATTAAGAATTGTACTGATTTTTCTCTCAGTAGGATCTTTTAGTAATTGAATGAGTGAGTGAGATTCCTGCAATGGTTTGAATTTTTGTCTAATATGTTCAAATTTATTACAAAAAAGCATCATATGTTCTATATCGTTGAGTGTGTTACAGGTTGAGCAGTTTACTAGGTCATTTTTTCCTATTAGTTTGAAAAATCTACCATCGTAGTTGTGTCCAGAAAAAAGTCTGTTTAAAAATCTGGTCTCTTTTGGTTTGAGGTCCCAATATTTCCAGGGAGGTACCCTTAAATGTGGGAATAAGCTACTAAAGAATGAGACTTTTGACATGCAGGTCCTGGAGAATTCTTCAGACCATTTTGTGTTTATGTTTTCACTTATGTTCAGCATGGCATCTTCATAGGAAATTTCGCAAGAAGTGGGAGTACCTAAGTGCAGCGCATCTTTTGCAAGTTTGTCCGCAGATTCGTTTAGAGATAGGCCTCTATGTCCAGGTATCCATACTATTTTGTATAGTTTTTGTCTGTTTTTAATTTTCATCCTGATTAAGTGAGCGTAGAAGTTTAGTTTAGGGTTTGTTATAGTCGCACAGGCCGCTTTACTATCCGTTAGAATTAAGATATTGTTAGAATTAAAAGAATCCGATAGTTCTATGGCTAATTCTATGACTTTTAGTTCCCCCGACGTTGAGGATCTGAGAATATCAAAAAGATTATTATTGTGTTTAGGATCTTGGTATGCTACCACACTGATTCCTGTAAGAGGATACTTGTAGGATGCATCCGTTGCCAGAATTTGCCAGTCCTTAGATTGAACTTCTAAGAATTCAAGATATATTTGTTTCAGCTGTTCCTCAGTGATAGAGTTTTTTGTATGGTTAGTGTTGGCTAGTAAATCAGTTTTGACTATTAGATTGTGTGGGGTGGAGCTGGTAATTGTTCCTATCATTTTTAGGATGTCTTTGTGCTGGTTTATTACATATGCATAGTTAGATATTTTGGTGTTTAGGGGACTTAATTCCTCGACTTTTAACCCGTTTAGAGTTATTTCCTTTGTCAGTTCTCTAGCGGTGAGTAAGGACGTTCTATATATTGGGGGTAGTTCTTCTGCCAGCATGTAAATACTGTGTATGGGGGTAGTGCTGGTTAGTCCTAGACAAGCCCTTAGTGCTGCATTGTTAATGGTTTTGATTTTTCTTTCAATGTATAGAGGTCTGTTTGTGATTGAGGTTGAGATGCAGTCGCATTTCGACCTAATCGTGGCTCTGTAGATATTTAGGGCTAGGCTAGGCTTTATCGGCGAGTTTTTATTAGTCAGTGTTTTTAGTGCGTTTAAATCGTTTCTCGTATTGTTGCATAACTGATTGGTTAGACAGGACATTGTCAATGAGGTGTTTAGAGTTCTTCCAATGAATTTTAGTTCTCTTTTGAAAGGTATGGGGAAGCTTTTCAGATAAATGTTAGATGTGGGATTAATCCTGCATGCCAGGGGTACTAGGTTAACTTTACTATTGTTTATTTTAAGCGAGAGTTCTTCAGCGATGTTTATAAAACGGTCAAAAGTTGTCTGTAATGATTCTATGGCTTTTTCATATGTTTTGCCTCTGGCAATAAGCATGAAGTCGTCCGCGAATTGGAAAAGATTAACGTTGGTTGAAATAACTGAGTGTAGCGATGAAGTGTATATGTTGAAAAGTGTCGGACTGAGCGCACTGCCTTGTGGTATGCCGTCATTGATATTCATTTTCGTGTCTTTTAGGATAAGCGTTCTGTTACTAAGGAAGTTGAATATCCAGTTTGTTATGTCAACTGGCGTGTTTATTTTGATTAGAATTTCGTATAATTTTTGAATAGATACCGATTCAAACGCAGTAGAAATATCGACCGATAACAGAATGGTTTTGTATCCAAGATTTTTGTTGTACGCGAAATTATTTAGTATGGTGTTTAGACATTTACTGACAGATTTTCCTCTCATGTAGGCGTAAGTGTTCATAGGTAGAAGTTTGTTTACTATGAGGAAGTTGGATAGTCTTGAGCTGATAATTGAGTTTATGCACTTTAAGGTAGTAGAGATTAACGCAATTGGTCTGAAATTCTTTATGTCGTTGGTTGATTTTTTAGGTTTTGGAATCGGGATTATTTTTATGAGTCTCATGTTGTTGGTAATCACACATCTTCTCCAGAGGTCATTTAGAAAGCTCAGTAATTTGATAAGACAGTCTGGGTTTAGGTTCTTTAGTAGAAAGAATGAGATTCCATCCTGCCCAGGGGCCGAATAGTTGGATTTTTTTTTAGCACATCCGTTAACTCCGTTAGTGATAACGGGGTAGGAGTGACATCATCGAACAGTTTTTTGTTAACCATCGGACTTACTGTTTGTTTATCCCCGGAAATTTGTTTCAGGTAGTCTAGTGCTCTGTTTGCATCCCAAATCTTTTGACCATCTTTACTGTTTGTATTGTTTTTTATACCTTTGTAAAGCTTGAACAGATTTCTTGCTTTTAGGGTGCAGAGTTCTCTTGCGAAATTTTCGAAGTGGAGTTTTTTGGCTTGAGTGATCATATTCTTTAACAGTTTACAGATTGCTAGATATTTGTTCATCAAAGTTGAAGAGGTTTGTTTAACCAGCTGTGCAAATGCTTGTTTTTTCTTGTTGAACAGCAGTTGTACCTCATTATTCCACCAAGGTTTTGGGACAAACTTAGTGTGTGGGGTGTTGTATGAGCAGTTTTTAACAAGGTTTTCTAGCGTTACAAGGTATTCTTCATCTGAGATATGCATATTATTGCCAAAGTTGATTGGGTATTTGTTTATATGTAAAGTAATGGGAAAGTGGTGCGAGTTACCAATTTGTTGTTAAAGGGTTTTTATTTGGATATTATCTTTTTTTAATGATGTGAAACATAAGTCCAGAGTCGAGCCATTTTTGATCTCATTTAAGTTTTTAAAGTGAGTGTAAGAGTCAGGGGATATGAGTGACAAATTAGAAGATGTTAGGATGTTGTTTAGAACGTTACCTTTGTAGGTGCTTATATCTCTTCTTATTATGTTTTTGTCAAATAACTCATGCCTGGCATTGAAATCACCACATATAGTGACGTTACTATATGCTGAAAGATAGGTGAATAGTTTTTCGCATTCTGATTTGAATTCCTGAACAGTGAGGTTAGTGGATGCATAGGCCGAAGCTAGTATCAGATTATTTCCATTTTGAATTTGTATAATTACATTATCAATTTTGGACTCAAGTGTAAGTTTGTTATATCTGATATGTTTTTTTATTGCAATTAGTGTACCACCATAGCCATCAAAGCGATCGCATCTGACGAGGTTGTAACCAGTCAGTGAGGCATGTTGGTTTTCTTGTAACCAGGTTTCGTTTAACATTATAATGTCTGGTTCGAAATAGTTAATAAAAAGTTCGAGATTTGGTTTGTTTGCGTTTAAGCTATGAATATTATAGTGTAGTATTTTTAATTGATTTAGTTTATTCATAATAGTATGAACAATACATAGTTAATTAGTCAGAGTAGCATTAGTTTAACTGTGAGTTGAGTCTATTGTGGCTGAAGTGATTTCATTTATGTTATTAGTGTTGTCATCTTGTATTAGTTTTAGATCTATATTGGTATCTAGTATTTTTAATTTGTTTCTTAGAGTATTTATAAAGTTGCTGTTCTCACTATGTTCTCCAGTGATGTTTTGTTTCAATTGGTTTTTCACCCAGTTAATGATTTTCTCGTATTCGCTAACTTTATTAGTGTTTGTATCCAGGGCTATTCCTGATTTTTGCACATGTTTGTCAATTAGGCAGTTGTAATAGGAGTTATTTGGGTTGTCGCGAAGCACCTTTACTACCTTAGAGAAGGTTCTAGTTTTCTTTAAGATGATCTTATTCGCATCACAGTCTGGGTTTCTGATTTTAGTAACGTTGGAGTTAGAGTTAGTGCAGGGAACGCAGAGTCAAGGTCAGTTTCATTTAATAGATTAAATGGGTTATCATTAGGTAGAAAGTTTCCATTAGTTTTTAGCACATTGTTCGCGTCTCTTCTATTTATGTTTTTTATAGCAATTAGTTTTAGTATGTCCTTCTCCTTTTCCTTTGCAATGCATAGCTGACTATCTGGGCGATGGTTGGTTTTACAGTTTATACAGTAAGGCGTGTTACTGCATGTATCTGTAGAACAGTTTTCCCTTGAACAATTTAGACAAAGTGCGTGCGCAGTTTTGCATTGCATTTGTAAGTGACCCCATCTTAGACATTTGCTGCAGAACCTCGGCCTGGGAGTGTAGTATTCTACGTTTCTTAAAGCACCATACAGTGATACTTCCGCGGGTATTCTGTTTCCTTTGAAGGTCAGTTTGACTATGGAGGTCGGAAGTCTCTGTTCACCTTCACCTTTTTTGGTGAATCTTTGTGCTTCTGTCACTTCTATTGGTGACTGTATAAACTCTGTTATTTCTTCATTTGATATATCGAATGGGATTCCTTTTATTATCCCCTGTTTCCTTATATAGGATTTTGGAATGAATGCGTTTAGGTTTTGATCACCCAAGTTCTTTTCTAAAAGTGTGTTTGCTGAAGTATGGTCTTTGAAGAAAACTTTTACGCTGTTTGCGTTGTGTCTATTGATTGAGTAGAAATTTTTGCAATTTAACCTTCTTAAAAGTTTACCCATGCTGATGTCAGATAGGTTTGTGTTTAATTGTTCATTTGGTACTGTTCTTTGTAGTAATATCCAGAACGGTCCTTTATCGTCCTGATCGTACTTTAGTATTTCTGTGGACCTATTGTCCGTAGGCAGAGGGTTTGTGGGTACGTTTATCACATTTGTTTCCTTAAAGTTAGGAGTTAGTGGTTCGAGTTGGCAGGGATCAGGGAAGCCAGCGAATTCAATTGATATTTTCTTTTTCGTTTCATCTAATGTTCTATTATTCAGTGATTTTATTGTTTTGTTTGTGAGCCGCGAGTCCTGCAGTTTTTTCAGTTTGATTGTCCGTCAATCATTTTCTTTTTCCTCTGAGAGGATCTGGATCTCGACCTAGATCGTGATCTGCTAGTTTTATGAAAGCTGTTTAGCTCCTCAGGGGGAGGGTCCCACAATGGGGGATCCATCCCTAAGCACCCTTATTGTGTAAATGGAGCTAGGACTTATAAGAAAGACCGTGCTGGTCAGCGATTACTTTTGAGGAAAAATGGATATAAAATATGTTGGATTTCAAGAGAAGTTTAGTTTTAGCATACAAATAAACACAGTAAACTTAAAATGTGATGCTTTTCTGTGTATGAGTTTTATAAATGCCTTTAAAAATATATTAACACCAAAGCAGAAATTTCAATAACTCACCCGCTCAAAAACATGGCGTCCCCACGCCGATAATATTTGGTGTGATTTTTATGTGTACACTATAACTTGTTTCAGAAATCACACTGTAATATATTATAATATTTGACTGTTTTAGCAAAGTTTACACAATTTAGTAAAACTGCACTACACTTCAGAAGGTTAGACAATGTGTTTAGTCACGATTTGGGAAAAACCACTCATCACACAATGGCTGCCGGTTGCGAAGTGTGTATAAAAATTTAAAAGAGCAAAATTTGTAATGATGAATGTATGTGGAATGTCAAAAAGTTCGAAAAATATTTCGAAAATGATAGAATCGATTGTCGAACGAAAATGTTGCGACATATCGCCAAGGCGATATTTTCTAGGGATGGGGGATCGAACTGAGAAAATCGATTCAGTACGGATCGATCTGTAATTTTTTTCCGATTTCGTAGATCGATTAATCGCCTTAAAAGGATCGATATCCATAGATCGAATAGATCGATTCAGTTTATTTTGATATTTCAATTTATTTCAGAATTTTGAAGTTGCAAGTAATTAAACCTGTTTCTACATATAAAAATATAGTGTAATTATTAAACCAATTTATTCAATAATAGAAAACAGCCTTTGTAGCTTAAAAATCTTGGGTATTTCAGAAATGTTGTTTCATTAAAGTAACACAAATAAAAATGTACACCCGAAAAGTAAAACAGAAGCACAACTTTTGTGCCGCGTATTTACAAGCGCAAAGATTTTTTTGCTAATATCACATGTCCCAGAAGCCTTCCAGGAATATTTTGAAAATACGTCCCCAAGGCATTTCTATGTCTGATTTCAGAAGCGATTTCAGGACATTTTATAAGAACGAAGAACATTCTCGTAAGTTTTTTGGGAAGGTTTCTGGTCTTAGCCCTAAAAATTTTTATCTTGAGGACGTTTTTTGAAAATATTCTGGGAATGTTTTATTCTTTCGTTTTAATCGGAAATCACCGCAAGTTCAAGTTGACAGTTCACCTTTATCTTCCTCCCTGTCTTCACCTTGAGAGAAACATGACTACCTCTCAGTTGAAAATTTCAAAATGGACGCAGTTATGGTTTACTATTCAAGTGCTAATTGTGATCGAAAACACTTACACACTTTTCATATAAAAAGGTCTTAATAAAAGACTATGTAAGATTTTAAAGCACGCAAAATAAATTCTTCGTCTTTTTAAGTTATTGTAGAAAGAGATTTTACACAATTCACCATTGCTTAAATGTCTAAATCCATATTATTTTAAAAGTGTAAAATCTGCCAAATTTGAGACTTTAGATTAAAAAAACTATTTATAAGTGTCAAATCTTTGATAGAGTAAAAATGGGCAGAACTCAAAAAGATATATATGCTTCTTTCAGGAGATTAAGATCTACGTCGCATCTACGTGTATTCCACATGAGTTTCTTACTAGGATTATACGTGTCTATTCCACTAGTAATATTCTACTTTGTTGATGTGGTAAATCCGCGTAAACGGAGTTAGATCAATTCGTTGAGCGGTACGACCACCATCCAGTCGCAGGTTCGAGACCAGATCTCCCCGTGAGCTTTTATTAAGAAATTAAAATAATCAACTACGTCTCTGGGCTGTTCTCTAGCTCGAAGGAATGCAAAAACCAGACTTTCAAGTTCCCTCACTTCCCTTACCTTAATTCCCTTCCGGCTTTAACCACGTCAGATAAAAAAAACTAATATGCATAACATCTAGCATGTCGGTATACAAAATTCAACTAACTTTCAAAGCAATTACAAGTATTCCAAAACCAATTTGTATAAAAACTTAAAATCGCATATTCGAATATCACATATTTTACATTTTTCTTTAAATAACTTATTTCTTTCTCATTGTGGAATCACCAAACCAGAAATAAAACATAATAAGCCACCGATGACAAAATCATGCAGTAGTCACTAAATTACACAGTTAACACTAAAATATTATAGCGATCTCAAGTACATTCACCTAACAATTACGATTCTTTTAACATTTTTTTTACATTTGTCGGATTATTACACAAATGAAAAATAAAATGCAAAAATATCACGACTTAGCTTGTTTTTTTGGTACGTCGGAAATCGGAAACAAATAAATCGATTCGATCTGAATCGGTCCCACGTAAAATCGATTCAAAAATCGGCAGATCGAAGGGTTAAAGATCGATCTCCTGAGATCGAATCGAAGATCGCCCATCCCTAATATTTTCGCTTCAAAGATCCCTTTCGATGGGATGTTAAATTAACATCTTGCCACAGATTCACATCGCCCAACCGCATCCCTATTTGATAGAGATGGGTACCGAATCGAAAAGTATCGATACTTGGCATTGCATTATATCCGCATCGTTCGGTACTTAGCACTGAGACAAAGATTAGTTGCTACTAGATAACCGGCTCCCTAAAACACCCAGCTAGTCTTTAAAAAGTAACACTGGCACCACAGTAAAACGAAATATATTCAGATTTTAAAGTCATAAGAATATACATGCAAATAAAGAGTACAGGTAGTGTGTAGTCATTTATTCCTGTCAAAATTATTTGAGAGAATCACTTAATCCCTTAGAACAGAAAACGAAAGGAAGTGCAAAATGCTCAAAAAGTTTCCGAATTTTCCTTATGTGTTTGAAAGGTGTGAATGGTTAGTTTTCACCATGGAAGTAGTAAATTTTTGACTCATTCGAAGTGGTCCTCGCAAATATTACTACCATCGGATAGTATTTAATTAGTTCTACCGATGGATTTTAACCACAGTTCTCTGAAGTCTTCATCTTTTGGAAACCTAAAATACCAAAAGGTAGAAAAATATTTTAATACTTTTAAAGTTTTATTAGAGACCCCAGGCAAAAACTTCCGTCAGCTGTCGCTGAAACCAATAAGGCGAGCCAAAACTCTGATCAAACTCAAATGTAAACAAATGAGCGCCATCAAGGGAAATGGTTATATTTTTCGGTAATTTAGCTTTTATTTATACAGCTTTTGCATATATTTCAAAGAAAATGCTGTATAATTGCTTATTATATCATTTAACTTCCCTGACAAATGATTTTCCGCACCCAATGAGTCGAGTATAGTAACAACAAAATACCGCACACTTCATCACGAAAAATGTTCAAATTAAGCACCTCAGATTCTTAGTAAACTAAACCAAAACAGTCTTTTAAATGTTAATTGTCTTTATTTGTAAAATTACACCACTGTTAATAATAGAATAGTGAAAATTATTCAATAAACACTTGGATCTGCACTCTTCAGAAAGTTCACGTCAAATTGACATTTCGTTATGGCGAAGTTGAGGCTCCCTTCCCACACCTTTCCAACGAACAAAAAATCGGAAAACACGTACACGGTTTATACACGGTATTGCACTTCCTTTCGTTTTCTGTTCTAAGCTTAATCCTGTCAAAATTCTGTTCTCATCAGGAGAGAATCACATGCTTCTGTCAAAAAAGTACCGCTAAATCTTGTCGAAGAGAGAAATGTAGTAAAAAGTACCACCAAAAAAAAGAATTCATGTGAAGCACGTGACTGAGCTAGTTACTCGTGTGCGTAAGAGACTTTGAAACCGTCAATGTATTCTGATCTTTTAATGAGTGAAGAACATTTGGCATTTGTAAACAAACATAAGAAAAGTATACTTGTCTCTTATCCACAAACTCTCCCGGAAAAACAAATTTTTAATTCTGACTGCAGGGTTGCCCGATGCGGGAAATATACAAAAGCAACCAAAATTTTTTTACTAGTTTGTTCGAAGCCGTTTATCTAGTAGAGTAATCTTTGACTGAGATATAAACTGGAGTGACTGGTGCTATGAAATTTCTTCAAGAAAATGGTATCACTTTTCGCTAGTTGTCAATTTCTGGGTAAGCATCTTTTTTTTCAACATGGTTTTCTTAATTGCCAACGTCATGTCGCCTATTAAATGCTGGCGTTAGAAATAGATGACAATATTCACAATCATCTTACATCTCTTTCTGGGTAAGCATTATCCAGACTAAAACAACCTTTTATTTATAATTTTTATTCCAGTAATTCCAATGATTTTTACATTTTCCTTACAACAATATAGAAGATTAAAATTAAATATGTCTCTTCGTATACGTTTGGTTATTATATTCTACTCTGAATGACTGCAAATTCACAGTAAACGTTGGAGATTAAAAATTGTTTTCCTCCACTGAAAGTAAAATTGTACCCATATGAGATAGCTTATAAGTCAGTCCAGTTTAATACATGTCAGTGGTACTTACATACAAGTATAAGTTGAAGAAGGATCGAAACTCAAAAGTATTGGAACCATATGGATAAAAAATTAAAAAAATTATATATGGTGTAGAAATTGCATAGAAATTACAATTATTATCTTATTGGTTTTTTTTTCGTTGTTGCAAAACAATTTGCAACAACTTTATTATTGAGAAATATCCAAATATCGATTTGCTCAAAAGACATATGCATTTGATTTATAATTTTTTTCCTTAGAATATAGAACGAGAGGAAAGGTTATCTTAAGTAAAAACCCTGTACGTGTGATAAGCGTTTTTGCTTCATCGCCAAGTGGCGAGTGGGTTAAGGGGGAATGACGCCTGAAATGTCAAATTGTACCGAATGTCGCCTTGAAATCAAAGTCGTCTCCGTAGTACTCAAATATTTGGGGGCATAAGCAAAGTGTTTTTGAATAGTAAAATTAAGTAAATTAATAAAATATGTTCGGGCAAAGTTATATTATATTAAAAGTGTTATAAGAATATAATTTAAAAACACCTAATTTACAATATTATCAAAATGAGTTGGCCCCTCCTGTATACAAGCATAATTTTACTACTTTCATGTCGAAACGCACACATCGCTTGGGTTCTACTACATATAGCAAAATGCTTACATTTTTCCGAATGATGTCCTTTCCTCTAGTTCTTTATTCTAAGTTTTTTTCAAATAAAATCGCATCAGCGAGTGATTTCATATATCTTTTTAGCAAATGAATTATTTGAAATTTCGCAAGAACAACTAAAAAAGCAGATGAAATAAAGAACAACAAATGTTTATTTCAATAGCAATCTATTTTTAGCTTTTTCATACTAGACACGACTAGAGATTGGACCCATACACCCTTAGAATAAAGAACTAGAGGAAAGGACATCATTCGCAAAAATGTAAGCATTTTTCTACATGTGTAGAATCCAAGCGATGTGTGCGTTTCGAACATGAAAGTAGTAAAATACAGGAGGGGCCAACTCATTTGGATAATATTTTAAATTAGGTGTTTTTAAAATATATTCTTATAACACTTTTAATATAATATAACTTTGCCCGACGATATTTTATTAATTTAATTAATTTTGCTATTTAAAAACACTGCTTATGCCCCCAAATATTTCAGTACTACGGAGACGACTTTGATTCCATGGCGACATTCGGTCCAATTTGACATTTCAGGCGACATTCCCCCTTAACCCTCTCGCCACTTGGCCATGTAGAAAAATGTTTATCACACGTACAGGGTTTTTACTTAAGATAGCCTTTCCTCTCGTTCTTTATTCTAAGCATATACCAAATAATGAGACGGTGTGTGCTGGGCTGTCAATTCTTCGAGTATTGAAAGAAATGTATCGAGGATCGGTAGTATCGGGGACTGGTAGTACCGATTACAAAACCTCGAAGTATTGAAAGCAAAGTATCGATACTCCGGTATATCGATACAGTATCGCCCTACTCTACTATTTGACATTGTCAAATTGACAATTTATTGTGAGTTTTATTTGTTTGGCGCGTTTATTGCTGTCATTTTTCTGAAGTTCTACCGGTTAAATATTTTTATCACACAAAAGATAACATAAAGCAAAGCACTGAAATGAATGACAGTTGTAAATATTATATATTTAATTGCATTACAGAATGATAAAGTTTATTTTCTAGTTGGTGGTGACGCTTTTAATGCAACTGCTGGGGCAGCCGGGGCGCAATCAGAACAAAAATCTGAGGTAAACTTGTGCAATTTCGTGTAATTTTTTTTATATTTAAACGAGCAAACATATTACATACTTTTAAATATCAACATTTTATGAAAAAAGAAATGTTTAATATACTCCTTTTACATATTCAGCCGTGCTAGCCCCTTAGAATAAATAACTAGAGGAAGCACTAACCAGATTTTAGTGAAGCAAATTTCTTTTGTGTAGAATTTTGAGCGATGTGTGGTAGCAACATTAGGTCTGTTTCGCTCCACTTTTTCTGCACTGCCTGCACTGTGTGCAAAATTTAGGTCAAACGGCGGTTCTTTCGCTCTGGGTGTAAACTTAGTGCAACTGCACGTTTGTTACGCTGCAAAAAATTGGAAATTTCTTTGGATGAAGTGCAAAGAGCAGTGTTGTCAAGTCGTCGATGAAGAATGTCACTAGATGGGGACTAAAAAGGACACCTTTTTTAGAAAAAGTCACCAGATACAAAATAATAAATTTTTTTCAAAATTGCTTCCAATATATAAGAAATTTCGAAGTAACAAAAATGTTAATAATACTACTCAATAAAAGACTGTATTTATCGTAATCACAAGCGAATTTACCTATAATTGGTGCTCATTAACTTAAGCGTCGTGTAATTTCTTCCTTTCACTTTGTAAAAGGAAAGGGAGGAGAAACAGAGAACTATTAGAATGTGATTAAGTTCTAATTTTGCGGGGGATCATCTTATCGTAAGCGACAGAAAATTAGTATCGTTAAAAGTTTCAGGGTCTCGCTGGAAAGTCATGAAGTCTCACAGAAAATTGTTCGAATTGTCTTACACATGCGTTTAGCTTAACAACAAAAGCATTAAATGGGCCCACTTAAATGTTTTGTGCAACACCGGTTGTAACTGCATTAAGTGTTAACCCAGCAAATATGTACAAAAATAGTCAAAAACAAAGATAAATGCCGAATATTGACGTTAAAACGTTAAAGAGTCGAAGAACATTTGGTGTCATCTGAAGAGGTTCAAAAAAAGAGTGGCGCTAAAAAAATATCAGTCACTAGAAAGGTATTCGAAAATTTTTAATGTAACTTATAGTTTCGTATTTGGCACTTGGTGGAAATATTTTTCACTTAACATTTTTTTGTTTTGAATAAATAAAACACTTGAATATTTTCCACAGTTAACTATTTATTAACTTCCCACATATAGGAAGTTATTGTAATGGGCCCGATTTTCAAAATTTTTAGTTTTAATTTTTTTTTACATTTCAAAGTCACCATAGTGTTTTACGCATGTTTTTGAACACATGTGTGTGTGTGTGTGTACGTACGTACGTACGTACGTTCGGACCCACTTTTTTCGACAACGAAATCTCGCGAACGAAAAATGATAACGACTTCGTTATGGTGCCATTCGAAGCGTATTATTGTCAATAAGAGCTGAAAGAAATTTAATCAATTTCGGTTCAGCCGTTTTTTTGTTTAAACAAAAAAAGTGAAAAAAAAGTTGATTTTAGACTTTCTTGAAAAGGATTTCTTCGATATAATTTTTCTGATGACGATCGGGACATCAAAAAGTCGGATAATAACAATTTATTATGAACAGAAATTGTTTATAATGATAAAAAATTGTTTATAACAATAAATAATTGTTTATAACAATAATAAATTTATAATGATAAAAAATGGTTTAACTTAGTTGAAAATTGATTATGAAAATTGCAAATTGAATACAAAATTGAAAATTGTTCATAGCAATTGAAAATTCTTATAAACAATTAAAAGTTTTGTTACCACAAAAAATTTCTTTTATGAATAAACTTTGTTTATATCAATTAAAAATGGTCTATAACAATTAAGAATTGTTTATATCAATTATAAATTGTTTATAACCATTCAAAATTATTAATAACAAATGAATTCCAAACAGAGTGCATTTATTTGGTTTTAAGTAAAAAATAGTGCTATAACGGAATAATTTTTTAAAAAATTTTTGCATCTAATTAAATGAAATTATCATGATAAATTAAATTCATTAGTTTATTGATTTATAAATTTAAAATATCAATTTTTTAAGTATTTTTAAATGAGAGTGGGCGAAAGTTTTTTTTTGAAAAAGATTCAACTGATCTAATTGGTTCTGATACAACTCGATACTTTAAAAAATCCAGAACTTTTATAGTTTTTTGTAACATTAAAAAAACCATAAATAGTTGATATTAATGTATAGTATGAATTTTATTAAGTTTTCACTTATTCGTTTGTACTATGATCATGAAATTTATCGCTATTAACAATTAAATATTGTTAATAATAATTGAATATTGTTAATAACAATTAAAAATTGTTATTAACTGGGAAGTTGTTCGTGTTAACCTCAAGGGTCGCACCAATGATGCGATACCCAGAATCTGGACCCACCCCACTAGTTTATTTAATTAATTTGAGCTGCCGCGTTTCGTCTTATCGGGACATGTCAGTGCTCGATATATAGGGAAAACCAAAAGAAGCATATAAACTCGGTTTAAGGAACATATTACATCCGCTAAATACAATAGACCTTCTTCAAGCCTTTCTAAACATTTAATTGACACGGGTCATACTACTAAGATAGACAATCTAGAGCTAATTCACCGAACCGATGATACTCAAATTCTTGACAAACTAGAAATTTTTGAAATAAGGAAGGCTAAAAACGATGGTTGTTTCTTGGTAAATGATCAGATTGATTTTACAAATAAAAGTCCTCTTTTAGATAATCAATTTATAGTTAGCTTAACATCCTCATAAATTGTTATTATAATTGTATAGAAATTTTAATGGTATAGTATCTCTTATTTATTTTATTGAGGTTAACAGTACACTGTCCGAACCAATTGGTAGTTCATAGACTTCAAACTAGCAGAACTTTCAGTTGAAGCTTTGAAAATGTCCCGATAAGACGAAACGCGTCAGCTCAAATTTATTAAATAAATAAATTGTTAACTGTGGAAAATATTCAAGTATTTTATTTATTCAAAACAAAAAAATGTTAAGTATTCGAAAACACCAGATCTGGTGACCAAGTCCCTGATTTGGCATAACTGCATTAAAAGTCACCAGAAGTCACCGCGGTGGAAGTTAAAAATCACCAACTTTTAGACGTGTCTGAGATAAAAAATTCTGTCACTATGGAGGTGTTCGAAAGCACCAGATTTGGTGACAAAATCACTGAATTGGCATCACTGGCAAAGAGTGCAGGCAGATATTTGTCAGGCAGTTGTCAAACAAAATCGGTCTTAAAAGGTCTGTTCCCTGACTTTCAGTGAGAAAAAGTGTTGTGATCTTGGTGGGGATAACACTTCACTGAGTTGAGGAACGCAGAGAACTTTTCAGTGCCAAGAATGAGAAATGTCAACTGACAATTCAATGCAATTGACAATTCATAACACGGAGCACTCAGTAGAACTAGGTATGTTCACGTACTTAGTTTTGGGTAAATGCATTATGATATTTTTACCCAAACGCGTTCACGTACTCATGAAATGGGGGAAAATTTGCTGACGTACATTTCCCCTACTTAAAAATGTTAGTCCAAATTTACCCGAAGAAATAAGTTGAGTACTTTTGTTAAGCTTTGTTATAAAGCCTGTGTCGTCTCCTTTTTATGCAACTCATATTAATCGTATTGAGGCTGTGCAGCGTAGATTCGTTAGATTTGCCCTTCGCGGCCTTCCTTGGACCGATCCTCTTCAGCTGCCTCCCTACGTTAACCGATTAAAGCTTATCTCATTGGAGTCCCTTGAAAGCAGACGCGACAACTCCAGAGTTGTCTATGCCTTTGATTGCTTGCGGGGCGTAGTTGATTCCCCCGAGCTGCTGGGAGCTCTAGGTTTATCGATTGCTGCTCGCCCCTTGAGGAACCAAAGCTTTCTCCATATTCCCCACCACCGCACTAATTATGGTATGCATGAGCCTATTACATCTATGTGTCGTCTTTTTAATAATCATTTTGAGCTTTTTGATTTTCACTTATCTAGATCTCATCTGAAGAATCAGCTTTGTTAGGGTTATTTTTTCTTTTTCTTTGTAGTTAGATTGTTGTTTATTTTATTTTTTGCAGTAGTCAGTATTTGATAAGTTTTAATAGTTAATCACTTTGATTCTGTAGTTTATTTTGATATTTCATTTTTACGTTATATTTACTGTTTACATTTCGTTGATTTGTAGTAGTCAGTATTTGGCGAATTTGTAAATAAATAAATAAATAAATTACAAATGCTTACAAATCAATCAAGTCACTCACCTGCATTAAGTGCTGAGTGAGCGTTTAAGATGACAAGATATAATTTGAGGTGAATGACAGAAAAAATGCTTACATAACAAAGTAACTTAAAGAATTATTAAAGGGTCAATGAAATGCTGTGTAGATGCAATGAAGTTAATTGACCTTTTATCATTTGGGACCCAACATGCTCCCGCCTGTTGAAAAGTCATGGATTTTCAATCGTTGGTGTGTGTTTTCTTAGCTGGAAGTCCAATCGTCTTGGGGCAGGTTAAGGTACGGAAGTGCTGTTGTTGGCGTGATTGTTCTTGCGTTTGTCAAGTAGCCTCTACTACATTATGATTAAAAAGATGATAATCAAGGCGAATGCTATGTAGCTTATGATATGCTGATGGCTGCTCGATGCAGGATGTTGAGGCAGCTGTTGTTTTGATTTTAAATCATCGATTGCGCCCTTGATATAGTTGATATCTTTTGAGTTGTTTCTTGTTAAAAAATTGGTTACGATTTCCTTGCGTTCTTGTGTTGATAAATGTTCCTCGATTACACTTGTGTTGAACATATCTGAAGGAATGAAAGAGTTATCTGTTTTGTTAGAGTAATGACTGTGAGCAGTTATTGTAATCGAGTCTTGTTTAATGACACACCCAGATTTAAATTTTAGCAAACCTGCACCTAACAGTGTTCGTTGCTTAGTTTGGGTTCCGCAGACGATGTTGAGAACTGAGGTTTGATCTAATATGTATACACAGTCGATCGTACTTTCGTGCAAGACAGAAGTGTCAAAGAAGTACTGGAAAATTTTTGCAATTTAGCAAGGATTTAATTGGAAGATATACACAAAAAAGAACTCTGTGGTTAAAAAAGTGACCAGACAGAAATACATATTACAAAAACAGTGGAAAAAGACACAAAAATTTAATTATTCAAAGTCAAAATTATAGGTGACAGTTCAAGGACGTTCGAACTGAAAGCTACATGAGGGACTTTCCCCCTCCGAATTGACGTAAAAATTCGGAAACTAAATTTCGAAATCTTAAAATTGGTTCAGGTACTGGATTCAAACATAAATACAGGTTGGAGAAAAATTAGACTAACGAAGGACTAATAATTGGACTAATTCAAAAACCTTACGAATATAATTAAATTGGACAAAAAGAACAAATTTAAAGATTAGATAACTAAGTACGGTCAAAATCATTTAGTAAATAGTAATAAAGAAAATTAGAGCAAAATAGGTAAGGTTAGGATAAAATAGGGTAAAGAACAGAACTAACACATTAAAACTAATAGGAAATAAGAGAAAGGGTAACATAGGTTAGGATAAGATTTAATTAGTAAGATTTATTCCTGTCTAATAATAAGAATAAGTAGATTAGGACAAAATAAGAATTAAAATTAGTTAGGGTTAGGGACACAATAGTGAAATAGAGTTAGAAAAGATTAAAAAGAGGACTAGATTAAAATTAGAGTAGTAAAAGAATAAATAAAACAACCACTTTAAAAGAGGGACGAAATTAAAATCAATGGGGGAGAGCCCAGGATCTCCTAAACCACCTAGGAAGAAGAAAAGAGGCATAGATCTCTATGAAATATATCCTGATTTAGAAGAAATTAACGTTCCGGACGCCGAACTACCAAAGTATATAAATATATAATCAACGGTTGAAGGCAAGCCTCTGAAAAAATTTAATTTATTTGTAGTGAGGAAGCTCATAGATGCAGTCTCAAAACAATACAAAAAGTCAGTATTTTTGAGGGACGGAAGTGCATTAGTACTATGCAACTCACAAAAGATAGCGGATAAATTCCTGAAATTGACCAAAATGAGTCACATCCCTGTCAAAGTGGAACTCAACACAAAACTTAATGCCTCCAAAGGCTTAATTTACAACAGAGATCTCAATGACCTGACCTGCGAGGAGATTGCCGAGGGTCTGGCTGAATTTGGTGTGACGGAAGCATATCAAATGACGCGGAACGTCGACGATAAACAGCTCCCCTCAGGACTGGTCATTTTGACGTTCAATAGGTTTACTCCACCCAAGTATGTTGAAGTAGGCTTCGAACGGATTGAGGTCAGGGAATACGTTCCTAACCCCATGAAGTGTAAGAGGTGTCAACGCCTAGGCCACACCCAAAAACGATGCACAGCAGAAAACATGATTTGCGAAAAATGCGCAGAAAACAAATCACATGAAGGTGACTGTCAACTGACATTTTGTGTAAACTGCGACTCAGCAGACCATGCATCCAATGATAAGAAGTGCCCCCGCTTCTTATTACAAAAAGAGTTTTTAAAAATCAAACAGCAGAGGCACTGTACGCTATACGAGGCGAACAAATATTATTACAGCATACGCCCCACCACAGACAAACCCACCTTTGCTCAAACACTGAAAACAACCTTCAACCCAGCAACCCTGCAAAAAAACATTCCGACGCAAGCGCAATTCGCACAAGTTATGTCATTCGCTCAAACAGTTGCACAACCAAGCACGACAAACTCAATAATAATTTTTTTTTTATGTATATATGGCTCTTTATTTGGCACAATCGTTATAAACCGAAAAAATCCTACAAAAACTAGCTACCCTAAAAATCACATAAACATTAAAAAGACATAGTAATAAGGACAAAAAGAACATAACAAAAATGACTCAATATACTACGTTACTGTAAATAGGTTAAATAAAAAAGACTCTAAAACTTGAAGGCAAAAACCTGTAAAAAAGAAAATACAAAGAAATTTTGAAATGCCTCCAAGCGAGTGCCAGCTCTAAGAAAAGTTCAAGAAAATTTTGAAAAGAATCCGAAACAAAACCTAGAGCTTAACCTAAAACGAACGAACAAAATGAACCGAAACCGAAAAAACAAACTAGAACATGGTTGTCTGAGTGTTCCCAGAGGGTAGATGCAGCACCGGGCGAAGTTCCTACTTCGGGAACCACTGCTCCCAAGCAAATGCCCTCTCCGTAGAGCCGTTCGCCACTTTTCTAGTCCTCCGGGAGCACTCATCCAAACATGTTCTAAACGAACGCACAAAGATTTCGAACCGATTAGAGTCCCGCGGGACCAGTCTGCAGAGTCATTGACGTCTGCAAACTGCTCCCATCATCCTCCCAGTTCTACGATTCCAACGTGAGACTTGTCCTTCCCGCAGCACTTGCAGCAATACCAAAGCGAAGAGAAGCTTCGTGGACAAGCTGCTGCAAGTCTGCGGCCTGTTATTCCCAGTGAAAGACGAGGCTTCCGTTCCGCACTGACGATAACGGTTGCCAGGTGCAGTTGAATGTGTCGGCCTTCGTTGCCATGAACTCTAGGCGTAATCGCCTCTTCAATCTGGCAACGAAGTGGTTCTTAAGTGCGTGTGTGTGAAACTGTGGGTTAGTGGGCTGTTGCCCAGGCTCGATCCGCATGCAGTACAGATGAATTGTCGATTTAGCAAGTGTTAAGATAAAGCTTATCAAGCAATTTACCTGGTTACATGTCCTTGGCCCCAGTAAAAACGACGTTCTTGTAATGCTGAATGTCGGGCAGATATGCTGGCACATATCGCGAACAAGATTATTAATGTCGCACAAGGTCGGGCATGTGAAGTATCTGTGGAACAGGGTTCCTTCACCACCACAGACCGTGCAGGCTCTTTGAATTCTTCGATCGATATGTGACAGCTGGTTTGGATGCACGAGGCTGTGATGGAGCAGTTTGAATGCCACATCAGAGTCTCTGTAATTGGACGGATAACTATAGATGACTCTGCTAGTTATGGTCCCCATTACTCCCAAGTCAACCCCAAGATGTGCGCGCCATCTATTAACCCCTAAGGTATCCGTAGGATTTACTCCTACGAAGAGCTCGCGCAGCCTACGTGAAGTGAGTGTACTGAATGTCGTGTGCGGTGGTCGATTCGTTACGAATGCGTTTATCACCTCAGTGCTAGGTTCCCTAGTAGAGAGACGACTAAAACGCTCTCGGGCTGTATCCACCAATTCGTGTAATTGTGTTGTGTGGGGGTGTATAAGTGTGTTCCCAGAAGCATCAATGATGTCTCCAAGAACTGTGAGTTGTCCTGTATCGGCCGTTACACCTCGAGCATTACTAAACACCGAATCTACTAACTCAGGGTTCAACCTGATCGGAATTGCTGAGAAATCCCCGTACCCAAGTTCATTCCATCGCAAATGAAATGTTGGTCTTATTCTGCCCCAGGTTGTAATCGTGGAGATCATATCCTGGGACCAGTCATGCGGATATGGTGGGCGAACCGAGAGCAGATAGTAGTGCTCCCCTGCGCCGCTACCCCCCATAGAACTTACCCACAGCTGCGAAATTAAGTTATCTCTTTGACAGAACACTCGTTGGAATGCCCGTACCTGAAGACAACGAAATTTCACGACCATGTCTGTAAGACCCAAACCACCCTCCGCTACTGGTCGGCAGAGCGTGCTTTCAGCGACCCATCGTCTTCCTCCCCAGAAGGCGTCAACGACTTTCGCCTGTAAAAGTTTTACGAAGCCTTCTTCGAAGCACTCTGATTTTAACAGATGCACGATGGACGAGGTAATCAAATAATTGACAACGACTGCACGTCCTTTCAGCGAAAGTGGATGCAGTCTAGTCCGCCACGAATTCACAGCTCCGGAGAGTTTCTTCAGAGCCATGCGGCTATTATATGTTTTACCATCGAGCCCCACATATACACCTAAATATTTCAGGCAAGTATTCGTCCATTGTATGCCGAGGGGAGAATCTGAACGATTCCGCCACCTCCCACACCATAGGCCTTGGCTTTTGCTTAGGTTAACCCTAGCGCCCGCTAATCGCTCATATTGTTCGAAAACCCTACGAGCGACTGGAAATGCATCATCTTTCGTTACAAATATAGACAGGTCGTCCGCATACGCTAGAATAATAGTGTAGTAGTAGTGTATGGTAAGTGAATTGAATATTGTCTCAACGATTGACGAAGATTTACTAGCAGCGGCTCCAGTGAAAAGTCATAAAGCATTCCTGACAACGGGCATCCCTGCCTGATACCCCGACGAAACGGAATAGGAGACAATATATGCCCATTATGCTTTATGAGAATCACTGAATCTCTATACAGACCACTGATGATCTCAATCCATCTGGACGGAAGCCCAAATTTATCGAGCACTCTCAGTAGATACTCATGCGAGACGCTATCAAATGCCTTTTCTTGATCCAAAGAGATCATGGCCATTTGCGAACCAGTTTTTCATGGTAGGCGAAAAGATGCTTTGCTACGGCGAGATACTACGACCTGGAATGCAGTAGGACTGTGACGGGTGTATTACTGAGGCAATCATTGAGCGAAGTTGAGTTCCCAGTGTTTTGCAAACTATTTTGTAGTCGACATTACACAGAGTAACTGGCCTCCAGTTTCCCATCCTCTGAAGATCCCCCTTCTTAGGTATTAGACGCATAACGGATCTCCGCCAACTTGAGGGAAATTCGGTATGTCCAACCACTGCAGAATTAGAGACATCCAAAAGGTCCGGAATCAAAAGATTCCTAAAACGAACAAAGAATTCTGGAGTTAGACCATCATAACCAGGAGAAGTATGACGTCGAAGATCCTTCGTTGCGGTAAGCATATCATCGAGAGTAAGCGTTCTGTCCAGGAATTCTCTACTATCATCAGAGAAAGTAGGAACATGATGAAAGAATTCATCGTTGGACGAGAATGTTGGCAACGTCGATGCAGCATAAAGCCGCGTGTAGTAGTTGCGAATATAATTCGCAAGTTCCTCTCCGTATAGGATCTGGCCCGATTCGGCAAGAATCGAGTCTACTTCACAAGAAGCGGTACGACGTCGGGTTGTCTGGAAGAAGTACTCGGTCGGAGACTCGCCCTCTCGCAACCAGCGCGACTGGTTTCGGAGCACAAACTCCAAGCTATGCTTGTAGTTTTGTGCTGTCAGTCGTTCTTTAAGTCTCTCGTATTGTGCGAGTAACTCTGGTTGCGCGGGCAGAAGCGTACCAATCCGGGTGACTTCGGCCGTCAAACTCGATGCATGATATCTGCTCCGATTGAATCTCGTCTCGATAAATGAGCGAATCTGAAGCTTTCCAACATCCCACCAATGACTAAGGTTTGAATAAATATTCTTGTTATCACGCCATTGGTGCCAAAACTGAATGAATTCTTCGATGAACTGCTCTGAATTCAACAAGTTATTGTTGAAAATCCAGTAAGCAGTTCGCTTTTCGACCAAAGTGCTAGTTGCCACAACAAGAAGGTGATCACTTAATGAACACACTTCATGAGTGACACTAACGAAAAAGTTAAGAAGGCTAGACGAGACGTAAAGTCTGTCTATCCTCGAACCCGAAAAGCTACCCTGGACATTTCGGGAAACCCTTGTGTATGACCTAGTCGTTGGATTAAGCCAACGGTAGACATCCACAAGGTTGCTATGTCTGACTAGGTTCGATAATCGCGCGGCGTTCACCGAGTTGAATTCAACTCTAGAATGACGATCGATTGAAGAATCTAGTGTGCAGTTGAAGTCACCACCAAGGATAACCTCACCACCGAAGTTCGTAATATGCGACAGGATCGAGTCCAACACCTGTCTTGCAGTATCCTGGTCATGCGGCAGGTACACGTTTACTACCTTTAGCGTTTTGTCCCCTAAGACAAAATCCAAGGAAGATGCGAAACCTGGGAAGATGTCTGTGTATACAGGAGACATCAGTGTAAAGCTGTGGGACACAGCAATTGCCACACCGGAACCTCTACGGGGTGTTTCTGTGGCAAAGACTGTTTAACCCTTGTGTAGATTTGAATTTTGTTCTAGACGTGTAAAATTGTTTTGTGTAAAATTCGTCTCCTGTATAAGTGCAATGTCCGTATTCCATTGTCTTATGTCTTCAAAAATACTGTGTAGTCTAGTGGGTGCACTCAAGCCCCCTGCATTGATTGATGTTATTCTACACATTCAAGAAACCGCAAGAACTCAGACAATGACTGTACGACTCTAATGATGAAGAGCCCTGTCCATTTGGAGATCCTCAAGGATTCCCGAGACTTTATTGAAGAGGCGCTCGCACCTCGACACCTCATTGTACTTGGCCTTCTTTTTGGCCTCTGCCATGAGGAGTTTCAGTTGGGGCAGGATCCTGGCTGGGTCTCCAAGCTCACGCCTGAGAATGGTCAGGATCCTGTCCGAACTCTTCTTGTAGTGAAGGCTGTCGAGGAGCGAGCGCAGCTTCTCCCTCGGAACCTCCACCAAAGCAGGATCCACTTCAAAGCGGCTATTAATCGATATGGAACTTCCACACGATTCATAGCCGCTTTGGGTTGGACCAGCCGTCTCGAGAGCAGAGACAACCTCTACGTCCGAGAGAACTTCAGTGACATCCATTGGAGTCACTGAAGGTACACTCGGAGCGCAAGTTGTAGCCTCTTCCC
This sequence comes from Leptarthrus brevirostris, assembly GCA_964036015.1. NCBI lineage: Eukaryota > Metazoa > Arthropoda > Insecta > Diptera > Asilidae > Leptarthrus > Leptarthrus brevirostris. The sequence continues at coordinate 99,082,797 of OZ038371.1, read as the reverse complement.
CCGAGACCCTCCCAGCGCTCACTGCCTTCTTCGGTGGTGGCATCACCTCCTGGTCAGGCTTTCCCTTCGTCTTCCTCTTCATCCTCCTCTTTTTCTTCTTTTGGCTACCACTTGTAACCTCTTCGTCCGAAGAGTCTGCCTTTTCTTGTGTTGGAGTAGCACCGTTTATAGCCGGCGTCGGAGTTGCCTCAGGGAGTGGTTCCTCAGACACCTTAGTGACAGGCTGCTCCAAGAGAACAGGCGCAGCACCGGGCGAAGTCACTTTTTCGGAAACCTTTGCTGGCGCAAGTGCCTCCTCCACAGTGGCCTCAGCCACTTTCCTGAGCCTCTTAGGACACTCCGCAATAAAGTGCCCTGCCAGATGGCAAGCATGGCATTTCGCTTCGGTGCTTACCTCAATCCAGGTCATCGATCCAGCAACACTCCAGTAAAAGCCGTCTGGAAGCACACACCCCTGGTTTAAAGTGACGTGTGCTTCACGGCTTAAACTCAAGATGCCGCGACCGAGTCCCTCATCCCCAATTCGAAGTGGTACTGCCCGGACCTTGCCGTGGATCTTTCCGAACCTTCCTAAGAAGGCCTCAAGATCCTCAGACCTGGCCCGGAGGGGGACCCGAGAAAAGCAGACTCTCGTCGGCTTCACTGAGACCGGGTTAGGTTGGAGGTGCCTACCACCCACGTCGATGCCCTCAAGCATCAGCTTAGTGGCTGCGTCGATGGTAGTGGTATAGACCTCCACCATACCGCGGCCAACCAGTCCGAAGGAGAAAATATTTTCCAACGGGACCACCAGTGACAAGGCCTTAAGGTATGCACTTTGGGTGCACCCTCGAAGGTGCTCAAAGTGCATACCATAGCGTTCATCCTGCCACTGACAGTCAAAGAGACCTTGAAGCCCCGCGACTGTCTTAGGCCGAGACTTGCCCAAGTCAGCCGGCGGCTGACGTGGAGTTACGTAGCTTCCCTGAATTATAATGTTTGAACTTTTCTTATAGCTACCACTCACCTGCTGGGCGTAGCTAGTCCCTGCTACTACCTCTACACTGACAGGTGCTGGTACTTTAGGCACTGGCTTAGTGGGTGCAATATTTTTAGTCCCAGAAAGCTTTGGGCGAAACGTCACAGGTTGCGGTGCTGGTGCTGTTCTCGACGCTTCTTTTACTACTTCTACTAGCTTAGGTACTGGCAACAGTTTGTTTGTTGCAGCTCCCGACATAGAAGCCTTCACAGCTGTTGCTGCCGAAAGTTTGCTGGTTGCAACAGTTGTCGCAGCCGCTTTAGTAAGGGGTGCTGTAGTATCTTCAGCAAACACAGATATTTCATCTTGGATGGTTATCGCCTTCTGAAAACCTGCAGATGCTGTCGAAAACTTCTTGGGTAGCATGTCCTTCTTAGGTTTGGCCTCTTCTATTGGGCCCTTTCTAGCCTCTTCTGTGGGCTCTTTTGTTGGTGGTAATGATGGCAGGAAAGATGCAAGGTCTATTTTTTGCGGTCGATCCCTCTTTTTGCGAGTATTAGGGGGTTTTTTCTTCCCCCCAGAAGCACTATCACTACTACTGTCGCTCATTTGAGGACAGTAGTCAACGTTACTTTGATTCGTAGTTGCTTTGGGCTACTTGATTTTATTTGACAGCTCCAAAAATTAATTATTAAAAATTGGAAAAAAAATGTCAAAATATTTCTCAAAAGAGTTTGTATAAGTTAAACACACTAGGAACAAAAACGAAATGCTTTTTGTAAAAACAAAAATAACAGTCATACACGAACGTAACAAAACACAATATATCGCACGAAACTCTTAGTTTTTTATTATTATTTTTCCGGGTTTAAAGACACGTCCGTCACCTTGGCTTTGTAATAATAATAATAATAATAATGTAAGTTACATAAAAACACTCCACACACACTACAGAAAGCGGTTGTTCTTAACACTTGCCGAACGGTTCGCAAATTCCTGAACTACGGACAGGACGCTACAGACAATACATAAGGACATAACGAACGAATGACAAATCCCCGAAGTCTTGGCATTACGTAGGGGAAAACTACCGCCGCGCCGGCTAAAAGCCGAGATGACACGCGTCAAAACCGAAAAATAATAATGTTTATTTCAAATAACAGATAATTTTACAGTGTTATACTATCATAATTTTCTCTAGGTTTTCCAACAATTCAATCCCTTAAGAAAATACGTTAAATTAGCTAAATTACCTAATTTAAGCTAACAAAAAAAACAAAAAAAGGAAATTAAGTAATGTTAAAAAAAAACAAACAAAAAATCCATAGTATATATTAAAGCTATTCTTATATTTACGTTAATAACTACACTTTTCCTATACCTATATATAAGCAAATAAACAACGACAATGGCTACCGAGGCCGTCTGCCGAGATTAGCAACACACTCAAAATAAAAAAAACAGTCTTCAAAAGTATCTATATTATGTATCATATGCTTATTCAAAATACAACAGTCCTTGGGTCTTTCTGTTGGTTTTGCATTAAATCAAGAGCGAAATTATTCAATACACATTAATAATTAAATTCCTTTACTAGAAAATCTCGATATTTCCAGGCCTTTCCAGCATAAATAATCAAATCTTTAAAATTGTTTTTTCCGTTTAACACATCTATTACTTCCTTCTCAGTCAAAGTGTTTTTCCCAAATGCCCCTAAACGGATCTCTGACAGAATGGGACAAACCCCTACAAAGTGCACTGTATTTTCATCCTCGTCCAGGTTACACAACGAGCATACAGATCGACCTACATGTCTAAATGGATTGGCATTTAAACTTAAAAGTCCTCCTCTATACTTACAGATAAGGCTAATTTTGTCTAGGGAGTATTCATCTTGAAGATAAGTATTTTCCCCTAGATACTCAAGCCTAGAATATAAGTCATGTCTAAGTGATCCTCTGGCCCTCTCCACTGCTATCTGCCTGAGTCTCACACTCTCCTTTTCAACTAGGTCTTGCAGAATCTCTCTTACATCAGCACACGCCTGTTGTGTCAAACTTAATTGAAGGCTGTGTGACTCAGCCATTTCTTGCCAGTCCCCGTACCAATTCACAACCTTACGTATAGCTTTCCAGGCTAACTGATGAGGGAGTCTGTGTGGGGGATACTTATACAGCACCTCTAACATGAACTAAAAGTGGCATTTCAGCGTAAAAATATAAATGTGAGTTAAATTGAACTCTAAGTCCAACATATAATTAGGTGCATTCTGTGGTAGGTGAAATAACCTTTTGATGAAAAAACGCAACAACTTTTCAACTGACTCATGCTGCTCAAATCCCCATATCTGCGCACCGTAACAGAGAACTGACCTTGAAACGGAGTTAAATAGTGTAAATTTACTTGAATGTTTGATTTCCTTCTTCTGAATAAAGTCTTTCCAAGTTACAAACTCAACCATAACAAAACAACAAGCACCCTCTCTACAAAAAGACACAATACAAAGAAAGCAACAAGCACCCATTAAACCAAAAGAAGTAAATCAAACCACGCAACATGCACCCATTCCGCAGCAATAAAATAAAAAAAAAAAAGTATACATACAAGAAAATAACGAAACACAACAAATAACAACAAAGCACAAGCAAACTGAAATAACAATCACTCCCAAACACCGCAATGAAACGACACAGATCACTCCAAAAGGAACCACATCAGTAGAAACAAATACTGAGGGACAAAAACAACCTACAGAAAACATAACCACACTCACACCAAACAAGAAAAAAATCATAGACACAATCACAAATGCACTTACAAGTTCACCACACCTACAACAACACGAAATTAGGATAATAGAACGTGCTAACAAGATGCTGGAAACAGTCAATGCGAAGACGAGGAACACACGTACGGACCTCGTAATATCGGACGAAGAAATGATAACGGACGAACAAACCGAATAGAAACTCATTGACTCTAACTATCTTCATCCATGGAGGACATCAACATCCTCCAATGGAATATTAGAGGGGTCTACCACAATCTCCCACAACTTTGGTTGCTAGTTGCAAAGTATAGGCCTCAAACTATTTTACTACAGGAAACCAACATCCTGATAGGAGAAGAGCCTGAACGGCTGAGAGAATACATTTATATTGGGACAGTTGAGTTGAACTACTGAAGGGGACAGACGTGCCGCCGTGTCTTGCCCCCAAAAAAATAAACTTTAAATTCGGTCGCGAAAGCGCGATTTTAAGTTAAAAATATTTAAAGTGCTGGTGCCATCTTCGCCGGGGTGAGGGACTTTTATGCTCTATTTTAAAGCACAGTCTGGTGAGTCCGTTCCATTTCAATATCTTTTATTTACATCCAACATTCAATGTAGTACAATCGTGCTGTATTGAATGCGTTTAACGGGTCTCCGCTGCTGAGCATTTGGCTGCCTGTGTCGAGATCAAAGTTCAGCACAGCAGGCATAACACTGCTGCTGGCATTGTTCTCACAGAGGCGGCTTTGCTTCGCATTTGTGGATCCCGTTCGTCAGTCCTTGTGTTTGTGTACGTTTTTGTTTTGTTTTGTTTTGGGCAAATTAAGACCGGGAGTATGCAAAAATTTTTATTTAATTTTTGCAACATTCGTGGCTTGAAAAGTAACCATTTTTCGGTTTACTGCCACTTGATCGCGGAAAATCCGGCTGTTTTTGCACTAAGCGAAACCAAGGTTGTTTCCGATTCTGATATTAATCAGTATCACATCCCTGGTTATCACTTAGTGCCACTCTTCTCTCCTCAGAGGGGAATCGCGGTTTATGTTAGAAAAGATGTGCCATTCTCCCTTCTCCCTCAATTTTCTTCTACTAATCCAGAATTTAATTATGTCTGGATTAGATTTAAACTCTATCGGCACTTGTTTTTTATACCGCAGCCCGAATATGTCTGATACTGACACTGTGTGTTCCTTTGATAAGTTGTCCTCCGATATCGATAAGATTTTGGAAATATCCCCCTCTTCTGAAATCGTTCTTGCTGGCGATTTCAACGTCCACAACACACAGTGGCTCAGGCATTCTTCTACCACAAGCCCGTCTGGAAGACAAGTCGAGTTATTTAGTGAGTCTTTTAATTTACAGCAACTGGTTGAGTGTCCGACTCGTGTTCCTGATACTTTGGGGCATAACGCGCATCTTTTAGATCTATTTCTAACATCGCATCCAGAAAAATACTCGGTTTCGGTGACGTCTCCCTTGGGTAATTCGGACCATTGTCTAATCTCCGCCCAATTCTCCATCTCCTCTCTGACAACCACTAACCTAAATTCCACCAAAAGATTAGTGTGGCATTATAAAAATGCTGATTGGGCGGGACTTAATAAGTATCTCAGAGAGCTGGATTGGTCCGATTGCTTTTCTGTGAGAGACGTTAACAAATGCACCGATTATATCTTAAACATCCTTTGGTTTGGAATGCATCGCTTTATTCCTCATAGCTTCAAGAACATCAAACCAACTAACACCAATTGGTTCAATAATGACTGTTTCGCAGCCATTAAAAATAAGGAAGCAGCCTTCCAGGCATATAAATTGTGCCCTTCAGAGGAATTGAGACGTATCTATAGAGATGCGCGGAATATTTGCAATTCAGCAATTAGTCGGGCAAAGTTCAATTTCGACCAGAACATCAGACGGAAGGTTTTTTCTACCCAAAAGGGTAGTAAGGGTTTCTGGTCTCTAGTAAAAATCGTAAAGAACAATTTCACCTGTTCGTCAACACCACCACTCATTTATAATGGGAATGTTTTTACTGACTCATTGGACAAGGCCAACCTGTTTGCTGCTAATTTTGCTGCTAATTCATACTTACCACCTTCATCGCAGCCACTTCCATCTCCATCACAATGTACTAGTAGGCAAAAGACGCTACACTTTCGCACTCGGGAAGTTTTTAGAGTACTTTCAAAACTCGACGTGTCCAAAGCTACTGGCCCTGATGGTTTCTCGCCCCTTGTTTTAAAATGCTGCGCCTCTGCTTTGGCTAAACCTCTGCGCAAACTTTTTCACCTGTCATATTCAACAGGAATGTTTCCAAGTGTATGGAAACTTGCTCATGTCCAGCCGATACTTAAAAAAGGAGAGGCATGCGACCCCTCTAACTACAGACCAATTGCACTAACCTCGATCATATCTAAAGTTTTTGAATCACTCATCAACTCTCAGTTGTTGAAATATCTAGAAAACAACCATCTTATCAACGATTGCCAGTACGGTTTCCGCACTGGCCGCTCAACCGGAGACTTACTAACGGCTCTAACGGAACGTTGGAATCATTGTCTTCATAATTTTGGTGAGTCTGAAATCGTCGCTCTTGATATTTCAAATGCTTTTGATAGAGTCTAGCATGCTGCCCTTTTAGCCAAACTTCAAACATTTGGTCTGCACCCTACCCTCGTTAAATGGATAGAGAGTTTTTTGTCAGGCCGTTCAATTCGTGTAGTAATTGACGGAGTTACATCTGATTCCTACGAAATAAATGCCGGTGTACCTCAGGGTTCAGTTCTGTCACCAACCTTATTTCTTCTTTTTATTAATGATCTCTTATACCTCTCAATCCTATTCATAGTTTCGCCGACGACAGCACCCTTGATTTCGCGTACTCATTTGATTCTGTTATGAACTCACGTAGAAATGCTACAGAAGCCAATCGGGAACGCATGTTTAGATCATTAAACAACGACATTTCCAAGGTCCTTGCTTGGGGCAGAGCAAATCGTGTTACGTTTAATGCATCCAAAACCCAATGCTGTTTAATGTCCCTTAAAAAACGCCCAGTTCACCCCCAACCCATTTCAGTCGACGGAGTGAATATACCCAATTCACCCTCCCTAAACATCTTGGGTATCGAGATATCCAGCAATCTTAGCTGGACTGATCATATATTTGCAATCGCTAAAAATGCGATGAAATGTTTGGGTTTTCTACAGAGATGTAAGAAATATTTCACCCCACCTGACTTAGCGCTGATCTACAAGTCCCACATTAGGCCTAGACTTGAATATAATTCCCATATTTGGGCAGGGGCCGGACACACCGCACTGTCCGCGTTAGACAAAGTAAAGCGTAAAGCTGTTAAGCTTATTGGCGATCCCTCAATCTCTGAGGGTCTTGACTCTCTGGAGCATCGACGGAATGTCGGTTGTCTCTCACTCTTCTATCGTTATTTCCATGGCCGTTGTTCTAACGAAATTGCTAGCCTGATTCCTTGTAGACTCATGACAACGCGCGATACAAGATCAACAAGTCGCTCCCACCCCTATACTCTCCCGGTCAAATTTGGACGTACCGTCAAATTTCGGGAATCTTTTCTAAGCAGAACAACACGAATGTGGAACAGTTTACCATCTTCTGTTTTTCCCTCGTCTTATCAGCCTGAAACTTTCAAACGGGGGGTACATCGACACCTCCTTCACCCAAACTCCTAACCCATTTCCCTCATCCTTAATTCCTTTCCTGCCAAGGCTGTGCTTAAGCATCATAGGGCATCCCCTGAGCTTTGGCATCATCATATAAAAAAAAAAAAACAACCCTAGAGAAAAAAGGCATGGCGGAGCTGCCATTCTGGTGCACCACAGCATCTCCCACAGAACAATACCATTAGCAACACCACTAACGTGTTGCGCTGCCCAAATCCAAACTAACCCTCCTCTTACCATCGCCTCCATTTATCTTGAGTGCAACCGAGAGCTAACCCGAGTGGACCTAGAACGACTAACAGACCAGCTACCAGGATCTGTGATAATTGGTGGTGATTTCAACGCACACAGTCCCATGTGGGGTTGTGTGGGTTGGAAGCGGAAAGGAAGGGTCGCCTCGGACTGGCTGGGGGATGCCCCTTTGGTTCTACTCAATGACAACACCCCAACCCACCTGTCAACCTACAACACACTATCCTCAATCGACCTCTCCTTAGCATCCCCTAATATAATCCCGTTAACATCATGGGCAGTGCATAACGACATGGAGGGGAGCGATCACTTCCCTATAATCACCAAAATTAATAAAGGAACTCCAATATATAAACCCCTAAATAGGTTTAAAGAGCACGCTGCTGATTGGGACAAGTTCCGAACCTTAACGGCAAAAATTATAAAGGAAAGACCCAACCCAGATCAGCAAACGTCAACAAAGAAGCGGCTCAAATAGGGAAAACCATCAGGATGGCAGCTTCGCTAAGCATACCATCTGGTATCCCCGTCCCAAATAAACAACCCCCTTGGATGAGTTTAGAAATATTAAAACAAATAAGGGTCAAAAATAAAGCCTGGAGAAAGTTTCAAAGGCACCCTACAACGGAGAACATAATCTCCTATCGTAGGGAATCGGCAAAAACTAAGAGGTTGATAAGAACTGCAAAAACAGAATCATGGGAGAAATTTGCAAGCTCCATAGATCCTTCTATCAACCTCGCCGATGCATGGAAAAAGGTCAAATCCTTTTATGGCAACAAAACACCATACATTATATCGAACTTAGAGTTCAATGGCAGAATTCTACACGATTCCATGCAAATTGCCAACGAACTAGCGACTTCATGGTGATAGTATTCGTCGGACAGCAACCTACCTCCATCTGTCCTCTCCCAAAAATCAACATTCCAAATAAGTGACCTACCACACGCTCCAGACCCAAACAAAATATTAGCATTCCCAATCACCTTGCAGGAACTGAGCGCTACACTCAATAAATGCAAGGGCAGTGCACCCGGACATGATAAAATTTCCTACAGTGTGATTAAAAATGCTGCTTCGGATCTCCAGCAAAGAATCCTGGATCTGTATAATGATATCATGAGAATGGGAATATACCCTAGCTCGTGGAAGGTCGCTATACAGATACCACTTAGGAAAAAATCAAACAACTCAGCATATACAATCACTCCAAAGGATCTTCGTCCAATTTCATTGCAGCCCTGTATATCTAGGTTGCTAGAAAAGATACTGGGAGCAAGGCTGGGGCATCTGTTAGAGGAAGAGCTGTCTACGAGTCAGCACGGATTCAGGAGGGGACGAGGTACAACCTCCCTACTTCTGGAACTAGAGGCTGGCGCTGGACGGGCGCTGTCCCAACGCAGAGAACTCCATATCTTGTCCTTGGACCTAGAGAAAGCCTATGACAGGGTATGCAGCCACATTATCATAAAACAGCTAATAGCCTGGGGAGTTGACAGAGCATTCTGTTCACTCATCCAAAATTTCCTCAAACGCAGATCGCTAACGGGTTCCTATCTGGAACTCGTCCGTTGCAAAATTCAATACCGCAAGGGTCTCCATTATCAACTGCTCTTTACAACACATACCAACACGGCCCGACAAACATACTTGATCAACTACAGAACATACAATACTACACGTATGCCGACAACATTATTCTTTCCACGACATCCGACGAACCCAACAACATCTTCCGGCAAGCAATCTTCAAGATTAATGAATGGTGTGAAGAAACTGGTGCGCTATTACCTATAAATAAAGGGGAAGCAATAACAATAAGTAAAAAAAGAGTAGTTAATACTAGGACAATAAACATTTTAGACGCAGAAATAGCTAGACAGGACAAAATTAAGACTATGGATAGACAGGAAAAAGACTTGGAAACCTCATATAGAAGAAGTCTGCAGAAAATTAGATAGGATTAACGGGCTGGCTAAATGTATTGCAGCAAAAAGTAAGGGAGCATCAACAACTGCTATAGTAAAAATTACTAACACACTAATCACAGGGTACACAGGGTACGGGATGCTCCTATATGGGGGAGCAAGTCAGACGCAACTTAAACGAATACAGACTAAAATTAACAAAATCATACGGACAGCTACAGGACTCAGACGAACAACACCAATACCGGCGCTAGCCATAGAATCGGGTATCAACCCAATTATTGATAGAATCCTGAGCGCAAGAGTAAGTTTTGGAGCAAAGCATTTGATGATGACCAACGGACCGCACTACGACACACTGAAACTACACCTAGGCAGATTAAGGAACAGAAGTAAACAAATAAAATGTGGAATAGGCGACGCAGTCAGAATATTATTAGACCATAAGATCCCTATAACAACCCCCCCAGACCCCCCTCCTTACGTCCCCTACAGATTGCTTCTTGGAATTCAGCAAATAAACACAGACAGACATAGGACCACACGAACGTATACAGCAAGGCAACATAGAAAAATACACCTCGAAGCAAAAGACAATGACAGAGAAAGGTACCACATCTATACAGACGGATCGAAAACAAACGAACAAACAACAGCAGCAATCGTCATTACCAACACAGACATGCCGTCGGAAAACACATCGAGGCAAATAGTCCTTCCACAAAACGCCACAGTTTTCGAAGCTGAATTAATGGCAATTCTGCAAGCTATCGAAAAAATCCTGGAAAGAAATATTAAGGCCACAATATACACATCGCATCTCATTGGAAAAAAACTACACCTCCAGAATATCCAGCAGGTATGCCAAGAAGAGACTGTGTGAAAATGATGAGGATACGAACAGGGCATACAGGGTTAACACACAGCCACCTGTTCACCCGAACACCACCACCAGGATGTATCACATGCCAACGACAACTGACTATAAAACATATCCTAACAGAATGCACAATTACAAGAGGCAATCTGCAGGGGAATATCCCTCCCTTAGACCAGCTCCTTCTCCCAAAGAACCTTGAATTAGTTAAAAGAATTTTTAAGGATTTGGACTATATGAAATTTATTTAAGCACTGAATTAGAATTTATAGATTTTAAAATAAACTGAAATAACATATTATTTATTTAGAAAGGTTAGAAAAAAGGAAAAATCGAAACAAATATATAAACAAATAAATTAAAGATATGTAAAATAATTATTAAAAACAGTATATCGGATGGTTATAATGAGCTAATTGTAAAAATATTAAAATCTTTAATAAGAATAAGGAAAAAAGAACCAAAGAATATTAGAAGTAAATTAAGTGGAAAATATATATATGTGTATAAAAGGACATAAATTCAAAGCTTAAATTAAAATGAATTAAATGTAATAATATTAAAATTTTTATAAATATATACATAGATAAGATGTCGTCGAAAAAGTTTTGAAATAAATAGCGAATATAAAATAAATATTATAAAGATGTTGAACCAAAAAGTTAAAAAAGAAAAATATTAAAACTGATATAAATAAGGAAATAAAATAGGAATTAGAAACAGGAATATAAATAATAAATATAATTGTTATTGCCTTTACAATTAGCTAGCAAGCATAGTAATAGTAGCGCTCTATGGACCCGTATCCACAGCGCTATAATTAAGTTACCTTTGTACCTAGGGTTATAAGGTAATAAATTATTTGAATTTGAATCTAATATGTATATCTAGTTATTTGGGTTATGAAGTTGGATCCAAGTATTTTCGGATCGAGCTGGTTCTAAAGTGCAGTTTTCTGGTATGATGCTATTATGGTTCAGGATTCCAAGTTCACATGTTGCTCCGCCAACTGTTTTATAAAACACTGTGTTTTTTGCTATAGATGAATGTTCCTTTAGCATTTGTTGTACATCGTGAGATTTCGTCTTCTGCCATTTGATAGTAATAGTCCCGGAGAAGACTGACTGCAAGAAAGCTTGTATCTATATTTAGTTGAACGAATTTATTTTTAATTTTAATTGAAATTGGTACAATTTTAAATATTTGAAATATTTCCTTGTTTAACAGTGGCAGATAAATGTCGAAAAGCACATAATCTTCTGTAATTCTTGTTTGGATTGTGATAAGACTATATAATTGTAATAGGTCTGCTTGGTCTGATCCTCCAGGTATGGTTAGAGTCGAAGGTATAGTCTCTCTTTTAAGTGAGAGTTCTCTTCGGAGTTGTTCAGGAGTAAGCAGTAATGGATTTATCTTTCCGTAGTGAGTATCCGTAATAACTTCAATCACGGCCGACTGTACCTGTTGATACCCAATCATGATTAATGTTGAGTGTATAGAAAGCGTGTTGAAGATCTGGAAAACGTCTTGATCTTTTGTGGTTTCGTCTATTGATTTTGCCACCTGCTGGAGTTTAATGAGAGCGTTATTCATGATAGTGATTTGTTTATATGCGAAGTGTAAGTTCGTGTACATGCGGGATCCCGCATTCTTATCAGGGAACAGACCTAATGACTTGAAATTTTTAGGTTCGGCGTGCAGCAATTAATGCAAAAGGTGGCGCTGGGTTACTTAAAGTGCAGGTTATTTTAATTCTGCAATTTCGGGGAATTTTACATCTTTCTTACACCAGAGCATCGATTTTGCTGCGGGAGGTTATGTTTATTAGCGACCATAACAAGTATGGATTTATTAATGATGTAAGGGGTTCTCCAATTAAAAAGTGTCCAGGTGAGAGTGCTTGGAGATCATTAGGGTCACTTGAAAGTGGAGTAAGTGGGCGCGAATTTAAAACTGCTTCTATCTCGATGATAGCTGTGTTTAACTCTTGGTATGTAAGGAAAGCACTCCAAAGTGTTCGTCGTAGGTGATGTTTAGCTGATTTTACAGCCGCTTCCCAGAGGCCTCCAAAATGTGGTGTTCTGGCAGGGATGAAACACCACTAAATGCATTCTGTTGCACATTGCTGTATTAACTCATTTTGTAATTCCTTTTTGAAGAATATATCTTGAATTTCTCTAAGTTCATTTTTTGCACCAACGAAGTTAGTAGCGTTGTCGCAGAATATTTTTGCGGCTTTCGTACTAAAGCATACAAATACAGCAATGTAAGCTTTGGTTGGCCTCTTACCGCGTATTTTGTAGTGTATTTGGAAAGGTCCACAAAAATCGACACCAACATTTGTGAATGGCTGCACTCTTTCAGGAGGTAGGTTTCCCATGAGTTGAGAAATAAACCTTGGTCGAATGCGTGCACATCGAACACATTGACGGACAATTGATTGCGTTAACTTTTTTCCGTTTATGGGCCAATATTGTTGTCGTATGATAGCCAGCAGTGACTGTAGTCCTGCGTGCAAATACCGCTCTTGTAGATGGGTTATGAGTAGTTTCACATATTCATGACTTTGTGGTAATAGGACTGGATGTCTGTCATCAAAAGATAAGTTAGAATCTCGCAATCTTCCACCTAGTCGAATAAGTCCAGTATTGTCTAGAAATGGCCTTAAATTAAATAAATTAAATTACTTGCTGAGGTTACTGGTCGTCCACTTGGAAGTTGATTAAGTTTGGTGAAAAATGATGTTCTTTGGATTTCTCTTAGTATAAAATTGAGTGCGTCTTGTAAATCTGTGACTTGCAACGCCTTGCCATAGATTCGTTTCTCTTCTGGTTTTTTTTCTATGGGCAAACCGGAAAATATAACCCACAATTTTTTGCAACGTTAAAAATGAATTCCGGTGATTGATGCCATTTAGTATGCTTGTATTATTATTAGTAGTAGTTAATATTGTTTTAATATTCCGGAGCTCTTCTGTGACACTAACTTCTTCCTGAGGTTCTCTTGGCCACTGGGAGGGATGCATTCGTAAGAAATCTGGTCCTTCAAACCAATATTTTGAGGATTTTCTCTTAGGTGTTATATCTCTAGAAAGGAGATCCGCAGGGTTATGTTTTGTAGGGACGTGCTTCCATTGATTTTTGTGTGTGTGTTCTTGTATGAAAGAGACTCGGTTTGCGACAAATGTGAAGAACTCTGCGCTGATCCAGCTAAGGATTATGGTTGAGTCTCTCCAAAGGTTTATGGTGTCAATAGGAATATGCAGGGTCTCCTTTAGACGATTAACTAATTTCACCATTAAATGAGCTGCTGCTAGTTCGATTTTGCACACAACAACTTTAAAGTTACCTGATTTTTTATATCTGTAGATCGCAGGTAAATTGCTGTGCATTATGCCTTTTCACTGGCATCTGAAAATCTTCTTAAGTCATTAGATAGCACATGTCTCGAAATCTGTAAATTTTTTAAGTATTTGAGGTCGTCTCGAAAAGCTATCCATTCGGTATGAAGTTCTTCTGGCATTGCTTCATCCCAGTCTAGTTTGAGTTGCCAAAGCCTTTGCATAAAGATTTTACCCCATGTAACTACTGGATTCACGAGTCCTAAAGGGTCGTATATATGTGCGATATCACCTAGAATAGATCGTTTAGTGATACGTTTAATACTTGTTAAACTAATTTTTATTGAGAATTTGTCTGAAATCGGTGCCCAAATTAAACCAAGAGTTTCTACCTGATCTTCATCACTATCACCAATGTGGATCATAGTCTCTATTTCTTCTTTTGGTATTGATTCCAAAATATTTATATTATTTGCACTCCATTTTCGTAAGGGAAAATTAGCTTTCATTAATAGCTCCTTTAATTCGGCTTGAAGTTTAATAACGTCACTTAAGTAATCGGATCCCGTCATTACATCATCGACATAAAAATCGTTTTTTAGAACTTGGGATGCTTTAGGATACGTATCTTGTTCTTCTTCAGCTATTCGATGTAGACATTTTATAGCCAAATAGGGGGCTGACGTAGTCCCAAGAATCGCCTGATTGCAATATCTTTAGAATTTCCTAAACTACTTGGATTGGTAGTGAATGGAAGTCTGACGCTGAAACGTCCGTCTTGATTTCTGAATGTATACTTATCGAAATGATTCTCTCAATCCCGTTCACTTTGTGTTAATTGCTCTTTAGTTGATTCACACTCCTCTAAAGCTCAAAATTTTGCTAGTTGTGTTTCAAGAGATCTTGATGCAATACCATATAGTTGAGAAGAACTGTTACCTGCGTGATCTACCTTCCCAAGAACAATCCAACCAAATACTTTTTTGCACAAAGAACATGGGGCAGTATTTTTTGTAGTGAGGAAAGCTGATGGTTTCTCGGGTCCCTTTCTTTGTTAATGTATTTCTCTTTTCTCTCTCCTAAAGTTTCCAAAAGTTGGAACCTTGATTGGAGGAACTGCAAAAAAGAGTTCAAATCAGGCACTTCGCGAGGAGATTCGAGATTTTGCTGAAATAATCGATAAGTTTCTCTATCTACCATTTGCAGTAAAATATGTAAGATTAAGGCATCCCAATTGGATATATCCAGTCCCTGGTTTTTAATTCCAAGTAATGCCTCGTTTACCGTATCATGAAGTCGTTTTAATGCATTTGTTGATTCCCCGACAATAGTGGGAAGTGAAAGTATGTTGTTTAGCAGTGCTGAAACAATTAGTCTTTTATTTTCGTACCTGTTTTTAAGAAGGTCCCATGTTGTTTTGTAATTCGCTTCGGATACCTATAGGTGTTGTATGAGACGACTCGGTTCTCCGGATAAGTTGGATTTTAAGTAGAACATCTTTTGTAAGTCATACATGGGTTGCAAATGAATTAAATTCCAGAATAGGTAGTGGAATTGTGTCCATTTCGAATAATCACCTGTAAATGTTGCGATCGTTATTTTAGGGAGTCTTACCATTGATTGAGGTCTGCTCGTATGATTTATTGGTTGAATATTGTTTGATGTAGAGTGATTATTCAAGTCTAATATTTTAATCGCCATGGATTGATAGCTGGACTCTAACTGCAAGTATTTGCTTTCATCATATAGTGTCTTTTCTTCTTCTGCTACTATTTCGTGATGATTGGTACTGATGGTTTTGGCCAAATGTTGCTGGTAAAATGCTGCAGACTGAGAGGAGTTAAGAGCTGTTTCAAGTGTTGTAAGACCCCGTTGTAAAGATGACATAAGTGCTTCTTGTGTCCGTATTTTCCTGTGAACGTCATTAACAGTTTCAGATTGAGAATAATTACCTGAAGCTTGTGCTGTGTTATCCCCACTTGTCGGATTGCTTTCCAACAATTGAATCCCATGCATGAGTTCCGCCTTAAAGTCTTCATAAATTGATTTTACATCATTTATTTATTTATTTATTTACAAATTCGCCAAATACTGACTACTACAATTTAACGAAATCTAAACAGTAAATATAACGTAAAATGAAATATCAAAATAAATTACAGAATCAAAGTGATTAACTATTAAGATTCATCAAATACTGACTACTACAAAAAATAAAATAAATAACAATATACCACACAGGACTAGCATACTCCAAAACAGGTCTCACGAACGTAAAATAAAGGAGTTTAGTTATATATGGGTCATCAAACTTCTTAGACCGTCGCTTGACGAAGCCCAGAGCAGAATTAGCTTTGTTTACAATAGTGTTGATATCGTCGTCAAATGAAAAGGTCGTATTTAGCACTACCCCTAAATCTTTGGTCTTGTCAATTCTGTTCAGAGAGCCACCGTCTAAGGTGTAGTTAAAGTGCACTGGATTCCTTGATCGAGAGAGTGACATAGTAGTGCACTTGCTAATATTTAGGGGAAGGAAGTTTATAGAACACCAATTATGAAAGGCGTCTATGTCCGAGTTTAATAGTGCACAGTCATTCGCACTTGAAATAACGCGGAAAATTTTGGCGTCATCAGAGTAACATAGAATTCTGGAATTAGGAAGAATTAAGGATACATCATTGATGTAAATGATAAAAAGCAATGGTCCTAGATGACTTCCTTGAGGAACACCGGAGGTAACATAAATATCGTTCGAAAGTGAACCTCGAAATAGCACACGTTGCGTGCGATCAGACATATAGGAACGAATCCAATTAATAAAAATTGATGGAAACCCTAGAAAAGACAACTTACGAACAAGAACACTATGGTTAAATCTGTCAAAAGCCTTGCTAAAATCAGTAAAAATGCAGTCGACCTGCTTGCCAGCTTCAATGGCAGAAATACAGCTATTAGAGAATTCTAGAAAGTTAGTCGCAGCAGATCTACCCTTCATGAAGCCATGCTGAAAGGAACCTAGAAAAGGTTTGCATTGGAAGTTAAGAACATTGCATACCAGAGTCTCAAACATTTTACCGATACAACATAAATTGGCAATGGGGCGGTAGTTTGATATGTCCGTTTTACTTCCTTTCTTATATAGGGGAATGATGACAGATGCTTTCCAAGATTTCGGAAAAACACCACAACAAATAGATAAGTTAAATAAGTGACAAAGTATAGAAACCAGGGACAAGCGACAGTTTTTTACAAAGCAAGCAGGGATACCATCAGGACCGCATGAGGAACCATCAGCCAAACCAGAAATATGCTTTAGCACAGCATCCTCGTCAAACACAAGGTCTTTGGTTTCAAGAGTAGTAGGAGCAAACCTCGTCAAAAACAACCTCAGCCTCAAGATGGTTCGAGGCTTGTAGGGCTACATGCCACCCCATCCTTTGACTGAGTCTTACCCGTGGATTTCAGCTCAGTCCCTATTAAACTCGGGCAGTTGTCCGAAACTAAAAAAAAAAAAACTTAAAAAAAACTTAAATGGAAATACGAGGACTCTGTGGACACCAAAATAGAACTGCAAGCACTATATAAAAAAAGGACCCAAATTGGTAGCGGATGGAAACAAGCCTCATATCCGACCCCAAGTGTTTTTATAGCTTTATTAATTCTAAGAAATCCAATGGTTACCCCTCCACCCTAAAGCTCGAGAATGCCTCTTCATCTGATCCTCAGGTTATCGCCAACCTCTTTGCACACTTCTTCAGTAAATCTTTCAGCGACAATTCGCTCCAACCTGACCTTAGCTACTTTTCATTCTTGGACAAATGCACTCAAACGTCGTTTACATCTTTCGACCCTGACCCCGAACAAATCGCCGCCAGTATTAACGGGCTTGAGGATGACTTTCACCCCGGTCCTGACGGCATTCCGGCCACCGTTCTGAAAAAGTGTGCCATGCATCTAGTTCAACCCCTTACTTTGCTTTTCCGCCTCTCGGTCACTCAAGGGGTTTTCCCTCAATTATGGAAAAACTCTTATTTTATTCCCATATTCAAAAAAGGCTGCAAGAACGATGTATCCAACTACAGACCCATTGCTAAATTATCATCCATACCTAAACTGTTCGAAAAATTGGTCTATGATTCCATGTTCTTCCACTGTAAGTCTATTTTCTCCCTCTCCCAGCATGGCTTCCTCAAAGCAAGATCTACAACCGCCAACCTTACCGAATTCGTCTCCAAAACACCATGTGCCCTGGAAAACGGTAAAGATGTTGATGTTATCGCCACCGATTTTAGTAAAGCCTTTGACAAGATCTCCCATAGCGTTATCCTGTTTGACTTGATCGCCTAGGCTCCCCCCCCCCCCTACAAGTCCTACAATCCTTCGCCAGTGGTCCCCCCCTCTGCAGCATGACCCCGACAATATTGTCCGGGGTTATGCTGCCTGTCTCCGCCTCTAGTTCAACCCTCTCCACCCTCCAACGGACACATTCAAAGAATGTGTGGAGGGCGGAGTCCGATGGGGAGCCGCAGTGTAGATAGCACGGGCTCGACACCTTCCCTATACGGTGAAGGAAGGCCCGGAAATGCCCGTGCCCCGTCAGCATTTGGGTGAGGTAGTAGTCCACCTCACCATGCTGACGGTTTAGCCAAGTGTCCAGCTGAGGAATCACTCGGGCTGTCCACCGGCCCCGCGGCTCTCTTCTTGCCAGGACGCCATGGTCCTGGCCCGGGCTACTTTCGCGGCCTCTCCTCCCATTACGGGTTTCTCCCCGGCTAAAAGGTCAATGGGTATGACCCCCGCGACCACTAGCACCGCCTGTTTCGAGACCGTGCGGTAGGAGCTCACAATGCGGAGCGCCGCACGGCGTTGTACCGCAAGTATACGTTTGCGGTACCTTTCTCATCGCATTGCGTCGGCCCAGACTTCTGCTCCGTAGAGCATTATGGACTCGACGGTGTGAAGCAACAGGCGCTTCTTGCTGGGTCTGGGTCATCCAATGTTGGCCATGACCCTGCTCAACGCCGCCGTCACCGCAGCCGCCTTGTCAGCCCGGCCCTTAATCTCAGTCCAGCCTACAATCGAGGCTCACCCCCAGGTATTTGATAGCGGGCCGCGTCTGAACCGACATGTCTCCTACCCGCATTCCGATCAACAGCGGAATGCGCTTCTTCGTAAGAAGGACGATCTCGGTCTTGGCAAGCGCTAACTCCAGCCCATGGTCGCGTAGCCAGGCTTACCCGGCGCATTACCTGGTTGAGTCTCATTTGTGCCGCCGCGACATCTCTGGCGGTAATAACCGCCGCGAAGTTGTCAGCGTACCCAACCAGGAAAAACCCTTCAGACATCTCCATACGAAGGGTCCCGTCATACGTATAATTCATATGTCGAGGCCCAGTATGGAGACCTGGGCCGTTTCAAAGGTGAGGGTGCGATCCTTCAGGTAGTCCCTCATCGTCTGTAGAAGATACCGAGGGACCCTGAAATCACGCTCTAGCGCACCAAGCGCATCCCTCCACCTTACCGAGTTGATGTCATTGCGCACATCCAAGGTGACCAGCAGGCACACCGGGCGAAAATAATAATTTCCGCATTCGGTGGCCCGGGCCTCGTCGACTACCTCCTGGATGGCATGAACCGTCGACCTCCCTTTCCGAAAGCCATAGTGCCTCTCGGAAAGGTCTCCAGCACCCTCAATGGCTGCTTGGAGGCCAGGCTTCAGGAGCTTCTGCAGGAGCTTGCCCGCTGTATCGAGCATACACCGCGGTCTGTACGACCCGGGGAACCCTACTGGCCCCTTGCCCTTGCTGACGAGCACCAGCCTAGCAGTTTTCCAACGGGAGGGAAAAACTCCCGCCTTCAGACAGGCATTGTACATGTTTAACAAGAGCTCTGGATGGCTCGCCGACAATGCCTTCAACACCTCTGCCGGTAGCTTCTCGGGCCCTGGCTGGTGCCTTTTTATTCTGATGGCTTTGCGAGGCCCTCTTAAGTTCCTCTAATGTGAAAAGAGGAACGTCGAGTTCTTTGCGGACCACGTGATTAGGCTCGAGCGGATGGGTGGGGAAAAGGGTGTGCACAATGGATCGGACCGTCCCCGCCTGAAGGGGAGCGCTCGGTGAGAACGCCCCTAATTTGCGGAAGACGATCCTATACCCAAGTCCCCAGGGATTTTCGTTAAGGTCCTCCCCCAACCACTGCCAGCATCGGCGCTTACTCCCCCGGATGGCCCTCCGGAGGCTCTTCCACGCCGTCTTCTATTCGGCAGTTCTACGGGCTGCGTTGGGATCGCGTTGGTCAGCTCTTTGAGCCAGCCCTCTGAGATGGAGGCATACACGCCTCAGTTCCGCGATTTCGTCCGTCCACCAGTACACAGGGCGGCGCCCCTCCCTGTGCCCTCTTTTCCAACCTCCAAATGGTTAAAGATGAATCAATCGATTGTGATTAAATGGTATATTAAAGGGATATAAAATTCATCAGCACGATATACAAAAGGTTTGTTTATTGACATAGTTACTTGAGAAAAGAAAAAAAACTTACATCTAAACTGCACATCAAATACTTAAATCTAAATTTAAATATCAGTTCGCTCACAGTATTCATACGGTGCGCACGCTTTCTATAATCGTCCTCATTAAGTATCGTGAACATAGTAGAAATCGTGAAAAACCAACTCAAACGGCTACTTAGTGATTGGTCCTCTCCTTCCGAGGATTCCACAGATAACGGCCAAGGCAGCTGTAAAATTCGCAACGCGTTAAAAAAACGTGCAGTTTTCTACGAAAAAGTTAAAACAAACAATCTCTCTACCAACATGAGTCAAAGTTCCAACGCAAATCGTTTCGCCTTGCTGGGGGAAGACGATGGTGATGAGTCAGCTAATCCTGGTGCTCCACGTACAGAGGAAACACAAATGTTACGCATTCCGCCGATTGTTGTGAGAAAGAAACCGTTTACTGTTATAAAATCACTTCTCTCTAAGTTAGACATTGACAACTACAATATTAAACACATGTCTATTGGTGTTAAAGTGTACGTGTTCAGTGAAGACAACCATAAAAAATTTATCAGCTCGCTCGATAGCACAAACTACGAATACTTTTCATACACTATCAAAAGCATAAAACCAACACAAATCGTATTAACTGGACTATATGAAATGTCAATTGTAGAACTCTTTGATGAGCTAAAAAGAAATAATATTCATTCTTCAGATATCAAGATCATAAAGCTGAAACAAAAAAAAAGGTTTGAAACACAAACAAATTATCTCCTCTTCTTCAATAAAGGAACCGTTAAAATGTCGGAGTTAAGGCAATGTAGAACGCTCTTCCAAACAATTGTTCACTGGAGCTTCTGGCGTTAGCGAATAGCTGGGATTACCCAGTGCTACCGATGCCAGATGTTTGGTCATGGTGAGCTAAACTGCCAGCTCCCTCCGAGGTGTCACACTTGCAGCGGAAGTCATCTTTCCACTGAGTTTTTTTATTTCGTAGGAATCAGATGTAACTCCGTCAATTACTACACGGATTGAACGGCCTGACAAAAAGCTCTCTATTCATTTAACGAGGGTAGGGTGCAGACCAAATGTTTGAAGTTTGGCTAAAAGGGCAGCATGCCAGACTCTATCAAAAGCCTTTGAAATATCAAGAGCGACAATTTCGGACTCACCGAAATTATGGAGACAATGATTCCAACGTTCCGTTAGAGCCGTTAGTAAATCTCCGGTTGAGCGGCCAGCGCGGAAACCGTACTGGTAATCGTTGATAAGATGGTTATTTTCTAGATATTTCAACAACTGAGAGTTGATGATGATTCAAAAACTTTGGATATGATCGAGGTTAGTGCAATTGGTCTGTAGTTAGAGGGGTCGCATGCCTCTCCTTTTTTAAGTATCGGCTGGACATGAGCAAGTTTCCATACACTTGGAAATATTCTTGTTGAAACAAGGGGCGAGAAACTTCGAGTTTCGAAAGTACTCTAAAAACTTCCCGAGTGCGAAAGTGCAACGGCTTTTGCCTTCTAGTGCACTGTGATGGAGATGGAAGTGGCTGCGATAAAGGTGGCAAGTACGAGTTAGCAGCAAAATTAGCAGCAAACAGGTTGGCCTGGCCTTGTCCAATGAGTCAGTAAAAACATTCCCATTATAAATGAGTGGTGGTGTTGACGAACAGGTGAAATTGTTCTTTACGGTTTTTACTAGAGACCAGAATCCCTTACTACCCTTTTGAGTAGAAAATACCTTCCGTCTGATGCTCTGGTCGAAATTGAACTTAGCCCGGCTAATTGCTGAATTGCAAATTTTCCGCGCATCTCTATAGATACGTCTCAATTCCTCTGAAGGGCACAATTTATATGCCTGGAAGGCTGCTTCCTTCTTTTTAATGGCTGCGAAACAGTCATTATTGAACCAATTGGTGTTAATTGGTTTGATGTTCTTGAAACTATGAGGAATAAAGCGATGCATTCCAAACCATAGGATGTTCAAGATATAATCGGTGCTTCTGTTATTGTCCTTCATAGAAAAGCAATCAGACCAATCCAGCTCTCTGAGATATTTATTAAGTCCCGCCCAATCAGCATTTTTATAATGCCACACTAATCTTTTGGTGGAATTTAGGTTAGCGGTTGTTAGAGAGGAGATGGAGAATTGGGCGGAGATTAGACAATGGTCCGAATTACCCAAGGGAGACGTCACCGAAACCGAGTATTTTTCTGGATGCGATGTTAGAAATAGATCTAAAAGATGCGCGTTATGCCCCAAAGTATCAGGAACACGAGTCGGACACTCAACCAGTTGCTGTAAATTAAAAGACTCACTAAATAACTCGACTTGTCTTCCAGACGGGCTTGTGGTAGAAGAATGCCTGAGCCACTGTGTGTTGTGGACATTGAAATCTCCAGCAAGAACGATTTCAGAAGAGTGGGATAATTCCAAAATCTTATCGATATCGGAAGACAGTTTATCGAAGGAGCACACAGTGTCGGTGTCAGACATATTCGGGCTGCGGTATAAAAAGCAGAAGTGAATAATGTGCCGATAGAGTTTAAATCTAATCCAGACATAATTAAATTCTGGATTAGTGGAAGAGAATTGAGGGAGATGGGAGAATGGCACATCATTTCTAATATAAACCGCGATTCCCCTCTGAGGAGAGAAGAGCGGTACTAAGTGACAATCAGGAATGTGATACTGATTAATATCAGAATCGGAAACAACCTTGGTTTCGCTTAGTGCAAAAACTGCCGGATTTTCCGCGATCAAGTGGCAGTAAACCGAAAAATGGTTACTTTTCAAGCCACGAATGTTGCAAAAATTAAATAAAAATGTTTGCATAGTCCCGGTCTTAATTTGCCCAAAACAAAACAAAACGAAAACGTACACAAACACAAGGACTGACGAACGGGTTCCACAGATGCAAAGCAAAGCCGCCTCTGTGAACACAAAGCCAGCAGCAGTGTTATGCCTGCTGTGCTGAACTTTGATCTCAACGAAGGCAGCCAAATGCTCAGTAGTGGAGACCGGTTACACGCATTCAATGAAGCACGATTGTACTACATTGAATGTTGGATGTAAGGAAATATAAATAAATAGGAACGGACTCACCAGACTGTGCTTTCAAATAGAGAATAAAAGGCCTTCCCTTCGGCAAGATGGTTCGCTTTCGCAACCGCTTTAAAAAAATTTTGGGGAGCAAGACACGGCGGCACGTCCGTCCCCGTCAGTAGTTCAGTGTACTTCTACGAACATTATTAAATGCACAAATTTTGGCTCCAACCATAAGGCATCCGACCTAAAGTGCCCCACAAGGAAGGAGTACTTGGATATAAAAATCAAGACATCAAGAAAGCCATTAAAAATTTATCCAGGCAACCATTCCCTAACGTAAACTCATCGAGGAACTTTAATATGCATTCAACCAACTGTCCGCCTCTACTAGGTTCCCAAGAAAATGCGCATGATGCTAGAAACAAAAAAAATTAGTCAACCAGTGTCAAATATTTCAAGCTACTCAACTGTACTCACTCATGGATCAAGACACCAGAACACTTCAGAACACCTTTTTTCCCACGAAGAACTTATGCAAATTACAAAAGAACTTATGGATAATCTAATCTTAATCTTATGGAACTCTCAAAGCGTAGTAGGTAAACACTTAAATCTTTTTAATTACATCGAAGTAAATGATATTGATGTAGTCTTACTTAGCGAAACATGGCTTAAACCCAATATTAACATTAAAAATCAAAACTATAATGTATTTAGACTAGATAGATTACATTGCAGAGGAGGTGGTGTTTCCATTATAATTAACAAATCAATACAACATACTTTTTGTCCGTTTATCGATTTACAGGTCATTGAAGCTTTGTCGTTGCAGGTCAACTTAAATAAAAAAAAAAGTATTACTCTCATCGCTGCCTACTTCCCTGGTGGTGTATACGACTCTGTTAAATCTGCTAAATTCAAAGCTGACCTGGGTAAGCTGTTGAGAACAAATGTTGATTTTCTAATTGGTGGTGACTTTAACTCACGGCATAATTACTGGGGCTGTAATAGGAAGAACAAGTGGGGTGAAATATTATATTCCCACATGTTAACTGGACATTTTTCTTTGCTGTTCCCTCCTGATCCATCATATTTACCTAATGCCAGAAGATGTAGGCCTTCAGTACTTGACATTATTCTTACAAACAGTGCCATGCTCTATAGCCAACCCTTGTGCTCCGATGCTCTTTCCTCCGATCATCGTCCGGTCCTTTTCAGCTTAAACTGTTAACCAAACAACAACAGCTTAACTGTTGACATCAAAAATATAAATAATCCCTTTGCAGTATTATAAAAGACGCGTTCGACTTAGTTGCGCCTAAAATACGCATTACTCCTAACAGACCCAAACAAATTTCTGCAGAACTTAAATCTTTAATCAGTGAAAGAAAAATTGTCCGCAGGCAATGGCAACGAAGTCGTCTTCTCCTTCACAAAGCCAGACTCAGCTTCCTAAATAGTATTATTAAGGAAAAACTTGAAGATTACAGAAATAATCAATTTAGTAATACACTCAGAACACTAGACAAAGGGTCACAGAAATTCTGGAACTTAACTAAAGTTTTCAAAAAAAAAACACTTTAGTGTACCTAGCCTAAAAGTTAACAACTCGATCGCTTTAACTGGAAGTGAAAAAGCATACGAACTTGGTAATCATTTCAGCAATGTCCACTAAACAACTACGCTCATATCCAATTCTGAAACAGAATCTTTAGTAACAAATGCACTCAACAATCTAATATCCACATCTATCGAGAGTGATTTCAGAGCTATAAAACCAAAAGAGATAAAAGCTATTATCCAGTGTCGACGGCATCAGTACCAATCAATTAAAATATCTTCCTGAAATAGGCATTAAAATACTTACCAAGATATTCAACGCCTATCTTAAACTATCTTATTTCCCAAAACCTTGGAATGGACAAATCCACAGCCGCAGTTGTTTTAGATATAGAAAAAGCTTTCGATTGCGTTTGGCATGACAGTTTAAATCCAACGTACCATTTGGCTTCGATTTGTTTATAAGTGGTAAATCCTTCTGACCAATGAATTTTATAAATCGGTGACACAATTCAGTAATGAAAATAATTATTGATATAATAAATTTATTTGTACACAATGAAACTAAGTGCTTAAAGCCTGTTTTGAATGTTTAACAGAGCTCAATTCAAATGATCTTCCAGTGTTTTTGACTGTACTCGATTTGATTGGTTTCATAATTAAGAAATAATTGACTTGAGTTTCCTTTACGTCGAAATAAATGAAATACATAATAAGTGGATAATAAAAATAGGAAAAACTGCTTAAAACTACATATAACGATACTAAGATTTACGATTCTTTGTTTTATCATTTCCAATATGTTTGTTGTAAAGATAATCCTTTTCCAAAAAAAAAACACGGAATTATTTTACAAAATAATTCCTGCCATAAATAGTATTGACCCTCTCTTCCCCTTTATCATTTTAACTTATACCAAAATTTCTTAGTTTTATAACAGCTTATTCTTTAAAATAGAAAAGAGTGTTTTTCGGTTATTGTAATTTTACTGATGAAACAATCACAAATTCTTTATTTATTTCGTTCGAAAGGTTTTATATACTGTAATTAATTTGATGTATATTTTCTATATAATATGAAGGTGAGGTATAGGGGAGTTGGAGAAATAGATACCAATTAAGAAAATCCCTGGCTATTGCATTTGTTTCTGTTCTATTGTAAGATGTGTATGTATGATATATATACATATTATAATATGAGATCGTTCTATTACATTATGTGAGAGAATATGTGTAGAAAATTTGTGTATGATTTATGTATGTTTAATCTATTGCATTTACTATTGCAATTATATATAAATGTACCAGCTTTAAAGATTTTTCTGTGATATAATTAGATGGAGAGTTGGGTACAACAATAAATTTTTATTATGCTCATGCTTACTGTCGTTTAATATTTTTTGTGTTATTTATTATCTGTTAAATTAGTTATTAAGATACATAACAAGTATTTACATAAACTTTGAAACTTAAATTTCAAAAAAATTGGTACTTATCCGAATGTCTTTTTGCCAAAGTAGTTCCCACACAATTCCCCTCACTTCTCGTTTGCTTTCCTTCTTCACTTCACTTTTTTCTAAAAACAAACCACGTTCTCTTTTTCGTTCAAATTTCTGTTTTTCGTCCCACTTGATCCAGACACACTTTTTCCACTTCTCGACTACTAGCTAAATCACAGCCTTCTGCTCATCTCGAATCATTTCCGGCTTCTCTCGTTCCCACCAATATGGCGTGGGTAGCCGGCAGTTATCAGTTTACATTTTATATTAGATTTGTGTATAAAAAGATTTTAAATTTAATTTCTGAAATGCTGTTCGTATTTAACTGTGCATACTGGTTTAGCTGTTGTATTCAGGTTAAATCCTAAGTTCTGACTCTGCCAAAGTCTTATTAGTACGTAGTAATAACTCCCGTATAAGTAGAGTGTTGGATGCTAGGGAGATAAAGAGAGAAAGGAATTGAAAAATTGTGAAATTGGTTCTATGGAGGACATATCAGAACGTCGTGTCATCCTGTCAGTAGTTAAGAGCAAGTCTTTGAAAATAGTTCAATTAGTGATTAATTAGTAGGAAAGAATTCTATCGAAATAATTACTTACTTACGCACTTACACCTAATTGGTAGATGGGGCATTTCACGCGAAGCGGACAACCAACAATTTTGAAGAAGTTATGTATGACCTGTTTCAAAGGCAATTAATCATATTAAGAAACTTATATAAAAATAATTAAAATAGTGATTCTTATAGGAAATTGCATGCTCTTCACAGTCGTGGTATCGAATTCGAAATTGGATGTTTTTTTCATGTAAAAAACCAAAATTAATATTTAAAATTAAATTTTGACAAACTTCGACATGTTTAATTTTTTTTTTAAATAGCTCAAAAAATAACTTAAAATGTATAGTAAATGCCTGTTCAGTTTCATAATGTGATCTGCATTCGAACACAGTGCAGCGCGTTGTCGGCGTTTGGCTAGTGCGATAGTTTTGTATGGAAACATGAAAAAATTTAAGTTTAAATTCTCTATCTCCGATACGAATGCAGATCACGTTCTAAAATTTTACACATATTATTTATGAACTATAAGCTACATTTTGAGATAAAAACAAAAATTTTTAAACATGTCGAAGTTAAGTAAAATCCGATTTGATATGTTTACTTCCGGTTTTATATACGAAAAAAAGTTTTTTTTCAACTCTGTAATAACAGCCAAGAAAAGCATTTATTTGTCTTTAAAATAACACTATTTACTTTTTTTCTATCACTTTGAATAATAGCAAATTTTTTTTCAAAAAACCCGCTCTTCAAATTTTGTCAAATCTTTAAAGGCTTAGAAAAGGGCAACTAGGCTTCATAGAAAAAAAATAAAAAGGCACATTCATTCAGGACATATAGAAGTACAATTAAGCCAAATATGAACAAAATCCAGAACCTGGCATTTTTTTCGCTGTCCGCTTCGCGTGAAATGCCCCAGATATGATTAAGACGAAAGGAAAGAAAAAGGAAAAAATAAATGTTCAATATTTACTTTAGAAATCGTACTTATATCCGTGTAAATTCCGCTTACCGGATAGGTAATTTTGCGTTCACCAGTATATCTCTTAGTGAGACGTCGCGTCCGTAATATAGATATTTTATTTTCTGGTTGCAAATTTAATGATATTATTGCTTTTATGACAGTCTACACTACGTTGGACTTTTGTGTACAAAAGACATCTGCTTTGAGTAAATACATTTTTTTTATAGCTTATTGATTTTTTTGCATTTGCAAATGATGATGACCTAGGTGGCCTGGAATTTAGAGACGTAGAATAATTAAGTTATACATAAGCATATATTCCAAGTGAGCCTTACCGTATAAATACCAGTCTGATTTCTTTTATAGTTTATGAGTTAGAGACAATAAGTATTACAGGATGTTTGAATTACTCACTGGAAGTCAATATATTATAATTATATGAACTAAGTTTGTCTTTGTTTCAGGCATTCCTATGAAGCTTCTTGTCCCTCTTGTCCCACTTATGTCTTAAATTTGATTTTTTTATTTGTTTTCAGCACCCTTTTCAGGTTGGGCCTGTACCCTAGCCAGGTACAGGAATAGTGGTGGGTTAGTACCTGAAGCATATGGGGGTAGTTTTTTTCTTGTTTTTGCGAATTTCAAGATGGTTCAGTGCGCCTAAGGGTGACAGGTGACACCAGACCTGTTGCTCATTCCGCACACACATATCCCTACAAATATTTTGTCTTCTAGATTTATTTCCTCTCCATCACTGTAAAATTTGCAGAAATTAGTTAAGTGAACCTGCTTAAGGGGACATTTACATCAGTTGGGACCAAACAATTCATTTTTTTTATTGGCTTAATCGATGGATATATCGATCAAAAATAATGTGCCGAAATTCCAAATTGATATCTTGAGTAGTTTCCGAGTTACAGGTCATTAAAGGAGGCGTGCCTCCCGTCGAGCACCCAACTGCTTTCTAAGCGAAAGCGAAGTCGACATTTTTTCCTCTCGGCAGCGTTTCTGAGCAAACGGCTACTGCGATTTTTCACAAAAGCGTTATAATTATTCATTTTATATGTCATTGTGATATAGACCTCAATTTTTTATTTTGATTGTTTTTTTGAAAAGTTAATAAAAAAATAGTAGCAAAAAAATGACCAAAAAACGAGGTTTTTTTTCAAATGGCCGCCATTTTGTTTTTATTGGAATTTTGGCTTGCCAAACGTCTATACCACGCATTATGGTATAAACTTTAAAAAATGTTGACTTTTTTGTTTTTAGGTCACGTGTGTACCCAGGAAACCTGCCGAGAACACGACGTGTCCGCCGAGAACGGCAATCTTTGACGGCGCGGAGGGGTGGGGGGGTGGTTGGACTTGGGGGGGATGAATCGGCGACGTAGCAAATGTTACTTAAAAAATGTACAAAAATAATAAAAAAAAAGTTCAATTGATTAGCATTGTTCATTCACGAGATATACGGTCTCAAAAAATCATGAAATTTTGGTCCAACTGATGTAAATGTCCCCTTAACTATGCTCTGGTCAGTTTCTGGAGGCTTAATATGTATAGATTTTCCGGGACAATCAATAGATCCATCTTTACACTCATCATCAGAATAAGAGAACAATTCACCTGAAAATTCTTTGCTTTTAGAATCGAATGACATTTAATCGAATCCGGACATTTAACGTTGACTCGGTCGAACTTTTGTGGGCCATAACATCTTTTAACAAAATTGTTACTAGCAAAGAGGAAGTCCTTTACTCTAATATAAACATCATAATCAAAAGAAAAATGTATTTGTTTTCTGGAACTTCGTATTTTCCTCTTAAACAAATCTGGGAAAACAGCCATAAATTCACGACTTTCATCTTTCGAAACTGTTGCTCGTACTGCTGGAGGAACTGAATAGTTCAATGTTGATAGTTTCCGAATAGTATTTTTGAGTTTTTGTTGTCGACTTAAATTAGCAGGCCCCAATTTCTCTCTTGTCGTCATATGTAATATACATATGGATATAGCCATATAAAAATAGCAAAAAAATGCGTGTTTTTGCTTTTTTTTTTATTATTTAATTTAATTTAATGGTTTGAAATATTTTCCCGCTTCTACGTTGGTATCATTCCAGGATAGTCTGCAATAAAATAAGAAGGCACATATAAGTATAAACAAATACTCAGTGAGTGCCTATCTATCACATTCACTCTTGGTGACTTACGACCCCGCACAAGCACACTGAGCGTCTTACGCCCCACACAAGCGTACTGAGCGACATACGCCCACACTGGACTGCACTGTTTTATTAATACTCAATCAATCAAACCTGGAATTACTCACACACATAATCACTACTTATGGAGTAATACTAAAATTTAGGGAAACGACAAAATTAGCGCACTCACCCTGATTATTTCAAATTCTTAAATTGCACAATACGTTTTTCTTTGAAATTCTAACTGAGACTAAAGTGAGATATTGCATTGCCATCTAATAAAGGCATATACATTTTCTATCTCACTTTAAAAGGTTGCATAATGTCATCTTCAGCTGTAGAGGCTAAACTTATTAATATATTAGAATTAAACCTTTCGACCTGCCCATATGCTCGAGGAGGAGTTGCTACTGCATTTTGGATATGTATAATTCCTTTGGTGTCACAATACTTTGCGAACGCTTTGGACGTATAACACGTCCCTTTATCAGTAATTATCCTTCGGGGAACACCAAATTGGGTGATTATTTGGTCTAAGAACCGTAAGACAGGCTGTGTCTTAGTGTCTTTTACAGCATTTAGCATTGTATATTTCGTAAATAATTCAACGCTCACTATCAAATATTATTTTCCAAATGTGCTTTTTAAAAACGGACCCAAATGATCTAGATGTATCGTGTCAAATGGTATTGTTATCTTTTCGATGGGGTGTAGATAACCCGGTTGTTTTCCCTTAATTCGTTTAAAGTAGAGGCATTTGATGCAACTGTTAATGTAACGTTCTGTATACTTTCGCA
The DNA here is from genome assembly GCA_964036015.1 of Leptarthrus brevirostris. Classification (NCBI taxonomy): domain Eukaryota; kingdom Metazoa; phylum Arthropoda; class Insecta; order Diptera; family Asilidae; genus Leptarthrus; species Leptarthrus brevirostris. The sequence continues at coordinate 99,051,850 of OZ038371.1, read as the reverse complement.
TTTCAGGAAACCAACGGCGCTTAACTTTCCGTCACTCCGTTTTTGTAGCAAAATCCCGGCTAAACCGAGCATGCTTGCATCTGTATGCACCTCTGTGTCCGCCTTGGGATTATAAATACTTAATATAGGTCTTTCTGTTAGTTGATCTTTTAATGTTTCAAAAGCTTTACGGTGTTCATTCGCCCATACCCATTTATTTTCTTTCTTTGTCAGATTTGTCAATGGGCTAGTGACTATTGCATAATCTTTTACGAAATGTCTAAAGAAACCAGTCAATCCTAAAAATTGTCTTACTTGATGAACGTTTTCTGGCGTTGGGAAGTTCTTGATGCACGTAGTTTTGTCCACTGCTGGTTTAATTCCGCCTCCGCTGATTTCATAGCCCAAATAATGCAGTGATGTAGCAAAGAAATTACATTTCCTGGGATTAATGGGTTAAATTATAATTATCTATAACATTCAAAATATGATTGAGGCGTTCCAGTCCTTCTTTAAAATGCTTTGAAGGGATGAGGATGTCGTCGAGATACGCCTTAGCGATAGTACCCCTTAATGGTCCAAGTATTTTGTTGACCATTCTTTGGAAAACACTGGGTGCAACTGAAATTCCAAAGGGCATCCTGTTAAATTCATACTGACCATCAGGAGTTATAAAGGATGTTAAGTGTTTGAACTTTTCCGAAATTGGTATTTGATAATATCCTGATGTCATGTCAAGTATAGTTAAATAATTGTAACCATGTAATTGATCAAGTTGATCGTCTATTCGTGGGAGAGGGAACCTGTCTCGTTTTATTTTACTATTTATTTTCCGATAGTCAATACATAGGCGTTGTTCCCCATTCTTTTTTTGTACTAACAAAACCGGCGACGAAAATGGTGAATTAGACTCTCTGATAATATCGCATTGCAGGAGCTCATCTACTATCTCTTTTACTTTTTCGTGACTCGATGGATTCATTCTATAGGGTTTGTACATAACTGGCTGCTCGTCTTCTAATTCTATATGTAGTTCAGCTGCCGAAGTACAACCTATTTCGTTTATTGTGGTTGCAAAACAATGTTCATACTTCCACAGTAATTTCATTAATTCTGACTTTTCTTCGGAGCTTAAATTACTTCCTATTTGAAGTTCTTCAAATTTTTTGAAAGGGTTTAAGTCTTTTTCTATTCCAAAAAGTTCTTTACTTTCGGTGTTCCGTCACCTTGCGAAGACTCGTTTAGACTTCACTACTATTTCTTTGTATGTGGGATTCACGACAGGTATAACACATTCATGGTTGTTATCTGTTTTTATAATGCATCGCGGTAAGCAGTATTCATTATTCTCCTTCATTCTTAAACTTGGCTCAAGGTAAAATTCCCCAGCGCAATCTGCTTTGCATTTCACGTTGTGTACGTGCTTTGGAGGGACAAAAATGGTATCTTTAAGCCAAAATTTTGTCTTTTGCTTTGGAATGTCAATAACCGCAGGTAATTCATGAAAAGTATTATCGCACATTCGTAGACTTTCTGATTCCTTAATAATAAGTACATGAGACTGTTCGGCGAAGGGTTGTCCTATAACTGCAGGTACTTTTTGAATGGTCTCAGGAACAACGAGAAAGTCTGTAAAAGCCTTAACCCGGTCGATAACTACTTCAACATTCTTTACTGTACCCAAAGACTGCACTACACCACCACCGAAATCTCTTAATTTTTGTTCACGTTAATCATGGGTCATATTTAATGCAGAGAGTATTTCTTCCTTCACATTATTACATCCCGCCCCAAAGTCAACAAACACACGCACATTCATTCCATTTATAAGAGCGTTTACAAAATATTTGTTACCTTTATTTGTCTCTTCCTCCAACACTAACACTTGTGTAGGTTGAAGATTCACTTCCTGACGACAGTTTCCTTTATGGGATGATCCGCAAAGTCGACATTTTCTTATGGTGGTTGGACAATAACTGAGTATATGATCTCTACTACCGCACCCGTAACATTTACGCTATTGGTCCTCTGATATATATTTGTCGATGTTTGATCGCATTCGCATGATGACCATGTCTTCATGAAGAGTTTGCAAAAATTTTAGGAGTGCCTCTGGACTATTATAATCTCCTACCTTGGCTGCAGATTGTGTATGCGGATCGGGCATACCATTTATTATACAAGATACAGCATTTTTACCATAAATCTCGCAAGAATTTAGCAACGCTAACTTTTCGTAATAATAGACAAGCACGTCTTCACCTCTTTCACACGTTCTAGCATTATTTTGAATTGTAATGCATAATCAATTTGCACTGGAAAGGCTGCCCGCAATTGTATCTTCCATTCTTCCCAGGTATAATTTAGACTGGGTAAACTTTGGTACCATACGATTGCTAACCCTCTTAAACGAGTTGTAACATAGAATATTAAAATCACTTCGTCCCATTTATAAATAAATTTAAGTTCTTCCACTTTATTGATCCACTTATTAATGTTCTGATATTTGTCTTGGGGATAGAAAACAGGAATGCATCCACTTCCAACTTTAAAAACACTATGGTACCTTATGTCCGCGATACTTAACGATAGGTTCAACACTCTCGATAACCGCATTAAATCAATAGATTGTCCTGTTGTTTCAGTAGATGTTTCAGAAACACTTTCACTTCCATCAAGCGAAGCTGAACTCCTTTTCTGCCGTTTAACTATTTGCTTATCCTGCACTTGTTCTACTCTCCAAGAACCAGTCGCCATATTAGTCTCAAGTCGTTCTGTCCTTTTCACTGCTCTAATTACAATAACCGTACAAGAAATTATTTTCAGATAAAAACAAAATAAACAACCATGCAACATTTTATACGTACATATAAAGGAATCAATTTCAAATAACACAAAAGAAATCGTTCTCATATACAAGTAACTAACACTATGCGGAGGAAGGTAATTAATTTATTTGATGGACGAAGCTGGAATGATAACCTATTAGACCGTGGTTGAGTGCGAGTAGGGAACTTTATCCCACTTCTGAAGTTAATATACATATGGATATAGCCATATAAAAATAGCAAAAAAAAATGCGTGTTTATGCTTTTGTTTTTGTTTTTTTTGTTTAATATTTAATTTTATTTAATGGCTTGAAATATTTTCCCGCTTCTACGTTGGTATCGTCTGTAATAAAATAAGAAGGCACATATAAGTATAAACAAATACTCTGTGAGTGCCTATCTATCACATTCACTCTAGGAGACTTACGCCCCACAGCACACGACACACGTCTATATTTGGGCGACTAACGCCCCGCACAAGCACATTGAGCGACTTACGCCCCACACAACGTCTATTCCTTTGGCGACTTACGCCCCACACTAGACGACAAACGTCTATTTCATTGGCGACTTACGCCCCACACAAGCGTACTGGGCGACGTACGCCCCACACAATCGTACTGGGCGACTTGCGCCCCATACTAGACGACAAACGTCTATTTCATTGGCGACTTACGCCCCAAACAAAAACACTCAAATAATCTAAAATACACTGGGTGACTTACACCGCAACTCACATACTTTTTGTTTTATTAATACTGAATCAATCTAACCTGGAATTACTCACACACATAATCACTACTTATGGAGTAATACTAAAATTTAGGGAAACGACAAAATTAGCGCACTCACCCTGATTATTTCAAATTCTTAAATTGCACAATACGTTTCTCTTTGAAATTCTTAGACTAAAGTGAGATATTGCATTGCCATCTAATAAAGGCATATACATTTTCTATCTCACTTCAAAAGTTTGCCTAATGAATAACTCATTAGTGTATTTTCTTGGAAATACGAAATTCCCTTGCAACTTTATATTTTTACGGAGACTACCCTGGACACAGCCACTCTTACCTAATTGGGTAAATTTTGGATTTGGTTGTTTTCTTTAAGCATTCCGAATTTGCGTATTCTTAGAAATTTCCTAACCAACCATCTAAATCTTAAAAAGATCTTGCATGTCTTGTCGCCTATTTCATTATCATGAAATCCTAAATAAACAATTTGTAGTCTACTTTAAAAGGGTGAAACGGATTCCAATACTTTGACCGAATTTATTGCCGATCTTTTTGTTAATTTCGAACGCTCGTTTCCTTGTTATTTTATCTAGCTACTCTGTACAAAATTTCGATCGTGTTTTAACACGATTACTGCTTACCTTCATGCGTAACATATGTTTAGAATTTTGGGCGCCATCGCTGGTGGAAATAACTCGAGACGCAAATAAACGCTTAACAACTGTTAATGGTTTATTCAACTGTTTAAGGTTTAATTTTCGCCCTAGATAAACCATGGTGAAGACTTGTAAGTCTATCTTTTGTGAATAAAATTTTATATCGGTGGAATATTGACTGTCCTCGTTCAAAATCTAGTAGTCAGAAATGATTATCGGTTTTTTAAAATTCCCTTCAATTAAGATGTGGGGAGCCCATTCAAATTTATACAGATGGCTCTAAGCTACAGGGCAGGGGGGGGGGGGGGGGTGTTTTCTCAGAGGCACGGAACATTAGCTTATCCTTCTGCCTTCCAGACTACTGTAGTGTGTTTCAGGCGGAGGTCATGGCTATTCAGGAAGCTTTGCAGTGGCTGAGGGAGAACGAAGCTCCAAAGGACATATGTATCCTTACAGATAGTCAGGCTGCTCTGCTATCCTTTGATTCTGTCCTATCGGCATCTAGGGCTATTAATAGCTGTCGCTCGCATTTAAATGAGCTGGCTGAATGGCATCAAATTCACCTGTGATGGGTCCCGCGGCACAGGGATATTCCAGGAAACTGCGTAGCGGACGAGCTTGCTAGAAGTGGTACTACCCTGGAGATTCAATCGGAAAGGACTACTCTTGGTTGGCCCCTGGAAACCTGTAAGATGTTGCTTACTAGGAGGGCAATCAACTTAGCGTCCAGACAGATCTGGCCTAAACTGGATCTAAGGCGCTCCAATTTTCTACTTTCGAGGGGCATATCTGACCTTAGAATAGCTACTGGGGTTATCACAGGCCAGTGCCTTATTGGCTTACATGCGAAGAGACTGGGGATCCCCTCAAATGACTTCTGTAGAAGCTGCATGGACGAGGAGGAGGAGGAAACCATTTTACACTACCTCTGCCAGTGCCCTGCACTGGCATGCAGGCGAAAGTCCTTCTTAGGAAACTATTTCCTTGATAGCCTCTGCGATCTGGCGGCGATTGACGTTGCAGATCTTTGGCGCTACATCGGCAGCTCCGGATGGTTCCAATGAGGAGGTGGAGGGAATTCTTGGATTCCCGTGGCATCACAATGGGCCTTTTGAGTGCGCCCTTTAAGGCAGCCACACGAACCTAACCTAAGATGCATGCAAATCATTAACCCAATGTATAAATTAAACAGTAAACAAAACACTTGAATGATTATTATTTTACATTTAATTTTAGAAAGAGAATAGAATTGTTTAGTTAAAATATTTCACATATCAGAACCTCCGGATACAACCTCTCGCAAGAAAAACCAAAACACTTCCTCTCAAGCCAGACGAGCAGCGTTCTTGATGGCCGCGATTAATTTTGACGTTTTCGTGGCCCCTTGTTCAGCTGTTCCAGTTTTCATAACCATATTCCGCAGTGGCGCCGTGAACTGGCAAGAATTTTTCTTAGGAAAATTTTGCAAACATTAAACTATGGTTACTAGCAGTATAATCCTGATTGACTGGAGATTAATAATTTCTAGTAACTTGATTGTTCTAAATAATCTCTGTTCTCCCAGATAAGACATTCCGAAATTTGTCACTTAAAATGATCAGGAGTGTTTGTAGTTATGTATTTTGATTAAAAATAATCACCAAAAATACTTAAATTAATTTGCACATTAAATTCGCGACCGCAGAGAAAACCAAGCCATACATATTGTTAAGTTGCATAATAATTGCCTTATAGCATAATATTCTTTATACGCTGTTTAGAGGTCGGAATAGCTTAATCAGCAAGATTTCGTCAGAAATGAGTGATTTAGTGCAAGGGAAAAGATAAACGAATCCAAGTAGAAAAATTTACAGATTCCAAGAAATTTCGGTATCTTATTCTTTCCAATTTAAGGCTTGTTGCCGTACGATAGGGTATCCTTACATCAAAAAATTATGCTCACATAACAAACTTTAATACCCAACTTGATTTTTCTATTTTAGATCAACTGGAGGAATTATTTTTTATCCGCCATCAAAAAAGTAGATTTTTTTCCGTCGACTTCACCCGTTACGTGATAAACAAAAAAAAAACAAATTGAAGATTTTTTCATGTATAATGTTGCGGGCTTGGACCGACACTGCTGTTGGATGATTGCCCAAGGCAGGCGGTGACTCCGGATGACATCAACTGTAAGTCAGCTGATGTCAGCCAGGATCACGGCCTCCACTGGACACTCATCTGTCAGCAAATGCTTGGGTAGAGATGGAGGATGACATGCTGGAATCGCTAGCTTTGCGATAGAGAGGGGGTTCAAAGGAGATGCCATCTCCGCCCGCGGGCGGGCAACATTGGAACGAAATCATGCCGAGGATGGGAAAGGGTGTGACGAACCGAATACAAAAAAAAAATGAAGAAAGAGAGGTTAGCAAAATAATGACGAAGAAAAAAAACCCGCGAAACTTTAAGCAAAAACCAAAAAAAGGCAGAAAACCCGAATGAAGCAAAGAAGACTAAATATGAAAAGGGAAATAAAACCAAAAAAAGGAGGAAGGTTTGCGGTAGGCGTTGTCTGACTTACCGGCTTTCGTTGGGGGAGACTGGTGGTATGACTCCCCTTATGTTGGCCCATGCTCCATCCACCCGTGGACCCAGGGGGCCTCTGTTCATCTGGATGCCCATTACCTGCAAAGAGAGAGGGTCACTCACCTCATTGTGAGGACCGAGGTAGCGATGACATGACCGCCCTAAGGAAGGACGACGAGGAGAGAGAGAGAAGAAAAAAGGAAGACCTAATTAATGCTCATATTAAAAAATTATTTATTAAAAAAAACAGAGTTACTCCCGGAGGGCACACGGCCAACTAATTAAGGGTCAGGGCCTCTTAACCTCTTTGCAATGAGGCTCTGCGGAATCATCCAAAGGCAAAAAAAACTACCCTACTACAACTGTGATACTTATGATTTAATATAATGAAAAGAACTACAAATCTGTCCTGACAGACTTGAAACGACTAAATCAATTTATTTTCCCCAGGTTTTTTTTTTTGTTTCAAAAAAACAATTGTATTTTTCTCTACAGCAAACGTTACTAGATTTTTAATATACATATATAATGATAATTTAAAAAAAATGTCCGATACAAGTTGATACTTTAAGTTCAAAAAGATGCTACATGGTTCAAAAATTAAAACCTAAGTCATACGTTAATTTTTGTAATCCAGGATCGGGTAATCCATTAGAGTTTCATCTACGTAGGTATATGGATTGAAATTGTGCTGTAATCCAACTTAACGATAGTTTTCTTGTAAAGAATTTTCAGGAAATTAGCATTATTTTTTTTCGGATAAACATTTTCGACTCACTCAGAAATTTTCCTTTTTTTTTTTTTTTATTTGCGTTTCACTAGCTATCTCCATTATATAATTCGAATAAAGATCGAGTATCGTTTTCAAACTTCCACTGTAACTAAAGTACTTTGCTAGATTGTGACGACTATCAATTGTATTTTCAAAATGTTTACGTTTATCGTTTTTCTGTTTTTAAGTGGTGTTATATTTCACAAATCCGTAAATGAGAAAACGATTTCAAATTTAATTTCATTGGCTGCTTTGATTACTAATCGATTTTAATTGATTCCAGTTGTAATTATTAATAACCTTGTCGTGTATTGTAATATTGCTGTTTATGTTACCGATTTATTGACACTTATTTTGTAGATTTTTTTCTTATTTTTGAAGATTTTCAACGTTCTTGTTTTTGTTTTTTTGTTTATTGCTAATAACCATTTTTGCAGTTTCTGCACATTTAAATTTAATCAAACTTAAAATTATTTTGATAAAGGATAAAGCGTGTTTACACGACAACTATTAGACAATTTTATTTTCGTTGCATCCACGATTATATATATATATATATATATATATATATATATATATATATATATATATATATATATATATATATATATATATATGTATATATATATATAATGTAAAAATAATAATAAGTTGCTGCTAATTGCACTGAAGATTGCTTTTAGTTAATTGTGGTTCGTTGTTTTTGCTTTTATTAATTAATCACCCATAATTGGTGATAGCATATCTAGTGACCCAATTTCTCACACAACTAATATATTCGAAATCATAATATACACCGAGAGTGTTTATTTCTTCACATAAAATTGTCTAAAGAACTCGGTTTTTCCGTTTTTATGAATCCATAAACAATATTCAATTGAAGTTCACCTTTTCATAATACACAACTGGGTTTTTAGAGGCTGTATTCATAACTCACAATAATTCACTATTAATTTAGAAAAATTTTTACTCAACAAATAATTCACTGGTGTTTGCAAACAAAGTATCTTACTCACTATCTCGCCACAACTCAACTGCCCTACTGGAACGCTAATATCCCACTGACTTACTAACTCTTCGCGCCAATCTCTTTGCTGCCGACAGAAATCCCGCACACCAACATACCCTCCCGCTGCTCCCATATCGATTTCTGTCGTCAGAGCCTACACACTCTTGGCTTAACCGGTGCTATCTTACCATCCGATGCCAGATGTTCAAATTTTATTGCAATTTTGCTGCTTAGGCACGGGTAGAATTCTTTTTGCACTTTCACCGTTTCTTTTTGTGCTCTTTTAATAGGCGGCTGAGGATTTTTTGTTTGGTCGCGTTAGTTGTGCCGTATGTAGGCGGGGTTTTGAATTTTCGTTGCCGTTCGAATTGACAGTTGCATTTTTGTATACTTGCAACTTTTGGCTATAATTTATGCTTTTGAAGGGGGAATTAATGTTAGGAAACATGCTATCTGGATTCAGCTACACGAACTGAATCATTTAGTGCGCTTATTCAGGTGGGTATTTAAGGTTTTTTTCGGACTTCCAGGTGTGATGCAAAAGCGCAAGAATAAGGGCAAGGAGGTGGAAAATGGGAAATAATAGTATAGGACCGGGAATAAGGGATGTGATTCAGCTCGTATACCCAAATCCATTGCACATCGAGGACGAGTTGCCCTCCCCCAACCTTTGTTGACCCGGTGGTCAGGCAATCCCGGACCACTGAGTAAAATAAATTTTTGGCGACCTTAACAATAATAAAATAAAAAAAACTTAAATCTCTATCTATAATAGATTTTATTTTATACCACTCCAATCTTGACGATTTTTTAAGCTTTAACCAGAACTAGGTCACCTTAGAAGTATATTGGCGATTACAGTAATTTGAAATGCACCTTAAGTTGTAAGTTTTGCAATTATTTGATATTGGGTCGGGGTTACAGAAACTAGAGAGAGAAAAATATTATTTATATTAAGTAGTTATTAAGTTCAAAAATGTATGTAATAATTTCGTTTTGAAGTTTCCTAAAATTATAAAATGTTTATTTTATAGGGATTGGCACCTGCTGTTATTAAACAAATACATGAATCCGCAGAGACTAATTTTCAAATGTGGGGAATGAACTTTGGAATGATTTCATGCGTGGTTATTGTCAGAGGAATTGAAACATCATCAACAAAAATTACATATCTCTTAGAGGATCATACTGGTCAAATTGAGGCACATTATTGGATTGAAGAAGGGGAAGTAATAATTTCACATGATATTATGCTTCATAACTATGTCCATGTTTATGGGACGGTACGACAACATGGCGGAAAAAAGGCGTTAATGATATTTAAAATTGTTCCAACCACAAATATTAATGAGATCACAACTCATTTGTTGGAAGTTTTAACTGCTAGGTACAAAGCTGAAGAATATTCAAAGGTATATGATGTTTTACAATACATATAATTAATAATGTTTGATATTTAATAAAGAAAACTGGACGGGAATATTCCGATTTTTCAATGGGCGCAACGGGAGCTGGCTTTTCTATCCAACAACCAGCTGGTGGGACTTTGGGTTTGGAAGGCAAACAGCTAGTTGTATATCAGGCTATTAAAAGTTATGTTGGTGAAGAAGGTATAAGTATGAACGAATTGCAAAGAAAGTTCAGTCACATTTCTGGGCAGGAACTTCAGTAAGTTTGCTCAAATATTCTGTTTTATATATTTTGATTATTTTGAATTACAGAACCATCACAGATTTTCTTACACAAGAAGGACATATTTATACTAGTATTGATGCAGAACATTTTCTTAGCACTGATATGTAGGAAACCAAACAACGTAATACTTATCTGTATTGTCGAAGTTTGTTATTAAAGTGGTTTAAATATTATTATTTTGTTTTATAATTTAAAATATTACTCGAAATATATGTTGGTATAATAAAAAACCTTTCACTAAAACAATTTTTGCTGGGTAGACGCTAATGTTGGCATATTGCGGCTGGCGTTGGAAAATTCGAAGGTATATGATGTTTTACAATACATATAATTAATAATGTTTAAAAAAGAAAATTGGAAGTGAATATTCAGATTTTTCTATGGGCGTAAGAACAACTGGCAACTTTTCATCAAACAAATTTGAGTCTTTTCCATTTGTCGGGCAGCTTGCGGATGACATCGTCATAGAAATTTCTTAAAACTCACCATATTTTATATTAACCCTTTGGCTTACGATTTAATTTCAAAGAAACATGCGTGTGCAGACTAGTTAATTTTAATGCAATTCTGTGCGGGGGTTATCACAAGTAAAACTAACCTATTTCAATTTTAATAAATATATTTATAAAAATATGGATTCTATTTCATTTGTGATAAAACAGATTTATAAAATAATGACAATAATGAACAAAAAAATTTAAAAATATACTCTTCAAGTAACAATGAAACTAAAAAAACATACCTGGGTAGAATGGAATTAGGAATAAAATTAAACTATATGTATAAATTTATAAAAATGAAATATTTTATTTATAATAATTGCCTGTAATTAATATTCTTAAAGTGTGTGATACTGTTCGACGCACTTCGGTAAATGTAAAGGTACCTGATATCGCTTACATTGCCAAGTAGTCTCACTAAGTATATTGTGTTTGGCGCTTATATGACACCTGTTTGAAGGATTTTGTTTTTTACCAGTTAGTGGAACGCGCTCCGGAAAATGACTTCAATTCTTAGTCTGTAATCATAGTAGTGTATCGCCTTGTAAAGGGTGTCCCCGAGTGTTATAATTAGGTAAGACTATCTTGTAGAAAAATATCTTTTTATATCCTTTCATGAACTTTCGCATGATGGGAAAATATGCTAACACCTGGTCATGTTTATCCACGCCTCCTATTCCCCTATTTTACTAAACACATTCAGGCTTTACAACATTTTCCACACCACCACCTTTCTTATATCTTTTTTCCCCCGTGTTTATCATATTAACATTAGATTGCTTCGTACTAAGCATATAGACATCTTTTTTATCGCGCCATCTCAAACACAGTAAACCAGGAGATAAGCGATTTTGGAATTCTCCTTTTATAAGCTTTAGTGCAGCAAGTCCTTTTGGCATGTTTTTTCTAAATTTCTTAACAGTCCCTACAACGTTTGTTCTGATTTTCTTTAAATTTTAAATACAAACTTGTAGATGCATACCAAAAGTCGCTCCATCATGTTGCGAGCTGGGACCGACACTGCTGCTGGATGATTGCCCAAGGCAGGCTATGACTCTGGATGACATCAACTGAAAGTCAGCTGATGTCAGCCAGGATCACGGCCTCCGCTGGACATTCATCTGTCAGCAGATGCTTGGGCAGAGATGGAGGATGGCATGCTGGCATCGCTAGCTTTGCGATAGAGGGGGGGGGGGTTCAAAAGGGGAAGCCATCTCCGCCCGCGGTCGCGCAACAAAAGCAAAAAAATCATGCCTAGGGTGGGAAAGGTTGTGACGAACCGACAAAAACGTAGGGAGAAAAGGAAGAAAAGCAAAAAAAAAAAACAAAAGAAACTCGCGAAAAATTTACCGAACGAATGACGAAAAAGGAATATTAAATTTCAAATAAAAGAAAAAGAAAAGGAAGCTGAAAGAAAAAACCCAAAAAAAAAACAGAGCAGGAGGGAAAAGGAAACAGGCAGGCGTTGCCCGACTTATCGGCTATCGTTGGCGGAGTCCTTAGAATATATAACTAGAGGAAGTGCACATCGCTCAGAAAAGTTAAGCATTTATCTTCATGTTATCTAGGTGTTAGAAGTGTATGTTCGTGGTAGTTTTCTCCATAGCAGTAGTAAAAAAACGGACTTGGGCTTGACGGGGCAAACATAAGTTTTGAAATTTAACTCCATTTTGGCTGACCGCCACTGCGGATCTCAGGCGACACAAAAATTCCAATTCATCAGAATGTAAACAAACTGAGAATGGGGACAGAAACTTTGATTTTCTTTGTTACCCTTTTTTGGCTTAGGAATTTTAATGATTTAATCTGAAATTAAACATGTTAATAAACATATTTATGCTAGTTGCTTGCCTGAAAAAAGATATTCCACGAGTCCGCCGTCGATTTTTGCACACTTCATTTTAAAAATTTATCTTTTAAAGTGTATAAACTGTCTCAAAGTTCTTAAAAACAAATCACTCTACTAATATAGTCATGATTTTAATAATACTTTTCGCTAATCACTTTATATTTCAAATAATATCGCGAATAATTTCGACCAAACTAATGATTGCAATTTCTATTTGCCATCTGTCAATCTTCGGCGACATCCCTGCACATCCCGTTCCTCACCGTGCCAGTAAGAAAAATGCTTAAACACGTACGATTACACGTACAGGCAAGGGCACTTCCTCTAGTTCTATATTCTAAGGCGGAGTCTGATGTCATGACTCCCCTTGTATGGCCCGTGCCCCAACCACCCTTGCATCTAGGGGGCCAACGTCATCCCTGCCCTACAAACGACCTATAAAAGAGAGAGAGGTCCACTCACCTCATTGTGAGGACCCCGCCCACCGACGTAGCGATGATATAGCCGCCCTAGTGAAGGACGACGAGGAGAGAGAGAGAGAGAGAAAAATGCTTAATCAAGGCACATAAAAAAATTATTTTATTAAAAAAAAATAGAGTTAACCCCTCCTGTGGAGGGCACACGACCAACTGACTGAGGGTCAGGGTCAATTAACCTCTTTGCAAAGAGGCGCTTATGCTGAATACATCGTATGGAACTAAACTCCTACCAAGCTATGATAAGTCTAAGCAATTAAGGGTTATTTAAACCTAGTATATTCATACACTACAACAATAAAGTCTAATCCTGTTAAAATTAGTTTGATATTTCCAACGTTCTTATAGTAATCCTACTAATGATAATACTAAGGGATAGTCTTCACAACAATTGAATACTATGACAATTAAAAAAAAAAAACCAGATAGAGCCTACTATGTCTTTTTCATTTTTTTCTTAATTCTATTAATATTTGCAAAACAAACAACAACAAAATGCGCATTTTTCTGATTAAATGTGTACAGGCAGAGTTAAACTGTAAAAAAAAATAGTTAATGTAACGTATTAAATTCACTTTCAGATTAGTCAAAATTGCCAATTAATTCGACGAAAGCACGTCAAACACAACCTTCTAAGAAATTCTAATTAACATTCTGTAGAATTCAAGTTAAGATTCGAACAATAATTCTATAAAACTAACTAAGTATGAATAGTGGTCGTATTAGAATATCGTTATTTGAATGCTATTTAATGATTTATTGTTTGCGTAACACGAAATTGGAGTTTATGCTTAACAGTTTTTATATCGAATGAACTTCATGCACCTTTCTTCGTCGATTTTTCTTGTTCATAAAACTGTGTGACCGATATTGTTATGTTGCGAATGTTAATGTTTCTTAAGGGGATTATGTAGCATGAAGACGCGACGTTATCACTTTTGTATTGATATGTAAAAAAAAGTTAGTTAAGTTAAAGCAATCAGTTTGTTTTCATGGGTATTCTAGGTACTATAAAACTTCCATCAAAGGACACATTTTGTATAAAATTTATAGTCTTAATATCCTTCACAAAACACAATCCAGGAATTCTCAATAAAACGTTTTTCTTCACACTGCGAGTTAAATTCACTTTCAGATTAGTCAAAATTGCCAATTAATTCGACGAAGCGCATCAAACGCAACTTTTAATAAATTATAATTAACATTTTGTAGATTCAAGTTAAGATTTAAACCTTGAAATAATTCTGTAAAACTAAATAATTATAAATATTGATCGTATTAGGATATCATTATTTCAATGCTATTAAATGGGCGTAACAAAATTAAGATTCGAACATTGAAATAATTCTATAAAACTAACTAAGTATGAATAGTGGTCGTATTAGAATATCATTATTTGAATGCTATTTAATGATTTATTGTTTGCGTAACATGAAATTGGAGTTTATGCTTAACAGTTTTTATATCGAATGAACTTCATGCACTTTTCTTCGTCAATTCTTCTTGTTCATAAAACTGTATGACCGATATTGTTATGTTGCGATTATGTAGCATGAAGACGCGACGTTATCACTTTTGCATTGATATGTAAAAAGTTAGTTGATTCGAGGAATTCACTTATGCTCGTCACCTGGTGGTTTTGACAGCCTCGCAAACTGCATGCACAATAAAAATGAAAAAACTTACGTGTACTGAAGAATATGATTTAAAAAAAAATGCTTTCTTTGAGGGGACTTATTGCCGTCACATCATTATTGCAGTACAACATCTTGGAATTTAACCCTTGTAATTTTGAATTTATTCTCCATTAATCTCAGTCAGGCCACTCATTCCTTATTGAAAATTTTCTAACATTTTCAGCAACCACAACCGTGATCTTCTTCTTCTACTGCCGAACTCATTTTTGCTATCATTTTAGTAAAATTATATACTTAGCTTTGTGTTTAAAATTTATCCGAACTATGGGCACGCACGATAATTATTTGTTCTCAAAGTACAAACGAACACTCTGGATTCTCAAAAACTGGCGGTTCTAACATATTTCTGGATAAAAACTCTTCTCACGAAAAAAATTAAGCGAAATAAAAAGTTCTATTTTCTTTCTTTATAGAAGTAAACTTAATTACGCACGCGCCCTACGAGACCATCTACCATGCTCAAGATTTCAATCCGAACTAACTCTTCGCGCCAATCTCCTCTGCCGGCAGAAGCCACTCACACCACTCTACCGGCCCCTGTTACCATTGAACTTTGTATACACTTCGTGACGTAAACGGTTTCATCCGGCCACTTGATGCCAGATGTTCAGTTTTAATTGCAAATCTGTTGCAATTTTTGCTGCTTTGACGTGAATCGAATTCTATTTTTAGAATTCTTTTTGCAGCCAGGCCGTTTTTGGCTGAATTTTCGTATTCTCTTACAGGCGGCTGAGGTGTAGTAAATACTCAAAGCCATAACGCATGTAAATATGGTAGGTCACGACGGATATTTACATGCGTTATGGCTTTGAGTATTTACTACAGAGGATTTTTCGATCGGGTCGCGTTAGTTGTGCCGTATGTAGGCGGGGTTTAAACTTTTGGTGCCGTTATGTAGCTGTTACGTTCTTATTAGAATGTAACAAGTTTGACGATTTTAAGCCATTTTGTGTGGGAGTCGAGGATTTTTCTGAAAAAAATTTAATTGCTTTTAAATTATTTTCTCGGCTTTCCATATAGCGATTTCTGAGTTTGAGGCGTTTTTTTGAAATGTATTTTACGCGCTGCCTCTGATTATGCCCCTTTTGATACCCGTAGGTAATTTTATTTATTTCAAGTGTTTTAGGTACGAAAATATTGGGGAGTATTGGATTTGGTTATAGGAGCCGAATCTTCCGGATGTTAATGCGGTTTGGTGCAGGGCCGGGGCTTCGTAAAAAGCAAGGGCATAGCATCCTGCCATTACACCTGGTGCAGGGATTCGGCTCATTTAGCCGATGGTCAGGTGATACATGACCACTGTAGGTGCCACTACATAGCGACCATAACAGGGCAGCCTCGGCTGCTGAGCCTGCAAGAGCAGAGGAGGCTGAGAAGGTCGCTTACACCGGAGTTCCTGGCTCCGTTAGCGAGAGTGAGCCCGAGTTCCTTTCGTGCTCCTAATGAGAGAGACGCACGTGACTCTAGGCATCCTCGCGTAGCTTTGCCAGGCGCCCAATGTGTGGCACGACCCATCAGCAGTCTCATGCTTTATCTGAGCTAGCCGGTCGTTAAGACTAAGAGAATTCGGTGGTGTGGCGGAAAAGGGGGTGAGAGCGGCGAAACGGAGTCCGTTAAGGACGACATCCCTTGGATGGTTGTGAGCAGTCGCACAAAATAGTTCACCAGTCGTTAAGACGGAAAAAGCACTAAGGCCTGAGAGTAAAAGATGAAAAGGGAGTGTTGAGGGGCCCCTGGGCCCAGCCTAACCAGAAGGTCTCTTAAGGAGAGGTTAGGAGTGGAAGGTTGAGTCGGGAGGACCTCTACTGTTCCACTAAGTGAACTAGGCCGCCGTTAATGTCTCAAGTGTGGAGTTCTCACATTCCACAATTCAAATCTCGGAATACCTTACGAAGGCAATGGAATAACCGGTGGCTGCTTTATTTGACAAAAACATGTTAAGTTAGGGGGATTTGAAACATGCATGGAGAAGAGACGTAAACAAAAGCTTTACGCCGGTAAAATTTTGCTGAAGGCTCGGTGCGGACTGACGAGATAGGTATGGAAACGGTCGATGGTATACAACCGGATCACCATTGACGGCCGGTCGGGATAGTGTTGTTGTCCTAATGAGAGACGCGTGAGCCCCGATGATCCCTCCACGAGTTGCCGGACGCCTCCCCCCACGATCAGGTCAAAGCTCGTGATTCCTGCCGTGCAGACTGGACCTTGGTGTGGGTGCGTACCTTCCTTCTTCCGCTTACGTCACGCCGGCACTATGGTTCTAAAACTCAGTACTCGTGGACGCCTATCATCACTAGAAAAGGACACACACACTCCAATATGGCTGTCCTCACTAACTATCCCTGACTGTGTTGCCACGCTTCCAGGCCGCATCCTTGCGGGACCGGTTCCCATCAAGTTTCCTCGAATGTCTTCGAGCTGAAAGGCTGGCCTGATGATTGGGACAGCACAAAAATGTTGTCGATGGGTGTTGAAATTGAAGCCGGTATAGGCTGAAGTGTGACCCGAGAACACAAAGTTCACGCCGGTAGAGTTGCTGAGGACTCTGGGCTATACAGACTGAACACTTGTTCTAGGGTATGCGTGTTGGTCGATGGAACCATTGACAGGGCTGACCTGACTTGAGCGGTAAAACTGTTGGTGGTACAAATTGAAGCCTTGGGCGGGCGACAGAATGAGACACAAACACAAATGTTATGTCGGTAGTGTTGCGGAGGGCTCGGAGCTTATCATGCAATATAGAGTGTTATTCATAGACAATGCTGGTAGCACCGTGAGAGAGTTAAAGTGTCGTTGGTTATTGGTGCGAGTTGAAGCCTGATGGGGCTATAAGTAAGGCGTAAACACAACTTTACACCGGTAAAGAGAGGCTGAGAGCACGGAACATGGTATACTATAAGGGTTGATATGGGAGGATAGACGTTGAGCAACCTGATCCCACATACTGGCCAGCCTGACCTCACGACACGCTTCCTCACAACCTGGACGAGGATCGCGATTCCTGCCGTGCAAACCGGACCTTGGTATGTGTATGCACCTTCCTCCTTCAGTTTACGTCACGCCTATACTATGGTCATAAGACTCAGTCTTCGTGGACGTTTATCATCATTAGTAGAGGACACACACACTCCAGTATGGCTATCCTCACGAAACTATTCCAGGCAATGCTGTCGCGCGTCCAGGCCGACTATTCTTGGGTCTTCTATCTGGTCCGATAGTACGATGAAAAGAAAATTGCTTGTGGTGTCAGATGAAGCCTGAAACAGGCGATAAGGTGAGACGTGGACACAATTTCACGCCTATAAAAATGCTGAGGGCTCGTAGCGAAACTGGCGAATCTTGGTTCTTAGAGCACTTTGTAGCGAATGATGGGCCAATAGGGCTAGTGACGAAGCGAAGGGGTGAGCCGATGTCCGTGAAGGACGCCATCGTAGGAATGGTTGCGATTTATTTCGGGTGAAGTA
Organism: Leptarthrus brevirostris; assembly: GCA_964036015.1. Lineage (NCBI taxonomy): Eukaryota > Metazoa > Arthropoda > Insecta > Diptera > Asilidae > Leptarthrus > Leptarthrus brevirostris. The sequence continues at coordinate 99,033,620 of OZ038371.1, read as the reverse complement.
TTTAGTGTCGTTGAGACGAAGGGGCACTTGGTGCTAAATTCCTACGAGGTGGATACAGTTGGCCAATAGGCCAAGCCTAGCCAGAAGGGCTCTTACAGAGAGGCTAGTGGCAATTCCGAAGATGTCGGTATGACGAAAGCGCTTCAAAAAGCAGGACTCAACCATTTTTGATAATTCAGTTGGAGTGCTCACACTCCCAAATCCAGTCCGTATAATATGCGGCGGAGACAACGAAACAGTAATTGGATATGTCACTTGCGAAAATAAAATGTTTAGTGGGATTTTGAGAAGCGTTGGAGTAAGGCGTAAACACAAGCTTTACCAGTCCGTATAATATGCGGCGGAGACAACGAAACAGTAATTGGATATGTCACTTGCGAAAATAAAATGTTTAGTGGGATTTTGAGAAGCGTTGGAGTAAGGCGTAAACACAAGCTTTACGCCTGTAGAATATGCTGAAGGCTCGGAGCTAATTGTACAATATAGGGGTTATGGGAAGGATAAATGTTGGACAACCTGGTCGCCGATAACGGCTTTTCTGAAGACGCGGCTGGTTTGTCATCACGGCTCGTCAGGTCTCAGATTCCCACAGGCGTACACCTAATGAGGGAGCAGTCGTTGGAATCAGAGCCTAACCTCGGCGGTGATATCATCGAGGCAAGCACGTCGTCCTAAAGAGAGACGCATGAGTCTCAAAAATATCTCCGCGAGCAGCCGGATGCTTCCCGCGCGACTAGATTGAGGATCGCGATTCCTGCCGTGCAAACCGGACCTTGGTATGTGTATGTACGTTCCTCCTTCAGTTTACGTCACGCCGGCACTATGGTCCTAAAACTTAGTACTCGTGGACGTTTATCATAATTAGGAGGGGACACACACACTCCAGTGTAGCTATCCTCGCGAATCTCTCCCGTGTCATGTTGCCGCGCTTCAGGGCCGAATATCCTTCGCGTGGTAGGTTCCCAACAACTTCCCTTGTAGGTCTTCAAGTTCATAGAGAGCATTTCACCTTCCTCCTTCAGTTTACGTCACGCCTATACTATGGTCATAAGACTCAGTCTTCGTGGACGTTTATCATCATTAGTAGAGGACACACACACTCCAGTATGGCTATCCTCACGAAACTATTCCAGGCAATGCTGTCGCGCGTCCAGGCCGACTATTCTTGGGTCTTCTATCTGGTCCGATAGTACGATGAAAAGAAAATTGCTTGTGGTGTCAGATGAAGCCTGAAACAGGCGATAAGGTGAGACGTGGACACAATTTCACGCCTATAAAAATGCTGAGGGCTCGTAGCGAAACTGGCGAATCTTGGTTCTTAGAGCACTTTGTAGCGAATGATGGGCCAATAGGGCTAGTGACGAAGCGAAGGGGTGAGCCGATGTCCGTGAAGGACGCCATCGTAGGAATGGTTGCGATTTATTTCGGGTGAAGTATTTAGTGTCGTTGAGACGAAGGGGCACTTGGTGCTAAATTCCTACGAGGTGGATACAGTTGGCCAATAGGCCAAGCCTAGCCAGAAGGGCTCTTACAGAGAGGCTAGTGGCAATTCCGAAGATGTCGGTATGACGAAAGCGCTTCAAAAAGCAGGACTCAACCATTTTTGATAATTCAGTTGGAGTGCTCACACTCCCAAATCCAGTCCGTATAATATGCGGCGGAGACAACGAAACAGTAATTGGATATGTCACTTGCGAAAATAAAATGTTTAGTGGGATTTTGAGAAGCGTTGGAGTAAGGCGTAAACACAAGCTTTACGCCTGTAGAATATGCTGAAGGCTCGGAGCTAATTGTACAATATAGGGGTTATGGGAAGGATAAATGTTGGACAACCTGGTCGCCGATAACGGCTTTTCTGAAGACGCGGCTGGTTTGTCATCACGGCTCGTCAGGTCTCAGATTCCCACAGGCGTACACCTAATGAGGGAGCAGTCGTTGGAATCAGAGCCTAACCTCGGCGGTGATATCATCGAGGCAAGCACGTCGTCCTAAAGAGAGACGCATGAGTCTCAAAAATATCTCCGCGAGCAGCCGGATGCTTCCCGCGCGACTAGATTGAGGATCGCGATTCCTGCCGTGCAAACCGGACCTTGGTATGTGTATGTACGTTCCTCCTTCAGTTTACGTCACGCCGGCACTATGGTCCTAAAACTTAGTACTCGTGGACGTTTATCATAATTAGGAGGGGACACACACACTCCAGTGTAGCTATCCTCGCGAATCTCTCCCGTGTCATGTTGCCGCGCTTCAGGGCCGAATATCCTTCGCGTGGTAGGTTCCCAACAACTTCCCTTGTAGGTCTTCAAGTTCATAGAGAGCATTTCCCTTCCGTGATCGAACTCGGCACTTTACGAACTTCTTGCTCAGTTTGGCGCTGGCCTGTTTCGCAAAGCTGCTTTGGCTGAAGTTCCTGTGGTAGACTTCCTGTCCGACTTTGAAGCTTACAGGCTTAGAACGTGTATTATAGGTCCGTTCACTTTGTTCAAAAGCTCTGTCTAAATTTTTCCGGGCCTGTTCGCGAATCAAATTGAGCTTGTCGGAAGTATCTACGTCTATTGTTTCACTCACAGCCTGTAGCCGGCTCAGTAGCGCGTATGCAGAACCATGATCGACTATTTGCTGGCCAAACAAAACCTTATAAGGCGAGAAGCCAATAGCCTGGTGAACTGAACTCCGAAGAGAACTCGCTATACAACTCAGCTTCTCATCCCATCTGTCATGCTCGTCCTTAACGTAAGCTCTGATCGCAGCTAGGACGGATCTGTTTACCCTTTCGGAAGCGTTTGCTTGTGGTGAGTGCACTGCGGTACGAAGGTGTTGAATGCCATATCGTTCCAAGAGGTTACCGAACTGGGCTGACCGAAACTGAGGACCATTGTCTGTTACTATATTCTCCGGGACACCGAACTTGTGGAAGATTTCTTCTTCGGCGAAGCTGCAAATTAGTGTCGTGCTCGCCTTTCGCAGTGGGCGTAGCAGAGTGTACTTATAGAAATGGTCCAATGCAATCAGGATGCACACATGGCCTCGTTTCGTGCGAGGATACGGCCCTAATAGGTCCATGTACACTCGCTGTCATGGTCTTTCCGTCGTCGCTTGAGCTCCCATTGGTGGTCGTAAGATGGAATTTGGGGCTTTCGTCTCCTTGCAGGTGTCGCAGGCTAATACATATGCTCGTATATCAGCGGTCATCTTGGGCCAATACAGGTGTCGCCGTATTCGCTCCAATGTCTTTCCTATGCCTCCATGTGAAGATTGCGGCGGATCATGCGCTCTCGCAATGACTTCTGGTACCAGGCCCCGTGGAGTCCAAAGCTTCCAGGCTTCTTCTTCCTGAACTGGATCACCAGTTCTGGGCCGCGTCCGAATGTATACATAGCCGTCGCACAAAGTTAAGTCCAGCAGGGACGACTTATGCTTCTCGACTCGGTCCCGAAGGTCCTGATATTCTCGAGAGTCGAAGTCTGGTGCCTCTAAGTCGGCTTGCGGGCCTTGTTCGCGCACTCTTGGTGGATCAACGGCTGCTATTTCTTCACAGTATACGCGGGATAACGCGTCAGGCACCACGTTCAGGCTGCCTTTACGGTGTTCTATGGTGAAGTCGAAGCCTTGAAGCTTTAGACTCCACCGGGCCAGGCGTCCATTGAGGTCCTTTTGGGACATCAACCATTGCAGGCTCGCATGGTCCGTCACCACCTTAAATGGCATGAGTTCGACGTATGCCCTGAATTTTTTGATACTGATCATCGCTGCCAAACATTCCAACTCCATAATTGTGTAATTTTGTTGGGCCGAATTCAATTTCTTGGACACATATGCAAGTGGTCGTTAATTTCCCTCGTCGTCCAACTGGATCAAGACTCTGCCCACACCCTATTTACTCGCATCGCACTTTATGATGAAGGGCTTGGTGAAGTCAGCACTCACCAACACTGGGGAAGAAGTAAGCTGCTTTTTGAGCAGTTCAAATGCGGACTGGGCTTCGCTGGTCCAGAAAAATTTGCTGGACTTCTTCAGCGTGTCCGTAATGGATGCTGACAGGTCGGCGTTGTTCGGAATGAACTTCCTGTACCAGCCTGCCATGCCCAAAAATCGGCGCACTTGACGAACGGACTTAGGGGGAGGGTAGTCGACGATGGCTGCGACCTTCTCGGGGTCCGTCTTAATCCCTCCATTGCCTATTATGTACCCTAAGTACCGCGCTTCCTTTAAGCAGAACTTACTCTTCTCCACGTTTATCGTAAGTCCAGCCTTTCTCAAACATTCCGCCACCTTAGCGAGGAGCGATAGGTGGGAGTCGAAGTCCTCCGTCAGCACCAAGAGGTCGTCGAGATACACCAACACCTGGTCTCGAAGATCGTAGGGAATGACCTTGTCCATCAGCCGGCACATTGTCTGGGGCGCGTTGCACAGTCCAAATGCCATCACCGGTCCAGTGCTCCATGAAACTTGGGCTTTATCCAACCTCTCCAATGCCAAAATGCTTACCCAAAACGCTGACGCTTGCTCCACTGTCCAGGAGACCAGAAAGAGTCTGCCCCAGCAATAACACCTCGGCATAAGGCCGGATTTCGTGAGGCGCAGTCACGAATGATGCTGATGCTAACCTCTTCCCGTTTTCCCGAACCCTTTTCCAAAAGGCTCTCCCACGTAGAGTTGATCGTTTGGGCTTCTTCGGTGGCGTGGGGTCGTTCGAGGGCTCTGTCTCAGCGAATATACGTTGTCTAGCTTCCAAATACTCTCTGAGTCGTTGATGGTATGGCTTCAGAGGTCGAGCTGTAGGTGTTGTCCGCTCTTTCAAAGGTGCTGGAGTTCGCTGTAGCACCCGTACTGGCATCACTTCGGTTTCCAATAGCTGCGTCTTAGGTGGTGCGACTTGAATGGGCACCAATGGTATTGGCATGCCTGAAGCCAAGTTGTCGTCTGGTGCATTCATCAAGTGATCCAGTAAGTTGGGTGTGCATCGCTCAAGCAAATTCTGGTCGTCTTCAGAGGATATGTCGAGAAGTAACTGTGATTCTGGAGTTGGTGGACAGTATGATGTTTGCTCCCTTGTGGAGTCAGGAGTTTTAACTAGAGTGTCTACGTTTGTTGGGATGATGACGGTAACTGCCTCGTCCGGATGGATGCTACTGGGTTCGGCCGCGGTCCATAGTCTCTCTGCTCTCCAGGCCTTCTCTGATATGCTGGTGGTCGAGGACTGTTGTTGTTGCCCTCGACCCGACGGTAGTTTTTCTGACTGCGGCTTGGGCATCTCGGCTTCATGGTTCCCTTCTTTCCGCATCCGTAACAGTAGTAACCTTGAGGCTCTTTGTCGCAATCGGTGTAATAATGTCCAGGCTGGTCACAGTTCCAGCAGATGGGCGTCGGCCGTTGGGCAGGTTCGATGGCAGCTGTATGTGGTCCGTTTTCTGACGTGCGCTCAACAGTTTCCCGTCGTCCTCATCGGAATTTCCGGCAGATAATATTCATCAACTCTCGACCGGTTGTACATGGATGGCAAAGATGAACGAATGCGTGCTCTGGTGGTCTGCACTTCCATAACTAAAGCCCGAAGCTGCGCCACTGATGTTGTATGGTGAAAACAAATTTGTTCCTGGATGGAGGGTAGCAAGTTGGTGCGGACGTTTTCGACGAATTCCATCTCCGTCATGGGAGCACGGAGCTGGTTTCGAAAATGAACCATGTCCTGACAATAGGATGCAAAGAGCTCGTTGGGCCTCTGTCGTCGGTTCAGCATCCTCCTTCTGATGTCAACGTCGCTTCTGTGTTCGCTCCAATCTGTCCTCAGGGCCAGCTTTACATGTTCCCATGGCGAGGATGGGTTCTGTCGTCGCACTGTCCAGAACCATCCGTTCACTCTTCCTCCCAGAAGGGTGTGTAGATTATCGACGACAAGGTTGAGATCTCCACCTAGCGTGGTTCTCGTCAGTGTCTCCACCCGGAATATGAACTCTTCTACGTCAAGTTTTGAGTTGTCCCCATCATACATCAGTTGCCATCTTTTGATGGGACTTGCTGAGCGCGTTGGCCGGTTGTATCCATGGTGACTATGTCGTTGCAGGTTGGGTGTTTCATACTGGTCATACTGGTAGTGCTGGTTAGGCTGATATGGTGGGATATACTGGTGTCTCTGCTGACTTGGCCGAACTGAGGTGAAATCGGATCCATGTTGTCGAGACTAGGCATGTCTCTGGAAGCGTTTGCCCAGGAGTCTGTCGCAGATATACGTGGACGTGGAGCCGGAGGTGACCAGCGTTGTTGGAGGGCTCTCGCCACTTCCTCCCTAACAGCGTCGGCGATTTGTATCCTTATGGCTGCTAACAAAGCTTGTGTGCTGGCGGACCTGTCTAGAGGGACGTCCTCCGGATGCAGTTCGCCTGCAATGGTGGACTGCTCTCGGGATGTGGGCCGCGTCCTCCTATTAGCCTCCTCGGGACTCCGAGATGAAGCTGTTGTTGAAGCTGGTCTCGAACTTTGAACTTGTGGCTCCGCTAGCCGTACCTCTTCAGGGGGTGAAGTTGCTGGCTGTCGCGTGGCCGCTCTCGTATTATATCTACGGGGAATAGCGCCCGTTCTGTCGTTCCGGTTATAAACTTCCTGTCGGCAATTAGGACATACTTGGTTGGTTTTCTCCCACTGGCGTAAACAATGCTCGTGAAACTCGTGTCCACAGCTAGTCAGTATTGCGTTGCTTGTGGCTAGGTTGTCCATACAGACGGTGCATAGCTTCGGTGGGACCCCCGAAGCTCCAGGCGGTGAACGAGCTACCCACATTTTGCCGCTAGGTAGAGGACCAGTGCTGTCTTGACCCACAGTTATCCTAGGAGTTCCCAGCAATCCTTGACTATCAAGACAACACCAAGAGTGTTGTTGGTGCACTTACAAGGCTCTTCAGATTTAAATCAGTCACAGCAATTCCACAACCGCGAATTATCTTCTAAAACGTTCACGTCAAGTCGCGCAATAAGGAAAATTTTCACAGGTCTAACCCTGCGCAAATTTGAATGTCGAGGTTTCATTTAGGTGAATTTCTGAAAGTTCAAAGTAAATATACAACACGTGCCAAGTTAAAGGAGAATTCCTGAAAGTTCAAAGTAAATATACAACACGTGCCAAAGTTAAAGGAGAATTCCTGAAAGTTCAAGGCGAATTCAAATAAAGCTTCAAAATGTCTACTATGATCTCTCTCTCTTGCGGAAAGCAACCAAAATTAAGTTGAAGTAAAGAATAACTGTCTCTCTCTCTCAACGTCGACGTTCCCTCTCTGATCTAGGGACGGACACCCCACTGCATTTTGGAGAAAAAGGAAGGGAAAGGAAACCCTAAGAATGTCGGGCAGAGCCTCTCCAAGACAGACAGCTGGCTATCGCCTGTTACTTGTCTGCTATTCTTGAAGAGTCTCTGCCGACGGGGTTCAAAAGGGGAAGCCATCTCCGCCCGCGGTCGCGCAACAAAAGCAAAAAAAAATCATGCCTAGGATGGGAAAGGGTGCGACCGACAAAAACGTAGGGAGAACAGCAAGAAAAGCAAAAAAAAGCAAAAGAAAATAAATATAAAAAATAGAAATTAAAGAAAAAGAAAAGGAAAGAAAAAACCCAAAAAAACAGAGCAGGAGGGAAAAGGAAACAGGCAGGCGTTGCCCGACTTACCGGCTATCGTTGGGGGAGTCTGATGTCATGACTCCCCTTGTATGGCCCGTGCCCCAACCACCCTTGCATCTAGGGGGCCAACGTCATCTAGATGCCCTACGAACGACCTATAAAAGAGAGAGAGGGCCTCTCACCTCATTGTGAGGACCCCGCCCACTGACGTAGCGATGATATAGCCGCCCTAGTGAAGGACGAGAGAAGAGAGAGAGAGAGAAAAATGCTTACTCAAGGCACATAAAAAAAATTATTTTATTAAAAAAAATGGAGTTAACCCCTCCTGTGGAGGGCACACGACCAACTGACTGAGGGTCAGGGTCAATTAACCTCTTTGCAAAGAGGCTCTGATGCTGAATACATCGTATGGAACTAAACTCCTACCAAGCTATGATAAGTCTAAGCAATTAAGGGTTATTTAAACCTAGTTATATTCATACACTACAACAATAAAGTCTAATCCTGTTCAAATTAGTTTGATATTTCCAACGTTCTTATAGTAATCCTACTAATGTTAATACTAAGGGATAGTCTTCACAACAATTGAATACTATGACAATTAAAAAAAAAAATACCTGATAGAGCCTACTATCTCTTTTTCATTTTTTTTCTTAATTCTATTAATATTTGCAAAACAAACAACAACAAAATGCGCATTTTTCTGGTTAAATGTGTACAGGCAGAGTTAAACTGTAGAAAAAATAGTTAATGTAACGTATTAAATTCACTTTCAGATTAGTCAAAATTGCCAATTAATTTGACGAAAGCACGTCAAACACAACCTTCTAAGAAATTCTAATTAACATTCTGTAGAATTCAAGTTGTTATGTTCGTTTAGTTTCGTAAAGATGCGTCCACCTGAAAGAAATTGCAAATGATATTAAAATTAAAATACAATAATAAGTTACTTATCTTGTGTCCTATGTCCGATAATATGTGTCTTCTCGTAGTTGAATGATGCTGCAAGCAAATTTATTTTATTACATTCCAGAAATAATGTTGAATTACCTACTTATGAGATTATTGCGAGAATATGATATGCGACTTCTGTTGTCCCAGGAATGTATCCGCAAAAGATTCCTTAGTATATGATATACCAGAGGATACTTACTTTAATGACGTTAACTGTCCAGCTGAAATACAGTTTGAATAATTTGTAATTCCAACGCAGGCGCACGTATACCGAACTGCACCGTCCCAGATGATTGGAGGTAGGGTACCTTCGTTAAAAATTGCGACATCCTATCCAAGGAAAATCGAGTATCTAGAAGTAGTTACCTAGAATTAAGATAGTTTAAGTTAATTGAAATCTAATTTTATAAATTGGAATATTTACCTTTGATTATTTACCTTTGTCAAGATGTAAAGCAAACAGGGCTATGCATGGGACTTTTACTTGAAAAAGAATATTATGAATTAAATGCTATGCAGTACTTATCGGGCAAGAATGGAATTGTAAAAATAATCAAAATAAGATGAAATCATGACGTATTACATACCTGAGGTGGGATTTTCTTCCGGAATCCTCGATCACTACACTTCTAACCTCGCATTACAGACAAAAACATATTACGTCTCACTCTTTATGTTCCCGACAAAATTTATTAAATATTCGGTTGGTTCCCAACCCAAGGCAAGGATCAAAGAGAAGAATTAAAAAGAAACCGATATATTTGAAAATAATCAGAGCACGTGCACGATACCTGTCAACAAAATCTTTTCTTGCAAAATTCACATCGAAAACGAATTTTGCGGATGACGAGCAATATACCAAAGAAAAGCTACATAAACATAGATAATTTTAAATGAAAATTTTAAAAATTATTAATGAAAAATTCAAGCCGATTGCAATCGGCACAGACCGCTTTGGAAATTGGACTAGATTTTTCCAAAAATTTCCAATAGGGGGCAATTTTTAATAAAAGAAAGCCTTGGTATATGAAGGGTCCTTTTTTTCCGAATTAAGCCCCAGAGTGAAAGTTTGAGAAGTGAAAAGAACATTGAAGCTAGTAGAAAAAAAAGTGAAATTAGTTCAAAGTTAAAAGGACAAGGAAAAGTAAATAAAAGAAAACCAGTGGAAGTTAAAATAAGTGAAAACAAATAAATAAATGATCTGACAGTGGAGAAAGTCGAAGCGAAAACGAAGAAAGCGGCAAAATAAAATAAAAGGAAGGAAGTGTAGCGTGACAGGATGAGGGAAGGCGATCCTCGCCAGGATTAAGTAAAAGAGGAAGTTAATTTTGGGAGAATCGAGGAAGTTAATTTGGGGAAGAAAAGATAAGTATTGCCTATCTATTCAATATTAGATTTCTTTAGGTATTTTTTTTCGTTTGTTTGCATTATGAAACATTCATGGCACTGTCTTGCTCAGTAGAACGATCGCTTATATAAATGTATATATATATTATATCGCTTTATATTTATTTAAAAAAAAATCCTATAACCTATTGATAAATTGTTTTCTTCACGTGAAATGAATATGTAGTTGGTTAAATGAATATTATTTATTAGTTATTTTATGGTGGAAATATATCAGTGCTTGATTTTAATTGTTTGGAATTATTACATAACCCCGTAAACAAGTTCGTGGACTTACAAAGAGAAAAACCACGTGGCGTACACTAAGATATTTGACCCCAGACCTTTCACCAGTGCTAGCCGGCGAACCTATTGCGCGCATAAGAAAGCGCGGAACAAAGTTAAGATTCGAACATTGAAATAATTCTATAAAACTAACTAAGTGTGAATAGTGGTCGTATTAGAATATCGTTATTTGAATGCTATTTAATGATTTATTGTTTGCGTAACACGAAATTGGAGTTTATGCTTAACAGTTTTTATATCGAATGAACTTCATGCACTTTTCTTCGTCGATTCTTCTTGTTCATAAAACTGTATGACCGATATTGTTATGTTGCGAATGTTAATGTTTCTTTAGGGGATTATGTAGCATGAAGACGCGACGTTATCACTTTTGCATTGATATGTAAAAAAAGGTTAGTTAAGTTAAAGCAATCAGTTTGTTTTCATGGGTATTCTAGCTATTATAAAATTTCCATCAAACGACACAATGTGTATATAATTTATAGTCTTAATATCCTTCACAAAACACAATCTAGGAATTCTCAATAAAACGTTTTTCTTCACACTGCGAGTTAAATTCACTTTCAGATTAGTCAAAATGGTGTGACATTTCGGTTAATTTACGTTGCTTCTTATGGCAACTTGGAGAGGGGGGGGGGGGGTGATTTTTCTTTAAACTCGTCGTAGTGACAACAAAACAACCTTTCGAATGAAGTAAAAATATCCATACCATACTTAAGATAAAATAGTTTTTAAAAAAAATACAACCGACTTCACAAAAAGCACTAAAAAGCATAAAATAATTTTTAATTTTATATCTATTGCGATATTTGGAAGTCGATGCAAATCAAACAAACCAAACAACTACAACAAAAGTACTTGATCGTCCTTCTTTATGATCCCGCGAGGTGAATCGTTCAGGTAGTTTTATGAATTATTTTTAATTATGGTTGGGTAGTTGTTTTGTTTGTTTAATTTGCATCGACTTCCAAATATCGCAATAGATATAAAATTAAAAATTATTTTATGCTTTTTAGTGCTTTTTGTGAAGTTGGTTTGAATTTTTTTTTATTTTTCACTTTTTAGTGTCTTCTACTCAGGGAGTCGAAATGGGACCACAACCGAAATTATAAATCGGTTACGGTCAACCGAAATCAAATTGGGCTTTTTAAACCGCAATTGCAACAACTTTAACCGTAATTAATTTTCTTCAATTCGGTTTCGGTTAGAACCGAAATGTAAAATTTCATTTTCGGTTTCGGTTAAAACCGAAATGTGAAATATAATTTTCGGTTTCGGTTAAAACAGAAATGTGAAATATAGTTTTCGCTTGCGGTTAAAAACCACGTAGATAAAATTTTCGGTTTCGGTTACAACTGAAACGTTAGGGTTAGAGTTAAATTGCTGTCGTTGGGATTTTTATATAATATAATGAAGTTATCCGACTCCCCTCTACTCCCTACCACCCTCCCTTCATCTAGACATTTACTCCCCTTCGCCCCCATCCAACCCCACCCCTCCCCTCCCCTTCCCCACCCGCCCCACCCCTTTCCCCATCCCCATCCCCACCCCCTCCCATCCCCACCCCACCCTCCCCTCCCTTCTCTCCCCTCCCCGCCCCCTACCGCCCCTCCCCCAACCCACACCTATCACTATCAAGACATTTACCGAATATGCTATGTTATGAAGGTAGTGACAAATCGCAAGACCGGACATATAACTTCTTCCGCGGTCGGTACCAATTTAAATCGGTCTTTGTATTTCGGTCTTTGAATTTCGGTCTTTAAATTTCGGTCTTTGAATTTCGGTCTGGCAGTTACGGTCACATATTTGAAAGGTCTTTTTATTTCGGGAACATTTAATTTCGGTCGCTCTATTTCGGTACACTTTAATGACAGGTTTCGGTCCCGTTTCGACTCCCTGCTTCTACTCTATTCAACGAAGAAAGAACCATCCAAATCAGTCCACGCGTTAAAAGTTAATTTTAACCCTCTACCCCACCCCCATTCCACTAAACTTTTTTTCTCATCGTATCAATCAAGGAACATATTCTGCCGAACAGAAAAGGAATCATCGAAATCGGTTCACGGGTTACGAATTTACTATCCCTCCCCCTTCCCCACCACACTGAAGGACCAAATTATTCTACTATTAGCAATGGGGGATCACACTCTATACAACAGCAAAAGAACCATACAAATCGGTCCACGCGTTACAAAGTTAGGTTCCACCCCCTTCTCCCGCCTCAACCACATCAACAATTTTTTTTCTCGTGGTATCAACCAGTATACTCTACCCAAAAGAAAAAGAATTATCCAAATCGGTCCACGCGTTACAAAGTTAGACTACTCCTCCCCCCACCCAACCCCCCACCATGGGCAAATAATTATTCTATTAGTAATGGGTTATCACACTCTATACAACAGCAAAAGAACCATCCAAACCGGTCCACGTGTTACAAAGTTAGGTTCCACCCTCCCCAACCCCACCAACATTTGTTTTCTCGTAGTATCAACCAAGGATCATATTCTACCCAATAGAAAAAGAATTATCCAAATCGGTTCACGCGTTACGAACTTAGACTACCCCCCCCCCCCCCCCCCACCCCTCACATTTCACCATACCACCAAATTATTCTCCTCTTAGCAATAGGGGATCATACACTATACAACTGAAAAAGAACCATCGAAATCGGACTACGCGTTACAAAGTTAGGTTCCACCACCACCCCCCACCCCCCACACCCATCCCAACAAAATTTTTTTCTCGTGGTATCAACCACGGAACATACTCTACCCAACAGAAAAAGAATTATCCAAATCGGTCCACGCGTTACAAAGTTGGACTACCCCTCTCCCTCCCCCAGCCTATTTAAAATTTTTTTGTCCTATGAGCAATGGGGCATCATACTCTGTACAACAAAAAACGAACCATCCAAATCGGAGCACGCGTTACAAAGTTAGGTTTCACCCCCACCCTACCAAACATTTTTTTGACATGGTGCCAATCGGTGAACATACTCTACCCAACAAAAAAAAGAATCATCAAAATCGGTCGACGCGTTACGAAGTTATGCCCGGACAGACATAAAAAAAATAAAAATAAAATTACACGTCGAATTAGAACCTCTTTGTTTTTGGGTAGTCGGTTAAAAACAGTAAGCGCCATGCAGTTTTTTGGAAATATGACCTTTTTTGTGTCGCTTAGAGCTATAAAGGGACCTGCGTTCAATACTTTCACATTACTTTTTTCCGATCGTGTTATTAAGCAAACTCTGTTGAAGAGTTGAACAAAGGGTAAACTAGTGGCTTAATACAACAAGCACTGGCATTTCTGTAGTAAGCAGAAAACAACCATGGGTCGCCGCCGGGGGGATTCGAACCTGGGAACCCTGGATTGGTAGGCTGACACGTTATCACTTATTCCCCGACAACATAAAAGTAATACCCTATAAAAGGAAGTGAACGCTGAAGAATACCCAAATGACCCTGTCATCAGCCGGCATATTTCTTTATGGTGAACGGCTTTCTTGATCTTGTTAACAAGATTGTGTAAGGGAGTTTCTGTTGATCTACTTTTGTGTAGGAAAACTGAGTAAAGGGGAGATGATTGGTCCAGTTTGCATCTGATAGGAAGGTTTAGCAGTCTTTCGATCATCTTAAGTAGGAAGGATGTAAGACTGATTGGTATAAAAGATTGAGGTAGCTCTAGAGGCGTATTTCCTTTGGGATAAATACTTCAACTACTTTCCTCCATGAGAGTGGTATGTAGCCACAGTTGCAAATTGACCAATGGGACAAGAACGGTATCTAAGCAGTTCGGTAGTGGAAATGAGCACGTCAGTAAGATGATTTGCAGCCATTTCTAGTTCGCCAATCAAGTTAATTGTGGAGACCATGTCTTGTCTTGTTTTCCTGTCGATAGCAGTACTCGAAATGATCTCAGAACGCCCCGGAATATCGAATCGGATGTGCTGATGATACGACAGCGAAGCATCATCTGAGATTTCCTTATGAATTCAGACAGGACTCTGCTAGCCAGAGTGAGATCTAGCAACTCTTCTTTGGTTTGCAGTGATGAAAATAGGTTTGCACCCTCTATTAATAATATCAATATTTTTTTCATTAGATCGACGTTTCTAATAAAGAAAAGCTAAATTCCTTTGGCTTTTCACGCCTTTGGACGCATTCGAAACAAACCGAAAACTAGGTTTAAATCAAACTAATCGGACACCGAACTTGACAGCAGGTTCATAAGATCACTAACACTGTCACACTAACCTTTCTGTAAAATATTTTCACATATTCACATATTTTGATTTACTATTCCTTTTTATTTAGCAGATAAAACTTCTAAAAATTACACTTTACCACTTTAAACTTAATTAAAATTCGCGACCGACTCTTTTGGGTGATTTCGATTTAGCGTCGGTCTTAGGACTTATTACTTAAATTTTAAATGTTTCCAAACTGCACAATTCTAAATTTCTTAGCGTGCAAACTGCTCACCTAATCATTGTACCCACGGTACAATTTTGATAAGATAAAATGAATCTCACATGGATGGACCAGTTTCGTACATTGTTTTTGTTTGTGATTGATGTATTTTATTACAGATTTGTTGGATTTAAGATAATTAGAAAAATGTAGACAGAAGAAGTGCAGATTCGTACATTTATTTTATTCATGAATTCTTTAAATTGATGAATTATTATATGATCTGCAGTGAGAAAACGTAAACGAAGGTACTGTGTCTGATGTAAAAATTAAATTAATTGACTAAAATTACTTAAAAGCCATAATTAATGTTTATTAAAAGTTTTTTTTTCAACAGAAGCGAGGAGTACACAGTGTTTTTAATATTATCTATCCAAACGAGTACTCCGCAATGTAAATTTATACGTGACGTAATTTATTATTAAAATCTTATGAAATACTGAATTTTAGGGCTTTGAAAACAAACAAAACAAATCCGTACCTCAGAGCAAAAGCGTATTAAGTCCAAAATTTAAATTTTCCGGTTTTTTTTATGATTATTCATATAAATAAGTAATCTTATTCAAGTTTAAATTACTAATTTATACAGGCTACAAAACAAGTAGAAATAATAATTATTTCTACTTGTTTTGTAGCCTCTGCAACACAATAAATTATCGTATTTTACGCTCGCCTGTAAAATTTACTTTTGTTAAAAAGTGGAGACCTTTTAATATTTCGTTTAGGTTTGCAGCGATTATAAGTACAAAACAAAGCGCAAATTAGTTACGAATAAAAATCCATGAAGAAAACTGGTGGTGGGTCACATGAACCAACTCACATAACACCAATAGAAGAAACTTATCGTTGTTGTAGGTTTGGAAGCATCTGTTTCTGGAGTTAAAAGTGTTCGAACATACGGCCTTAGAACAAAAACTTCTTCAGTTGTGATTGCGCCTGTAGACGAGATTGAAGCAGATGATATGGCTGTACAAGCTTTCCTAATTAAGCTTCTCGAAGATACGGGAACAACAGAAAACGAGTAGAATATAGGACCACAGTGCAATGAAAACAGAAATAAAAACAGCAGAAGCGTAGATATGTTCAATACAACAAGGCCATGTTCACTAGGAGAAAACTTTATCTGAAAGTGTGAAATTGATCCGGGAAGAATTGCAGGTACAAAAGAATTTTCATTCTAAATATTTGGCAATTCTTCAAGAGCGCAATAATATAACAAGAAGAACAAATTGAGAACAAGAAAAACAAAAATTGAGTTAAAGCTCGGGAAAATTCAAAGAAAAATTGAAGGTAACTAACTGATTAGGGAAAATGTACGCAGACTGCTTTGCTATATTACATACTTTGAACTTATAAAAGTGTTTTTTTTTTGCGTGAGGGGTGAAAATCTTCCAAAGACACCAAGAGACCCGATCGTCTCTGGTAGTGTGAGATTTTTACGCACTAAAAATTGCACTAGGGATTTGCCGAATCAGACCACTTTATCCGGGTACGTTTTCGTCCCTACCTCTTGCGCTCTTAGTGAGAGAAACCCGGACTAATCCAGTTTTCTTCCCTCACCTCGATTCATCGAGAATATTCATCTTCTTTAGATGATACCTGAAGTTACCATGTTCTTTTAGTAGTGCTGTAAGCCATCTCAAGGTCCTACGATCCATATCTAGAACCTTCCTCTGTTCAACACTCCGTGGTCGCTACAATCGCCATCTTAGCCTGTCTGCACGAGTCCACGACGTTTCACTGTTCCCTCGTGGCATACTTGTCTTTGCCAGGTAAGTCTTGAATCTAGGACTATCCCCAGATATTTGACCGAGCCCGAGACCGTAAGTTCTTCCCCAAAGAGTTCTACTTGTCTAAAGTCTAGATTCTTCCTTTTCCTACTGAAAATGATTAGATCAGACTTCTTTGCATTTATGAAAAGCCGCTGTTCCACACACACTTGCTTCACCACCCCCATACCTCTCCTTATGGCGCGTATGAACTGGCCCTTTGCCATAATTGCTATTGTGGTGACACCCTTAATTAACCAAAAGGAATTACATTTATAATGTTCCGTATTCACTTGCTGCGAAAGGTTACCCAAGTAGGTTTAGATAATTTTATTTAAAATATTGTCAGAAAATTTGTAAAAAGTTTTAGTTGATTTTCGGTCTTCAACCCGATTACTTGTAATTGATAATAAAAAAATATTAATAAAGTTTAATTTTTCAAATTAATCATAACTTTTACATCTCCTCAATTTTACTTGGCAATCGTCAAATTACCAATCTAACAAGTCCTTTCAATAAGGCAAAGTTTTAAAGTCCTCAGAGCTGTATGCTCTCGAGGCAATTGCAGATCTAGAGAAGGAAGACCTTTTATTTAACTCGACTCAAACAACATAGGCCGGAGTGACTGTGCAGTCAATCTACCCACACATTGGCGGATAAGGAGTAGACCCAGCATATTTAAAGCGCAACAACATCCCCATATTGGTGACCCCGACGTATTGGTGACAGAGACGTCACTTTAAGAAAACATTGATAAACGTGCCCCCCACCAGCGGTAAGGCACGCACTTATCAATACATTTTTTTAAAGTATCAACAGAGGTACCCCCCACCAGTGGTAAGGTACGCTCCCGGCGTATAAAACAAAGAAAGATTGACAGAGGAACCCCCCACCAGTTGTAAGGTACGCTCGTATAAAAGCAGGATTGATAGAAGTGCCCCCCACCATCGGTTAGGCACTCTATCGTCATTAAAACCCATAGCAACCACCTGCAGTTAGAAGTAGGAAGACGAGTACCTGCGAGTAACAGCAGGAAAACAACCACCTGCGGCAAACAGCAGGAAGAAACCGTCAGCCGTCATAGCCCAGCGTATGGAATCTAAGAAACAACGAAACGTCAACATCTAGAACATCAGCAGAAAAGAAAGATAAGTAAAGTTAAGAAATTAATTTTCAAAAATAAATATATACATATATGTATTAACTCATTAACATATTTAAAAAAATTAATAATATTTTTTTTGACAATACAATTTTTAATAAAAAAACATATTTCTTTTATTATAAATAAGATGAACGAGTTCAACGGGCAAATCCGCAAGCATGGTTACTCCAGCTCGAATCTCAATTCGACCTGGCAGGAATAAACCAAGATCAGACGAAATTTAACCACTTGTTAAGTGCATTGGATGAAAGTGTGTTAAGGGACATTAGTGATATTATCTCCAATCCACCGTCGGTTGACAAATATCTAAAGTTTAAAGAAACGTTAATCTCACGTCTTTCGTCATCTGATAATTCCAAACTCAAACAGTTCTCCAGTTACCGCCTAATCGATCGGACACATTGCGTGATCGCTCCACACTCTGTTCAATTTCTCTGCAGTATTTTCGTTTCGTGTGTTTTGTGCGTGTCTCAGCAAAGTGAGTGCCACTCTTTCCCGGCCAATAACTTACCTGACACAGGGAAATCCAGCAACTTCAAGATCTCCATCCCAAACAAGTATGTCTGTCTCATCAGTAACCCCTCCAGCAAAATCTTCACTCTCGGGACCATCAAAATTTCTAAGTGGACTAGGAAGTACGTTAAGTTTAACCCTAAGCCCTCTGCACCTAACCCTAAATTAAATACTAATAAACCTAACCCCACTAACTACCCCAAACGACCTTCTCCCATACCTAAATTTAGTATTCACCCTAATCATAAGAACCTTAGAACTAGTAACAACATAATCACTCCTCACTCTTCCGCACCTCTCACCTTTAACCCTAAAGCTAGTGATCAAAACAAGCAGCTCAAATTGGGAGTATTTCCAAACTTTAATCTAAGTACTCCAGTCAAGTATCCTATCTTTATATATTCTCACATCCTTAACCCCCCTGTTCCATTTACACCGTAGCCCTCGAACACGTCCACTCCAGCCGACAACCCAACCATTACTGTTTTGAGTTCCGTATATCCAGCGCACCCACCTAACCATGCACTCCCAACTTCTTCCGTGTGCCCACCTAACCACAAGCCACTTTCTTCCGACCACTCCACCGCCTCTGCTTCCATTTCCGCCTGTCCCACTTTACCTCTGTTTACACCAAACCTTGCACCCGCTACTTCCTCCGCATGCCCACCTAATTGCATGCCGTCATCCTCCTACACTGTCGCCCCGTCTCAAACAACTTCTATCTCCGTTAACCCGCCCATTCCGCAAGCCAAAACTCCTTTATCCGAAAATCATTCATTTATCGATCCGCTTGTCCCACCTACAGTTAAATTGACTTTGCGCTTTGCTGATTCCAGCGATGAACGATACCTCTTGTCCGACTGTCGCATTTATGACAACGTACGTCTATTTCTAGCCTATCTGCACGACAAACGGAACTCCGTCTGTGTTGACGGTAATACCAGCACCAACGTCATGTTAAGTATACAACAAGAAGGCCTGCCCACAGACCCATCAGTCTTACTCCAACTTTTCACTAAATACCATGAATCATTCAATATACCTCTCCATAAGGTTTCAGAAGATCTATCCACCTATGCTGCGTACGTCAGTTCTCGTCGTATTTCCCATCTTCAAAAAAGTTGTAACGACTCCTTAAACTACTTTCGTTCCTAACCCCCTTGCTTTCCCTATTTCTGACTTCCCCTCTATTGCGCCCGCGGTTTTCGATCAAGAACCTTTCCCCAACAGCTTGTCAGTCATTACCAGAACATCCGAATATTTTCCTTAACTCTCACAAATTACCGCCCGATATCTTTGCCTTAACTGAAACCAATCTAACACCAGGAATTCTCGACAACGAACTATTCCCTCCAAACTAAACCATTTTCCGTGCTGACGGTTGTATAGGCACCAATGATCCACCAGGTCGCGGGGTTCTCATAGCTGCTTACAACCGTTATGATGCCACCCTGATTAAGACCTCCGACCCTACAATATCAGAATTTGTATGTATAAAAATAGCACTAAATAAGTGTCTTCTGTACATCTTGTGTTGTTACATTCGCCCCTCTCAACCTCTAGACGCCCACGAGCCGATAATTGAAGCGATCGATACCCTGCTTGAGAACGCTAACGCATCCGATGAATTTATTTTATTGGGTGACTTTAACCTCCCCCGTATTCAATGGTCATTGTCCGAGAACTGTTCTCACTTTGTCCCCCTTAACGCATCTTTGGCCAAAGAAGCCTTCTTTACCGATCAGCTCTCCGTTTCAGGTCTCCTTCAAGTAAGCGGAATCAGGGACTTCCTGGACAGACAATTAGACCTAATCTTTTCTTCAGACCCAGTTAACTCGGCTGAAGCAGAAAGCAACCATCTTCTCTCCTCCCTCGACCGTCACCATCCTCCCTTGTTCTTCGTTTTCTCCTACGAGCACCCTCATGCCGTTTCAAGCTCCGAGTCTTCTTTATCCTTAAAATTTCGTAAAGGCAACTTTGACAAATTAAATCACTTGCTCCTCAACTCTAATATGGCGATATCGCTCAACATCTCCCAATTGACATTGCTTTAGAGGCGTTCTATTCGGAAATAGACGCTCGTCTTACCCAATCTATTCCTCTTCTTCCTCGTAAAAACTACTCCTCATCCCCCGTATGGTACGACAAAGAATTACGCTCTCTTCGAAACAAGAGAAATAAACGTTGGCAAACTTTTCTTCTAACCCAGACTGAGTCTGGCTATTCTTCCTATTGTAAATAGGAAGAATAGAATAAAATAAATGGGGCTCTTCGGGCTCGACGGATTAATTAAGACAATTATTTTTATCCACAAATGTTCACAATTTTATTCAATTCACAATTTTCTTGACAATATTTCTTCACAATATTACGTTTCACTTTGACAATTAGAACTTATCACTTCACTGGTTAAAATACAACTGACTCACTAGGCTGCTACTCAGCCCTATTTATACTACTTAGCTTAATTCTAGAAAGTTCAGCAACTTAGTTCTAGCAATTTCCGTTATTCATTTCCACCCCACTAAGTCACCACAGGATCGAGTCGGCCTTGACTTTATACGGCGTCTGACGTTTTCCTGGTTTCCGAAATTCCGGACATGTGAATTTTACAACTTTATTTCGTTTTCATCACGTAGCCTGTGCCAGACTACAGTGCATGTTACACTGCCCCCTCTTAGAACTGTTCGTCCCGAACAAATGTATCTCCTTGGTATGGCTTTAAGCGGTTAATGTGCACGATCTTCTTTTTGTCTTTCGGTCCCCGCTGTATCCTGTAAACTACATCGTTGATGCGCGTAAGGATCTTGTATGGTCCTTCCCATTGCTGTTGAAGCTTCGGCGATTTTCCTTTTCGTCGCCGTGGGTTAAATAGCCAGTCGAGGTCTCCTTCCCTGAATCTGCTAGAATTAGCTCTGATGTCGTATCGTGTTTTCATTCTACCGCTGGATGTCTTGAGGTTCTTTCTTGCCAGTTCATGGATTTCTGCGAGACGCTTCCGAAGTATGGTAATGTAGTCTTCAGTGGATTCAGCATCCTTTTCAAGTGTTCCGAACTACAAATCACTGGGCAATCGAATCTGTTTTCCAAACACAATTTTAGATGGTGTCTGTCCTGCTGAGTTATGGACGGCTGTTCGATAAGCTAGTAGAAATATCGGAATGTAGCTATCCTAATCCCGTTGATGCTCATCTACTACTTTTCTAAGATGTTCGACCACTGTTCTATTAAATCGCTCGACCATCCAGTCAGATTGTGGATGAAGTGGTGTTGTCCGCGTCTTTCTTATTCCAAGAATCTAACATACCTGCTGGAATACTTGAGATTCAAAGTTTCGTCCTTGGTCGGAATGAAGTTCATTAGGGACGACAAAGCTTCATATCTAGTTTGTTACTAACTCCGCTGCCACTATTTGGGCTTCTTGATTCGGGATCGCATATACTTCTGGCCATTTACTGAAATAATCCATTACCACTAAAAGGTACCGGTTACCTCGATCTGATTCTGGGAATGGTCCCACAACGTCAATCGCGATTCTCTCAAAAGGTGATCCGACGTTGTATTGCTGCATCGCTCCCCTTGTTTTGATATAAGATCCTTTGCTACGGGCACAAACAGTACATTTTCGACACTAGTCCTCCACATCCTCCCGCATATGTAACCAGTAGAATCGTTCTCTTAATTTCTCTAAAGTCTTATTGACTCCAAGATGTCCTCCCGAAGCACCGTTATGAAATTCTTCCAACAAATCCTTTATCTTGTTCCTGGGAACTAATACCTGCATCCGGCATGATTACTCGTCGGGTGTTTCCCATTTGCGTTTCAATATTCCATCTTCAACAAATAGCGAATTCCATTGCGCCCAGTAGCTCTTCAAGGTTGCACTTCTGTCTGAAACATCCTTAGATTGAGGTCTTTCATCGTTCTCTTTCCACGACAAAATTGGAGATATATTCTCATCTTCTCGTTGTGCTGCTTTAAATTCTTCATTGTTCCATCCTGTCAAGGGTACGACAGTTGTTCTTTTCACAATCACATGGTCGCATTTCTCTTCCAAACGGGAACAGTATTTACAATCCGGCTTACATGGTCGTCGTGAAAGTGCATCTGCATTTCCATGGGATCTACCCTTCCTGTGGATAATTTCGAAATCATAAGATTGCAGTTTTTCTAGCCATCTGGCCACGTATCCTTCAGGGTTTTTAAATTGCATCAAACACTTTAGAGCTGCATGATCAGTTCGGAGAATGAATTTTTGTCCATAGAGGAATTTATGGAAATGCTTCGTTGCATCAACAATAGCCAGCAGTTCTTTCCTCGTAGTGCAGTAATTTTTTTCTTGTTTTGATAGAGCTCTGCTATAGTATGCCACCACCTTTTCGTGCCCGTTTACTTCTTGTGACAGCACAGCGCCAATCCCAACATTACTTGCATCGGTATCCAATATAAAGAATTCATGGGTGATCCGGTGATCAACTCAATATACCATTCAAGCTGATCCTTGAGAGCAGAGATTATTGGCTCAATAATAGACATATCTTTGAAAGGGGATCTCTGGTCTGGTACACGGACGGATCCAAGATGGAAGACAGAACCGGCATTAGGGTCTATGTACCAAGATTAAGGCTGTACAAATCGCTCGGTTCTACTCCAACCATCTTTCAAGCAGAAATACATGCTATCGAAATCTGCGCACGTGATATTACCAAGAGAGGTATACGCGGTGCTAAAATATATATCATGTCCGACAGTCAGGCGGCACTTAAGGCTCTGGGATCCTACACCTTTGAGCCTAAAATCGTCTGGGACTGTCTCACTGCTCTTAAAGAACTGGCCCAGAGCAACAGCATCCCTAGCATGGGTACTAGGGCACGAGGGCATTGAAAGCAACGAGAAGGCTAGCAAAAAAAGGAGCGGATTCTCAGTTTACTGGACCGGAGCCATTCTGTGGCTGCTCAAAAAGCCGAATAGCAATGCGCATCCGGTCATGGGAGGACGAATGTAAGCACTCACACTGGGCAAGCAAAGAGGTTTATAACCTACTCAAAACAGAAAACGAAGGAGCTGCTCTCACTCAGCAGACCAGATTTAAGGCTGATAACTGGACTTTTAACTAGTCACTGTCACCTGGGCTACCACCTAAAAAAGTTGGGGCTGGCTGACGATGACACCTGTCGATTTTGTCTAGAAGAAGAAGAGACAGCGGAACATATACTCTGTCACTGTGAGGCCCTCGGCCGTATTAGGCTTAGACACCTTGGTGGGGCTTTCCCATCAACATCAGATATAGCCAAGGCAGCCCCCAGAAAAATTTTAGGTCTGATAAGGGAACTAAAGATTGACGGGGCTTTCTAATACTGAACCTGGATCAGGTCACAAAAGATCAAATTGGTCGCAGTGACTAAGGATGCGGTTAGTCCTTGATCCAATCCTTAATAATAATAATAATCCAATATAAATGTCTCACCCGCCTTTGGATAAGTAAGTACAGGTGCATTGCAAAGCGCCCACTCCAATGCTTGAAACCTGTTTTCTGTTTTTTCTGTCCAAACGAATGCCTTATCCTTCTCCGTTAGCTTTTGCAACTCCTTTGCTATATCAGCAAAATTCTTCACAAAGCCTCTGTAATAAGTGGCTAGTCCAAGAAAGCTTCGTAGCTCGTGTTTATCTTTCGGAGTGGGCCAGTTCTCCACTGAAGTTATCTTCTCAGGGTCGGTGCTAATTCCTACTGTTGATACCACATTCCCAAGGTATTTAACCTGGTCTGCAAAGAGCGTACACTTTTTGGGGCTTAGTTTTAGTTTGGCTGACTACAGTTTCTGGAACACTTCTCGCAGATTTCCTAGATGTTCTTCAACACTTCGTCCAATTACAGTGATGTCATCCAAATATACCAGGCAGGTTTTCCAAGTTAAACCTTGCAGCACACATTCCATTAAACGCTCGAATGTTGCTGGAGCATTGCAAAGACCAAAGGGCATAACCTTAAATTGCCACAATCCACTTCCCACCGAGAATGCTGTCTTTTCCCTGTCATTTGGGTCGATCTCGACTTGCCAGTAGCCCCTTTTTAAGTCCAACGTTGAAAACCACTTGGATCCTGATAAGGTATCTAGGGTGTCGTCTATGCAGGGTAGTGGATAACTATCTTTCTTCGTGACATCATTTAGACGACGGTAGTCGACACAGAATCTTGTACTGCCATCCTTCTTTTTTACTAGCAGCACTGGTGACATCCATGGACCTTTCGACTCTTCTATTAGACCTTGCATACGCATTGTTTCAACCATTTCGTCTGCTTCTTCTCGCTTTGCAAGTGGAAGTCTTCTTGGGGGTTGCTTGATAGGGCGGGAGTCTCCTGTGTCAATTTTATGTTGCACTATATCAGTTTTTCTATAGTCTTCGTCCCATTGTGCAAAATTATCGGCAAATTCTTCATGCAACTTCTTTGCTTTACAATATTCCCCTTGGCTGAGTTTATTAGATGGAAGTATCACTTTGGTTAGCTTTGTGACATTCTTCTTCGGCTGCTTGGTTTCATCTAAGTTTGAATATTCTGCTAACACATTCTCTTCGGCTGGTTAACCATGACCAAAGACTTTACCTTTCTTTAATTTGATGCCTTTATCACGGGAATTTAGGACTCGTACCAAAACTTCTTTCTTTTCATCGATAGTTACTAAACATTTTCCAACGGCGACATTTGTAATTTGTTTTGTTTGATCTGGTTCTACTAGATAGAATCGATAGCTCCTAGGATCACCAAGAACTTTTGCTCGTACTAAGGTTTCTGCACAAGGAGGGAGCTCAACGTCTTCATATGCCACGATCTTCAGCTTCGAGTAATAATTTGATCCCAGAGCCATATGAATCTCTCTGTTGTATTTCATGATTCCTCTTCCAATATCCATTTGAATGTTGTGTTCTGTTATGAAATCAAGACCAAGTATGCACTCATCCGTTATATCTGCGACAAGAAATCTGTGTGAAAATCGGTTGTCGCCGAGGGATATTGTCATTAATATTTCCCCATACACTTCAACGGATTCTCCCGTAGCCGTCCTCAAAATGTATCGATTTTTGTTGCTAAGCCAGTGGTCTTTAGCATAATCGTACCGAAGAATAGACCTGGAAGCACCTGTGTCTACTGTAAACGTACATTTTTGTTCTTGAACTCTCCCATTGATTACTAAGCTGCTATCATTTCGCTGCAATTTCTTAATGTTGATAATGATTCCGGGAGCATCGATTCTACCGGCCAACTCCTGCCCCCCAGAGTTGGTCTTTACTCGTTTCCCTGTTGCGAGCGTAGTGTTGGTATGGGGCTTACAGCTCCATTGCTTCTTTGTTCCGCTCGCTCTCTTTCTCTACATTTTTCACACCGAGAGCCGGAATTCCTCTTGTCATCTTGTGGAGAGTTTGATCTTCGTCTCTTTCTCCAATCTCTTTGGAGGTGGCCTTCTTTGTTGCAGTTCCAGCATTTAAATCGACTCCGTCTTTCCGATGTATTGACCCGACAGCAGGGGTCTTCTATTTCGGTTACTTTTCTTAGGCGTACCATACTTCTTGAGGCTTGTTTTGCTGCCTCATATGCCAGAGCGTAAGCCAAAACCTCAGCATTTGTGTTTTTTTCCAGCCAGTCGTACTGCTTGCTGCAGGTCACGATCAGCAACTGAATTAATAAATGCTTCTCTTGCGACCTCGTTAACATAATCTTGGCTAAACGTTGGATAAGAAAAATGTGTTAGCCTTTCTATGTCCGCACATAACTGCTGCAACGTTTCTCCATGCTTCTGTGTTCGACTCCGTAGCTGTAGATGATAGACCTCTTGCATGTGCTGGTTGCCGTATCTAAGGCTTGTATTAAAGATAAATAATCGTACCTTAGCTCTGCTGGTATAGTCTGTAACAGTTCTGCCGCTACTCCTCTGAGTGCCAAAATTAAAGCTGTAGGTTTTTCCTCATCAGTCCAAAAGTTCATTGCCGCTGCTGTCTCGAACTGAAGTCTGTATGTTTGCCAGGGCGTTTGGCCGTGAAATTTTGGTTGATGAAGTCTTTTGTTCAGAGTCACATCTGTAGATAAAGTCGCTGTATGCCGTTTCTGGAGACTCTCTAGTTCAGTCCTAATTTCTTCGAAAGTTTTCTTCATTGATTCCATTTCACTTTTAGCTTCTTTTATTTTGAGCGTTCCAGAAACTTCCACCTCTTCCAATCTCTTTTCAATATCTGACTTAATCTCACCCATTTTATAATCCATATGACTTTCGAGGTTGATTTTGATAGAGTTTTCTATGGTCTCCAGTTTCTTCTCCACAGTTGATTCCAAACCTTCAAGCTGTTTCTGCATAGAAATTTCCATCTCGGTTTTCACTTCTTCGACAGATGCTTTAAGTTCCGCTACTGATGACTTTTGCTTTTCCATTGCCGCTTTCAATTCGCTTACGGACCCTTCCATCGACGATTTCTGTTCTTCCATTGCCACTTTCAATTCGCTTACGGACCCTTCCATCGATGATTTCAACTCTGTTGTTGCTTCATTTAACTCAGCTGATGATGTTTTCTGTTCTTCCTTGGAAGATTTCATCTCACACATCAGAACATTGAGAAGATCTATCATGCTTGGAGTATTTGTTTCTTCCTCTTCTTTTAGCTCGTCTTCAAAAACGAAAGCCTCTGGATCCTTTCCTTCTGTTTCCATAGCTTCTTGTAGTAACGCTACCAGGGCACATTTATTTCCATTTTTTGGTAGTTAACGTTTATTTAATTCCCCCTTAAAGTCTTGAACACGTAAGTCCTTGAATTTGCGACCCATATTTAGATTATTCACTGCACTATTTCACTGTTTTTTTTTCCAAGTTCACTTTTTAGTCTATCTTAATTAATCCCACTTCTGACATAAATTGTAACATAAATGGGGCTCTTCGGGCTCGACGGATTAATTAAGACAATTATTGTTATCCACAAATGTTCACAATTTTATTCAATTTACTTAATTAGTTCGTTGCACAATTTTCTTGGCAATTTCTTTACAATATTACAATGTTACTGACTAACTAGGCTGCTACTCAGCCCTATTTATACTACTTAGCTTAATTCTAGAAAGTTCAGCAACTTAGTTCTAGCAATTTCCGTTATTAATTTCCACCACACTAAGTCACCACAGGTTCGAGTCGGCCTTGACTTTATACGGCATCTGACGTTTTTCTGGTTTCTGAAATTCGGGACATGCGCATTTTACAACTTGATTTCGTTTTCATCACATAGCCTGTGCCAGACTACAGTGCATGTTACACTATCTATCTGCCTATACCTCTTTTTCTGAACGTTGTGATACCCTCTACCATGAGTACCTCCAACGGATGGAAACTAGCCTCATATCCGACCCCAAGGGTTTTTATAACCTTATTAATTCCTAGAAGAAATCCAATGGTTACCCTTCCACCCTAAAGCTCAAGAATGCCTCTTCGTCTGATCGTAAGGTTATCGCCAAACTCTTTGCACACTTCTTCAGTAAATCTTTCAGCGACAATTATCTGCAACCCGACCTTAACTATTTTGCATTCATGGACAAATGCACTCAAACGTCGTTTACATCTTTTGACCCTGATCCTGAACTAATTGCAGCCAGTATTAATGGGCTTGAGGACGAATTTCACCCAGGTCCAGATGCCATTCCGGCCATCGTTCTGAAAAAGTGTGCCATGCATCTATTTCAACCCCTTACTTTGCTTTTTCGTCTCTCGGTCACCCAAGGGGTTTTCCATCAATTATGAAAAAATTCATATATTATTCCCGTTTTCAAAAAAGGCTGCAAGAACGATGTGTCCAACTACAGACCCATTGCTAAATTATCATCCATATCTAAACTATTCGAAAAAATGGTCTATGATTCCATGTTCTTCCACTGCAAGTCTATCTTCTCACTCTCCTAGCATGGCCTCCTCAAAGGTAGATCTACAACCACCAACCTTACTGACTTCGTCTCTAAAACACTATGTGCCCTGGAAAACGGTAAAGATGTTGATGTTATTGCCACCGATTTTAGTAAAGCCTTCGACAAGATCTCTCATAACGTTATCTTGTTCAAGCTTGATCGCCTAGGCTCCCCCGCCCCCCCCCCCCTCCCGGATTCATCTCGTGGATTCGATCCTACCTCAACAACCGTCAGTACAATATTATTTTCAGCTCATCCATTTCTAACCCTATTGTCGCTCGTTCCGGCGTCCCTCAGGGCAGCCACCTCGGCCCATTGATTTTTATCCTTACAATAAATGATGTTGAATGTGTCATCAAACACTCAGAGCTGTCCATTTATGCTGATGACATGAAAATAATCAAACATATCTCCTCTACAACCGACTCTCTTCTCCTGCAAAAAGATGTCGATTCATTCACCACATGCCAGTCCGTCTCTTATTCCCGTAAGCATCTTACCACCACCCCGAGAGTCTATATGTTAACCGACGTACCAGTCCCTATCGTTACCCCTTTGTGTGACTTAGGAATAATCTGTGATAGTAAACTCAATTTCCGTTCCCACATTGACAGCATAATTAACAGAGCTACCTCCGCGCTAGGGTTTGTGAAGCGCTGGTCTAGAGAGTTCTTCAATCCTTATGTTTCCAAATCTCTCTACATCTCCTTCGTTAGACCTCTCCTTGAATATGCCAGCCAGGTATGGTCACCTACACAAACAACTCACATTAATAGGATTGAATCTGTCCAGCGTAGGTTTATTCGCTTCGCTCTACGTGATCTTCCGTGGGTTGACAGATTCAACCTTCCACCCTATGAAAACCGTCGTGATGTTTCCGACATTCTCTTCAGTTATCAATTATTAACTGGTGCCATAGACTGCCCTTCAATCCTGCAATCTATACCAATCCCCGTAACCTTGGTTCACTCCCCTTTTCCGACTCGACCGCCATGGCACAAACTACGGTCAAAGCGAGCCAATTACCAGGATGTTACGAAAAGTCAACGACCTTTCCTCTTTTGACTTCCATCTGAGTAAATAATCCCTTCAAAAAGCCTTATATCTTGACCCCGCCCATCTTGAACCTGATCGCCTACCTTAATTCTTCTTCCTTACGCCTTCTGCCAGTATCCCCTAACTTCTCTAATGTCAACTGCCAAATCAGTACAAGGTTTTTTAGAATCTTTAGCCATATACATTGACCCATTACTCAATCATAAAGTGTACGCATTACTTAAAGATTTTAAATTAATTTCAATGGATAGCAATTTCATAAAACAAACTAAGCATGATGTCTTACACTACATTAATATCGAAGGACAACCCATTGTTATATGAGCTTTGGGTTGTTGCCGCGGGAAAATGACTGACATAGACCCGAGGCGCAACCTGACCAATTGACATTGAATTGTCTTAGTTCCTATTTTAGTAACCAGGGACATTATGATTCTAATTTTTCTAACTATTGGACACTTTGGTGTCAAATGTCGGCAGAATCATCTTCAGCTGACTACCAGCGGATTGATGTTTGGCAAGTGACTGCTTAAAAATAGCCAATGAAATAAACACGATGAACTAATGCCTTTTCAGTAAATTGTTGTTCATTAGGGGTTGGTGTCGCGGTTCCTTATACACTTGTCTTTAGCAAAATTTCTATTCCCAAGGTACAATATCAATTGCCCAAATTGGGAACATCATTAAAAAAATTTCTGACAAGAAAGTACCGGAAACGAACGAAAGAAAGCGGAAAGCTGGGGATGGAGGTTCGTTGGTTCTGACTGTTCTCCCCTTTCGATTCGGAGTGAAGTCTGTCCGAGACTACGAGTAAGTAACTAAATGGAGTGGCCCAACAGCAGAGATTTCCGTAGCCTGTGCCTAAAATGTGTGAGTTTACACGCACACAAGAAAAACAGTACAGGACAGGCTGAAGAAAAAATCTTTATATGGGGGTGCTTTGGTGCAATTTTTAAACTTTTGGAAAAATCTGTTTAAAATTGCAATTTAAAAGCAGCTTTTTCACTAAAATTTTTAATTTTTATTACGGCTTTTCATCACAAGAAATTTAACTAATTAATTTGCAAATCAGTAAACACTTCAATAATAAAGTTTTCATTTACTAACTCCTTGCAAAATTTAATTACAACACCGCCTTTGTAAGTGGTAACTCAAGAAAATATGGCTGCTGAGCCAAAGGTAAACAAAGTCTACCTTAACGCAAAAAGTGGGTATTTTATAAGTTAATAGTGTGTTTAACACCGCCTGAAATATTCTTATCACAAAAGAAAGTTATTTTCTCTACTTTATCTGTGAAATTAAATCCCGGGGTGTTTTAAAGAACTTGAATTTTTGCAAAATTGCACTACACACTTCATTATCACTAATCGATAAAACTTGAACTTTTTTCACATAGTTTTGGCACAACACGCAATAGTTTTATATTTTTGTACTTCGCAATCAATTTAATCCTTACTTCAACATTACAGGACGATAAAATTAGCACTTTTTCAACCACAACACTCGGTTAAAGAAAAATGTCAAACAAGTGACAACACGTGAAGAAATATTAGAGCAAAAAAACCGTAGAAATCGGCACACTCATGTACACGGATTTTACACGCTAGGGCCACTCCATTTAGTTTCTTACTCGTAGGTCCGAGAAAAAGGATAAAACGTTAATTTAAACTCCGTCTTCGCGGAGTTTAAATTAAAAATTAAATTTGATTTGCTGAGTTAGTTTAAAACTTACTGTGGAAAACAAGTTATTGTCAGTATAATTTTACACATTTATATGTGATCGCTCAAAGGGTTCCACAAAATAATCTTTTAAGGTTATCACGGTAAGATATTTTGGCATGATGAAAATGCAGAAAATCCAATGCAGATTATTGCAAGGTTTACATGAAATGGTGAAGTTGAAAGTCTAAGTTACAAATCGAACAGTCTGATTCTAAAACATTGTAAAAATTAACTTTAAAAATAAACAGTTAAAAAAAGTTGAGAATATGATTTGGGGTAATAATTTTTGAATGGAGGTTTCACCTGAATTCTTGTCGGATCAGATTTATAGGTGCTGACTTAACCTTTAAACATACATGCACATTCCGACAAAAAACTGGTAATTCGATATAATAACTAGAAGAAATAGAAAGAGGTAATTATTTCTTTAATTGGGTTTCTTTCCATTGCTTTTAATATTTAAAATATCAGTATAAAGGTTCATGTTTTTAATATTTTTCAACTTTAGAGGGTTTTAATTTATATTCCAGTGAAGAATTATGAAAATAAATTAAGTATTCAAGTAACCCATACGTATTAAATTGAGAAGGAAAATCACCTTTGGAAATTTTATAAAATTTTGAAATTTCTTTCTTAACAACTATTCTTAATACTAATTCTGATGTAAATTTGTGTTTAATTGTATTTACTTTAATTCTGTTCTGTTCGAAAATATTCTTTAAACGAAGCATTCTCTGGCTATTTGCGAAAAATTGTTGTTGAATGAATTCTAAGCAAGTGCTAAGGATTTTACCAGGTATGCTTATAAGTAAGACATACATATCAGATTGACCTAATTTATCAATCTTTTACTAACAATATATGCTTTTACTTTAATCATTTCTTCTAGTGTTAATTTAAGTTTAATGCATTCAACGATTTATCTCGAATATTTGCAATTTAAAATAACGCTTTTATCTGTATAGCAATTTATTACAAACAAAATATTCTTACAAATTTAAAATACATAATACTTCTATTTCTTAACCGACTTCCCAAAAACACAGAGGTTGTAAGTTCGACGCGTATTTTTATTTTTTTTTATTTTTTATTTTTTTTTTATGTCTGACCGGGCATAACTTCGTAACGCGTCGACCGATTTGGATAATTCTTTTTCTATTTGGTAGAATATGATACTTGGTTGATACTACGAGAAAACAAATGTTGCTGGGGTGGAACCTAACTTTGGAACACGTGGACCGATTTGGATGGTTCTTTTGCTGTTGTATAGAGTGTGATCACCCATTGCTAATAGAAGAATAATTTGGCCCATGGTGGGGGGTTGGGCAAGGGGAGGAGTAGTCTAACTTCGTAACGCGTGACCCGATTTGGATATTTCTTTTTCTTTTGGGTAGAGTATGCTCCCTGGTTGATATCACGAGAAAAAGAATTGAAAATAATACATAATACTACCTGAACGTTTCAGCTTACGGGATCATAAGGAATGACGATTAAATATTTTTGTTGTAGTTGTTTGGTTTGTTTAATTTGCACCGACTTCAAAATGTCGTAATAGATATAAAATTAAAAATTATTTTATGCTTTTTAGCGCTTTTTGTGAAGTCGGTTCAACTTTTTTTTTAAAATCTATTTTTTTCACATTTAATTTTGTTTAATCGTTGGTGGCAGATGACAATATTTCTGTCAGAAATTGGCTACTTTTCTTCAAACGAGTTAACTTCATTAAAATGCGACATTTTTTATATCTGAAATTCCAAATCAATGGAATTGAGGATAAACTTCAAGAGGTGTCATAAATCACAATCACCCTTTTCTATGATTTTTTGGTCGAGGGTTGCACTTGCTGTTTTTACAGACCCAAGAAGGGAAATAATTTTAAAAAAAATTTACCCTTATGACCAGTCGTATTGAAATTACAAACATTGCACATCTGAATTTTCGATGTGATTTTATAAACGCAAATAAATAATTATTGTGGTAAAATTGTGTCAATTGATTTAGGTTTTTTTTAAAGTTATTGTTCAAGTAAAAAAAAACAAAAAATCAATGAAGAGGAAAATTGCACTTTTGGATTCTTCACGTAGCCTTTCTTCTTTTTCAAAATACTCATTCTCATTATTGTAACGCGGCAGTAAACCAATAATTGCTGAAATTGCGTTAGTTATTTGGGCATGGTCGGAGGCCAAGACAAAGTTTTCTAGGTGAAATTAATCTATCGATTATTGCTTTCATAACATTGTACGAATTTTGATTCATTGCTAGGTGCCGAATATTAAATTTAAACAAATTTGTCGAACTTGTGCAGATTTTTCAATTGTATTTGCACACTTCCTTGCAGTTTTTTTTCTCTGCCGGACTTGATTATATCGTAATCACGGCTTTATTTTAAAAATTTGATAATTTTAGAGGTAAAACATATGTTGCTGGTAAACAAACCTCCTACGGCTTCTCAAGTTAGGGTAAACAATGCCCTTAAAATGTGAACACAAACCGTATATTTAATTAGGTAGATCAAATGAAATTAGTTATGTATATATATACGAATTATATATTCGATGAAATATTCTTCATAGTGGTTACTAATTGAGTCTTTGCTAAATATATTAATAGGGTTGGTATCATCTTTAATATTAATCAAGTACATTATCTTGATATCCACAATCTCCGACATCATATGCTTTTGGATACCTATTTAAATGAAATAAAGGGTGAAGTTTACTCTGTGAATATTGCATCTTCGTTTCAAAGAAGAATGAATCAAGTAATTTAACGCCCTTCTTCTGACCTCAGTAGAGCAAATGCCGAACATTTTAAAGAACGTAATATTAATAAGATTATAGTTAGTTTCACCAAGAAACCAGTAATAAGAAATGACTATCATTTAATTTATATATACAAAAAAATAT
Organism: Leptarthrus brevirostris; assembly: GCA_964036015.1. Taxonomy (NCBI): domain Eukaryota; kingdom Metazoa; phylum Arthropoda; class Insecta; order Diptera; family Asilidae; genus Leptarthrus; species Leptarthrus brevirostris. The sequence goes on along the minus strand of OZ038371.1, from coordinate 98,999,830 downwards.
CTTACCATTTGTTAATTATGATGTGTAAAGTCGCATCCGTACTAGGCAAGAAAAACATATTCAATGAGTGTTGGATTACCCAGGAAAAATTCTGCGTAAGACAAAACCAAGTGCAATATAGTATCTACAATCAATTCCTGGACTACAAAATATCCCATTGGTTTTTATGAATTTGATATTAATTTTAATCATCGTTAATCGATAGAATTTCTTTGGAACTAACGTTCTAAACAAAATTCAGTTTTAAAAAAGTATTTACTTTCGGGACATCAAGTTAATGATCAACATATATAGATGACAGATTGATTTAATTCAGCCACAGTATAATTATGGCCGTGAATCAACGAATTAACGACGTCGGAGCTTTATAAGTTCTTTTATTTATTTCGTATCATTTCCTTATTTGCGGTACAATAGTAATTAATATTTATAACTGACAACCCAGAATACATACATATCATAGTTATATCCAATTAAAACATTATCCTTTTGAATAATCTATATTGAATTATCAACTCACTGGAGTTGGGTGTTATACCGGCAAGGAGATTGAATTTAATCGTATAGCACCAGCTCACATTACGGAGAAAACGACAATTAGTATACATAATTTAACTTTGGCAAATTTAACTCCATTAAGTGTAATTATATGAAAACTGTAATTAGAAACATAGGTGAATCGTGGAGTTACATGAATTATATTGAACTCTATTATCCTGCTACTATTTAATAAAAGAACTGGAATCAGTATCAGCCCCTCTAATTGAAGTGAAATTGTTGAATTCGCTCTTTACTTCATTACTTTTATGAAGATCCTCTGAAATTTTAAATACTACTTACAGCAATTGATGATGTGGAAACTCTAGCCTTATTTCTCTCGACCACCCTTCCCTCTCTCCTTTAGTTCGGACGGCTGTTCGACATATTAGGGACTATGCCATATATTCTGGGCTCGGCATAGTCGCAGGATGGGGTGGGATACCCCAACAAGCTCTTTGACATCTATGGGCTGAGGTTGCTTCGTCGCCAGGTGTCATGATTCCTTTTTTCTTTAGAAATGTTATCCTGTAGCCCTAGTTTCCTTTTTTGCGTTCCCTTATTCTAGGTACTAAAGTTTTGTTTCAAAGAGAGCCCGCAAATCAACAGCCGCCATCCCCAAGCGTCCAAGCCTTACTAGCGGGATTGAGAGGAGAGCTGTCTAATCTGATAACGCATCAGATCAGTCAGCAGCTACAAGGCTTTCAACTCCAGCAACCTCATGAAAATATAGCACCAGCATATCACCTACAGTACCAGCAGCCTGAAGTATCGGCTCCGAATTATCGACCGCCTGGGCAAAGACAAGGTCGTCAAGGCGAGGGAAACTTCGTTCGACATGGTAAGCCTAGATATAGACGCCGTTCAGGTAGCCCCATGCGGTAGTGGAAGCTAGTGTACGACGGAGACAACTCACGCCTGTTGGTCGATGAGTTTTTGTTTAGAGCCGAGGCGATGGCCCGCAACACGCTAGACGGCGAATACAATTTAATGGCAGAAAACTTTGCGACTCTCCTGAGAGACAGGCCTGCGTAATGGTATTGGCTGTATCTGCGTTTGCAACCAGAACACAGGTGGGACGAGCTAAAGTTAGCATTTCGCCGAGATTAGACACCACCCGAATCAGCTACTGATGCTCTTCGACAAATAATGGAACGACGACAACAAGCAGGCGAACCCTTTCAACATTATGTTCAGGACTTACAGTCCAATCCAATCCAATTTCCTGGACATTGCAATCCCTAGTAATGCCCACAGAAGAGGCGCTTCGAGGATTGCTCAGCACTGTCGAGGGAGGACCCATGTTGGAATTGCGGACAGGTTGGACACTGGCACCGGCAATGTCCATCACCAAACAAGGGTATATATTTTACGGCTGTGGAATGCGCGACGTATATATTAATAATTGCACAGCTTGCAGTCGAAAAAACTCGCGCCGAGGCGGGAACAACACCAGCAACTCCGCCGCAATCAGCCTCAGTCCAACCCGAACCGCCGAGCAATCGACCAACAGTAGCCAATTTAACAAATGAACTTTCTTCCGCCAATTGCCCCTCACTAATTTTAACAGAGACCCCTGCTCCAGGACGACTTACTGTAGCAATTAACAAAACAGCCACGCCGAGAAAACCTAACGTGTTTCCACGTATGCCGTATCACGTTTGGCTTCAGGAATATAAAGCTGCCAGGGAGCGCTTTTTCGCAGAATCAGTTATAGGGTTTTATTAGGTCGCAGGTCCTATATCTTGTAGCCGATTTCTGGAAATCTTTCCAGCTGGCCCGAGACATCATCTGCTCACTCTCTCCATCACCCGAACAAGAGGCATCCGTTGATCCCAACATCCACCGTATGTCAGACGAAGAATGTACAAGATTGGAAATAGTTAAAGGCCGAAGCAGGGCTTAGGGAAAAACACGTATTACAATACACCATCGACGTCGGAGGAGCAACACCGGTTAAACAGCGACATCATCCGGTCTCGCCAGCTGTACAAGCCTTGATGGAAGCAGAACTTGAGCGTATGAAGGTTCTCGGAGTAATTGAAGAAAGCCAGAGTCCGTGGAGCTCTCCGGTGGTACTGGTCAGAAAGCCCGGAAAGGTCCGACTATGTTTCGACGCGAGGAAGGTTAATGCAGTAGCAACGAAGGATGCGTACCCCCTTCCGCATATTGACGGCATCCTCGGCAGACTCCCTCTAGATACATAACAGGACTGGACCTGAAGGATGCTTTCTGGCAAATGCCACTGGAAAGCAATTCCTGTGAAAAGACTGCCTTCACTGCCCTTTGGACTGTGGCGCCGCAAACCATGTGTAGACTGATGGAGAAAGTATAACCACCAGACCTGAAAGAGACAGTCTTCGTTTATTTGGACGACCTTTTCGTGGTGTCGAGGGATTTTTCTGAACACTTGCCCACCCTTTCCGAGTGGCGGAGTGTTTGCGGATAGCAGGACTGACGATAAACGTCGAAAAGAGCAAGTTTTGCTTGAAGGAGATTAAATATCTCGGGTATATAATCGGAAACGGATGCATCAAAACGGATCCAGACAAGGTATCCGCGATCGTGGAGTATCACATCCCGAATACCGTACGGTACGTCGCTTTTTAGGTATGGCAGGATGGTACCGAAAGTTCATCGCGAACTACGCTGCGGTATCATCACCGATCACGGACACCTTAAAGAAGAATGACAGGTTCACCTGGACCGCTGAAGCCCAAGATGCATTCGTAGACCTCAGCAATCCTGACTTCCGCAAGCCCTTCGTCATTCAATGTGACGCAAATCAGGAAGGAGTCGGAGGAGTTCTTCTACAAGCAGATGAAGAAGGCATCGAGAGGCCCATCGCATACATGTCACAAAAACTTAACTGCGCTCAGCGTAATTACAGCATGACAGAGTTAGAAAATCTAGCCGCGGTCGTGAGTGTAAAGAAATTTTGTGCGTATATAGAAGTAATGCCTTTCAAGATCATGACAGACCATGCGAGCTTGAAGTGGCTCATGAGTCAGAAGGACCTATCTGGTCGGTTGGCCCGCTGGAGCTTGAAGCTGCAGGCTTTCGATTTCGAGATCCAGCACCGACATGGCAGTCAGAACGTTGTTCCTGATGCACTCTCCAGAGTGTTCGAGCCTAACCTCTCGGAAATCTAAGTATCTCCACTTATACACCTCGACTCTCCGGTGTTCGAATCGTCAGAATATAGGGATCTGATGGAACACATTTTTACTAACAAGTCCAAACTTCCCGATGTTCACATACTCGACAAGTATGTGTACATACGTAAGCTGCCACGTACCGGCGACTCTGTCTCGGAGGATGAGGCCTGGAAGCTGTGGATTCCTTCGGGACTCGTCGAGCAGACAATGCGTCAGGCTCATGACCTACCTCTTGCTGCGCACGGCGGCATCGGTAAAACACTTGAACGAATACGCGGATATTTTTATTGGCCCAGAATGACAACACAAGTGCGAGCATATGTTAATAACTGTCAAATCTGTAAAGAGACCAACGCTCCAAACTCCGTCCTTCGTCCACTCATGGAACAGCAGCTAAAATCAGAACGCCCTTGGCAAAGGCTATAAATATGTATGTACATCGATCTTCTTGGTCCATATCCCCGATTAAGAAGCGGAAACACTTCGATCCTTATTATATTGGATCACTTTTCCGAATTCCCTCCACTAGAGCCTCTGCGAAAGTCAAGCTCCACTCTCATAAATAAATATCTAGAGGAAGAAGTATTCCACAACTTCGGGGTGCCCGAAAGAGTCGTCGTGGCCTCCAGTTCAAATCCGTGGCTTTTAGTCAATTGTTGAAACGTTATGGAATACAATATCCCCCCCCTCCTCTTCTGTTCGTGTGGGAGAGAATCACGGCTTCTCTGTGGGGGAATCAATAGAACTCACGCGTCTCTCATTACTACGTCGTGACGGTCCTGGCGAAACCACCATGAGATTAAGCTCAGATTCATGGGCCGCTCTCTCATTAGGGGTACGTCCGGTAAATCTGACTTAACAAGCTGAGATATCCTTCCCATCACTTACCATTGTCAGTATATGTTTTGAATTATGTTGACCTAAAAGTAGGTTTTAGGGCACTAATTCCGATTAAAAGAGTAATCGTCACTAAAACTGTTTTATTTCATAATTCACAATGCACTGTACAAATGAATTTTTTTAATTAAAACCGAAGAGTGACCAACCTCTCAACCAAGCACAAAATAACTCATGAAGTTATCGGTAAATGGATTTACATTGCAAAACAATACGTATACTCAAAATGGACTTGGATGGCAGCTCGCGGTTAGCAATTTTGACAATATTTACAATTTAGATAATAGCTAGGTGTGATATTTATTAAGTTTTACATATTGCGAAGTTGATGAATGTTTTTGATGTTTTATTGCCATTGGGAAAATCCGTAAAATTCACACATTCCGCCCGCCTCGTGGCACTGCACAGGATAACTCGTCCGCCCGCCATGAGCGATCCAGATAGGAAACCAAGGCTGGTGCAAAAAAATGACTGTTGAGAAAAAAAAAAAATTTACATATCAAGTTAAGAGCAATGATTACGATTATGTGTATGGACAGGTAAAACACAAAGTTTCGTAATGGCACGTTTAGTAAGACCCTTTTTATTTCGAATGGTAGCGACACGAACATTTCCATCCATGAGCCCGGATGGATTTCCACAACTCTGCCTAGAAGCCATTTGGATGGAGGTAGATTTTCTTCTTTAATAAGGACAGATCGTTAAGCTTGAGAGGCTCCTGAATCTTTTGCCAGTTATAGTGTATGCTTACGTCGCCATAGTTGCTCGTACATGTGTTGAACTTGTTCCCACCGATTCAACCGATTGGGTCGAATGTCTAGGGTACTCGGAGTAGGAATAGTTAATAAACTCTCTCCAACGAGAAAATGTCCTGGAGTCAACGTTGACAAGTCGTTAGGATCATCTGAGATGGATTTTCTTCTCGCGAGTTTAGAAACGCGTCAACTTGCGCAAGAAGGGTCAGCAACTCTTCAACAGCCAATATGTTGGCACCAACTGCACGTTTTAAGTGGTGTATAAAGGATTTTACTCCGGCCTCCCAAATGCCTCCAAAGTGAGGTGAGGCGACGGGAATGAAATGCCATTCAGTACCATCATTTAGAATGTGTTGAGCTACAGAAGGACGAAGTTGACGAAAATGCATCTCAAGTTGTTTTTGAGCAGCCACAAAGTTTCTGCCGTTGTCACTATATAATTTTGCACACCGTCCTCGACGCCCCACAAAACGTCGAAAGGCAGCGATGAAGGCTCGGAAGTTAGCTCCATAACGAGTTCCAAATGTAGAGCACGTGTGGCCATGCATACGAATACGGCTACATATGACTTCAGTATTTTTTGACCCCTTCCCTTGGTAGTTTTAGTATTGAAGGGTCCGGCGTAGTCTACACCACAATGTAAAAATGGTTTAGCTGGACGTACTCTATCTGTTGGTAGATCGGCCATTATCTGAGGTTGAGTTGTTGCTTTATAGTGACAGCAAATAACGCATGTACGAATATACTGCCTCACACAATTTCTTCCATTAATGATCCAATACTTAGAACGAGTAAAATGCAAGGTTGCCATGAAGTGCAGAACTGTGAGCATGGTCGATGATTAATTGAGTTAAATAACCTTCTTTTGGTAAAATGATGGGATGTTTCTCACTATAAGTTAGTAATGCATTCTTTAGTCTACCACCTATAGTATAAGAGCTGGCAACGTTTTTGACAAAGAATTTCAGGTAGGCTGATTTTTTGATATCCGCTCCCTTTCCCTATCACGGTAGGCATGGGGACAGTCTGGCTGGTGGGAGAGGTTGCGTTTAACTGCGAGCGTAACATTAATACAGGTAAAAATATTAATTTTAAAATCATTTTAGGTACATAATTTTTTTTTAATTGGGTTTTATTAATTTGCAGCAACACAAATTTATTGTTGCCAGACACTTTTGTTGTTGCTAACGCTGTGCCAGACACTATTTTGTAGTTAAAAAAAATTATTTTCAAAGAATTTCAGTATGGCTGAAATTTTAATATGATGTTTGTCAGCTATCAAATGATGTAAAATTAATTTGCCAGACAATAATTCGGTTGTTTAGTTAGGAGCCAGACCGTTTAAGTCTTGCAAGTATTGTGATAATAGGCAGGTAGTAAAAGAGAGATAGTTGCAAACAAGACAGCCGAAAAATATGCAGTATGACATTAAAATTAATTTATTTTGCATTACAAATTTATTACAAGAGAATTTAATTATAGAATTAGAATCAGAATAGATTTGGACATTGCTGCAATTATAACACATTAGAGGAGTTGGAAACTGAAGCTACCATTTCATCTGTACACCGTTCACAAATTAGTCCTCCTGACACAATTCGTAGCCCATCATTATGCACAGGTGTGGCTTTCTACAATTTCGATAGATACGTCGATACAGTAAATGGAAAAGAAACTTTACATGACGCTGTTGGAATAATATACCAAAATATTATTGATAATACTCATAATGAATTAATTGTGAATAATAGAAGTTATGATTCTGATGATATGTTCCCAGCGCCATCAAAAAGAAGAACCATTGAAGCAATTGTTCCTGATATCGTTCCATATGCCAAACGGTTGAAGATGTTAGGGCGCTGAACATCTGTTGAGCAGGCCCGATCTACTTCTCCAGAAAACTAATAGAAACCATTAATCTATTACATTTCAGGCTTCAATTGCAAATTAATAGAAGACAATAGTCTAAAACAAAAAGTTTCCTATCTTTCACCTATTAATTTTTCACCTACAAATACAGCTGTGGTGGTAAATACATTGGAACAGGCCCAAACTGTTGGTATGGAATGTAATCAGACGTACGTACAATTTACGTATGACTTCGATTGCTAAAATTGCATATAAAATTCAAGCAATAGAGAACCCTCGATTTAATAATCTTTTTATACATCTCGGTTCATTCCATTTAACGATGGATTCTTTTAAAGCGATTGGAGTATTTATTAATGAGTGTAGATTATCTCATATGATAATTGAAAGTAAGATTGTGGCCAGTGGATCCGTTAACGGAATAATTGATGGGAAACATTTTAATCGTTGCAAACGTCTGCATCCGTTAATGGCAGTAGGTTTGCAAATGCTGCATTTTGATCAATTTTTAAAAAGTGAAGATATTGAACACGATTTTATCAAAGAGCAAATTTAAGATGATCTTTTAAAGTATCAAGACATAAAGATTTCTCATTCAAATGCGATAACAGAACTGTCTCGACTGTTATCTTCATATAAAAAGTATATAGAAAGAACACGACGAGGTGATTATGGAAGACTCTGAAGAAGAAGATGTAGATGAGATTTTTGTTATGCAATTATAAAATAAAAGAATTTCATTTAATTTGCCTGTGATTGTCAACGTATTTATAAATTTTTTTTATTTTTTTATATTTGTATTTCAAGTAATTTGTTTTATGCTTCTCATCTAAATCTATTCTGATTCTAATTCTATAATTAAATTCTATTGTAATAAATTTGTAATGCAAAATCAATTAATTTTAATGTCATACTGCATATTTTTCGGCTGTCTTGTTTGCAACTATCCCTCTTTTACTACCTGCCTATTATCACAATACTTGCAAGACTTAAACGGTCTGGCTCCTAACTAAACAACCGAATTATTGTCTGGCAAATTAATTTTACATCATTTGATAGCTGACAAACATCATATTAAAATTTCAGCCATACTGAAATTCTTTGAAAATAATTTTTTTTAACTACAAAATAGTGTCTGGCACAGCGTTAGCAACAACAAAAGTGTCTGGCAACAATAAATTTGTGTTGCTGCAAATTAATAAAACCCAATTAAAAAAAAATTATGTACCTAAAATGATTTTAAAATTAATATTTTTACCTGTATTAATGTTACGCTCGCAGGTAAACGCAACCTCTCCCACTAGCCAGACTGTCCCCATGCCTACCGTGATAGGGAAAGGGAGCGGATATCAAAAAACCAGCTTACCTGGAATTCTTGTTTTGACGATGTTGCTAGCTCTCGTACTACTACTCGTAGTACTGATTCGGCATCGAGAAATGGATTCAGGTTGCGCAGTTTGCTATGTTGTGGTAGAGTTTTCTTCTTCAGAATGTAATTGATTTCCACCTTGAATGCCGATTTTTGAATGATTTTTATCCATGTTCTTAGTGCATTGCCCATTTCCTCTGAAGTGATGAAGCCTGTAGTTCTAGAAGATGCCCGACTCTTACAATTTGTAAAAAATCTGTGACAGTAGGCAGTGACCCGTAATAGTTTCAACAGGCTTGAAAACCGATTCAGTAGATCAAAATCTGAGGTTATAGGTGTCTCAGTGTAAGCGCAGGTTGTACGTGTTTCCTCCTCTGGAAGTGATGTAGGATGACTAAATATACCTTGAGGCCAATGACTGGAGTTCTGCTGGCAAGCCCCGTGAAGTACAATCCGCAGGATTTTGCTCAGAGGGAACATGATGCCATACAACGTTGGGTCACTTCTCGTGAATTAGGGCCACACGGTTGGCTACGAACACTTTCCATCTTGCAGGGCGTTCTCGAAGCCATGCGAGAACAATTGTAGAGTCCGACCATTCATGAGTATGTTGCAGATGACGGGGTTTTAAGGGAAAGTGGATTTACCAAACACTATTTAAATGATTATATATATATTTTACTTTATTACTTTGACTTCAATTTTGCTAATTAGAGTTTTGGTCAATGGTGTTGAACGGCTGATATCTGGGTTGCTACTGCCCTGGTGATGATTCGTCGATGATGATAAATCGGAGAGCTCGATAACAGATTACCGAGACGTACCGCTGCTGATGCTGGGTCCGTGACAGTGATGATAGCCGTCCTATTATGTCAGTGCTGATAATTGCCCTCGGTTTTAAAGGGATTTCTTAACATTCTGGGGCGCCTTGAAATCTACGAATTTCAACGAGTTCTGCATTATACGTTGATGGCCTTGAGAATCCATTTGAGTTAAGTGCGAATAGCCGGGTTTTGATCGCAGTCCTCGGTAAATAGTAGTTGTAGCCTTACTGGTCTCTGGCACCTCTTGACGAGCAGGTTCTTTGATAACGTCTGACCTATGCATGTTCCCAGCTGTTGTCAAGCCGCTATGATTTTATCTCGTCGTTTTAATTTTGGTGACTTCATAGTGTGTGTGTTGTTTGGTGGGAGGATGTATTTCAATTTAAGGGTTGGGATTTTGGTAGAATGTACACATTCTACCATTTCAATTTAAGTGATGTGGGTTTGTTAGGAATAGATTGGAACAAAAATCACATTAATTCATTGATTTAATTTTCTACTGTACAACTAAACGTTATAACTACGTTATTAGTGTTCTGAGCGACTTAATTCATTCATCAGGATTAAACGATTCAGTAAGGGGTAGCAAACAAATCTTCGTGATTGGGCGCTTTATCTCGGTCGTTTGCGTTCTTATGGTTACAACTATTACTAACCCATCCTTTCCCGGGTGAATTTGCACAACACGGCCTAGCATCCACTTCAATGGTGGAAGTCGCTCATCTTTTATGAGAATCAAATCCCCGATATTGACATTTTCTCGTTCAGTGCACCATTTAGGTCGTTGTTGCAAACGTGATAAATATTCTGTGCTCCATTTTGACCAAAAATCTTGCCTGCATTTTTGTATAATCTGCCAGCGATTAAGAGCATGAAGTTTTAAATTTGACAAATCTTCCTCTGGCGGAGATAAAAGAGCACTACCTACCCAAAAATGACCCGGAGTCAATGAACCGAGATCGTTTGGATCATCAGACAGTGGACAGAGAGGCCGTGAATTTAAGCACGCCTCAATTTGGACGACCAGCGTAGCGATCTCTTCATAGGTGAATGAAGAGTTGCCAGCAATACGCTTAAAATAATACTTGAGAGATTTGACCCCTGCTTCCCAAGGTCCTCCGAAGTGAGGAGAAGCAGGTGGATTAAACTCCCAGTCTATACCTTCTGTACAAAATTGTCGAGCAGCCGCATGCTGGTAAGTCTTCCAGGCTAATTTAATATCCATATCCATCTGAGTGTTAGCCCCAATAAAATTTGTACCACCATCTGAAAACACCTTTTTACAAAGACCTCGTCTCGAAATGAAGCGTCTAAAGGCACCCCATTTATGAACACAACGTTTTACGATATGTCGTGATTTAAGGATCCAGTATTCCTTTCGGAGGGTTGCTAATATAATCTGTATTCCCCCATGCAACGTGGAGGAGTGAGCATGCCTCACAACTAATGCAGTAAAGTGGCCGCTATCGGGTAAAATTATGGGGTGGCGCTCATTGAATGACAGAGATGACTGTTCAAGCCAACCTCCCACACGAAGAACTCCATTTTCGTCGATAAATGGGTTTAAAGGGATTAATTTACTGTCTTTAGAAAGAGGTCGGTGACTTTTAATGTAATTTTACTCATCTTTGAACTGAAACGCCTGTACCACGTGAATCCAAACATGTTTACTATCTTTTATTTCCTCGCTGCTTAACCGAGTCAATAATATTTCTTGATGCTGTTTTCTGCACCTTTTTATAAAGCGAAACATGTACGATGTAACCCTAAGTAGATGTGTTAGCGTGGAGAACCTATTAAGAATTGAAAGAGATTCATTGAAATAACTAGCTACAAACAGACTTTTGACTTGTTTTACTTTTAAGACATCTGGGTCGGTTTCTAAATCATATTGACTTTTAGGCCACTCTGTTTCACTTCCTTTTAACCATATAGGTCCCTCAAACCACAGTGTATGATTAATTAACTGGTTGACTGAAAGGCCTCTACTCGCACAATCAACCGGATTTTCCTGTGATGGTACATGCCTCCATTTAATACCTCCAATGTTCCGTGAAATTTCAGCAACAATATTACTTATGAACACTTTAAAATTACTTGGTGGTCTTCGAAGCCAAGAGAGAACGATGGTGGAATTGCTCCATGCATATAGATCGCTACGGTCTTCCTTTAGAATTAGTGGTGTCCTTTTTAACAACTTTGACAACAGAACAGCGCCGCAGAGCTCCAAGCGGGTTAAGGTGACTGGTTTCAGAGGTGCAACTTTGGTTTTTGACGAAATCAAAAATGTATTGATTCCTTCGTTATGTGAAATCCGAATGTATACAGTGGCAGCATAGGCTCGTTCGGATGAATCACAAAACCCATGTGTTTGTACAGTTGACTCTGGGTTGTACCTCACCCACCGAGGGATTGTAATCTCTTCAAGCTTTGGTAAAGATTCCGCTAATTTCTGCCAATACACTGACAGGTCAGGTGGCAGCGTTTCATCACAATCAATACCCGAATGCCATAAGGTTTGAATGAAAATTTTAGCCTTTATTATCATTGGATCCACCTAGTGGGTCATATAATCGGGCAATGCATGCAAGGACATTTCGTTTGCTAAAGGGAGGTTGAGTGGAATCTACTTTCAATCTAAAATAAAACTCATCCTTGTCGGGATCCCAAAAGATACTCAATGTTTTTACTGAATTGTTATGAAAATTGATGAAGGACGAGGCCGCTAGTCTATGGTTTGCGGGTATAGTTTCTAACAGTTTGGAGTTGTTGGCTGACCATTTTCGCAACTCAAATTTTCCGCAATTCAACAGAGCGATAAGTTCTCCTTGGAGTGTCAAGGCATCATGAAAAGTATTAGCCCCAGAAAAGATGTCATCAACTTAAACTTGATTTCGAAGAACATGCGATGCTCTTTGGTATGTGGCGTTTTCGTCCGAGGCGAGCTGGTGTTGGGTACGAATAGCTAGATAAAGAGCACACGCCGCGCCGAAGATTCCTGTAATTAGCCGAAAATCTTCCAATGGAGCATTGGGATGTTGTCGCCAAATTATGCGTTGAAAGTTTGAGTTCTCTTGTGGAACGGAAATCTGACGGTACATCGTCTCGCACAGAAAACGAACCTTTTAAATAGCCATTGTAGGCTTACTGAGGAAATATCTAGTTGAAGGGGAGGGCCAATTAATAATCTATCATTTAGGGAATACCCATTAGTTGTTTTGCACGACGAATACATCCCGTAGTTTTGTTGTACTACTATCACTCTTAATAACTGCGTGATGCGGATTGACGGTGTGGGATTTTTTCCATATGTCCTATTCTTGCATACATTGTGAATAACTTTCAAAAAATCCTGGGGCTTTCTGAAACTTGGATTCCAGGAGCTCAAACCTCTTAATTGCGATTTCTCTAGATCTTCCAAACGTTTCTTCCGCTTTATTTATTGGACTAAAGGGAAGCCGAACACCATATATACTAATACATACGTATCCATATCTACATAATACATCTATACTACCTGGTTCATGAAATGTGGGGTCCGCTAATTTTAAGCCTTTCAAGTGAGGCCAATGGCTCGGGTTAATAATTATAATTATAATTTGATGGCAGATTTCCTGTTGACCTATTTAATACGAATGCGGAAATTGTTATTGAAATTTTTTTATCTATTGTTGAACTCATGACAGTTTGCGCAGAGAAATTAGTTTTGGGTAATTTCCGTTTGACCTAAACCTTGGATTTGTGCTCTGATCGGTGTTTTCTTTAATTGAAGAATTACTTACTTCTTAAAAATGAAGCTTGGCTACCCGGATCTATTAATGCCCGGAATGTGAAATATTCGCCCGATGAGAAAGAAGTCGGACTAGGGCCGTTGCCAAAAGAATTTCTGTGGATTTCGTTGCAAAATAGGTACGCACGTTAGGGGGGCTATTCACGTTGTCCGACAAAGAAACTTGATTGATTTGAGCACTAGATGGACCAGACCACTGCTCATCATGCAGCAATGTATTGTGACGTCGGTTACATTTCGAACAACCTTTACCAGAACGGCACGTTTTAATATTATGGCTATGTGCGAGACAATTGTAACATAATCGATTCCTCTTCACAATTTCCCAACGTGAACTGGGTTCTAAACTTTGAAATTTCATGCACATTCTTAGTACATGTGCCTCTCCACAGCAAACTCAGGTGCATGCTGGGGTAGTGTGAAATGCTTGCGTAATGGCTCTACTCCCCGAAAACTTACCACCGCCATCCTGTTTGGCACCCTTTGAACGGGTGACATTCTTACTGCTGTTTATCACTTCCAGAGCGCGAAAGCGACCTTCTAAAAACTCTAATACTTTGTCGTATGCAGGAAATTTGTTGGAAGATCCTAATTCTTGTTCCCATAACTGTCGAGTTACAAACGGAAGTCTTTGGACCACTAAGAACACTATCATTGGGTCCCAATCTTAAGTATTTACTTTCAAACCCTTGAGAGATGCTAGACACTCATTAGTTGAATCAAGAAGTTTGCCAATGAGAGCAGCATTTTCAGTATGAATAACTGGCTGATTTAACAATATAATTAGTTGTGAATTAATTAACAAACGCGGATTGTTGTATCTATTACACAATAAACTCCAGGCAGTGTCATAATTTGCTTCAGTTATAGTCAGGTGCCGAATGAGATTAAGGGCTTCATCGCCGAGGTTTGATTTCAGGAAGTGTAGCTTTTGCACAGAAGGTAACGACTTTCGAGTATGAATTAAAGATGTAAATAAATCATAAAAGGGTGTTCTAACTCCCGAAAAATAATCCTCGTCTAAAGTTTCCTAAAATAGAAACAATAAATTTTATACCACAAAAATATAACATATTTCTTACCTTATTGCATTGCCGACGGCATCCAGCAGAAATACAAAATTCCATCCTCAAGTCGATTCCAACATTTCATCCCATTCTTTCCAGCTCCGACTCTGAGAAAGAAGAGAAAAAATCCACAAAGAATCACTTCGTTTTTAAAAACAACACATAAAACAGAATAAAGAACTAGAGGAAAGGACATCATTCAGAAAAATGTAAGCATTTTGCTATATGTAGTAGAACCCAAGCGATGTGTGCGTTTGGACATGAAAGTAGTAAAATTATGCTTGTATACAGGAGGGGCCAACTCATTTTGATAATATTTTAAATTAGGTGTTTTTAAAATATATTCTTATAACACTTTTAATATAATATAACTATGCCCGAACATATTTTATTAATTTACTTAATTTTACTATTTAAAATCACTTTGCTTATGCCCCAAATATTTCAGTATTATGGAGACGACTTTGATGTCAAGGCGACATTCGGTCCAATTTGACATTTCAGGCGTCATTCCCCCTTAACCCACTCGCCACTTGGCGATGAAGCAAAAATGCTTATCACACGTACAGGGTTTTTACTTAAGATAGCCTTTCCTCTCGTTCTATATTCTAAGCATAAAACTTACCTAATGAAATAATAAAATTTTATATTTTCCACAGCCATCCAGAATGGATCAAAACAAATAAACTTTCTGACACATCTTGACAGATGGCCAGTATCAAGTTTTATCACGGCTAAACGGGTAGACGGGTTGGATCAATTCCCTTTTCCGCACGCAACAAAACCTTACAAATGTTACAAATATTAATTCAACTGCGCGAAAACGACGATACTAAGGAATTAAAATTATTGTAATGTTTTACGTTCCACTATTTCTTCTGATACCTGAAATGTTTAAAAGTTTTCCGGAAGCTAAGCCAGGGGCCAGCTATGGTTACCGGAGTTTATTAAGGCGTTTTAACATAAGTCAAAACTGGTCACTTACTTTCTACTTACATTCTAGCGTCATCCAGAATATACAATTTATGACGCAACATAAATCACAAAAATGAATTCAAGGGTGATGCAACAACAGAGTCAATCAAAACAAAAGAGTTGTTGACACATGTGAAAATTCTGTTCTAAGTTCGACGCGTATTTTTTTTTTTATTTTTTTTTATTTTTATTTTTTTTTTATTTTTTATGTCTGACCGGGCATAACTTCGTAACGCGTGAACCAATTTCGATGATTCCTTTTCTGTTGGGTAGAGTATGTTCCTTGATTGATACCATGAGAAAAAAAGTTTAGTGAAATGGGGGTGGGGTAGGGGGTTAAAACTAACTTTTAACGCGTGGACCGATTTGGATGGTTCTTTCTTCGTTGTATAGAGTAGAAGACACTAAAAAGTGAAAAATAAAATAGTTTTTAAAAAAAAAGTTGAACCGACTTCACAAAAAGCGCTAAAAAGCATAAAATAATTTTTAATTTTATATCTATTACGACATTTTGAAGTCGGTGCAAATTAAACAAATAAAACAACTACATAACCACAATTGAAAATAATACATAATACTACCTGAACGTTTCAGCTTACGGGATCATAAGAAATAACGATTAAATATTTTTGTTGTAGTTGTTTGGTTTGTTTGATTTGCACCGACTTCAAAATTTCGTAATAGATATAAAAATTAAAAATTATTTTATGCTTTTTAGCGCTTTTTGTGAAGTCGGTTCAACTTTTTTTTTAAAAACTATTTTATTTTGAATCTTCAAGTCGCGTGTACAAAGGTATCAGTTTACCTATGAGTAAAAGTGGAAGTGATTTAAGTAGATGTTTTATGAAAAGGTTACATTGTCCGACTTAGAGAAAGTGTTTTCATTGATGAGTCAATGGAATCTTGGGAATAATTCTGACCTGGTATAATTTAGCAATTTTGACTTTTTAGCAGTTTTATGAGAGTAATATTGAATGAAATGATTCATGGAATTTTGTGTACATTTTATGACTCAACATGTGGAAATGAGGATAACATTTGGTAATGAAGCTAGTGTTTGGCAATGGAGATAAATTATATGTACCAAATGCAAATGTGATAAAGATAATCTGCATATGCGTTTAATGCAAATGTAATTAAGATATGGGTATGTGCTAAATACACTACATCCCTCTCCTTATGGAAAAAAATGTTTGCTTTATAGAGGAAAAAATTTTTTTTTACCTGCTTTGCGTTTGCATCTATTTAACATTTTTGTTTTTGTAATTCGCTACTTAGAGTTTTCTATTGCTTACACTTCGAGTCCTCTAATGCTTACAGTTTTTGTGCTTTATCTTAGTACTTAACTAGTATATTATTATGTATTTTATTATTTTCTCCATTAACATTAATTTTGCTATTTACCTTATTAGTTTCTACAACTACATATGGTCCCTTATATGGTGGTTCTGATTTTCTTTTATTACCTACTCTTATCTTAACTTTATCACCTACTGTGATATTTAATGGTTTGGCAATTTTGTCATATTTTGCTTTTCTTTTCTTTTTAGTTAGTTCAAGGATAGATTTTGCAAGTTCTTGTGTTTGCTGTATTCTATATTTTACCTCTTTAGCATAATCATCCAAATTATATATTGGGCCTATGTCTTGTTTTTCTATGTTGGGCAATGTTGCGATTTTTCCGGAAATTAATTCGAATGGTGTCAAATTGGTTTCAGAATGCGGTGTTATGTTGTACGAAAAAGTGAAATAGGGTAGCCATTCATCCCATTGGTCATTCTTACATACAGATAGCAAATATTCATTCAGGGCTCTGTGGTTTCTTTCTATTGAACCCATGGTTTCATGATGAAAAGGGGTTGATGTCACATGGTCTATAAGAAAAATTTTGCATATTTCTCTAAATATGGAATTGACAAATTCAGTTCCCATGTCTGTTTTAATTTTTGAAAAAGTTCCGTATTTCAGAATCATTTTTTCGACTAAGACTTTTGCGATTGTTTTTGCTTCCTTGTTTTCAATCGGGAACGCTTCAACGTATTTCGTCAATTGGCATTGGCATGTTAATATGTATCTGTAGTGCTTGCTTTGTCTTAATGGACCTACAGTGTCTATTTCCAAGGTTTCGAAACTAGTACTGGGTGTGCCGGTGATAATTAAATGTTCTTTAGTGTGTTTTACAACTTTATTTAATCTGCATTCTTCACAACTGTTTACATATGTTTTTACCATTTTATTCATGTTTTTCCAGCAGTATCGTTGTTTTATTTTATTTATCGTTCTTTTTATACCTGTGTGTCCGCCATTGTGTGGTGCATCATGAAATTCTCTAATTATCTCTAATTGTCTTTTCTTGTTCGTGATGTTCTCAGAAGGTGCATATAAAATTATTCGTAGATAGTTATTTCTTTCTTTTAACAATTTTCTTTATATTTTGTTAAATTCTTCTTTAAATATATTTATGTTCACATTTTCAAATATATTATCTTTCGTTGATAAAGCTAGCTTCTGTATTCTGTTGTTAATCATAGAGAGTGACAGCTTCTCCAAGATAAAACCTAATCGAAGGCATGGTTTATCGCTGTACTCGGTTACAACTTCTTTCTTCTTTATGAATATATTCTTTGTCTTGTCATATTTCCTCTCTTGGATATCCTTTTCTACATTTATAAATTTAAGTTTCTTTATTAAATTTGTTTCAGAAATAGAAGTACATTGATGGATGAATAGTTGATCAGACACTTCTTCCGTACTTTTATTTTTGATAATATTATCATTGTGATTTCCTCTTTTATTTTTACTACGTAGTTTCATATTTTTTATTCTTTCTATTTTCATTATATCTTTCGGTATCATATTTTTTAATAATTCTGTGTTCAATTTAATTCTAGATAGCGCGTCTGCATTCGTGTTTAGCGCACCTTTTTTATAAATGATTTCGAACTCATAGTAAATAGGCTGACGAGTGGACGATGATCTGTAACTACAATGAATTTACGACCATATAAGTACGGTCTGAAATGCGTTACAGCCCAGTAAATTCCTAACAATTCTTTGATTATGATAGGTTTGTTTAATTCGTGTTTGTTTAAAGATCTACTAGCGTATGATATTGGTAGGTCTTTTCCAATTTCTCCCTGAGGGAGTACTGCACCTACTGCCGAATTGGATGCATCTGCCGTTAGGACGAATGGTTTGTCGAAGTCTGGATATTGGAGTACTGGAGGATTTATTAATTTTTCTTTTAATGTTTGAAATGCTTTTTCACATTGCTCCGACCAGATGAAGGGTGTGTTTTTCCTTGTTAGATGATTGAGGGGCTTTGCAATTTCGGCGAAATTTTCGATGAATCTTCTGTAGTTATTACAGAATGCTGTGAATCTTCGTGCTTCATCGGCATTTATTGGTCTTGGATAGTTTACTATACTATCATATTTCTTTGGGTCTGTTTTTATTCCTTCGTTGGTTATGAGATGTCCTAGATAAACTACTTCAGTTTGCAGAAAGTTGCACTTTTTAGGATTGAGCTTTAGATTGTATTCCCGTAAACGATCAAATGTTTTTATTAAGTTTTTATTGTGATGTTGTATACTGTTTCCATAGATGATTATGTCATCTACATACAGGAATGTTTCTGCGTCAAGTCCTGCTAGTGCTATTGACAGCATGCGTTGAAAACTGTTGGTTGATATTTTCAAGCCGAAAGGTAGTCGTTTAAATTGAAAATGTCCTTTATTTGTTGAGAATGCTGCGAGCGGTCGTGATTCTTCATCAAGTTCGATTTGGTGAAATGAACTTGTTAGATCCAACGTCGAAAAATATCTGGCTTTTCCTAGATTATCTAAGATATTATCTAATCTGGTTAAGGGGAATTTGTCATCCGTAATTTTTTTGTTAAGTTGACGGA
The DNA here is from genome assembly GCA_964036015.1 of Leptarthrus brevirostris. NCBI lineage: Eukaryota > Metazoa > Arthropoda > Insecta > Diptera > Asilidae > Leptarthrus > Leptarthrus brevirostris. Next base: position 98,980,682 of record OZ038371.1, on the reverse strand, counting down.
AGTCAACAACCATTCTCCATTTCTTTTCGCCTTCATTGTCCTTCTTTGGTACTACCAATAACGGGGAATTGTATGGGCTCGTTGATTGTTAAATTATGTCCTCTTCTAGTAGCTGGTCTACTTGCCTATTTATTTCATATGTTTGTGTCTGCGGAAGTCGATAGTTTTTAATGTACACAGGAGAGTTGACATGTGTTGATATATGCTGCTGGTAAAAATTATTTACTGTTAGTTTATCGTTCGTTAGGTAGAATATATCTGTGTATTCCTTGCATATTTGGTATAGGGTATGCTTTGCGCTCTCATCTAAGTTCTTTACATTTAATTCATCTTTAAATTGTTCAAATCTCTCTTTTTCTGATTTGTTATGTGTTTTATTTCTTTGCCTGGTATTATTGTATTTGCAACATGTAGCCCTTCTTTAATTTCATTGCTAAGCACTATACTATCTTCATTTACTTTTATGTTTATCGGTTGAATGATTTGGGATCTAGCAGGTATCGTTATGCATTCTTGTTCCGAAATTTGTGTTGTGATCGGTAGGTTAACATCACTAAGTTCTGCGCAAATTGTCAATATAAAATTTTCATAGTCTATTTTACACTTGTATGCGATAAAAAAATCTTTTCCTAGCAGTCCATCTGTCGATATTGGGAAGTTTTCATTAACTACATGTACTTTATGTTTAAGTTTTTCACCTTCAACATCGAATTGCACTATTATTGTACCTAGGGTTTCACTTTCACCATTTGTAACAAATTTTATTTTACAAATTTCATTTTTGTTTATAAAATTATGATCTATGTGCTTGATTTTGGTAATTGAAATGTCTGCACCGGTGTCTATAAAACATGAAGATGATGGAGCTTTGGTTGTGTTGCTTTTTAATGATATATAGTTCGTTAAGTCTCCATTATCTATAAAGTGTATCTTAGCTACTGTTTTATTTGCTCTCGGTATTCCTCGTCCCTCGGTGGGTGGTTTCCAGGGACGGTTATCCCTAAAAAATTAATCCGTCGTGGTTGCCTGTTTTGATATCTCCCATTTATTTGGTTGGTATTATTTTGGTTATTATATTGTCTATGAATCGGATTCCTATAATTTTGAAAGTTGTTCCTTGTGTAGTTGTTAGGTCTAGTGTTGGTATTAAAGTGCGTTCTATTGAATCTGTTCTGAGTTGAATTTTGTTGAGGATGATTGTAGTTTCTTTGTGGTCTGTAGTTGTTGTTGTTGTTTCTGTAGTAGCTATTTGCATATGATGGTTCAGGTCTGCGAGCTTGAGGTTGAAACCTGTAGATTTTGCTTTCATCTGCTTTTGTTTGCTCAGATTCAATTTCTTGTGCCAGTTCAATGGCATCGGCATATGTTTTAGGTCTACTAGCAAATACTGTATATTTGATTGAGTTCCTTAGGCCCGATTTGAAAGAATTTAATGCGATTTTGTCATTTATTTTGGTAATGACTTCTTTAATCTGTTCACCTTGTTCTGCTATCTGAATGTTGTTTAAATCCGCTATTAAGGTGTCGATCTCCGTAATGTAACTATGCAAGGGTTTATTTCCCTGTTGAATTTTCGCTAGATCATTTTGTATTTTGAGGGCGCTTCTATGTTGTTTGAATGTTTTGCATAATATTTCCTTAAAAGATTTGAAATCTGTCGGATGTGCTTCGTTTATTAACCTGTTTCGTACTTTTTCTGGCAGCTTTGTTTTTAACAGGAATTTTATCAATTTCTTTTTGTCATCCTCTGTATTTATATCGTCGTGAAGATATTCTGCTAAGTTAATAAAATTGTTTAACTCCGTCAAATATTGGGACAAGTTTAGTGACATTTGCTATATCGAAAGACATGGTGCTTGCGTTTCTATCACTCTAACTAAAGTTGTGTTGTCTTTCTTCACTGGAACTACCGTTGTGTTGTCTTTCTTCACTGGAACTACCGTTTGATTCTAACATTGAGCAATCTAAAATGTTTTTTATAAATTCTGTTTTTTCTAAAATCAGTGATTCTAATTCTTTATATTTTTTATTGAATTCAACTACAAGTTGCACATAAATTTCTTGCTCCGATATCTTCAAATTATTATAACTGTGTAATTCCTTTAATTTTCCTAATAAGTAAGACGCTGTGAACTCCCTGTTTTGATGTTTTCTTAATGTCGTACTTTGATCTTTTAGTTTATTAAAAATTTCTTGCAGAGTTAGCATTTGTTCTATAAAGAATTTAAATGACTTTACATATTATTTATTTTATTTATACAATTTTAATTTTACATCTTATTCATTTCATATTTATGCAATGATTTCTCTTTTAACAATTTGTTTTTTTTACTAATTTTAATATTTTTCTCTTCAGATATAAAGCTACAGCTACTATAATTATTAGTATTATCAAAACAATTAATAAATATTTAATGACCATGAAGTGGTCTATTATTATGTTGGTATGTGTTGCTGCCACAATGTTCGTGGAACTATGCTCCTCTTTTTGTTTCGACAGAGTTTTTCCCATTCTCGGTCCAGTATTGGAATTTTAGCTGTCGAATGTTGTCCAGAAAATTATTTTTCTCCTTCTTTGAAATGGCTACAGTGGCTAGTCTGTGAAGCTCCGCGATTTCCCTACGGTGTTTTACTAATTTTCCGGCTCTCTTCTTTTTTTTTCTTTTTAATTTGCGTTGGTGCTGGTAAACGTTGTTGTCCCTCTTCTTTCTTCCTTAGGTTCCTGGCCCTATATTCTTCTATAGTGATTGGTTTGGGTCCAGCTGTAGGATCTTCCTTCAGTGCCTTCTCTACGGTGGGATTTTGGATGCAGTCTTCCTTCAATGACTTATTTATTCCAGCTATGATTCGGCCATGCAGGATCGCCATGTAATGTTTTACGTTCCACTATTTCTTCTGATACCTGAAATGTTAAAAGTTTTCCGGAAGCTAAGCCAGGGGCCAGCTATGGTTACCGGAGTTTATTAAGGCGTTTTAACATAAGTCAAAACTGCCGTCTTAGAAAAGAGGAATGTTTAATGAAACAAACTCTTCCGACTCGAGTTAGAACAAGAGTAATTTTATTAAGACGATAACCAAGTATATATACAAAATTTACAGCACTTATTTCTAGGTCACTTACTTTCTATTTACATTCTAGCGTCATCCAGAATATACAATTTATGACGCAACATAAATCACAAAAATGAATTCAAGGGTGATGCAACAACAGAGTCAATCAAAACAAAAGAGTTGTTGACACATGTGAAAATTCTGTTCGGTGTCGGTAACCCGAACGTAAACCTTAATTGCTTCAATGGGTCATATGGGAAGTGTCTTTGTTTTGAATCTTCAAGTCGCGTGTACAAAGGTATCAGTTTACCTGTGAGTAAAAGTGGAAGTAATTTAAGCATATGTTTTATTACATTGTCCGACTTAGAGAAAGTGTTCTCATTGATGAGTCAATGGAATCTTGGGAATAATTTTGACCTGGTATAATTTAGTAATTTTGACTTTTTAGCAGTTTTATGGGGGTAATATTGAATGAAATGATTCATGGAATTTTGTGTACATTTTATGACTCAACATGTGGAAATGCGGATAACATTTGGTAATGAAGCTAGTGTTTGGCAATGGAGATAAATCATATGTACCAAATGCAAATGTGATGAAGATAATCTGCATATGCGTTTAATGCAAATGTAATTAAGATATGGGTATGTGCTAAATGCACTACAAGAGCCATCCCAGCGGATCGTAAGTTCTGCTAATATGTGATAGCACAGTACGTTTTGTGATGTGCTCTACACTAGAAAGGTTAATGTGAAATGATAAATGGTCACGTGTGGAATTCCAGATAATTCCCAGAGCCCTGATTTCTTCGTTTGATACTAGCCTTAAAGAAAGAAAGGTCCGTCAGCAGATCCAATGAATTAGATAGTCACTTACGTAGTTTAAATCCACCCTTTTGAAGTAATGCGTCGACTTCCTTTCTTAGTGCAGCTGCTGACTGGAGACTAAAGCAACCGAATAGAGCGTCGTCCACGTAGAAATTCTCTAGTAATACCCTAGCTGCTGTTGGGAATTCTGACTCATGATCACTGACTAGTTATCTCAGTGTTCGACAGGCTAAGAAGCGGGCACATGCAGTACCGTAAGTGACAGTTAATAAACGATAGCATTGAATTGGGTCGTGGTATTTCGCCGCCAAAGTATCTTTTGTAGATTAGTATCGGGATGTTCAACTCGAATTTGCCGATATATTTTAGTTATGTCGGCTGAGAAAACCCAAGGGTATATTCTCCATTTCAATATGACAACTGCAACATCATTCTGCACCTTAGGACCTACGTGCAATATATCGTTGAGTGAAGAACCAGAAGTAGTTTTCTGAGATGCGTTAAAAACTACACGTACATAGTTTAGTAGTTGTACTACTGGGTTTTAGCACTGCGTGGTGAGGTAGAAAGTAGAATTGATTTGGGTTGCTTTCATTGCTGACTAACTCCATGTGATTAAGTGCGAGATACTCACTTATAAAGTCATCATATAACTTAAATAGTTCATCATTAGTTTGAAATTTTTTCTCTAGCCTTTAAAATTGTGCTGAGTGTCGAGAATCTCCTAAGTCCTTGACAGAAGACTTGATAGGAAGCTGTACTGTGTACCAGCCTGTAGAATCACGTGAATGAGTGCTTTAGTAATGACGTTCACAATGTTTTTCGCCTGTTGTGAGTTTCGTTAGTTGCGGTATCTCCTCCAATTCCCGAAACTTACGTAGCAAATCATTGATATTATCCAATTAGGTATGTATAATTTTCGTAGAGAAGGTTTCAACACTGAAATTTTCGACTGCGCCTGATAATATCGATCCCAGTTTTTTTTGCTGAGCAGTAGGTATTCCAGGAGGTCCTTGACGAACTCCATTCATTAAAATTTCGGCGTAAATCTGTGCTCCGAGGATGAGATCTATGAGTGAAGATTTATTAAAATTAGGATCGGCTAGTTGAAGTCCATGTATGTGTGGCCAGGTTGTATACTGTAATGCCCGAGAAGGTATTTAACTTGTAAGTGATGGCATTACAAGTGTTTGTGTAGAAATGACACAACTGGGATCCGTAATAGACATAATCTCGTGGCTTACTATTGATTCCGCGATTCCAGCTTTACAATCACCCACTCCGATGACTGACATCCGAATCCTTCTTTGAGGTAAGTTCATAGATCTAGCTAAGGAAGTTGTCATGAACTTCGATTCAGATCCTTGATCTAGAAATGCACGTGCATGAACAATCCGACCGTTCTGTGCCCTCAACATCACTATTGCTGAAGCAAGTAGAACAGAGGTAGAGCTTGGTAGACTGTTTGACACATGAGCTCTCGTAGATTTTGACGACTGATTAATAAGTGACGATGAAGCTGATAGTGCTCTATTAGTATCCATTGCTGTCGAGGCTTCAACCTCATTCGAAGATGTGGACGGTGTACTATTTGAATGTAATGATGAATGATAAGTTTCTTTTCCGACGCAAGCTTTTGCCGGTCAGGGATTGATTTAGATTAAAATACTTGACAATGATGTAACGCATGATTGCCGTTGTATAAAATACAGTGCTTTGATGATGAAGTATATAACGCGCGTAAGCTTGAGCGCTTTTGGGAACAATGGAGTTGTTCTCGCCTGTCGGGAGTCGTTGTAGGTTTCATAATATCCAACATGTGTAGTTTTCTTTCAAGAAAATAAGTGAAACTTTTTATCTTAGGTACCGACGTAGTGTAGTATATAGTGGTTTCCCAGTCCTTTCTTGTGTTTTGACCTAGTTTACTTGACAGTAGAAATACTAGCCCGTCATCCCAATCTGATACAGGTCTGTTTAAATTTTCTAACACTCTTGTACATTGATTAAAACTGTCCAGCACACGACCAAGTTCCGAAGCCGATTCTGCCTTCATATAAGGGATTGACATAAGTGTGCTTAAATAAGAATTAACTAGTAAGCGTGTGTTTTCAAATCGCACTTTTAAAATTTCCCAAGCTGAATTGTAATTCGCAGAGGTAATGACAAGATGTTTCAGAAGATCGGATGCTTCTCCAGATACGGTCGATTTCAGATTTTAATATGAGCAATTATAATGTCATGCAGAAAAAAAACTGTAGTAGACCTACTTGGTATTATTCCTAAGTGGCGTTTGCTGTTATCTATGCTGGTAGTGGTGTGCACTGTAGGAAATCTGTTACTGTTACAGTAGCACTGTTATGTCTGTACCGTCTTTATTGTTACTAAAATTTCACTACAATTTTCACTAAATTCACATTTACTTATTCTTCCTTATGCGAAGAAAAGTTTCAATGTTTAATGTTTTCCAGATAATGTCACAAGCAATCTTCACTTTATCCCGAGTACTTTACTTCGACGATCCCCGCGTGTCGCGCATTGTATACGTTTTCGAGACGATTTATGTGATGCCAAAAGAATTGTAATTCCTTATTATCCTTATCCGGCTCGAAGGAATAAAATATTTAGTTAGGATTAAAGATAATTAGAATTGAAACAATTACTTTTGCGAATAAACTATTCAATATTTATTAAAGGTCTGCACAGGTCAAGAGATCGAAGCAAACTGACTTGAAATCTGTGAGAGCAAGTGATACGAAATTGCTGTATACATGTTATATAGTTACTGTTTAATCACGTCAATAACGCTGATCACCGCAATCCAGATCTGGGAAAATAATTCAATGCCCAGAACAACTTCTCAGGTTCCTCTTGATAACCGAAAGCACCATTGCTGACATAACCATTTTTATGTTCCCATGCACATAATTTCATTGTCAAATTATCATCATATTTACGCGCTGCTCTGCATACGCAGCAATTTTTAAACTAAAGTCAAGTGTTATCGCCTGTGAACGGGTTATGCTGTGAAAGAGAAACCTGAGAAGTTGTTTATGATATTCTCGTAAAGTAAAGTAGAGATAAAGTTCAGTTCATTTTCTTTCGGTCATTTAATTGTTTATAATTTGTTCGCCTTGAGCTAAGATAGAATTCATTTCGTTTTCGTTTTTTTTATGTAATTTTGCTTATTCACATTTTTTGGAGTGTTGTATTTTTACTTGTTATATGTAAGATTCTCAGACAAAATAAAGTGAGTTCATATCCAGAACCCAAAGGAGTCGGTCGTGCCTTTTAATTTTCCTCCAATCGTTCAAGAATTTTTAGTGAAAGTGTTGAACCCATTGCCTGTATTTAGGTTCCAAGCACCTAAATACCTTTCAGCAATTGTGTGGTATCAAGAACCGCACATTAAAATCTGTAACAGGAGCGGATAACAAAAAAGTTATTCGCTATACAAAACATTTTGGTGACCCCGACGTGATAGTGACTAGTTTTTTGTTCGTGTTTTATTCTCCAAAGGAACCATTAGCCAGCGTGATTAGTGACCATCATTCGACGTGAAAGTGACTCGTTTTTGTTCGTGTTTTATTCGCCAAAGGAACCATCAGGCAGCGCGAATAGTGACCAGATCGAAAAGAGAACCATCATTCGACGTAATTAGTGACCAGTTCGCCAAGGGAACCATCATTTGACGTGATTTGTGACCAGTTTCAGTGTATTATTCGCCAGAGAAACCATAATTAAACCTAATTGTGACCAGTGTACGCGCAGCATTCACCAGTAGAATCATCGAGAACTTTGCCAGAGGTATTAGCGTATCCAATAAGAAGTAGCCCAAAACACGCCATGGACGCATTAGCTGCCAGACAAAGGGAGGTAGGAGGAGAAATTGAAAGGCTCCTGATAAATTACAAGAAGGATCCCCAAGCCAGGAAGGATACCAATTATTTCAAGACCAGGATTGCCAAACTTGAAGGCTACTGGAGTATTTTCGAGGACCAGGATAACCAAATCCGCATTGACCATCCAGAAGCGAAACACCATGCCTACTTTACTGAGGACTATTATAATAAGATCAAGGATCTGTATGAGAAGTACCAGGAAGAATTCACCGACAAGCTTAGCAGTCTCCAGACATCAGATTACCATCTCATCGCACCAGAAATCCAAGTGACGGATGAGCCAAAACCCACAACACCAGCAACATAACCATCTATCCCAAATATTAAGCCCCAAGGCGCCAAACCAAAGTACCACAAGTCAGCACCAGATAACGATGCCACCAACCTAGAAAGGGTAGAGGAAAAACCAGCAGCACCAGTGTCAACTATTCACCAGCCAGCAGATGCCAAGCCTGAATGCATGAAGCAATTCACCAAAGATGAAGAAAATCCCTTGGAGATAAATCCAACCTCTGCCCAAATACCCAGATTGCTTCGACGAGGAAAAGAAGCCATGGATTCCGTTCAGCGTTGTTTGGGAAGAGTTGCCGCCTTGCCATGGCATTCTCAAGGAAAAACAGGAGTCACTTGCGAATTATATGCCAAGGACCTAACCACTATCTGGGAAAGAGTGTTGAAACACCATCAAGACATTTATGAGGCGATAGAAAATCCTACAGAAATGGGATATCAGGAAGACAGATTCCTTCAATTAGAAAGCAAGGTCCATGACGCGTTACTCGAGTTAAATCAGGTTGCAAGCGAGTCCTCCACGATAATTTCACCATCTCCCATGTCAACCACCATGAAACTCCCAAAGATAACACTTCCAAGTTTTGATGGCGACTACCTTAAATGGCGCCAGTTTCATGATTTATTCAGCCAAATGATCCACAACCAGCCAATGAGTTCCTGCCAGAAAATGTGGTACTTGAAAACCAATCTAACTGGCGAGGCTGAGCGACTGATTCGGCATCTTCCATTGTCGGACGGAAATTACTCGACAGCGTGGAAAGTGCTCGTGGATAGATACGAGAATAGTCGACTCCTTGTAAACGCCTTGCTAAACAAATTGCTGTACCAGTCATCGTTGTCTGTGGAAAGTGCTAATGGCATCAAGGCTCTGCATGACACCACCCAGGAGTGTATGATGAGCCTTCAAAATCTCAGTATCGACACCACCAGTTGGGGACCGCTTATTCTGCACATTTTATTGAAGAAAGTGGACAGGAATACCCATGCCCTGTATGAGCAATCATTGGCTCGCCCAAAGGAGTTGCAAACATTAGGAGACTTCCTCCATTTTTTGGAGACACGATTCCAGGCATTAGAAGCACTTGGCACCAAGGGAAAACCACATGAAGACTACCAAAGGAATAAGTTTATGAAACCATCTTCGCTCGTATCAACCACCATGCAAAACCAATGCATCATTTGCAAGCAGCCTCACCAATTATATTCATGCAGAGAGTTTATTGCCAAATCACCAACAGCAAGACTGCAATTGTTAAAAGCCCATAGATTATGTTTCAATTGCATGCGAGCTGGCCATACAGCTGTTAAGTGCACCTTGCGAGGTTGTCCAAAGTGTCCACATAAACATAATTCACTGGTGCACACAACCTGTACCCCAGGCAATCAACCAAAAAACCAACTGTCAAAATTGCACAGTGAAGCCTGTGGTGATGCGTCACAATACACAGGTAATAGACCATTATCACCACATTTCAAAGGATCCCATTTGACCACATTGACAACTCAAGTCAACCAACCAGATGTATATGTTCTGCTGAGCACGGTCCTACTCAATGTACTCGACAACAATGGAAGAGAAATTCCTTGCAGAGCGGTGCTGGATTCTGGCTCTCAACTGAATTTCATCACCGAAAGCTTAGCCAAAAGACTTAAAATACCACCAATCTCGAAACCGATTTCCGTACAAGGTATTGGGAAGGCAATGCAGAAGTCCCAGCATCGCCTTAATGTCGCCATTAAATCTCGAACATCAGGATTCACCACCAGATTGGAAGCTTACAGCATACCACAGATCACCAACGATCAACCATCGTGTCGGCTGAACATTGCATCATGGCCAATTCCCAAAAATGTTCAATTAGCACACCCAGCGTTCAACCGTCCTGACAGGATCGACATGCTAATTGGAGCTGAGTTATACTTTCAGCTGCTCAGCATTGGACAGATTAGGCTAGGAAACAAACTCCCAACGCTTCAGAATACAATCTTCGGATGGGTCGTGGCTTGTCGAGTTGAGCAGCGCAATGAGACCATTCCTCATTGTGGTATTTGTACCCATGATCAGGCCAAACTCGAGGAACAAGTGGAAAGATTCTGGAAACTCGAACAAACAGAAGCATTATCATCAAGAATGACTTCAGCTGAGTTGGAGTGTGAGGCACACTTTACCAGAACAATGAGAAGGAATGAAGAAGGACGGTTCGTCGTTGCCTTGCCATTCGCTAGGGATCCAAACTCGCTGGGGGAATCCAAGGATATTGCTTTAATGAGATTTCATTCCTTGGAACGAAAATTGGCAAAGAATCCCGAGCTAAAGGTGCAATACCAACAGTTTATGCGAGAGTACATCCAACTCGGTCACATGCAACCAGTAGATCTTGAGATCACTAAGCCAAATTATTTTATACCACACCATAGCGTGATTAAAATGGACAGTACCACAACAAAACTCAGAGTAGTATTCGACGCATCGGCCAAGACGTCTACTAATGTATCTCTAAATGATATTCTGTACACTGGCCCATCGATCCAAGAAGACTTATTCTCAGTGTTGATACGATTTAGAACCCCACGATTTGTATTCACGGCCGATGTGGAGAAAATGTATCGCCAAATACTGGTGACCGAAACGGATAGGAAATACCAAACCAAACGATTTTGTGGAGAGAAGAGCCAACGCAACCAATACAGCAGTATCAGTTAAACACAGTGACTTATGATGTGAAAACTGCACCATATTTAGCCATAACATGCCTTCACCAGCTAGCAGCACAGGCAAACCAACATACTCTGGCTGTTCAAACAATAAGACGCAATTGTTACGTCGATGACGTGATGACAGGAGCGGATTCCTTGAGAGAAGCCCTAGACACGCAACACCAGCTTAAGTCAGTTTTCCAGTCAGCCGGCTTCAATCTAAGAAAATGGTGTTCCAATCACCCCTCGTTAGTAAATCAATTCAGTCCTGAAGACAGGGCTGTCCAGTTTGAAATAAATGACCAAAATGAATGCGAGGTCAAGACATTGGGAGTAACTTGGTTACCAAAAACAGACGAATTTGCCATTAAAACGAATTGGGAAGACGAACCAAGACGAGTAACCAAAAGAAGGGTCCTATCTGAGATAGCTCACCTGTTTGACCCATTGGGCCTAATGGGCCCGGTAGTTGTGAAGGCCAAGATATTCCTTCAAGAATTGTGGAGTTTAAAGTTGGATTGGGACGCAGCGGTGCCGATGGAGCTCCACACCCAGTGGATGACTTTCAGAAAATCCTTGCAGATGTTGAATGAAATCAAGGTGCCCAGACACATTATTTCAAGCTCCAGACCAAAAACAATCCAGATACACACCTTTTCAGACGCCTCAGAGAAGGCATACGGCGCTGCCCTGTATGTGCGAACAATAGATCAGGAAGGTGTTATACGCGTACGCTTGCTGTGTGCCAAATCCAGAGTGGCTCCAGTAAAGAAAACCACATTACCACGATTAGAGTTATGCGCAGCCAAGTTAGCTTCAGAGCTTCTGCACCGAATAAAGGGCGATCTGCAATGGAACCACATTCCATACACCATGTGGACTGATTCAGAGATAGTTTTGGCGTGGCTAAATTCAGAATCAGCTTCATATCACACATTCGTAGCAAACAGAGTATCCGCCACCCAGGAACTCACGCCAGCGAATCATTGGAGACATGTTCCATCCAAGGAAAATCCAGCGGATTTAGTGTCTAGAGGAGTGCATCCAGAAAGATTGAGGACCTCCACCATGTGGTTCTATGGACCACTGTTCTTACATGGACCAGAAGAAGCTTGGCCAATCAAGAGCATTGATAAAGAGATCGAGCTAGAAAAACGGCACCCACGAGCAACCTCGTTAACAACTTCTCGCATTCCAATTCACCCAATCGATCTGATCGACACCAGGAATTCGTTCAGCCACCTTCAGCGAGTAATGGCGTACGTACTTTGATTTACGAAAAACATTCGCCAAAAAACCAAGGATAATAGGCAGAGATCCCAGCTAACAGTTTCAGAACTAGACGATGCATTGAGGGTGATAATTATTGAGGTCCAAAGGCAAGGTTTTCCAGAAGAAATAAGATCGCTACAGCGAACTCATCAAGTACACAACCAAAGTGTACTTAAGACTTTATCTCCATTCTTGGATAATGATAGCATCATTCGAGTGGGAGGTCGACTAGAAGCATCCACGTTACCGTATGACGCCAAACATCCAATGCTGTTACCTCAGTTGCACCCCATAACCAAATTATTGATGACTCATATCCATACCAAGCATGCCCACGCAGGACCTCAAGCATTGTTGTCTATTGTTAGGCAAAGATTTTGGCCAATCCAAGGCAAAACACTTGCAAGAAACATAGTCCATAAATCTGTAAGATGTTGCAAATCCAGACCCCAGTTATTAAACCAGTTTATGGGGAATCTTCCACCAAGCAGAGTTCAACCAGCGCGACCATTTATCAACGCAGGAGTAGATTTTTGTGGTCCATTCGGGATACATTACACGATCAGAGGAAAGCAACCCAAGAAGTGCTATCTCGCGATATTTTGCTGCTTCGCCACGAAGGCAATACATATAGAAGTTGTCAGCGACTTAACCACGGAGGCCTTCATAGCTGCTCTTAAACGTTTCGTTGGTCGACGGGGCAACTGCCGACACTTGCATTGTGATAATGCCACCAATTTTGTCGGGGCTTGGAATCAGTTGCGAGAGTTACAAGAGACCATTTACTCAAAGAGCTCAGAGCAACAAATCAGTAAGTTCTGCACATCCAAAGGAATCGATTTCCACTTTATACCACCCCGTGCGCCGCACTTCGGTGGATTGTGGGAAGCTGCGGTTAAGTCGGCGAAACATTTATTGCAGCGAAACATAGGAAAGGCTTCCACTACCTATGAGGAACTCGAAACCATCATAGTCGAAATTGAGGCGATATTAAACTCTAGGCCATTGACGCCAATGTCATCCGATCCAAATGATCTCTCTGCCTTAACACCAGGACACTTCCTAATCGGCGAGCCTTTAACAGGAGTAATCGACCAAAGAGCTGAGCCATTGTCAGTGAAATTACTCCAAAGATGGAAAATGATTTCCCAATTAAAGAATGATTTCTGGATTCGTTGGACTCGTGAATATCTCAACGAGTTACAGCATCGCTACAAATGGAATCGCCCAATCCAAAATGTTGAACCAGGCACCATGGCCCTCCTAAAAGACGAGAATCTGCCAGTTCTAAAATGGCCCCTTGCGAGGATAATCAAATGCATCAAGGGAGATGATGGTCGTGTCCGTGTAGCCGACGTCAAAACTAGTAACGGAGTTGTGAGACGACCGATACACAAAATGGCACCACTGCCCGTAGAGCAGGATAATTCAGAAGGGATTACACAAGATGATTCCATGAGCGACAGAGAGCCCCCAAGCCCTTCCAGAGAGCCAGATCGAAACAAACCCGGACCATCCGGCATCCAAAACCCTCAACCACCGTCCAAGCGAAAGAGGAGAAGCGCAAGTAGAGACAGAGGACGCCCAGGACCTTCTGACTACACCAGACGCCGTTGTCTGAACCCAATCAGTTTAGCTCTACTGGTATGCGCTGTTCTACCAGCGTTTGCCATCAACATTACTATACAACCGTTTGCTACACAACCTGGGTTGTATTTCGAAGGTATGGGCCCAGCTCACCTCTTCACGAACGAGTGGAGTCTAGTTGTGTTTTACAACATGACCCCATTCTGGCAAGAATTTAACAACTTAGAAAACCAGATCAGCCAGCTGAACCGCATATGCAGTTTATTGTAAACAAATCCTGGTGCGTGCAGACTATTGAAGACTTTCAACACACAGTTGCACAAATCAAAGGAGACAACCAGCTACTTGCTCACAAACCAAAGGTCAGAACAAGACGCGCACCATTGAACATCATAGGAAACATTGCCAGTTCCCTATTCGGTGTACTCGACTCAACCTATGCAGAAGAGATGAACCATGTCATCAAAAACATTCAGGGCAACGAGCAACACCTGCTACAGTTGATTAAAAACCAGACGTCTATTATTGATTCAACAGCCAATATCATGAAGAAATCTCAGAAGATTATAGACAGCCAACTACGCGCTGTAGACATGCACATCAACAAAACCCTCACTGAAATCAACACCATAAAACAAGAGCTACGCCAACAGCGATATATTGAGCTATTTAATATGTTCTGCATCCATCTAATGTTCACAATTAATGCTTACCAGAGTGTTCAGACTTCGCTAATAGACGTCATTATTGACACCCACCACGGCAAGGTTAACCCACAGTTATTATCACCGAACCAGCTACGGACAGAACTGTTGACAATTAAAGAGAATTTGCCACCAATATTGAGGCTACCAGCAAACCAGAACAGCTTACCCGAATTATACCAGTTAATGACAATCGAGGGAGCTGTAATTGAAAATCAGATATTGTTCAGAATAAAGCTGCCATTATTTTCCAATGAACAGTTCGAGCTTTTGCGAATCGTACCTGTACCATTTCGAGTGAATGATACATTCGTCATTGTTGAACCAGCATCCAAGTTTCCGATTATTAATTTGCATAGAGATCTGTACTACCCCTTACCAGAGCAAGAATTAGGGATGTGTAGCTTAGCAAGCCATTCAAGTTACATGTGCAGGCAGCATCATCCATTATATCGAAAGTGATCCAATATGAGCATTTGTGAAATTGGATTTTTGACGCATTCGCCAGCGCCTAGTACATGCAAGCTTACCACAACGACTCAAGTCGTGCGATGGATTCAGCTATTAAATCCAAACCACTGGATATATGTCATGAAGGAGGAATCTACCATCAACATTGTATGCGGAGACACAGTCGTACCGAAGACCTTGATAGGTTCCGGTATCCTCAACTTGCACAACGGATGCATCATCAAGGAGGAACAAGCCACCATTTCAGCCCACAACTCCTATCCAACAGTAATCCGTAGTTCGTTTGTGACATCTAATAATCTTACAGCCATGCTAACGCCGCTTAAGATGTCTGAACTTACGCATCAACCAGTATCTCACCTAGAGATTGATACAGAAATTTCGAACAAATTAATCAGCTCCAGTCAGAAGAAAGATTACCCACAAAAAATCTTGGATACGATGTGCATCATTTCAGCCTAGGATATATCAGCCTCATCTTAATAATCGGATTAATAGTGTATACCATATGTCGCTTCAGGACCAACCGCTTCACGAACCGACGACTGCAAACACCAATACCAGCACCACGCAAGTCTTTGGACTGCCAACTGGACCCGACCTTTGAAGTTGAGCTGCAGACTCAACGGGGGGAGGATGTTTAATCACGTCAATAACGCTGATCACCGCAATCCAGATCTGGGAAAATAATTCAATGCCCAGAACAACTTCTCAGGTTCCTCTTGATAACCGAAAGCACCATTGCTGACATAACCATTTTTATGTTCCCATGCACATAATTTCATTGTCAAATTATCATCATATTTACGCGCTGCTCTGCATACGCAGCAATTTTTAAACTAAAGTCAAGTGTTATCGCCTGTGAACGGGTTATGCTGTGAAAGAGAAACCTGAGAAGTTGTTTATGATATTCTCGTAAAGTAAAGTAGAGATAAAGTTCAGTTCATTTTCTTTCGGTCATTTAATTGTTTATAATTTGTTCGCCTTAAGCTAAGATAGAATTCATTTCGTTTTCGTTTTTTTTTTATGTAATTTTACTTATTCACATTTTTTGGAGTGTTGTATTTTTACTTGTTATATGTAAGATTCTCAGACAAAATAAAGTGAGTTCATATCCAGAACCCAAAGGAGTCGGTCGTGCCTTTTAATTTTCCTCCAATCGTTCAAGAATTTTTAGTGAAAGTGTTGAACCCATTGCCTGTATTTAGGTTCCAAGCACCTAAATACCTTTCAGCAATTGTGTGGTATCAAGAACCGCACATTAAAATCTGTAACAGGAGCGGATAACAAAAAAGTTATTCGCTATATAAAACAGTTACTGATAAGAGCTAACAATTTTATATAATGATTTCATGTAATATTCAAACGTAAACTAACTGAAGTTTGTTGAGCCGATGTCTTCATGATAAATTGCGTTGGCTGAGAGTGATGTTAGATGATTAAGCAGCCCCCTTTCAGACCCCATCACAGGGAAACCCAAGGACGGCTGAAGTAGGTCCCCTATCATCTGCCAGCTATGGCAAGGGAGTACATAGGTAGGCTACTAGCCCCCTTTGCAACCACCAAACATCCTGCAGTGTCGGAGTCGGAAAGTGACTCCCCACCGAAGGCAGCTCCGAGGACAAAATTCCCCGCAGAGAGGACATCCTCATCGCAAGGCGGCTGACAGCTCCCCTCACCAACGGAACACGAGCCCGCATCTGAAGGGAGAAGACTCCGAAGTAGCACAGTTCATCCCATATCTACAGCCGCTACAGTAAGTTTAAATAAGTACTTAGATATTGTTCTCGAGAAAGCTCGGGACTCCGATAAACTCTCTGTACCTCAGTGTGACGTTTTAGATAAAAAACTCACACAAAACCGAGAGGATAGGTTCGCATTAGTGTAATAATATCAAGAGGATACAGAGAGATTTAAGGCAGATCGTCGAATTTAAGGGAATCTCGCGCTCGCTCGAATTAATGAAGGAAGATAATTTAAGTAGGGAAAATTGTGAAGAGGCCAGCGTAATTGTAAGAGCCTCACCAGGTAAAGATACCGACGATCAGACAAAATCAGAACCGACCGACCTCTTATACGATTGGCTGGAAGTATCCTTCACGGACAAAAGCCACGAGGAGAGCCTGATTAGTCTACCCGAGTATAAATCCACAGCAACCTACAAATACTCCAAGATGGTAGACTACGCAAAAGTAGCCAAACTAACGGCACAGCTTGTTCCTTTGTTCTCAGGCGCAAATAGCCCTCAGTTGAGGCAAGAGCTCCAAACCTTTATAGGTTGCTGTAAACAGACACAGCAATGCCTAACTACAGAGGAGCAATCAGCTTTCCTACAAATTTTGCCTACCAGACTCCGGGGTGAAGCGTATCAACTCTTCGCCTCAGACGTTCCACTCACCTTTAAAGAAGTGGAAGAACGTCTAAACAGGGCATATTTACCTAGGGAAACGTACCGTGGTCAAATAAACTTTTTACAGGTACCCCCTAGGACAACCCCACTAAATTACCAAAACCAACAATACACTCCCAACCCATCACAACGCCCACCATTTCAGCCAAGGGACCACAGGTTTGGAAATAGACGACCGAACCCCAGTACCTCAGCACAGAATATTCTATGTGGTTTCTGTCAAAAACGGGGTAATACGTACTCCGATTGTCTAAAACGCAAAAACACACCTTTCTGCGTGAATTGTAAAAATTATGGGCACGATGTTCGCGACTGCAGAACAAATCCTTCTGCTAGAATCCAAGATACAGGCCATGCAAGAGGGCCCCCAAGAGAAAACAGGCTGGCCCTAGAACAACGACCATCCGGCAGCCCCCGAGTGTTTAACATAAGCCTCAAATGTAATTTCTGTGGCCAATGCGGACACACTGTTGACATTTGTTAACAGAAACAGAAATGGGATTCTCAGAGTCAGGGAAATGACACACTGTCGACCTAAAACTCCCCGGCTCGACTATAAACCCTCCGCAAAAACAAACAAGGGTCACCTCAAACGCCCAAGACTAGTATCTCTACCGTAAAACTTCCATTGGACATTGGCCTACACGAGCAAACCAAATTAGTAGTGGATACTGGCACTCAGGTTAGTATTATTAAGAAAAAGCATTACAGTACCTCGACGACATCAATACCGAGGAGGTGTATACACTTCAAACGCCGTTTGGCACTGGAAAAACCTTGGGAAGCTGCCAGGGAAACTTTACACTGAAGCACAAAATACCCTGAAATTTCCAAGTCATTCAAAACCTTCCAGGTCTCACGGACGACGGTTTATTAGGAAATTACTTCTTAGCGAAGAATTGTAATGTTGAAAGTCACTCAGGTATGGCACTCCGGTTTCCTCGCACGGAAACTAACCTCGAAGAGTTCGCTATATGCCTAACATTTGCATCGGACGAAGCGTGTTCACAGAACGCAGTCGAAGTAGAAACGGAGGCCTAAGAGGTCAAGCAGTGTCCTCAAGGCATCTCAATTGGAGAATGCTGGCTCCAGCTCACAAGAACAACACTCGGATAAAAGAACTACCAAAGATCCGGCTTGCGAAATGAGGCAGCACCAGATAGTCTTAGACGAACCTGTTTGCATACCTGCAAGATCCCAGATGTAGTCAAAATTCCGTTGCAATTGACTGAAGAAATGCTCTGTCTATCCCAGGATATAGGCGATGGAGTCTTCCTGGCAATTAGCTTACTCTCATCGGGAATCAAGGTAGCGCCCATTGGAATCCTCAACGCTAACAATTTTCAAGTAGTCCTGACAAGCATCGACATAAACCTTATCCACACTAAAGACTATTCCGTCATCCCTATCGCCAACGGATCGGATCAAACAAAACTAGATGAAACTACCCCAGAATACAGAGAGACACGGCCCATTAGCCGGAATAATGGCGCTGACAAACCCCACGAAAGGTCTACTCTAATCGGTCACAAAGACCCACTAGCCCCAACGCCAATTAGAGGTAAGAACACGCCCAAACATGTAAGATGGCATAAGAGCCCCTCCAGAGACGCTTGCGGGTCCCTCACGAAAACTCCAACGTCTGGCACTTGTGAGTACAACAAATGTCTGGCACCCAAGGAAAGCCCAGATCGACAAGCTCCATCGCCAAGAGGTTCAAAAACAAATATACAAACGACAAACGCTTACGAGTTCCAACAAATGCCTGAACCCGTAAGTATCACGGCCCACAAAACTCCAACGTTCAAAAACAATAGTTTTAACAAAGTTAAAGACAAAAACAAGAACAGCGTTACTAGAGCCGATAAGATGGCCACTCTGCAACACATTAAATACCTATACCCGGACAGTGACGATCTGGACGAACCCCAAAATGAACCCCGCCTCGCCAGGTTAGTACAAGAACTCAACCTGGACGACACCCTAAGCGCGGAGGAGTCATCTGCCATAACCAAACTTTGTTATGAATACGATGATATTTTCTTCTTAAAAGGTGATAGGCTCACTCATACCAACGCCATCACCCACGACATTCCCCTGGTGCAAGAACAAGCACCCATTAATCAAAAGATGTACCGATTGCCTGAAACCCAACGCAACGTAATCAACGAGCAGCTCCGATAAATGTTGGATAATAACATAGTCCAACAAGAGTCTATGGAACTCACCTCTCCTAGTCGGCGGGACCTGATGGTGAAAAAAGGTGGCGCGGCGTCGTCGATTTTCGCAAACTTAACGAAAAAACGATTGGCGACGCCTATCCGCTACCTCGTATCGAGGACATACTCGACCATCTAGGTTATTCCCGATACTTCACTACCCTCGACTTGGCCAATGGTTATCACCAAGTATTAGTCGATCCCAAAGATAGACCAAAGACGGCTTTAAGCACAAACTATGGGCACTACGAATTTAAGCGTATGCCGTTCGGGCTCGAAGGAACCCCGGCTACCTTCCAACGTCTAATGAATTTAGTACTAACAGGCTTAAAAGGCCTGGAATGCTTCGTGTACCTAGATGACATAGTTATCTACGGAAAAAACCTGACGTACCACAATCAAAAGCTCCGCAAAGTCTTCGACAGACTGAGAGAAAACAACCTGAAACTGCAACCAGAGAAATGCCAGTTTCTAAGACGAGAGGTTGTATACTTAGGCCGTAAGTGTTCTAATAAAGAAGCACTTCCAGACCCCAGCAAAACGGCATACGTCCAAACATTCCCCGTTCCCGAACAGTCAGACAAGTCCAATCATTTCTGGGACTTGCCAACTTTTACAGGAAATTTATACCCGATTTCCCAAAGATAGTACGTCCAATCATGAATTTGCTCCGCAAGGACGTGAAATTTACTTCAACCTAACCACGGACGCCAGTAGCGTAGCCGCCGTAGTAGTAGGAGCTGTCCTCTCCAAAGGAGAAGTCGGACGTGACCATCCTATTGCCTACGTCAGCCGTACACTAAATAAAGCTGAAGGCAACTATTCTACTATAGAGAAAGAGTTGCTAGCCATAGTCTGGGCTACCCGTAACTTCAGATGTTACCTACAAGGCCGAAAATTCACGGTCTACACAGACCATAAGCCTCTCAAAGGCGTCTTTAACGTTAAAGACCCAACTTCCCGTTTGGTGAGATTTCACCAGAAACTTTCCGAATTCGATTATAAAATCAAATACAAATTCGGGAAATATAATAAAATGCATCCCGCGGGAAAAAGCCGAAGACACCACTCTCCTAGTAAAGGCCCAAGTCCACCATAAAATGGATTCGGACTCGGAGGGTGAAAAAGGTGCAACCCTTAAAAATCGTCTAAAATGCAACGCGGTGACCCGGGCTCAAGCAAAATATGCCCAAACAGAACCCAAGAGTCCCGAAATACGGGATCACTCGTTGAACGACCAGCATCACGAAACCCCAAAAACCACACAAGAAATAAAACCAATAGACCCACCAGGAAACGATCCAGACATAAATGAACCCAAAACCCCCGAAGTTATTACAAACCCCGAGGAAATCAGGACAATCTTACATGACTACCATGATTCTCCTTTCGGCGGCCACCAGGGCGTAATAAAAACATACAAGCGGATAAGAAAAAAATTCTGGTGGAGGCACATGCTTAGTGACATAAAAAAATACATTAAGCGGTGCTCCAAATGCCAAAAGATGAAAGCGTCATCCCAATTCCGAATGCCGATGGCTATAACCGACATCGCAGAAAAACCCTTTGACATGGTCTACCTTGATATGGTAGGTCCACTTGAAGAAACAGAATCTGGAAACAAATATATCTTAACGTTCCAGGAGAACCGTAGCGGAAGCGGGGAAGCTGTCACCGTAGCGCAAATTTTCTTTGATGAAATAGTAACGCGCTATCGCATCCCCAAACGAATTGTCACCGATTAGGGAAGCAATTTTCTGAGTGATTTATTCAAAAAGGTATGTAAATTGATAAGGGTGAAGAAACTCCAAACTTCAGCTTATCACCCGTAGTCAAATGGCGCACTAGAACGTGCACATAGGCCGTTAATCGAATACCTCCGAACTATAGTGGACGAAAATCCCAAATCTTGGGACCATTATCTGCGAACCGCGGCATTCGTGTACAACAACAGTGTGCACGAAGGGACGAAACTAACTCCCATGGACTGCCTTTACGGTTTCACAGCGGATGTTCCCTCCAACCTAAAATGAGACCCAGAACCCGTGTATAACCACGAGAGCTATTACCACATATTACGGTATAAGCTTCAAAAGTCTTATGCAACGGCTCGGAAAAACATATTGGCCAGCAAACAACGATCGAAGGTCTATTACGACAAAACTATTCGTCCTATAGTCTTCCATATAGGAGCCAGGGTCCTCCTCAAGAGCGAAAACCGAAAACACAAGCTCTCCCAAATCTGGGTAGGGCCCTATTTGATAACCGGTGTCCCCAGCTCAGTAAATACCACGATACGAGTTGGTAAGAGAATAATCATAGTCCAAAATAACAGGCTAAAGCCTTATTATGACTAAAACTAATAAGTATACTTTATATTTTATATACTCCATCTCCCCCATTAATCCGCAAGTAACACAGTTAAGGTAATAATTATTAAACTTTAATATTAATCCAATAAACTCATCAGTACAAACCATCTAATCCAAACCTCTCCTCTCCCTATAGACATGTCCCTGGCAATCATTATACTCGGATTGTTCCTGTCCCCAGTCGTAAAAGGCGAGATAGAGCCATATACGATAACTCCACTGAACAACACGGGAGTACTTTTTGAAGATCTGGGAAGCCTGATGGTGTATCATAACACCCGGAACGTCATAACGGAACTGAACCTGTTTGAATTGGAGAACCAAACTATGTTGGCGGAGCGAGCAGAGCATTATTTACACCAACTCTGTGGAAATCATTCATCAGCAACAGGCCTGTGCGAAATGCAGAAAAAACATGTCCATGCACTGATGGAGAACATAAAAAGACGCACCAACGTCATTAAGGAGGCCATACCGAAATCCCGAAAACCCAGATCGATATTCGATGGTATAGGAAATGCCATGCATTATCTCTTCGGAACGATGGACAGCGGAAACGAACGCGAGGTGTACAGCCGCTTGGACGAACTCGAAACAAATACCCAAGCACTCGCCGACCTAGAGATACAACAGATTAGATATAATAGTATCAAGTAGGAATAACCAAATCCATCCCTTACTAATTTGACCCAGTGGGCTGTTAGAAATTTACCATAAATCGCACTCAGCCTGCAAGAACCCCCAAAACTGCCCCTCGATTCTTTACCAGACAACCGAAATTCGAACCCATTTATTTTTAGAAAAACTAGTAATTCGTCTCACCCTCCCAATATTGGACATTCCGAAATTCAAACTACAACAAATCCGATGTTTTCCAATCCATACGGAAAATAAACATTCACTCATCCCAGAGATTGATTACTCACACATAGCAAGTCAAATACAAACTCAGGAATTCTTACTCCTTAAACCATCAAATATCCGTCAATATCAAAAGGTGTCCAAAAACATAGAAGAAGACACATATATTGGCAGACTAAACACCCCGATAACGAAAGCAACCCTGTCCACTGAATGTGTTATCAAACTATTGTTTAACCCGATAGAAGAAAACCCCAGATGTCAATTAAGGGCACAATTAACCCCCAGGGATACCCTTATCAAATTAAAACCCAATACTTGGCTATATTCCTTAGCCTCCCCAACAATAGTGCATATCACCTGTGCCCGACGGTTACTCACTAACCTCCTAAGCAGACAAGGCATATTAGTAATTATGGAACCTTGCCAACTACAAACAGGTCCAAACACTTGGCAAAAATTCTTCATCCCTTAAAAATCTCCCAACCGGAGTACTTCCCAAACTCAAACGAAACTAAAATAGAGTTGGAAAATTTCATGGCCACACTCCCGGGACCACACGCACAGGAACACTCCTTATTGCTCCTTGGGGACAATGCGAACCAATTACACCAGGGCACAAAATTCCCAGACGAGATTCGCACCCAGGTAGAGAAAGTTCGTATTAACATTAAGGCCAAGACACTCCATACTTTATCCACCACTTCCCTATCCCTCTCAGGAATACTGCTATTGGTCGTAGCAGGGTATATTATAATAAAATATGTGGCCCCTAAAGTCGCACTATGGATCGGCCAGCGGAACACACCGCCCCCTCACAACGATGTACCAATGCAGCCAATCTATACGGTCCCCCACAAAACAACAAACACTCCCGAAAACACAAACACTTCCCAGAGTTAAATCCATTCAACTCGTATAAATAATGAAATTAGGAAATATTTACTATGTGTTAAGGAAGGAGTTGAGTATCAGCTGGAAACACCATCATTTCAGTCTCTCGCAATACCAAAGAGAAAACCCACGGCGTCAGAACAGAGTGAGAAGTCTACCTCTTATCACCGCTGCACTTGTAGGAGACCGCTAGAACTTGTAGGAGACAGACGAAGAGGTCGTAGCTAATATAGCTTAATTATTTATCAAAACACTTGTCGCAGAATTTTTAATAAAATCGCTGAATTGAGAAGTGCTTAGTGTTCCATTTTTATCCGCATTGTGTTCCCCAAAATTTTCGCCTCCTTGGAAATTCAACATTGGTCCTATCCGAGCCGGACTTTCCCGATAAAAGTGGAATCCCAAATACTCAACAGGTAATTTGTATAAATTCGCAACCCTGGAAATTACTAACAAAAATCTGCAAATAACACAAAAAGTGTGAACAAATAAAGAGTTAAGTGTGATAAAGAAACATAAAATCTAACGCTAATTTGTGCATTTAATGGATGCATTTGTTGCTGGGATATTGCAGTGATCAACGGTACTCGGTTATCCAATATTCAATTTACACTTACCCAGAATTAATTTAAGAGAGTTCTCGTATACAAGAAGTGGTCATAACGTCATTCGAATGAGCTAACGGATCATTGATTTGTTCATTGCTTTGATTGTCCATTGCTTTGGAGATCGCTGTAAATTAATAATTTCCGCATGCAGTGAGTGTTGTGGAACGGGGTCTCAGCTGTTCAAGTTCTAAAGATCATTATTTTGACAGAAATTGGTAGTGCCTAAAATAAGTTTGTCCTAGATCGTTAGTAGGGAGTTGATCAGTTTTATATAATATGGCCCAAAAGCTAGAGGAATTAATCGCCGTTCAAGAAGCTATCCAGGTACAAATTAAAAAACTGTGGGTAAATTATAAAAAATCTCCCAAAGATCGCATCACAGTCGGTTATTTTCAAGGGAGAATAAGAGATTTAGATAACTTGTGGGAAAAATATTGTTTACGTTTATCAAAAGGTAAGCATGTCCGCCTCTGAAGAGGAAAAATCTAAGCTAAAGTATTTCACTGAAGATCACTATAGTGTTATGGAAGATTCCTATTCGGAGTATAAAGGTGTATTGCTTGATGTGTTCGAATCGGTCTCGAAATTAGAAAAGGCTGCTTCTACTAACCAAGGGAAAGGTTCTAAAAAACTTGTCTCAAAAGAAGTGAATCAAAGAGAAGTTGATAGCGGTGAAAAATCATTCGATCCAGATACGGATAGTGAAATTAATGCGGAAAGTGATAGTGATATTGAGAGTAGGAATGCGATCAGGTATAAAATCAAATAAAACCCCCCCTATAAAACTACCACGAATTGATTTAGTAAAGTTTACTGGTGACTACATAGAATGGATGTCATTTCGAGATCTATTTTCTTCTTTGGTACATAAAAATGAATCTATACCCCCGGTACAAAAACTTCATTATCTGAAGTCATGTCTTAGTGGTGATGCATTACAGCTAATCAGGCATTTGACTACCGTAGATGCTAACTATGAAACAGCGTGGTCTCTCGTCTGTAAACGATATCAAAATAATCGCGTTTTGATAAATGCTCAACTTCAGACACTGACACTGACAAGCTTTAAGTAATTCTCGAGAATATCCCAGTCTTGAAACATTGCTTACTTTTCTTGAGGGTCGTTTTCGAGCTTTAGAAATGATTACACCCGAATCTTATAATAGAAAGATAACCGGAAATAAGCCGGACAAACATCGAGAGAAGGAAGTGAAGGTCACTCACGTTTTTCATTCTACCCCATTCTCCAAGTGGCCTTACTGCCATGAACCCCACGTGTTGAGAAAGTGTCGAAAATTTAAGGATTTGAATCCCAAAGAGCGAACAGAGTTTGCTACTAAGGAGTTATGTTATAATTGTTTAGCAGTCAGGCACCCTGTGCGGTTGTGTCCTAGCTCCCAATCTTGTTATAAGTGTGGTAAACGGAATATTTCAGATTTAGCAAACCGAGAATCTTAACCCAACTCCCGAAGTACATTCATTTTTCACTCCGAAACATAGAAGTACACTTCTTGCTACCGCGATTATTCGAGTGCAATCGGAGCGTGGAGAATGGGTGCGTTTGAGGGCGTTGCTAGACCCGGGTAGTCAGGCCACGTTCATAGCGACAAACGCAGTCCAGCTTTTACAATTGAAAAAGTCACCTAAAGAGGTCAAGATTTTTGGATTGGGGCAAACAGAAACCGGAAAAGCTCACGCCAAAGTAAGTTTACATATTTCATCCGAGAAAGGTTTATCGCCCGTTCTTCAGACAGTAGCTCTCGTAGTAAGTAATCTTACCAACGTCATTCTTATAGAACGCGTGAGAATTGAAAATTGGACACACATAAAGAATCTTCCTTTGGCTGACCCTTATTTTTATAATCCTGGGAGTATCGATGTAATACTAGGTGTTGACGTTTATTCTAAAATTGTAGAGGGTGAGTTGATACGTGGCCCTGTTGGAACCCCTGTGGCGCAAAAGACGCTCTTCGGTTGCGTCCTTTTCGGGAATACTCATTATGAGTTGACAGAGAAAGCGACCACTGCAAGTTATATTCTCAATCTACATAATTGTTGCGAAATTAATAGCCAAATTAAAAAATTCTGGAAAATTGAGGACATCCCTGACAAACCAGAAATGTCTCCGGAGTATGCTTTGTGTGAAGAAATCTTTGTGAACACACACCGTCGTGAAAGTGATGGAAGATATATGCTGCACCTACACTTCCGCCCCCTTCCGTTAAATGAGCCTAAGTTTGGAGCATCTCGCCTGATTGCAGTAAAAAGGTTCGAGCAATTAGAGCGTTAGCTGCAAAAGGATCCCAATCTTCATGAAGCGTAAACAAAATGTCTCGAAGAATATCACTCAATGGGGCATATGCGTAAATTATCAGCAGAAGATTTAAAATTTCCGGAGAATAGTCACTTCCTCATCACGGTATAGTTAATAAAAGCAGCGCAACAACTAAGCTACGTGTTGTTTTTGACGCCTCATACCGTACGGACAACGGATTTTCATTAAATGACCGTCTTTTGACTGGCGCTGCCTTGCAAAAAGATATATTTTCTCTTCTTCTTGAGTGGCGTCAGAAGAAATTTGCTTTCAGTACCGATATAGAGAAAATGTATCGCCACATTAAGGTGTTTCCTGACCATGCACAATACCAAAGAATCGTACGGCGAAAATGTCCAGAACTACCTCTCGAAGACTTTTGTCTTTTGACTGTAACTTTTGGAACATGGAGCGCACCCTTTATGGCGATACGTACTCTCCAGCAATTAGCGCAGGACGAAAAACTGAAATATCCTAGGGCGGCGGAGCTTTTAGTACGGGATGTATACGTAGATGATGTGTACTCAGGGGCGGAAAATTTAACCAATGCGATAGCACTTCAGGGCGAATTAACGGAGCTTCTAAAAGCAGGAAAATTTGAACTAAGAAAATGGGCTGCGAATAATCCAAAATTATTGAAGCACTTACCAGAGCATTATCGTTTGGTGGAACCCTCCTTTATTAACTTTCACGATAAGTTTACGATAAAAACCCTAGGAATATTTTGGAATCCCATTTCAGATTCTTTCCACTTTAAGCTTCGATCTGAAAGTTCCTCTCCTCCCCATACAAAGAGATATATACTCTCGTTTGCTCCAGTTGTCATCTCTGCTAAAATATTTATGCAAAGAATGTGGCAGTCAAGATTGGAATGGGACGAACCTTTATCCCATGAACTAGCTCCTTACTGGACGGAGTATTCGCAATCTCTTCACCTGTTAGAAGAAGTGAAGGTCCCCCGCTGGATACAAATGTCATCCGCCTCTTCGGTGCAACTGCACGGATTTTGTGATGCTTCGGAGCGAGCATTTGCAGCGGCGGTTTTTATTCGAGTAAATAACTCCGAAGGTATCACACATTTCTATTAGGGGCAAAGACCAAAGTGGCACCTTTGAAACCCATTACTTTGCCACGACTGGAATTATGCGGTGCCGTGCTTTTACCGAAGCTAATTAGGACTATTAGAGGGAGCTTTACTTGTGACTTCGGACAGATTGTAGCATGGACCGATTCCACCATCGTGTTATCGTGGATTAAAAAACCTTCCTAGACTTTTAAGACTTTCGTGAGTAACAGAGTTGCGGAAATTCTACGTAAGGTAGCTCCTATAAAATGGCGATATGTTCCATCTGATGCCAATCCAGTCGATCGGGCAAGTCGAGGTGTTCCTGTTCGTAAATGTATTTCCAGTACCTCTTGGTTTAGTGGTCCAGCGTGGCTAGGCGAAGATGAAGGTTTCTGCCCCAAACAAGTGGTAGTAGAGCCGCCGGAAGAAAATCTTGAACTACGAAAGATAAAATCCTTCTTTGTTAGCACAGAGAACTCCTATATTTTCTCGGTGCTTTCGAAATTCTCTTCTCTCACACGTTTGTTAAGAGTTACATCCTACATATTTCGGTTCATTGCCAAATGCAGACATACAATTCAGATACAAACTGTCTTTCTTTCGACTAACGAGCTGTATCATAGTAAACAATTCTGGATCACCCTTACTCAAAGACTATATTTTGAAAATGAAATAAAATGTTTAACCCAAGATAAGCCCATAACCTCTACTAGCAAAATTCTGTCCTTGCAGCCGTTTTTGGACGGAGAGGGTCTGCTTCGAGTAGGAGGTCGATTAAACCTACCTACAATCAACGTCACCCTATAATCCTCCCTTCTAATGGTCATTTTGTAAAGTTAGTAATCAAATACGCCCATGAGGTCACTTTACACGGAGGACCAGTACTCATGCTTGCTACTCTAAGACAGCAATATTGGATTATTCGAGCCAGAAATTTGGTCCAGCGTTGCGGACATCAATGTGGGACTTGTTTCAGACATTCCGCCCAAACCAGGACCTAGCTTATGGCCGATCTTCTCCCTGAAAGAATCACAATAAGTGACCCCTTCACTCATGTTGGAGTGGGCTATTTAAATATTCGAACTTGGAGGAGTAGAAATGCGCGCACGTACAAGGGATATATATATATATATATATTTTATGTAGTTAATCGAGCTTTTACTCGGCACTTGGTGGAAAATGATTTTATTATTCATTTTGGGGTTCTTATTTAAAACACATTTGCTTTTTAAATTTTCCACATTTATTTAATTTTCATTTAATTACAATAAACTCGCTAACGCGTTTCGTGATCTATCACATCATCAGCGCTCTGATGTGGAAAAATGTGGAAATTTAAAAAGCAAGTGTGTTTTAAATAAGAACCCCAAAATGAATAATATATATATATATTTTCAAATGCCTTTGTACAAAGGCGATTCATTTAGAGGACGCGGTTGATTATACCACTGTTGCTTTCTTAGCCGCGTTTCGCAGATTTACAGCTCGCAGAGGCCTTTGTAAACGGATCTATTCTGATTGCGGCACTAATTTTGTCGGGGCAAAAAAAAATAATCTTAGATGAAGAACATATAAAGTCATTATTAACAGCTTTCCAAGCGGCCGCTGAACTTTATAGTAGTGAAGGGGTTGATTGGAAATTTATGCCACCGGCTTCTCCTCATTTCGGAGGGCTTTGGGAGGCCGGGGTAAAATCCCTTAAATATCACTTTAAGCGAATCGTAGGTAATTCTTCTTTCACCTATGAGGAACTCGTCACTTTAACATCCCAAATAGAAGCGTGCCTCAATTCTCGACCGTTGTGTCCTCTCTCTGATTCGGCTCTAGATCTATCTGTCTTAACTCCAGGGCATTTTTTAATTGGCGAGGCATTACTTTCTCCACCCGAAGAACACCTAACTGAGAAACCGATCAACACACTACGAAGATGGCAATTAATTCAACGACTAAGGCAGGACTTTTGGCAAAAGTGTAGTTCAGAGTACTTAGCTCGGCTCCAGCAGCGACACAAATGGAATGCACCGTCCAAGAATATTGATGTGGGTCACATTGCACTTATTAAAGATGAAAGACTGCCACCTCTTAGATGGATGCTGGGTCGAGTGGTTAAAACTCACCCAGGAAAAGACGGGCTTAATCGAGTCGTGTCCATTCGAACACAATGTGGGGAACTGCAGCGTCCTATCACCAAACTATGCTTTTCATCGTGCTCAGAGCCCTTTGGCAGTACTCAACTTTCTTTATCACAGTAAACTTAACACTTTAGTATTACAGTCCAACTAATTGAACATTATAGACTTTAAGTTGCGAATTTTTACAGATCCACCCGTTCCATGTATCTATCCCATCCTTTCCCGTGCACTTAGTGACGTCGATGAGATGGCGACACGAAGACAATACAATGGCGACCAGAAGATGGCCATAACAAAATACTCTCCACGGGATGACAAGTTCCGGGACACCCCGTCACAACAGCTTTCGACATACATGATCCAGTGCCGGAAAACTTTATATTTTAGATGACAACATCCGGAAAAATATATTGGTTGAAATCTAGAGATTTCAAAGGGGCGCAAAATATTTAGGAAGGAGTTGAGTGTCATCTGGAAACACCATCATTTCAGTCTCTCGCAATATCAAAGAGAAAACCCACGGCGTCAGAACAGAGTGAGAAGTCTACCTCTTATCACCGCTGCACTTGACCGCTAGAACTCGTGGGAGACAGAGTAAAGTCGTATCGTGAAATAGAGTCTGTGTCGGGTTAAAAAAATATTCAATTTTGAAAAATAAACTAATAAGTGTTATTACAAATAAATAAATATAATTAAGGTAAGAAAATTAGTGTACAAATAAAAATAAGTGTAAATTAAATTTTAGTGTCTGGTTCAATGAATTTTTGTAAAATAAGCTATGAAGTGTTGTTACAATTTATTGTATAAGCAAACGTGTACGAATAAAAATATAGTGTAAATAAAAAAAGTGTAAAAAAAGAGAAATCGTTTGTTTGGAGTTAGGAGTGGTCACATGATATATTCCCCGAATATAACATCTAGAATAGCGTTGCGTGACTCGATTGATATATCCCCAGCTTATAACAACTGAACACATGATCGCTGGCCGACATCTGGCAGAATTGGATGGTAACTAGATCCCGGAGTCTTAATGTTACAAAATCCCGGAGTACAAAATCCTGGAACAGAAAATCCCGGAACACAAAATCCCGGAAAGACAGAACAATGTTGCGTAAAAATTTAATTTTCAAAATGAAATTCAAAATTGTTTTTTAATATGCACATATTATATGTCTGACAACAAATCTTGCAAAGAAAATTTCACAATGAGGTAATTCTCTTTGAAATATTTGTTGTTTGTCGGATTTCAATTTATAACTGTATATACATCAGACATGCAGAGGTCTCTTATCAATGTTTCAGATTCAACTTGTAAATAAAATCAGTAGTTGCACTTTTATATACATTTGTTCGATCTTCGAAATGCCATATTTTGAATTTATGCATGTTTTTATGAATTCAATTGCGGCCGCATTTGATTTTATAAAAACATGTATAAGTTCAAAATATGGCATTTCCGGTATCCGGAATTTTGTCTTCCGGGATTTTTGTATCCCGGGAATTTGTATTCCGGGATTTTATATTCCGTTATTTTGCATTCGGGATTTTGTATTCCGGGATTCCATACCCAACCCGGCGCCAAATTGGGTTTTTATTCTTGGAAATTCGGCCTGTTGCTGGTACGGGGAGTTGGGTAATTGCTTAATTCCATGAGGTTAGTGTCGGGGAGGATCCGGGGATGCCTAAAAACCCTTTTCTCCTTCAGTGCTGTTAACAGGTTTTGTCAACCTGTCGTTGACAGGTTTTGAGATATATAAACTGTCATGGCGGTTGCGGATCGGTACAATTCAACTAGTTGGCGCCAGGGTGGTCCAATAGTGTTCAAAAAGAATTTATTTCCTCCGGTGCTGTTGTTAGGTTTTGCGGCGCTTTGTAACTCCGTTATACTGTGGGTTTTTCAAATGGAAGTAAAATAATCCACTCCATCTCTGAGCTGTTGTCTAGCACGCAGCAATGCAAAAACAAAACATTCAATTTCCCTCACTCCCTTCCGGCCAAAGCCATGCTAACCGCATTAAAGGGTTGTCCCCGATGTGACTGGGATTATAAACTAATAAGAATCGGATGTTGCTAATCCTAATTGATTCATGTCTTCCAGAGTTGAGCCTACGATAATATCCACATGGTCGCCAATCTGTAGAATTTTCTTTCCTACTAGATGTAGTGAAGAAGATGATAATTGATAAAGACCTAATTTAACCGTGCGATCAAAATCCAATTTTTTAATTTTGTATTTGTGCCCATCTAAACATTATGGACGAGAAAAAGGAAGTAGTCCTTTAGTTTCTACGCGATGTATCACGTTATGTTTAACTGGAATATCATAATGAGGTGGTAGCGTTAATGTGGTAAATTTTTGCAAAATGTTACCGTACTCGTTACATAGCAACGAGGAGTTGGAGTATTTGCGTTTAGCGTAATTCCACTAACACTTAATGTTGTTGTACCGTCGAGTAATTTTCTGTTTTTTAAATCGACTACTAAGTTAAATTTTGTTAAAAAATCTGCCCCACTGATTGGTTTGTTAACATTTGCAATGATAAACGAGGAAGTACAATCTCTTCTTAGTCCGCAATCTACTTTAAGTAGTTTCGTACCATAACTTAAAATATACACTCCGTTTCATATTTATAACCCACCTACAAATTTTAAGTTATTTCCACACGAAAAGTAGTTATGCGTTTGCAATTGATTGCTAAACGTGGAAAGCCTAGAGATGAAATGATTTGTATGTAAATTATTGCAAGGATTCGTTTTTTCGCAACAGTTCCTGCTTATAGCCCTTTTTCGCTCGTTTCATATTTATAACCCAGATAAAGTTTCCAACAAAATAAAGTGTTTATTTCAAATAAATATAAATTAAATATAAAAGTAACAAAAAGTTAATAATTAATAGGGCCTCCTTTGGACTTTATTGGATGAAAAATCCTTTTCTTCATGGACTGGATCAATTTATTTAACAACTCAGGGTCGAGTTTCCGCCATTCATCAAGAATTGCAGCTTTCAATTCCGCCAATGTTTCGTACTGGCGATTTTTAGCGTATACCCGTCTGACAAGAACTCCCCAAATGTTTTCAATGGGGTTAAGATCGGGTGAACACGCCGGCCAGTCCATCACAGTAATGGAATTTGCCTCCATCCAAGAAATTGTTTCACGACTGGTATGAATTCTGGCATTATCCTGTTGGAAAATCCAGTTTTTTTCGCCATGTTCTGCCAGAAATGGCAGTAAACTATTTTCGAGTACTTGGATGTAATCTCTACTGTTCATCCGCGATGAAATAAATTTTAAATCCAAACACCCTGCTGCAGAAAATGCTCCCCAAAACATCACAGAACCGCCACCAAAATTCCTCTTCGAGAAATACAGGGGCTCCTTCCTCAGATCTCGCCAGTAAGAATTAAATCCGTCTGGTCCATCTAGGTCCCATTTCTTTTCATCAGAAAATATAACCTGGAAATAAAACTTGACCTTAAACAATGAAGAAATATGAAAACCAGTATTTCTTACAGAAGACCAATCTGTAGCCATATTGTTTTCTGAGAATTCCATCCGAGCTTTCTTATGGCGATCTAATAGTCGTGGAGCAATCTTCATTTTACCTCTACATATGTTAGGAGCACGTTCAATCGTTCTCCAAACCGTTGTTTTTGAAACCTTCGGCGACTGTGAGCAAGATTTCTCGAAATTTCACTAATGTTCAAACCTATCTCTCTGTACGCTACAATTTTTCCCTTTTCAACGTCATTTAAAGACACTTCACGCGGCATTTTAAATAATAAGTTTATTAGGAAACACACTTATTAACAACAACTTAACTCACTCACTTTGCCAACTTCTAACTGCACTAATCACCATGTGGGTTATAAATATGAAACGCACAAGAATGACGAATTTCCCAGAACTGCAGCAAAAATAACGGTAATGAAAAATTATTCATAGAAAAATCATTGCACACAGTTTCTCAATCTGTTTTGTATTAGATTTGGGGAAAAAAATATTTTAAGGCGAAAATATTTAAAAATTGTTAGGTGGGTTATAAATATGAAACGGAGTGTATAACTAAAAGGAAGTGGTGATACACGTAAAAGTCGTGTATATGAGAGTAGCTTTTCTGCGGATGCTCGAAGGAAGACAAAATACATTTGAACAAGCGGGATGGAACGAGAGAACTCGAGCTGATTGTCAAAAGTAATTCTGGGTTGTGTTTTCGTGGATCTTAGTAGGCGTAGTCCCTTTGTTTGCGAATCTTCAATCCTAGAACCTCTTTGTACCAATAAATATTTCTAAATATATTTTAATCTTAATAAAGAAATAACCAATTCCTGACTGATTTTTTGAATTACAATTGTTGTGTCCTACATTAAAATAAATACATAGATATGTAGTTTAGAATTTGCTCTGTATATAGTACAGTTTTTTACTGTCAATAATTGCATGATTAATATATTTTTTAAAGTGTTTGTGTTTCACACTATTCCAAATTTATCAAAGTGTACAGGTTGACCAAAATATGTTGAACAGTTATTTTATCTGTATATAATGTAATATAATCAAACTGATGAATATTTTAAATAAAATACAAATACTGGTGACTCTCGTAGATGGAACGCTGGTTGTCATACAAGAGTAAGCTAGATAACCAGGAATCACGTTGGTTAAAGGAGTGTCCTACACTAGGAAATCGCGCTAGTGTAAGAGTGAGTAAGATAACTAGGAATCACGTTAGTTGGCAGATTGTCTTCTACTGAGCATCACGCCAGTACAAGAGTTAGCTAGATAACCAGGAATCACGCTGGTTAGTAAGAGTAAAAGAAATAGCCAAACTTAATTCTTACCCAGTACCAGTGGATCCACTCGGGTCCACACAACAACACGGTTGTAGTCGGGAATCACGCCGGCTACCCAAACTTATTTTTATCTGCGGTATTCTTACCAATATTCAGCTTAAAGAGCGGGAGGCTGGTCACTGTGGTCTGGTTGACGGCTGGTTCA
This sequence comes from Leptarthrus brevirostris, assembly GCA_964036015.1. Lineage (NCBI taxonomy): Eukaryota > Metazoa > Arthropoda > Insecta > Diptera > Asilidae > Leptarthrus > Leptarthrus brevirostris. Next base: position 98,946,007 of record OZ038371.1, on the reverse strand, counting down.
CAACTAGCTGCCCGTGGCGGCAAACTCCTTACTCGGACTAAATTATCTCGTGCTGCTCGATCCGCTTCGGTACTGGCTCGGTTGTTTGTGGTCGTGTTGTCCACCGGATGACGGCTGCCTGGTATCGGTATCGCCTCGGTCCAAATCGGTCGGTTGTGGTCGTGTTAACCACCGGATGACGACTACTTGCTGTCTGGCCTCGGTCGATTGTGGTCGTGTTGACCACCGAATGATGACTGCTTGATGTCGGCCTTACCTCGGTCCAAATCGGTCAGTGGTGATCGGGTTGACCACCGGATGACGACTACTTTCTGTCGGTGTAGATTGGTCGAAGTGTACAGGTTGACCAAAATATGCTTGACAGTTATTTTATCTGTACATAATGTAATATAATCAAACTGATGAATATTTTAAATAAAGATAAATAATTATATTTTGTAGCTGCCGCTATAGTCCCACCAGTCAAATAGAATTTAAAAAAATCCACTCCATCTCTGGGCTGTTGTCTAGCTCGCAGCTATGCAAAAGCAAAACATTCAATTTCCCTACTCCCTTCCGGCCAAAACCATGCTAACCGCATTAAAGGGTTGTCCCCTAGGCTTTGGCCCATCCTAAAAAATGATGTGTAATAAGAATCGGATATTGCTATTCCTAATTCTCCTAATACGTTGGCGTGTATTTTTCCTCAGAAAAAGGATTCAGCTCTTCCAGAGTTGGAGACCGATGCTGCGCCACTTCAATCACTTGCTAAGGTTAGTTTTTTCTCATCAGCGAGTTATAAATGAGGAAGGGGGAGAGAGAGACAGAAAGGATTGTTCACCTGTTATAAATGTTGAGTTTTTCCTCCAAAATGGTTTTTCAGGCAGGAATAATTCGTAAATCCTGGTCATGGGCAACCCTTCTCTATTGCAGATACCTGTAGGTAAACTAAACACAATCCAATTAAATTGCCTAACGCAATATTTAATTTCATAATATCTTGTATAATATTTGCTGGAATAGTAAATTACTGCACTTAATATATTGAATCTTTTACTGACGATAGTTAAATATAGTTTATTAACATAATCACATCACTTCTGCACATATAAAAAAAAGATTAACATTTCATTCTGCACTAAAAAGAAAAATAACTGAAAAACGAAAAGCATAAATCGGAATTTTTTAGTCACTATCGGACTTTACTCCAAATTTTTTTCTGTAATTTCTCCGAACTCGGGCAATTTTCTGTTCAAAAAGTTTTATAGCGAATTTTTCATCGCTGCCTGATTGCTCACCATTACGACAATTACTTGTATTGTTATTACTAACGTTACAATGGCTTGTAGAACTGTGTGCTGAACTACTTCCAGGTGTTGCTGCACTGCTGATACCACTATCTGGCGTGCCACTGTCGTTCCGTTTAGAATTTCCGTTCGGTGTTTTAATTTCATTTAGTGATAAATTATCTGGATTTGTATTATTATCATTATTGATATTGCAGTATTCGCTATTAGGAACTGCCTTTCGCTTCTTTCCGAAGCAGTCTAAGCTCTCATTGCTCGTTGAGTCATGTTCATCTTCTAAGTAACTACTATTTGAAAGTCTTGAATTCGAATGACTAGAATAAATATCTAGTTCAATTGGTGGTGCATGACGTTTTCGACGGTTTGGAGGATTTGAATAGCGGTCGCCATCAACATCTGATGACAAGTGGTTGGTTTCCCCATTTACGTTATTTACTCCATTTAACTGAATTCTTTGTGAAAAGTTTTGAACAGGCGCAATATTTCCATCCTCTTTTTCTGAATTGGAGGCTGAGTTATCTTCATCGGAGTCGCTCAATTGTTGTTGTAAATATAGAAGCCTCTCTGAAAATAAATGACAATGTTTTTTATATTAAATTAATATAAGCACATGTAATTTATGATAATATACAGTTGCGGTAGACATTTTGGAGAAACTCTTTAGTATAGCTTAGGCAGTTTCATAGATTGTTACTTGAAGGAACCATGTTTTTTTTAATATTGATTTATTGGAATTATGCATTAAATAAAATTTTTAATTACTGCAGAAATTTACTAACATTTATTGACAAATGCACTTATCCAGTCTGGGGAGTATTACTTCAACACCCTACCAAAATTGTATAAAAATGAATAAGTGTTATGTGAGCTGCTAAGTAGGCTGAAGTGCACAAGACAACTTAGTCAGTACACTAGCGTCAGCGCTGAAGTCTGAAAAGATTAACGTGCAGTTTGCCCTATCCACCAATAGATGTCGCAGTGAAATTTAGCGAAACAATGAAAAGTATCAGCATGATAACTCGGGTTGCCTATCAAATCTTCAGTAAGGAATCATTCTGGCTATTTTTATGAATTTTTTATGAAAAAAATATTGTAGATATTGATATAAGGTTTTTTAGCTCAATAAATACAAATTTGAAAAACATAAAAAATATCTGTATATATAGTTTCTTACACTTTTCAGTATATCAGTGGATCTAGCGCATTAAATGGAAATTAATATTTATTAATAAATAACAAAATGGCGGACATTTAAAGAAAAAAAAACAAAAAATAAGAAATAAAAATCAAAACAAATTGTTTTTAAACTCGAGCAACGTAAGAAATATATAATTTTATTTTGAAAATTCACTCGGGTCATGTTAATATTTCCTGCACATTTTGCGCATTTTTGAAAATATTTTACCCGCAAGGTTGTCATCATAATTTGATTCAGCTGTCTAGATCGGTATTAAATTCTGTGTTGGAGTTTCATATAGTTTTCGTTTTCTCGCGTAGGCGTCAGCAGCTGAAGAAAATTACCCCGTTGGTGCTGCTGTTTAGAACGAGCCATAGGAGCTTAACTTTTCTTCATTAAAAACGCCAATCGTGTTAAGAAATTTTTATACTTCTTACGCTGCTCGAGTTTAAAAACAGTTTGTTTTTATTTTTATTTTGAAAATTCACTCGGCTCATGTGAATATTTCCTGCACATTTTGTGTACTTTTGAAAAAAATTAGGTTTTTTTTCTCTGTTTTTGGCCACAAAAAAAAATTGTAAAAATCAAAATTTTCATTTGGTAGTATTTGGTGGCGCTGAAGCTATTCCTGTGTAGAATATGTGGTTATAATTTCATGAAGATCGATTCAGTGCTTCCGGAGAAATCACGGTCACCGACCAGAAAAACATAGTTTTGAGAAAAGTTTTTTAGCGCGCTCAGGTAGTAGAAGTAGCAACGTAAAGATCGCAAAATAATATAGTTAGACAGCTCCGATCACTCTAAAATGTTAACACAATACTTTTAGATATATATACTTTCGAAAAATGCAAAAAAAAATTATTTTTTTTTACAGTTATAAACCAGAATGATCCCTTAAGCAAGAACCAAATATAGTTCCTACCAGCATAATCAACCTCAAAATACTGTCATTACATTTGGCAATGTCAAAATAGACAATGATATTGCTACAGTACGTCAATGGCTCATTCAGGTGGGAAGGTTATTGCAGATGCAGCAGTGGAGAGTAGTGTGACTTTTTCGACACAGCAGGCCCCAATAATTTTAACCCCAAAACAGTAACAACAACATATACTTGTGCAACAGATCACACAAAAATCCTCAGACACAAATAATTATATCGAGTGCAGGAATTAACGTCAACGACATAGGTGGAACAATTGTACTTGCTGGAAGTTCTCCAACGAAGAGACAAATTAATGGACCAACGAATAGAAATGCTATACAAAACATCCTCAAGCAGTTAATAAAAAGCATCTGTTGATATCAAATCAAGTTTTAACAAGTTCTGATTCCAAGAATTTAAATTGAAAAAATATGTGATTTCTTCCAAGGCTACTGCTGTGGCGACAAGCACTATAGAATCTCAAGTGCTCAAACCATGATTAACATTCAACATCACTACGATCTTTGGTGTCTGTTTCATATGCCAGGCCCCTGTGAGCTCTCCTAATGACCAGGAGTGTGCAATTATTAATCAAAAAACAGCAAGTGTTCTACCTGAGCCACGCTCTCAAAGTCCACCACCGCATTTTTGAAAGATAGTACCTCAGAAAGGTAATGATTTACAAGAAAAAAATTTCTATTAAAATTTTAGCGCACCTATTTTGGAGTTTACTCCTAAGGGGAACTGAATCCGGCGAGAAATTGACGGGACAGAACAGAGTGCGTGCTGAAATGGTGAAGTTCATCTCTTGACACGTCAGGGAAGAATTGTAGTCAAAGTCGTGCGGAGAATATTTGGAAATCTAGCTGATTTGCAATGAGATTCTGAGCGCGAAAAGTTTATCGGAGTATCAGAAATACCAACAGGAATTGGTGACATTGGAGTTTGCGGCAAAAATAACTCCAAAAAGATAAACATTGAACTGAAAAGGGAAAAGCAGACATAACCCAACTTCGCAAAAGTGAGCAATTCGACATTTCGGAGTTTCGGAGCTCCGAAAGCTCCTAAAATCAGGGTTTGTGTATGTGATTCGGAGTAAAGAAAGGTTAGATCAAAAACGAGAAATAAACTAACAATTGGGAATGAACACTACCTAAACATAACCTAGTGAAATACACAAATGAGATTTTAAGAAGCAGCAAGACAAAAACAAAAATACTTGGATTCCAATTAATACAAAAACGCAGACGGATATACTGAATAAAAACCAAATTAGACTTAATAAATAGGGTAGATAGGATAGGTACAATTTGTATAACTACGACTAACAAAATTAACAAAATAGGTTAAGTGGTAAAAGGTAGAATAAGAAACAACATAGGAATTATATTATTAGGGTTAGAATAGAATAGACAAAAAAGGGTAAGATTAAAAGATAGTAGGAATTAACAGAATAAATAACAGGTAGACAAGAATTTAAAAAAAGGGGAAATATTTTAAGTTATAGGAAGAGGCAGTAACTAGAGAAAGGGGCCTGCAAAGCAGGCGAGATGGGGCCGGAAGGCCGCGATCCTGAGGGACAACCCAAAAGAAAAATGCAAAGAAATCAAAAAAATTTACAATTGACACCGACAACAATGACAAGTGTAATCACGGAAGCTCTGACTGGGCGGCCCAGCAAAGTTTATGACGTCGAAGTCGTGAGCTGCGCAGGACCGAATATAAGACCTAGGACAGACGCAAAAGTGATTGAGATTGAGAAGAGGCAATGCACAAATAAAAGGTAGCAAACCATTAACCCTAACTTACAAAATCCATGGAGGACATAACCATCCTTCAATGGAACGCAAGAGGACTCTATAATAGTCTCCCCCAACTACAGTTGCTAGTTGCGCATTATAGACCTCAAGTCATTACCCTACAGGAAACAAACATCCTGTTAGGGGAAGAGCCTGAACGACTAATAGGATACAAATTCTTAGGTACAAACAATGAGAGGCAAACCAGGCACGGTGGTGCTGCCATCCTGGTTCATACAGGTCTCTCCTTCACGGAGGTACAACTCACAACTTCACTGACATGCTGTGCAGTAAGAGTTCAATCCAAATCAAACATAACAATAGCCTCCATGTACGTTGAATGCGCCCGAGAGCTAAGCCGGGCAGACCTCGAGCGACTAACTGACCAATTACCGGGACCTATAATCCTTGGTGGCGATTTCAATGCATACAGCCCCATCTGGGGCTGTGTGGATTGGAATCGGAAGGGCAGGGTCGTCTCGGACTGGCTGGGGGACGCCCCCTTAGTACTGCTCAACGATACATCTCCAACCTATCTTTCCAACTTTAACACCCTCACATCCATAGACCTATCCCTATCCTCTCCTAGCATCACGACTCTACTAACATGGACCGTGTACAGCAACCCGGAAAGAAGTAATCACTTCCCGATAATAATAAAAGTTGAAAAGGCTACATCCAACGTCAAGCCCATAATAAGGTATCGTGAGGACAAAGCAGACTGGGACAGATTCCGTGCTATAACAGCACAAAAAGTAAAGGAACTGCCTACTGCGGAAAACGTCAATAAAGAAGCAGCTATAATCGGGAAGACCATCAGGATGGCAGCATCGCAGTGCATACCATCTGGTCACCCAACCCCTCATAGACAACCTCATTGGATGAGTTATGAAATCAAAAAGCAAATCAGGGTAAAAAACAAAGCCTGGAGAACATTTCAGAGGCACCCTACCACGGAGAATACTATCTCCTATCGTAGGGAATCGGCAAATCGGAAAGCCTTATCTCAACGGAAAGAGTACCACGTCCTATCCTTGGATCTGGAGAAGGCCTACGACAGGGTATGTAGCCACATAATCATTAAGCAATTGCTCATCTGGGGAGTTGACAGATCTTTCTGTCACCTCATCCAAAACTTCCTAACAAACAGAACCCTTCGAGTTAGGGTAAATGGATTCCTATCTGGAACTCGCGCATAAAAAAACGGACTTCCTCAAGGCTCACCACTCTCCACCGCACTATACAACACTTACCAACACAGACTAACGACGCTACTGGACGACCAACACGACATAGATTACTTCACGTACGCCGACAACATCATACTGGGAACAGCAGCTGAAAACCCCAACGATATTTTTAGAAGGGCGGTTTTCAAGATCCAGGCATGGTGCGCGGAAACAGGGGCCATGCTGCCTGTTGAAAAAGGAGAAGCCATAACCCTAAGTAGGAAAAGGGCACCAACAACTAGCCCTATCAGGTTTTACGATGTAGTCATAAGTAGGGAAGCTAATCTTAAGATCTTAGGAATAGTACATTTGACAGAAAAATGACTTGGAGACAACATACAGAAGCAGTCTGTAAAAAATTAACTAGAATAAACGGACTAGCGAAGTCGCTGGCCGCGAAAAACAAAGGCGCGGCAACATCTAGTATAGTAAGGATCCCTAACACCCTACCAACCGGCCACATAGGGTACGGACTGCTTCTGTACGGCAGGACAAAACAGACGTACCTGAGACAGATACAGACAAACATAAACAAAACGATACGGACGGCTACAGGGATGATGAGAACAACACCCATACCAGCACTCGCAATAGAATCAGACATAAGCCCGATACAGGACAGAGTATTAAAGGCCCAAATCAATTTTACAGCCAGGCACCATATGGTATACAGAGGACCGCATAAGGGAACAATTAACGCCTACCTACAGGAACGTACACAGGGCAGAAGGACGACGGTTAACGCCATAGAGGAAGCCATAGACATAACACATAGGCTAAATATACCATTACCCCCAGAAACCCCACCTGAAAACCCCCGTGGAATGTCACTTGTGGCCGAGTGCTCGGGGACGAACAGACACAAGACAAGACAAACGTACAGAGCTGAAGATCATCGAAGGATTCACGCAGAAACAATAGAACAGTGCAAGGGCAAGCACAAAACATATACTGACGGGTCGAAAACGGACACACAGGTCACGGTAGCCATAATAACAAAAGCCCCGAGAGACACCAAAACGTCAAGGCGAGAAGGATAGGATAGTTACACCAAGACGCCTCGGTCTTCGAAGCGGAATTGGAGGCAATAATAATGGCCATAAAGCAGGCCAAAGAAGAAACGGAGCCGACGATAATCTTCTTGGACTCCAAGAGCTGTATAGAGGCAATTGGCAACAATACAAACGTAAAACCTCTAATAATCTGGGCTAGACAATCCATAATAGCCGAAAGAGGAAAAATAGAAGTCAGCTGGATCCCAGGACACCAGGGGATCCCCGGGAATGAAGCCGTAGACCGTGAGGCAAAACGACCGGCGAACGAGTTGGAAGAACGCTAGATCCCCCAAACGCAGGCTTTCATCAGGCGAGTCGGGTTGAAAGCGCTACAGGAAAGAAAAGAACGAGCGTGGGAATTAAACAGCACCTTCCTTAGATCCCACTGGGGAAAAACTGCAACCCCAAAGTACCCGGCGAGCATGACAAGGAAGGAGACAGCCAAGCTGATGAGACTAAGAACCGGTCATACGCAAATGACCCATCAATATCTGTTCAATAGAACGTCAAATCCAGGATGCCTTAGATGTCAACAGAGACAAACAATAAAGCACATACTGAACGAGTGCGCGACCACAAGGGAGATTCTGCAGGGCGAAATCCCACCCCCTTCCCAACTCCTAGATCCGATGAATTATACAAAACTAAAAGAAATATTGATAGAATTAGGGATTTATAATTGGATTTAAAAATTAATATATATTTTATTGCAGAAAAAGTCGAACACATATTATAAGCAAAAAATATAAAACTGAACCTAAAGTATTTAAAGACATGAAAATAAGTATATAAATTGAATGTGAATTAAATGATATAGATATAAGGAAATTGAATTAAAACACAATAAAATATAGAATGGCAAAAATGTAAAAAACTGAAACGAAGAATTAAAAATAGGAATTAGCAATAGGAATTAAATAGAAAACAAATAAACACAGAACTGTCAAATTAAATACAAATGAATTAAACATGATAGATGATGGAAGAAGGTTGAAATTGATATATATGTAATTGCGTAATTGAATAAACTCCAAAATTAATAATGATTAATTTATTCAAGTATTATATCCTCGTCCGTACCTACTGAATCGATTAGGACTAGACAGGCCAAAGAAACAAAAGCAAGCACAGCCTACTGCTTTAGAAATATTATTCTTAGTTGCAACTAAGTAAGCACAGGCCGAGTCAAAACCTGATCGATTAGTAACGGAAATGGAAGTTCAAATTTACAATAGTTTCTTATTATAAGTTATATATATATATATATATATATATATATATATATATATATATATATATATATATATATATATATATATATATTAGAGCTTGTTATTTCACGTGATCACGGGTACACGTGAACACGTGAATTTAGCAAAGTCGTGTTTTAAGCACTTGAAATTAAGTACACGTGTATTTATTTCACGTGTACACATATAACACATTCCTGAATTTATAAATCTGTTTTTGATGCGATGCGTCAAATTCCAATGTGTACGTACATATGTATGTTTGCAAGCATTCGTATGAACATATTGAGAGAGATGACTGCAAATATTGGAATGGGTCTCTTAAATTTTCCATGCAAATAGTCAATTTTTTTGAAGAAAGAAGTCGGGAGGTACCATCTCAAAATTTAGCACAGTATCATATAGCGTTGTGTCGGCAAAAATAAACATATTATTCCAAACAAAGGTTCGAAATTTATTTCAGGTAATAACATAACAAATATTATTTTCACAATTAATAAGGAATGAAAAGGAAATTAATTAAGTAATGACCGGTTTTGATACAAAAAAACTAACATGTCGACATTTTCTGGCAATAGACAGCTTCTTTTTGAAGTTACAATATTTCCAGCTGTAGAGAAGCAACGCTCTGAGCTAGTAGATGTTGCCGGAATGGCCAAATATTTGATTGCCAGCATTGATACATCTGGATATTTCTTTTCATGTGATTTCCACCACTCATACGGGTCCAAATCGAATCTAATTTGGGGCAAAATGCACAAAATGTGCAGCAAAAATTCACTTGACCCGAGTTAATTTTCAAAAATAAAAATAAAAACAAACTACTTGTACACTCGAGCAATGTAAGAAATATAAAAATTTCTTAACATGATCGGCGTTTCTAATGAAGAAAAGTTAAACTCCTTTGGCTCGTTCTCAATAATTTGGGGGTCTGCAAGATAGTCTTTGAATTGAATAGAAGGATCATTCTTCCTACGTGCATTTTCTTGAAAAATAAATTCAAGGGCACTTCTTTGGTTTGATGATTCCACGTTTTCCTCAGCGTTTGAAGCGGCTGTAGTAATTTTTTGTTTTAGACAATCTCTAATATTTCGTCTGACTCATGCATGAGGTCTTTGAAGCGTGGGTCAAGTAAAGATGCAATTTGTCTTGGAGTTACAATATCAATCGTGGAATTTTCTGAAAGATTAAAGCGCATTTTTAAGTCATTTGTAACGCTCCGTTTAAAAGCAGCGGTCAAAGTACCGTCTTCGCTAATTGTTTGGAAGTGATTTTCCAACATTTTATGTATTACTGGTCTAACCATGGATATAGAAGATGTATTGTCACCACAGAAAAGTGTTGTAACGATCTCAAGTGGTTTTAAGAGTTTTATAACTCTTTCAATTGTTTCCCATTCTCGCTCTGCGATTTCTAGCTTTTGTGCAATAGCACTAGGTGTAGTGCTCCGATCAGAGAGAACGTTGATTATTGGATTTCTGTGTTTCAGTAGTCTTTCTAGCATGAAAAAAACAGAGTTCCATCTGGTTTTACAACTCTGCAAAAGTGCTTCTTTCGATAAACCTAGTTGCTCTTGCTTAGATTCTAAAGCGTACTTGGCCACATTAGAATGCTTAAAATGGCTAACAATTTTACTTCCTTTTTCTATTACATGTTCTATTCTATTTTATGTAGTTAATGCTTTATTAACAACAATTTGAATAGTATGAGCTGCACATGTAAGGTCGGCTGCTTCAGGGACACTTTCCAATGATTTAATTGCATTCACAATATTCGGAGCATTATCCGTCACAACTGCAGTAACTTTGGTGTCAATTTTCCATTCGCGGAAAATTTCAGCAATGAAATAAGCAAGATTTGAAGCCGTGTGACGTACCTCTATTTCCTTAGTACTTAAGGTAAATGACTTCTTTTTCCACTGGGAATCGATGAGATGCGCCGTGACCGAAATATACGACTCTTGGCATCGTGACGACCAACAGTCCGAAGTACAAGCCACAGCAGGAGCAGCATTTAACTCTTTTATAATGGCAGCTTTCACGTTTTCCTTATGAGAGTGTAACTTTTTCTTTATACTCTGTTCGGAGCATATTTTGTAATTAGGTTCCACACTGGCCATGAACTGTTTAAACCCTTCACTAGAGCAGAACGATAGTGGTAATTGGTTCATAGCTATCATTTTTGCAAGCGATTGATGTATCTTCTCCATTTTATCAGGTGTACATTTTCGACTTTGGTCATCTTGTAAATTGCAGATAAATCTACGACGTTTTCTGGAGCATCGTGCACCTGACGTTACGGCTGGTATTTCTGAAACTGATGGTTCCATCGAGGATATATCACTTGAAGTAATATTCCTGCATTCCATCGGAGACATTTCCCTAGTTTCAAAATTGCTGCTTGCCTCATCTCGTACATGTCTATGATTATTATTCAAAGAACTGTAAAATATTACAAATTATTATTACTTATGTGCTTACACACGTCTATATAAATATAAGAGAAAAACTTACATATCCATTGTTCTTCCTGATAAAACACAATTACTGTCATCAACCGAGTGAACTTGCTTTAAATGTCTTAAAAGTGATCCCGTTGTTCCACTTCGACAAGAAAATTCATTGTTATCTTCATCACCACATAAATCACAATAGGCTCTATCACCCTTTCGATGAGCGTACTGCCAAACCCAACTCTTTCTTTGCCTGCTCATTATAAATTTTTTCACCTGAATTCACTGCTTCCGGAACAATAACTGAATCTTCACGGCACAAACACAAACCATTACTTACAAAGCAACAATAATTAACGGTAAAGGCTAAACGAATATTATAAGAGCAGCCTCAATAACGCAATTGAAACAAGACGTTTTGTTTCCTGTCGTGCGTCGTCGTTACATGAATATTCTTGTCTGAAACTTTTGATATTCCTATTATCTAATGGAGCCTCATGTTTGCAAATACGTGCATGGAAAACCCTTTTTCACCCATTTTTACGTGATATTTATGGCCGTGATCACGTGTATAATTAATTACACGTGATCACGGATATATCCGGACTTCTTCACGTGAAATACACGCGCACCCGTGATCCGTGTACACGTGTATTTCATAACACGTCTTAAGGTTGGAGCTCTAATATATATATATATATATATATATATATATATATATATATATATATATATATATATATATATCAGAAATAAGCCATAAATAAGTTGTACAAGAATTAACATGGAATGAGATATAAGAATAGATTAAAAGAGAAACTGAACAGAATTAAAGTTATGGTAATATATAGGTAATTATGGAAAATTAATAATGATGTAGCTAATAACATAAGCTTATAAATAAGGAAAAATGTATTACAAAATATAAAGAATGAAATGAAATATAATAAATAGAATAGAGAAAATAGGATAGGGTAAGAAATAAATATAAGGAATTAAGAGACTTACAGAATATAAATTGGAAGACAAAATGTAAAAAAAAGAGGCTGTACAATAGATAGGACGCGCTGCATGGACTTGTCTCCCAAGCGCTTAGGTTAAGTTGGTTATGTACTTAGGGTATAAGCCAATAAAAGAATTTGAATTTGAATTTATCTCTTGAAATTTTTTTTTGGTTTAAAACCGTGCATAGTTTCATATACCTCGAGCGGAGAAAAAATTTGAAAATTTAGTCTTACGTGAAGTGATAATAAAGTTTTTGTGAAGAAAAAAAAATAAAACAAGCAAAACATCAAGAGTGCATGGAAAATTGACGTACTTGATAGTGGAGACAGTTCATAAATTCCCGAAATACACGTGGAAGGAACCGTAATATAACATTTTTTTATAATCGGATAAGTACCAGTGGCATTATACTGCATTATAGTAATAATTTCACAGAAACAGGTGTTGAAGTCTATATTTTAATTTTCTGATAGTGTAAGTAAGAGACAGGCCCTGTCCTTGAATAATTTTGAAGTAACGCCAAGATTCTAGAAATAAGTCCAATTTGAAGAAATATTGAAATCCTGGAAACTATCTGTTCGTGATAATAAATAGTGTTCGTAGGCATACAAAATTAAACAAAAATATGGGTGCTTGCCGGTTGGGGAATCTCCTTTGATATTCCCATACAGCCGCTCTCTCTTTTCCGTCTACTACACCATAAATGTAAATAATATCAGCGTATTCCTCAAATATAAATTTTACCATTTTTACTAACTTTTGCTTAAAAGCACTTATTGATTTGTTTTTCAACTATGATAGGTATTCTGACAGTTTTTTATAGCAAAATTTCCATCAGGTACGAGTAACAGAACGCCAGGATACAAGGATGTGAATTCTGGCTAACACATGCTAATATCGGCAATAAAACAAAATTACACTAACATTTTTAAAACTTTTTTGCAGCAATAATTAAAATTAATTACCTGTTAACCCAAAAGAAACATTTTCGCCCCTTTATCATAAAAATTTTGTTTACTTAAAGAATTTGCTAACTCAAGTGCAATAAAATAATTAGGTAGTCAGAGATGTCTAAAAATGCGGTTTTTCTAATTCTTTGTCTACCTTGCCATGTTGCACCTTTTCGGAAAGGTAATAAGACGGGCAATCCAATAAAAATAAAAAAGAGGTATACTAATTACATAAATTTCGGAGAAAAATTGAGAAAATGCTAAAATTTTGGTAATTTCAACACATTTTTTTCAATTTTGACCATGACTATACCTGCAGTGGTAGTAGTGAGATCAACATTGTTGACATTTTTGGAAAGGTAATTAGGATAGTTATTTTTTAGCGTTTGTTTCATGTGGCTGTGTTGGGTAGATGAAGAGATAAAAATAAAAGAGTAATGTGCATACCATGAAAAACTGAAATTTATGAATCACCCTGTAACTCCCAAACGGTTCAGAGTTCACCCCCTACCATACAATTTTTTGTTTGGCTAGGTGAGATCTATCACCCCACTCATTTTGGCCCGTCAGATCTGAAACACCCTGTATATTAAATCATGTTAATTGTGCAATAAATGCAAAAAAAACAGTAACATTACCTTATAAAGCAGAAACAAGTGATAATAATATTTTAATAAATAGTTTAAGGAATAAAGTTTTGAAGAACTTGCGTGAAATTCACTATTTCTTAAGAAGGAAACAACGAAGTACTTTTGTTTTGTATATCTCTCTAGTAATTAAAAATAATTAAAAAATCAAGGTGCAATTTTTCACTGGTGTGATATTAGGATGAAAATGTGAAAAAATTTGAGTTTTTAAAAAAACTTAAAAATCTCGAAAACCGTAAGACTTTGTACTAAGGTACGTATATTTGGCTTAATAGACCCTAAATGATCTCACCTATCACCTCCACAAGGCTTTGCATCGAGCTGCCAAACACCCTGTATAATAAGAGCCAGACAAATTTCATATCATTGTGGCTCTCTTTACATCTGCAGAATTGAATATAGAAATAATCTAGTGTTTTATTTATAGTATTTCATTAAATTTAATTGCCACCCAAAAAAGGATAATATCTTTACTACATAATCAGTTTAATACATTTATAAGAACCAATACGAATATAAAATTTTATCTGAAATAAAACAAATGCGTACACAATTGAAAGTCTTACAAAATTAGCTTCTTCAATTTTAGCTTCGTTTGTCAAATAATTTCAATTTCAATTTATTTAAGCAAAGTACAATAAATGTGCTTAGCTCTAATAATAATGGGCCTTCGGTTCTGGACCATACGCCACCCTGCTCTATGCTCCGGTTCTACAAAAGCAAAATCTACATTTAATTTATTTGTTACAATTAAGTTTGATTTTCCTCAGTTAAGTATTTAGTTATTTAAGTATTGTTTTTGTTTTTTTTCTGTTTTTTTAATATTTAGGTAGTTTTGTTTGCTTAGTTCTAGCTTCCTTCATGCTGTAATTCACTTATTTTAACTATTTAATTATATTGAGTTTTATGTACAGTTTTTTCATGTATATGAGCATTTTATGATTTGTTTATGTACAGCTTATTTTTGCTTAGCTTTTATTTTATAGTTTCTTACATTTTTTGTGTTTATTTTTTACATTTCTAAATTGTTCTAATAAATTAACATTCGAATTCAGTCATTTGTATAATATTTTAATATAATGTAATAAATTTTCCTTAGTATTTTGTAATTCAGTATTTTCTTAAAATTCTTATATCTACTAGTTCAGTTAACTTTCTTATTTTTTGGTGTTTTTGTGATTTAAATTTTTTTTTTTTTATAATTTTTTTTTTTATATATATATATAAAATATTTTCTATTGTAGAAGGGAATTGAGGAATTAAATTTCTTTGAGGATGGTTAGTTTTGTTAGAAGGGAAAGGACTGGGTCAGGGTTGGAATATGTTAGAAAATCATGGAGGGGGTATAGGAGATCCGTTCACTTGTCGCGTTCGTATGCAGTTTGTGAGTATGTGTTCTATAGTAAGTACGGTTTGGCATTCTGTGCATCCAGGAACAGGTGTCCTAGTGTACCAGTGAGAATGGGTCAACCTCGTGTGACCCACTCTTAGCCTAAACACACGAACTCCTGTTTGCCTAGGAAGGGCAGGGTTGTGGGGAGGTGGAGCTGTACTGCTCCAGTGTCTTGCCAGGAAGGTTGTTTGGTTATCCCATCTTTCTTGCTGAACCCTTCTAATTTCCTTCCTGGCTGTTCGCCTTAGGAAGGATGCGCATGGGGGAATAATTACTTCTTGGTTTGGGCAGGGTTCTTGTCTGGCTTTCCGATCTGCCAGGTCATTTCCTCTTATTCCTACATGTCCAGGTACCCATGTCAGTTTAATAGTTTTTGTTGTGTATGTCATTAGACGTCTTGTTACATTGTTCAGGTTGTTATATGCCAAATTTAAGTAAATTAAATTTTGGCATAATTAATAAATTAAAATGTTATATTCGCAAAATTGCCTTCACGTCAAATTCAAGAATTTTATTTTGCGATATAACAAATTAAAATATTAATTTATAAAATTAGTTTGTTGCACGCAAGCAACCAAATATCGCCTACACGGCAATTATTACCATTGCGACAAACAAATCGCTCAGATTTCCGCGCATTCCTTTCCCACAAAAAAGCATTTTAACCATCAGGCACCTGAACAAAGTTAAGTTCCCAGCCGAAAGGTGCGTGATCATCAAATTCCGATAAGTACATCGCCTTAGCCAAGGTCTATCGGTGCTTGAACTTGATCAAGCCAATAAGTGAGAGGAAAAAGCTCTCACACACACGACCAAAAGCTTGCCTAATGTTTAACGACTGAACGGAAACTATACGATCGAGAGAGAAAGCTCAAAGCTTTCTACCTTGATCTAAAAGTTCAAGTCGAAAAAACAGGTAGGTGGTCGTAAAAAAGTTTTCAAGAAGGGAGTCTGATTTTAATCACGATAAAAGAAGGTCGGTCGGTTTCGGTACGAGAAGTATAATAGACGAAATTATAATCACTAACACGTTTCCTAAGTAAAAGTTAAGTTAAGTAAAAGTTACCAATAGAACGCATAAGTGTAAGAGACGAAATTATAATCACTAATACGTTTCCTAAGAAAAAGTGTAATTAAGTAAACGTTATCAATAGAACGCATAAGTGTAAGAGACGAAATTACAATCACTAATACGTGTCCTAAGTGTAATTAAGTAAAAGTTATCAATAGAACGCATATGTGTAATAAGTGAAATTATCAGCATAAGTTGTAATAGGTGAAATTATGGTCATAAGTGTAAGTAGTAAAACTACCAATTAAGAGATTAAAAGAAAATTAAAGTGAAAGTAAAGTGTGTTATTGTTACCTGAGAAAACTCTCCTAAGAATATAACAAAATTGGCGCAGCCGGTAGGATCGAGGAAGCTTGGTTGGTACAAACCGTAAACGCTTTAAAACCCTCGATCTAATATCAAAAAAAAAGGGGGATCCTTTGGCCACTGCTGGGTAGTCAATAGCCCATTAAGTCACCCCCAACGCTCAGGGCTAAACAACTTTAGCTGCCTCTGCTCCAGGCGAGCAAGCGGTTGTCCTTTTAAGAAGTGCACCAAGGCACCATCTTGAAAAGAGCAGAATATTTCTCCGGGACCAGGAAGAACCATTAGCACACCCAGGAATTACTCTCCAGTGCCAGCGATACTCCTGAAAACCCAACCCTAGAAGGACGATTCTGCGAAATAAGGCCACCCTCACATCGGACGACTCAAAGGTCAACCCGTCCGCAACTCTAAATAAAGAGGCGACCAAAGGGACAACTCGCCTCCACCAATTACCGAACAACAGTAGGTCTGAGAGGAAAAGCAGAAGACGGCTAAAAGCCCCCTTTCAGATCACATCAAAGGGAAACCAAAAGACGGCTGAAGTAGCCCCCCTATCAACAGAGAAATACGGCAAGGGAGTACCTAAGTAGGCTACTAGCCCCCCTTGCAACCACCAACAACTCATAGTGTATGTCGGAGTCGGAAGGTGACTCCCCACCGAAAGCCGCACCGAGGACCAAGTTCACCGCAGAGAGGTCACCCCCAACAAATAGCGAACGTCCACCCCCTTCGCCCAAAGAATCCGAAGGAAGACGGCTCCGAAGCGGCACAGTTTACCCCACATTGACAGCCGCTAGTACAGTAAGTTTAAATAAGTATTTAGATAGGGTTCTCGAGAAAGCGCGGGACTCCGATAAACTCTCTGTACCTCAGTGTGACGTGTTAGATAAAAAACTAACACAAAACCGCGAGGATAGACTCGCGTTAGTGAAAAAATATCAGGAGGACACAGAGAGATTTAAGGCGGACATCGCCGAATTTAAGGGAACCTCGCGCTCGCTCGAATTAGTTAAGGAAGATAATTTAAGAGATAATAATTGTAAAGAGGCCAGTGTACTTGTAAGAGCCTCACCAAGTAAAGATAAAGATCAGACCAAACCCGAACCGACCGACGAAGACCTCCTATACGATTGGCTGGAAGTATCCTTCACGGACAACAGTCACGAGGAAAGCTTGCTTAGTCTACCCGAGTATAAACGCAAAACAACCTACAAACACTCCAAGATGGTAGATTACGCAAAAGTAGCCAAACTAACGGCACAGCTTGTTCCTTTGTTCTCTGGCGCAAATAGCCCTCAGTTGAGCCAAGAGCTCCAAACTTTTATAGGTTGCTGTAAGCAGACACAGCAATGCCTAACCACAGCGGAACAAGCAGCTTTCCTACAAATTTTGCCCACCAGACTCCAAGGTGAAGCTTATCAACTCTTCGCCTCAGACGTTCCATCCACCTTCAAAGAAGTGGAAGAACGTCTAAATAGGGCATACTTACCTAGGGAAACCTATCAAGAGTTGGTAAACAAACTAATCACAACTCGACAACTACCCCTAGAAACGTTAAATGCGTACACGACCAGACTCAAACAATTGTTGGTCCTTTGCAAAGAAGCTGCCGACACCAAATACGGCAATGCAGCATCCACAGTGAAGACTCAGTTAGAAGACTTCGCTAAAAATGCACTGAAAAGCGGAGTAGGTAACCCGCATTTGTGCCAGTATCTCCTTACAATAGGCCATGCTACAGTGGACGAGCTAATACAAAAGGCGCTAGACATGGAGAGGCTCCAGCAAAGCGCCCTATTTATACAATCCCCACTTTCACAAATGCCAACCTTACCCCACACACAAACTTATGACACACACACAGGGACCAGCCCGTTAGCCCATGGTCAAATAAACTTTTTACAGGTACCCCCTAGCACATCACCACTAAATTACCAGAACCAACAATACACTCCGAACCCATCACAACGCCCGCCATTTCAGCAAAGGGACCACAGGCTTGGAAACAGACGACCGAACCCCAATACACCGGCACAGAACATTACATGTAGCTTCTGCCAAAAACGGGGTCATACGTACTCCGACTGCCTAAAGCGCAAAAACACACCTTTCTGCATAAATTGCAAAAATTATGGGCATGATGTTCGCGATTGCAGAACCAACCGTTCTGCTAGAATCCAAGACACAAGCCATGAAAGAAGGCCCCCTAGAGAAAACAGGCCAGGTTTAGAGCAACGACCCTCCAGCGGCCCCCGAGTGTATAACATAAGCGTCAAATGTAATTTCTGTGGCCGACACACTGTTGACGTGTGCCAACAAAAACAGAAATGGGAGTATCAAAATCCGGGAAACGACGCACAGTCGACCCAAAACTCCCCGGCTCGACTATAAACCCTCCGCAAAACAAACAAGGGTCACCTCAGACGCCCAAGACTAGTATCTCTACCGTAAAACTTCCATTAGACATCGGCCTACCCGGCCAAACCATATTGGTAGTGGATACTGGCGCTGAGGTTAGTATTATTAAGAAAAAGGCATTACAGTCCCTCGACGACATCAATACCGAGGAGGTGTACACACTACAAACGCCGTTTGGTACTGGAAAAACCTTGGGAAGCTGCCAGGGAAACTTCACACTGAAGCACAAAATACCCTGCAATTTCCAAGTCATTCAAAACCTTCCTAGCAAAGAATTGTAATGTTGAAGGTCCAAATATGGCGCTCAGGTTTCCTCGCACAGAAACTAACCCCGAAGAGTTTGCTATACCCCTAACATTTGCATCGGACGAAGCGTGTTCACAGAACGCAGTCGAAGTAGAAACACTAACAGGTAGGACTGAGGCCTCAGAGGTCAAGCTGTCTACTTGCAGTGTCCTCAAGGCATCTCAGTTGGAGAATGCTGGCTGTAGCACACAAGAACACCACTCGAATAAAAGAACTACAAAAGATCCGGCTTGCGAAATAAGGCAGCACCAGATAGTCTTAGACGAACCTGTTTGCATACCTGCAAGATCCCAGATTGTAGTCAAAATCCCGTTGCAATTGGCGGAAGAAATGCTCTGTCTATCGCAGGAGATAGACGATGGAGTCTTCCTGGCAAATAGCTTACTCTCATCAGGAATCAAGGTAGCGCCCATTGGGATCCTCAACGCTAACAATTTCCAAGTAGTTCTGACAAGCCTCGACATAAAGCCTCGACACTAAAGACTACACCGTCATCCCTATCTCCAACGGATCGGATGAAACAAAACTAGATGAAGAAACCCCAGAATACAGAGAAACACGGTGCACGAGCCGGAAAAAAGGCGCTGACCAACCCCACAAAAGGTCTACTCTAACCGGTCACAAGGACCTAGTAGCCGCAAAGCCAATTAGAGGTAAAAACACATCCAAACATGTAAAATGGCATAAGAGCCCCTCCAGAGACGCTTGCGGGTCCCTCAAGAAAACCCCAACGTCTGGCGCTTGTGAGTACAACAAATGTCTGGCACCTAAGGAAAGCCCAGATCGACAAACTCCATCGCCCAGAAGCTCAAGCCCAAAAATACAAACGACAAACGCTTGCGAGTTCCAACAAATGCCTGAACCCGTAGGTATCACGGCCCACAAAACTCCAACGTTCAAGAACAGTAGTTTTAAGAAAAGTAAAAACAATAACAAAGTTACTAGAGCCGATAAGATGGCCACTTTGCAACACATCAAATATCTATACCCGGACAGTGACGATCCGGACGAACCCCAACATAACCCTCGCCTCGCCAGGTTAGTACAAGAACTCAACCTGGACGACACCTTAAGCGCGGAAGAGTCATCTGCCATAACCAAACTATGTTATGAGTACGATGATATTTTTTTTTTAAAAGGTGATAGGCTCACTCATACCAAAGCCATCACCCACGATATTCCCCTGGTGCAAGACCAAGCACCCATTAATCAAAAGATGTACCGACTGCCTGAAACCCAACGCAATGTAATCAACGATCAGCTCCGAGAAATGCTGGATAATGACATAGTCCAACCGAGCAAGAGTGCCTGGAACTCACCTCTCCTAGTCGTCCCCAAGAAAGCGGGACCTGATGGTGAAAAAAGGTGGCGCGTCGTCGTCGACTTTCGCAAGCTTTACGAAAAAACGATTGGCGACGCCTATCCACTACCCCGTATCGAGGACAGTCAGTCAGACAAGTCCAATCATTTCTGGGACTTGCCAACTATTACAGGAAATTTATACCCGATTTCTCAAAGATAGTACGTCCAATCACGAATTTGCTTCGCAAGGACGTGAAATTTACTTGGACTAACAAATGTCAAGAGGCATTTGAAGTTATTAAAAAATCCCTAATTTCCCCTCCACTTCTAATCTATCCCGATTTCACCCAACCATTCAACCTAACCACGGACGCCAGTAGCGAGGCCTTAGGAGCTGTCCTCTCCCAAGGAGAAGTTGGACGTGATCAACCTATTGCCTACGCCAGCCGTACACTAAATAAAGCTGAACGCAACTACTCCACTATAGAAAAAGAGTTGCTAGCCATAGTCTGGGCTACACGTAACTTCAGATGTTACCTACAAGGCCGAAAATTCACGGTCTACACAGACCACAAGCCTCTCAAAGGCGTCTTTAACGTCAAAGACCCAACTTCCCGCTTGGTGAGATTCCACCACAAACTTTCCGAGTTCGATTATAAAATCGAATACAAACCCGGAAAATATAATACAAATGCCGACGCACTCAGTCGCATCCCGCGGGAAGAAGCCGAAGACAACACACTTCTAGTAAAGGCCCTAGTCCACCATAAAATGGATTCAGACTCGGAGGAAGAAAACGGTACAACCCCCCACAATCGCTTAAAATGCAATGCGGTGACTCGGGCTCAAACAAAACATGCTCAAGCAGATCCCAAGAGCCCCGAGACACAGGATCCCTCGTTAAACACCCAGGATCACGAACCGCCAAAACCCGAACAAAAAATAAAACCAATAGACCCACCAGGAAACGATCCAGACACAAATGAACCAACAACCCCTGAAGTTATTACAAACTCCGAGGAAATCAGGACAATCTTACATGACTACCATGATTCTCCTTTCGGTGGCCACCAGGGCGTAATAAAAACATATAAACGGATCAGAAGAAAGTACTGGTGGAGGCATATGCTTAGTGACAAAGAAATACATTAAGCGATGCCCCAAATGCCAAAAGATGAAAGCGACACCACAATTCCGAATGCCGATGGTTATAACGGACATCGCAGAAAAACCCTTTGACAAGGTCTACCTCGACATGGTAGGTCCACTTGAGGAAACAGAGTCTGGAAATAAATATATCTTAACGTTCCAGGACAACCTTACGAAATTCGTCGACTGGTATGCCATACCAAATGGAGAAGCTCTAACAGTAGCGCAAATTTTCTTTGACGAAATAGTAACGCGCTATCGCATCCCCAAACGAATTGTCACCGATCAGGGAAGCAATTTTCTGAGTGATTTATTCAAAAAGGTATGTAAATTGCTAAGGTTGAAGAAACTACAAACTTCAGCGTATCACCCACAGTCAAATGGCGCACTAGAACGTGCACATAGACCACTAATCGAATATCTCCGAACCATAGTGGACGAAAATCCCAAATCTTGGGACCAATACCTGCGAACCGCTGCATTCGTGTACAACAACAGTGTGCACGAAGGGACGAAACTAACTCCCATGGACTGCCTTTACGGCTTTACAGCGGATGTTCCCTCCAACCTTAAACGGGACCCAGAACCCGTGTATAACCACGAGAGCTATTACCACATATTACGGTATAAGCTTCAAAAATCTTATGCAACGGCTCGGAAGAACATATTGACCAGCAAACAACGCTCGAAAGGTTACTACGACAAAACTATTCGCCCCATATCCTTCCATATAGGAGACAGGGTCCTCCTCAAGAGCGAAAATAGAAAACATAAACTCTGTCAAATCTGGGTAGGACCCTATTTGGTAACCGGCGTTCCCAGCTCAGTGAATACCACGATACGAGTTGGTAAGAGAATAATCACCGTCCATAATAACAGGCTGAAGCCTTATTATGACTAAAACCAATAAGTATACTTTACATTTTAAATGCTTCAACCCCATTAACCCTTAAGTAACACATTTAATGTAACGGTTTTAATCTTTAATATTAAACCAATAAAATCATCAGTGCAATCCATCTAATTAAAACCTATCCCCTTTCTATAGACATTTCCTTTAAATACTTGTGGCAAATTATTAACCCTTTTAGTTAAAAGACATGTCGCAGAAATTATAAATAAAAACATGACCTATACTAATTCTTTTTCCCCTTTACTTCTTTCCGTGATCTGTTCCTCTCCAAAGAACAGCTCACTTTCTCCAAGGGGGAAGGATTGTTATATGCCAAATTTAAGTAAATTAAATTTTGGCATAATTAATAAATTAAAATGTTATATTCGCAAAATTGCCTTCACGTCAAATTCAAGAATTTTATTTTGCGATATAACAAATTAAAATATTAATTTATAAAATTAGTTTGTTGCACGCAAGCAACCAAATATCGCCTACACGGCAATTATTACCATTGCGACAAACAAATCGCTCAGATTTCCGCGCATTCCTTTCCCACACAATTGTGGCGCGCCGGAAACCTTAAAATGTTAAAAAAGCATTTTAACCATCAGGCACCTGAACAAAGTTAAGTTCCCAGCCGAAAGGTGCGTGATCATCAAATTCCGATAAGTAGCCAAGGTCTATCGGTGCTTGAACTTGATCAAGCCAATAAGTGAGAGGAAAAAGCTCTCACACACACGACCAAAAGCTTGCCTAATGTTTAACGACTGAACGGAAACTATACGATCGAGAGAGAAAGCTCAAAGCTTTCTACCTTGATCTAAAAGTTCAAGTCGAAAAAACAGGTAGGTGGTCGTAAAAAAGTTTTCAAGAAGGGAGTCTGATTTTAATCACGATAAAAGAAGGTCGGTCGGTTTCGGTACGAGAAGTATAATAGACGAAATTATAATCACTAACACGTTTCCTAAGTAAAAGTTAAGTTAAGTAAAAGTTACCAATAGAACGCATAAGTGTAAGAGACAAAATTATAATCACTAATACGTTTCCTAAGAAAAAGTGTAATTAAGTAAACGTTATCAATAGAACGCATAAGTGTAAGAGACGAAATTACAATCACTAATACGTGTCCTAAGTGTAATTAAGTAAAAGTTATCAATAGAACGCATATGTGTAATAAGTGAAATTATCAGCATAAGTTGTAATAGGTGAAATTATGGTCATAAGTGTAAGTAGTAAAACTACCAATTAAGAGATTAAAAGAAAATTAAAGTGAAAGTAAAGTGTGTTATTGTTACCTGAGAAAACTCTCCTAAGAATATAACAAGGTACTCTTTTGGCCTTGTGTTTGTTATAGCTTTGAGCGCCGCTTTTGAGTCTGTATATATTACTACATCCAGGTTCGCCTGTCTCGCCCGAGTTACTGCCATGTGTATGGCATATATCTCAGCCTCGTAGGCAGACGTCTCTGGGTGCAGCACATATTTCCACTCCGCCACAGGCTCTTTTTTGCCTTTTTCCAAAAGCACAACAGCGCAGCCTGCAGAGTCGTCCGTTTTTGATCCGTCCGTATACATTATGTATGATGTGTTGAGACTTTCCACTTCAGCTAAGTGTTTTTGTCTATATATGTTTGGATTGGTGTCGTTTTTGAGGAGATGAGTGAGTGAGTGAGGGTAGTCCATGGTTTTAGGGGCTGGAGTACTAGGTGGGAGTGTTGGGATGCTGATAGGGATTGGAATATTCAGGGATAAGAGCTTTTGTAGAGATATATATAGAGCTGGTGTCTGTCGGGAGGATCATTTCTGAGCCGGACCAAGTCCTGGTGATGCGGATTTAATGGACTAGTCAGACCGCCCGATACCAGACGAGTCTGGGCCACCCATATTTTGTCCCCAACGCTAAGCTGGCCAGTCTCGATGCATAGGGACTCAATCGGTGTTGATTTCAAGGCTCCTGTCGCGATTCTGAGAACCTTGTTTACTTCAACCTGAATTTGGTTTAACGTAGTTTGGGCTGCTGTACCATATAAAGCAATACCATAGTTTAAGGCACCTTCTATTAATGTTTTAGCGATTTGGATGGTTGAGGCAATAGAAGCTCCCCTTTTACGGGCTGCAAGAGCTCTTATTACGTTACAAATTCTTCTCAATTTTTCCGAGATGGTTTTGATATTAACTCCCCATTTTAGATTAGATGTGAAGATCATGCCCAGTATCTTGCACTTAGTTTTGCCCTCTACTGTCTTACCATCCATTTCGATATGTCCCAGTCGATGGGACATTCCATCTTACTGCTTGGCGCGATAGCTCCTACTTCTGTGCACCAGCCGGTTGTTGTGCTTAGTGCTTGCCTTAATGCGTCTGTCTGGTGTCTATGACTAGTGGTAACAAGTATATTGTCAGCGTAGAGATAGTGTCTGGTTCCGTCTGCTTCGTTGAGAGATTCGGATAGGGAGTGTATGTAGGAGTTGAAAAGGAGGGTTGAGGGAATCCTTGTGGGATTCCGTTCTGATGGGTGCGCTTAAGTGAGTAATGGCCGTTGACTCTCACCTGAAAAGTCCTTTGGGAAAGGTAACGATGGATGAGCTGGATGAAGTTAGCATCAATTCCCCAGTTTGCAAGCTGGATG
Source organism: Leptarthrus brevirostris (assembly GCA_964036015.1). NCBI lineage: Eukaryota > Metazoa > Arthropoda > Insecta > Diptera > Asilidae > Leptarthrus > Leptarthrus brevirostris. Next base: position 98,920,763 of record OZ038371.1, on the reverse strand, counting down.
ATTATTCGGTGCTTGCACACCCGGTCGAAAGCCTTTTCAAGATCCATGGAAAGGCCATAGGTATCCCGTTTTTGAGCCAATGCCCGTTTCAATTGGTTCTCTAGGTCCAGTAGTAGAGAAGAGGTTCCTCTTCCTGGCCGAAACCATGTTGCTCCGGGGTTAGTAGCTCCTCCAGAATTTGGCCTAGTCTTTTTCCAAGAATCTTTTTCAGGGTTCGGGATAGACATGAGAGTAGCGATATCGGTCGATAATCTCTGAGCGTGTTACTCGAATTGGTTCTCTTATGTATGGGAACTTGTATAGCATTTTTCCAGCAATGTGGAAAGATGCTTTGTTCTATGATATTATTGTAGAGTTCTATTAGTCTCTTCTTGAAGGTATCAGGGGAGTTTTTTATCATACGATAAGAGACCTTGTCATGTCCGGGTGCTGTTCCTTTGAAAGAACTAAGAGTTTTGTTTAGTTCCTCAAGGGTGATGGGGTAGGTTATGTTCCTGTCTGGCTCTGGAGTATGCTGTAATTCCGTGTAGGAAAAGTTTTGCTTTGCTAGCAATGCTTCTTGGGAGAGGTTTTCATCAGATGAGTATTTCGCCCAGGTTTCAGCGAACTCATTGGCAATTTCCATGGAATCGGTGATGATCCTGCTTGGGGACGTCAAGTTGGCGATAAGAAAAGGTTTTCTATTGCGCGAAAAGGATTTGACTTTATTCCATGCATCGGTAAGATTCGTGTGGGGGTCGATGGTGTTTGCAAAGAGCTCCCAAGATTGTCTCTTTGCTTCACAAATATCTCGTTTGGTTTTTACCGCTTCCCTGCGGTAGGCTTGCAGGTTTGCCTCCGTAGGATGCCGTTGGAATCTTCTCCAGGTTCTGTTTTTTATTTTTATTTGTAAGAGGATGTCTTCATTCATCCACACAGGTTGGGACTTGGTTTTGGGAGCGATACATGGCATGCTTGAAGCTGCTGCTATTCTGATGATTTTGGTAATTTGCGCTGCCTCTTTATTTATGTTTCTAGTTTGGGGTCTTTTGGTCTCGTGGATTAATATGCAATTTGTGTATTTATCCCAGTCGGCAGCGGATTCAATAAACCTTGGGATTGGTTTATTACTCGCAGTAGGTATCGTCGTGGAGATGACAATAGGAAGGTGGTCGCTACCTTCAGGATTTGTGTGGGGTTTCCATTCAAGGAGTGGGGCTAGGTTAGGTGGAGCAAATGTAAGATCGACCGTTGTGAGGCTGTTGCGAGATGAAAAGAGAGTGGGGGAGGTGTCATTGAGTAGGCATACCTCTGATTCCTCGGCCCAGTCCGCTATCTGCCTTCCCCTTCTGTCCCAGCGCTCACAGCCCCATAAGGGACTGTGGGCGTTGAAGTCTCCACCATAAATAGTGTTTCGGGGGAGTTGCTGCGTTAGCCGGTCTAGGTCTGTTGGAATCAGGCGGTGTCCGTGCTCAAGATACAAGCAAAGGAGGGATACTTTTGGATTTGTGTCTATAGAGACAGCGCAGGTCACCAAATCAGTGTTCAAATCTATCTCCTTGACAGATAAACTCTCATGAACAAGTATGGCAGCTCCGCCATGCCTTGTATCATGGGGATGATTTTTTCCGAAGAAAAGATAGGAGCCGAGCCGTTCAGGCTCTTCTCCATACAGAATGTTTGTTTCCTGTAGGAGGATAGCATGAGGGCGATATTGGGATATTAGGATATCGAGGTGTGGGCGGTTATGGTACAGCCCTCGTATATTCCACTGGAGGATAGTAAGTCCTCTAGAGGATGGGGGGCAGGGAAGAGTCACTGTGCTCATATACTACTTATTTATCATCCATCAGGTCGTCGTCCGAGAACTTATGTGTGAGTTGGTGTTGTTGGGGTGGTTGTGAGAGGGGTAATAGTGGAGGGTTTGGTTGGTAACTAGTACCAACAGCCAGACTAGAGACACTAGGCTGGATCGCAGCTGGTACTTCATTTTGTTTTGTGGTTTTGTTATGTTCTATTGTTTTTGTTAGTTGTGTTTCCTTGTGTTTGTTTTCATTGGACTCATTTGTAAGGTCTACGCTGTATAAGACCTTATGTTGTTGTTGGGGAGTTTCTTCTGTTGTTATTGAATTTTGTGTTGTTTGCTGTTGTTTGTAATTGGTTGGTGCCATGGTAGCTGTGGTTCTTTGTTTTGTGGTTGTGGGGGTAGTTGTGTTTGTGTTGTTTGGTGAATTAGTGATTGTCGGTTGGGGAGTGGGCATTGTAGCCCGATCTTTGTTAATTGTTGTTTCGTTTGTACCTTTCGCTGTGATGCCTGCATATGAGACAAAATTTTTTGGGTGGTTCTTATAATACATACGCTTGGCTTCATACAAAGTACATCTGTACTTTGTTCTAAGCCTTATAAACTCTTTGTGTAACAAGTACTGTGGGCAGTTGCGGTCGTTGGAGGAATGCGTATTTGTGTTGCAATTTACACAGTATTTTTCTGGCCCGTGCACCTCATGTGGGTTGACTAAACCACATGATTCACAGATTTCAGAATCCGACTTGCACCACTTTAGGGTGTGTCCTAGTACTTGGCATTTCTTGCAACGCATCGGATTAGGGATATATTCCCTAACCTCTACGCGCTCGAAAGCCATATACAGGTATCGCGGAGGTGTGTATGTGTTGAACGTCAGAATGTGTAAGCCTGTTGGTACAGGCTTACCATCAAACATTCGGGAAAGTTGGACCACATCCGTGACCCCTTGATCCTTTAAGCCTTCCAAAATTTGCGCCTGGCTTAAGTTTGTAATATCACGATCGAAGACAGTTCCTTTCGAACTGTTCAACCGTTCGTGGTATTTAACAGTAACCTTGGAATTGCTGATTTTTGTGGTTTTCAGGAGGCGTTCTGCAACTTTTTGGTTGTCGACAAGCAGCAAAAGAGTACCATCCTGTAAGAAGGTAGCCTTCTGGTATTGCTTTGTTATGGCATCTACTCCTTTCTTTATAACGAATTGGTTGTAGTGCTTTAAATTTTTAATCTCATCATTTGATTCAATTAATAGGTATTTGGGCTCGTTCGCGTTCGTGTTTGTTAGCGTTTCTTTATGTGTCAGGTCGGGAAAGTCCTCTTCATACGCATTGCTGCGTCGTTTCCTTACTTTATTACCTAGTGTTGATGTCCCTAGAATACTAAAATAGTTGGCACTCCCGGAGGAGGCCATTTCGTTTCCGTTCGTCCTGTCTGGGTTAGTGTGTTATTTTTAAATAAGAATATGTAAAAGTAATAGAATATAACGAGTGATGAAACAAAACAAACCTTACTTTAGTATTTAATATTCGGAGCTTCTTTCTAGCTAAATCTATTTTAAAATCTAAACAATTTTGAAATAACTAACAATTTTGTAGTTCCTAATGCAGTCCTTTGAGTCTGGCAATCATCTGTCAGAAGAAGTTTGTTTTAGTCCCTTAGGATGGGCAGCGACCTCTATTATTTGATGTTGTAGTTTCAACTTCCAAGAAAGAGAGAAAAAAGAAAAAAAAAATGTCTCCGAATTGTAGAAATTTATTTAAGCACGTGTTTTTCTTTTAAACCCGCCAATGGCCACCTGGCAAAAACAAGGATGCCTAGGCGACCGAAAATATATCTGCGCAGTGTTGTAATTACTCGTAGCTTCTTTTACAGGCAATCAAATAGGTTTTTTATAGTTTTTCATATATCCAATGAACAAACCTTGATATGACTGAATTTAGTCAGGAAAAGTTTATTACTTCGCTTTTATGCACTGATCTTTCACTTGTTTCACTTTTAACTTTAATTATCGCCAATAGGCGCACATTTTTGTACACTTTTTATGCTTTCAAATTTGCTAAAAACTCCTATAAAATCGAAAAAACTTGAGACCGCTTTTGGCACAGCTTACACGTTGATCGTCAAATTGGTTCTGTTGTCAAATAATTCTCTGGTACTCAAAAGCTTTTTCCTCTCCACAGAAGATGGCGGAGGTACAGTTTTTTTATAACATAAAAAGTAAAAGAAAAATGTGCCTGACTTTATACTTTCCAAACCGTGTTTGAAGAAAATAATTGTAATGTGAGGCATACATTACAGTTCTGCCATTTGACACTCTGTGGTTGGCCCCTCTGCTTTACTTACTGAGGAAGGGATGTGATACGGCCAGCTTCCATTCTAGGAAGAAGAAGACACGTCACTTCATCTCAAAGTAAGCGGACTAAAAGCGGCAACACGAGAATTCAAGTTGGAGTGAGCAATTTTGACGGCAAACCTTTTTATTTGCAACTTGCTGAATACCACTCAGCCGCACAATTCACATTAGCAGGTTTATCGTCATTCAGACTAGATCATTTATGTCACAAGGTGACTAGCTTATGTGGTGCCCAAGCTCAAAGTTCCAACTCAGCCTTTAAAGTGTATGCAGGGCTAAAGGCAGCTGTACAGACACCCGGGGGTTACTGGCATCATTGCTACCGACCCCTCAACGACTTGCAAATCGTCCAAGACAGCAAAACAAGGAACGTGTAGGGAGGTGTTATCAGACGTGTGGAAGACAAGTGCTCCGCCGTACAGCCTTATCAGTCTGTTCATCCTAGGTCCTGACAGGCCTCAAACCAAAAAGAAAAGGACGCTTCAAACTGGATCCTTGCAACAATTAGAATGTATTTAAATAGAGAGGGTGCGTAGGGAAGAAATACTTCAGCTCAACCCCCTCATTCGACGAAAGCTAAATACATGTTTTCCCTTAGGTATTTTCATGTTTCGTTGAGCTTTTTCTCCCATTTTTGGGTTGTTTTTCTACATTGTTAGATAAGATTATTTCTTATATATACAGGTATATACCGCACCACTGTTGTGAATTGTATGAAATTAATTTCAGAATTTATCTGGGCTACTGAAATTTAAGCAGGTTTATTGAAATATTTAGGCATGGTTTCTGAGTATTTTTTGTAGTTTGTCACTGATAATAACTTCCTTATGTACCATCCGCACAGGCTTTATATTTGTTTACATATTCATAGATAGAATTGTACAATCTTCTTCTGCGTGGAGATTATTACTTGATGTTGGAAATTTTATATCTTTAGACAGCTCAGTATATGCATCTAACTAGGAGGAAATTCATTGTAATGTAGATTTTTTTTTCGTTTTAGACTGAATTTTATTATTATTTATCGCGAGCTAATTATGGAATAATTATATAAAAGAAGTAACTCACTAGATAATGTTATTAAGAATCGATTGAAGTGTGTTAATTTGTTTTCAGCAACGAAGCTAGCACGGTTCAAGGATACTTGTGTATCTCGGTCGCGCGCGTTGTTCCGCCTCGAACCATTAATATCTAGCTAGATATCAATGTCGGTAACCGTCTAATTCATGAAGTTCACCGTATTTTTTTATCCATTGTCATTCTTAAACATAAAAAAAATATATATATATTTCGTTTTGGATCAAGTCCTTTAGGACATATGTTCTTATTCACGAACCCAGCTAGTCCCACTAGTCTAACCAAATGAATTAAGCCAATAATTAAGATGTCGTTATTCAAGAGTAGTCAGTAGTCTCTTTCTGTATTATCATTAGATTTTTAGTAGTTATATGTATTTTAGATAACTCATATTGATACTGAATGTATTATGTTTAACATTAATGAATATATTTGATAGGATGAGTTAAATATTTTCTTTGATTTCAGGAATCCTGGAAGCTTTTTCATCATCCTTTTCCTTCCCTCATCCGTTATGGCTTTGTCTGTAATTTGATTTTTATATTTGGTTTCTTTTTGCTTCCTTTTTCTAGGTTGGGCTTGTACCCCAGCCAGGTACAGGAATAGCGTGGGTTAGTGACCTGAACTATCGCTATGGGGGTAATATTTCTTTTGTTTGTTTTCAAGATAGTTCAGGGCGACTGAGAGTAACAGGTGACACCAGACCTGTTGCTCTCCCTTTCATCTGTTCTTGTTTGTTTTCATCTTTCGTGGCAGACCTGAAAGAAGGACTCCACAACCTTCTTTCGCCACAGGCACGCGGAATTCTGTTTGTGGATGTGTGATGATGTTCAAGAACTCACACCCCATACCGGCGAGCTAGGACGTGCTGCCAGCTAGCGCGTGCCACTTGAACATCCTGCGGCAACTTCACGTTGCTCTTCCGCACACACATTACATTACATAATATTGGAAAGAAATTAAAACAACATAAGGGGCATTCCACGTAAAGCGGACGGACAGGTAAAATATTTCGATGTTTCCGATTTTAGTAATATTTGATTATGTTATACCTACAGTCTTCCACAAAACTCTACGTACAGCGAAGAATATTTTGAAAAGAGTGCCTATATTAATGCAGCGCCAATGAAGCATTTTCAAAAAAGTTATATTTAATAAAAAATAAGCTTTAGTATATTGTTTTTTTACAAAAAAAAACTCAACAAAAACTAAAATAAATCATGAAAGCAACTACACAAAAGTATACGTACACATGCACCCATTCTCTGTTTCCGCTGCTTAAAAGTAACTATAAATTTTTTCAAGTCAATGCGTGCTTATTTTGGTGTTGTGCGTAAAAACTAAAGTGTTCGTGTAGATTAGGTTAGGTTAAAGTGGCTGCCTTAAAAGGCACACTTAGGCCTAAGAGGCCTACGGCTACTGTAGTGCTAATTATTTTGCGTCCGAGTAGGATGAGCCCTCTTGACCGCTTAGGGTCAAGCTTTGGCCATATCTGTCGGGTAATAAGACGGGTGTGTTCCTCTTGCCAGTTACTGTTAGCAATCTTGAGAGCCTCCTGTGAGAGCTCCATTTTGCATGTAGCTAGCGGTTTACCCGGCTGGTGGTTAATGTCCGAATCAGGACGTGTGGTACCGATTCTCGCTAGTTCGTCGGCTCTGCAATTGCCCGGAATATCACTATGTCCAGGCACCCAGATGAGCCGTACTTTCAGATGCTCAGCTATGTCATTTAGTGTTGAGCGACATATTATAACCGTTTTGGAAGTTGTGTATACTCCCGAAAGGGATTTAATAGCTGCCTGACTATCTGTGAATGTGATGATTTCCGCTTGAAACACGCTGCAGTAGTCAGGTAAGCGAAATGAGACATCGAGGTCCAAGTGTTCCGAGAATATTCCTCCACCCACTTTGCCATCCAATTTGGAGCCGTCAGTGTAGAGATGCACTGAGTTCTCCCATTGGGGAGGACCTTTCTCCCATTCCGATCTTGTGGGAAAGAAGGAATCGAATTTTGCTCCAAAGAAAGGCTTGGGCGAGGTGTAGTCGATATTGCTGGCAGTTCTACAATATTTTGGAGTGACCGAAATCAGTTCGCTTCCAGGTCTGGATTGAGTTAAGCCTAATGGCGGCTGATGATGCGGTTTGCTTACCAAAGAGATCGAACGGTAGAAGGTGGAGAAGTGTTCACGGCTTTAGAAGGTGTGGTTCTCAGGGCACCTGTTATCAGCAGTGCTGCCATCCTCTGAACTTTGTCCATTGCTTTGAGATGGGTTGCTATATTTAGTGCCGGCCACCAGACAATCACCCCATACATGAGTATAGGCCGTATGACACTTGTATAGAGCCAATTCACAATGCGTGGTTCCATACCCCATCTTATCCTATAGCCTAGGGAGTACGAGTACAGCGCTACTGTAGCTTTCCGTACTCTTTCTTGGATGTTAGGCTTCCAGGTAAGTTTTCTATCTAGGACTAAACCTAGATACTTAACCTGATTACACAGTTCCAGCCTAACCCCGTCTAGTGTAGGGCAATTAATAGGAGGTGTTTTATGCCTCCGAGAGAAGAGTATTAACTCTATTTTGTTAGGGTTTATACCTAGACCACACCCGTGTTCGTGTAATATTAGCGATAAAAAGTAGAAAAAATGGCCAGATAAGAATTAAGCATAGCTGAAAAAACAATCTATTATACATTTTCATATAACGCAACGAAAATCTTTTACGGAAATATCAAAATTAACTTCTCGGAGCCGTTCAACAATTCAGACAGTCATAAGTCGCTTTAGAAATGAAGGTCGTGTTGAAAACAAGGCCAGATCTGGACGACCCACAAAGCTTACCATAAGGGATAAACGAAGAATAAAACGGATGGTGGATCAGAACCCCTTTGTAAGTGCGAAAAAGATATGTGCGGATCTCGAAAAATATAGTAATAAAAAGGTGCACCAAGAAACGGTAAGAAAAGCTGTCGTCGATGCCGGATTTAAGTCGCGCACACCTCGGAAAAAACCTTTAATAAGCGCAATTAATAGGAAAAAACACCTTGACTTCGCAAAAAAATATGTAAATCAACCTCCGGATTTCTGGCGGAAAGTAATATTTTCCGACGAGTCAAAATATAATTTTTTTGGCTCGGGCGGCCGTTTGAGGGTGTGGCGAACGAAGGGAGATGCACTGAATCCGAAGTGCACAATTAAGACGGTGAAGCATGGTGGAGGAGGAATTATGGTGTGGGGCTGTATTTCAGCGTCAGGGGTCGGCAAGTTGGAAGTCATACAAGGAACGATGGATCAATATGTCTATATTGATATACTTAAGAGGAATCTTAAAGAAAGTGCTGAACAGCTTGGGGTCTTAGACGACTTCTACTTCCAGCAGGACAACGACCCCAAACTACAACTCATAAAGTGCGAATGTGGCTATTGTTTAACACCCCCCACCTATTGCCGACCCCTCCACAAAGTCCGGATTTTAATCCCATCGAGCACGTGTGGGATGAACTGGAAAACAGGATCCGGTTGCACGAAATAAGAAATAAACAGCAGCTAAAAGACGTTATATTATCTAAATGGCACAATATCAGCAGTTCTTACACAGAAAAACTGGTAAACTCAATGCCAAAGCGCCTAAGTGCAGTTTTAAAAATGAAGGGATATTCAACTACATATTGAGAAGACAAGTAATAAAAATACAATAATAATTTATTCGATTTTAATAATTTATTTCAATTTCCTTTTCAGGTGTACTTTTGTGTAGTTAATTTCATGAATTTTTTTAGTTTTTGTTAATGTTGTTTTTAATGAACAATAAACTGAACTTTCGCTGTACGTAGAGTTTTGTGGAAGACTGTACATACATATGTCCTCGATTCAGATATAAAATGTTTTTACAGTATAAAGTCTAGTTAACGAGCTAGAGGGCTTTAAAAATTTGACTAATCGGCAGGTATGCGCTACTTCGAAATTGTAACTGGTTTAGCTCCTAAACGACTTCTACGCCCATTATGAAACTTGGCAAGCTAATAGAAATGTCCACGTTTTGTCATGCAAATAGAGCTATTAAGAATAAAGCAAAGAAATTGTACAATGTACGAAGTAAAAAAGATATACTACAGCAACAGCCCAACAGCAGGTAGAAGCACGTTTGCACAAGTGGCAGCTAGTGCTACAAAACCCACGCCCATACTTACACCCGCCCCTACACACACACCTACTCAGTTCAACAACAGTATGCCCACTAAAGAACACTAAATCTTAGCAAAACCACAACAGGAAGGCCAAAACCCAAAACACACAAACACCCAAATCCCCACAAAAATCAAGCAATCAAGTGAATCTACAAAAACCAAACAAAGCCCAAAAAAGTTGAAAAAGAAACGAACAAAGAAAATAAAGTTACAATGATTATAGCAGATAAAGAAATTTAAAAGTATAACGAAAGCAAACAGATGACGCTAAAAGCGACATCTGAACACGCTATTATGAATGAAAATCTAAACACGCAGATATATAATACGAAACAAACGCAAAACATAGAGGAATTCTTTGCAAATACTATGGCTAAAGAATTATGTGGTGCATCCAGCATTGTTCACGATAGCATTATCGTGAGCTGTGACGGACCAATGTTCAATTTTCGAAACATTGAACCAGACTTCGCAAAAACAGACGAAGACTATAATAGTCTCCCCCAACTACAGTTGCTAGTTGAGCAATATAGACCGCAAACTATTATACTACAGGAGACAAATATCCTGGTGGGTGAAGAGCCTGAAGGGCTATTAGGTTTCAATTATGTAGGAACAAACGACGAAAAATTGACGAGGCACGGCGGTGCTGGAATCCTGGTGCATCCGGGACTCTCGTACAGCGAAATAGAAATGATCACTCCACTGACATGCTGTGCAGTAAGAGTACAAACAAAGCATACTCTAACAGTAGCCGATTGGCAAAATACAGTGGTTTATGATCTTCCCTCCGTGAATTAAAATCTTGTGTAAAGATGCTGGCATGTAATACAAACCATAATTTTCAACATATAACTCAGCTGTATCTAAGGCATAGTTTTTAAATGCTGGCACATTAATCAAAGAAGAACAAGATATCGTTTTTAAAATCACGTTAAGGCGTTTAATTAATTCTTTATTTAATCCAGTTATTGAAGAAACTAGTGGAGGATTCTCAAAAAATCGTCGAGCCGTATTGCCATCATTTGTCGTGCGAAAGCCAGGTTTTGGTATATCAACAAGTAGACTCATTTCTTTTCTTAATCTTTATTGTCGACAGCGGCTTTATTATCCTTTCTAATTTGCCACTTTTTCAAATCCATCCTGTACCATATATTTAAAATACATTCAAGACTTCTAATCCAAGCGTGAAATTCCAAAGGCACATGCGCTTGGGTTTGTCACGGCAAATACATAAATTTATATCGTTCATCATCTTTGGTGTGCAACCACAAATATTGCAATTCTGGGAAGCTGTACCAGTTAAGGCACTGCAAATCTTCCCATCAATCATGGTTAATAGCAGATGTTGCTTCACTGTAATAACTTTGTCTTCTATTTCAATTATTGTAGGCGTAAAATGCACTATGTTGCTCTTCTAAGTTATTCATTTCTCTTTGAACAAGTTCAGTACTCTCACTTTTGAATATTATATTAACTGGTATCCTGTCGACGAAGGTCGAGGATTACTCCAAATAATCGTATCATGTGCTAGTGCTAGTGACCATTCGCAGTCATTTTTAGTGGAACAACCGAAATAATAAATAGAGATGAATCGTCATAGCGTTCTTCTTCTGGTTCCGTGAATTTTTGCGTATAATTAGTATAACCAGATGCACCATCACAGCAGTATTTGAAAAATATATTAACAACACAGGGTGAACTATCACTCGCACATAAACTTTGCACAATATCCTCGCGAGCCGCGAACAACCTTTTTATGGTATGGTCAAGCAAAGATTGAAGCACGTTAAACCACTGTTAAAAAAGCCAATACAGAATTTTATTTTTAAAATGTGAAAATTTAAAAAAATGACCCTCTAGATTTAATGTTTGAACCACTGTGTGGCTGGGGGATGCCCCTTTGGTTTTGCTCAATGATACGTCCCCGATACATATATCCAGCTATAACACCTTCTCATCCTTAGACCTATCCTTGTCCTCTCCCAGCATAACACCTTTAATATCTTGGACCGTGCACAGCAACCCAGATTGGAGTTGGATAAGAAACAAATAAGGGTTAAAAACAAAGCCTGGCGGACATTTCAAAGGCACCCTTCGACGGAGAATGTAATCTCCTATAAAAGAGAATCGGCGAAACCCAAAAGGATGATAAAAATCGCGAAAAAAGAATTATGGGAGTAATTCGCAAACTCCATCGATCCTTTTATCAACCTTGCCTGGAAAAAGGTCAAATCTTTCTACGGAAACAGAACATCTTCCATAATTTCGAACCTAGAGTTCAATGGCCTTATTCTACACGATTCCATGCAAATTGCCAATGAACTAGGGAATTCATGGTCACGTATGCTTCAGACAGCAACTTTCCATCTACGGTTATCTCCCAAAAACATAATTTCAGAATAAGTGACCTACCATACGCGCCTAACCCACATTGATTATTAACATATGATATCACTTTTCAAGAGTGTCTAAACAAGGATTTGGAAGTACAAATGACGGGAACATAGCGAGGAGGCTTTTTGAATACCCGGACATAACAGCGGATATTACCAAATATAACAGAAATATTACTAAATGAGAAATATGCCTGGAGAAAATTAACTGCGACAGTACACAAAGTTTTAAGGCATGGAAAAAATTGAAATCTGCAATTTGCCAATTGGCGAATTGTCGGAAGAAGCTCAATAAGCCAAAAATAAAGACTAAAAGCGCTACAGATACCACAACACCAGAAAATTGCAAGGACAGAACAAAACGTTGATCCATATATCTCATAATTTCGGAGAACACGGGACAAACCTTTTAGAAGCAGGGAATATCCTGAGGAAATGACTGATTTACTACACACAGATAAAAATGTAGATAATACGTATATATGTACATATATGTATGTGTTTTTTGTACATATTCGTGGAGATAATAAAATAAATAAAGATTAAATTAAAAATGTTAAAAGTTTTTAAATAACGTTAATAATTCATTTATTGACTACTTCAAATTTTGTTAATATATTTTGTGGCACCCTATAAACCAAATGAACTTTTTTTATCAATTAATGGGTAATAATGTCACTTCCCAAAGTTTCATTATTCAACACAACAAAAGTTACAGATTTTTGATTGCCACCAAGTCGTTTTGGCCCACTGCGATGTAGGGGAAAACCATCGCCAGCCAAAAGCCAAGAGACAAAGGTCTAAACCAAAAAAAAATATTTATAATTTATTTAATATTTTTTATGTATAATGACACTTTATTTGGCACAATGGTTATAAAGTAAAACTCCTACAAAAAGTCTAGCTACCCTAAAAAAAATAACAACCAAAACAAAAAAGACACACTGGCTAACGATCAAACAGAACATAAATAATGACACGATACGTTACTTTGGAAATATTAAGTAAAAACGACTCTAAAATTTGAAGGCAAAAAAATAGTAAAAAATCTGTAAAAAAGAAAATACAAGAAATTTTAAAATGCCTGGCACTCGCGCACTCTAAGAAAAAACATTTTTAAAAAATTTCGAAACTAATCCTAGCGCTAAACCTAAAGAGTTTATTTCCATCAGCAATTCAATTATTTCCTTCCATTAACTAATTGTTGTCCGTAACCTAATAAGAATTTATACAAAACAATAAACTACGACAATGGTATATATACCGTCTGTCGGGATTGGCAAACAGTTACTGGTTTTTACATCAATTAATCTTCAGTTTTTTAATTCAATTTCATTTCAACTATGTAATATTACAAATCAAATAAAAAAGCAAGGCGAAAATAAAAAAGGACTACGAAAAACAAAAAGAGAAAAAGTAAAAAAAGCATCAAAGCAAAAACGAAAAAAGATTTAAGAAGAAAATTAATTATTGTATTTAGATACAAGATATGATCTATGTATATCTCCAGGCCTTCTCTACAAACCAATAAAAGTCATTATAATTATTCCTGCCGTTGAGCGTGTCAATAATCTCAGATTCAGAAAGAATTTTTGTCCCGCATACTTTCACGCGAAATTCCGCCAAAATAGGACAAACACCCATAAAATGCAACAAATCTTCATCTTCTTGAAAATTACAGAGATAGCATATAGGACTACCGTTTCTTCGCCATGGGCTTGCATTCAGGACTCCCAACCCCCATCTATACCGCATAATCAAACTAATTTTCTTAATAGGAAATTCTCCTCACTAGTGTAACTTAGTCTACGTACAAGCCATGCCTTATTGTCGTCCTTGCTCTTTCCTTGCATGTTCCTGAGCCATAAGACTTCTGCCTCAACAACTTTTAGTAAACTACCCGAGATTTTTTGATAATTTACATGCTCTAGATTCAAATTTATTCCATGTTTCTCAGCTAGCTCATTCCAAGTTTCACACCAATAAATTTTATTCTCTACGATAGTGCGTGATAGCTTGTATGGAAGTCTTATCTCATTGTAAGAAAATAAATCTCTCAGAATATATTTAAAGTGACAGCGAAGACTATAAATATAAATGTCTAGTAACTCAATCTCCAAAGCAAGAGCATAATTTGGGGTATATTGTGGCAAATAAAATAATTTTTTTAGGGAAAAACGTTGCAATTTCTCAGCAATATCATATTGCATATATCCCCAAACATGTGAAGCATAATATAAGATGGATCTGCTGACCGCATTAATATTCGTCTTTTTTTTTTTAATGCTTTATACAATCATTTTGTATGAAAGACTACCACGTGCAATTTAAGCTTACTTTAGCTGTACCTAATCATGTATAGATATAAATTCCTTTGGCTCTTCGTCAACAGCAGCACCAAAGGGTTAGCTTTTCTTTAGCTGCTGGACGCCTTCGAAAAAACCGAACACTAGATGTAAATCCAACAAAACTTTTTAAATAAAAACACCGATCTAGACAGCTGTATCAGATTATGATCACTACACTGTCACACCGATATTTCGGTAAACTATTTATCACAAGTACATAATGTACGAAATAAACACATGACCCGAGCAAATTTTCAACAATTTTTAATAATTTGGAATTGCAAATAATTCCGAACTTAACCGTTCAACTCGAGCGAAGTAAGAAAATATTAAAATAGTTCTTAACGCGATCGGCGTTTCTAATAAAGAAAAGCTAAATTCCTTTGGCTCTTCGTCAACAGTAGCACTAAAGGGTTAGCTTTTCTTTAGTTGCTGGACGCCTTCGAAAAAACCGAACAATGCAATTCCAAATTATTAAAAATTTTTGAAAATTTGCTCGGGTCATGTGTTTATTTCGTACATTATGTACTTGTGATAAATAGTTTACCGAAATATCGGTGTGACAGTGTAGTGATCATAATCTGATACAGCTGTCTAGATCGGTGTTTTTATTTAAAAAGTTTTGTTGGATTTACATCTAGTGATACAGCTGTCTAGATCGGTGTTTTTATTTAAAAAGTTTTGTTGGATTTACGTCTAGGTTCGGTTTTTTCGAAGGCGTCCAGCAGCTAAAGAAAAGCTAACCCTTTGGTGCTGCTGTTGACGAAGAGCCAAAGGAATTTAGCTTTTCTTTATTAGAAACGCCGATCGCGTTAAGAAATATTTTAATATTTTCTTACTTCGCTCGAGTTGAACGGTTTAGTTCGGAATTATTTGCAATTCCAAATTATTAAAAATTTTTGTCAATCATTGTTTGCAACTTAAACGGATCATCCGCAAGTGTCACAATGGCATCAACACACATCAAAATTTGTATTTCTATATTATTTATAGTTAATGCTACTCCTACATACTCTGGCAGGTCATTAATAAATAAGGCAAACAATAGTGGGCTGAGTATGCAACCCTGTTTCACACCTGAGTTTGTATCAAAGCCTTCAGAAAAAATCTCACCGTCCCAAACCCTAGCTCTGGTATTCTTGTAAAGTTCACACAATACTTTCATAATTTTGGCTGATATGCCATAATTAAATAATTTGTAAAAAAGTGCATCTCGAGGAATAGTATGAAAAGCTGATTTAAAATCAACAAAAAACGCGTAGATCTTCTTAATGTTGACGTGCTGAGCAATCTTTATTACGCTAACAGGATTATAAATATTATCTACCGTCGAGTACCCTGCACGGAAACCAGCTTGACTTTCCTAGAAAATTATATGCTCATTTTCCTACCTTGTCAACCTTTGATAGATTATTCCAACAACGATCTTTACAATAGAGGCCATAAAAGAAAGTCCACGATAGTTGTGATTTGCATCACCTTATTTGTATATGGGAAATATTAGAGATTCCTTAAAGCAATCAGGCATTTATGCGCTATTGAAAATGTTATTATACGATTCAAGTAGATGATGAAGGAATACATGCGTTATCATGTTACCAGCTCACGCATTTCAATTTCCCCATCGAAAAAAGCATCTTACGTATTTGGAGTAGCATATAGCACAGGAGTACTATTTATAGCGGGATTTAAAACTGTCTTGAAATGAGCACTAAAGTCATCTATGCTAACTTTCGATCCTATCATGTACGTCTTACCGCGAAGCTCTCTCGCTACCCTCCATCAAGTCTTAGAGTCCTGTATTTTATCTAATCTGGTACTAATTTTTTATAGTATCCTCTCTTTTATAGTTTCACAATTGCTTGAACTTTTGATTGTACTTCAGATAATTTTGCCTTGCTATGTCAGAGGAAGTCAAACGAAAAATACCCAGAAATTTAAAGGACAGCCTACGACTATTAATTCACTCACCGTCGAACCATTTCTGCTTATAGACAGTATTGGCCTTCTCAGTATGCTTCGAAGATTTTTTAATTATACCAACCATAATTTCAATTTCATCATCCACTGGCTCTTCTTATAACATTGATCTTCAACATGAGTTTCAAAAAGGCATAATAATAATAATAACCCCGCAGGGGGTACTTCATGCGGGCTTGACAACCCCGCGGATCCCAGTTAAATACAGTTAGAGTCTGTTTCCATATTGGCAGCTCCCTGGTCAGCGTCTGTTCCATGTTAGGGGCGGCCGTTTTGCTAACCCTGGCAGTAGGTATAAAATGCAGCCCCTTTTTCAATGGTGAATATTGAAAGAATTGCCTCGGATCGGGGTGCGCTGAGGAGTCGGACTGGACTCAGTCGCACCGAAACTCAGTCTTCCGTGTCAGACAGTGGAGCGAGTGGCACTATCTCACGGGTTGGGAGGCCGTCCACAAGAACGTCCCCGGACACTGCTCAAAGTGTTGCGCAGACAGCAAATCCATTGTTGCCAACGACAACCAGAGCGGGAATCTCTCGTGTGCGCATGAAATGGACACCTGAAGTGAATACCTTCATCTTGTGCACATACTACAGAATAACGAATTTGGAAACAGATGTGACTGCATATCGACAGGAATTACATAGGGCATTCATGACGGAATACCCTAATACAAACGTGTAATGGTTAGGAAAAACCTACCTGCAGCAAATATTCTGCAAGAGATTAAGGACCAAGTGTCTGGAGATCTGCAGAATAACAACACATTACACATAGCACCAAACACCAAAATAACCCCGTCACCACACAATACCACACTCCCACGCCATATCTCACCGCCACATCACGTCACACCTTCACACCAAACTATAGACATATCTTCTCCAAACAACAATAATACTGGGGAAATTTTGCATCCAGCCCATATCCACACAATTACACAAACACAACACCCAAACACCCCACCCATACTCAATAGCTCTAACCTCGTTCTTAGGAATAAGGTCAAACAAGCGTTTGAGGATGCACTCACAGAGTTTGCACACTTAAACGCAACACAAAGTCACATAATACCAAAACAGGGCACATCTAAACAATTATCCAACATTCTTGACATCTTGAATGCGGACGTTCTGCCAGAGTACTTAACACATGACAGAACGTTTACTGAACTGCATACAGCGATATATTGTGCTGCTGTCGTGGCTATCAGATGCAATGGTTCAAAGACGCGCAATCCAACTAATAACAACCACACGATGCTGAAAAAACCGGCTTGGGAGAAACGACTGGAGAGGGGAATCGATGGGATTTTGGGAAACAGAAGTAAGAGGGTAGTTAAAAAAGTTCACAAAATTTTAGAAAAACAAAAATTACACACAAACAGAGACACAATAAATACAAACATTACAATGCACATAGATACACTTGTTCAAAAACTTTCGGCACTTTCCACTAGATTAAAATGATACAGAAAATGTACAGGTAGAAAAACACAGAACACACAATTCATTCGCAATGAAAAACTTTTATAGATCACATACACGCAATAAAAATTCAAACAATAGCCCGGCAAGTGAATTACCCTCCGAAAGAGATATGGTCGACTTTTGGTCATCTGTTTGGTCAAAAGAAGTCCAGCATAACCCCAATGCTGAGTGGATTGAAGCAGAGATGTAACGCGTCCAAGACATCCCCAACATGCCAGAACCACAGATATCGATGGCGATACTAACGGATGTCATACAAAATACCCATAATTGGAAAGCACCAGGCACAGACAATATTCGAAATGACTGGTTCAAGAAGTTTACATCTACACATATGCACCTCTTACACCACATTAATAACTTTTTCAATAACCCGGATACCCTCCCGAAGTTTTTAACAGAGGGAATCACATACATGCTACCAAAAGGCAATAATAACAACACAGATCCATCAAAATATTGACCGATCACTTGTCTACAGACATTTTATAAGATTATGACTTCTTGCACCAGTAAACTAATCCATAGACACACAGAGCAAAATAACATACTTTCTGAGCAGCAAAAGGGATGCCGACAAGGGTCATTGGGTTGTAAAGAACAACTGCTGATAGACTCTGTGATCCTGCGACAAACAAAAACTGCTCGCCGGAATATACATGCAGCATATGTCGATTATAAGAAGGCGTACGACTCTGTCCCGCACTCTTGGCTGGTCGATATACTGTATGTATACAAATTACGCCCAACACTCATCCACTTTCTGCAACACTCAATGAAATACTGGAACACCAAAATAAACATAAAAACACCAAACACACAGATTGCAACACCCCCGATACCATATAAATATAAAATATTTCTTGTACATACTTGTCATGTCTTACTCGTAGAATTGTTGTTTATAAATAAATTTGATTGAATAATGAAACTAGTCATTCAGTAGTAATCCATATCAAATCGACCAATTTAATTAGTGAAGGTCGCTGACAAAATTTATTTATTTTTTATTTTTTTACCTAAATTTGTTCTATACTTAGAGAGTTGAGAAAATGTATTCATTAATTTTTTAGATGTTTAGTTTTTTTTGGAGCCGCCATTTTGTATTGGTGCCTCAGCATATTTTGCATTTTACAGAGGTCTGTGTTAAACGCTGTAATTTCTTGGTTTTTAAAGATATTCAGTTCAAACAAAAACCATGTTAAGGAGCATAAAATGTACAATATTTTTTGTTTAGCATGTATTTAGGCCAACTTAACACTTAACGGTAAGTACGAAAAAAAATCGGTAAATATTAACGTTTTCAAACTAAAAACCTGCTCTTTTAAAATTGAAAATGTTAAAGATAGAACTAAGACTCACCTTCAATTTTTTTTTCTGGATAAAGCCTTTATAGTATATTACTTCCCTAAAATGTTTCAGGCTTTAGAATTATATCCTTTTTTTTAATGGGTCCTCAAATATTGCGATTTTTCGAAAATCAGCACCAATATAAAATGGCGGCACCAAAAAAAACAAAACATCTAAAAAATTAATGAATACCAGACAATATTCGAAATGACTGGTTCAAGAAGTTTACATCTACACATATGCACCTCTTACACCACATTAATAACTTTTTCAATAACCCGGATACCCTCCCGAAGTTTTTAACAGAGGGAATCACATACATGCTACCAAAAGGCAATAATAACAACACAGATCCATCAAAATATTGACCGATCACTTGTCTACAGACATTTTATAAGATTATGACTTCTTGCACCAGTAAACTAATCCATAGACACACAGAGCAAAATAACATACTTTCTGAGCAGCAAAAGGGATGCCGACAAGGGTCATTGGGTTGTAAAGAACAACTGCTGATAGACTCTGTGATCCTGCGACAAACAAAAACTGCTCGCCGGAATATACATGCAGCATATGTCGATTATAAGAAGGCGTACGACTCTGTCCCGCACTCTTGGCTGGTCGATATACTGTATGTATACAAATTACGCCCAACACTCATCCACTTTCTGCAACACTCAATGAAATACTGGAACACCAAAATAAACATAAAAACACCAAACACACAGATTGCAACACCCCCGATACCAATCAGACGAGGAATATTCCAGGGAGACTCTTTGAGTCCGATATGGTTTTGTCTCGCTCTGAATCCACTTTCACCTGCCTTGGATGCCACCGGTTATGGGTATAATATACGACACGACAGGCAAAATATTCATAAAATCACGCACCTCATGTATATGGACAACATCAAATTATACGCTTCCCCGAAACCTCATCTGCAACAGCTGCTACAGACTACTCTGGATTTTTCCAATGACATCCGGATGGAGTTCGGAGTTGACAAATGTAGGTCGATTCATGTGACGAGGGGAAAACATGAACTTGTGGGATTCGATCTTCCATCCGAGAACACTATTGAACCCATGGAGGGCGAACTCTACAAGTATCTTGGATTCCAACAATCACGTGATATATCTCACACGGACATAAAGCGGGCGCTAGAGACCAAATTTACAGGCCGCTTGAACAGTCTTCTGAAAACTATCCTTAATGGGGAAAATCTCATTAAGGCTATAAACACGTATGCAACACCAGTCCTTACTTATTCAATTGGGGTAATTAAATGGACACAGACGGACTTAAAAGCACTGGACAGGAGAACGCCAACGATGTTGACAAAGTTACAGGGCACACCATCCTAACCCCTGTATAGAACGACTAATGCTTCAGAGATGGGAGGGCGGTCGCGGCCTGATAGACATAAAGTCACTGCATTATAAGCAAGTGAAGTCTATCAGAAAAATAGCAAAGAAGATAGTTCTCCATTGCATGCAGCAGTGATCAAAGCCGACAACAAACAAACACCACTTGATTTGCACAACAGAATGCTGGATAATACACTAAACATAGCCACACACACACACAGATAAACAACAAGCATTGTCACAGAAGTCTCTACATGGAAGACACTACGCTGACCTGAGCCAAAATCATGTCGACAAAGATGCGTCGAACCCTGGGCTCAGTCGCGGTGATTTATTCCCTGAGACGGAGGTATTCATGCTTGCTATACAAGACAAGGTCATTAGCACGGGGAATAGCATTTTAACATTTTTTAAATTTTATGAAATGTATTCGTAGAGTCGAATTCGTTGAAATACGAAGACTTTTTGTTTACATTCGTGCGGATTTTTGTTACCCTAGAGATTCCAATTTACCTCTTAAGATCTCAGTGCATATCGCTTTTACAGCTTCATGTGTATTTTTATTGTCATCGTGAATTCCCCTAAAAACAAGATTTCTTTTCCTAAACTGCGCTGCCAGATGTTCTAACCGTTCACACAGTTCGTCATTTCGAGTTACAAGGTCGCTTAGAGCACTTCGCATCTCATTGTTTTCTTTTTTTTTTTTGGGAGCGCTGTCAAAACTGTTTAACAGGTTACTAGTTCTTCATATACTCAAAATCCGCCTTGATTGCAATATTAATAACCTGACTCTTAAACAGTTTTGACAGCGCTCCCAATAACTCACCCATTGTGCGGTCTTCAACCTTTTCGGTTTGATTCATTGTTGTAGTCGCTTGATCGCTTTTGCCTTAGGTACGTTTATGTTTGTAGAATCGGGAGAAAGTTGATTCGCGCGTCTCTTGTTTGGAGTGTTATTATTATTTGTTTGAATTGTGTTGTGCACTTTGTCGGTTCATAAAGGTGTTGCTAAGTTTCCAAGTTTCAGGTAATTCCTCGTCAGGAATTATGTGTATTGTGAAAGTCGTGATTACTGGTGATAAGCCTCCGGCAGCAAAAAAGAATGGTGTTAATAAAGTTTTTCAATTACTTGCTACGGCAGAATCATATAATCATCAAAGTTTTTACCTTTGCAAAACTTTCAAAAAGCATAGATGTATAAAATGATGTCCTGTCAGAAGTTTGATCGCCAGTATATTTTCGGTGATTCCTTGCACGTAAGTACAGATCTTTTAGAAACTTCAACACAGAATAGCTCTCTTTTCTTAAAAAAACCGTTTAACCTTACGAAACGTAAATATTTCCAAACTTTAATAGATGTTTTTTATTTAAAAATAAGCCGTGAAAACAAACCGTGTGTCAAGATCTAAACAGTGCTGTCAACTATCGATCTTTTAGAGTAACGTAGCATGAGTAGTTTGGTCGATCAGCAAAGTAAATATACCATTTCATACTTGGTAAATATATATTTTGTAAAGTTGGAAATCAATCAGCAACTTTAAATTACAATTACCTGAGAAGTAGGTTTCAAGCTGTATTATCTAAAGGTCCAAGGAAACGATATATCTACTTAACAACCACACTCCTCATCGAATTTGGTTTGAAAATATAAAATAAAAAAAATAAAAATCAATAAATGTGAATTTTGGATAAAAAACCAAACATAACTTATCTAGACCAAACTTTTCTAAAAAACTAACATCGGATTCGGAAAGTTCAGGACATTTTACGTATTGATTGAAATTAACGCTTGGTTTGAAATTTCTTTCAGGCAGTTTTCGACGATTTTATGGTGATGGAAAAAAATTAAAACAATGTATCCTGTCAGGACTTAATGGGTTAAACAGATAATTGGTTACTTTTGAATATTGTTAGAATAGTAATATATATTTACAGCTGAATTGAATCACACATTAGCATTACTGCTAACGCATCAAAGGGTTGTCCCCTAGGATTTGGCCACATCGTATAAAAAAAAAACTAGCTTCGCAAATTATCTTTTATCCCTTTTATATTATTTTATCTCTTGTATATTATATTTACTATTATATAATTATTATTTAGGTATAAATAATTTCTAGTACATACTTGTCATGTCTTACTCGTAGAATTGTTGTTTATAAATAAATTTGATTGAATAATGAAACTAGTCATTCAGTAGTAATCCATATCAAATCGACCAATTTAATTAGTGAAGGTCGCTGACAAAATTTATTTATTTTTTTACCTAAATTTGTTCTATACTTAGAGAGTTGAGAAAATGTATTCATTAATTTTTTAGATGTTTAGTTTTTTTTTGGAGCCGCCATTTTGTATTGGTGCCTCAGCATATTTTGCATTTTACAGAGGTCTGTGTTAAACGCTGTAATTTCTTGGTTTTTAAAGATATTCAGTTCAAACAAAAACCATGTTAAGGAGCATAAAATGTACAATATTTTTTGTTTAGCATGTATTTAGGCCAACTTAACACTTAACGGTAAGTACGAAAAAAAATCGGTAAATATTAACGTTTTCAAACTAAAAACCTGCTCTTTTAAAATTGAAAATGTTAAAGATAGAACTAAGACTCACCTTCAATTTTTTTTTCTGGATAAAGCCTTTATAGTATATTACTTCCCTAAAATGTTTCAGGCTTTAGAATTATATCCTTTTTTTTAATGGGTCCTCAAATATTGCGATTTTTCGAAAATCAGCACCAATATAAAATGGCGGCACCAAAAAAAACAAAACATCTAAAAAATTAATGAATACCTTTATTCAACTCTCAGAGTATAGTACAAACTTAGGTAAAAAAATGAAAAATAATTAAATTTTGTCAGCGACCATCATTGGTCGATTTGATATGGATTGACCCTAGTGTTTGTGGGATCATAAGTTATCAACCCCTCCCCTCTTTCGTAGGGATAGAAAATAAGATAATTTCACATTTTATGTTTTCTCTTATTCCCTAGTAGATGAATGATTTTGAAAAAAATTACAGTTACAGAGTATATAAGACCTTTTCTGTCAATTTTTTGAAACCCAAAAATCGTTCTGAGTTCTTTAGGGAGCACTCAAATTTTTTTTATAAATTGTAGATATAATGTCTCTCTACTCACATGAATTTTATTCAGAATGTTGGTGCGCCATACCTAAAAAATTTAATTTTTTTTTCTAATTTTCTTTAAAAAAAAGCTACGAGGCACCGTCCATAAAATAAGAGTAGTGAATTTTATAAAAATTGAAAAAATTATATATTTACAAAAACAATACAAAATTTTAGAGGTGTTAATTCACACTATTTTTCCACGTAACCTCCTTCCCGACCTATGCACTTTGTGAGTCGAGAGACGATCTCTTTTATACCTGTGTCGAAGAAGTCTCCCGCTAACTCTCGTGCCCACTGATTGCGACGTACTTGACGTCGTCGTGTGTCGAAATTTTTTTTCCACATACAACAACTTTTATCCACCTACAAACAACTTCAGGGAGGCGAAAAGATGAAAATTTAAAGACGCCAGATCGGGGCTAACAAGCTAACACATTGGTTAAAACTACTATTGCGACCAAGAAGAAAAAACCTTCTTTGGCGGTGCTTAAAATCCGATCAAAACATACATGAATATAGAAGTCCATGGCGGGTAACGTGAAAGTCTTCCTAGGTAAGCAAGGGAAATATGAAAAAATGTATAAAGATTTAAAATAAAGTATTTTGAACAAATGAGTTTATAATAAGGGCGAGATACTAGCACAGAAGAAAATGTGTGGCAGAACAGAGAAGCATTATTATTATTACATAAGTGGGCAATCAGTGGATTTGTGGAGCTATAACTCCGCAAAAGGTATGACTAAAATTAGAGTTTTAGACGGAAAGTAAACAAGGTAGTATATAATATAAAATTACTTGAAGAAGTATTTTTTTTAAAGGAGAGCGACTGATTGGTGACAATTTCAACATACAGCAGAACAATGCAATAAAATATATAGCGATAAAAGTAATGGAATTTATCTGTATGTGCTGCATAAAAATCGTGAAGTCCAAATTAGATGGTTTTGAAAAATCACTAAAGAGAGTTTGTTATCTACCACCGTGATTTAATAAGTCATATATTTTTTTGACTTAGGCCCTTTACGCAGCAAACGCAAATATTGCAAATAATAATGATAACTCATTAAGGTGGCCCCGCAATGCTAATTTGGCACTGATAACAAATGTTCGAGGGCTTTGCTAAAAATATATCGATGGTTAAGTACACAAATGTTGTACCTGCACATTTTAATAAATGTTCAGTTTTTGGATAAAACAACTCCTTTAGGCTTATATTTTATTCTAAGTAAACTCCATTGTAAGCTACAGACTTGACAAATATATATCAACGACACATACATATATCCATATTCAATAACCCGTATATTTTTTGTTAAAACACAAGCACTAATACTTCCTGCGTCTGATTAGTTGGCATCTTGTTTACTTTAAGAGTGTAAGAAAATTTCATGGGATTTGAATTTCAACTTTCTAAACGTTTTAAATAAAAACCTAAATTCTTGGAGATGCAACTTTGTACACTTAACCATCGATATATATATATATCTGATAAAGAATCCAAAATAATAAATATATTGAAAACTGGTCTTTTATTGTTGAAAAGAGGCAACAATTTAGTAAGGGGCCGCTCAAGCTGAAGATCCCATGCCCCCCCCCCCCCTGGTATTCTATATGGTTCAGATAGAAGTCCGCCAAGAATGGTGACAAAGGTGCCCACATTAATACCAACTGTGATATAGGCAATAAGATACTGTGCTGGTTTAGATATGTTGATGATGTGTTTTGCATTTGGACAGGCTCTGAGCGACAACTAAATCATTTTGTTAATAAGGTTTTAAATAAATTAGACGACTCTATCAAGTTTACTGTAGAATTTGGTGGACACAGAATTAACTTTTTATATATTACTATTGGTATTACAGAAAATAGATTTGACTTCAGTATATGTCGTAAGGAGACTTCAACTGATAGTGTTATACCCAATAACTCGAATCATCCTAACAACATAAAAATGGCATCTTTTCATTCAATGCTTGACAGATTGATTAAAACCCCTTTAAATAAAACAAATTATTATATTGCAAATTGCAGTTAACAATGGCTACTCAAAGAATTGCATTTACAAATTATTAAGAAAAAAAAAAGAAGAAATATGCCATTAAACTAGCCTACCCTCAAAACATTGAAAAAAGTAAAATAAACTGGAAGAAATCCCTTATGTTGGAAACATATTCGTATCTAAAAACAATGAGAAAATATTAAAAAAACGAATTATAAATCCAGCTTACAATACAAAAACAAATCTCCGTAAACTGATCATTAATAATTAATTATTATAGCCTACGCAAGTCGGACGATGACCGACCTCGAACAACGATACTCCGTAACAGAGAAGGAATGCCTAGCCATAGCCATAGCCATATGGAGAGTAAGAAAAATGCGACCATATCTAGAAGGATATCATTTCATTATCATCACCGATCACCGATCTAAAATGGCTGAATTCCATTGAAAATCCTTCAGGTCGACTAGCGAGATGAGCAATTGAGCTCCAACAATTCAATTATGAGATTCGGTATCGACGAGGGAAATGGAATAGGAGCTACCCAATCAGATTGCAGTTGGTATACAAAGAAATTGCAGGAAGTACAAAATAACCCCGCCGATTTCCCCGACTACGCAATCAGAGGCAATCAACTGTACCGACGCATTTATACTCCAGGCTCATACGAAGATGACGACATCAGTGATCCATGGAAAATGTGCGTCTCAAAGCCAGACCGAACTAGAGTTCTGAGAGAAAATCACGATGACCCCACGGCCGGACACAGAGGAGTAAATAAAACGATATGCCGCATAGCCAAGAATTATTACTGGCCAGGAATGTTTCGCGACATTCGATTCGATTCGTGTATATTCGATATAAGCCGTTACAGCAAAAACCAGCTGGGAAAATGCATATGACCGAAAGCAAAGAGTCATGGGAAACCGTCAGTGTAGACTTATTGGGACCATTCCCCAGGTCTTCAAAGGGGAACATGATGATTGTAATCTTTCAGGACAGATTTACCAGGTGGGTAGAAATTGTAGCACTCCGTGAGGCAAATGCACCAGCACTTATCAAAGCTTTTCGGGAAAGAGTTTACAGCCGATATGGAAGTCCACGAGTCCTCAGCTCAGATAATGACCGACAATTTACTAGTGGACAGTTTGGACGCTTTATGAAGGAACTCGGAATCACACACCGACTAAAACCCACCGTATACTCCACAAGCAAACCCCGTAGAACGTACAAATCGAGTGATCAAACCAATGATCACTCAATACGTGGACAAACATGAGAGAAAATTCTTACCAGAATTCATGCTAGCTTACAATTCTAATAAGAGCGAAACAACAGGATTCCCACCGGCATATTTAAATTTTGGAAGAGAACCCATCGCACCAACTTCAATGTTCGGAGAGAGGAACAATTTCCCCAAGCACCAGTATAGTACTCCAATGGAGAAGCAGGAGCAACTTCGAGAGATCTATCGCTTAGTCAATCTAAATCTGTGACAAGCATTTTAAAAGCAACGCCACCAGTATAATCTTAGATGGAGACCATTGTGCCCAAAAATCGAAGACCTCGTGCTACGCAAAGAGCGAAACCTCTCCTCCGGATAATCGACAGGACAACAGCGCCGGTAGAAACTCAGCGGAACCCACCGAAAAGGAAGACGGAGGACCTAACGACCGCCGAGCGGAGCAGCCCGCCGAAACGGACGAAGAGTGATGGATCAAGGGAGAAGGGGGAGGCTCACAGCAGCAGAAAGCACTCCCCGGCGACCACCATTTCGCCAGCAAGCGATCTACAACACCTCTACCCCAGATGCTCCACCCAGGAGAGGATCACCAGTCCTCCGCAACCCTCAGAGTCGCACACAGCCGCAAAACTGCCAGTTCCGGACCAACCAAAAAGCAGGGACCATTTCATGGAGGCGGCACAACAATTGCAACGTTGTACAAATCGCCCCAGAGAAGCGAGCATCGTGACGAGTAGGGGATTCGTGCGGGTGAAGCAGTTAAATCATGGGAGTTGGAAGTTTCGCTTTGAGGGGGAGACCAGAAGAGTGGAGCTGCAGACCGGTCGCACACAAGGTTCACCACAATGAACAGCAGCCATGGAAGTTTTTTTTATAGTTTTTGAATTTTGTTTTTGTTTTATTAAATGGATACTTTTAACTTTCTTTTGGAACAGAAAATGTATATGTTTAAGTTAAATAAATAAATTATTTATGGAAGGAAATCTTTTTTTGATCAGCCAATTTATTTTTTATCCCAGTGAAATCCACAGCTTTTCCAGTTCCCGAAGAAAGAGGGGGATGTAACGAAGTTACAAAATCACAAAACCTGTTAACAGCAGCACATCGTCTAAATAAAAATTGTCGAAGTGCATCCGCCGCCAGACCTCCGCCGGGCTATATAAAGAGGACCGGCTCAGTATCAGGGGCAGTCACCGTCCAGTAGTCGACCAGACCAGACCTAGCAGACCGATCAGAAGCCAGAAGGAGTCGCCGTCCAGCAGTCGACCATACCAGACCGACCAGAAGCCAGAGGCAGTCACCGTCCAGTAGTCGACCAGACCAGACCGATCAGAAGCCAGAAGCAGTCGCCGTCCAGTAGTCGACCAGACCAGACCGATCAGAAGCCAGAGGAACTAGAAGCCAACCAGAGGTAATTTTAGAATTTGGAGGAAAGTGGACCACCGCCATATAAGTCCGCCCGGCAGAGGACTTAAGCCAGTTGCAGTCCGGTGGTCGAGGAAATCAGAACCAGCTCAGTGAGTGGAAGTCAGCAGAGCATCCGCCCGAGTTAAGAGGTAATATTTCAATTTCAGGAGACTGAGCACTCGGTGAGGCATCTCGGTCAGTCCCTGACTAGCCACCAGACGGACCACAGCGAGGGAGTCCCCAAGTGGCGCTTCCCTGGTGGAAGACACTCGTCTAACCAGTACGCTTCCCTGGTTATCTAGCTATCGCCTAACCAGTGCGCTTTCCTGGGTACCTGGCTACCGCCCTCACCAGTGAGCTTCCCTGGTGTAGGACACTCATACCGTGTCTCCGTACTAGAGCGCTCCCGTAGTACAAGTCACTTGCATAACCAGCGTGTCACCCTGGTTATCTAGGTATCCCCCTCTTACTAGTTTATCGCCCTGACCGTAATAACACGTCCTACCCTTCTAACAATATTGTCCGTCGTACTCTAGGCATTATTTTCCTCCGTACAGATTGATCCTTCTTTCAACATTTTAAAAAGAAAACAAAACACTTGTTTTTTATTTTTTTTTACTTTTCCACAAATTATTTATTAAATTTATCAAGATTGAACTCAATCTTGAAAATGACCCAGAAAGTCGAAACGCGTCGATTGTAACTCGATAAATTTAATAAATAATTTGTGGAAAAGTAAAAAACAAGTGTTTTGTTTTCTTTTTTCTTTTTAAAATGTTGAGTGAAAAGTTTTTCCACCAAGTGCCGAGCAATAAATCGGTTAATTGTATAAAAAAATGATCCTTCTTTCTCTCGTAGGAAACTTTCTTATTTCCCCCGAAGGTAGGGCTAACAGAGCCCAGAGTAGTTCATCGATACCGCACCGACCGACCGCATAGTGTAAAGGCCATTCTACATCCAAAAGTTCGGCTTGGTCGTCGGCGTGGTCGTGGGCTTCACAGCTCAATTCAACGCTCATATTTCTACATTGGAAAAGTTCAGCGTGATTTTTGACAGGAAACATATGATTGGAACGTCATTTAAAGTCACTTCATTTTGTGTTTGAAATTCGTTTATTTGTGAAAGTATAGTAATAATATGGAAAATATAGACATAATTCTCAATTTTTACTTTTTTTTACATGAAATACTTGTCAAAACAATTTTCAAGTGAAGGAATTGGTAACATTGATTTGGGTCATTAAGTTGGCTCGCCTGCTTTTTCGGCGTCGGCTTTGAAATTTCTCAAAGCTGGAACTGACGACCACGCCGACGCCCACGACCAAGCTGGGATGTAGAAGAACAATTCATTTAACACGTACTCAAAGCCCACGACCAAGCCGAACTTTTGGATGTAGAATGGCCTTTAAGCAGCTGGACTTATCTAGAACCGTATTCATCGTGGGACAGAGCAGATCAACGACACCACAGGACATAGCAAAGGAGTACGGATCGTCGAAGAACAGGGACCCGTCAAAATGTCAGTCAGTAACCAAGTCTTTGGACTAAAGAGTTCCTGATGTTTAGCTGCTCTTTATAACCGTTATCTCGGAGTCAAAGCTAATTTAGCTGCTCCATTGGAGTTCAAGCCTATCGGCTGCTGCTATGTAATACCACCGAAGTTAAGGCTTTGATAAGCTGCTCCAAGGTAACCCAACTTGGCTGAGGCACGACGCTACCCAGCACGGTTATCACATGGCGACCGTGACGATTTAACCTGAAGTTTTTTTTTTAGCAGACATCATTTCTGGCAGATACTTTAAGAAGACTGTGACGCTTTAAGCTACGAATACCACAATGATAGTGAAAATCCAACCCAATGCTTAATTGTAGACTTCAGGGATCGTAGGAAAGGTGACAGATAAGTTTCATCATATAGCATGGAATATAACTAAAGAAACAGAAGCTGCGAAAGACAGGAAGACTGCGTCATCACGTGACGATTACGTATTGATATTGGATTACAAATCGAAAATTTTTTTTATCCCGAAGAAAAGCATGAATTATTTAACATAAGAAGCAGTAACTTGAAACATCATTACACAGAATATCAGCGCGGATCAGAAATTTAAATAGGACGTAATACGACGCTATAGAAAACAACGCACTCAACGCAGTCCATGAATCAAGTAAAATGGGTGGCACTGAATCAAAGAAACCGTCAATATACAAAAAGTAACAAACTTTTAGGAATTTTAAAATTTTTTTTTATTGGTATATTTTATTGTATTATAAATAATTTAAGGATGAAATTAATCGTTATTCAATAATAAGATAAAAACAAAAAAAATCGGTACTACGGTATTGTAACAGTTTTGCACCACAACATATTCTTTCGTTAACTGAAAGAACCGTTAGGTTCTTCCTGGAACAAAAGAGCAAAAGTAATTGCAATAACAACAATCGTTCATTCTGCATTGGACTTTGTCTGATTAATCATTGAAAGTTCGCGGCGTTACAACAGGAAGGCAATTTGCAGAGACATTAAAAAACAAGTTTTAGATTTATTTATAGAAGGTCAGTCCGTCCGAGAAATAGCAACAAATTGCTAAATTCACGAGGTGGAAGACCAAGAAAGCTAACCGGGAGAGACGAACGTGATATTGGTCGTATGATCACAAGTGGAAGTTCAAAAAGTCCTAGGGAAGGCAGTCCCTGTGCTCGGAAAAAATGTTAGTCCATGAACTGACTGAATCGACGGAAAAATGAATAAAGAGCAATATTTGGAGATTTTGAAGAATAATTTGCTCATAGCAATAGAAAAATGCAATATGGATGCAAAAAAGGTCTTTTTTCAACAGGACACAGATCCCAATCATACGGCAAAAATTCTTCAGGAATGGCTCCGGAGACAAAGTTTGAGCTGTTAGAATGGCCGCCACAAAGCCCGGATATGAACCCCATCGAACACCTATGGAGTTTATTAAAAAGAAGACATGCCAATTATTGCAAGCCTCCAAAAGGGATGAGTGAACTATGGGAACGTGTGCAAGAGAAATAGACCAACATACCACAACAAATCATCTCAAACTTATATCACAGTATGCCTAAAGACTTGAGGCATTAAAAAAATCTAAAGGTCTTTGGACAAATTACTAAAACTAAATTTAAAAAAACCTACTTTGCAGTGGTGCAAAACTGTTACAATACCGTAGTGCTCTTTGTTTTTGTTTTTTATATTATTATTGAATAACGGTTAATTTTATATTTAAATTATTTATAAGACAATAACATTTACTAATAAACGGGATATTTAAAATTTGCTAAGTGTGTTATTTTTTGTAAATTGATGGTTTCGTTCCTTCACAGTAAATATTGAAACAATTTTGCTCTTCAGTGTATCCGACGTGCCAAAATGACTATACATATACAGAAAATATTCTAATTTTTTTTTATGGCAAAATATTGAAAAATGAGTGGGATATGCATAGCAAATTTAGGAGGGTTAAAAAAATTGTTTTGCCGTGATCACTGCTTCTCGTCACAGGATCATCGGATATAAAAAAAACAAAAGGGATCATTAGTTAATGACATAATGCTCCGGATGGACGAACGGATTTGAAAAATTTTGAATTTTCACAAAATGGCGGATGTTGAAAGTCAAAGTTCTTTATTCGACTAAAATTTCACTCGCATTTTCTGCTATAAAAAAAAAATCCTTCGTCCATCCGGAGGACAATTATGTATAGAATAAGTGAGACAAATTGCAAACCGATCGGCAAAGCCCTTCTCAATTTACAGTGATCACCGACTTCGAAAACATGGTTTCGAGAAAAACGCGTTTAAAGTTTTTAGTACGATATATTATAAAGGGTGTTTCAGATCTGACGTGCCAAAATGAGTGGGGTAATATATCTCAACTAGAGAAACAAAAATTTGTATGGCAGGGGGAGGGCAATCTCAACCGTTTGCGAGTTACAGGGTGATTTATAAATTTCAGTTTTTTATGGTATACACATTACTCTTTCATTTTTATCTCTTGATCTACATAACACAGCCACATCAAGCAAACGCTTAAAAACAACTATCCTAATAACCTTTCCAAAAATGTCAACACTACTGATCTAACTTCTACCATTTCACGTACATTCACTTCCAAAAGTGAAAAAAATGGTTTCCTATTACCTTAAGTTCAGCATTTTTCCAAATTTCTTTCGAAATTTATGTAATTAGTGCACCTTTTTTTTATTTATATCGGATTGCCCATCTTCTTACCTTTCCAAAAAGATGCAACTTAGCAAAGTAGACACAGGATTAGAAAAACCGAAACCTTAGAAATCCCTGACTACCTAATTATTTTGTTGCACTTTAGGTAGGAAATTCTTTATATAAACAAAATTTTTAAGATAACTTGTCGAAAATGTTTGTTTTGGGTTAACAGGTAATTAATTTTAATTATTGCTGCAAAAAAAGTTATAAAAATGTTAGTGTAATTTTGTTTTATTGCCGATATTAGCTTGTGTTAGCCAGAATTCACACCCTTGTATTCTGCGTTCTGTTACTCGTACAAATTTTGCTATAAAAAAGGGTCAGTCAGCAAAAATACCTATCATAGTTGAAAAACAAATCACTTTGTACGGGTATTTTTAATCAAAAATTATTAAAAAATTGTAAAATTTACATTTGAGGAATACCTGGATATTATTTACATTTATAATGTAGTAGACAGAAAAGAGAGAGCGGCTGTACTGGAATATCAAAGGAGATTCCCTAACCGGCGAGCAACCCAAATAGGGGTATTTACACGGACTTTCTAAAGTTTAAAAGAAACAGGAAGTGTAACTTCACACGACATGGAGACACGACCCGAAACTTCGGGAACTTCTGCCGACGTCGAGCAGCAAATAATCACCATTGTGAGGCAGGACCCTGAGACGAGCACGAAACGAGTCGCAATTCGATTAGGAGTGTCGATATATAAGGTTTGGAGGGTTATTCATCGAGGGAGATTACGTCCATATCATCATCACCCAGCCCAAGGACTACTGAAAGGTGATTCCGAGAGAAGACTGGAATTTAGCACTTGGCTTCTGAAACGCGACATTGACGGCATAGCGTTTCTGGGCCGAATTCTGTAGACGGATGAATCTCAATTCACCAGGGATGGTATCACGAACTTCAACAACCTCTATACCTGGTCGGAAACTAACCCACACAGGACAGAGGTGACCTCATTCCAGCTGAGATTCAGTGTCTTTGTTTTTGCTGGTATTATCGGCAACCATTTGGTAGGAGCATTAATTTTGCCGCAAGTGCTTAATAGTGAAATTTATGCGGACTTTTTTGACAATACACTACCAGATCTAATCGAGCAGAACTCTATGGATAATCTTAGGGGAATGTTTCACCAACACGATGGAGTACCAGCGCATACTACTAACATTTTGAAGGCAATACTAAGTGAAAAATTTCCTAACCACTGGATTGGACGAGGTAGACCGATTCCTTCCTCGGCTTTTGTTACTTATCAAGATTAATTGTAGTTATTTTTAAATTTAATAAAAACCATCTTAGAATTAATTTGAGTTCAATTTCTTTAATTTGTTGATTTTTATAATATTCTCCGTCAAGATTTCTAAGTATAAATTTCAACATATTTTCCTTACGTGGACATGTTGCACCTTTCTGGAAAGGTAATAAGATGGGCAATCAAATAAAAATAAAAGAGAGGTGTACTAATTTCATGAATTTTGGAGAAAATTTGAAAAAATGCTGAATTTTAGGTAATTGCAAACTATTTTTTTCACTTTTGGAAGTGACTGTATGTGCAATGGTAGGAATTAGATCGTAGTGTTGACATTTTTGGAAAGGTCATTAGGATAAATGTTTTTTAGCGTTTGTTTGATGACGCTATGTTGAGTAGATGAAACTGAAATTTATGAACGGTTGAGATTGCCGTAAAATTTTTTGTTTGTCTAGTTAAGATCTATCACCCTACTCATTTTGGCACGTCAGATCTGAAACACCCAGTATAATATATATATATATATATATATATATATATATATATATATATATATATATATATATATATATATATATATATATATATGTAATTTTTCTGTATTTTACATTATTCACATATAACCCAATTAAAAAAGTATGTTTTATGCAATACGTAATTTGTTTTCAAAAAAAAAATTTAGTTTTTCGTTCGAAATCAAAAAAAAATTTATTTTGTTCAAATTTTTAATGTTATTTCATAAAAAATTAAAAATACAGTAAGCCTTATCTCTCTTTATTTTTATTAAACTTAAAAAT
The DNA here is from genome assembly GCA_964036015.1 of Leptarthrus brevirostris. NCBI lineage: Eukaryota > Metazoa > Arthropoda > Insecta > Diptera > Asilidae > Leptarthrus > Leptarthrus brevirostris. The sequence goes on along the minus strand of OZ038371.1, from coordinate 98,886,353 downwards.
TTATTTTCAAAACTTAAAAGTTTTAAAATTGAGTTTAGAAAAAGTTAGTACTTTGTAGTACCGCCCTTTGCCTTAATAACGTCTCGAACCCTATGTATGTATGCAACTGTGCACAGTGAATATTCGTAGCAGAAGAGTGCTGTTGCACATTAACAACCGTTAAAAGCAATTTGGACATCTTGGAGACTATTTAGCACGAATTGAGCCGGAAAGATATGAAAAAGCAAACCACGTGCTGCATTGTATATATATATATATATATAACGGTGCAGTGCGATTCAAGTAAGTACATCGTGATAATCCCAACAAAAGACAAGGAAGCAAACACTATCGCTCACGCAATAGTTCATATTAACATACGGGCCGGAATCAAATCAGTTTTGGGAACAGAATATAAAAATCAGATTTTCACGGAAATATGTAAAATTTTGAAAATCAAACAACTGTTCGCGACGGCAGCACACCCAGAAACTATAGGAGCGTTAGAAAGAAATCACAAATGTCTTAATGAATATTTAAGATGTTTTGTGAACGATAACAGAGATGATTGGGATACATGGATGAATTACTACACATTCTGCTGCAATACCACACCAATTACTGTGCATGGATACACGCTATTCGAATTAATCTTCGCTAAAAATGTCAGCATCCCATCAGAACTCTTCACTAGTCAACCAGACCCGGTATACAATTATAACTTGTACAGTAAGGAAGTAAAATTCAGACTACAAAAAGCACTAAATAAGGCAAAACAATACTTAGAAGCTTCAAAAAAATCACGAAATGAGACAAGTAAAACCGACTGTAACCCGCTAATATTGAAAATAGGCGACCAAGTATTATTAACAGTCCAAAACAGAAAGAAATTAGATCCTTTATACAGAGGACCATATGAAGGGTCGCGCGCCAGACATGACTAACCCACAAAAATTGCAAATTTGATTTTTTTACTCTATTTAATTTACTTAGAATCTCTTTCTCATATTGTGAAATAGATTTTCCCGAAAAACGTAATAAGAGGTAAAAAACGCAGTAGAATTGTTTGGCTGAATTTGAAACACAAAGAAGCTATCGCGCCAGAAGTGACTAATCAACAGTTGGTACTTCAAGTTTATTGGACGTTTTATAAGTGATAACTTTGATTTTTTGGTTTGTGCAATGGATAGTTTTTCCAATAGTGAATTTTGTGGGAGGAATGTGGAGTATTTAAGAAAACGTGATAGTTCATGTAACGGTAAGTTTATTATTACATGACAAAGGGTATTTTGGGTCATGATATAATACAGTTCCAGACGAAAATTCGTTAATGTCTTCAAAAACGAGGAAGAAAAATTTGAAGGAGCACAAAAAAACAGCAAGAAAACGAAAACTAGAGGCGGAGGAATCCTATACAAACTCAGTTGGTAAAGTTATTAAAGGAAAAGTGTTTACCGATCCCACTTGTGGATGTAATTTAAACTGTGATAGTGTCGTAAGAACGGAGAAAAGAGAAAAAGTATATAACTATTATTATACTTTAAATTGGGAGCTGAATATTACTGAAAAAAATCGACAATACACAAAAAGGGAAAATTCTAGGCGAAATGTTACGAGGAAATATAAGTTACCCTCATATGATGGACGAAATGAAATCATCGTCTGCAAAAAATACTTCAGGGAAACTTTACAAATAAGTGATGGTAAGATAGACCTAGTTTTAAAAAACAAGCAACAGTATGGTGGAGCACTTCCTGATAAGAGAGGGAAACACATACCGCATAATAAGACAAGATCTGAGGATTTTAATTTTGTTTGTGACTTTATAACAAAATCCGTTGGATTCGAATAGAAAAAGAAAATCCACGGATTTTAAAAGTAAAAGAAAACTTTGATGAAAACACATCATTTAATGCTGTGGATTTTTCGAGAAGGAAGAAGGGAAGACCAGTAAAATTTGGAGATATTTCTTTACCCATATTACATGCTGGTGAAAGGAAAATAACGAAGGAGAAATATAAAGATTTGCAAGTATTGTGCCAATATATTCCTCCAATTCATCATAAATTTTTCAAAAACTTAAATAGTGATGAAAATATTCCTGATATTAATCCTTATTCAGATACAGAAGTGGAGGATTACTAAAAATTTACTTTGCTACTTCACGTAAAGAATTGTTGTGTTAAGAGAATGTTATACCCAGAACTCTGCTCTTTTATAATGAATTATTTAATTTAAGTTTAATAAAAAATTTATAAAATTTATTGTATTTATTTTAAAAGTCAAATAACAAAACAACAAATATCAAAATCTCCCAATCAAACTCAACTTACATGTGACTAACCAACAAGATAAACGGATTTGACTTTTTTTTCTTAGGCCAGACATGACTATACACTTTACTTTACCTTTGAAGCAAAACGAAAATTCTTTTTCATCTTTTAGTTTATTTAGAAATTAAACAAACACATTTAAACATACAGCAGTAAATTATATTGAATGAAAATATCAAAGAGATTTTTTAATCCAATTTTTTCCAACCTTTTACGTACTTCTAATTTGACTATTTGTGGGTTAGTCATGTTTGGCGCGCGACCCTTCATGTAAAGTAATTGAAGTTGACACTGTAAATTGTATTATAAAAGATGAGAATAAGAGTAGATCTAAATTACATAAAAATAGATTAATAAAAATCCACGAATAAGAAAATTATAAAATAACCTCTATGCTGGTTAAAAAAAATGTATATGTATTTGGATGTACATATATATAAAAATAAACATAGTTGCAAGGTAAAAATTATAACAATCTGTAAGAGACCTTAAGCAAACTAGCGCTAACGTAATTTTAATCATCTGATATGAGCAATATGGAATGAGAGACTAAGCAAAATAGGTAAAATAAGTTAAGAACAAATAGATAAAATAGTCAAATAAAGTAAATAATTATAATTTAAAATAACAACAACATGCACGTAAGCATAAGCGATAGCAATAACGACATTAATATATAATATAATAAGCAAAGAAATGTATACAGGATGTTTCAGATCTGACGTGCCAAAATGAGTGGAGTGATAGATCTCACCTAGGCAAACAAAAAATTGTATGGCAGGGAGGGGGGCAATCTCAACCGTTTGGGAGTTACAGGGTGATTCATAAATTTCAGTTTTTCATGGTATGCACATGACTCTTTTATTTTTATCTCTTGATCTACCCAACACAGCGACATAAAACAAACGCTTAAAAACTACTATCCCAATGACCTTTCTAAAATTGTCGTACGGTACGCAGTGATACAGATAACACTACCATATTTTAGAGATATGTAACGCATTTATCTAGAAGTAACAATTTTTTTTGGTACGAAATTATAAATTTGCAGGAATATTACACAAAGTAATGATGATGCGAAAAAAAATTTCCACGTGAGCTGACTCAGTTTTATTTTATCGCTTCGCCTCTTGTCTTGAATCGATGGGAGTCGGAAATAAATAAATCAATTCAAAAATCGGCAGAACGAAGGCTAAAAGATCAATCGATTCGCACCTGTCAGTGCAAGGCAATTTTGGCGGTGAAACTTGATAAACATTCCGAAATTTTTAAATCCCTGTTTTCGGATTAAGTAACGTGAAATTTACAATATTATTATCGAAAAACATAAATCGGGCTCTGCCGGTGATTGCAGGCAAAATTTGCTGCCACTTAGAAAGATGTTCCTGGTAAATAGTGACCGTGTTTTCACCTGTAAAAAATGCCATTGTTTTGGGCAATTTGTCTTAATAAAGTGGTTTTGTTAATAGAGTTGTTATGGTCGCCTTTACTGGGTGAAATTTGGATTCGGCTATACGAGCCGAATCCCTTATATTTGATTAGGCCAACGGAGTTATGATTATCTTCTCACCTACATTGGGACATCCTAACCCGACTTTCCAGGCACCCCACAATACTTACCTGCACTTCAGGGCACTAGATCCGGCTCCTATAGCCGAATCCAAGAGCATACACATTTTTCCACCTGCAAAATACCTGAAACAAGAAAACCTGAAAAGGGATAAAAATTTTTTTTACGCGCATTAATATTCGGCATTCGGTAGAGCTTAAAATTTCCTTCTCATAAACCCCCCCAAACGCTAAAATCGGTGTGCGAAGAGCTGAAGAAAATGATTTAATTCAATTAAATCATCTTCATATAATCTCTCAACTCTAGCACATAAATTCCCACAAAAATTGCTAAAAGTTAGATTTCAATAGAAATTGCAACTGTTCGCATAACAGCACACAACCAAGCCCCGCCTATAAACGGGAGAAATAACGAGACAAAATACAAAAATCCTCTGCCGCCCATATAAAAATACACCAAGAAATGAACATCTGGCATCAAGTGGCATGATGAAACCGTTTACGTCACGATGTGCATGGTAAAAGTTCGATGGTAAAACGGGGCCGGTAGAGTGGTGTGAGTGGCTTCTGCCGGGAGTGAAAATCGGTGCGAAGAACGAGTTTGGATTGAAATGTTGAGGGAGTTAGACGTGACCGAGAGTGCGCGGTGAAATTAAATTGGTCTCAAGAGATGAAGATTCGTTATTATTCGATTTTAAAGTGATAGTGTCATAGTAACTGATAGTAGGATAGAGCGTGCAAATAATAAACATTTGGCGGCAGATCAGAACAATCGAGATACATAGTTTTCCGGGTAAAACAAGGAAATCTCGCTTACTAGTGTTGCATCGGAATTTGATATCAAGTGAAAGAAAAGAATTAAGCTCTGAAAAGATATTCTTTATCAAAGGGATTTTTCATGGAGTGCGTTGTTTAAGGTCGGCTTTAAAATTTCAGAGCTACAATTGTGTTTTTTACCCAGCAGACTGATAACTTCATACAATCGAATTTTCTCGCAGGAGGCTAAGGTAACTTGTCTTAATATAGTAATTAGGATTAGAAATCAAAGAAAAAAAAAAGAAAACGAGTTTGGATTGAAATGTTGAGGGAGTTAGACGTGACCGAGAGTGCGCGGTGAAATTAAATTGGTCTCAAGAGATAAAGATTCGTTATTATTCGATTTTAAAGTGATAGTGTCATAGTAACTGGAGGCTAAGGTAACTTGCCTTAATATAGTAATTAGGATTAGAAATCACAGAAAAAAAAAGAAAACGAGTTTCGGATTGAAATTTGGAGGATTGCAGACGGTCTCATTGTGTTGATGAAAAAGAAAAGTATTGGACATTAATCGTGCCGGTTTTATAGCGAAATTCGATTTCTATTTCCGATTGAGAAATTATTTTAATAGGGATTATGTCGTACATTAATTTGATTGGAAGATATTGGAATTGGTGGATTTTTGTACAGATAAAATTAATAGACTAGCACGAATTCATATTTTAGTCATTTTACGAAATTTTATTAAATATCAAAGAAGCCAGAGAAGTGTTAAATTGAACTTTGTGTTGACAGTTGGGGGAGAGAACCGAAATATATCAAAGTGGAATGCAACAATTGTCTTAGATCAAGTGTGCTTGCTAGCTTTACAGTGATTGCCCACGAATATGGAGATGCTTGCCTGGTGTATGCTTGCTAAGATGTATTTCCTGTGGAGCCTCAACTGGGGCGCCGAAATCAGAAAAACTATGAACAAACCTTCAAATGACTACGTGCTGAATTTAATAAAACTTTAAAAACAGATAAGAAGTTTAAGGAAATTTTCTTTATATTATATACAACGAATAGCCGTAGGAATACTTGTGAATAAAGGATAGAATATTAGAATTTTAATAAAACTTTAAAAACAGATAAGAAGTTTAAGGAAATTGTCTTTATATTATATACAACGAATAGCCGTAGGAATACTTATGAATAAAGGATAGAATATTAGAGTTTTAATAAAACTTTAAAAACAGATAAGAAGTTTAAGGAAATTGTCTTTATATTATATACAACGAATAGCCGTAGGAATACATATGAATAAAGGATAGAATATTAGAATTTTAATAAAACTTTAAAAACAGATAAGAAGTTTAAGGAAATTGTCTTTATATTATATACAACGAATAGCCGTAGGAATATATATGAATAAAGGATAGAATATTAGAATTTTAATAAAACTTTAAAAACAGATAAGAAGTTTAAGGAAATTGTCTTTATATTATATACAACGAATAGCCGTAGGAATACATATGAATAAAGGATAGAATATTAGAATTTTAATAAAACTTTAAAAACAGATAAGAAGTTTAAGGAAATTGTCTTTATGTTATATACAACGAATAGCCGTAGGAATATATATGAATAAAGGACAGAATATTAGAATTTTAATAAAACTTTAAAAACAGATAAGAAGTTTAAGGAATAAGTTCAAATCACCTTACAATGATTTAAAATTATATCTCGATGAAATGTAAGAGTAAGGTACGTAAATGCGCATTTTCGGGCCCCTCAAAAATATGTTTTGCCTTATAAATTTTATTTGTTCCTGAGAAACCTCTACTAAAAGTTCCGTTGGTAGGAAAAGTTTCGATGTACTTGCCATAGGGAACCTGTTATTTTGTAAAAGAATAAATCTCCGCCCCGTAATTGTTTCCTGTATCCCTTAATTAAGTATAATAGGACAACAACAGAGCCCCATTGCAACGGGTTCAAAAGGCCCTAGCCTTAGGCTAGACGGTCGTGGGCCCTCCTGCGGAGGGAGTATCTCTGTTTTTATTTTCAAATAAAATTTTTTTTTATATGAGCCGTAACTAAATCTTTTCTCTCTCTCTCTCTCTCTCTTCGTCGTCCTTCCCTAGGGCGGCTACATCTTCGCTACGTCGGTGGGCGGGGTCCTCACTATGGGGTGAGTGGCCCTCTTTCTTTTTCCAGGTCGTCATAGGGCATCTAGAAGACGTTGGCCCCCTAGATGCATAGGGTGGTTGGGGCATGGGCCATGCAAGGGGAGTCAGGACACCAGACTCCCCCAACGATAGCCGGTAAGTCGAGCAACGCCTGCTCGTATCCTCTTCCTCCTGTTCCTTTTTGGTTGTTCCTTTTTTTCTTAGTTCCTTTTGAGTTCAAAATTTTCGTTGAATTTTTTTTTCTTCTTGGTTTTTTTATTTCGCGGGTTTTTTCTTCCTTTTTCTTCTTTCTCTAAATCTTTTTGGTTTTCTCTGTTCATCTCACCCTTTCCTGTCCCTCGGCATGATTTTCTTGCTTTTGTTGCGCGACCGCGGGCGGAGATGGCTTCCCTTTTTGAACCCCCCCCCCCCCCCCCCCCTCTATCGCAAGGCTAGCGATACCAGCATGCCATCCTCCATCTCTGCCTAAGCATCTGCTGACAGATGAATGTCCAGCGGAGGCCGTGATCCTGGCTGACATCAGCTGACTTCAGTTGATGTCATCCAGAGTCATAGCCTGCCTTGGGCAATCATCCAGCAGCAGTATCGGTCCAAGCCCGCAACAGAGTACATGAATAACTCAGTGATTTTCTGCATTTTGGGAATGGAAATAAAGTACGTGCAGATTACTGATTCATTTGAAATGTCATTTGGTAATTGTATTGTGCGAGGTATTTGTTGTTCTGTGATATTGGTTTCAATTCTTATCACAACATTTTTAGTGCTTTCTTTGAGAGTTTTGCTTAAGTTGTTTCGCATTTGGCTGCGCTTTCCTTGGATCTTAATCCAGCATAAGGAAAAGGTCTCAAATTTATTAGGAAAACTAGGAAATTTGCTCGAATATCCGAGAAGCACTACACAGATGAAAGCTGAATGGGGTATATGGGAGGTTAGATAATGTCAGGGGCACAAACAAAATGATATGCCAAGAGAGCCATGGAAGGGTCTATTAATTGAAGGAAACTTAGACGAAGCAATAGAAAGTTTTTTCACCAGAAAATTAAATAGTCTTATAAAGAGCTGGTTTGCTATGCTATCAAAAGACGATGAATTCATGCTAACGTCTAAGCAAGGATTTCGTAAAGCAACACGCCATCATCAAGTCCAAAAGAAAGCCGAAAATAAACCAGCTGCAGGCTACGAAATGAGGTAAATATGCGCATACCTCCAAAAATTAATTTTTTTTATTTTTATTTATTTAAAATTTTAAAATTTTTAGCACCCATATTTCGGAGACACTCCGAAATATGGCGGGTTTCCGGGTAGTATGGCGGTCACCCACGCCATATTGGTGGGGAGATGATGATGAGATCCGGGGAGTTAGTTTTTTTGCGGCAAGAAAAGTGTTCGGTTGAGTTTTCAGAGGATAGTGAAAAAAACGTGAAGAAAAATGTGGAAGTTTTGGATAAGAAAGGAGAAAGGAGAAAAAAAACTGTAAGAAAAAGCGGCAACTAAGGTGATGTAGTATTTGAATTTTTTTGATTCGGCTGGCTAAACAAATTGGATATTAGTCAGAAAAGAGTTAAGTCAAAAAGCGAAATCATCTCGGTGGTGAAGAAGAGCAGTAATTCCAGGTATAATACTGCCACGTTTTTTTTATAAATTTTTGTGAATTTGATAGATTGATAATTAGCACATCACGTAAATAAGTACCTAAAATACGATATTATTAACGCATTTGTCGGGTTCCTTTTTTTAAAGATGTTAAATTCCCGCCGTTGTTGTTTTTTGGCTTTTTTTATTCTTTAAAATTCTATTAATAATTAAGGACTATTACACAGGAAAACAGCATGTCTGTTGCATGAAATTTTTTTCATGAATCTGAATAGTTTTTACACGCTGATTTCATATACGTATGCCGTTTTTACGTAGCAGCTCTAGTTTAGCGGCTATGAAGTGACGGGGGTTTTCACTAATAATGCACACAGTTTAAGGTATAAAAATGTATTAAATATGTTTATTCTGAATGAAATTTTCTTTTATATGACTTTCTCGCGTGAGGTGTGTTAGGATTACTATTTTGAATGCTCCAACAATAATCAGCCATCATATTTTCGTTCCAGTAACCCTGATATCTCTCCTCCATGGTACGAATATCCTGGTGAAAACGCTCCCCTTGCTCCTCGCTTAGGTCACCAAGATTTTCAGGAAAATATTCTAGATGGCTGTGAAGGTAATGAAGCTTAACACTCATGTTGCATCCTAGCCGTTGAAAGTGTATTAGTAACTGTTCAACGTGCTGAATGTAGCCATCAGACTTTCTATTCCTCAAAAAATTTCTCACTACCCAAACAAATTCTGCCCATGCACATTTCTCGATATCTGTCATATGGTTGATGAAATTTTTATCTATCAACTTCCTGATTTGTGGGCCATCGAAAATGCCAGCTTTGATTTTCTCACTACTCAATTTTGGGAATACTTTTTCAATGTATTTGAAACATTGGCCGTTTTTGTCAAGAGCTTTTACGAACTGTTTAATTAACCCCAGTTTTATATGCAAAGGAGGCAATATAATTCGGTCTCTGGAAACTAGCGGATCATTAATCACATTTTGCTTTCCGGGAATCAGTGCGTTTCTAGAAGGCCAGTTTCTTTTTTTCCAGTGGTCGGCTTTTGCTCGGCTGTCCCATAAGCATAGGAAACAGGGATACTTTGTGTAGCCACTTTGTTGCCCCAAGAGGAAATTTACCATTTTCAAATCAACACATAAAACCCAGTTATGTTCATGATACTTTATTTTATCCAGAACTAGGGATATTGTTGGATATTCTTCTTTAACTTTTGTAGAATGAGCAATAAGTAAAGAACCTAGTTTGTTACCATTATGCAAAAGTACACATTTAAGACTTCGTTTTGACGAATCTATGAACAAACGCCATTCACTTGGATCATACTGTTTTAATCCCATAGCAGTCATAAGGCCCGGAATATCAGAACAAAACACAAAATTGTCTTCTTCAGTAAAGAAAGGGAGTAAATACTTTTCCCTGTTACGGTAGTACGATATCTTCGTTTCGTTTGTCAACAAATTTCTTTCTTTTAATCGGGAAGCAAGAATTTCTGATGCAGTCTTAGACAGTCCAAGGTCTCTGATCAAGTCATTTAAATAATCTTGATTTAGTGGTCGGGGATAACCGAAGCAATCAAAATCACTGTCGCTACTACAGTCGTCATTATTGGTTTGTGGGCTGCACTCATCTGGATGTTCTGAAGATGTACATGGCTGCTGTGGTACTGGTGTGTCACTAGTATTCAAGACTGGTCTTATAGCAGATTTTAAGTTGGGATACACCCTCTTCGAACAATTTTTATGGTTTATTCCTATGATTTTCGTAACACAGAAATAACAGTCATCGTGATGATTGGATGGTTCACGCCAGATCATAGGAGCTTTGTACTTAAAAGAGGGTCTTTTTTTGTTTGCCCATAATCTCAAAGACTCAACACAAGTTGTACATACCAAACTAGGTATCCACGGCTTGGCGTTAGTCGGCAAAGGAAACCCAAAGTAGTCAAAGTATGTATTTTTCACGAAGTCCGACACGTTCAAACGGAATTTTTCGAACATATATTTTCCACAAATAACACAAAAACAGTCAGGGCAGTTTAAACACGTCCTTCTTGAGGAAGACATAATAAAATTTATACAGAAACTAGTTTAGTTACACTGCTATTGATAGAAATTATCGACTGCTCAAGTAAATTCACGACGGTACCTGTATCTCACTAACTAGAGCTGCTACAAAAAATCTGAGGGTAGATTCGAAATCAGCGCACCCAAATTAGTAAACAACAGTAGAAAAATTGCATGCAACAAAAAAAAAGGTCGATTTTGTTTTTCTGTGTTATCTTTGCTATATTAGGTCATAGCGAAGAGAAATTTTTTATTTTTGAAAGTCATGCACTACTAAATTTAAGGTTAGGATATATTTAAATTGCTGCTAGAGACGCAGAAAACCAGTATTTGCGTTTCCTAAATTGAATTCTACCGAGTAACTACAATTATTTTAAGTAATTCATTTCTTATTTGGGACAAATTGATATATAATCTAAAATATTTCCTTAGCACTTTTGGATAATTATAAAGCCAAAAGTTGTAAGTACATAGTTATACTGTCTTGTTACATATCAGACAGTTATTTGAATTCAAATATAATAAGACCAATAAAAAGCATTAATTTACCATAAATTTAGACTTAATAAACAAATTTTATTGGCTTAACTTGGTTTACTGCCAATATAATAATTGAAATCATACGCTAGCTTGTTTCCATACGGAGAAACCAGACATATGGATCAGTGGTCAATTAGGCCTTAAATCTTGTATCACATTATTCATGAAATACATCTGCTAAATGAAATCGAGAATTATATCCGTCTAAGGAATGAAGTACTAGAGTGAATCACTCTCTACATTAAAACTTGTCGAATCAGGTCTGTCTGAGCAAAATTTTGAGATTCTTTTATCTTCTTTTATTCATAAGTATTTCTAGACCTAACGATAACAGTTGTAGTTTTGCAATTGTTACAAAAATTAAATGAATTTATATAACTACTCGTGATTCGTATACAGAATTACTAGTGATATTGATAGAATACCTAATATTAGAAACTGGACTATATACATTCCTCAATAAAGCTCAAGTTATTTGTATCTTCTTTCAAGTATTTCTAGATATTCCTTTAACTATTCATTTCGATCTTTAAGAAACATGTACTTGGTACAAACCAGTATATGTTACCTTTTTATACCCAAGTCTTATTAAATTGGTATTTATAACGATAATTTAAATAAGGTGGAATTTACTATTAGTTAATATAGCCCGCTCTCTTGTAGGGCATTGGTGATTCTAGATTTCGCAATTAACCAAAGAATGGATGAAATACCTGTTATTTATTTATATTAAAAGGAGTTTGAATAAATTTTTTGGTTTCGGATTAAGTTGCTATTATTTTCGCACAATACATTATTATATTAAACACTAAATGCCGAACCAAATCCACAATATAATTTTAAATCTAATCTAAAAGGGAAAAAATAGATTTTCATGAATTTTACCTTACAAATAATTTGAATTAATTAAAGTAAGGCACCTTCAAGAAAAGCGAGCAGAATTTATAAGTGCGCTTAACCAAGAAAGGTACAAGGCACTATTTGGGATTGAACACTCTCTGAATTAAGACATCTGCCCTCAAACTCGTGGTTGTACTCTCCTAACTAAATTTAAGTAAAAGTTACTGAAGTCTCATTGGAAGTTCCCTTTAAGATATGCAAATACCTAGTACACATTTTTATATGAAATTTAGTAAGTGTACTTCTCTCTGAAATAATTTTAGATAAATTATTATATCTGAACTGCCAGCGATTCTTACTATATACTCTGTACGAGCAAAGTGTGTTTAAAAGAAAAAAATTAGATCTTTCATGAATTTTAAACTACAATTAATTCGATTTAAAGACACTAGTAACCATTGAATTAAATTAACATAATATTTTTGAGTCGTAAAGTTATTGTGGTTTTACTCTATATTACTTCTGATTTCTTTTTTTGAAATAATAATGTCTCAGAAGAAAAATTCACCCGGAAAAAGTGATTGAATTAACATTAATATTTTTTTTGAATTTGAAGTTGAATGGGTGAGGAAGTTCTATGGTGCTATTGATGAGATTATTTATAGTCAATTCTAGTAGACTTTTGATCATAACCCAAATGTGCTAAACCAAGGTCCGATACTCTTCTCGATCTCTCTCTTTCCAATCGTCTAGTTCCGGACAACTGTCCGAGGGTTTTATTGGGACTATGTCGCAATCAGGGCTGGACATAGTCATTGGATGGGGAGGGCAAGCCCTATAAGCCTCGTGTCATCTGGAGGCTGAGGTTGCTTCTCTCGTTAGTAACATGTCATCGGTTTTTTTTGTATTCCTTTTGGTTTTATCCCCTTAAAATATTGTGCATTCCTTTCTTGAGTCTTCGGTCCGTCTTAGGACAATTAAGAGTGCCCCCATTAAAGTTCGGGTGAGTGTACCGAGGAGTGTGAGGCAAGAACTCACACCGATCCGACGAGCTTAGCACGGCTCGCTAGGCGGGCCCCTCACCTCTTCCGTCATCGACAGAGCCTGCACGGCTATACTTACGCTCACCCTGGTAGTTCCCGTAACCTTCCCAATTCCCCTTGGTTGTGAGCTATTACTAGGTTGTGACAAACAACTTAGTGGTGCTCACAACCCTCAATCCAATCCATGTCAGCATGTAGCCATCTATGGGTTGCCTGTGAACATGGATTTCATCATTTTACCGATAACAGGGTTAAGAGGTTACCAGTTTTAATTATTGCTGCATAAAAGTTATAAAAATGTTAGTCTGATTTTGCTTTATTGCCAATATTAGCTTGTGTTAGCCAAGATTCACACCCTTGTATCCTGGCGTTATATTATTCTAACCTCATGGAAATTTGTTATGGTCGCTATCAATTTAGTACTCGGGTCCATGAGAAAGAAAAAAAAACTTCAGGAAAAATTGAGTTTAGATTAACTCGCCACATAAATATCACAGCGCCATCTTTCGTATTAAAATATCCACAAGGGAACCTAAGAAAATTAAAATACCCCGACTATGGCTCTGCAAAAATTATGGCAAACCAACACATTTCTAAACCCAAAACCTACATGGATTGCAAGAGAGAGAAACTGTGTATTTACACCGGCTCGGTGCATCTCCACTACGTCAACCAAACAAGTACCGCTCGCCAGACTCAGCACACTTAGAATTTGCCAGAAAATTTTTCGATTAAATCAAGTACGAGTGAAACGGTGGTTAAAGTGCAAGCGAGGAGAAATATCATCTCTAATAACAGTGCATAGAGGAAACCGCAAAATGTAAGAATGTGTGTGTAGGAGTCAGCAGCAGTCATCAGCTTTAACTGAATGTGCTTTCTTTTTGGTTCAAGTCGTGTGATAGATTGGTCCAGTGGGAAGAAAAATAAAGAAACAAAAAAAGAAAGAAAATCGAAACGCGGGCATATCTTTTTAAATTATCCGTATTAACAGAGCGGTTCAGTTTTAACGCCAACAGAACGCCAACAAAAGAAAAAAAAATTAATCAGGACACCCGTCCCCAAAATAAAAAGGGAGCACATCCGGGATACCGAGGAGGAAGTCCAGGAGACGGGAGAAACCGTAGGAATTATTGCCGGGCGGAGTCCCATTCATACATTGTATGTTCCTTTGTGGGGTTTCTCAGGTAAGCATCATGACTTTAATGCAAATCAGGTATAAAGAATTCATTGATTTTAGCGCAACAGGGGGAAGGGGGGGCTACACAGAAAAGGAGTTGCAAGAAGAAAAGACTCGGTACACTGGCTCAGGGCCAGGTGGGCCGTGTGTGGTACAAATCCACCGTCCTCAGCACCCGCAGCTCTATAGACCCAAAAATATATATGAGGAAACCAACAGGTGGAATAGTTATTTCAAGGAAAATTACATTGGCATTGCAAGGAATAAAACAGCTAACGGGGTGAGTCCGTTCCAATTAAAATGTATTAAATAAGCGAATCAAGGAGAAGGAATTCGTCCTCTCCACCCCCAATAAAACGCTAAGTGATCGAAACGAAACATAACGTGCAATAACCAAATAGAATCAGGCCTATATGGGAAAAGTTTTTGTAAACGTTCGAGGAGTGTACAAGTTACAAAAGCTAGAAGTTCTTAGTTAACTTAGTTTAACGCATTATATTATTAACACATATTATTCATGCTTATATAAATTTAATTGATTTCATGGCACAAAAACGTGCAATAACTAAATAGAATCAGGCCTATATGAGAAGAGTTTCGTAAACGTTTCGAGGAGTGTACAAGCTTCAAAAGCTAGAAGTTCTTAATTAACTTAGTTTAACGCATTATATTATTTATATATTATTCATGCTTATATAAATTTAATTGAATTAATGGAACAATAACGTGCAATAAACCAAATAGAATCAGGCCTATAGGGGAAAGTTTTTGTAAACGTTTCGAGTGTACAAGCTTCAAAAGCTAGAAGTTCTTAATTAACTTAGTTTAACGCATTATATTATTGACATATTATTCATGCTTATATAAATTTAATTGAATTGATGACACAAAACCGTGCAATAACCAAATAGAATCAGGTCAATATGAGAAAGTTTTTGTAAACGTTTTGAGGAGTGTACAAGATTCAAAAGCTATAAGTTCTTAGTTAACTTAGTTTAACGAATTATATTACTAATATATTATCCATGCTTATATAAGTTTAATTGATTTCATGGCACAATAACGTGCAATAACCAAATAGAATCAGGTCAATATGAGAAAGTTTTTGTAAACGTTTTGAGGAGTGTACAAGCTTCAAAAGCTAGAAGTTCTTAATTAACTTAGTTTAACGCATTATATTATTGACATATTATTCATGCTTACATAAATTTAATTGAATTGATGACACAAAAACGTGCAATAACCAAATAGAATCAGGCCTATATGAGAAGAGTTTTGTAAACGTTTCGAGGAGTGTACAAGTTACAAAAGCTAGAAGTTCTTAGCTAACTTAGTTTAACGCATTCTATTATTGATATATTATCTATGAACATATAAATTTAATTTAATTAATGGCACACTAACGTGCAATAAACCAAATAGAATCAGGTCTATATGAGAAAAGTTGTCGTAAACGTTTCGAGGAGTGTACAAGCTTCAAAAGCTAGAAGTTCTTAATTAACTTAGTTTAACGCATTATATTATTTATATATTATCCATGCTTATATAAATTTAATTGAATTAATGGCACAATAACGTGCAAAAACCAAATTAGAATCAGGTCAATATGAGAAAAGTTTTCGTAAACGTTTCGAGGAGTGTACACGCTTCAAAAGCTATAAGTTCTTAGTTAACTTAGTTTAACGAATTATATTACTAATATATTATCCATGCGTATATAAGTTTAATTGATTTCATGGCACAAAAACGTGCAATAACTAAATAGAATCAGGCCTATATGAGAAGAGTTTCGTAAACGTTTCGAGGAGTGTACAAGTTACAAAAGCTAAAAGTTCTTAGCTAACTGAGTTTAACGCATTCTATTATTGATATATTATCTATGAACATATAAATTTAATTGAATTAATGGCACAAAAACGTGCAATAACTAAATTAGAATCAGGCCTATAGGGGAAAGTTGTCGTAAACGTTTCGAGGAGTGTACAAGCTTCAAAAGCTAGAAGTTCTTAATTAACTTAGTTTAACGCATTATATTATTGACATATTATTCATGCTTATATAAATTTAATTGAATTGATGACACAAAAACGTGCAAAAACCAAATTAGAATCAGGCCTATAGGGGAAAGTTTTTGTAAACGTTTCGAGGAGTGTACAAGCTTCAAAAGCTAGAAGTTCTTAATTAACTTAGTTTAACGCATTATATTATTGACATATTATTCATGCTTATATAAATTTAATTGAATTGATGACACAAAAACGTGCAATAACCAAATAGAATCAGGTCAATATGAGAAAGTTTTTGTAAACGTTTTGAGGAGTGTACAAGATTCAAAAGCTATAAGTTCTTAGTTAACTTAGTTTAACGAATTATATTACTAATATATTATCCATGCGTATATAAGTATAATTGATTTCATGGCACAAAAACGTGCAAAACCAAATATAATCAGGTCTACATGGGAGAAGTTTTCGTAAACGTTTCGAGGAGTGTACAAGCTTCAAAAGCTAGAAGTTCTTAATTAACTTAGTTTAACGCATTATATTATTGACATATTATTCATGCTTATATAAATTTAATTGAATTAATGGCACAAAAACGTGCAATAACTAAATAGAATCAGGCCTATATGAGAAGAGTTTCGTAAACGTTTCGAGGAGTGTACAAGTTACAAAAGCTAGAAGTTCTTAGCTAACTTAGTTTAACGCATTGTATTAATGATATATTATCTATGAATATATATGATGAGGAGTTTAGTATGTTAGAGAATTTGGATCCTATTGCAGTTAATTAAGTTGATAATAGCTTTTTGTTGTTTTGGCATCTAGTCGAAATCGGCCCCCTAGATGCAAGGGTGGTTGGGGCATGGGCCAGGTAAGGGGAGTCAGGACACCAGACTCCCCCAACGACATCCGGTAAGTCGAGCAACACCTGCTCGTATCCTCTTCCTCCTGTCATGTTCCTTCTTGGTTTTTTTTGTTAAAATTCTCTTTGGTCCTTTTTTTTTTTAGTTTTCGTACTTTCGCAGTTTTTCTCTTTTTCTTTATTAAATTTTTTTTGCTCTCATCAAATTTTTTTTTGGTTTTTGTTCGTCACACCTATCCTATATCCCTCGGCATGATTCATGTGCTTTTGTTGCGCGACCGCGGGCGGAGATGGCATCCCCTTTTGAACCCCCCCCCCCCCCCCCCCCCCTCTCTATCGCAATGCTAGCGATACCAGCATGCCATCCTCCATCTCTGCCCAAGCATCTGCTGACAGGTGAATGTCCAGCGGAGGCCGTGATCCTGGCTGACATCAGCTGACTTTCAGTTGATGTCTTTCAGAGTCATAGCCTGCCATGGGCAATCATCCAGCAGCAGTGTCGGTCCCAGCTCGCAACAAGAGATGGCGCCCAACGGGTAGTCATCATTCACTCGATATACAGCTTCTTCTGAAACTGCAGCAGTTAGCTTGTAGCTGACTGTTGACCGGAAGAACGCGCTGGCCTTAAGGGTTCCGAGTAAGTGCAGGCTTGAAGCTCGCGGATAAGTAGCTAGAGCTCTGAACTTGGAACCTGAGCCCACGCGAACTAGTCTTCGAGGTGGTCAGGTCCTCTGGAACAGCGGCTTAAGGCTGTTACGTAGCCTACTGTCTGCCCGAGGACCTAACCATCTCAACCCCGTCGGCAGAGACTCTCCAGGAATCGCGATAGCCAGCTGTCTGTCTTGGAGAGGCTCTGTCCGACATCCTTAGGGTTTCCTTCCCTTCCCTTTCCCTTCCTTTTTTTTAAAAACCCTTTTCTTTCCAAAAATTTTCTTCTCGTTTTTTTTTAAAGTCGTTTTTTTTCTCTTTGTCTCATTTTTAAATTTTATCCTTCCCTACCTATCTTCCTTTTCCCTCAGGAGGCACGACTGCATCGCCTGATGTCTGGAATGCACCACGTCTCCGAAGAAGGTCGGTGGCCGGCTGTTACTAGCCAACCAGTCGACTCGGAGACCTGGTGTCTTCCATTCAAACGGTAATAACAGGTGTTCTCATCCCTGTTCCCCGGCAGGCGTTGTAGACTTGCTGAGGAGGGAGGACCACTCAGTGGGGTGGCCGTCCTACGAACAGCGAGGGAGGATCGTCGTTGAGAGAGAGAAAGAGAGATTAATACGGATTCATCGTAACTTGATTTTTTCAAATAATTTTTACTGGTGATTTTTCTTTGGCTCACAAAATTTTTTTTACTTTAGCTCAAATTTTAAACTTTGGCTCAGATTTTCTTGTCTATTTTTGGATTTGTGATTTTTTTAACTTTGGCTAAATTAAAATTTTTGCATATATTTTGGACTTTCTTATCGTTGAATCAATTTTTTTCATATAGTTTCAGATTTGGGATTGGTTCTTTTTAAATTTTGCTCAAAATTTTTTTTCTCTTTGGCTCAAATTTTCTACATCGGATTAAATTCTCTTATATAATTTTGGAATTGCGATCTTTTAACTTTGGCTAGATTATTTTCTCTGTATTTTTTTGGACTTGGGATTTTTTCTAACTTTTGCTCAAAAATATGTTCACGTATATTTGATTTGTGATTTTCCTTTTGCTCAAAATTTTTAACATTGGCTCGAAGAGTTTTCTCAGATAGTTCTGAACATGTGATTTTTTTCTTGGTTTAGGCTCAATTTTTTTATTATTCCTTTTTGGACTTGAATTTTCTTCGAAATTTTGGCTCGATTTTTCTGTTGTTTCAGGTTTTGTCGTGACTTTTTATTTTTGGGATCGCTTACTTTGTCTCAGATTTTGGAACGAAATTTTTCAAAACTTCGGCCTGTTTTTGTTGATCATAATTTTGACTTGAGAATTTTTTTTAAATTTGGGCGTGACATTTTGTTATCATTTATTGTGGACTTGAAATTGTTCAAAACTTCGGCTCGATTGTTGTACCAGGTCGTTGGACGGAATTTTTTTTTTGAAACTTCGTCGTAATTTGAGATAGCAGGGAACCTCAAGGACAACTGCAGGTTAAGATAACACTGGTCCCCTACCTAGTGGCAAAATGTGGGTAGCTCGTTCCCCGCCTGGAGCTTCGACGTTGACATCAGAAGGAGGATGTTGAACCGACGACAGAGGCCCAACGAGCTCTTTGCATCCTATTGCCAGGACATGGTGCATTTGCGAAACCAGCTGCGTGCTCCCATGACGGAGATGGAATTCGTCGAAAACGTGCGCACCAACTTACTACCCTCCATACAGGAACAAATTTGTTTGCACCATACAACATCAGTGGCGCAGCTTCGGGCTCTAGTTATGGAAGTGCAGACCACCAGAGCACGCATTCGTTCATCTTTACCATCCATGTACAACCGGTCGAGAGTTGAGGAATATTACCTGCCCGAAAATCCGATGAGGCACGACGAGGATATGGTTGACCGCACGTCAGAAAATGGACGACAGGTAGCTGCCATCGAACCGGCCCAACGGCCGACGCCAATCTGCTGGAACTGTGACCAGCCTGGACACTACTATACAGACTGCAATAGAGAACCACAGGGTTTCTTTTGTTATGGATGCGGACGGAAGGGAGTTGTTAAACCTAGGTGCCCTGTCTGCGTGCAGAAAAACAACAGGAATAACAACTATTAAACCAGACATAACTCTCGTACACTCAACACCGGATATAACACCTTCATCGGACTTATTGCCACTGCCTACCATTCCTACAGAAGACAACGAGAGCAGGTCAAGGGTATGCCCGCCTAACTTAATGGACCAGTTAATAGACGCATCGGATAACAGCACTACTTCTGAGATGCAAATACCATTGGTGCCTATACGTTCTACACCACCCAATGCACCATCAGGCGAGACCAAGGCAGGGCCAATACAGTTACTGCAGCGACACACAACCGTCCCGATTGAAGAACGGACTACACCAACTGCTCGACCTCTGAAAACTTACCACCAACGGCTCAGAGAGTATCAGGAAGCCAGACAGAGAATATTTGCTGAAATTGATCCTGTAAACGACACCGCCCTCCCAAGGAAACCCAAGCGCTCAACCTTACGGCTGAGAGCCTTTTAGACAAAGGTCCGAGAGAACAGGAAGATGTTAGCCTCAGCATTCGTGACTGCGCCTCACGACATCCGGCCTTATGCCGAGGTGTTATTGCTGGGTCAGACTCTTTCTGGTCTCCTGGACAGTGGAGCCAGCGTCAGCGTTCTGAGTAAGGATGCAGTGGAAAGATTGGCTAAAGCTCAAGTTTCGTGGAGCAAGTATCGGACGAAGCTCATGGTAGCCAACGGAGAGACACCCGAGGTACTGGGCCACGCGGACGTGCAGGTCACTTTTCGGGGTGATACCAAGGCTGTACGTCTGTACATAGTGCCCAGCCTGACTCAAGAATTATATCTCGGGGTGGATTTTTGGAGGCTCTTCAACTTGGCACCGGATATTATTGGCAACGTTTCAGCAGCAACTATATGGCCCCGACCAGCAACGATAGCAAGCATGTCTCAACCCCTGGACCCAAACCAATATCCATTATCTACAACGGACCAACGTCGCTTACAACAGGTAAAGCAACTCTTCCCGTCGTATTCAACGCTAGGTCTCGGGAAGACAGAGTTAGTCCAACACCTGATAGACGTAGGAGACGCTGCTCCCATCAAGCAGCGTTTTTATCCGGTCTCACCAGCCGTGCAACAGCTGATGGACGCCGAACTTCACCGAATGAAACAACTGGGCGTGATAGAGGAAAGCCAGAGCCCGTGGAGTTCGCCCGTGGTCCTAGTGCGGAAGCCAGGCAAGGTCAGGCTGTACTTTGATGCGAGGAAGGTCAATGCGGTGACCAAGAAGGATGCCTATCCACTACCGCATATAGATGGCATCCTTAGTAGACTTCCTCCAGCAAGGTACATTACCAGCCTTGACCTCAAAGATGCTTTCTGGCAGATCCCACTGGACCAACAATCGCGCGAAAAAACAGCTTTCACAGTCCCCGGCCACCCCCTCTATCACTATACGGTGATGCCATTTGGGCTGTGCAACGCGCCCCAGACAATGTGCCGGCTGATGGACAAGGTCATCCCCTACGATCTTCGAGACCAGGTGTTGGTGTATCTCGATGATCTGTTGGTGCTGACGGAGGACTTCGACTCCCACCTATCGCTCCTCGCTAAGGTGGCGGAATGTTTGAGGAAGGCTGGACTTACGATAAACGTGGAGAAGAGTAAGTTCTACTTAAAGGAAGCGCGGTACTTAGGGTACATAATCGGTAATGGAGGGATAAAGACGGACCCCGAAAAGGTCGCAGCCATAGTCGAATACCCTCCCCCTAAGACCGGTCGTCAAGTGCGCCGATTTTTGGGCATGGCAGGTTGGTAGAGGAAGTTCATTCCGAACTACGCCGACCTGTCAGCATCCATTACGGATATGCTGAAGTCCAGCAAATTTGTCTGGACCAGCGAAGCCCAATCCGCATTTGAGCAGCTCAAAAAGCAGCTAACTTCTTCCCCAGTGTTGGTAAGTCCTGACTTCACCAAGCCCTTCGTGATCCAGTGCGATGCGAGTAAACAGGGTGTGGGTGGAGTCTTGATCCAGTTGGACGACGAAGGAAACGAAAGACCGCTTGCATATGTGTCCAAGAAATTGAATTCGGCCCAACGCAATTATACCATTACGGAACTGGAATGTTTGGCAGCGATGATCAGCATTGAAAAATTCAGGGCATACGTTGAACTCATGCCATTTAAGGTGGTGACGGACCATGCGAGCCTGCAATGGCTGATGTCCCAAAAGGACCTCAATGGACGCCTGGCCCGGTGGAGTCTAAAGCTTCAGGGCTTCGACTTCACCATAGAACACCGTAAGGGCAGCCTGAACGTGGTACCGGACGCGTTATCCCGCGTACACTGTGAAGAAATAGCAGCCGTTGATCCACCAACAGTACGCGAACAAGGCCCGCAGGTTGACCTAGATGCACCAGACTTCGACTCTCAAGAATATCAGGACCTTCGGGACCGAGTCGAGAAGCATAAGTCATCCCTGCCGGACTTAACTTTGTGCGACGGCTATGTGTATATTCGGACGCAGCCCAGAACTGGTGATCCAGTTCAGGAGGAAGAAGCCTGTGGCATGATCCGCCACAATCTTCACATGGAGGAATAGGTAAGACGTTAGAGCGAATACGACGACACCTGTATTGGCCCAAGATGACCGCTGATGTACGAGCCTATGTGTAAGCCTTCGACACCTGCAAGGAGACGAAAGCCCCAAATTCCATTTTACGACCACCAATGGGAGCTCAAGCGAAGACCGAAAGACTATGGCAACGAGTGTACCTGGACCTACTAGGGCCATATCCCCGCACGAAACAAGGCCATGTGTGTATCCTGATAGCACTGGACCATTTTTCCAAGTATCCCTTGCTAAAACCATTGAAAAGAGCGAGTACCTCATTAATTTGCGAACATATTGAAGAAGAAATCTTTCACAAATTCGGCGTTCCAGAAACAGTCGTCACGGATAACGGTAGTCAGTTCCGCTCAGGGCAATTCGGGAAGCTACTGGAAAGATATGGCATCCACCATTTGCGGACTGCCCCATATTCGCCCCAAGCCAACGCGTCGGAGCGTGTCAACAGATCCGTATTGTCAGGCATTCGAGCATACATCCAGAATAGCCATGACCGTTGGGATGAAAAACTTAGCAGCATAGCTAGCTCCTTGCGGAGCTCTGTACACCAGGCATTAGGTTGTTCTCCATACAAGGCACTGTTTGGACTACAAATGGTGGAACATGCTTCAACTTATGCTCTCCTACGCCGCTTACAATGCGTTGGGGAACCTATAGAAGTCGACTCCGCAGACAAGCTTCAACTCCTGCACACCCAGATTCGTCAAAACTTAGATAAGGCCTTCGAGCGTGGAGCCAGGTCGTACAACTTAAGAGCAAAGGCAGTGGAGTTTAAAATCGGACAAGAAGTCTTCCGAAGGAACTTCCAACCAAGTAACTTCGAGAAACAAACCAACGCCAAGCTCTGTAAAAAGTTTATTAAGTGTCGAGTGAGATCGCGAAAGGGAAATTCTCTGTATGAGCTGGAGGACTTAAAGAGTCAACTCATCGGAGTATACCACGCGAAGGATATTCGGCCCTGAAGCGCTGCAACATGACATGGGAGAGATTCGTGAGGATAGCCATACTGGAATGTGTGTGTCCTCTCTTAGTGATGATAAACGTCCACGAGTACTGAGTCTTAGGACAATGGTGCAGGCGGGACGTAAACTGAAGGAGGAAGGTACATACACATACCAAGGTCCAGTCTGCACGGCAGGAATTCCGAGCTTTGACCTGATCGTGGGGGGAGGCGTCCGGCTACTCGTGGAGGGATTATCGGGGCTCACGCGTCTCTCATTAGGACGACGTGCTGTCCCGATGAGACCACTACTGAGGTTAGGCTATGATCTCACCGGCTGCTCTCTCTTAAGGAGTATGTCCGGGGGAATCTTAGTCCTGACGAGCGGGACGAAGAACCAGCCACATTATCCTGACCGGCCGTCAACGGTGATCCAGTAGTACACCATCGACCATTTCCATACCTATCTCGTCAGTCCGCACCGAGCCCTCAGCAAAATTTTTACCGGCGTAAAGCTTTTGTTTACGTCTCTTCTCAATGCATGGTTCATGCCTCTCAAGTCTCCCTTACGTAACGTTTTTTCTCAAAAATCACAGCCACTGGTTACTCCGCGGCCCTCGTAGGGTATCCTGCGATTCGAATTGTGGAATGTGAGAACCCCAGAGTTGAGATTTTAACGGCGGCCTAGTTCACGTAGTGGAACAGTAGATGTCCTCCCGACACAATCTTCCACTCCTAACCTCTCCTTAAGAGACCTTCTGGTTAGGCTTGGCCCAGGGGCCCCTCAACACTACTTTTGTATCTTTTTTTCCCAGGCCTTAGTGCTTTTCCGTCTTAACGACTGGTGAACTATTTCGTGAGACCGCTCACAATCATCCAAGAGATGTCGTCTTTAACGGACTCTGCCTCGCCGACCCCGCCTTCTTTCCGCTTCACCATCGGGCAAGCTTACTCGTAAAGACCGGCTAGCTCAGATAAAGCATGAGACTGCGGATGGGTCGTGCCACACATTGGGCGCCCGGCAAACCTACGAGAGGGTACCTAGAGCCACCTACCTCTCTCTCATTAGGAACACGCAAGGGGCTCAGGCTCACTCTCGCTAGCTGAGCAGGGTAATCAAGTGTGAGTCCATGAGAAAGAAAAAAAACTTCAGGAAAAATTGAGTTTAGATTAACTCGCCACATAAATATCACAGCGCCATCTTTCGTATTAAAATATCCACAAGGGAACCTAAGAAAATTAAAATACCCCGACTATGGCTCTGCAAAAATTATGGCAAACCAACACATTTCTAAACCCAAAACCTACATGGATTGCAAGAGAGAGAAACTGTGTATTTACACCGGCTCGGTGCATCTCCACTACGTCAACCAAACAAGTACCGCTCGCCAGACTCAGCACACTTAGAATTTGCCAGAAGATTTTTCGATTGAATCAAGTACGAGTGAAACGGTGGTTAAAGTGCAATCGAGGAGAAAAATCATCTCTAATAACAGTGCATAGAGGAAACCGCAAAATGTAAGAATGTGTGTGTAGGAGTCAGCAGCAGTCATCAGCTTTAAGTGAATGTGCTTTCTTTTTGGTTCAAGTTGTGTGATAGATTGGTCCAGTGGGAAGAAAAATAAAGAAACAAAAAAGAAAGAAAATCGAAACGCGGGCATATTTTTTTAAATTATCCGTATTAACAGAGCGGTTCAGTTTTAACGCCAACAGAACGCCAACAAAAGAAAAAAAAAAATTAATCAGGACACCCGTCCACAAAATAAAAAGGGAGCACATCCGGGATACCGAGGAGGAAGTCCAGGAGACGGGAGAAACCGTAGGAATTATTGCCGAGCGGAGTCCCATTCATACATTGTATGTTCCTTTGTGGGGTTTCGATCACTCAGGTAAGCATCATGACTTTAATGCAAATCAGGTATAAAGAATTCATTGATTTTAGCGCAACAGGGGGAAGGGGGGCTTCACAGAAAAGGAGTTGCAAGAAGAAAAGACTCCGTACACTGGCTCAGGGCCAGGTGGGCCGTGTGTGGTACAAATCCACCGTCCTCAGCACCCGCAGCTCTATAGACCCAAAAATATATATGAGGAAACCAACAGGTGGAATAGTTATTTCAAGGAAAATTACATTGGCATTGCAAGGAATAAAAAAGCTAACGGGGTGGGTCCGTTCCAATTAAAATGTATTAAATAAGCGAATCAAGGAGAAGGAATTCGTCCTCTCCACCCCCAATAAAACGCTGAGTGATCGAAACGAAACATAACGTGCAATAACCAAATAGAATCAGATCAACATGGGAAAAGTGCTTGTAAACGTTCGAGGATTGTACAAGCTTCAAAAGCTAGAAGTTCTTAGTGAACTTAGTTTAACGCATTACATTATTAATATATTATTCAGGCTTATATAAATTTAATTGAATTCATGGAACAATAACGTGCAATAAACCAAATAAAATCAGGCCTATATGAGAAAAGTTTCGTAAACGTTTCAATGAGTGTACAAGCTTCAAAAGCTAGAAGTTCTTAGCTAACTTAGTTTAACGCATTATATTATTGACATATTATTCATGCTTATATAAATTTAATTGAATCCATGAAAAATAACGTGCAATAACCAAATAGAATCAGATCAACATGAGAAAAGTGTTTGTAAACGTTTCGAGGAGTGTACAAGCTTCAAAAGCTAGAAGTTCTTAATTAACTTAGTTTAACGAATTATATTATTAATATTTTATTCATGCTTATACAAATTTAATTGAATTCATGGAACAATAACGTGCAATAAACCAAATAGAATCAGGCCTATATGGGAAAAGTTTTCGTAAACGTTTCGAGGAGTGTACAAGTTACAAAAGCTAGAAATTCTTAGTTAACTTAGTTTAACGCATTCTATTATTGATATATTATCTATGAACATATAAATTTAATTGAATTAATGGCACACTAACGTGCAAGAACTAAATAGAATCAGGTCTATTTGAGAAAAGTTTTCCTAAATTTTTCGATGAGTGCACAAGTTACAAAAGCTAGAAGTTCTTAGTTAACTTAGTTTAACGCATTCTATTATTGATATATTATCTATGAACATATAAATTTAATTGAATTAATGGCACACTAACGTGCAAATAACTAAATAGAATCAGGTCTATATGAGAAAAGTTGTCGTAAACGTTTCGAGGAGTGTACAAGTTACAAAAGCTAGAAGTTCTTAGTTAACTTAGTTTAACGCATTACATTATTAATATATTACCCAGGCTTATATAAATTTAATTGAATTGATGGCACACTAACGTGCAATAAACCAAATAGAATCAGGCCTATATGAGAAAAGTTGTCGTAAACGTTTCGAGGAGTGTACAAGTTACAAAAGGTAGAAGTTCTTAGTTAACTTAGTTTAACGCATTCTATTATTGATATATTATCTATGAACATATAAACTTAATTGAATTCATGGAACAATAACGTGCAATAAACCAAATAGAATCAGGCCTATATGGGAAAAGTTTTCGTAAACGTTTCGAGGAGTGTACACGCTTCAAAAGCTATAAGTTCTTAGTTAACTTAGTTTAACGAATTATATTACTAATATATTATCCATGCGTATATAAGTTTAATTGATTTCATGGCACAAAAACGTGCAATAACTAAATAGAATCAGGCCTATATGAGAAGAGTTTCGTAAACGTTTCGAGGAGTGTACAAGTTACAAAAGCTAAAAGTTCTTAGCTAACTTAGTTTAACGCATTATATTATTGACATATTATTCATGCTTATATAAATTTAATTGAATTGATGACACAAAACCGTGCAATAACCAAATAGAATCAGGTCAATATGAGAAAGTTTTTGTAAACGTTTTGAGGAGTGTACAAGATTCAAAAGCTATAAGTTCTTAGTTAACTTAGTTTAACGAATTATATTACTAATATATTATCCATGCTTATATAAGTTTAATTGATTTCATGGCACAATAACGTGCAATAACCAAATAGAATCAGGTCAATATGAGAAAGTTTTTGTAAACGTTTTGAGGAGTGTACAAGCTTCAAAAGCTAGAAGTTCTTAATTAACTTAGTTTAACGCATTATATTATTGACATATTATTCATGCTTATATAAATTTAATTGAATTGATGGCACAATAACGTGCAAAAACCAAATTAGAATCAGGTCTATATGAGAAGAGTTTCGTAAACGTTTCAATGAGTGTACAAGTTATAAAAGCTAGAAGTTCTTAGCTAACTTAGTTTAACGCATTCTATTATTGATAGATTATATATTAACATATAAATTTCATTGAATTAATGGCACAAAAACGAGCAATAACCAAATAGAATCAGGCCTATATGGGAAAAGCTGTCGTAAACGTTTCGAGGAGTGTACAAGTTACAAAAGCTAGAAGTTCTTAGTTAACTTAGTTTAACGCATTCTATTATTGATATATTATCTATGAACATATAAATTTAATTTAATTAATGGCACAAAAACGTGCAATAACTAAATAGAATCAGGCCTATAGGGGAAAGTTTTTGTAAACGTTTCGAGGAGTGTACAAGCTTCAAAAGCTAGAAGTTCTTAATTAACTTAGTTTAACGCATTATATTATTGACATATTATTCATGCTTATATAAATTTAATTGAATTGATGACACAAAAACGTGCAATAACCAAATAGAATCAGGCCTATATGAGAAGAGTTTCGTAAACGTTTCGAGGAGTGTACAAGTTACAAAAGCTAGAAGTTCTTAGCTAACTTAGTTTAACGCATTCTATTATTGATATATTATCTATGAACATATAAATTTAATTTAATTAATGGCACACTAACGTGCAATAAACCAAATAGAATCAGGTCTATATGAGAAAAGTTGTCGTAAACGTTTCGAGGAGTGTACAAGCTTCAAAAGCTAGAAGTTCTTAATTAACTTAGTTTAACGCATTATATTATTTATATATTATCCATGCTTATATAAATTTAATTGAATTAATGGCACAATAACGTGCAAAAACCAAATTAGAATCAGGTCAATATGAGAAAAGTTTTCGTAAACGTTTCGAGGAGTGTACACGCTTCAATAGCTATAAGTTCTTAGTTAACTTAGTTTAACGAATTATATTACTAATATATTATCCATGCGTATATAAGTTTAATTGATTTCATGGCACAAAAACGTGCAATAACTAAATAGAATCAGGCCTATATGAGAAGAGTTTCGTAAACGTTTCGAGGAGTGTACAAGTTACAAAAGCTAAAAGTTCTTAGCTAACTTAGTTTAACGCATTCTATTATTGATATATTATCTATGAACATATAAATTTAATTGAATTAATGGCACAAAAACGTGCAATAACTAAATTAGAATCAGGCCTATAGGGGAAAGTTGTCGTAAACGTTTCGAGGAGTGTACAAGCTTCAAAAGCTAGAAGTTCTTAATTAACTTAGTTTAACGTATTATATTATTGACATATTATTCATGCTTATATAAATTTAATTGAATTGATGACACAAAAACGTGCAAAAACCAAATTAGAATCAGGCCTATAGGGGAAAGTTTTCGTAAACGTTTCGAGGAGTGTACACGCTTCAAAAGCTATAAGTTCTTAGTTAACTTAGTCTAACGAATTATATTACTAATATATTATCCATGCGTATATAAGTTTAATTGATTTCATGGCACAAAAACGTGCAATAACTAAATTGAATCAGGCCTATAGGGGAAAGTTTTTGTAAACGTTTCGAGGAGTGTACAAGCTTCAAAAGCTAGAAGTTCTTAATTAACTTAGTTTAACGCATTATATTATTGACATATTATTCATGCTTACATAAATTTAATTGAATTGATGACACAAAAACGTGCAATAACCAAATAGAATCAGGCCTATATGAGAAGAGTTTTGTAAACGTTTCGAGGAGTGTACAAGTTACAAAAGCTAGAAGTTCTTAGCTAACTTAGTTTAACGCATTCTATTATTGATATATTATCTATGAACATATAAATTTAATTTAATTAATGGCACAAAAACGTGCAATAACCAAATAGAATCAGGCCTATATGAGAAGAGTTTCGTAAACGTTTCGAGGAGTGTACAAGTTACAAAAGCTAGAAGTTCTTAGTTAACTTAGTTTAACGCATTGTATTAATGATATATTATCTATGAATATATATGATGAGGAGTTTAGTATGTTAGAGAATTTGGATCCTATTGCAGTTAATTAAGTTGATAATAGCTTTTGTTCAAAGTACTAGCAGAAAGGACTTGATGAATCTTAGGTTGTTTTAATAGTTGGGATAAGGCAAATCTGTAATTAATGATAATATTTTTAATAAATTTGAAATATTATATGGGCAGACACTAAAAAAATCTCATTTCTTCTCTCTTCTCTCTCTCCTCGTCGTCCTTTTCTAGGGCGGCTACATCAGCGCTACGTCGGTGGGCAGGGTCCTCACGATGAGGTGAGTGGCCCTCTCTTTCTTTTCAGGTCATCATCGAAGGGCATCTAGTCGAAATCGGCCCCCTAGATGCAAGGGTGGTTGGGGCATGGGCCAGGTAAGGGGAGTCAGGACACCAGACTCCCCCAACGACATCCGGTAAGTCGAGCAACACCTGCTCGTATCCTCTTCCTCCTGTCATGTTCCTTCTTGGTTTTTTTTGTTAAAATTCTCTTTGGTCCTTTTTTTTTTTAGTTTTCGTACTTTCGCAGTTTTTCTCTTTTTCTTTATTAAATTTTTTTTGCTCTCATCAAATTTTTTTTTGGTTTTTGTTCGTCACACCTATCCTATATCCCTCGGCATGATTCATGTGCTTTTGTTGCGCGACCGCGGGCGGAGATGGCATCCCCTTTTGAACCCCCCCCCCTCTATCGCAATGCTAGCGATACCAGCATGCCATCCTCCATCTCTGCCCAAGCATCTGCTGACAGGTGAATGTCCAGCGGAGGCCGTGATCCTGGCTGACATCAGCTGACTTTCAGTTGATGTCTTTCAGAGTCATAGCCTGCCTTGGGCAATCATCCAGCAGCAGTGTCGGTCCCAGCTCGCAACAAATTTTGCTATAAAAAAGGGTCAGTCAGCAAGAATACATGACATAGTTGAAAAATAATTCAACAAGTATTGGTGTTTTTAAGCAAAAATTATTAAAAAATGGCAGAATTTACTTTTGAGGAATACGCGGATATTATTTACATTTATGGTGTAGTAGACAGAAACGAGAAAGCGGCTGTACTGGAATATCAAAGGAGATTACCTAATCGGCCAGCTCCCCAAAGAGGGGTATTTAGAGGGGAATTTGTACACATACAGAAAAAAAATAAAATAGTTTTTAAAAAGAAAGTTGAACCGACTTCACAAAAAGTGCTAAAAAGCATAAAATAATTTTTAATTTTACATCTATTACGACATTTTGAAGTCGGTGCAAATCAAACAAACCAAACAACTACAACAAAAATATTTAATCGTCATTTCTTATGATCCCGTAAGCTGAAACGTTCAGGTAGTATTATGTATTATTTTCAATTGTGGTACTGTAGTTGTTTTATTTATTTAATTTGCACCGACTTTAAAATGTCGTAATAGATATAAAATTAAAAATTATTTTATGCTTTTTAGCACTTTTTGTGAAGTCGATTCAACTTTTTTTTAAAAAACTATTTTATTTTTCACTTTTTAGTGTCTTCCACTCTATGCAAGGAAGAAATAACCATCCAAATCGGTCCACGCGTTAAAAGTTAGTTTTAACCCCCTACCCCACCACCATTCCACTAAACTTTTTTTCTCATGGTATTAATCAAGGAACATACTCTACCGAACAGAAAAGGAATCATTGAAATCGGTCCACGCGTTACGAAGTTACTACCCCTCCCCCTCCCCCACTTCCATAGGACCAAATTATTCTCCTATTAGCAATGGGGGATCACACTCTATGCAACAGCAAAAGAACCATCCAAATCGGTCCACGCGTTACAAAGTTAGGTTCCAGCCCCCTTCTCCCACTCTAACCACACCAAATTTTTTTTTCTCGTGGTACTCATACTCTACCCAAAAGAAAAAGAATTATCCAAATCGGTCCACGCGTTACGAAGTTAGACTACTCCTCCCCCCACCCAACCTCCCACCATGGGCCAAATTATTCTTCTATTAGCAATGGGTGATCACACTCTATACAACAGCAAAAGAACCATCCAAATCGGTCCACGTGTTACAAAGTTAGGTTCCACCCTCCCCCGCCCCAACAACATTTGTTTTCTCGTAGTATCAACCAAGGATCATATTCTACCCAATAGAATTATTATTATTATTATTATACCAAATTATTCTCCTATTAGCAATAGGGGATCATACTCTATACAACAGAAAAAGAACCATCGAAATTGGACTACGCGTTACAAAGTTAGATTCCACCCCCATCCAAACAACGGAACATACTCTACTCAACAGAAAAAGAATTATCCAAATCGGTCCACGCGTTACAAAGTTGGAGTACCCTACCCCCCCAACCCTATTCCAAATTTTTTTGACATGGTACCAATCGGTGAACATACTCTACCCAACAAAAAAAGAATCATCAAACTCAACAGAAAAAGAATTATCCAAATCGGTCGACGCGTTACGAAGTTATGCCCGGTCAGACATAAAAAAAAATAAAAAAATACGCGTCGAACTTAGAACCTCTTTGTTTTTGGGAAGTCGGTTAAAAAGATATGAAAAAGTTATAAAATGTGAAATTACCTAATAATTTCATTACTTTGAAATGCATAATAATTATAAAAAATTAAGGTTATATAAAATTAAATGAATAATAAATGCCATAGCATTCACTTCCGCGAACGTGTTAATATTGATATATTATTATTGATATATTATATATATATATTTCTTAGTGAAATTAAAAGAATTAACTCCTCAATTCCCAGTACCACTTAAACGCAACAGAGTTTTGCGAGGGTGTATTCAACAGTTTTAATGCGAAATACTGTTCTTTTCTGTTCTGTTGAAAAATCTTTATAAATACTATTTGTTTAATTGAATAATTCATACGAATAACTTCCAGTGACACCTGTACGTGATACTTACTAAAAAACTAAAAAAGAGTTTATCATTGGAGCGCATAAATTAATAAATTATTGTATTCGCTTCAGGCGTGGCAATTGATGATATCAATAAATCTATATTATTAGTATATAAAAGATTATTTATTACCTTTTAAATTAGATGTTATACCAGTACTGGTACTTGGTATGGCCATGTTCTGCGACGATGTTCCTTGTATATCGGCTTGTAGAGCATCTCCTTCTGCTGAACTTGTAATATCATCATCTGAAGATGAATCTAAATAGAAAATATAATTTATTTTAAATGAGAATATAGTTAGATAAGTTAATTATCATCACCTTGGGGAAAATCTTTTGTTTTCCTACGAAATGAACGAAATATTGAACTGTTAGGTCCCTTGTAACGTGGAATCTTTTGACTCTCTGGTTCCTCTCTAGTTCTAGTTCTCCTTGATAAAGAGCTGTATCGACCAGCCCGTTTGCTGTTTGTACCATTTCGAGAAGTTCGAATGGCACTACGATTATTCGGATTATGACCTTTTCGTTTTGTAGTTTTCAATGAACTCTGACGTCTTCTGTTTGATTGCGAAGCTCCTTTTAAGGCCAAACGGCGCAGAGTATTCCGTTTGGTAGCTATTAGATAAGCTATTCGATTAGCATATTTTTGTCTTTGAGGTTTAACAGGATTGTTTCCCCCACGTCGATGCCGATCTATGAATGGCGAATAAATTACTTGTATAAAATCGAATTCTAAAAGCAATTACCTTTCGTATGATTAAAATAATTGAGGTTGTCATCATCAGAGTCTTCAGTAGAACTTTGGCGAGTACTATTTTCAGAGCTGCCTTCACTTATTTGTTCCGACTCTGATGAATTATTCGTATCCCATCCCTCAATTTCTTGTTGAATTAATGAATCAAAAAAGGCCATCATACGTGGATCTTCATGGGTATTTTGATTGCTATAGTCATGTGTCATATTAGACCAGTTCATTTGAACTAAGGAAAAGTAGTCATTGTGAGAGAAAACCTCCCTAGGATTTTCTGGGCCTGCAGCTTCTTCAATTAAACCACCAGTCCAGTCTTTTTGATAAAACGGACTCCATAGCTATCCAATTAAATATATATGTAGATATATATATATATATATATATATATATATATATATATATATATATATATATATATATATATATTTAAAAATTAACGTAAACACCAGCTTACTACATTACCTTCACAATCTTCTCCACTCCTGATGATGCAAGAATGCATTTCCGCGGATTATATCGTACTTGATTTACAATAGATCGATGACCGTAAAGAACCATTTGGGTTTGTTCAATTAATTGATCACTTGT
Organism: Leptarthrus brevirostris; assembly: GCA_964036015.1. NCBI lineage: Eukaryota > Metazoa > Arthropoda > Insecta > Diptera > Asilidae > Leptarthrus > Leptarthrus brevirostris. Next base: position 98,852,768 of record OZ038371.1, on the reverse strand, counting down.
ATCAACTTATTGATGTCTATTATTAATAAAACGTGATGGTAAAACTTACAAGTACTTACGATCAACATCACCGACTCGCCAGACATACAAATTAAAATCATCTGATCCTGAAAGGACGAACTCATCATCTTCGCCAGCAAAACAACAACTTTTCATTGTGCAAGAGTTATAATAATCTGGATGATAAAATTGGCACACAGGTTTCTCCGAAAACGTTTTGTAAAGTATTGGAGGTAAACGCCGACGAAGGGCTAAAACCTGATTTCCACTTGAATTGAATCGAACACTCATACAACTTTGTTGATTTCCATCTCCACCGTACTGTATCATTGGGCTATTTAATAAAAAATTATTTCACTCGCTTTTATAAGTGCAATTTTATATAACCTATGCGGTTCCCTTATATCCCAAAAAGCAGCACCTTTCTTTGAATTTGCAGTTACTAAAAACTGCCCATCAAGCGGATGAAATTGTACGGCATGAAAGGGTGCTCTGTATTTGCCTAAAGACATTACGGCAGCGCCTTTTCGTTGATCGAAAATTATTACACGACCATCTTCTCCAGCCGTTGCTATAATGCTGTCACAAGTAGGATCCACGCATAGACCATATACAGGTTTTGTGTGTATATAAACATCAAACACTTTGCCACTATAAATTTGAGTATTAAATAAGTCTTAATAGTAACAACTACGACTTACGTTTCATTATCGTGGACAATGAGTAAATCGTCATTTCCTCCAGAAAGTATTTTAGAATTATCCATACTAAAACTAAGGCAAAAGATATTGCTTTGGTGCTGTTTCTCCATACATCTAGGTTTATCATATCCAGCAATTGCTTTCTCGACATTCCATACTAAAATGCGCTTATCATCCCCACCTGAAAAATATCATATATGACTACAAATGTATTAAATAGTAAATAAATAATGAAAAAAAACTTCAAATGCAACAATATTCACTTGGGGAACATTCAAGAATGGGAAGCAATAATTTTTTTCCAATATTTTAGATTTGAATTCTAGCGGAAAATGGAACTAAGACAGTTGTGCATCGCACATATAATTTAATTAATGTCACACATAACTTTAATATGTAATTAGATTCGTATGCTCAATTTTGTAATAAGCAATAAAATGTGAAATTGCAAGTCACAAGTTCTTTCACCTCAATTCTACGTTAAAAGAGTTAAATTACTTTCAGTGCCTTCAGCAAATTTCATTGCACCTGCCGGTGAATGAACTCGTGACGTGCAATCGCAGTAAAAGCTCACCAGCTTGTATTAATGCGTAAGCATACATTTATTATAAATGAAAAAAGTTATTCTGTAGTCGAGTCAGCATTTAGTTTAACTTCAATAAAAGCAATTATCATCACCAAGTGTGTTTTAAATTCTCTTAATGAATCTTAAGGTCACGATATTCAACAGTAATAAAGAGTCAGAAAGAGAGAGAGAGATGTTTCTGTGGGGTTTGCTACAAAAATGGAGGTGACAGAAGCCGAAGCTGATGAGATTGCGATTAAGAGGCAGCGACAAACCGCCAGTCATTGGGAAACGAACCAATATTAACTGTCGGGCTGAAGCGAAAACCATTTGATGGTGGGTGTCGGGCGACTGACCAGGTTGTTGATGTATAACAGTAAGCTTTTGGACACCTTAGTATACAGTGCGTTTCATAATTATAGCACACCTACCAACTTCATGCAATATAAGCGATAATTTTTTGGTTTTGCACATTGGCACAAAACAGTTTGTGCTAGAATAAATTGTCTCTCTTCCGCTCTGAGAAAAAAGAATTTTTTTGTTGGATTCTTTCGATCATTCCATAGTACCGTTATAAGAAGTGAGACACTGCAATTTTAGCTCTTCTTTTCGCGTTTCATAATTATAGCACATTTAAAAAAACCAAACAAATTTCAACTTTATTTTTGCAATTGTGATACAAAACAACATTTAATATCTAGTTACACTACCCTAAGCTTTTATCCATTCAAAAATTCTTTTTTTCATTAACTCAGCCATCAATTTGAACAAATTTTGATCCAACGCGCTCCACTCCTTCGAAATTGCAGTTTTAAGCTCAGATATCGAATCGTAGTGCCGATTGGCCGGGTTGGTAGCACTGGTACAATTAAGCATACGTACAATTTTGTCAGCTGCATAAGTATTTTTAAAATTTCGAAAATTGCCTGGTTTTTATAAACGTAATTCTAATCGGTTGCTTTTCTGGAGTGCTCGAAATCATAATCACTAGAAATTTGGTAAAAAATTTATCGAATATCTAGAGTTATACACTCTTTTACGGCCAGCAGGATTTGACAGTTCGAGATTTTGGCGGCAGTCTGATTGAGCTGAAATTCCAAACTCTTAGTTTTCTTTAAAGGAACACTAACTAAAATCAGCATATATACGAACAGTCAAAACATCACACAACACAAGAAGCAACATTTTGGATGCCATAAAAGCCCGATTCCATATTATGAGCGATAGCTATTCGAATAAAAGAAAACGAGAGATCAATTCACCTGAGATAGTTTCACAACTTACAAAAAAGCCACAAAACACTTTAGGCACAATGGCACATGGCGCTACTACACTTGATGCACAGGCACTTTCGGAAATTATGCGTCAGGTGATAAAAGAGGAAATGAAATCTTTAGCTACGAAAGAAGACCTGCAGGGAATTGTAGCGGAGGTAGAACAGCTCAAAACTGAATGCCAGCGTTTAAAAGCAACCGTTGAAACTATACGGAACTGTGATCAAAAACTGCAAGCTCGTCTTGAACACCTCGAGAGGAAGGCAATCCAAAACAATTTGATAATTTCAGGACTGCAAACGACACAAAATCCACAAGAGGCAGTACAAAAGCTATGCGGTGAGTTACTGGAGATAACAACGGATGTACGAATCAACAAAGTAATAACTTTGGGTGGAAATAGCAATAAACCAGCGCTGCTTGTAGAATTTGATGGAGCAACAGCTGTTTCCTCAGTTTTGAAAAATGTAAAAAAACTCAAGGGCACGAAAATTTCAATTAGGAAAGACTTGACCCCTTCAGCACGGGTAAATCGAAGGAAATTGTTGCAGATTAGGAAGAATTTGAATGACTTCACTGGCAATAAGAAGAAAATCAGCATTAGGGATGATAGAATGTGGATAGAAGATAAGATGTTTCTGTTGGAGGACGATATTTTGATGCACAGAAAGCAAAACGGTATACAGATTATAAATAATTTGTTCAATACAAACTTTAGTGACGTTAAAGAAATTATGGAGCTCACAAATCGAAATTTATAGGATAGATATATCTCATTGAGTGAAGAAAAAAATATTAGTATTAAAAGTAATGAATTTATAAAGGTTTTATCATACAATGTTCATGGTTTAGGTAGTAAATGTATGTATCCGTCATTTTTTGAATACGTAAAAGGTTTTGATGTTTTCCTACTATATGAAACGTTTATTTTAGAGAGTGAAAGTGAAAGATATGCCAAACACTTTGGAGGTTTTAAACTATTCTGGATAGGAGCAATCAAGGAACGCACATTCGGAAGAGCAAAAGGTGGATGCGTTTTTGGAATTAAAATCATTAAATCAGCAAGTATGAATTTCGAAAAATTAAATAATATTGTGGTTATACGTATTGCCCGCCATTATCATGATTGTATATTGATTCCAATTTATTTAAATTATGGAGACTGGGAAGTTGATTTTCAAAAGCTTGAAAACTTTTTTGGGAGTGGTAGTCCAAAGAATATTGTTCTGATAGGTGATTTTAATGCGCGTGTTGGATGTCTGCAGGAATACACTGAAGAGACTGATATGTGGAATGAAAATCTTACTCTAGAAAGACAATCAAAAGATACCGAAATAAATGCAAAAGGTAAACGTTTTTTAGAGTTCTTGTCCAATCAAGGATTAGTGATTTTAAATGGTAGAGCTAAAGATGATTTGGATGGAGAATTTACCTTTAGCAATAGAGCGGGGGCATCTGTTATAGATTTTGCTTGTATATCCCTAGACTTTTTGAAAAATATTAGCGCCTTTAAAGTAGATAGCAAAATGTTTTCCGACCATTTTCCTATTTGTCTGGAATTGTATACTGACCCGGAGGGGACTCGAAAAAATGACGCAGTACTCATTCCCAAATTATGCTGGGAAATTCAAAATCAAGAGGAATTTTCCTCTAAGATAGAGCACAACTTACGTAGCCTAATTGACACCAAAGGAGATACTTTAGAAGCTGACGATTTAATTACTGTAATACATAAATCAGCAAGAAAATTTGTAACTGGAAGGAAACTTAAATATAAGTGCAAGTGGTTTGATAATCAATGTGCCTCATTCAGGAAACAGTCCTTTGCATATTTGTCCCTGTTTAGAAGAACAGACACTTGCTTCGCGCGACAACTTTATCATGAGGCTAATAAAAAGTATAAAACGCTGTGCAAGTTAAAGAAGCAACAATATTATGATACAGTATCTAAACGATTAAACCAAGTCAAAGACAGTAAGCAATGGTGGACACTATTGAAAGAGCTCAAGGGTAGTAAACTTGTAATGAATAACAATATCAACATAATGACCGTTAAAGAATACTTCAGTAAACTTCTTAACCCAGCTTGGTGTGCTTCGCTTGTCAGCTATGTTGAACCAATGATTTCGGTCCACGATCTTGATAAAGATATATGTTTAGAAGAAGTTATTTATGTAATCAACAAAGCGAAAAACAACAAAGCCCCAGGTCCAGATAGAGTCAGCTATGAGTTTTTTAAGAATGCGCCATCTTTGTTTTTAGAGACCTTAACTGTGATCTTTAACAAAATATATAACTCAGGAAGTGTTCCCAGAAATTTTGTCGAAGGAATAATTTTCCCGCTCCACAAGAAGGGTGATACAAATGAAGTGACAAACTATCGGGGCATTACCTTTATGAACACTATTGCTAAAGTTTTTGCAGGGGTTCTTTTGGAAAGGATAAGAAATTTCGAGAAAAGAAATAGTATACTGACAGAATATCAAGCCGGTTTCCGCCCGGGATATGGAACTATTGACAACATTTTTAACCTTCACAACATAGTAAATCTGTGCTGGCACCAAGGAAAAAAGAAAGTATACGCCTTGTTTGTCGACTTTGCAGCAGCATTTGACTCGATTCCAAGAAACGCTTTATTTTATAAGCTATGGAATTTAGGGTTATCAAGTAAGTGTATAAATGTGTTGAAGAGCTTATATCATGCTACAAAAGCTGCGGTCTGGAATGGAAATCTTATGTCAGAATACTTTGAAACAAACCAGGGAGTTAAACAAGGCTGCATACTAAGCCCTATTTTATTTGCCTTCTATATCAATGACCTGCATGACAGTTAAGAAGAAGGAGTAACACTGGAGAACGTAAATATCCGGGTCCTTAAATATGCGGACGATATTGTCATACTAAGTGATTCGCCTGAAAAGTTACAAAAAATGATTAACAACCTGCAAGAATACTGTTTAACGTGGTCATTAAAAGTAAATCTTGCAAAAACGAAGGTTATGATTTTTTGTCAGGGGGGAGGCAAAAGAAAAGAAACGGAGCGTTGGTCGTACGGTGAAGAAGCCATTGAAATTGTGAAGCAGTATAAGTATCTAGGGATGACACTTTCCCCAAAGCTGTCATTTACAAAGCATCTGGACGAAAAATTGGAGATGGCAAAAATGAATATTAACTCCGCATGGCATAGTTTTGTGTCAAAGCCTGAAGTATATCCATCGACCAAGTTTAAAATGTTTCAGGCTGTCTCCAGATCAATTATGTGTTATGGTGCAGAAATCTGGGGAAACTCAATCCATGAGCAAGTGGAGAAACTGCAACGCTTTTTTATTAAGAAACTTTTTGGCCTTCCACAACATACGCCAAATTACATGTTGCGAATTGAATTTGGTTTACAGGAGATGTACATTTTTACCCTAAAAGCTCATCTTAACTATATATTAAAAGTACTTTCGATGAGTCGTCATCGGTTACCCAAAATACTGGCCACGGAAATGATTACGCGAAAGATAGGTTGGTATGAAAATTTATCATTATTAGCCGATAGACATGGTATCGGTATTACTTCCATGAATTCGGATTGTTTAGCGAAGGTCTTAGAATGTGAAGAAAGATTTATGTACAATAGGTGCATCGAAAGAGCTAGGCAGGGAATTAGACATGGTTTATACGGAAATTTGAATTATGACCTTAAGGAAAATAGTTATTGTAAAGATGAATGCAGCATCCAACAAATAAGATATATATTTAAATGTAGAGGAGGGCTCTTCTATTTAAATGGTGTTTCGTGGAATACTCAAGGTAGTTCGTTATGCTCGTTGTGCAACCTAGAAGAAGTAGAGGATATCTTTCACTTTCTCTCCGTTTGTCCAATTTTACAAGAGGTTAGACTACTACACTTAAATAAAAAAATCTTTACTCTAGAAGAAACTATAAATCTATTAAATGGAAGTAATTGGAATAATTTATATGGATACCTAAAAGCAGCGATTAAGTATAGAAACTTTCTAATAAATGAATATAATTGTTAACTAATATCTGAACTTTTGAATTATGAATTTGTACTAGCTTAAATGTAAAAGCAAAAAAATTTAATGAGTGTTAATCAACCCAGCAGACGGCATCTTGCCATAGCTGTAGTTTATTTGAATTATAAATAATGCATAGAATTTTCCTTAGAATTTTAGCAAATTTTGATATTATTTAATCTCAATGAGAGTAACTGTAAAATAATTTCTGAATTAGTAAGATTAATAAACATTATTATTATTTATTATTATTATTTATTAGTGCCGATTATTGTCATAAACGACTCTTACGAGAATGCACCAAATATTTTCTATTGGGTTAAAGTCCGGCGAGCAGGCCGGCCAGTCCAACACCCTGATGTTATTTTCCATTAACCAGTCTTTTGTTTGGTGGCTTACATGTATACTTGCGTTGTCCTGCTGGAAAGTAAACTCTTTTCCTGAACTTCATCGCAAAAATGGTATAAGACTGCATTGTACCATGTTTATGTAGTCACAGCTTTTCATTTTTGATAAAACAAATTGTATTTCCAACGGACCATCTACGCAAAAAGTTCCCAATATCATTACGGAACCTCCTTCAAAATTTCTTTTCGAGAAATAATGTCATTCCTTTCAGCGGATGTTGAAAGTCAAAGTTCTTTATTCGACTAAAATTTCACTCGCATTTTCTGCTGTAAAAAAAATAATCGTCCAAAAAAATCCTTCGTCCATCCGGGGGCCAATTATGTATAGAATACGTGAGAAAAATTTCCAAACCGATCGGCAAAGCCCTTCTCCATTTACAAACGACCCTTCTCGAAAACAAACACCGCGTTTAAAGTTTTTAGTACAATATATTATACAGTGTTTCAGATCTGACGTGCCAAAATGAGTGGGGTGATAGATCTCAACTAGACCAACAAAAAATTGTTTGGCAGGGGGCAGAGCAATCTCAATCGTTTGGGAGTTACAGGGTGATTCATAAATTTCAGTTTTTCATGGTATGCACATTACTCTTTTATTTTTATCTCTTGACCTACCCAACACAGCCACAACAAACAAACCCTAAAAGACAACTATCCTAATGACCTTTCCAAAAACGTTAACATTACTGATCTAACTCCTACCATTGCACGTACAGTCACATCCAAAAGTAAAAAAAATGGTTTGCAATAACCTAAAGTTCAGCATGTTCTAAAATTTTCTCCGAAATTCATGTAATTTATACACCTCTTTTATATTTTTTGTTGGATTGCCCATCTTACAACCTTGCCAAGAACGTACAACATGGCAAGGTAGACACAGGATTAAAAAAACCGCATCCTTAGAACTCCCTGAGTACCTAATTATTTTATTGCACTTTAAGTAGGAAATTCTTTAAAGAAACAAAATTTTTAAGATAAAGGGTCGGAAATGTTTGTTAAAAATGTTAGTGGAATTTTGTTTTATTGCCGTCATTAGCTTGTGTTAGTTAGGATTCGCACCCTTGTATCCTGGCGTTCTGTTACTCGTGCCTGATGAAAATGTTGCTATAAAAAATTGTCAGTCAGCAAGAACACCTATCGTAGTTGAAAAACAAATCAATAAGTATGGGTGTTTTCAATCAAAAATTATTAAAAAATTGTAGAATTTACATTTGAGGAATACGCGGATATTATTTACATTTATGGTGTAGTAGACGGAAAGTAGAGAGCGGCTGTACTGGAATATCAAAGGAGATTCCCTAACCGGTGAGCACCCCAAAGAGGGGTATTTACACGGACTTTCCAAAGGTAAAGAGAAACTTCGGGAACTTCTGCGGACGTCGAGCAGAAATAATCACCATCGTGAGGCAGGACCCAGAGACGAGCATGAAACGAGTCACAAAGCGATTAGGAGTGTCGTCATATCTAAGGTTTGGAGGGTTATTCATCGAGGGAGATTACGTCCATATCATCATCACCCAGCTCAAGGACTACTGGAAGGAGATTCCGAGAGAAAACTGAAATTTAGCACTTGGCTTCTGGAACGCGACATTGACGACAGGGCGTTTCTGAAACGAATTCTGTGGACAGATAAATGTCAATTCACCAGGATTGATAACACGAACTTCAATAACCTCCATACCTAATCGAACACTAACCCACACAGGGCAAAGGTAACCTCATTCCAGCAGAGATATAGTGTCAATGTTTGGGCAGGTATCATCGGCATCCATTTGGTAGGACCATTCATTTTGCCGCAAGTGCTTAATAGTGCAATTTATGCAGACTTTTTGGACAACACACTGCCAGATCTAATAGAGGAGAACCCTATGGATAATCTTAGGGGAATGTTTCACCAACACGATGGAGTACCAGCGCATAAGGCTAACATTGTGAAGGAAATACGAAGTGAAAAATTTCCTAACCGCTGGATTGGACGCGGTGCACCGATTTCTTGGCCTGCTAGATCTCCAGACCTTACTCCATTGGACTTTTTCGTATGGGGAACAATGAAGGATGAAGTTAATTCAAGCCCTGATAAAATTAGGGAGGATTTAGATAGCAGAATGGGGAATACGGCAACGAAAATACGGGAGAGGCTGGATGCAATACGCCTTAAGGAGGGAACTACCTTTAGACGTTTCAAAAAATCGATTTTTTTTATTGTTTTAATCGATAGGTATATGCTTTTAGAATATTATTCCAAAGTTTCAAAGGCCCATTGTCGAAATTGTGGAAGATGTGCTGCTTGAAAGTGGCTGGTGCCGGCCGAGTGCGAGTCAACGATCAAACTTTAGACGGCGTTTTCTCGCAACCATGTTTTTCAAAATGGCGAAAGTCATTACGAAAAAACTAGTGAACCGATTTTCTTAATCCAGCATTCATTTTAAAGGGCAGAAAAAACTACTCTAGATAGACTACGGACATAGAAAACAAATCATTTGTAGACCGTTTTTGACGCAAAAATAATCGAAAATGTTTACATAAAAAACCAAATTTTTTTTAAAGCCTGATTTTTATGGTTAATGATCGAATTTCGCAAAGATCGTAGTCTATCTACGTTAAAAAACCCTCTCGAGTATAAAAATGTTTGGTTTTATGATTTCAGATGAGAATTGCGGCTAGGATCACTTTCGCAAATTTCGATGTCAGCGGCGAGACAAGTTACAATATCCACCAAAACTTTATTAATTTTAAATTTTTCATATTGTAAAAAATATTTTTTTTATCTTTAAACATTGCCCTAAATATATATTATACCAATTTGATGTGTTCTATCTTCATTTTCCCAAAAATAAATTGCAAAAAAGTACCCCTTTTTTGACCTCTAAAGGTAGTTCCCCCCTTAAACAGGGACCAAGAAGGTGATCCATGAGAGCACGCATCCAAAGTGGCGGTGGACATTTTTAACTGCTTTTGTTACTTATCAAGATTAATTGAATTTATTTTTAATTTCATTAAATAGCATTTTAGAATTAATTTGAATTTAATTTCTTTAATTTGTTGATTTTTATATTACTCTCCACTCTCCGGTAGGATTTCTACGTATAAATTTCTACATATTTTTTCTACGTGGACATGTTGCATCTTTGAACTTTAGGTAATTGCAAACCATTTTGTTCACTTTGGAAGTAACTCTACCTGCAATGGAAGGAGTTAGGTCAATATTGTTGACAATTTTGGAAAGGCCATTGGGATGGTAGTTTTTTAGCGTTCGTTTGATGTCGCTGTGTTGGATAGATCAAAAGATAAAACGAAAAGAGTAATGTATATACCATGAAAAATTGAAATTTATGAATCACCCTGTAACACCCAAACGGTTGAGATTGCCCTCCCCCTGCCATAACATTTTTTGTTTGTCTAGTTGAGATCTATCGCCCCACTCATTTTGGCACGTCAGATCTGAAACAACCCTGTATACGTATTATATATACATATATATGTCCATAAATATACGATATTATATATCTCCATAAATAACGGTCCGATTTGTCTGAAATTTTCAAAGAATACTTTTGAAATATTCTACTTTGAGAAAATGCAAAAAAAATTTAAATTTTCGAAATTCTAACTGGGTCTGCCCCCTTAAGATATATTTTTTATTGTTAGTGTATTTCATATATAACTTAATGCATAAAAAAGAAAACCAAAACATATTCATTTAAGTCAAAAATTTAAAGATTGTAAGGCACACTGTAGTAACAACAAATTTCGTACGAGTTGTATAGGCGACAATGAATTTCGTACGGAAGCACTAAAATTGTGTAACACCTTTAGCTTCAATAATTGCTTGTAAACACTTGCCCATTGTAGTAACCAGTTATTGACACTGATTTTGTGACGTATTGTCCCAAATACATAGTATTTTTTCTTTTAATAAAGAATCTGAAATTCGAACGGTTTAAGAAAAATGAGAGATTTGTTTTTAAAGAATCTATAGTATTACACGAATTTTTTATTGGAATTATAAATTATAAATCAATAATACAGGGTGTAACGTTTCTAGAGGTCAATACGAAGACAAATGATAGCTCACACCTAGCCAAACAAAAAATTGTATGGCAGGGGAGGGGGGGGGGGGGGGGGCAATCTCAACCGTTTGGGAGTTACAGAGTGATTCGTAAATTTCAGTTTTCCATGGTATGCACGTTACTCTTTTATTTTTATCTTTTGATCTACTCAACATAGCGACATAAAACAAACGCTAAAGAACTTCTATCCCAATGGGCTTTCCAAAATTGTCAACAATGTTGATCTCACTACTACTACTGCAGGTAGTCACGGCCAAAATTGAAAAAAATGTTTTGAAATTACCAAAATTTCAGCATTTTCCCAAATTTTCTCCGAAATTTATGTAATTAGTATACCTCTCTTTTATTTTAATTGGATTTCCTTTTCAAAAAAGATGCAACATGGCAAGGTAGACAAAGAATTATAAAAACCGCATCCTTAGAACTCCTTGAGTACCTAATTATTTTATTGCACTTTAGGTAGGAAATTCTTTAAATAAACAAAATTTTTAAGATAAAGGGTCGAAAATGATTGTTTTGGGTTAACAGGTAATAAATTTTAATTATTAAAGTCAAAAAAAAGTAAATTTGTCAGTGTAATTTTGTTTTATTGTCGATATTAGCATGTGTTAGCCAGAATTCACATCGTATCTGATGGAAATTTTACTATAAAAAAGGGTCAGAATACCTATCATAGTTAAAAACAAATCAATAAGTACAGGTGTTTTTAAGCAAAAATTAGTAAAAAACGGCAGAATTTAGTTTTGAGTAATACGCGGATATTCTTTACATTTATGGTGTAGTAGACGGAAAAGAGAGAGCGGCTGTACTAGAATACCAAAGGAGATTCCCTAACCGGCGAGCACCCCAAAGAAGGGTATACACACGGACTTTCCAAAGGTTAATAGAAACAGGAAGTGTAACTTCACACGACCTGGAGACATGACCCGAAACTTTGGGAACTTCTGCCGACGTCGAGCACTAAATAATAACCATCGTGAGGCAGGACCCTGAGAAGAGCACGAAACGAGTCGCAAGGTGATTAGGAGTGCCGTCATCTAAGGTTTGGAGGGTTATTCATCGAGGGGGATTACGACCACATCATCATTACCCAGCCCAAGGACTACTGGAAGGAGATTCTGAGAGAACACTGATATTTAGCACTTCGCCTCTGAATCGGGGCATTGACGATAGGGCGTTTCTGTCCCGAATTCTGTGGACGGATTAATGTCAATTTACCAGGGATGGTATCACGAACTTCCATAACCTCCACACCTGGTCGGAGACTAACCCACGCAGGACAAAGGTGACCTCTTTCCAGCAGAGATTCAGTGTCAATGTTTGGGCTGGTATCATCGGCAACCATTTGGTAGGACCAATGATTTTGCCGCAAGTGCTTAATAATGAAATTTATGCGGATTTTTTGGACAATACACTGCCAGATCTAATAGAGGAGAACCCTATGGATAGTCTTAGGGGAATGTTTCACCAACACGATGGAGTACCAGCGTATACAGCTAACATTGTAAAGGTTGCACTAAGTGAAAAATTTCCTAACCGCTGGATTGGACGAGGTGCACCGATTCCTTGGCCTATTAGATCTCCAGACCTTACCCCATTGGACTTTTTGTTATGGGGAACAATGAAGGGTGAAGTTTATTCAAGCCCTGTTAACACTAGGGAGGACTTAGTTAGCCGAATTGGAATTTCAGCGACGAAAATACGGGAGAGGCTGGCTGCAATATGCCTTAAACAGGGACTTAGTAGGAGATTGTTGAAATGCATCGAAAGTGGCGGTAAACATTTTTAACGACTTTTGTTATTTATCAAGATTAATTGTAATTATTTTTAAATTCAATAAAAAGGATTTTAGAATTAATTTGAATTTAATTTCTTTAAATTGTTGATTTTTATAATATTCTCCGATAGGATGTCTACGTATATATTTCTAACTACTTTCCCTACGTGGACATATTGCACCTTTTTGGAAAGGGAATAAGATGGGTAATCCAATAAAAATAAAAAAGAGGTACACTAATTACATAAATTTCGGAGAAAATTTGGGAAAATGCTCAAATTTTGGTAATTTCTAAACATTTTTTTTCAATTTTGGCCGTGACTGTACAGTGCAGTGGTAGTAGTGAGATCAACACTGTTGACATTTTTGGAAAGGAAATTGGGGTAGTAGTTTTCTAGCGTTTGTTTGATGTCGCTATGTTGAGTAGATCAAAAGATAAAAATAAAAGAGTAACACGCATACCATGGAAAACTGAAATTTATGAATCACCCTGTAACTCCCAAACGGTTGAGATTGCCCCCCCCCCCACTGCCATACAATTTTTTGTTTGGCTAGGTGAGAGCTTTCATTTGTATTCGTATTGACCTCTAGAAACGTTACGCCCTGTATATAATAATAGAAAAAAATCTGAAATAATCATTAACTTTAATAAAATAATAAAACAATAAAATTCGTAATTGCAATTGGGCAGCACTAAAATTCGAACTGACTGCGAACTAAAACGCACATTATAAGGATCTACTATTAACAAAGTATTAAAATGACACACGGTAAATTAATTAGTGAAGTTTTGAGGAAGAGGATTATTAAATTGCATATAACAGGAAATTCTATGAAAACAATTTCTGATATTTTGTTGTTTTCGAAAAGTAATATTTAATATATTATTAAACATAAATAATAATATATTAATAATATATTATTAGACATAAAGAGTGCGGTTCTGTAATTTCAATAAAGCGCCGTGGTAACAAAAAGAAAATTTCTGCAAAAGAGGATAAAATTCTTAGAAGAATAGTGGAATCTGCAGCAACTGCAGAAATTAATAACAAGTTGAGTGAAATAACAGGGAAACATCTCTCAATGATGGCATGTCGGTACATTTCAAAAACACTAGGCTACGGTTTCTACAAAGTAATATGTGGGTTTTGCTGGAAAATGTACCCATGCTGCCGTCAAGCGGTAGCATGAGGATATGAATTGGATGGAGGGATGTGAGAACCCTGACTAAGTCTGGGCTCACAACCAAAAGGGATAGGGAAAAGTTCAGGGATTACCAGGGTGAGCGTATTTGTTGCCTTGCAGGCTGATTATTGATATAACCGAAGAAGTGAGGGGGGGAAGGAGGTGAAGTTCACTAAGTTGAGCTGTCAACTTTTGCTTTCGGTGACATTTCTCTAAAGCGTTTGTGAGAAAAGTTTTTTTGGGTTTTTATCTAAAATTAGAAGAGGATTATCAAATTTGATTGAATAAATTCATAATAAAAAGTGTTTTAAAATACTCTTTAGGAACTTAACGTGTTCTGAATTAAATTTCGCAATAAAGTGCTGTGTTTTGTGTTGTGACAATAATCGCAGGAATTCGCCAAAAATACCACTTTGTAGAAAGGTTTTAGTTTACGTCTAACTTCTTATGATTGTTAGTTGTCTTAATATAGCAAAAAAGGTGTAAATTCTGGAAAAGAAGTGATAATAAATAAAAGTTTTTATTACAATTTCCAGTTTGTTTACATCAGAAATATTTTCATTTTTAATCGTTCAAAGGCAGTTCTTCATTATGTTTAACATTTGGTGACCCCGACGTGATAGAAGTGTAACACTTGTGTCTCATTTTTAATAAGTGGTATAGTTCTTCAAGAGATAGTAGCAGTATTTCAATTTAAGTAATTGGTATAATTGTTCACGGGATTGTGCAACTACTTTCTTCTGAAATTTATAATAGACTTTTACCAGATATAATTTACGTGAATAGTGCAGAATCATGGAAGATTTAGCAAAGACCCAATTCCAAAATGGGAAACTTATCCAGCGCATCATATCTAATGTCAAGAAGGATCCCCAGGATCGAAAGATCACCAAGAACCATTTTGAAGAAAGATTACAAAGCCTATACAACCTTTGAGCAGGCCGATACCCTGATACGCGCATTACCCACTCCGGCATTAAACCATCCATACTTCGTGAAGGAATATTACCACGAAATATTTAAAGTATACCAGAAGTACAAGGAAATGTTTCTAGAACAAATTAGGAGTTTTGAATTATTGGTAACTATAAGCACAGATACAGTGCCAAAACCATTGCCACAGCAAAGAGTGGAGGTACCAAAGCCAATTACGCCACCACAGGCGCTACAAGAGCAAAATTCAGAACTAAGGAGACTTACAAGACCACAAAAGGGCGTGATTGAATCGTTGCGCCGCCAATTAGATGGAATTATGACCCATATAGCTGTTGATCAGACGCATCAATATTATGAGCTCAAATTTCAAACCATCCGACAATTATGGTCACAAATAGATCATAATTATTTCATTTGGGAAATATGTGATGATCCTATTAAGGATGGCTACAATACAATTGACTATGCTAATCTAAAAGAGGAAATGCAGCAATGTGCAATACAATTATCCACGAAACCAGAACAATCATCTAAAACTTCAGTCCAGCACTTCAATTCCTCATTTAAATTTCCAAAGATTACGCTGACAAAATTTGATGGCAATTATACTAAATGGCGTCACTTCGCAGACCTATTCACGCAAATGATCCATAATCAAGAAATGGGAGACTGCCAGAAAATGTGGTATCTCAAGGTCAATGTTACAGGCGAAGCAGAAAAATTAGTCCGACATTTATCCCTCTCGAATGAGAACTACACCGCAGCATGGAAGATGCTAAAGGATAGATACGAAAACACGAGATTATTAGCTGCAGCTTTAATAAATAAACTACTTGTGCAGCCGACTCAATGGACAGACGTATCGGCTGCTGCTATAAGAATATTGCATGATACCACACAGGAATGTCTCTTAGGACTTGAGAACATGGGAATTCCAATTCAAAGTTGGGATCCTCTCTTTCTCCACATTTTGATAAAGAAATAAAATAGTTTTTTAAAAAAAAGTTGAACCGACTTCACAAAAAGCGCTAAAAAGCATAAAATAATTTTTAATTTTATATCTATTTCGACATTTTGAATTCGGTGCAAATCAAACAAACCAAACAACTACAACAAAAATATTTAATCGTCATTTCTTATGATCCCGTAAGGTAGTATTATGTATTATTTTCAATTGTGGTTATGTAGTTGTTTTATTTGTTTAATTTGCACCGACTTCAAAATGTCGTAATAGATATAAAATTAAAAATTATTTTATGCTTTTTAGTGCTTTTTGTGAAGTCGGTTCAACTTTTTTTTAAAAACTATTTTATTTTTCACTTTTTAGTGTCTTCTACTCTATACAACGAAAAAAGAACTATCCAAATCGGTCCACGCGTTAAAAGTTAATTTTAACCCCCTACCTCACCCCCATTCCACTAAACTTTTTTTCTCATGGTATAAATCAAGGAACATACTCTACCGAACATAAAAGGAATCATCGAAATCGGTCCACGCGTTACGAAGTTACTACCCCTCCCCCTCCCCCACCACCACCATAGGACCAAATTATACTCCTATTAGCAATGGGGGATCACACTCTATACAACAGAAAAAGAACCATCGAAATCGGACCACGCGTTACAAAGTTAGGTTCCACCCCCACCCCCCACCTCCATCCCCCCCAAGATTTTTTTCACCTGGTATCAACCACGGAACATACTATACCCAACAGAGAAAGACCGTAGTTAAGCTAATTAATTGCTCGGGCCTAGTACGCGCGGAACGGTCTAAGGGACGTAGCTACCTAGCCATAAGCAGGTTAAGGGCAATCTAATTGCTCGGGCCTAGTACGCGTGTTGAGCGGAACGGTCTAAGGGACCTAGCTATATAGCCATAAGCAGGTTAAGGGCAATCTAATTGCTCGGGCCTAGTACACGTGTTGAGCGAACGGTCTAAGGGACGTAGCTACCTAGTTATAAGTAGGTTAAGGGCAATCTTATTGCTCGGGCCTAGTACGCGTGTTGAGCGGAACGGTCTAAGGGACGTAGCTACGTAGCTATAAGTAGGTTAAGGGCAATCTTATTGCTCGGGCCTAGTACGCGTGTTGAGCAGAACGGCCTAAGGGACGTAGTTACTTAGAAATAAGAACCGCAGAAGTAAGATCCTAGTAGTAAGGTTAGGTATAGAAACTGAATTGTTAGAGAGTAAGAACAATAAATTAAGTGTTACTAAGTACCGCGCTTTCTAATTAATAACTCCCAAGCCAAATTCTCTCTCACACTGCGTTGATAGACCCTGGCCTTTCTCCACTGCAACTACCCAGGCAATTGATTTTGTGACTTTCCCACTACCGTACCGACAGAAAAATCGCACTGCGTTGGCGCCCGATTGTCCAGCATTGCATTAAATGTACCAGAGCCAGGTCTAAAATGCTCAACCAAATAATGGGAGATCTGCCATTTACGAGAGTGCAGCCGGCACGATCTTTTCTCAACGGCGGCGTAGACTTTTGTGGTCATATGTGGGTACACTATAAAATTAGAGGCAAGAAGCCAACCAAATTTTACATAGCAGTCTTTTTTGCTGTTTTTCGACAAAGGCTGTGCACTTGAAATAACTAATTCCATTCTATCTATCGACGCATTTATAGGAGCCTTGAAGAGAGAGAGGAATATGTAATACCATATACTGTGACAACGCAACAAATTTTATCGGAGCAAGAAATTAATTGGAGGAATTTTGTTCAAACATACATTCAACAGAAGCAAAGGAATCACAAGCACGTTTAGCAGCCGTGGAATAGATTTTCGTTTTATACCACCACGAGCCCCTCACTTAGTAAGACTGTGGGACGCGGCAGTAACATCAGCCAAGCACCTGTTGCAAAGAAGCACATCCTCCGCTGAATTAAATTATGAAGAGCTGGGAGCCGTCATTGTTGAAATTGAGGCCATATTAAATTATCGATCATTGACACCTATGTCAACGGATTCTAACGACCTTACGGCCTTAACACTGGGTCATTTCCTTATTGGAGAACCCCTCAACTCTGCAGTTGATACAAATGCCAAACCACTAACATGCTCCTTGCTTAGTCGCAGTCTTTTCCTAATCTAGTCGGCCAAAAATGAATTTCTCGAAATTTTACATAAGTAAAAACCGGTTATTATTATTCTGGTGACTCAACGGCTGCGACCGCGTTCTTGTTTCAGTCGGAACTTTACCATCGCTCCAAGTGTATGTATTTTCCTAGCTATTCCAACTATGACGGCGTCAGTAAAAAGTTACAAATTTCAGTGAAATATGATTTCTTTGAATATACTGCCATGGATTTGGAAAAGGCAGCTAAGAATGCATTCATTTGATACATTTTGCTGTGTTATTTAGTGATATATTTTGTTTTTTAGATGTTCAAAGATATAGTTAAAAGTAATGTCTATTAGAGCATTGGCTTTTGTTTAGAGAATCGTACTCTGACGATGACGCAAAGCAGTTAAAGCGTAAATTTTCATACATAAAGTCAGAATTTAAACAAAGATGGAAAAAAGAAGATAAAACAGAATCACGATTCCTTCAAAAAAATGATGAATGGCTGAGAAAAACATTCGAAATACCGAGAGCACAGCCACGGAGCTCGGGTCAACCCACAAAATTGTTTGCCGAACTGAGCGAAAGAAGTAAAAGGAGAAAAACCGAAAACCTACGTAATGCGGAAGATGATGATGTTGTTACATGCTGCACAAACGAAATTACAAACATCAGAAAAAAGAGGTGTTTCAAATATATTGAAACAAATCGTGTTTTCCCCAAAGAGAGCTAGTAAATTGAAGAAAGCATACGAAAAAGTGCAAGAAAATAAAAGAGAAAAGCTCACGCCTTTGTTGACTATTTCTATTTTCGTGGAGGCTGATCTCTCCCGGCGGCAATATGAAATAATAAGAAGTGCCAGCAAAAATGTATACCCTAGTTACAGCATACTACAAAAAGCAAAAAGTGACTGTTATCCGCCCAAAATGTCGTACCAAGTGACCGAAACATGCGCTCAAGTAAATCTTCAAGATTTGTTAAACCATACTTCTACAAGGTTACTCTCCTCTTTGGCGGATGTTTTACGGGATATCAGTCCAGAAGAGTCTGACTCTTTGGAGCTTATTTATAAGTGGGGTTGTGATGGATCACAACAAGCACAATTCAAGCAGAAGATGCAAAATAATGCAACTGATTGCAACGTTCTTCAAAGTAGCCTTGTTCCTCTTAGATTGTTATATGGCACAAATAAGCAAAACGTATTGTGACAAACCCAACCTCTTCTTCACCGAGATATTGTCGTTCTATACGAATTAGATTCATCAAAGAAAGTATGAATATTATCTAAGAAGAAATCGAGTATGTGGAAAATGCCATAAACTGCTTGCAACATACGAAATGTTCACTGGAAGAAAAATCGTACTCAGTGAAACACACAATAACGCTTACTATGGTAGATGCGAAAGTCTGTAATGCTGCCATACAGGAAAGGTATCCAACAAATTTTGAAGTGAAGCAGGGCTGTTCGTGGAAGTACCAAAAGCTGGTTTTGGTAACACCAATGACGGCAACACCAGTAGAAGATTTTTTGTCAATCCGGAATTGGTTGCCGAAAGCTTTGGAGTCGATTTCAATATAAAACCCTTGAGGTCATATCTAGTGGGCACAAAGTTGATTTAAATAAATTTGCCGATTATTGCCTTGAAACTGCGCAGTTATATATCGGATTATATCCATGGCATTATATAACACCCACGATGCATAAGATATTAATTCACGGGGCAACAGTAATAGAAAAGGCATTGTTCCCTATGAAATACATGAAATACAATACAGGCAAAACTTTGCCAGAAAATTTTCGAGGGTGGATTGTAATCTCGATTTTATGAACCGGCTATTGCTGAGTTCAGACACAGTTTTTTACAGTTTTTTCATTATTTTTCTATAAGTACAACCTTTTTAGATGCATTATTCATTAGAAATAAGTCATACAGCTTTAATATCAACGAGAGAACTATTACAAATTAAAAAATCGAAAGAAATAATTTTGACCGGCTAGATTGGCCAAATACCCTTATGTGAGTCGGTGGAAATTAGTATCGCACCTAAAACAAGAATTTTGCCATCGCTGGAGCCAGGAGTACGAGCTACAGCAAAAATCAAAATGGAAAAGACAATGTCCAATTATTGAGCCAGGAGCTATGGTCATTATACAAGAAGATAACACACCAGTGTTAAAATGGCCGTTAGGGAGAGTCATCCACACCTTTAAAGGCGACGATGGTTACTGGGATATTAAAACGTCCAATACACAGACTTGCTCTACTACCAGTTCAAGTAGAACATCCCACGGATAATTCAAGCATTATAGATGATGATGACAGAATTGAATCTTCTCCTCTAAAACCATACCATACTATTCGAAAAATACCTAAACTATTCGAAAAATTGGTATATGATTCCATGTTCTTTCACTGTAAGTCTATCTTCCCCCTCTCCCAGGATGGCTTCCTCAAAGGTAGATCGACAACCACTAACTTTACCGACTTCGTCTCTAAAACACTATGTGCCTTGGAAAACGGTAAAGATGTTGATGTTATTGCCACCGATTTTAGTAAAACCTTCGAGAAGATCTCCCATAACATTATCTTGTTCAAACTTGATCGCCTAGGCTCCCCCCCCCCCGCCCCTCCCCCCGATTCATCTCCTGGATTCAACCCTACCTCAACAACCGTCAGTATAATGATGTTTTCAGCTCATCCACTTCTAACCCTGTTGTTGCTCGTTCCGGCGTCCCTCATGGCAGCCACCTTGGTCCATTGATTTTTATCCTTACAATAAATGATGTTGAATGTGTCATCAAACACTCAGAGCTTCCATTTATGCTGATGAAATGAAAATAATTAAACATATCTTCTCTACAACCGAATCTCCTCTCCTGCAAAAAGACCTCGATTCGTTCACCACATGGTGCATGAAAAACTTTCTGGAGCTCAATGTATCCAAATGCCAGCCCATCTCTTATCTCCGCAAGGGTCTTACCACCACCCCGAGAGTCTACGTGTTAACCGACGCACCAGTCCTTATCGTTACCTCTTTGTGTTACCTAGGAATAATATGTGATAGTGAACTGAATTTCCGTTCCCAAATTGACAGTATACTTAACATAGCTAACTCCGCGCTAGGGTTTGTGAAGCGCTGGTCTAGAAAGTTCTCCAATCCTTTTGTTTCCAAATCTCTATATCCCCTTCGTTAGACCTCTCCTTGAATATGCCAGCCAGGTATGGCCACCTACACAAACAACTTACATTAACAGGATTGAATCTGTCCAGCTTAGGTTCATTAGCTTCGCTCTACGTGATCTTCCGTTGGTAGACTGATTCAACCTTTCACCTTATGAAAACCGTCTGAAACTGATCGACTTACAACCACTAAGTAAACGTCGTGATGTTTCCGACATTCTCTTCATTCATCAGCTATTAACTGGTGCCATAGACTACCTTTCAATCCGGCAATCTTTATCCATCTATACCAATCCCGGCAATCTTTGGTCAACTCTCTTTTTCCGACTCGACCGCCATCGCACGAATTACGGTCAACGCGAACCAGTGACCAGGATGCTACGAAAAGTTAACGACTTTTCCTCCTTTGACTTCCATCTGAGTAAATTATCCATTCACAAAGCCTTAAATCTTGATTCCGCCCATCTTGATCGCCTTTCTTAATTCTTCTTCCTTTCCGTCTGTATTTACTATAATTATAGCTCATATTGTAGCTTATACTATTTATTTATCAAGACTTATCATTTATTATAGCTTGTAGTATTAGTATTATGTTATAGCTTGTATTTTTATTTTTGTATTATTATGTTATAGCTCGTACTAAGCTGGCCAAATAGCTCTCGTTATTTGGACTACTGGATGCCGAGTATGCCAAGGAAATGGCAGAAACAATTAATAATGTCAAGAAAAAGGAAGACCATTTGCTGAATATACTGAGAAATCATACCTCAATAATTGATTCAACACTAAACATAATCAAAACCGATTAAGTAGCTACTACTAAACAAAAGTTTAAATTCCTAAACAATCAAATTACTCAGATTGTTAACCGCATCAATGGTCATGAGATCGAAGCCTACCAAATCAAGATGTCACAGATGTTTACATCGTTCTTGATTCACATGACACTTATTTCAATGAACCTTAGAAGAGTCCAATTAGCAATTTAAGATGTTGCTACTGATACTCATCACGGAAAGGTCAGTCCACAGTTACTATCTCCACATCAACTAAGGAAGGAACTTGCAAGAATAAGAAACAATTTACTTCTCGTGTGCAGACTTCCAGCGAATCAAGAGGATACATTACAATTTTACAGACTGATGACGGTAAGAAGCAGAATTATCGAAAACAATATGATTTTCCAGCTAATACTACCTCTGTTAAGTATAGAAGCTTTTACGCTCCTGAACTTGATTCCTATACAGCATTAGTTAATAATTCGTTCGTTTCGATCAAACGATCATCTTCCTACCTAGCTTTAACTCCACATCATATCTCATTCCCACACGAATGTAAATTTGAAGAAACAAAGAATAGTCCAGTATGCATTCAGCTCATGCATACCAACCAGGGGATGTTAGGAGGGAGGTTAGGCTCAGATTCCAACGACTGCTACCTCATTAGGAGCATGCCTGCGGGAATCTGAGACCTGGCGAGTCGTGATAACAAACCAGCCGTGATGTCAGACAAGCCGTTTTCGGCAACCGGGTTGTCCAACATTGACCTTTCTCATAACTCCTACATTGTGTGATTAGCTCCGATCCTTCAGCAATTTTTACCGGCGTAAAGCTTGTGTTTACGTCTTGCTCAGCGCATGTCTCATGCTTCTCGAAATTCCACTCAAAATTTTATTTCGTCAAGTGGCACATCCACCTGTTGTTTCGTGTTTCCACAGCGTATTCTACGAACCGAATTTTGGAGTGTGAGCACTCTCTACTGGAATTACCAAAAGCGGTCGAGTTATGATTTTGAAAAACTTCCGTCATACCAACATCCTCTGAATTTCAGCCCTAGCCTCTCTTTAAGAGCCCTCCTGGCTAGGCTTGGTCTATTGACCAACAGTATTCCTTTTTTTTTTAATTTTGCACCATGTGCCCCTTCGTCTCAACGACGCCAAATCATTCACGCGTTATAAGTCGCAACCATCTCTACGATGGCGTCCTTCACGGACATTGGTTCAGCCCTTTTCGCTTCGCAAATAACCCCAGTGGCCTATCAGTAGTATTAGTATTATGTTATAGCTTGTATTTTTATTTTTGTATTATTATGTTATAGCTTGTACTAAGCTTAAATAAATAAATAAAAAAATGCCTATTGAAGTTCAACGATAATAGCCCCGAACCCAGCACTGGCCAAATAGCGCGTAAAAGGACAAAAACAAGAATTGCATTAGGCTCTTTCATAATGAACGTACTATTACTGTGTCTGATCTTTCCTGTTATATGATCAAACCCCATTGAAATTACTCAATTTGATGCCAATCCAGGGATTCACTTTAATAATAATGGTCAATGAGGTGCTAAATTCAAGTTAACCTCATATCAACAGCATGGAGCCTTGTAGTTTACTATGATCTACAACCATATTGGGCTGAATTTGACACTTTCTCAAAGGGAATAGACGCACTGCAAAATATGTGTTCACAAGTTCGGCAAAAGAGCTGTTGCAGATTAATCGTCGAACAATTTCAGCACATACAGGAAGAACGAACCACGGATAAGGAACTACTATCAACTAAGAAACGATCCGATAGAAACATGATAGGAGCCTTCAACATCGTGGGCAATGTAGCAAACTCGTTATTTGGACTACTGGATGCCGAATATGCCAAGGAAATGGCAGAAACAATTAATAATGTCAAGAAAAACGAAGACCATTTGCTGAATATACTGAAAAATCATACCTCAATAATTGATTCAACACTAAACATAATCAAAACCGATGAAGTAGCTACTAAACAAAAGTTTAAATCCCTAAACAATCTAATTACTCAGATTGTTAACCGCATCAATAAAAACTTAAAACTACATGCTAAAGTTTCTGGGTTTATAAAAGTTTAAGTTTCGAGGAGCCATTTTACCAGAATTCAGAGCCCTAAAACTAGGCGAAACATACGTAGCAAGAAACAGTCCGCCTCCTTTCTTTTTAGTAAGTACTTTAGCATATACTTAAGTTTTGATTTTGAACATTGTCCAATTTAGCTTACCTCTCTTCATTTGTTGCTATTTTGATCCACATCGCAAAGGTAAACGATAACTCCTGCTACTTAAAAGCACATAATTCGATATCATATCCCATACTAATATTATAGCCATTTTATCAGCTATCATATCCATTGTGTTTTCTACCTCCCCCCCCCCTCCCCCTTCCCCCCACTTTCCGAGGCAAACAACCTCAACCCGGGCAGACGTGTAAAGGCCGGAACATTTAATTTAATTCTGAATAAAGTTCTTACATCTCCACAATTAAGAATATAAAATCTTATAAGTATGTGCTACAAAAAAAGAGAAAAAAAGAAAGGAAAAGAAAACATGAGTTATCTTAAAGATTAAGGATGGATCTGGCCGATCTGGTGATCTGGCCGAGCGAGCAAAGTTAAGTACATCAAACAGAGTTGAGTTTGAATCAAGTTTGCAGAGAATCAGAGACTTAACTAGTAGTTGCCTAGATAGGAAGCCATTGTGAGGAAACAGAGAG
This sequence comes from Leptarthrus brevirostris, assembly GCA_964036015.1. Classification (NCBI taxonomy): domain Eukaryota; kingdom Metazoa; phylum Arthropoda; class Insecta; order Diptera; family Asilidae; genus Leptarthrus; species Leptarthrus brevirostris. The sequence goes on along the minus strand of OZ038371.1, from coordinate 98,828,058 downwards.
TTGACGTAAGATACCATACATTTTTGGTACTATTAAGTTGATATGAGTGGCCCAGAACAAAGTTTTATTAAAAACAACACAAGATTTCTCACCTGCTGGACATAGGGAATACACAAGCCATTCATAACAAGGTCAGGAAAGCAGGACGTGCCAAGTTCGCTCTTAAATATAGTTATAACATTAGACTAAGATGCATTTATGGTGAGTTTGTTGCGTTCCGCCCACTCAAAGATAGAAGACAGATCCTCATTTAATTTGCAGACACTGTCATCAATTAGGCCTGGCCTCTGAGATATATATACCTGAACATCATACGCATATAGGTGGTACTTACAGTGTCTAATAACGTGGGGCAGATCATTAATGAACATAGCGAACAGAAGAGGTCCAAGTATAAATCCTTGTGGAACTCCTGAATTTGTTGATAGTAGATTTGAAATAGTATCATTACAAAAAACTCGTTGTTGTCTCCCGGAGAGATAAAAGGAGATTAAGCAGGCGGAGAACTTGGAGAAATTGAGTTTAGTTTGCAATTTCCTAATGAGCAGAGCAGACCATGATCAACCCTGTCAAAGGCCTTCGAGAAATCAAGAGTCAGGACCGTAACCCAATCACTAATTTTTATGAGATGTGGTGCAGCTTCGTGAAGCAACATAACCGGATTGTAGTTCAGAGATAAAACAGTGAGACGTCAGATAGTGTGATATTTGCGAACAGAAGTTTCTCAAAGACTTTAGAAAGGAATGGTAGAATTGATAGAGGTCGATATTCACTGCAAAAAGCTGAATTCTTTGGAACAGGAATAATTTCTGCGTGCTTCCACTGATGAGGAAAGGAACACGTCGTAAGAATATTGTTGTAAATGTGTGTTAAGAAGGGAAGATTGAATGGAAAGAGTATTCTAACGAATCGGGGATATATATTGTCGAGACCCATACAATTGGATTTAACCTTAGCAAAAGCAACCGTAACTTCATCCTGAGTAAAGGGGATGAAAAAACTTCAGCTGCAGACAGAGAGATCAGGCTCTGTATCTGTAGGTTGATGGCGTGTTGACAAGCCAGCAAACATATTGTTAAATTCGTCTGCATCCATAGAGACATGCTCAACTTTGGGGCGGCCAACTCCCATTTCCCTTAGATTCGACCCTAACTTATTAGGTGGAAATGCGGTACTTACCTTAGAATGAAAATATTGGACTTTGCTGTGACGTATTGAATTTGTAACCTGATTACGATGTTTTCTATAACAACTCAATGTCAGTTAAATGCGCGCCAAATATGACACTTCTAAACCAGTGAAGGGAAATTAAATTGAAATTATTTGGAAAGAACTTGTATTGAGATTTATCACATCTGGAATATAAAAACTTTAAAACGACGGTAAAAGTGTGGAAAAAGATTTCAGGCGAATCTGAAATAGTGTTAAGTGCTTTTATTTCTGTTAAGTTGTACTGTTGGATAACTGTTTAAGTTTATTTAAGCAAGTTTTTAATTTTTACGGATAAAAACACTACTTTGAGGTAAATTTTCAAAATTCAGTGATACATATTCTGTTCGTACTTAGATACAAACCGATCACCAGAGAGCGCGCCAGCGACAAAGAGAGCACTTAGCACCAAATTCTGTTTCCCACTAAATAATACAACTGGGCCTTAACGTGGATTATGAACTATTACCTGTTCTCTGTACCCCTGATGATCTTTAGAGTTTTCTAGTGTAAGCAGGAAATAAATCTAATGATGCAAGCATGCATGATATCACTAACACTTCTGCTAGCTTGCATAAGGGGATAAGATGATACAAATTATTGAAAATTACAAAAAATATGTGATGCGTTGATAAACCGTACTTATACTTTTTTAATGTTAATTGAATCAACAAATGTTTTGAAATTCCATTTTTAAATAAAAAATTAAACACGAAACCGAAAAAATAATTTATAACTCTATTTGCTTTTTTAACTTTCGGTTTCGCTCATTTCCTGAAAGCACCTTTAGAACGAATATTTGTGTACATGCCTTAATGCAGGATGCAAGATGAACAAGTTCTCATCGGCTTACATTTTCTGCTCAATGCTAGTAATTCGCAATTATGTTTAACCAGAGTTGTTTTAGATGCGCAAATTAGCATTATATATTTCGAAGGCATATGTTAACGACTACATTTTACCCAATTATAGTATATTTCATTTTATAGTTATAAGAAGAAAAAAAGGTGGAAAGATAAAAACAAGCAATTAATACACGAATCCTCAAACGGAGAATTCCTTAAATATTTTGAACACTGGATTCCTTCGTCTTTGGACATTCCTCAATCTATTTAACGCAGCACTACATCAATTTTAAAGCAAAAATTAAACTACTATCGTATTTACCTGAAATCAGAAATTCACCCCCATTTGAAAATTCGATGGCGTTCACACACCCGTAGTGGGCGACTAGGTCATTTTTGTAGAGATTTTTAGCGATTCTTAATCTTTCACGATATAGATTTGCTGGGAACTCATAATTATTCAATTCTAATTGCCGCAAGGATAACTGACTAAAAATATTTTGACTCCCAAATTTCGACATTATTTTCTCACTTCTTGGTTCCTATCTTTACCTTCCCCTACTCTACCCTTTTTCTTTTATATTCTGCAATAAAGTTGTTTTTATTCACTTTTATATTACACTTTTCACTTCTTTATTCAATATTATGCTTCTTGTAAATCAAAGTAACAAAAATTTCTTTGAGTCCCTTAAATCGGGACCATTTAAAAGCTATCTATCCGTATTTCTTGCGACCCTTCTCGTTTTTTGACTTTTTGTTGAGACAGGATCCCACATACACACTTGCTAAGATTGGTCGTGTATTATTGAATTTTGTTTTCATTATTTTGCAAGTGGGTTGGTGAATGAATGGCAGCAATCAGCTGTTTCCTACAAGGAATGGTTCAAAAATTTATGTATATCTACATGTTTTAAAGTTTGGTAGGATAAAGCAACGAATATTCTCTGATTAACTCTCAACTTCTTTTTAAATTTAGAATTTGACTCTAAATCTGCCATATTTGTTATTATAATTACACATTACTACGCATCCAAAGATTACTGTTACTAGATAAACGGCTTCGTACAAAGTTATGAACAATTTTTGGTTGCTTTTGTATATTTCCCGTATCGGGCAACCCTGCAGTCAGGATTAAAAATTTGTTTTCCGGGAGAGTTTGTGGATAAGAGACACGTATACTTTTCATATATTCATTTACAAATATCAAATGTACTTCGCGACTTCGCTCATTAAAAGATCAGAATACATCGACAGTTTACGCACATAAGTAACTAACTTAATCATGTGATTCACATGAATTCTTTTTATTGGTCATACTTTTTGGTACATTTTTCTCTTCGACAAGTTTTGGCGGTACTTTTTTGACAGGAGTATGTGATTCTCTCCGGATGAGAACAGAATTTTGACAGGAGTAAGTGATTCTCTCAAATAATTTTGACAGGAGTAAATGACTGCACACTACCTGTACCTGCATGAATATTCTTATAACTTTAAAATCTGGATATATTTCGTTTTACGGTGGTGCCAGTGTTACTTTTTCAGGACTAACTGTGTATTTTAGGGAGCCAGTTATCTAGTAGTAAGTAATCTTTGACGCATCGTACAGGCAAAGATTACTATTACTAGATTAACGGCTTCGAACAAAGTATTGAAAATTGTTTGCTTGCTTTTATATATTTCCCGCATCGGGCAACCCTGCAGTCAGAACTAAAAATTTGTTTTCCGGGAGAGTTTGTGGGTAGGAGACAAGTATACTTTTCTTACGTGCATTTACAAATGGCAAATGTACTTCTCTCATTAAAAGATCAGAATACATTGACAGTTTGATAGTTTCTTACGCACACAAGTAACTAACTCAGTCATGAAGTTCACATGAATTCTTTTTATTGGTGGTACTTTTTGGTACATCCCTCTAAGCATTTTGGCGAATTCGCTCTAGGCGAAACGTAAACGTAATGTTTACGAGTCGCTCTGACACCAACACTAATGTATCGAATCGTGCCAAATAAAAATAAATCTGTCATGTTTACTCACAGTTTGTGGCCAACTCGAGTTGTGTTCAAAGTGTTTAGAAAAATTTTGCAGTGTTATTTTAATTATTAAGTGCCGTACCACACTTGTCCTGCTTCATCGCAGTTTGTTGGAGAGAGGCCGTGCGGGGTTGTATAGGGAAATCAGCACGGAACTTACCTATTTATCGTCGCATCGGCACGCATACATTCAAAGCAAGGTTTATTTGGGTTCGGAAACTGCTTTAATGTTACCACTACATACAATAAATTGCGTGTGTTCTACACAAAATCCGACACGACAAGTGTGGGCACTCGTGCGGACTTCATCGCGCGGAAGCAGGACAAGTGTGGTACGGCACTTAGTGATTAAAATAGTTTTAATTAATTGTGATAGTTTATGTTGATATAAGACAATTAGTGTATTGCGATAAGTGGACAAAATAGACAATAGAGAATTAGGTTAAAATTGTCACAAATAAATGTAAAATTAATGAAAATATTTTAAATATAAAAATAAATGAATGAATGAATTAGCTTTCTTTTCTCCTCTCCAAATTTTTCAAAAGACATTTTACATTATTAATTTATATTACAGTTACAGTTCGCTATGGGACCCTTCACTGTTAGAACTTTTGCGCCGAAGATGAAGAGGAGTTTAACCGCTAAACTTCAATATATGTACATCTCGTGCAAAAACTTTTACAGTGGAAATTATCAAAGTGAACTTTATGAAAATAATTTATCAGCGGCTAAAACTATTTCGTTAACGTCACGCTGAAAGCATTTCGTAAACGACACACTAAAGTATTACGTAAACGATACGCCTCCGGCGTACAGTTAGCGAAGTACCACCACATAAACAACTCTTCGCCGATTTGTTTAACTTCTCTTTGGTCAAGTGAAACGTTAACGACTCGTTTCTGTTACGCCGGCGGCGTAACGTTGGCGAAGAGTTCTATGAAAATTAGACTTCGCCGGAGTTACGTTTACGACTCGTCATGTTTAGAGGGATTTTTCTCTTCAACTTCTTTTTAAATTTAGAATTTGAGTCCAAATCTGCCATATTTCTTATTATAATTACACATTACTACGCATCCAAAGATTACTATTACTAGATAAACGGCTTCGAACAAAGTAGTGAACAATTTTTGGTTGCTTTTGTATATTTCCCGTATCGGGCAACCCTGCAGTCAGAATTGAAAATTTGCTTTCCGGGAGAGTTTGTGGATAGGAGACTCGTATACTTTTCATATATGCATTTACATAAATCAAATGTACTTTGCCACATTAAAAGATCAGAATACATCGACAGTTTACGCACATAAGTAACTAACTCAGTCATGTGATTCACATGAATTCTTTTTATTGGTCATACTTTTTGGTACATTTTTCTCTCCGACAAGATTTGGTGGTACTTTTTTGACAGGAGTATGTGATTCTCTCCGGATGAGAACAGAATTTTAACAGGAATAAGTGATTCTCTTAAATATTTTTGACAGGAGTAAATGACTGCACACTACCTGTACTCTTTATTTGCATGATTATTCTTATGACTTTAAAGTCTGGATATATTTCGTTTCGTGCCAGTGTTACTTTTTCAAGACTAGCTGGGTATTTTAGGGAGCCGGTTATCTAGTAGTAAGTAATCTTTGGTACAGTCAAAGATTCGTTTAAAACTTGAACTTTTCTCAAATAGTTTTGACACAACACGCAATAGTTTTATATTTTTGTCCTTCGCAATCAATTTAATTCTTACTTCAACATTACAGGACGATAAAATTAGCACTTTTTCAACCACAACACTCACTTAAAGAAAAATGTCAAACAAGTGACAACACCAGAAGAAAAATGACAGCAAAAAACCATAGAAATCGGTACACTCATGTACACGGATTTTACACGCTAGGGCCACTCCATTTAATTTCGTAGGGTTAGAACGACCTTTTGTTTCGATCAGTTACGGTCATTGTAATTGGGTCTTTAAGACCATCTGTTTGCTGGGTTTGCTCTTTGCTCTCGTTTTCTCATTCAATCCCCTAGATTCATTCACAGTGGTGAACAGTGAATTAGTGAATCCGTTGACAATTTTTAATAAGGCTGGCGCGTGTGTTAACATATAAATATTCTGAAAAAGTGACAATTAACAGAATATCAAATTTCTTTTATTTTTTATTCTATTTATAAAGTTATTTAGAAACCTAAGTTTACTTAGCTTTCACTTGGATATATAAATTTGGGAAGAGCAAAATATTTCCCTCCAAAAGCTGGTCGCTGACGCTGTCTGACAGTTGTATTTAGAAAATTTTCTTGTGGGAATATTGCAAAGGATTCTGGATTTTGCTCGGAGATATTATAATCTTTTAAAATGCCAATTTGTACCAGAGATGGTCTTAATATCACGCCATCCTCTCCACCGGAAAATCTAAAAGATGACGACGAAGTATTTTTTTGTGAAACAACAAAAGAAATATTTCGCGATTATAAGTAAGTACAACCACATTCTAAACTTTTCTAGTTAAATTTTGCTTCTGAGTTTCAATAGAAAACTAATAAAAATAAACTGCGATTCATATTTTGTTGGTTGGAATTTTCCTTTAATTCTTGTGCATACTACCTACAACGTCGGAAAACGGGGCTTTTCATATTTTTGGTGATCATAATATTAAATAGAAAGTAGGTACAGATGGCAAATGTTGTAATATTTTAGTGATTTTTGTGAACATATCTAATTTTCCAATTGGTCGCACTCAGAATCACTTTCCAACTAGAGTCCATCTACAACACTTAAAATTTCCGCTTTCTTCATCAAATTTCGGAACTGAAATGTGCCTATAATTATGAGAGTGCTCTAAGTCAATTTTGGTAGTACTTTAGGATTTATTTTTCAATCCTAGACTTACAAACATAGTATAAATAATCTATGGACAACTTTTGATACTTGTTTTTAACTTGAAACTTATAATTTGGCACATTCATTTTATTGTTTCCTTAAAATTTGCCTGTTATGAAATTGAAAACACTAGATGTTCATTAAAGTATATACAAACAACAAATTAGGACTTAAGGATGATATTATTTTTATGAAAAGTTCCAATTTGAAGTTTTCAAATCAAACATTTTCTGTAAAGTTTGTTTCAACATTTTAAATGCTTCAGCTGGAACTTCAGAATTTCAATATTTGTTTTCTTAGTGAAAATGAAATTATGACATATTTCAGTGTGCAAATCATATCATTTTCTTCAACATAATAGGTCTGTTCGCGGAGGCCGAGTGGCGCAGATCTCGGCTCTACTCTACTTAGATTCAAAAAGAGCAGAGTATAAAATAGCAGCGCACAGATCTACTCTAATCCGAGTAGCAAAACCAGATTGGATGCAGTACTCCACTTTTTTTACATTTGCAGAGCATATCACATAAATATCTTCACACAAGAATTTACCATTGTTACTTTCTGCATTTTGCAGCACAATACTTTAATTTTTTAACTTGATTAACAAAAAGTCACTTTCAAATCACTCGATCTTAAACGTCAAAAAGCTGCACCTTATTTAAAGCAGGAACAGAAAAGTTCACTCTAAAGTAATCTAGATTGCCACTCTTTTTTCAAATAACACAAAGGGAGTGGAAAGGAGTATCATTTTTTTTCTCAAAGAACATAAAAAGCGCAAGAAGATTGCTACTCTTTTCTCAAATAACACAAGTCGAGTACAAAATGGCTCTAAATGACTCTTTTTGACTTGGAGTGGCGTCAACGAACAGACCTAACATGTGTAATCTACTGATAGAATCTACATGTAACCAAAATGTAAAGGGCATTATTACGAGCGAATGTATATGTAAATATACATATAGTCTTCGTTGAAAATTAACTTTGGCTAATTAATGTTCAGGATGTTCAAAGACACTGGCTTTCCATACTTAGCGTTAAATTCACAGGGTCTGGACATTACATCATTATCGCAATTAAGTAAAGTAAAAGGGAAAAAATGCATTATTGTCACACTCCCTTCAGTGTTTGGATAGGCTTCGAAAATTTTCCTTTTTAACCGACTTCCCAAAAACAGAGGTTCTAAGTTCGACGCGTATTTTTTTATTTTTTTATTTTTATTTATTTATTTTTTATGTCTGATGGGGCATAACTTCGTAACGCGTCGACCGATTTTGATGATTCTTTTTTTGTTGGGTAGAGTATGTTCACCGATTGGTACCATGTCAACAAAATTTTTGGTAGGGTGGGGGTGAAACCTAACATTGTAACGCGTGGTCCCATTTGGATGGTTCTTTTTTTGTTGTACAGAGTATGATCCCCAATTGCTAATAGGAGAAAAAAAATTGGAATAGAGTGGGGGGAGGGGTAGTCTAACTTTGTAACGCGTGACCGATTTGGACAATTCTTTTCTGTTGGGTAGACTATGTTCCGTGGTTGATACCACGAGAAAAAAATTTTGGTGGGATGGGGGTGGGGGTGAAACCTAACTTTGTAACACGTGGACCGATTTGGATGGTTCTTGCTGTTGTATAGAGTGTGATCCCCCATTGCTAATAGAAGAATAAGTTGGCCCATGGTGGCGTGACGATTAAATATTTTTGTTGTAGTTGTTTGGTTTGTTTGATTTGCACCGACTTGAAAATGTCGTAATAGATATAAAATTAAAAATTATTTTATGCTTTTAAGCGCTTTATGTGAAGTCGGTTCAACTTTTTTTTTAAAAAATACTTGAGTTTCAAAGTTTCGTCCTTGGTCGGAATGAAGCTCATTGGAGACGCCAAATCTGTATATCCAGTTTGTTACTAACTCTTCTGCCACTATCTTTGTTTCTTGATTTGGGGTCGCATATAATTCTAGCCATTTACTGAAATACTAAAATGTACCTTTGTTACAGGCACAAAGAGTACATTTTCGACACCAGTCCTCTACATCCTCCCCCATATGTAACAAGTAGAATTGTTCTTTTAATTTCTGAAGTCTTATTGGCGCCAAGATGTCCTCCCGAAGCACCGTTATGAAATCCCTCCAGCACATCCTTTATTTTCTTCCTGGGAACCAGCACCTGCATGTTGTGGACGTTTTTATGTAAAATAAAAAATTTCACTTTACACTAAACTTCAATTTTATTGATACATTATTACTATGTTAACTTCAAATTACAATTTAATTAATTATGAAGATTAATTCATTGTCGTGATGCGGCTGTTTTGCCGGTTCTGTGATGACTGATTCAATGTAAGAAAAAAAAGAACGGTTCCCGCTGATAACGGCCTGATGCACTTGATGCCTATTAGCGTGCTGTTATTTTGGAAAAGCAGAGCAAATAATACTTCTTGTTTCCAGGGTAGATCAACCTTTGGGATTTTGAGTTTTGATTCACTGTAATGTAGCGAAATATTAATATTGAACTAAAGGCAACAGTCTGAAATATGTCTCCATTGGGGCCTTTCGTCGTTCTCCTTCCACGTCAAAATTGAAGATATATTCTCGTCTTTTCGTTGAGCTGCTTGAAATTCTTCCTTGTTCCATCCTATCAAGGGTACGACAGTTTTCCTTCCTTCCTTCCTTTAAGGGTACGACAGTATTCACAAAGTGAAAGTGCATCTGCATTTCCATGCGATCTACCCTTCCTATTTATTTTCGAAATCATAGGATTGCAGTCTTTCCAGCTACCACTTCAGAGCTGCATGATCAGTTCAGAGAGTGTTCATAGAGGAATTTATAGAAATACTTCGTTGAATCAACAATAGAAAGCAGTTCTTTCCTCGTAACACAGTAATTTCTTTCTTGTTTTGATAGAGCTGTGCTATAATATGCCACTGTTATACGTTATGAGGATGTCTCAGAGTGAACAACTGCCGAATTGTTATTCTTTACTGCACACTTTATGTTAAGTAAAATAATTACACTTAAAACAGTTTTTATTTTGTACACCAAAGTCCTTTTATTATATGATGTCTACTTATTAACACAAAACCAATTAACTTTTATTTTATACACTTAATTTGAATTTAATTACTACTTAATTTTAATTTTTACACAAAACCGATTAACTTTTATTTTATACACTTAATTTGACTTTAATTACTATTTATTTTTATTTTTACACAACCGAATTAGTTAGCCTTTTCGACCCGTTCCACTCGGGACAGCTTTTTTTAACTTTCGACTCCCAATTCCCAATTGCAACTACTAATTTTAGTTTTGGAATTTCCATTCCCGCAATTGCTTTTCACACCAAAAAGTCCTTTTTGTTGTTTTCTTTTTCTCGTTGCACTCTCGTACCTTGCCACAGTTCGACCAATGCATAGGGCGAGAAAAGCTGACGCGACATCCTTTGCCGTGAACGATTTTCACTATCGTTCTGATGTCTTATCGCTGGTTGGTTTATGTAGCTTTTTTAAGTGATCCTAATTGTCACTGCCACACCAGCTTGGCTCTCGGAACTTTATGGCTTTTTAATGATTTGTTGGGTCAGCGTGTATATTGTAATTTTAATTACATGCTTGAATATTCTAGCTGACCCAACTTACGCTCATATCGGATTTTAATTTTTTATGGCTTGTTATTTAGCCATTTAAGATTCCGATATGTGACGCTTTTGTTTTTAAGTGTCTAGCTCCGTTTGCATATCGGATTTGGGTTTTTTATGTTTGGATAAAAAAATCCGATATACAACACCACCACCTTTTCGGGCCTTATACTTCTTGTTTCAACACAGAACCAATCCCAACATTACTTGCATCGGTATCAAATGTAAATGTCTTGCCCGCCTTTGGATAAGTTCAGGTGCAATGCAAAGCGCCCGCTTCAGTGCTTTAAAGCTGTTTTCTGCTTTTACTGTTCAAACCAATGCCGTATCCTTCTCCGTTAGCTTATGCAACTCCTTTGCTATATCAGCATTATTCTTCACAAAGCTAAACTTCGCAGCTGGTGTCTCTTTCGGAGGATGCCAGTTCTCTACTGCAGTTATTTTCTCAGGATCGGTGCTAATCCTTCTGTTGATGCCTGAAGTGGTTAGGCGAATAGAGCTTCTTTTTAATATGGGGCGTAGTACCAGAGCCCTAAACCCTAAAACTTCCTTTTGTATCTGAAATCTATTAGATACATTAAATTTCAAATTAAAAAAAAATATTTTTTAATTTTATTTTATTTAAACTTTTATTTTGTTTTAGTTGTTTTTAGATCGGCAGATCTGGTTATACTGAAATACTATTTACATGTTTTTTGTATCCTACTTTACATTTAACACATACAGTGTCGGTCAAAACAAAGGGAACTGAATGCAATAGAACCAATTTGTTTTGATATATCTGTATTGCAAGTGATTACTTTGAAAAAAAATATTATTATTAATTATTTCAGTGTTCCTTATTATTATTAGTACAAACTTTTTTAAAACAACAAATGCATAACGAAATAAAAATTAAAATCTGGTAACAATTGCTTTTTCTCTAGGTCATAACAAAGGGAACTGATAAAAGAACTTAAATGTAACTTCATTTTATTGTAGACAAACTCAATATTTAGTTGAGTATCCATTATTTTTTATTATTTCATAACATCTCTTCGGCATAGAACTAATAATTTTATTAATTATTTTTGGAGACATTTTATCCCATTCAATTTTAACTGCTTCGTAAAGTTTTTCACCGGTTGCCCATTTGCCATATCTTCTGACCTTCTGTTTTGCAATAGTCCAACAATTTTCTATTGGTCTTAAGTCTGGAGATTGGGCTGGCCATTTTAACACATCAATTTTGTTTTGCACTCATCTAAGTTTTAACAAGTTTGGAAGTGTGTACCGGGTAGTTGTCTTGCAGGAACCTCCATTTCAACGCCATATTATCCTCTGCATATGGAAGCATAACGGTTTCTGGAAACTGTCCATAATACCTTCAATGCGATGTAGTTGTCCTACTTCTTGACCGGAAACATCTCCAGACCATCCTCCCTGCTTAACTGTTCGAATACAATCTTTTGGATTCAACATCGTCTTCGAACTTGTATCATCCCATCTGAATTTTGTTAAACTTGTCAGAAAAGAGAACACTTTTCTTCGTCACTTCTCTTCTTCTCATCTGAATTTTGTAAGTTAAACTTCGATTCGTCAGAGAAGAGAACACTTCAAAGTTTAACTTACAGAATTCAGATGGGATGATACGAGTTCGAAGACGACCGGGGGACCGGTTGAATCCAAAAAATTGTATTCGAACAGTTAAGCATGGAGAAAGGAAAAGCGTGACGGTCTGGGGTCGTGTTTCCGGTCAAGAAGTAGGACCACTACATCGCATTGATGGCATTATAGGCAGTTTCCAGTATAAAAATATACTAGAAACCGTTATGCTTTCATATGCAGAGGACAATATGGCGTTGAAATGGATGTTCCTGCAAGACAACTACCCGGTACACACTTCCAAAATTGTTAAAACTTAGATGAGTGCAAACAAAATTGATGTGTTAAAATGGCCAGCCCAATCTCCAGACTTAAGACCAATAGAAAATTGTTGGACTATTGCAAAACAGAAGGTCAGAAGATATGGCAAATGGGCAACCGGTGAAAAACTTTACGAAGCAGTTAAAATTGAATGGGATAAAATGTCTCCAAAAATAATTAATAAAATTATTAGTTCTATGCCGAAGAGATGTTATGAAATAATAAAAAATAATGGATACTCAACTAAATATTGAGTTTGTCTACAATAAAATGAAGTTACATTTAAGTTCTTTTATCAGTTCCCTTTGTTATGACCTAGCGAAAATGCAATTGTTACCAGATTTTAATTTTTATTTCGTTATGCATTTGTTGTTTTAAAAAAGTTTGTACTAATAATAATAAGGAACACTGAAATAATTAATAATAATATTTTTTTTCAAAGTAATCACTTGCAATACAGATATATCAAAACAAATTGGTTCTATTGCATTCAGTTCCCTTTGTTTTGACCGACACTGTAGATAGTTTGTTCAATATTTTCTCTGTATAGAGTACAGTATTTTATTGTCTATGAATAAATGATTATGATATTTTTCAAAGTGTTTGTGTTTCACACTATTCAAAATTTATCGAAGTGTACAGGTTGACTAAAATATATTTGACAGTACAGCCTGATTGGGTATTTTTAAAGTGGATTTGAATAAAAATATTTTATTAATAATATAATCAAACTTAAGAAATTTTAATAAAAATTAAAAATTAAATTTGTAGCTACTGCTACAATGCCCACGGTATTATTTGACCTAATCTGTAAATAGCGTACACATTTTAGGACTTAGTTTTAGTTTGGCTGACTTCAGTTTCTGGTACATATCGTAGATTTCCTAGATGCTCTTCAAAACTTCGTCCAATTACAATAATGACATCCAAATATATCAGGCAGGTTTCCCAAGTTAAACCTCGTAAGACACATTCCATTAAGCGCTCGAACGTTGCTCGAGCATTGCAAAGTCCAAAGGGCACAACTTTAAATTGCCACAATCCGCTTCACACAGAGAATGCTCTCTTTTCCATGTCATCTGGATCGACCTGGACTCGCCAGTAACCGCTTTTTAAATCGAACGTCGAAAACCACTTGGATCCTGATAAGGCATCTAGGGTGTCGTCTATGCGGGATAGTGGGCAACTATCTGTCTCCGCAGACTTATGTGTCAGTTGTTCTGCAATCTCTCTTCTAAATGGCTCTCTCAAATGACGTTTCCCACACGATCCTAATAATCGGAAACAAACATTATTAATATTTTAACATTTTACATCTGGTTACAAAAAAATGATGAGACCTGATGTAAAACATCAATGCAATGACAGCTTAGCATGGGATTGAATATTATTATAAGCATATAAACACAATGTAAAATAAGAATTACGTGACAGAAAGATTATCGTTATAATCTAATTATTATTAGTTATAAGCCGAAAAATTGCACTGAAAAGAATAACTTGTGACGTATAAAACCCACCTTTATTAGATTTAATTTCGCAATGAAATTTTAAGCAATTGGCAGATCCTTCTACTCTAATTTCGATTGTTGTACCACATTTGCATTTTCCTGCAAAAATCATATGAATTAAAAATTGTTCACATGCATAATTGTATTAATGCAGCTTACCTTTCATAGCACCAGATGTTAACTCATTATTTAAATGATGGTATTTGAAATTAAAACCACACTTCCATTTTGTTTGGTTCCATAGTCTCAGAAATTTCTTTCTCCCACACTCCGGGCTTTAATTTTTTCACATGGCGATGTTTGTAGACTTTATCAATTACCATTTGATTAAATTCATGTGTGCTCATGGAAAGAACATACTTTTTCACGTTCTCGCCATGTTCAGACTCAAAGGTGGAGTTCATCGAAGAATTCGCTGAACTTGGCCTTATTCGGGGAATATGCCTAAATGTCAGTAGCTGGGATTGTCGCTAAGGTTGGTAAGACCTTAGAATAAAGAACTAGTAGTGGTATCAACAATTCAGGCGTAATATATCTCAGATTTTAGGTGGGGCCAAAAGAAAATTTAAAATCTTTATAATTCCTAAAAGAATAATTTGATTTTAACTTCTCTGAATATAATATTTAACCTGCATATAATTTTGAGGGTAATATTATAGGGTCAAGCGAATCATCAATTTTGCTTTTAATTGATTAAATCTTAGTAAAGATTTTCTATGGATGCCCCCTAAAAATTTTTGTTAGCGTCACCACTAAAACGAACAACCACGGAACATTAAATCAGTTTTCATGGTAACCACACAAACATTCATACGAAATTTTCACTTTTTTCCGCAAATTTAGGTTTTAATGGAACATGACATCTTTATAGAATGAATTTAGAAGTAATTTATCTAATGTATTTACCGGAAAAGCGTTTTCCAGTCATGCTATTTCTAATTATTTGGGCACCAACAAATCTAACACTTCGTGCTGGTTTATTTTAACAAATTCTGTTCTTTGTCAGTCAGTCCACAAAAAATCAAAATAGTATAATAATTTTATTACAATGATAATATACAGTTTTAATAGAAGCTATCTTAATAAAGTAGTGTTTCCTCTAGTTCTTTATTCTAACGGTAAGAACGGGCACAATTCAAAGAATTACAAAAATTCAAAAGATCAAAAACTGGTTGAAAGGACCCAAAATTTGGAATTTTCCCTTTGTTGGTAGAAAGTATGATAATTTTAGCTTCTCTTTTCTGATTGCATAATTAAAAAAAAATTATTTGAACGCTCTGCTGTATAAACGAAATGTTTATTATCAATAAAATTCATTTGTGCAAAAAAACATTTTTCTGCAACATTTAATCATTGACTTGAACTGTATACTCTGCTAACTTTTTTTAAAAAATTATTAAATTGGGCACTTAATTAGCCTGTAATGAGCTTTTTAATTTTTTGTATTAAAATTGTGGTTCTGCCCATTTTGTTCTGATTTGAACTGTATGCTCTGCTAACTTTTTCAAAAGTTAGTTAAAATATGAGCCTCGTCAATTGCACCACTTTACACCGATGAAAATCGATGAGAATTCTCCCTTTATTTAAATATTTTATTTTTTATTTCAGGGAATATTTTCAGAGGATAATGCTAATTAACTCAACAATATGGGCCTGTGAATTAACTGGAAGAGAAGATTTAACTTATGCAGAAGCATTAAAAAGTGAAAGAAAAGCGAGAAAAATAGCGAGATCATTTAAAGAGGCTTTACGTGCGCCCGTATTATTAGCAATAAAGAAGGCACAACAGTCATCGCATAACATGCTTTTAAATAATATTTATCAATTTTTAAAGGATCGATACTTTCGAGGAGAGATAATAATTTCATCTATAAAAAACTCCAAATTATTTGATTCCAAAATCCTAGATGTTTTACCACCCGTGCAGAAGCCTGACAATGGCATATATTCTTCATCAGATCTCAAATATAGAGTTCAAATATTAAATAGTAATGATACGGATGAAATTCATATAGTGTCCAGTTCAGACATAAGACGTCGACAAACAGATCTTACCCATAAAAATTTGCAATTTTTCATTAAATGTAGTACCGAGTTTTCTTCTGATGGTATAATAAAACCTAAGTTTGATGTGTATAAAAAATATGTCACCGAACCGCATATTACGTTTGAATCTTTATTTGTTGGTAATCTTCCAGAATGGAAGCCTTCTAAACCAAGAAAAGTTATTAATGGAAAAGGAAGCCCTGACAATGAAAAGAATAAAGAAAATATTAATGAAATCACAAAAGAAAGAAGACAAGAAACACTTTCAAAATATTTGGTTAAAAGAAATGGGGACAATTTCAAAGTCTCAAGGGAAGATAAGGAAGTTGAACGTGCACTAAAAGAAAGATTGGAAAAACTTCAGAAATTAAAAGAAGAAGAACAGGCTGAATTAGAACGAAAGCGATTAGCACAACAGAAGAAAGCCGACAAAAAGTGGTTAAATATATCGACAGTGTGCGATGACTTGGAGAGATTTGATCAAAAACCGTTACCCTCATTTAATGCCGTTAAAACTATATTTCCCTTGAAGTATTTTGGAGATTTACTGCATATAATGGAGTTTATCCAATCATATTCACAGCTAACAACCAGTAATCCATTCAAGAATAATATAAGTTTTTTTGAAATGTGTCGCGCATTTACGCAACCTGAAGTGGCAGGTCCACTTAGCAATATTTTGATACATCTACTAAATACAGTTTTTTCATTACAATACGAAGAAGAGGAAGAATGCAGTGTAAGTATATTAATTTTATAGTATATAAGTATATTAATTATATATATATATATATATATATATATATACATATATATATATATATATATATATATATATATATATATATATATATATATATATATATATATATATATATATATATATTGTTATATTCATTACAATCTGAAGATAAAAATTGTATATTCAAACGTGTGTCATTTGTTAGAAGGTAAAAGCTGCATTAGCATTTCAAATGGTGGCATTGCAAATTGACAAAAAAATGTTGCATGATTAGGACAATTTAATGAAAGTGAAGCAATACATTAGTTTTATACAAGTAAAAATATATCAAATTGCTACATGTGTTTACTTAAACAAGTATATTTTTATATTTTCGAAGCAAACGTCTTTGTTTTCCTTTATGTTTTTATTTGTCTTATTATTTCAAACGTTTGTATTCAGGCTTTATTGTTAATTATGCAAAATATACTTCAATAATGTAATTATCTTCATCCACATCTTCCCCGTAAATATTTAAATTTTATTTATGGTCCACACTCATGGAATTATCATATAATTTAAAGAAAAGTTCTCTACATCATCTGAAGTGTGTTCGCTAAAATTATTCCATAGACATGTTCTGTGAATTTTATTATTTTTTGCCGAATCTCATTTCTGAAATTGTTTTTTTGGTTATATGTATTATCGAAAACTAAGGTTTACTTTAACCCTTAAAAGGTGTCATGGGTTATTTGTACCGCAATATTTATTATTTGAAATAACTGAAATATTTTAATCTTAACTCTAATTTCATTTATACGTCATTATTGAATTTACAAAATAAAGTGAAATTAAGTTTTTTAGATGATACCTTTTAAGCTTAAAACATAACATTTGTCAGATGACGATAGTCTACGCAAAATCTTGTACAATCATCCTTTTTCTTTACTAGCATTACTTGGGACATCCACGGCCTCTTCGACTCTTCTATTAGACCTTGTTTACGCATTTTTAACCATATCGTCTGCTTCTGCTCGCTTCGCTAATGGTAATCTTTTTGGTAGCTGCTTAATAAGGCGGGCGTCTCCGGTGTTTATGTTGCACAAAATAAACTCATTCATAGTCCAAGTTCTTCATACAACTTCTTTGCTTTAGGATATTCACCTTGGCTAAGCTAGACGGAAATATCATTTTGGTCAGGTTCGTAACGTCCTTTTGCTGTTTGGTTTCATCGAACTCTGAATATTCTGCTAACAAGATCTCCTCGGCTGGTTCGCCATGACCCAAGACTTTACCTTTCATTAATTTGATGCCCTTTTCACGGGAATTTAGGATTCGTACCAAAACTTCTAAAAAACGATGACGCGGAATGTCATCAACTAAATCTCAGTTGATGGATCACCGTCTCCCCTGGATAGTAGTAGCTCCAGCAAGATGGTGATTGGCATCGCTAACGAATGCGGCAGAGAAATAGGGGGGTTCGTAGGGGATGCCATCTTGCTCTTGATCGGCCAACGAAAGAACATACATATATCATGTCTGTGGAAAAGGGGAAGGGAGGAAAACTTTGAATTAAAAAAATAAAACAGGAGGAGGAGGGATGACGGCAGGCGTTGGCTTCATCGGGGGAGTCTGGTGGTATGACTCCTCTTTTTATTTCCCCTGCCCCATCCACCCATGCACCTAGGGGCCGACGTCATCTACATGCTCTGTATAAAAAACTGAAAAGAGTAGAGGTCCACTCACTTCAATATGAAGGCCTCGTCCAATGTCTTAATGACCGCCCCAAGAGAAAGACGACGAGGAGAGAGAGGAGAATTTAGAAGTCTTATTTAGGATCCATGTAAACAGCGTACCTTATTTTGATAAATGACAGAAACATTCATAAGCAAACCTATCAAACTACATCCAGTTATAGATATCTATAACTAATCTCTCTATGAATGCAGACTAGTGTAGAAAACTTGGTATAGTACATATTTTTTTTGGGAGCGTGGAAATGCGTTTACACACCTGGTCGAGGACCAGTCCTACCGGCTAACCCCCCCCCCCCCCCCTCCAGGAACCGTATGGGAGACATTACCATTATTTTTTAGAACAGTCTTCTACGAGGCCCGCAAGTCAGCAGGACTCCCCAACAGGAGCCCCGGCTCTCACACCCCCCAACAAGCAGCAGGCGATCCCGCTGTTGCCCCCATCCTTTTGGCGAAGGACCCCCCTCACAAAAGCGGCAATCCTTCGCCAGCGATCCTCCCTCTGCAGCATGACCCCCGCGATATTGTCCGGGGTCACGCTTCCCCTCTCCGCTCTCCAACGGACACATTCAAAGAATGTGTGGAGAGTGGAGTCCGATGCAGAGCCGCAGCATACGCAGCACGGGCTCGGCACCTTCCCTATGCGGTGGAGGAATGCCCGAAAATTCCCGTGCCCCGTCACCATTTGGGTGAGGTAGTAGTCCACCTCGCCGTCCTGACGGTTCAGCCAAGTGTCCAGCTGAGGGATCATCCGGGCTGTCCACCGGCCCCGCGACTCTCCATCCCATCTTTCTTGCCAGGACGCCATGGTCTTGGCCCGAGCCACTCTTGCGATGTACAAACTGCCGATCCCTGGCTAAGAGGTCAATGGGTATGACCCCCGCGACCACTAGCACTGCCGGTACTGAGACCGTGCGGTAGGAGCTCGCAATGGGGAGCGCTGCGCGGCGTTGTACCGCAAGTATGCACTTACGGTACCTTTCCCATCGCATTGCATCAGCCCAGATTTCTGCTCCGTAGAGCATTATGGCCTCGGCAGTGCGGAGTATAGGCGCCTTTTGCTGGGTCTGGGTACGCCAATGTTGGCTCAGCGCTGAAGTCACCGCAGCCGCCTTATCGGCCCGGTCCTTGATTTCGTCCCAGAAGGAGAGCCTACAATCGAGGCTCACCCTCAGGTATTTGATCGCGAGCCGCGTCAGGACCGACATGTCTAATACTCGCATCTCCAAGGCGTTGCGCACATTCAAGCTGACCAGCAGGCGCACCGGGCTAGAATAATGATTCCCGCGTTCGGTGGCCCGGGCCGCGTCCTCAACGGCCGCTTGGAGGCGAGGTTTCAGGAGCTTCTCCAGAAGCTAGCGGTCTGTACTACCCGGGGGACCTACTGGACCATTGCCCTTGCTGATAAGTACGAGCCTAGCTTCCTTCCAGCGGGATACTCCCACCTTCAGGCAGGCATTATACATATCAAGCAAGAGCTGTGGATGGCTCGCCGTCAACGCCTTCAGCACCTCTGCCGGGAGCCCGTCTGGCCCTGGCGCCTTGTTTTGTAGGCTTTGCGACGCCCTCGTAAGCTCCTCCATTGTAAAAAGAGGAGCGTTGAGTACCTCGCGGGCCACTCAGTTAGAATCCAGCGGATGGGTGGGGAAAAGAGCGTCCACAATGGATCGGCGCTTGCAGTTCTACGGGTGTTGCGTGCCGGGACCAACACTGCCGCTGGATGACTGCCCAAGGCGGGCTATGACCCTGGATGACATCAGCCGAAGATCAGTTGATGTCAATCAGGGTAACGGCCTCCGCTGGACATTCATCCGTCAGCAGATGCTTGAGCAGGACGGTGGATGGCAGGCTAGAGGCTGCGGAAGAGAAGTGGGGGGGGGGGGGGGGGGGGGGGGTTAAAAAGGAGGTGCCAGCCTGCTCCTGGTCGCGCAACAGCAAAAATCATGCCGAGGGATGGGAAAATTTGGGACAAGAACGAATCGAGAAAAAAAGGAAGCAAAGAAGAAAAAAACTAGGTCTGAAAGAAAAAAGAAAAAAAAAGAAAAACCAAGAAAAAGATCGTTGGGGGAGTCTGGTGTGCCTCCACTTGCTTGGCCCGTTCCCCGACCACCCATGTACCCAGGGGGCCTATGTCTTCTGGATGCCCTATTTTCAACCTGAAAGAGAAAGAGGGCCACTCACCTCATTATGAGGGCCCCACCCACCGACGTAGCGATGGCCGCCCGAAAGAGTGAGATGAAAAGGCCTAGTTCAGGCTCATACAAAAACATGTATTTTTTTTAATAAAAAGAGTTACCCCCTCCGGCGGAGGGCACACGACCAACTGGATGGAGGCCAGGGCCTGTCTGACCTCTTTGCAATGAGGCTCGGACGAAAAGAAAAAAAGACGAAAAATCAACAAGATAGATTACTTACTAATCTTCTAGATACCTATCTGCTAATTAAAACTGTTACAATGGGGAGTTTATGACTTAGTTTAACCTAGCTAGATTACTAGCACCTGCATCTTATTACTTAGACAAAGCTTCATTGAAAGTTACAGTGACAATTCTAAAAAGAGAGAAAAAAATGCGCATTTCTTTCCCTTCCCTCGTCCAAAAATCGTTTAAATTTAGAAAAATTCTCAAAATTTTTTATTTTTTTTAAAAAGGTGTATAGACATTTTCATGTATAATTTTTCACGGTAAATTTCAAATTACTTTTCGTACAAATTTGTTATAGCTATCTCGTTTAATAATTTCAGCTTATCTTTAAATATACTACAAACAAAAAGAGAAAAAAATCTGAGATACGAACTACTAACAAAATTCAACAAAAGATCTCAACGTTTCATCTGTAATCGACAAAAATTTCAGTTACGAACAAAGATCTCGTGACATTATCATTTTAATAAGTGGCCTGCACAATAATTAGCCTTTGAGTTTGCGTTCAGGGAATCAATATTATCGTTTTGTGTACATAAGGTTATTGTTCAGAGTATATTCTTGGGCTCATGCGATTGAAAGAGAAAAAAAATTTTCCATAAAGAAACGGACTCACCAACTTGCATATATTCATCTTTCAGTTTTTCTGTTCGTAATTTTTAATTTCATTTTTCCGTTCTTTTCTTTTTTTGTAGTTTAATTCACTTTTATCTTTAATTATTTGCACTTTTCGTTCTTTCTTTCTTTCGTTGTTTTCCTTTTTGTCGTAGTTTAAATTTCACTTATTAATTTTAAATTATTTGCACTTTTCGTTATTCCTTTCTTTCGTTGTTTTCCTTTTTGTCGCAGTTGAAATTTCACTTATATATACCTTTTTAATTGTTTTCACCTTTCGTTGTTTTTGTTTGTTGTATTTTTAATTTCATTTATATATATATATCTCTTAAATTGTTTTCACTTTCGTTGTTTCGTTTGCTGTATTTTTCAGTGGCGGCCAACTAATTAGAAACAATGCGCTAAGAAAAGTGAACTGCATATTATTGAAATGAAACTACAAGATTTCATTAATAAGACAGATATGATTTTATTTGTAAATCAGTATATTCTATATACCTTAATATATACCCTCCACGAGTAGCCAGACGCTTCCCCCCCAACAAGGACGAGGATCGTGATTCCTGCCGTGTAGACTGGACCTTGGTGTGGGTGTTGTGTATCTTCCTCCTTCAGTTTACGTCACGCCGATACTATAGTCACCGAAAGACTCAGTACTCGTGGACATTTTTCATCATTAGGAGAGGACACACACTCCAGTATGGCTATCCTCGCGAAACTCTCCCAAGTCCTGTTGTCGCGCGTCTAGGCCGCCTATCCTAACGTAATGGGTTCCCACCAGGTTCCCTTGGGTCTTTAATCTAGTCTGACAGTGCGATGAAAAGAAAATTGCTTGTGGTGTAAGTTGAAGCCTGAGACAGGCGATAGGGTGAGACGTAAACACAAACTTTACGTCGGTGAAATGCTGAGGGCCCGGAGCTAAATGGGCAAAACTTTCTGTCGAAGAGATAGTTGCGGTTTGGAACGCGAGAAAGATTTAGCGTCGTTGAGACAAAGGGGTACTTAATTCTAAATTCTTGAAAAGGGCCACTAGGCCAAGCCTAGCCAGGAGAGCTCTTAAAGAGAGGTTAGGGGTGGAACTCAGGGGTTGCCGGTATGACGAAGTGTTCCAAAATCTGGACTCGACCGCTTTCGCAGTGGGCATAGCAGAGTATATTTCGAGAAATGGTCCAACGCAATCAAGATGCACACATGGCCTCGTTTCGTTCGGGGATAGGGTCCTAATAGGTCCATATACACTCGTTGCCATCGTCTTTCTGTCGTCGCTTGGATCGGTGGTTGTAGGATGGAATTTGGGGCTGTCGTTTCCTTGCAAGTGTCACAGGCTAACAAAAAAAAGTAAATCTTTAGCGACCATAACACCTTTTATCTTCTCTTCCCCAAAATAAATACAATACAAACTAAAAAAAAAACTAAAAGTAGTAATTGAGATTTTCCTGAATAAAAATTCAACAGATTTTGACACCTATTCTATCATTAATTTCTGAATCAATTTGACAGTTTATTCCTATAAGAATTTACCAACTATTCTATCATAAAATTGATATACGGACAATTCATCGTAAACCAATTCACAGTACACGGATCCGTGTACTCCGTGTACGCAACACGTTCCGTAAAATTTTTATTAGACTTCTTGGGAGGAAGAGGTGTATTAATCAGGCTTTTCATTGCTTTATTATCTGCGGGGTGCCCCCTAAACCCCCCCCCCCCGCCCCACCCCCCCCCCCCCCCCCCCCCCCCCCCCCCCGCGAAAGAAATTGTAAAAACACTTTCAATGTGATTATCCGTGAATTATGTATTCCGTCGACACTTTTGAAAAGGAAGGTTTTGTCAAACGGACCTCCTGTTTCCAGTCACCGATTTAGCGCGAAAAAAAAATTCTATCATCAGCTTTCGATTGCTTCCTTCCACCAGATTTATAGACTGGCAACTTTTTGCAAAACCTACTACACGATTTTGTGGATGCGTTGAATGATTAAGCGTCAACAAAATTTAGACTTTCTTTTAAGGTCGATTAAAACAAGAACTTATGACGGTCTCAAAAAACTTATTGTAGGAAAAATTACAATTGCCCCGCGGCTTAAAATGCTATTTTTATAACTAACACTTTTTTCATGTAAATATCTTCATATTCGTCGCGCATTATGAGCTATATGACACTATCTAAGTTTGCTTATTCACCTTTAAATTTCTTTTTCTTTTAATTACTTCACAAACTATATTCCAAAACATGTATTTGATCTCAACGAGATTACTAGCCTCATTATTGGCATTGTTGTCCAAATTCACAATTTGGCTCTTCACAGACAAGGTTAGATTTATATTAAAATTAGGTCAGAACTCATACCTTAGGATATTTCACAGCGCGTGTATAAAAATGAAGAATCTGGTAGATCTAAGTGAGAAACGGAAAAACTGTCATGGGACGGGGTCTATCTCTTCCCCCTCCCAGCTGTAGGTGTTTGAAATTTTTTTACGATGAAAAAAAACCAGTCGTATTTTAACATATGTCTTCTAAAGTTTTAGTGCTAGAGACGTTACTACTATCTCAGTTGACAGGTAACACGATGGTGCTAAAGATTGTGTAATTTTATTTTACTGCTAATATTTTTAAATTTAAATTTTCGGAAAAAATCAATTTTTTCATTTCAAAAGGAAACATCTTGAAAAATTGCCCAATTTTTTTATTTTTGGGTTTACAATAGTAGCTAATGTTCTCTTTCAAAGAATACTTAAAGCTAACAATAATCTTTTACCGTTCTCAAGTTACATGACCAAACGTCAAACCTGCCATTTTAAACAAAAATTCAACTAAATTCTGGCAACAAAAAATTGCACAGCCTTTAGCACCATTTCTTACCTGTCAACTGAGACATTAGTAACGACTGGAGGGACTGGTTGTTTCATCGTAAAAAAAATTTCAAATCCCTATAGCTGGGAGGCGGAGAAAAGACGCCACCCCCTCCCATAAAATTTTCATCGTTTCTCACCTAGGTCTACCAGATCCTTCATTTTTGCACACGCGCTGTTGAAACACCCTGACTAGGTAATTCGCGCCTGATTCGTCGACTTCGAATAACACACTACCAATACACTGTATATAGAATTATTTTTGATAGCAACCCGTCATTTCGAGAAATCTACGGATCTTTTTAGCAGAGCGGGTTTTCAGAATTTCATCTCCAATCATTCACCCAAATAGCTGACTTGCTTGACGCAAAAGCGGCTTTTCTCGACATTTATGGTGAGCTTAGCGCTGCGCAGACAATTAACCACTACTCGTAGGACGTTTAGGTGGGAATCAAAGCCTGGTGATACAAGTAAATCGTCCACAAAGACGTGCTCGCGCAAACGACCTGGCATAATGTTGTCAATCGACACATTCGTTGCGGTGCTTACACAACCCACAAAGCATGACAGTGTACTGAGGCCAAGGGGATTTGCCAACACACTTCCTTCAAATCGATGGACGAAATGAAGTGCGTATCCTGCAGTCGTCCATGCAATCCGCTGATGTGGGGTAAGGGGTAGGCTTCCTTCTTGATGACTAGGTTCACCTTGCGAGTGCCGATTATATGTTCTGCTAGGTGGGTCTTTCCCTAATCTAGTGCTGTGAAAGAAGGAAATCGTGTCGTGATCGTGTCGAGTTTGGTTCTGTCAGTGAGGTTAAGTGACAGTTCGTTTCAATCGGAGAAGAGGGCTGTACGTCGAGAGAAAAGATGATAGCAGGTGCAAGAAGTCTTCGCCCAAATACAACTGTTGTAAGCCAGGGACTACAAACAAGGTTAGAACTTCGGTCTGTGAACGAAAGGTTATTGTAGTTCTTACTGTGCCGAGGACGGACTGGCTAGTACCGTCGGCGTTACGAACTGAGGGTGTCAAAGCGGAGAGTTTTAAGCCTGAGCGCTGGACAAACTCTAATGCTCTGGGTCCCAAACAACTCACGCTAGCGCCGCTATCGAGCAGGCCTAGGATGGTCTTATTTAGCATTGGCTGGTAATAACAGTGGACACTAGTGACTTCCGATTTTTCTTTATAGAACGTTTTCTTTCTCGGAATCTTCTTCATCGTCGTCTTCTGCGATTGAGAGGAAGTCTCACTTCCTCAGCGAAAATTCGAGGATGTACTCTCTCAGAATTGATTTGTCTCTTATGTAAGGACATTCCTCGTATGAGTCAAAAAGGATCCGTCTGGATGCTACACTCTCGGTGAATCAGATCAGTCTCGAAGTCGCCTTGCTTATCATCTTCAGCGAGTGGGGTCCCCTGTGTCGTCCATTCGGCTGGCGTTTTCCGGGTGACACTTAGAACACTTGGGTGAAACTACTCCTGCTTGATCGCAGTTGTAGCCGAAGAGTCTCCTGGTCTCACTAGGGTAGGAGTGGAAAAAGTGACCCCCTACACCACAGTTCCAACAAGTCATGCGAGTTTTCGCTTCAGCTTAGCAGAATTTTATTTCCCAGCTTAGTGAATTCGCACTTTAGACGTAGGTTTACCAAGAATTATTGAATATCCCAAACTTTTGAGACAAACTGTACTCTGAAAATCCCGTCCTTGTCAAGAAAAGGAGACAAGCTGGAAGGAACTTCCATGAACCCTTCTTGTTGTATTTCTTGTGTTCAATTCTTCGGTTTTTAAGGTATGGCAACGCCTTGCTTTGTGATCAGCTTGTCGTGCGTTGTATATGAATCTCAGCATATATGCCATCACCATTACAGTCTTATGAATGTATTTCCTTGTATTTCTTCTTTTTTAACATATCTTTGAATACTTAGAAGGCCAAAATTCTTCGGCGCCATGGAAAAAAATGGGACCATAGAACCAAAGGTTGCAATCTGCTAATTTCTCCGCTGGTATCCCACGTGATACAATATCAGCCGGATTATCAGCGGACCTAACGTGCCGCCATTGTTCTGCATTCGATGATCGTTGAATGCTGGTGACCCCATTGGCTACAAAAGAGATGTAACTGATGATTCTGCGTTGATCCTTGCAAGAACAATTTCAGAGTCTGTCCAAAAGTACGTTTTGCATCCTTAAGTCGTTTACGATGTTGTGTAGTTCTCAAGCCTTTTTGAGAATTATCCAAATAAAATAAACCAAACGATGAGGAAATGAAATTAAAAACCAAACTTTTTGGGACTTAGCGATAACTTTATTTCAACTGCACTCTGTGACTGATTGCCTGCAACTAACTTTACAACTGGACTCAATTGCTGAAGATGAACAAAACGTTATATGTTATTTACTCACAAATACAACCTTTCTTTGCGCAAAAAATGTATACAAAACAAATGTAAATAACAAGTAATAGGAGTTTATAGATTGAACTTAGGAAATCAGTACATTAAAGAATTATGAACTTAACATATGCCGGCCTCCTTGAAAGCATCAGCTTTCAACGTTGAATCAATTTCATCCAGTAGTGGTAGGGGACAAACCTTGGTGATTGCTCTTTTGACGGGACCAGCTATAGTTCGAATGATGACTACACGAATATGGCCATCCTTCCCTTTGTGGATGCCTTCGACACGTCCTAAGGGCCATTTGAGTGGAGGAGCGTTTTCGTCTTTCAAAAGGACCATAGCTCCAACCTTAATAGCGGGACTAACCGTCTTCCATTTATTGCGCACTTGAAGATTTTGAAGGTATTCCTTTTGCCAGCGGGACCAAAATGTCTGTAATTTCGCCTGTACATGTTGCCATCTGGAAAGATATCGAGCCTTAAGATCTACATAAGAAGCTTCAGGAATGCACGTCATAGGACCTCCAACCAAAAAATGAGCAGGTGTAAGTACTTGCATGTCTCGGACGTCGCTAGAAAGCGGAACGAGAGGACGGGAATTTAGAACGGCCTCTACTTGGCATGAAACTCTCTGAAGCTCGTCAAATGAATAAGCCTCCAATCCCAACACTCTTTTTAAATGATATTTTGCTTGCTTTATAGTTGCTTCCCACATGCCGCCAAAGTGAGGAGAGCGTGGGGGGATGAACTTCCAGTGAATACCATCTTTCTTGCACATTTCTAGAATGGGCTCAGAATGCTGTTGTGTGTGAAACATGTCCCTCAATTCCTTTAACTGACGGCATCCACCTACAAAATTTGTGGCATTGTCAGAATAAATAACTGAGACATGTGGACGACGAGCGATGAATTTTCTCAACACAGACAAGAAAGCTTCGGTTGTTAATCCTTCCGCTACCTCTAAATGGACTGCTTTGACTGACAGACAAAGAAATAGGCAGATGTATGTCTTATAGGATGGACGATTACGAATCCGGTTTTTGATATAAAATGGCCCACAAAAGTCTACGCCAGTATGATAGAAGACAGGACTCGGATGCACTCTTGATCGTGGTAGTTGTCCCATGATCTGTTCCATTACCATTGGACGTAGTCGAAAACAACGAATGCAAGATCGAATAGCTTGTTTTACTACTCCTTTTCCACCAATTGGCCAAAATCTATTACGTAGGTTGGCTAATAAAGTCTGACAACCCGCATGGAGGTACCTGAAATGATAGTGCATAACAAGTGCATTAGTAAACCTCGTTTTGGGGAGTACGATTTGATGCTTCGATTCGTACTCGAGTTCCGAATTTCGTAAACGACCGCCAACACGAATAAGCCCGTCAGAGTCTATAAATGGATCTAAGTTCTTTATAACACTGTTTTGTTTTAAAGGCCGTTTTGAGGATAATCGGCAATAGTCTTCAAATAAATGTTTTCTTTGAACGAGACGAAGAACGACCTTAAGCGCGAACTCAAACTCTTGAACCG
Organism: Leptarthrus brevirostris; assembly: GCA_964036015.1. Classification (NCBI taxonomy): domain Eukaryota; kingdom Metazoa; phylum Arthropoda; class Insecta; order Diptera; family Asilidae; genus Leptarthrus; species Leptarthrus brevirostris. The sequence continues at coordinate 98,799,713 of OZ038371.1, read as the reverse complement.
TGAGCGGACCGCGCGTGCGCTCAGTAGCATTTATCGAACAACACTTTGCATTTCTGTAGAATCGATAGATGTAAGCGAAAGTATTAACCAGCTTCAAGTAAGAATTGATGAATTTTGAAGATTCAACTAGGTCGTCGGATGGTGAAGCTGCTAATGAAGTTATTACTTTTCTTCTCTCTGGAGGATTCTCAACTATCTCGATTCGAGTTGTAGGCCATAAGTTATCGGGTGCACGGAGATAGCTAGGTCCACTAAACCATAGGTTGGATTCAATAAAATCAGCTGGCATCGCGCCTCTACTAATGATATCTGCTGGGTTGTTTTCTGAGGAAACGTGTCGCCACTCATAGCCCTGCGTTAGCTCCTGAATCTTACATACTCGATTTGCGACAAATACATTCCATTTTGCAGGGGATGATGACAGCCAGGAAAGAACGATAGAGGAATCAGACCAGCAGTACACCTTTCTTATAAGTGGAGCAAAGAGCTTGTGGACTGACGATGTAAGCTCAGCAGCAAGAAGCGCAGCACATAATTCTAATCGTGGAATTGAAATTGTTTTCAGAGGAGCCACTCTGGATTTTGCAGTAAGCAGGTTGCAAGATATACCACTGTCCTTTATACAGCGAATGTAAATGCATGTCCCATATGCCACCATACTGGAATCAGCGAAGCAGTGTATTTCTATTTGGGCCGGAGAAGAAAAAACATATCGAGGAATCCTTATACCTTTTAAAAGATGAAGTTGTTCATGAAATGAAATCCATTCAGAGTATAAATCTTGTGGTAACGATTCGTCCCAATGCAGTTTTAAGCTCCACGTCTTCTGTAGAAAGATTTTCGCCTTTACAATTATTGGATTAACCAAACCGAGGGGATCGAACAAACGACCAATCGCTGATAGAACTGTTCTTTTTGTTATTTTAGAAGAAGCTTGATTGAAGTCTTGATAATCGAAGCGAAATAGGTCTGCTTGCGGCTGCCAAATCATTCCCAGCGTTTTGATTACATTGTCTCCAGATAAATTTAAATATTTCTCCAAGCTTCTACTATCAATCGATGTTAATACCTCCATACTATTAGAGCACCACTTACTTAGTGTGAAACCTCCAGAATTAAGTAGCTGAATTATTTCTGATTTAATTTGTTTAATTTTCGTAACGCTGTCAGCACCTGTTAACATGTCATCAACGTAAAAGTCTCGCTGAAGAATTTTTGCCCCTTGCGGATATTTTGATTGTTCTTCTTGCGCAAGATGATTAAGACACTGAGTGGCGAGAAACGATGCGGGTGCGGTACCATAAGTGACGGTAACTAATCGAAAGATTTCAAGAGGCTCACTTGGTGAAGCACGCCATAGAATGCATTGCCAATTACAATCCGAAGGCTGCATTCGCACTTGCCGATACATTTTTGAGATATCTGCAGTTAGAGCATATTTATAAGACCGAAATCGAAGAAGTATACTGAACAAGTCATTCTGAACTACTGGGCCAACCATTAGAACGTCGTTGAGTGAGTATCCTGACGTGGTCTTGCATGAGGCATCGAACACCACCCTCAATTTGGTACTACTGCTTGCAGGTTTCAGGACACAGTGATGAGGTAAAAAATAATGATTTTCTGGAAGCAAATCAAGGGAGACTTTCTCCATATGTCCTAATTGTAAATAATCCATTATGAACTGGATGTATTGCAATTTTAGGTCGGAATCCTTAACAAACTTGCGCTCCAAATTTAAAAATCTTCTTTTGGCTATGTATAGCGACTTTCCTAGGAGTTTGGGACTTTTGCTAAAGGGTAATCGAACATGAAATCTTCCAGAACTATCTCGCTTTACATGCTCTTGGAAATGTTTCACACAATCATCATTTGCTATTAAGGACTTAGATTGTGATGAGCAGTTCTCAATTTCCCAAAATTTATGCACTAATTGCTCCAAGTCTTCTTCAAGGTCATCGGTTCTATTACCAGCAATCATTGAGCAGCCTGCGAATGCATTTTTTCCTCCAGATACGATCCAGCCCAATAAAGTTTTTTGAAGAATAGGAAATTCCGCGCCTAGACGTATCTGTCCCACGGCCAATAATTCAAAGAAGAGACTAGCACCAATTAGTAGATCAACTGATTGTGGAATGTGGAATTTGGGATCTGCCAAAGTTATGTTATTCGGAATGCTCCAGTTCTTACGCTCAATGGGATGACATGGCTGATTGCTTGTTATTTTAGGAATTACTAATGCATCAAAGGAAGTTTGATAGTTATTACACCGAGAATTGATTACGACATGGGTTTTATATTTTGCAGTGGTGATGGTAGAGCCTATACCAGTTATATCTACAAATGCCTTTGATTTCTTGAGATGAAGTTGTTGAACCAAGCGTTCAGAGACAAAATGAAGCGCAGATCCCGAATCAAGCAATGCTCTGTAGTGACAAAACTCACCTGCAATATTTTTTACACCAACCACTGCGGTAGCCAATAAAACGCCTTGAGCCTCCAGATTAGAATGCTTGACTGCATCCGATTCATTTACTAGCGACGTCATAGCAATTGCATTTGAAGTTGAAGGATTAGAGTTATCAGATGAAGGAGAACCATATGCACTGGAAGGATTCTGTGTTAAATCTCTATGAAGCAGAGTGTGGTGTTTGAAATTGCAATAATGACAGCGACCTGACCGACAATTCTTTACTGTGTGACCAATCTTTAAACAATTTATGCATAAGTTCATTCGTTTGGCTTCTGTGTATCTATCAAGGGCGGACAACTGTAGAAACTGTTGGCACTTTGCGATATCGTGTTCGACTGTTTTGCAAAATTTGCATGTAAGATCAATTTTACTAGCAGTGAATGAAGACCTCCGTGGTTGGGTTTTAAATTTATTAATTCTCGTATTTACTTCTTGGATCTTTACAATGCGTTGAGTACGTTGACCATATTCTGTATTTTCCAACATTTGACATCTTTTATCTAGGAAGTCTGAAAATTCTTCCCATGAGGGTATGCTGTTAAGAGATGCTTCTTCCTCCCATTTTAAGTTGGTAACTGAATCAAGCTTGTCCCTAAGAAGCTGAAGAAGTAATCCATCAGATATCTGACTCGGTTGAGCGATGACACTCAATGCCCTCAAGTGTGATTTGACAGTGTCGGCAAATGTTCTTAATTGTATGATGGAACACTTATCTACTGGTTTAAGTTCGAACAAAGATTTTATATGGCTTTGAAAAATTAATCTTTTATTTTCATATCGCGACTTTAGCAGATTGAAGGCAATATCGAAGCCTTTGTTGTCTAAGCCTATGTTGCTAATTATTTGAAGAGGACCTTCCTCTAACGAACCACGCAAATATACTAACTTTTCCACCTTGGAAATTTGCTCATTATCCTCAACAAGAGTGGTGAAGGCAGCATAAAAATCAGGCCAATCAACGAAATTACCAGAAAATTTCTTTATGTGCAGTTTTGGCAAATTAACATTAGGTTTTACTTGATGCGAAAAACTAGGCGCCTCCAAAAGAGATACAGAATTTCTGGGACGTTTTTGGTCCATTAGCGAAAGAAGCTTATTTTTTATTGAAATATAGATTTCCTCATATGAATCCCTTTTGTCACTTTTGACCTCCTCTGGATCTTCACACTCTAATTGCGCCTGAATAGCATTAAATCTCACTAAGTAACCTTCTAATAATGATAATCGCGTTTCCAATTCAGAATATGGCATATTTCTATCAGGTGTTTCAACATAATTTCTCATTTTCGTTTGTTGCATAGTTACTGTACCTCGCTGTATGCGTAAGTCACTAATTTTTCTTTTATTATTCGTTTGACCTTCATTTACGGAATTATCAACATTTAAATCTTTATCTTCCAACATTTTGACAAGTTATAAACTTAAGTAAAATAGCCGAAATATTTCTAAATAGCCGAGATTTAATTGATTTGCGAAAGTTCTTATCTGAGTATAATTTACCGTCGCTCAATAACGGAGAAGTATTTGAGAAACAGTAATTCAAGCACTGTCTTTATTGCACCAAATGCAGAAGTATTTTATATTAATTTATAAATAGAAAGTTCATGCCAAAGTAATAAATTCACAACTAAAATTTTGAATGTTTACTCACGAAATAAATCCCTTTGAATTATTATACACTTAGAATATTAAGCTTCGAAGAAATCCAGAGTAACGGGTTACTTCAGAACCGCAGAGTTGCACAGCAATTGATTAATTACTCGCTGCTAAAAAATCCAAAGAATCCAAAATCGATATGAGTTGCAGTCACTTTAATTCAAAATATGTGATTTCCTTGTAATAAATCCATAGTAACAGATTGCACTGAATCCAGATGATAACCACAGCAAACAAAATGATTTGAGTTGAAGTCACGTTAGCTATTATTACCAATGCAATTGATATCGTTTAATAAGTCCCTGCTCGGGCGCCAATGTGTAGTTCTCAAGCCTTTTTGAGAATTATCCAAATAAAATAAACCAAACGATGAGGAAATGAAATTAAAAACCAAACTTTTTGGGACTTAGCGATAACTTTATTTCAACTGCACTCTGTGACTGATTGCCTGCAACTAACTTTACAACTGGACTCAATTGCTGAAGATGAACAAAACGTTATATGTTATTTACTCACAAATACAACCTTTCTTTGCGCAAAAAATGTATACAAAACAAATGTAAATAACAAGTAATAGGAGTTTATAGATTGAACTTAGGAAATCAGTACATTAAAGAATTATGAACTTAACAGATGTGTTGAACCAACTGGGTAGATCATTTTACGGCGCATAACTCACGACGCGGAAGTGTCACAGTTTTCAAGGGTGCTACCTTGGATTTTAGACATAATAATCACACAATGCCAACACCGTCTTGGGATATCGACCTGTTGTAGATTGCTGTTCCATATGCCTTTTCGGACGTGTCGCAAAATGCATGCAATTGTGTTGATTTTGGGATTTGATTCGAGAATACATGCCTTGGAATTTGTATTTCATTGAGCCGTTTAAGCCCTTCACGAAACTTAAGCCAGTCAGTGTGCATTTGCATTGGTATGGCTGCTGCCAGTCGAGTTTAAGCGCCCATAGCCTTTGTATAAATAGTTTTGCTACAACCGTTTTCGGGATTACAAACCCAAGAGGATCAAATATGTCTAAGATGTCTGCTATTACTGACCGTTTTGTTATTCTCTTGGTGACAGTCCATGTTGTGTTTATGGAGGAAATGTCTCATTCTGCTTCTGAGAAGTCCAGATGCAGGTCGACGTTCTTCTCGCAGTTGAATTTCCTTTGCTTCAGTTAGATTGTTGGAACCGGTCATTACATCATCCACATAGAAGTATCTTCTGAGAATTTATGAGCCTAATGGGAAGTTTATCCTTGTTGAGTCTGCCAGTGATAGTAAGCATTTTGTGAATAAGAATGGAGCAGGTGTTGGCCCGTATGTAACCGTAAGGTTTTTTTTAGTAACTTATAAGTTGATCTGGAGCTTAGCTCCATTGGATGAGCTGGTACATTTGATCATCGTCATGTAGGAGCACTTGCCGATACATTTTTTCTTTATCGGCTGGAAAACGAACCGCGGGAATCTGAAGCGTAGTAGGATAGAAAACAGCTCGTCCTGGATAGTAGGTCCTTTGTATAGGATGCCGTTTAGAGATATGTTGGATGAGGTTTTTGCCGATGCATCGAATACCACTCTGAGTTTGGTAGTACTGCTGCCTGGCTTCGTTACGCAATGGTGTGGTAAAAAGTAGTGTGGATTGATGATTTCCCAAATTAATGTATTCACGCATAAAGTCGGTATATTAGGCTTCAATGGCATATTGCTTACTAAGTCTTCGTTCCAATGATAGAAATCTTTTGTCCCTTGATTCCCCTAGTACTTTGTGACTTGCCTTCTGCTGTTCTTTTTATGTTTTGGTTGCAGTGGTTGGTGTGATAATAGAATCGTCACCCGAAGTATTCACTTCCTCTAGTTTCCAAAATTGTTGTAACTGTTCCTCGGTTCTTTCAACTTCACTGCAGATGCCACATGTTCCTTTTGCCAGATACCACGCATCCAAAAACAGTAGTCTGCAACGTTGGCTTGTGTTGTGTGCTAATCTTTTTTTAGTCAACTGACACGATTTGGTAGGAGATTTCGCCTCCAATAAGAAAATCTACGCGAGCGGGTCCGTTGAACTGCGGATCGGCTAGGTTTATATTAGTGGGAAGGGGCCACTTTGTAATGTCCAATGGTTGCGTCGATTCATGAGACGTTACCTGTGGAAAGATGAAGGCTTCCAAACTAGTAGAAAAGCAGCTTGTTCTTTATTGCAATAATACATTAATTTATTTTCGAATGTGTTGCTGCTTTGACCGATTCCCTGAATATGCATGAGTTCTGGCGTTTCGTTTAATCCAAGTTTCTTGATCACTCTTTCTGTTATACAATTTAATTGGGAACCGGAATCGAAGATTGCTCTACATTCAACGCTATCACCTTTATATCCAGATAGTTTGATGAGTACCATTCCAAGATGATACAGGGTGTTTCAGATCTGACGTGCCTCCCCTAAGGAAACAAAAAATTGTATGGCAGGGGGAGAGCAATCTCAACCGTTTGGGAGTTACAGGGTGATTCACAAATTTCAGTTTTTCATGGTATGCACATTACTCTTTTATTTTTATCTTTTAATCTACCCAACACAGCGACAGAAAACAAACGCTTAAAAAACTACTGTCCGAATTACCTTTCCAAAATTGTCAACAATGTTGATCTAACTGCCACCATTGCAGGTACAGTCACTTCCAAAAGTGAAAAATGGTTTGCAGTTACCTAAAATTCAGGAAATTGGGAAAATTTTCTCCGAAATTCATGTAATTAGTACACCTCTTTTTTATTTTTATTGGATTGCCCATCTTATTACCTTTCAAAAAGGTGCATCATGGAAAGGTAAAGAAAGGATTAGAACAACCGCCTCCTTAGAAATCCATGACTAGCTAATTATTTTATTGCACTTTAGGTAGGCAGTTCTTTAAATAAACAACATTTTTAAAATAAAGGGTCGAAAATGTTTGTTTTGGGTTAACAGGTAATTAGTTTTATTTATTGCTGCAAAAAAGTTATAAAAATGTTAGTGTAATTTTGTTATATTGCCAATATTAGCTTGTGTCAGCCAGAATTCCCTTATATCCTGGCGTTCTGTTACTCGCAAGGGTCAGTCAACAAGAATCATAGTTGAAAAAAAAATCAATAAGTACGGGTGTTTTTAAGCAAAATTATTAAATTAATGGTAGAATTTACTTTTGAAGAATACGCGGATATAATTTACATTTATGGTGTAGTAGACGGAAACGAGAGAGCGACTGTACTAGAATATCAAAGGAGATTCCCTAATCGGCGAGCACCCCAAAGAGGGGTATTTATACGGACTTTCCGAAGGTTAAGAGAAACAGGAAGTGTAACTTCACACGACAGAGAGACATGACCCGATACTTCGGGAACTTCTGCCGACGTCGAGCAGCAAATAGTCACCAACGTGAGGCAGGACCCTGAGACGAGCACGACACAAGTCGCAAGACGATTAGGAGTGTCTTCGTCTAAGGTTCGGAGGGTTATTTATCGAGAGGGATTACGTCCACATCACCATATCCCAGTTCAAGGACTACTGGAAGGATATTCCGAGAGAAGACTGGAGTTTAGCACTTGGCTTCTGGAACGCGACATTGACAACAGGGCGTTTCTCGACCGTTTTCTGTGGACGGATGAATCTCAATTCACCAAGGATGGTATCACGAACTTCCATAACCTCCATACCTGGTCGGAAACTAACCCACACAAGACAAAAGTGACGTCATTCCGGCAGAGATTCAGTCTCAATGTTTGGGCTGCTATCATTGGCAACCATTTTTGTGAAGGCAATACTAAGTGAAAAATTTCCTAACCGCTGGATTGGACAAGGTGCACCGATTCCTTGGCCTGCTAGATCTCCAGACCTTACCCCATTGGACTTTTTGGAAAAGTAATAAGATGGGCAATCCAATAAAAATAAAAGTGAGGTGTACTAATTACAAGAATTTCGGAGAAAATTTGGGAAAATGCTGAATTTTAGGTAATGGCAGACCATTTTTTTCACTTCTGGAGTCCCTTCGAATGTACCTACCTGCAATGGCAAAAGTTAGATCAACATTGTTGACAATTTTAAAATTAATGAATTAATAAAGGTCGCATTCTCTTCCGATGGGTGTGAGAAATCTCGAGCAGGATCGGCTACTGTCTTTAATTGAGATTGCGAATGCGTACCTGAGGGATTACTGTTTATGTGAGCTGTAGTCACTGCCTTTTCGAGGTGCACCAATGTATTATCTTTCTTTGCACACTTAGAACATCTTCTTGAAGTACACTTTAATGCAAGATGTCCAGGTCTGAGGCAATTTGTGCACAAGTTGGTCTTTCGTAGAAGGTTTAAGCGATCAGATGGTGTCATTTGCAGAAATCGTTGACAATCAAAGTCTAGGTCTGAGGCAATTTGTGCACAAGTTGGTCTTTCGTAGAAGGTTTAAGCGATCAGATGTTGTCATTTGCAGAAATCGTTGACATGCAAGGGCGGATGATGGGCATTTTGTTTGTAATTTTGTTGGTGGAATGGAGGTAAATGATTTTGCTTCTGGTCTTTTTTGGTACCCATCTTGAGGTCTGCCCTTGTTTTCTAAGGCTTCAAGTGACTGAGACCACTCTCCAAGAAATCCAGAAAATTTTTCATGGACTGCAGACTTTTGCGTTGGGATGAAGATTGCTCTTATAATGCATGAGTGGAATTTATCCAATTTCCTGGTCAATAGATGAAATAACAGAGGATCCCAATTGGTGCTCTCAATTCCAAGGTTTTCTAAGCAGCGTGGCTTTCTGATGTTATATTGAATTGTGATAACAGCTTATTCAATAATTCAGTGACTAATAACCTATGATCATCATAGGGATTTTTGAGCAAGGTCCAGGCGGCGGTATAATTTTCGTCCGACAAACTTAGATGACGGATGAGTTTTTCGTCCTCTCCTTAAAGATGTGTCGTTAAGTACCACATCTTTTGGCAGTTTCCCAAAGGTTAATTGTGGACCATTTGGTTAAAGAGGTCGTAAAATTACCGCCACTTCAAATAATCCCCGTCGAACTTTGGTATCGTTATTTTTGCAGTTGCATCATTGTATTCGGGCTCATGGATATCTGAAGTGTGGTTGAAGGTAAGTTAGCTTCTCTGATAGACAAATTAAAGTATCCTGCACTTGCTGTTCTATGTTGAAGTACTCAGTCGAATCATAGCCATGAGTAGACGGGTCATCGGTGAGTTCCCATATGTTATGGTGAAAGACCTCAATTTGCGACCAATAGTGGTTAATAGTCGATATCTTCCCTTCGTAAACCTGGTTAGAGAATTGATGCTCATTTTACTTAATCCGTGCCAGAAGTCGATGTAGAGATTCGACTACTGTCGCTTGCTTCATCATGACCTTGGATGCCTCTGCAACTATGTCAACTGCCCTTTGATTTGGCTGAGGTTTAGATGCTGTCGCTTTTGAGGTTGCAGCTTTGTCGACGACCCTTTGAGATGTACGGAGTTTCACCGTCGTTGCCTTTTCACTTTGATCAGTAGTTTTCTTAGCAACTGGGTCTTGGTGTGGTGAAGTTCTTAATGTCTCCTGCTCAAGAATCATTAGATTTTTCTTGGATTCTTCCAAGTATGTCTCACTGATCTCTCTCACAGCTTAATAATAATAATAATCGATAGCAAAATACTCGTGTGTAGTTGATCGGCATGTTCACTTCTTATACATAACATTGTTGGTCGCTTCATCGGTATTCCAGGGTTCTTGTAGGCGCCTCAATCTTTCTAGGTAATATTCCGAGTTGTTGCGAGAAGAGGGTTCCTTCTTGTACCTAGTTTGTTATAATGCCCTTGATTTGGATACCGGTTTTCACTTATTGAGAAATCACCAATGTCTGATCTCCACTCCGTTCTTTTACCAAGAGTTAATATTTTGGCTAGTCAAAGTACAACTGTGTTGAAATGATGCTTAGGTACAATACCTATGCATCCGACTAGATCACTTGAATATTTTACCTCATTGCATATACAAATTACAATTTACAGTGAACCCAAATAAAAATTACTGTTCAGCAGAAAATGACAAATTCGTTGAAATTCCCACAAAATTCTATCGGCTAGTCTGAGGAGAACGGCTGCCCGGCGGAGTGTTTATCTCCCACTCGACTGGCGGCAAATCCTTTACCAGTTCGAAAGAGAAAGAAAGTCGGTGATTTCTCACTTACAATTTTTGGGTATATTTAAGCTAAATTACAGATTTTTTCTCTTGGTGAGTTAGCACAAGTTGTACCTCCAGGAACACCATATATATCTCCCGTGGGGATATTTAATGATTTCCGAATTACACAGGCTACTAAGTGAAACTAAGAGCATCGGTTTGTGCAGACACAAAAACGTGAGCAATTCGGCAATTTGAAGCGAAACGTTTGAAGCAAGACAGCTAAATCGCTGCCCATTCACCTTTTTTCGTTGCTCGTTACTATACGTTGATTGGCGTCAGCTTTGCCATTTACCTCAAATTTAGGTAGAGCCAATTCTTGCTTTTTTCCTCTTCATAAATAGATGTGGATTAGAATAGCATGTTAAAGAGTTATTCAAGCAAGAATGACTTCGATAAATCTAGAAATTAATTGCAAATAATATTCCACCTTGCAAATTGTACACCTCCTGAGGAAACACACCTCTCAGCTGTCACGAGAATAATGTGGTTCATTCCTTAGAATATAAAACAAAACATGAATGCCGACGGCTGAAATTAAGCGACCGCCGTCCAAGTTGTGTTGGAAACAATTTGTATTTGTATGAGAAGTTCAGTACAGGTGTAATTAATAAGAAGATAATGAGCGGGGCATTGCAATTAAATTTGAAAGTTGCTCAAAGTCACTAATTTACTTTATATATTTTAATTAAAATAATTATCGACATCACTTAAGACGGTATTATATGATCTGTAAGGCGAAATATCAAACATGTTTTAAATAAATTTTAATCAATTTAAAAGTAAACCCCCACAGGTAATGTTTTCTCGAACCGTTTGTGAAATACGGGATTCTGCTTTTTGACATTTGTAATCTCGTAAATAAACAAATCTGTATCTTGATTTTGCAAACAGAAACTACTTGTTTTCAGCTGATATTTTCGTTAATTTTTCTACTTATCACTGAAAACTATCAACTAACTATATAACTTAGTATTTAAAGTAGCTTACAAACCTAAAAAAGGGATTTTCCTCCTGGAAATGTATAGTTATTTCTACAAGAAATCACACTGCACTTCATTGTCTAGTTTTATAAATATCTACGAAATTCTCACAACTTTAGAGGTAAAATACAAATTACGCACTGTAACCACTGCACTTAGTTATACTTTTTCAGTCAATTAACACTTTATATCACCTTTAAAACACTTTTTAATTTCGGTTACACTCCGCATTAAAAGCCAGCCAAACTAGTTTTGGGAAAGAAGGTACCTTGTGTTCATTCCATCTCACTTGCTCTTGGAAATTCGTTCTCATCTGGAAAAAATACCGTCATGTACACGATTCATATACACTATCGCCATTCCTGTTTTGTTTTATATATCGCCATTCCTGTTTTGTTTTATATTCTAAGGTTCATTCCTATGTCACAATGTTCTCGTGTCAGAAGACAGGGGTACCAACCAAGAAATTTAAAGAAATAGTGCGTTCCGAGTTTGGGTGCAAATGTATCTTGCACCATCAGTACACTCTGACTATTGTAAGCTCGTCGGTATGGGGTCAGGGTCCTTGGACATCCTATCACACATCGCAAACAGAAGTTCGCGTGCCTGTGGCGAAGAAAGGTTGTGGTATCCTTCCTTCAGGTCTGCCACAAAGAAGATAAAAAAAACAAGAAAACAGATATTGAAGGAGGAACAACAGGTCTGGTGTCACCAGTTGTTCCTAGCCGCCCTGAACTATCTTGAAACATACAAACAAAAGAAAGATTACCCCCATAGCGATAGTTCAGGTCACTAACCCACACCATCCCTGTACCTGGCTAGGGTACAGGCCCAACCTATAAATGGTGCTGAAACAAAAAAATACAAAAAAATTAAATCAAAACATTAGGATATAGGGAGGAGGGAAGCAAGAAGGGGAAGAAGCGTTAGAGAGTTCCTGAAATTAAAAGAAATTATTTATAACATATTAAATTTAATTAGGCATAAAAAGGAAAATTAATATAAAGCAAACTTAAATAGGTTAACTTAACAATTCATTACTATGTATACACAACTCTTACGCTACTCGAATTCTTAATGGAATATTATTTATAAAAAGACATTAAATAGTATTTATATTGAGAAATTTAAGTATATGTTGATCAATAAAAAATTTAAAGTTCCATTTAAGATCTCGTTAATTGATATTGCATGGATATTTATACGGCGGACATATTATATAACACTAAAGTTTAGTTTCAAATAAAATGATAAATCAATTCTCAACAGATTTTAGACTTTGGAATATTACACCTCATTAACATAGGTAGTCACTTACTGTATTCACGACACCCGATTTAAAATTCTTAATTATCGAATTTTTATCCTATAGGAATTAAAATACATCTTCTAGATGTCGGGCAGCAATTCTTTAACTAATGTTTGTGCACAAACATAATAACATTTACTAATCTGAACTCTCTAAAATCAATTATATTCTATATAGATATACTTCATAGTGATAAAGTTTAAGTCTCACAAAAATACTGTCATGAATGGAAAATTAATTTGTAACAAGATCTATATATAGTGGATTGCTAATGAATCAAAGAATTGAATAACTTCAAATTTTCACTCCAACAAAAAAAAATTAACTACACAAGTTGAATATTGCAACAAATATGACTTTTCGTTCTGAAATTAGGGTAATTTAAACACTTGAAATAAACTTAACTGTTATAGTAGCGAAAGATGTTCTGTAAGAAAATCCGGGAACTACACACTTTAAAAATACGCTAAAATCCTAATCGAACCTGAAGTTTTGGCTAATGATTAACGATATGCTTGAATTACCTCGGCATAGACTTGGAGCCGAATGACTGTCTTTGTCGTATTTGAGGTTGTAGTAATCCTTATCTCAGCGTATCTGAGATTCTGTTCAATATTTTGTCACTTAACGTGCTTGTGACATTGTTTACATAGCAATTTTTATAAATAGCCTGACTGACTTGCAGGAATTGCACATTTTCAGCTCGCCTTTTCATTTTTCTTGCCATAAAAACTGTTCACTAAAACTAAGTTATGCACAAGTAGATCACATGAAACCGAATAGTGTATCCACATCTGTTTCTATGTAAATCAATTGCATAAATGTACAAATATATTATTAGGTAAATAAACTAAAAACCGTATACTCCAGGAGCAGGTGTACGAGCTTTCGCTGTAATGGAATTGTCAGCCCTAATTCGTCTGTCATCTATTTCCATACCGGAGTACTGTTCCTTTGCAAAATTGGCATCTTTGGAGCTCCCAAAGTTTACGAAGCAGGAACTTCGATTTGCCAAAATTTTGAGTACATCTCCGTACTGTTGTCTTCAGTCGGATAGCCTAATCCAGATTTTCCTAAATAGCAACTCTGTTGAGGATGTTTCCTGCGTCCAACACAGCGTCGTCGATGTGGTAAAATGCTACGGAATTATGATTTTCACCGTGTTGTAACTTTTGCGATCATGGGGTAACTAAGACCTTGATCGATGCTTTTTGGGCCCCCACTTTGTACCTTTGTACTGATTGAGACTTTGACCGTGAACGATGGCTTCTGGAATTTATTGTTTTCCTACAATAAATTACCAAAATATTACTTTTATCTTACATAAGGGATGCCGCGGATAAAATAAGATAAAATTAAACGTTTTTCTTTTGCACTTACCTCCTGTTGCTTGTCACCTCTGGCAGCTGTCACGAAATAATCTTCTTCTTCCCCAAAAGATTACTTCCGTGGCAGCTAGCAGGGGCGACAACCACAGGGTATAAAATGCACGTTGAATGGATAAGGCATGGCTCACATTACATAACCCATGGCTCACATTACAATAGACAAATAAAAAATTAAATGCCGTAAAATGGGGTGTTCAAATGAAAATTTGAATATGTTCTGATTTATGAATATTCAAATGGAAAGCGGCCTATTCCAATTGTGTGTCTCTATTTTAAGAATCAGCAGCAAAATTAGAGATTTCGAGAGTGGAAAGCTAATTTTTTTAAACCGCGATTTTTGCGAAAAGTCGAAATGGGTTATTAAGCGCCACTCATAGAAAATGGTCAATATAAAATATACTGGAGCTGGAATTCGTTTTTTTTTAATGAGAAATCATAAATTCAACATTTTCCAACAATAATAAACGATTTTATCGAAATCATAGGCCGGAAACGGTTCGCTTTCTTTCGATTCTGTAATCGTTTTTCTACGCGTTTCTTTTTGCATTTTTCCGTTGGTTTTTGGGCCGTCTTCGTTTTTCTGGCGTATTTTATGATTCCTTCGAAGGACCAAGAGTAGCGTTTGGCCTGTCTGAATGCAATTCTTTCGCTGAAACATTTTTTTAGGTGCAGTAGAAAGTCGTTTCTTCATTTGTCGTGCAATGACTTTTTTCATTTAAATTACAATATCTCGGAAATTCACAAAGGATTGCACTATCACACATTCACTCACTTATTTTTAAAAAGATCGGAACTTACTTTAGTAACTGAGTCTTCTGGAAGTTGTTATAAATAGTTTTTAAAAAAAATTTGAACCGACTTCACAAAAAGCATAAAATAATTTTTAATTTTATATCTATTACGACATTTTGAAGTTGGTGCAAATCAACCAAACCAAACAACTACAACAAAAATATTTAATCGTTGATGCGATGGGGACCTGGTGAAAACTTGGTGCGGCACTTGTTGTGTAAGGGCGTAGTCCCTTTGAATCGCTGCTTCCAAAGTCCCTTCACTTCTTCTTTGTACCTAATAGGAAAATTAGATACAATCCGATTTCTTTGTCTATAAAATAAAAATCGGTTAATTTTTATTTTTTTGAAATATTTTTATTTTTTATATTTTAACCGTCTAGTTCGGTTGATTCGTAAGAACTAAAACTTTTTACAATATTACTTAAAAAGAAACATTAAATCTAAACAATGAAAACGTGTTTAAAATTTTCTGTGTATTGAGTACAGTATTTCTTGTCTATGAAGAAATGATTATATAGAATTTCAAAGTGTTTATATTTCGCAATTTAAAATTTATCAAAGTGCACAGGTTGAGTAAAATATCATTTGACAGTATAGTCTGTTTGAAAAAATCAAAGTGGATTTAGAATAATTTAATTTTTAATTTTTTAGCAATTATCTAAAATTATACAATTATAATACGTGTAGCTACCGCTACAATCGTCATTTCTTATGATCCCGTAAGCTGAAACGTTCAGGTAGTATTATGTATTATTTTCAATTGTGGTTCTCTAGTTGTTTTATTTGTTTAATTTGCACCGACTTCAAAATGTCGTAATAGATATAAAATTAAAAATTATTTTATGCTTTTTAGCGCTTTTTGTGAAGTCGGTTCAACTTTTTTTTAAAAACTATTTTATTTTTCACTTTTTTGTGTCTTCGACTCTATACAACGAAGAAAGAACCATCCAAATCGGTCCACGCGTTAAAAGTTAGTTTTAACCCCCTACCCCACCCCCATTCCACTAAACTTTTTTTCTCATGGTATCAATCAAGGAACATACTCTACCGAACAGAAAAGGAATCATCGTAATCGGTCCACGCGTTACGAAGTTACTACCCCTCCCCCACCCACTCCACCATAGGACCAAATTATTCTCCTATTAGCAAGGGGGGATCCCACTCTATACAACAGCAAAAGAACCATCTAAATCGGTCCACGCGTTACAAAGTTAGGTTCCACCCCTTCTTCTCCCACCCCAAGCACAGAAACAATTTCTTTACTCGTGGTATCAACCAGGGAGCATACTCTACCCAAAAGAAAAATAAATATCCAAATCGGTCCACGCGTTACGAAGTTAGACTACTCCTCCCCTCGCCCAACACCCCACCTTGGGCCAAATTATTCTTCTATTAGCAATGGGTGATCACACTCTATACAACAGCAAAAGAACCATCCAAATCGGTCCACTTGTTACAAAGTTAGGTTCCACACCCCCCCCCCCCCCCCCCCCCCCCCGCAACATTTGTTTTCTCGTAGTATCAACCAAGGATCATATTCTACCCAATAGAAAAAGAATTATCCAAATCGGTCCACGCGTTACGAAGACTACCCCACCCACACCTTTCAAAATTATTCTCCTATTAGCAATGGGGGATCATACTCTATACAACAGAAGAAGAACCATCGAAATCGGAACACGCGTTACAATGTTAGGTTCCACCCCCCCACCAAAGGCCAACTTTTTTTCTCCTATTAGCAATGGGGGATCATACTCTGTACAACAAAAAAAGAACCATCCAAATCGGACCACGCGTTACAAAGTTAGGTTTCACCCCCACTCCCCACCCCCACCCTACCAAAATTTTTTTTAACATGGCACCAATCGGTGAATATACTTCTACCCAACAAAAAAAGAATCATCCAAGTCGGTCGACGCGTTACGAAGTTATGCCCGATCAGACATAAAAAATAAAAAAAATACGCGTCGAACTTAGAACCTCTTGTTTTTGGGAAGTCGGTTAAAAATTCGTTTTAAATGTGTTTATTCTTTTTCGTACTGCAGCCAAATGAAATGCTTTTTTACAACTGTTAAATATTATTATCAACATTCCTAACTTTCATTTAAGGGCTTGGCATCTGTGTCGCATAGTTTCAGCGCAATTTAATTATGAAAAAAAAGTATTGGCACTTAACACCCCACCGGCGCGTAACACCCCTTTTTACGGTATTGCTTTGTTTTTTGTGAAGTCAGTTCAACTGTTCTTAAAAACAATTTTTAATAACTTTATTCTTTGAAAATTTGCTAGCATTTATCTTAGAACTATCACAAAATAATATTCTGGTTATATTTTCCTAAACTATACAAGGTACAGATGGGATACATTATCTTTTTCTTTACATGTCGTTATTACTTCATGAAATTATTTAATATAAAGCACATAGTAAATTAAATATCTTACACTTCTTTTGGATTTACGTCTTCTTTCGAAAACTTTTACGGCTAAGATTGTTATTTCAATTTTAATTATGAACAATGTGTTTTTCATCATGTCTTAATTTCTTATATTTTAGGTTGAGTACATAATGAATCCTACTAGACGTGGGCGTAGAGCTGATTTAGCGAGTGCAGCATATACACATCGTTTCGTTGAAAAACATTATTCATCAAAACTAATTAAATTACCAGTTGATGCTATTAGCATAAGCGAAATTTTACGTCTTCATTTGTTAGGCTCAGGAGCAACAACTGATGATAAATCAGAACGCTGGCGATTTAACTATCGCAATGGGTATGATGTATCGGAAGATCCTGGATTAGCGTTAAGACTAGAACAGCCCCATATTCTCAGAGCCCTTAAACAATACACATTTTATGAATTACCCCTAAGTGATATTGTAAAAATTCTCAATTGTTTAATTAATCAGATTCTAACGTATAGTGGTTCTATAAATCTTATTGAAGAGAGGCTTGAAGCAGTTGCGGAATTACGTAAAAATATTAGAGCATTACAAACTGCTGAAAATAAGCGCAACGCATTCGTGTCAAATGAAAAAAGGAGGATTGCGCTTGAACTTTTGATGAAAATGACTGACGTGCATGCCGACGGGGACAAGAAAAGCGAAATCCAAGAAGACATTAATGATCAGCAAAAGAGAATTGATTTGGCAGATGAACGAGAAAAAACTAAATTCTTGTCGGAATTTAATAGCCTCCAGAGTAATCTCTTTGATTATCTTTTGTACTTGGGTTCTGATCGGGCATATCGAAATTATTATATATTTGAATCTTTGCCCGGAATATTTATTGAACATTCAACTGAGTGCTACGATGTTTGTTTAGATAATCCTCCCAAAAATGATTATCAAATCGCAAATTGGCCTCACAGTAGAAGAGAGATGAAAACGTTTCTCTTAAAGGAAGTTATTCAAGAAGAGAACGAAAACGGAAAGATCAGCTTAAAACTAAATGGCGAGGCGAATAAAGAAAATTGTACAGTTACTAATAACTGTGAAATTCCCAAAGTAAATGGAACAGCAACTCTAATACCGGTGATTGGTGAAGTAAAACCGTCGCTTCCTACAGCTTATGATTTAATGATGTGTACAGGAGATCCGCATCATTGCATTGTACATGATGTAACAAATCCAGATCGTAAACAGTGGTCCTTTATACACACTGAAGAAGAACTAGAAGAATTGATCAACAGTCTTAATCCATTCGGAATTCGAGAAAGTACGCTTCGAAAGGAAATTATTAATGCAAAATCTTTAATCATTGATCATATTAAAAAATGTCCTGCAGATCTATTTTCAATTGATGAGTCTACTGAAGGAGAATTTTTAGAAAAGATTAAGTCTGAGACATTAAAGAAATACCGAGATCCCAATTTGGGTTATACAACAAGTATTAATATAAGTGAAATAATGGATGCTATGATAACAGACGAAATATTGGACTTTGAATATAATATAACAACGGGAGGCTTAGGAAAACTAAAAGTAAAAAATTTAGATCAATGGCGAACTGATATAAAAAATAACTCTTACAATCCACAATGCCAAAAACTAATATATGGGAAAGATGTAGAAGATCGAACTTATAAGGAACCTGGTACTGATTTAGGTGACTTAATTGACACTGAATTAGAAAATAATTTACAAGGGGATTCAGTCCATTATTCAACTGAAACATTAAGAACTATACAAAATTTAGCGTCTGCCCTTCTGCAAATAGAGCAGGGTATAGAGCAGAGATTTCTAAAAGAACCTTTTGGATTAAAGTCGAATAAAGCTACTGATGTCGATGAAAAACTAAAAGACTGCAAAAAGAAATTACAAAATTGGGAAATATCATTAATGGCATCAACAAGTTTTTCACAAGTAAGATTAATAATTATGATATTTATATTTAAATTGATTACATAGAACTTTTATTGACAGGTGTATCTTCATAAACTTGTGTTATTTGATGCTGTAAAGTGGAATGAATCTGCTATAAAAGCTCGTTGCTCTATTTGCAATCGAAAAGGTGATGCCACCCAATTTCTTCTTTGTGACAACTGTAATGCTGGAACTCATATGTATTGTCTAAAGCCCAAATTAACGGTAAGATAGTTTTAATATTTTAGTCATTCAGCCCTATCGTAGAATTCAATTTCTAACAGTGAACATGACCCAATGGAAGAAATTTAAATTGCAAAAAGGAGTAATGATATGCTTAAATATTTTCGAATCAATTCTGCTTCTCATTAAAGTCCATTGAAAAATCTGGATTCGATCGAAGTGAATTCCCCGGTAGGCCTGATTGTTATAAGGTTTTGTTGATAAGTTTCCGTTGATTGCGTTTTTGTATGTTCTTATTAATGTTACTGAAAATTTACTGTGGGCTTTTGGTCTATAGGTATCACAATAAAAAATTCGTGCGTTTTTGAATACTGGGGCCAATTCGTAGTTCGACTTTAAAACGCGTTATTCCTTTAACTGAGGCGACTTTTTTGTGGTTTCTTTTCTTCTTTGGAGTTCGTCTTATAGCCGTATATCGGTGTTTCAATTTATAATAATAATAATAATTTTATTAGCTTATAATAGCCATTTTACAAATATCTACATAAATTTGTTCAGAATATATAAGATTACATGTTCTCTTTTACAAAGATACAATACTATTCTTAAAAATTCTAGAATTAGTTTCACATTTCAGCGTTTCTGGTAACTCATTAAACATTCGTAGTCCTCTAAACATGACGCTGTTCTGCCCCTCGAACTTCGGAAAGGTGGTAACCTGAAGTCATTTGATGATCTCAGTCCATAAGGTTGGACATCACGTACATAATTTACCCGTTCGATTAAATACTCCGGGAACATGTTGTTTTTCATTTAAAATATAAATATAAAGATATTCATCGATATTCTTTGTCTTACACTTAGCCATTTCAGAGTCCCTAGAATTAATAAAATTGGCGTATACCTGTTACATCTTAATATAATCCGCATCGCCTTGTTTTGCAAAATCTGTAGCTTTTGTAACATTCCCTGGTCGCCCATAAAAAGAATGCTGGAACAGTATTCAAAATGAGGTTTCACAATAGTATTATAGCAGTATAGGTTGACAGATTTCTTCTAATTCTCCTTAAAAAGTTAATTTTCCTTGCTATTTTTCTAATTATGTACTCAATGTGCCCCGAAAATTTTAGATCTTTATCAATAAGAAACTGGAACACGCCCAAAAACTACAATCAGGGGTGCACAGACAACAGAGATCGTTTAAACAAATCCTTAGTAAGAGCTAGATCAAAAAAAGGACACATATTTACGACTCTACACATGCGATTTATAGGTTCATGCATACCATAGTTAGACCGAGAATGAACAACATGTAGTAAAGGCAATCTTCTTAAGCTATACGGGGTGTGCCAATAAGAACTCAAACTTACGAGAGTGCAAGAATCTATGTTCAAGTTCAAAAGCTGGTGATTAAAGACTAGCTCAGCAACTCTACGTCGTTCCTCCAACGAGTGCATATTAAGCAACTGGAGGTGATCCGCATAAGGAGGAAGCCCAAGTTGATCGCTCCACGGATCCCTTAGTGCAAACCTAACCAAAGTTCCGCTGCACCGATTCAATGCGTCTAGAATAAACAGCATAGCAGGGAGACCAAACCTGAGATGCATACTCGAGAATTGGTCTAACCAAAGAAAAAAATAAGTGAATTTAGGGTCTGTTGATCAGAAAACTCCTTTGACCACCGCTTAACAAAATCCAAAACTGAATTACTCCGAGATACGATATAGTTTATGTGCAGAGTGAAGTCGAGTTCTTATTTTTATCTAGCTTTGCACCAAGGTCAGTAACAGACTCCACACGACGGATAGTAGTTTCCGCAAAGCTATAATTAAAGACAAGCTGATTGATGTTCCTAGAAAATGACATAACTTCACATTTATCCAGGTTAAATTGCAGTCCATTTAAGGCACACCAAACCCTGAAGGTATTCAAATCATCCTGAATTCAGGAAGAATCATAACTATTTCTAACGCATGAGAAAATCTTCATATCATCTGCGTAGATTAAGACTTTGGAGTGCCTAATCAGAGGGACAATGTCGTCAATGGCAAGAATAAACAGCAGCGGCGCCAGATGGCTACCCTGCGGTGCTTCAGAAGAAGCCCTAACAACTCTAGATAAAGTGTTACGAAAAGATACCTGGTATGACCTATCTTTTAAATAAGAGCGGATCCAGTCGAGCAATAGAGGCGGAAAACCCAGCTTTTCAAGTTTAAGCATAATAACAGAGTAAGGGAGTTTATCAAATGCCTTGCTAAAGTCGGTGTAGACACAGTCGGTCTGGAGACCTCGCCGGAAGGAAGAGATTATGTGGGATGTAAATTCAAGCAGATTAGTTGTCGATCTACCAGGCAGACAGCCATGTTGATAAGATAAGATTAGCCCCTTACACTGCCCAACAAGCTGTGAATATACAGGGTGTTTCAGATCTGACGTGCCAAAATGATTGGGGTGATAGATCTCGACTAGATAAACAAAAAATTGTATGGCAGGGCGGAGGCAATCTCAAGCGTTTGAAAGTTGCAGGGTGATTCATAAATTTCAGTTTTTCATGATATGCAGATTACTCTTTTATTTTTATCTCTTGATCTACCCAACACAGCCACATCAAAAAAAAGCTTTAAAAAACTATCCTAATGACCTTTCCAAAAATGTCAACAATCTTACTCCTACCATTGCACGAAGAGTCACTTCGAAAAGTGAAAAAATGGTTTGCGATTACCTAAAATTCAGCATTATCCCAAATTTTCTCCGAAAGTCATGTATTTAGCACACGACTTTTTTATTTTTATTGGATTGCCCATCTTATTACCTTTCCAAAAAGGTGCAACATCGCATGGTAGACACAGGATTAGAAAAACCGCATCCTTAGAACTCCCTGAGTACCTAATTATTTTATTACACTTTAGGTAGGTTTCTTTAAAGAAACAAAATTTTTAAGATAAAGGGTCGAAAATGTTTATTTTGGGTTAACAGGTAATTAGTTTTAATTATTGCTGCAAAAAAGTTATAAAAATGTTAATGTAATTTTGTTTTATTGCTGATATTAGCTTGTGTTAGCCAGAATTCACACCCTTGTATCCTGGCGTTCTATAAAAAAGGGTCAGTCAGTAAGAATACCTATCATAGTTGAAAAACAAATCAATAAGTATTGGTGTTTTTAAGCAAAAATTATTAAAAAATATTAGATTTTACATTTGAGGAATACGCAAATATTATTTACATTTATGGTGTAATAGACGAAAAAGAGAGAGCGGCTGTATTGGAATATCAAAGGAGATTCCCTAACCTGCGAGCACCCCAAAGAGGAGTATTTACACGGATTTTCCGAAGGTGAAAAGAAACGGGAAGTGGAACTTCACAAGCCATGGAGACACGGCCCGAAACTTCGGGAACTTCTGCCGACGTCGAGCAGCAAATAATCACCATCGTGAGGCAGGACCCTGAGACGAGCATGAAACGAGTCGCAAGGCGATTAAGAGTGTCGTCATCTTAGGTTAGGGTTATTCATCGAGGAGGATTACGTCCATATCACGATCACCCAGGCCAAGTACTACTGGAAGGAGATTCCGAGAGGAGAGTGAAATTTAGCACTTGGCTTCTGGACCGCGACATTGACGACAGAGCGTTTCTGAACCGAATTCTGTGGACAGATAAATGTCACTTCACCAGAAATGATATCACGAACTTAAATAACCTCCATACCTGGTCGAACACTAACCCACACAGGGCAAAGGTGACCTCATTCCAGCAGATATTCAGTGTCAATGTTTGGGCTGGTATCATCGGCAACCATTTAGTAGGATTATTCATTTTACCGCAAGTGCTTAATAGTGAAATTTATGAATACTTTTTGGCCCAATACACTGCCAGATCTAATAGAGGAGAACCCTATGGTTAATCTTAGGGGAATGTTTCACCAACACGATGGAGTACCAGCCCATATGGCTAACATTGTGAAGGTAATACTAAGTGAAAAATTTCCATGTTCTAATGTTTTTTTTTTGTTTTTGTTCAGCACTTGTTGGTTGGTTAGGCCTACACCTTAGCCAGGTGTAGGGATGGCGTGGGTTAGTGAACTGAACTATCGCTAGGGGGGTAATCTTTCTTTTTTTGTGTTTTCAAGATAGTTCAGGGCGGCTGGGAGTAACAGGTGACACCAGACCTGTTGCTCTCCCTTTCATCTGTTCTTGTTTGTTTTGTCCTTCGTGGCAGACCTGAGAGAAGGACTCCACAACCTTCTTTCGCCACAGGCACGCGAAACTCAGTTATGAGTGTGTGACTCGGATGTTCAAGAACCCTCACCCCAAACCGACGAGCTAGGACGTGCTGCCAGCTAGCGCGTTGCAATTGAACATCCCGCGGCAACCACGTTGCACACGCGCACACATTATACATCATAATTATATGGTTATGGACCTGATATTTAGGCGTATTGTAAGTTTTGTACCGAAGAAGAATGGAATATAAGGTAGTCATATATTCTATCTGACGTTTATAATATTTCAAATTGCGACACAGGTTTGTTAACTTTCGATGAAAGGCCTAACGAAAAACTGTGTTTAAGTTAGGCAACCTTTTCTTGTAAGTATAGAAGTAGCTTTTTGAATAATTATATTTTCATCAGAAAGTTTCCTTTCGATAAACTCTTGGTGGATGTCATTTAAAGATGGAAAAAAGTAAAAGCACTTGTTTGATCGACTCGGTAGCAGGCGGAGAAGTTGAAAAATGCAACAAGCTCAGAAAAGGTACTGTTCTGATAAAAGCAAAAGCAATTAAACAAGCAGAAAAACTAATTACATTAACAAGCCTTAGTCACTCTATCAAACTTAAAATCAGTGAACATAATTTCCGTAATGAAGCCAAGGGTGTCATTTATTTTCGTGATTTGCAATACGTGTCATATGAGGAAATCTTGCAAGACCTCAATACGTGTAATGTAATCGGCATCAAGCGACTTACCAGGCAAGAAGAAAACCAAAAAAAAGAATTTGGACTCTACATACTTACCTTTGCAACATCCTCGGTTCCTGAATTCATATACATTGGATATAACAGAGTTCCAGTTAGACCTTTTGTTCCTCTACCTCTCCGTTGTTTCAATTGCTTTTAATTCGGGCATCTTACAACATTGTGCAAAAATTAAAAAACCTGCCTAAACTCTACTAATAAATCCCACTTGATGAGTGAAGGTGATATTTGTGTTTTAACCAAAAAGTGTGTCAACTGTCTTCAACTTCACGGATCCTTCGAAAAAACATGCCCAAGTTTTCTAAAGGAGAAAAAATCTAAAGAATTAGAATTATAGAAAAAGTCGACATGAGGGAGGTGATCAAAAGATACAAAATTCGTAACCCACTACTGCTAAACAGATCTTCATTTGCGCCTTTGATTCATCAAAACAAGCACCACAAGCAAGAAATATCAGCAAACCATATATTCCTTCAATCTCTTCCACACAACCTAAGGAAAGCCCACGAAAGCAGAAGAAAATACTCTACCTCCTAAACTTCAGGAAGAGGCACTACCTGAAGCAAAAATGGAAAAAACCATACTACCATGGAAAACTTATAAAAGGGTAAAACACGCACTGAAAACACAAGCTAATAAAACCATAAATAGGAATACTCGCGCCAGCACAAAAAATTCTAAAGATGAGGAAATGGAAGATGAAACTATATCCTCGGATTCAAATATAGATACATAATGTCAAGAAACAATATCATCCAATGGAACTGCAATGGATTTTATCAACATTTTGAAGAATTCAAACTATTAGCAGATAAGTATTCCTCTTATATATTTTGCCTACAAGAAAGTAAATTGGTAAACCGGCGGCTGGTCTGGCACCTCGAACGTTTTAACAAAATAAATATCTATCAGTCAGGTTTCAGAAAACACAGATCATGTATAGACAACCTAGCCCCACTTGAGTCATCGATGATTGAATCATTCTCCTCAAACGAATTTCAGGTATCCACCTTTTTCGACATAGAAAAAGCCTATGATATCATATGGAAAAGAACAATAATCTCATCACTTATCCCCCTTGGGTTCAAGGGAAATATTGTTGCCTTTGTTAATAACTTCCTAAAAGAATCTTTTTCACTTTAATTGGGAATACGCAATCAACAGAAAAAGTAATGGAAAACGGAATACGACAAGGATCCATCCTCAGCGTTACCCTCTTCATTATCCTCCTGAATTGTCTTCTTGACACAATTAAGCCTCCAGTAAAATACTTGATGTATGCCGATGACCTAGTCATCTTCAAAAGTGGCAAAAAACTCTCAAGCATACAGCCATCCATTCAAGGACAAATACCACCTCAGGTTCTCAGCTAGTAAAACAGTAGCAATGATCCTCACCAGGAAGAGGCAACACAGAACTATTAAAACCCGTTGACTTTCCGTAATCGACTATCATTTATTTTTCAATTTATTGACAAGTTACAACCTGTGGTACATAGTTGGCGCTTATTATATTTTGTTACTAGGATTACATTAAACTAACATCCCCACTTAACAAAATAAATGTAAAATTCGAAACTAATTTACTTGTGTTTAATTCCTAACATCTCCATAAACTTATAATGCTTAGCTGACAACAAACCTTTGGTCAACAAATCAGCGGGCATTTCCTGGCTCGGAATGTATTCAATATCAATTAATTTATTTTTTACAGCATCTTTCACGTAGTGAAATCGAACATCAATATGCTTCGACCTATTATGTGCCCGATGACTTGTCGCCAACTTTAATGCACTCTGATTATCACACTTTAATTTTATAATACATTGTTTACCAGTAATCTCATACATTAAATTTTTTAAATAGACTGCTTCTCTACACGCTTCCGATAAAGCAACATATTCTGCCTCGGTACTTGATAAGGAAACAGTCTTCTGTTTTCTACTCTGCCATGAAATTACAGAACCATTCATGATGAAGCAGAACCCAGTGTAAGACTTTCGATCCAGACTGTCACTAGCCCAATCTGCATCAACGAAACCTGTCAGCTCTCCATTATCCTTATTGTATTTTAAACAATAATGTTTGGTTTTCTGTAGATATTTCAATACTCGTTTAGCATAATTAAAATGATTTTCGTTATAACAGTTATTAAACTGGCTTAGATAACTTAGGGAATATGCTATATCAGGCCTAGTCAGAATAGCCAAATACATTAGGCTTCCTATCAGTCTCTGATATGGAATGTTTACTGCACAATTTTCAGATTTCTCAATATTCAATTTACTTTCAATGGGAGTATCTTTAGCTCTACAATCTGACATTGCAAACTTTGATAACAATTGCTCTATATATTCCTGCTGATCTACTGTTATGGTCTTACATTTCTTGTTGACATTAATTCTCATGCCTAAGTAACGCCTAGCAAATCCTAAATCTTTCAATTTGAATTCAGAACTTAATACATTTTTCAAATTTTCTGTCCCTTTAGAACAATTTGAAAATATCAAAAAATCATCAACGTAAACAGTTACAATGATTTTAACATTATCATTAATTTTTGTAAATAAACAAGGTTCGAACTTACTAATTTTAAAACCCAAATTACATAAACAGTCTTTCACTTTTTCATACCAAACTAAAGAAGATTGTTTTAATCCGTAGATAGCTCTCTTGAGTTTTAAAACTTTTCCATTGCTTTCATTTACAAAACCCTTTGGAATTGACATATAAATGTCCTCTTTCAAATGTCCATTTAAAAATGCTGTTGTCACATCCAGGTGTGTAATGTCCATGTCCCACTGAACACTGAGCGCAAACAACATTCTCAATGTGGAATGTTTCACAACAGGAGAAAAAGTGTCCTCGTAATCGATGCCACGTCTCTGTGTAAAACCTTTTGCCACAAGTCTGGCACGATAACGCACTTTGTCATTTATATCAAGCTTTTTGTTTAACACCCACTTGCATTGCACAATTGACCCGCCATTTGGAACATCAACAAGCTCCCACGCATTATTGTCCTCGAACGACTGTAGCTCCTCTCGCATGGCCCGCCTCCATTGGTCGGCCTCTGGTCCATTCAGCGCTTCTGAGAAAACTATCTGCTCGACTTCTGAACTAAAATTAGAAAAACAAATGTTACTTATACCATAGCGTTCTGGGGCTTTTCGTATTCTTTTGCTCCTTTCAACTACTGGAGCTGGTATCAGTTCACTGCTTGAAATATCTGTCTCGAAATTCGAAGTAGTTGGGGTGTCATCACTAGTTCCAATATTTGAATCTGTATATACGGATGTTGATGAATTTGAACTTGAATCATGCAGAGATTCATTAACTGAAGATTCCCCAACTGAATCTCTGCCATCTTCATTCGTAGTTGGCGATTCATGTGTTACAGACTTCTCTTCATTATTTTTTAAATTCTGTATCCAGATTACGTTTTCTTCATCATTTATTTCTAATGTTTCTGTTTTTGCTTCCATCACTATAACATCTCTCTTCACAGTGACAATATTTTTTCTAGGATCATATACACGATATCCTTTCACTGTTTCTGAAAATCCTACAAGAATATACTGTTCAGCTTTTCTGTTCCATTTCAATCTTTTCTCTTTGGGAACGTGAACCGTCACAGGACTTCCAAACAGACGAATATGAGCTAAGTCTGGTTTCTTTCCATACCATGCTTCATAGGGTGTTTTATTTCCTAAACTTGAAATTATAGACCGATTTTTTAAATACACTGCTGTATTTGCTGCTTCAGCCCATAATTTCTTTTGTAGCTTAGCATCAAAAAGTAAACATCTTGCCTTCTCTATAACAGTTCTATTTGCTCGTTCGCAAACGCCATTTTGTTCTGGGGTATATGCATTTGTCTTCTGGTGAATGATTCCTTCATTGACCAAGTAATTTTCTATTTCTCCGTTACAAAACTCACCACCGTTGTCTGTGCGGAGTATCTTCATTCTTTTGTTCTGCTGGTTTTCAACCATCGCTTTGAAATCTTTGAATTTCTTAAATACTTCATTCTTACGCTTAAGAAAGTATATGAAGGTCATACGACTATAATCATCAATGAGGAGTAGAAAATACTGAGCGCCGCCGATGGATTTTGTTTCCATAACACCACATACATCAGCATGTATTATCTGTAATGTTTCTGTACTCCTCTGTCCCACATGTGAAAATGGCAACTTCATCTGTTTACCTTCGCAACAGGTCACACATTTATTCTTCATCATGTCACTGGTATCCGGATAAGACAGTCCATCAACAATGCCGTTCTTCATTTTGGTTAAATCACTACTGTTAATGTGTGCTAGCCGTCTGTGCCAAAGCTCTGCATTTGCTACAGCTGGTGCCGCCAATATACAATCTGCCACTTTTATCCTTAGCTTGTATACTCCATTGGTTGATTCTGCTGTTGCTACTAGCTCATTCTTCTTGTTGCGGATATAACAGTGACTAGCTTCAAAAACAACAATGTTTCCATTTTTTATGAGCTCACTTACCGACAACAAGTTAGTAGTCAAGCTTGGCACGCATAACACATTTTTAACTGTGATATCGTATTTACAATCAGTCGATATCTGTACATCTCCGGAACATAAAACTGGCACTTTCATATCGTTTGCGACGGTGATCTGTGATAAGCTCGGTGCGAAATTTGCGTTATTTATCCACGTCTTATTTGCTGTCAAATGTGCACTTGCGCCGGAGTCGACGTACCATTCATTTTTACTATATTCTCCGTTCAGAAACACCACACTAAAAGCATTTGATTGCTTCTGCAATAATGGACACTGGTTTTTGTAATGACCGACTTGTTTACATCAATAACATGTCACAGTCTTATCACCTGTTACTTTTGATGTTGACGTGCTTCCACGTTACTCTTTGGTTTCTGGTGCCTTTTGTTCGCAGCGAATGCAGCGCCGCTGGATTCTGTCTCGAAATTCGAAACCTCCATATCGATTAACTTCGATTTTATTGCGTCTGTGGTAATCGTAATGCCCGAATGCTCTATGGCCATAATCATTGGTGAAAATTTATCTGGCAAACCTGCTAATAATAATGATCCAATCCATTCATCCGTGATTGCAAATCCTGTGCCCTTTAATCTCTGAGCTGTCTCGACCACTTGTGTCACATATGAAGTCATGGAATCGCAATTTTCTTGTCGTAACGAGATTAAATGTCTAAGTAAGGTTATTTTCCTTGAAAAGCCTGAATCATCGAACATGATTTTCAGTTTTTTCCACAAATCGGAAGATGTTGTTGTTTCCTTAATATGCACGTACAATCCGGGATCAATCGTTAAAACTAGCTTCGCCTTAGTTTTTGCATCTTCTGTCGGTTTTGCTTCGAAACCATCCACCGGCTTTGATTTAATATAATTCGCCATGCCTTCGAGTACCAACAAATTCTCAACCGCATAACTCCACTCATCATAATTTTCCCTGCCTTTTAGCTTCGGAACACTTTGAATATAGTTTACAGCCATGTTTATACGAAAGGTTCAATTATTTTCATCTATAATTACTTATCTTTAATTTGAAAATTACTGAAAAGTACGGATTATTTGCCCATAACCTATTAAAACCCGTTGACTTTCCGTAATCGACTATCATTTATTTTTCAATTTATTGACAAGTTACAACCTGTGGTACATAGTTGGCGCTTATTATATTTTGTTACTAGGATTACATTAAACTAACTAACTAACTACCTCAACGGCGAATCTTTAACCTTTGTAGACAAACATAAATTTCTCGGACAGCACACATTAAAGAAGCAAAAAGCAAAAGCTCCCATTAGTCCAGGCGTCAGGTATTTATTAATTACAAGTTCACCTACCACGCTGAATTTTTGCATGCGGTTTTAGGGCCCCCTGGAAACACTAAATCCACATTTTTCTATATTTTTTCTGTTTTAGGGGGGGGGGGGGGGGGGGGGTGCGCGGGAGGAGGCGAACAGGGGGAAAACTTGTATCGCCTTTATCTCGGCCGTTTTTCATCGTACGACGATATATATAGATACGATTATAGAGGGCGCTACAACTTAGCCCCTGACGACTTTTGCATTATCGTCAACCCTTATAACATTTTCGGAGTGGAAATTTTCTTTTCATTGAAATTGACTATTTGCTATCCTCCGATTACATCAATTATATGTACTATCAGTAGTAGACTACGGCTCTATCATATACAACACCGCCAATAACCGGCAATTGACACAGTCCACCATACAGGCATACGCTTAGTTACAGGAGCCTTCCGAACAAGCCCAACAATAAGTGTACCCGTAGATGCGGGGGTACCCCCGCTAAAATACTGTAGGGACAAACATATGATAAAATATGGAATCATTATTCTATCATTTGAAAATCACCCATTAAAGGACAATTTTCTAAATACCACTAATCACCATAAATTCTCAAATAAAAGTGAAAAATACCAACCAATCTACATCCGAATACTGGCGAAATTTACGCAATATGACATCCCATACACCATCCAGTTCAACACTAAAAAATGGCAACAATCTCCGCCCTGGATCGCACCTAAAATTGATATAGACTTGAGATTGACAATACAGAAAAAGAACAAACTACTACTCAGAAATATATCCAACTTTTCAGACAAAAGTTGTCCAATAAATACATCAAATTATTCACTGATGGGTCAGTTTATAATGGAGAAATAGGAAGCGCAATACTATTCCCAACATTCCACTTAAAATATCACCTTCCCAAATACACATCAATCTTCTCTGCAGAACTATTTGCTCTCCACGTGGCAGTCTGCCACGCCCTTAGAGAACCCCTTAACTTGGTAATATGCACTGATTCACTCAGTGTTCTACAAGCACTAAAAAACCTATACAGCAATCATTCAATAGTCCAGGATATTAGACATGAAATTACTCAAAAAGGAAATCAACACTTTTCATTCATCAGGATCCCCAACCATGTTGGTATGTATAAAAGAAAATGAAATTGCGGACAAATTGGCCGGGGAAGCAACCACAGGTACACCACATAACGAATATATATTCATCCCCACGACCTTAGGCAACAAATAGATCAAAAAATCAAATCTAAGTGGAATCTTGAGTGGAACTCCGTCACCCAAAATAAATTAAGAGATATCAAAACCTCAATTGATAGCTGGAAAGAAATAAACAGACTAAATCGAAAACAATCAATCACCTCACTCGCCTCAGAATAGGACACTCGCAAATTACACATAAACACCTACATGCTCTGAAGCACTAACCATTAAACATATCTTCAATGACTGCCCACATTTTTCCAGTCTAAGGCAAAACATCAACAGTATCCTGGATTTAGCAAATGAAAACCATACCAACATCAAAAATATTTTTAATTTTATTGAAGAAATAGGAATATGTAATGAATTGTAACTAATATGTACCTATATAATTATATTGAATTGTAACTAAGAACTGTATAAGCACTCAAAATATAATTGATTTTATTTAAGAATTAAAAATACAATGTAACGTAACCTTAGAAAATATATTAAGATTAAGCTAAGTGCCGGATAAAATCCCTAGTGGGTTAGCAGGCAAAACACCTGTATAAATAAATAAATACCTGCGCTGCGGGCGCCGCAACTTTCAAGTGCTCTCGGGCCCTTTGTTTTTTCTTCAATAAATTTAATTTATTTTTCTATAAAAAGGTTGAATAAATATACGAAAAAATCTAAAATATGTCTTAATGATTCCGCGAAATAGTTTCCTGAATTTATACACGAAAAATAAAAATGTAGTTTAAGCCTATTTCTAATAACCAAAAAAAAACACATTTTAAAATTGAAATAATTACTTTATTTTTCTTATAATTTAGGAAATCCCAGAGGGTGATTGGTATTGCAAAATTTGTGAAAAACAAAAAAAGGAAGAAAAGAAGATAAAAGAAAAGAAGAGAAGAAGACCCCGTAAAAAAGTATTTCAAGTTGATGAAGATGACGAAGAAGTGGTTGAAATAAAAGAATTTGGAGGAGATGTTTATTCTAAGAGAATACATGAATTCACTAAAGATACCAGGTATGTTAGGAGATTAATCCAATATATTTTGGCAGTTTATTAAATAAAACTTTAGCTACTCTTCTTGCAACGAGCGAACCTGCTGCTTTTCTTGTTTTGAGGATGAACCAGAAATTGAATGTAAGACATGTAAAAACTGGTATCACTTGCAGTGTACCTATTTAAAAAGAGCGCCAAGAAGAAATTGGATATGTGGCTTATGCAGAATGAAAGATCAGAAAAGAAGGGTGATTGAATCAGACAAAGGTAGTAATTCTTTTCACAACTACAAAGTCTTTAATGTTTTGATTTAATCAGAATCGGTAGATAGTGATGAACTGTTTTCTAAACGAACAAAACGTAACAGGATTGTCATTTCAGATGAAGGTAAACTTTTATAATATCTTACTAATTAATGGTAGTTAACAGTTTAAATATGAAGAGTCAGATCTAAGTGAACCAAAACGACCCCGCCGTTCAATGACAAAAAAATGCGGAAGCTTGAATCATCGGAGATCAGCTAGATTAGATCCAGATGAACTGCCTTTACAAAATGCAGTCTTGTATGAACTTTTAGATGACATTATGAAACATGAAAGTGCATGGCCTTTTATCCGACCAGTCTCACAAAATGAATTGCCTGATTATTACGAAATAATTAAGAAACCAATGGACTTCGCAAAAATCAAATCAAATTTGAATGAAGGCTATTACAAAAAGAACGAAGAAGTTATGAAGGATATCGAATTGGTGTTTAGAAATTGTGACGTCTATAATACGCAGGGGAATGATATATATAAGTAAGGTAGACAAAGCTTATGTACAATTATATAAAGTGTGTCTTTTTAGTGCTGGAGTATCTTTGGAAGGTTTTGTAATTAAAAGATGTGAGCAATTGAACCTCCCGTTTACGGCGAGTGATATGTTAGCTGATTCAACGGATAACTGAGAATTATGTATTGAAGTAATATAAGGAATTTGTAATTGTCAGTACAATTTAGTCGTTATTAAGAACAAACAGTCTGCATCTACAGACTATACCCACATGATGCTCACAAAAAAGAAGACGTGTTTAGGAAAATAATTTAGATAACTTTTTAAAGGGTAATTTATTATTACGCGTAATTGTTAATCTGATTCCATTTTATTCATTAAATTACATTGCTTTATTTTATTCGTATATATATATAGATTATATTTAAAAACTATTTTATTAACAGTAGAAAACGTTTTTGTATATTTCATTTCCAGTAAAACCAAGTAAAAGTTACGCTTACTCATTAGTTTTATTTAACTTTCCATTTATGATCAATTTGTAACGATAATTATATACGACCCAATTATATGTCAATATGCTCCTTTTATATTCAGCTTACAGAAAATAAGACCTATAAACATTCTAATTGAGTGCCCTATACTATATTTAGTATGTGAATAATTTTTAAAATTTAGCTATT
Organism: Leptarthrus brevirostris; assembly: GCA_964036015.1. Classification (NCBI taxonomy): domain Eukaryota; kingdom Metazoa; phylum Arthropoda; class Insecta; order Diptera; family Asilidae; genus Leptarthrus; species Leptarthrus brevirostris. The sequence goes on along the minus strand of OZ038371.1, from coordinate 98,765,898 downwards.
TACTACTTGATTAGATATTTGCTAAGTTTTAATTCAATTGGGTGATTTTACAAAATTTCAACACACAAATTCTACTGGTTGCATCTTTATTTATTTGCAAGTGCATTGTAATGTGAGACTTTGATCTTATTTTGTTTGACATTTGAGATATATCCAACGCCATTTATTGGTTGGCAGCGCTGTGCAACTACCCTAAAGCGGGAAGTACAATGGTTCCTTCGCTTGCTGTGCTTATTTAAAACTTTATGTGCTTTGGATGCTTAAGATGTTTACGTGACCAAATGCCAGCTTGCTTTGACATTAAGTGTTCCGTCTAGTTTTAGTGCGGGAAGCGTGTATATTTTATTGAAATTTAAAAATAAATAAAATTTCATATTATAATGAATTAAAAGAGTTTATTTATTTACTGGGTGACATATTTTATGCTAGCTAGCAGCTAGCATTTAATTTTAGAAGTTATGTTGACATGTCAAAGCATCCGAAGCTTTCAAAAGTAGAAAGTTGGCCAACTTTTGCTTCAGATGCTTTGCTTGCTTCGTTCGTTTGGTTCGCACTCATACAAAGTCTTTATTTCAATCTTCTGTCAAAGCCAGCGAAACAAATCAAGCGCGCATTGTACTTCCACCTTTATTCTTGTTAACCTTACTCGGCTGCGTCGCTACCAGTTCTTGTTGAAATAATTCGGATGTGCCATCTTGATGCAATGTAAGTTTTATCAATCCATATTTAATTCAGTTTTATTGGAACCATCTTGGTTCAGATAAAACTTTATGTAACGCTATGTAATGTATGTGTGTGCGTATGAGCAACGTGAAGTTGCCGCAGGATGTTCAAGTGGCACGCGCTAGCTAACAGCACGTCCTAGCTCGTCGGTATGGGGTGTAGGCCCTTGAACATCCGATTCACACATTTACAACAGAATTTCGCGTGCCTGTGGCGAGAGAAGGTTGTGGACTCCTTCTCTCAGGCCTGCCATGAAGGATAAAAAAAAACGAGAAAACAAAAACAGAAGGAAGAGCAACAGGTCTGGTGTCACCTGTTACCCTTAGCCGCACTGAACCATCTTTGAAATTAACCAAAAGCAAGAAAAAGACTACCCCCATATGCGATGGTTCAGGCACTAACCCACCACTATACCTACACCTGGCTAAGGTGTAGGCCCAACCTGAAAAGGGGGGAAAAGGAATAAGGAAAGCAAGATGGGAGAATTTCATGGGGTTCCTGAAATGAAAATTGAATTACCTCATATAAGTATAAATATATTCAAGAAAAGGAAAAAAATAAACTTAGAATTAAATTCCACCATATAGCTTACATCCAATAGAAGGCTCGTACTAAAAATTATACTAGAGTCTTAATCCAAACTTCACTACCCTAGTTACTATAGTTTGAATCGATGTCTAATTCGGGCTAGAGATATAATGAATTAAAAAAAAAATTTAATAAAGTGAATTTCTTATAAAGTGTAAGCACTTGAATTTAGTTTACCAACTTAGGTGACCTTAAAATCTTTACAAAACAAAAAAAAATCTCTCTTTCGTACATACCTACATATTTTAAACTAATGTCTTAGTCACAAAAAAAAATTTCTCTAGGTTCAACGACTGATTCATGCCATTTGAGTATATATATGTATGTAAATGATATTTTCTTATTAATTTGTTTGCCTGACCCGCATATCTTATATATTTATATGACACGACACGAGGATTATTTTGTGCACAGAATAGACCCTTTTGTTACTCGTATAATTAACAAGGTAACCAAAAAAAAACTTCGGCTATATAGGAAAATATGTCACTTAAATCCGTAAAGTGATAATCGAGAGAAAAACTAACCAGAAACTCAAATCAAGATGACCGAGAGAAATGCGCTGACTGAATAGCAAAAAAATTTGACTTCATCAGACAATATTTCTTTTTCTTTCCTACTAAAGACATTTGACGAAATCTTAACTTTGACTTAGCATGATCTTAAGTCTTAAAAGCCGAATGATTATAATATTATTCACTTAGTCTCCTTTTATTTTTGAAAAACGATTTACGACCTTATTTGAAACAATGAACAGCTGCTGTTCAAGAATGTATCCTCTTGTTATCTTGATACAGAATTAAACCTTAATTAAAAGTAAGAACTAACAGCTCTAAGCAGTTATGAGCCGAGCTTAACACAAAATTAGGATGTTATGTCACTATCACTAATACAATTCTTTCTCCAACTTACAATAATCTTAAAACATTTTTTCTTTAGAAGAAATCTTTTGTTTGAGAGAGATACATCTGAATGGTAGTCCAAAATTAATAAAATTAAACCGGAGTCAACACCAATGTACCTAATAAAAGGGAATTATCTACATTTTGCACTCACGTAATCTACTTACTACTGAATCCTTTTCCTGTACTATGATTCTTTGAAACATTTCTTATTATATCTATGTATCTCTAAACTGTCGTTGGTGAGCCCTTTTCGTTGTCTGTCAAACATTTTTTTTTCTTTCGAATGTCCTCTTTTGGTTTGAGCCATTCAACTTATGCATAATTTAATTTATTAAGGAGGGGGAGGGGGGGTCTAGTGGCCGAACAAAGTTATGTTCACTAATGCTTAACTATGTATTGTAAAGCGAAAAAAAAACCTGTGATGCGATTAAAGGTACTTCGATGTAAGCTACTAAAGTTGTCTTCCCCCTATATGTATAAGAAGGGAATACCTAGTAAATAATTCGCGAATCAACTAGAAAGATGTATATTACCCTTTTCCAAGTGGGTGACTCTTAGTCCAGGAGGGAGAGACTCCTGGATGTTGCACCCAACTGATAAGCCGGTGGCAGAAAAACCAGGAATAGCCACAGAATGACGGCGACATATAAACGCAGCCAATTGGGGAGCACTAATATGCTTGTATCAGGTATTTTTTCACAAATTTGGTTCCTGGTAAGCGAGGTTAGTTGCCTCGCTTCAGAGTGTCTTATTTCGAATAATAATTTCCTACTTTCTGTAAGTTCGTCTGGGCAGTGGCTAAAAGGTATATTCTAATTATTTCTCCATTTATTCAAGCTCGGATGGCGTGAATAAATAGGTAAAAAAGACGGATAGAAATTTTTCACTTACCTCCTGTGGTTAATCCTCCCTGGTAGATGACCTTAGAATAAAGAACTAGAGGAAGCGCTGTACCGTGTAAAATTCCTATCCGTGAGTGAAGCTGCTCGAGGAATTTAAAATCAGCTGGGGTCTCTGACAAACAGAGACGAAAGCATATAAGAAAATGGGACAAATATATTTCGTACTCTCAAATGTTGTTTACTTTTGTGCGTGAAAAAGTTTCCTCGAGGGAATTAAGTTAAATTTTGTTAAATTTGTTAAAGTAGCTTCTTTTAAATCTTTATGTAATCATTCCAATAAAGTTTTTAGACTACTTTGTGATTTTTTTGTGAACCGACTTTGCCTTAACACCCAGAATTTGTTTAAATTAATCAGCTTGACATATTCGGGTTTTTCGTGCGCAAATAAGAAGAAATAAGATGATGGGAAGTCGTTTTTCCTGTAAATACATAACTGGAATTACTTCTAAATTCATTCTATAAACATTTGAAGTTCAATTAAAACCCCAATTTATGGATAAAAGCAAAAGTTTCGTAAGAATATTTGTAAGGTTAACGTGAAAACTGATTTTAATGTTTTGGGTCTCTGGCACCAGGAAGGCGTCAAACAAAATTTTTAGGAGGCATTAATAGGAAATCTTAAATAAGATTGAATCAATAAAAACCAAAATTTATGAATCACTTGACCTATAATATAACGTCAAAATTAATATGCAGCTTAAATATTTGATTCAGATAAGATAAAATTAAATTATTCCTTAACGAATTCTCAAGATTTTAAATTTACTTTTGGCCCCACTTTAAATCTGACTTAATTTACGCCTGTATTGTTGCTACCACTACATCGCTCGAAATTCTACTACAAAAGAAATTTGCTTCACTTAAATCGAGTTACAGCGCTTCCTCTAGTTCTTTATCTTAGAACAGAAAACGAAAGGAAGTGCACTATGCTCAAAAAGTGTCCGAATTTTCCTTATGTGTTTGAAAGGTGTAAATGTGTTAGTTTTCACCATGGAAGTAGTAAATTTTTGACTCATTCGAAGTGGTCCTCGCAAATATTACTACCATCGGATGGTATATAATCAGTTCTACCGATGGATTTTAACCAGAGTTCTCTGAAGTCTTTATCTTTTGGAATCCTAAAATACCAAAAAGTAGAAAAATATTTTAATATTTTTCAAGTTTTATTAGAGCCCCTAGGCAAAAACTTCCGTCAGCTGTCGCTGAACCACCAAGGCGATCCAAAACTCTGATGAAGCTCAAATGTAAACAAACGAGCACCATCAAGAGAAATGTTTATATTCTTTGGTAATTTAGCTTTTATTTATACAGCTTTTGCACATATTTCAAAGAAAATGCTGTATAATTGCTTATTACATTATTTAACTTTCCTGAAAAATGATTTTCCACACCAAATGCGCCGATTATTTTTACAACAAAATACCGCACACTTCATCACGAAAAATGTTCAAATAAAGCACCTCAGATTCTTAGTAAACTAAACCAAAACAGTCTTTTAAATGTTAATTGTCTTTATTTGTAAAATTGCACCACTTTTAATAATAGAACAGTGAAAATTATTCAATAAACACTCTATAAACACTTTGAATGTGCACTCTTCAGATAGTCCACGTCAAATTGACATTTCGGAAGGCGTGCTCTGGGTTCCCTTCCCACACCTTTCCCATGAACAAAAAATCGGAAAACACGTACACGGTTTATAGACGGTATTGCACTTCCTTTCGTTTTCTGTTCTAAGTTCTTTATTCTAAGTAGATGACATGCAATGTGCTGCTTCTTCTTCCTGAAGTGCAACATTCATGGCACTAACAGAGATGATAATCACAGGAGTATCTGGTACATTTTCATTTTGGGTACATAAATGTTTTTCTACCTCACACACAGATGGCGTGTAGTTATAAAAGAATGGCTCACATTACAACACAGGTCTCTCCCTAAAGGCCTGTAGCTCTAGCGATCCGATGAGAGAGGAGCTGAAGAGAGTGAGACAGGATCTACTCGGACTCATCAGCGCCACAAGATCACGCCAGGATCTGGCGCTAGCACGTTGCCGTGGCAGTTCCCGCTATCACTTCGTTCCCTAATGAGAGGAAGAAGGATAGCCGGTCACTTCCAACTCAAGCAGAGAGTCAGAGCTGTCCCCTCCAAGCTCTAATGAGAAGCTGGAGAGTTCAACTCTTCTTCACTGCTCGTTTAAAACAACGTGTGGCACGACCACGACCCTGAGACGAATAGTCTCATGCTCTACCGACTGAGCCGGGCATTCCTGTCTAGGACACGGACGGACGGACTAACAATAAAAATCGGACGGACGGACTATTGAAATTTGATTGAATATAGTTTTGAAGACTTTTACTGCCGGATGTCTTTGGCGTGAAAAGTTCCGATGGACTTGCCTTGCATATCCTCCAGCTGATATAAACTCTGCCCCACGCGCTTAACTATTCTAGCCTTGGCAAACTTATTGGCCAGCTTAGCACTAAAACCCTTCGGCATGTCGCTTTGTGCGAAGACTCCACAATACACTTCCTGACCGGGGGTGTATGTGACGTCGCGACAGCGCGTATCATAGGCCTTTTTGTGCTTTTCATGCGCACTCTGTAGATGGTCTAGCATGCGTGAGCGAACCAGCTGGAGTCGATCAGTAGTGGGCAAGACTGCTATATCCCCAGACTTCAACTGGTCAAGTTGTCGCAGTAATGGATAAGAGGAGCCATGCAGGACCATGTGATGGCCAAACAGAGCATAGTAAGGGTTGACGCCAGTTGATTGGTGTACTGAAGAGCGAAGAGCACTTCCGATCGCGGGAAGATGTAAGTCCCACGAACTATGGTCGTCTTGCAGGTAGGCTGCTAATATAGACCTGTTCACACGTTCGGAAGCATTAGGGTGCGGTGAGTACTTGCCAGTCTTGACGCGCTTTATGCTATATTCGCTCAGCAGTTTTTTAAAGATAGTAGAAATAAACTGCCGGCCATTGTCGGAGAAGATGGTTTCAGGTACCCCAAAGACAGAGAACACATCTTCCGACATACTAGGTCTGCTCGTTCTGCTCGCATGGACTTGATCAGGACGAATTTGGTGAAGGTATCTAATGCAACAAATATGACAGTATTACCCCGGACGGTGCGTGGGTAAGGGCAAAAAAAACCTATATATAAGAATTGAAATGGACGTTGTGCTTCCATAGGCTTGCCCATGGGTGGTCGGAGAATGGTGTTAGGCGCTTTTGTCTCTTTGCATACTTGACAACTTGTTACGTAGGCACGTACTTGTGCAACCATGCAGGGCCAGTAGTACTTTTCTCGAAGTCGACATAACGTTTTGTGGAAACCTCCATGTGCTGACTGAGGTGACTCATGAGCCTCACGGATCAAAACTTCCACCAGACCCGATGGGATCCAAAGCTTTCAGGCTAAGTCCTCCTGAATCAAGTCACCGCTTCGGGGTTGGGTCCTCCTGTATACGTACCCGTCCGAGACACAGAGATCAGTGAGTTGTGTTGGGTTAGCAAGCACAGTCGATTTCAACTGCTCATACTCTTCCATGAAGAAGTATGGCGAGTTTAAGTCTACTTCGACTGCACTTACTTTCAACTCCTCTGCCATTTCAGTGTGTGCTCGGGACAAGGTGTCAGGGACCACATTCTGCGAACCCTTACGATGCTCGATCTGGAAGTCAAAAGCCTGCAGCTTTAAACTCCATCGAGCCAATCGTCCGGAGAGATCCGAGTGACTCATCAGCCACTTCAGACTGGCGTGATCAGTGATGATGGAAAAAGGATGTACTTCAACATACGCTCTAAATTTTTTCACACTCAGCACAGCAGCGTAGCATTCCAATTAGTTGCGCTGTGCTGGATTTAGCTTCTTTGACATATACGCTATCGGTCTTTCAGCGCCTATCTCATCCATCTGGAAAAGTACACTGCCTACACCAGAGGTGCTAGCGTCACACTGTATGTAAAACTTCTTCGAGAAGTCAGGTGTTGTAAGGATGGGTGCACTACACATGGCTTGTTTAAGATTTTGAAAAATTCGCCACCGCTGCTACTTTCTCGGGGTCAGTTTTCAGAGTTCCATCTCCAATCATGAAACACAAGTAGCGGACTTGCTTGACGCAAAAGCGGCTTTTCTCAACGTTGATTGTAAGCTTAGCGCTGCGCAGACACTCAGCTACTTCTCTTAATACCTTCAGGTGGGCGTCAAAGGTTGGAGATACAACAAGTAAATCATCCAGATATACGAAGACATTTTCGCGTAAACGACCTGGTATTATTTTGTCCATAAGTCGACACATACGTTGAGGGTCATTGCACAACCCAAAAGGCATGACGGTGTATTGGTAGAGCGGCCTGCCGGGCACTGTAAAAGCTGGTTTCTCCCTCGACTGCTTTTCTAGTGGAATTTTCAAAAAGGCGTCTGTAGCAGTAGCTACAAATTTAATATATTATATTTTAAGTAAAAGTTTATTATTTTGATTATATTATTAATAAAATATTAGTATTAAAAATCTACTTCAATAATATCCAATTAGACTGTACTGTCAAAAATATTTTAATCAACCTGTACACTTCTATAAAATTTGAATAGTGTGAAACACAAACACTTTAAAAATTATCGTAATCATTTATTCATTGACAATAAAATACTGTACCCAATACAAAGAAAATTTTAACAAACTATCTATGTATATAACGTAAAGTAGGATACAAAAATATTGTAAATAATTTTTAGTCTAGCCAGAACAACCGGACTGGTAGTATTGAAATTAAATAAAAAATTAAAAACTAAAATATTTATTTTTGTTTTTATAAAATAAAATGTATCTTACCCATTAGATACAAAGAGGACTTAGGATTTTGGAGGCTCAAAAATAAAGGGACTACGCCCCCACGTCAACTTATAATTCCAGACATCCTGACATACCTCATTGGTGACCCCGACATTCCGGTCACAACATTAGTGATCTCGGAATTTTAGAAACAGAAGTACCCCCTACCCAAGGTAAGGTACTTTCTGGTTTCTAAAATTTTCAACGCAACATCAACGCAAAATAAAAAAAAATATAAAAAATTTAAAACAGAAGTACCCCCTACGCAAGGTAAGGTACTTTCTAGTTTTAACTTAAGAAGCAGAAGCATCATCACAAACTTTAAAAACAGAGATACCCCCTACCCAAGGTAAGGTATTCTCTGTTTTTAAACAATCAACAACAATAAACAGCAGCGACTCAAAGCTGCCATCAACAATCAACAGCAGCGACTCAAAGCTGCCATCAACAATCAACAGCAGCGACTCAAAGCTGCCATCAAAAACAACAGCAACAGTAAAGACATATTTAATAAGAGGTGCCCCCCACCAGTGGTAAGGCATCCTCATTATTTTAAAAAGAAGTCATCATCAAATCTACAATCAACAACAACAAAAGCAACAATCCATCCATCAAGCAACAAGTTCAAGTCAACACATCTTTAGGAAGAAAGAAGAATCAACATAACTTCAACAAAAATTTAATATTGGTATGTTCTCGTTTTTTAATTAAAATTAATATAATTTGTACAACATAAACATACACAATTCCACATTACAACATATTTTCTTCTCTTTTTCTCAACTTTCAAAATTTGTATATTTCTTTGCAATAAATAATATATCTTTAACTCAAGTTAAAATATATTTTATCATAGTATAATCATCTAAAAATTTTTAAATATTAAGGGGTTGTACTTTCATTTTGTGATACGCGAAGTTAAGTCTCGTTAATATCAGTGTTTTTTAAAAAAAAGGTGAAATTTTATTTTCAAACAGTGAACATCTACAATCATGATGACTAGTGAAGACGAGTCAAATTTTTCACAACAAACATTACATACAAATGCTACAAATTTCAACGAAAACAATTATGTAGCCTCAACTGCAATCAAACTACCAAGCTTTTGGACTCCATATCCAGAAGCTTGGTTCATTCAAGCCGAAGCCCAATTTGCTTCTAAAAGAATAACGGTTGACGAAACAAAATATAGTCACGTTGTTCAATCTTTACCAGTGGAAGTTATAACAAATGTTCTAGATTTCTTACAAAATCCTCCACTGTTAAACAAATATGAATGTTTAAAGAATACTCTGATCAAACGTTTTACCGAATCAGAAGAAAAGAAACTAGAACAACTTCTATCTACAACTGAAATCGGAGATAGAAAACCTTCAGAATTTTATCGCTCTATGGAAATTCTAGCAGGCAATTCATCCACATTTAGCAAATCATTAATAAAGAAGTTATGGATGAGAAAATTGCCGGCAAATATAAACATTGCTTTAATATCTTCCGGAAAACAAGATATTAAAGAACTTTTAGATTTGGCAGATAATATATACGATATTTCCAAAATTCAATTTATATCGGAAATAAACAAAAATGTACCAAAACCAAATTACAATTTCATAGATAACAATTTCCTTTTATCAAAAATAAACAATTTAGAAAATAAAATAGAAAATCTCGAAAATTTGATAAAAGGATTATCATGTCAAAATCAACCTTCTTTCTCACGGTCTAGAAACAGATCGAGAGATCATTCATTCTCTAGAAACAATTCACATAATAGACAATTTTCAAAATCTAGAGATAACAATTCTTATTGTTGGTACCACAATAAATATGGTACCAAAGCGAATAAATGTATTTCGCCGTGTTCTTATAAACCTATTGATAATCAAAAAAACTAATTAATCCCTCAGTGAATAATATATATAACATTAACATTTCTAAACGTTTATTCATTTTTGACAAAGAAAACAAATTCAAATTTCTTATAGATACAGGTGCTGATATTTCAGTAGTACCTAATGAATTCTTTAAAAAATTTAACAAAGACCCTAACTTATATTTATCCGCAGCAAACGGTTCTACCATTAACACTTATGGTACAAAACTACTTAAAGTAGATTTCGGTCTTAGGAGAGAATTCATTTTCCCATTTATAATTGCTAATGTCAACAAGCCCATCATCGGAGCAGACTTTTTAACAAAATTTAATTTACTCGTCGATTTAAAAAACAAAAGATTACTTGACGGTACAACAACATTAAGTGTTAGTGGAATAACGGTAAACGCAAATACTCCAACTCCTCGTTACTACTCAATCAGTAATGAGTACGGTAAAATTTTGCAAAGATTTCCCACATTAACACAACCACCTCGCTATGATATTCCAGTTAAACATAACGTTGTACATCGCATAGAAACTAAAGGACTATTACCTTTTTCTCGTCCAAGACGTTTAGATGGACATAAATACAAAATTGCAAAATTAGAATTTGATTACATGGTTAAATTAGGTCTGTGCCAATTATCATCTTCTTCAGTATCTTCTGCACTGCATCTAGTAGCAAAGAAAAATACTACAGATTGGCGACCATGTGGAGATTATCGCAGACTCAACGCAATCTCTATTCCAGATAGGTACCCATTACCACATATACAAAATTTTTCAATGAACTTAAACGGTTGCACTATTTTCTCAAAAATTGACTTGGTAAGAGCTTACCACCAAATTCCAATGGCTAAAGAAGACATACATAAAACAGCCATTACAACACCTTTCGGATTATTTGAATTCACTAGAATGCCTTTTGGTCTAAGAAATGCTGCACAAACATTTCAACGATTCATGGACCAAATCATTAAAAATTTAGATTTCGCTTTTGTCTACATTGACGATATTTTAGTTGCCAGCAAATCTGAATCCGAACATCAAAATCATTTAAACCAAATTTTTAAACAACTATCAGATTTTGGAATCAATATCAATCCATCCAAATGCATTTTCGGAGTTGGATCTTTGGACTTCCTAAGTCATAAAATAACAAAAGAAGGCATCTTACCTTCAGAAGACAGAGTCCAAATTATTAACAATTTTCCTTCTCCAAATTCCATTAAACAAATTCAACAATTTATTTTCATGGTTAATTATTACCATAGATTTATTCCAAATCTTGCCACATTACTAAACCCAATTCACACTCATTTGGCCCTACTTCTCAAAAAGAAACCAAATAACTCTAAAAACTTTTCTTGGCCAACAGAATGTGAAGATCAACTTAACAAAATTAAACAATCATTTTCAAAAGCAACTTTATTAATTCATCCTATTGAAAATGCAAAATTCAATTTAACTGTGGACGCTTCTGCTAGCGCTGTTGGTGCAGTTCTCCAACAATCCAATGCAAATCATTGGGAACCCATTGCATTTTTCTCTAAAAAATTAAAAGACGCAGAAATCAAATATTCAGCAGTCGACCGAGAACTTTTGGCATTATATCTAGCCATCAAACATTTTAGACATTTTCTAGAAGGTCGAGAATTTACAGCTTTTACAGACCACAAACCGCTCATTACAGCAATATGGTCTAAAACAGAGAGAAGTCCAAGACAAACTAGACATCTGGACTACATAACTCAATTTACCTCAGATATCAGACATATCAAAGGAAAATCAAACACAGTAGCAGATACTTTATCTAGAATTTCAATCGAAAATTTCGAACATTCAAAACATAGCAATACCAAATTTGATTTAAAAACTATTGCTGAGTACCAAAATTGTGATGAAGAACTTACACATCTTTTAATAACTCAACATAACAGACCAGATAATTCAAAATATAAACTTGTTAAAATTAAATTAAACACTTCTGAGTCTGACATTTGGTGCGAAGTTTCTACTAAAAATTCACGGTCATATATACCCAAAGAACTTCGAAAAACTATCTTTAATACCATTCATAATTTATCTCATCCAGGAATTAGAACAACGCGAAAATCTATTGTTTCTAAGTACTTTTGGCCTGGAATGAATACAGATATTAACCAGTGGACTAGAAATTGTGTCAATTGCCAAAAAGCCAAAGTAACTAAACACACAAAGTCTGAAATCGGTAAATTCGAACTACCCAAAACAAGATTCGAACATATCCATTTAGATTTGGTAGGTCCTTTACCTTCTTCAAATGGATATTCTTATATTCTAACAATAATAGATAGATTTACTCGTTGGCCAGAAGCTTATCCAATCAAAGATATACAAGCAAGCAGAGTTATCAACACATTATATGAACAATATTTTCCACGTTTTGGTATTCCTCTAGAAATTACCACAGATCAAGGTACTCAATTCGAATCCAAATTATTCGAAGAATTTACAAAAATTTTAGGATCACATCGAATCCGTACTACTCCTTATCATCCACAATCCAACGGAATGATAGAACGATTTCACAGCCAATTAAAAGCAGCCATACGCGCTCGTGACGGCCAAAATAATTGGGTCACACAATTACCTGCAGTCCTCTTAGGTTTCCGAACCACGACTAAAGAAGACTTGCAATGTTCTCCAGCAGAACTTGTCTATGGACAACCTCTTCGCGTTCCAGGAGAATTTATCATTAACAACAACTCAACAATACAAGATCCATCAAATTTCTTAAGTAAAATTAGATCTTGCATAAATAACTTCAAACCTTCACATTCTCGAAAACAAAATTCTAAAATCTACGTACCTAAAGATTTAAAAGATACAGAATTCGTTTTTGTTAGAATCGACAGAAGCAAATCTTCTTTACAAAACCCATATGAAGGTCCTTTCAAAGTATTAAACAAACTGGACAAATTTTATCAAATCGATTACCGTGGTAAAGCTACAAACATTTCAGTCGACAGACTAAAACCAGCATTTATCGAAAACACGGAACAAATAACTACACCAATCAAAAACATTACAAAAAAGAAAGTAAAATTTCAATTATAATTTTTTTTTATTACTAAAAATATTATTATTCATCATTTTCTTAATTTTACGATTCACTTAAAATGGACGTTTTCACTGAGGGGGGAGTAATGTAGCAGTAGCTACAAATTTAATATATTATATTTTAAGTAAAAGTTTATTATTTCGATTATATTATTAATAAAATATTAGTATTAAAAATCTACTTCAATAATATCCAATTAGACTGTACTGTCAAAAATATTTTAATCAACCTGTACACTTCGATAAAATTTGAATAGTGTGAAACACAAACACTTTAAAAATTATCGTAATCATTTATTCATTGACAATAAAATACTGTACCCAATACAAAGAAAATTTTAACAAACTATCTATGTATATAACGTAAAGTAGGATACAAAAATATTGTAAATAATTTTTAGTCTAGCCAGAACAACCGGACTGGTGGTATTGAAATTAAATAAAAAATTAAAAAGTAAAATATTTATTTTTTTTGTTATAAAATAAAATGTATCTTACCCATTAGATACAAAGAGGACTTAGGATTTTGGAGGCTCAAAAATAAAGGGACTTAGCCCCACGTCAAGTTATAATTCCAGACATCCTGACATACCTCAGCGTCCTTCAAATCGATGGACGAAATGAAGTGCGTGTCCTGCAGTCGTCCAAGCAATCCATCGATGTGGGGTAGGGGTAGGCGTCTTTTCTTGTTACCAGGTTCACTTTAAGAGAGTCCAAACAGAGCCTGACCCAGGTTTACGTACAAGTACCACTGGAGAATTCCAGGGACTGTTGGACTCCTCAACCTAACTCCAACGTACGGTCGAGTTCGTCGTACATCAGCTTTTTGATTGCTGGAGAAATGGGATAGTGCTTCTGCTTTATTGGCAAAGCGTCGCTGGTGTCGATAATATGTTCTTCTAGGTGGGTCTTTCCCAAACCTAGAGCTATAAATGAAGGTGTTTCAACCGCAACTTAATTAACAACGCGTGTTACTAACCACGGACATCAGCACAATTCCTCAAAGCAATGACCTGTATCAATCTGTCGCAACCTCAACTCAAGAATTCATGCATGCAACCAATAGCGGACTTCAGCAATTCCTCAGGGTAATGACCAGTACCAACCAGGTCACTCCAGTGCATACAATTGTCGCAACGCATCAACGTGATCGATTGCTAAGGGTAAATCATGATGAGCAATCGATTTATATTCTGGGTCATCATGGAATTCGAAGCTTGCTGCAGAAGACCGGAGAATTGAAGAGCAGTTGGCAGTCACCCTTTAAACCATTCATCATTGAAGAAAGTTTTTACCAATTTCGTAAATATTTGTATTAATAAACCTTCTTTCCTTTTCTTGTTCTGTTAATTCAATAAAGTTTGTTCTGTTAATTCAATAAAGTTAAAACTTGTGTGATTTAATTGCTCTGACTTTTTATTTAATTTATCTGTAAAGTGATTCATAAAGTTGAGTTGTGTAATTTAGTTGTTCTAACATTGTATGGTTCATTAAGTGCATAACATTTTTGGTCCTTCGAGCCGGATCCTGTGAAGTTTTGTGCAGTAGGATCCTGTGAATTGCGCGCAGTGAACAAATAATAAAGTTACTGAAAGAAAGTTGGCAAAGATTTAGTCTTTAAAATAGAAAAATTTACAGTGAAAAGTGACATTTATTCGATAAAACTGAACGTTACAGTATCCAGTATTATACATTTTTCTACGTAGTGAACATTAATTGAGAACCAAGTAAGTAATAAGAGTTGATAATCAATAAAATCAATTAAATATATAACCAATAAAAGAGTATATAATTGAGAAAGCTTACCGCTGTAACCAGATATGTACCTACCCAATTGCTTGTTAGACTAGCCACTCATTTTTAGTTCATTAAACCGTGAAAACCATATCACATTCCCGACCTACCTAAACATTCTACTTCCCAGTCTTAATTATTTACATCTTTATTCGTCCGTGGCATTTATTCGTCTTGAAACTTTACACCATTAAAAGCTTTTACAAATCTAAGCATTTGGCCACAATTGTTACATGTACTGCATGTTGAATTAAAAACACCTGGGAAACGCGAGTAGAAGTAAAACTTGTACTCTGTATCTACAGCACAAGTAACGTGATCCATTATTAAAAATTAAAAAGAAAAAAAAGGTGATATACGATTCTTAAGCCATTAAATATGGAACTTTTACTTGAACAGCAACGAATTAATCAATTAGAACTAGAAACGTTCATAAAAAATCTAAAAAAAACACCGAGAGAACGTCGAAATGCAGGCCACCTTCGAAAACGGCAAGAACTACTTGAAGAATTATGGGCAGCAGTCAAGACAACTCTCCGGAAAATGCTGGAAAGTTATAAGGAAGGTGTTCACACGGATATTGCATATTTCAAGGAAGATGTGCATAGTTTATTAGAAGAAACCTATTTCAATGCCCATGGTATCATCTACGAATTTCTTAGAGAAGTAGAACCTCAAAATCATAGCCCTGTGGGTGCCAATTTATCTTCTTCTACACAGTCCACACAGTTGTCGAGTCCAATCATTATTCATCAGAAAGATAATCATGATATGCCCTTGCCAAGAATTAATATCCCAACATTCTCTGGTGGATACAATAACTGGCCATCGTTTCGTGATTTGTTTGAAGGGCTGATACATAATAATAGAAGCCTTTCCAAGGTCCAAAAGTTACATTATCTTCAATCATCATTAAACGGAGAAGCTAAACAGCTTATAAAACATTTACAGATAGCGGAAATAAATTACGACCCAGCTTGGGAGCTGTTACGCAAAAGATATCAGAATGAACGAGCTCTGATAAACGCTCAGCTTCACGTGTTAACATCCTTGCCAACTCAAGCCGTTGAAACAACAGCCGGTCTTAAAAAATTTCTGGATAATCTTAATGAATGTTTGGAAGGATTGAAAGGTTTGAAAATCGATATTGATTCTTGGAATCCTATTTTACTTTTTCTGCTTACTCAAAAATTGAACCGAGATACCGTTGCTCAGTGGGAATTAGCTCTAAGTAATCGAATTAATCCCACTGACTTGCCAACTATCAACGAGTTTACTAATTTTTAGAGAACCGATTCAGAACGTTAGATGCTATAAACCGAGTTAAAGGTCAGCCATCAAACAAAGAAAACCTGTCTAAAGTTAATTACTCCCTTATTACCGAACCACGAACTACACAAGCGTTTACTACCAACACCTATACTTTATGTCCACTATGTAATCAGGATCACCGTTTAAAACAATGCAGAGAGTTTTTACGCATGTCACCTAGAACTCGATTTGACTTCATTCGAAATGACGGACGATGCATCAATTGTCTATCTAAATCTCACTCCTTTAAGAATTGTCCAAACACCATGGTCTGCCAGCATTGTAAAAAGCGACATAACACTTTATTACATTTTAATGTGCCAACATCGGAATCGTCACGACAAGTAATTCACCAGCAAGCGCAACACAGCAAAAGCGGAGTTCGAAATAAAATTCAGCCTTCAAACCAATGGAGACAAAACCAATATAAAACACATTATGTTCCCCAACCTAACGTATCACCTTCTATTCACCAACCTAGCGTATCACCTTCTATAAGTGAAGATAATTCGTACCAAACCATCGTTAATTATCCAAGCGCCAGTCCTCAACCAAGAACCTTTAGCACAGACCAAAATAACCACTTAACAAATCGACCGACGTCACCTCACTCTAATCAACTTACCACGATTCAAAGTTATCTTTCTAATCCAAATAAACGCACAATCGTATTATTAGCAACAGCTGTTGTCGGCATTCAGTCAGCTAGAGTCGGAACTCACCATGTAAGAGTCTTACTTGACCAAGGCTCGCAAGCCTCGTTTATAACTGAGGAAGCTGTACAGCGATTAAGACTACCTAAACATGCAGTACGGGCTACCGTGTCTGGAATCTGTGACTCTCAGGGAAGAATCTCTCATGGTATTGTGTCTTGTGTTATTCAACCACACTATACCTCAATTTTCACAAAAGTTGTTGAGGCATACGTCTTGCCAAAGATCACTGGAAGCCTGCCTGCACAATCTATAGACATTAATCTTTTGAATTATCTCTCTGACACATTGACATGCTTCTAGGCGCAGACATCTTTGCTGACATATTACTAGAAGGAATTCTGAAAGGACCACATGGATATCCAATAGCCCAAAACACCACATTAGGATGGATTATAAGTGGCCGAGTTCCAACAAGTATTGCGTCTCATTATACTAGCCCAACAATATCAGTGAGTTGTAATGCACTTGAATTAAATGAATTAGAATCGTTATTGCGACGATTTTGGGAAGAAGTCACTACTAAAAGAACGTTAACTCCTGAAGAAGAAATCAGTGAGAAATTATTCGCCAAGGCACACTATAGGCGTGCTGATGGCCGTTATGTAGTGCCACTAACCTTTAAGAATGGAAAACCTCCACATTTAGGTGCATCTAGAGAAATAGCCAAACGAAGATTACTTCAAATGGAAAGAAAATTTACTACCAACCCAACCCTATATGAAGAATATAAATCATTCATGCAAGAATATCTCTCACTTGGACATATGGAGAAGATCATTCCCAGTCCTTTTCAAGGAGAAAATAATACGTATGGCGAATACTTCCTACCACATCATGCAGTTATTAAAGAATCGAGCACAACCACTAAACTGCGTGTTGTATTCGATGCATCTAGTAAAACCACTAATAAACTTTCCTTAAATGATACATTGTTAACCGGACCAAGTCTGCAACAAGACTTACATACTATCTTAACGAGATGGCGAAAATATCGAATTGCGTTAACTGCAGATATCGAAAAAATGTACCGTCAGATTCGAGTAGAACCGTCTCATTGCTCATATCAGAAGATATTATGGCGAGAACATTTTAATAAACCAATTGATGAGTACCAGTTGTTAACGATCACTTATGGGACCTCTTGCGCTCCGTATCTCGCTATCCGAACCCTCATGCAGCTTGCCCAAGACGAAAAACATACGTATCCGTTAGCAGCTCAGAAATTATTATCGGACTTCTATGTAGATGACCTCTTAACTGGGACTGATACACTTGACGAAGCCATCAAATTACAAAATCAATTACGCGAATTGTTACAAACCAGAGGATTTAATCTCAGAAAATGGGTGTCAAACTCAGAACTTTTATTACACAATATACCATCTATGGACCGCGAAGTGGTAATACCATTTTCAATCGACTTCGATCAGACGATCAAGGCTCTTGGATTACAATGGAACCCAAAGGAAGACACGTTCGAATTTAAAGTATCGCTAGGTCCAATAAAAACACCAGTAACAAAATGCAGTTTATTGTCTGACGCGTCTAAACTTTTTGACCCGTCCGGCTACCTCGCTCCTACAACAATTATTGCAAAATTAATGTTTCAAGGTTTATGGATTGACGGTCTCAATTGGGACGATCAATTACCAGAACCGCTGAATAGTAAATGGATCAAATATAGGAACGAATTATATGAACTCGAAGCGATAACTATCCCAAGATGGATCCAATTTACTAGCAATCGTCCATCCATCGAGTTACATGCATTTTGTGATTCATCTTCTCTAGCCTATGCAGCTGTAATATATTCTAGATGCGTTCTTGATGATGGAAAAGTATTTATTACCTTACTCACTGCAAAAACAAAGGTAGCCCCCATTAAACAGGTTAGCATACCACGCTTGGCATTATGTGCAGCTCATTTACTCTCTAAATTAGTTACCAAAATCAAGGACGCCATGCAAATTCCTGATCTCACAGTGTATAGTTGGACAGACTCTCTTAATGTGTTAGCATGGCTACGTGGACACCCTCGTCAATGGCATACATTTGTTGCCAATAGGGTAAGTCAAATTCAAGAAAATATGCCGATAAATCAATGGAATTATGTTAGATCCGCTGAAAACCCCGCAGATTGTGCATCGCGAGGAGTATCACCAAGAGATTTAAAGAATCATCCTCTATGGTGGACGGGTCCATCATGGTTGAAAAAGGCAAAGACAGATTGGCCACGCAGTAACCTACAATAATCAGAATTACTTCATGACACCAACAACGCATCTATTGATACAACACGGCACCGAAATTTCATGTTCAGAGTTTCTCAATCCGGGATATCATATCAACGGAGAGTGGTATGGACTCAACCCAACACTTCATCGTATGAAAAATCCATTGGAACTACAACCTCAATTAAAGGCGGATTGGACCTATGAAGATCCAGGGCAACTCATCAACGCAGGACTATACTCAACTGCATCGGTTAATGATCTGCGGCATCAAATCATGTATCCGTCTGAACGACAAGCAATTTCGAACATCGTAATGCATAATGTACTAGGCCATGAAATAGATCAACAAGGCTTAGAAACGTCTAATATTTTGTCCTCATCCGGTTTAAAAACATTAGAAAAGGCGATGAAAACCAAAATATGGGGTATCTTTGAGGAGA
This sequence comes from Leptarthrus brevirostris, assembly GCA_964036015.1. Classification (NCBI taxonomy): domain Eukaryota; kingdom Metazoa; phylum Arthropoda; class Insecta; order Diptera; family Asilidae; genus Leptarthrus; species Leptarthrus brevirostris. The sequence continues at coordinate 98,746,474 of OZ038371.1, read as the reverse complement.
TTGGACATATATGCGCTGTTCTTCTTGCAATATATGCGTCAGTAAAATTAATAAAATACCTTATTGACATTATATTAAATGCACGAACATTGAAAGCTCTTTACGGTTGGAGCTGGAAACTTATAGCGGCCGTTTGGAACTCAGCCACCCATCATATACTGCATAAACACCATCACGACAATGAGACTCTGCAACAAGTGTTCACCATTACATCGCCAGTCACTGATCAAGAACATGCTCGGACGAGTAAAGATATGCAACCAGAAGAATTTAAGGACATTCAACGAAGAGTGTCTTCCTTGTATCCAGCATTGCCTAATTAGATCAACCTTGCTTTCCTCTAACCTTACTCCTTTCACCTCACCCCTAAATTCCAAATTCAGGCGAGTCGAGGCGCCTTAAAACCTCTTGATCGAGAGGAAATGCCACTGATATGGAGGAAATGCCACTGATGATTCTTAACTATTTATTTCAACTATTAGATTGAACACTTATTGGTTCAAAGGGGGCAGAATGTTGCAACCGCAACTTAATTAACAACGCGTGTTACTAACCACGGACATCAGCACAATTCCTCAAAGCAATGACCTGTATCAATCTGTCGCAACCTCAACTCAAGAATTCATGCACGCAACCAATAATGGACTTCAGCAATTCCTCAGGGTAATGACCAGTACCAACCAGGTCACTCCAGTGCATACAATTGTCGCAACGCATCAACGTGATCGATTGCTAAGGGTAAATCATGATGAGCAATCGATTTATATTCTGGGTCATCATGGAATTCGAAGCTTGCTGCAGAAGACCGGAGAATTGAAGAGCAGTTGGCAGTCACCCTTTAAACCATTCATCATTGAAGAAAGTTTTTACCAATTTCGTAAATATTTGTATTAATAAACCTATGTCCTTTTCTTGTTCTGTTAATTCAATAAAGTTTGTTCTGTTAATTCAATAAAGTTAAAACTTGTGTGATTTAATTGCTCTGACTTTTTATTTAATTTATCTGCATTTATTTCATGAAGTTGAGTTGTGTAATTTAGTTGTTCTAACATTGTATGGTTCATTAAGTGCATAACAGAAGGAAATTGAGCAATGACTGTGTCGAGTTTGGGACTATCCGGTGGTGTTAGTTGGTGAAAGTTCGTCTCAATCGAAGAAGAAGGCTGTACGTCGAGAGAGGCAATAATGTTTGGTGCAAGTTGAAATGCTCGCCAGAAATCGACGACTAAATACAATTGCTGGCTAAGGCCAGGCACTATAAACAGGGTGAGAATTTCGGTCTGTCCCCGAAATGTAACTGCAGTTCTTATTGTGCCGGGGACGGACCGTCGGCGGTACGAACTGAGGCTGACAATGCGGAGAGTTTTAAGCTTGAGCGCTGGACAAACTCTAGGGCTCCTTGTCCCAAGCAACTCACACTTGCACCGCTATCGAGCAAACCCAAAATGGATTCACTTCCTATCTGAAGTCTTACGTAAGGACGACCGTCATCTTGATTGGTAATGACTGTGGATATTAAAGATTGTTGTGTCTTTCTCCTTGCACGTTTTCTTTTTCGGAATTCTCTCCATCGTCGTCTTCTTCGATTGAGAGGAAGAGTCACTTCCTCGGCAAAGATACGAGCTCTTACTCTATCATAATTCAGTTGCCTCTCATGCAAGGACATTCCTTGCATGAGGTAAAAAGGATTTGTCTGGGTGGTACTCTGTTTATGAGTGGGGACAGTCTGGGTATATTGTGACAAGGTAGGGTAATTCAGGGTGTCGTCGAAGTCGCCTTGCTGATCATTATCTTCGGCGAGTGGGGTCCCCACACGCCCTGGCGTTTTCCGGGTTACACCTGGAGCACTTAGGTGACACTACTCCTGGTTGACCACAGGTGTAGCAAAAGAGTCTCCTGGTCTCACTGGGACAGGAATGGAATGAGTGTCCCACTACGCCGCAGTTCCAGCAAGTCATGCGACCGGCAGCTTCAGGGGTGCGCATCACTTCATCCACCCCACAGGAGTAAGTGGTGGTATCACTGCAGGAGTGAAAGGAGCGTCCCACTACGCCACAGTTCCTACAAGCCACACGAATTGCCGCGTCTGGGGTGCGCCTCACTTCTTCCGTTCCTGCCTCAGGGAAACCAGAGAAATCCGATGCATCTTCGGCTGCGTCAAAGTCCAGCTCATGGATATCTGGTCTTGCAGTTCTCCGGTACATGTCACGGCGTTGTAGCCAACGTTCGGCCATACGACATAAATTTTGCAAGTGATCCATGGATCTGATAATAGCAGTTGAAAACTGCTGGCCTATGGTGCCTGGGGTGCAAATTATCTCGGACTATTTGTACTATACCTGCTTCACGTGGTGGCACCCTCATGCGCCCCACAATCGCCCAGGCCTTACGGAGGTAGCTGTCGCAGCTCTCCGAACTCTGACGGAGTTCCATCAGGGTCCGCATCAGACCGAACTCTTGCCTGATGCGAGCCCTGAATAGCTAGCTCCCAGTCAAAGTTCGGAGAGGCGCGACAGAACTGGTTCCAGAACCATTGTTCGGCCTCTTCCTTGAGCAAAAGACGTAAGTTTGCACAGAGCTTTTCGTTCGCCACGCGAGAGCTGGTCGCCAATCTCTCTACCTGAACAGGAAATCATCCACCGAGAAAACAGGATTACGGCCTGAAAAGTGAATCCCCCATGAAGCTACAATAGACGGGCGTCTAGGCTGGTATGCAACAGCTCTAGCACCGGGCCTCTGCCTACGCGAGTGTGACTGAGGGGGCTCTCGTTCGTAAACATGGGGTTGCCTTCGCGCATTATCATTGTGTAGGCGGTCTCTGGATGTTTCTCGCTCGAATGGGACTGAGTTCCTCTCGAAGTAATGAGGATTTGCCGAAGGAGCTGTACACGCATAGTCGGCTTCAGTCGAACTACGGGCTGCACCTGACCTTTCCAATAAGGATTGGGCCAGGTTAGTCCTAAATAACCCCAGCAACTCACTCTTGAGATCTGCCATGTGTGTTGCCAGCTGATCAGTCGTAACTACTGCCTTTGTCGGGTGGTGATGCTCTCCAGCTGGACGAGGGGAGAGACGAAGTCGGTTTACATCCCCGGACTTTTGCGCCTGCTCTGTGCTATGTGGACCTACCGAAGGGCGTCCGATAATCTCAAGCCGGCGTAGGTCTTCTACCGGCTGGACCCGCTCGGGTGGAAGAAAAGACCAGGCTCCGTCTAGTGACTGGCTTGATCCGAAGATCTGCTGAGCACGGCTCACAGACTGATCAGAAAACCTTTCTTGGTAGGCTGACTGTCTGCTGGAGTGGAAGTCTGGAGGAGGTTTTGACATGTCTGGCTGCAACACAGCTGTACCCCCTGGAACTGAGCCTGAGGACATTTTTGGGAAGGCATATGTTCGGTCAAGGGCCTGTTTCGCCTTACTCCTCGTTCTCGGAGGTGTGGGAGGAGCTTGTACCTGTTTAGGCTTGGCTCCTTGACCGTCGTTCTCAGCCCCGGTTTTTACAACCGGAGAACGGAACATTATAAAAACAATAGCGTGCGCAATGGATTACTGTCGACCTGTAACCACGCTTATAAAGAAGCTTTAGATGAGGCGAAAGGTCTCGCAATTTGTACGGGAGTCCAACTCCTAAGGTTTATATAAAAAAAATCAAGGTTGAGACAGAAGGTCTCGCTAACAGTGCGGGAGTCCAACTCCTAAGGTCGTAGCACGAAACCAAGTTCGACGACAGCAAAAAATCAAAAGAAAAGGTCGCCGCTGAAACTCAAGTTTGCAGGTAGCAAAAAGGAAATCAGCGAAAGAAAAAAAAATTTTTAGGGCTATGATAATTCAAAAATACTAAGAAGTGTAGAAATAAAATTAAAAAAAACACATAAGCAAAACTGCATAAAACTTAATCAAGCCAGAATCAGAATTTAAAAAAAAATTAATTTAAAAAAAAATCAGAAAAAAATTGTTCAACCCCTCAAAAAAAACAAAAAAATATTTTTGGAAATTTTTTTTTTTTTGAAAATCAACCAAAATAGTTTCAGGTATCCCCCAGAAGCTTCTTCTCCATCTGGCTAGGAATGGGAAAGAACAGGAGAAGGTAGGACAAAGTAAACAAACACACAAACAAAATTAAAAAAAAAGAATCAAAGAAAATCAAGGAAAAAAAAGGGGGTTTTAAGAAATGAAGAAACAATTTACGAGTTCTTTTATTCACCGAAGAAAATCTTAAGGAAACGGAGAGAAAAGTTATAAAGAAAACTCGAATAGGAGAACAAGAATATTCCCCAAGGCCCACAACATCTGTCCTGCCTCTGAAGCTAGGAGAAACCCTGGACCTGGTCAAGCTCGATGAGCACTTCCACTGGCCATACCCAAAACGACATCGAGATCGTATATGGTACTCGGTTAGTGGAGTGATACAACAGCCACTGCCACGGTCAGGTCTTCGTCAGACTCCCCAGCTCCCTACAGCACGAGGTGCTGATGATCTCAGAAAAAAATTGTTCAACCCCTCAAAAAAAACAAAAAAATATTTTTGGAAATTTTTTTTTTTTTGAAAATCAACCAAAATAGTTTCAGGTATCCCCCAGAAGCTTCTTCTCCATCTGGCTAGGAATGGGAAAGAACAGGAGAAGGTAGGACAAAGTAAACAAACACACAAACAAAATTAAAAAAAAAGAATCAAAGAAAATCAAGGAAAAAAAAGGGGGTTTTAAGAAATGAAGAAACAATTTACGAGTTCTTTTATTCACCGAAGAAAATCTTAAGGAAACGGAGAGAAAAGTTATAAAGAAAACTCGAATAGGAGAACAAGAATATTCCCCAAGGCCCACAACATCTGTCCTGCCTCTGAAGCTAGGAGAAACCCTGGACCTGGTCAAGCTCGATGAGCACTTCCACTGGCCATACCCAAAACGACATCGAGATCGTATATGGTACTCGGTTAGTGGAGTGATACAACAGCCACTGCCACGGTCAGGTCTTCGTCAGACTCCCCAGCTCCCTACAGCACGAGGTGCTGATGATCTCAGATATTAGGCATACCCGGAGCGACATCGCTAGGGATACCAGCACTTATCCCGAGAACCAGTCATCTCGCACTGAGGACAGGGCAGAGTTGGATATATGTGTCCTATTAATTAACACCTTTATGCCTGCGAACACCAACAGTCATACAAGGATAAGAGGTACAAAACCTCGAAGGTGCTTAACAAGGGGGAGAGAAGACAGCCGTTCAGACCAACATCGCCTTAGTCCAATAAGGACTAGCGGATCAGCCTAAGCTGACATGTATGTAATGTATGTGTGTGCGTATGAACAACGTGAAGTTGCCGCAGGATGTTCAAGTGGCACGCGCTAGCTAACAGCACGTCCTAGCTCGTTGGTATGGGGTGTAGGTCCTTGAACATCCGATTCACACATTTACAACAGAATTTCGCGTGCCTGTGGCGAGAGAAGGTTGTGGACTCCTTCTCTCAGGCCTGCCACGAAGGATAAAAAAAACGACAAAACAGAAAAACAGAAGGAAATGCAACAGGTCTGGTGTCACCTGTTACCCTTAGCCGCACTGAACCATCTTTGAAATTAACCAAAAGCAAGAAAAAGACTACCCCCATATGCCTGGGGGTAGTCTTTTTCTTGCTTTTGGCTAAGGTGTAGGCCCAACCTGAAAAGGGGTGCTGAAAATGAAAACACAAAAGAATCGAAAGTTAAGACATATTCAACAAGGGAAAAGGAATAAGGAAAGCAAGATGGGAGAATTTCATGGGATTCCTGAAATGAAAATTGAATTACCTCATATAAGTATAAATATATTCAAGAAAAGGAAAAAAATAAACTTAGAATTAAATTCCACCATATAGCTTACATCCAATAGAAGGCTCGTACTAAAAATTATACTAGAGTCTTAATCCAAACTTCACTACCCTAGTTACTATAGTTTGAATCGATGTCTAATTCGGGCTAGAGATATAATGAATTAAAAAAAAAATTTAATGAAGTGAATTTCTTATAAAGTGTAAGCACTTGAATTTAGTTTACCAACTTAGGTGACCTTAAAATCTTTACAAAACAAAAAAAAATCTCTCTTTCGTACATACCTACATATTTTAAACTAATGTCTTAGTCACAAAAAAAAATTTCTCTAGGTTCAACGACTGATTCATGCCATTTGAGTATATATATATGTATGTAAATGATATTTTCTTATTAATTTGTTTGCCTGACCCGCATATCTTATATATTTATATGACACGACACGAGGATTATTTTGTGCACAGAATAGACCCTTTTGTTACTCGTATAATTAACAAGGTAACCAAAAAAAAACTTCGGCAATATAGGAAAATATGTCACTTAAATCCGTAAAGTGATAGTCGAGAGAAAAACTAACCAGAAACTCAAATCAAGATGACCGAGAGAAATGCGCTGACTGAATAGCAAAAAAAAATTAGACTTCATCAGACAATATTTCTTTTTCTTTCCTACTAAAGACATTTGACGAAATCTTAACTTTGACTTAGCATGATCTTAAGTCTTAAAAGCCGAATGATTATAATATTATTCACTTAGTCTCAGTTTTATTTTTGAAAAACGATTTACGACCTTATTTGAAACAATGAACAGCTGCTGTTCAAGAATGTATCCTCTTGTTATCTTGATACAGAATTAAACCTTAATTAAAAGTAAGAACTAACATCTCTAAGCAGTTATGAGCCGAGCTTAACACAAAATTAGGATGTTATGTCACTATCACTAATACAATTCTTTCTCCAACTTACAATAATCTTAAAACATTTTTTCTTTAGAAGAAATCTTTTGTTTGAGAGAGATACATCTGAATGGTAGTCCAAAATTAATAAAATTAAACCGGAGTCAACACCAATGTACCTAATAAAAGGGAATTATCTAAATTTTGTACTCACGTAATCTTCGTACTAATGAATCCTTTTCCTGTACTATGATTCTTTGAAACATTTCTTATTATATCTATCTCTAAACTGTCGTTGGTGAGCCCTTTTCGTTGTCTGTAAAAATTTTTTTTTTCTTTCGAATGTCCTCTTTTGGTTTGAGCCATTCAACTTATGCATAATTTAATTTATTAAGGAGGGGGAGGGGGGGTCTAGTGGCCGAACACAGTTATGTTCACTAATGCTTAACTATGTATTGTAAAGCGAAAACAAACAAAAAACCTGTGATGCGATCCAGATTCCTTGTGGACACATTATAGGACGATCTTTTGGAATCCTGCGCTTTTCTTTTCCATTGGTTTTTCTTTTTCCTTCTTCAATATTCTGATGCGTCCAGTAGGGCTTGGGAGGATGAAGATAAAACGACGGATTAAAGGTACTTCGATGTAAGCTACTAAAGTTGTCTTCCCCCTATATGTATAAGAAGGGAATACCTAGTAAATAATTCGCGAATCAACTAGAAAGATGTATATTTACCCTTTTCCAAGTGGGTGACTCTTAGTCCAGGAGGGAGAGACTTTAGTGGCAGCCGGGAACGGCTCCTGGATGTTGCACCCAACTGATAATTCGAATAAGAATTTCCTACTTTCTGTAAGTTCGTCTGGGCAGTGGCTAAAAGGTATATTCTAATTAGTTCTTCATTTATTCAAGCTCGGATGGCGTGAATAAATAGGTAAAAAAGACGGATAGAAATTTTTCACTTACCTCCTGTGGTTAATCCTCCCTGGTAGATGACATGCAATCTGCTTCTTCTTCTTCCTGAAGTGCAACATTCATGGCACTAACAGAGATGATAATCACAGGAGTACCTGGTACATTTTCATGCTACATTATTCCAATCCGTTTTAGAAATCAGCATTAAACTATATTGGGAATTTTCGGAAAGTTAGGCTGAGGTAATCAGTGAAAAAAGTGCATGTGAGCTTAAGGAAGGAGTTCTAATCTCAAACGTGAAAAAATCAATATTTTATTTCTTTTCATAAATATGTTGTATATGATGTCGGAAATACCTGTGTAAAATTTTAAGGTCCAATTTTAATTCCCCGCCTAGTTATAGATATATTCAGGGTGGGTCATTTTAATCGACCCATCCGATTATCTCTGCTGGTAAGCCGAATACAAAAAACCTGTTTAGACAAAACCGGGCGCATAAAGAGAAAATAAGCTCATCAAATGGAAGAAGAGTCATACAAGGAACTTGGTTCACTCTTATATGGCCCTGAGATCGCCGATTAATTAATTGAAAGTAATAAGTCATAAAAAAAAATCAACGAATAGAACGAATAAACAAGGCACAAAATGCCAATTTTTAAATTTTTTTTCCGATTTTTTTTATAATTGTGGTAAATTGTCGCGTCAGGAAATATCATTAATAAAACCCACTTTGATTTTTTTGTTTTAGACCAGTCGTTTCGGAGATTATGTGTCACCAATGGAACCTACCTATTTTTTACACATTTTATCAATTAAAAAAACAAAAAAATTTTATCAAGCCTAAATATGTAGAAATATTATGAAAAAAATTTGAAATAAAAATAGTAAAAATTGCCCCAGACAAATTTTTTAAAAAATTGCCTTGTTTTTTCGCCATAAGATTAAAACTCCCTAAAGGGGAGGGAGGGGTATTTAATTTTTACTTATTATTTTTTTTGCAATTTTTTTATTGTTTCATCCTATAGTACAGCTATACTATACAAATTTTAATTGGATTGCTCAATCCTTGCACCTGCAAAAGAAGGGAAACTATAAAAATTGCCAAAACATTTTTAAAAACGATACAATTACTTATCCTTTTGTTGCCTCTTGCTCCAAAGTTATTTATATTCGTCATCCTAAATAAAAACAAACACAAACTATCAACACTTTAAATGAACACAAAAAATACTTATCTAATAATGCAGGCGAAGTGCATTTTTTTTAATCCATCCTGTCCTGGCATCCCTGCAACAAATTGCTCCTCCTGAAATATTGAAAATTTATTAAAATAATATTAAAATTTAAATTATAAACTTACCAAATTATTCCAGCAACTCAATCTCCTGCTACTTAAATCAATTGTGACATTTGGCACTTCACTTGCCATAAGGCGAATTGGCAAAAAATTATGCCACATACGCTCGCCAAAAGTCGGAAAAAGATGGCCATAGTGAAAATTTGAATATAAGGCCGGTGAACAAGGCGAATAGTATCCATTCCTCGTTTAGAGTTTAATCTAAACACACCATTGTTGCGTTTTAATTATGTTTCATTTTATTCACAATATTTATTTTTTCTATTTGTAAATTTTCTTCTTACAACGTTCGTTACGGGTCTCTTGCTCTTATTGCTATTACAATATTCTTAAACTACACTCAACACAATTATCGTTATAAGTTACAATTATTTTCAAAATTATTTTTAAACTTCAATTAACACAATTTTGTTACAAACTAAGACCGTAAGTACGTTCGATCTTCAGCAATAGTTATGCTTGCAAGTTACAATTATTTTCTCTTACTACGTACGCTAAAGGTCACTTGTTCTTGTAATTATTACACAATTTTTAAACTTCACTTAACACAATTTTTCGGTGTAAATAACAATTATTTTCAAAATTAATTCTAAACTTCAATTAACACAATTTTTCGGTGTAAATTACAGTTTTTTTCAAAATTAATTCTAAACTTCAATTAACAATTTTTCGCTGCATATTACAATTATTTTCAAAATTAATTCTAAACTTGAATTAACACAATTTTTGTTACAAGCTAAGACCGGAATTACGTTCGATCTTCAGCAATGGTTATGCTTGCACATTACAATTATTTCTCTGACTATGTCCGCTAAAGGTCACTTGTTCTTGTAATTATTACACAATTTTTAAACTTTACTTAACACAATTTTTCGGTGTAAATTCCAATTATTTTCAAAATTAATTCTAAACTGCAATTAACACAATTTTTTGTTACAAATAGACTCCCGACTTCGCTGTTAAAAATCGACTCCTTTTAAAAACTCCACTAAACTTTTTCGCTGTTAATACCAGACTCAATAAGTCTACTTCAAACGAATCATTCCCAAACGATCTACATGAAGAAAAAGCTTTCGCGCTTTTTCTTCGTTTTTAACCGACTTCCCAAAAACAAACAGGTTCTAAGTTCGACGCCTGTTTTTTTTTATTTTTTATTTTATTTTTTTTATGTCTGACCGGGCATAACTTCGTAACGCGTCGACCGATTTTGATGATACTTTTGTTGTTGGGTAGAGTATGTTCACCGATTGGTACCATGTCAAAAAAATTTTTGGTAGGGTGTGGGTGAAACCTAACTTTGTAACGCGTGGTCTGATTTGGATTATTTTTTTGTTGTACAGAGTATGATCCCCCATTGCTAATAGGAGAAAATAAATTGGCCTATGGGGGGGTAGTCTAACTTTGTAACGCGTGGACCGATTTGGATAATTCTTTTTCTGTTGGGTAGAGTATGTTCCGTGGTTGATACCAGGAGAAAAAAGATTTTGGGGGGATGGTGGTGGGGGTGTGGGTGGAACCTAACTTTGTAACGCGTGGTCCGATTTCGATGGTTCTTTTTCTGTTGTATAGAGTATGATCCCCTATTGCTAAGAGGAGAATAATTTGGTCCTATGGTGAAAGGTTTGGGTTGGGGGGAGGGGTAGTCTAACTTCGTACCGCGTGGACCGATTTGGATAATTCTTTTTCTATTAGGTAGAATATGATCCTTGGTTAATACTACGAGAAAACAAATGTTGCTGTGGTTGGGGGGGGGGGGGGGGGGGGGGGTGGAACCTATCTTTGTAATACGTGGACCGATTTGGATGGTTCTTTTGCTGTTGTATAGAGTGTGATCACCCATTGCTAATAGAAGAATAATTTGGCCCAAGGTGGGGGGTTGGGCGAGGGGAGGAGTAGTCTAACTTCGTAACACGTAGGCCGATTTGGATATTTCTTTTTCTTTTGGGTAGCGTATGCTCCCTGGTTGATACCACGAGTAAAGAAATTGTTGGTGGGAGAAGGGGGTGGAACCTAACTTTGTAACGCGTGGACCGATTTGGATGGTTCTTTTGCTGTTGTATAGAGTGTGATCCGCCATTGCTAATAGCAGAATAATTTGGTCCTATGGTGGGGGAGGAGGAGGGGGAGGGGTAGTAATTTCGTAACGCGTGGACCGATTTCGATAATTCATTTTCTGTTCGGTAGAGTATGTTTGATACCATGAGAAAAAAAGTTTAGTGGAATGGGGGTGGGGTAGGGGATTAAAACTAACTTTTAACGCGTGGACCGATTTGAATGGTTCTTCCTTCGTTGTATAAAAAAAAAGTTGAACCGACTTCACAAAAAGCGCTAAAAAGCATAAAATAATTTTTAATTTTATATCTATTACGACATTTTGAAGTCGGTGCAAATTAAACAAATAAAACAACTACGGAACCATAATTGAAAATAATACATAATACTACCTGATCGTTTCAGCTTACGGGATCATAAGAAATGACGATTAAATATTTTTGTTTGGTTTGTTTGATTTGCACCGACTTCAAAATGTCGTAATAGATATAAAATTAAAAATTATTTTATGCTTTTTAGCGCTTTTTGTGAAGTCGGTTTAACTTTTTTTTTTAAAAATTATTTTTTGGCTTTTGCCCTTGATGTAGATGGCTGTCATTGGGCAAAGCTGCTGTAGATCGTTGTTTTTCGCACTGATTAAACAAATTTCTCTTGCTTAGCGTGTATGGCTACCGTGTGAAAAGAATGTCGACGGTAACCTGAGCGCGTTGTTTATTATGAAATGGATTTAAATACATGGCAACTTTGTTGCAACGTTACGAAATCCAACCCATTAAATATGTAACGTTAACGTGTGTAATGTTGTAATAACGTGTACGAAATCCAACCCATTAAATATTTGTTTATTTTAATTTATGTGTTCCTGAGTTGGATTTGAATATGTTTTGTTTGTTGCAACAAAATTCTATATGTGAAATCCAACTCTTATAATTTTAATGGATTTCAATTTCTAATGACAGATTGGATTCGATGGAATTTTGGCTTATCTTAGAATAAGCGAATCCAATCTGTAACATTTCCTTCCCCCCGCGAATAAGATGATTATTCTTTGGAGAGGAATAATCATCGCACAATCGCTGGGTAAGGGATTTTGTTTTTTTGTTTGAGCCGTTTGACTATTTTCGTCAGTCAAGTTTTAGTCATGGCTCTTGTAAGTTCGTGTGCCATTACCTTGGGAAGCTGGCGCTACAGCCCCCAACCAAACGGTTTTTATTGTTCGGATGATCCGCATCGCACGCGTTGACCCGGATGGCGACGGCTGTGTCCATCTGTGGTGGAACCGCCGAAGGATGCGGTCCGTCTGCATCTGGTCCAGCCTAGGAGGTGCCGACAGCACTCATTTGGTCAACTGTTCATTAACATGCCATGGCGAGATATTAAACGCCTATGGTAAGATCATCTTGCTTATTTACACTCATTCTTTGAATTTTGTTGGTAACTTTGCAGGAGGACTATTGGTGTTGTGGGGATACACCTACCTCAGTGTTCACCGCGAGCCGGAGGACCTCTCGCACAACCGGTCCCCGTCCGATGCTGCGTCAGAAGAGCTGTTTGCTGCCGCACCGGAGGAGATGTGGTGAATTCGCACCTCAACTCAAAAAAAAAACTTTTATTCTTATATTAAACTACTCAAAACAATTAAGGGAACAAAAAAAATATCTAAATTTTTTACTGATTTTTGACGGGCTGTATCTAAGCAAGAAATAATCGTATCGAGGATTTGAAAAAAACATCTTAAAGCTCCAAAACTCTAGTTTTTGAAACTTTAAAGGCCACGGTGCTCACGCAGTCCAAAGGAATAGCGCAAAAAAAAAATTTCAAAATTTTTAGTAATTTTTTTTGGTCCGCGGACTCAGAAATTTTTTTTTATTTGACCACCTATGGACCAGATAGCCTATTAATTCAGCTTTAATTATCTTTTTTCAAATCCTTGATACGTCAATTTGTCGTGGAGATATCCGATATGAAACGAAAAAGGACACTTTTGTATTCAACCATCGATATCTCAGCAACCAATGATCGTACAGAAAATTTAAGGGCAGTTTCGGAAACTGGAATAAATTTCCCAAAAGAATCCGTCAAGACAAAAAATAATAATTTTTGTATATCCGTAATTTTAATTTTGAAAAAGTCAAAAAAAGTTACTTTTTTCCTTGTTTTGGTAATTGACCGCATCTTTGCAAATACTGATGGAAAGGCTAAGGTTTGTAGGAATTTTTACACCTCAATGAACGCCCAGTAGCCCTGTAAATCTGCAGATCGATCCATTGGACGGTTCCTCCGGCCCGATTGGTCAAAGTTTTGGAAAACATTAAAGGAACAAGAATTGTGATCTCAAACATCGTGTAATCTTCATAAAAATGGAAAAATCATTTTTTTCGACTTTTCTCACAATTATGCATCAGTCACTTGGTAAATTAAAAAAAAAAAAATTTAAAAAAAATTGACATTTTTTAGAAAATGAAATACTGAGATGTTCTTACAAAACAGTTGTTGGAGGTTTCACGGTCGGATTTATGCTTCTTATGTGCTTACACACGTGTGTGTCTGGTGCTTTTAAAAAATCAGACCCCGTGGTTGGTCAATTCCACAGTATTTTGTAACTCCAAACTCGTTTTTTAAACTGTGTGTGTGTGTGTTAATACCTCGTGTTGCCGCCTCGGCTTTTAATCACTGCCTCCAACCTGTCACGCATATTCGAAATGCAGTTTCGAATCATCGACTGCGGAAACCTCCAACAACTGTTTTGTAAGAACATCTCAGTATTTAATTTTCTAAAAAATGTCAAAAATGTTTTTTCTTAATTTTAGATTTCTCAAAAAACATTTTTTTTTAATTTTCGATTTTTTTAAATTTACCAAGTAGCTGATACATAATTGTGAGAAAAGTCGAAAAAAATTTATTTTTCCATTTTTATGAAGATTACACAATGTTTGAGATCACAATTCTTGTTCCTTTAATTTTTTCCAAAACTTTGACCAATCGGGCCGAAGGAACCGTACAATGGATCGATCTGCCGATTTACAGGACTATTGGGCGTACATTGAGGTGTAAAAATTCCTACAAACCGTAGCCTTTCCATCAGTATTTGCAAAGATGCGGTCAATTTACCAAAACAGGGAAAAAAGTCACTTTTTTTGACTTTTTAAAAACTGAAATTACGGATAAAAAAAATTATATTGTGTTGACGGATTCTTTAAAGAAATTTATTCCAGTTTCCGAAACTGCCCTTAAATTTTCTGTAGGATCATTGGTTGCTGAGATATCGATGGTTGAATACAAAAGTGTCCTTTTTCGTTTAATATCGGATATCTCCGCGACAAATCGACGTATCAAGGATTTGAAAAAAGATAATTAAAGCTAAATTAACAGGCTATCTGGTCCATAGGATGGTCAAATAAAAAAAAATTTCCGATTTTTTTTGCGCTATTCCCTTGGATTGCGTGAGCACCGTGGCCTTTAAAATTTGTTGGCTGAAAGTTTCAAAAACTAGAGTTTTGGAGCTTTAAGATGTTTTTTTCAAATCCTCGCTACGATTATTTCTCGCTTAGATACAGCCCGTCAAAAATCGATAAAAAATTAAGATATTTTTTTTGTTCCCATAATTGTTTTGAGTAGTGTACTTTGTCCCTTCGTGATTTAAATGTTAACTTTTCTCCGTTTTTTTTCTTTTGTTTTGTATAATTAATCGGTGTTTATCAAACAAGTTTAATTAAAAATATGTTTCTAAATTGTAATTCCCTTTTAATGAATAATAAATAATAAAAAATTTTTTTTAACCCGGGGTGTTATTATTTGTAACTTGTATACCTTAATTTACTGCCTTTCAGGTTAATTGCGATTTCACTTGTTTTCGTCTTGGTTTTCTCTTCTGTGGTTTTGTTACGTTGGTTTATAGGTGTGCTTTAATATTTATTTTTGTTATTATTTCTCTCTTCTTTTTTTTCTTCTTTTTTTTATTTGTTTGTATTTGTCTTGCGCTACGGTCTCGTCTTGACTAAAGAAGGTATATAGAGAAAGTACTGCCAACTCGATATACCAAATTAAGAAAACAAAAACTTCTTCCCTCTCTTAGTTTTGATTGTGGCTACTATTGGCGCTATTTTTCGTGCTCTTCGCGCACCAAGTTAATTTCCAAATTTGCTGTCAAATGACAAATGGCGCGAAAGTTTATTTTCCTCCCGGTAAAGTGCGCGCGCGAATTACATTGAAAAGACTGCATCGATTACATCGAAGAATTATCGTGCAATAAGTGTAAGTTTATTAATTTTGTTAACCTTAGAGTGTACAGAAAATCCTAGGGCAAATTGTTATGTTTTCATTCTTTAATTTAGCTTTTTGTTTCTTATTTATTTAGTCTGTCAGATCCTCGTTGACGTTGGTCCTAAAATTATGATAACTTATACGTTGTGATCTGCCTAAGCTTACTGGAAGTATGCATGTAAACGTACTGTATATCTGTTCATTAGGGTTCCAGTAAACTCATAAATTCTTATATTCCTACAGCCTGCGATGCTGAATTGGGATGCACATCATAGGGCACATGGTCAACGCAGCACAAATTTATTGTTATTGCGGACTAAATGGCAAATTGTACATAGAAATGTTGCAGTGTTCTTGTTGTAAGCAATGGTTGCATCAAAAATGTGTCAACTGTTTGCAGAATACTTTTTAAAGCGGTGACAGGTAAACTGCCAATGACAATATTTCTTCGAACAATCAAAACTGTAGAATGAAATTACCAATGAGAACTGGAGTAATTTACAATTACCTGCTAAAGTGAGCACGTAATGAACCGAGTGCGCAAGCAACTATTTTGTTGACCAATTATAGGAATAGGTTCAAGTTCGGCTGAAAAACAAAGAAGCGAACAGCAATATGGGGCTTACGTGTTAGACTATCACCACCATGTTCTGTTGTGAATATTTTCACGACTGTAGTCGAAGATGACTCTGTTTTGCGCTCTACTTGGACGCTAAAAAAGTAACAATAACAAAAATCTAGGGTCTACTACTTTTTTTACTAGGGCACAAATGGTGCATATTTTGCTTAGATGCGAGAGCAATATTTTTATTATATAAGAATGTAATTACAGAGTTTGCCAATCACCGCTACTCAACCAGCATTTAAAGTTCAGCCTGGAAATTCTTTTTCCCATGGCTCAATGAAACACCAACTTGCATTGCGTATTTCAATTTATTGTATCTGCTCAAATGATTTAACGTACATATGAATACCTTGAAACAAACATAAAAGATGTGTCAAATTCTGACATACAAATAAACTTAAAAAATAAAGTACACGGTGACACGGCGGGGTACACGGTGACCTTAGAATAAAGAACTAGAGGAAGCGCTGTATCGTGTAAAATTCCTATCCGTGAGTGAAGCTGCTCGCGGAATTTAAAATTAGCTGGGGTCTTTGACAAACAGAGACGAAAGCATATAAGAAAATGGGACAAATATATTTCTGTTTTATTGGGATGCCGATCATATTTGTTGGAATTACAGAGTCGCAAGATTTAATGTAATTCTTAATTTCTCTCGCCGTATGGTGGAAGTGGTATTTGGTTTTGATTTTCGTCGTAATTCCTGTGGGCTCTTCTATGTTATTGGTCTATTACTTAGCAGTTGTTTTCTTTATTGGCGATATCCTGAACAATCCTTTCTGTTATGCGGATTTTATATTTGTTGAAGATTTCCTGTAATAATTGAATATATTTTTCTGGAATTTGACAATATTTGGATTCAGGAATTCCCGTAATATTTCTATAAAGTTTTCTTTGCTTATCTCCTCAAGTCTTACGTAATGTAGATGGAATCCTGTATGGGGCTCCTCATTATCGTGAACGTTGGTTCTCCCTTCTTGTATTACTAACTGATTTCTGAATACATTTATTGGATGGTGTACAATGTTGGCCTTTAAGTTTAATCTCAATTTAATCTGTTAGTGTTATCCTCTTGTGAGATTAGTCAATGGTTTGGCGATTTTTGAGAAGTCTTTGATAAAACGTCGATAATAAGATGTTAGTCCAAGAAAGATTTTTAGATCTTTTAAAGTATGTAATGGTCTAATTTTCTTTATTGCCATAACTTTAACTTTTTTTTAGTTATCAAGAAGCCTAAAAATTCCGTTTCAGTTTTCAAAAACTCTGTTTTATCTAGGTTTACTCGTAGATTAGCTTTGAACTTGAGTATATTCGGTTTTATGAACTGAATTGTACAAAATTCCAAAGATGCAAATCTGAACTAACTGTGATATGATGCTGTAAACTTTAGTTGTGATTAGATGTGATTTTAACTGTAGTTTTAATTTACAAATTCATGTTTAGTTGTCATAGAGTAATGTACAAAATTTTCTATTATTTCTTGATGTTCGCTTAACTTACACTCCTGGAAAAAAAACATTGCACCCACAGAAAATGGTATTTTTGTAATTTAGGTATTTGAAAAGTATATTTTATTATAAGTGAGCCTGCACAAATTAAGAGAAAAATTAGCAAATATATTAACTGATTGCTGCTCAAAACAACAATACTCCTTAAGGCAATTTAAAGGACATTTTCATTAAAAACGCATTTCGTGTTTGTTTGCTAATATTTCCAGGAGTGCATATGCTTGAACTTTTTTACTGAAACCATTATGTTCTGATTTTTAAAATGTTATTTATTTACACTGGCTATTTTAACATAAAATATACTCTCTCTATTATTTTAACATGAAATTTATTTTTGGACATTTTTTTTTTAATTTTTTATTATTTTTTTGTTTATTTAATAATGTGAGGTCTCACCTTTCTTCTTCACAACTTCTTCAACCCTAGTTTTCATGGAGGAATACAATATCTTCAAGTAGTCTGTACTTATTTCATTATACTATGTTTTCTCTAATATGTTTTTGAGTTCAGTCAACGATCCCGGTCTGCTATGTAACTTTTCGTCCCAAAGTGGCCCAAACATGCTCAATGTGATTGAGATCCGGGCTGTTCCCAGGCCAAGGCAAGGAAGTTATGCCAAGTTCTTCTTTGTAGTGTGCAACCTTTAATAGAAAAGACACGTACAATTCACTTGCTAATAAAACTTTAGACGAATTATTTTCAGATACTCACAGATCGAGCTCGATGACAAGGGGCCGAATCGTCTTGAAAAATAAGAGTATTACTGACTTGACTTAACTCTTTTAAAACCGGAACAACACCATCAAGAATAATTTTTTTGTATTTGTCTGCATTAACAGTTCCATCTACAATAATTATCGGCCCAACACCGATAGCAGTAATGCATCCCCAGACCATTATGTATGGAGAATGCTTCACTGTTGAAACGACGCACTCATCACTATAACGCTCTCCTTCTCGACGGCGAACTCTAGCTTGTCCATTGGGACCTATTAAATTATATTTCGATTCGTCGGAAAATAAAACATTTTACCCATCAGCATTTGTCCAATTTTTTCTTTCCTTCGCCCATTCATATCGCTTTCTCTTCATTTTAGCTGTTAATAGCGGCTTTTTTGCTGGGCGACGGGATACAAGTCCAAATTCCTTCAACCGATAACGAAATTGCCACTCCCGTAGATTTCCCAAGTTGTGCCCTTATTTTTCCGGAAGTAGCAAACCGATACCTTAAGCATAATCGCTTCAATAAATTATCCTGACGGGCGGTAGTCTTCCAGAACCAGGTTTTCTCAATAAACTCACATTTACCGTAATTTTTCAAAAAATTTCTCACTGCAAATTCACTGAATCCTATTTCCTTGGCTATTTGTCTATTTGCAACATAAAGTCTTTTGAAGTTCTAATTTTAGACTTGATTTCTACACTCATTCTCTTTTGTCTCGCCATTTTAAACACTATACACTCACTTACTTTGATTTTATAAACACGTGTTATCACTTTGAACATTCAAACTGCACTGATTACTCTCTAAGGCAGATATTCAGGAATAATTTATCATCGCATTTTATTACGGTTTTCGCTTTTTACCTGCCCTGTCGCTGACAAAATGTTAAAATGCTTAGTTTTAATGAGTGCGATGTTTTTTTTCCAGGGGTGTATAATATAACGTCTAATATTCAGCTTAAATATTTTAACGAATTATCGAGATTTTAAATTTACTTTTGGCCCCACTTTAAATCTGACTTAGTTTACGTTTGTTGCTACCACTACATAGCCCGAAATTCTACCACAAAAGAAATTTGCTTCAGTTTCAGCTCTTCCTCTAGTTCTTTATTCTAAGGGCTGGCTATTGTGCTTGATAGCTAAACGAGTCGATTTTTGTAGCTCGAAATATCTTAAATTTTGTTTCTCCATAATCCCCAATAAAGAAATTGAATATTAAAATCATGCCTTATGTTTTCTTTATTTTAGAATTTAAAATGGTGAAGTACTGCGTGGCTGTTGGATGCACCAATTCAACAAAAAAAGGTAACAAAATGCACTATTTTCCAAAGGACCCTCTTCGAAGAAAGCTTTGGGCAGACATGGTCAATATACATAACTTTTTCCCAAGTGACCATAGCACCCTTTGCTCAGAGCACTTCGATGAAGATTCTTATAGTCGAGATTTTAACGATAATTTAGTTTTAACAAAATCTGCAGTTCCGACTTTGTTTTTTACCACGGGAAGTACTTATCGAAATAAAGTATTAGTTTCTTCGGTTCTTAAAGAAAATATATCTAATTTTCAGAACCCAATACAGCCTAAACCTGAAAGTACGGTTTCGAAAAGAGCATATTCAGCTTCAGGTTCAGTACTCCGTCCATTAGTAGTAAATACTTCTAATGCAACATGCTCCATAGAACAGAGAAATAGTAGTCAGGATACCCATATTATAGGCCCTGTAGTACCACTGCCAGAAGTAGAGGGAAATACATGTAACATTAGCATATTTCATAAAAATAATTCAATTAGTCCATTAAAATTATCAGCGGATAAAACAGTTTTAGATTACCGTCCGCCCGTTGCGTTAAAAAAGGTGTTTAACGAAGATCAACTTAGGGCCCTACATAGGAATTCTAATAGGGGCTGTAAGTGGTCTTCAGCCACAATAACATAGTCCATGAAAACCCTAATAGCATGCGGGACTTCTGGTTACAATTTTTTATTGGAACAAAACTTTCCACTTCCTTCCCATCGTACCTTGTTAAGAAGCTTATAAGGTATTAAATTTAGGCCGGGATTTTTGGAAGAATTCTTGCCATTCTTGGGAGAAAAAGTAAAATGCTTTAATGAACAAGAACGATAAGCCGGACTCATGCTAGATGAAATGGCAATTGTTCCAGGCGAAAAGTATGATAATTCGCTTGATAGATTCTTAGGAAACCCTGAAGAAGAAAATGCCATGACATACCTGCTTGCTGGAGTAACTACACGTTGGAAGCAAGTTATAAGGTATGATTTTATGAAAAAGAGTGACCAAGTAGGCGAGTTATTAAAGGATAGGATTGTAGGTATATTAGAAAAGGTAGAATCCGCAGGTATTGAGGTCAATAAAGGTCAACAAATGTGGAATGAATTTTGTATACATCACACGAAGGCAAGCATTACACATTGCATTGAATATCCGGTAGATTCAAACAGAAAATTGTATTTCATAGCAGACCCTTCTCACCTCTTCAAAAATCTTACCCAATATTTAATAAATAATAAGGTATTGGAACTTCCAAATAAAATTACTGAAAAGTACAAATAAAAAATATTTGCCAGCTCAGACTGGTTTAGTCATTTCCACTAAATCTGTGTTGGACCTTGCGGAATATTATCTGAAACAAAAATCTTTTTCATTCTTTTGTCCAGGCCGTTTAACTCGGGATTGCCTTGAAAACGTTTTTTTCAGTCTACGCGCTGCCAATAGTAAACCAAATGCTGTCCAGTTTAAGCAGAACCTGCGATTGCTGACAATATCATTATTTTTGAAGAATCCTCATTAAGGTTCTTATCAGCAAGATGATAGCGAATTTTTATCGGAAGTTTTTGACTACATTCGAAGCAATGGTCCTTTTGAAACCGATCCCCAGGAAATTTCAATAAATGATCTTCAGCTCCACTCAGAAACAGTTCATCCTCCTTCAAAATATGAACTAAATAGCTTATATCGGGTGGTAGGCTACATTATTCGTGGTGTCCTGCAAAATAATGTGCAATGCGATTGCCAATGTATTCCTAACCTTTTAATGGAGAAACCTCCAAATACAGATTATTCCCATTTTGTTACAGTAAAAGAATTTAAGGGGGGAATTCTTATTTTTGCTAACGATAAGTTATTTGGCTTTTTTGAAAACTTAGAAACATTATTCCGGGATGAATTTATTAAAATAAAAAATAAAAATAAAGTAAAGTCACACATTCTTTTAGTGGCCGATTCCTTAGATTATCAATTAAACGCGTGCGATACAACCCGGAAACTTTTAAAAAATAGATGTCACTTTCCGATTAAGAATTTTGGGAAAAAATAGGAATCGGTTTGATAACAGCAACATTTATAGCAGTGCTTTCATGTCTACAAGAGTATAACGGGATACTTTCAGGGGCAGCCTTGTCGTACAATTATGCCTGTTAAGATCTCGACTCTTTAATTTTCTACTGTGATATTTGTTGTTAAGTTTCCGTGATGAAATCCTTTGTTATTCGTTATATTGAACTTTTTTGTTTTATATTTATATAAATATTTGTATTTTATTAATATTATGAATTTTCTTTTTACTTTTAGATATGGAGTTGCTGGATTTGTTAATACAAAAACAGTGCATTATATTTATAATTTATTTATATTTTAATTAATGCTTACATTTAAAAGAAATATTTTTATTTTTTTGTTATTTTGTTTTATAATTTTTACATTTGTGGGTCAACTCTGATTTACGTCGCTCCATTATATGCTGTTTTTTAAAATAATAAAATTCCTACAAGAAAATACATCTGGTTTAAATATTCGCGGTTTCCAACTTGCTAATTTAATTTAACGACGTAAATCGTAGTTCCCCTCCCCTGTATTTATATATTTATTTATAAAATTATATAGAATAAGATATTTTGTTCTATTTTCTGTTTTTGTTTTGTTTTTTATAGCTATTATTTTTTAATTTAAATTTGCGTGAGTTTTTTCTTGATTTTCGTATCTTTTTCCCACATTTGAGCAACTTAGTTTAGGGTTTTTTTACAGTAGTTTTGTTTGTGTACTTTGTACCGAATTCAAAATTTCGTAAAAGATATAAAATTAAAAATTATTTTAGGCTTTTTTCTGGGAAGTAGGTTCAACTTTTTTTTAAAAACTAGTTTTTAATGTGAAATTTATAAAGATATTCTAGCAATAAATTACGTGAAGTGAAAAGAGACTTTTATTTTGAAACTTTAATTTAGTAAAAACGCTTACTAACATACTTCTTGATCTGAGAGGTCAGCTATATTGTTCTAAACTCCACTATTTTTATAATAAAGCAGATATTACCTAAAAATCGTTTATGTTGATTATGCCTGAATGTTTACAGATAAGTTAAACAGTCTTAAAAGCAGTAATTCTTACGGCCTTCTTTTTGTAAGATCATTTGTGTTTATTATTAAATCGACGGAACACACTTCACTACAGGAAAGAATATTTCATAATAATCATCTGACTCAGTCATTCTCATGCACGTTAAACTCGACTATAGCGATTCTTTCTGCATGTGAACGTCTTCTTTTACGGAAGTTTTCAATGACTTTTTGACATAAAGGTTGCTCCCAAGATTATTGCCTGAAATTGTTGAAAAGTATCTAGAAAACCTGTGGTTTCATCAAGACGGCGCAACATGTAATACAGCTGGCATGACAATCGGTCTTTTGCAAACCAAATTTCCGCAACGACTAATTTCTCCTTTTGGTGAGTTCAAATGGCTGCCAAGATCGGGTGATCTAACGCCCTTCGATTACTTCCTATGGGGTTCATAAAAGTAAAAGTTCCCAACCGATTATAAAATTAAAGAATAATATCCAGCGCGCTGTTGGCGAAATAGAGCCACATGTTACAAAGTCATCGAAAACTTCCATAAAAGAATGGTGTCCTGGCAATTGAGTAGAAGAGGTCATCTCAGCGATGTGAATGTATAATATATTAAATTTCTATCTTTGTACTTCATGTTAAAATAAATATATTTGTTCTATTAAAAATTTTTAATAGAGCAACTAAACAAATTAATATCAATAAAACCACTTAAAAGCCGATATGCTGGCGAAATTGGTGATGTTGTCGTTGCACGAGTCATTGAAGTTCAACAGAAAAGATGGAAGGTAAGCAACAATAAAAATTATAAAAAGCATTTAAGTATTTAGAAATGATTGTAATCCCATGTATATACAAACTCAAGATTAGATTTAGTTCTGCTGCTATCATCGGTAAATATTCCCGGCGGAGAACTTCGTCGCAGGTCTGTAGAAGACGAGCAGATGATGAGAAAATACTTGCAGAAGTACAAAATATTTACGATGACGGAAGCCTATCTTTACATACAAGAAGTTTAAAGTATGGAAAGCCCTTCCTTCTCTTATAAAACGAAGAAAGACTCATTTCTATAGCTTACCTTGCGGTGCTTCGATAATTCTAGGTAACAATGGGTTCATTTGGATATCTCCTCCAGTTAACCCGGATAATCAAAGTGATGGAGGATTTACACAAAATTTATCGGAAGTTGTACCGAAATCTGAACGAGAGGTATTCGCACGTCTAAGGAATTGCATTTTGGCGTTAGCTGAATGCAAAATGATGTTATATGACACAAGTATTCAGTACGCCTACGACGAATCTCTCGAGTATAAAGTACATGAGTTGCTTAGTCAAGAAGCAATTTTCGATATTGCTTTTTGACTCAACATAAATTGAAGAGAAGACTACTACGCTTGTACTACCACACTTTATTTTTGGCAGCCTAGTTTTCTCCAAGCTTGATTCTATCTGCCAAAGAAGGATATCTGTAGCATTTAATGATACTATCAGATTCATTTATGGATTGCGCAGGTCCGCTCATATTTCTGCTTATATTGATTCCTTTATTGGATGCTCCTTAGAAACTTCTCTTACGCGTAGACGGTTAAAATTTTTGTATAATTTGATTCACTCAAAAAAACCGAGCTATTTGAATGATTATATACAATTCCTAAGCTCTAGTCGACGTAGAAATATTTTGTCACCCAGTTTTCGTACCCATATTGGAGAGCGCTCCTACTTTGTGCAGGCTATTCGTAAGTGGAACCATTTGCCAGTGGATGTTCAGCGTGCTCCTTCCGTTCGGGCATTCAGCGGGCTCTTGATCACAACTCACAACACCTAAGACGCACTTGGAGATATCGTACCTTTGTTTCTTCGCACTTCATTGGTTTCTTTTTGTACATTTTTCACTTTTCTTCCTTGTATGTTAGAGAATAGGTTTGCTCGGTTAACTTTATACATGAATTATGCTTATCTAATAATATAGTGCAACAACTTTCATATTGAAGGACTATAAGGCGTGAAAGGTCGCACATTTTCCTTTGAATTATTTTATCCCAAGTTATATATACGCATCGTCGGTTTAAGATTATATTTAATAATATGGTGGACAACATATTGAAAGACAATGAGGCGTGTGAAGTGTATTAACTAACCCTAGTTGTATGAAAATATCGTCGATTGTAATTTATACTTAGTAATATAAAGATTTAGAAGTTAATTCAATTTCGCATTTTTTTTGGGTAACAAATGAGTCATCAGAGTCTCATTGCAAAGAGGTAAATAGGCCCTAGTCTTTAGCTAGTTGGCCTTGTGCCCTCCTATGAAGGGGGTAACTCGATTTAAAAAAAAAAAAAAACAAAGTTTGATATAATTGTTTCTTTTGCTGCTCCTTTTCCTTTTTTTTGTACAATAAAGAATATTGTCGAATGAGCCCTAATTAGGTTTTTTTTTCACTCTCTCTCCCTTTCCCTAGGGCGGCTACATTCATCGCTACGTCGGTGGGCGTGGTCCTCACAATGAGGTTAGTGGCTCTCTCTTCGTTTCAGGTTCAAAGGGCATCTAAATGAAATCGGCGCCCTAGATGCATAGGGTGGTTGGGGCAAGGGGAGTCATGACACCAGACTCCCCCAACGATAGCTGGTAAGTCGGGCAACGCCTGCCTGCATCCTTTTCCTCCTGTTTTGTACCTTTTTTGTTTTGTTTTTTTTTTAGTTTAAAATTTTCCTTGGGTGTTTTTTCCTTTTTTGTTTTTTTATTTTCGCGGGTTTTCTTTTTCCTTTTTCCTCTCCTTCCTAGGTCGTTAGATTTTTTTTCGGGCGGAGATCGCATCCTTTTTTTGGAACCCCCCCCCCCCCCTTCTCTATCGCAAAGCTAGCGATGCCAGCATGCCATCCTCCATCTCTGCCCAAGCATCTGCTGACAGATGAATGTCCAGCGGAGGCCGTGATCCTGGCTGACATCAGCTGACTTACAGTTGATGTCACCCGGAGTCATAGCCTGCCTTGAGCAATCATCCAGCAGCAGTGTCGGTCCCAGTCAGCAACAAGATCTCATGCTGCAGTTCAAAGCACTTAAACTGGTACGTTTACCTCTGATCATTGGCTGACCTGACTCAGCAATAATTGAACTTTCCATTCTTTATTTTTCGGTTAATAAGATTTAACGAAAATTTTATTGGCTAACTGAACTGCTGAAACGATCTTTTGGGTGGATGTCTTATCGATGACCCCAATAAATATAGAATCATTCAGAGGACTGAGGCAGTAATTTTTTTAAATTACAGAAATTCTAATCTGACATTGGGAAGTCCCCCGACCTGTGGAAAGGCATCCAATCTAAATTACTAACTTAACTCTCATGAAAGTAAAAGTATTAAGATCAAGTTATCAAGTTACAATTATAACAAGTTACCTGTGTATGTGAAAAGAATAAATAATAATTAAAAAGTGTAAAGACTAGAGAATAAAGAAATAAACAATAGTTTAAAAACTGTATTAATTTACGGACAGGTTGACTTCTTCTCTAAGAAAAAAGCACTTCCTAGTCCGTGTCGTGATACTTAGTTCAAACGAATAAAAGAAAATCACGACAACAATTTGGTGGCAGCGGTGGGATCTCAAAAGTCAAAGAGACCCATAACAAGATGACCTCAACCAGGTGCTCAGAGGTTTGCCCAACGGAGGGATATAGCCTGAAAAAATGTGCCTCCCCAACATTTGCAAAAGAGGAAACAAATTTCAAGGCAGTCAGCCCTAAAGTCACTGCCCAACAGACTCAAAGGATTGATTTTCGTAAGTGCATTTGAGATTTTTTTTATAAAACCAAATATATTAATTTATAGAAATTATATGTTGTGCTATGATACTATTGTTTTAAGAAATTATATTATCTCTGAAATGAAGTTTTAATTACTTAAAATATTTTGCAATTGTATTTCGTGATTGATTCTTGTAATTTTGTGCCGCTTTTGAAGTATTTTACTTTTGAATTGATTCTACGTTAAAGGTTTGAATTCACTCAACTGATCGAGTTGCCCTGTTTACTTCAGTTTTCGTTACAGCATTTTGGAATTGTGGTGAAATTTTCCTCCTCTAAGTGTATTAACAGTTATTTTAACTCAGTTCTTGTGGAAGCTGAAAGCAATTCACTTACCCAGGTTAAAGTGGATTGTGCAAAATTTTCTTCTTTGTTTTTGTTTCTTCTCTTTTTTAATCGCCTTGTAAGTTATTAAGCTCTCATAATTGTGAGAACAAGGAACAAAGAGTATTCAGCCCTCGCTACTAATAGCCGAAGGCTCTCTTTTATTCGTTTTGCTCGCGCAACGCATTTCGTTCAGCAAACTAAACCTTCCACGATGACTGAAGATACGGTAAACTCTGAGAATTCAACTTCGAAGCCTGGTGACCTCAAAATATCTATTACTGATGCCCGAAATTTAATTCCCGAGTTTGATGGTAATCCAGAAGACCTACACAAGTTTACATATATCGTATAGTGATCTTCTCGTCTCCCCAGTTAAGAACGATGCAGATCGTAAACTTTTCTTAGATATCCTAAAAGGTGCGGCTTGTGATATTTTTAAATATCGACAAATTACTACTTGGGAAGACCTCAAAACCGAAGTACCTTCTCATTTCCAAGATCATAGAGCCTATAACTATACAGAGGGAATTATTCCGACTTAATACGCGAAAGTCTGCAAGACGATGTTGGAAAAATAACTAAACATTTGCCGGATTTAAATAGCGCTACCGTTATTGAGGCAACAGAAAGTTCCTCACAAAGTTAAGGGGGACCCCACCCTGAAGGTTTAAAAAAATCGATTTTTTGCATAAAACTGAGTGCCACTTTTTCTCGGGAACCATTCAATGAAATCGCTTCAATCTTGCTCAACAATGTGTAGAACTGTTTTCTCTATCGAAAAGCAAAGGATTTTTTTTGATATTTTAATTTTTCGATTTTTTATAAACATTTTTGTAGCATTTTTTTAACGAAAAATAGAATTTCTTTTTAAACTGCAATTTTTGGAATTTAAAAGAAATCCTATGAGAAAAATGCGATCTGAGCATTTGAAGATGGGCTCAGGAACGATCAGCTTAGGATCATTCTCAAAGCTCGATCAGAGATTTAACTCAGAAAATTATCAGTTTAGCGACTGATCACGCGCAACGTATGGAAGAAGCACATCAAAACACATCTCGCCCTATCCCCACTGCTGTGCATTGCAACTTCTGTGGCAATAAAGAAAATTGTTTTAGAAGAAGAAAGTTATCTCCAATGCCAAAACCTCCGTAAACTACAAGCCATGAACTGAGAAATTTTTCCCACACACATAAGGCCAAAGTGGTCTGACATTTCGTTTAATTTACATTGCGTCTTATGGCAGCCGGGATGTGATTTTTCTTTAAACTCGTCGTAGAGTCTAAATTATCACTTCTATGAAAAAATTGTTTTGTTCTACTTGAAGTAAACAAAACAATCTTTCGAATGAAGTGAAAATATTCATACCCTACTTAAGAAAATAATAAACATTTTTAAGCCTAAAAGTGCGGAAGTGGAAATTTAAAGAAAATACAAGCGACAGAGCATGGGCGGACCATGACTTACTGCTTGCGTTTTGGATGAAAATTTGGTTTGCGACTAAAATTTCACATTTAATCAAAGATTTCTTGTTATTTTACTTATTAAAGTGTACATGTTTTTACTTTGTTAGAAAGATCATTTAGTCTGCTTTAAGTTAATGTAAAACTAATTTTTCCATATAACTAATAGTTTTGGCGCTAGAGCGAGTTTAAGAAAAAATCACCCCCTGGCTACCATAAGAAGCAATGTATGTAAATTGGACCATTCAGTAAGACCATTTACGATCACATATAAAAGTCCAGTTCATGGCTTGTAGTTTACGGTGGTTTTGCCAATGCCCAATTATGCTAACATTAAGAGGGAGGTCAATCGAATCTTTTGTGGCTAATGCCGCCAACCAAATCACCGCACTAACGAGTGCAGAAGAAGACTTGCCGACCACCGACGTTTCCGCTCGCAGCATCTAGCAACCAACGCTTTGAGAGTTTCACAACCTAGCCAATTACAGAATAATCAGCCTGGCCCTTTCAGATAAGTACAATAGATTACTCCTAACATAATTCGTCATGGAGAAGAAATTCAGGGAAACGAATACGAGCGGGAAGGGTTTAATGGCGACACCTTCCACGGGGTTTCCACTCAAGCCATTGTACATCAGAGAAAAAACTAACATTCCCTAAGATGTATAGAATTCGATTACCCCTGAGTACTCATAAAAACACATTAATTGTTGAAATTCCCTTAAGTATATCGAAATTCAAAAAAACTAAATTTATGATAGATAGTGGTGCTGAAATTAGTCTCAACAAAGCTAAAGCAACTGATGATTTAGCCATGGTGCCTGAGAATCAAAAATTTAATTTCGCGGATTACGACTCTAATGTTATTCATCCCTTTCACATAATACCCGATGGTAGAAAACTGTCCTGTGATGGATTATTAGTAACTGACTTTATAGCTACTTCCACTGCATTCTTAACTGCGCAGAGGGTTACTTGGAGCTAGAAACACCCAAGATGCCTGTGTTAAGTACACTACATAGCAGGACCTGATTGAAATTTTATAACAGAAGATACTGAAAAGACGAAAAATTAATAAAGTGAAAACGAGCATTTTATAAGTGAAAATAAGCCGAGTATGAAGGCCGATATAGGGTCGCAAGGAAAAATCTATAAGAATTTAAACAAAGAAGAAGAAAAGTGTTTTAGTCTACGAATAAAGAACAAAAGGAAAGGCCGATACGTATATGTACGAGACCAAAAAGTGAAGCAAACTTTTCTGCAGACTACCTTTCAAATTGCATACTTATTGTCAAAATTTGACATTTCATTTGTGAAAGTTTTTATGCCGGCAAGTGTCCTCTGGAAGAAAATTTTAAATTGTGTGAAATTTGCTAAGAATTTTAAAAATTTGTGTAGTGCAGTGCTAAAAAAACATTAAAGAAAATTTATTATAAAGACATTACAAGTGAAGTTTACTTAGAAAACATTAATTAATTGATAAAATGAAGTGCATTATAAATTTGTGTGAGAACAAAGTGCAAAATCATCCTGTTGGAGTCTCGTTTCATAGGTAAATATAGAACAAATAGTAGTTAAATAGTAATGCTATATTGAATGACTTAATTGAAGGCAAATCAATTAGTTTTAGGACGAAAACAAAGCGAAGTTAAAGTAACTTGTAATTTTTCTTGGTAGCCATTCGTTTGTTTTCTTTTAAGGTTCAGTGCTATGGTTAATTTTTAATATAAGGGGGAGCTAGAGAAATATAAACTTTTTATTAGTTGAAAAAATTTTAATAGTTTATTTATTTGTTGAAATTTCTATTTTAGATTTCCTAATAAAATTTTGAGTGAGTAGATAATGTACAGAATTTAATAACTATAAGTATTTTCCTAGCCACTAATTTAGTCTAGCAAGAATCATTTCATGCAACCAAGGCCGCAACTCTGCCGAAGCCGGTCCCAAGCCCGGTTGCGAAAAGAGGAGGGAGGCCGTAAATTAAAATAATTTTTTTGAACACTATTTTTTTAAAACACTTGTTTTTAAATTGTTCACATTTGATTTTAATAAAATAAGTCTATTTTAAACATTTCAAACGCCCTCATAACTCGGCTGAAGAAATTTGTATAATTGACTTAATTTATTAAAATCAAATGTGGAAATTTAAAAGCAATTGTTTTAAAAAATTAATGTTCAAAGATAAATTTTGCGTTATTTAATTTAAAGTGCACGCCAAAATTATTAAATTTGTTAAAAAGAACCTCTGCAGTAAGATTTTTCTTTTACTACACCAATGTAGTTTTCCATTAGTGTTAGTAAAAACCCATACAATTTTAAAATTTGCCTCAGAAAATTTTCGTATGGGCCCTTCCTTTCGTTCTTTATTCGTAGGTTTTAGTGGAAACCCGAGTACCTCCAGCGGTCCGGTATTCATGCTAAGCCAAGCGAATTCTACTGCCTACGTGGATCTGTCAAAGGGTTCAACTGGGAATACAAATTGCGAAATTCACAAACAAAATAATATTAAATGCAAAAAAGTCGAAAATAACAGTTAGGACACAAATTTTCTACGAGGGCAATCAAATTAGCTTACCTCCAAGATCCGAAGTTATAATTGCCATATCTACGCGCGAGACCAAAGAGATAGTCATCAAAAAGGAAGAAATCAGCCCTGGAATTTTGGTAGGTAATATAATATCTAAACCACGTAACAAGTCCACGAACGTTTTGATTTTAAATTCTACTGATAATCAGGTTGAGATACCATACAAGCATACATACTCACTTGTACAAATCATCAGCACATACTATTCCAGTTAAAACTGACACAGCACCCATCCACGTCAAACTCTATCGGTTACCTGAGTCGCAGAGAAGATATATTGGATCAATGCGGACGATCCAAATATTTTACCACATTAGATTTGGCGAATGGATTTCACCAGATATCAATGGACGAAAAAGACAGAGAAAACTGCCTTCAGTACTCCATTTGGTCATTTCCATTATAACAAGATGACGTTTGGCTTAAGAGGAGCACCAGCCACATTCCAACGACTGATGAATACCGCCCTAACTGGCATGCAAGGATTACAATGCTTTGAATACTTAGATTACATCGTAATCTATGGATACAATTGACAGGACCACAACAGGAAACTAGTTCACATTTTTTAATGTCTCAGGGCACATAATTTAAAGCTGCAACCCGAGAAATGCCATTTCCTAGAAAAGAAAATTGCGTATCTTTGATATGTCGTCGGAGAAAAAGGGGTTTTGCCTGACCCTAGTAAAACTGAATCCATCAAGACTTATCCTACACCAAAGAAACTCAAGGACGTCAAATAATTTTTGGGACTTGTGAGTTACTACAGGCGCTTTATCCCCAATTTTTCGAAAACGGCTAAACCCCTCAAACTACTCAAGAAGAAAATCATCACGGCTCCAATACTGTCGAATCCCAACTTCGAGAAAAAATTTAGTATAACCACTGCCGCTAGTGACGTAGCATCGGTAAAGACCGTCCAATATGTTTCATGATCCTCAATGTCGCTGAAACGAGGTATTCTACGATTGAAAAAGAGCTCCTAACAATCGTTTACGCCGTTGAAGAGTTCCCCCCCCCCTATATCTACGGTCAAAAATTCACTATAGTCATAGATTACAAGCCCCTAGTGTGGGTAATGAAACTTAAAGATTCCACCTCACGTTTAATGAGATGGAGATTAAAACTAGAAGAGTATGATTACGATACTGTGTACAAACCCGGAACACTAAACGCTAATGCTGACGCTCTCAGCAGAATAATTCTCCAAGAACCTAGCAGAACGGAACAAAAAGCTATCAATGTCATGACTCGGAGTCAAGCTAAGACCAAGATGATAATAATTCTATAATAGAAAGCAAACAGCACTTGTTTAATATAAAGGGATCATACATTTTTCTTGTTGCCTAAAACAGATGATCAAACCAAAGCTTATCTAAAAGAAATACCCCCAATATTGAAAGAAGACTTTGACACACAAAATGTGAAGCTTCATCAATTGAAACAGGAAAAATATCTAATTCCAATAGCCAATATACCAATGCAGATCGAAGCTGACTACAAGCGAATTCTCGACATACTAAACCAAGAGCTATTGCAAACAAAATAATATCAGTACAATTCACATTTCAGTTCCTCACGTAGACATCATAACACTGGCGGAAATAAAACACATGTTATCATTTATATCTCAAAATCGCAAAGTTGAATTTAAAATTTATCACACAAAAATTTGAAAAAGCGTTCTTGGATATAGTTGGTTCACTTCCTGTTAGTCATAATGGAAACAGATATATCTTACCGTTCCAAGCCGACTTTACAAAGCACAGCGCGACCTTATGTATCGCTGAGACCTTAGAATAAAGAACGAAAGGAAAGGCTATCTCAAGTAAAAACCCTGTACGTGTGATAAGCATTTTTGCTTCAGCACCAAGTGGCGAGTGGGTTAAGGGGGAATGACGCCTGAAATGTCAAATTGGACCGAATATCGCCTTGAAATCAAAGTCGTCTCCGTAATACTGAAATATTTGGGGCATAAGCAAAGTGTTTTTAAATAGTAAAATTAAGTAAATTAATAAAATATGTTCGGGCAAAGTTATATTATATTAAAAGTGTTATAAGAATATATTTTAAAAACACCTAATTTAAAATATTATCAAAATGAGTTGGCCCCTCCTGTATGCAAGCATAATTTTACTACTTTCATGTCGAAACGCACACATCGCTTGGGTTCTACTACATATAGAAAAATGCTTACATTTTTCCGAGTGATGTCCTTTCCTCTAGTTCTTTATTCTAAGGCTGAGACTAGCACAAACACAGTTGCTGAAGCTTACGTCACGAACTTGATATGTCACCATGGTATCTGCGACGCCATTGTGACGGATTGTGGAAGTAATTTTATGAGCGAACTCTTCACGGAGGTATGCAATTTCCTTAAGATTCGTGAAATACACACTACATCCCCAATCAAACGGTGCTCTGGAGCGAAGCCACCAAACGTTAGCTGAATATTTAGGGCATTAAGTCAATCGAGATCCATCTACTTGTGACACTTGGATTCCCTATGCCATGTTCGTGTATGATATAACCCGACATTCTAGTACCAACTATTCCTCATACGAACTTCTGTACGGATTTTACCCTAACATATAAATTAAAAACCTTATCACAAAATCCCAGGCCTAATCTCACAAATTAAAAACACGACTTACCACAAAAGTACAGTTGTTGGTCCTTTTTTAGCACAAATTAGGTCACTTTCGAATTTCGAAACTAACAAAACTATAAAAAGCCCCACCGCCATCTTCAGGGATTTCGAAGCGACCCGGCTTAATTTTCGCAGGCCTCAAACGGAATCCCCAGTCAGGAGAGCTCGTCATCAAAACAACAAAAGCAGCACGGAGTCATAGATTACACCAGTCCTTTAAGCAGAACACCAAGTAACACCTGCACTTATACACGGATAATTTCATCACTATCACCAGGTACATTCACATCTCACTCGTGGAGCATAAATTACACTCAGGTAACACATAATTCACTTTTACTTTCAAAACTGTTGTGAAAGTCATCTCTTTTAAGTTTTCTATTCTTAGTATTCCTGTATTGGTGATAGGTTAGTAGTTAAGATCAACATGTGAATAAAGTTTTAGTCTAACCTGAACCGTCGTGTTTCACTGAACGAACCCGACTTCACAAAAAGCGCTAAAAAGCATAAAATAATTTTTTATTTTATATCTATTACGACATTTTGAAGTCGGTGCAAATCAAACAAACCAAACAACTACAACAAAAATATTTTATCGTCATTTCTTATGATCCCGTGAGCTGAAATGTGGTTTACCTATATTAATAAAAGTATAGTAGATATGTTAAAATCTTAGATAAATATTTATTTTATGCATTTATCTTATTTAAAAACTTACGTTGCGGATTCCTTTGCAGTTTCGTTAATTCGATTATCTTAACTTTTAATTCTTCTTTTGACGGGCTTTTTGGTTTCCTTCTTTTACTTTGTATAATTTTTTCGATGAATGCTTGAATATTTTCGTCGACACCTTTTCTTTTGTCTTTTTTTTTAGTATATTGATGTATCCTCTGTAATGTATAATGCATTTTAAAAACGAACATCGATACTATTTCCTCTGCTATTGATACCTCTTTTTTAACTTTTCCAAAGGGAGGTGGAGAAAATTCCTTCTTTTTTTCCCCTGCCTTTTACTGGTTAGGATTAAAGAATTATAATCTTTTTCTTTTAAAGGTGAGTTGCCTGGATTGTCCATCTTTTTAGACAAAATAATGTATGACAAATGTAATCTAAAATGAAGCAATAAAATTTTCTCAATTTTGTGGTCAGTTTCGTATATATACGCAAAACGGTTTTACACTACTTCGGGTTGGTATGACACTGCACTCAAAGCTTCAATTACCCTATAATAAATTTTCTACACACGATCTTATTATCGTAACGATATAATATAGATATAGCAAAAAAATTATAACATATTAACAGGTAACGATAAAACTTCTATGCTTTATCACGATGTACGATACAAAGATTACCGTATAGCCAATACTAAAGCTTAGAATAGATACTATAGATACTAGATCTATACTATGACTAAAGTATGCTTAAGTTCACACGTACACCACAAAAACATCACAGGACAGGCTGACAAAAAAACCTTTATATGGGGGTGCTTTGACGGCATTTTTGCAATTCTGGAGAAATCTATTTAAAAATCGAATTGAAAAGCAGCAATATTCATTAAAATTTGTAATTTTTACTAGCGATTTTCTGCACATTAATATATTTTTAAAACAAGAGAATTAACTAATTAATTTGCAAATCTGTAAACACTTCAATAAAAAAGTTTATCTATTTAGTTTTACACGTCCGCCTTTGGCTGGGAGTTGAAACGAGTTGAGTTGAAATAATATGGCTGCCGAGTCAAAATGTAAACAAAATTCCAGCTGATCGGTAGCATGGGTTAAAACTGCTTTTTCACTGTTTTGTGTTTAAAACGTTTTGGAAAATATTTTTTTAAGTTTATGTAAAATTAGTTGATTTGTTTCACAATATAGGTAAAGAAAAATATAAGTAGTGTTTTGGAAAATTTTGTGAGAACATAAAGTGTACAAAATTAAAATTTCGCAATAGTGTTCTCTTTTGTACTATGAACAGAATTGCTGCAATTTGCGAGAAATATAATTTTTCAGGCAAGTTTTAGTTTTTAGATTATATCTTCTTACGATTGTTCTTTTACTTAATATACCAAAAATAGTGTAAATGATGCTAGAAAAAAGTGAAGTTTTTATTACTGTTTCCAGTTTGCTTACATATTTGGATTGTGGCACTTCTTTGTTTGTTATATATATTCTATAATAAAGTTTAACAATATCATCTGATGAGGATTATTCTCGACCTCCTGTCGCTAAAAGAAAATATAAAGGTTATGAAACGGATTCAAGCAAACAGGTAAACTGGCGTGTATATTAATTTTTTGTATGATTTATCGATCCAATAATAACACTTTTTTAGATTCCCTTAAGGACTCTATCGAGATAGCGAAGTAGTTTGGCAGCTACTAATATTTATCAGAATTCCAGAGATCAGCAAATACTTTAAGTAATGTAGAAAATCTCACCAATATTTCACCAGATGACAGCGATAGTTTTAGTGCGAACAGTACGGATAACGAAGATTGTTCAATAGAATGTAGCAGTTGTAGTTCTGTTGATAGTGAAACAGATATTGCAAGCAAAGAGAATTACAGCAGTTGTAATGATGATGATGACAACGATACTGACAGTAGCGATCTCATAAATGAGAGAATGATTGAGCAAAATTCACTATATGAAAATAGTTTTTAAAAAAAAAGTTGAACCGACTTCACAAAAAGCGCTAAAAAGCATAAAATAATTTTTAATTTTATATCTATTACGACACTTTGAAGTCGGTACAAATCAAACAAACCAAACAACAACACAAATATTTAATCGACATTTCTTATGATCCCGTAAGCTGAAACGTTCAGGTAGTATTATGTATTATTTTCAATTGTGGTTTTGTAGTTGTTTTATTTGTTTAATTTGCACCGACTTCAAAATGTCGTAATAGATATAAAATTAAAAATTATTTTATGCTTTTTAGCGCTTTTTGTGAAGTCGGTTCAACTTTTTTTTTAAAAACTATTTTATTTTTCACTTTTTAGTGTCTTCTACTCTATACAACGAAGAAAGAACCATCCAAATCGGTCCACGCGTTAAAAGTTAATATTAACCCCCTACCTCACCCGCATTCCACTAAACTTTTTTTCTCATGGTATCAATCAAGGAACATACTCTACCGAACATAAAAGGAATCATCGAAATCGGTCTACGCGTTACGAAGTTACGACCTCTCCCCCTCCCCCACCACCACCATAGGACCAAATTATTCTCCTATTAGCAATGGGGGATCACACTCTATACAACAGCAAAAGAACCATCTAAATCGAAACACGCGTTACAAAGTTAGGTTCCACCCCCCTTCTCCCACCACCACTCCAGCAACATTTGTTTTCTCGTAGTATCAACCAAGGATCATATTCTAGCCAATAGAAAAAGAATTATCCAAATCGGTCCACGCGTTACGAAGTTAGACTACCCCTCCCCCCACCCACACCTTTCACCATAGGACCAAATTATTCTCCTATTAGCAATGGGGGATCATACCCTATACAACAGAAAAAGAACCATCGAAATCGGACAACGCGTTAGAAAGTTAGGTTCCACTCCCCCCCCCCCACCCCAATCCCCCCAAAAAATTTTTCACCTGGTATCAACCACGGAACATACTCTACCCAACAGAAAAAGAATTATTCAAATCGGTCCACGCGTTACAAAGTTAGTCTATCCCTCCCCCCCCCCCCCTCCCCACACCCTAGGCCAAATTTTTTTTCTCCTATTAGCAATGGGGAATCATACTCTGTACAACAAAAAAAGAATCATCCAAATCGGACCACGCGTTACAAAGTTAGGTTTCACCCCTACCCCCACCCTACCAAAAATTTTTTTTACATGGTACCAATCGGTGAACATACTCTACCCTACAAAAAAAGAATCATCAAAATCGGTTGGCGCGTTACGAAGTTATGCCCGGTCAGACATAAAAAAAAATAAAATAAAAAAAAATAAAAAATACGCGTCGAACTTAGAACCTCTTTGTTTTTGGGAAGTCGGTTAAAAAGAGTTCAGTTACTGTTGATGAGGCCGTTTTCAATTTACTGAATTTATATATTAAGAATAATATTACTAAATTAGCTCTGAATGAGAGTTTAAAGAAGCAACTCAAAATATTGCCTAAAAAATCGGATGCCCAAAACAGTATTCAGACTTTTCCAATATGCCGACAGAATGGCACCTCCATGCAAAGTAACTAAACACTTTTACTGCAAGAAATGTTTTTCTTAGGTTCTTCGGAAAGTAAATTATGTAATAATCACGGAAAAACTGATATTACAGTATTTTTTGAATTTGATATTTCTGATCAGATAAAGTTTATGTTTGAGAATTTAAATCTTGCAGAAAAAATGAAACCTTTTAAATTGTCACATGATGAAGGCATAATATTAGATATAACTGATGACACAGAATACATACGAGTTAATTCGCGAGACGATAGATGCAAATACGATTTTACTTTAATATTAAATACTGATGGCCTTTCGTTAGTAAAAAGTTCGAAAAGCTGTTGTTGGCCACTAATGTTTATAATTGCACAGCTTCCTATGAATATCAGAGAATCTTTTGTTATTATTTCTGGGCTGTGGTATGATAACGATTGTAAGCCGCCAATGAATGTCTTTTTAATACCATTTTGCTTAAAATTAACTGAATGTTTAAGTAATGGTGTTACTTGGGTTAATCAGAAAACGCAAGAAACCATTAAAATAGTTGCGCCTCTATTTATAGCTGATGCACCAGCTAGAGCTGAACTTTTGAATATGTTTAATTTTAACGGTTGGTACGGCTGTAATATTTGCGAGATTAGAACAAAAAAATGTAAAGAAATCGAGGGAAAAAACCGCTCGTATTTACCCATTTAAAATTGATTGTAAAATGTAAACTGCACAGAGAATGGAAGCACAAGCTACAAAATTACGTAAAACAAATAAATATCACATAAGAGGAATAAAAGGATTTACCATTTTATCTTGTCTTCCTCTTATTAATATTGGTACATGCGTTGTACCTGAATATATGCACTCAGTTCTTCTCGGTGTCGTCAAACAATTCATTAAACTGTGGTTAAATAAGAGAGGTTCTTGGAATATTAAACACAGAAGTAAAGAAATTGACGATTTTCTAATAAATATACGACCTCTTCAATCATTTGGTCGATTACCGAGAGCATTAACGCAATATCAGCATCTGAAAGTTATAACTTCTTGTTATTTTATTCTCTTCCAACTCTTTCTGGCATTTTGCTGACAGAATATTTTCATATTTTTTTATAATTTACGTAAAAATCAAATTACACGTTTTGATCTTAACCAATCACGACATTTGCTTACTTTCTTTGTAAAACAAATTGAAAAGCTTTATAGTGATAGAGAATTAACGTACAATATTCATCAACTATTACATTTGCCACTGTGCGTCGAGAGATGGGGTCCATTATGGGCCACATCTGCCTTTACATTTGAAAATTACAATGGGTTTTTTGCAAAATCTGTACATGGTACTAAAAATATAGGACAAGAAATTGTAAACAATTTAAAAATTGCTCAAGGAGTTGAAGTTTTAAGGAATCGTCTCGATAAACAAAATGGTAAAAAAGAATTTCATAAATCAGAAAGCAATGAAATGCTTGGTAAAATGTGATAAATTTAGAATTAACACCCCTTGAAAACATATTACTTACATCCGAAGGTTTCAAATTAGACTCCATGAAAATTTTCGCAAGAATGAAAATCAATAAAGAAATTTATACTTCTGAAATTTATAAAATTACAAAAACAAATAATCATATGATACAAATAGAAGTTGAGGATGATTCATACATATATGGATCTATCAGATTTTATTTCGAAGTTGAAAAGGACATAAGTATTATGCTTCGTTGTTTTACCGTCAATAATCTCAATATTTTATTCCATCATTCAGAAACAAAAACAAAAGTCAAACATTTCATTCCATTTGAAGTGAATACAGAATTTAAATTATTCAAGCTGAAAAGTATAAAGTCAATAAATTTACTTTTAAGTGTAGGTAATTATTTATGTAAATGCCCGAATACTATAAAACAAATTTAGAAATATATGTTTTGTTAAAATATTGTCTAATTTTCTTATTTCTAACCTATATATACATTTATATTAACACATATTAACACAATATGATATCATATTGTATTATACATTGATCAGTGTCTAATCACATATAGATACAGACTACATCATATATGAGCTATCATATATTTAATTATACATAATTATGTATGATTACCAGAATCATTTTTACTCGGGTATAGATTTTTATATTATAAAAAATATAAATTATATACCAATTATTGGATTGAAGACATGTAGAGAACTTAATCTTCTCAAAAAAGTAAATGGAATTATTGAGACGAAAAATAACAGTAACAAAATTTTAAATAAATTCGATGATATTTTACAGGCCTAGGTCGATTGCCAGAAAAAGTTCCTTTAAAGGTCGATCCTGATATTAAACCAAAGATTGATCCGCCACGTAAGGTTTCTTTTAAATTAATGAATGAGTACAAGCAAAACTTGATCGAATGGAAGGTCTTAATGTCACGTAACTGAACCAACCTCAAGGGTAACTTCCGTTGTTTTAGTAAAAAAACCTAATAACATACTTAGGGTATGTTTAGATCCAAGAAATTTAAACGAAGCGATTTTGCGGCCCCGTTTCGAGATACCAGATTTTGATGCTAATTCCGGTTTCTGTATGCTACAGTTACGAGGCACGTCCAGAAAGTAAGAGTACTCGATTTTTCTAAGAAAAGAAAAAAAATTTATTTAAAACAAAATTACAGGATTTTGTAGGTAAATATGTCAGTTATTTTTCCGCATAGTCTCCTTCCCGTTCTATGCAGGTTGTGAGCCGTGGCACAAGCTTTTTTATGCCCTCCTCAACCTCTCTCGCCATCTTATTTTTCCAGTTCAGGACCGCTTTTTTCACCTCCTCGTCAGTTGACAATTCTTTTCCACCCGTGTGAGTCTTCAGGGAGGTGAAAAGATGGAAGTCTGACGGCGCCAAGTCAGGGGAATATGCGGGGTGGTTCAAAATGTCCCAACCGAATGAGTCTAAAAGCGCCTTGATGGCGTTGGCCGTGTGCAGGCGGGCGTTGTCGTGCAACAAGCACACCTCCTTCGTCAACGTTTCCCACCGTTTGTTTTGAATTGCTCTCTTGAGCGTTTTTAGAGTCTCACAGTATCGTCAAAGGTTACTATTACTAGATAAACGGCTTCGAACAAAGTAGTGAAAAATTTTTGGTTGCTTTTGTATATTTCCCGTATTGGGCAACCCTGCAGTCGGAATTAAAAATTTGTTTTCCGGGAGAGTTTGTAGATAAGAGACACGCATACTTCTCATATATGCATTTACAAAAATCAAATGTACTTCGCTCATTAAAGGATCAGAGTACATCGACAGTAACTCAGTCATGTGATTCACATGAATTCTTTTTATTGGTCGTACTTTTTGGTACATTTTTCTCTTCGACAAGATTTGGCGGTACTTTTTTGACAGGAGTATGTGATTCTCTCCGGATGGGAACAGAATTTTGACAGGAGTAACTGATTCTCTGAAAAAATTTTGACAGGAGTAAATGACTGCACACTACCTGTACTCTTTATTAGCACGGATATTCTTATGACTTTAAAATTTGGATATATTTCGTTTTAATGTGGTGCCAGTGTTACTTTTCAAGACTAGCTGGCTATTTTAGGGAGCCGGTTATCTAGTAGTAAGTAATCTTTGGTATCGTGCTGCATTAATTGTCTCCCCTTGAGGCAGAAATTCGATCAAAATGATCCCTTTTCGGTCCCAAAACACCTCGCACTTGGCGGGATTTTGTATCGACTTATTTCACACAAGTGGACACTACGAAGCGAGTTTTCATACTGACAAGGTACCGCCTGTGCTCATTCTATTCAGAAGAACCCCCACTACCACTCAGTGTTGCCAAACTTGAAAAAAAACTTCACAGCATGAGAAGGCAACCAGTACTCTTACTTTCTGGACGTGCCTCCTAGATGACGCAAGTTCTCCCATATGTACATTTAATACTCCCTTTGGGAAATATCGATTCATGAGGCTTCCTTTCGGGATAAACGCGGCTTCAGAAATATTTCACGGTTACATGATTCGGGAATTTAGTGATATACCGAGCTTGTTAATTTGTATAGATGACTTTCTTGTCTATGAAAAGACTAACGAAGAGCACGACGACCATAGCTTAACATTGTTATTAGAAAGGGCAAGAAAACTAGGGCTCAAATTTAATAGAGATAAATGCAAATTAGGTGTATCTACAATAAAATACTTAGGCCATATATTTACAGCTGAAGGAATAATATCTGATCAATCTAAAGTTAAAGCAATCAAAAATATGACCACTTCTTCATGTGTAAAAGATCTACAGAGGTTCTTAGGAATGGTGAATTATCTAAGTCCGTACGTAAAAAATTTATCTTCTGAAACTTCAAATCTTAAACTTCTCCTAAAAAAATATACGAAATGGGAATGGAATCGTTCGCGTGAATTTGAGTTTAATAAAATAAAAAATTTATTATGTAAAGCCCAAATTTTGCGTCATTTCGATCCTAAAAAACCGATAATCCTTTCTGTTGATTCATCAAAAGATGTGATAAGAGCTGTCCTAATGCACAACAGAAGTCCTATTGCCTATTCATCTAGTGCTCTTAATGATGCCCAAAAGAACTATTCTCAAATAGAAAGGGAACTCCTGGAAATACTTTTTGGCTGTGAAAAGTTCCATAGGTATGTATATGGTCAGGCCGTCAAGGTGTAGACGGATCACAAACCCTTAAAAAATCATACAAAATATCTCCTCGACTACAAAGAATCTTATTAAAGCTTCAAATATATAACTTAAGCGTAACGTATGTCCCCGGAACGAACATGTACGTATCCGACACTCTATCTAGAGCTTGCATAAAGCAAGACACTCAATTTCAAAGCAATCAAGATGACATTACAGTACATGTTAACCTAATCCTGGCAAATCTATCAGTTACAGATACAAAATTAGAACAAATTAGAAAAGCTACAAGAGAAGAAGGAGACGGAGTTGGATCAATGCGTTGAGCGGCAAGACCAACATGCCATGGGTCCCGGGTTCGAGACCAGATGACCGTGAGGTTTTATTAAGAAATTAAAATAATCCACTCCGTCTCTGGACTGTTGTCTAGCTCGCAGCAATGCAAACAAGGCTCAAGTTTCCTCACTTCCTTTACCCTAATTCTCTTCCGGCCAAAACCATGCTAACGCATCAAAGGGTTGTCCCCTAGGATTTGACCACATCGTATAAAAAAAAACTGCCTTTAAATTGTCAAATACTTTTGCTTAAGTGGATGGCAAAAAAAATAGTTTAACGAAGCCAGAACCTCAACCTTATTTCCATAAGAGAGGTGAAATCACTGTAATTGATGATTTACTATTCAAAAA
Organism: Leptarthrus brevirostris; assembly: GCA_964036015.1. NCBI lineage: Eukaryota > Metazoa > Arthropoda > Insecta > Diptera > Asilidae > Leptarthrus > Leptarthrus brevirostris. The sequence continues at coordinate 98,703,653 of OZ038371.1, read as the reverse complement.
TAAAAGTCTTAGTATACCTAGAATTTTGAGAAAAGAAATGTTGAATAGGATTCATGAAGGACATCTCGGTATAGAGAGGTGTCTAAATCAAACTAGAGACATTGTCTTCTCGCCAAACATTTATAATGACATAAAAAATGTCGTTTCAAGTTGCAAATACTGTGCAAAGTACAGCTCGAAACTCGAAAATGCCCCTCATTCCTCATCCGTCAGCTGAGATTCCTTGGCAAAAAGTAGGTGTTGATTTATTTCACTTCAACAATGACGTATATATAATAGCAGTAGATTATTACTCCAAATATATTGAAATGGCTAAAGTGAATAAGAATTTATCAGCTAAAAATGTTATAACTCATCTTAAATCTTTCTTTGCGAGACATGGTATTCCGAAAGTCCTAATGTCAGACAACGGACCACAGTTTAGCTCATGTGAGTATAAACAGATTGGGATATAGAGTATGTGACGTCAATTCCTTACTATCCTAAGTCAAATGGACTTGTGGAACGTACAATAAAAACGATAAAGAACATTCGGCAAAAGTGTCAAGAATCTGGTACGGATCCTTATATCGGTCTTCTTCAATAAAAAAAACACTCCTAAAGGTCAGTTAGAGTCTCCTGCAAAATCATTAATGTCAAGAAATCTTCGCTCCAAATTACCTGTAACTACAGATACTCTTAAACCCAGAATAGTAAATCAAGAAGTACATAGCAAAAAAGTGAAAAAATATACTCAAGAAATGAAGCAATATTATGATCAACATGCAAAGATATTGCCGCCAATTAATCTTGATGATCAAGTTCTATTTAAAAGGACTCCTACAGGTATATGGACTCCCGGAAAAATTATAGAAAAATGTAAACAACCTAATTCCTTTGTAATAGAAGATGCTGATGACGAAGGTCAATTTAGGCGCAATAGAGAACATATAATATTGCAAACAGATCCTAGTCCTAATCATGTTCATAATCAATCTGTTACAGATTGGATTCGCTTATTTTAAGATAAGCCAAATTCTATCGAATCCAATATAACATTTGTAAAAATAAATCGTAAAGTCTCATGAGTTGGATTTCTAATATCGAATTTTGTTACAACAAAGTTGCAACATATTCAAATCCAGCTCATGAACACATAAATTAAACAAATATTTAATGAGGTGGATTTCGTACACCGAGTTACGTTGCAGCAAAGTTGCCATGTACTCAAATCCAACTCATGATAAACAACGCGCTCGGGTTACCGTCGACATTCCTTTCGCACGGTAGCCCAAAACACGATAAGCAAAGGAAATTTGCTTAATCACCCCGAAAAACAACGATCTACAGCGGCTTTGCCAAATGACAACTATCTCACACTACTTAACGTGAAGAATGCTTAAAAGCTTTAGAAGCATTTCGTACTGTTTGTTTAATTTAGAACCTTAAAATGTTTGCAAAAGGTTGTATATCTTAAGATATTGTACAATTGCTTACAAAACTACTTAAATATGAAGATTTTTAAGCTTTTGTATGCTTTAACAATTAAAAAATGCAAAAACAGGAAACCGAATACAGCCAAACAAATGCATATACGAATTTAAAAGCTCAAAAGCTCACTTTCCCGCGTTCATAGGTTTGGTCATCACTGATCTACATCAAGGGCAAAAGCCAAAAGAACGAAGAAAAAGCACGAAAGCTTTATTCCTCATGTAGATCGGTTGGGAATGATTCTTAAAAATAAGAAGAGAGGAGTCTGGTTAATTACGGCGCTGAGTGAAGTCGCGTAAAGTGTGGCGGGGTAAAAATTAAGATTTTGTGTTTTTGAAAGAAAAGTAAAAGACATTAAGTGCCTCATGCTAATTGTACTTTTTTATAAGAAAGTGTAATTAAAAGAATTAAGATTTTGTGTTTTTGAAAGAAAAGTAAAAGATATTAAGTGCTTCATGCTAATTGTACTATCGTATAAAAAAGTAAAAGAGTGCTTCATACTAATCGTACTATTGAATAATCAAGTGTAATTCAAAGAATTGAGTTTTTGTATGGTGGATTCTGAAATAAAGGACCGTAAGTGAGTAAACTCAAGTTTTAATTGCATTAGGAAGTGGTTACAAGAGGGCCCCCTATTGATCCTTGACACTGTTGACAAAGAAGTCGTAACAGATCTAATGGAAATAAAGAATTAACCAAATCTCCTGGCAAACTACCTACACCTGTAAAAACACCTACGAATAGTCAGAAACATTTTCCAAATAAAAACACTTTGGTCGCGTTAGTTGCTCCTGAAGGACCAGCTCCTGTTCCTGACTGCGGCACGTGCAGTGTAGCTCGGCTTGTAATCGGCTCGTGGTTACGATTCCTTCACCTTGAGAAATGCCTTCGCTCGCAAGGTAATTTACTTTACTTTATTAAATTCTCTTTCATTTCACAGCACGTTACTTGCACTCCGATCTGTATTGCTCGAGCTTTGGAAACAGAAGAGAAGCGAAAGTTTTTACAAGCTATAAGCTCGGTAGGGTTCACGAAGCTACTAATGAAACTTGCTAAGGTGTTTGTGTTGTGTTCGGCAAGAAAGATCAAAGTGTACAATCGGTACTAGGTACTATCACAATATAAAGTTCATTCTTACTACTACTACTATTTGCTAATATCAAGTTCATTTGACGTTACTTTACAGGGTGTACATGAACAATTTTACAAAGTTATGTATTAGAAAATTTTATGATAGATTCATTTTACAATGGTGCAACGTGAGTAATGAAGAAAGCGCCTGACCATCCTCCCCCCGTTGAGACAGTAGTCTTAACTAACTGGTAGTTTGTACAGCTTATTTATGGCCCGTTTGGAAGTTCCTCGCTTAGTCCGAAGCGTGACAACACGAATTAGGTTATATTCGCCAGGATCAGTAGAAATAACTCGGCCCATTAGCCACTGAGACGGTGGAAGGTTTTCATCACTGATTAAAACTAGCTCTCCTTCCTTCAAGCAATCCCTTTCATGCCTAGATTTTGGTCTTTCTTGTAACGATGATAGGTGTTCGACTCGCCATCTTTTCCAAAATCGCCTTACCATTGTTTGGATATTTTGCCAGCGGCCCAATTTTGAAGTTTTTATGTCACAGAGGTCTGGTTCTGGTACGCTCGTTAATGGCTCTCCGATGAGAAAATGACTAGGAGTCAAAGCCTCTAGGTCGTTAGGATCTGAAGATATAGCGCTGTATGGACGAGAATTCAATAGAGCTTCGATTTGACAAAGCAGTGTGGTCATCTCTTCGGCACTAAGTATCGTATCACCTATCACTCGTTTCAGATGCCATTTTACTGACTTGACTGCTGATTCCCAGATCCCGCCAAAATGTGGGGCTGAAGGAAGATTAAAGGTCCAAGTTATTCTGGATTGCGATAGGAAATCTGAAATGAGTTCGTTATTAGTCCTGGAAAGAGCGAGCTCATGCATTTCGGTAAGATAACGTTTTCCACCTACACAATTTGTTCCATTGTTTGAAAATATTTGATTTGGAACACCGCGGCGTGAGCAAAACCGCTTAAGTGTTGCAATTAAGGCTTCTGCTGATAGACTTCCAACCAATTCTAGATGAATGGCCTTCGTGGAAAGGCAAACGAACAATGCAATATAGCCTTTTAGAATTTTAGAACCTCTGCCTATTTTGGAGCATAATGATAGTGGTCCAGCGTAATCAATACCCACCTTAAAGAATGGTCTTGAGATTGTCACCCGTGGTTCAGGTAGATTAGCCATTAATTTTGTTGTTCTTGTCGCCCGGTTCCTGAAACATGTGATGCATTCTCTTGACAATTTTCTTACTAATTGACGAATTCCCAAAATCCAGTATTGTTGCCGCACAATGGCAGTAAGCAACGAAGGCCCTGGATGTAGGTATGTCTTATGCATTCCCAACAGCAACATTTTAGTCATAGGGTGTAGTTTCGGAAGTATTATTGGATGTTTGGCTGCGTATCTCGATGCTGACCGTTGGATTCTCCCCTCTACTCTCAAAATAGATTCTTTGTCTAAAAATGGGTTTAATTTTCCCAATGCACCTTTGACCGGAGCTTGTTTTTTCTCTTGCAGATATGATATTTCGGTAGCGAATGAAGATTGTTGGACCAACTTGAAGCAAACAGTGGTTGCATTATGTACCTCTTCTGCAGTCAGAAATATAGACTTCCCTCCTTCCTTCCTTGTCTTGCAGGCCAACTTGAAACGTAAGCAATAGGCGAGCGTTCGTACTAACCTTGAAAAAGACGAAAATCGTGAACATAAATTTAAAAACCAATCTTGCTCGGACATTTGAACACATAGCAGTACATTTCTTCTCTTCTCGATTTCAACAATTTCAGATTGTTTAATATCAGTTTTGTTAGGCCAGCGATGTTCACCTTCTGTTAACCATTTGGGTCCATTCCACCAAAGGTTGCAATGAGGAAGTTCGCTTGGGGTTAAGCCACGCGTAGCAATGTCAGCTGGATTGTCCTTTGATCGGACGTGTCTCCATCTTGTTCGCGGTATTACCTCCAAAATTTCAGAAGTTCTGTTGCCAATGAAACATTTCCATCGTCTGGGGATATCGGATAGCCAAGATAGGACAATCATTGAATCTGTCCACGCATAAACTGGAATATCCGGTATTGTTAAGGATTCGCGAATTTTCTTTATGAGGCGAGCTAATAGAACAGCTGCACACAACTCCAGGCGAGGAAGCGAGATTTGTTATAGCGGAGATACTTTTGTTTTTGATGCGACGATGATGACTTTGACATTCTTGTTAATATCGGTGGAACGACAATAGGCGACTACGGCAAAGGCTGGTTCAGAGGCATCAGAAAAACCATGGAGTTAAACGCCTTCCTCTGTAAAGTAGATTTGTCTAGGAATTTGAATGGTAGATAGCAGCGTAAATTGAGGCTTAATGGATTCCCACAGATTCTCTATTTCTTCTGGTAGCAGGTCATCCCAGTCGTATTTTAGAAGCCAGAGCCGTTGGAACAAAATCTTCAGTTGAATTGTTACCGGTGCGAGCCAACCGAAGGGATCGAATATCCTTGCAGACTCTGCGAGAATAACTCTTTTCGTCACTCCACACGACTCATAGTTGTTAATTTTAAACATGAATACGTCGCTGCGTGAGTCCCAATGAATTCCTAATACCTTTGTTACTTCTGGCGTACTGTCGATAGAGGTAAAAGTCGTTTCTTCACCATCTTGAACCAATTGTAGTGCGTTTGATCTCCACTTTGTCAGATTAAATCCATACGATGAGAGAATACTTACTAACTGCGATTTCAAATCGACTGCTTCGGAAATAGAGCTGCATCCGCTTAGAAGGTCATCGACGTAAAAGTCGTTTTGAATTCGAGATGCCACCTCGGGATACTTGGTTTCGGTTTCACTGCCAATTTGTTGTAAGACTCTAGTAGCTAGAAATCGCGCTGAAGAGGTTCCATAGGTGACTGTTTTCAGTTTATATTGTTTCAGAGGTTTACTTGTGTCTTCTCTCAAGACTATTCTCTGGAAGTCTCTGTCTCGTTCTGTGACCCAAACCTGCCTGTACATTTTCTCCAGATCTGCAGAAAATGCAATGTTGTGCTTTCTGAAATTTAACAATATTGATAGTAAATCGCGTTGTACTGTTGGTCCATGTGGTGATTCTCTCAAGGGATATCACAGCGGAACCAACCACGATATTGCTTTCTTCCTTCTGCAAGAATATAGGTGCGTAAAATAAAAGTCGAGCTTCCAACTTAATCGCTATATTCCACAAACTTGGTATATACAAATATAAAATATACTTCTTCTACGCTCTATACAAACTATAAATTCTTTTGAGTTTAAATTTAACTTATCTCGTTGGTGTCCGGAATCCAAGTGGCCGAGAAAAAGGCGCGCTGCTACTACTCTTGTAAAAGAGAGACGAGGAGAACTTCTTCGTTAAGCTGTCACATCACGTTTCTTCTTCTATCGTATTTTGGGTGCGTGCACCGTTCTTCGGAATTTTGGCGTTAATCTAGCGCGCACAAATAATTGTTTTGATTGTTTTGACAAGTAGATGACGTTCGACACATCACCCCCTCTCCAGCGACTGCGACCACAGGAAAAAAATATATCCAAACTTACTTCTGATTTGTAAAACGAACTCTTTTGATTTTTCTGTCAACGTAATCAGCTGAAATAAATGCGGGCTTAAGCCTGTCTATCGAAATTGTTTGATCCTTGTCTTTTATCCTAACTATGAAACATTTCCGGAGTTTCTTTATTACCTTATAAGGTCCCTCGTAAGGCTCTTTAAGACCACTTTTCATGTGCTCGATCCTGATAAAAACCTGATCAAAATTTTCTAAATTTTTCGGTATGAATGAATTCGCATTTGTAGAACGCGGGGCCACTGGCTTAATGCTATTCATTTGACTTCGCAGCTTCTCTACCAAGCTGTAAGGGTCGGTTAAACGCAGGGTCTGACCGTACACTAATTCGGCTGGTGTGCATCCAATATCTTCTTTGAATGTACATCGAATACCTAACAGAATAATTGGCAGTTCCTCAAACCAGTGTTTTGTATTTGTTCGACATCTTAATGCGACTTTTAATTGTCGGTGAAATCGTTCCACTAATCCGTTAGCTTGCGGATGATATGCTGTAGTTCTAATACGTTGTAGGCCAAGGATCTTAGATAACTCTCTAAACAATTTAGATTCAAATTGTGTACCTCGATCAGTTGTGATTTTAATTGGAACTCCAAAACAGCTCACGTATTCTTTGATGAACGTAAAAGCAACTGTTTCCGCGGAAATATCTTTTAAAGGGTATGCCTCCGGCGACCGTGTGAACCTATCTACTATAGTTAGAAGGTATTCGTAACCCCTGGAGGATTGCAGAGGGCCGACAATGTCCAAGTGAATATGGTCGAATCTGCCCTTCGGGAGGTCGAAAGTTCCATATGATGATTTCGTGTGTCTATGTATTTTATTTCTCTGACACTGAAGACAGGACTGGCTCCAGCCTTTAATATCCGTGAGCATGTTAGGCCAAAAATATCGCTTGGCAATTATTTTACGTGATCCACGAGTTCCCGGATGAGAAAGATTATGTAGTGATTCAAAAACTGTTTTTCGAAGTGGCTTTGGTATGAATGGACGTTGTTGAGGGGTGGAAACTTCACACCAAACTGGGGAAGAAACGGTAGGAATATATCGTTCTTCCAGTTTAAACCTTGTGAAATTATCTGGTTTCCCTCTAATTAAGGATTTCAACTCATCGTCGTTAGCCTGTGATGAGACAAGCGTAGGCAGATCTAGCTTTTTATGCTGATTTAATGCTGACAATTCGTGAGTACGAGATAGAAAGTCTGCTGTGACGTTGTCCTTTCCTTTAATGTGTCTTATATCGCTAGTAAATTGCGAAATAAAATCAAGATGACGCTCTTGTCTAGGACTTCGGTCGGATTTCGAATTTAGTGAACACCGTAAAATGTCGACCTTCTAGATAATGACGGAAATGCTTTATACTTAGGTAAATAGCCAAGAGCTCTTGGTCAAACGCAGAATATTTGGTTTCCGAGGGTGACAACTTCTTAGAGAAGAAAGACAGAGGTTCCCAGTTGTCGTTAGACCTTTGTTCTAAAACTGCCCCAATAGCAGAATTCGAAGCATTTGTTGTAAGCCTAAGAGGAGCATTAGTCAATGGGTGGACTAGCATGGCCGAGGATGTCAAGGCTTGTTTGCTCTCCTCCAAAGCCTTTTGACAATTATGGGGCCAAGAAAACTCCTTAGAGCCTTTAGATGACCTAGAAATGTTCGTTAAATGATTGTGCAACGGAATTAACAAACCTGCTAACCTAGGAATGAAACGGAGATAATAATTTATCATTCCAATGAAACGCTGTAGTTGGCGTATAGACTGTGGAGCCGGAAAAGTAGCAATTGCCTTGACGCGATCTTCCGATGGTTGAACTCCATTCTCGTCAATCCTATGGCTCAAAAAGTTCAAAACTTCAACACCGAACGTACATTTAGGTAAATTAAACGAAGGCAAAATCCAACCCCATTGTAACTTCATTCATAAATCGTTGGAATGTTTGAGCCGCATTTCGGAGTTCGAAGGGCATCCTGGTAAACTCAAACAATCCGAATGGAGTCGTTATTGCGGTTTTTGGAACATCGTCCGGCGCGACCGGAATATGATGGTAAGCGCGGACGAGATCGATTTTTGAAAAAACTGCCCTCAACTGCCATGAAAAATCGTGTATGTGAGGGATAGAATAGCGGTCAGGGACTGTGACTGCATTTAGCCTTCTGTAGTCTCCACACGGACGCCAATCGTTGGGATATTTCTTAGGGACCATATGTAATGGGGATGAGATTGGAGACGAAGAAGGTCTACAAATTCCAAATGGTAAATGTCCTTCCGTCACGATGTCATGCTGGACTGAATGCTTAATAGGCCTTTTGTAATCGGGTGCATCTGTTAATGTAGGAAAATTCCTAACCAGTTTTCCGTATTCGTCGTTTAAAGTAAAAATTTTTGGTAGGTATCGGCGTAAACCAAGATCTAGCCTAAGCATAACTGTGCCAAATGTTTTAATAGGAGAACCGTTAGCGGGAGTTAAATTACTTTCTGCGATTTTAACGCATGAATGAGGAAAAAGACTGAAAGGTACGATTGATACGTCTGCTCCCGTATCCACTAAAAATGAAAGCTTTGTAAGCGAACATCAAACGAATAGGCGGCAAGATGGCCTGGGCTGAGAATTAGCCGCCACAACTCTCGACCGTTCTAGTTTAAAGACGAACTTGTGTTACTTTTATTGTTTACTTTAAAGTTGCAAGGGGCTACACATCTCGTCGCTCTTGTTCTAAAACGCTGGTGATACCAGCAAAACTTTTTATCATTTGATTTTTCCCTCTTGCTATTTCGACCTCTTGTCTTGCTATGTGATCGCGAATTACGCCCAGAAAATTCTCGAAAAGAGCGCTTAAGTTCACTTATCTCTTTCATCGCTCTTTGTAGCTGGTCTCGTACCTGACTTAATTCACTAACTCCTTCTTGGTTACACCCTTGCACTGCATTAACCTGCGAATTTTGTGTGACCTCGGCGAGTTCCAACTTTTTGTCAAAACTCTGATCGGTAGCTACGGCGAGTGGTATTGTGACTGCTGTGGGTAATTTGCGCTCCCACAAGGATTGGACCAAAGTAATATTTACCGAAGACATATTTTCCGCCAATGTCCACATATGACGATATAAATCGGAAGGCTTTCTATCACCTAGATCTTCTCCCGTTAACAAAGCTTCCAACCGTCTTTGCTCCGATAAAGAGTGTCGTTTAATTAATATTTGTTTGAGATGTTCGTATTTTCCTGTATCAGGTGGGTTACTAAGCGCGTCTATTACATTGTTAATTGCCTCTACCGGTAAAGCCGCTAATATATGCGAATATTTGGATGAGTCCCTAGTTATATTTTTAATACTAAATTGTGCCTCGACGGCCAGAAACCATGCAGCCGGTGCCTTATCCCAGAAATTTGGTAACTTAACACTAGCGATCACTGCACTGGGTTCCTCTACATCAAGCTTATTACTTAAATTACCCATTTCACCACTTGAATTCCCTTTCCTATCGTCGCTCGTCATTGTCAAAACAACTATTTATGATAGCACGAATTAAAGAAAAAGGTAAATGTATATTTTGTTCCTCCAACGACGGAAGAAGAAATATTTAGTGACTCAAAATTATAGAACGAAAACAAAGAAAAATTTTAAGAGTTACCTTGTGTGATGTTAGCTATGAGGTATAATTTTTTTTTTTATATATGATGTTGCCAAAGCTCAGGGGATGCCCTATGATGCTAAAGCACAGCCTTGGCAGGAAAGGAATTAAGGTTGGGGAAAATGGGTTAGGAGGTTGAGTGAAGGAGGTGTCGATGTACGCCCCGTTTGAAAGTTTCAGGCTCATAAGACGAGGGAAAAACAGAAGATGGTAAACTGTTCCACATTCGTGTTGTTCTGCTAAGAAAAGATTCCCGAAATTTGACGGTACGTCCAAATTTGACCCGGAGAGTATAGGGGTGGGAGCGACTTGTAGATCTTGTATCGCGCGTTGTAATGAGTCTACAAGGAATCAGGCTAGCAATTTCGTTAGAACAACGGCCATGGAAATAATGATAAAAAAGTGAGAGACAACCGACATTCCGTCGATGCTCCAAAGAGTCAAGGCCCTGAGAGATTGAGGAATCGCCAATAAGTTTAACAGCCTTACGCTGAACTTTGTCTAACGCGGACAATGCGGTGTGTCCTGCCCCTGCCCAAATATGGGAATTATATTCAAGTCTAGGCCTAAGGTGGGACTTGTAGATCAACGCTAAGTCGGGTGGGGTGAAATATTTCTTACTCTGTAGAAAACCCAAACATTTCATCGCACTTTTAGCGATTGCAAATATATGATCCGTTCAGCTAAGATTGCTGCATATCTCAATACCCAAGATCTTTAGGGAGGGTGAATTGGATATATTCACTCCGTCGACTGAAATGGGTTGGGGGTGAACTGGGCGTTTTTTAAGGGACATTAAACAGCATTGAGTTTTGGATGCATTAAACGTAACACGATTTGCTCTGCCCCAAGCGAGGACCATAGAAATGTCTTTCTTTAATGATCTAAATCGCGAAATCAAGGGTGCTGTCGTCGGCAAAACTATGAATAGGATCGAGAGTAAGGGATAGGAGATCATTAATAATACAGTTCTCCTCTCTCATACAACAATTTCTTCTTTCTGACGTAAAAATTATTTCGCTTTCTTGGTCACTTGCTTTCCGTCACACCCGTTGCAATTATTTACTACCTGAAACTGTAAACAAATTTAGAATGTTCAACTATATTTTTGCACCATTAAATTTACTCCATCCAATTAAAAGAATAATAATCTACTTTAAATTCCACAAAATGTTTACACTACTATGTACAAAATATATATGACTTTAATTCAGACAAATATTATTGAAAAACAAAATTACTTTCCTACTGTTCTTCTCCGTTCCAATGTTGAAAGTAGCGATGTATTCAGTTTTACTGTCTCTTGTTTTGCGTTAATTTCTCCACTAACTGCGACTGGCTGCCGGCGCTCTTGCTTGTAGTGATGGGATATGTCCAATGTCTTCAACCCTGATATAATGCCGTATTTATGCCAATGTATGTATCTTGGGTCGCTTGATGTGCGGCGATGGTTACTTTGGGAATGTTGTGTACCGCTATGAAATTCGGTATATGTGTTGCGTTAACCTTCGGTATATGTGTTGCGTTAACCTTGCGATGTTGCGTTGACCTTGCACTTGGTTTTTATGCAAACTTTCCTGAGATATTTCCTGATGTACTTCTGCTTTTTACTTTCTGCTTATATGATGTGAAAAGGAATTAAAATCGCTTTTCTGCTTCGAGGGAATCCTTAATCCAAATCGCCACGAACACACGAACGAGATAAGCTAATTGCCTTGAAGAACGTGCAGTAAAATATGCCTTGAAATTGTTAAAAATGTAATTCGTCGGCTTGCTTTAGGTTCTCGGGGTCACCATTTGTGGTGATTCTCTCAAGGGATATCACAGCGGAACCAACCACAATATTGCTTTCTTCCTTCTGCAAGAATATAGGTGCGTAAAATAAAAGTCGAGCTTCCAACTTAATCGCTATATTCCACAAACTTGGTATATACAAATATAAAATATACTTCTTCTACGCTCTATACAAACTATAAATTCTTGAGTTTAAATTTAACTTATCTCGTTGGTGTCCGGAATCCAAGTGGCCGAGAAAAAGGCGCGCTGCTACTACTCTTGTAAAAGAGAGACGAGGAGAACTTCTATCGTATTTTGGGTGCGTTCACCGTTCTTCGGAATTTTGGCGGTGATCTAGCGCGCACAAATAATTGTTTTGATTGTTTTGACAAGTAGATGACGCTCGCAACAGTCCAACTATCAAATTATTGTTTAGCGATACATTGGTCGAGGTTTTGTATGAGCCGTCAAATACTATGTTATGGTCGCTATGTAAGCGGCACTACCGTGATCCAGGATCACCTAACCAGCGGCTACATGATTCAAATCCCTGCTTCAAGCCGCGTTAATATTCAAAGGATTCGGCTCCTATAGCCGAATCCAAGACGCCCGCCCCCGTACCTTTACCTAAAACACCTGAAAAGTAAAAATACCTACGGGTATAAACATAAGCATAACTGGAGGCAGCGCGGAAAAATGCTATTCAAAAATGCCCCAAGCGCGGAAATCGCTGTACGGAGAGCCGAGAAAATAATTTAAGTCAATTAAATTATTTTCACAGAAATTCTCGGCTCCCGTACAAAATTGCTTAAAATTGCCAATTTGCTACATTCTAATAAGAATGTAACCGTTCTCTAACAGCACACAAAATTTAAACCCCGCCTCCTTACGGCACATTTAACGTGTCGAGATAGAAAAATCCTCAGCCGCCGGCAAAAAGAATGGAAAAATTACAGCCAAAATTGGCCCGGCTGAAAAATAATTCTAAAAATAGAATTATTTTTCAAGTCAAAGCAGCAAATTGCAACAGAAAATGAACATCTGGCACGAAGTGGCCTGATGACACCGTTGGACGGCACACAGTGCATGAAAGGTGGGATGTCGGCAGCGGGACGGCAGAATGGTGTGAGTGGCTTGAGCGGGAGAAGTTTTGGTTGGATAGAGGAGCGAAGAGTTAGTTGAGTCTGGGATTTGATGACAATAAGTAGACCGTAAATGGGAGTTGCGCGGTTTTGTTTAATTAGTTTTGATAGGAAGAAATATGAACAGACTAGAGTAAAAAAATTAAAATAAAAGAAATAAAAGTTTTAAGTGCAGCAAATTTAAAAGAAGGAATATGAAAAGAAAAAGTGAAAATTAAAAATAAAGAAAATTTAAGTGCAGCAAATTTAGAGGAAGAAACCTGAAAAGAGAAAGTGAAAATTAAGTTAAAAGAAATCAAAATTTAAAGTGAAAAAATTAAAGGAAGAAATATGAACAGACTAAAGTGAAAATTAAAATAAAAGAAATAAAGTTTGAAGTGCGAGAAGTTTTGATAGGAAGAAATATGAACAGACTAAAGTGAAAATTTAAAGGAAGAAACCTGAAAAGAAAAAGTGAAAATTAAGTTAAAAGAAATCAAAATTTAAAGTGAAAATTTAAAGGAAGAAACCTGAAAAGAAAAAGTGAAAATTAAGTTAAAAGAAATCAAAATTTAAAGTGAAATTTTAAAGGAAGGAAAACGAAAAGAAAAAGTGAAAATTAAGTTAAAAGAAATCAAAATTTAAAGTGAAAATTTAAAGGAAGAAACCTGAAAAGAAAAAGTGAAAATTAAAATAAAAGAAATAAAGTTTGAAGTGCGAGAAATTAAAGGAAGAAATATGAACAGACTAAAGTGAAAATTAAAATAAAAGAAATAAAAGTTTTAAGTGCAGCAAATTTAAAAGAAGGAATATGAAAAGAAAAAGTGAAAATTAAAAATAAAGAAAATTTAAGTGCAGCAAATTTAGAGGAAGAAACCTGAAAAGAGAAAGTGAAAATTAAGTTAAAAGAAATCAAAATTTAAAGTGAAAAAAATTAAAGGAAGAAATATGAACAGACTAAAGTGAAAATTAAATTAAAAGAAATCAAAATTTAAAGTGAAATTTTAAAGGAAGGAATACGAAAAGAAAAAGTGAAAATCAACGCAAGAAAAAAGGAAAGTTTGAAATGCGAAAATTTAAAGGAAAAATTATGGACAGACTAAAGTGAAAATTATCATAAAAGAAAGGAAATTTAAGAAAATTTAAGTGCAGCAAATTTAAAGGAAGAAACATGACAAGAAAAAGTGAAAATTAAGATAAAAGAAATAAAATTTAAAGTGAAAAGTTAAAGGAAGAAATATGAACAGACTAAAGTGAAAATCAACGCAAAAGAACGAAAATTTTAAAGCAACAAATATGAAAATCTAAAAGTATAAATCAACGTGAATAAAAGAAAATTTAGCGTGCAGCAAATGTAAAAAAAACAGAAAGAAGGGGGGAAAACAACCGAATTGGTGAGTCCGTTCCATGACGGAACTATATTATAAAAAAATTATTTTTTTTCTTTCCCAAATACACAAAGGGCATATTAGTTTCGAAATAAGTTTGACTCTGAGTAAAGGTTTCAAAGAACTATCTATATATATATGTAGAAAATGTATCCCACTACTTATAACAAAAAAACAAATAATATAAGAGAAAAAGAAAAATAGCGTAACTTGGCACGATTTATTCAACTTATTATAAGATTTAGCAATTGCGAAGAATTTTTTTTGTTAAGTCAGTTTAGGTGATTTGTACCTTATATGATTAGCATATACCTATATATATATATGTATAACTGGCATTTGGGCACGAAACCAAGCTCCATTGCAGAAATGTCACTCTGCGGATTTCCGGAATTTTCTTTTTGTACAGTTGCCTAATGAAATTTTGATACGTTTGTTTTTTTTTGCCGCGAAATTTGATTTGGATCTGTGATAAAATATTGGACACAATCCTATGGGTAGAAAGGGGGTGAAGAAATGCGCATTTTTTCTCTCTTCGTTGAATAGGGTTATGTTTTGGTTTTTTTTTTGCTTTCGCATACATATCTACATTTACATTTTTTTCAAATAAATACAGTATGTTTTCGCCGCATGAAACTTAGAATATATTGTCCACTCGTTGTCGATTAATGAGTTGTATCCATAATGGATATTGCCTGATAATGCCTTAATTATATTGATGAATTCCTTGGTACACGATATTAGTTGAAAAAAAAAAAAGGGAAATATGGATAGATAGAATAGTATTTTAGGCGCCTATACTTTATTGCGATACTTAATTTTTAAGTACTTAAGGAAGTCGTTGTTATACTAGTCTAGACTTAAGCACCCATCTGTACATGTAGAAGATTTAAGCGGTATTAGTTACATGCCTACCTGAAATTTGTTAGTTATAAATAAATTAAATTTTTATATGAGCCGTAAATAGGCCTTATTCCTTTCTCTCTCTCCTCGTCGTCCTTCCGTAGGGCGGCCACTATCAACGCTACGTCGGTGGGCGGGGTCCTCACAATGAGGTGAGTGGCCCTCTCTCTCATTTCAGGTCGTCATAGGGCATTCAGATGACAGCGGCCCCCTGGGTGCATAGGGTGGATGGGGCATGGGCCAAACAAGGGGAGTCATGTCACCAGACTCCCCCAACGAGATCCGGTAAGTCGAGCAACGCCTGCTCGTATCCTCTTCCTCCTGTCCTGTTCCCTTTTTTTTTTCTTTTCTTCTCTCTTTTGTTTCCTTTTTGGAACTTAAAATTCTCTTCGGTTTTTTTTTCTCTTTTTCAAATTTCAAAATTTCCTTCATTTTTGTTCCTTTTTTTTTTGAATTTCCGCGGGTTTCCTTTTCTTTAATTTTTTCTTCTCTCCTTTTTTGTTCTCGATACATTTCTTCAAAATCATTTTTTTTCTTTTTCGGTTTGTCGTACCCTTCCCATCCTCGGCATGATTTTCTCGCTTTTGTTGCGCGACCGCGGGCGGAGATGGCATCCCCTTTTGAACCCCCCCTCTCTATCGCAATGCTAGCGATACCAGCATGCCATCCTCCATCTCTGCCCAAGCATTTGCTGACAGATGAATGTCCAGCGGAGGCCGTGATCCTGACTGACATCAACTGACTTTCAGTTGATGTCATCTAGAGTCATAGCCTGCCTTGAGCAATCATCCAGCAGCAGTGTCGGTCCAAGCGCGCAACAACTACACGAAGTTTTGGCACTGGAGTCTCCTTGAAAACCGCATGGCGCGGTAAATAGTAGCATGAATGAGGCGCCATAACGTCTTGATTGGAAATTTCTTTCATGTGACCTAGTGATTCATATTCTCGCATAAAATTGACATACTGCTCCTTTAAGATTGGTTCCTTCGCAAATCTTCGCTCAATAGCTTGAAAGCGAGAAATAGCGCCTTGTTTGGATTCTCCCAGTGGAGAAGTATATTCCTTGAAGGGAAGAGAAACTACGAAGCGTCCATCTTCGGCCCTTGAAAGACTTTCCTTAAAATGTGTTTCACAACGTTCTTCCTCTGTAGTCATAAACCTTGTTGGCGCTGTCACTTCTTCCGCCTCCCAGAACATGCGTAGCGTTTTATCTATATCCACAAGTAATGAACAGGTTTTTATTGTTGGTATCTTGAAACTAGTGAAACTACCGCAATTACTGGGTTTTCCTGCGTTGAATTCAAATGCAACAACGGATGGTGATTACCCTTACAAGAACCGCATCGTATTTTGGAGCGACAACTGCGTACTGAATGGTTTGCGCCTAAGCATTTAAAACATAGTGATTTCGAAATGATGAATTCTCTCCGTCTTTGTGGAACTTGGCCCTTAAAATCTTCACATTTGTATAATGAGTGGCTTGACGAGCAGTACGGGCATGTAACAATATCTGTCGAAGATGCATATAATGATTTTATAGGTTGTGGCCGCTTTGACATTGTCAAAGCTGTGTCTAAGACATCGCAGCGTTTTGCCAAAAATTTTAGAAAATTTTCAAAGGTTGGGTAGCTACTTCTCTTGCCCACAACTCACGCGTTTCTAGGTCTACCTTAGAAAGCGCTAAGTAAATTAACCAGGGATCTCTGCCTTCAGATTGTTCATCAAGTGCTTTCAGACTTCGGATTACTCCGTCGAATGTGTCACAAAGGTTTCGCAAAGCCTTCATATTGGGTTGAGATAATGAGGGTTGCTCAATAAATGTTTTTATGAATGCATTTGTCACGTGGTCACTTTTATCAAAACGTTCCTTTAATTTATTACACACCTCTACGTAATTGTTGTCACTGATTGTGAGGTATTTGACAATGAATGCAGCGTTGCCCTTTAGTGGCCCCTTTAGATATTAAAGCTTCTGTGCTCCTGAAAGCGAAGTGTTTCAATTTACTGACGCTTCAAAGAGATCCTTAAATTGCGGCCATTCTTTATAGTCTCCCGCAAATGACGGAACATTAAGTTAAGGTAGGCGAGAAACATTTGGATTATTTGTACGTTCCATAGATTGTAACATAGCCTGTTGCTGATTGACGAATTGATTCATGGTGGAATTAAATTGTTCGGACCATGAACTATCATTGGCAGTACGAGGAGACCTATTGTTCAAGACTCGAGTGAAAAGAGCGCGCATTTCGAAGTATTTTCTTTATATTCAGCGAGCTCTGAAGCCTGATCCTCATTTGTAAGTAGCTCATCTAAAATATCCTGAAATTCCTTCCAAATTCCATCTAATCTTTTCAATCGGGTTGTAATCTCTTCAATAGATGCAGAATCCGTGACATTGTCTGCAAAGGTTTTTAACCTTGTGAGAATACCCTTAACTCTTCGGCGTTTTTGGATCAAAATGATTTTATTAGACATTGCTTCAAACTACACTTAGCAATCTCACAAAATAGTTGTCCCAATAGACGCAATAATGTTCAAATAAAACCTTCCCTAAGCACACCGAAGAGTCTAATTATAACTAATGTGTAGGGTTGAAAGAAAACTATAAAGTCCGTTGCGTATATTGCACTGAATGCCTATGATTTGTATACACAAATGATCAGGATGAAATTTTAATTAAAATATAAGTTCATGATCACTAACCTAATTATTAATATTGTCCGTAAATATTAGAAATTATTCAAGTATTATTATCCTTATTTAGTTAAGGGAACGAGCACTTGTTCTGTACAACCTGACTGATCTCAAATCTGTGTTTACTGATTGTCTACCGTAATTTATTTCAATGTCAGAGTTTCACAAATTTGTTCGCATTTACAACCTTTTACCGCTTAGAGTTTGTTATTGAACTCGGGTAGTATTTACGATAGTTGGATTTCATATAATTGTTTACGCGCACTCTTTTGTGTCTATATTGTTATTGTTAAAGATCGCACAAAATTCAAATTTACCACTGACCCAAATTTCAAGTTATTTGAATTGTCCTTTGAATAAAACAAATATTCAATGCACGCAAATTTTTCCTTTTATGACCGATGAAAATTAAAATATCGTTTTATTCGAAATGAAAATTACATGCGCCCGTAAGATTTCCTCTTTTTATTATTTCTTACTCAGCGTGATTAAATTTAATTAAATCTTTACCTTATGCGTTTTTGTGGTACCACGTGTTAGCACGTGGTTCTCGAATGATGATATTTTTACCCTTCAAGAATTTCAATGGAAGTAAATTACTTGTCTGGATAATATCCCTTTTTTATTTGTCCAAAAATCCAAAAATCCGGCTCTGAAGGACCAAATTGGTCGCGTTAGTTGCTCCTGAAGGACCAGCTCCTATTCCTCACTGCGGCACGTGCAGTGTAGCTCGGCTTGTAATCGGCTCGTGGTTACGATTCCTTCACCTTGAGAAATCCCTTCGCTCGCAAGGTAATTTAACAAAGGAAAAGGCGCGATTAATAATGAACGAAATTGACTTTATTAAATTCTCTTTCATTTTACAGCACGTTACTTGCACTCCGATGTTTATTGCTCGAGCTCTGGAAACAGAAGAGAAGCGAAAGTTTTTACAAGCTATAAGCTCGGTAGGGTTCACGAAGCTACTAATGAAACTTGCTAAGGTGTTTGTGGCTATACCTTTGTGTTCGGCAAGAAAGATCAAAGTGTACAATCGGTACTAGGTACTATTACAATATAAAATTCATTCTTACTACTACTACTATTTGCTAATATCAAGTTCATTTGACGTTACTTTACAGGGTGTACATGAACAATTTTACAAAGTTATGAATTAGAAAATTTTATGATAGATTCATTTTACAATGGTGCAAATGGTAATGATGAAGAAAGCGCCTGACCACACTTACTTATCTAAAAAATTAGTAAATTACCTAATTCAATAAATTGAAATTTATAAACTATTAAACGTTAAGTTAAAGAAATTTTTTTTTTTTAATTTCAAAACGTTATGTTAAGAAGTAAAGACATATTTTACCGCATTTTACCATGTTTTTCCACAAAAAAAAAATTTACGTAATTTACTCATGAGTAAGTTTTCTCTTCTTAGTATTCCTGTATTGGTGATAGGTTAGTAACATAGTTAAGATCAAGCTGAACCGTCGTGTTTCACTGAACGAACCTGAACCTCACATAATAAAAATACAATAAAAGCGAGTGACACTTCGAAAAGAATAGTGATTTTCTTTTACATTTCGGTTATCTGGTAAAAACAATTTTTTAAGATTTGCTCATCACGCGCTTCATCAGTGAAATCCATAAAACACGAGTTAAGTAGAATACCTCTTCGTCTGATCCAAAGGTTATCGCTAACCTCTTTGCATACTTCTTCACTAAATCTTTCAGCGACAATTCTCTACAACCCGACCTTAACTATTTTGCATTCATGGACAAATGCACTCAAACGTCCTTTACATCTTTTGACCCTGATCCTGAACTAATCGCAGCCAGTATTAATGGGCTTGAGGACGTCTTTCACCCAGGTCCAGATGGCATTCCGGCCATCGTTCTGAAAAAGTGTGCCATGCACTTAGTTCAACCCCTTACTTTGCTTTTTCGTCTCTTGGTCACTCAAGGGGTTTTCCCTCAATAATGGAAAAATTCGTATATTATTCCCATCTTCAAAAAAGGCTGCACGAACGATGTGTCCAACTACAGACCTGCAAAAAGACCTCGATTCATTCACCACATGGTGCATGAAAAACTTTCTAGAGCTCAATGTATCCAAATGCCAGTCCATCTCTTATTCCCGCAAGCATCTTACCCCCACCCCGAGAGTCTACATGCTAACCGAAGTACCAGTCCCTATCGTTACCTCTTTGTGTGACCTAGGAATAATCTGTGATAGTGAACTCAATTTCCGTTCCCACATTGACAGCATAATTAACAGAGCTAACTCCGCGCTAGGGTTTGTGAAGAGCTGGTCTAGAGAGTTCCTTATGATTCCAAATCTCTCTACGTCTCCTTCCTTAGACCTCTCCTTGAATATGCCAGCCAGGTATGGTCACCTATACAAACAACTCACATTAATAGGATTGAATCTGTCCACCGTAGGTTTATTCGCTTCGCTCTACGTGATCTTCCGTGGGTTGACAGATTTAACCTTCCACCCTATGAAAACCGTCTGAAACTGATCGACTTACAACCTTTTTGTATTTTTATGTATTAGCTTGTATTAAGCTTAAATAAATAAATAAGCTATCGCTTTACGCGATCGATTTTACCACGGATACTTTTTATACAATTAATTTGTGCTATTTAATTCGGGAACTTAACTAATCAAGCAGACACAAGAGTAAGTAAATTAGGCGTGGACACTGCCAAAACACCATTGATACGGGTACTAATTTGTAGTACAAAACACAATAAACTACCGCTCGGCCAGACCACTATACACATAACAATATTTTAAAATGTCTACCATCACTTCGAATGCACAGAAGAGCTCTTTTACGCATTGCTCTTTTCAAGTCAATTGTTGCTAGACTTTCTTTAATTTTATTTCCCGATTCTAAAATTCTTGTTATACGTTCATCTCTTATTGCAACTTCTGACCCGTACACCATTTCTTTCATTAATAAAAATCAAGTGGAGTTAGGTCGGGAGAACGAGCTGGCAAAAAAAAGTACTACGCCGCCCACCCTACCCTGCTGTAATTCCCATTTAACCACTAGAGTACGTTTCTTCCGCAATGGGCTGGTGCCCCGTCATGTTGATATAACAGCATAAACCTAACTTGGGCCAATTTCTTACAAAAAGAAGCCGTGCCTACCTCCTACAAGGTTCAAGTGTACAAGGCGGTATCTGTAGCGATTATGTGCTATGGCTCGCAGGTGTGGGGCTACCAGCAATATGAGGATGTTGAAAAACTGCAGAGATATTTCATTAAGAAATTATTGGGTCTACCCTCCTCTACTCCAAATTACATGATTAGGCTAGAAACAGATCTCCCTGATTTATATATTCACACCCTCAGTTGTCACTTTCAATATATTAGAAAAATACTACTAAACATGTCTGAAGAAAGACTCCCAAAGCGCTTAGCAAGGAAAATAATGGAGAAGGATGTATGGTGGCGTGAAGAGTGGTCAGAATTGGAACAAAAACACGATGTCACTATAGACAATAACGATCCGTCTCAATCACTAGTTACTATCCTGGAAAGAGAAATTACCTTTATGCAAAATTACAGCACAGAACGAGCACGACAAAGCATTCGGCATGGGCTTTATAATTAACTAAATTATCAAGTGGAAAACACATATCTACTCGATGCATATTCTCTGCGGAAGGTGAGATGCATTCTTAAGTGCAGAGGTGGTCTCCTGTGGCTTAATGCAAGTCCTTGGAATACTAGCGGAAGCCCAAAATGCTCAATGTGTAACACAGATGAGGATGAAGATGTCTTACACTTTATGGCTGTCTGCCCTATCTTAGCTGAGTTTCGTCTCCAGGCGTTTGATAAGAGGACATTAACTAAAGAAGAAGTTATCAGGTATCTAAATGGTGAAAACTGGGATGCGCTATTTCTCTACGTGCATCAAGCAATGCAGTACCGGAATTTACTTATCTCTGAGTACAACTTGTAAGCCAAGATTAATGACAAGCCTAATATTAAGGCCCTAAAGATGTCCTGTTTTCGTATTCTTTTGTTTCGATAAGTTATTTACCTTCACGAATTTTAATTTCTAATTTTACTTTTCCCATTATTAATAGTGTAATATAATCACCATCTATTCATATTATATAAGCATACTCTTAGTTTACCATATCGTTTACTATCCGAAAAGTCATGCCAACCTAGACAGACGACTGTTGTCAATGTGAAAAGTTTTATAGTCTTAATTAATTATAATTAATTTTTCTTTTCTTATTTTTTCTCTCTCAATTTTGATGAATTCAAGGAAGGATTTGTACAGATCTCTTTTGCAACTAGTCTAATCTCAAAGAATCCATGTTCAAGTATTTAATAAGCTTAATGTTAGATGTATGAATTAAATAAAACATTATTATTTTCGGTTTTGACGCGTGTCATCTCGGCTTTTAGCCGGCGCGACGGTAGCTTTCCCCTACGTCGGGCGTAATGCCAAGACTTCGGGGATTTGTCATTCGTTCGTTATGTCCTTATGTATTGTCTGTAGCGTCCTGTCCGTAGTTCAGGAATTTGCGAACCGTTCGGCAAGTGTTAGGAACAACCGCTTTCTGTAGTGTGTGTGTAGTGTTCCTATGTAACCCCAGTGATTGTATATTGTTGATCAGTGTTTTCGGTACAACGGCTGTGGAAGACAAGATGATTGGCACGATAGTAATATATCTACACAACGAGAATTACCGGGTAAATTTTAATTTACTGAATAGTATGTTCATACACAATACAATACATGTAGACATGTATGTTTTAAAAAACAAGTATGCCACTTTGAAAGTATAATTATAGATTCTCACAAAAAAGAATTTGTTATAACTTATAATGTGAATCTTTTTTTCTAATTTCCTCTTATACACGAATTAGTAAGTATATAACGATGATTTATGCATTCTTAATACTCAAAATATATTATTTATACATCTGTTTCATTGATGGTATTACATTTTCAAACGTATCCGAGTATAGCACTCAGTAGGGTTTCAAAGACCCATACATCGGTTTATGCACCTGTGAACCAGTCCCTATTTATGAAACATGTACAAAAATCAATAAAATATATATTAAATATGATTTTAATACTTATTTTCAACGCACTAATCTAGCGATAGAATCTTCATATAGAAGAACTTGTAATTTTCTATATTATTTGTATTTTATTAATATTACTTAAGTATATAATAAGAAAGCATTTTACCTGTATGTAATTAGAAAATATTTAAGGAGACACTGTACTTTTATAAAATCATTTCCAAACCAAACAATTTGAGGAGCACCCTAAGTATACTTACCTAGCTTTAGTGATATCGACTAGTTTTAACTCTGCTGCGCGGCTTTATCACCGGGAGATACAAAAAGATAAATTAGGTACTCGTAAAGGTGACGCGATATCTAATATCGCTTAAAGGTGAGTATACGTGACATTGATTTCGTAAATTTTATAATGTTTTTATGGTCATATACTCTAAATTATAAGCTATAATTTATTGTATGTACATTTACTACCATATTATTCATTATTTTATTGTAAATAAACACGTCGGTGGGTCAATCTTCCCACTATTTGACTATAGTGCCTAAACAAAAAGAAAAAAATGCCTGATATTGCTTGCATCCACGTTGAAGGTGTTTCTACCACTCATTACGATTACTTAAATATTGAACAATTTTTTATTTCATGTTAAAGTAAGTTTGTATTTTAAACCGAACACTCTCTAGTAATTTCCGTGCATATTATCCAAAATATATTTCATTCATTTTTTGTGTGCAAAGTAGTCGCACGAATCATTTTTTGTATAATCGGGCGCGTATTAAATAAATAAATCACTTTGCAAAATAGAGGTGTGAAAGAAATAAATATAATATAAATATACTATATATAAATATAGACTGTTAAGTATAACTTTGTGTCTATGGACTGTGTAACATTTACATGGTGTTATAATTACATGGATGTTGAAGACTGAAGAGATATATGTATGTAGCAGATAAGAATAGAGAATGTAAGTTTTTATAAAGTAATATCATAAATATTATAAAATTAAATTAAATAGACAAATCAAAAAAGCATTAAGCATAATATGCTTAAGGAGGGTCGCGCGTCAATACATTAAAATAAGCCCGATAAGCTTTAAATTTCTACAATTGATAGTTCATAATATAATATATGAAAGAAAAAAAATTGACAGTTGAAGACCAATTAAAATTAAATTAATTAAATTAATCTTAAAAATATATAATTTTACGTATTGCCGTTTCTATTAAAAGAGAAATTTTATACATCAATAAATATAACAGCTGTTTTATAAAAAAAATTCACAAGGGTTATTTTGATTCATGACAATATATAATATTGACATTTTATTTATTTTTAAATTTTAATAAAATATTCACGCTCCCTGTTGTGAGCCGGGTGTCACACCTTGAATTTGTATAACGATCAATACTCGTCAGGTAGGATTAGGCATTTAGCCTAATCAGTAATTAAACTCCCTGTGAAAATAACAAAAAAGGAAACAATATAATACCTACCATCTACATTATTTTTCCATAAAATCGTTGATGATCATATATCGCTAACTTCTAACCTAATCCTCATTTTCCCGTACGTAAATTTTCCCACGTACAAAAATTCTCTAATTTGCAAAAGCTTTTCCCCACGGCACTTGCTAGCGCTACAGCAGTAGCTTCAAGCTAACATTGCTGACGCTGCAAGTTGCACTTTCCCACACCTGGCAGCGAGTTGTTTGCTGCACATCCATGAACCAAGGGCAGTAAAAGAAAACCAAAAAAACTTGTTTTGGCTAGCTTAAGGTGATTAGGAAAAACAGTGGACAGTCTTTTTATCGAGTGTGACAATCGCGGACTAAAAAATTACCGAGCAAGTCATTTTTGAAAAAAATATAAAAGAGCTACCGTTGGAGTGAAGATTGATCTAGCGTTTATTGACTTTTATAATCAGTGTGTATAATTAATAGAAATTTCTAAATTAAGTGCAAAATTTTTTTTGTAAAAGTGTTTTACTCGAATTATGTGAACTGTTCGACAACAAGTTGGCTAAGAGGCTACATTTGGTATGTTTGAGTTAACCGAACCTGTAATCAGGGATTCGCTCTCACTACGAGCACGGCGATCCTTTCAAATCCAATACAACATCCCGCAGAAAAACCAAACGGAAGAAGACGGATCGCGTAATGTCACAGCTTAGAACAAAAAGTGTCAAAGGAAGCGGGCATTTGGTCACGTAAACACCTGAAGCATCCAAAGCACATAAAGTTTTAAGTAAGCAGAGCAAGCGAAGCAACCATTGTACTTCCCGCTTTAAGCCAGAAACAGGAGAGACGGTAGCGACAGCGCAGCGGCAGCGCAGCGGCAGCTCAAAAATTAGGGCACACGAATTTTATATGCGCGAACCTACGAATAAAGAACAAAAGGAAAGGCCGATACGTATATATACGAGAACAAAAAGTGAAGCAAAATTTTCTGCAGACTACCTGTCAAATTGCAGACTCATTGTCAAAATTTGACATTACATTTGTGAAAGTTTTTGACATTCCGGACTGTACCTGGGACAGGAAGGAAAACGTGTGTAGACAAGGGCGAGAAAATCGTGTTTTTTCCGAGGTATTAGGCGAAATACAAAGTAGAGAAGTGAAGAAATAGTGAAATAGACACTACAGAAAACGGAGACATAGAAGACGGAAGTGGAAATTACGGAAAAACTTACATTGATTAGCAAAAATAGAAAGCGCAACATAACCACAAAAGCAAAGTGCAAGTTCATAAAATTCGGAGACTTCGGATCTCCGAAATACCGAGAAGGACAGGTCAGACAAAAAATTTTGGAAGAAAACAAGATTCCGAAAACAAACATTCACTAACCTCAAAATTGACTAATGACATTTCAAAAGATCAAAACAAAGACAGAAGACATAAACTAAAACTCACAAACAAACAAGAAAATTAGCTAAATATTTAAGGATAGGTTATTATAAATTAACACACTAATAGGTAGAGGGTAGAATAAGAATAGGAATTAGCTTAGGATAGGTTACGAGATACTAAACTTACAGAAAACTTCTCTACAAAGAAGGGCTAATTAAAACATAAAAAAGAAGGTACTCCTAGAGAAGGGGGCCGGAAGGCCGAAATAACTTCTTTGCAATCCTGGGGGACAACCCAGGGGTACAAAGACCAACCAAAAAAAAAAAAGTGAATATGCCAGCCTAGAAGGCGATTTTCCTATTTTAAAGGTAGCTGAAAGGTTGGAAGTGGACCAACCAAGGTATGTCTCAATTCAAAGTGCGGAAGAAGGCAAGACAATGGATTCCTACAACTTGTTCTTGGTAGCCAAGTGTGTAGACTCCATCTCCACGCTCTATAAGAAATGCACCCACTTGAAAGATGGAAGCCTTCTGTTGATATGCAACAATTCCAAAATCGCAGAAAAATTTGTAAATACGAAAAATATGGGCCCCATTCCTGTGAAGATTGAGCTCAACACTAAGCTCAACTCCACAAAGGGGACAATCTATAATAGGAGACTGAACTCAATGCCAGCTGAAGACATTGTGTCAGGCCTAGCCAACCAAGGGGTGGTTGAAGCCTATAAGGCAAATAAAACGATCGATGGCAAGCAGACACCGTCAGGCCTAATAATCTTAACTTTCGATAAGTATACTCCCCCAAAATTTATCAAGATAGGCTTTGAACGCATCGAGGTTAAGGAGTATATACCTAACCCGATGAAGTGTAAGAAGTGCCAGGCAATAAGTCACACAATAAAATATTGTACATCTGGAGAAGAAATTTGCGAGACTTGTGCACTAGCAAAGCCGCACGAGGGTCCCTCTACAAGGAAGGCCTGCGTGAACTGCAAGGTCGAAGGACACGCATCAAGTGACAGGAACTGCCCTAAATATCTATTGCAAAAATAATTCTTGAGGTTAAAGCAGCAACACCACTGCACCCTCTATGAGGCCAAAAGAATGTTCTATGCCTTAAACCCAACTTCAACCAAGCCTTCATTTGCACAAGTCACTAACGCCGTCCAGCAGCCTTCTAATACAGGGCCACGGGCGGTTTTGATTTTTCACAGATCAAGAATAACTTACCAACAAAGGAACAATTTGCGCAAATCTTCGTAATGGCACAAAAAGCCCTTAACGTTAATACCCAAACCCAAACGACACAAAATCCGCCCACACAGGCAACAACAGAAAACAACACTCAATGGCCCACGTTCCAAATGGACAAACAAAACAAACTAAAAACGTTAACATTCCAAACAGACAAACCAAACGAACAGAAAACACAAACACAACAACAAAACGAACAAACCCCAGAAACGACAAAACCAAATCAAAAGGAACAACAAATACAGCAAAACGACAAACTAAAAACAAAAGTATTATCATTCCCACACAAAAACTCAAAAAAATAAAAGTTAAAAAAGACATTGCCAAAAAGCAAACATATACTGAAATAAGACCAACTGAAACACTTACAGTAACGTGCGAAGAAACGCAGGTTACACCGAAATCCTACAATACACAAGCAACAAGCAACTACGAACTGCTAACATTAACACAAACACAACATACGGAACCAATACATCAAACAGAAACAAACAAACAAACAAAACACTCAAATCAACGAACAAACCCAAATTAATACAGAAATAACACCAAACACGATGACCAGAGTCATCCTAGAGGCTCTAACTGGCCGGCCCAGCTCAGTTCAAGGCATAGAAGCCATGAGCTGTGCAGGACCTAGCGTAAAGCTGGGAACAGGGACCGACAGGTTAGGAATTGAGGAAGACGAATCAATGTCCGATTAAAAGATCACAACCCATAAACCCTAACCCAAATTCCATCGAAGATATAAACATACTTCAATGGAATATCAGAGGGATATATAATCGTCTTCCCCAACTACAGTTGCTAGTTGAACGTTATAATCCCCAAATTATTATCCTACAGGAAACAAACATCCTGGTAGGGGAAGAACCTGAACGGCTAATAGGATACGAATACGTTGGTACAAATAATGAGAGGCAAACCAGGCACGGCGGTACTGCCATACTGGTGCGCACAGGTCTCTCCTTCGCAGAAGTCCAGTTGACATCTACACTGGCATGTTGTGCAGTAAGAGTCCAAACTAAACCACAATTAACAATAGCATCCCTGTACATTGAGTGTGACCGAGAGCTAAGCCAGGCAGACCTCGAGCGACTATCAGACCAATTACCGGGACCGGCAATCCTTGGTGGCGATTTCAATGCACACAGTTCCATATGGGGAAGCGCAATAACAGCGCAGAAAGCACCGGAAATAGCCACTGCAGAAAATGTCAATCAAGAAGCGGCAATAATCGGGAAGGCCATCAGGATGGCAGCATCTCAGTGCATACCATCTGGTCACCCAGCCCCTCACAAACAACCACACTGGATGAGCTGAGATATAAAAAAACAAATCAGGGTCAAAAACAAAGCCTGGAGAACGTTTCAGAGGCACCCTACTACAGAGAATGCTATCTCGTACCGTAGGGAATCGGCAAAATTCAAGAGGATGATAAAGATCGCCAAAAAAGAATCTTGGGAGAGATTCGAAAACTCCATAGATCCGTCTATCAACCTCGCCGATGCATGGAAAAAGGTCAAATCCTTCTATGCTAATAAGACACCATACTTAATTTCGAACATTGAGTTCAACGGCCGAATAATTCACGACTCTATGCAAATTTCCACTGAGCTAGCAAACTCATGGTCACAATACGCAGCAGACAGCAACTTCCCTTCAACTGTCATCTCCCAAAAACAATCATTCAAAATAAGTGACCTACCATAGGCTCCGGACCCGAATAAAGTACTTACAGACCAGATCACCTTCCATGAACTAAGTAAGACAGTTAGTACATGCAAAGGTAGCGCACCTGGTCACGACAGAATTTCCTACGGCATGATAAAAACCGCCGATTTGTTACTCCAGCACAGAATTCTGAATCTGTATAACAAAATCCTAGCCAAAGGATATTATCCTAGTGCGTGGAAAATTGCGATACAGATTCCACTAAGGAAAAGTCGATCACCTCTTCAAGTATAATAACGTCAAAGGGTCTTAGAAATATTTCGCTATTACCCTGCATATCGAGGCTTCTCGAAAAGGTCCTGGGGGGAAAGACTGGGACAACTGTTGGAAGGGCATCTGTCGACACATCAGCATGGTTTCAGGAGGAAACGAGGGACAACCTCTCTCCTCCTGGAATTAGAGGCGTGTGCTGGGCGGGCCCTATCAAACAAAAAGGAATACCACGTACTATCCTTGGACTTGGAGAAAGCTTACGACAGAGTATGTAGTCATATCATAATTAAACAACAGCAGCAAGGAGAATCATTATGCATCCTGAAAGCTCGGTTTTCGAGGCTGAACTCAAAGCTATAGCGATGGTGGTAGAAAGAGCTCAAGAAGAAAATGAAGCAGTAGTGATTTTCTCGGACTCTAAGAGCTGCATAGAAGCGATAAGGAACCCTGATAACCCAGAACCATTGGTGATATGGACCAGAAAAACGATAATGGCAGAGAATGGGCGAATAGAACTGAAATGGATTCCCGGACACCAGGGAATACCTTGTAACGAAGCGGCAGATCAGGCGGCAAAAAGGCCAGCCAGCGGCATGGAAGAGCTTTACACTCCACAGTCGCAGACGTTTATCAGGAGGCTTGGCGCTAAAATGTTGCAAGTAAGAAAGGAAACAGCGTGGAACAACAATGGCACCTTTCTAGCCACACACTGGAGAGAAACAACAGCTCCAGAATATCCGGCGGGAATGACGAGAGCCGAAACGCTCAAACTGATGAGACTAAGAACAGGGCACACCAGATTGACCCACCAGCACTTATATAGCAGGTCTCCAGCTCCAGGGTACATTAGGTGCCAAAGCCGACAGACTATTAAACATATACTGAACGCTTGTGCGACCACGAGGGACATTCTGCGAGGATAAATTCCCCCACTTTCCCAACTCCTAGACCCCAATAATTTTAATAGGCTTAAGAACATTTTAATAGATCCTGAATTATACCACCTTTTCTAAGCATAGAAGTAAGTATTTTACATGCAGGAAGCAATTGTAAATGAACTATAAACTAAACTAAAAATGAACTAAATATGTAGTAATATTTAAAAAACTAAATAAGCTAGGCTAAAGGCAATACCACATTAGAAATAAACAACTTGCCAAAAAAAATGTAAAGGAACTAAGGAAATAGTAATAAAAATCTTAGTTGTGGAAAAAATGAAATAGAATTTTAAAAAAATATGTAAAAAGTAAAGCAATATAAATCGAAGTAAATTGAGTTGAAAAAGAAAATGAAGAAATAAATAAATTGAAATAGAAAGCAAGATGTGAATAATAAATGATATAGGAAAAATATGTAAAAAGAAAAGTATAAAAGAACACAACTAAAAACAAAGAAAAGATAGTAAAATAGAATAACATTATATCAAAACAGTAAAATCAAATAAATGAATGATGTAAACGATTTGAATTGGATTAGAATTATAATGTACATGTTCAATCAAATAATGATAATTAATCTAAATCTTACAATAAAAAATAGAAGAACAAACAAAGTAAACATAAAGTGTAAATAAAAATAGTACGATACCAAATAAGGAACTTGTAAACTATCCATGAACAAGGAAAATGAAAACAATGAAAACAGTAAACAAGAATAAATAAGAATAAAATGTAAATATAAAATTAAGAAATTGGAAAAATTTTTAAAAACAAAAAAAACGGAAAAATTATATACATAAGATGTTATACTTCTTTAAATGTTACAAATATCACACCAGACCTGTTGTTCTTCCTTCAAGCTCGGTTTTATCGTTTTTTTTTCTTTTTGTGGCAGACCTGGAGAAAGGATACCACAACCTTTCTTCGCCATAGGCACGCGGAATTCTGTTTGCGATGTGTGATAGGATGTCCAAGGACCCTGACCCCATACCGACGAGCTAGGACGTGCTGCCAGCTAGCGCGTGCCACTTGGACATCTCGCAGCAACTTCACGGTGCTAATCATGCACACACATAACATAACCGAGTGTTGTAGGTGAAGAATAGTTTTTAAAAAAAAGTTGAACCGACTTCACAAAAGGCGCTAAAAAGCATAATAGTTTTTAATTTTATATCTATTACGACATTTTGAAGTCGGTGCAAATCAAACAAACCAAACAACTACAACAAAAATATTTAATCGCCATTTCTTATGATCCCATACGCTGAAACGTTCAGGTAGTATTATGTATTATTTTCAATTGTGGTTCTGTAGTTGTTTTATTTGTTTAATTTGCACCGACTTCAAAATGTAATAGATATAAAATTAAAAATTATTTTATGCTTTTTAGCGCCTTTTGGAAGTCGGTTCAACTTTTTTTTAAAAACTATTTTATTTTTCACTTTTTAGTCTGTCTCCGACTCTATACAACGAAGAAAGAACCATTCGAATCGGTCCACGTGTTAAAAGTTAGTTTTAACCCCCTACCCCACCCCAATTCCACTAAATTTTTTTCTCATGGTATCAATCAAGGAACATACTCTACAAAAGAAAAGGAATCATCGAAACGGGCCCACCCGTTACGGAATTACTATCCCTCCCCCACCACCACCGTAGAACCAAATTATTCTCCTATTAGGGGATCACACTCTATACAACAGCAAAAGAACCATTCAAATCTTTCCACGCGTTACAAAGTTAGGTTCCACCCCCCTTCTCCCACCCCAACCCCACCAAAAATTTTTGTTCTCGTGGTATCAACTAGGGAGCATACTCTACCCAAAAGAAAAAGAAATATCCAAATCGGTCCACCCGTTACGAAGTTAGACTACTCCTCCCCTCGCCCAACCCACTACCATGGGGCAAATTATTCTTCTAATAGCAATGGGTGATCACACTCTATACAACAGCAAAAGAACCATCCAAATCGGTTTACGTGTTAGGTTCCACCCTCCGCCCCCCTCACCTCAGCAACATTTGTTTTCTCGTAGTATCAACCAAGGATCATATTCTACCCAATACAAAAAGAATTATCCAAATCGGTCCACGCGTTAAGAAGTTAGACTACCCCTCTCCACCACCCACACCTTTCACCAAAGGACCGAATTATACTCCTATTAGCAATGGGGGATCATACTCTATACAACAGAAAAAGAACCATAGAAATAGGACCACGCGTAACAAAGTTAGGTTCCACCCCCACCCCCCCAAATTTTTTTCTTCTGGCATCAACCACGGAACATACTCTAGCCAACAGAATTATCCAAATCGGTCTACACGTTACAAAGTTAGACCCCCCCCCCCTCCCCCTCCTAAGCCAAATTTTTTTCTCCTATTATCAATGGGGGATCATACTCTGTACAACAAAAAAGAACCATCCAAATCGAACCACCACAAAGTGTTGCGCGCTGGGACCGACACTGCTGCTGGATGATTGCCCAAGGCAGGCTATGACTCTGGATGACATCAACTGAAAGTCAGCTGATGTCAGCCAGGATCACGGCCTCCGCTGGACATTCATCTGTCAGCAGATACTTGGGCAGAGATGGAGGATGGCATGCTGGTATCGCTAGCATTGCGATAGAGAGGGGGGGGGGTTCAAAAGGGGATGCCATCTCACAAAAAAAACCAAGGAGAATTTTAAATAAAAAAAGCCAAAAAAAAGGAACAATACAGGAGGAAGAGGATACGAGCAGGCGTTGCTCGACTTACCGGATCTCGTTGGGGGAGTCTGGTGTCAGGACTCCCCTTGCATGGCCCAGGCCCCAACCGCCCTATGCACCTAGGGGGCCTATGTCTTCTAGATGCCCAAAAACGACCTGAAATGAGAGAGAGGGCCACTCACCTCATCGTGTGGACCCCGCCCACCGACGTAGCGATGTTCATGGCCGCCCTAAGGAAAGACGACGAGGAGAGAGAGAGAGATAATAATTCGTTTAGTTAGAGTGCATAAAAAAAAATTTTATTTTGAAAAAAATATAGAGATACCGTAGGAGGGCCCACGACCGTCTAGCCTAAGGCTAGGGCCTATTTACCCCGTTGCAATGGGGCTCTGAGGAGACATACATAGAAGAGAAAAAAAAGAAAAACTTATCCCTGCACAATAACCTATTTATAAATATTTAAATGTAACGAAAGAGAACTACAACTTGAATGACTTCAACTGACTATTTCAATTTATTTTCACAGAGTTCAGAAAATGCGCATTTTCCTTTCTATTTTGTTTTGTTTCCTTTTTAAACTAATTCTGAATTGTTGAGTTAAAATTATCTAGATTCTACGTTAATCTCTTCGGGAATGTTGCTGTTTCCGAAAGAAAACTAGAAATATTACTTTCCTAATTTATCATCGTAATCAATATATGTATATTTTAAGTGATCTATCATTTTGATTAACGTCTACATATAAACAAGTAATGAAATTCAATTGCTTAAATATTATTAATAAATTTTTCCTTAACTATTGCATTCATTAGTTTTAACCAGCTATCAGTAAAGAAATTTGAAATCTCAAAAACATTATTTCTTATCTTACAAACCTTCAAGGAAAGACCAAGAAATTGTGACGTATTTTCCGGTAGTGGGGAGGGTCGCTGGCTCTTTCCAAGGGATAAGCTCGCCGGATCCAGGGTCAAGGGCTTCTGGAAAGAAACTCACCACTTCCTCACTAATAATAATATAATAATAATAATGCTTGATTCATTTTCTATTACTACAGTTCTTTTGAACAACCATACATTCTTTCTTTCCTAAAAAACATTTAGACAATGGCTTAACAGCCGTCTGTCAGTTGGCGTACCTGATGTTATTACTATAGTAATATTCATATGGATGTATATTCATAATTCAAATTTAAATATGTATAAAGATTGTTGTAACTCTTGTACAAGGATATGATATTCAACCCTAGCAGTTGTATTCATTTACTAAAAATTGTCTATAATTATAGGCTGATTTAATGTATTTGTACAAACTTAACCAATTTTTGCCGTTCATAAGTGCAATGAATTCATTTGCCTCCAACATACTTGAACCAAGATAACACATTCTAAATTCCCTAAAGAAGTTCTAAAGAACTGGACACACTGACACGAAGTGAAACGTATTTTCTACCTCATCCATATTACACAATGAGCACAAACCACAAGTATTCTTTTTCCACGCCCTAGCATTCAGGTCAAGCAAACCACCACGCGTTTCAAATAACGTTTTTATAATATGCACTGAAAATTCGTCCCTGAAGTAGTTGTCTATATTTTCGAAAGACAGGGTACCATAAACGTCATGATATTGCGAAGCCCTAGCGCTCGCTATTGCCTGCTCTTCAAAAGTAGTCTTCACAAGTTCCAACATTTTTGTTTTTAGATGTACCCAGTCTGTTGCATTACAACTATCGAAATTCACCGTACACCCTACTCGCTGGCTAAGCGCAATAAGCTCATGCATCCAAGACATTTTGCGCTGAATACCCATAATAGCTAATTTCTTCGGTAACCGTCTATCGTCTAACTCTAAAACTTTAATTATGTAATTGAGATGTAGTTTTAAGGTATACAAGAATATTTTCTTAAGTCCGGTTTCCAGATATATCATATAATTTGGGGTATTGTCAGGTAAACGTAACGACTTTTTGACAAAGTATCTCAATAACTTTTCAACTACCTCGTACTCCTTGTAGCCCCACACTTGAGCACCATAGCACATAACAGATCGCATTACAGCTTCAAAAACCTTGAGCTTATCAGATAATGGAACGTCTGCCCTTGCCACGAGTTTATTCCATGTAACGTTGATACTTCTTTTCGCTAAACTAAGTCTTTCAGTGAGGTGTTTCTGAAATGAAAGGCTAGGTACTAGAATAATCCCTAAATATTTGTAGCTGTTTACCACTTCAATTACTTCCCCTTTGTAGTACCACTTTTCATAAGCTGCTAACCTTCCGCCTTTTCTAAAAACCATAATTTTCGATTTATGTAGATTTACAGTTAAATTCCACCTATCACAGTACTCTTCCAACCTGGAAATTTGTCTTTGCAATTTGGCAGAATCATCTGCCAAAATGACTATATCATCTGCGTACATCAATAGGCTTACAGTATCCACCCCCACCAAGACGCCCTCTTCTAATATGTCCTCTAGGTCGTTCAAATACAAAGAAAACAGAGTTGGACTAGGCAAATCGCCCTGTCTTACCCCCATTTCCGTTTTAAAACACTGTGACAGATGTTTCCCGTCCCATACAGTCGCTCTTGTGTCTTTGTATAATGCCCTTATAATATTCACGTATTTGCTTGAAACTCCAATATTTAAGAGTTTGTAGAATAACGCAGACCTATCGATTGAATCAAAAGCCGCCCTGAAATCCACAAAAAAACCATATATCTTTTTCTTTCCCAACTCAAATTGTAAATTTAAAATGTTACATAGGTTAAATATATTATCTACAGTTGAGTAATTTTTGCGAAATCCTGCTTGACATTCTTTGATTATGTACCTTTGCTCTGCCCACTTGCTAAGCCTATGTAAAAGTATTCCAGTAAAAAATTTACAGTCTGAATCTTCAAACGATAGACCCCTGTAGTTGGACGGATCATTAACATCACCTTTCTTATATAAAGGATATATTATGGCTTTTTTAAATGACTCCGGCACACAAGCATGTTGGAAAATAAAGTTAAATTTTTGCGCAAGCTTACATTTAAACTCCGGTGTAGAATTTTTATAAAACTCTACAGGAATTCGATCCACACCTGGGGCTTTCCCATCCTTTGCATTACCCAGTACTGAGTGCAGATCTTCTACCGTAATATCCCGGTCTAAGAGGTCATCCTGTATGAAAGGGTCTGCATAATGAGTCGGCCCTACTTTTAAATTTGGGTTGAGCAGTATTTCAAAATAACTCACAAACTCGTTCAGCGATATACCATTTCCACAAACAAATTTACAATTTTTTAATTCTCTAACAACTGCCCACCATTCCTTGATATCTCTAATTTGAGCAAGTCTTCCCCCAAGCGAGTTGTAGTAAACCTTACGTGCTCCACAGCACACTCTCTTATAGTGCTTATTGGCTTCCAAATAAAGACTCCGTGCTGTTTCCGTACTATTTTTTCGATATAATTTTAACAACTTGAAGGATATTTTCCTTGCTTTCATGCACTCCGAGTTGTACCATTTATCTTTATATATCCTTTTAGTATGCATATGCCTCGGGTTATAGTTCGCAGCACTATATATAACCTCTTTAAAATCTTGCAAATGTTGTCCCTCTATACTCAGATATTTTGGCTCATTCATTATTCCCTGCATTTTTATTTTATATCGCTCTGCTTTAGATCGATCCCAGAACAATTTTGGGAGTAGTTGCACTTCATGTATTCCTTCCTGATTTATTTGCAAATTCAGTGTTAAGACTATTGGTAGGTGATCAGAGTACACTTCCGATTTAACTTCAAATCTTTCTACATAGTTTAGAACATCAAAGTGTGCGACACACATATCGTTAACTGACGTGCCCATAGCTCCAATAAAAGTCTTTTCCCCATCAAAATCACCAATTGTTCTACCGTTGAGTACTACCCCTCCATTTTCATCTAAAAACTCTAACAACTTTGCACCGCGTACATCGACTTTTTCATCTTTAGATTTTCTATACTGTCTTACTTTTGTACTAAAAGGCATAAGGTTTTCATCTATCATCTGTTCATTCCCTATTCGTGCATTCATGTCTCCTATTATTAAAAACTTTTCCGGTTCTACCATCATTAACATTTCTTTTAATTCTTTGAAATCTTGGTCCCATTTATTGCAGTTAAGATACACCGGCACAATGTACATTATATCTCGATTCATTGCAACTTTTATGATCGGCATATCCCTAATATTCATAAATTCACAATAATTAAAATATTTTTTATAAGCTATCAAAAATCCACCACTTGCTCTACCATAGTTCTTATGTTTTACAGCGGGAATCCACTTAACTCTAAATTCGCCAAAAAATTTACTAAACCTATTAAATTGTTCCTCAGCAATGAATGTCTCTATTAGTATCACTATATCAAATTCATTTATAAAAGTAAACAAACTTGGGTACATTACTTTGTTGCCTAATCCATTAACGTTATATGACAAAATTCGCAATTTTTTATTTACTTTTTGTTCCCTATTCGTAACTTTCGCAAACTGACAGACGACATTTCCCTAGCTTCTCTGAGTACTAGTCCCTAATCCAATCTCATCTAGTACACTGCTGCAACCATCACCGTATATTTCTTTCATGACCTGTACTCCATCATTGCGACCTTGCAACAGTTTGTTTTCCTCTGTTATTTTGAAGTACTTGCCTTCCACACTTAATTGCTCCCCTTTTAAATATATTTTTTTCGTACTGTCAATATTAATGAGCTCTTTGCGCAGGCGTAGTAGTTTGCTTCTTTTTCGTCTTGCTTCTGGGTTTAGGTCTTTATTTATGCTTATCGATGTTCCCTTAAATTTTTTAGAATTTCTGAGCAGCTCGATTACAGTCTCGGTGTCTTTCATCTCTGCTATAACCAATTGACGTGACTCCACTACAAAATGTCTGTTTATTCACAATTTAATTCCCTATAAATGTATGTCGTTAAGTTATCTCTACAATTCACGGTATGTCCTACTCTCTAGAGTGTCTATATTTCACTACAATTCACGGTATGTTCTAAAAATGTCTATGCTTCACTATAATCCGCAATCTGTTCTATTTCCACTTATTCGTCCTCACGGGGTATACGGCGGTCGTGCTACTCCTTCTGTCTCCCTTGATATATCGGGTCTATTTCGGCTGGCTGACGGATGGATTGTCTTCCTCCTGCGAGCGTAGTATGACTGACGGACGGTTGTCTTGTTTCCGGGCGAAATCTTCTTACGGCGGTGACGGTTATTATATCTGTGTATATCTTACCACCTCGTAGGGAGCTCCGTGCTGGCCGTGGTGTCCGTCCGAACGCTGGTCTTCAACTGCCGGCGATCCGGTATGGGGCCCACCTATATAGCCGAAATGCTGGGATCTCTCTAAAAAGAAAACTATTACCTCGCTGCTCCTCGGTGATCTGCCTCGCTGCGTCGGTCGGTTGTGACTGACTGCTCCACTGTAGTCAGTCCTCCTTATATTCCGGTCGGTCTGTTTCTGGTCCTCCCACCCCACCTCGGCCGGTCCCAGTGGTTGCCGCCTCTAGAGCCGGTCGACGACGACCGACTGAGCTGCTGTGTGAGCCCTCCTTATATAGTGCCAGGGGGCTCTGGCGGTACTCGGTAGTCGGACTTTCCCACGGTGTTTGTGGGGAAATTGGGTATTTTACCACTGCGGGGAGTGGTAAATTCGGTGAATTTTTACAGCACTAGTATTCGGGGAGGTCTGGCGGGGCTTAAAAACCCTTATTTCCGGACTTGCTGTTGACAGGTTTTGCCACTTGCTGTTAACAGGTTTTGTGGCCTTTTTCGACTTTGTGGCGGCTGCGGGAAGCGGGAAATTGATCCAGGTTAACTTATTTTATTACCTGGGGGACCTGGCGGCGCTCGAAAACCTGTTTCTCCTCCGGTGCTGTTGACAGGTTTAGGTAACTTCGTTACATCCCCCTCTTTCTTTCGGAAAATGAAACGGTGGTACTGACTTTACCTAAATTCAAAAACGTGGGAGCTGGAAAGATAACTCGTAACTAATAAAGATTTATTCAGTCCATTATTAACATATTTATAACTAAAATTCATGAAAGTAAAAAAAGAATAAAAAATAAAAAATTCAATGTAAGAATCGGTCAGGTCTTTTTCCTCGTTTTATTTCCGTCGATGGTCGTCGTTCAGATGAACCCGCACTGATTCCCCTCGAAAACGGAGTTCCCAGGTCCCGTCCGTCATTCGTCTTCCTCGGACGAATCCTGAGCTGGTGGAGAGGCTGGCTTCGCGGGGGCGGTCGGTCCATTCAAGTAGCCGATTGGTGGCCTCTAGGAAGGGGTTCGGTACGGTGCGGGATGTCTCGGTTGTCTTCGGCGGTATCGGGGGCCGCGTTGGCTGATCGACGACCTCTGGACCACGGTTGGTGGAGTCTCGTTGCCTCGGTCCTGGAGAGCTGCGGGTTGAGGGCTCCGGGGCGGCGACAATGTTGTCGCGGCGGGGCTGGGTTGTTACGGTGGGGCTGGGTCGTCGGGTGGCGGTATTGGAGCGTCGGATGATGGCGGTGTTGGAGCGTCGGATGATGGCGGCCGGCGACTGTCGGGTGTTGGCTGGCGGTGGTCTCGCGTTTCCGTGTGTCCCAGCCGTGCTTCCTTCCACGGCTGTCTTTGGTCGCTTCACGATGGCTGGTTTGCTGACGTCTTCCCGGCTGTTGGAGTTCCCGTCCAGTTTGCGTTTATGGGTCAAGTCCTCTCTTGACGCGGTTGTCGGTGGTTTTCCGGTTGGCTCCATGCGGGTGCTTCTGGTCTTGGAGTCGGGCTGTTTGAGTGCGTCGGCCGCGACTGGTTGTACCGTCTTTACGCATCCCACTCTCCGACCAGTGGGTATTTTGCCCGGCATTACGCGCTTACGAACGGTCGGATCCATTGTTGGGTTGATTAGGATGGCTTTCCGTGCTGTGGTCTCTGCCATGGTTGCGCGTGAACTGATTTGTCTCGGTTCGAGGTCTGCTTGAGTTGGCTCCTGGGGAGTACTTGTGTACGGCTTCAGATCTTTTACGTGAGTGTTGCCTAGTGTTTTCCCCTGCTGGTCAGTGATTCTCACGATTACGGGTGAGATAATGTTGGTCACTCTGTACGGTCCTTCATATTTTTCGGTCGGTCTTTGTTGAAGGGGTTTGTGGCGGAGACACGAGTCGCAGCTTCTTACATACTGGGCTATGTCGCGAAACATCCCTGGCCAGTAGTAATTTTTGGCTATGCGGCTGATTGTCTTGTTTACCCCTCCATGTCCTGCGGTGGGGTCGTCGTGATTCTCTTTTAAGACTCTTGTTCGGTCTACTTTCGGCACGCACATTTTCCAGGGGTTACTAGTGTCGTCATCTTCGTACGAACCTATAGTGTGTATGCGTCGGTGAAGTTGATCGTTCCAAATTGCGTAGTCGGGATAGTCGGCGGGTTTATTTTGTATTTCCCGAAATTTTCTGCTGTACCAGCTGCAACCGTTTTGTGCAGCTCCTAGAGATGAGAGTTTTGCGGTATCGGGGAGTGGTTGTCTGGATAGAGCATCTGCTACTATGTTCCATTTCCCACGTCGGTATCGGATTTCGTAGTCGAACTGTTGGAGCTCTATGGCCCATCTCGCCAGTCGGCCTGAGGGGTTTTCGATCGAATTCAGCCACTTAAGGCCTTGGTGGTCGGTGATAATTATGAAACGGTACCCCTCCAAGTACGGGCGCATTTTTCGGATTCCCCAGACGATCGCTAGGCACTCTTTTTCGGTCACGGAGTATCTTTGTTCGACGTCGGACATCGTTCGGCTGGCGAACGCTATTACCCGTTCCTCTCCATCTTCTTCCTGTGATAGTACGGTCCCTAGGCCATCTTTACTGGCGTCAGTCTGTAAGATGAATGGCCTAGTAAAATCTGGACATGTCAGTACGGGGGCTTGGGTGAGACGTTGTTTGAGCTCTTGGAATGCTCTCTCCTGTTCTTTTCCCCAATGCCATTTCTGGTTTTTGCGGAGCAGTTTGGTGAGTGGGGTGCTGATGGTAGAGAAGTCTGGTACGAAACGCCTGTACCATGATGCAACGCCGATGAATTGTCGGATCCCTTTGACGTTGGTGGGAGCGGAGATCGCATGTATCGCACTGACTTTCTCTGGGTCTGTCTGGATACGATTACGTGAGATCACGTGGCCGAGATATGTCAAACTTTCCTTAAAAAATTCGCATTTTTCGGGGTTTATTTTGAGGTTTGCTTCGATGAGCCGGTCGAATACCATTTGTAGTTTTTCTATATGTTCCTCGAGAGATCGTCCCACTACGACTATGTCGTCGAGGGAGGCAAACGCAAATGGTTCCATTTCGGGTCCGATTACTTGGTCTAGAGTTCTTTGAAACGTAGCGGGGGCTGAATGTAATCCAAACGACATGACCTTCCACTGGAAGAGTCCTCGGCCTGGTACGGTGAACGCGGTATACGGTCGGCTGTCTTTAGCCATCGGAATTTGCCAATAACCCTGTTTCAGATCGATGGTTGAGATGTAGTGTGCTCCTCTCAACTTATCTAAAATGTGGTTGATTTGTGGCAACGGGTAAGCGTCCTTTACTGAGTGTTCATTCAGCTGTCGGTAATCTATGCAAAGCCGCCAGTTCCCTTGCTTTTTCTTCACTAAGACTATTGGGGAACTGTACGGACTACGGGACGGTTCGATTCGGTCTGCTTCCACGAGTTCATTAATCTCGGTATTGATGATTTCTTGCATGGCGGGGTTACGTGGATAGTACCTTTGTTTCACGGGTCGGTCATCCTTCATTACTATTCGGTGCTCGGTGAGTTTCGTCAGTCCGGTCAGGGATTCAAAGCGGGGTATTTGTCGGCTTAGGAAGTTCGTGATAACGTCCTCGTCTCTGGGGGCAAGGTTGGCGGGTATGTCGATGCGGTAACTATATGACTTCTCCTCCGTCGTCATGTCTGGTGTATCTGGGCCGGGATATATTTCCTCTCCCCATAAAGTCATGCTTAGCTGGCATTGGTTCAATAAGTCCATGCCGAGTATCATCGATTCATCGAGTCTCGGCATAAAGAAGAAGGTGTGGTGTACGGTCCGGTTTTGGATTTCGAGAGTAAGATCGTATTTGCGCTGTATGATGACCTCGCTTCCATCGGCTAGAGCGGTGACTAGTCGGCATGGCTGTGCTCTTATTCCGATGTCTTTGGCGAGTTTTTGAACTTCTTGTCCAACGAATGATCGGCCGGCGCCGGTGTCGATCAAAGCCTGGAATTCTCTGTCAGCGAGTCTTATCGGTAGAAAGTGTCGGTTCTCGGAGTCTGGTTCGGTGGTGGAGGCACGTTCTGGCGGTTGTTCCTCTATTTCGGGTGTTGGGGTGCAGGGAGACCTCCTCTGTCCTGCACCCTTCTCTCGTTTCCCGGACGGTAGTCGGTCTCGGTTTTCGGTGTATGGGCTACATCGGCCTGCCGCTCGGTGCATCGGCATTCGCGGGTGAAGATCCCTTGTTTTCCACATTGCGAGCAAAATAAGACTGATGGATTTCGGCAATGTTGTCTCTGATGGCCTCGTTGTCCGCACCTCCAACAGCAGTCTATTCGTGAGTAGCCCTCTCGTATTGGAAGTGCTCGGTTTCGTTCTGGAGCGTATTGTCGCGGTGATACGCTTCTCGGGGTCGGCGTTCTCTGTTCCTCTGCTCGAAGTGACTCGTACTCTTCAGCCATTCGTACGAGTCCGGCTAGTGTCTGGAAGTCGCTGCGGCGTATGTAGAAACGATATTCTGGACGTAGATTGTCGTATATCCGCTCTAGTTTCTCTTCCAAGCTCATACTGGGGTGCCATCGCATCAGCGATTGAAGAGCGGTCACAAAGTCTTTGGCTTTTTCTCCATTCCTTTGCACTCGGGTCCGGATTTGTTCTGCGAGCTTGACGTGATAGCGGGGTGGGAGGTAGAACTCCTTGAATGCGCTTACAAAATCGTTCCATCCAGTCCAATCGGTTCGGTTGTTGCGATACCAAGCTAACGCGTCTTTCGTAAGTAGTTCCGGAAGTGCTTTGTAGATCCTTGTCACTGGTATCTCGTAGCATTCGGCTAGCTCTTCAACTCTCTCCAAGAAGGCTAGGGGGTCTTGTCCCTTATCAAATCGCACGTTCCATTTTCGCACTTTATCCATGATTTCCCCGTCGCTTATTCGGGGGACGGTGGGCTCGGTTGTTGCCATTGTCGGTATTCCTTCGGATGTCTGCAGCTTTCTCGTATTCGGTGACGGGGTACTGATGCTTCTCTCCGGATATAAGGTCGGGGTTAGTAGTGCCGGTGCTCCTGCTAGGCCGGATGGTTCTCCAACTTCGATGAAGAGTTTTCCAGCTTTCTCTTCGCGGACGACGTGGCTTAGTCGTTTTCGGAGCTCTTCCACTGTTCCTTCAATGTCCAATTTTCGATTGGCTAGTTCCTTCTGTAGTTCCTCCTTTTTCAAATAGCTGATTGGCATGCGGGCCCTCTCGGTTTCGGTTCCTTCCTGTTTGCCTGGTTGCTGGTCCCACGCCTTCAGCTGTGTGTCCTCGATTCGGTCGGTTGACATTATTATGTCCCTGCTTGGGCGCCAATTTTGTGACGTATTTTCCGGTAGTGGGGAGGGTCGCTGGCTCTTTCCAAGGGATAAGCTCGCCGGATCCAGGGTCAAGGGCTTCTGGAAAGAAACTCACCAATTCCTCACTACAAAATGTCTGTTTATTCACAATTTAATTCCCTATACATGTATGTCGTTAAGTTGTCTCTACAATTCACGGTATGTCCTACTCTCTAGAGTGTCTATATTTCACTACAATTCACGGTATGTTCTAAAAATGTCTATGCTTCACTATAATCCGCAATCTGTTCTATTTCCACTTATTCGTCCTCACGGGGTATACGGCGGTCGTGCTACTCCTTCTGTCTCCCTTGATATATCGGATCTATTTCGGCTGGCTGACGGATGGATTGTCTTCCTCCTGCGAGCGTAGTATGACTGACGGACGGTTGTCTTGTTTCCGGGCGAAATCTTCTTACGGCGGTGACGGTTATTATATCTGTGTATATCTTACCACCTCGTAGGGAGCTCCGTGCTGGCCGTAGTGTCCGTCCGAACGCTGGTCTTCAACTGCCGGCGATCCGGTATGGGGCCCACCTATATAGCCGAAATGCTGGGATCTCTCTAAAAAGAAAACTATTACCTCGCTGCTCCTCGGTGATCTGCCTCGCTGCGTCGGTCGGTTGTGACTGACTGCTCCACTGTAGTCAGTCCTCCTTATATTCCGGTCGGTCTGTTTCTGGTCCTCCCACCCCACCTCGGCCGGTCCCAGTGGTTGCCGCCTCTAGAGCCGGTCGACGACGACCGACTGAGCTGCTGTGTGAGCCCTCCTTATATAGTGCCAGGGGGCTCTGGCGGTACTCGGTAGTCGGACTTTCCCACGGTGTTTGTGGGGAAATTGGGTATTTTACCACTGCGGGGAGTGGTAAATTCGGTGAATTTTTACAGCACTAGTATTCGGGGAGGTCTGGCGGGGCTTAAAAACCCTTATTTCCGGACTTGCTGTTGACAGGTTTTGCCACTTGCTGTTAACAGGTTTTGTGGCCTTTTTCGACTTTGTGGCGGCTGCGGGAAGCGGGAAATTGATCCAGGTTAACTTATTTTATCACCTGGGGGACCTAGCGGCGCTCGAAAACCTGTTTCTCCTCCGGTGCTGTTGACAGGTTTAGGTAACTTCGTTACAAAATGAATATATATAATATTTCTCCCTAATCCAAGGATTCGTACGGAGACATTTTACCGAAACAAAAAAAATTAATTGCAAATTATTAATAATAATGTTGAACAAGTTCTTTGTGGTCTTCGGCGCTAAATACTATAATTATTGTAACATTAGAGCAATAATTTAATTCACGCATATGATGCAAAACGAAAAAAAAACTTAAAAGCATCGAAATTCGATTGAACCCAACGATGTGTTATCATAATCAAATCTTAAGATGTTAGTTTCATTTTTCTTACTCCCTTTTTTTTCTTTTTTTTTTACACTTTAATTTAATCGACTACCCCAACATTTTCTTTATTACTAAATTGATCAAAATCCCAATTTGTACTTTCACTTAATTGTTTAAAGCGACATTTAGCCTCTTTGTTGAAATCCCAATTTTCATTCAAAAGAGGTTTTTTTTCCTGGCACCACATTTTGCACTGGTTGACCTGAATTGTTTCTCCTTGAAAAAGGTGAAAAGCCGAATCGCCGTTATCAGTTTTATGTCTGTGATATTCTTCCACATCCCAGATATCTTCGCTTACCACGTTATGACTATATTTTTCAAGAAATTTGTCTTCCAAATCATCACTAGCATTCTTATTATTTGTTATTTTACTCTTTTCACTTTTCAATAATTCAGAATTTTT
Organism: Leptarthrus brevirostris; assembly: GCA_964036015.1. Taxonomy (NCBI): domain Eukaryota; kingdom Metazoa; phylum Arthropoda; class Insecta; order Diptera; family Asilidae; genus Leptarthrus; species Leptarthrus brevirostris. Next base: position 98,658,840 of record OZ038371.1, on the reverse strand, counting down.
CTTCAAGCATTGGTGCAGCCGCAATAATATGTCTCATTTCATCATTTACAGCTTTACCATGAAGAAATTTACATGGCTTTTCATTTTCACATTCCAAGCCCAATTAATAAAATTTGCAAAGGAAATCAGAATGCATATAGTGGCAATTATGGCGTTTTTATACAGCAGTCCAATAGATAAAATTTGCAAATTTCTAATTTCCGGTTTTCATTTATTTCTTCTAGTGAATTGTTCTCTACATCAATTTTTCTATAACCTATTACAATGACGGTTTAATACACTTTAATGTCTATAATACATTTTAATCAAGGATTCTTATTCGGATTTCCTAAATCTTTCTTTAAAATTTTCATATAGTTTTTCCCAAAAAGTTTCAAATCGTTTTCACAAACCTTTCTATAAATTTTCACGTCGTTTTCACTAGAATTTTTATTCGGCTTTCCTAAATCTTTCTTTAAAATTTACATATAGTTTTCCCCAAAAAAGTTTCAAATCGTTTTCACAAACCTTTCTATAAATTTTCACGTCGTTTTCACTAGAATTTTTATTCGGCTTTCCTAAATCTTTCTTTAAAATTTACATATAGTTTTCCCCAAAAAAGTTTCAAATCGTTTTCACAAACCTTTCTATAAATTTTCACGTCGTTTTCACTAGAATTTTTATTCGGCTTTCCTAAATCTTTCTTTAAAATTTACATATAGTTTTCCCCAAAAAAGTTTCAAATCGTTTTCACAAACCTTTCTATAAATTTTCACGTCGTTTTCACTAGAATTTTTATTCGGCTTTCCTAAATCTTTCTTTAAAATTTTCATATAGTTTTTCCCAAAAAGTTTCAAATCGTTTTCACAAACCTTTCTATAAATTTTCACGTCGTTTTCACTAGAATTTTTATTCGGCTTTCCTAAATCTTTCTTTAAAATTTTCATATAGTTTTTCCCAAAAAGTTTCAAATCGTTTTCACAAACCTTTCTATAAATTTTCACGTCGTTTTCACTAGAATTTTTATTCGGCTTTCCTAAATCTTTCTTTAAAATTTACATATAGTTTTCCCCAAAAAAGTTTCAAATCGTTTTCACAAACCTTTCTATAAATTTTCACGTCGTTTTCACTAGAATTTTTATTCGGCTTTCCTAAATCTTTCTTTAAAATTTACATATAGTTTTCCCCAAAAAAGTTTCAAATCGTTTTCACAAACCTTTCTATAAATTTTCACGTCGTTTTCACTAGAATTTTTATTCGGCTTTCCTAAATCTTTCTTTAAAATTTTCATATAGTTTTTCCCAAAAAGTTTCAAATCGTTTTCACAAACCTTTGTATAAATTTTCACGTCGTTTTCACTAGAATTTTTATTCGGCTTTCCTAAATCTTTCTTTCTTTATACTTTCATGTCGTTTTTCACTAGTAATATTTTCTTTCTATAAATTTTCACGTCGTTTTCACTAAAAAAAAATTTCTTGTTTGTTCCTTTAATAACCAAAGGAAATTTAGAGCTATTTCCTTAGGATCAAACATAGACACTTCATCAAACTATTGCGACCCATTGTTTTTTTTCTTAATCAATTTCACGGCCAAATCAAAACTCTTCAAAATTTGCAAACCATTGCTGCTAGCGCTCTCTTATCCAGAACTGAACTAAAAACGTCGCGTCCAATCTCAAAACTGCCGCCGGCAGAAGACACGCACACTCTCCCAGCTTACCGCTGCCGGCATCCAACTTTTCATGCTCTTTTCGCTGTAAAACGGTGTCATGAGGCCATTTGATGCCAGATGTTCATTATCAATCGCAAATCTATTGCAATTTTGCTGCTTTAGCTTGAAAATAATTCTATTTTTAGAATTATTTTTGCAGCCGGGCCGTTTTTGGCTGTAATTTTTCATTCCTTTTGCAGGCGGCTGAGGATTTTTGTATTTTGTCTCGTTATTTCTCCCGTTTATAGGCGGGGCTTGGGTGTGTGCTGTTATGCGGACAGTTGCAATTTCTATTGAAATGCAACTTTTAGCAATTTTTAGGGAATTTATGTGCAAGAGTTGAGAAATTATATGAAGATGATTTAATTAAATTACATCATCATCTTCAGCTCTCCGCACACCGATTTTAACGTTTGAGGGGTTTTAAGAGAAGGGAATTTTATGCTCTACCGAATGCCGAATATTATGCGCGTATGAAAAAATGTTTATCCCTTTTCAGGTTTTCTTGTTTCAGGTATTTTGCAGGTGAAAAAATGTGTATGCTCTTGGATTCGGCTATAGGAGCCGGATCTAGTGCCCTGAAATGCAGGTAAGTATTGTGGGGTGCCTGGAAATTCGAGTTAGGATGTCCCAATGCTGGAGCAGGGCAAAGGTTAGATGATGAGCATAACCTCCTTGGTCTAAACAAAATAAGGGATTCGGCTCGCATAGCCGAATCCAAATTTCACCCAGTACATATACCCTATGCCCCCATGGGACCTAAATTGACGTGGTGATCAGATCATCCTGAACCACTGGACAACCTATAAAGGCGACCATAACAAAAGTTAGATTTCACCCCCACCCTACCAAAATTTTTTTGACATAGTACCAATCGGTGAACATACTCTACCCAACAACAAAAGAATCATCAAAATCGGTCGACGCGTTACGAAGTTATGCCCGGTCAGACAAAAAAAATAAATAAATAAATAAAAAATACGCTTCGAACTTAGAACCTCTTTGTTTTTGGGAAGTCGGTTAAAAAGTGCTAATTTTATCGTCCTGCGATGTTGAAGTAAGAATTAAATTAATTGCGAAGGACAAAAATATAAAACTATTCCGTGTTGTGTCAAAACTATTTGAGAAAAGTTTAGGTTTTATGTATGGCACGCCGTTTTGCTATTTATTAACATAAAAAAGATTGTTTTGAAAGAAAAAGTTTCAAATAATAATTGTTCACCGGACATTTAAAGTTTATAAAAATAAATTACAATCATGTCACGCATAATTTTAACTCAATGAATTAACATTATAAATAGAAAAAATTCAAATGTTCAATTTTTATTATGCTAAGATTAAATTTTAATTCGGCGAAATATTATTTTACTTTAACATAATAACAATTTTATATTAAATTTATTTCAAAGTACAATTAAAATTCATGGCATTCTAATTATGAAAATGTTTAAAAAATATTCCCATTTAAAATTATGTACATAATTTAAAGTTCCCAATTAATATTATGTACATAATCTTAATCCTTACATTTTAATTCTGGAATTAACATTATACACGTTATTTCATAACTTTAATTAAAATTATGTACATAATGTTAATTCGAGACAATTAAAATTATGTACATAATGTTAATTCGAGACAATTAAAATTAGATACATAATGTTAATTCGAGACAATTAAAATTATGTAATGTTAATTCGAGCCAATTCAAATTTGGATATCACTTTCATTCGAGTCCATTAAAATTTGGACTTCATTTTCATTCGATTCCTTAGAATATAGAACGAGAGGAAAGGCTATCTTAAGTAAAAACCCTGTACGTGTGATAAGCATTTTTGCTTCAGGGCCAAGTGGTGAGTGCGTTAAGGGGAAATGACGCCTGAAATGTCAAATTGTACCGAATGTCGCCTTGAAATCAAAGTCGTCTCCGTAATACTGAAATATTTGGGGCGTAAGCAAAGTGTTTTTAAATAGTAAAATTAGGTAACTGGAAACAAGTGAGCACTGTCTGTATTCAATAACAATGCTCACTTGGCTAAAAGAGAAGGTGGGACAGTTTAAATGCATAAATTATAGAAAATTTCAAAGCATTTTGCAATTGTTTTTCTAAATTGTGTTAGATCTTATTATAATTAGAAAATCAATTTCATCTTCTTTGCTCACATTTGTAAAAGTAATTTAATAATAAAATTTCAAATATAAATATTAGTTAATTTTGACTTAATACAATTTCTAAATATTCAAAAGATGTATCAACCCCGCTTCAAAAAATCTCAAATTTGACTACTGTCATGGGCTTCAAACACATGGAAAACCCTCACCTCTACAGAAAGGAAAATGCCGACGTTTTTCTAGCTTACTGCCATTACTGCCATTCCTGTTTAGCTTTATGTTCTAAGACTCATGTACACGGATTTTACGCGCTAGGGCCACTCCATTTAGTTTCTTACTCGTAGGTAGAGATGGGAACCGAATCGAAAAGTATCGATACTTGGCATTGCAATATATCCGCATCTTTCGGTACTTAGATACAAATATACCGTTGAAGAAGTATCAATACTCAAAAGTATTGGAACCATACTTAGAATAAAGAACTAGAGGAAGCGCTGTACCGTGTAAAATTCCTATCCGTGAGAGAAGCTGCTCGAGAAATTTAAAATCAGCAGGGGTCTTTGACAAACAGAGACGAAAACATATAAGAAAATGGGACAAATATATTTCGTACTCTCAAATGTTGTTTACTTTTGTGCGTGAAAAAGTTTCCTCGAGTGAATTAAGTTAAATTTGTTAAAGTAGCTTCTTTTAAATCTTTATGTAATCATTCCAATAAAGTTATTAGACTATTTTGTGATTTTTTTGTGAACCGACTTTGCCTTAATACCCAGAATTTGTTTAAATTAATCAGCTTGACATGTTCGGGTTTTTCGTGCACAAATAAGTAGATGATGGGAAGTCGTTTTTCCTGTAAATACATAACTGGAATTACTTCTAAATTCATTCTATAAACATATGAAGTTCAATTTAAACCCCAATTTATGGATAAAAACAAAAGTTTCGTAAGAATATTTGTGAGGTTAACGTGAAAACTGATTTTAATGTTTTGGGTCGTTCGCACCAGGAAGGCGTCAAACAAAATTTTTAGGAGGCATCAATAGGAAATCTTAAATAAGATTGAATCAATAAAAACCAAAATTTATGATTCGCTTGACCTATAATATAACGTCAAAATTAATATGCAGCTTAAATATTTTATTCAGAGAAGATAAAATTAAATTATTCCTTAACGAATTCTCAATTACTTTTGGCCCCACTTTAAATCTGACTTAATTTACGCCTGTATTGTTGCTACCAATACATCGCTCGAAATTCTACTACAAAAGAAATTTGCTTCACTAAAATCGAGTTACAGTTCTTTATTCTAAGGAACCATATAAAAATTAAAAAAATTATATTTGGTGTAGAAATTGCATAGAAATTACAATTATTTCTTATTGGTGTTTTTTTTTGTTGCAAAACAATTTGCAACAACTTTATCGTTGAGAAATATCAAAATATCGATTTGCTCAAAAGATATATGCATTTGATTGATAACTTTTTTCAAATGAAATCTTTTTGGCAAATGAATAATTTTAAATTTCGCAACTGAAATAAAGAACAATAAATTTTTATTTCAATAGAAATCTATTTTCAGCTTTTGTATACTGCCACACGACTAGAGATTGGACCCATACACCAAATAATGAGACGGTGTGTGCTGGGCTATCAATACTTCGAGTATTGAAAGAAAAGTATCGAGGATCGGTAGTATCGGGGGCTGGTAGTACCGATTACAAAACCTTGAAGTAGGTCTGTTCGTTGACGCCACTCCGAGTCAAAAAGAGTCATTTAGAGCAATTTCTTACTCTAGTTGTGTTATTTGAGAAAAGAGTGGCAATCTTCTTGCGCTTTTTGTGTTCTTTGAGAAAAGAGTCATACTCTTTTCCACTCCTTTTTTGTTCTTTGAGAAAAGAGTAGCAATCTAGATTACTTTAGAGCGAACTTTTCTGCTCCTGCTTTAAATAAGGTGCAGCTCTTTGACGTTTAAGATCGAGTGATTTGAAAGTGACTTTTTGTTAATCAAGTTAAAAAATTAAAGTATTGTACTGCAAAATGCAGAAAGTAACAATGGTAAATTCTTGTGGGAAGATATTTATGTGACATGCTCGCCAAATACTGCAAAAGGATTAGTTGTCTAAAAATTTTTGAATGATAATTATATTCAAAACAAAGTGACAGTCAGCTGTTAAGAGTGGAGTATTGCATCCAATCTGGTTTTGCTACTCGGATTAGAGTAGAGCTGTGCGCTGCTATTTTATACTCTGCTCTTTTTGAATCGGAGTAGAGTCGCGCCGAGATCTGCGCCACTCGGTGTGGCCTCCGCGAACAGACCTAGTATTAAAAGCAAAGCATCGATACTCCGGTATTTCGATACAGTATCGCCCATCTATACTCGTAGGTTTGCAACTTAGAACAGAAAACGGATGGTATATGATCAGTTCTACCGATGGATTTTAACCACAGTTCTCTGAAGTATTTATCTTTTGAAAACCTAAAATACCAAAAGGCAGAAAAATATTTTAATACTTTTAAAGTTTTATTTGAGCCCCCAGGCAAAAATTTGTGCCAGCTGTCGCTGAAACCAATAAGGCGAACCAAAACTCTGAGGAATCTCAAATGTAAACAAACGAGCGCCATCAAGAGAAATAGTTATTTTTTGGTAATTTAGCTTTTATTTATACAGCTTTTGCACATATTTCTAAGAAAATGCTGTATAATTGCTTATTATATTATTTAACTTCCCTGAAAAATGATTTTCCACACGCAATGCGTCGATTATTTTTACAACAAAATATCGCACACTTCACGAAAAATGTCCAAATTAAGCACGTGAGATTCTTAGTAAACTAAATGAAAACAGTCTTTTAAATGTTAATTGTCTTTATTTGTAAAATTACACAACTTTTAACAACTAAACACTGAAAATTATTCAATAAACACTTGGATCCGCACTCTTCAGAAAGTCCACGTCAAATTGACATTTCGTTATGGCGAAGTTTTGGCTCCCTTCCACACCTTTCCTTTGAACAAAAAATCGCAGAACGTACACGGTTTATACACGGTATTGCACTTCCTTTCGTTTTCTGTTCAATCAAGGTTTGCAATCCTTGCACTGCCAAGATTGACAGATTTGAGCTACCGCTGCGGCTGCCACTGACGTCTGTTCTGTTTTAGCCCTTAAGGATAAACAACATTGTAGATTTTTTACGACAAACAGCTCTTTGTATATATTTATGAAAGAATGGCAGCAAAAGAAACAATTCGGGAGCGGCAGGATGGTGAATTCGAAGTTATAAAGGTAAAAAGCAATTGGTATGTGTAAAATTTTGGAAATCCAAGTCCATCGGATTTCAGGCAATTTATGGAGCAGATGTTGAGGATTTGCGTCCAAAACGTTTGAGTTGGAAGCCTATGGATATAAGAATTATGTTGGCTCCATTAAAAGGTTCCTCCGGCGACAGAAAGTCGTACGTGAGCACTAGGTTACATGTCGTATGTACAGCGAAATACCCTAAAATGTAAGTCAGAATATTCCTAAATTACTGTTTTAACCTTTACACGTGCTTTTCCTAGAATTCCTAAAATTTACCTCGAAGATTCAAGAGGCTTATCAAACAGCTTGGTGATAGAATTACTTGAAAAATTGGAAATGCAGGCAAATTCTCTTAAAGGAGAAGAGATGATATACGAGCTAGCACAGACCGTACAGGGCTTCTTACATCAACATAATGTACCACCACCTGGGAGCTTATATGATCAAATGCTGGAAGAGCAACAAAAGCGTGAACATGAAAAATTAAATATAAAGCGTTTGAAGGAAAGTATGGCGCGGCAAACTTTATTAGATAAAGTCGAGAAACGTAAAGAGATATTTGAAAGTGAAGCTAAAATGAAAGCCACTCGAAGGAGTATCAGCGAAACAAATGTAGGCCGGCATAGGCAACCTAGTACTTCGGACACTTCAGACAATTTTCCATATGGAAGTCACATGTACCCTAATAAATGCTCTGAACACAGGAACAGTGAAAAATTATATTTTCCGAAGTATGGACGGCAAATACAGAAAGGATGTTGCTTAGGTAGGAACATTATTAAACATCGTTTTAAAGATAAAGCTTAAATTTTTGTAATAGGTCATTCACAGAAAGGATGCGTGGCATATTCTGGTCTTGACCTAGATACCGGGCAACTATTATACATAACTGAGTGGCATATACAGTATTCACAACTTGAAGCAAAATGTTCATCAAAGTGCTACTGGTCTGGAGAACAGAAATGCAACGGGCATAAAGTAGATGATTTCATTGCCAGTATTGAGAAACATGTTACTAAATTGTCACAGCTGAATCACAGAAACCTAATTCAGTACGAATGTGTTTTATGTTTAAAACGTAAAGACGGCGTACTGGTAAACCTTGTTCAGGATTTTGTGTTAGGAACAAGTGTATATAGTATATCAAGTTCATTAGGGTGGTGCACCGAAGGTGCTAAAATGGTTGTAAAAGGTGTTCTGGAGTCGTTAATTTTTCTTCATAACGAAGGAGTTTCACACAATCACTTATTTGATTCAACTGTTTTTATGGATAATACCGGTACAATTCGATGTACTGACTTTTCACTAGTTCCTAGCCTCCTGGAACTTATTCGTGGTCAACGGTCTAACAAAGGAGATCTTCCAGCCTTAGGTTCACTTACAGAATCATTATTGCCGACTCCTTCCTATCAAATGCGGCAATTTATTGAAAAGTAAGTATACAATTTTTAAAAACTTTGAGTTTCTGATTTTGGGAACCTTAAATTGACCGTAAATTATATAATGTAGGCAAGTCTAGATATAAGAAAAGGATTAATGACCGTTAATAAAGAGAACTAAAAGAAACTAGGAGGGGCATTTATCATATTTGCCTTGCAACGACTTTGTCTCCATCAGCTTTCGGTTAATAAAAAGTTTTAATTTAATTCAATTCATTTATTAACAATATTTATGCCATACAACACACTCATACATTAAGCAATACAAGCAAGACAATAAGCAATACAAGCAAGACAATAAGCAGTACTTCGCTTTCTAAAAATTTAATTTGATATATTCTACTAACATACTCTAAAATCTATTCAAATTTGATTCACTTTTTATCATACTTGGCATACTATTAAACATTTGTAAACCCTTATAAAAAAGAGAATTCTGACATCTAGAAGTTCTACATCTTTCAATCCTAAAATCATTCATACTTCTCAATCTATATTCATTCATTCATTTCATTTATTAGCCGTTAAGCTTTACAATTCTTCTACAAAGTAAATACTACAATCTTTGGTTCAATAAGCTCTAATAATTACTTTTAATAAATTCTACTAGCTGCTTCTTAAATACAATAATGTTTCTTTCAGTTTTTAATGTAGCCGGTAACATATTATGTAACTTAAATACTTTGTACATCAGTTGGTTTTGTCCTCTATTTGTTGCATATGATTTTAATCTGAAGTCCTCACAACTCCTTAATCTATATGGTTGAACTTCATTAACATATATTACATTGTTTGACAAATATTTAGGTAGCATATTATTCCTAAGTTTGTATATAAATATCAATGTGTTAAAGTATATTCTTTGCTTAATTCTCATCCATTTTAAAGTGTCTATCATTAAATTTACAGAAGTATATCTATGGCACTGCAGTATTATCCTCATTGCTTTATTTTGTAATTTTTGTAGTCTATCTATCTTTGTTTCACTCCCTAAGTAAATTACCGTTGACAAGTATTCAAAATGTGGTTTGATAATTACATTGTAAACTCTAATTGCCATCTCTGTGCTTAATTTTTTTCTAATCCTACGTAGATAGCCTACTTTTTTTGATATTTTTTTTGCTTCATAGTCAATATGTTTATCAAATTTCAATTTATTATCTATTACAGCTCCTAGATATTTTAATTCACTAACTAATTCTATGTTATCGCCTTCTATTATTAAGCTCCTATCACAGCATTTATTTATCCACATACATCTAGTTTTCTTAGTATTTAACTTCAACTTATTCATATTCAGCCATTTATAAATATTGTCAATGTCTTCTTGTAGCTTTAATAACGTCATGTCCACAGCACCTTTTTCTTTCACATACACTACCGTGTCATCAGCAAATTGAGAAATTCTTCCATGTTGTATTACTTTTCCCATATCATTCACATATAGTAGAAAAAGCAAAGGTCCTAAGATTCCACCTTGCGGAACCCCATCCTCACTGTACATAGCTTCCGACATTACTTCATTTATTTTTATTCTTTGGACTCTTTTACTAAGATAGCTTTCAAACCATTTCAATTCAGTTCCCTCAATTCCAAAAGTTTTTAGCTTGTTAATTAATATATTTCGGTCAACTGTCTCAAATGCTCTCTTTAAATCTAAAAAACACACCAGTATATGTTCTCCTTTTGCTACAGCATCTTTCCAATCAGCCATAATCCAGTTCAAGGCTGTTTCACAAGAATGATTCTTCCTAAATCCGGATTGATGCTCTGCAATCAGATCATTCTTTTGTAAATGGTCTGCCAACTGTTGGTAAACAACTTTTTCTAGTATTTTTGCATATACAGATATTGTATTGATAGGTCTAAGTTCTTCAGCCTTATTGGTGTTTTTGACTTTACGAACAGGTATTATATGAGACTCTTTATATATATTTGGATATGTACCAAATTCCAATGATTTATTAATGATTTGTACTATATATTTTGCAATTGTGTCCTCAGCATCCAGAATTATTTTAGGACTAATATAATTCCAGTCCTTCTTCTTCTTCATATTTTTGCATATATATTTAATATGTTTGAGATCAATTCTTTTAAATAATAATATAATAATAATAATTTATTAGCAATATATAAATGCTTTAACAACAACAGGCACACTTTTCATACATACTTTTAAGAGTTAACTTACATAGAGCTCAAAAATTCATTCTTAATCACTAATTAGTGTATCCCACTTATTTTTTATAAATTCTATACAAAACTTCTTAAAGTTATTTATATTTACTACACTTGCATTATATTTAAGCCTATTATACATTTTCAAACCTTTGTAAATTAACGAATTTTGTGTCCTTGCTGTAGTAAAGTTCACTAACCTAAATTCATTCACTCGTCTCAAGTTATATGGCTGCACCTCACTTGTATAAACTAAATAATCACTCAAATATTCAGGCAGTAACCCATTTTTCATTTTAAAAATCAACAGTAACACATTTAGCACAATTCGTTCTCGCACACTCATCCACATCAACGACTCCAGCATACCCTTAACAGACACATACCTATTACATTGCAGAATCGCTCTCATTCCCATATTTTGAAGCTTCTGAAGCCTGTCCATTATTCCACTGGATACTAGGAACAACACTGACGAACAATACTCAAAATGTGGCTTCACTATTGTGTTATAAATCTTGATAGCTGTAAGCACCGACACCGATTTTCTGATTCTCCTTAAAAACCCGATTTTTTTACCAATTTTCCCGCATATATAGTTCCCATGTTCTTTAAATTTTAATTTATTGTCCACTATCACCCCTAGATATTTAATCTTCTCCACCTGCTCAATAAAAGAATCTGCAATCTTCAAAGTTCCCTCATATTCACCATTGATTGTCATAAATTTCGTTTTACTAGTGTTCAATTTCAATTTATTCATTTGTAGCCACACGTTCAATTTTTGTAAATTTTGTTCCATTACATATGCACACTCATTTACATCATTACCAGCAATGTATAATAATGCATCATCAGCAAATAGCGCTATATTTATGTTGTCCAATACACTCTTTATATCATTAATGTATATAAGGAACAGTAGAGTCCCTAGAACAGATCCCTGCGGTACACCCAATCTTATATTAATTCTTTGAGACATCGCTCCATTAACTTTTGTCCGCTGTGTTCGCCCTGATAGATAGCTCTTAAACCACATCAATTCTTTTCCTTTGATCCCATACTTATTCAATTTATTAATTAAAATATCTCTGTCCACTGTTTCAAAGGCCCGTTTGAAGTCCAAAAATACTGAAATTATCTTGTGCCTTTTCTGCATACATTCTTTCCATTTTATTAGCAGCATATTTAATGCTGTCTCACAAGAGTGGCCTTTTCTAAAACCTGACTGCTCTTGTAATATTAATTGATTTTCCTCCATGTATTCCTCCAGTTGTATTTGTATTGTTTTCTCTAATATTTTTTCGTATGTTGACAGCATATTAATTGGCCTAAATTCTTCACATTTATTAGTATTCTTAATTTTTTCAACGGGTACAATGACTGATTCTTTCCATTCTTCCGGGAACTTACCTTGGTTCATTGACTGATTGATAATTTTCACAAGTACGCTGCCGAGTATATTCCAACTATCCAAGATCATTTTGACATTTATCATATTAACATCCCTCTTATTCTTAATTTTCAGACATATTTTCTTTAATTCCTCCAAATTTGTATTTCGAAACACAAATTGGTTATTCACCTGTTGCAAATTATCGTCATAAACTACTGATGTAATAGATGTACTAATTTCTTCGATACTTTCCACAAAGAATTTGTTAAAGTTCTCTGCCATTCGCGTACTCTCGTTGCAGGTTTCTCCCTTATATATTATTTCCTTAATTTCAGATTTACTTTTTTTAAGTACATATTCTTTCAATTTTTTCCACATTTCTTTTTGGTTTGAGGCATTAGTAATAATTTTGTTGATTTTATTCCTTTTTTCCGCAACTATTTTATGTTTGTAAATATTTCTTGCTGTTTTATAATTTTCCCACTCACTCTGGTCACTTGATAAGGATGCCACTCGGTATCTTCTAATTTTCTCGTTCTTCAATCTTCTTAAATCTTCTGTAAACCAGTCATTACTTTCACCTCGCCTAATTTTGCATCGTACAAATTTCCGTACTACGGCTTTAATTTTTTCACCAAAACCATTCGCGCATTCATTCAGATCCTCAATAGAAGCTACATCAGACATACCAATAACATTCAATTCATAAACAAAACGATTTTTATCATACTCTAAAAATTCCACCCTATTTGTTTCACAGCTCTTCGATACAGTATGATTTATGCAAATAGACAAAGTTTCATGATCACTAATTTTTAAATCTTTCTCCACCTTTACATCTACATCATAGGAGTTAGTCATTACATAGTCAATCAATGTCCTGGAATCAGCCGTCACTCTAGTAAATTCATTCACTAATTGCTTATAACCATTATCTGCGATAATTTCTTTCATAATATTCGCGTAGAAGTCATTAGTTGATAAATTAATGTTAAAATCACCAACAACTATTACTCTCCTACCAATCTGTGACAAACCATCTAGTTGATCCCCAATAAAATCACAAAAAATTCTCGATGACGAGCTAGGTGAACGATATGTAACCGCAAATATTACTGTTTCATCATTCATTGAGCACTCGATAACCAACCACCAAACATCCAAACCAATTACACATTCAGACATTATCTTATACCTCCACATAGCTCGCAAATACAGTATAACCCCACCAGTTCTTTTAGAAGCAGAATCACACCTTATAATATTGTATCCCTTTATACCAATTTCATCATCATTCACATCTTCCATTATGTGCGTTTCAGTAAGCGCAATTACATCTGGTGATTCCTCTTTAACAAGCACTTCCAGTTCTTCAAAATTGTTAAATAACCCTTGTATATTGAGGTATATCGCTTTTACCTTCGATAGTTGCTAGTATTCAACAAATTTTCTTTCCGCACTTAACTTTCTCAAATAAACTGGGCATTCCCTATTTAACGTATTGTGGTTCACATCCAGATTCAGTTTCAACTTTTCATTCATCCGAATGCAATTTACACACTTATTTTCAACTATTTTATCACATTCTCTAAAATCATGGTTTCCCATACACCTTGAACATGCGATATTATTTTTACACTCACTCGCTTTATGATTAAATCCTTGACATCTAAAACATCTTTTTACATTAATCGCCTCATAGACGTTACATCTCTCCCACCCAATATTTACTTTACCACAATTAATTGCCTTGTGAAAACTACTAGAGTCTAATTGAACTATCGCGTAATAACTTTCATATTTCCTTCCACTCCTAATAGATTTTTTAACTTGCACACATTTAATCTCGCTTTCTTTCAAAAAATCATTCTGTGCTCTTAATTTATTTTCTACACTTTGCTCATCCATGCACTCATTTAATCCACACACATACACTTTTGGTTTCCTCAATTGCGGTAATTTTACGTCATAATTTTCACACATTTTCTCTTCGACTGCACTCTTGACCTTTTCACGCTCTTTTTCATTTTCACACAAAATTGTTACCGTACCACTATGATGAGATTTGACACCGTTAATTTTTAATTTCGACGGATCCACTTTTTGCTTTAAATCATCTCTTGTTTTCGCACTTGTTTGTTTACATTTAGGTTTGATCACCACTGGAGGTTCTTTAATCAGCTGACTCGCATAAGTTTCTTTAACACTTGGAGCATTAGCACTTTCGCATTTACATTCTTTTTGGCACAATTCCGTTAATTTCTCAACCATTTTTTTAATTTCAAATTCTTGTTTAATCGCATTTTGTTTGTTTTCCTCAACTGTTTTAAGAATTCGCTTCATCCTTTCCATCAACACATTTTCTTTATTAACGCAATTATCACACGCGTACATGAAATTCTTTTTTGTAATTAGCAGATTTCTTTCGTAATCACTTAGTCCCGAACACTTTTCGTGCAAAATTCCTCCACACAATCCCTTACATTGTACTCCATCACCTCTTACACTTCTATTGCACTTAATGCACTCCATATTAAAATTTCGCGGTAAACCGCATATGATTATTTATTAATCCAATTTAAATTCACTGATAAAGATAGAGCTCTATGTCATGCGTCCGAACTTGACGACCAAACAAACTTTATTGGACATACTTCTCCAGTTGGTATATATGCCACTTTATTTATTGTATTATGTATATCTTTAATGCTGCCAATATAGTATTCATTTAGTTTGTTAGACATTGCATTTTCTTCTTTAATTTTTATTCCATTCACTGTAATTTCTGTGTATGTTTCCTTGTCTTCTTCACCATTGATTAGTTGCTTTAGATTTCGCCACATATCCTTTTGATTTTCACTTTGATTAATCTTTTGTTTTATAAATTCCTCCTTGCATTTTTTTATTTCTCTTTTATATACATTTCTAATTGTTTTATATCTGTCCCAGTCTTCAATATTGTTAGTATGTGTAGCTTTCGGATATCTTTTAATTTTTGCAATTTTCATATCTTTTAACTTTTTATCAAACCATTTGTTCTGCTTTACAGTCGTCGCTTTTTTTACTATGAATGATTCCATAACCTTGCTCACTTCATCTTCCAGTTTTCTAGCATAATTGTTTAATTCTATTGATGAGCTTATGGTCTGTCGAAGTTTGCAGATCTTGTGGATTGTTCAATTCGATCTAAAAACGTTGCCTTATCATATTGTGTATAATTGTAATACAAAATTTTTGTTGGTTTTTTATATTCCCTTACTGGCATGCAAACTATTATAGTTTCATGATCAGATATTGTTAATTCCTTGTCAACGTTAGCTCTGATTCCTTTAACATTTGTGAGCACATAGTCTATTAAAGTCCGGGAGTTGTTGCTTATTCTTGTAAAATCAGTCACTATTTGTTTAAATCCATTATCTGTAATAACTTTTGAAATTTCATCTTAATAATAGTCACTTTCTTTCCAATCAATGTTAAAGTCTCCTACTACTACTACATTACAACAATTGTCCGATATTTCATCAAGTCTTTTATCAATAAATTCACAAAATAATCTTTTAGAACTTCCAGGGGATCTATATACTGATCCTATTGTCATGGAATAATTTATATCTGTAACCTTAAGTGCCATCCACCAAATTTTCTCTTCGTGTACTTTTATTTCAATATCTGATACATTGATGTTATTTCTTATATAGTATACTATACCACCTGTATGTCTGCTTTTACTGTCACATCTTATAGTTTTGAATCCCCTGATCTCAATTTCACTATTTAATATGTCTTCTGTCGTATGTGTTTCAGTCACTACAATTACACGAATCGAATTATTTTTTAAAGTATTTTCTTCTAGTTCCTCTAAATTATTTAACAATCCTTGTATGTTAAGATACATGCATACTATGCTTGATCCTTCCTTATTCAGTAATTGTTAGTAGGCTATTTTACGTTTTTCTTTGCTTACCATATTCAAATATGTTGGACACTGCCAGCTTAGCGTATTATGGTAATGATCAATATTTAATCCTAACCTCTCATTATTTTGCTTACAGTTAATACATTGATTTATATTATCTTTAATGCAATTTATGGTATTATGTTCTCCTAAACATTTAGCACATACCTCTTTTTTATTGCAGTTGGTAGATTTGTGTGAAAATCCCAAACATTTGTAGCATCTTTTGACATACGTACCATCAAATACATTGCATCTATCCCATCCTACATTAATTTTACTAATTTCCATCGCTTTCCAATATGTTTCACCATCCACTTCCAGCACTGCGTTGAGGTATTTCTTGTTTTTTCCTTTCTATGTCCTTAAGCATTTGATTTCGCTCTCCCTCATGTGATCATTTTGTTTTTTAATAGCTGCCACAATTTCATCATTATTATCTAATTCGTTAATTCCACTAATTATTATTCTTGGTTTTCTTTCTTTCGGTATCTCAATTTCATATTTGTCTCCTAATTTTTCTTGCACAGCATTTTTAATTCTTTGTTGTTCCTCATTATTTGATGATTCGATAGCAACTACTCCATTTTTCTTCATTCTGACCCCCGTAAATTTCAAGTCACTCGGATCCACATTTTTCTTTATCACTTCCTTAGTTTTCTTACAGTCTTGTTTAATTTTAGGTTTGACAATCACTGGCGGTGCACTTTTGAGCTTTTCCGCATATGTCATTTCTGATTTCTCAGAGCTTTTTGACTTCTCCGCTTTTCCCCTCATTTCACCTTTCTCTTTATTCTCTAAGAGTTTTCCAAACATTAATTTCATCTCTCTTAAATCATCCTCTCTTTTTTTAATAACCGTTTTGCACTCATCAATTTCATGTAACACAAGTTCAAATTTTTGGAATACAGTTGTTTTATAATTTATGCATTCTTCACACATAAATATTATATTTGGTTTGGTTAGCACCACATCCACATCATAATCCGATAACATTTGATGCAATAATTTCCACAGACCCCTCTACACACTAATGAAGTCCCTTTTCGAATAGTTTGGGTACACTTGCCACAATTCATTGTTTTAATGTTATCATTCAAAAACAAATGAAATGAAGTTGAACTACTGACGGGGACAGACGTGCCGCCGTGTCTTGCCCCAAAAAAAAAAATTTAACTTTAAATTCGGTTGCGAAAGCGCGATTTTAAGTTAAAAATATATAAGTGCTGCTGCCATCTTCGCCGGGGTGAGGGGCTTTTATGCTCTATTTTAAAGCACAGTCTGGTGAGTCCGTTCCATTTGAATACCTTTTATTTGCATCCAACATTCAATGTAGTACAATCGTGCTGCATTGAATGCGTTTAACGGGTCTCTACTGCTGAGCATTTGGCTGCCTTTGTCGAGATCAAAGTTCAGCACAGCAGGAATAACACTGCTGCTGGCATTGTTCTCACAGAGGCGGCTTTGCTTCGCATTTGTGGATCCCGTTCGTCAGTCCTTGTGTTTGTGTACGTTTTTGTTTTGTTTTGTTTGGAGCAAATTAAGACCGGGACTATGCAAACATTTTTATTTAATTTTTGCAACATTCGTGGCTTGAAAAGTAACCATTTTTCGGTTTACTGCCACTTGATCGCGGAAAATCCGGCAGTTTTTGCACTAAGCGAAATCAAGGTTGTTTCCGATTCTGATATTAATCAGTATCACATCCCTGGTTATCACTTAGTGCCACTCTTCTCTCCTCAGAGGGGAATCGCGGTTTATGTTAGAAAAGATGTGCCATTCTCCCTTCTCCCTCAATTTTCTTCTACTAATCCAGAATTTAATTATGTCTGGATTAGATTTAAACTCTATCGGCACATCATTCATTTTTGTTTTTTATACCGCAGCCCGAATATGTCTGACACTGACACTGTGTGCTCCTTCGATAAACTGTCTTCCGATATCGATAAGATTTTGGAATTATCCCCCTCTTCTGAAATCGTCATTGCTGGAGATTTCAACGTCCACAACACACAGTGGCTCAGGCATTCTTCCACCACAAGCCCGTCTGGAAGACACGTCGAGTTATTTAGTGAGTCTTTTAATTTACAGCAACTGGTTGAGTGTCCGACTCGTGTTCCTGATACTTTGGGGCATAACGCGCATCTTTTAGATCTATTTCTAACATCGCATCCAGAAAAATACTCGGTTTCGGTGACGTCTCCCTTGGGTAATTCGGACCATTGTCTAATCTCCGCCCAATTCTCCATCTCCTCTCTGACAACCACTAACCTAAATTCCACCAAAAGATTAGTGTGGCATTATAAAAATGCTGATTGGGCGGGACTTAATAAGTATCTCAGAGAGCTGGATTGGTCCGATTGCTTTTCTGTGAGGGACGTTAACAAATGCACCGATTATATCTTAAACATCCTTTGGTTTGGAATGCATCGCTTTATTCCTCATAGCTTCAAGAACATCAAACCAACTAACACCAATTGGTTCAATAATGACTGTTTCGCAGCCATTAAAAATAAGGAAGCAGTCTTCCAGGCATATAAATTGTGCCCTTCAGAGGAATTGAGACGTATCTATAGAGATGCCCGGAATATTTGCAATTCAGCAATTAGTCGGGCAAAGTTCAATTTCGACCAGAACATCAGACGGAAGGTTTTTTCTACCCAAAAGGGTAGTAAGGGTTTCTGGTCTCTAGTAAAAACCGTAAAGAACAATTTCACCTGTTCGTCAACACCACCACTCATTTATAATGGGAATGTTTTTACTGACTCATTGGACAAGGCCAACCTGTTTGCTGCTAATTCATACTTACCACCTTCATCGCAGCCACTTCCATCTCTATCACAATGTACAAGTAGGCAAAAGACGCTACACTTTCGCACTCGCGAAGTTTTTAGAGTACTTTCAAAACTCGACGTGTCCAAAGCTACTGGGCCTGATGGTTTCTCGCCCCTTGTTTTAAAATGCTGCGCCTCTGCTTTGGCTAAACCTCTGCGCAAACTTTTTCACCTGTCATATTCAACAGGAATGTTTCCAAGTGTATGGAAACTTGCTCATGTCCAGCCGATACTTAAAAAAGGAGAGGCATGCGACCCCTCTAACTACAGACCAATTGCACTAACCTCGATCATATCTAAAGTTTTTGAATCTCTCATCAACTCTCAGTTGTTGAAATATCTAGAAAACAACCATCTTATCAACGATTGCCAGTACGGTTTCCGCACTGGCCGCTCAACCGGAGACCTACTAACGGCTCTAACGGAACGTTAGAATTATTGTCTTCATAATTTTGGTGAGTCTAAAATCGTCGCTCTTGATATTTCAAAGACTTTTGATAGAGTCTGGCATGCTGCCCTTTTAGCCAAACTTCAAACATTTGGTCTGCACCCTACCCTCGTTAAATGGATAGAGAGTTTTTTGTCAGGCCGTTCAATTCGTGTAGTAATTGACGGAGTTACTTCTGATTCCTACGAAATAAATGCCGGTGTACCTCAGGGTTCAGTTCTTTCACCAACCTTATTTCTTCTTTTTATTAATGATCTCTTATCCCTTACTCTCAATCCTATTCATAGTTTCGCCGACGACAGCACCCTTGATTTCGCATACTCATTTGATTCTGTTATGAATTCACGTGGAAATGCTACAGAAGCCAATCGGGAACGCATGTTTAGATCATTAAACAACGACATTTCCAAGGTCCTTGCTTGGGGCAGAGCAAATCGTGTTACGTTTAATGCATCCAAAACCCAATGCTGTTTAATGTCCCTTAAAAAACGCCCAGTTCACCCCCAACCCATTTCAGTAGACGGAGTGAATATACCCAATTCACCCTCCCTAAACATCTTGGGTATCGAGATATCCAGCAATCTTAGCTGGACTGATCATATATTTGCAATCGCTAAAAATGCGATGAAATGTTTGGGTTTTCTACAGAGATGTAAGAAATATTTCACCCCACCTGACTTAGCGCTGATCTACAAGTCCCACATTAGGCCTAGACTTGAATATAATTCCCATATTTGGGCAGGGGCCGGACACACCGCACTGTCCGCGTTAGACAAAGTCCAGCGTAAAGCTGTTAAGCTTATTGGCGATCCCTCAATCTCTGAGGGTCTTGACTCTCTAGAGCATCGACGGAATGTCGGTTGTCTCTCACTCTTCTATCGTTATTTCCATGGCCGTTGCTCTAACGAAATTGCTAGCCTGATTCCTTGTAGACTCATGACAACGCGCGATACAAGATCAACAAGCCGCTCCCACCCCTATACTCTCCAGGTCAAATTTGGACGTACCGTCAAATTTCGGGAATCTTTTCTAAGCAGAACAACACGAATGTGGAACAGTCTACCATCTTCTGTTTTTCCCTCGTCTTATCAGCCTGAAACTTCCAAACGGGGCGTACATCGACACCTCCTTCACCCAAACTCCTAACCCATTTCCCTCATCCTTAATTCCTTTCCTGCCAAGGCTGTGCTTAAGCATCATAGGGCATCCCCTGAGCTTTGGCATCATCATATATAAAAAAAAAAAAAACCACTAAATCAGTTCGCTTTTTTTCAAATTTACACTAATAATATTATATCAGCGTTCACTATCCAATTTTAAGTCACTTCAACACTTTTTCTTTGAATTCGAATCCAGAGCTTTCAAACACACGTCCACTCACACGTCAACTCAGGTTGGACCTCACCCACAAATCTTAAATTTCTTCTTAGATAATCAGGCAAAAAAATCATCTTAAAAATAGAGCTCTCAGAAACCGGACCCGCGGGTACCCGGTTCCTACCCGGGTATTTGGTTCTCACCCGGGTACCCGATTTAAGTCGGGTACTCGGTTCCTACTCGGGTATGCGGTTCCAAGGGAGAATCGGTTCCATTATAAGAGTTGGTTCCAACGCCAGAATCGGTTCCGTCACAGGAATCGGTTCCTCTTGAAATCGTGCAGTACAGATTCAGTTTCAAGGCCAACAGAGGAAATGTCTAGTTTCTTTGGAAATTACAGATTTTGTTGTAGTGAAATTTCAAAATACGACTTAAGATTTATTAATAAAAATTTAAAATTCCTTATACGCCCTACCATTAGTGACAATTTTTGCTCTGCAATTTCACTAATTCTTATTAACCAGTTCATACGACGGAATCGATTCCCGGTAGCGAATCCGATTCTCCCAGTCGTACAGGTTCCATTGATGGAATCGATTCCTATTTGGAACCGGGTACTCGCCCGGTACCCGGTCGGGTGGGTACCCGGGTTTTCGGGTTATCCGATTCCAACAGAGCTCTACTTAAAAACATACAAAAGAACATTAACTCCTAATGGGTGTTGCAGCAGCTTAATAAAGAGCTTTAAGTCCTAGCTACTACATCCAGCTAGATAGCTTTAACTCCATAGGACAAGTTTTCATGGAACAGAATTAACTCCATAGTCAAAGATTTGATTGAAAACTGCCTGATTTATTTTACTGTGCTATTTTATTTATACACAATTTACGCTAATTACTTAAGGGGCGATTCCTTTAATTTTGGTCGGAAAATGACGATATTTCAGAATTTTTTTCCAAAAACGGTAACACCTATTTTTTTGAGACTCAATTCATTGATTTATTGCATATTTCTAAACATACAATTTAATTTGGAATTATTTCTGACACATGTGAAGGAAGCAAATCCCTCGAAGCCCGCGATCAGGTGATCGGAAACAACAAAATCATATTTCGTTTCACTGTGTATACACACGACTATCGAGTAACGAAGAATGAAAAATTGTTGCGAACCGGGACCAACATTGCTGCTGGTTAACTGCCCAAGGTAGGCTATGACTCTGGATGATATCAACTGAAAATTAGCTAATGTCAATCATGTTATTGGTACTCGTGAGAAATCCATGTTCACAGGCAACCAACAGGTGGCTGCATGCGGACATGGATTAGATTGAAGGTTGTGGGCACCACTAAGTTGTTTGTCACAACCTAGTCGTGGATCACCACCAAGGTATACGGGAAGGTTATGGGAACTATCAGGTTGAGCATAGGTTGCCGTGCAGGCTTGGTCCGTGACCGAAGAGGTGAGGGGCCCGCCTAGCGAGCCGTGCTAAGCTCGTCGGATATGGGTGAGTTCTTGCCTCACACTCCTCGGCATACTCACCCGAACATTTACGTTGCGGGCACTCTTAAGTCCTCAGGACTAAATCACGAAGTCATAAAAAGGAAGGAGGCACAAGTAATGAACAAAGGATGAAAGAAATCTAACAGATTATGCCCCTGACGAAAAAATCACCTCAGCCTCTGGATGGTCCGAGGCTTGTAGGACTAGCCCTCCCCAACTTACGACTGTACTTCGTCCATCATTAGATACAGTCCCAACAGAAAAAAAAACTCGGACGGTTGTCCGGAACTAAACGTTAGAGAGAGTGATTCAGGAGGCCTAATATGATTTACCACATTCTGATCATCCTAACTAATTCCATGAAAGAGGGATCAGCAATGCTAACGACCCAACTAACGAGTCCCTTTTTGTAGTCAAATGTGGTAATCATAGGCTATTTTCTTCAGTGGATATTACAAAAAAAGAATTCAAAAAAAGAAATAGCAAATTTGAGAAGAGCGACTAATGTGGATTTGAAATACCGGGTTATGATTCAAATACCTTACTATATAGAGAATGCGACGGTAAAACTGCCATAATAGTAAAAAAAAATAAATTCGGTAACAAAATCTCTCATTTAACTATCACTTACTTTGTAAGTACTACTATATATTTAACAGTTCCATTCAAGAACAAGAAAACAATAGAAAGGTTATTCAACAAGTTAGTAGTTGAAGCCCTTTTCGTTGTGTTTATCAATCGCTACAAAAATTTTCGCCAATTAATGATTAACAAATTTCCATGCTAAAGAAACCAAGAAGTCCAATTATTACCTGCATACTGTGCAAAAAAAATTTTCATTTTTCTCATTTTCTTCACAGTTAAGAACCTTTAAAATTCATGTCTTTTGCCTTTTCTTTTCTTAAAGTTGTTTAAATCAAAAGAGATAAGGAATTACCTGGTTTATTAATATTATCTTAGTTTTATGTTATGCATATTAGGTATGTGTGATTGACTATTAACTAATAGATTGGTATGTTACGCTTTCATTCACCTCACCTTCTAACAGAAATTTAGAGGGCGGACCATTTCTACAAACATATATAAATAAATTCCTTTGTGTTTTTATACTTTCAGTTACGTTCAATTCTCGATTTCCTAAACCTTGAAAAATGCAAATGGTCTAATCATATCCTTTAATTTCTATAATTCATTATCAATTTAAGTCAATAATCACAGATATCATATGTTACCAATTTAATTGCCATAAGGATTAAAATATAAAAAAATGATCTATAATTTCAATTGCCAGTAAGAATCTTATATATCCCCTCCTTACACCGCCAAACAAGGAATCCAAATTAAACGATTACTTCATGCGTTATTATTCTCAAATGGATGGTATAACTATCGGTGCATTCGGAATTATATTAAAAGTGAATTCATTTTGGGGAAGTGAAGAAAAAACAAACTTAAGCGTATACTTATAAGAGAAATTCTTGTATAGAACAAAAAATCTGTTTCAAAAAAAATAATATTGCATATCAGAACAAGCTTAACATAATTGGTCAGATCTTTTCTGCCGTTCAAAGCATCTCATACACCTGACAACCCACAGAGTAAGACCGTACATACCATAGGAAGAGTATGATGTCTTCTTTTCTTTGTTTCTCCTTTTTCTTTTTTTCAGTTATTATCGTACAGTGACTTCTCCTGAGCCACTAGTGAGTATGATTAAGTTATCTATAAATTTCTATTTCTCTTCCAATATTAACTTTTAAATGACAGTTTTTGTGAAATCCAAAAAAAAACTGAAGTATGAAGATGCCAATAATGCGAAATCAACATACGAATAACTACATACATATTTCGATGTACAATGACCAACCTTCCAACTTAAATGCCTAATTACAAAAGAATGGGATTGTCTTTTATTTTACACATTCATTGGCATAAAAAACATATCAATTTGAATTCGACAAAAGGATTCAACTTTACTCCTAGCAGGGAAAGTAAGGCACTCAGTTCAGGCTTTATCACAATCTAAACTAACAATATGTATATGGATGCTAAATGACGATATTAAAATGTGCAGAGAAGATATTCTTGAAATATCTGAACATAATGTTATAAATATTTATTTCGTCCAGCGTTACCGCAGTGTGTTTTTGGCAGTTAGTTAAACTTTATATGTAAGTGACGTATAGGAACATTTTTTTAAAGAAATAGTAAAAATTTTAACCAGTCTTATATGTTCTGACACTCTTGATGTCAACAATAGACATAGTAGCACCCATTTCGTCGTCAGTAAATTCTCGAATGATTGTCGTGGGTTTATCACTTTTTCTGCTCGTAAACCAATTAATTATTGTTTTCAAATGTGCAAACACTTTTCACTTTTCAGCTAAATATCAGGGTTGCGGCGGTCACAATATCAGCTTCGCTTCCAATTCTGTGCAGATCAAGGAAGATTAACGCAAAAGAAAATCAATATGCTGACGTATTATTTTATAAACTGTCTAATTTTGCCACTGGGATATCATTGACGCGAACATTTTCAGAGACACTTTTCTTAAATACTATTATACGACACTTTCATATCTTAATGGATTTTTATACCTAACTAGCTCACTTTATATTAACCGCAATAACGGAGCCTTATTATAAGCTCTACAATAATTTTAATTATTTTTATGTAAACCTCTTATGCTGCTTTCGACAATTGACAAATAAAACGTTTCTGTGTCAAGTAATTAGAGCAAGAAATGTCAGCCCCTTTTAAATCCTGAGTTTTCTTTTCTGATCATTTGCCTGCCCAGGCTGAGTTAATTAAATTTTGGTGGCTTACCAAAAGAGATCGGAAAACGCGTGGATTCGATATGGACTCCGCGTTTTCTTGTATTTATTGGAGATCTCCTCCTACGTGAATGGGGCACTAATTGCAATGTTTTTTAAGTTGTTTCTTCACCGAAATTAGTATGTAAAGCTACATATGTGAGCTTATTTCACAAAGGCTATATATATATGTATAATCATATTATCAAGCGGATGTAAAAATTGTTAGTATAAAATTTGAATGTGTTACCTGAACCAATTTAGTGGGTTCAAAAAAAGAGAATTTACTTGCAAAAATAAAAAATTATGTTACCAGGATTGTACTTAACTTCGACTTTTTTTTCTTTTGCACATGGTGTGCGTATCCCCTTGTTCTACGTTTTTTTCCGTCCTCGTCCAGAATCTCGATCTCTGTCCAGGAATGAGTTCCTTAACTAGGACAGTTTATCTCTCCTCTATTTATCCAGAAAACACATTTTTTTCTTTTTTCTTTTTCTTTTTTGCTTCCCTGGTTCCACTCACTTTCATAATTTTTCACCTTCAGCCTTCGTTCTCCTCCCGGATCTCATTCTCCTCCGGACATTTCCACCAATATGGCGTGGGTGGCCGCCATACTCGTCGGAAACCCGCCATATCTCTTAGTGTCTCCGAAATATGGGTGCTAAAATTTTTAAATTTTGAATTCACAAAAAACGAATTTTGGTATATATATGTAAACGTTTACCTTGACCTTCTTATGGTTCTTCGCGTCCTTATTTTTAAAAAGTCTAAAGCGAACAGACAACTGCTTCCCTTTCTCTGAGGATGCCTTTAGAATATGACCCTTTAGTTTAATTTCTTCTTGCGAAACTTTTGTAGTAAAGGGATTATCTCTAATAATGAATTTCTTTCCGGAAGAATTTTCAATATTCCTTTCGTAACGAACTGCTTTCGTAAACTTCTGAGGAACTGCCATTTGAGCCCACACATTTAGTAATGACTTTGTCTCAGCCAACTGAAAGCGAAGAAAATTAAGACCATACGCAGGAGACAAAAAGCTTTCTGTGTGCTCCTCCGATGGAATAGAGAAAGTATGAAAATTATTATCTTTACACATATCCTTCGCAATTTCTGTGAAAAAAAAAGATTTGTGAAGCGATCGACAATGGTCAATAATTCTGCAAATTGGCAATTCGGCTCCGCAGCCCTGTACACAGCATTTATATTGTCCCGGTCTTGAACTGACCCAGAAACTAGATCGCGCTTTAAGTTCTTAGGGCCAAATTCAACTCCTTTCTCCTTAACGACAGGTTCCTTCTCTTTCAGTTGTGTTAGTAGAGTCTTGCTAATTTTTTCTAATGCAAAATTTCTTGTTAACTGAAACTCCGATTTGCAACTTGGACACTTTGGGCAGCTGCTTTTACAAGAAGCGGAATGTCAATCGCTCGTGGTCGCACAAAAAAAAAGAAGTCATGTCAAGGATGGGAAAGATGGGATGAAACAAATAAGAAGGAAAACTTTGAACAGAAAATAAAATGGAAAGAAAAAAAACCTCGAAAAGGAACTTTGAAAACGAAAACTAAACCTGAAAAAGAAAAGAGAAAAAAATAGGAGGAAGGACTGCGGCAGGCATTGCCGGAGATCGTTGGGGGTGTGTGATGGAGTGACTCCACTTACTTGGCCCATGCCACGAGAAAGAGACGAGAAAGAACTGCAAATATCAATTTAAGCCATAGAACAATTTATTTTATTTGATAACAATGGAGTTTTCTCTCATCAAGCAGAGCCCACTTCCAACTGGCTGAAGGCCACACAACGTTTACTTCGGAAGAAAAGAGAAAGGAAGTATCCTTTTTTTATTTCAATACATAGCCAAGACAAAAAATTTATAATGAAAGGTCGGAAAAATCGAAGCAATCTGAAATAAAATAGATCTAATCAATGTAGTAGTAGTATAGTATGATTCTTCCCACTTACTCCACCTCTTCAATAGCATTTTCACAACTTCAGCTTTCCCAAGCGCCTGGAAGCAGGCCATGGTTCGTCCAATTCCAAAGAAAAGTCAAGCATTGAATGCGTCTGACTACAGACCAATTAGTTTGTTGCCATCACTCTCTAAGGCCTGGGAGACTCTTGCTAGGGAGCAGATGACACATTATCTCGAATCATCGGTTTGTCTCTACGATCGGCAGTCTGGGTTCCGAAGGTCTCACAGTACTACCACTGCACTTGTGGATGTTTGTGAGGAGGTACGAATGAACATGGATAACCACAAGGCCACAATTTTGCTCTTCCTTGATTTTAGTAAGGCCTTTGACACCATCGATCATGCCCTGCTGTGTGCGAAACTGAAATCTAGGCTTGGGGTTTCCTCGTCGGCTTGTAACTTGATTTTTTCTTATCTTACTAACAGGACCCAATGTGTCCATGTGGATGAGGTCTCCTCCGGGTTCCTGCCAATTTCCAGAGGCGTTCCCCAGGGTTCAGTGCTTGGCCCCCTCCTCTTCAGCGTATTCATTGACGATCTTCCAAAGTCTGTCGGTACTCCGCAATAGCTAAGGGCTCTGTTGGTCAGGTCACTACACTTGCCGATCATTTGCTATGGATGTGAGGCTTTTTCGTGATGTGATGTTGGCCAGCTTAATAGACTAAGGGTTTGTTTCAACTCAGGGGTTAGATACCTCTTCTCGCTGGACAGGAGAGATCATGTCTCGGGCCCAACATATGCATTCCTTGGGTGCTCCTTTTTGGATCTTCTCTCTCTGCGGATGCTTCAGCTACTTTACCGGGTTTTAAGCTCAAAGCTCACCAATTATCTGTTCCGCAGGTTCAGCTTCTCCAGGTCAGTGAGATCTAGGTTGTTGCTATTGCCTCCCTTCCGGTATCGCATTATAGATTTATCCTTCCAGGTTAGAGCGATCCACCTGTGGAATCGACTACCTTTGGCGCACAGGTACCTCGGGTCGCCGAACTCCTTTAAAGCTAGGTGTCATGAAATGTTCCATAGTTAATGACAGTAAACAGCTCATGGAATTCCATCTCGAACTACTCCCATCCCCTTTTCTCTTCTTTCTCTGATCTTCACTCCTTACACTATTAATTCTCACATTTCGCGCTTCCCTGCATATTGATCATGCTATTAGTCTCTTAATCCTATTTAGTAAACTTAGCACTTTATTACCTGTGTCTCTCCTTATTCTCCACTCAGGCTTGGTCATCACAAATTGCGCGTAGTTCTTCTATATCAATTATCTATCTTCAAATTTGCTGGGCTGTGTTGTTGTGGGGCTGGCGGTCGATGTTGCGGATGTTTTGTGTTGCCTATAATTTAGCTGTAGTATTACTCTAGAATTAGGTATGTTATTAGGTAGCATAGTGACTAGATTAAGTTAAATATTTAGTATCGCTTATTGCTTAGCTCTGGTGTTATCCTAGGGTTAGTTACGTAATCTAGTTAACACATTAATTGAACTCAGTTAACTCTTTCCATTTGTTTTCTGATGTTGCTTCCACTTAGTTATAAGCCTATCTTCTGTGCATCCTTCTACAAGGCTCTTGAGCCTTTTGATTGTAATATATCAAGTCGAATAAAAAATAGGAAGAATAGTATTAAGATAAAATTTGACAAAGGAAGGCTCAGAAAAAAACATTAGCAAAATAAAATTAAAGGAATATCAATATGGTCCAAAGATAAATTTGGAAGTATACAGCAAAAAAAATTATCAACTTAAAAGAAAGGGGATTTATGAATATAGAAAAAAACCAAAAGTTAGTATTGTAAGAAAAAAATGCTCATTCTTTCCCCCTCTGGTAATTAGCTTATTTCAAAAAAATTCCCTCTTTCTCACTGTTGTCCCAAATAATATATGAAATATATTTATACATTTTATAACTCTGCAATTATCAATAGAAGTTAACTTGCGACTCAATGCTTTTCAATCACCTAAATTTTCAAATTATCGTGGATAAGTCATGTAGATTTCTTCACTTCCGTCCAGGACTGAAGTATACAAAATATTGAATAGGTAATTTCCTAAAGTTCACATTTATCAAGATTTGTTAACTCAGCACTCTATAAATATTCACTTAAGTTTACAATAAAGATTCGACTTATCATGATTAAGTCATTCCGTAGTGTTTCGGATACCCCAAAGGAATTGGTTACCGTACTTACCTCTGGTGGGGGCACAGTTGTATCTCTTGGTTGTAGGTCAAAAAGATTACGCTTACCGCTGGTGGGGGGCGTAATTCAAGAGGTTAATGGTTAAAGTTCTGTTCTTTACTAAGTTCGTCTATTGGTGGGCTGGCTGGAATGTTAGTTGGATTAAAATGAGGGCGTTTTCTGTGTTTTTCTTTGAAAGAATTCTGTTCTCGAATACTGGCCGTCATGAGGAGCTATTCTTTGCTAAATGGAAGTCTACACAATTTGGTTAAAGGCCTTGTCAATGTATTTTTTGATGTTTGGATGAACCATCCTTTCCAGGGTTTACCTTTATTACTCTTCCTAATGTCCACCGTGCTGGCTGTAGAGTTTCATCAGTTATTAGAAGTTATTAGGCGGAGATGGTTCAGGGGGTATGATTATCGACTTGCCGGTAAGAAAATGCCCTGGTGTGACTGCGGCTAAGTCACTTGGCTCGTTGCTAAGAGGGCATAGAGGTCTTGAATTTAGACAAGCTTCTATTTGGCACAATAGTGTAGTAAACTCTTCGAACGTAAAGTTTATTTCACCAGTTATTCGCTTCAAGCGATGTTTCACTGATTTTACTCCAGCTTCCCATAATCCACCGAAATGTGGAGCACCTGGAGGAATAAAGTGCCACTGGGTTCCGTTATTAACTAATTTTGTAGAAGCTTGTTCATGTGTTTCTAGTACTATTGTAAGTGTATAGCCTTAGTAGAAAGGGAGACAAAAACCAGGATATACCCTTTATTATATACTTTTGTACCTTTCCCTGGCGTCATACTGTTGTAGGTAAATGATGGAATATCCATGTTCACAGGCAACCACAAGATGGCTGCATGCGGACATGGATTGGATTGAGGGTTGTTAGGACCACTAAGTTGCTTGTCACAACTTAGTCGTAGCTCACAACCAAGGGATTAGGGATGGTTATAGGAGATACCAGGGTGAGCGTAGTATTAGCCATGCAGGCCTGGTCAGTGGCCGAAGAAGTGAGGGGCCCACCTAGCTAGCCGTGCTTAACTCGCCGGATCGGTGTGGGATCTTGCCTCACACTCCTCGGTAAACTCACCCGTACATTTTGCGGGCACACTTAAAGTCCTTAGGACCAAAGACTGTACAAAGTAAGGAAGCACAAAAATACTAAAGGATTAATAAGAAAAAGGGTAAAAAGATAGTGTGCAAGATCATGTCCCTGACGAAAAGCAACCCCAGCCTCTAGATGGTCAGAGGCTTGTAGGCCTAGCCCTCCCCAACCTGTGACTGCACCTTGTCCATCATTTGGTACAGTCCCAATAATCTCGGACCGTTGTCCGGAACTTGAGGTTAGAGAGAGAGAGGGGATCGGAAGGAGTCAGGCTAATTTTTATCACTCCATTATTCAGTGCAAGTGATAGTTGAAATCATGGCAAATGAGAAAGGTACATGAAAATTTGCGGAATCAGTGACTTAAAATAGAATTACTCATACTACATATATAAACTAAGGGGGAATCGAAATATTATTTAACTCGCTCGAGGAGTTTGATACCGACACAATGATCTCAATGCCCACGATTTCCAATCCTCTAAATAATAGGCCGAGAACATTTATTAAGTTAATATGGTAATCATGAGAAGTTCAACTTCATAACATTAATTTTGAATCACTACCGGTGATGCAGATCTAACGACTTACCAATGGTCAAAGGTGAATCACTGGATTCGGATCACTGACATACCAAAAGGGAATATAATTCACTATCGAGATATACCGACAGGTGTGTTTACTTATCTACCGACTGACAAGAAGCCAGAAAAATGTAAATCTAATCTCCGTCTTTAATACATAAATCCAAAGTTAATAAATTGTATTAAATATTATACTAATATGATTTGTTGCGCGCTGGGACCGACACTGCTGCTGGATGATGCCCCAGGCAGGCTATGACTCCGGCTGACATCAACTGTAAGTCAGCTGATGTCAGCCAGGATCACGGCCTCCGCTGGACACTCATCTGTCAGCAGATGCTCGGGCAGAGATGGGGGACGGCATGCATGCAGGCTAGCAACTGCGGAAGAGTATAGGGGTGGTTCACAAAAAAAAAGAAAGCCATCTCTGCCACCGGTCGCGCAACAATCGAACATGAATCATGCCGATGGGGGATTGGAGAAAATGGGACAAAACGAAAAGGAGACAAAAAAAATTTTTGAAGAAAGAGAAAAGGAAAAAAACAAGAAAGAATGAGAAAAAAAACCGCGAAAAGAATTTACAAAAAAAAACCGAACAAGAAAATTTTAAATCTGAAAAAAATGAAAAAAAAAAGCAAAACAGGAGGAGGAAGGTTGTAGGCAGGCGTTGCCAGACTTACCGGCTTTCGTTGGGGGAGTCTCATGGTATGACTCCCCTTTTGTTGGCCCATACCCCAACCACCCTTGTATCTAGGGGGCCGATGTCATCTAGATGCCCAATTACCTGAAAAAAGGAGGACCACTCACCCAGCCCATCGTCGTAGCGATGGCCGCCCTAGAGGAAGGAAACGAGAGGAGAGAGAGAAATGAAAAGATGTCTAATTATATTATCTTTTTTTTAAAAGAAAGATTTACCCCCTCCAGCGGAGGGCACACGGCCAACTGACTTAGGGTCAGGGCCCTTTTCACCTCCTTGGCAATGAGGCTCTGTGGAGCTAGATACAATAATCCTGACAACAATTTCTATTGAAATTAAAATACACTGGAATAAACTTCTTCAAAAAAATTTAGATCTATATCGAATGTCTTGGAATTCTCTGTTTCCAGTCATAAATTATTCATTATAAGAAAGTCGAAAAAAAAGAAAAAGAAATGCGCATTTATCTTTCCTTTCTACTCACACAAAAAAATCTTGTCTTTAGCTTTTCTTCGAACAATACGATCTTTACAGGATAGTAACTCCTCTCAAAACCTTAATGTCAAAACATCTCCTTTCAAATCTTCTGACACATTCAACATTTACATTTAAATTTCAAGATACTTAAATTAGCCAGGTGAGCCACGTTCGTATTAACTCTAGACATTCGTTCAGGGAGACGTATTTAAATCTTATCTACAGCTAAACTTTTAATAAATCCAAACTTTGCCCCCTTTTGCCGAACATTAGAAATGATAATCTGTTTACGCTAAGTTCATGATTATTTTTATAACTATAACTCTAAACCTACTTATAGCTGGCAGCGACGCTCATTCATCTACTAGCTAGACAAACCTCACTTCACACTTCAGTATTTCTAAATATCACTAATTTTAAGACTTTATATTTATATACAAAATTGAGTACACTTATATTTGAATAAACCATAAACGCTGTTCATGTCCCAAAAAAAAAGCAGAAAACAAGTTTTAATAATTATTAAGGAACGAACTCATCAGATTTTTTTTCTTCTTTTTTTCTTTTCCGTTTCTTCCCTTTTCTGTGTTTCCCCTCCCACGTTCTTGTAGCTTTATCGTCAGTATCTCCTTCTTTCATGAATTAGGTTCACTTCCTGTTTTAGGTCTTTAGAAATTTTTACTTCACTTTTTGTTTCTGTTGAATTTTTCATTTTACATATTGTTTTCACTTTTTGTTGTAGACATTTTTTTTATTTCACTTTTTGTTCCCACGATCGTATTTCACTTCTTAAGATCACCCTCGATCACCCAAGATCACTTTCACATTTTTTCATGGTTAACATGGGTTAATATGTTCCAAAATTTCACGGTCATGCTAATTATTTCAATTTCGTTTACTGAATGAAGAAAACAAAGTGGGTTGTGGCAAACGATCGAGTCTCGAGAATCAAACCATGGAAGGGGATAGCGTCATAACATTTAAAAATGGTTGACACACAGCCAATAAGTCAGTTAGTCAGTCAAGTTGTAATAAGTCAGTTGTAATAAGCAAGAAGTCAGTAATAGGCAGAAGCCAGTAATCGCAGTTAAGATGTAGATAATAAACAGTGAGAAAGTCTGTAAGAAGTCAGTAATAAGTGAGTTTTAAGTTACAAAGTAAACAGTTAGTATGAAGTCAGTAAACAGTGAGTAAGTGAGTACGTCAGTGATAAAGCAGTCTGTAACAAGTCAGTCAGAAATAAGCGAGATTAGGTCCTGTGCTAAATATGTAAAAGAGAGTAACTCAGTAAAATGTGTTAAGGCATCAATAAATGAAATACAAAGTGAAAAGTGTTTACTTAAAAATCGTACACTAGACAGTAATTAAATAAAGGGCAGGTGATCTTCTTCTTCGCGAAAATCACTCCTTGTCCTTGTCGTGAAATTCAACGAAAACACGACAACTTTAGGTTTTTATGTCTGTAATTTTTTCTTATTTCACTCTTTGTTTCGTTTTTAAAAAACTACTATCTGAATGACCTTTCCAAAATTGTCATCAATGTTAATCTTACTCCTATCATTCACTTCCAAAAGTGAAAAAATTGGTTTGCAATTACCTAAACTTCATCATTTTCCCAATTATTCTCCGAAATTCATGTTATTAGTAGACTTATTTTTTATTTTGATTACCCATCAAACTATTTCTCCAAAAAGGTGCAACATGGCAAGGTAAAGAAAAGATTAGAAAAACCGCATCCTTAGAAATCCCTGACTACCTTATTATTTTATTGCACTTTAGGGAGAAAATTATTTAAATAAACTAAATTTTTAAGATATAGGGTCTAAAATGTTTGTTTTGGGTTAACAGGTCATTAATTTTAATTATTGCTGCAAAAAATGTATAAAAATGTTAGTGTAATTTTGTTTTATTGCCGATATTAACTTGTGTTAGCCAGAATTCACACCCTCCTATCCTGGCGTTCTGTTACTCGTACCTGATGAAAATTGTGCTATAAAAAAGGGTCAGTCGGCAAGAATACCTATCATAGTTGATAAATAATTCAATAAGTACAGGTGTTTTTAAGCAAAAATTATTAAAAAGTGGTAGAATTTAAATTTCAGGAATACGCGGATATTACTTACATTTATGGTGTAGTAGACGGAAAAGAGAGAGCGGCTGGAATATCAAAGGAGATTCCTAACCGGTGAGCACCCCAAAGAGGGGTATTTACACGGACTTTCCAAAGGTTAAGAGAAACAGGAAGTGTAACTTCACACGACATGGAGAAACGACCCGAAACTTCGGGAAGTTCTGCCGACGTCGAGCTACAAATTATAACCATCGTGAATCAGGACCTTGAGACGAGCACGAAACTAGTCGCAAGGCGATTAGGAGGGTGGTCATCTAAGGTTTGGAGGGTTATTCATCGAGGGGGATTACGACCATATTACCATCACCCAGGCCAAGGACTACTGGTAGGAGATTCCGAGAGAAAACTGAAATTTAGCACTTGGCTTCGGGAACGCAACATTGACGACAGAGTGTTTCTGGACGAAATTCTGTGGACAGATGAATGTGTTATCGATAATTTGGAAAATCCATGCTCACAGGCAACCAACAGATGGCTGCATGTGGACATGGATTGGATTGAGGGTTGTGAGCACCACTAGAGTTGTTTGTCATAACCTAGTCGTAACTCACAACCGAAAGGGATAGCGAAGGTTACAGGAGCTACCAGGGTGAGCGTAGTTATATCCATGCAGGCTCTGTTCGATGACCGAAGAGGTGGGGGGCCCGCCTAGCAAACCGTGCTAAGCTCGTCGGATTGGTGTGAGTTCTTGCCTCACACTCCGCGGTACGTTCACCCGAACAATTTTTGCGGGCACTCTTGAGTCCTTATAGACTGAAGACAAAAAAAATGGACACACAAAGATACTAAGGGGATAAAAAAAGGCATAAAAGAAAACCGCTATTATGCTCCTGACGAGAAGCAACCTCAGCCTCCAGCTGGTAGGAGGCTTATTGGGCTAGCCCTCCCCATCCTGTGACTATTTCTCCCGCCCTGGATACGACATAGTCCCTTTTTAATTCTGGAGGGTTGTCCTTATCTAAAACGATGGAGAGAGAGAGAGAGTGACGAGAGAGGTACGCTTATTATGACTTTACATTTTAATGGTCCAGAAGACATGAAATAATTAAAAAAAAAATTCATTAGGTGATTATGGGAATAGTTAGATAAGATGCAGAATATTGTTTTCAAAAGAAAAATTCAACTATAATTTCCTTGTTGCAGGGATGGGTAATTTCGACGATCTGTTTGTTTAGTCCACTCATCAACTTGAGCGCCCTCTAATATACCCAAAATAAAAGCTTAATTCCCATAGAAAGATGTTAAGGTCGAGTAACCGAGTACTTATTAGAAAAAGATTGCTTCCAGAATTCATAAGCATAAGAAAACATGTTTTTTTTGTAGGTTTATTTCCCTTAAACCTTCTACCAAACTAATCAAATACTTCAAATAGATATAGAATATATATAAGTCAGGAAAAGTTCACGACGCCTTTGGTATCTCTTTGTGTTTGTTAATATTTTAGGTACTAGTCCCCTGAACAAAATTGGAGAAGTTATCACTATCTATTTTATATTCATCAGTTCAACAATAGCAACATAATAATTGTTTTACTTTCTGGTGCAAAAAAAAACTGAAAAGGGAGACGAATAATATCCAGGAACATTTTGCAAATTATTTGTTTCTTTTTTTCTTTTTTCAAACTCTAAAATCATTACAGATTAGAATGATATTTATTATAATGATTTATTTCATAAATGTTTTGTGGAAATTAAAATAAATTTGTAAAAATCATAGAAGACAGAGCTTTCTCAGATGCGTACAAGGAACCCTGTCCACTCATCATCAATCTCACATTATTTTAAAAATGAAAGATATAAACCTTTTTAAGTTTTCTCATTATTTCTCAGAACTAATAAAATATTTTACTTAAGTTGAAAATTATGTTCTCCTTCTCCTCTCATTAGGCGATCGAGCATATATATATATATATATATATATATATATATATATATATATATATATATATATATTTATATATATAATTGCGAGTTGTACAAACTGAAGTCAGTTCTCAAATAGAACTACAAATTTAAATTTTATTAAGTAGTTTAATAAGCAAAATAAAGTTTTTGCTCTTTTGTTTTCGAATTCATTTCACTTCATAATCACAGCTTAAATTGTATGCATGTTTTTAGTTGTTTGCAAGTGCTAAAAAAAAATAATTGCGTTAATTTCATCATCGTCATCCCGTGTTCTGTTCTGGTTTGTTTTTCTTTTTGCAGGCAGATTAGGTAGGTAATCGCAATTGGATAGAAATCGTTTTAAGCGATTTATTCCGAGATTTGCCTCATATTTCACTTCATGTTTTAAATCTATATATATGTAGAAATTAAACTTAATTTATGATTACATACGTACAGACCACAACGTTCAGTTGTCAATTCATGTAATCGTTACGAATTTTAAATATATAACTTACACTTCGTATAAACTTAGGAGCTAAACTGCCAATGATGTCGCCGATTTCCATGTCCTTTAATTATAGGCGGAGGGTTTTGGTGCTGCTCAAAAGGAAACGTCCTTATCCTCTTCACAAATAAGGATGCACCCATAGCCGAAAATTTTATGAAAGATCTTACAGCGAAAAGTTGCTGCCGACAAATGATTAAACGGTTATGCACACATGTGGTTCAAGAGACATGTTGTGACCGACACAACTCCACGGCAGTGTTCTTTGGCTGCCGGCAATTAAATAAAAGATTATATAGTCAAAAGGAAAAAACGTTGTGACTTCCGGCAGTGTTTTCTGCCGATAATCGCATATAAATTTTATACAGGCAAAACAAAATGTTGTGACCGACACAACTCCACGGTAGTGTTCTTTCGCTGCCGGCAATTAAATATTTACCTGTTGATTTGTTCGCCAGTCAGCAGACAAAATATAATTTACGTTAGGTTACCTTTGCTTCAAGCAATGTTCCACCATGCAGTATACTCCCTTATAACGGGGTCCCTGAGTACCACGAGGTAACGCTTCCTTGGAATAGACTCCCCGACGTCTCCTTTAACCGGGATATTTGCTGTTCTTTAGAATATTTCCCTTAGCCTTCCTTTAAGGGTTACACTGATCTTACTTTAAATTAACTTGAATTGCTACCGCAATCTTCACAAAAAAAACTCCTTTTTCGGTCCCTGTCCAGCCGCTCCACTTTTCATTTCCATCATTCTCGGTAGGTTCGCGGAATACCTACACTGAGGCGCATTGATCGCTGGGTTCTTGATAGTATCGTGAGTTTTGATTGCAGCCTAGCAGGCGTTACGGTGACATAACATTTTGTGTGCTCACATAACAAATGTCAATTCACCAGGAATGATATCACTAATTTCCATAACCTCCATACTCGAACACTAACCCAGACAGGACAAAGGTGACCTCATTTCAGCAGAGATTCAGTGTCAATGTTTGGGCTGGTATCATCGGCAACATTGGTAGGACCATTCATTTTGCCGCAAGTGCTTAATAGTGAAATTTATGCGAGCTTTTTGGACAATACACTGCCAGTTCTAATAGAGGAATGTTTCACCAGCACGATGGAGTACCAGCGCATACGGCTAACATTGTGAAGGCAATACTAAGTAAAAAATGTCCTAACCGATTCCTTGGTCTGCTAGATCTCCAGACCTTACCCCATTGGACTTTCTCTTGTGGGGAACTGATCAAGCTCAGTTAACAATAGGGAGGATTTAGTTAGCCGAATTGGGAATGCCGCGACGAAAATACGGGAGAGGCTGGCTGCAATACGCCTTAAACAGGGACTTAGAAGGATATTGTTGGAATGCATCCAAAGTGGCTGTAGACATTTTGAACGGCTTTTGTTACTTATTAAGATTAATTGTTATTACTTTTAAATTCAATAAAAAGCATTTTAGAATTAATTTGAAATTAAATTCTTTAATTTGTTGATTTTTATAATACTCTCCGATAGGATTTCTACGTATAAATTTCTACATATTTTCTCTATATAAAACCTGAACATGTTGCACCTTTTTGGAAAGGTAATAAGATGGGGAATCCAATAAAAATAAAAAAGAGGTATACTAATTACATGAATTTCGGAAAAAATTGGGAAAATGATGAATTTTAGGTAATTGCAAACCATTTTGTTCACTTTTGGAAGTGACTGTACCTTCAGTGATAGGAGTACGATTAACATGATGACAATTTTGGAAAGGTCATTCAGATGTAGTTTTTTAGCGTTTGTTTGTTGTAAAAATAAAAGAGTGATGTGCATACCATGAAAAACTGAAATTTATGAATCACCCTGTAACTCCCAAACGGTTAAGATTGCCCCCCCCCCCTGCCATAAAATTTTTTGTTTGTCTAGTTGAGATCTATCACCCCACTCATTTTGGCACGTCAAATCTGAAACACCCTGTATAATATACATTATGCATGACTGACAAGCTTACAAAAAAAATTATTTCTCAAAAGAAACAATACCTATCTTTTTTCCAAGATATTGGTGACTGACCAAGTAAGAATACAAATCCGCTGGTCGAACGTCTCGTGTCGGGATCCTCAGCAAAATCTACATAGCTGAAATATTTAGGAATTAGTTTTAAATTTTTTTTCGAAAAGTATACCAAGGTTTTCAGTTCCTTTCACGTATAGAATGATACGCTTAACCGCAGCAACAAGAACATAGCAAATATCTGGTATGCTTCCAATAGCCAAGTACATAAGGCTGCCCACAGCTTCACGATATGGAAAACGGGTTTAAACTGCAAGACTTGAGTTATCCAAATCCTTATAATTCGACGCATCAGCCGGCGTTGCCACAGGTTTGGCTTCTGACATTTTGAACTTTGTCAGAATTCTACCAGCATATTCCAGTTGTCCAAGAAAGGTAGATCCATCGGCTTGCTTGGTACTCGACAAGCTGATTAATATCCTTTTCACTTCTGCCAGGGATTAAACCATCATCTATATAGATCGCCAAGATGATGTTTTTGCCCACAAATACGCATGGATCTGCTTCTGACGCCTTCAAATGAAAAGAACACAAGAATTTACTGAATTTTAAATTCCAACACCTTGATGCTTGCTTTAGTCCATATAAGCTTCTCTTTAGTCTGCACACTCGACTGCTTCCATCATCAAAACCCTCTGGTTGCCACATATAAACCTCATCTTGTAAATCGCCATTCAGGAAGGCCGTTTTAATGTCCTAATCGTTTCAGAAGCATTGATTTGCTTGCTACAATCGGCAGTATTTTTCTGATTTAATCAAACATAGCTACCAAACTGAATGTTTCGAAGTAATCCACGCCATATTCTTGCGTAAATCCCCTGATTACTAGCCTCGCCTTGTATCTTTCAGGTTCGTTGCTGTTGATGCTTTTAATTTTATAAACCCATCGATTGTCAATAACTTTCTTCCCGGTTGTGGTTCCACAAGTTCCCATGTGTCATTCTTTCTTAACGCTGCTACTTCTTCGTTCATTGCTGCTTGCCATTTCTCAGAGTCTATAGATTTGAATACTTCTCTGTAGGTTGCCGGTTCACACCTTTCTGCTACAAAAGCACACCCCTCTAAGATTGCTGCCATAGCTTTACCTTCTATTTTACGAGCACTTCTGAGACGATTTTTGAGAGCTTCTTCGATGCATTGTTCCTCGTCTTCATTACCTGTCGCACCATGGAAAATTTCTTGTTGTTCAGGTGTGTCACACAGCACGCCTGACTTCTCTTTATCTCTAAAAGACCTAGGTAAATCCATGCTTTCGACATCTCTTTCCTCATATGCATCTGTTTCCGGATGGCATGGTAGCTTGAGGATAACTTTTTCATGATCTTGCCCTGCAGTAAATAAATTTTTAAAACAGTATCACGATTTACCTCGATTTTGTTGCTTGCAGGAAAATAACTGCGATAGCCTTTTGTGTTTTCAGGATATCCCACAAAGATGCCTGGTTGCGATTTTGCATCCCATTTTCGACGTTTTTGCGAAGGTATGTGAGCAAAACATTCTGTCCCGAAGACTTGTATATCCTGGAAATTCAGCTTTTGGTTCGTTCCGAGCCATAGATCTAAGGCACTTCTTCCAATTACACCTGTTGGTGCAGTTCGATTTAGTACATATACGGCCATATTAACAACCTCTGCCCATAATCTTAGAGATGAACTTCCTGCGTGAATCACCGTCCTTGCTGCTTCCAGTATGGTTCGCATCTCTCTTTCAGCTCTACCGTTCTGCTGAGGTGAATACGGTACGAAAGTCTGATGACAAACACGTTGTCTCTCGAGTAGTGACTTTACTCCAGTATTAATGAACTCCAAACCATTATCCGTTCGAATCGTTTTCAGAGTTAGGCCTGTGTAAATTTTCACTTTTTTAATAAATTTTTCAAAGCATCCAATAACTTCAGTTTTTTCTCTCAGAAAATAGATTGTGCAGTATCTTGAAATATCATCTTTAAGTAATAAAAAATACCTGGATCCTCCGACCGAAAGATTCTGCATTGGCCCGCACAAATCAGCATGCACAAGTTCACCTGGATAGCTTGCTTTACTGTCACTTTTCTCAGAGGGCAATTTGTGTAACTTTCCAAAGCATAAGCTTCACAAAAGAACTGATCGTCATCATAGAAGTCAATGCCCCTCTGCTTAAGAAAACTCCGCACATATTTTAGATTTTGGTGACACAGCCTCTCATGCCAAATTTTAATTGACTCAATTTTCGCACAAACATTTGCAGTTACCGGCCGGTTTCTCTACTCTGAACATCATTCTGAACAATGAAAAATGACGCACTCCCACTGCCACAGTACGCCCTTCCTGCAGTAGTTCACACTTGTTTTTATTTGACACTAATTGGAGATTTTTGTCGAGTGCTGCATTTGAGGAAAATAAATTTAGGTGTATTTCCAGATATTACCAGGAGTACATTTGAGAGAAATTTTGGAAACCACTGTTTGTTATCGTAAGCAAGTATATGTATGTCCGCATAGCCAAGGGCGCTAATTTTTTCTTCGTTACCTACTCGCATACTCCGAGGATGAATCAA
This sequence comes from Leptarthrus brevirostris, assembly GCA_964036015.1. NCBI lineage: Eukaryota > Metazoa > Arthropoda > Insecta > Diptera > Asilidae > Leptarthrus > Leptarthrus brevirostris. The sequence continues at coordinate 98,617,728 of OZ038371.1, read as the reverse complement.
AAGGCTTGTAATTAACGATCCAATCCTCTCGAAAGGTCATATGGTCACTTACGCCTGAATCAAGAAACCATTCATCACACTTTGCTTCACCATTGACAACCATAGTGCATATTAACGCATCACGACTTGGATTTCTTCGAGTTATGTTTACATTTCTCGATGGACAATTTGTCTTCCAATGTCAAGTTTTTTACAAAAGAAACATTTCCCCAGCTTTGACTTGCCTTTGGATGGATTTACCACTACCGTTGTTGTTTACAGTTGGGTTATCGGACCGCATGCCTCTTATGGGAATTAATGAAATTGCCATAAGAGGCATGCTTGAAAATGCGTTGTCAAACGTGATTCCTCCATCACCAAGCGCGCCGTTACATTTTCAATTGTTTTGTCTTTCTCTGCCGTTGACTCCCAGGCTGCATAAAAATGATTATATTCCGGCGGCAAAGTCATGAGAATTTTGCTTATCAGCATTGTTGGCGAGACAGATTCACCGTAATCTTTTAACTGTTGGACTAGTGATTCAAGCTTTGAAATATGTGTAGCACATACATTATGCGTTAGTCTATTTGTTAAAAGTTGTCGAAGATCTTAAAGAGGTATGATTCAATATTTCCGTTGTCAGCATTCATAGCAGTTCTCGGTTCTTGTAAATATAAAAACTCTCATAGGCATCTAGTTGAGCCTCGTCTTGTGTGCATTTTAGTATTTTTAATGCATTCACTGGGATATCTAAGTGGTTGTTTTCTAAAACATGCTCACCAAAACCCGACTTTTTAGGTTGGTTCAGTCGTACACTACGTATGTGTTCTTTAAATCTATCTTCGATTGATCTTCTGGATTGTCCGTAATATCTAATGTTGCATTCCCCACATGATATTTCATAAATTCCCGACTTGTCTTTATCAGGAATGTTGCCTTTAGTATTCGCTAATAATGCTTTTAATTTATTTTTATTTGAAAGCACTAGCTGCATATTACTCGCTTTAAAAACACGTTTCAATTTATTTGTTATAGATGGTGCGAAATTCATTTTAACTCTGTTTAAAGCCTCCTTATTTTTATTTTGGGTATACAGAGTTGTTAAAGCACCATTTTTTATTTTTCTGGAATGCTTTTTAATTATTTCATCTATAATATAATTGAATTTTTGTAGCCATTAATCTTCGCTAGAGTGTTAATGTAGTCATATTCTTTCTTAAAATTAATTAGATAAAGTGGAAGTTTGCATAAACGGTATGCCATAGATTGAAAAGCTGCGAGTTTATGCTGTACGACATTGCTGTGGGACATTGAACGCTCCGTGCTTTAAACTGCCAAAATGGTTGGTATCTGAGTTCATAAAACTGCGACCCCCACAAGGTTTTTCAGTAAAAAATTCGCTTGATTTTGCAGAAAAAATCAAGATGGTAAAATTGGGTAATGATGAAGTGATGGTGTCCTTTGATATTGCGTCTTTCTTTCCAAGTATACTAATACAAGAGGCTTTGAATGATATGGAAGAGTGGTTGGTAATAAACAATGTAGAAAATGATTTGAAGAAAGTATACATGAAAGTTGCGGAAACGTGCATGAACCAGTGTTATTTTCAATTTGATCAAACGTTCTTTAAAATAACACAAGGCACGAATATGGGAAATCCTCTGTCTCCATATATATCTGAGGTGTTTGCCTCAAAACTTGAAACCAATCTAGCCAAACAGACTCTTTTTCCCAAGGTTTGGTGGAGATATGTAGATGATGTCTTTGCAATTGTAAAGAGGTCACAAGTAAACGATCTTCTGGATTTACTGAATGCACAACATGCATCTATTAAGTTCACAGTAGAAGCGGAGGTGACGGGAAAGTTGCCATTTCTAGATTTAGAATTGTTAAGAATGGGAAATAGAATTGATATAGCTGTGTATAGAAAACCTACACAAACGGAAAGATATATTACTAGCAATTCCCATTGTCCCATACAGCATAAACTCGCAGCTTTTCAATCTATGGCATACCGTTTATGCAAACTTCCACTTTACCTAATTAATTTTAAGAAAGAATATGACTACATTAAAACTCTAGCGAAGATTAATGGCTACAAAAATTCAATTATAGATAAAATAATTACAAAGCATTCCAGAAAAATAAAAACTGGTGCTTTAACAACTCTGTATAGCCAAAATAAAAATAAGGAGGCTTTAAACAGAGTTAAAATGAATGTCCCACCATCTATAACAAATAAATTGAAACGTGTTTTTAAAGCGAGTAATATGCAGCTAGTGCTTTCAAATAAAAATAAATTAAAAGCATTATTAGGGAATACTGAAGACAGCATTCCTGATAAAGACAAGTCGAGAATTTATAAAATATCATGTGGGGAATGCAACATGAAATATTACGGACAATTCAGAAGATCAATCGAAGACAGATTTAAAGAACACATACGTAGTTTACGACTGAACCAACCTAAAAAGTCGGGTTTTGGTGAGCATGTTTTAGAAAACAACCACTTAAATATCCTAGTGAATGCATTAAAACTACTAAAATGCACACAAGACGAGGCTCAACTAGATGCCTATGAGAGTTTTTATATTTACAAGAACCGAGAGACTGCTATGAATGCTGACAACGGAAATATTGACTCATATCTCTGTGAGATCTTCGAAAACTTTTAACAAATAGACTAAATCATAATTTTAATAATATTGACAAAGGAACTACAGCTGAATATTACGGATTGCACAAATGTACTCTTAACCATCAGCAAAGTGCAATGCACTTTTAATGCTTCAGCTGTATAACTCACGCTGATGATGAAGCACAGTCGGCTTCGAAACAGCTGTTCGTGATCGGTACGTGACGAATTTATTTATTTGTTTATTTAGTTGTCTAAGTCCGGTCTTTTATAAGTAAAGTAGTTAATGGTGTTTTATTAAAGTGATTAGTTATGTGTAGCCATATCTTCTGCTGGATCTTTTGAAAAACTATAAAACTGCTGCTGAAGCAAATGAATATTTGTTTGAGCCTTTTTTGCGCTTTCCTGACCAGTTTTTCCCATTCTAGCACCTTCGATTCTAATACGGTACTAGAAACAACGGGCTTAGAAATTTTTACGTTGACGATTTCAAAAAGATCGCTAGCATTTAGTAAAACTCTCATTTGGAATTTCCATATACTCCACTGATCTGGACCTAAAAACTTGTCGATTTTCATTAAATCACTGCTATCCATTTCGAAGAATTTTCTTCACTCGCCACGAAAAAGAAAAAATAAATTTTTTCGTACAAAATCAAGAGCACTAACAAGTAGGAAAATAGCGTATCCGGAATGCCCCTTTTTGTCCAAAAATAATTTACTTTGCAAAAAACTAGATTTATCAGCCCTTTATCCGCAAAAAAATATGACATAAAAACTATTCCGCGCTTTACTATCGAAGTGGACTTGGGTCTGGGCCCATAACCTGTAAATAAAAATGCGACAGAGTGCGATAATATGTAAGAAGAGAACTGAACTTTATTTCAGAGATAATACAAAGTAGTTCTCAATAGAGTAACAAGAAAGGTCATTCTTCGTCCAGGCCATCAGACTTTGGAATCAACTCCCGGTATTGACTAAGCTACTGTCTCGGTTGGCAGGTTCAGATATGATGTTGCAAACTTCTTTAATTTAAACGGTTAGAAGGCTTTAATATATGAGTTGTGGCGGTCCGACATGGTCTTATCTTTTCATTCCTCTTTTCCCCTCTTTCATACTTTCTCCTAGAAATATTTGTTTTTAAAATTATTATTAACTTTGAATTATCTTAAATTAGATTACTATGTACATATTATAAAGTAGATATAACTTTTTTTGTACAATTTCTTTTAAATAAATTGAATTGAATAAACAAAAATACTGAATAAACTACAGTGTCTTGCGTAATTTACTTTAAATGCTGATGAACAATTCTAACAGCACTTAAGGTAGAAAATTCTTTAAATAAACAAAATTTTTAAGATAAAGGGTCGAACATGCTTGTTTTGCGGTAACAGGTAATTAATTTTAATTATTGCTGCAAAAAAGTTATAAAAATGTTATTGTAATTTTGTTTTATTGCCGATATTAGCTTGTGTTAGTCAGAATTCACACCCTTGTATCTTGGCGTTCTGTTACTCGTACCTGATGAAAATTTTGCTATAAAAAAGGGTCAGTCAGGTCATAGTTGAAAAACAAATCAATAAGGGTGTTTTAAAGGAAAAATTATTAAAAAATGGTAAAATTTACATTTGAGGAATACGAGGATATTATTTACATTTATGGTGTAGTAGACGGAAAAGAGAGAGCGGCTGTACTGGAATATCAAAGGAGATTCCCTAACCGGCGAGCACCCCAAAGAGGGGTATTTACACGGACTTTCTATAGGTTAAGAGAAACAGGAAGTGTAACTTTACACGACATGGGGACTCGACCCGAAACTTCGGGAACTTCTGCCGACGTCGAGCAGCAAATAATCACCATCGTGAGGCAGGACCCTGAGACGAGCACGAAACGAGTCGCAATGCGATTAGGAGTGTCGTCATCTAAGGTTTGGAGGGTTATTCATCGAGGAAGATTACGTCCATATCATCATCACCCAGCCCAAGAACTACTGGAAGTAGATTCCGAGAGAAAACTGAAATTTAGCACTTGGCTTCTGGAACGCGACTGACGACTGGGAGTTCTGATGGTATCAAGAACTTCCATAACCTCCATACCTGGTCGGAAAGTAACCCACACAGGACAGAGGTGACCTCATTCCAGCAGAGATTCAGTGTCAATGTTTGGGCTGGTATCATCGGCAACCATTTGGTAGGACCATTAATTTTGCCGCAAGTGCTTAATAGTGAAATTCATGCGGACTTTTTGGACAATACACTGCGAGTTCTAATAGAGGAGAACCCAGTGGGTAATCTTAGGGGAATGTTTCACCAACACGATGGAGTAGCAGCGCATACTACTAACATTGTGAAGGCAATACTAAGTGAAAAACGTCCTAACCGCTGGATTGGCCGAGGTACACCGATTCCTTGGCCTGCTAGATCTCCAGAACTTACCCCATTGGACGTTTTCTTATGGGAAACAATGAAGGATGAAGTTTATTCAAGCCCAGTTAACAATAGGGAGGATTTAGTTAGCCGAATTGGGAATGCAGCGACGAAAATACGGGAGAGGTTGGCTGCAATGCGCCTTAAACAAGGACTTAGAAGGAGTTTGTTGAAATGCATCCAAAGTGGCGGTGGACATTTTGAACGGCTTTTGTTACTTATCAAGATTAATTGTAATTATTTTTAAATTCAATAAAAAGCATTTTAGAATTAATTTGAAATTAATTTGTTTAATTTGTTGATTTTTATAATATTTTCCGATAGGATATCTAAGTATAAATTTCTATATATTTTCTCTACGTGGACCTTTTTGGAAAGGTAATAAGATGGGCAATCCAATAAAAATAAAAGAGAGGTGTACTAATTACATGAATTTCGGAGAAAATTTGGGAAAATTATGAATTTTAGGGAATCGGAAAACATTTTTTTAATTTTTGGAAAGTACGTGCAATGGTAGGAGGTATTTATTGCTTATAAGTGTACACAAGATTTACAATCTTCTGTGAGTACAAACTAGTAAGTCGGTGCAATATAAATTCCTGATAATAAAAAAAGAAAAAAATAAATGAGCTGCTATAAACTAAGAACAGAAAGAATTATAATAGAGTTGTTGAAAAATAGAAAATTACATCTGTTAAAATTAATTTTAATTTAATTTCAAATTTCAAAAGCTGCTTCCTAGACAAGAAAGCAATTAGGAACTAATTATATACAAGGTTATACAAAGTGAGTTCGAATTTGCGTTTTGAATGCATTGACGGTGTTTGCAGTTTGCAAAGTAACGGATAAACTATTCCATAATTTGATAATCTGGACGAGGTAAGAACATTCCATAACTGATTTATAAAAGCGTGGCATTACAAGGTTTCTATTTCGATGAGATGTAGTGGACTGGAAAAGTTCTCTAAGATATTCCGGCTTATTTGATCGCAGTACGCTGAATACCAGAATGAGCGCTCGATGCTTCAGATAAGATTCCAAAGAGCAGCCAAGTAATCGAAAACGAAAAGGGGAAACGTGATCAAATCTACGAAAACCAAATACAAATCTAATACAGTCGTTGAATGCAACCTCCATTTTACGTGCACATATATTATCCAATTTGGGGAAAACAACACTTCCAAAAGTGAAATGACGCAGATCCAACGACTTTACCAGTGTTACACGAGTATTACAAGGCAGAATATCAGCCGATAACCAAAGCCTACGCAGCCCAGCATAGATCTTACCCAGTCTCGCATTGACATAATCAGCACAGAGATGTACTTTTACATCTCGAACAGCTTTCGGTAGATCATTTATGAATAAGCTGAATAACAGTGACCCTAATATCGATCCTTGGGGGACTCCACATTGTTGAGGCGGTATTGTGGAATAGGCATTACCGAATCTGACCCGCTGGCCACGGCCGCTCAGAAAGTTGTCCAACATAGATGCTGCTGAGTTACCGAATTTAAAATAGGAACACAGCATCTGCATAAGCATTCTATGGTTAACACTATCAAAAGCCTTTGAGAAATCCAAGAGGATAAGGGTAGTGAATCCAATGCGCTTCTAATGTCAGATGTTATCTTTAATACAGCAGTTTCACAACTATGAAATGCTCGAAAGCCTGGCTGCCATCGGGATAAAAGGTTGTTCCTATTCACGTTTTCAAGTATTTGCTATTTTCCAACACTTTATATAAAAAGCAAAGTAAGCTGATTGGGCGAAAATCAGCCGGGGATTTTGGCGAAGTTTTCTTTGGTGCTGGAAGAATAGTAGCTTCCTTCCAGCTAGTGTGAAACGAGGATGATGTGAGACAAAAAATTATTACGTTAAGGATATACATATTGATAATATGTAGTATTAGTTGAATGAAGCGTGGCGATAAGTTGTCCGGTCCAGTTGGCTCAGAACTAATTGAGTTACACGACGATAGAAGTTCAGTAACATCCACACCACGAAAAGAAAAGTTGTGATCAGAACTGCGTGGAGTAATATTAGGATTGCGCATAAAGTTAATTTGACGAATATTGGAAGCAGATGGAGCAGTATGGCTAGAAGAAGTAAAAGAATTGCTAAGCTCGTCTGGCTCGAAGTTGCGTTCAGTTTTGTCTTTTCCATAAACTCCGATCTTACGTAAATTCCGCCACAGTTAGGTCTGTAGTGTTGAAATTTTTGGAAAGGTCATTAGGATAGTTCGTTTTTAGCGTTTGTTTGATGTGGCTATGTTGGGTAGATCAAAAGATAAAAATAAAAGAGTAATGTGCATACCATGAAAATCTGAAATTTATGAATCACCCTTTAACTCCCAAACGGTTGAGATTCTCCCCCCCTCCCCCATACTATTTTTTGTTTGTCTGTTTGAGATCTATCACCCTACTCATTTTGGCACGTCAGATCTGAAACACACTGTATACGGGGTGTTTCAGATCTGACGTGCCAAAATGAGTGGGGTGATAGATCTCAACTAGACAAACCAAAACTTGTATTTCAGGCGGGAGGGCAACCTCAACCGTTTTGGAGTTACAGGGTGATTCATGAATTTCAGTTTTTTATGATATGCACATTACCTTTCCAAAACTGTCGAGAATGTTGCTCGAACTACTACCATTGCAGGTACAGTAACTTCCAAAAGTGAAAAAAAAGGTTTGCAATTACCTAAAGTTCAGCATTTTCCCAAATTTTCTCAGAAATTCATGTAATTACACCTGGTTTTTATTTTTATTAGATTGCCCATCTTATTACCTTTCCAAAACGATGCAACATGTCCACGTAGAGAAAATATGTAGAAATTTATTACGTAGAAATCCTATCGGAGAATAATATAAATATCAACAAACTAAAGAAATTAAACTCAAATTAATTCTAAAATGCTTTTTATTGAATTTAAAAATAATTACAATTAATCTTGATAAGTAACAAAAGCAGTTAAAAATGTCCACCGCCACTTTAAATGCATGCCAACAATCTCCATCTAGGTCCCTGTTTAAGGCGTATTGCAATCAGCCTCTCCCATATTTTCTTCGCCGCATTCCCCATTCTGCTAACTAAATCCTCCCTAATTTTAACAGGGCTTGAATAAACTTCATCCTTCATTGTTCCCCATAAGAAAAAGTCCAATGGAGAAAGGTCTGCAGATTTAGCAGGCCAAGGAATCGGTGCACCTTCTCCAATCCAGCGGTTAGGACATTTTTCACTTAGTATTGCCTTCATAATGTTAGCCGTATGCGCTGGTACTGTATCGTGTTGGTAAAACATTCCCCTAAGATTATCCATAGGGTTCTCCTCTATTAGATCTGGCAGAGTGTATTGTCCAAAAAGTCAGCTTAAATTTCATAAATTTCATTTTCATGAATGGTCCTACCAAATGGTTGCCGATGGTACTAGCCCAAACATTGTCACTAAATCTCTGCTGAAATGAGGTCACCTTTGCCCTGTGTGGATTAGTGTTCGACCAGGTATGGAGGTTATGGAACTCCGTGATATCATTCCTGGTGAATTTGCATTCATCTGTCCACAGAATTCGGTCCAGAAGCGCTCTGTCGTCAATGTCGCGTTCCAGAAGCCAATTGCTAAATTTCAGTCTTCTCTCGGAATGTCCTTCCAGTAGTCCTAGAACTGAGTGATGGTGATATGAACGTAATCCCCCTCGATGAATAACCCTCCAAACCTTAGATGACATGACGACACTCCTAATCGCCTTGTGACTCGTTTCGTGCTCGTCTCAGGGTCTTGCCTAATGATGGTGATTATTTGGTGCTCGACGTCTGTAGAAGTTCCCTAAGTTTCGGGTCGTTCCTCCATGTCGTATGAAGTTACACTTCCTGTTTGTTTTAACCTTTGGAAAGTCCGGTGTAAATACTCCTCTTTGGGGTGTTCGCCGGTTAGGGAATTTCGTTTGATATTCCAGTACAGCCGCTCTCTCTTTTCCTTCTACTACACGATAAATGTAAATAATATCCGCGTATTCCTCAAATGTAAATTATACAATTTTTTAATAATTTTTCCTTTAAAACACCCTTATTGATTTGTTTTTCAACTATGATAGGTATTTTTGCTGACTGACCCTTTTTTGTAGCAAAATTTTCATCAGGTACGAGTAACAGAACGCCAGGATATAAGGGTGTGAATCCTGGCTAACATAAGCTAATATCGGCAATAAAACAAAATTACACTAACATTTTTGTAACTTTTTTGCAGCAATAATTAAAACTAATTACCTGTCAACCCAAAACAGACATTTTTGACCTTTTATCTTAAACATTTTGTTTATTTAAATAATTTCCTACCTAAAGTGCAATAAAATAATTAGGTAGTCGGAGATTTCTAAAAATGCGGTTTTTCTAATTCTTTGTCTACTTTGCCATGTGGCACCTTTTTGGAAAGGTAATAAGACGGGGCATCCAATAAAAATAAAAAAAGAGGTATATAAGTACATAAATTTCGGAGATAATTTTGAAAAATGCACTTCTCTTCTAGCTGGCTAATATGTTGCTGAAGATCCCTGTAGCACCATGAAAGCCACTCCAGCTGAGAACGCAGGCTTTCATTGCATTCTTCGGCATCCTTCAATTTCCGGTGAAGTTGAACAGTCTCACCTTCCTCCGTTTGAGCGTTGATCGGCTTACATCCTTGAATTTCCAACTCCTCCGTCAATTCAGGCCTTTCTTCCATTGAAGTTTCCATTGCCTTCTCGAAATCTTGCAGTTCCTGATTCGCAGTATGCATTTTCCGATTTCCTTTGCTCGATGTCCGTAACACATTCAGTATTCCTACATCTTCAATCTTCCGCTCTGGTGATGCATTCCCATGTTTCAAATGTCCAAATTGGTCTTGTACTCCGCATTTCCGGCAAAATCTTGACTCGTTTTCACTTTGTACCATTTCTTTCTTCATTCGATGCTCTTCGTTAGTCCTTCACCATCGATGTCCTCTCAAAACACTTCCATCGTTTTGGACATTTTCCATTGTACTGTACTTTTCTGACAGGTGATCAAGGCTCTTCCTTCTGCAATCGCTTTGCAGGTACCCTTTTTTACCGCAGGACCAGCATCTGTACTTGTGACGGGGCATTTTAGCTTCATTGTTCCGATCGGTATCACTCTTAAATCCAAATTCTTCTTGCTCCCTTCTGTTGCACTTTGCACAACCAGTCTTCCTCGTGTCATATCCCGGAAGGGTTGATCTCCTTTGCTTCCAGCAATCTCGTCGGGCATGACCTTCCTGGCCGCATGTCCAGCACCTAGGACGACCATGGTTGACCTGGGTATTCGTTCGGTAACAAATACCTTTTATTTCGGATTCTTCTGTTTCGTACATAGGTCTTCTGGAAGCTTGTTTTGCTGCCTCCCAAGCCAGAGCGTAAGCCAAAACCTCAGAGTTAGTGTTCTTTCCGGCCAGTAGTATAGCTTGCTGCAGGTCACGATCTGCAAGTGAATCGATAAAAGCTTCTCTGGCGACCTCATTAACATAATCTTGGCTAAATGTGGGATAAGCCAAATGTGTTAGCCTTGCTATGTCCGCACATAATTGCTGCAACTGCTCTCCATGCTACTGTGTCCGATTCCGCAGCTGAAGATGGTAAACCTCTTGCATGTGCTGGTTCCCATACCGTAATTCTAAAGCTTGTATTAGAGACGTATAGCAATACCTTAGCTCCGCCGGGATAGTCTGTAACAATTCAGCTACTCCACCTCTAAGTGCCAAGATAAGAGCTGTAGCTTTTTCTTCGTCACTCCAAAAGTTCATTGCTGCTCCCGTTTCGAATTGGAGTCTGTATGTTTGCCAGGGCGTTTGGCCATCAAATGTTGGAGGATGAAGCCTTTTGTTCACAGTCACATCTGAAGATAAAGTCGATAAATGCCGTTTCTGGACACTTTCTAGTTCAGTCCTGATTTTCTCGAAATTTTTCTTCACTGACTGTTCCATTTCGCATTTAACTTGTTTAATATCCGTTTGTCCAGAAATTTCGACTTCTTCCAATCTTTTCTCTATGTTTTCCAATTTCGTATCAACAGCTGATTCTAAAGCCTCAACCTGTTTCCTCACAGAAATTTCTATTTCAGCTTTCACTTCTTCAACCGAGGCTTTAAGTTCCACTACCGCTGACATCTGTTCTTCCATTGCTGATTTCAACTCATTTACGGAACCTTCCATTGATGACTTCTGTTCTTCCATCGATGTCTTTAACTCAGTTATGGACGCTTCCATCGCCGATTTCAACTCTGCCATTGATGATTTCTGTTCAGCCATTGATGTTTTCTGTTCAGCCATTACTGCCTTCAACTCAGCTGATGATGTTTTCTGTTCTTCCTTGGAAGATTTCATCTCACACATTAGAGCATTGAGAAGATCTGTTATACTTGGAGTACTTGTTTCATCCTCTTCTTCTAGCTCGTCTTCGAAAATGAAAGCCTCTGGATCCTTTCCTTCTTTTTCCATAGCTTCTTGTAGTAACGCTACCAGGGCACATTTATTTCCAATTGTAAGTAGGGAACGTTTATTTAAGGTTTCCCATTGGTTTGCCATTTTAATCTCTTGTTTTGCGATTGCCGATTCCCTACGGTAAGTTCGCAGGTTTTCTTCCGTGGCCTTTGAGAGAATGTCTTGGTTCATCCACACAGGTTGGAATCGGGATTTCTTTGTGACGCAAGACATGCTTTCAGCAGTTGTGCTGCCTCTTTGTTGACATTTTGGGATGTTGGTCTTAGGGCGGATTGGGTGAGTATGCGTTTAGCATACTTTTCCCAATTCGCAGCGGATTCTACAAATCTCGCGAGAGGTTTAAAATTTGCAACTGTAATAATTTTCGAGATTGTTATAGGAAGGTGGTCGCTGGCTTCTGGATTGGTATGGGTTCTCCAATTTAGGGCTGGGGCTAGGTTTGGAGAGGCAAAAGTGAGGTCGACCGTTGAAAATGTGTTGCGCGGAGAGTATAGTGGGAGAGGTATCGTTGAGCATGCATATTTCCTCCTCCTCGGTCCAGTGGGCCACCAATCTGCCCCTGCGGTCCCATCGCACACAGCCCCATAGTGGGATGTGGGCGTTGAAATCCCCACCAATAATGGTGGTTTGGGGTAGCTGGTTTGATACCCGTTCCAGGTCTTGCGGATTTAGATGGTACCCATGCTCCAGATACAAATTGAGGATGGCGATTTTAGGATTTGTGTCTATAGAGGCAACACAGAGCAGTATTCCAGATTCTATTTGCATTTCCTGGTATGAGAGGCTCTGATGTGTGAGCATGCTTACTCCGCTGTGCCTTGTATCACGCGGATGATTTAAACTAAGGAAATTGTATGGGCCGAGCCGTTCAGGCTCTTCTCCGTACAGTAGGTTCCTTTCCTGTAGGAGTACTACGTACTACTACGACTATATTGGGATAGGAGGATTTGTAGGTGGGGATAGTTATTATATAGCCCTCTTATATTCCACTGGAGAATTGTGAGTTCTCTAGTGGATGGTGGGGAGGGTAGAATCAACTGGCCCATATGTCTCTTAGAGTTCAATCATGTCGCTATTTATCTTTTCTAGAAAGTCGTGTATTTCCAATGGATCTGTTTCCATTGAAGTCTGTTGTTGTGTTGGTATTATGTTAGTCTGTGGTATTGTATTGTTTTCTGTGTTCGTTTGTTCTTTGTGTATTTCTTGTGTTGGGTACTTTATCAGTAGTATTTGTTCTTCTTCGTTTGCTAGCATAGCAATAATTTTTTCGGGGTCTGCATTGGTAAGGTTTGTCAATTCTTTTGTTTGCGGTTTTTGTGGTGTTGGTTTGAAAATTATTTTGGGGTCAAAAGTCACTGTTTTTAGTGTTGTTGTTTTCTTGATTTTGTTGCTTTTGTTGGCATGTTTGTTTTTTCTTTCTGTTGCTGTTTTTCTCTCTGTGTGGTTGTTTTGTATCCTTTTCTGTGGTGATTGTTTCTAATATTTCATCTTCTGTTTGTCGATTTGTTCCTGGTTGTGGTTGTTGTGTTGGTGTTGTGGTTTTTCTTGTTTCTTGTGGTTTTATTGGTTCTATTGTTTGTGTTGGTTGTTGAGTGTTTGTTGGTAGTATTATTTTTGGTTGGTTTGGTTGCTGTGTTTGAGATTGTATCTTTTTGGGGGAGGTTGTGGTTTTACTACTGTATTTGTTGGTTGTGGGGTTTTTTCCGGGTTTTCTTTTTGTTGCTGTGTTTCTCCTACCTTGCCTGAGATATCAGGTTGGGCAGTTGTGTTGTTGATTATTCTTTGAGTTTCTGCAGGTTTGGGGATTGAAATTGCTAGTTGCGACACTTTCGCTTGTTGAGTGTAAGTGGGCATCGTGCGTGTTGCTACCGGGTTCAGGCTGTAGTAACATTTTTTTTGATTCTTTGAATTTCCTTATGCAAGAGGAAGGTGGGGCATTTAGGGTCTTTGGAGGTGTGCGTGTTAACTTTGCAGTTGGCACAGTATGGCCCGCTGCATTCCTCATGCGGTAATTTCCCTACACAAGTCTCACATATATCTCCAATTTCTTCACACCACTTTTTGGTGTGCCCGATTTTTTGGCACTTTTTGCGCCTCATGGGGTTAGGGATGTATTCTCTAACCTCCACATGCTGGAAAAAGGGGATTACCGATTTCGGGGGTTCAAAGGTGCTAAACGTTAGAGTATAATCCTGTCGGTACTTTTATCTTATTGGTTTCCCTTGTTAGCTGGGCCACCTCATTGACCTTCTGAACCTTGAGACCTTTTGAAATTTCCTCTAGGCTCATACCGTTGAGGTCCTTACAGAAGATTGTCCCTTTGGAGGTATTCAGTTTTTCGTGGTATTTGACATTTATAGCTATCGGGTACTCCTTTGTCCCTATTTGCTTAGCTTTCAAGAATGTACTCGCGACCATGTCATTTCGGCATAGCAGCAGCAAACTGCCATCCCTCGTGAAAGTGGCCTTTTCGTAGTCCATGGAGATCGCATTGATACCTTTTTTAACGATAAACAAATTGTAGGATTTTAGTACTTTGTTTGAAACAGCAGAGCTTATTACTATATATTTTGGCTTTTATAATATTCCTACTCGTCTGGTTTCGGGGAGCTCTGGGAATTCCAGATCCAGGTTTGTCTTATATTTTTTTGTCGTTTTCTGTTTTTTGGGCGGTGGGTCTATCTTTCCGAGTATGTCAAAATAGTTGGCACTCCCTTGGGAGGCCATTTTGGCTTTTGTTCTGTACTAGTTGTGTATTGATGGTCTTGTCTTGTTGTAAACGAAATATATGCTAATTTGAAGAAAAAAAAAGTTTGTATTTTAGTTTTGGCAGAAGCCTTAGTTTTTATGTAAGTTTTTCCTTAATTCTATATATTTATTTTCAGATTTGATAGGGAAATGGCGGAAACCTATTTTAACTATTTTTTCTTACTTTGTTCTAAATTCTGTATCCGTTTATTTCCTCTGTCTATGATTGTGTATATGCCCAATGGGCGTTTATAATTATCTGTTTTATTTGGATTTTTCTTATATTGCGCTCTTCTTTTTGGCGCCTTTCTGTTATGCTATTTGTATTTGAGCTTTTGTTTAGGCTGTGGTAGCCAACTTGGCTACTATTGCCAACTTATGACGAAAACTTCCAAATGTTTTTAATTTTCTCAAACCTGACAAATTGTTTTTTTTTACTTTTTCGCGGCGCCACCTGTTGACAGGTGGATCCCAAGCTTAAATCTTACGACTTAGTTTATCAAGTGTACGCACCTTTTTTCTTCTTCTTCACGGCTAGCACGTGGCTAACCTAATTTTATTCGGTACAACATGCCGAACTTGACGAGTGTCGATTTTTAGCGGGAGTGGTAGCTCACTCACATCACGATCTTTCACTGAATCTTTTAAAGACTTTTAATCCGTTTTGTGTCACTTCTGCTGCGAGTTTCTTCAAAACTCCAACTTCTGTTGTAAACCAACGGTTTCTCCTCGCTTTCCTGCAAACTCTGCTACCAAAATCGCTTTCTTTACTAATATTTTTGACAATTTGTCGCAGCCGAGATACTTTGGCTTACTTGCTCGATGACAGCTAGTGTTGCCCGTGGGTTATTAAGATCATACCTAAAATTAATGAAGACGCTTTGTTCAGTATTTAGATTCATAGTGCTCTTTGAATAAACTTTTATTATTCTAAAAGTGTACTTTTTTAAGGCTAATAGTATATAAAAATATATATATATATATATATATATATATATATATATATATATATATATATATATATATATATATATATATAATATGTAAAAGCTATAGATTAGGAACTTAAAACATTTAAACATGGTCATTTTTTGCAAAGAATGTTTTTTCTACAATTTTAATGTACTTTTTGAAATTTTTTAGATGCAATTCTGACCGCACCCTGTCTGCTTCGGAATTATTTTTTCATCCATTTTTACGTGTAGATGAGAAAAAAGACGTGGCAACAGAATCTTATCGAGAAGTTGTTTGCCTAGACGTATCGAAAAATCAAAAAAAGGAGGGACGAAGTGATATATTTGAAAGAAAAAACACTTTTGAAGTACCCTTTCAATCTGGTCCTTTTCTACCTCAATCGTCACTTCCTGCGTCACAATCTCGACTTAAAATTGAATTTGATTTTTTGAATTATCTTGGCAGAGGAGCATTTGGTGATGTATTGAAGGTAAATATTATACTCTTTACAAGTTTAACCATAATACTACTTTTTTCTACAGGTCAGAAATAAATTGGACAATAGAGAGTATGCTATAAAACGAATTCCACTATTTGCCCGAAATAAAGCTTTATATAAAAAGATGACAAGAGAAGTAGAGCTTCTTTCACGTCTTAATCACGAGAACGTGGTTCGATATTTCAATAGTTGGATTGAAAATGTTACGGTGGAAGATCTTAAAGAATTGGTATTTAATGAGATATATCCAAACCAGTATTTAAAAGAGCAATTCATTTACAGGATAAATTGGGAGCCAGTGACTGGTCTGGCCGAGATAGTGCACAACCTCTATCACCTACGCCATTTGAATCAAATGGCAGCTCCACTACCAGTTTTATAATGTAGTACTACTTTTATTAATGAATGCGACATTATAACTTTTCTCTTCAGGCCCACGATTGATGATGATAGCAGTGACGGCATTATGTTTATGGATTCGAAAGGCGAAGTTGTTGAATATGATGATGTTGAAAACATGACAGAAGAAACTGGTAAAAGAACTGTATCTCCGCGAATAAATAAACAAATCATGTATATCCAAATGGAATTTTGCGAAAAAAGTACTTTAAGGTACCAATTGGATTCAATCAAGCTAATATATAGAACATATAGTATAAAAGTATACCAGTAGCGTCATTTACGACCTTTTACTATAATTTATATGCCTGAAAACCTGCTTCTTTGTTTTAAGGGGGTATTCCGTAGCGACGTCTGTTTTTTGGGGTATAAATTGAGGTATTTTTTCTAGGGATCAGTAAGACATATGTGAGATTTTTTCCGTATATTTATTTATCAGCTACCGGCTATAGCGGTAGCTGATATGTACTGAAGGTCATGTACAAGTTTCAAGTGAATCCATTCAGCAGAACTCGAGATATATTGGTGATTCACAAAACGTGGTTTTAAGGGTAGGTTCTAGTCGAGCGGCCTGAAAAATGGCTGAAGTTCATGAATTTTTTTCTCACAGAAGAAGGTAAATAATGTATAATTCGACTTTTTCAGCTATTAGTACATTTACTTAAGTTCACAAAAAAAATTTCTTTTAATTCTTTAAATTGTAAAATTTGCGAGATATCCACGCGTTTCTGGAGCCGTGTAGCGCGTGCAACCCGCTGCGCCGCGCATGATTCCGCCTTCCTCTTTTATATAAAACACACAAATCAAAGTTATTTGTTATTTGATTTTTAATAAAATGGCGACCGTTTGAAGAAAAAAGCCGATTGGTTTACCCTTTTTTTGTTCTTCACAGTGGTTAAAAAAATAGTAAATATTAATATTTTTTGTTGAAAATGGTCCATGGCCACCTAAATTCAATAATCTTCATTTAGTAGAAAAAAGAAGACAATTGGTTGAACGGTTCGACTGCAACTCTGCCCGTGGCGTGGCTAAAAACATGGTTTTGACAAAAAAGCGTTTAAAGTTTGACAAAGAAGAGAAGTGGGAAAAAATATAATTTTTGTTTCTTACAGTTAGTCAGCTGTTCCTGGACCATAGAGCAATCCTCCCTCTTCCTTCTGAAACTGAGTTTGACTACTATATTCAAGGAACATTATTTTGTCCAAACAAACCATATAAAAGATTTTTATACCTACTAGCAAACAATACGACGCGCGGGCATCTGCATTTAGGCATGATTTTCGGCCGGTATTAATTAATAAAATTTTTTGAAATTGCTCGACTAGAACCGGACATTCTCATGAATTTTTTTTAAAAAAGACACTTTTTTAAGATTTTTTTAAAAATAAACTATTACATTTATTAACAAAATTTCTTTTGGGCATTATTAAATATAAGTTTAAGTATATAAACAATTTTTTTTTGCGATTTTAATTCCTCTTGACTGCTGTAGAGGGCGTCATGCAAAAAGTGTGTTTTTGACTGTAGGACTTTTTATGGACCTCCTGTAACAAATTTTCGGAAAATACAAAATGGATTCTATTTTTAAGACTCAAAACTAGACAATAAGACTTTAAAATACATACTTCATTATATTTTGATGCTTTTATATGAATATACTGTTATTCCAAAAACACAGAGAAGCAGTACCGTCTAATAATTTTTTATTTTTGAGGTCAACTAATAGATTGAATTTGGTTAGAAAATCGGCTCCGATAATTGGTTACATTGGCGATCACGAAAGGAAATGTAAAATCTCGCCATAAACCAAAATTTACCTTTAATAATTTGGTACCATATGTGCTGATGGTGGAGCCAATGCCTGCTTATAGATATTATAGATTTGTGTCTGGGTTATATTTTCTGAAAAATTAATTAGGTACTACAGAAGTATCAGCGCCAGTATCTATTATTTATTTTCATTATCCAAAGTAAATAGTCGTTTGGGTAATTCTTGTTGACAATATTATTCACTGAGGGGTTTATTAGTTTTTTGAATTAATGTTAGTAAAAGAACACGGCGAAATGCATTTTTGTTGTGGGTACCAAATTTACTATGATGCAAACATATATATTTATTAGTGTTATTCCTTATATTGAAATTGTCTGTAGATCTATTACGTACGATCTATTTAGAGACAAATGATTCTGGGAAGAGATTTTTGAGTAAAAGATTTCTAAATTATCAATCTTATTATCAATCACATTTATTCTGTAAGCTAAAGAGGTTGTTTCTGAGTGATTGAAATTTTGATTAGTTAACTTTGTGTTTAATTCTGATACAAATTGGATTCTGGCAATATCATAGATATTGACTGCTAAATCCAAAAGTTCTTGTATGTCCTGTTTTGCAGAAGACATTGTTATGTGAGCCACGGCTTAACATTTTTGTTAGTCGAGACTCGGTGTGTGTCACCACTGTTGCTGCTGAAATCGAAAGGATGTGCCGCTTCTGAGGAAAAAGAAGACATTTTCATTCGGTGACAGAAAAAAAAGATGGGAGGCCAGCAACGCTTGGCGTATCAATAACGACGTACACTCAGGAACTAAAAATTTTACTTCCACATCATCCCGTTGTACGATACAACAGAAATCGCTTAGATAAAGGCTTTAATGAAAAGTTCGAGCAGAACAACACGCCTATTTCAGGAAATTAAAGTGCCAGAAAAATAGTCCCTGACTTAGCGATTGTGGGATGAGGGAATCCGACATCCCCTTAAACTGCTAAACAAAGCCAGAAGCGGCTGTTAAACTACCGTACCATTTTGGTACGTGGTCATAGAAGTCTGTGGCGACTGAGGCGTCATATTAAGCCAGCTCAGGCTGTTCGCAGCAAATAAAAACCCTACAACCCTTCTGTGTCTGCCCGTTCACTTAAACCAGCAGCCTAACACAACGATATCAAAAAGGAAAAGCTGCCTTATCCTCCACTCGCAGATCCACCTCAGGCCATGCCAGGGCCCCCAAAATCAAGAATAGAGTGAATGGCAGCGGTATCCGATACGCACAAGACAGCAAAAGAAAGAAAAAAGGAAAATAATCCCCATAGCAGGCAAGGACCCCAATCCAAAAAGAAAAAAAAAACTAAATTTTCACTCTCCAATTACCCGTTCAGTAAGGTTAGTGTCAAACAAAGTATTTTTATTAATTTTTTTTCGAATACGCGACGGTCTGAGGTCAACATACGAAAGGATACCCTGAGAATAATTCCTCAGACAGTTCTCCTCCAGCAGCATACGAAAATTAAAACAACTTTTAATTACTTGAATTTTGTTCAAATCAATTTTGCTCTTCTGCTTATGATATATAAAACCACATAATAGTTAGTTGATCTGCAGGTGTAGTTTTCTAATAACTTCAATGTATTTCGTATGTTTGATCACTTTAAAATTAATTCTAATGGCTGCTCCATTATATTCATAAAAAAAAGAATAAGACTTTTACATATATTGTTGATTTATTAGTTAAATTGCTTCTATTAAGTTTTGCAGTGCTGTAATTTTCTTTATTTAAGAGATTCATATATATATATATATATATATATATATATATATATATATATATATATATATATATATATATATATATATATATATATATATGTATATATATCAGAACAGAATATGATATGATATGATATAATTTCTGCTACGATATCTAGCTAGATACCGGCCTATAATTAATCCTTGACGTACTAATTAACTTACAGGTTTTTCTCACTAATAATATCCTTTATATTTAACGTTCTGGATTACAATTTTTGTCGTTAATTTAATTCATTGCCAATACGGGTGATCACAGAAAAGAAAAATTTTTTCTATATCAGGCATTTTTACCGTCTGTGAAGGAATTTGTTCAGTTTTAGAACTGAAACTTTAAATTCTGAATTTTTTCGGTAGAATATAAATTGTTTTTAAAAGTTGAAGAGGTTGAAACGATCGATTATAATCATTAATGTAATTCGCATCTGATATTAATTGTATGTACTCATATAGTTAGGTCCTGTCATTAGCATAGATCATTTAAGTTGAAAATCAATGTTTATTTTTGTAAATAAATATGTATTGAAGTCCGTTTTATACTTTAAGGAACCCCTCTGAAGCTTCTTCCTTCTCTTGTTTTTCCTCATCCCTCATCCCCTATCCCTTATCCTAGACTTTCCTAATGTTTATTTTTGTTGATTTTAATGTTTTTTTGGTTTCAGCATTCTTTATTGGTTGGGCCTACACCCTAGCCAGGTGTAGGGATGCCGTGGGTTAGTGACCTGAACTATCGCTAGATGGGTAATCTTTCTTTTTTTGTGTTTTCAAGATAGTTCAGGGCGGCTGGGAGTAACAGGTGACATCAGACCTGTTTCTCTCCCTTTCATCTGTTCTCGTCCTGTGGCAACTTCACGTTGCACACGCGCACACATTATACATCATAACATGGCGCCTAACGTGAAGCACATCTTCTCTAGGGAAGACACATCAGCATCTTCTGATGAGCTTCCTGCCTCTTAAAAGATGGCATGTCAGCTTAGGCTGTTCCGCTAGTCCTTCTCGGACTTAGGCGATTTTTGGCCTGAACGGCTGTCGTCTCTTCCCTTATTTTTGTAAAGCACCTTCGAGGTCTAGTGCCTCTGTCCTGACATGTCTAATAGTGTCAATAGGCATGTCAGTTTTAGCAATAGTGACACACTTTATCCAACTCTGCCCTGTCCTCGACATGGGATGACTGATGTTCGGGATTAGTGCCTGTGTCTTTAGCGATGTCCGATGTTGCTCCTGACATAGCTAATCCCTGGGATCATTAGTGTCTCATGTCGTAGGGAGCTGGTGAGTCGGACGAACAACTGACTTAGGCAGTAGCCAGCGTGACACTTCATTGGTCTTGTACGCTTGCACAGCCTTGATGCCGTCTCGGTATGACCGTGAAAGTGCTCGTTGCGTTTGCTCAAGCTCAGGGTTGACTCCAGCCCCACAGGCAGCATGTTGTGGGTTTTGGGAACCTTATCAAGGTTCTCACATTCCAAAATTTTTGATTTTTTTCTTCTTTTTTTCAAAAATTTTCTTGTTGGTGAATATCTTTAGTTTGGTTATCATTATTAAAACCCCCTTATATTTTCTGCATTCCTAACATTTTTTTTATCTTCCTCCTTTTGTGTTTCTCTACTTCCTTTCTTCCTTTCCCTCATACCTTCCCCATCCTCATGCGAGATGGAGAGGAAGCTTCTGGGGGAACCTGAAAATGATTTTATTCATTTTTTTGTTTTTTTTTCTTTCAAAAATATTTTCGTTTTTTATTTCGATGAGTTGAAATTTTTTTTTTAATTTTGATTTTTTTTAAATTAATTTTTTTTTTAAAATGAAAAGTAAAAGCACTTGTTTTACCTTCCACAAATAGCAGTGAAAATAATTTTTTGGGATGGTGATCGCTCAAAAATATGACCGCTCAAAGAAAGATGATGGATGTTTCGAACGCAAGTGCCAGCTGGTCATCATCAGCGTAGTACTTGCACTTTCCACCACGGACATCCATGACGGAAGGTCAAAAACACAACTCCTATAAGTACTCAGTTTTAAATCTGAGTACGAATTTTATGAAGAGGATTTTTAGTCCATGAATTTCATAAAATACCAATACTGGTTAAATTTTGTTTAATCAGAAAATTTCCTTTCAGTTAATACTTGGTGGAAGTCATTTATTCAAAAATGAAAAGTAAAAGCACTTGTTTTACCTTCCACAAATAGGAGTACAAATTTTTCTTTGAGCGCTCGTATTTTTGCGCGATCACCATCCCAAAGAAACATCCATCATTTTTCTTTGAGCGCTGATATTTTTGAGCGATCACTATCCCAAAGAAAATTTTTAATCCTATTTGTGGAAGGTAAAGGTGGAAGGTACTTTTCATTTTTAAATAAATGACTTCCACTAAGTGTTTACTGAAAGCAAACTTTCATTTTGTTTGTTTGTTTTGATTCTGGTGTAATTAAGTTTTCATTCAGTTTTGCTTATTGTAACGTAAATGGGGCTCTTCGGGCTCGACGGATTAATTAAGACAATTATTTTTAATCACAAATGTTCACAAGTTTACTCACTTCACTTAATTAGTTCGTTTAACAATTTCCTTAACAATATTTCTTCACAATATACCGTTTCACTTCACTTATTTACACTTATTACTTCACGGGTTAAAATACAACTGACTGACTAGGCTTAATACTCAGCCCTATTTATACTACTTAGCTTAATTCTAGAAAGTTCAGCAACTTAGTTCCAGCAATTCCCGTTATTAATTTTCACCACACTAAGTCACCACAGGTTCGAGTCGGCCTTGACTTCATACGGCATCTGACGTTTTCCTGGTTTCCGAAATTCCGGACATGCGCTTTGCACAACTTGATTTCGTTTTCGTCACGTAACCTTTGCCATACTACAGTGCATGTTACACTGCCCCCTCTTAGAATTGTTCGTCCCGAACAGTTGTATCTCCTTGGTATCGTTTTAATCGGTCAATATGCACGATCTTCTTTTTTCTCTTTCGGTTCCCGCTGTATCCTGTACACTACATCGTTGATGCGCGTAAGGATCTTGTATGGTCCTTCCCACTGCTGTTGAAGCTTCGGTGATTTTCCTTTTCGTCGCCGTGGGTTAAATAGTCAGACGAGATCTCCTTCCCTGAATCCGCTAGAATTAGCTCTGATGTCGTATCGTGTTTTCATTCTGTCGCTGGATGTCTTGAGGTTCTTTCTTGCCAGTTGATGGATTTCTGCGAGATGCTTCCGAAGTATGGTTATGTATTCTTCAGTGGATTCAGCATCCTCTTCAAGTGTTCCGAACTTCAAATCCTGGGCAGTCGAATCTGTCTGCCAAACACAATTTTAGATGGTGTCTGTCCTGTTGAGTTATGGACGGCTGTTCGATAAGCTAGTAAAAATATCGGAAAGTAGCTATCCCAATCCCGTTGATGCTCATCTACTACTTTACTTGTTCGACCACTGTTCTATTAAACCGCTCAACCATCCCGTCAGACTGTGGATGAAGTGGTGTTGTCCGCGTCTTTCTTATTCCAATAATATCGCAAACTTTCTGGAATACTTGAGATTCAAAGTTTCGTCCTTGGTCAGAATGAAGCTCATTGGGGACGCCAAATCTGCATATCCAGTTTGTTACTAACTCCTCTGCCACTACCTTTGTTTCTTGATTTGGTATTGCATATACTTCTGGCCACTTACTGAAGTAATCCATTACCACTAGAATGTATCGGTTGCCTCGATCTGACTCAGGAAATGGTCAGGCCACGTCAATCGCAATTCTCTCGAAAGGTGCTCCTACGTTGTATTGTTGCATTGCTCCCCTTGTTTTGATGTGAGATCCTTCCACATCCTCCCGCATATGTAGCCAGTAGAATTGTTCTCTTAATTTCATCCAAAGTCTTATTGACACCAAGATGTCATCCCGAAGCACCGTTATGGAATTCCTCCAGCACCTCCCTTATTTTGTTCCTGGGAACCAATACCTGCATCCGGCATGATGACTCGTCGGGTGTTTCCCATTTGCGTTTCAATATTCCATCTTCAACGCAAAGCGAATTCCATTGCGCCCAGTAGCTCTTCAACGTTGTACTTCTGTCGGAAATATCTTTCCATTGGGGACTTTCGTCGTTATCTTTCCACGTAAAAATTGGAGAAATATTCTCGTCTTCTCGTTGTGCTGCTCGAAATTCTTCATTGTTCCATCCTGTCAAGGGTACGACAATTGTTCTTTGCACAGTCATATGGTCGCATTTTCCTTCCAGACGGGAACAGTATTTACATTCCGATTTACATGGCCGCCTCAAGGGCAATAAGGCTGACTGGCGCCAATCTCCTCACAGCAGGGAACTGGTCTGGTCATAGGAAAATCCTTGAAGAATTCAAGGGTGATCTGGTGATCAACTCAATAACAGATATTATGCCGAAGAGGCATAACTTTGACATACCATTCAAGCTGATCCTTGAGAGCAGAGATTATTGGCTTAGTAATAGACATATCTTTGAACGGGGATCTCTGGTTTGGTACACGGATGGATCCAAGATGGAAGACAGAACGGGCATCGGGGTCTTCGGACCAAGATCAAGGATATATAAGTCGCTTGGTTCTACACCAACCATCTTCCAAGCAGAGATACATGCCATCGAAATCTGCGCACGCGAAATTGCCAATAGAGGAATACGCGGTGCTAAAATATACATTATGTCTGACAGTCAGGCGGCACTTAAGGCTTTGGGATCCTACACCTTTGAGTCTAAAATCGTCTGGGACTGTCTCGCTGCTCTCAAAGAACTGGCCCGGAGCAACAGCATCACGCTGGCATGGGTACCAGGGCACGAGGGCATCGAAGGCAACGAGAAGGCGGATTACCTAGCAAAAAAAGGTGCGGATTCTCAGTTTATTGGACCGGAGCCATT
This sequence comes from Leptarthrus brevirostris, assembly GCA_964036015.1. Classification (NCBI taxonomy): domain Eukaryota; kingdom Metazoa; phylum Arthropoda; class Insecta; order Diptera; family Asilidae; genus Leptarthrus; species Leptarthrus brevirostris. Next base: position 98,593,126 of record OZ038371.1, on the reverse strand, counting down.
CTGCGGCTACTCTAAAAGCCGAATAGCAATGCGTATCCGGTCATGGGAGGACGACTGCAAGCACTCACACTGGATAAATACCCCAGGGTAAAGCAAAGAGGTTTATAACCTACTCAAAACAGAAAACGAAGGAGCTGCTCTCACTCAGCAGACCAGATTTAAGGCTGATAACAGGACTTTTAACTGGTCACTGTCACCTGGGCTACCACCTAAAAAAGTTAGGACTGGCTGATGATGACACCTGTCGTTTCTGTCTAGAAGAGGAAGAGACTGCGGAACATATCCTCTGTCACTGTGAGGCCCTCGGCCGCATGAGGCTTAGACACCTTGGTGGGGCTTTCCCATCACCGACAGACATAGCCAAGATAGCCCTCAGAAAAATTTTGGGTCTGATAAAGGAACTAAAAATTGACGGGGCGGCCTAATACTGAACCTGGATCAGGTCACAAAAGATCAAATTGGTCGCAGTGACTTAAGGATGCGGAAAGTCCTTGATCCAATCCTTAATAAATAAAAAAAAAAATAATACCTGGCCGCCGTGAAAGTGCATCTGCATTTCCATGGGATCTACCCTTCCTATGAATAATTTCAAAATCATAGGATTGAAGTCTATCCAGCCATCGTGCTACTTGTCCTTCAGGATTTTTAAATTGCATTTACCACTTCAGCGCTGCATGATCTGTTCGGAGATTGAATCTTTGTCCATAAAGGAATTTATGAAAATGCTTCGTTGAATCAACAATAGCCAACAGTTCTTTCCTTGTGGTGCAGTAATTTCTTTCTGCTTTTGATAAAGCTCTGCTATAGTATGCCACCACTTTTTCTTGTCCGTTTACTTTTTGTGATAAAACAGCGCCAATACCAACATTACTTGCATCGGTATCCAATGTAAATGTCTCGCCTGCCTTTGGATAAGTTAGCACAGGTGCGTTGCAAAACGCCCGTTTCAGTGCTCTAAAGCTGTGTTCTGCCTTCTCTGTGCATACAATTGCTTTATCCTTTTCGGTTAGCTTATGCAGTTTCCTTGCTACATCTGCAAAATTCTTCACAAAGCGCCTGTAATACGTTGCTAGTCCTAGAAAACTTCGCAGCTCGTGTTTATCTTGTGGAGTGGGCCAGTTTCCCACTGAAGCTATTTTCTCAGGATCAGTGTTAATTCCTTCTGTTGATACCACATGCCCAAGATATGTGACCTGGTCTCTGAAGAGAGTACATTTTTTAGGACTTAGTTTCAGTTTGGCTGACTTCAGTTTCTTCAACACTTCTCGTAAGGTTTTCCAAGTTAAACCTCGTAAAACGCACTCCATTAAGCGTTCGAATGTTGCTGGGGCATTGCAAAGTTCAAAGGGCATTACCTTGAACTGCCATAATCCACTTCCCACCGAAAATGCGGTTTTCTCTTTGTCATCTGGATGAATCTCGACTTGCCAATATCCGCTTTTTAAGTCCAAGGTCGAAAACCACTTGGATCCTGACAGGGTATCTAGCGTGTCGTCTATTCGAGGTAGTGGATAGCTATCTTTCTTTGTAACATCATTTAGTCGACGATAGTCTACACAGAATCGCGTGCTCCCGTCCTTCTTCCTCACTAGCACCACTGGAGACATCCACGGGTTCTTCGACTCTTCTATTAGTCCTTCTTTGCGCATTGTTTCAACCATGATGTCTGCTTCTTCCCGCTTGGCTAGCGGTAATCTTCTTGGCGCTTGCTTAATCGGTCGATTCTATGTGTGTCGATTCTATGTTGCACTATATCAGTTTTTCCATAGTCCATTGCAAAGATATCTGCAAATTCTTCAATTAACTTTTGTGCTTTACGATATTCCCCTTGGCTAAGTTTATTAGACGGAAGTATCATTTTGGTTAGCTGTTTAACGTCCTTCTTTGGCTGCTTGATTTCATCTAAGTCTGAATATTCTGCCAATACGATCTCTTCGGCTGGTTCTCCATTGCCCAAGACTTTACCTTTCTTTAATTTGATGGGTTTTCCACGAGAATTTAGGATTCGTACCAAAACTTCCTTCTTTTCATCGATAATTACTATACATTTTCCAATGGCGACATTTCTTATTTGTTCTTTTCGGTCTGGTTCTATTAGATAGAATTGATAACTCCCGGGATCACCAAGAACTGTTGCTCGTACTAAGGTTTCTGCGTAAGGAGGAAGCCCAACGTCTTCATATGCCACGATATTCAGGTTTGAGTAGCAATTTGATCCCAGAGCCATAGGAATCTCTCTGTTGTCGTATTTCATGATCCCTCTTCCAATATCCAGTTCAATGTTGTGTGCTCTCATGAAATCGAGGCCTAGTATGCACTCATCCGTTATATCTGTGACAAGAAATCTGTGAGAAAATCGATTGTCGGCGAGGGATATTGTCATTACTATTTTCCCATACACTTCAACGGATTCTCCTGTAGCTGTCCTCAAAATGTATCGATTTTTGTTGCTAAGCCAGCGGTCTTTAGCGTAATCACACCGAAGAATAGACCTGGAAGCACCTGTGTCTACTGTAATCGTGCATTTTTGTTCTTGAACTCTCCCGTTGATTACTAAGCTGCTATCGTTTCGCTGCAATTTCTTTATGTTAATGATGATTCCGGGGGCGTCGATTATATTGGCCAACTCCCCGCAGAGTTGGTATTTACTCGTTTCCCTGTTGCGAGCGTCGAGTTGGTAAGGGGCTTACAGCTCCATTCCTTCTTTGTTCCACCCGCTCTCTTTCTCTGCATTTTTTACAGCCAGACACGGATTTCCTCTCGTCATCCTGTGGGGAGTTTGATCTTCGTCTCTTTCTGCAATCTCTTTGGAGGTTTTCCTTCTTTATTGGAGTTCCAGCATTTAAATCGGCTCCGTCTTTCCGATGTATGGACCCGACAGCAGGTATCTTCTATTTCGGTTACTTCTCTTAGGCGGACAGTACTCTTTGAGGCTTGTTTTGCTGCCTCATATGCCAGAGCGTAAGCCAAAATCTCAGCGTTTGTGTTCTTTCCAGCCAGTCGTACTGCTTGCTGCAGGTCACGATCTGCAAGTGAATTAATAAATGCTTCTCTGGCTACCTTATTGACATAATCTTGGCTAAACGTGGGATAAGCCAAATGTGTCAGCCTTTCTATGTCCGCACATAACTGCTGTAACGTCTCTCCATGCTTCTGTGTTCGACTCCGCAGCTGTACACTTCTTGCATGTGCTGGTTTCCATACCGCAATTCTAAGGCTTGTATTAGAGGCTAGGTATGACTAGGCTGCTACTCAGCCCTATTTATACTACTTAGCTTAATTCTAGAAAGTTCAGCAACTTAGTTCTAGCAATTTCCGTTATTCATTTCCACCACACTAGGTCACCACAGGTTCTAGGCGGCCTTGACTTTATACCGTATCTGACGTTTTTCTGGTTTCCTAAATTCGGGACATGCGCATTGTACAACTTGATTTCGTTTTCATCACGTAGCCTATGCCAGACTACAGTGCATGTTACATTATATTTTTTTTTGGCAGTAAGATTATTTCTGAATTTTTATTCTTATACAAATTTTTTTTATTTATTATAGCTCTGATTTCTTTTTCTTTTTATTTCTTTCTTTGATTTCTTTTTTTTGTTTGTCCTCAAACTTGTTTTTGTGCTACGACCTTAGGAGTTGGCTCCCGCACATTTGGCAGAGACCCTCAGTCTCACAGGTATATATTTTTTTGCGCTCTATCGGTACAAGTAGCTACTTCGCAGATTGTGACAGTGGGTGATAGGTACCTACAAAAGAAATTTTTTTAAATGTTTCGGTCACCAGTTGTGAAGCCCGGAGCTGTACCCGATGGCCGTGGGGCAAAACCTAAAAAGGCGCAAGTCCGTATTACGCCACCAGTGACCAGGAGCAACACACAAAAAGCTCTAAACCAGACCTATGGGTCGGCAAGGTTCTCCTCGGACTCAGTTAAAATCGCTGCATCGGCGCCCCAGCCAGACCTGTCAAAACCACCACCGGGTCAAACTTATCCCTTAGCGGAGCCTGGGCTCTTCCTACTGCGAGTCAGGCTCAGTCGCTAGAAGACTTGAGGAACCTTGGGCTTACTCTTCCCCCGCCTAAGGCTCTTCACCGTCCTGAAGCCTCAATGGTCACTGTTGATCAGTTTGCGACGTAGATGGAGGTCCTGAAGAAGGAAATGTTGGGTCTGCTACGAACGAACCTAGCGCAGTCCATTATGGAGATGTCAGGTTCCGTCAGTAGCCCCGCCAGGGCTGATGATGTCTACCCAGCTCCTTCGATAGGTCCGGATTCACTGCCCCGACAGGCTGAAGTGAGCCCCAGATGGCCACCCCGCTCTTCCAGCACGTGCCACGTCAGCTTCTTCAACATAGGCATAGTGCTGGGAGGGTTGATTATCTTCAAAGACGCCCATCCATCATGGCGTCTTGGGGGATTCAGTTCTCTGGTGGTAACCCGGCTTTTACTGTTGAAGAATTTTTGTTTCGCATTGAGCGACTAGCCTTCAGTTCCCGCGTGTTCGAAGACGAGCTTTGTTGTAATATCCACTTCCTATTAAAGGACGAGGCCGAACAATGGTTCTGGAACCATTTCTGTCGCGCCTCTCCGGACTTTGACTTGGGGCTATTCAGAGCTCGCATCAGACAAGAGTTCAACTCTGCCGAGACAGACTTGGACCTGATGCGGACTCTGATGGAACTCCGGCAGAGTTCTGAGAGCTGCGACAGCTACGTCTGCAAAGCCCGGTCGATTGTGGGACACACGTGGACGCCGCCACCGGAAGACGATCTAGTCCAGATTGTCAGGGACAATCTGCATCCCCGTATCGGTCAGCAATTCTCGACGGCTACAGTAAGATCCATGGATCAACTGCAGAACCTATGCCGTATGGCTGAACGCTGGCTGCAAAGACGCGAGTTGTATAGACGCTCAACTAGACCCGACATACACGAACTCGATTTTGACGTAGCCGAGGAGGCAAAGGATTCCACTGGTTTCCCTGTGACTGGAGTGGAGGAAGTGAGGCGCTCCCCAGATGCGACAACTCGTATGACTTGTTGGAGCTGTGGTGTAGCGGGTCACTCCTTTCACTCCGGCCCCAGTGAGACCAGGAGACTTTTCTGCTACACCTGTGGACAGCCTGGAGTAGTGTCACCTAAGTGCTCCAGATGTAACCCGGAAAACGCAAGGGCGAGTGGTCGACACAGGGGACCCCACTCGCCGAAGATGATAAGCAAAGCGACATCGGCAACCCCCTGATTCCCTCTGCCATAACTAGACGCATCCAGCCTAATCCCACTCATTAAGAGTGCAGCACACAGACAGATCCCTTTTGCGTCATGCGAGGAATGTCCTTGCATGAGAGACAATTAAATTATGAAAAAGTACGAGCTCGCATATTTTCTGAGGAAGTTACCCTCTCAACCGAAGGAGACGTATATGGAGGAAATTCAGAGAGAGAAAACGCGCATTGAAAAAGACTCGACAGTCGTTAGTATCAACTGTTATTATCAGTCAGGACGACGGTCGTCCGTACGTCAAGGTGCATAAAGGCAACGAGTCAATCATGGGCTTGGTCGACAGCGGTGCTAGCGTGATTTTCTTGAGACAAGGAGCCCTAGAGTTTGTCCAGCGCTCAGGCTTAATACTCTCCTCTTTGACAGCCTCAGTTCGTACCGCCGACGATACTAGCCAGTCCTTGCCGATCAAACAAAAGCACTATCCCAGGTGTAGGTGTAATTGAAGAGTCCAACAGTCCCTGGAATTCCCCGGTTGTACTTGTACGTAAGCCTGGGAAGGTTAGGCTCTGTTTGGACTCTAGCAAGGAGAACCTATTTACTAAGAAGGACGCCTACCCCGTACCCCACATCGACGGATTGCTTGGGCGATTGCAGGATACGCATTTTATCTCATCCATTGATTTGAAGGATGCGTTTTGGGAAACCCCTTTAGAGAAGCAGTCAAGGGAGGGAAAAGACAGCTTTTACAGTGCCCGGCAGGCCATTGTATCAATACACCGTTATGCCTTTTGGATTGTGCAATGCCCCTCAACGTATGTGTCGACTTATGGACAAGATCATTCCTGGTCGTTTACGCGAACATGTCTTCGTATATTTAGACGATTTGTTAGTTGTATCTCCAGACTTCGAAACTCACCTGAAAGTATTAAGAGAAGTAGCTGATTGCCTGCGCAGCGCTAAGTTGACGATTAATGTCGAGAAAAGCCGCTTTTGCTTCAAGCAAGTCCGCTACTTGGGTTTCATGATTGGAGATGGAACCATGAGAACTGACCCCGAGAAAGTAGCAGCGGTGGCGGATTTCCCTATACCCCGCTCTGCTAAACAAATCCGCAGATTTCTCGGAATGACGGGTTGGTATCAGAGATTCATCCCGAATTATGCAACCCTAGCAGCTCCCATCACGGACTGCTTAAAAAAGAGCAAGAGTTTCCCATGGACAGACGAAGCGCAACAATCGTTCGAAAACTTAAAACAAGCAATGTGTAGTGCACCAATCTTAACAACACTTGACTTCTCCAAGAAATTCTATATCCAGTGTGATGCTAGCACGTCTGGTGTTGGAAGTGTACTATTCCAAGTCGACGACTCAGGTGCTGAACGGCCTATAGCGTATATGTCCAAAAAGCTCAATCCAGCGCAGCGCAACTACAGCATTACTGAATTGGAATGCTATGCGGCTGTGCTGAGCGTAAAGAAATTCCGAGCTTACGTTGAGGGACATCCTTTCACTGTCATCACTTACCATGCCAGTCTGAAGTGGCTGATGAGTCATTCGGATCTCTCCGGCCTTTGACTTCCAGATCGAGCATCGCAAGGGTTCGCAGAATGTTGTCCCACGGAAGAGTATGAGCAGTTGAAATCAGCTGCGCTTGCTAACCCAACACAGCTCCCTGATCTCTGTGTCCCGGACGGGTACGTCTATAAGAGGACCCAACCCCGAAGCGGTGACTCGATGCAGGAGGACTTAGCCTGGAAGCTTTGGGTTCCATCGGGTCTGGTGAAAGGTTTGATCCGCAAGGCTCATGAGTCACCTCAGTCAGCACACGGAGGCTTTCATGACCCTCTCTCGAATCCGCGAAAAATATTATTGGTCCTGCATGGTCACACACGTACGCGTATATGTAGCCTGAACTGTCAAACAAGGGGGTACATTTTCTGTTTGACTTTTTCATAACAGTTCAGTGCGGCTAGGAACAACAGGTGACACCAGACCTGTTGTTCTTCCTTCAAATTCTGCTTCCTGTTTCGGTTTATCCTTGGTGACAGACCTGAGAGAAGGAATCCACAGCCTTCTCTCGCCACAGGCATGCGAAACTCAGTTATGAGTGTGTGACTCGGATGTTCAAGTACCTCCACCCCATACCGACGAGCTAGGACGTGCTGCTAGCTAGCTCGTGCCAATTGAACATCCCATTTTCTATCGCCTATTTCAGCGTTAGATAATAATTGTTCCATCTTCTTTTCTTTGGAGTCAGAGAATCTTTTAATCAATTTTTTTTAAAGATTTTCGTATTTGTTGGTTTGTGGTGGATTTTGTAGAAAAATCCCAATCACTTAAATGGGCAAATCTTGGACTACATGACTGTATTTAGTTTCATCCACTTTAATGCGTTTAGCCAAAAAATGCGCTTCCGTCTGGAAAAACCACGCTTCTGGGTGTGGAGTCCAGAATTGAGGCAGTTTAACACACGTTGAAGCTATATCGTTAAGTTGTTGCGATGTAGAATCAGAAAACATTTGGGGTGTATCTTATTCTTCCGACAACATATTTAAATGTGTGGAAAAGTATAGGTACCCACCAAAAGAAGAGAACTTTTATCATTTGTTACTGGTACCAAAAAAAAACGAACATATCGCGTTTTACCAGATTGAAGTTTTCGATATAAGAGGGAGAGGACCAAATAATGACAAATATTAGAATAAATAGTTTAATCAATTTCAGTTTATTAAAAAAACCAAAAATATTTAAATTGCATGATAGGTTAGGTTAGAGTGGCTGCCTAAAAAGGCACACTTAGGCCCCATATCAAACCCCTAGAAAAGAAGAGGGTGTACCTATTACTCTCTGTGCATCGAGCCAGTTCCTTGTCTCCAGTAGAATCTAGTTCTCGAGGAGTCAATATGAATATTGGCTGGGACGGAAAAGATTTAGCCGTTACCGGAAACCACTTGGAGCTCCTGATAAATCGAACTAGGTCCGTGACGTCAGTTGAGCCTTATTCGGTTATCTCTTCAAAAAAGGGGAGCCCAAAAACCGGTTCCTACGGTTGACCAAGGCCGGGCTGTTGCAAAGGAACTATGGTGGACTATGGTTTCATCTTCCTCTTCGTCTTGGCAACTCCTACAGAAGTCGTTTGAAGGTGCGCAGAGTCTATCGGCGTGTCTACCTATGAGACAGTGGTCCGTACTAACGGCTAAACAATCTGCGTCCGAGTAAGATGAGCTTTCTAGACCGTTTAGGGACAAGCTTTGGCCATATCTGTCGGGTGATCAGGCAGGTGTGTTCCTCCTGCCAACAAACATTTACAATCCTGAGAGATGTCTGTAAAATCTCCAGTTGCAAGTGGCCAGCGGCTTTCCTAGCTGGTGGTTAATGTCCGAATCGGGACGAGTGGTATCGGTTCTCGCTAGTTCGTCGGCTCTAGAGTTACTATGTCCAGGCACCCAGATGAGGCGTACTTTTAGATGCTCAGCTATGTCATTCAGCGCTGAGCGACATGCTACAACCGTTTTGGAGGTAGTATATACACCCGTAAAATATTTAATAGTGGCTTGACTGTCTGTAACTATACATATGCTATCTGTAGGCAGCGTTAAATTTTTCAGACGGTCCGCGGCTACCTTTATAGCCATGATTTTCGCATGAAACACGCTGCAGTAGTCAGGTAAGTGAAGTGAGATACCGAGGTCCAGATGTTCCGAGCAGATACTTTCACCTACTCTGCCTTCCAGTTTGGAGCGGTCAGTGTAGAGATGCACATTGAGGTGGACCTTCCTCCCACTCTTGTGTGTGAAAGGAATAATCGAATTTCATTCCAAAGAAAGGCTTGGGCATGGTATAGTTGATGTTGCTGGAAGTTCTCCCTTCCAGAATTTTGGAGTGACCGATGTCAGTACGTTTCCAGGTCTGGATTGAGTTAAGCCTAATGGCAGTTGATGATGCGGTCTGCTTAACGAAGAGATCTACCGGCAGAAGCCAATGCACAATGCGTGGCTCCATACACCATCTTTTCCCTATTGCCTTTTTACACAAGTACAGCGCCACTGTAGCCTTCCGTACTCTTTCCTAGATGTTAAGCTTCCAGGTAAGTTTTCTATCTAGGACCAGACCTAGATATTTAACCTGATTACACAGCTTCATAGGAGGAATATTATTTCTCCGAGAGAAGAGTATTAACTGTCTTATGCCCAGACCACACCCGTCATTACATGATAATATCCTGGAGAGGGTGTGCTGTAGCCAATGTGCTTGGGTACTTTCCTGAACAAATCAGGGCAATATCATGTATGGAGGCGATAACTTTGTGAACAGAGTATACCAGGTCTATGAGTAACTCATCCAGAGTTAGGTTCCGCAAGAGTGGTGAAAGGATACCTCCCTGAGGGTACCTCTAGTGACAACTCTTTGAATACTAGATTCTTCCAAACTGGAGGCGATGACCCTGCTTTTTAGCATGAGGTCACTTAGTTTGATAAGAGGTCCGTCAAGTTCTAGCCTCCTCAAGGATACCATTTTCGTGGTAAATTCGTGCAGAGCTATCTCTACTGACTTACCTTTAGTGTAAGCATGGTGCGAAAGAGACAGCTTGGATAGATTGACTGTCTCTTTAGGTCTTTGAGCAGGAAGAATTAGAGAATTATTGGCCTAAAATTGTTAGGCTTGTACTGTGAGGCCCTCCTCAAGGGGGAGAAGTCAGTGGAAGCGACATTACAGTAAGGGTCACAGAAAGCGGCACTAAAGAAGTCAGCGAACGCGTTTGCCACCACAAGAGGGTCATGACTCTCGCGGTCACCCACCCTCAGGAAGGAAGGGTATCCATCGCTGTGTCGCTTAGAATTGATGAACTTCCAAAACTGTCTGGGATTATTGAGCAAATTGGATCTCGAGTTAGACAGAAATCTACTGTATGACGCCTGTAGATCAGAGGAGAATCGCAGGTGAAGGTCATAATAAACCAGGTAGTCCTCATCGCGCCTAGAGGAGCAAAACTTTTTCCAGGCTTTATACTTTAGATTTTTAAGGTGTCTCAAATGGCCATCGATTCAGGGTTGCGATGAACTGGATTAGGAAGAAGAGGAAAAGAGATCGGAACACACTGCGTGAAGCAGGTATAAAGAGCGTTGTAAAAAAATGGAGAGCCTGGTCAATATCCGGCTCAGTTAGGACAGCAGCGCAGTCGTAGCCGGAAAGCTAATCATTGATAATATAGAAATCGGCAGATCTGAAGTTGAAGGAGCAGCCGTGCAAAGTGGAGGAGAAGTTCTCGACGGCATCGAAACAGAAGAGGACCTGAAGAGCAGGATGGTGACGACTCTGGGACCAGAGGGGTTCGGCACCGGTGCACCAATGAGCCGTCCGGGTCGGTGAGAAAACTAGGTCGAGTAGCTTGCCCGAATCATTTACGATGGCATTGCACTGGGAGAGCCAGCGGAAGCACAGGTGTCTAGGAAGGACAGCACATGCTGAGGAGCACCAGAATAGGACGGCAATAACCCTTCAATCTCGGGAGACCGGATCCAACCGACCTCTGGAATTTTGAAATCACCAAGAACGACTACCTCGCCAGAGGGTGAGAGGGCGCTGCTTAAGCCGTCGATGGAAAAGGACAGCCGGTCATACACTCCGAAGGGTGAAGCAGGGGGAATGTAGGCGGTGAAAACGTAAAGAGTTCTGTGAGGGAATTTCACGGCGACGCAAATGAGCTCCAAGGTGTCAGAATGAGCAACCTGTACGGTGTTACAAGGGATGCCGCGTGGCGATCCCGCCTAAAGACATGAAGCTCTGGACCGAAAATCTCGGCATCGGATATACCGCCACAGAGCCAGGTTTCAGAGAGACAGATGATGTCACAATTGGAGGCGCTAGTAGAGCACAACAGATGCGAAGTTTTGGAGCGTAGACCGGTTACGTTGGCGTAGAAGAGGGAAACCTCACCGACAAGTTTTTTATGTATGTATGTATGTATGTATGGCGCAGCACCAGAGGCGACGTCCACAATCTCTTCTATCGAGTGTTGGTCTTGGCCACCGATGCGGGGTTAAGGGGCAGTTGAAATTAAGAGGGCAATCGATCCACCAGACACAGCATCAGCGGAAAAACCCGCGGGGAGATGAGAAGGAACTAAATCCTGAGGCTCAGCGACTACAGCGACAGCAGTTGGAAAAGCGGCGTTACCGCGGGCTGGCGTTCGGCACGCCTTTGTATGGGTGGGGAGCAGTTGACAGAGGTTAGCAGGATCAGGCATATGGCTGTCGGAAACAGCTTCGTGGAGCTCAGGGACAACAGGTGGAGAAGAGGCCCCCACGGCTGCGAGGGGAGGGCAAACAGAGGAAACAGTCAATGAAGACGTATGCTGAGAACCAATACATGACGCGTTAGAGGCGGAGGGAATGGGAGGGGTCAGGAACCGCGTGGATAAAGATTTAAGGTCGGAGGCAATGGAACCCAGCAGCTCGGAGTTAGCAGAAACGACTGAGGACCAAGCACCGAGATCACACTTCATCTGCTTGACTCCGCGACGAATATCGTCAAATATGGGGGTGACGGAAGAAGGTCCCCAAGAGGAATCGGGCAGGGGCCGACGCTTGCGATCGCCGTGTGCACATTGTCCAGGGAACCCGAGATCAATGTGATGCGAGAGGAAATCTCATGCATCCGACAAAAGTTCGAGATTACCCCAACGACTCCAGAAGAAGCCTACCTTGTCGGCGACGAGCGAAAAGTCACCAGAAAGCGTCTCCATCATGCTCCTTACAAGTCTCAACACATGGCATCGTTTTATATCCGAGCATTCACCACATGTCGAGGGGCGCGAGGATCGCGTTGCACGCTTCAAGCAATCCTGATGAAAAGTCAAGCCACATACCATCGCAAGCAACAGCGTCGAGGACTATCTCTCTCGAACAGAAACCACAGACAACCATGATGGACAATATAGAAAAGAAAAACAAGCAGAACCCAACAAGCGAAAGACCGGAAGGAAGACGAATAAAATAAATAAAAGACAAGAAAACCAAGAAATAAACTAATGAAATAGACCGAGACGAGAGTAACAAAAGAGCGCAGATGAAGAATGCAACAAATCAGCCAGGAAATGGGATCAGCAGAGTGCGATACAATACCGGACGCAAGGTGAATAAAATAAATAAATAAAAAGACATGAAACTAGAAACAGATCGAAGTCAATGAATAAATAAATTAAAGAAATGGATTGAGACGAGGGAAAACAAAAGAGTGAAGCTAAAGGATGAAATAAACCAGCCAGGAATGGGATCAGCAGAGTGCGATACAAAACCGAACGTAGCGAGACAGGATACGAAAAACAAGCGGAAACTAATGAACTGCGCGACGACATAGAATGGAAATCAAAAAGTAAACAAACAGTGGGAACTAAAAATAAAAACAAAAAGTAAACGATCAGCAATAGGCACAACAAAAATTATCCTAAAAATCGATCACATACGCAGAGATCAAAAGATAAAACAAGTAAATAAATAAACCAGAACCGTAACCACACACAGAAGACCAACGGTCAGAGTTAATTAGAAAACAAAAAGTAAACAGAAAGCGGCGAAAAACATACCCGGAAATAAATTAGATGAATATATATGTCCAAACAAAGGGCAAAGTGCGAAGGCTACCAGATATCAAAAATTGTACTGAGATCAGAAAATGAATGTATCACTGCATAAAGGGATCTACTAAGATATAGCAAACAGAAAATCAACGATCAAAATTAACTTAAACAAAAATATAGACAAAAATATAAAACATAGTAGGACAAAAATGAAGATAATAAAATAAGGATCGTCAGCATAAATAAAAAATAAATAAACAAATAAATGATAAAGTTCCATAAAATATACGCACAGAATTCAAAATAGAATGTACACACAGCTGATCCACAGTAACAAAATAATGACACGGTAAATAAAAGCAAAAGCAGTGAGAACAAAACACATGTATGAAAACAAAATAGCAATTCACGGTTGAGCTTAAAAAACAAAACACGAAAATCAGCAACAGGTCTAACGGTTACAAAGGCACAAACACAAAATCGAATAGCAAGATCATATGAAGCAAACAAATAAAAACAAAGCTGGGCGAGAATACAAGTAACGGGAAATTATTGAAATATGACAATCAAACTCAAACAAAAATGCACAGAGCTAACAAGAAATTCAAAAAATTCAGAAAAAATTTCACAGCAACAAAAGTCCACGAACCCAATACTGTAAGCTGTATTCAGAGCAACTAAAACAGTAAGCACTACCGAATCACCACAGATATCGAAAAAAACACAAAAATGTCAAAATAAATAACTATCAATTGAATGTATGTAGCTATAACAGCGGAGACGAGAAATAAAATAAATAGGCAACAAACCAGCAACACCGAGAAACAATACAAAGTAATTCAAAATTAAGTACACAACGAAAACCACAAAAACTCAATGAAAATAAGACAGTTGGGTCTGTGGGCAGGCCTTCTTGATGTATACTTAACATGACGTTGGTGCTGGTTTTACCGTCAACACAGACGGAATTCGGTTTGTTGTGCAGATAGGCTAGAAATAGACGGACGTGTTCGAGGGCATCGGTGTAAATGGAACAGAGGGGTTGAGGGTGTGAGAATATATAAAGTTAGGATATTTGACTGGGGTACTAGTTTGGAAATTCTCCCATTTTGAGCTGCCAATTGGAGTTTGGATCACTAGCGTTACGGCTAAAGGTGAGAGGTGCGGAAGAGTGATGACAGATTATGGTATTACTAGTCCTAAGGTTCTTACGATTAGGCTGAATACTAGATTTAGTTATGGGAGAAGGTCGTTTGGAATTATTTCTGGGATAGTTAGTGGGATTTGGTTTATTAGTATTTAATTTAGGGTTAGGTGCAGAGGGCTTAGGGTTAAACATGCTTCTTAGTCCATTTAGAAATTTCGATGGTCCCGAGAGTGAAGATTTTGCTGGAGGGATTGTGGAGGAGCTTATACCCCTTCAGGTTGAGTCCGCAAACCTTGTCTCTGACGACGTGGGAAGAAATATAATATTTGTTTCTTACAGCTAGTCAGCTGTTCCTGGACTATAGAGCAATCCTTTCTCTTCCTTCTGCAACTGATTTTGACTACTATATTCAAGGAAAATTATTTTGTCCAAACAACATATAAAGGAATTTTTATACCTGCCGAGCAAACAATACGGCGCGCGTGTATCTGCATTTGGCCCGAACGTTGGCATGATTTTCAGCCGGTACGCGTTCGCACTAAGTCGGCTAAAACTTTTACATTTTTCCTAACTTCGTGAAATCGTTTTAGAGGCTTATGCTAGACACTAAAATATGCAAAAAAAAAGGAAAATAAATTTTTTTTAAATTGCTCGACTAGAACCTACCATTAACATCACTGCGTTTGTGTGAGGATACCTCTTATCACAGTGATTTCAGCAGCCTCCCCTTCGTTGCTGGCATCTTCATCAGTAGTGGAACACATAAATAGGTACTCCAACTCTTGTCCGAGATCAGGAAGAGTGTCAACTTACATAGTGGAGTTTAACAGCGCTTCACCATCCTCTGGTGAGGGGTGACAACGGCAGAAACTGTCGTTGGACCCAGGTCGTTGCTTCTTGTTTCTTTTTTCTTGGTTGAGGTGTTACCAATAAGCGCCTTCAGGTCTTTTTCGTAGACCTTCAGGCTAATGTAGTTGAAGCTATAGCAAATAATGCCATTGCGTTCGGTAACTGGTGCAAGGGATTGCTCATTTAGGATCACAATGACCTGTCTTGAGTTTCCCGGGACTTCGCCTACCTGGGCTACTTTCCAGTCATGGGTATGTAGCCCAGGGTTAGCTAATTGAATAAATCTTAAGATCTCTGTAGGATCTGAAGGTTCAATTGGGATCCAGGTTCTTGACCTAGGTCGCCGAGACGGGAAATCGCCTGGTTAAAAGGCTCCACCGACCTATGGTCGGAACAAGGAAGTAGTTTAATGTGGTCTTGATACCAGCCAGCATAAAGACAACATATAGATCTTCAGTAACGCGACCTCCACCATCTTCTATCTGGCGTGATAGAGCCGTCCGCGTCTACGAAGTATTCTGAGTGCAGTCCATCTCTCTCTGTAGACCACCGTTGAGGCTTTTTCCTTCTGCTTGGCGGTCGCTGGGTTGGACTGAGATGTCCTGAGTGGCGCGCTGGCAAATGTATGTCCGGGTGTAGTAACCTGCGACAGGAACGCACTACTGCATTACATTTTTCATGATCGACGTACTTCGTGACAGTAGTCATGGTCTATGAATATTGTGGGGTAGGGGAGATCACCCATGATATAACCCTATACCATGGAAAGTCCATCTTACTCCTTGAGGTGGACAGGTGAATACAGCTTGTTACCCGCTGCTGCAAACTATCCAATGGGCACGGAAAACGCTTAACAACCTGGATCGGGGGAGTTTGATCTCTGCCCGTCATCATTAGCCAGTCTCGAGTAAATACTGCATGACGGTTACCAGCCACTCCACGGGAAGAGTGATGCGGACTTCCTACAGTACCCACAGTTACGGCACGTTGAGGGGGGAAAGTGAAGTAAACGCATGTTTTTCAAGAATTTATTTTAAAGAAGTGGTAAGAGATTTTAAAAAGAAAAAAAGCAAATCTGAAAATATACGTTTTGAGCTATCGCTAAAATTTTTTGACACAAAAATATTTCAAAATGGCGGCGCTACAGCTGCTGGAAGTTGGGCCCTCGGTTTATTAAAAATCAAAAATTAAAAATCAAAAATCACATGACAAAGAAGAAAAATAAAAAAATTAATTGCAAATTCAAGACAATTTTAAAATTAAAGTTTCATATTTTGTTATAAACAGTTGGTAAAAAACAAAGTTTAAATTTGTTTTTAAAAGAAAACTAAGACTTCATGTTGTGGCCAATAAATTAAAGAAAATTTCCTAAAAATTTCAGAAAGATTGTCAGCCCAATCAGTTAAATAGTTTTTCTTAAAATCGTGTCAACCAGGTCAAAAAACGTTGTTTCGAGAAAAACGCGTTAAAGTGCCGTAACACCGGCTGTGCGTGCTCACGAACCTTTTATTGTATCGCCTTATATACATATTTCTGGGGATCTCGGACCTAAATAAGAGTTTGTACACTAATTCTACATATATATATAATAGTACACGAATATGATCTTTTTAGAAAATCGAATTTAAAAAATAAAATAAACCCAGACTGCCTCCTTAAGCACTTTACATATATGTATAGAGACATCTATACTTCGAATCGGTAATAGAAAATTTAGGAGCATATTCTACAGATGTTTAACTAATTTTTTAAGCAAAAAAAAATTACAAAAAATGTAGATTAACTTAACTTTCCTCCCTTAACAAATTAATAATATAATAATTTGTTAACGCGTTGATCCCCCTGTGAATCTGAAGGCATGGCGGCCTTGTTTGTATGATTCCTTAAATATTTTCTAATGTTGTAATATGCGGCGTTGTACACCAATTGTCACAATAATATTTAATAAAAATAAAAAACAAAGGCTAGCTAGTGTACCTTATTTGATAAGTTGATAAACTTTTTTTTATTAGTTGAGTCTTGATTTGTTGTCTTGATGTTTTCTCTTGATTTGTTATTCAAAAGTTGCTGATTAGGTTTTTCTTGCTTCTTTTCTGTTGATTATTGTTTTGATTGTTGCGCGTTGATACTTTTGATTGATGGATGATGATGATGATTGATTCTTCTTCTTGTTGCCTTCTTTTAAATTGAAATTGAACTATTGTTTCATCGTACTGAAGAATATTCTTGATTGCTTATGAATATTGTAGCGAATGCCTTACCTTGGATAGGGAGACATATTGCTAACAATATTTTATAAAAAACATTTTTAAATTGTATAGTCTGCGCTTTACCTTGGGTAGAGGGGCACAACTAATACAATTCAGAAGTTATATAAAATGTTATATTGAAGATGCCTTACCCTGGATGGGGGTATCTCTATGAAATCGTCTTTGTTTAACATAGTGCCTTACCTTTGGTAGGGGGACACTCTAATTTTTAAATGGTAGTGTTATTTGTTTTTTTAATTTTTGGTCATCGATCTCTTGCCCTTCTTGTTCAATTCCAATTTCCAGGTTTCAGTGAAATGTATCCTTAGTGGACGTCGGTCGTTAGACTCGGTCGCCGGGCGCGGTCGTTGGGCTCGGTCGTCGGACTCTTTCGCCGGGGTTACCATTCGTTGGGAATGGAGTGAACTGCTTGGTGCTCCTTGGGGTACCTTCCAGAATGGAAGAACCTAAATAACTTCCCCAAACCTGTTACTATTGAAATATTACTAACTCATAAGGCTGAAACAGAACAGAGGCAGTGGCAGCTAAAAAATTAGAGCACACGAATTTTATATGACGCGATACAGAACAATCGCAGCGCAGTGGCAGTGGCAGTGGCAGCGCTGACTCAGTGCAACCAACTGAAATAAGTGAATAAGAAGAAGAATTTCAGTTCAACCAATGTAATAAAATTTAAAAAAATTACAATACACTAAATAAATCGCCATTAGCTCAAAAAATGTTTATAAATTCGCGTACTAATATACATATTTAAATTTTATATTAAAAATAAACCTTCACTACACAATTTCCGAAAAATGTTTAAACGTCAGTTAAACTTCAAAAGAGCTGCCACTGCCGCTGCGATGCTTCCTGATCTGTTTGACAATCCTTGCACTGCCAAGATTGACAGATTTGAGCTGCCACCTACGAATAAAGAACTGAAGGAAAGGCTCAACGCAAAATGTCGTGTAGCATTACACAAATACTGAAGCACTTTCCACCACACGCACATATTCATCATAGCAGTAGTACATTTTATCTTTCAAGTGGGGGTTCATTCTAAAATTCCTTGGATAATTAGTATTTTCAAATTTTCTTTTTTAATTGAGAATTAAAAAAATATTTAACCAATTCCATATGACATTTATATATCTTGGGAATCTATAACAAAAATTAAAACGCTTTAAACAATATTTCTATAATACTGATAACCAAATTAATTTTGATAATTATTTGGCCTCTCAAAACCGAATATTTACGACGTCTCTGCACCAAAATACGCTACTTACTGCAAGAAGAACAGAACTTGTAAACAATAATAATATTTAATTTTTTCTTCTTTTCTGACTGAAACTTCATTAGAACTTGCTTTTGTTGTGCTATCTTAACATTTACATTAAAAAATTTAGCGAAAAAGATGTTCCCGGCAGTCGGCAACGGAATTTATTTCCACAGTTTGGCACTACACAAGTCATTTTAACTTAATATAGTTTGTTTCACACACTTTTTAACAGTTTTGTACAACTAATTATGCTCAAAAAATCTATTTAACTGCACAATTTCACGACTTTCGATATCATAAAATTAATTTCCAATTAAATGACAGCTCAGGTTCCTTATTCTTATTGACGAATCTACAATTCCCCCACATCTCTTCCACTTCGCCTAAAAGCTTTTTGCTTCATTCACATATACGACTTTTACGAGTTAGGGCCTTTCCTTTAGCTCTTTATTCGTAGGCTGCCACTGCCACTAAACTGCCACTGCCACTGGCTCTGTTCTGTTTCTGCCTATACAAACATAATTCCCTGACAGGAAAACCAAAAATTCAATCATAGAGTATTTGATGTAAAAATATTTTGATTTGTATAGAGTTTTAAGACAGTTTGATGTCTGAATAAAATTCGTTTGTGTTCAGTATTTTTTCATACAAAGCAAAAACTTTATTCATGTTAACGTATTTATATCATTACTACATTACAATTCATTAAATTATTTAGTTTAGAAAAATATTTTTTACTTAAAATTATTTCAATTTAAATTATTTATAAATGGAAACGACTGCTGTAATGAGTGGTGGTCCATCATCTTCATTAGTACCATATGGCCACTCATTACTTCCCCCATCTGTACCTAATCACGCAGCCAGCATCTTACCGTTTTAAATTCATTCATCAATTCATTAAACATGCATAAATTCGGATATGCACATTTCACTTACAATCGACTATTTGTTTTCATCATCGTTTCCTGTAATTAATTTCCACACGACTCTGTTTTTAAAAATCCAATGTCACCAGAATTTCTTATGTCGAACCAATAATAAAAATAGTCGATGAGTAAACACTTTTCCTTTAAATGTTCAATAATTATTTGCTGCACATGGTGTTTTCGTTTTATGTACAATTATGCACAATTTTTAACGAAATTTTTGATTGGGAACGATTTCAATACCGATTCTGGCACTTTGACAATTTGGGTGGGAGAATCCTGATAAATTGAATTGTTCAATATAGAATAAGGTTTAGTTGATTTTTAATTCCACCAGGAGTTATCCCCCCACCAGAGGTAAGGCCTCCTGAGTCGCACCTTTAATCAGAACAAAATATAAGAGATCTTTATTAATTTAATTAAAGTTGATTAAAGTCAATAACGTATGGTGTTTCATTAAAATCAGTGAAAAAGTGAAATAAATTCAGTTAAAAGAAAGCACTCTCAGTCCTTGGGAAAGTAACCCCAAAACAATTGGTGGCAGCGGTGGGAATGCTGAAAAATTGCATCCCAAGGGGTCCGTCCTGAAAGAATATGCGCCCCAACGTTACAGCTTTAGTGCAGAAAAATCTCCGCAACTTTAGTTGCAGCTTTAGTGCAGAAGAATCTGCGCAACTTCAATTCATCGCGCATACAAAGGTAAATTTCATCGTAGAAATCGTCGGCCAGGAAGCCCGACGTATCTTCATTGGCCTTCAACATTTCATCTTAGAAATCGTCGGCCAGGAAGCTCGATGTATAATTACATCAGTATCAATCAAATTTGGAGCAGTTCACGCGCTACGAAGACGACACCGGAGATTTCTCGTATTACGTGCAGGTTAAAAGAAAGCTTGCCGAATTAATGCAGTAAGTCAGATTTTGTTTTTTTTTCTTAAAGTTTTTCTAACTAGCATCAATGAAAAAAAAATCCTGTAATGAAAACGTAAATTTTTGTTTGTATAAATAAAGCTATTTTATATTGAAAGCAAATTGAAAACTTAAAATTGTAAAAATTAATTGGTAAACTGAAACCTAAGTGTTTCGCTGGATTTTTTTTCTAATTATCTGTTTTAATCAACTCTTTTACGTAAATTGAGTCTCTGAATTTTTTGTTTTTCTAATATTTAGTGTTGAATATACCCTTCAAAATTGTGCGAACAAGGACAAAATATTATTCTCTCGCCAAAACAAACAAGAAGCAATTTCGTACCTCTTGTTGTGAAGTGCTATTCACTCATGCTGGAACTCCTTCTGACAAAACCTTTTTTCTAAATTTATTAAAAGCCAAGCTCATCGGTCCTGCCTATGATATTTTTTGATTTTTTAAATACAAAGAAATCATTACCTGGACAGAACTCAAGGTCGAATTAGAGTCACAATTCTTAGAAGATCGACCGCGAGTTACTATTCAAGCTGAACTAAATTGTATAAGACAAGGCCTTAAGAAAGATCTCCAGGATTATGCCCAAAGAATCGCCGCGCTTTTGTCTGAGCTAAACGATGTCACTCAAAAGAAAACTAGCGACGCAGCCGCTAAAACTTTCCTCCTTAAGGAAAATGAGTTAAACGCTATAAGAACTTTTGAGGATGGTCTACGGAATGATCACCTAAAAATAATGGTAAAAGCCCGTGCTGAAGACAGCCTCAGGAATGCTATCCTATACGCTCACGAACAATTCTTCAGAATGGGCGAGCCACTGACCGTTACAACAGCACCCTCACGAGTTACCAGTTCGATAACATGCGGTTTTTTTTTAACAAGAAAGGACACACTAGAGTCATGTGTTTTCAGAGAAAAGCTTTTTCGGCATTTAACCCTAATATGCCACAAAAACAGGGAAGTGAATCGACTAATTTGTCGATATTGCAACCGAGCGAACCATCATATCAGTGAATAAGGCATACGACGAAAAAGCACTAAATCGTCAAACCAATTTTCCAAAAAATATGGAATCCCAACTCTTCGGGAACCAACCTAGGCAAAATACGAATAAATACTACTCCGGAAACAATTCCAGGCAACCCCAAAGAGCTAGCGATGGACAACATTCAGTAAGTTTCAGTCCCAGAAGACCCAACACCAGACTACCCCTACAAAATATTCAATGGACAGAAACTCAGGGAAACGAGAGAGGGCTAGATGAGTTTGAAGGCGAATTACCTCACCAAGCCCATACACAAGCCATAGTACGTTCGATATCTCTACACAAGTAAATACATCTATACAAATACCAGTCCAGAGCAGTGATGGTAACTCGGAATTTTTTATTACTGTACCGCAATAACCAAAATTACTGTGTCAATGAAAAAATTACTGTTTTTCAAGACGCCGCCAATAACTACAATAGTTTGAAAAAACAAACATTACCAAACTGTTACTAGAGCTCCGAAAATAAATTTCAGGTTAATCAGTTAACCTGCAGGAATTTTAAAGGAGTCTTTCACGAGACTCAATATGATTATTTAATTGAACAAATATCGCTAATTATTAAATAATCTTTGCCTTGGCGTTGGCAGATTACATAACACAACAAAAATAATTTTAATAAATTGTATCAGTTTGAATAAAACAATTACCGGTAAATATTTTTAATCCAGATTCCTTGCAAATTAAACGATACATTGTGCAATTGTGCATTCTGAAGAGAAAATTTAATTTTTCACCGGCTTACTCCGTAAGATATTACTGGGGGTCTATTCGCGTTCTGTGAAAAAATGAAATGAAAAAAACTTTTTCACTGAAGTTTTCACTGCAACTTTTCATTTTGTTCAGCATGCTGATTCTCGTTCACTTTGTGAAAAATTCCGCTGAATGCAAGTGCTGAATCCTATATTTTCATTTGAAAGCTGTCAGTGAAAAGTTGTTTCAATAATATCGCACAAATGTTGAGCTAAGATAACACGTATTGTTAAAGAAAGTACCATATTTTGCGAACTTTAGAAGGTAGTCATATCTTTGGTGATATACTTACCCTGTAATTAAAGTGTACTGTGAGACAAGAATTTTAACAAAAAATGTCCTCAATTTTCATTCGGATTCTTTTAACAGAAATTAGATGAGGTTCTCAAATTTAATCAATATTTTTTACCTAAATAATTATATATTTTACACATGAAAATATGGAAATAAAATAAAAAATTCCCGAAGTTTTTTTTAATCATTTATTATTATTATTTTAGGAAAGCTTATCTATTAATAATTTTAAATTATTAGAAATTGTTTTTAAATGTTCAGAATTTTCTTTCTCGATAGAAAGAAGCTGCATTTTGATTAGCAGTTTCTCCTCCTCTATTTTTAATTTTCGCAGGGCTTCCATTTTGTCGTTACCACAATCGAAGGGAGATGTCGATGTAGTTGCTTCGTCGCGATTGCTGTTATCTACCTCTTCCACCAGATATACGACATCCTGTAAAATTTTTTAAATTAGTTATTTCGTCAGCAAGTTCGCCCCACAAACGCTCGCGCGTTCTGCCTCCATCCAATCTGTAAATAAATTTTCGTTTTGTATTCAATCACTAATTTACTTTAATAATAATGATTTAGCTCATGATAGGTAATAATCTATCATGAGCTAAATCAACGTGCAGCTCTAAATAATCAATAAGATGATTCTTTTGCTGCTCACTCGCTCTTTTTCCCCCGCTTTAAATTGATTTTACGCATTTTAAAAATTTCTTGCAACTGTAAACTACACTTTTCCAAACTTTTCACAAAAGAATTTGGCGGTGAAAAGTTTTTCCTCGAATGATAAAATTTTGACAGATGTTTTCATGTTTACACAGAACCGGAATCGCACCGCCGTGAAAACTTTTTTCACAGTGGTTATCACAGAACGCGAATAGACCCCCTGCTGTGGCCAGAAAAACAAACACTTTCCTACAAGAAATGATAAAATATGAAACTTTATAACCTCACTTGAAATGTTTTATATTAAAATATTCAATTTTGCAGCACTTATTTTAAGAACTCATTTAATTTTTGATATGAGGCTAATATAAATTAACAAATTACCTTCTTGCTGAATGTACTTAGCCTAATCAGCAAAAATGTTAAATTGAAAGTTAACTGAACATCGATAGAACTACAGGCAAATTTAGCAAATGCAATGCAATTAGCAAATTTAGCAATTAGCAATGCAGTTTTCTTATGTCTCACTGTACACTTTTTATCCACTGGGTATTAAATCAAAGATATGACTATCTTTTATAATTAACAAAACTTGTATTTCACAGAAATGGTATTCTTTTTTTTAGCAAATGGAATGGCATCACAGTTACTGTCTCGAATTGAAATTGAATTTTGGCTGATAGTGATATTGCATCATCCACGTTAAGTGAGCTGCGGTTAATGCATTTCAGCGTTGCCAACTTTTTAAATAGATAGACAAATAAGGTGTGTACAATCTTGTGAAAAATTTTCAGGGTTCTTAGTTAAAAATCAGATGACATTTAGCAATTAGGTAAAATTACTGTAAGTTTGCGAAATTACTGCACGTTTGCATTAAATTACCGTCTTACTGTACGGGGCTCTAAATTACTGTCAAATACAGTAATTACTGTACGGTTCCCATTACTGGTCCAGAGCACCCCAAAGGCGTATTACTTACATTATATTCTTCGATATCTGGTAAAAATTCTAGTTACGTTTTAGACACTGGAGCCGAAATCAGTCTCCATCGAGCTGAATTCGCTCTAGGCGATACACCTATAACAGAGACAAGACAATGCTCTATCTGTACCTTATCTGGAAATTCTACCACTACTCTTTGCACTACATTAGCTGATTTAAGAGTCCAGGTGGGAATAACTTTAGTAAACATATCTCATCAATTCCACATTTTACGAAAGGGAAGTACACTCACTTACGATGGAATTATCGGTAGCGATTTTCTTCACAAATACCGAGCAACATTAAATTATTCAGAAGGTTATCTTGAAATAATTCTAAAATTGTTAGCAGACCTAACTTCACAAGTTACAAAATGTAAGGTACACAATAAAGATGAAAATTAAATTAATAGAGATAGAATATATATGTATGTTTTACAATGGTATAAAACAGGCGAACTTAAATAACAATAGGGAGGAGGTTCTCAATTCGATTGTATGTTTTGTATGTTTGTTACGCGATGATTCCGCCAATTATGAATTGATTTTGATGCTTCTTTTTCTGTTTGGTAGAGTATGTTCACCGATTGTTCATGGATTGTTGGGTGGGGGGGGGGGGGACCTAACTTTGTAACGCGTGGACCGATTTGGATGGTTCTTTTTTTGTTGTGCAGAGGATGATCCCCATTGCTAATAGGAGACAAAAATTTAGCCTAGGGTGGGGGTAGGGGGGTAGTTTAACTTCGTAATGCGTGGACCGATTTGGATGGTTCCTTTGCTGTTGTATAGAGTAGAAGACACTAAAAAGTGACAAATAAAATAGTTTAAAAAAAAAAGTTAGCCGACTTCACAAAAAGCACTAAAAAGCATAAAATAATTTTTAATTTTATATCTATTACGACTTTTTGAAGTCGGTGCAAATTGAAGAAACAAAACAACTACTTAACCATAATTTAAGATAGTATATAAATTTACCTAAACGTTTCAGCTCAAGGGATCATGAAGAAGGACGATTAAATACGTTTGTTGTAGTTTGGTTTGTTTGATTTGCACCGACTTCAAAATGTCTTAATAGATATAAAATTAAAAATTATTTTATGCTTTTTAGTGCTTTTAAGTTGAAAGAGAATGCGTTTCAACCTAAAACATGAATATTGTGCTCGCTGTGATGGAGGATCGATTTCTTTTTCCTTAACGCCCACGGATGCTGAGTTGGCTATTACAGAATGAGTTTTAAAATTATTTAAAAATGAGGCGTTTACTATAAAGAAAAGTCGATATGCTTTTTAGATAAATGTCTGAACCACGATGGTTCAGATAAAATAGGATTATATTATCTAAAAACAACAAAAATTTACCTCCTGTGTATGCTCGTCACCTGCTCCTGCTGTCACGGATGAATCTTCTTCTTGTTGGACAAGGTACATCGGTTCCGTGAGTAGCAAGAACATTGGTGACAATCACTCAATTTCAGATGGTAGTTTATACCGATAGAAAAGGTGGGCTCACATTACACCTCGGAATTTATTTCGAGCAAGTAGAACAAATTCAATTATACAGCAATGAGTGGAAAGTATTAGTTTACTGCGATCTATCTAACTTCCAGTACGAACTAGATAAACTAACTATATAGATAAATGACATAAACCAGTTGTGTAAATTAATAAATAAATACCACGAGCAACCCATTTCATGCTCGGGAATCACTCAACAACTCAATTTAGAAATAGAATCTCTACAACAAATCATGCAGAAAATCACCAATATAAAAGGGGACTATTTAACGCGGTCGGTGTGCTAAACAAGACATTGTTTGGTACCCTGAGTGAAGATGACGCGGAAAAGTATAATCAGGAAATTCAAAATCTCATTAAGAACCAAACTCTCATTAAGAACCAAACTTTCATTATTGAAACTACGGTGAATGTCTTCCGTAGAAGGCGGATCTAAATAAAAAACCAATTCCAACTTGGATATCCTAAATTCTACTCTAAACCATTTAGAAACAGAAACTTTTGCGATAAATTGACGCATTCAAATAGCAACTCTGGTCTCTTTAACAACCCTAATTCTGCACCGTCTTCAGGCTACACAAAATATTCTTATTAACCTAATAATAGATGTAAGACATGGGAAACCTCACCCATCAATAATTACACCACAACAAATGAGGAACGTAATAGGATCAATACAAAAAGAAATTCTCAATACTTTAATTTTACCTCTAGACAAAAACTGAAATAATTTATTACAGTTGTATCAAATAAGTGAAGTACGCACAGCAGGTATTAATAATAAAATTTTATTTGAATTGAAACTTAATTTACCATTCAGAGAAACATACCAGTTATTTAAAGTTTATCCCTTACCAATTCTACACGAACACCAATCCATATTTATACAGCCAATAACTTCCGAATATCTGGTGATAGATTACAGTCGGGAACATTATTACACTCCTAAAAAATTTGACCTTAACCACTGTGTAACACACGATTTAAATAATTATTTATGTAAAATACACCATCCCGTTTTTAACGTACATTCACGAAACAATCTTTGCGAGGTCGACCTATTGAACCACATGACTGATATTCCACCATACTGCAAGATAAAAACTATCCCACGAACGGAAACAGCTATTGCAACCAGTTAGTTGGATTCAGTTATTGCAACCAAATAGATGGCTTTTATCACTTGGCGAAGGTATCAACGAAATTTCTCCAAGAAAACTATCAAACGTTGGCATATTAGAATTAAAAACCAAAAGTTTAATAATACATACCCACAATGTGCGTAATCACTTTCTACCGCCTTTAAACTTAATTTATAAACTACCCGATTTAAACTTTCACAAGCTTACTCCACGGGCGCATCTACCTGTACGCGTTTTGAAATTCAATAGTCAAGATAAACTTAATGACTTAAGCAAAGTAATAAACTTACAAAGGCCAAATGAGAAATTTGAGACGGAATATCCCGATTCCCATCACATACATCATAACGTCGTTTCTTATCTACTCGCGGCTGCCCTACTCGTAATATTACTGTATAAATTCAGAACTAAAATTAATTTCAAAAAGCAAATCACGACAATAGCAAGAGAACCGGTACAGTCCAATAGTACCGAAATAGTAGACGAGCCCATCTACACACTGACCATGAAAAAACTTTCAATTAAAACATTATGAAGTAAAATAGTCATATCGATCAACTTACTACCTAGGTTTCATATTTCAAAAGCATTTCATTTTAGCTTATAATCTCGTATACTAATGACACTTTAAACAAAACAAAAATTTCAAAAAGCTCTACTTTTTCTTTCGATGTATAAAGTTTTTATTATAATACAATTAATCGCATTATGTATGTACTTTTAAGAATATTGAGTTAAATGATTTATTATATTATAACATTTTAATACCAATTAAATGGGATTTATAGCTAATAATACTTATACAATACATAGTTTCAAAAATGTAAAATGTGTTGCGCACAATAATTGTTAAAATTTTCAAAAAAATCTAGGAATATGCAAGAAATATTATAATCGGTATGCAGTTAAGACACACAATGCTGTAACAATAAATAAAATAATTTAACTCTTAATGTTAACAGTAAACAACAGAATGTTACTCTAAATTGTACAGGATTCCTCTCTCCTGCCATAGCAAAAGAGCTTTGCAACCCTTACTTTTTCTTTGCCTTTTGGCGAAAATTCAACGAATTTTCTTTTTTAAGGGGGATGGTGTAATGAGTGGCGGTTCATCATCTTCATTAGTACCATATGGCTACTCATTACTTCCCTTATCTGTACCTAATCACGCAGCATCCTACCGTTTTAAATTCATTCATTCATTCATTAAACATGCATAAATTCGGATATGCACATTTCACTTACAATCGACTATTTGTTTGCATCATCGTTTCCTGGAATTAATTTCCACACGACTCTGTTTTTAAAAATCCAATAGAATATCAAATTTCCACTCAGAAATTCTGTCACCAGGATTTCTTATGTCGAACCAATAATAAAAATAGTCGATGAGTAAACACTTTTCCTTTAAATGTTCAGTAATTATTTGCTGCATATGGTGTTTTCGTTTTATGTACAATTATGCACAATTTTTAACGAAATTTTTGATTGGGAACGATTTCAATGCCGATTCTGGCACTTTGACAATTTGGGCGGGAGAATCCTGATAAATTGAATTGTTCAATATAGAATAAGGTTTAGTTGATTTTTAATTCCACCAGGAGTTATCCCGCCACCAGAGGTAAGGCCTCCTGAGTCGCACCTTTAATCAGAACAAAATATAAGAGATCTTTATTAATTTAATTAAAGTTGATTAAAGTCAATAACGTATGGTGTTTCATTAAAATCAGTGAAAAAGTGATATAAAGTCAGGGCTGGTGCACCTTGTCTTAGTTAAAAGAAAGCACTCCCAGTCCTTGGGAAAGTAATCCCAGAACACTGTTACAGTCGCATTCCAGAAGCCAAGTTCTAAATTCCAGTCTTCCTTCAGAATCTTCCAGTAGTCCTTGGACTGGGATATGGTGATATGTACGTAATCCCTCTCTATGAATAACCCTCCAAACTTTAGCTGAAGACACTCCTTATCGTATTGCGACCCGTCTCGTGCTCGTTTCAAGGTCTTGTCTGACTAGGGCGATTATTTGCTGCTTGAAGTCGGCAAAAAATTCCGAATTTTCGGGTCGCGTTTCACTGCCGCGTTAAGTTACTCTTCCTGTTTCTCCTAACCTACTACACCATAAATGTAACTGATATCTGCCTAGTCCTCAAAAGTAAATTATACCAGTTTTTAATAACAGAGAAGAGGTTGTGAACTCTGGCTAACGCAACAGCAATAAAACAAAATTACATTACCATTATTATAACTCTTTTGCAGCCATATTTAAAATTAATTACCTGTTAACCTTAAACAAGAATTTTTGAAATTTTATCTTGAAAATTTTATATCTTTAAAGAATTTCATGCATAAAGTGCAATAAAATAATTAGGTAGCCAGGGATTTCTTAGGATGCGTAATAACAAAAAAAAAGATGTATATTAATTACATGAATTTCGGGGAATATGGTCAATTTTTGGTAACAAACAAAACATTTGTTTATCTTGTGGAAGTGATTGTACCTGCAATTGTAGGAGTCAGATCAGTCATTGGGATAGTAGTTTTTTGGTGTTAATTTGATGCCGCTGCGTTGGTTCTATCAAAAGATAAAAATGAGAGTACCATGAAAAACTGTGAGACCCAAACGGGCTCTTCACTCGTCGAGTCTGAAGAGCCCCATTACGTTACCATACACAATATATATATATATATATATATATATATATATATATATATATATATATATATATATATATATATATATATATATATATATATATATATTATATAGCTGCACGTGCCCGGCGTTGCTTGGACTTTTGGTAACATTATTCATCCCACCGATCAGGAAAACTACGAAATAGACTCTTTAACACTAATATCTCCTCGTTTTCTATGATTTTTACTTATCACCTTTCCACCCCCACTTCTACGAATGTGTCTATGGGGTGTCTTACCCTACAGCATTGAATAACACCGACGGATATGGATTTAACACTGATATTAGTCGTTTCTGATTATTTTGGCACGGCACTCCGTTTCCACCCCCACCCCTAGAGGTATTAGGGTGTCTTACTCTCACAGTATTTAACGGCATCGGGTGTGTAATTATTCATTTTAACGACCCCGAGAACTTTGTATTTGCCATTTAATATCGGTTATTTTCGATTAAGTTAAGTTTGTGTATATTTCTCTAGGCATTCCAGAGTTATTCTGATACATACATCCACATACAGTTTTATATATGTGTGTTTTTAAACGTACCAATTGATCTTGAGTCAATGCATCTATAGTCACATCCCGCGTAAATGCTCGCTCTCAGGGCATACATCCCGACTCGATTTTCGAGTTATATATATATATATATATATATATATATATATATATATATATATATATTTCAGATACTACCTAGTACTGACTGACTACCGACCGATAACAATTAAACTGAGAATCCATAATCCTAGCCGCTATTCTACTCTGTTACATTTTTTAGCTCTGATAGCATTTATGTATTTGCTCCAGTCTGCCATCGCTCGTCTGAAATGAGCTTTTGTTGGATGTCTATGTATGACGCAATGGTTTTTTCAAATCTGATGTGTGTTGATATTCCTTTACTAATTGCTTTGTAGGGACCTAGAAATTCAGAAGAGAGTTTGTTACCGGTTGCAAATTGAGTTATTTTAATTGCGACTAAATCGCCAACTGCGTAATCTCTAACAATTCTTCTTGTTTTGTTGCAAGCTCCACAGTTTTCTTCGCGTATCTTCTCAACCTTTTTACGTACGTTTAAACGCAACCTGTCCCTGTCTTCATTAAACTTCTTCATAGTAGCTTCTTTAAATGCACTAAAGATATGATTTTTCTTCCGTAACGTGCTCTTTAAACTCATCTGTACTTGTGGAACGAATGTATACCATATGCCGGGAGGTCCTATAGCCAGTTTCTTAAGCACTTCAATTATGAGTTTGTTTACCCTTTCTGCTTCTCCGTTCGCTCGTGGTACTGAAGTAGTAATAATGCTATGTTGAATCCCATTTGCGGCACAAAGATCTTAGAAAATTATCGTCCCTATATAAGTTACTAATCTCTGCGGGTATGAGAATTTTTGCAACCGTTTCAGCATTTTTATTGCCGATACCGTCTTTGTGGGATAAATCCAAACATATTTTGAGAAGATATATATTACTATGAGTATATATTTGTACTACTTTACGGTCTGATCCATTGGACCTATGTGGTCTAAATGTAATGTTTTCAGCTTCACTAATTGAGGTGTTGGCTACATTTCTCACTTCGTTAATAAAAGTTGTTTTATTTTTGGATGGTACGAAATCGGTGATCAACACTTGCTTACTTTGGCGGGTATTTTTATAAATTTCAATGCTCTCTCAGTATCAGGATGTCTGCTCAAAAAGTAAATTGTAGTTCTTTACCTAGTCGATGTCCTTCATAAATTATTTTTCCAGAAATTTTTTCAGCTGCATTATTGTCATCGTCGGAACTGCTATCTCCAGTATTTTCGGGAACCTGACATAGAACTAAATCCACCAGATCCACATCTAAAATTTCCGCAAAACTCCGCAAATTCTTTTGGCAGTCTTTGCTTAAAGTTAGATAACTTCCCATTTCAAGGCGAGGTTTACTATAGAAGGCATTTGCTCGAGTTTTATGTAATTTAAGCTGAAGTTGAAGATCATTCTTTTTCTTTTTATCTCTTTCTAAAAAAATTTTGTTTTCAAGGCAACAACCGCTCGAGCATTTGTCTACATAAGGGCTACCAAAACTTAAACGACAGAACTATAAAATACTATCCAATTCGATCAAGGAGTTTATTAAATCATTTAGGCCACTTCAAAGTCACTACATACGGGGTAAAAATTTAAAGCGGCAGTACTTACCTAGCGACTTAAATATAAAAAAATGTGGTCTATGTATGCGGGAATGATGACGTTACCTTCCTAAAGTATTCGTATTTGTAAAATATTCGTATTCAACAGAAACGTCACCATTCTGGTGCTTTCCTGCATAAATTGACCACATTTTTTTATATTCAAGTCGCTAGGTAAGTACTGCCGCTTTAAGTTTTTACAACGTATATAGTAACTTTGAACTGGCCTAAACGTTTTAATAAACTCCTTGATTGAATTGCGCTTTGGCTGGTATTTTACAGTTTTACGATTTCCACCCCGTGTTTCTTTTGGCGTAACGCCAGAATCCAAAATTTTTTGACAAAGTCTGTTAACTCTATCCCGTTTTTCTTGCAAAATAGTCAAGAACGCTTAGTTATACCACCCTGTACCTTATGCAAAATAAACTGAGTAGTCACGTTTCTCCTCCTTTCCATGCTTGCTGCTAATTCTTACTTACCATCTTTATCGAAATCTCTAAAATCTAGCAGGCAAATGTAAAAGCCGCTACACTTTTGCACTCGGGAAGTTTTTAAGGTACTCTCTAAACTCGACGTGTCCAAAGCTATTGGAGCTAATGGTTTTTCGCCCTGGTTTTAAAATGTTGCGTCTCTGCTTTGGCTAAACCACTGTGCAAACTCTTTCACCTGTCGTACTCAATAGACTGTTTTCGTCTGCTTGGAAACTTGCTCATGTTCTGCTGATATCAGAAAAAGGAGAGGTATGCGACCCCTCTGACTACAGACTAATTCTGTTTTATCTAAGGTCTTTGAACTACTCATCAACTCTCGGTTGATGAACAATCTAGAAAACAATCATCTTATCAACGATTGTTAGTACGATTTCAGCGGAGACTTACTAACGGCTCTAACGGACCATTGGAAACATTGTCTCCATAATTTTGGCCGAACTTTAGCCAAACTTCTGTAAGAATTTGGTTTGGATATTTACCTCTTAAAATGGATAGAAAGTTGTTTGTCAGGCCGGTTAATCCGTGTAATAATAGAAGTAGTTACATCTGATCACTACGAAATAGTGCCGGTGTACCTCAGGGTTCAGTTCTCTCACCAACCTTATTTCTTCTTTTTATCAATGACCTTTTGTCTTTCGCTTACAATCCTATTAAAAGCTTCGCCGACGACAGCACCTTTGATTTCGCGTACTCTTTTGATTCTGTAATTAATTCTTGAGAACGCATGTTTAGATTATTAAACAACGACATTTCTACTATCTTCGCTTAGGGTAGCTCAAACCGTGTTATTATTATTGCATCCAAAACTCAATGCTATTTAATGTCCCTTAAAAACACTCAGCGCACCCCAACCCATCTTTGTCAGCAGATGGAATATACCCAATTCGCCTTCTTTAAACATCTTAGGTATTGAGATATCCAGTAACCAGTAACTCATTTCGCTCACCCTCAATTTCTTTTTTACCAAGGCTGTTCTTTAAAAATTTGGTTTATTTAAGGAGTTATGGTATGGTTTATCTCGAAACATCTTTTTTTTACTTGGCGTTCTCAATTGCAAGTGAACGGATTGACCGAATCGGCTTTTTTTTGTTCTTTTTATTTAACCAAGTCCTAGGCATTGACCAGAGCTTGATTTGAAAAAATCATTTTTCATAAATTTACCCCCTCCTGTAGGGGGTCAAAACATGTGTTTTTTCAACAATCGTATTTAAGCGTGTGCCATTTTTGAACGGGTGTAAATTTTTTAATTTTCTCTGGTCAATGCCTGATTGCAGGTCTTACAAATATAAATCAATTTGATTACTCTGGAGCGTCGCTATTACTCCCGCCGCACAAGGTGATACAAATTTGATCTTTGTCGCCACGCCATCTACAGGAAGCAAAGGAAATTGAAAAAGATCCCTCCGCTAGTGTAATGTCTAGTCGAAACGTGTAGGAATCGAATAAAAAAAAAATTAAATCGATATGTTCAGTTGTTCATTATTGACAGTTTCCAGAATAAACTCTTTTTTTACCCCTTTCTCATCACCATAACCCCTTAAATAATTAGGGATATCTAAGGATGCGGTTTTTCTCATCTTTCTCTACCGGGACATATTGTACCTTTTTGGAAATGAAATTAGATGGAAAATAAAGGTTGCTGTATTAACTACATAAATTTCGGAGAAAATTTGGGAAAATGATGAATGTTTGGTAATTTCAAAACGTTGTTTTCACTTTTGGAAGTAATTGCACATACAATGATATAAGTTAAATCAACATTGTTTACAATTTTGGAAGGGTCATTGGGATAGTAGCTTATCGCGTTTGCTTGATGTCGCTGTGTTGAGTTGATCAAAAGATAATTATAAAAGAGTGGTGTACACACCATGAAAATTCGGAATTTATGAGTCACCCTGTAACTTACAAACGGTTGACATCCCTACCCCTGCCATACAATTTTTTGTTTGGCTAGGTGCAAACTATCACTCAACTTATTTTGGCAGACCTTATGCGAAACACTCTATGAAATTAATATAATGCCGGAATACCACAAAGTTTTGTATTTTTATTTTTCTGCAGGTGTAATTCATTCAACTACGAAATTACGCAGATATTGGCTTAAGATAGGGCGAGTTGTGTCTTATTTAATGTTTTCATAGCGCAATTGTGCCTATTATCTCTCAACCGCAGCCCATCCCAATTATATCAATTTCTGACGATGGAGTAAGTATAGATAATTCGCCTTGTTTAAACATATACTGCATTGTATGTAGTATCCAGCAACAAACGAGTTTCTTGCTTAATTGTTCACGCAGAAGAAATCACTCCTGTGGGGTACGACAGGTCCAAGTTTGCGCCGAGATAAAGGTCCAGTAGCAAGTGATCGAGTATGACTTCCGCTTTGGAAGCATTAAACAGAACTAATGGAGCCTTTGTAAATTTTTCTGTTGCTATCTTAACATCATAGTTGTCAATACAAAATTTCCTATACAGGGTGTTTCAGATCTGACGTACCAAAATGAGTGGGATGATAGATCTCATCTAGGTAAACAAAAAATTTTAGGGCAGGGAAAGGGCAATCTCAACCGTTTGGGAGTTACAGGGTGATTCATAAATTTAAGTTTTTCATGGTATGCACATTACTCTTTTATTTTTATCTTTTGATCTACCCAACACAGCGACATCAAACAAACGCTAAAAAACTACTATCCCAATGACCCTTCCAAAACTGTCAACAACGTTGATCAAACTCCTACCGGTACAGGTACAGTCACTTCCAACGTTGTTTACGATTACCTAAAATTGAGAATATTCCCAAATTTTCTCCGAAATTCGTGTAATTAGTACACCTCTTTTTTATTTTTATTGGATTGCCCATCTTATTACCTTTCCGAAAAGCTGCAACTTGGCAAGATAGACAAAGGATTAGAAAAACTGTATCCTTAGAAATCGCTGCCTACCTAATTATTTTATTGCACTTTAGGTAGGAAATTCTTTAAATAAACAAAATTTTTAAGATAACGGGTCGAAAATGTTTGTTTTGGCTTAACAGGTAATTAATTTTAATTATTGCTGCAAAAAAGTTATAAAAATGTTAGTGTAATTTTGTTAAAGAATTGAAAGAAATTAATTTGCATAAGACATTGCTTAATTTAAAAGATAAATTTTTCAGGCAAGCTATAGACGACAACTTGTACAAAAACGTTGAACGCTTGTGGAGGCTCTTTAGAGAAATTGCAGAAGGCCTTTTACATATTCATCAACAAGGCATAATTCACCGGGATTTAAAGCCAGTAAATATCTTTTTGGACTCTAGAGATCAAATAAAGATAGGAGATTTTGGCCTTGCCACTACAAGTTTTTTAGTTCTACAATCTCAGGGTATATTGTTTTAATTTTTCTAATTTTGCAAAATGCTTTAGTAATTTGTCTTTTTAAAATCTCTAGAGCAAATTACAAATACTACAGGAAATGGTACTGGAACCGGAACTGGGAAGGTTGGAACAACACTATACGTGGCGCCTGAGCTTACAGAAAACGCCGCAAAATGTTCATACAACTTAAAGGTTAAACAACATTTCTTTTAGAACTATTAGTAAATTTAATTGTGTAATCTATTACAGGTTGACATGTATACCTTAGGAATTATTCTGTTTGAAATGAGTAATTCTCCCTTTGAAACTGCAATGGAAAGAGTAAAGACAATTGTACAACTTAGAAGCTGTGATATTAAATTTCCGGAGAGAATATTAAATGACAAAACGCATAGAAATACTGTTGAGGTAAGTGTTAATAAAATATGTTGTTTCATCGACATTAGGAACTGTTAATGTGGCTACAAAAGGAGTTTAAGTTGAATTTTTTTAAACTACTATTATTTGAAGGAATTGACGTATTGCAATTTGCAGCCGTTGATAATGTAAGAGGTAATGGCTGGCTTTCGACTCGAAAGTCGCAGATTTGAGCTCCGCTGCTGGTGACCCATGGTTATTTTCTGTTTTTCAATTTCGATATCGCAGACAAGGGTGACGTGCTTAAATCGGCTGATGTTGGTTCTAAGGGATGTATTCTCGATTTTGACATGATTTTGTTTGTTTTCCAAAATTACGAACCTTAAGATTATATCAAAATCATCTAAAATCGCACTATAATGATGTTGGCCAAAATTATGAAAACGCTCCTAACTAGCCAATTTTTGCGAACGCAACTTCAGAATTTTACGCTATGTTAATGTATTTATAAATTATAAATGAATTACGGCTGATGAATAGCAATTAAAAGATTTAATGGCTTTGGCCACATCGTAAAAAAAATGTGTGTGTAGATGTTTGCTTCTATTTCTTTTCTGTTTCGATATATATATATATATATATATACATATATATATATATATATATATATATATATATATATATATATATATATATATATATGTAGGGTGTTTCAGATCTGACATGCCAAAATGAGTAGGGTGATAAATCTCAACTAGACAAACAAAAAATTGTATAGCAGGGGGTGCAATCTGAACCGTTTTGGAGTTACAGGGTAATACATAAATTTCAGTTTTCCATAGTATGCACATTACTCTTTTGTTTTTATCTCTAGATCTACCCAACACAGCCACATCAAACAAACGATAAAAAACAACTATCTTAATGAATTTTCCAAAAATGTCAACACTTCTGATTTAGCTCCTACCATTGCACGTACAGTCACTTCCAAAAGTGAAAAATATGGTTTCCGATTACCTAAAATTCAGCATTTTCCCAAATTTTCTTCGAAATTCATGTAATTAGTACAACTTTCTTTTATTTTATTGTATTGTAAGAAATACTTAGCTGAATTCTTGCAGTTCATTGGTAAAGCATTAAATTTCGAGTAAGGTATGCGGTCGGTCCAAAAAATTTATCGTACGTAAGCATACTCGCTATCGGTGTTCGATTTCGTGCCTTCATTCTCTCTTTTTATTTCCCTTTTGTTTGCTAGGTGAATTTGTTGTTTATAAAAACAACAAATAGTCGGCAAGAGATAGTGATCAACAGACAATGCTAA
The DNA here is from genome assembly GCA_964036015.1 of Leptarthrus brevirostris. Taxonomy (NCBI): domain Eukaryota; kingdom Metazoa; phylum Arthropoda; class Insecta; order Diptera; family Asilidae; genus Leptarthrus; species Leptarthrus brevirostris. The sequence continues at coordinate 98,556,173 of OZ038371.1, read as the reverse complement.
CGGTTTCGTTTTATTGAAAAAAGTGATTGACTCGGTAGCAGGTGAAGTTCAAAAATGCAATAAGCTCAGAAACGGTACTGTTCTGAGGAAAAAAATTAAACAGGCAGGAAAACTAATTAACGAGCCTTTGTCACTCTATCAAGGTTAAAATCAGTGAACATTTATTTTCGTTATTTGAAATACGTGTCAGATGAGCAAATCTTACAAGAACTCAATACGTTAAATGTAATCGGCATCAAGCTACTTACCCGGCAAGAAGAAAACCAAAAGAAAGAATTTGGACTCTACATACTCACCTTTGAAACATCATCGGCTCCTGAATTCATATACATTGGATAAAACAGAGTTCCAGTTAGATCTTTAGGTAGAGGAACCTCTTTGTTGTTTCAATTGCTTTAAATTCGGGCATCTTACAACATTGTGTAAAAATGAAAAAGCCTGCCCAACCTCTGCTGATAAATCCCATTTGATGAGTGAATGTGAAATTAGTGTTTTAACCAAAAAGTGTGTCAACTGTCTTCGACTTCACGGATACTTCGACAAAACTTGCCCAATTTTTCTAAAAGAGAAATCAATCCAAAGAATTAGAATTATAGAAAAAGTCGACATGAGGGAGGCGATCAACAGATACAAAATTCGTAACCCGCTACTGCCTAAGAGGTCTTCCTTTGCGGATGCAGTAAAACAAGCATCAGAACCAAGAAATACCAACACACCATCTATTCCTTCAACCTCTTCCACATAACCTAAGGAAAGCTCAATAAGGCCTACGAAAGCAGAAGAAAATTCTCAGAACTACAAGTAGTTGCAGTAAAAATATACTGTCACTTCAAGTACATTGTTTCCAGCATATATCTACCTCCCAAAGTGAATATAACATATTCGGACTTACTAAATATAATAAACCAATTTGACAGTCCTTTCATATTAGTAGGAGACTTGAATTGCCATAACCCTTTATGGGGATCAAATCGTACGGATGCCCTAGGGGAAATAATAGAAACAATCATCACAACCAACAGCCTAAATATTCTTAATGACGGCTCACCGACCTACTTTAGTTTCACACATAAGACCCATATCGCTAAAGACCTCACGCTCCTAACAACTGCGTTACAAAACTCTTTTGACTGGTATGTCGACCTTGACTTCCACAGTAGTGACCACTTTCTCATAATAATTCCTGTCCTCACATCACCATTAAAACTGGAAAAAAGGCCGAAATGGATAACCAAAACAGCCGACTGGAATACATTCCAGAAATCCATCAATATTCCTGAAGACTTTCAGGACATAACAGATATAGACGAAAGCGACGAATAAATTAGGGGAAAATAGTACAGGCAACAAAATAATCTATACCACAGTCTTCTCCAACTAGTTCAAAGGATAGAGTCCCATGGTGGAATAGTGAATTCAAGGCCGCTGTCAAAGCACGTAAAAAACTCTATAGAAAATACGTCAGGACCTTTGAACAAACAGACTACCTGAATATCTTGATCGCCAAACGTGAAGCCAGGAAAATCATCAACGGTCTATATGATGAACACAACAACCTTATCACAAACCACACTGAAATTAGCGAGCATCTAGCCAATACCTTCACAAAGATATACTCAACCTCCCAGCACACATTTCGTACTTTTATTGAACATCGTAGAAAAATCGAACAGACAGACATACATATCCCAAGAGACAACAAACTGCGCTTTCTCCTTGGAAGAACTAAAACATGCTCTCAAGACCAGCAAAGGTTCATCACCCGGACGGAATTCACTACGACATTTTAACAAATCCCCCGATCACTGGCAAGAAGTACCTTCTAACTCTATACAATAAAATATATCAAAATGGAGAATACTCCACAAAGTGGAGAAGTTCACTGCCTTAAACACGGTAAAGACCCAACAAAGACCAAAAATTACAGAGCTATCTCCTTAACAAACTGCACTTGCGTAATACTGGAAAAAATGGTAAACCGTCGGCAGGTCTGGCATCTTGAACGTTTTAACAAAATAAATATCTATAAGTGAGGTTTCAGAAAACACCGATCAGGTATAGACAACCTAGCCTCACTCGAGTCACCGATAATGGAATCATTCTCCTCCAACAAATTTCAGGTATCCATCTTTCTCGACATAGAAAAAGCCTACGACACCATATGGAAAAGAACAATAAACTCATCAGTTATCTCCCTTTGCTTCAAGGGAAATATTGTTGCCTTTCTTAATAACTTGCTAAAATCCCACCCACTTTAATTGGGAATACACAATCAACAGAAAAGGTAATGGAAAATGGAATACCTCAAGGATCCATCATCAGTGTTATTCTCTTCATTATCCTCATGAACTCTCTACTTGACAAAAGTGGCAAAAGCTCTTAAGAATACAACCATCCATTCAAAGTACCTTGGATAATCTGAGCCAGTGGAGCGGCAAATACGGCCTCAGTTTCTCAGCTAGTAAAACAGTAGCAATAATCTTCATCAGGAAGAGACAACACAGAGAACATCCCCTCTTTCACCTCAACGGCGAATCTTTAACCTTTGTAAACAAACATAAATTTCTCGATATGACATTCGATAGAAAACTAAAGGAAGTTGTCTATTTACCACTCTCAAATTGCCGTGTAATTTCCTTGTACACGGAAATACACGGAACTACACGTAAGTACACGATAAGTGCAAGTAGTCACTTCCATATTCATATTACTGGTAATGGTTAATCACATCATCATGGCGGTAGCCTTCCAGTTAATAAAGCAACTAAAAGTCTGATTAATAAACCTCGTCTTTCCAGAAAGTCTAATAAAAATTTGACGTACTTTCCTTGAATTTCCGTGTACTTCCGTGTACATGGAAATTACACGGCAATTTGAGGGTGGTAAATAGACACTGCCAAAACTAAATTGTGCGGCACACATTAAAGAAAAAAAAACAAAAGATCCCGAGATCTTAACCTCATCAAATTCCTATCTAACTCTCATTACGGATCAGACAGAAAACTCCTCCGATTACATCAATTGTATGTACTATCAGTAGTAGACTACGGCTCTATCATATACGAAACTGCCCGCAACACCATACTCAAGGCAATTGACACAGTCCACCATACAGGCATACGCTTAGCCATAGGAGCCTTCAGAACAAGCCCATCAATAAGTGTATTTGTAGATGCGGGGGTACTCCCGCTAAAATACCGTAGGGACAAACATATGATAAAATATGGAACCAGGATTATATCATTTGAAAATTACCCATTAAAGGACAATTTTCTGAATACCATCACCAATAAATTCTCAGATAAAAGTGAATAATACCAACCAATCTAGATCGGAATACTGGCCAAATTGACGCAATATTCCAATTCAACACTCCAAAATGGCAAAAATCTCTGCCCTTTATCGCTCCTAAAATTGATATAGAATTGAGATTAATAATACACAAAAAGAACAAACTACTACTCCGAAATATATCCAACTTGTCCAAATTTGTCCAATAAATACAACGGATACACTAAATTATTTACTGACGGGTCACTTTACAACCGAGAAACAGGAAGCGCAATACCATTCCCAACATAACACTTAAAATATCACCTGCCCAAATACACATCAGTCTTCTCTGCAGAACTATTTGCTCTCCATATGGCAGTCTGCCACGCCCCCAGAGAACCTCTGAACTTGGTAATATGCACTGATTCACTCAGTGCTTTACAAGCACTAAAACCCCTATACAGTAATCATTCCATAGTGCAGGATATTAGACACGAAATTACCCAAAAGAGAAATCAATACTTTTCATTCATCTGGATCCCCAGCCATGTTGGTATAAAATTTAATGAAATTGCGGACAAATTGGACAGGGAAGCAACCACAGGTACACTACATAACGAATATAAATTCATCCCCAATGACCGTAGGCAACAAATAGATCAAAAAATCAAATCTAGGTGGAATCTTGTATGGAACAGCGTCATCCAAAATAAATTAAGAAATATCAAAACCTCTATTTATAGCTGGGAAGAAATAAACAGACTAAATCGAAAACAATCAATCACCCTCACTCGCCTCAGAATAGGCACTCGCAAATTACACATAAACACCTCATAGCCAGATCAACTGCACGTACATGTGTATGCTCTGAAACACTAACTATTAGACATATCTTCAATAACTGCCCACATGTTTCCAATCTAAGGCAAAAATATAACATCAACAGTATCCTGGATTTAGCAAATGAAAACCATAACAACATCAAAAATATTTTTAATTTTATTGAAGAAATAGCAGTATATAATGAATTGTAACTAATATGTACCTATATAATTATAATGAATTGTAAGTAAGAACTGTATATAAGTAAGCACTAAAAATATAATTGGTTTTATTTAAGAATTAAAAATACAATGTAAATATTAAGATTAAGCTAAGTACCGGATAAAATCCCTAGTGGGTTAACAGGCAAAATACTTGTATAAATAAATAAATAAATAAAACTGTCAAGAATGTTTATCTAATTCCTACCACTGAAGGTACAGTCATTTGTGAAAGTGAAAAAATGTTTTGCGATTACATAACCTTCAAAATTTTCCCCAATTTTCTTCGAAATGCATGTGATTAATACACCGGTTTTTATTTGTATTGAATAGCCGATCTTATTACTTTTCCAAAAATGTAAATGCAAGGTGCAGAGAGGATTTTAAAAATACTGCTTCCTTAGAAATCCTTGACTATATAATTATTTTCTTGTTTTATTATTATTTTGTTGTATTGGTTAAGTAAACAAAAAACTGTCGAAAAGTTTGTTTCGGGTACGCAGGTTATTAATTTTAATTATTGCTGCAAATAAATTATAAAAGGTTAGTATTGTTATTTTATTGTCGTTATAAGCCTGTGTTAGCCATCGCTTAGATCCAAGTATCCGTTCTATTACTAATATCTGATGAAAATTTTGCTATAAAGGTCAGAAAGAATATCGATCATAGTTGAAAATAATTCTATAACTACGAGTATTCTTGAGCTAAAATTTTTTAAATGGATGAATTTACATATGAGAAATACTCGGATATAGTTTACATTTATGGTGTTGAAGACGGAAACGATACTGGATTATCAAACATTGGAAGATTCTGTCGACGTCGAGCAGCAAATAATCACCTTCCTCAGGCAAGATCCTGTAATAAGCAAAAGACTAGTCGCATGACGATTAGGAGTGTCTTCAGTTAAAGTTTGGAGGGTTATTGATTGGGAGAGATTACATCCATATCACCATATCCCGGTCAAAGGACTACTGGAAGGAGATTCCGGGAGAAGTTTTTTATTTCGCACTTGGCTTCTGGAATGAGACATAGAAAACAGGGCGTTTCTGGACGGAATTCTGGGGACGAATGAATCGCAATTCAACAGGGATGATGTCACAAACTTCCACAACCTCCATACCTCGTCAGGTACTAACCCATATAGGAGAAGGGTGTCCTCATCCAAGCACAAATTCAGTGTCAATGTTTTGGCTGGTATCATCGCAAACATTTAATAGGACCATTCATTTTGCTGTAAGTGCTTAATAGTGAAATTTATATGGCAATTAACGAGGTTATTGGCATGCTTTTTAGGGTTAGTATAAGTTTAATTTCTTTAAATTGGAGATTTTTATAATATTCTCCAAAAGGTTTTTTTACGTATAAATTTGTATATATTTTCTCCACCGGGACATGTGCCTTTTTGGAAAGTAATAAGGTAGATAAGATATTAGGCTAGGTAAGACACTTATTTTGACACACGTTATGTGTACCATGGGTAGCTACGGAATGGTATTCCTCATACCATGTCCATAATTTCGGAGGTGGAATACAATGGATAGGATCCGTCCGTGCGCCACGCCCCTTCGACAGAATTTTTATCTCAGGCTAGGGAATTCCCGAAGACTCGCCTACGTTGGTATCATAAAGAAGAAACACAAACTATAGCACTTAATTGGACCGATCCCTCTATTACCTCCAACTTTGCCGGCTCTAGCTGGTAAAATTCAATGAAGGGAAATTAATAAAATTAAATAGGAGCAAATATGGGGAGCAATGTAATTAATTCCATGGCAATTAGTGAAAAAAAAATTATGCAATTCTACGGCAAGCAGACCTCGTACCTCGGATCGCTGATCCCACTGACCAACAACTCTTGCTTGAGACCATTTCTTATCCACAAACAACTGATCGTATTGCGAAATTAAAACCCGACAGACAGGTACGCACAATATCGAAGAACTTGGGGCACAACAAAATTTACTAATTAATCTTTATTGATTTTACTTTCCATATATTTCAACAAAAAAATTTCCAACTAAGTGAGAGACTACTGTGATAATATTGTCAACAACTTTTCTTCTACATTGGTTATACCTTGCTAAATAAATTTCAAATTTATTCAAACAATGCTGGTTGCAAAAATCCTCTTTTCTTCATTGACCTTGAGCCGACTAAACAATAACAACATCTGGTCATAATTATCTCAATCACCTATTCATTTCACAGTCAAGGTTCTACTTCTTTACTTCACACTTACTTAGCTCAATATTTGCAAAAAGAAAATTATAATATTTATTTTGTGCAATTTGCTAATAATCCGAAATTATTACTTTACTAATTAAAGAATTACACTAGTTAATCGGACTTACTTCAAATTTAGTTTTATAGAGAAATATTTTATAGGTTATAATCGATTGTAAAATATACATATATAAAATGAATGGACAAAGTTATAATACTATTGGAATCCTATTAAACGTAACTTAATTAAAATAAAATTCGATGGGTAGTCCAGTGACAAATCTAAATTGTTCGGGTGCAAGTTGATGATTCTTATAAATTTTCCTCTTTCTCAGTAAGAAACCAATGAGATGTGGCCAGTAAAGTTGAAGATTTTCGAGTTTCACGAAAAAAAATTTCTTCCTTCCGCCCTTAATAGCTTTTTGGTTTTTGCTTCATAACACGATTACGAATTCTGAAGTGAATTCGGGAGTGTTGGAAATTGATCTGAAAATGTTAATCTAAGTTAGGATTGCACAAGGGGCAAGTAACAGGCGCTCACCTTAATATAGACTTTAAAACTCTTACGCTAACGTCCGGTCTTGGCATCTTAACAGGGAAATAACGTTATCCTCTTCCAGAGGTGTGTGTTTCCTACTAGAACGGGTTGGGTGAATTTACGCGCAGGATGAATTTACAGCACTTACCAAATTCTTACTTTGTAGTGCCAAGGTAGAAATGTCCTCCTTGATCTTGTGGGCGCTGCGGGTTATTTAATTTTGCGATTGGTTCCAAGAGGGGGGTCACCAATTCATCCCCATTTTCTCGATTCCTTCTTAGCAACACGTGCCAGAATTTTCTGGCAGGAACCGTGCCACGCTAATCACTGGTGATTCTGAGCACATTTTACCGAGTAAATTATTTGTACTTCACTGTACAAGACTTAATTAATGAAAGACTTAATTAACGAAATCCGAAGGATCTCCTAACTTTACGCACTTCTGGCAATAACCGTGTTACCCGGCACACTTCAAGACCAAAAATTACGCCGAATGGCTTACGGTGATACAGGCAAACCATCAATCTTAACCGTGTACCGTTGTTACTAAGTAATGTTAACGCGCTTACTGGAATATTAGCACCGCCCTTCCGCACTACCGGAATCATACTTGGTTGCAACTTACTCTAATTTTACCCGCACGATTTACTAAAGCCAAAACTAATTCAAAATTCTACGCAAATGCTAACCTATTTATTAATTAAGTGATTTCGTTAGTTCATATAAATGTGATCTGTAATGTTTATCAATGGGAATTTATCTGCAATAATACCCAGCTCCGGCTCAAACCTACTCATGGCAGCGAATATTTATTCTTGACGGATACTGGAAATCTCAACATCTATTAGAATTAATTAGACTTGGTAGTAGTATTGGGATTGTTTGGTTATTCCTTACTTTATCGGTCTGGCTTATTAATAAACCTGCATATAAAGATGAGGTTAAATTGTGATTCATAATTTTTTTATTAGGGCCTTGTTTCCTTTGAGGAGACGAATTCAAAGGTTTCTTTTTGCTTTGTTTTATTATTATTTTTTTCAATCCGATTTAGCGATTGTTACAGGGAAGGCTCGGAAGGTTACTTATTGTTACATTTCCGAGGCTGAAGTTAATGCTGGGCTGGTGTGGAGGCGATTATGCGTATGTGAATTTTTTGAAAAACTCTTGACGCTTGACTTCGTCACGTGTATTTCACGATTCCAACACCACGTCTGGAGTGTATATAGTGGATTTTCCAAATTTTACACGCTAGCCTAGTCAAGTTCATAATCTGGTTGATCGCTGTCTGGAGTAACGACAGTTGGTTATACTCCTTAGTAGTATAAATATGAGGTTTCTGGCGCAAATGAGCAGGAGCACCTTAAAATTGGTTAAATTGTGAGGGAAATCGAGGTCTGACGTCAGATTTTTGCTCATTTTTCATGCGCCAGAAACCTCATAGCAATTTTTGGAGGAGCAGTTTCGGTCTTGTAGGCTACAATTGAGAGATAAGGAAAAGAGATAAGGATTTTCGGTCTTATAGGCTACAATTGAGAGATAAGGATGTCGGCCATCTTGGATCTTGGGTTTTCGGTCTAACAGGCTAAAATTGAGAGATAAGGAAGAGAGATAAGGATTGTCGGCCATCTTGGATTTTGGGTTTTCGGTGTTATAGGCTACAATTGAGAGATAAGAATGTCGGCCATCTTGGATTTTGGGGTTTTCGGTCTTATAGGCTACAATTGAGAGATAAGGATGTCGGCCATCTTGGATTTTGGGTTTTCGGTCTTGTAGGCTACAATTGAGAGATAAGGAAAAGAGATAAGGATTGTCGGCCATCTTGGATTTTCGGTTTTCGGTCTTGGAGGCTACAATTGGTCTTCTTCTTCTTTGGTTTGCATCTGGACTTAGATCTAAACCTTGGATCTGAACCTAGATTGTTTAGTAAGATAAGGCACCTGTCGGCCATCTTGGATTTCGGTCTTAGAGGCTACAATTGGTCTTCTTCTTCCAGAAGAGAGATAAGGATGTCGGCCATCTTGGATTTTGGGTTTTCGGTGTTATAGTCTTCCAGAAGAGAGATAAGGATGTTGGCCATCTTGGATTTTGGGTTTTCGGTGTTATAGGCTACAATTGAGAGTTAAGGATGTCGGCCATCTTGGATTTAGGGTTTTCGGTCTTGTAGGCTACAATTGAGAGATAAGAAAAAGAGATAAGGATTGTCGGCCATCTTGGATTTTCGGTATTCGGTCTTGGAAGCTACAATTGGTCTTCTTCTTCTTCTTTGGTTTGCACCTGGACTTAGATCTGAACCTAGATTGTTTAGTAAGATAAGGCATCTGTCGGCCATCTTGGATATTGGGTATTCAGTCTTGGAGGCTACAATTGATGTTGAAGATAAGAGTTTGTTGTTTTGAGTTTTTAATTACGAACTGATCGTATTGCGAAATTAAAACCCGACAGACAGGTACGCACAATATCGAAGAACTTGGGGCACAACAAAATTTACTAATTAATCTTTATTGATTTTACTTTCCATATATTTCAACAAAAAAATTTCCAACTAAGTGAGAGACTACTGTGATAATATTGTCAACAACTTTTCTTCTACATTGGTTATACCTTGCTAAATAAATTTCAAATTTATTCAAACAATGCTGGTTGCAAAAATCCTCTTTTCTTCATTGACCTTGAGCCGACTAAACAATAACAACATCTGGTCATAATTATCTCAATCACCTATTCATTTCACAGTCAAGGTTCTACTTCTTTACTTCACACTTACTTAGCTCAATATTTGCAAAAAGAAAATTATAATATTTATTTTGTGCAATTTGCTAATAATCCGAAATTATTACTTTACTAATTAAAGAATTACACTAGTTAATCGGACTTACTTCAAATTTAGTTTTATAGAGAAATATTTTATAGGTTATAATCGATTGTAAAATATACATATATAAAATGAATGGACAAAGTTATAATACTATTGGAATCCTATTAAACGTAACTTAATTAAAATAAAATTCGATGGGTAGTCCAGTGACAAATCTAAATTGTTCGGGTGCAAGTTGATGATTCTTATAAATTTTCCTCTTTCTCAGTAAGAAACCAATGAGATGTGGCCAGTAAAGTTGAAGATTTTCGAGTTTCACGAAAAAAAATTTCTTCCTTCCGCCCTTAATAGCTTTTTGGTTTTTGCTTCATAACACGATTACGAATTCTGAAGTGAATTCGGGAGTGTTGGAAATTGATCTGAAAATGTTAATCTAAGTTAGGATTGCACAAGGGGCAAGTAACAGGCGCTCACCTTAATATAGACTTTAAAACTCTTACGCTAACGTCCGGTCTTGGCATCTTAACAGGGAAATAACGTTATCCTCTTCCAGAGGTGTGTGTTTCCTACTAGAACGGGTTGGGTGAATTTACGCGCAGGATGAATTTACAGCACTTACCAAATTCTTACTTTGTAGTGCCAAGGTAGAAATGTCCTCCTTGATCTTGTGGGCGCTGCGGGTTATTTAATTTTGCGATTGGTTCCAAGAGGGGGCTCACCAATTCATCCTTATTTTCTCGATTCCTTCTTAGCAACACGTGCCAGAATTTTCTGGCAGGAACCGTGCCACGCTAATCACTGGTGATTCTGAGCACATTTTACCGAGTAAATTATTTGTACTTCACTGTACAAGACTTAATTAATGAAAGACTTAATTAACGAAATCCGAAGGATCTCCTAACTTTACGCACTTCTGGCAATAACCGTGTTACCCGGCACACTTCAAGACCAAAAATTACGCCGAATGGCTTACGGTGATACAGGCAAACCATCAATCTTAACCGTGTACCGTTGTTACTAAGTAATGTTAACGCGCTTACTGGAATATTAGCACCGCCCTTCCGCACTACCGGAATCATACTTGGTTGCAACTTACTCTAATTTTACCCGCACGATTTACTAAAGCCAAAACTAATTCAAAATTCTACGCAAATGCTAACCTATTTATTAATTAAGTGATTTCGTTAGTTCATATAAATGTGATCTGTAATGTTTATCAATGGGAATTTATCTGCAATAATACCCAGCTCCGGCTCAAACCTACTCATGGCAGCGAATATTTATTCTTGACGGATACTGGAAATCTCAACATCTATTAGAATTAATTAGACTTGGTAGTAGTATTGGGATTGTTTGGTTATTCCTTACTTTATCGGTCTGGCTTATTAATAAACCTGCATATAAAGATGAGGTTAAATTGTGATTCATAATTTTTTTATTAGGGCCTTGTTTCCTTTGAGGAGACGAATTAAAAGGTTTCTTTTTGCTTTGTTTTATTATTATTTTTTTCAATCCGATTTAGCGATTGTTACAGGGAAGGCTCGGAAGGTTACTTATTGTTACATTTCCGAGGCTGAAGTTAATGCTGGGCTGGTGTGGAGGCGATTATGCGTATGTGAATTTTTTGAAAAACTCTTGACGCTTGACTTCGTCACGTGTATTTCACGATTCCAACACCACGTCTGGAGTGTATATAGTGGATTTTCCAAATTTTACACGCTAGCCTAGTCAAGTTCATAATCTGGTTGATCGCTGTCTGGAGTAACGACAGTTGGTTATACTCCTTAGTAGTATAAATATGAGGTTTCTGGCGCAAATGAGCAGGAGCACCTTAAAATTGGTTAAATTGTGAGGGAAATCGAGGTCTGACGTCAGATTTTTGCTCATTTTTCATGCGCCAGAAACCTCATAGCAATTTTTGGAGGAGCAGTTTCGGTCTTGTAGGCTACAATTGAGAGATAAGGAAAAGAGATAAGGATTTTCGGTCTTATAGGCTACAATTGAGAGATAAGGATGTCGGCCATCTTGGATCTTGGGTTTTCGGTCTAACAGGCTAAAATTGAGAGATAAGGAAGAGAGATAAGGATTGTCGGCCATCTTGGATTTTGGGTTTTCGGTGTTATAGGCTACAATTGAGAGATAAGAATGTCGGCCATCTTGGATTTTGGGGTTTTCGGTCTTATAGGCTACAATTGAGAGATTAGGATGTCGGCCATCTTGGATTTTGGGTTTTCGGTCTTGTAGGCTACAATTGAGAGATAAGGAAAAGAGATAAGGATTGTCGGCCATCTTGGATTTTCGGTTTTCGGTCTTGGAGGCTACAATTGGTCTTCTTCTTCTTTGGTTTGCATCTGGACTTAGATCTAAACCTTGGATCTGAACCTAGATTGTTTAGTAAGATAAGGCACCTGTCGGCCATCTTGGATTTCGGTCTTAGAGGCTACAATTGGTCTTCTTCTTCCAGAAGAGAGATAAGGATGTCGGCCATCTTGGATTTTGGGTTTTCGGTGTTATAGTCTTCCAGAAGAGAGATAAGGATGTTGGCCATCTTGGATTTTGGGTTTTCGGTGTTATAGGCTACAATTGAGAGTTAAGGATGTCGGCCATCTTGGATTTAGGGTTTTCGGTCTTGTAGGCTACAATTGAGAGATAAGAAAAAGAGATAAGGATTGTCGGCCATCTTGGATTTTCGGTATTCGGTCTTGGAAGCTACAATTGGTCTTCTTCTTCTTCTTTGGTTTGCACCTGGACTTAGATCTGAACCTAGATTGTTTAGTAAGATAAGGCATCTGTCGGCCATCTTGGATATTGGGTATTCAGTCTTGGAGGCTACAATTGATGTTGAAGATAAGAGTTTGTTGTTTTGAGTTTTTAATTACGAAGTACAGCTTTATCAGCTAAATGAAATAACATGATGCGACTTTAATTGGAAGCAGAATATTGTATCCTCGAACTTTAAAAGATTATCATGCAATTTCTTTTCCAGATCTAAATAAAGACATTAATTCGACCTCATATTTTGAAATAATTTCGTGTTTATGAAACTAGCAAGTAAGTCATTCTACCGATTACGTCATCTGGAGCTTGATTACTAGCTAAAATAACACCATTGAGGAATAGCCAAAAGAATTTCTGTAATTAATGGAAAAAAATCTGATATTTAAAAATAACATGCATCGCTTTGAATAAATCCGTTAATAAGTAATAAACGTCTAGGCAAGGTAGCTAGAATGGCTTCTTTCGATACTTTGGAGAGGTTTATCATATGAAGAACTTGCAAAGAAAATAGATATATTTTCATAGACTTAAACTTCGTTTCTTTATGATTCAGCCGTGTTAATCTTAATAAGGGAAACCATTGATTCGTAATTATGCTTCAAATTTATACCAAACTAACAGCTAACAAACCCATATTACAACCTTGAACTTCAGATAGAAAGAAAAATTACCATGATCATTGCGATCGTTGTAGCACTTTCTAAAAATGGTTTCAAAACTATGAATTTAGACTAGGACAAACAAAATCGAGGTAGCTGAAATGTTCTCTTTCGATACTTTAAAGAGATTTATCATGTGAAGAACTTAAGAAAATAAATTTTTTATATGCGTCATGTAACAATAGACCCAAATTGTGATCTCACCGAGTTCAGTTTACTTTGAGTTTGTCATATAATTTTGGCAAATGTCAGCTTCCGGGTTTGTTGCCGTTGCAGCACTTTCTAAAAATAACCTCAAAAACTTTGAATTGGGACGATAGAACAAACAAAACCGAGGTAGCTGGAATGGCTTCTTTTGGTAATTTAGAGAGATTTATCATGTCAAGAACTTAAGAAAATAAAAAAATCTTTTCATAACCATAAACTTCGTTTCTTCTTTTTTCAGCCGTAATAATCTTAATAAGGTAAACCATTTTTTTCTTGAATCATAATTATGTTTTAAATTTATACCAAACTGACAGCTAACAAGCCCATATGACATTTAAAATTAAATTTTTGTATACGTCATGTAACAATAGACCCAAATTGTGAGCTCACCGGGATAAACGAACGAAAAACTACTATCCCAATGACATTTTCAAAATTTATAGAGAAATGCTTTATTATTCGTATTGAAAGCTTTCTATTAGAAAAGGATGATGAAGGAATTTTGAGTCCAAAACAATTTTTCTACAAAATCAAACCTCAAGTTATAAATCTTCTTGAAGCAAGTTTACAGAAAATCCTCTGAATCAGGCTCTAGGAAATTGATATGTTACTTAGAAGATACATTTCATTATATAATCCATTATAGAAATCTTCAAAAAGTAGTTTAAAGTATGAATTGAAGTTTTCATACATTCATAGAGCTCTTTGATTCAGACAATGGAATTGATTAAAACTCATACATTCATAGAGCTCTTTGATTCAAACAATGGAATTGATTAAAACAATATATTGATCTTAGTACTTTGAATAGATCAAAAGCTGTTAACACTTTCCGATCTTAAGCTCTTATGATTTATCACGATGAATGACACTAATTTTGTGTTCTTAAGTATATTCAAATGTTCAACAGATGCTTACTATTGTCAAGACTTATTCTAATATCACCATTAAATCTTTTGGTTGAAGCACAGTTCAGGTTACTAAAATTATCACAGTTTAAAAAATTATTAACTTTATTTTTGGTTTGTCTTTTACTTTGTTTGCATTTTAGATTCATATAGATTAGATTTCTCAAGTATAGAAAAATTAGCGAATAATTCATCTGATGAAAACTTAATATTAAACAGATCCTTTTATAAAAATGACGATTTATTATATAGATTCAGGATAATTTTGGGGTGCTATGCTTAAGTATTGAAAGATTGAATTACAATAATTATTAACTGCCGTTAATATGTATAACTTTATATGTTCTCGCAGGCATTCTACTGCTAATAATAAGCATATGGAAAATGTTATCCCATCACAAAGCTCAACATATTTAATTTACTTCGACTGCAATAATTTATATGGGTGAGACATGTCTGAATTCTTATCATATGAGGAATTTCAATGGGATAGAAAATACGGATATCAATATAATGAGCATTCTTCAAAGTTCAGAAATTGAATATATATATTTGAAGTAGATTTAACTTATCTAGAATCACTTCATGACTTACACAATGATCTACCATTTTGCGCAAATAATATAAAAATCTCCTAAATTAGGCTCAAGGAAATTGATATATGACTTAGAAGATACATTTCATTACATAATTCATTATAGAAATCTCCAAAAAGTAGTTTAAAGTATGAATTGAAGTTTTCATGCATTCATAGAGCTCTTTGATTCAGACAATGGAATTGATTAAAACAATATATTGATCTTAGTACTTTGCATAGATCAAAAGCTGTTAACACTTTCCGATCTTAAGCTCTTATGATGGAATTTGTATTTATCACGATGAATGACACTAATTTTGTGTTCTTAAGTATATTCAAATGTTCAACAGATGCTTACTATTGTCAAGACTTATTCTAATATCATCATTAAATCTTTCGGTTGGAGCAAAGTTCGGTTTACTAAAATTATCACAGTTTAAAAAATTATTAACTTTATTTTTGGTTTGTCTTTTAATTTGTTTGCATTAGCAAGAATAAACATGTATTTGAAAAAGGGTATACCCCAAACAAAATGTGATTACAAAATACTAAATTTCTTCGAAATAAAAACACTCGTAATTCACTTAATCAATTTTTATTTAAAATTGGTAGAGTTCTATTAAATATTCCTGACATATCATTATTTTATATAATTAATTTACATATTTCTAAATCCTGGTATTTCGTCCATTTTGTTTTCGATAAATTTTAAATTGCAATCTTCATCCATCTCATACACAGTGTTGTTGATCTCCACTGTTTGAATCTCTGACTGCGGTTCCACTGATTGATGATTTTCGAAAATGAATTTTACAAAGCATATTGTCAATACAAGAACATCTTTTTGTCTCTGAAATTCCTCCATTTTCTGAATTATAGGCTGTGTTACTTTATTTAGATATTCCTGTTTAATATCACCATCCTTAAGATTTATATTAAGTTCGATGATTCATTACATCTATTAATGTATTTGAATCGTGTTATAACCCGAACAGGTTCATAGGCACCATTTTTTAGATATTTTTGAATGCGTTCTCGAAATTTGTTTAAGTAATGTTCTTCTAGTAAATACTTCAGCGCATTTATTCTGAAAGCCAGTTGATTATTATATACTGAGGTGAATTTTATCTTAAAAAAATATTGCTCGCGAGGAGTCTTTACGATAGATTTTCCTTCCATTTTATTTCTGTAATAACATTTTTTTGTTTATCTTTTTCTGATGGTATTTCACACCCTCTCCAATGATCTCATATAACTGTAAATTCTTGAAAATGGATCCTGGGATTGATAAATATAATGACAGTGAAATTTTAACACGTCAACCTAAGCATAAATACTTCAAAGTACTTCAGGTAAACTTGGAGATTATTCTGGAATTTCCGATAGCTAGCTCTAATAATGAGGATGATGATGAAGAATTCGCTACACTCACACATTCATTTACATTAACATGGACACGTTCCCTTCAATTTCGAAATAAGAAAACTGGAGCTTAAGATTGATAAATCCTTTGGGGTTTTCTGTGATGGTAACAAATAGGAAATTGGTAACGCCGTTCTTCAAATTGATGGAGACACTATCATATCAAGAAAAAAAAGATCTAACATTACTTCAGGTTTTCTCGAATTGCTTTTCATTAAAATCTTCTCCTCCATTAAAAACTATACTCATTAGATGATATGAACAGCTGCAGAATCGTTATGAATGATACCAATGCTTATAAACTCGATTATAAGGGATTAATTTTGTTCGGAAATTCACACTTAAAATCTATAAGTGACAGATGTAAACATAAAACTTGCCTATGGTAATTAATCCATTCTGCGCATAAATCCTATGCTATTCATTTGATTCAATATATAATGCCCCCCATGCATACGTTTCAATTCTATCCTTTACCAGGTTTACAAACAGCTCTTATCATGTCTATGAACAGCTTTATCATGGTGTTGGCGTTGGTGTTGATGTTGGCGTTGGTGTTGATGTTGGCGTTGGTGTTGTTGTTGGCGTTGGCGTTGTTGTTGGCGTTGGCGGGAGTAATAAGTTATAAATATCGATTTCAACAGGTCATTTTGAGTGTTTAGATAACCACCAATATGTTTAAATGCATAGAATGCAACAAATTCTTTAGCCGGAAAGATAGTCTTCTAAGACATAAGAGACGGTCAACACATTTATTGAAAGATAACAATCGTGAAGTTGAGATTTTATCAGATGAAAATATCCATTTATTAACACCCATCAATGAAGCCGGTTTTGATCCCGTTAGGAATACTATTAGAAATAAAATTATACCCCTTAGAAAAAATCGGGGGCATTCTCAAGAATCTTTAAAGGGTGAGAATAATGAATATTTTAGCATCGCTGATAGAAGAGTAAATGAAGATGTGAACCCAAATTCAGTTAAAGATGACAACGCCGCGTTTGAAGATAATAACCGAAGTTGTGATTCCGCGGTTGAGGATGATGACCGAAGTTGTGATGAAGACTCCAATGGCGATGATGAAATTCAAGATATTACAGACCCCAATATACTGGTGGATGAATTAAAATTACCATCAAGCTAAAGCTGGTAATAGACCTGTTAAAACTGGTAGTAGACCTGATATAGCTGTTCATAGACCTGTTAAAGCTGATAGTAGGCCTGATATAACTGTTGAGAGACCTGGTAAAGCTGATAGTAGACCTGATATAGCTGTTCATAGACCTGGTAGTAGACTGGTAGTAGACCTGATATATCTATTCATAGAGCTGATAAAAGCTCTTCATAGAACTGTTCGGATTGTTTTATAGAGCTGGTAAAGCTGTTCACGGAGCTGAACAAAAAAACTACTATCCCAAGGACCTTTGACCAGAATTTGTAGAGAAATGCAGCTGAACCAATTAAAAGAAATTTAAGGCGTATTAGAAATTTAAATCGTATTGAACAAATGAGCTGTTGAAATCGATATTTATAACCTACCAATTGAAAGAAATTTAAAGCACTAGAAATTGTGAAAATTAGAATCATTAATAAATTTATGAAGAAGGAAAAATAAATAACTAAATTAATAAAATGCTATTTTAACATTAACAGAAAGACTTTTATTAGTATAAAATAGACGTTTAATTCTTATTTATAACTATTGCTGTTCTAAGAAATTTCTTAAAAGGTAAACATTTTCCTTATGAATTAAACAGCATCGCGCTTTATACAAAAATTTGAGAGAGGATAAATTTGGACACTGCAATTCTTCTCCATATTATATACTATTACACCTTCATCAAATGTATTTTTGATCCAGCAAGCTTTTTCACAGCCTTCCACATAAAGTATTTTGTTTCTTATTAAAGGAGCCACTAGTACGAATATTCATGATAGGGCACATATCCAGTAATCAATATTATTCTTGGGTATATACATCAAACCTTCCCATTCATGAGAATCAGGTACTTTAAAGCTGTAGTTTATTTGACCATCCGCTCTTACCGTCATGAGAAATCAGTTAACTTATAATTTATGCATACTTTGAAGTATCTTTTATTTAACCATCAGTTCTGTATTATCTTTTAAGTCATATTTGCTGTACAAAGATTTACAGGTTGTTTCATAAAAAGCAATTCACATAGACCTAGCGTTATATTATAAAATTTATCAATAATCTTTCTCAATTTCAATCTTTGAATTTCCAATTTTGTTGTCAATTGTAGGGCTTTTTAGGCGTTGAAAAGTGAACTATATTCGACTACTCTGACATGTAAAAAGCAAACAAAAATGATGTAGCGACTTTGAATATATGAGAAAAATAAAAATTAAGTGAAGCGTATCTTTGGAAAAAGTATTTGCATGTGATCACGATCTTAAACATATCTAATGATCATGTGGGTGCAGATATGACGTTTGAAAAATTTCGAAGTGCTACCGAAAGGGACTTAATATCTTCATAATACTATAAAAGGAAAGGGATGAACAATGATTTAATAGCTAATACCAACACTTTGGTGGAACCGCTTATCTCTATTCATTTTTCACATTTTTTCTCATCTATAAAACTTATTTCTTGATTACCCATGAAACTCTCATAAAACTTATTTTTTGATCATACCATAAAACTTCCTTCAAATTTAATTAAATGATCCCTCGCTTATCTCTATATAATTTCGGTAGCAGCTAACTATCGATAAGCATTTTTCATATTTTCAAATCATATGTAAAGAATTTAAATTAAGAATTCTATAAAGATAAGCGGGGGTCATTTAATTAAATTTGAAGGAAGCTTTGCGGTAATAAAAATAAGTTTAATGAGAGTTTCATGGTTAATCAACAAATAAGTTTTATTGGCGAGCAAAAAAATGTGAAAAATGAATAGAGATAAGCGGATACTATTTAAGCAATGAATCGCTTAAGAGTTTTAACATTCACCAAAATGGAGAGAATTATAGAAGAAGTTCTTAAGGTGTTGTATATCCCAGAGGATTACGAGGATCCTCATGAGCGGCTGCAGGAGCTGGTAAATTCTCCGCTAACCCCGATAAACCTGGTTTATAGGTTAGGATGGGAGTCTGAGTGGTGCGAGGTGGCCACTCCATATTCGGAGAGTTTGACGGGGTTGCGGACGGTTAGTTTTTAAAATTATTTTTACATGTTATTTTTATTATTTTCTTCTTTATAGATTAACCACTCAGTTAGCGGAAGGAGATTTATTGTAACAGTTTTCAGCGTCGAAGCGATAACCCTCGAGATGAGGGCCCGGCTCGATGCTAACTGTCATATAGAGGAGGACTGGGATAGCCCGGATGAGGAGACAATTGTGTGATTAAAGTTAAATTCTAAAACATCCTCCATATGAAGACTTTGATCGGGGAGAGATATTATGCCTTTTAATTTTGTAAGAACTTTGTAATAGAATACAATTTTTAAATAAAGAATAACACATTAATTTTATTCATTTATTTCAATTATATTAAAGTTACCCCCAAGCGTTGGTTTGGAAAACATCTTCTCTTATAAAATCTTTTTATCGTCAAATGAATTTAACGCAATTTTATTAATATATTACGTCTATATGTATATAATTTGTTTCTCAATCCTAATAATTATCTATTCAAACAAAATCTGCATATGGAAGTGACTCCGAAATAACCCATCTATATAAATTATTAACATCAATCTAAACCAAATATTTTAAACCTTTTAAAAAAATCTCATTAGATAGAAAATATCGTAAGGAACCTTGTGTTAAACCTCCCCGAATACCGCTTTTTCATAAAATTATATAATATATTTCTATAATTCTAATTTAATTTGAATGTGTTTTAACATAGCATCCCATGACAATCCTGGTGTTGTGTGATAATGATTCGGGTCAAACTCATAGATATTTATGTATACTGTTCTAAAATTCTCAAAAATGTCTGCTAGCAATAAAGCATCACACTTTAAATATAATTGTAAATTTTCTCAGATATTTCCAGAATTAAATTTGTTCCATACATTAACGACATGCTGATAATCTTCTTCTTATTGCTAAGTTTATTAAAAAATCCTGAGGGGCACACATGCTTCATTTTAAATTTATCAAAAGAATTTAAGTAATCATATGAAAAACCCCTTTCTCCTTATTAAATTAAAATACTCATCATCTTTAAATTCATTATGGATTATTCTAAAGTCTTCATCATTCAGATTTTTGTTTTGTTTTTTAGAGTATCTAAACTCGCAGAAAAAAATTTTCTTTGACATTGATATATAACACTTTATTTAAGGGAATAACGTTAATGAAATCTTCAATTTAATTTAATTTTAAGCAGTTCAAGTTTTAAAAATTTCCAGTGGGGGGTAAAATACTTGCTATAAAAGATTCAGGAAAAGAAGGAAGATCAGGTATGTTGCAGAGTAATTAATATATGCGTAAACAAAAAAAATTTTATTACAGAAATAAAATGGAAGGAAAATCTATTGTAAAGACTCCTCGCGAACAATATACTTTTAAGATACAATTCACCCCAGTATGGGATGAAATGATATTGGGAATAAATGCGCTGAAGTATTTACTGGAAGAACATTACTTAAACAAATTTCGAGAACGCATTCAAAAATATCTAAAAAATGGTGCCTATGAACCTGTTCGGGTTATAACACGATTCAAATACATTAATAGATGTAATGAATACAAATTTGAAATCATCGAACTTAATACAAATCTTAAGGATGGTGATATTAAACAGGAATATCTAAATAAAGTAACACAGCCTATAATTCAGAAAATGGAGGAATTTCAGAGACAAAAAGATGTTCTTGTATTGACAATATGCTTTGTAAAATTCATTTTCGAAAATCATCAATCAGTGGAACCGCAGTCAGAGATTCAAACAGTGGAGATCAACAACACTGTGTATGAGATGGATGAAGATTGCAATTTAAAATTTATCGAAAACAAAATGGACGAAATACCAGGATTTAGAAATATGTAAATTAATTATATAAAATAATGATATGTCAGGAATATTTAATAGAACTCTACCAATTTTAAATAAAAATTGATTAAGTGAATTACGAGTGTTTTTATTTCGAAGAAATTTAGTATTTTGTAATCACATTTTGTTTGGGGTATACCCTTTTTCAAATACATGTTTATACTTGCTAATGCAAACAAATTAAAAGACAAACCAAAAATAAAGTTAATAATTTTTTAAACTGTGATAATTTTAGTAAACCGAACTTTGCTCCAACCGAAAGATTTAATGATGATATTAGAATAAGTCTTGACAATAGTAAGCATCTGTTGAACATTTGAATATACTTAAGAACCCAAAATTAGTGTCATTCATCGTGATAAATACAAATTCCATCATAAGAGCTTAAGATCGGAAAGTGTTAACAGCTTTTGATCTATGCAAAGTACTAAGATCAATATATTGTTTTAATCAATTCCATTGTCTGAATCAAAGAGCTCTATGAATGCATGAAAACTTCAATTCATACTTTAAACTACTTTTTGGGGATTTCTATAATGGATTATGTAATGAAATGTATCTTCTAAGTCATATATCAATTTCCTTGAGCCTAATTCAGGAGATTTTTATATTATTTGCGCAAAATGGTAGATCATTGTGTAAGTCATGAAGTGATTCTAGATAAGTTAAATCTACTTCAAATATATATATTCAATTTCTGAACTTTGAAGAATGCTCATTATATTGATATCCGTATTTTCTATCCCATTGAAATTCCTCATATGATAAGAATTCAGACATGTCTCACCCATATAAATTATTGCAGTCGAAGTAAATTAAATATGTTGAGCTTTGTGATGGGATAACATTTTCCATATGCTTATTATTAGCAGTAGAATGCCTGCGAGAACATATAAAGTTATACATATTAACGGCAGTTAATAATTATTGTAATTCAATCTTTCAGTACTTAAGCATAGCACCCCAAAATTATCCTGAATCTATATAATAAATCGTCATTTTTATAAAAGGATCTGTTTAATATTAAGTTTTCATCAGATGAATTATTCGCTAATTTTTCTATACTTGAGAAATCTAATCTATATGAATCTAAAATGCAAACAAAGTAAAAGACAAACCAAAAATAAAGTTAATAATTTTTTAAACTGTGATAATTTTAGTAACCTGAACTGTGCTTCAACCAAAAGATTTAATGGTGATATTAGAATAAGTCTTGACAATAGTAAGCATCTGTTGAACATTTGAATATACTTAAGAACACAAAATTAGTGTCATTCATCGTGATAAATACAAATTCCATCATAAGAGCTTAAGATCGGAAAGTGTTAACAGCTTTTGATCTATGCAAAATACTAAGATCAATATATTGTTTTAATCAATTAAATTGTCTGAATCAAAGAGCTCTATGAATGCATGAAAACTTCAATTCATACTTTAAACTACTTTTTGGAGATTTCTATAATGGATTATGTAATGAAATGTATCTTCTAAGTCATATATCAATTTCCTTGAGCCTAATTCAGGAGATTTTTATATTATTTGCGCAAAATGGTAGATCATTGTGTAAGTCATGAAGTGATTCTAGATAAGTTAAATCTACTTCAAATATATATATTCAATTTCTGAACTTTGAAGAATGCTCATTATATTGATATCCGTATTTTCTATCCCATTGAAATTCCTCATATGATAAGAATTCAGACATGTCTCACCCATATAAATTATTGCAGTCGAAGTAAATTAAATATGTTGAGCTTTGTGATGGGATAACATTTTCCATATGCTTATTATTAGCAGTAGAATGCCTGCGAGAACATATAAAGTTATACATATTAACGGCAGTTAATAATTATTGTAATTCAATCTTTCAGTACTTAAGCATAGCACCCCAAAATTATCCTGAATCTATATAATAAATCGTCATTTTTATAAAAGGATCTGTTTAATATTAAGTTTTCATCAGATGAATTATTCGCTAATTTTTCTATACTTGAGAAATCTAATCTATATGAATCTAAAATGCAAACAAAGTAAAAGACAAACCAAAAATAAAGTTAATAATTTTTTAAACTGTGATAATTTTAGTAACCTGAACTGTGCTTCAACCAAAAGATTTAATGGTGATATTAGAATAAGTCTTGACAATAGTAAGCATCTGTTGAACATTTGAATATACTTAAGAACACAAAATTAGTGTCATTCATCGTGATAAATCATAAGAGCTTAAGATCGGAAAGTGTTAACAGCTTTTGATCTATTCAAAGTACTAAGATCAATATATTGTTTTAATCAATTCCATTGTTTGAATCAAAGAGCTCTATGAATGCATGAGTTTTAATCAATTCCATTGTCTGAATCAAAGAGCTCTATGAATGTATGAAAACTTCAATTCATACTTTAAACTACTTTTTGAAGATTTCTATAATGGATTATATAATGAAATGTATCTTCTAAGTAACATATCAATTTCCTAGAGCCTGATTCAGAGGATTTTCTGTAAACTTGCTTCAAGAAGATTTATAACTTGAGGTTTGATTTTGTAGAAAAATTGTTTTGGACTCAAAATTCCTTCATCATCCTTTTCTAATAGAAAGCTTTCAATACGAATAATAAAGCATTTCTCTATAAATTTTGAAAATGTCATTGGGATAGTAGTTTTTCGTTCGTTTATCCCGGTGAGCTCACAATTTGGGTCTATTGTTACATGACGTATACAAAAATTTAATTTTAAATGTCATATGGGCTTGTTAGCTGTCAGTTTGGTATAAATTTAAAACATAATTATGATTCAAGAAAAAAATGGTTTACCTTATTAAGATTATTACGGCTGAAAAAAGAAGAAACGAAGTTTATGGTTATGAAAAGATTTTTTTATTTTCTTAAGTTCTTGACATGATAAATCTCTCTAAATTACCAAAAGAAGCCATTCCAGCTACCTCGGTTTTGTTTGTTCTATCGTCCCAATTCAAAGTTTTTGAGGTTATTTTTAGAAAGTGCTGCAACGGCAACAAACCCGGAAGCTGACATTTGCCAAAATTATATGACAAACTCAAAGTAAACTGAACTCGGTGAGATCACAATTTGGGTCTATTGTTACATGACGCATATAAAAAATTTATTTTCTTAAGTTCTTCACATGATAAATCTCTTTAAAGTATCGAAAGAGAACATTTCAGCTACCTCGATTTTGTTTGTCCTAGTCTAAATTCATAGTTTTGAAACCATTTTTAGAAAGTGCTACAACGATCGCAATGATCATGGTAATTTTTCTTTCTATCTGAAGTTCAAGGTTGTAATATGGGTTTGTTAGCTGTTAGTTTGGTATAAATTTGAAGCATAATTACGAATCAATGGTTTCCCTTATTAAGATTAACACGGCTGAATCATAAAGAAACGAAGTTTAAGTCTATGAAAATATATCTATTTTCTTTGCAAGTTCTTCATATGATAAACCTCTCCAAAGTATCGAAAGAAGCCATTCTAGCTACCTTGCCTAGACGTTTATTACTTATTAACGGATTTATTCAAAGCGATGTATGTTATTTTTAAATATCAGATTTTTTTCCATTAATTAAAGAAATTCTTTTGGCTATTCCTCAATGGTGTTATTTTAGCTAGTAATCAAGCTCCAGATGACGTAATCGGTAGAATGACTTACTTGCTAGTTTCATAAACACGAAATTATTTAAAAATATGAGGTCGAATTAATGTCTTTATTTAGATCTGGAAAAGAAATTGCATGATAATCTTTTAAAGTTCGAGGATACAATATTCTGCTTCCAATTAAAGTCGCATCATGTTATTTCATTTAGCTGATAAAGCTGTACTTCGTAATTAAAAACTCAAAACAACAAACTCTTATCTTCAACATCAATTGTAGCCTCCAAGACTGAATACCCAATATCCAAGATGGCCGACAGATGCCTTATCTTACTAAACAATCTAGGTTCAGATCCAATGTTCAGATCTAAGTCCAGGTGCAAACCAAAGAAGAAGAAGAAGACCAATTGTAGCTTCCAAGACCGAATACCGAAAATCCAAGATGGCCGACAATCCTTATCTCTTTTTCTTATCTCTCAATTGTAGCCTACAAGACCGAAAACCCTAAATCCAAGATGGCCGACATCCTTAACTCTCAATTGTAGCCTATAACACCGAAAACCCAAAATCCAAGATGGCCAACATCCTTATCTCTCTTCTGGAAGACTATAACACCGAAAACCCAAAATCCAAGATGGCCGACATCCTTATCTCTCTTCTGGAAGAAGAAGACCAATTGTAGCCTCTAAGACCGAAATCCAAGATGGCCGACAGGTGCCTTATCTTACTAAACAATCTAGGTTCAGATCCAAGGTTTAGATCTAAGTCCAGATGCAAACCAAAGAAGAAGAAGACCAATTGTAGCCTCCAAGACCGAAAACCGAAAATTCAAGATGGCCGACAATCCTTATCTCTTTTCCTTATCTCTCAATTGTAGCCTACAAGACCGAAAACCTAAAATCCAAGATGGCCGACATCCTTATCTCTCAATTGTAGCCTATAAGACCGAAAACCCCAAAATCCAAGATGGCCGACATTCTTATCTCTCAATTGTAGCCTATAACACCGAAAACCCAAAATCCAAGATGGCCGACAATCCTTATCTCTCTTCCTTATCTCTCAATTTTAGCCTGTTAGACCGAAAACCCAAGATCCAAGATGGCCGACATCCTTATCTCTCAATTGTAGCCTATAAGACCGAAAATCCTTATCTCTTTTCCTTATCTCTCAATTGAAGCCTACAAGACCGAAACTGCTCCTCCAAAAATTGCTATGAGGTTTCTGGCGCATGAAAAATGAGCAAAAATCTGACGTCAGACCTCGATTTCCCTCAAAATTTAACCAATTTTAAGGTGCTCCTGCTCATTTGCGCCAGAAACCTCATATTTATACTACTCTCCTTCTGATTTTTTTGTGACACTGCATAACAACACCTGCGTTCACTCGTGCCGTAATGAGCTGAGCCTACTTCAGGGTTGGCTTGCGTGACCCCCTGTTCTTAGCTGCGGGCGCTGCTGTTCTCTAGGACTGTGGGTTAGGTGCTGGCTTAAAAGTTATGTGATGGTGATAGGTTTTTCTTACTGAAGGGAAAGTCTCCTGCTGACTCGCTGTCGTGCAGTCTTCAACTCTTAACCTAATCTGAAGTGCAAGATCCTCCAGGTCTCTCTTACACGAAAATCTGGGCATTATTAGTGTGGAATTACCTTGAATAGATTTACCATGTGGGATGGGTTTAAATCGAAGTAGGAGAAGGGATCAGAAAAAGGGGAAGGTGTATCGGCCGCTGGATGTAAGGCAAAATGTACGAAACAAAAGCATCGTTATATGCGAATTTCCCATACTAATATTTTGATTAGGAGTGTCATGATTTTTAACGGTACCTCTAAAATAGAGCTGCAACATGGGCAAACGGCGAAGTCCCGCACTTCCATAATGAAAGCCTATGTTGATAGCTTCCTGAAATGATTGCATAACGGATTGACACTTCTTTCTGGTTGTGTACTGTTTATCTAATTTCATGAAAATAAAAATAAAGGAGCTATACAAAGAAAATTATCAACAAATGGATGTACATAAAATATCATATATTATGCAATTAAAAAATATGGTCATATACATTTGAGCTATTTTTTTAGTATTTCAGTCAAATTTTTCCTAATCAAGTACAGAAAATTTTAAGAACTGTCCTGGTGGGGGGAGGGTTTTAACCTCGAAAAAACTGTGATCGACCTTAAGTCAAGAAAAATTAAACGCTTTAGCTATTTTGTGTATAGAGTCTGAATTAATGAACAAGATTACTTACGATATCATCGATGATTTTGGCAACAAAAAATCGCACAAAAAAAGTATTGTAAGAAACTTTCATAACTTAATTGAATTTATTATTTTTTAACTGTTTGTAAGCGCAATAAAGCCCAGTAAAAAAATTATGTGAATACACGATAATTTACGCCGAAAGTAAGCTGAATTTTGTATAACGATGTCCGATTGTTTAAGTACGTTTACTGAATGTAAATTATTGTGTAAGTAGCACCCTGCCTTATTAGTCTTACATGATTGAGCATGAGTAGTTCAGAAATATACCCAAAAACTGTTTTTAGTGCAACTTCAACTTAAAATCTAAGAACATCTCGCGAGTTTCAT
Source organism: Leptarthrus brevirostris (assembly GCA_964036015.1). Taxonomy (NCBI): domain Eukaryota; kingdom Metazoa; phylum Arthropoda; class Insecta; order Diptera; family Asilidae; genus Leptarthrus; species Leptarthrus brevirostris. Next base: position 98,528,510 of record OZ038371.1, on the reverse strand, counting down.
GAGTGGATCGCTATGAAGCGTGTACGCCTGAAATTGCACTGACCATGTAGTGTGAATAAATTATGTCACTGGCTGCACTTAATATGTTATGTTTGTCGTGGTGCAATTTTAGTATGCATTCAGGTCAAACAATTTTGTCAGGTAATTATGGAAATTAGACCGTGAAATTAGGAAATTAGGCGTGGACCGTGATGATTTTGATTCTTTTGTACAGAGTACGATACTACTATAATAATATTGTTATTATAGTGGGGATTGGGAGAGATAAGGACAGTCGTCTTCCTTCGGATTGCGTGGTCCAATTAGGATGATTCTTCTTTGCTGTATGGAGTATGCTGCACTAGCACTATGCTAGAATGTTTGTATCCAGGTTGAGGGCATGGAAAAAGGGCGGCGACTAATTTCGTTTTCTTTATATAGAGCAAACTCACACTACTTAATAAGAGGAATGCTTAAAAGCTTCAGGTGCACTTCTTACTGTTTGTTTAATTTAGAACCTTAAAATATCTGCAAAAGGTTGTATATCTTAAGATATTGTATAATTGCTTACAAAACTACTTAAATATTACGATTTTTTTAACGATTAATAACCGTAAAAACAGGTAACCGAATATAGTCAAACAAGTGTATATACGAATTCAGAAGCTCAAAAGCTCACTTGCCCGCGGGCATAGGTTTGGACATCACTGATATAGAGTACACTACCTCTGCATCTGTTGTACTGGCTTTACTCCTACGAGCATTTTTGAGTAGCATATCTGAAGAAATTAAAATAAGATAGTTAAAGTAAAAAGAGAAAATTTAAAAACATTAAATAATATTTAATTATATGTATATTACGACATTAAGAAGTCGATGTTAATTACACAAACAAAATAGCTACATATCCACAATTATGGTTGCCACATAAAACTACCTAAACATTTCAGCACGTGAGATCGTATGAAGGAAGGAATATGTTTGTTTAAATTGAATATTTCTAACTGTGGATAGGTAGTTGTTTTGCTTGTTTAATTTACACCGACCAAAATGTCATAATATACATAGAATTATATATTATTTTATGCTTTGAACCGTTTTTCAGTGAAATCGGTTAAACCTTTTCTTAAACTATTTTATTAAAGATGTATGACTTTCCACCATATTAAAGATGATACAAATTTTAACTTTGTGTTTAATTTCAAAATATTATGCTTCTCACCAACCGCAACTAAATACATATGCTAAAATAGAAATAAGATTCTGAAAGTAAATAAAACAATAAAATGCAGACTGAAATGCAAAATACAAAATTCGCGCATCAGTTTTTCCTATAAGCTGACAAAGTGTTATAATTTCAGATAATTCGTTGGCTTTTGAACCATGATCCGTCTGTGCGTCCATCTGCTGAAGAACTTTTAGCTTCCGATTTAGTTCCTCCTGCAGAATTGGAGGCAAATGAGCTTCAGGAAATGATGCGCCATGTGTTAGCAAATCCGCAAAGTAAGGCGTATAAGCATCTAGTAGCCAGATGCTTACAACAAGAAAGTTGTCCCGTGCTGGAAGCCACATATGATTTAGATTTGGTGTCGAAAAGCAATTGGGATTTAATTTCAGATTTGGAATTTCTAAAGGTTAGATGGTTAAGCTTTTATAACATTAATATAAATTAGTACTTTTACATTGCAGGGAAAAGTTGTTGGAATTTTTCGTAAACATGGAGCGATGGAAATTAATACTCCTTTATTAGCACCATTTTCAAAGAAATCATATGTTGGCAGTAATGCGCCAAAACTTATGACTCACTCAGGATGTGTCGTGACTCTACCTACCGATCTTCGAGTACCTTTTGCTAAATATATTGCTATGATAGGTGTTAATATGGTGCGTCGATACTCTGTTGAAAGAGTTTATCGCGAAAAGAAAGTTTTTAATTTTCATCCAAAGCAGTATTACGAATGTGCATTCGATATAATCACTCCAGATCCTGGGAATCATCTTGTAGACGCTGAATTACTGTCTGTAGCATGTGAGATTGTAAATGAAATTCCTCGTCTGAAAGATAAAATTTACATTCGTATAAATCACACAAGCCTACTTCGGGCGATTTTGATTTTCTGCAATGTCCCTAAAAATAAATATAATGCACTTTTCGGTAGCATTTTGGATTACATCGACAACCGCATATCTAGGTTCATGCTGCATTCATCGATAATGTCCGTATTAGAAACCACAAAATCGAATGCAACAATGCTAATTGACTTATTACTAGTTAGTTGTCAATTTGCAGGCTCGAGCATTAATGTGGATCGGTCAGCGTTAAGAGTATTGCTTCGAGGAAAAAGTGAAGTCGCTTCCTTAGCAAAAGGAGCAATTAGAGAATTGGAATCAACAATTTCTCTCGCTGACGGTTTTGGAGTTAAGGTAAACTCTAAATACTTTTTGATGTATATTAATAATTTTACAACTTTAGCTACCTATTTATTTGTTTGCTGGCTTACCTATGGGTTACGAACATGCTAGCTCTGGTGGAATTGTTTGGCAAATGGTAATTGATTTAAAACAACGAGATACAAGCGCAGTTCTGGCCTTTGGGGAACGGTACGACACCATGTTAGCAGAATTCCAAAAGAAAGCACAAACAGCGAATGTCAATGTACCTAATAGAAGCATGAGTGCAGCCGGATTTTCAGTAATTCTCGATAAAATTATTGCTGTTACTTGCCTTGAGCGAGGAAACACGTCTCGAACATATGATGTAGGAGTGGGTATAAGTGGTGCCCGACCACCTTTAAAAGATGCAATATATGTACTAAAGTTATTGTGGAATGCTGGTATAAGAACTGGTTTCGTTGAGGCTGCTGGTCATGATGAAGCTCAGGAATTAGCCAGAGACCTTGGTGCGAATCATCTTATATTATTTGGAGAAGGTGGAACTCTGCGTATTGTTTCAACAGGATCGGACAAGTTCCAGGAAAAAAATGTGACAATGCCTGAGCTAATAGAATTCATTCAGAAACTTTTAAAGCCTGATGTGTCGGCTCTAGAATCGACTGCACAAATTCCCAATTCAAATCCATCGTCAACCAGTAGCAGTATTAATAAGAATGCTTTAAACAGTTTTCCTACAGTCGAAATCAAATTTTTTCCGAAAGTTACTGGTCATATGAGGAGGAGGCAGGAGAATATTGTAAGTTTTGATTTAATTTAAAATAGTAATTAATCTTTTTAATTTTTTTTAGATTACTCAAAACATGTCATCGACTTTCTTGCGTTTTAACAGGAATCAGCACATAACTGTTATGGCAATCGATCTACCACTTGCTCCTATAAATGCTATTGTTGGTGCTATTAATCCTAACTTAGTTTCCAGAAGAGAAGCTGAGAATGAAATTAAGCATATTATAGAAAGGTATTTGCATTTACTTTGGATTCACATAGTTTTTGAAATTTGTGTTATATAGATATCCCGAGCATAGAAGAAGTATATCGGAAATAATTGACGACATAGTTGATCTGATCATAAGAGAAAATAATCCTATCGTAGCTTTGTATAGTTCGTCAGACTCATCTTATTGTGTTATAATTTAATCATAAAATATTGAGTTATATACTTTTATTTTGGTTGCATACTTCTACTATTTTTAATATATTATATTAAGGAAAATAAAACTACAATTTAAAATATAGAGATCTTTCGATTAATGCGTAATTGGGATGTAATCGTGCTTGAATGCCTTAACCCTAGACATTCTTCTAATAGACAACTGATGCATGCCAGTTTTACGAATTCGAGATGATCCCGAGACGCTTACAGCACCACTGATTACCTTCCTAATTATTACAATAATATAAATAATAAAGTGATAAAGGCGACTGTATGCCAATCCGTTTATAATAAATATAGGAAATATAAAAAAATACAGATTTTTAATTCGTAGCCTATGAGTCGAATGATTAGGTACAAAGTAACACTAATTTAAGTTTAGTTATTTAGGGTTAAATTCTTAAAAGAACTAAACGCTAAGAACACTTCTCCCTCCAGTTCCCGTAACGCCTTAAAGGCATGCAATGGGAGAAAAACTTCACTCGAATCGAGACAACGTATGCAAGCGTGTTGTAGTTAGGTAGCTGGGAAATTCCTGTACCTATGCTGCCATCAAGCGGTAGCACGAGGACATGAATTAGAGTGAGGGTTGTGAGAACTCCGACTAAGTCGTAGCTCACAACCAAAATGGATAGGGAAAAGTTTCAGGGATTACCAGGATGAACGCAGTGATAGCCATGCAGGCTTGGTCAGTGAGCGAAGAGGTGAGGGGCCCGAATAGCTAGCCGTGCTTAGCTCGCCGGATCGGTGTGGGATCTTGCCTCACACTCCTCGGTAACTCATCCGAACATTATTGCGGGCACTCTTAAAAGTCCTTATGGGCAGAAGACGGTTCAATAAAAGGAAGCACATACTAATAGAGAATAAAAAAAGGATAAAAGGAATGGAAGGAGGCTTGTAGGCTACATCCCACCCCAACCTTGGACAGAGCCTAACCCATTTATTTCAGCTTAGTCCCAAATAATTTGGACTGTTGTCCGGAACTAGAGGTTATAGAGAGTAAGGGGGAGGGGTGGGGCGGGGGGGGGGGGGGGGGGTCGGAGGGAACCAGGCTAATGTCTACCACTTCATTATTCACTGCAAGTGATAGTTAAATTCATGGTAAACTAAAAAAAACCTAAATGAAAATATGAGGACTCCGTGAATACCAAATAGAACTAAGCATGCTATATATAAGAAAAAAGAAAACAAAGAAATCGAACTTGGTAGCCCTTAATTCCGTGAAGGCGGGTGTCTGCTCCCGAGTATAGTATGAAATAGTTTGCCCGATTCGTACTATTGAATATTAGTTTACACGCTCAATGAGTTTAATACAGACTTATTGTCCTCAATGCCCCCGATTTCCAATTTATGGAATACTAGGCCGATTACATTTATTATTATTGGTTTTAAGATAAGTTCACCTTAATAACATTATTTTATAATCAATCAGGTTGAGGTGAATTTAATAACCTCCAAATGGTTAAAGGTGAATCAATCGATTATGATTAAATGGTATATTAAAAGGATATGAAATTCATCAGCACGATACATAAAAAGGTTTGTTTATTGATTAAGTTACTTATGAAAAGAAAGATAAACTTACATCTAAACTCCACATCAAATACTTAAATCTAAATTTAATTATATATATGCTAGCCAAATGCTGAATATTATATTCAGTAATCTGTTCTAGAAGTTATTTCATTTGTATTCAAATCTTATTCAAATTTGATTTACGAAAAGTTCAGTTCAAAAGAAAATAAATGCAAATGTACTGTAAAATTAGTCAGTATCAATGTCGTTCTTATTTTTGAACCCGGGGTTTCTTATGGCCCGATAGAAATTCGTTTCTTAAACCTCCAATACACTTTCGCTTTTTATTTAAAGTTGCTTGCTTTTAACATCATAAATTTTGTTCAACGGGTTAACTAGATCGCAAGGTATTGTCCCTTTCCTATCAACATGTGAAACAATACGTACAAATAGATATTTGTGATTTGCGCCAAGAAAATGTAGAAAATGGAAAACCATGTAATGGTTATAGCATAGAAAAAAAACCCGATTATGCCGTGCTCATGATCATCAAGCCGACTTGGCCACAATAGTGGACAAAAAATTTGATAAAAATAAAATAGTTAAAGGCGAGTTTCAATATTTTATGTTTATATTTGTTGAAAACTACCATGTACTTACTATACATAGTTAATGAGGTATTTTACTTATTTCTATTTTATAAACAAAGGGTCTTCGGTCATAAGGTCTTATAAAGTATATTTAAAAATGTCTGTGATCTGTTCTGTAGAACAAAACCGAACAAAAACGTGAAGATATCACTAAAACTCTGACCGATGAATTTTATAAATCAGTGATAATATTCAGTAAAGAAAATAAATATTAATAACATAAATTTAAAAAGGAAAAGTTAAAACACTTGTTTTACTTCCACAAATAGGAGTGAACATTTTCTTTGGGATGGTGATCGCTGAAAAATATCAGCGTTCAAAGAAAGATGACGGATGTTTCGACCAAAAGTACAAGCTGGTCATCCTCAGCGTGGTACTTGTACTTTTCACCACGGACATCCATGACGAAAGGTTAAAAACACAACTCCTATAAGTACTCAATTTTAAATCTGAGTACGAATTATATGAGGAGGATTTTTAGTCCATCAATTTCATATAACACCAATACTGGTCATGCGTCATGGATGTTCGTGGTGAAAAGTACAAGTACCAGGCTGATGATGACCAGCTTGTACTTTTGGTCGAAACATCCATCATCTTTCTTTGAGCGCTGATATTTTTCAGCGATCACCTTCCCAAAGAAAATTTTCACTCCTATTTGTGGAAGTAAAACAGGTGATTTTACTTTTCATTTTTAAATAAATGACTTCCACTAAGTGTTGCTGAAAGGAAACTTTCTGATTAAACATAAATTTATATGCAAGCAATGTAACTAAGTGATTAAAGGAAGCTGTTTGAGTATTTGACAGAACTCAATTCAAGTTGTTGCGAGCCGGGACCAACACTGCCGCTGGATGAGTGCCCAAGGCAGGGGGCCTATTATGGGAAACGAAACGAAATGTAAGACGAGACGAAAATCAGAGACGAAACAATTTTGTTTTCCTATTACAGAAAACGATCGTCTCATATATTTAGAACTGCCATACAAATTCTTTAAATTATACAGGTTCACCAACTATTCAAATGAAAATTTGGATACATAGCCAACTTTGATCGAAAAGATTTTAACACTTCGCTTGTTCAAAATATTTGTTATTTTAAAAATGTTTAGTTTGGCATATTTTTTAAGTAGTTCCGATAGTGAAAGTGATGAGGAAAACTGCAGAATTATTAGGAAAAGAATACTTAAGTGCGAATAGGGATTTGCGTGAAAGAAGTTGGCTACTAGGTAATATTTCTTTCTCTACACTTTTCCTAATATTGTAATTGTTTTTATAGGGGATTTGGGGTATCCACTTGAACCCTGGCTAATAACGCCCTACCGGATGGCATCTGAAGGATCACGGGAGTTATTTTTGCCCTACAATCATTATTTAATATTATATAAATTATAAATGTTTATATATTAATAAAACAACTTACATTTTGGTCACTTTTCCCCACGTAAACAAGGCAGACGAGTACGCAATTGCAACCGAAGTGACAGTCGATCATCACCGTCTGTTTTCATGACGAATTCGTGTTGCCAAATACAATTTTACAACTTTCGTTTCGTTTAACTTTCGTTTCGTCTTTCATAATAAGGCCCCAGGCTGTGACTTCGGATGACATCGACTGTAATTCAGCTGGACATTCATCTGTCAGCGGATGCTTAAGCAGGAAGGGGGATGGCATGCTGGCAGGCTAGGGGCTGCTATAGAGAAGTGGTGGTGTTCAAAAGGGGTTGCCATCCTGCATCCTGGTCGCGCAACAATAGCAAAAGTAGGATGGGAGAAGGTGGGATGAAACGAGACCGAAAAGGAGAAAAAAAATTTAAAACAAATCGAAGATATCAAAAATAAAAAAATTTAGAACAGGGAAAGAAAAAAAATTAATTAAGAAAAATACAAAAACAGGAGGAGGAAGGATTTCGGCAGGCGCTGCTAGACTTACCGGTGATCATTGGGGTAGTCTGGTGTTGTGACTCCCCTGCTTGGCCCGTTCCCCGACCACCCATGCACCCAGGGGGTCTATGTCTTCTGGATGCCCTATTACCTGTAAAGAAAGAGGGCCACCCACCCCATGATGAGGACCCCACCCACCGAAGTAGCGATGGCCGCCCTAGTGGAAGGACGATAAGGAGAGAGAGAGAAAAGAAAAAGCCTAGTTAAGGCTCATACAAACAATTAGTTACCCCCTCCGTCGGAGGGCACACGGCCAACTGTCTGAAGGCCAGGGCCTGTTTACCTCTTTTTTAATGATGCTCGGACGAATGGAAAAGACAAAAAGAACCAACAATCCAGACTACTTACTAATTTCCTAGATACTTATCCGGTAGTTCAAACTTTTACAATGTGGAGTTTTAAGACTTAGTATAAGCTAGCTAGATTAATACTATGCATATTCGTACTCAAACAAAGCGTCATTGAAAATTAACCCGATAATTTCAAATGAGAGAGAAAAAAATGCCTTCCGTTTCCTCGTCCAATAGCAAAAGTATTTAATTATACAATTTCTTTAACTCAATTTCCTTAACGCCTTCTGAACAAGGAACTAGTTGAAAAACCTAATCTGCCAAAACCTTTGCAATCCATTTACTGGCGTAGTACGTAGGACCAACGACCTTTTTGTGATGATTCTTCATTTTTATAGCTTCTACCATGCAATCTAACTAATAAAATGCACGAACGAGATCAATTTTTAGGGAACAACATTAATATGTAGCTTTTTGTGCAAGGTAAGTTTTGGTCGCGAACAACGTAATATTCTCGCATTCAAAGCTTCGATAAACATATCTCACAATAATTCGCAGTAGGAAAATGTGCAAAATCAGTTTTGGTCGCATTTGAAACTTCAATAAACATACCTTACAATAGTTCGCATTACGAAAGTGTATCTGTCGGTGCAATATAAGTGTTGGTCACTAATAATATAATATTCGCGAATTTAAAACTTCGATAAATATATCTCACAATAATTCGCCTTACGAAAATGTATCCTTTTGTGCAGAATAAATTTGGCTGCCAATAATATAATATTCTCGAACTTTAAAATTTAATAAACACACCTCATAATAGTTCGCATTACAAAAATTTATCTGTCGGTGCAATATAAGTATTTTGGTCACCAATAACATTATATTCCCAAACTCACAGCAGTTTATTATGTCCAAAATTCAACCCTATCCGGCTTTTTTCACACATTAAAAGGAATTAAGAGCGAGATACATGTACACTGAATTTTTCAGCGCACGACTAAAGAAACAATATTTGAAATTTGAACTTAAAAAAAATTTCATCTATAGACAAAAAAAATTCAACTCTTTCTGTATTTTTTCCTTTTTCAAAACTCCTTAATTCATTAAAAACTGAAACTTGAAAAGTTTCACTGAGTTTATTATGTTCAAAATTCAACTCTTTCCGGCTTTTTCACTTATATCAAAACTTCCTAATTAATTCAAAATCTAAACTTGAAAACTTTCACGCGATCAGGACGAAATACCAACTTTTTGACCCTACCGAATGCTATCCAGAACTGAACTCAAAACATCCGCGAGAATATTTCTTGCTGCCGGCAAACCCACTTACCCAAGTGCACCTTCTCCATTCGCTCCCGTCAACTTTATTTTCTCATAGCGGCGTAAACGGTTTTGGCTCCGAATTTTTGCACAGATGTTCTTTATTGTGTGCATTTTAAATGCCATTTCAGGCAGTGACATCACGCTTGAATTCTTTTTAGAATTTCTTGCATATTCGACCGTTTTCTGGTTGGATTTTTTCCATTGTTTCGTGGGTGGCTGTGGATTTTAACTTTTTGGTGTCGCTATGTCTACCGTTGGTAGGCGGGGTTTAATTGTCGGTGCTGTTAGGCGAACAGTTGCATTCTTTATTTAAATGCAACTTTTGCTAATTGTTAAGGAAATTTTATATGTGGGAGTTGAGGAATTTTATGAAAATAATTAAATTAAATTAAATTAGTTTCCTCAGCTCTCTGCGCTTTAATGCTTGAGGTGTCATTAAAATGGGAATTTCGTGACGCTTCTAATCATGCCGTTTTTATGCACGTAAGTATGTGTACAGGTGTGTTTAGGTGGATAAATATATATGTCTCTGGATCCAACCATACGAGCCCAATCTTTTTATGCGCTTGCGCAGTTGAGTATTTGTGTTTTAGGGATTTCAGGTATGATGCGTGAGCGCGGGAATGGGACAAGAAGGTTGAAAATGGGAATAGAACTGGGGATTGGGTGTAAGGAATAGGATTTAGCTAGTTTATCTGAGTCCATCGACATGTCAAGCACCGAGAATTCATTTGTTTCCGAACTATTTAGACATAGTGGTCGACCATAACAGGGCAGCGTCGGCTGCTGAGCTTGCAAGGGAAGAGGAGGCTGAGGAAGGTCGTTTAAACTTGATCACCTGGCTCCGCCAGCGAGAGTGAGCCTGAGTCCCTTTCGTGCTCCTAATGAGAGAGACGTAGATGACACTAGGCACACTCTCGCAACTTTGCCAGGCGCCCAATGTGTGGCACGACCCATTCGCAGTCTCATGCATTCTCTGAGCTAGCCAGTCATTAAGATTAGGCATTGTGGTGAATCGGAGATAGGTGGCGAGAGCGGCGAGGCATGGTCCGTTAAGGACAACATATCTTGGATGGTTGTGAGTAGTCTCACAAAGATAGTTCGCCAGTCGTTAAGAAGAAGAAAGCACTTGGGCCGAGATGTAAGAACGAAAAGGGAATGTTGATGGGCCATGGGCCAAGCCTAACCAGAAGGTATCTTAAGGAGAGGTTAGGAGTGGAATGTTGAGTCGGTAGGACATCTGATGTTCCACTAAGTGAACTAGGCCACCTCTAGTATCTCCAGAATGGAGTGCTGATATTCCAACACTCCAATCGTGGAATACATTACGAAGGACAACGAAACCACCGGTGGATGTGCCGCGCCCCAAATGTTAGGTTGGGAAGATTTGAGAAGCATGAAACATGCGTTGAGATGAGACGTAAACAAAAGCTTCACGTCGGTAGAAATTCTGATGGCGCTGGGCTATAGAGACTGACCAGTTGTTCAAGGATATGCATTTTGGTCGATGGAATCACCGACAGAGGCTGGCCTGACTGTGCGGTAAAACTGTTGGTGGTACAAATTGAAACCTTGGGCAAGCAAGCGAGTCGGTAGAAGTGCTGAGGGCTCGGATCTTATCATACAATATAGAGTTTTAATCATAGATAACGTTGGTCGAACTGTCCGAGAATCAAACGGTTTTTGTTTGTGGCGCGAGTTGAAGCCTGATATGGGCTGTAGTGTAAGGCGTAAACACAAGCTTTACGCCGGTAAAATTTGCTGAAGGCTCGGAGCTAATCATACAATATAGGAGTTATGACAGGGGTCAATGTTGGACAACCAGGTCGCAGATAACGGCTTTTCTGACGGCACGGGTGGTTCGTCATCACGGCTTGCCAGGTCTCAGATTCTCGCAGGCATACTCCTAATGAGGGAGCAGTCGTTGGAATCTGAGCCTAACCTCAGCGGTGGTAACACCGAGACAAGCACGTCGTCCTAGTAAGAGACGCGTGAGTCCCAATGATACCTCCGCGAGCAGCCGGCTGCTTCCCCCACGAATAGATTGAGGATCGCGATTCCTGCCTTGTACTGGACCTTGGTGTGTGTGCTTACCCTCCTCCATCAGTATTGTATTCACATTGTCATCGTCTCCGAAGAAACTCAACTAAGTGGACATTCATTATCATCAGAAGAGGACACACACTCCAGTAAGGCTATCCTCGCGAAACTCTCCCATGTCATGTTGCCGCGCTTCAGGGCCGAATATCCTTTGCGTGGTAGGTTCCCAACAACTTTTCTTGTAGGTCTTCAAGTTCATAGGAAGTGTTTCCCTTCCGAGATCGAACTCGGCACTTTACGAACTTCCTGTTTAGTTTGGCGCTGGCCTGTTTCGCAAAGCTGCTTTGGCTAAAGTTCCTGTGATAGACTTCCTGCCCGACTTTGAAGTTTACAGGCTTGGAGCGTGTATTGTAGGTCCGTTCACCTTGCTCAAAAGCTCTGTCTAAATTGTTCCGGGCCTGTTCGCGAATCAAATTGAGTTAGTCGGAAGTATCTACGTCGATTGGTTCACTCACAGCCTGTAGCCGTCTTAGTAGCGCGTATGCAGCACCATGCTCAATCGACGCAATCAAGATGCATACATGGCCTCGTTTCGTGCGAGGATACGGTCCTAATAGGTCCATGCTGCCATGGTCTTTCCGTCGTCGCCTGAGCTCCCATTGGTGGTCGTATAATGGAATTTGGGGCTTTCGTCTCCTTGCAGGTGTCACAGGCTAATACATACGCTCGTACATCAGCAGTCATCTTGGCCCAATACAGGTGTCGTCGTATTCGCTCTAAGATCTTGCCTATGCCTCCATGTGAAGATTGTGGCGGTGTTCAATGGTGAAGTCGAAGCCCTGCAGCTTTAGACTCCACCGGGCCAGGCGTCCATTGAGGTCCTTTTTAGACATCAAACATTGCAGGCTCGCATGGTCCGTCATTACTTTGACCTACAGAATTAACCCTTCTAACTCAGAAGGCGCACTTCACAGGCAGAAGCCTGGAATCAATTGACCTATCCACATATATTAAGGTGAATGAGACTCCCACACCAACATAAAAAAAAAAATATTAGTAAACAAAAAATAAAAACACGCCCAAACACTACATTCAGGGGTGCACGGACAACAGAGATCGTTTAAGCAAATCCTAAGTAGGAGCCAAGTCAAAAATAGGACACATATTCACGGCTCTACATATGCGATTAATAGGCTCATGCATACCATAGTTAGACCGAGAATGGATAACATGTAGTAAAGGCAATCTCTTTAAGCCATACGGGGTTTGCCTATAAGTAACCAAACTTGCGAGAGTGCGAGAATCTATATTCAAGTTCAAAAGCTGGTGAATAAATACCAGGTCAGCAATTCTACGTCGTTTCTCCAACCAGTGCATATTAAGCAATCGGAGGCGATCCTCATAAGGAGGAAGCCTTAATGGATCATTCCACGGGAGGTCCCTTAGTGCGAAGCTAACAAAGTTCCAAGGAGACCAAACCTGAGATGCATACTCAAAAATTGGTCTACCTAAGAAAAAAATAAGTGAATTAGGGTCTGTTGATCAGAAAACTCCCTTTAACACCGCTGAATAAAACCAAGGACTGAATTACTCCGAGATACGATATGGTTTATGTACAGAGTGAAATCGAGTTTTCTGTCTAGCATTACACCGAGGTCATTAACGGACTCCACACGACGGATATTAGTTTCCGAAAAGGTATAATCAAAGACGAGCTGATTGATGTTCCTAGAAAATAACATAACTTCACATTTATCCAGGTTTAGTTGCAGTACATTTGACGCACACCATCTGAAGGTATTCAAGTCATCCTGAATGAAGGAAGAATCATAACTGTTTCTAACGCATGAGAAAATCTTCATATCGTCTGCACAGATTAAGACTTTGGAGTGCTTAATCAGAGGGACAATGTCGTCAATGGCAAGAATAAACAGCAGCGGTCCCAGATGGTAACCTTTCGGTACACCAGATGTAACCCTAACGACTCGAGATAAAGTATTACGGAAAGAGACACGGTAAGTCCTATTTTTTAAGATCATTTCAGATCTTTCTTGGGATTTCATTTTTCCGAATTTAAAAGTTTTAAATAGCATGAGAATCCTTTTATGTCGGGCGTCTAAACTTTCCAGCATGGTAAGCTATTGATATACTTTCACGAGTTCGTGAGGGAAACGTGGGCAAAACTTCTTACGTTCTAAATATTTCTTCTAAAAAATTATTCAATTCAAGTTTTGGAAGAGATGTAGGGAAATCTTGTTGTTGCTCCCACAATTATCTGGTTTCCAATGGTTATCTGTCAATTACTATAAAAATTATTATGGAATCCCAATCCTAACCTTTAAATTTGTGAGTGCTGCTATTCATTAATAGATTCCTTTAGTGAATTTGAGAACTCACGTTTATATGAGATTGACGGAATATATTTTTGAAATTATTGTTTACCAACTCGCGATTATTTTGAAAGCGTCTAAATAGCTTACCCCATTCTATCATATAATTATCTTGAGTAATTCTTAAGGGTAGGTTCTAGTCGAGCGGCCTGAATAATGGCTGAAGTTTATGAATTTTTTTCTTACAGAAGAAGGTAAATAATGTATAATTTTCAGCTATTAGTACATTTACTAAAGTTCACAAAAAATGTGTTTTAATTCTTTAAATTGTAAAATTTGCGAGATATCCACGCCCTTATGCGCCGTGCAGGATTCCGCCTTCCTCTTTTATCTGAACACAAAAATCAAAGTTATTTGCAAAGTAGAATAAATTTGCAGGGCGATGGACCACTTTTAGAAAATATCAGTGATTTTTGATAAAATGGCGACCGTTTGAAGAAAAAAGCGATCATTTTGCCCTTTTTTTGTTATTCATAGTGGTTAAAGAAATAGTAAATATTAATATTTTTTGTTGAAAATGGTCCATGGCCCCCTAAATTCAATAATCTTTATTTAGTAGAAAAAATAAATTAATCGGTTGAACGGTTCCACTGCAACTCTGCACGGCGTGTCTAAAAACATGGTTTTGAGAAAAACGCGTTTAAAGTTTGACAAAAAATAACGTGGGAAGAAATATAATTTTTGTTCCTTACAGCTAGTCAGCTGTTCCTAGACCATAGAGCAATCCTTTCTTTTCCTCTTTAAACTGATTTTGACTACTATATTCATTTTGTCCAAATAGAACATATAAAGGAATTTTAATACCTGCTGAGCAAAGAATACGGCGCGCGTGCATCTGCATTTGGCCCGAACGTAGGCATGATTTTCGGCCGGTGCGCGTTATCACTAAATCGGCTGTAACTTTTACATTTTTTCGAACTTCAAATCAAATGTGCAAAAAAAAAATTATTTTTTGAAATTGCTCGACTAGGACCTACCCTTAAGTGACGTACCATCTGTTCTGCTTTACCTGCTAAACAACACTTTAAGCAGTGTATTTTCTGCACGACAGATATCATTCAGGTGAACCACGAACTGTAGTCACCTGTAAACTTCAGGATAGTTTTGTAGGTATACTATAAGAGAAACATTCAGATACCGAAATAATATTTCCGTACCTCAGAGCAAAAGCGTATTAAGTCCAAAATTTTCCAAGTTTTTCTGGTTTTTGGTTTGTTTTTATATCATTATTCATATAAATAAGTAATCTAAATCAAGTTTAAATTACTAATTTATGCAGGCTACAAAACAAATATAAATAATACTTATTTCTACTTGTTTTGTAGCCTGTACATCACAATAAATTATTATATTTTACGCTCTCCTGTAAAATTTACATTTTGTGACTTAATACCCTTTTGCTCTGAGGTACGGATTTATTTTTGAAATTAGGCAAAACTTCAATTTAAAACTTATTGTAATGATTACAGTTTAAATAACACTTTAGGTTTACAGACTGATCTAGTTATTCTATCTTCCGCAACAACATTTGGATCTACGCGGGTTTTAATATATCTATAATAACAACTTCTCTTTTTCCATTATTTAAAAATTTTGTCATTCCTTGTAGTAAAATAAATATGATACAACATGACCGAGGTCAGTCAGAACCAAAACGAATGATGTCACATAGAATTCCTATCAATGGCACACTTCGAATGATTACACAGAGTACTAATCGTAGCAGGTAGTAATCCGACTCCTGCTTCAGTCTCGTCCTTCCACTGTGCAATGTGACGATTGACCAGAACGTTTTGCTTTAATTACTTTTATGACTCACATCTGGGTGAAGCATTGTAAAGATAACTAGATGTAAACTTAATTGAATGCAACTTTTGATGAGTAGACAAAAATAAGCAATCGATAATTGAATTATATCATTAATTGTTAAAGAAAGCGAATAAGTCATATTTTTAAGAAAGCATGTACAAAATTTAAGTATTTAAGACCGTGTAAATGAAGCGAAATACAACAGTTGATTTCGGCAATTAGCAATCGCTGTTCACCTAGAAATTTAGACTTATCCCAACTTGGTGACGCCAAACTTTAGTGCGTATCCCGTAAGGTGACGCGCTACCATAGGATTCCTCGCTCTATATTAAGAAAGATCATTACAGAGAGGACCTTATGTGGACCTGTATAAAGAGGACTTAGGCTTACTCTGTAAATAGGACCTTTAACAAATACCTTGCGAATAGTTACGAATCTCTTGTGATACAAATATCTTATTTTGCGACCGAGTTCTTTTTGGATCTGGTCGGATTTGCTTTATGTTCTCCTGTATTTCTTTAGCCAACGGTATAGTAATATTTAACTATAGAGGAGATTCTTAGGCAAATAATTCGCCTGGAAATCGAAGGGGTTGGCCGTAAGTTGTCTATGGAATGGTTGTACCCAACCGTTAGAATGGAGATGATACGTTGTTGTTCGAATGCGACTATTGCTTAATGTTGCAGATAGTTTTTTGAAAAACTTAGACTGGAATTGTGTGCCTTGATCGGTTCATAAAGTTCTAGGTACACCAAAACGTGCGACCAAATTTTGTACAAAGGCTTTACAAACATTGTCTGCCTGTATATTTTTTAAGGCGATTGCTTCTGGCGGGTGTGAATACCTATTTTTCATGGTTAGAATGTATATGAATCCCTATGAAGGTGGGAGCGGTCTAACTATATCGAGATGGATATGCTCAAATGGGCCGATCGATCGGAAGGTAAAATTCCTTTATGACTTATATGATGACAGAGAAAGTCGAGTTCTGTAACGCCGAAAATTCATTCGGAAGGGTTTACATTTAAAATGTATTACTGAAACCGTTGAAATAAGGTTCGTAGATGTTGCTTGTGCTCACTACAAGCTTTACTTCCTATTAAATGGTTAGGCCTTCATTAATGAAACGTTGACAAGTTTGAGCACCCATTTTTAACCCCGAAAATCATACGCAAAATAACTGCGGTTTTATAAATGTCTTCTGGTGTAATAAATATTTAATGTTATGCCCTCAACAGGTCGATGTTTGAAAAAATTTTGCAGTTATGTAGAGTAATGGTGAAATTCTGTAAGTTCGGAAGAGTATACTTGTCAAAGACGGTGACTGTGTTTAATTGCCTATAATCTCCGAGTAGTCAAAGTTTTAATTAGATATAAGACGTCGATAGAAGAATGGTTCGGAGATGGATACTTGTGAATGGTCGGATGATGTTGTGAAATAGCCGAAGGTAATTCTGAAGGTATATAATCGCCTAATTATATTTTATGAAGAAAGGAATCTAACCAACGCCTCTCAGAGTCTTGGCTTCCGGCCAAAGGAATTTTTTCTTATATTTATTTTCTCTCGGCGGGTTTGAGAGGACGTCTCCTACTATTTCGATCGTTTCCGTTGGAAACAAAGCTACTAAATAGTCATATTTAGTACTACATTGGGTAATGGGTGATACCCTTAACTGTTTCTCGACCTGGATAAACCAAATGTCAGGTCGTGAGCTCAAAAATGGAGGTTTTTTCAACTGAAATTTTCCGCGCTACTATCCTGACCTACATTTTGACTCGCATTCCGATTTGTGTTTTGCACTATTTGATTTGTACAGGATTCGCCTGTTGTTGTTGTTGCTTTTGAATCTGTGTTTCATGACGACGAAATTTTATTTCTTTTAACTAATATTTATATAACTATAAATTTTGTATGAAAAAAAAAAAAAATATATATATATATATATATATATATATATATATATATATATATATATATATATAAATAAATAATAAAATGTATTGAAAGTGCAAAAGTGTGTTTTTTTGCTCCATTTGGATTTTTACGTAGATAATGACGAAAAAATAAGATTAGTAAAAAACATAAGTTAGTCTAGTGGAAAAAACCCATGCTGTATTCAATTAAAGCCGAAAGTATCAAGTATATTCTTTTTATTGACGAAATTAAAGTCGCCCTTTCGTCGCCCATACTTCTTCCACAAACTTACTCACGTATAGGATTTTTACACGGTATAGCCATTCCAGCGTCGCATATAGTATATGCGACATCTATCTGTGCTAATATAATTGGGAATCGTCGGAATTGTAGTTTGTAGAATTGATTCTACTTTTAATGGTCTGTTAATAGGTTTATTGAGTGCACAAATTTTGCAATTGTTTGAAGGTAGCGACTAGAGCTCTCAGTTGGAATCGGATAACCCAAAAACACGGTTACCCACCCGACCGGGTAGGAATCGATTCCTACCAAAAATTCGGTTCCTGTCGGTGAGATTTAAGGTGTATGCGAGACCATGAACGCTTACAATACTGAGCAACGTATCTCGTAAACAAGTGCCCTGAATAATATACTTAGAATGCATAATTTCTCGTCCACGTAAGATTTCGAGGAATGAATTACGGGTTTCTGATCAATTTCTATTAACGTACAATAAAAACTGTAGATAGTCTTAATATAAATATCGTATATATTTCATGAAACATAAGAAGAAAAGTAAGTCTTGATAAATGGTATACATGCTACTGCACTAAATTGCGATTTTTCAGCAATTGTCGGTTTTGATATAAAAAAAAGTACGTGGACGTTCTGGGGCAACAACGACCTTTTTGGCGTGACAATATTTCCTGCAGTCGAAAAATCACGTTTAGAGCTAGCCGATGTTGCTGGAATACAAAGATGCTGACGTACAAGTGTTACCATCGATGAATATTTTTTTTCCCGTGATTTCCAATACTGTAATGGACAGGTATTGTGACGCATCTGCAACTCTGCTTGAACATTTGTTAATTACGTCTTCCAGTCGTCACCAATCGAACTATTTTGAACAGCACCAAATAAGTAGTCCAATCCTGTTGCTTCAGCGTTGGTGTCGGTATTCACTATTGGTACATCAGTAGTATTTTCTGGTGCTTTTGGACACATTTCCTGCATACGTCTCATAAAATATAATTTAATTTTTTCCTGCTCAGATGTACTTTCTTCGGTCTGCAAATCTTTAAAACTTGGATCTAGAGCGCATGCAATTTGATGGAGTGTGACTGGTCTTGCATCATCAGCGTCCATTTGAAATCGCGTTCGGAGGGAGTTACTGACCGTAGCCTTGAACTGTCGTGGCTACTTGCAACGGCTTTAGAATAGGTAGCACGTTTTTTATTAAAATCCACCCTTCCTCCGAAATAGATAATGAGCGAGCTCGTTGATTCCTTGTGAGAGTCCTATCAGTAAGAACCGAACATATTGCAATTCTAGAAGCCACAAGGCGATCGCACATATGATATATGCTATCCCAACGTGTCGGACACGCCTGAATCAACTTCAGATCCCTTCCGTTGTGATAAACTAGTGCTTTGGAAAGAGCGACACTGGCAACACTGGAATGATGAAAGTATGACACAATTTTTCTGGCTTTATCACATACTTTTAGAAATTGAGGTAAGTTCTTCATTCCATCATTAACGCAGAGCTGCAATGTGTGAGCTGCGCAGGACACATTGTACATCACATTATCCATGAGACGTACAGCTGCTATCGCACATACATTTTCCAGTGCAAGTTGTATGTTTTCTGCTGTATGATTCTGTTCCATATAATCAGTGCAAAGGGTATATTTCTGCAGGTTCCACTCAGAATCAATGGTGTGAGCGGTAACTGATACGTAAGTGTCCTGCACTCGCGATGTCCAGAAGTCCGTGGTTAGAGCCATACTCGAGCACTGTAGCAGCTTGAAATTATTTGCCGTAAGTTATCGTAGATTAGATCGATGCGTTTGCGCACTGTCTCAGCTGAAGGCACTTGATAAGCCGACTCTAGAATCTAATAGTACAGTTCAGTATACAAATACAAATGTAATATATCATAACTTATGTGTACCGTCATAAAATCCCGAAATCATTCTGAAGCAACAAGAGAAATGGGTAATTAATACAGCTATGGCTTGCGAAATTGCTTCCTTCCTAGTGTTGTCACACCGCAGACTTTCCTCCATTTTCTTACGTTTCAGTGAACGTGATGAGGATACTTCGTTCAAATCTTCTTCGCTGTAACATTAGAAAGGGAAATAATAATGGCGTCCCATATTTTATACCGAGCGTATGTGCCATTTAGAATAAACTTTGCTTAAGTCAACTTGACCTAAACTACTGTGGTCCACGTATAGTTACTAAGTTACGTGTAGCGCTTTATGTGTAGTGATTTGAAATTCTGCATAAAATTTTGACTCACCTGGATACGGAAGATTCCGTTAAAGAATGGCGTGATTTTAAGTGCTTGGATAGACTTGATGGAGATCCAGCATATACTAAAATACCCGAACATATTTTGCACCGCACTTTCTTCTGTTCGTCAGTCTCTTCAAAATAACTCCACACCCAACTTTTCCGCCTATATGTAAACATTCTAAAACTTATTTTAACACAATAAACGACAGATGATGAATACGGATGGCTTGTGAAATCGAATTCGTTTCGTTTCAGTATGATTGCACGGAAGCGCTTAAGCACTGTGCTCCCTTGATTCTTGAATTGTACGAAACGAGTCCGGCGGAGCGGTCGAGTCAACGATCAACAAACGTATAGAAACGAATCCAAACGAAAGCATTGTGTTTTCCATTTACACAACAAATTGTGGAAATATCGCAATCGGACAACATTGCCAAGTTTGTATGTGCATAGACATTTATAATATTTGAACATGAGTGCTGTTGAACTGGACACATTAGACATCCATTCTAAGAATTTTATATTGCGTATGAAAGTGCGAATATGTTTCTCCCCATTTGTGCGCATGTATTGTAACTTTAAAGCATTATTATTAACCTTAGAATATATAATTAAGAAGGAAGTGCCATAAGCTGAGAAAACTTCGGCATATCTATTTAAGTAGTGGAAAGGCCTTTTCATGTGTAAGTGCATCATGGAAGTAGTAAAATTGTAGTATTTCTGTGGAGGTGTTTTAAACAAATTTAAATAAAAAAACACCGCCATTGAACAGTTGACAAATGAAAATTTCCGAACGTACACAAACTGGAAATAGTAATAAAACTACGTAAAATTTTCATTTGCTTTCCAGTATTTACACTTAAGTAAGTCAATATAGACAATAAAAAGTCATAAAAAGTTACTTATTAACTAAAACCTTCCTGAAAAAATACAATTCATTGCGAAATAAGGTTTATCAGAACACTTTAACTTCTCACAGAGTTTTTCAAAACACTATTTATATCATTCTTTATCTATTTAGTCACACAAATCTAATAATTCACTTATAACTTATTTATAAACTCAAAAAAACTTTTCTGACAAACGCTTTAGACAGAAATCGCCGAAATCATAAGTTGACAGCTCAACTTAGTGAACTTCGTCTCCATCTTTCCCACGAGCAAATAGCTGGTCTCACGTACACGATTCATACACGTAATGGCCTATCCTGTTTATTATTTTAGTTATTAATTGAAATTCCAATAACTCGCTGCCGGTTTTTAATTTTCGTATTTAATGTGGTAAGTTACAATTAATAAAAATGAGTAAAATTGCAAAGCAAAAATTGTCACTAATAGTAGGGAATATAAGGAATTTTAAATGTTTATTAATAAGTCTCAAGTATTATTTTGAATTTATATGGATATTACCGGACGATTTCAAGAGGAACCGATTCCGTTGACGGAATCGATTCTGGCGTTGGAATCGATTCTTTTAATGGAATCGATTCTCCCTTGGAACCGGATACCCGAGTAGGAACCGGGTGAAAGCGTTTTTAGAGATATCAGTGTTATCACAGCAAACCCACCAACGAGTAATAAATATTCTAAGTTCAAGGAAACGTTAATTTCTCGCCTTTCCACAACCGATAACGTCAAGCTGCAGAAACTCTTAAATGAGTTGACTTTAGGTTTATGGCTTCAGCGATTGCCTGGTAACATACAAGCCAGTAGTGGCGAGTAGTCCAGGTTCATTAGATGAGTTGTCGGTGATGGCTGACACAATTTTGGAGGTGACTGAGCAAACCGAAGTGTATTCGGTATTAACCGAACCAAACCTAAGTGTTTCTGCCATAATAGCACTACAAAATCAAGTCAGTGAAATGACCGAACAGCTTCAAAGCTTCTCTCGATCGTCTTTTATTCCTACAAATAGAAATTTTAAATAAATGTACACAACTTTGCAAGTTTGTTAAGCAGTCAACAAACTAATAGGTCGATCTCCTTTCGCGACGGGGGAATCTGACCTCATCAAAAGTCGCCAGCACATTTTCGACAGAACTCATCATTTCTTAATAGGCACAGGGTCAGACGTTTCTGTGATTCCAAATAACCATTCAAAAAGTAAAAACTTGAACAGTCTTAGACCGCGTACACATTAACGAGCGATAAGCGATGAGCTATTAATGACCATGTGTGCACATTGGTTTGATGTAATTTGTAAGAGCTTAGTATTTTACAAAATGTTATCAAAGGCGGAAAGAAAAGTTATTTTGCTTGAAAATTAAAGGTTAAGAAGGTTGATTTTGAGAAGGAGGAAGAAGAGGTTACCGATAATTGAATTAAATAAAAATCGATTGAGAGTGGGAGAGTTTGTAATTTGAGTGACCATCGTTCCACCAACACTCTTCAATTCGCACTTATGAAATTAAAATTTCACGATCGTATACTGATAACTTAACTTTTTCCAATATTTTTCACTTCGAAATTTATACTTGGTATGTTATTCCGACGTGAAACTTTAAACAACTTACTTACATCGCTCATCGTTACCGCTCACAATCAAGATTGTTTAGGCAGTGACACGCTACCAATCAAAATTGGCTAAGCGGTCACCTCTGTTAAATGTGAACATTTCTGTCTATTTGCGTTTGTTGCGCGGTGTTTATGCATCGCTTACCGCTCATCGCTGACCGCTCACCGCTTATCGCTCTTCAATGTGTACGTAGACCTTTGGCAGCTAACTCGTCGGTTACTAATATGAATATATGTCAAAACATTCCTAACTCTAGATTTCGGTTTACGACGAAACGTTGAATGGGAATTTATCATTGCGGATGTTACAAAACCAATCATTGGTGCAGATTTTCTGCAAAAATTTATTTGTTAGTCGACCTGAAAAATAAGGTGTTGATGTGATGACTTCTTTACAGTCAGCTGCTAAATCTGTTAAAGGTCACTCCGAATCCTTAGCAATTTACACCGATCCAGCTATCAAAAATACACACATTACATAAAAAGTTTCAAACAGTCTCAATCGAAACTAATTTCGCAAAACAGCCTAAGCACGACCTTGTGCACTACATCCCAAAAGAAGGGCATCCAATTTCGTCTAAGGTGTGGCGTGTTACTGGAGAAAAACTGGCAACAGCAAAAAAGGAATTCAAATTTTTGCTAGAAGAAGGAATTTGTCGTCCATCAAATAGTCCTTGGTCTTCTCCTCTTCATCTTGTTAAAAAAAAGAACGGCGAATGGAGACCTTGTGAGGACTTTAGGAGACTTAATGCCAAGATAACTCCAGACAAATATCCCATATCCAAGATTTTGCGAATAAATTGGAAGGAAGTAAGTTTACCATCAAATCCCGGTAGCTTCTTCCGGCATACCTAAAACGGCAATTTGTACACCATTCGGCCTATTCGAATTTACGCGAGTGATTTTTGGCTTATGTAATGCGGCACAAACGTTTCAAAGATTTATTCATTCGGTTTTACTAATAGCTTCAAAATCAGATAACCTATCTTGAAATTTTTTTTTTCAAAATTCTATGAATATGGGCTTTCCATAAATTTAGAAAAGTGTAACTTCATGGCAAAGGAGGTTACATTTTTGGGACATTCAGTTTCAATTGACGGTATCAAGCCATTACCCGAACGAGTTGAAGCAATCAATTCCATGAAGCTTAAAGCAACGGTAAAGGAATTGAGACGTTTCTTGTGGATGGTACATTTCTACCAAGAAAAAGCACAAAAGCCCGTGAACAAATTTCTAACTGGGGATAAAAAAGGATGGTAAAAGGAAAATAGTTTGGATATTAGAAATAACAAAAACTTTCTTTGCTACAAAAAAGCAATTATGTGAATCTACCATCATTATCAGCCAATGCCCCATTGTCATTAGTAGTAGACGCCTCTGATTATGGTATCGATGCACTACAATAACATGTGGCAACCATTTCTGTTCAAAATTATCGTTAGCATAGAAAAAGTATAGCACGTACGACCGTGAACTTTTGGCAATTTACTATGGAATAAAGAATTCTCCATTTTTGTTAGAAGGAAGAAATTTTATTATATTCACTGATCAAAAACCTTTAACTTTCGCGTATAATCAGAATCCTGAAAAGGCTTCGCCTAGACAAGTCCGACACCTTGATTTCATTGGTCAGTTTTCAACAGACATTAGGAACATTTCGGGTAAAGAAAATATTGTGGCCGACAGATTGTCAAGGCTTAATGAGATCAATATTTATGGAGCCAACGATTTCGAAGCAGTGGTGGCAGCTTAAACAACAGATACAAAATTCTTCTTTGAAAATGATTTAAGTTAAACTACTCAATTCAGATAAAGAAATCTTTTGTGACAATTCAATTAACAAAATGCGCCCATACATTCCTAGTAATTTTCGGAAATACATTTTCTTGGCAATTCATAATTTAAACTTTCCAGGAATTGAGGCTTCGACAAAACTTTTAACGAACAAATTTATTTGGCCATCCATTAAAAAGGACGTTAGGGAATGGAGCAAAAATGTTATTGCCTGCCAAAGAGCAATTGTCTCAAGGCATGTGAATCCTCCACTTTCTGACTTTCAACATGAAACAGAAAGGTTCAATACAATCAATTTAGATTTAGTCGGCCCATTACCGGATTCTTAAAATTTTAAGTTCTGCCTTACAATAATTGATAGATGCCCGCGTTAGCCCGAGGCTATCCCTAAAGACCACGCCAGCGCTGAAACTGTAGCTTCAGCATTGCTAAAGAGTTGGATCTCCAGATTTGGTATCCCATCAACGGTAGTCACAGACCAAAGTTCTCAATTTGCATCGCACTCATTTAAAGAGCTAAAAGCATTAGAGCAAGAGCAAGAGCACTAAATTGTTAGAAACTAAGCGTTGTCGAACAACGAAGCGAACGGGTTCATAGAACGTTGGCATATATCTCTAAAAGCATCGTTAATGTGTTATCAGTGTTCACAGTGGACAAGGTACTTACCACTCGTTTTGTTAGGTTTTAGGACAATTAGTAGTGATGAATTTCGCTTTTCTCCTGAAAAACTAGTTTGTGAAGAAAACTGGTGTTTACTCTGTGAATTTTTCAGCAAAACAAATTTTCTGAACATCAATTTGAAAATATTCAACCGTCACCGGCATCTCGTCACATATCACAAAAACTCTTTATTTTCAAAGAGCTGAAGAACTGCCCCTTCGTTTTCGTTAGAGTAGTGCTCGAGTTGGTTTGCAACCTCCATACGAAGGACCCTACGTAGTTCTTGAAAGAAATGAAAAATATTTTTAATTACTTGTTAAAGGAAAGGAAAATAACATTTTAAATCAGAGAGTCTCAAAGCGCTTCAGCTGATATAAATGTACACTCACCTAGGACTATAGAAAGATTGCGATTGCCAGCATCAAGCTAAAATCTTCCCGACAACCAAATTTATCGTAGGGAGCCTCTGCAGCCAGCGCTCGAGAACTTTAAATTTCTGGTAGACAGTCACAAGTCGAATCACGATTCATTGCCGAATTCAAGTTAAAACTCGCAAGCTTATAGAAAAAGACAAAGGTCATAAGAGCCAGTGACTAATAATCCACCACAAGATAGACGACCAAAAAAGGGGGGGGAGTCTTTTCAGCCAGCGCTAGAGAACCCGGAAACAATGGCACACACCAACAAATCAACTCAACATACACCACAGACAAAAAACGGTAGGAATACTACACGAATTAGATTTTCAAACGACGGCAGTACATACTTTCAAATTTGGAAAACAAGAGTTGGACGGACCACCAAACCTTCAGCACGTTTCGCAAAATCCTAAGGATTTGTTGGCGAGGGAGTAGTGTGGTGGCAAAATTTATTTACATTTATAACATTTATAAGGTTTATTGATTTTGGGTTACGTTCGTGATTTGTAGTTACTTGTTGTAACGTTATTAATTTATTTGTTTCTTTGAAAAATTGTATAAATAACGAGTTGAATTGTTCCGCGCTTTAGTTTCAGTTAAATCTTGATTCTGTCAAGATAAAATTGAGTTAAAAACCTTTTTGAGTAAAATATATAATAAAATATTTAACAAAATCATTTTTATTGTTTTAATATTATTTTATCTTTCATGTACACGTTGCTATTGGCTACGTTGTTCTCAAGTCCTCGTCGGAGGCAAAATTTTAAAGTCCTCGGACGCCTAAAGCTTTTGAGGATATAAAAGCGTTGGAAAATCGAATTACAAGAACAGAGCTGGAATACTATTGACCTGGCGTAAAAGACCGAAGTTGAAAATCTCGAATACAATTATCTGAAGCAAAAGTTATTACGAGAACAAACGCAGTGTCAGTGGTGTATGCCATCAGTGGCATCACCATCATACCCATAAAATCCGCAATCAAAAAGATGACTTTCAAAGAATTAAAATTCATCATCTTACAATATAGTTTTTGTTAGTTTACATGATCTTGTTATTTTATCTTCTTTCTTACCAAGTTGCTTATATATATTTTCTTCGAATTATTTATTGGTTAATCGAAACATCTGATAATTAAGTTTAAGATTGTTTTGTATTTCATGTCTTTAATATTTTCCAATTAGGGATTTTCTAATATAATTTTCCGCAAAATCATGTGTTTTGATTAATTATTTATACCTAAGTCAGGAAACATTTTCAGTTATTAAGGAGAATAAATAAGAAAATAAATCTCTAAAAATTTTTATTTTATGAAAAAATCGACAATAGCAAAGTAAAAATTTTATGACTTTCTCATTCCCAAGAGCGTACTACTCCAGTACACAGTGCACTCTTTCAGTGTCATACATATTACAATCAAATCATACTAGGTGCTTCTATTTTAAGTATTCACATAAATCCATTAACATTTCATTGCCCCATTCGATCAATTTTAAATTCTGTATATAAGTATCTATCTGAGGCAAATATTGAGAAATCACTCTTCAAGATCCGTCACGATTTGACTCAACTTTGAGAGCCGGATCTCTGAACCAAATAAGATCTGAGTTACCCATCTGTGAACGGTATATGTATTGTAAACTATAAAATAGGGCTCGGACTATTCGCGTATTCGCATATTCGAATAGTATTCGAATATTCGAATAGTGTATTCGGTATTCGAATAATTCGATTGGTATTCGAATTATTCGAATACTACTCGAATAACGAATAGTGCGAATATTATTCGAATACCGAATAGTGCGAATATGCGAATACGACGAATATTATTCGAATATTCGCAAATCCACGAATATTACAATATAAACCGTATTTTACTCCACATATTTATATCCCATCATTTCTGAAAATAAGGGACCATCGACAATAGACGTCCAAATTTTAGGGTGATCCCCCCCCCCCCCTGTTCATTCACCTCCCTTTACCGTGGACGTTCACATTTCACTTGTTACTACAACAGAACAGATGTTATACTTGATTAAAAGATCGAGAATTTTGCGCACTTTGAGATGATGTAATTGCGCAATATCTCAGCGACAGTATTATTGTTGTTTATCCAACACTTAGAATATATAACAACAGGAAAGGCCCTCATCTGTGAAACCGTGTACGTGTGATCGGCACTTTTCTTTTAGGCGAGGTGAGGACGGAGAGCTCTTCTCCTTAGTTTGCGAACTGTCAAAATGATTACCGTGAATTGTCCGATGGTTTAAAATTTTGTTTTGTAATTACATATGTATAAAGTTTCGAGTGTTTTCTACTATCCTGTTTAGTGTAATATATTGGCGAACTTTAAAGCTAATAGCTTTCAACTTTTTAAAGTGTAGACAGTGTATTTTAATACTGCCATTTTAGAAATGAAGTGCGCGATTTTGTGTTGTGCAAATAATCGGCGTTTTTAAGGAAGTTTTTGATTAAAGTAATGTTCTGTTAGTTCTTAAGCTTAATATAATTGCGTTGACACGATACGAACAGCAACGGAAAGCAAAGAAAAGTGAAGTTTTCCTAGCGTTCTTAGTTTGTTTACATTTTCTAAGATCGCAATTTTTTGCTTCTCCTTAGCTAACCCAGTGGCTCGTGATTTAACTTTTGTAAAGGGACACTAAGCACTTTAATTCCTGATTAAAATGTTTAAAAGTTTTTAATTAATTTTGTGATATATATTCACCAAAAAGAAAGAAAATTATTCGCAATACCTTGAGGCAATTATAAAATGCGATTTTACTACTGCCATGACGAAAACAAACACAACTTAACGATTCAACTACATCAAGCCAAGTGCCGAGGTTTTTTAGCTTTAGGGCCTCTCCTTATAGTTATATACTCTAAGACTGCATCTTGTGCTCGCTCATCGTCAGTTCAAATCAGTCTTCGTCGAAGATAGCGTTCACTTTATTTAGTGTAATCATGAGTACCGGTACGCCTACGGAACACAAAATTATCGTGTGGGTCCATTTTGATCGGTCTGAAGACCGGAAGTCAGCAGCATGCAAGATTTGCGCCAAACAATTTAATAATGGATCAACCACTTCTCCAGTGTGGAACCATTTACGGTATATTCACGGAAAAGACAGCCAAATGACTGACTTTCTTGCAAACCACGACCTTGCTAACCCGTCTGGCCAGTCAAACAAACGAAGGTGATTCAGCAAAGCATCTGGGCCAAATGTTGCGGTTGCCTAATATTTTGTCTTTTTTTGGGGGGAGGGGGGGGGGCGGTGTCACGATTCTCTTCAACTTCCATCCATGGATCTGGGCCGGATCCAAAATCTCTTCGCATAATCTTTTTTGCAATAGATACGGTAGCGATGCGATAAATTCAATCTGAATAGTGTAAAATACGATTTGAATGCTTTTAAAATTGAAAATTATTCGAATACAATATATTCGAATAGCACGTATACTTATTATTCGGATAAGTCTATTCGAATACCACGAATAATTCGTGTATTCGAATAATATTCGAGTATTCAAATATTATTCGTGTATTCGCGAATTATTCGAGACATGCGAATATTCGAATATTTGAATATTCGAATAGTGACTAACTATTCGAATCACAGTCCGAGCCCTACTTCAAAATTATATATTGAATTTTCACATAAAAAAAATTTCTTAAGGCTTTGTTCAATTTGGACAAATGTATTTTTTTTTAAATTTAATTATAATTACAGTTGGATCAGTTATTTCACTTACTATTTTTGGGAAACGCATTAAACATTTCGCTACAGGGAGCACTTTCACAAGTAGTTTTTACAATTCACAACAAAACATTTCACCATTTCCACAAAAATTAGCTGAAACTGAGATTTGCAACTCTTAGATTCTATCTAGATCTGACTTTTAGTAAAAAAAACACGAAATAATAAAGAAGGAGATAGCTCTTTTAATTTTGCAATAATAAAATTGGGTTAAATTAAAAACATATCAGCCAAACTTAAGAGTTCTAAAGCATTTTAAAATCCGGTATAATCAGAGCTGCTCCGGATAAAAGAACGTTATCTGACGTTTCATCCGTTGAAAGATGTAGAGAGCATATGAAGTTTTCTCTAGAATAGTTGGAGTACACTGGCAAAGCTATTCCGCCATCATGCTTTAAATGATGTTTGTCAGTAAAAGTAACATAAAACTCAGGCGCTGCAACTTCTCCTTGAATCTTTCGATCGAAAATAATAAGCTTGTTATTTTGAAAACTGGCTCCATCAATCTAAAAGAGGAAAATTTTTGAAAAATAATGAAATCTTTTAAACAACTTACAATTAATGGCGCAATTTTAACAACAGCTTTTCCTGCTATCTTAAACTGATCAGAAATGAGAGCTAGATCGCAAGCAGATTTATTTGACATAATAGAGTTGATCATTTTAAGGGACGAAAAAAATGCCTCGGGATTAAAAGTTTTTGCTAAATCTATTGACTCGGTAAAATTTAATCCAATCTCTGTTTTAAAGCGACGTTCTGCTTCGTTTCCTCTTGTGACTACTGCTTTAATGTAATCTGTCGCTGTTTTAGGTCCAATCCATATCTTCTTCCAAGCTGAAGGTACCTTGAAAAAAATATTGACTAATTAAATACGGTTCACGGTGATTTTTCATTATGGTTAGAAATAATTTTTCGGACATATTTTTCGGAAGGAGTTGTATTTTTTTTCTATTTTTGTAACATCAATTGCTTAAGTTTGATTCTATTTGCAGTAAGCTGGTACTATATAATCTATAACCTACTAATTGGTAGTTTTCCAGATTTAGTCTGCAGTTCGTCGATCTAAACCTTTATATGGAAATTATGGAGCTGTTGTCAATAACTCAAAAATTATTAAAAATAATAAATTCACGCAAAATGATGGGTAAGCGTGTGCAGTTGCCAGTAACCATGAGGCAATTGCATTCTAATGTTTATAAATATAGAACGTAATAGTAATTATATATTTGTATTTGGGATGACTACGAACTAAACCAAAATTGTTTTCTTTTAAATTTTATTATTAACACACAAATCTCCTCGGATCTGTTAAAGGAAGAAAACGACTCGTGAGTTTACAACTCAATGGGTTAACTGCCTAAACTACGCAATACCGCACTCACACTCCTCACTCACATTAGATCAGCAAAGCGGACATACCATCAGAGCTGACCTAATCCTGTGATTTGTAGGATTGATACCTGGACATACCAACTTAATGAATTCCTCCTTTATCGGACATACCGGATGATCAACAGGACTTACTCTGGTTTTATTACAATTCCGGACACACCACAGATAAGTAATGAAACCACCCAATAAGCGGACATACCAGCTATATCGGGATAATTCATAGGAGTGCGCTTCAGCTTCATCGGACACACCACGAGTCACATCCCTCCACCAGCACTATTGGCACAACCATACCATGTCCCCCAACTTCACCAGACATACCACGTTCCATTGGGGAGCACTTTGACGGATTGATTATCCCACACACGCAAATACTCAAACGACAACCTACGATTAAAGGAACTACCACAAATAACTTGCGCAAAGTGCCGTGTAGCTCCGTTAAAGAATACAGGACAAGAGCTAACTTTGCATAGACTCGAACTAACAGCATCTCTTATAGGCGCGCGATTGCATGACCATATTGTAAAAAACGTAAAATTTAAATTTCATTAATTACATTTGAGGACCGACTCAAGTATAGCTTTAAAGGACATTTTTATAAAATGGTTTCTTATGTATCAAACAAAGTCAAAGAAATAAAATAACTAACAGCGATATCAGAGATGTCAGACGGTATGGAGCAGAAGTAGCCGAGTCGTGGCGCTGAAGTCACCCAAAGTCGCCGCACCATTATTTGAAATCGCCCACAAATCGCCTTTTGATTTTATAATCCATGAAGTCTTGCAAATTGTTGTTTGTACAACTTTAATGTAATATTTATTACAGTAATCACAGCAAAATTGCGTTTGAGGCGTCGAGAAAAACAAAAAATACCCTTAAGTAGGTATATAAAATGGGAGTGGCTATTTGCACTTACGTGTACTTACGTGTACTTTTGAATTCGGGAAAGTTTAGCTTTTACTTATTTTATATACTTTTACGTACTACTTTACAAATATATTCCCTGGCGGGGGGAGGGGGGCGGTAAGCAACCGCAGGGACGACAGAAAAACAATTTTGATGTCGGCTGTATCAGAATCAGATATCCACGACGTGACGGCGGCATTGAGCATGCTTTTATGTTTGAGCGAAAAAATGCCTTTGCAATAAACGTCAGTTTGGACTCGTTCAGAGTTCAGTTAAAAGTTATTCGCGCATAATTAGAATTTGAGATGACTCGACAGGAAAAATTTTTCAACTGTCACGCCGGGTTATGCGATTTCGATTAGCCAATATGAACTGTTGCTGTAGGCTACCGTGCATTCTCATTCAGCCTATAGCCCAAAAGCGCCCAGCAAGAATTAAAAAATCGCCCAAAAGCGCCCAGCAAGAATGAAAAATCGCCCAAAAAGTGCCTAGTCGCAGAGAGGAAAATTTTCTCGCCCAACTGATGGCTCAAGTAGGCCAATCGGCGAGAAATCGCCCGAATTGGCAACTCTGAGCGATATCGAGAACTGGAGACGCTGTATTGGAAATGATAATCTGGCTGACTTTTAAACAAGAGGACTTAGCGCATCTCAATTTTAATTCAGAAATATGGAGATTCTGACTTGAATGGTTATTAAAATCTGAATGCTATTGGCGTACACTAAAAGACAACAGTGTTCTAGATTCGACTATGTCAACATTTTTATGCGGTAGACAAGATAAACTTTCTCTCGAACAGATTTGTGTAATACCTATGAAGAGTTACAGCACCTTACGAAAAGCACTTCGAATTACTACAAGTAATGTTCTGCAATTTAAAGATGGGTGCAAGAAGAAGACTTTACCAAAGACTGAAGTAATAGCATCTGAAGAAATCTTGAATCATGTTTAATAAAATTGGTACAGCGAAAACACTTCCAACGGGAAATATCCGGGCTTCAAATGGGACTTCCTGTTCACCAGAAGTCAAAGCTTATTAAGTTATCCACCTTTGTAGACAATGCAGATGTATTATGGTCAAAATGCCGTCTTCAAGTATTGGAAGCTGAAGTTGATCTAAGAAATTCAATCATCTTACCGAAAAAATCTCATCCTTGTATACTGATTATAAGAGAAACGCATAAACAATTACACTATAGTAGAGTTAATGCCGATTTAACGCGAATTCGGATGTTCGAGCCAGGCAACTTATTAAACGTGTAACTTTATTATACAGATAAATAATCTGTACACGTCTTCAATCTAAACCTGCAACAGAATATGTAACGTCATTACCAAAGAAAAGAATATCTGGTGGAACAATGACGCAAGGGCAAATTTTAGCACTTTTGAGTTAAATACGACAAAAGTACCAAACATGTTAAACTTTCTTTTGGAGCAATGAAATTATTGTAAAGCAAAAGCGTCATTGTCGAAATTGTAAGATTTAACAGCGAAAAGAGGAAGAACTAAGACTTAACATAGCAATTTCTGAAGAATTGCAAAATCTTCACTTACGTCATTGTTGCACCGGAGAAGCGATGTGTTGGACTCGACCCTTTGAGACCAGAGAGATAACTCCTTTGTACAAGTTAAATTGTTATTTTATAATTTTTATTAAAAAAATATTCTTTCTCTGGGTGGGAACGTCTAACCTTTTCAATGATTTATTAAAAACTGTTTTTACAAAAATCTTACTCTAAGATTTAGCTATCTAAATCTAGCAGTGTCACCTGTCCGCCGCATGATATGGTTCCCACGTTAGTACTTGCAGGAATTGTGGAGATTGGTTTTACGTGAGACGTGATAATAAAATGTTTCCTTAACTCCTCCCCTCTTAGGTCCAAACGTCTCTGTTTGGCAGATTTTAGAAATAGGGAATTTGGTTGACTATGGATGGTTTAGGCGTGGTCCTGCTTCCTAAGGCTGGCTGAGTTTCCGGATGCGTTGAGCCATCGTCTTCCTTTTCCATTGATGTACTGATATTTATTTTGGTAAGTCTGGATCTGGATCTTTTACCTGCATATTTGGGGGGGTTGTACTCTATTGGCGTCGGTGATAGTATTTGTTCGATGGCTTCGATCGATATCCATCGGTTCGGGACTGGGTCATGGTTTTGGTACACTGGGCCTCTGCGGTGTAGACGAGGTGAGTAGGTGAGACGTTGAGAGTAGTGGAGAGTTATTGGTGGCGGATTATTTTGGGGTTTCCTGTTGACTTGTTAGTTATTGGCGTAAACGGATTTGAAATTGTGATTTTCGAGTTTCAGACAAAAGTGTAATGCTTGTGGCAAGTCAACTGGCTCTGTGACTCCTAAAAGTATAGGTAAATCGTCATTTAATCCGCGTACGAAGGTTCGAGTGCTTTATCTCTGTATGTTTCAGTTAGCAAGCGCATCGATTCAGTGCTGATTTTCGTACAAGCAATTTTGTTTGGTATTAATGACAAATAAGAATAGACACGTTGGTAGAATTCCTGGATGGTAGACTTTCCTTGGATAAGCGACAGCATTTGGTACTCTAAGGTGCTAAGGTCGCGTTTATCTGGGTAATGGATAGTTTAGCAGCGCGAGATTGCTTTCCAATCCAGAGCGATATTATATGACTCGACGGCTATGTCTGCGTTACCAATAATCTGGTTTCTAATAACATTGAGGATTCCATAGTACTTGGGAGTGCCTCTGGTATGTTCGTAAATTCATAGCACCCTGTCTACGCTTTTATCCACGACAAGAATTCTCCTGGCTTGCCTGAAAATTCCCTGAGACATCGCACAATGTCTTGTGTTTGGCTGTGTCGGACAGATTATCACGATATTGAGGATCTATGATTTATGCCACTGCGTTTTTACAAATGCTTCCAACGTCTGTATTCTTGTAAGCATTGGCATCAGAAAATTGTGAAATTTTTCTATACATGAATGCATGCGTATACAGGTATCGCAACTTTTGCGCACTATAATTGCGTGAAAACTCAAATTTTCACCGCTGGAATTTCAATTTTGGTACTTACCAAGGTTCAATACATTCGATAAAAATCGGTGAAATTTATAAACTTTTTTGTCACTTATAGTAGGAAAGTTTTAATATTTTAATTCTGATTTACAATAATATGTCGAGGAGATAAATTATTCTGAATGTCTCTAATACGGAACAAATTTTTCTTGATTGTCTCATTTTGAAATCCAGCAGCTTAACCTGCCTAAATCAAAGAATCGATTATTCGATTAATCGACTTGTCCGAATCTTAAGAATTGAGGAATCGAATACCCGGGTAATTCTATTCTGTCTTAACGATTCTAAGGTTCGGGTAATAGACCAAGTAGTCGATTATTCGATTTTTGTTAGCACTAGTACCACGGTCGCATTCCAATTTCTCTTTAAGCCTAAAATGAGGATGCAAATAAAAAAAGTCTTTCGACTTTCCTTTTATTAAATATAAATTTTTATTTTCAGTTTTATATTTTGTGTTACTTCTGCAGAAAAGTTGCTTAAATTGATTTTTATTTAACCAACTTACATTTTCAAGTGAACGAAATAAAAGTCCATACTACTATTACATTACTACTACATTTTATGAGTGACTTAAAATGTCAGTCTCTATACTATTAGACGGCGAGGCAATTGTAGCCTGAATTGGACGAAAAGAAATACTTTTCTGCTAGGGGGAATCAAATCAGGCTGATTACCGCTGACCGATGGCCGCCGTTCTTACCTAACCTAACTAATCAGGAGAAATACTTAAGTAGAGTGGGGGAAGAGGAGTAGTCCAACTTCGTAACGCGTGGACCTATTTGGATAATTCTTTTGCTGTTGGGTAGAGTATGCTCCCTGGTTGATACTACGAGAAAAAAATGCTAGTGTAGTGTAGGTGGGGGTGGGGGTGGAACCTAAATTTGTAACGCGTGGACCGATTTCTATGGTTCTTTTTCTGTTGTATAGAGTGTGATCCCCCATTGCTAATAGGAGAATAATTTGGTCCTAGGGGTGGGGTGGGGGAGGAGGAGTAGTCTTACTTCGTAACAAGTGGAACAATTTGGATAATTCTTTTTCTGTTGGGTAGAGTATGTACCCTGGTTGATACCACGAAAAAAAATGTTGGTGGGGTGTGGGTTGGGAGTGGTACCTAACTTTGTAACGCGTTTACTGATTTCGATGGTTCTTTTTCTGTGGTATAGAGTGTGATCCACCATTGCTAATATGAGAATAATTTGGTCCTATGGTTGGGGGTGGGGGAGGGGAGGGGTAGTCCAACTACGTCACGCGTGGACTGATTTCTATTATTCTTTTCTGTTCGGTAGAGTATGTTACTTGATTGATACCATGAGAAAAAAATTTAGTGGAATGGAGGTGGGGCCCCTACCCCCTAGTTAAACCTAACTTTTTAACGCGTGGACCGATTTGGATGGTTCTTTCTTCGTTGTATAGAGTAGAAGACACTAAAAAGTGAAAAATAAAATAGTTTTTAAAAAAAAGTTGAACCGACTTCACAAAAAGCGCTAAAAAGCAAAAAATAATTTTTAATTTTATATCTATTACGACATTATGAAGTCGGTGCAAATTAAACAAATAAAACAACTACAGTACCACAATTGAAAATAATACATAATACTACCTGAACGTTTCAGCTTACGGGATCATAAGAAATGACGATTAAATATTTTTGTTGTAGTTGTTTGGTTTGTTTGATTTGCACCGAATTCAAAATGTCGTAATAGACATAAAATTAAAAATTATTTTATGCTTTTTAGCGCTTTTGTGAAGTCGGTTCAACTTTTTTTTAAAAACTATTTTATTAATTTACTGGCATAGGTTTCCTTATTTTTGCCACTCAAACTCACTTCACACACCCGTTTTACTTCACCAGCTATAGCACCCCTGTCCTCATAGATCTTTTTAATATAGTCTAGGATTGCATTCATTTCTTTTTCCTGTTTCAAAATTGCGTTTTTATTTTCTTCCATCGTTAACACTAGGTACTCAATTGTTTTCGTCAACGTTTTTGTCTGCTCTTGACATTCGTCGCACATAAACAAAATAGATTTAACTGTTCCAACTAGGTTTACCGCATATTCAGTTAAACTTGTACATATAATGTGAAATATTCGGCCACAAATTTCATTTAATGGGAAACCGACTTCATTTCTTACACCTTTACCGCACTTTTTACAATCTAAGTTCATTTCAGCAAAAACAATTGACTCGGACAACACGTCTACTCTTGCCGATGACTCTGGAAGAAATAGTTCAACGGGATTTAGAATTGGCAGTAAATGTATTATCTTCCTTTTCTATCGCTGTTTATTCCCAAGTGCTGTCCGGTTTACCTAAATATCAATATTTACTTAAATCGAATCTCGAGCCAGGATAATTCCGCTTCAGGCTATGACAAGAGTCTAATTCTCGAACTAATTGACCTAGAGCAGACACAATCCCTAGCAACCTTACACCATCCATCAGTCTATGCAACAACCTCTAGTTCTTTATTGACCAGTCAATTAAGTCTTCTTGTATGGCGTTCGAATAGCCGATTACCTCATTTTCCTAATATGGCAAGCGATGCGAGTCCTAAACAGTCCAACTACGCGTCCTTGGCTTAAAGGCAACAAAGATCAATGGAACGTGGTCCAATCGCATATAAAAATTTGGCGCAATTTCCAAAAACAACTATTCGTCTGCGGATTTGACACGCCAATACCTAGATCCAAGTCTTAAGGATTTTTCAATTTAAACAACTACTAAGGATCCTGGTTACCATTTTGGCCGGAGAAATGAGGAGGAATTTCATGCGCCAACTACAATTAATAGCCCAGCGAGACAAATAAGAAGCGCTTTACAGGCAGTGATGGATTTTGCTAATCAAAATAAGACACGAAAAAGTAGTCTACGGCCTTCGTCCAAAGGGTTTCATCAGGGACCTTCAGTTGTCAACGTTTCCAATTTAGCGACCGCAGCTATGTCAGCTATGTTCTTCAGTGTCAAGTAAATGGATACAATTGCATTCAGATCGATATATTGGGTATCGAAAAGCAGGACCAACGGGGAGTTATCAGGACCAACGGGAAAGACCACAATATAAATAAATAAAACTTCGTATACTCCTTCACGAAGCAGTGGTAGTGGAAATTTACATTGTACCGTGGTCAGAGAAGATCCTCGTGTAACAAATCGGCTATTCCTCCTGAAAATGTCACTCTGGAGTATTTTCCGAAGCATTGGGAGCATTTGAGGAACGATGTCCTACTCGTCCATCGTCGGAACCTTCAACAAATTCATTGTCAAGACGTGGAGGCGGTAACCCAGTTACAAACTGGCAGATAAAGTTCGGTGGGTCACTAAAGGGACTAAATATGGATGATTTCTTATTCAGAGTGGAGACGCCTGCTCGAGCAGATGGTGTTCCACAAAATTACGGGAAGAGCATCGACTTGGATACAGGAATCAAATGGCAAAAGAAAGCTTTAGTGATTTGAGGTCGGAAATTAAGGGCTTAGCACTACGATTGCGACAGCCTATGAACCAGAAGTAATTATTCAGCGTTATGAGACAGAACAGGATACACAAAAAAACCTTATTCTACAAGATCTCGATAACGTCGATGAGATGGAACGCATGTGTCGACAATTGGAAACGTTATGGATAGATATTGGAGAAACGGCTGATGATCAGATAAGAGGAGAAAGCAGTTATGTTTCGGCTGAGGCAACTGAACCGAATGATATTTGGTATGCTGGAGTTTTGACGACATCAGTTACAACTAGGTATATAGATTGCCATAGAGAGAGACAGCGTACCATTTTCTATTCTTGCCGAGCGAAGGACGTATTATAACGTATTATTATTTTTTTGGTAATTTAACATAGGAAGGTGTCTCTAGATAATTATTAAGATTTAAAATTAAATTATTCTAAGTATACATTGATTCTGTTCAAATTCAATAATATTTTACTCAACCTGTACATACCTGTACCTGTGATAAATTTTAAATTGCGTGATATACAAATACTTTGGAATTTCTTATAATCATTTCCTCATAGAAATACAATACAATACAAAGAAAATTTTAAACAGTTTTTCATTATATTAAAATTAACGTGACATACAAAATGAAATTAAACTGAATTAAAATAAATAAAAATTTAATTTAAAAATAAAAACGATAGCTTTTATTATAAACTCTTAATACACTATTTTCTCCGGTATTAAAAAGAAAGCTTTTGGTTGGAGGACCCAATACTGGAACTTCGCCCTACATCTCTATGTGGCATTATTAATCTATCCAACAAGCTTCAACGTGGTTAAGTGGATTGGATTACGTGCGTAAAGGGAAACAGACGAGCGGGTTTTGTCGCGAGGGGAAACCTGAACCCACGAATGGCAAACTCCCTCAAAAGCCAGACCTCAAAGCGCCAGATGGACACGACCTCCTAAACTATGTGCGACAGTCCGAGAAACCTCAACAAGCGGAACTAAATGCTTCAGGACATAAAATATCTAGAATTCGTGTCTACAGTGTGAACCGTAAACTGACGAGAAAAAACTAGCAGCTTTATTAATAAATACTGAAGAAGATGGGAGACAGATAGTCCTGTAAAACTAGAAGGTCAATCAATTTATGGGTGACTGGATAGTGGTGCGAGTATTAGCTCTCTTGGTCACAATGATTTCCAACTCCTAGAAAGGTTGCAGATTCCGTGGTCCACAATATCGGCTTCAGTGAATGCAGCAGATGACAAAAGTCCTGTGGTATTAGGGTTCGGATATCTCTCGGTGTAACTTAGCCAACAAACGAAACAAATGAAATTTTTCATAATTTCAGCCCGCCAGCTGATCTTAGGGATAGATTTCTGGTCGGCATTTGGCACCTTTTCAGCTGTTATTTCTGAAGTTAAGTTCAAAAATACATCAGCTGAAGAGCACCTTGACCTTACCTTGGGAGAGAGGCAGAAACTTGATGAAGTAATCGCTGAATGTTAATCTTATGCAAAGGAAGGGCTTGGGCGAACAGAAGTATTAAAACACGCAATTGATGTTGGTGATAGAAAACATATCCATTAACGTCACTACCCGCTGTCTCCACCAATGCAAAAGATTTTGTATGCCGAAATCGAGCGTATGCTAGAACTCGGAGTCATCGAAGAAAGCAATAGTAAGTGGTTTTCATCGTCAGTTATGGTGAAGAAGCCCAAAGGGAGAATCAGAGTCTTTCTCGATTTTTGCAAGGTGAATGAGGTGACCAAAAATGATGCTTGCCCTCACCCACAAATTAAGTACATTAAAGGTATAGATTTAAAGTTTGCGTTTTGACAAGTCGAACTGGAACCTAACTCGCGCGATAAGACAGCCTACGTAGTGCAGGGTATAGGTCTATATTAGTTTGTTATAATGCCGTTTGGTCCCACTAACTCGTCAAAAACTTTGTTCCATTTAATGAATACCATACGAGTTGCATGAACACGTATTCGTGTATTTAGATGACATCATCGGACAAATTCGAAACACATTTAGAGGTTCTTAGTAAGGTAACACAATGTCTCCGTAAAGCAGGGCTAACAATAAATGTAGAGAAAAGTCGGTTTTGTCAAAGGCGAATTTAATACCTTGGACATATAATCACCGAGTACAGGATACAACCTGACCCAGAGAAGGTATCGTACTTCTCCCAAACTATGCCAGCTTGGTATAACTGATTTATTGAAGAAGAACTGCCAGTGTCTGTGGACTAAGGAGGCCGAAGAAGCCTTCGAAAAAATTAAGGATTGCAAATCCGAAGCAACCATCCTGGCCAATTAGTAGACCATTCATTATTCAAATGTTTTGTGTCAAAAGCATTCTGATGAGTGCTTAGCGGCCATACTAAGTGTAAAGAAATTTGAAGGTTCGCACTTTTAATTATAACCGATCAGAGTTGTCTTAAATGGCTTATGGATCAAAAGAAATTATCTGGCAAGCTAGCAAGTTGGAGCCTAATCTTACAGGGATTCGACTTTGATATTATCCATCGCAAAGGTACAGAAAATATCGTGGCGGATGCTTTATCAAGCGCTATAGAGGAAACATTAGATGTCCTCAAGACTATTCCGCCTCTAGACCTGAACCATCCTGCGTTTCTAGACGAGGAGTATGTTAGTAGAGTTGACGTAATCAAGGAGAGTCAAGATCGATTTCCAGATTTACGAGTGTGTGATGGAGTCATATTCAAGCGAGTTCTTAATTTCACACAAGAGTCAAGGGAAGATCCACCCGCTTGGAAAATATGGATACCGGGTGTTTTAACCATGGACCTAATAAAGAAAGCATATGACCTGCCCTGATCAGCTCACTGGGCAAGACTAAGGCAAAATTACAGCGACATTTTTATTGGCCTCATATGGCTAGGCAGGTCTTACTCTTTACCGTCTACTACACCATAAATGTAAATAATATCCGCGTATTCCTCAAATGTAAATTTTACCATTTTTTACTAATTATTGCTTAAAAACACTCGCACTTATTGATTTGTCTTTCAACTATGATAGGTATTCTTGTTTACTGACCCTTTTTTATAGCAAAATGTCCATCAGGTACGAGTAACAAAACGTCAGGATACAAGGATGTGAATTATGGCTAACACATGCTAATATCGGCAATAAAACAAAATTACACTAACATTTTTATAACTTTTTTGCAGCAATAATTAAAACTAATTACCTGTTAACCAAAAACCAACATTTTCGGCTCTTTATCATAAAAATTTTGTTTACTTAAAGAATTTGCTACCTAAAGTGCAATAAAATAATTATGTAGACAGAGATTTCTAAAAATGCGGTTTTTCTAATTCTTTGTCTACCTTGGCATATTGCACCTTTTTGAAAATGTAATAAGACGCGGCAATCCAATAAAAATAAAAAAGAGGTATACTAATTACATAAATTTCGGAGAAAATTTGGGAAAATGCTGAAATTTTGGTAATTTCAAAACATTTTTTTAATTTTGGCCGTGACTGTACCTGTAGTGGTAGTAGTGAGATCAACACTGTTGACATTTTTGAAAAGGCCATTAAGATAGTTATTTTTGAGCGTTTGTTTGATGTCGCTATGTTGTGCAGATCAAAAGATAAAAATAAAAGAGTAATATGTATAGCATGAAAAACTGAAATTTATGAATCACCCTGTAACTCCCAAACAGTGAAGAGTTCCCCCCCCCCCCCTGCCATACAATTTTTTGTTTGCCTAGGTAAGATCTATCACCGCACTCATTTTAGCACTTAAACACCCTGTGTACTGTTTTTTTTTAATGAGTTTTCAAATATTGTGATTTTTCGAAAATCGCGCATTTTCAGTCTGAAATATCTCAGAAAGGACACAATTGAAAAATCCAAAATTGTCGGAAAACATTCCTTTATTGTATTGTAATAAGTGTTTAAAATTTCATCACTGAGACTTTATTATTTTTTTAGTTATAAATATATATTGAATATTTCACAACTGTGACTTTATTAGTTTTTAGTTATAAATTTTCAAATATAGCAAATTTTAATTTTTAATTTTTTTATAATTAAAAAAATAATAAAGTCACAGTGATGAAATTTTAAATACTTATTATAATGTAAAGAAGAAATGTTTCCTGAATTGAATGAATGAATTTTGTATTTTTTAATTGTGTACCTTCTTTCGTTCTTCTTACTTTCTTTCTTTCGAAAATCGCAATATTTGAAGAACCATTACAAAAATGGATATGACTCTAAAGCCTCAAGCTTTTTAGGGAAGCAGTATACTATAAAGGCATTATAAAAAAAAATTGAAGGTGAGTCTTAGTTCTATCTTTAACATTTTTAATTTTAAAAGAGCAGGTTTTTAGTTTACCGTTAAGTTGGCCTAAATATATACTAAACAGAAAAAAGTGTACATTTTATGCTCTTTAGCATGGTTTTTGTTTGAACTGAATATCTTTAAAAATTGTCAAATTCAAAATAGGCTGAGGTAGCAATAC
This sequence comes from Leptarthrus brevirostris, assembly GCA_964036015.1. Classification (NCBI taxonomy): domain Eukaryota; kingdom Metazoa; phylum Arthropoda; class Insecta; order Diptera; family Asilidae; genus Leptarthrus; species Leptarthrus brevirostris. The sequence goes on along the minus strand of OZ038371.1, from coordinate 98,486,074 downwards.
AAAATGGCGGCTAAAAAAAACTAAACATCTAAAAAATTAATGAATACCTTTTTTCAACTCTACTACAAATTTAGGTAAAAAAATAAAAAATAAATAAATTTTGTCAGCGACATTAACTAATTAAATTGATCGATTTGATATTGATAGACCCTACCCAGAATAACCATGTCAATCCGACTTAATATTCTCGCAGCTACACGCATTTATTATGTGTAAAGTTTGAAACTGTGAACGTGTTTTGCTGAAAACTGTGTTTTTAAAGTCGGTGGCCAATATTTCTCGGCACCGACTGAACCGACCAATCTCAAATTTGTAGACAAGCTTAATTAATATATTTTTTAGTATTTGATTCAAGATTTTTTCTCGCCGATAAAAAATTTCCATTTTGTAAACATTTTTATCGAAAATCGAAACTTTTCTTTGAGGAGCCGCCATTTGTATCGCCTACAGCAGCTTTAAAAATTATTATTTTTACAAATAAAAAATACTAAAATAAAGTTAAAAGTTACAACAATATGTATATAAATTTTAACCATTTTTGAAAAACCGCTTTTCTCGGCCTCCTAGGTGCGTATAACCCCTTTAAAAAGTAAATGAAATGAATCAAAATATTAATTCTCTGATTAAAGTTTTCTAGTATATAAAGTCAGACTTTACTCATCTATAATACGAAATCTTCGTTTACTATTAGTAAATTTAGCATTACCTGGTTCTCGGCGAAATTTATCATTAAAGATTTGTCGTGTGAACTGAGTGACTTCAGATCTTTACTCATTGAATACAAGTACGTCAGTGTGGTGTGTATTTCCTGGAAAAAAATTAAATTGAGTTTTGATAAATAATTAGAACGGTAATGAATAAATTACCTTAAACACATGTTGAGCTATCATTAATTCCGAAAAAATAAAGGATACCCAAGGGCTCTCAGAGTTAAGTTCTCCCACTTCACATAGCTTGTTACCAATAAGGTTTGAACTCTGTAACATGTAAAAAGTAAGAATTAGTTATTTAACCAATAGTTTTAATTTAATATCTACAGTATAATTTATTAAACCAATCAATCTACATACAATTCATCTGTTTCAAAACTCTCTGCATACACTTTGACGGAATTAGAAAAAAAAAACATTAAAAGCATTTTATTTATCGTTGCCGCATTTTATTACTACGTTCTTATTAACTCGCTTTCTTGTCTCACTGTCTCTTCGGTACAAATTTTGCAATCGATTTTAAACTAACTTCCCGGTGAGGTAGAGTCTTAAAAAGGGAGTCGAAATAGGACCACAACCGAAATTATAAATCGGTTACGGTCAACCGAAACCAAATTGGGTTTTTTAAACCGCAATTGCAACAATTAATTAGTAATTAATTTTCTTCAATTCGGTTTCGGTTAGAACCGAAATGTAAAATTTCATTTTCGGTTTCGGTAAAAACCGAAATGTGAAATATAATTTTCGGTTTCGGTTAAAACAGAAATGTGAAATATAGTTTTCGGTTGCGGTTAAAAACCACGTATATATAAAATTTACGGTTTCGGTTACAACTGAAACGTTAGGGTTAGAGATAAATTGCTGTCGTTGGGATTTCTATATAATATAATGAAGTCATCCGACTCCCCTCTACTGCCTAACACCCTCCCTTCATCAAGACATTTACTCCCCTTCCCCGTTACGTCCCCTCACCAAACTTCCCCTTCACCCTCTCCTCCCCTCCACTCCCCACCCCTCCCCTCATCCAAACCAGTCACTATCCACCCTCCTCCAACCGACGGTCCCTTCATCAAGACATTTACCGAATATGCTATGTAATGAAGGTAGTGAAAAACTTTTAAAATATCGCAAGACCGGAGATATAACTTCTTCCGCGGTCGGTACCAATTTAAATCGGTCTTTGAATTTCGGTCTGGCGATTACGGTCACATATTTTTAAGGTCTATTTATTTCGGGACCATTTAATTTCGGTCGCTCTATTTCGGTACACTTTAAATTTCGGTTTTAATTTCGGTACTGACCTAAATACATAAATGTGGGATTAATGTTTTTTTAATGAAATTCGGGGTTATTGCAAGTGGTGAACGACAGTTGGTTAATTCAACAATTTAATAAAAGAATGAAAATTTGATAACAATGTAGCAATTCAACAAATATATATTGTGATATAAAGAACTGGATTTAGAAATAAGCAAGAAAGCACTGTTAAACGAAATTGGGTCTTTGCGGATTAAACTTAACACTTATCTACTTAGCGGATCGGCAAGCAATGAATGCTTGAGCTTATTTTGCTTTTGATTTTAGTTCAGCTCGAGATAAAAAAAACCGTTGCATTGTCCGTTGTTGTTCTCTCTCATCGAGTGTCGATGACTCCACGTTCAAGTGGGCATTGTTCCCACATTCGGCCATCCTGCTGATCATCTGACTCAGATGAGCTTTCTTCCTCTAGCGTCGTCCAGGGTTTCATATAGTCAACTGCAGTATTTGTCAAAATGGGACCTTCATGCTCACCTCGTATGGACCAAAGTATTTAGGAAAAAGCTTTAAGCCGGCACCAAATTGAGTGCGTTTGATAGCCACCAACTCGTGTATGCTGTATTTTCTAGAAGGCTTTCTTTTGCGCGCATAGTACTTCTTATTTTCTTCCTGAACTTTTCTGATCTGCTCTTTGGCTAACTGCCTCATTTCTCTTCTGGATTCCTCAAACTCCATTATCTGTTCTTCCTGCAATAACTTTAGTAACTGTATATCTTTCGGCTTCTTCATTTTTACTCCAATCATTAGCTCAAAAGGACTTTTCCCAGTTGATCTACATTCTGTGGAGTTTAAGACCTGTTGCAAACTCGGAGTAAATTTGTACCATTCTCGTGGATCATCAACTGACATTTTAGAAAGGACGGAAATAATGGATTGGTTTAGTCGCTCGACCTGGCCGTTACCTCTAGGCACTCCAGTTGTTACCAACACGTGGTTGATTTTCTTTTCTTCACAGTAATCACGAAAAGCATTGGAGGTAAATGCAGTTCCCCTATCAGAGATGATTCTGTATGGATCGCCAAACACTTCGCTTTGTAGTCTTAACTTCTTCAGAACTTCGTCGGTAGTAGCTGCTTGACAGGATATATCCAAGTAAATTTTGTAAATGCATCGACAATGACGAATAAATAATTATAGCTTTTAGCAGTTGAAGGTAGAGGTCCTAGGTGGTCCACGTGATACGTGTGCAAAGGAAATTCAACTTTCTCAATCGGATTTAGGAAACCTTCTTGTCGGCCCACTTTTCTGGCAGCTAGGATACATGGTACGCAGTTAGATATCTTTTTCTCAACTTTTTTTGTAAGCTCAGGGATGTAATATTCTTGTCGTAGTAGACTTTCTACTTTCCGTTTGCTAATATGACCTTGTTCATGGATATTTCTAATCAAACTCTGTTGCATAGCTTTGGGTATAACCAGCAAGTAATTTCCATCTAAGAACTTATATAACAAGTCATACTTTAACACATAGTCCTCGTACTCCTTTTCTTTAAGAATTGTTAAAATTAATTGGCAAGAGTTATCTTCCTTTTGGGCCTTCCGGATTTGCTGGAGTAAGCCGTCTTCGATTGAACAAACAGCCGGGTATCTACTAAGAGCGTCGACATGACGCATGTTAGTACCAGAGCGATGATGAATCGTGCAATTGTATTCTTGAAGTAATAAAGCCCACCTTGCTACCCTACTGCAGAGTTCTTTTTTAGCCATCGTGAGCTGAAATGCTTTGCAATCGGTATAGATTTTAAAACTTAAGCCAAGCAAATACGTTCGAAACTTCCTTACCGATTTTATAATAGCTAAAACTTCAAGCTCGTAACTTGAGTAATTCTTTTCTGCTCCGTTTGCTTTATAACTGAGGTAGAAAACTGGATGTAATTGTTTGTCTTCACTATGTCTTTGCAAAAGAACAGCTCCGTAACCTGCCTGACTCGCATCTGTGTGAAGTTCTGTCTCCAAGATTGGATTAAATAATTTGAGTACGGGTTCGGAACATAACAATTCGTCAGGTGGTTAAATGCATCTTGTTGTTGAGGTCCAAAACTAAATTCACTGTTTTTCTTCATATGGTCTGTAAGTGGCTTGGCAATAAGCGAGTACTGTGGAATAAATTTCCTGAAGAAACCTGTCAAGCCCAAAAAACTCTGAATATGCTTCATACTTCTAGGCATCGGAAATTTTTTTACTGCTAAAAGTTTTTCTTGCGATGGCTTTATACTACCATTCTCTATGATATGGCCTAAACATTCTATGGTCTTCTGTAAAAACCTACACTTTTCCCACTTAATGATCAGACCGTGTTCTTTCACAACTTCCAACGTAAGTTTTAATTTTTCAACATTCTCGCTTTCCGTGGCTGATGGTATTATTATATCATTAAAATACACAAGTAATAGTTTCCTTCGTATTAACGGTTGCAATGCTGTGTTTATAAAACGCTGAAACACGGAAGGTGAATTGCACAAACCGAATGGAGCTTTCAAGAATTCATATTGACCGTTGTGAGTCACAAAGGATGTGTACTTTCGACTATCTTCGCTAATGTCCACGTGGAAAAAACCATTTCGAAAATCTAGAGTTGAAAAAATACGAGCGTTGTAGAGATTTTCGAGAATTTCTTCCATTACAGGTAGTGGATACCTATCTTTAATGATCTTTTTATTCAACTTTCGATAATCAATGCAAAACCTATAGTTGCCGCACTTTTTTCTTACTATAACTACGGGACTAGCAAAATCTGAAACGCTTGCAGTTATTATCCCTTCATTCAACCATTCCTGCACTTGTTGGGATACTATATCTTTCTCATTTGGTGCTAATCTTCGTGCATTATTTTCATCTCAATACATGACCTTTTTGGTCTAACTGGCACATAATTTCTTATGAGGTTCCTGACCTCTTCCTGTAAATCCTTATACTGAATGTCCTTTGTATCTTGCACTAAACTCATAACGTCCAATTTTTGCAGAAAATTATCGTCTTCAACTTCAGATCTACCCTGCCGCTCCATAGTTACTTTACCATTTTCAAATGTAATCTTAGCGTCTTTCATTATATCCTTACCAATCAACATGTCTTGAGCGAGCCATTCGTTTGGCACGACATGAAATTTCATAGAGTATAAGTCTCCATTTATAGTAATTTTGGTTTGAAAAAAACCGATGGTTTTATTTAGGTGTTGTCCAAAACAAGTTAAAAATATGCTCGGTCCTTTAAGCTGCTTCGTTGTGCGTTTCCACAGTGACTCTTTAACAAGTGACACATCACTTCCTGTGTCTAGGAGTGCGATAAATTCTTGTTCGGCAATCTTCACGCTGATACGTGAGTCTGGGATAGAGATTATGTTAACTTGATTCCACTTGCTAGATCTCGGCGTCTCTTGTAATTGCTTTTGAGGACAATTGTTTGCGACGTGTCCAAACTCACTACAATTAAAACATCGAGAACCTTTTGCTTTATGTGGACAACTAACACTTGCATGAGATTTACCACCACAATTTGCGCATCGACCTTTAGAATCGCTTGCCTTATCTTTCTTAGATATCATTTTTAACTCGGGTTTCTTTGATTTGTGACTCGTCATTGTTTCATAAATTTTAAACTTATCCTTCAAATCATTTAAATCCTTGGACTCATATAGAACGGTTTTATTGTGAACTTCATCTTGTATGCCTTCAACGATATACGCTATTAATGATTTGTCATCTACGTGTCCCCTGTTAGCTATTTGCTTCATAGAGTAATAGTATTCCAAGTAGCTCTCGTTGTGATATTTTTTTCGACGCTCCAAAGCTCTGTGAACACTAATGCTTGCATGCGTCTCACCAAATTCTGATGTTAAATGATCCTTTAGAATTTTCCAACTATGAATTCCCATGGAAGCCTCAATTGAGAGTTTAGCTGCACCTTTTAATAAACGCCTCGCGTATAAGTATTTCTGTACATCATTCCAACCGCAGACTGTTGCTATGTCTTCGAACTCCTTAAGCCATATGGAAACATCTTTACCTGCTTCTCCTCTAAAACACTCCAAGGACTCCTCAACGTCCTTAAAGACAAAATTTGACGCACAAATTTTTTCTTCGTTTTCATTAGCCATTATCAGCTTGGTATCTTTTATATTTGAATTCGATTTCTCAATCTCTTCTATACCTGAGTGTTTAGTCTGTCTTTCCGTAGTTTCTTTACCTGCTATGGTACTCGTAGCAGAATGCGACAAATAGTTATCCTCCTGTTTTCCTCCTAACTTTTCCGTTAAGTTACTCGTTGAACTATTACCGAAATTGTAATCTAACTCCTTAAGTCTGTCGTCTATTTCTTCTGACTCGCTTACAGAATTACTTGACAAATTACTGGCTCCCCCTTTGTCTTCAACTAAGGAATTTGTAATATCGTATATACTATTTTGAGTGTCTTGAATTTCTTTCTCAATCACTTCATGTAACCTTTTCACTAGATCTTCTTTAAGTCTATAACTTTGGGAAAGACCACGCTCCTTTAATAATTTTCGCAATACGGAAGTACTTAAATTTCTTAATAAATCCATAAAATACTAAACAATCACAGCATTTTGTCTTATAAACAAATCTTTTCTGAGTCTTTTATTATTAAAATTTTAGACACATTATAAAAAAGTCTAGAAAGAATTTGACAAAGTCTTTGATAACCGTAAAACTAGTAACTGTTCTTGTGATTCTTAACGGAGATCGAAACAAATTTGGATATGCGATGATAGCGATTGATAGAGATTTAATATAAGTAATTTAATTTAATTTTAAATAAGAAAATAGTGGACAGATCTCACCCATTTAATGATTCATCATAAAATCTGTTTGATGATTCGCGTGTTTTCCTTTGTAGCTTTACGAGTATTTTACTGCAGATTCACGATTACTTCTTTTCACACCTTTTCAAAATTTCACAGGTTTTTTCTTAATTTTTGATCACTAATACGTTGCGTTTTCATAGGCATGTCACAGATCACTGATATGATAAAATTATCCCAGTTCACTTCACTTTCTTACTTAGCACATGTTTTTAGCTAGAAACGTGTTTTAAGTTCACGTGTTTTCACTTCGGTTTTTTATCAATTTCCACTTGCCGTTTTCAACACTATCCCACTTCTGACACCAAATTCTGTGGGATTAATGTTTTTTTAATGAAATTCGGGGTTATTGCAAGTGGTGAACGACAGTTGGTTAATTCAACAATTTAATAAAAGAATGAAAATTTGATAACAATGTAGCAATTCAACAAATATATATTGTGATATAAAGAACTGGATTTAGAAATAAGCAAGAAAGCACTGTTAAACGAAATTGGGTCTTTGCGGATTAAACTTAACACTTATCTACTTAGCGGATCGGCAAGCAATGAATGCTTGAGCTGGTTTTGCTTTTGATTTTAGTTCAGCTCGAGATTAAAAAACCGTTGCATTGTCCGTTGTTGTTCTCTCTCATCGAGTGTCGATGACTCCACGTTCAAGTGGGCATTGTTCCCACATAAATGTGGTGGGGGTGAAACCTAACTTTGTAACGCGTGGACCGATTTGGATGGTTCTTCTTTTGTTGTACAGAAGATGATAACCCATTGCTAATAGGAGAAAAACATTTGGCCCAGGGTGGGGGGAGGGGTAGTTTAACTTCGTAACGTGTGAAGCAATTTGCATGGTTCCTTTGCTGTTGTATAGAGTATGATCCCCCATTGCTTATAGGACGATAATTTGGTTCTACGGTGAGGGAAGGGGAGAGGTAGTCTAATTTCGTAACGCTTGGACCAATTTCGATGATTCTTTGTCTGTTGGGTAGAGTATGTGCCCCGATTGATACCGCGAGAAAAAAAAATGTTGGTGGGTTGGGAAGGGGGAGTGGTGCGGGGTAGGGGGTTGAACCTAACTTTTTAACGCGTGGACCGATTTTGATGGTTTTTTTTCTGTTATACAGAGTAGACGACACTAAAAAGTGAAAAATAAAATAATTTAAAAATAAAATTTTACCGACTTAACAAAAAGCACTAAAAAGCTTAAAATAATTTTTAATTTTATATCTATTGCGACATTTGGAAGTCGGTTCGAATTAAACGAACAAAACAACTACCCAACCATACTTAAAAATAATTCATAAAACTACCTGAACGTTTCACCTCACGGGAAGTGAGGAAGAAGGACGATCAAGTACTTTTGTTGTAGTTGTTTGGTTTGTTTAATTTGCATCGACTTCCAAATGTCGCAATAGATATAAAATTAAAAATTATTTTAAGCTTTTTAGTGCTTTTTGTGAAGTCGGTTAAGTTTTTTTATCATAGTATTACTGCAACAAGGTATTTTATGTAACAAAACAAAATCATTCAAACTGGTACACTTGACCGCTCCCTCTCCCCATCACCACACTAGGGCCAACATTTTTGTCGTCAATATGGTCACCGAATTCGGGTCACTCCTTACGAAGCTAGACGCCACCCGTTTTCAAATGCTCAACTCAGCTGCGAAATTTTTGTCATGTCACCAATAAGCGACCACATTCTATGTAACCAAAGAAGACTTAGATAATAATATATCTAGATATCTTTGAAAAGTAACATCGAAAGTAGATCAATATTTTGTCATCGGTTCGTTCGAATTACTAACCATCCATAATTGAAACCGAGTTAATAATAAAATTAACCCTTCTAACTCAGAAGGCGCATTTCTTAGGCAGAAGTCTAGAATCAATTAGCCTATTCGCCAGAATATAAAAATATATTGAGGCGAATTAGGCTCCCACACCAATCTGCAAAAAACATTGGTAAACAAAAACTTAAACACGCCCACACACAACAATCAGGGGTGCGCGGGTCGTAAGAGAAAGGTCAAAAATGGGACACATATTCACGGCTCTACACATGCGATTTATAGGCTCATGCATGCCATAGTTAGACCGAGAATGACCAACATGCAGTAAAGGTAATCTCCTTTAGCGAGAGTGCAAGAATCTATGTTTGAGTTCAAAAGCTGGTGAATAAAGACTAGGTCAGCAACTTTAAGTCGTTCTTCCAACGAATGCATATTAAGCAACCGGAGGCGATCCACATAAGCAGGAAGCCTGAGTGGATCATTCCACGGAAGGTCTCTTAGTGCGAACCTAACAAAAGTTCCGCTGCACCGACTCAATGCGTCTAGAATGAAAAACATAGCAGGGAGACCAAACGTGAGATGCATACTCGAGAATTGGCCTAACCAAAGAAAAGAATAAGTGAATTAAGGTCTTCCGATCAGAAAATTCCCTTGACCAACGCTTTACGTAACCCAGAACTGAATTACTATTAGAAACAATGTAGTTAGTATGCAGAGTGAAATCAAGTTTACGGTCAAGCTTCAGACCAAGGTCAGTAACGGATTGCATTCGACATATATAAGTTCCCGCAAAGGTATAATCAAAGACGAGAATGACACAACCTCACAAGTTCTTGAATGTATTTAAATCATCCTAAATGCAAGAAGAATCATAACTGTTTCTAACGCACGAGAAAATCGTCATATCATCTGCGTCGATTAAAACTTTGGAGTGCTTAATCAGAGGGACAATGTCGTCAATGGCAAGAATAAACAGCAACGGCCCCAGATGGCTACCCAGCGGTACGCCAGATGGATAAAGTATTACGGAAAGATACTCGGTATGTCCTATCTCTTAAGTAAGAGCAAATACAGTTGAGCAATAATGGCCGAAAACCCAACTTTGAAAGTTTAAGCACAATCACAGAATGAAGGAGCTTATCAAACTAACTAAAGTCGGTGTAGACGAAGTCAGTATGGAGACCTTGTTGGAAGGCAGAAATGATGTGGGATGGTTAGTTGTCGTCAACCTACCCGGCAGAAAGCTGTGAATATATGGGGCATTCCACGCGAAGCGGACAACCAACAATTTCGAAAAAGTTATGTATTACCTATTTCAAAGGTAATTAATCATATTAAGAAACTTATATAAAAATAAGTAAAATAGTGATTCTTATAGGGAATTGCATGCTCCTTGCAGTCGTGGTATCGAATTCGAAATTGTATTTTTTTTTCATGTAAAAAATCCAAAATTAATATTTAAAATTAAATTTTGACAAACTTCGACCTTTTTAATTTTTTTTTTAATAGCTCAAAAATATATTTTAAAATGTATACTAAATGCCTGTTCAGCTTCATAATGGCATCTGCATTCGAACACAGTGCAGCGCGTAGTCGGCGTTTGGTCAGTGCGATAGTTTTGTATGGAAACATGAAAAAATTTAAGTTTAAATTCTCTATCCCAGATACGAATGCAGATCCCATTCTAAAATTTTACACATAAATTTTTAAAAATGTCGAAGTTAAGTAAAATCCGATTTGATATGTTTATTTCCGGTTTTATATAAGAACAAAAATTTTTTTAAACTCCGTAATAATAGCCAAGAAAAACATTTATTTGTCTTTAAAATAACACTATTTATTTTTTTTCTATCATTTTGAATAATAGCAAATTTTTTTTTTCAAAACCCCGCTCCTCAAATTTAGTCAATTCTTTAAAGGCTTATAAAAGGGTAACTAGACTTCATAGAAAAAAATAAAAGTGTACATTCATTCAGGACATATAGAAGTACAATTAAACCAAATATGAACAAAATCCAGAACCTCACATTTTTTTCGCTGTCCGCTTCACGTGAAATGCCCCATAAAACAGATTTGAACAACGTTATTAAGTTTCTATGCCCCTTTTTATAAACAGGAATTATAAAGGAGCTCTTCCATAACATAGGAAATCTACCGGCCTGAAGAGATTTGTTGAAGATGAGTTCCAGTGGAGGGAGTACGGCGTCAGAACAGGATCGCAAGAATACAGGTGGAATACCATCACCATCCAGATATAATGGGCAAAGCAATGGAGGCAGCGGGACGATCCTGGATATGACGAAACTCTTCCAGGGAAGGCACTAAGTTGCCTGATGAAAAGGCGCCCTCAAAAAACAATGCAAAGTTATCGGCTATATATCAGTAATACCTACATCATATGGGATTGAATTGGCGAAGTTATACATGGTTCAATTTGATCTAAGTCATCGATAATGTTCTAAACTGATAAATATTAAGTCACACATAATCCAATTCTTGGTTTTCTTCATAAAGTTCGATAATCTAATTACTATATTAGACTATCTAACTTGACTTAATTTGATTTAATTAGATTTGATTATTGCTTTATATATAATCCAACTGAGTTATATGTTATACAATTTGATAGAACGACAGTTATTATTGTATTTTATGATCTGAAAACTCGTCAAGAAAGAATTTTCGGCGAATAAACTGAATTAGAGAAATTAAACAGCATGAACCAAAGCTGTGCGTGTTTCAACAAAGGTGCGATCACGGAGGTGTGTGAGACGGAGTTGGATCAATGCGTTGAGCGGCAAGACCAACATGCCATGGGTCCCGGGTTCGAGACCAGATGACCGTGAGCTTTTATTAAGAAATCAAAATAATCCACTCCGTCTCTGGGCTGTTGTCTAGCTCGTAGTAATGCAAAAACAAGACTCCAGTTTCCTCACTTCCCTTACCATAATTCCCTTCCGGCCAAAACCATGCTAACGCATCAAAGGGTTGTCCCCTAGGATTTGGCCACATCGTATAAAAAAATAAATAATAATAATAATGGGGATGAAATAAAAGTATTCATAAAATGTGGAATAAGACAGCATATACTAAAGAGAAGTCCAGTGAAAATATTATTAGAATTTGTCCTTAATCAGAGAAAATTATTCAAGAAAGTTGTTGCATTTGCACACAATGGTAAAGCATTTGATCATACGTGTACAATTTCCAAGGACTGTATGAATATTTCAATAGATTTCAAAATAATATTGCCAAAAAAATGTTTGTCAAAAATAAAAAAAACCCCCGCCGTGATCAGGATTTGAACAACCAAAGCCAAACATTTAACCACTGCACCAAATATTTCTTGGAAAAAATGTAGGTAGAAATTAATGAAAGAAATTTCAAGTTCACGTACTTATATTTCACAAAAATTTCACAATAAAGTTCACACTGGAATTTAATTCAATTTAGCATCAAAAAAGTACACTGTCGATAAAACGAATAATAATAACTCCGAAAATGATTTCAGTTAAATATCAAAGGATCAAGAACGCGGCTCTACTCTTCCTCCTTCTTCAGGATCTTGGCTGACGATAGGACACGTACGCCCACGTGACCGCAACGAAGTTACCCATACTTTTTAATACCTTATTAAAATTATATCTAAAAATAATGAATTAGCAGTGAACGGTAAATGTGAACTTTATTTGTAATAAATTGAATTGGTCATTGTAGCTTCGGTATTTTTAACGATAACCCCCGAAGTGAACCAAAATTTGTTCTGTGCAAGTTACTGATTTAATTTTCTTTCGTGAAATCATTTTAGTCGTGTAAGTGAAATCTATGTTGTTTGTTTACATTACTGGCATTTCCAATAAATTAATTCTATTTACTTTCAGAAACTTGCAAAGAGAAAAAGTGTTGCAAAAATATCTAGGAGAAAATTAACTTCACATTTTTCAGATAAGTATAAATTATTTATACGACAAGGTTCTTTGTGATGATTTTTACCAGGTGACGACGACAGTGTTTTGAAGAGATGCGAATCTAGTTCTAACATTCTCGCCATCTTGAAACGATTGGTTTCAATAAAATGATGTGTAAACGTTCCAACTGACTGTATAGAATTGATAAAATTGGTTTTATAATAAAATAATCTGTAAAGATAATTAAATGGTTTCAGTTTGTTGCATGAGGGCTGACTAGTGGAGAATTTTGTAGAGATCATGGTTGGATCATAATGCAGGAAAGAGGGGAATTAATAACATGATTGTATTGTGTGTGGACAAATTTTCGTTGTGGGTTTTTTTGAGTATGTTGTGTTGGGTTTTTATAAACACCATTCTTATTAAACCGTCCTTTCCGGAATCAGTACTAATTATTCTCCCTAGCAACCATTGCAATGGAGGAAGTCTGTCATCCTTCAATAAAACAAGCCCGTTCTCCCTAAGATTTGGATGTTGATTCAACAGTTTTGGACGTTGTTGGAGGTGATGTAGATATTCACTGTTCCAACGAGACCAGAAGTCTTGAAAAAGTCGTTGAACATAACGATAGCGGTCCAGATAATTGATGTTCATGGTCCTCCAACCAAAAAATGTCCTGGTGTTAAAGCGGTTGCATCCTGAGCATCATGGGACATTTCAGTCAGCTCATAGCACATTCCCGATTGCCCTTTTTAAATGCGTTTTCACAGACTTCACACCACTCTCCCATAATTCTCCGAAGTGGGGTGATGATGGCGGAATGAATGCCATCGGATCGCTTGATTTTCAACTGCTTGGGCAATTTCGTGCTCATATTGTTGGACTGCTTCAAACTTATATCGAGTGCATTAGCGCCAAGAAAATTAGACCCACAATCAATATACATATCTGTGCAAAAGCCCCGTCTTAAGACAAATCTTCTAAATCCAGGTCTAGAAAGATCACTGACAATTTGCAGATGCATTGCCTTTGTCACCATACATATAAAGACTATGATATAGCCCTTATAGCTTCGTATTCCTTTTCCCTTTGAGCTCTTTAAGTCGAACGGTCCACAATAGTCTACACCACCATAATCGACAGGACGTGCTTGCTGAACTCGATAACTTGGTAGATCAGCCATCAATTGCATTCTCGTTTGGGCAGTTTGTCGAAAGCAGTTAATTCATTTATGAATGTGATTTCGCATTATATTCCTTGCATTGAGTATCCAATATTTTCGACGTGATGGAGAAAGCATAAGCTGTGTTTCTTATGAAGATCGTCTATGATCAATCGAGTTAAATGATTCCTTTCAGGCGGAATAATAGGATGTCGTTTAGCAAAAGTAAGTGAGGAATGCTTTAATCTTTCTTCAACCCTTATAAGTCCATCGTTATCATTAAATGGATGTAGCTTAACGGACTTACTTTGCTTACTTATATCTCTTTGATTTTGAAAGGCACTAATCTCCAGCGGGAATTCTCCTTTTTGAACCATTCTTATCCAAAATATCAGAGCGGCTTGAAGTTCTTTGCTCATGATGTAAGCAAGATTTCGATTATGAGGTGGGTTTCGGATGTTGTATTTTTTTGTTGTGGTGGTCTTTAGGGAGAGTTACAACTATCACTCCTGAGGGACGACGCAGGGATGCGCCAGTCTATGTAGTATTGTACATATTTATGTCTTATTTAGTTTATATGTTGAAAATGAATCACAACTCTCTCTCTCTGAGGGAAACAAATTAAATGAATTCACTTATTTAGGAAAAATACTACCATGTTCTGGTTATTTCGTTTATTTCACAACTCCTTTGGTTTTAATTAAACACAGTCAGGTCTTCTTAATTACGACTGTAAGTTTATTTCACAACTCTTTTGGTTTCAGTTAATCACAATCAGGTCTACTTAGTTACGACTATAAGCTTATTTTACAACAATTTCATTAATAATTCATACGTTCCGGTGTTACACAAATGCTCCACTTAGTGACACCTCTTATATTCACTTCAATACCTCGTAGTTTGGTTACACAAATTTAATCAACTTGACTCATTAAATTATGCTCGAATTAACTTATTATTCACAATTCAACCAACTCGCTAACTCAATTATTAAGGACCAAATCTAAAAACTCTAAAGTCCTCACTCTCGAGCATTCAATGTGAGATGCCCTTTTGGTCAATTTGGTTGTGCCTTTTTACCGCCATGGTTGGTGCCCGTGGTTTCCCACATGCCAACATTGGGACACTTCCGTAAAGGAACGAGCCACGGTATTCTCGTGTCGGTGGTCAGAGGTGTCTCATTGGGAGGTAAGTGGGAATAATTTTTGCAATAATTTATCTAAGACATCTTGGTTTAGATATAGTTTTAATGCAATAAATCATCCACAGAAAGCTGGAATAAATAAATTAGGAGTTGCTTTTTTAATCTCACAAAGTTCCCCCACGTTACCAATCCTGAGCGTGCAAAACTAAAAGAGCTGAAAATTAGTAGAGCTTTATTTTGGGAAGCCCGTGGTCTCGTACGCAGCTCGTATCAGCTCATATCAGAAAGAGCCCTGTAACGCAATCAGCACGGAACAGTTGTCCTAAATTACTTGTTTCGTCTGGACATACAACGACCAAAGTTGTATTACAGAAAGAAAAACAAGTCGCTCCACCTGTTTGCATATCCCGGCACGCACGCCGAACAAAAACAACAAAATAAACGAGGAAACAATCCCTTCAAACAGTCTAGGGCAAGCGAATTCAACCCGAAAATACAGTTTCGGGGTGCATATCAGCAGCAGGAACAGCAAAATATGGTTAAAAGCAAGAAATGACCGTTTTTACTCTGCAAATTTTGAAGTACTGAGCATTTGAACTCAAGGGCTGCCTTAATTATTTCTGCCACTTCGCCGTGGCCTGAACGCACCTTCTGCTGATTAAAAAAGGTAAAATCTATTTGCTTCAAATTCCCTAATAACAAACAGGTAATAAAGTTCCGTCACCCTTAAAGAAAACTACAGGAAGTGGGAAGGAGACCACCACTAGTTGAGAAGGTTATATTCCTGTAGCCCGCACAGCTACCAGCCTTTCTGGTCCCAATCTTCTAAGGAGCTTAGCGGAGGGCAATTTGATGTAATTTTTAAAAACAGTAAAGATAGAATGTGCTAGTATTATTTGACTAACCGTTACAAGTTGTAGAGTTCTAAAATAATCATAAAATGTCGTGCTTTAAATGTAATAAGTTCTATGAATTCAATACTGTCTTTTTATAGAAAACAATGAAAGAATATATTCATAACATTACATTTATAAAATTCTGCCACCTTGGTTATATGTGAGAGGAAATTCTTATTTTGCAATGTATTTTAAAGTTTCTATGTTCAAGACTTTATTATAGAATCAATCGGAGTAATATCGCTAGCTTGTAGCTCAAGTTCTTTCTTTGTTTTCTGCTATGTCAATAAGTTCCACTGAATGCACTATTTCTGAGATAATAAGGGCAACACACAATTTAATGTAAAACACTTTAAGTCTGTTTTTTTGCTTTTCTCGAAGTTTTTCAGAAGGTAGTTAACATACAAACACACACCTTTTTTTAATATTTCAAAACAAAGTGTTGTTAACAAACATTGATAAATGACATGGAAACTTTGCGTTTAATCTCGGAAAAAAGGTCGCTCCCCTAGTACGAGTCACTCGCATAACCAGCGTGTCTAGGTATCCCCATTTTACAAGTTTAGAACCCTGACCGTAATAACACGTCCTACCCTTCTAACAATATTGTCCGTCGTATTCTAGGAATTATTTTCCTCCGTACAGATTGATCCTTCTTTGTCTCTTTCTCTCGTAGGAGACTTTCTTATTTCCCCGGAGGTAAGGCTAGAACCCAGAGTGGTTCACCAATACCGCACCGACCGACCGTATACAGTGTGAAGCAGCTGGCTTATCGAGAACTGTATTCATCGTGGGACAGAGCAGATCAACGACACCGCAGGACATAGCAAAGGAGTACGAATTGTCGAAGAACAGGGATCCGTCAAACAGAGTACCGTATTTTAAAAAGTTAGAGCAGTACAAATTTGAAGTGAAATATAACTATTGTTACTTAGTATAATTTTGTAAAGTGACTAGAATATAGGACAATAATTGACACTGTGAATAAAGTGGATTGTATTTAGGTAAAGGTTTTGTTTCTTTCAAAAGCCACTGACCCTGGATCCGGTGAGCTTATCCCGTGAAGGAAACCAGTAAACGCCTATATACGAGGAAAACACGTCATAAATTGGCGCCCAAGCAGGGCCATAATGTCCACAGAAAAGACACAGGAGGCATCGTGGGAGCAAACAGCAAAAGCGAAACAAGACGAAATGGAAACAGAGAGGCCAAAGACTTCTATATACTATCTGAAGAAGGAGAAACTCCAAAGAGAATTGGCTGACCGCACAATAGACACAGAAGGAACCGTGGAAGAGCTTCGAAAACGTCTAAGCCAGGCTGTCCGAGAGGAGAAATCGGGGAAACTGATCATCGATATAGGAAAACCATCAGGTGTAGCTGGAGAACCATCACGATTGTTACCAAAGCTACATGTGGAGCGGACTGCACCGAACCAAGTTATACAGTCACTCCGAGAGCACTGAGTATTAGACGAATGCGGACAACCGAAATAACGCCGACTATGCCAACCGAACCAACTATGCCTCGAATAAGTGACGCTGATATAATGGAATAGGTGAGGAAGTGGAATGTACGATTTGATAGGGGACAAGATCCCTGGGTTTCCTCGAGAGAATTGAAGAGTTGGTTGAGTGTTACGAGATTCCAGTAACATGGATGTTCGAAGCCCCAAAGCTCACCAAAGATGCTCTCGCCTGGTATCGTAACAACCGAGCAGATTGGAGTGGATTGAACGACTTTGTAACCGCATTCAAAGAGTTCTACCTCCCACCTAGATATCATGTCAAACTGGCAGAAGAGACTCGAACACGAGTACAGCAAAATGGAGAAAAAGCGAAAGAGTACATCAACTCTCTTCAATTCTTGATGCGTCTATGTCTATGATAACTTACGCCCAGAGAACCGCTTCTACAAACGACGCACCGATTTCCAGACATTAGGCGAACTCGTAAGAATAGCTGAAGAGTACGAGTCCCTCCAGTCTGAGGAACAGAAGACCCAATTTCAGAAATATACCTCTGCGTCAGTATGCTCCAGAGCGAAATCGAGCCCTTCCAATTCGAGAAGGCTTCTCAGCAGCAGATTGCTGTTGGATATGTGGACAAAGAGGTGATCGAAAACAGCAATGCCGAAACCAGTCAGTCTTATTTTGTTCACGATGTGGGAAACAAGGAACCCTCGTCTGAATGCCGATGTACAGAACGGCGGAACGAAGCAGCCCACACCGGCAGAACCGAGACAAACCTTAGCAACGAACAGTTTCAGTCGGGAAATGAGAGAAGGGTACAAGATGCAGGAGGCCGACTTGTACCCCGACACCCATACTAAAGAGACAAACCTCACATCGTGCCTCCCCAACAGAAACCGAGTGCGACAACCGAAATTTCCTCCCGATACGACTCTAAGACCACATTTCGACGCATTAGTTGACACCGGAGCCCGCTGATCATTTATAGGAGAAATGGTACAGCGACTGGCCAGAAACAACGGAATAGGAGAACAGTCATGCAGACTTGTCACATCACTAGCCGATGGAAGTGAAGTCACTATACAACAAACATATGATCTTACCGTCAATGTTTAACGAAGAACCGTACGCCATCACTTTTATTAGATGCCAGGACTTACGGAATCCATGATACTAGGGATGGACTTCTTGGACAAATGTAGACTAAGAATCACATTATGGGGAGAGGAGATGTACCCAACCGAATCAGACCAAGAGATGGGAGAGAAGTCCCAAGCTATCAGATCGTAATCCCCGCCAATCTCGTCCCCAAAGAGGAGGAAATAATCAAAAACTTTTTTGCAATACAATTACCCCGCTTTGAGCCTATATCCGGATTACCGAAACTAGTGGAACATCGCATAACAATGAAGGATGCCCAACCCGTGAAGCAGAGATACTACCCTCGCAACTCGGCTATGCAAGAGATCATCAACACAGAGATAAATGGCCTCTTAAGCACCGACCGTATTAAACCGTCACGTAGCCCGTACAGTTCCCCAATTGTATTAGTAAAGACAAAACAAGTGAACTGGCGACTATGTATTAAGTACCGCCAGCTAAATGAGCACTCCGTTAAGGATGCATACCCGCTGCCACAAATCAACCATATTTTGGATTGATTGAGAGGAACCCACTACGTCTGAACCATTGATCTGAAACAAGGTTATTGGCAAATCCCGATGGCTGCAGACAGCCGACCGTATACCGCTTTTACCCTATCAGGCTGAGGACTATTCCAATGGAAGCTTATGTCATTTGGACTTCACTCAGCCCCAGCCATGTTTCAACGGGCTCTAGACCGAGTCATAGGACCGGAGATGGAACAGTATGCGTTTGATTATCTCGACGCCTTAGTAGTAGTAGGCCAATCCCTTGAGGAACACATAGCGAAGCTACAAATGGTATTCGATCGACTCATCGAGGCAAATCTGAAGATAAATCCGGAAAAATGCAAATTCTTTAAAGAGAGTATAACTCGGACACGTCATTTCGAGAGAAGTAATCCGAACCAACCCAGAAAAGGTAAGTGCAATACAAGCAAAAATACACAAAATGTGCAGGAAATATACACATGACCCGAGTGAATTTTTAAACTAAAAATCAAAACAACACTTGTTTAACTCGAGCAACGTAAGAAATAAAAGAATTTCTTAACACGATCGGCGTTTCTAATGAAGAAAAGTTAAGCTCTCTTGGCTCGTTATCAACAACAGCACCAAAGGGTTAACCTTCCTTCAGCTGCTGGACGCCTTAGCGACAAAACGAAAACTAGATGAAAATCCAACAAAATTTAACACCGAACTAGACAGCGAACGATATGCCGCATAGCCAAGAACTACTACTGGCCAGGAATGTTTCGCGATATCGCCCAGTACGTAAGAAGCTCATGTCTCCGACATAAGCCGCTGCAGCAAAAACCAGCTGGGGAAATGCATATGACCATAAGCAAAAAGCCGTAGGAAACCGTCGGCGTTGACTTCATGGGACCATTCCCCAGGTCTTCAAAGGGGAACACGATGATGGTAATCTTTCAGGACAGATTTACCAAGTGGGTAGAAATTGTAGCACTCCGTGAGGCAACTGCACCAGCACTTATCAAATCTTTTCGGGAAAGAGTCTACAGCCGATATGGAAGTCCACGAGTCCTCATCTCAGATAATGGCCGACAATTTACTAGTGGACAGTTTGGGCGTTAAATGAAGGAACTCGGAATCACACACCGACTAACCCCACCGTATACTCCGCAAGAAAACCCCGTAGAACGTACAAACCGAGTGATCAAAGCCATGATCACTCAATACGTGGACAAAAATCAGAGAAAATGGGACGAAACAACCGGATTCTCACCGGCATATTTAAATTTTTGAAGAGAACCCATTGCACCAACTTCAATGTTCGGAGAGAAGAACAATTTCCCCAAGCATCAGTATAGTACTCCAATGGAGAAGCAGGAGAAACTTCGAGAGATCTATCGCTTAGTCAATCTGAATCTGTTACAAGGATTTGAAAAGCACTAATCTTAGACGGAAACCATGGTGTCCAAAAATCTGAGACCTCGTGCTACGCAAAGAAGAAACTTTTCCTCAGCACCGAAACATATTTCAGCTAAACTAGCACCGAAATATGGGGGACTATACAAAGTCATAAAAATGATCTCGCCGGTAATTGTCATACTGACCGACCAGAGAGACAAATCTCTCGGAACCACTCATGTGAAAGACTTAAAGCCATACATCATTCCCATGAATTTCGACACAACTTCCAGGTATGACAGGGAAGTAGTCAGTCTAGTTTAAACCATCCATCCATCATCCTAATCGACGCGACGCGAGTCCCAACAGTGCGCAAACGAGTGATGCCACGCAAAGTGCCCACAGGGAGCAACAGGGCCGGTGGAAGCTCAGAGTGATGAACCAAGAGAGTAGGCTCACAGAAGCAGAAAGCAGTCTCCGACTACCACCATTTCATCAGTAAGCAATCGACAACACCTCCACTCCAGGCGACACACCCAGGAAAGGGTCACTAGTCTTCCGCGACTCCACGAGTCACACACAGCCACAGTTCCACCAGTTTCGGGCCAGTCGAAAAGCAGGGACCATTTCATTGAGGCGACACAACAACTGGAACGCTGGAAAAATTGCCCCAGGGAAGCGAACATGGCGACGAGTAGGGGATTTGTGCGAGTTAAACAGTTAAATGACGGGAGTTGGAAGTTCCGCTATGAGTTGGATACCAGAAGAGTAAAGCTGCAGACCTATCGCCCCCACAGTTCAGCACAAAGAACAGCCGCCATTAAAGGTTTTTATATAGTTTTTGGATTTTGTTTTCTTTTATTAAATGGGTAGCGTTGAATTTCTTTTGAAACAGAGAATTTATATGTTTAAGTTAAGTAAATGAATTAGTTATGGAAGGAAATCTTTTTTTGACCAGGCAGTTTATGTTTTTGTCCCAGTGAAATCCATAGTTTTTTTCCGTTCCCGAAAAAAGAGAGGGATGTAACGAAGTTACAAAAGCACAACAACAGTAGCACATCGCTCAAATAAAAATTGTCGAAGTGCCTCCGCCGCCAGACCTCCACCGGGCTATATAAAGAGGACCAGCTCAGTATCAGAGGCAGTCACCGTCCAGTAGTCGACCAAACCAGATCTAGCAGACCGATCAGAAGCCAGAAGCAGTCGCCGTCCAGTAGTCGCCCAGACCAGACCAACCGATCAGAAGCAAGAAGAACTAGCAGCCAACCAGAGTTAATTTTATAATTTGGAGGAACGTGGACCACGGCCATATAAGGCCGACCGGCAGAGAACTTAAGCCAGTTGCAGTCCGGTGTTCGAGAAGATCACAACCAGCTCAGTGAGTGGAAGTCAGGAAAGCAGCCGGCCGAGTTAATAGGTAGTATTTTAATCTCATGTTACTGAGCACTCGGAGCTATAGTAGTAGGCCCGGTGAGGCATCTAAGGCGGTCCTTGACTAGCCACCAGACGGACCATATCGAGCAGCGAGGGAGTCCCCAAGTGGTAAGAGGTATACAGAGGTCGCTCCCCTAGTACGAGTCACTCGCATAACCAGCGTATCACCCTGGTTATCTAGGTATCACCCTCTTACAAGTTTATCGCCCTGACAGTAATAACACTTCCAACCCTTCTAAAAAATATTGTCCGTCGTACTCTAGGCATTATTTTCCTCCGTACAGATTGATCCTTCTTTGTCTCTTTCTCTCGTAGGAAACTTTCTTATTTACCCCGAAGGTAAGGCTAACAGAGCCCAGAGTGGTTCACCGATACCGCACCGACCAACCGTATACTATGTGGAGCAGCTGGCCTTATCGTGAGCTGTATTCATCGTGAGACAGAGCAGATCAACGACACCACAGGACATAATAAAGGAGTATGAATTGTCGAAGAACAGGGATCCGTCAAACAGAGTGCCGTATTTTAAAAAGTTAGAGCAGTACAAATTTGAAGTTACTAAATTAAAGTGAAATATAACTATTGTTATTTAGTATAATTTTTTGAAGTGACTAAAATATAAGACAATAATAAATAACACTGATCCTGGATCCGGCGAGCTTATCTCCTGAAGGAAACCAGTAAACGCCTATATACGAGGAAAACACGTTATAGTTTATAACTTTAAGACTGGCTACTACTATTTCTGTAACTATGTTGTAATTATATCATATGAATAAATTTATGAACCAATGAAGATGAATGCATTCATTTACGTTCTCAGAAAGTATGGCCTCACCTATGAAGCTTGACAGTAGCAAGCAAACAGATGCAATCACAAGCCTAATATTATTGTAAATTTAAGCGTTGCTCGAACAAGTGTAATCATGTTTAGAATGTTAATAATATAACTAAGGACACTGCCATATTTCAATAAATGGAAAAAAAATTCTATTCAAGTTCTTTTTCTGTTCCACAATGGTAACAGGATGATGAGTTCTTATAAGTAACGTAGAATTACTAAGATTAAGACTATGTTTTTGATACTGTAACTTATTCTTTTGTTTCAGAAAACCCTAGAAAGTTTCTTCTCCGTCATTGTATCCTTCCCCCTCATCCCATCTTTCTCTCTTCTCATGTTTGTTGTAAGGTTGATTTGATTTGTTTTTGTTTTATTTTCATTCTTTCAGCAACCTTTCTTAGGTTGGGCCTGCATCCTAGCCAGATTCAGGATAGAGGTGGGTTAGTACCTGAACTGTCGATCAAGGGGGTAAATTTTCGTTTGTGTATTTTTCATGATAACTTAGTGCGGCTAAGAACTACAGCAGACCTGTTGTTCTTCCTTAAATGTCTGTTTCTTGTTATATTTTTATCCTTTGTGGCAGACCTGAAAGAAGGAATCCACAACCTTCTTTCGCCACAGGCACACGAACTTAAGTTTGTAATGTGTGATTTGATGTTCAAGGACTCACACCCCATACCGACGAGCTAGGACGTGCTGCCAACTAGCGCGTGCCACTTGAACATCCCGCGGCAACTTTATGTCACATAAACATGGAACCAACGCGAAGCACGTCTTCCCTAGGGAAGACACTCCACTGCTAGGTATTAGTTCGGGTACCTTGAGCGATGTATAATGTCGCTCAAGGTATGACTAACTACCAGATCAGCGGCATCTCATGCTGTTGGGAGCTGTGGAGTCAGACGAAGGCCTGACTTAGGTAAAAGCTGCCGAGTCACTCCACTAGTCGAATACCTTGTACGGGTCGATACTGTCCAGGTATGCCTAGTGGAAGTGCTCGGTTAGATTGTGTAGGTTCAAAATAGCTCCTAGCTCCACGGGCAGGACAGACGTTGTGGGTAGTGGGGTTCTCAAGGTTCTCACATTCCAAAATTTTTGATTTTTTTGTGTTTGTCTATTTCCTCTCCTCCTTTCTCCTCTTATCTTTCCCATCCCATGCAAGGATGGAGAAGAAGCTTCTGGGGGACCTGAACACTCCATATATACTGGAATTAGCTATTAACTTCTACAAACCTTTTGACCGTATAATGTATCAAAAATTTGCTAAAAGTTGTCAATTACAAAATAAGCAAGGACTGAAAAGTAATACCTAGAAAATAAAATAGTTAAAAAAAACTTTCACAAAAAGCGCTTGAAAGAATAAAATAATAACTAATTTTATGTCTGTTACGTTTTGAAGCCGGTGCAAATTAAACAAACAAAACAGCTACCTACATACAATGAGAAATATTCAATATATACAAACATGCATTAATGCTTCTTCCTAATGATTTCACATGCTCAAACACGAAGGTAGTTTTATGTGGTATCTGTGATTGAGGATAGGTAGTTGATTCTTTGTTTAATTTGCACCAAATTCAAAATGTAATAGCCATAAAATTAGATATTGTAACATAGTTGGTACTCTTCGGGCTCGGCAGATTAATTAAGAGGTTTTCTTTGAATCCGCTAGAATTAGCTCTGATGTTGCATCGTATTTGCATTCTATCGCTATACTGGATGTTTTGAGATTCTTCCGTGCAAGTTGATCGATTTTTGGGAGGCGCTTCCGAAGATTTATTTATTTATTTCAGATTCATCAAAGGCTAGTAAACAAATAAAAAATACAATATAATAACATAATAATAATACTTAACTAAATTAACACCATAAGTAATTAGTTGTACAGAATTACAAAATATGAAAATAACATCATGGAATTTTAGACTTTACAGAATTTCTCGAAAGGTTAAAATACATATCAATACATGTCAAACAAAGTACTAAATAGAATAGCGGGACATCGACGTGATAAGCTAATGAAACCAATAATTGGTATTATGTTGATGTATTTCAAGAAAATCTCGATTTCTTAAGGAGCGACACGGGATCGATATATTAAAAGAAGACGATATAACCGGGGAGTCAATATTGCCTTGAATACAATCAAAACCGAAAACAATTTTGTAGTTATTCCGTCTAGATTCAAGTGAGTTAGGCAGTTAAACTTGATGAGTTTAAGCCTATCTAAGTAAGCAGGTAAAATAAGATGGTTATCCCAAGGAAGCCCTACAAAACTAATAAAGCGGGGCTGGATTGCCTCGACCCGGCCGATGTGGTCGCGATAATATGGTGACCAAACACAGCTGGCGTATTTCAAAATTGGCTTGACGAAGGTACACTAAAGTAGTCAAATGATATAAGGATCGTCGAATTCTTTAGCCCATCATTTAATAAACCCCAAAGTCGAATTAACTTTAATAACAGTCGCATCAATGTGATCATTGACGGCAAAAGGCTAATAAATAAATAATAAATAAAATCGGGCTGAGATGACTTCCTTGAGGCACAGCAGAGGTATTCTAAATATACCTGTATGGGGAACACCGCAATAACACACGCTGGGTTAGTCGTAATAAGTATAAGTAAGCCCAGTCAACAAACAGGGACGGAAAGTCCAGGGCAGCTAACTTGTGAATCCAAATATGGTGATTATTGCGGTCAAATGCTTTACTAAAATCGGTGTAAATACAGTCCACTTGTTTACCAGGTTGAATTTCAGATAAGTTAAGTTAGAGAATTCCAGAAGGTTTGTCGTGGTGGACCTTCTTTTCATAAAGCCGTGCCGGAAAGTATCAAAAAATGGTTTGCAATGAAAATGAAGTGCAAAAATTGTATCAATGCAACACAATTTAGTAATGGCTCTATAGTTTGAAATATCACAACGCTTGCCCATCTTGTAAAGAGGGATAATTAAGAAAGATTTCCAAGATTTTGGGAAGACACCACAAGAAATTGATAAAAATAAATAAATAACAAAGAACAGGACCCAGTGAAGAAGGGCAGTTCTTTAAAAGAAAAGCAGAAACACCATTAAGAGCACACGAAAAACTATTAGCCAGACTATTGATGTGTTTCGTGACTGTGTCGTCGTCAAATATAAGATCCTTCATTACAAACCAAGAAAAAGGAAACATAGTTAAGTAATTAAAATCCTTAAAGCTAGTTACTATCAAGGAACGAAGTCATTAGAAAGTCGCTGAGTAGATTCGCAATCCCCAAGGGATCACTACTCCCGCTATCACCTAGTCTCAATAGAGTAGAATAACTATCACCACAACACTTAGAGTTAACTAATCTCCAAAACTGCTTAGGCTCGTCGCGTACCGTAGTCCTCATTCTGTGAATAAAATTATTATATGAGTCTTAAATCTCTGAAATAAATCGATCTCGCAAAACAGAATAGAGGTAAAAATCCGTATCGCTCCTTGACGAGCAGAACCGCTTCCAAGCTTTATTTTTTATATCCTTAAGATTTTTTATTGAAATATTCAGTCAGGGTAGACTGGAAGAATAATTATTTGTTCTAGAGATGGGAACACATTGCTAAAAATAAACGGATAGATTGTCATAAAATGCACTTACCGGCACATCGATATACCGTTCATCAATACCATTACACTAATTACAGTTCAATAAAAAAATTATTTAATACCGGAAAATCAGCATTTTTAAAATTAAAAGTGTAGTTACTGTGAATCAGTAATGCTGCATCCACTGCATCGAATACAAGAAAATCTGAAGAGAAGGATAATGAGATGTCTCAAGAAGCAAAGGAACCACAGTACTAGTAAAACGCCTGACCAAAGTACTAAAGAC
Organism: Leptarthrus brevirostris; assembly: GCA_964036015.1. Lineage (NCBI taxonomy): Eukaryota > Metazoa > Arthropoda > Insecta > Diptera > Asilidae > Leptarthrus > Leptarthrus brevirostris. The sequence continues at coordinate 98,459,713 of OZ038371.1, read as the reverse complement.
CAAATCCAGGAACCTACCAGAATCGTTCGCAATACTGGAACACTGTGTGAGTCTAAAGAAGAAAGCCCGTCGATGAAACCTAAAGAGCTCCGTTATGCCTATAAGTGGGAGGTAATCAACCCTTCATCATCCGAAGAAACTCAGTTGACATCAGGCAAGTTAAAATCACGGAAGAACAACAATTCGTCGTGTGGACGCAAATCATAGGAGAGAGCGTCAATGCAGAGGTCAAGCAGATCGTAAATGTTAGCAGTCGCGCGAATGTAAGCAACGGCAATAAACTAGCTCTTATCCAGCAACTTTAGAACAACGCGTATCAATTCCAATTCATGTGAATCCGAAAGCTTAAAAACTGAGCATGGAATGCCACGACGAACAGTGCACAGTTCTTCTCTCCCAACAGGAGCGTTGATGCCGATCACGACGAAAGGCAATGTATTCTGAGCCGAAAAGCTCAACATCGGCGATCATTCTACAAAGCCAGATCAGATAGACCACGTCAAAGCATGAAAAGTTTGAGTCGATATAGAGGATGGTCGTCTTGGATTGTAGGCTAGTTACATTAACTTAGTGCAACGTAATCTCGTCGATGAGTTTTTGGAGAAGCTCCAGAGTTTGGACGGTTTCTCGGAATAAATTCACGGACAAGGGATCCAGTAGGCTAAATCTCTGTCCAAATGATAACATTAAACAGAGCGTCAGGAATAACAATCTTGAAAGACGCGAAGAAAGAATAAGCATCAATGATTGATTTGTCAATTCATCTGCAATTAACACTATCCTACGAAACTCCACGATGCAAAATAACATAACGTACAACGTCATAAACAGTGGTATCCGGATAAATTTTGGAGACAAAGACGCTACGAAGCAGCACAGTTGGTCTCAAAGTCACAGGTTCGATGGTCTCAGCGACACATATCGAGATATTAAGCCCTAGGGAACCATTTCAATCGACAATAACTACATCCTCAGCGGGTCGCTGCGCAATTCTGTTAGTCCCAGGTGATTGTGCCGGTACGACAGTATGCGGGCTGTTGATATCACTGTTGAGAAGGAGCGGTGGACGTGCAGCCTTGAACATTAGGGCAGGGCTCAGTCAGAGGTGTTGGAGCATCCAAGCCAGTAGCAGGCACTGCGTCAGCAGGTGAAGAAGCAGAGCTGAATGAACCATGGGATGAAATACTCTTAATATCGCAGGCGACTGAACCAATGAGATCACAGTTATTTTGGGGTTAAGACCGACTCCTATGCCGTGACTGCAAACGGCATGACGCTCTCTTATGCCGTCAATCCTTCTCCATGAGAGTTTGTATACTGCGTGTGCCTCACTTTTAGACTACAGTATACTTGACGCGTTTGCCGCTTGAATGCACAGTAACTTTCTTTCTAATATTATTGTTTTCGAAAGAACATTGTTTGAAGTGCTTAAAGATTTTAAATCTGTGACAGTATTATTGAGTTTTAATTAAAAGATCAAAGATGATCAAAGTGCAGGCTGCAGTAGAATGTCTATTACGCATGCACAACCTTTGCTTTACGAAACACAATCTACCGATTCAAACCAAAGGTTAACATATTATTACCATACTATTTTATTTGTTCATTTGAGGTTAGAACTGTGTACACTGATGTCAACAAGGAGTTCGTTTCACATGTGAATCCGTAGATAGGCCATGAAAAAGCGATGGCGACTCAGTAGCAGTTAGCGATATGCGATGGCCATCGAACGAAGTAACCATGTGACAAAACTTATATGACAGCTCATGCGTTTTACAGAGGGTGATCAACGAATTAGAAACGCGTGAACATTTTTACTTTTTAACTTTTTATTGGTAGTTTTTAGAAAAAAATCAGAACAAAAATTAAAATTCTTATGTACACATATATATATATTTGGAACAGATAGATTCGAAATTAATATAAACTTAATTAATATCTTGTGATTCCTCCTCGATTTGTTATTACCTCCTTAATTCGGTTGGGTATACTTTCTACACAATTAATAATTATTTCTCGCATTTGGTCGTCATTTGTCGAAACATTCTTAATATTTTGCTTCAGTTCTGCAATATTTCGGTTCTGCAGACTGTAAACTTTTGCTTTTGGTAAGGCCCAGCAATTTTAAATTGGATTCAGATCCGGAGAATTGCCGGGCCATGGAAGTACCTCAATTTTCTCCTTCATTAAAAGTGCTTGACCGATTTCGCTGTATGGCAAGAAACTTTGTCCTGCATGAAGGTATAGCAGAAAGGGTGATAATTGAGTGAATTCCTATGTGGAATAAAAACATCCTGGAGGACTTTATTATACTGATCCTGTCTCATTGTTCCGTCAACAAAGTATACAGGACCAGGACCTTCTCCAGAAATACAGCTCCATACCATTATTGACGATGGGTGTTTGACCGTTCTTTGTAAACAATCTTCTTTGTATCTCTCTCCTCGCCGCCTTCTTACAAAGCAAAAAGATTCCGTCATCGTTTTCAGCTGAGACTCGTCGCTAAAGCTGACCTTAAGTTTAACAAAAATCATTAGTTTCAATACATTTTATGCTATGACCAGAAATTTAATAAAAATAAGCAACATTATCAGCTTACTTTTTTCCATTCATTAATCGTAAGGTGTTCATGTTGTCTAGCCCACTCAAGCCAGAATTTTTTCATTTTTTGGGTCAAACTTGGCTTTTTAGCTGCTTGCCTCCCTTTCAAATCGCTTTCATATAACCGCCTGCGTAAGGTAACTTGAGTTATTTGAATACCTTCCTCATCCAGACTCCGGTTAAGAACCTAAGTAGGAGCTCTACGTTGTTTTACCGCCATAAGGATTATTCTTCGGTCTGTCCTAGGCGTAGTTTTCCTGATTCCTTGGCACTTAAGTCTCCTATTTTATGTTGCAGGTTGATAATTTTTTAACAATTTTGAGATTCTACTCACTGTCGCTCCCGAAACATCCACTTGACTCGCAATCTCACGATTTGTTAGCTTTTTTGATTTCAATAGTTCACCAATAGCATATTTTTTTCATTTCATTAGTACCGTACGTCTTTCTAGTAGACATTCCGTTAAAATACCTCCGTTGGGTAACACAAAAAATAATTTTCAAATGAAAAGAAGTTAATGAAAAGTTAATATAGAAGCTGTAGCAGTAACAAACGTAAAAAATTCTATGATGATGACATTTAAATGGTGCGTGTACCAAAAAGGCCCAGTCATGGAAATAAAATTGTGTCTCCAGCCAGTAATACACAAGAATTCTCAAACTCATGTTTATGGTTTACCCTCTACCTCACAAGATCACAGATCCGCTTCCTTGCTTTTAGTTACTTATAACGGGAACCGCACCAAAACAATCGATGAAAGATGAAAATTAGCTTGAGCTAAGAGAGACGAAGCGGTAAAACAAAACGCGTAGAGCAGTAGCCTACGATAATTTTATATTTATTTTATTTTATTTTAAATATAGATTTTATTATTTTATTAATTCACCACGGTGCACTTATTTAACTTAAATTCTTTAAATTTGTTACAATAACAGCAAAATAAAAATCGGCAAAGTTATAAATTTTTTTGTAAGCTTCAACTTTTCTTATTGATTTCACAGAAAGTGCAACCAGGAATTAATCCAGCAAACTTTTTCTTTTTGCTTCCGAGTTAATTTTGTAAACAAGATGAAGCAACAACTTAGGGCTGAAACGCATTCAGAGACGAAAGTACCAAGTATCAAATATAAGTTTAAGGGGGGCCACTCTAGAGGCCGAAAAAATAGACTTTGTTGGTGATTTTTTTTTCAGAAAAACAAAACAATTTGAGATTACAATTGATTGATATGTTTATCATACATATCAGTGGCTGTGTGCAATAATTTTTTTGAAGCGATTAATATCAAAATGGCACCTGCGCACCGTTTTTGCGATGACGTCTTCGTTTTTCAAGGATCCACGGCCGGACAAACAGATCCTGTAATTATTGAATTATGATGAGCCAATGAATTTTTTCGATTATATAGAACAACAGCTACAGAAGTACGTAGGATTTTTTTCGATATATTGATTTCTGGCCAAATTGCGCACTTCTAAATTGAAAAGTGGACAATTTGCCGGAAAAATCGTGAGAAAATTGTTAATAACAAATAAACTATGCGATATAAAAAAAATCCTACATACTTCTATAGACAATGTATTTTTAAAGATACATTCAAAATTTCAAGTAAATCGCTTGAAAATTATCAGAATTATGTTTCCAGCCAACTTGAAAAATACAGTCTTGAGATAAACGCGTTAGAAGTTTTGAGTGAACAATTTCGCAAAACCTTTAATCTCAAAAATTCGAAATCGAGATTTTTCCCGGCCATAATCTTTTGGGACATCATTTTTGAGGTTCTAAGGGACCATTTAAAACAGAAATAAAGAAATCGATTTTTGAAAAATTCTAGAGTGGCCTAACCCCTTAAGGAAATGAATTACAAATGTCAATATTTTAAATTGTCACTTCTGTATGGCACTTGCAGATTGGTAGGTTGAATGTGGCTTGTTTTGGTATTATTCGTCGGTATCAAATACTTGGTACTTTTTTTTTTTTATACGATGTGGTCAAATCCTAGGGGACAATCCTTTGATGCGTTAGCATGGTTTTGGCCGGAAGGGAATTAGGGTAAGGGAAGTGAGGAAGCTTGAGTCTTGTTTTTGCATTGCTGCGAGCTAGACAACAGCCCAGAGACGGAGTGGATTATTTTAACTTCTCAATAAAAGCTCACGGTCATCTGGTCTCGAACCCAGGACCCATGGCATGTTGGTCTTGCCGCTCAACGCATTGATCCAACTCCGTCACCGGTACTTGCTGCTCTGATTGTATTTTGGCCCTTATTCACGTTATTCATGGCGTGCATAACATTGTAATTCTTCATCAATATTTACATCTCCAAAGCAAATAAGACAGAATAATTTAGCATATTTAGAGATTATTAAGAATTCTGCACAAATAACTGTTAAATTAAATTTCATTTAAACAAGATTTATAAATCCTGACCGAATGAGTAAAACACATCCGTTAGCACTGAAGTGTAGTGTGTCATTCAAATATGGTCATGTACTTTTCATTGTACTTGCTATCCTTTTCGGGTGTTCTGCCTTCCAAACGCAACTTTAGAGGGTGTTTGTTCTGTTGAGTTATGGATGACTGTTCGATAAGCTAACAGACATATTGGAATGTAGCAATGGTGCTAATCTACTACTTTCCTGGCATGTTCAATAAATGTTCTATTAAATCGTTCAACCATTCCGTCAGATTATGACAATACAACTTCAGTTGTTCGCGTCTTTCTTATTCCAAGAATGTTGCAAATCTTATGGAATGTTTGAGATTCGTTCTCGACATTTCTCCAAAGCCTTATTGCCGCCAAATGCCTCCTGAAGCAATATTGCGTAATTCTTCAGCACATCCTTTATCTTGTTTCTAGAAACCAATACCTGCATCCGGCATGCCGACTTGTCGGATATCTCCTATTTACGCTTTAGTATTCCTTCTTCAATTCACATCGACTTCCACTGTTACTCTTTAACGTTGCACTTTTTCGTCGATCTCTTTCCACGTAAATATTGGAGATGTACTTTCGTTTTCTCTTTGTGCTGCTCGAAATTCTTCCTTTTTTCTATCCTACCCAGGATAAGACAGTTGTCCTTCGCACAATCACACGGTAGCAATTTTCTTCTAGACTCGTATTTAAACTCCGGTTTACATGGCCGTCGTGAAAGTGCATCTACATTTACATGTGATCTACCTTTCCTATAAATAATTTCGAAATCATAGGATTGAAGTTTTTTCAGCCATCTTGCCCTCAAGATTTTTAAAATCCATTCACCACTTCAGCGCTAGCCTGCACTAGCCTTCAGTTATTTCCTCGTAACAGTAATTTCTTTCTGGTTTTCATAGAGCTCAAAATTATTTTCATCGGTATCCAACATAAAGAATTCGCCTACTTTCGGATATATTGCCAGGGGTACATTGCAAAGCTCTCACTTCAAAGCTTTAAAGCTGTCTTCTGCCTTCTCTTTTCACAAAAATGCTACATACATGTATCCTTTTCTGTTAGCCTGTGTAGTTCCCGTGCTATATCAGCAAAATACTTCACAAAGCACCTATAATGCGTGGCTAGTCCAAGAAAACTTCACAGCTCGTGCTTATCACTGATGTGAAGTTATTTTCTCAGTATCTTTATTAATTCCTTCTGTCGATAACACATGTCCAAGATATTTGACCTGGGGCCTTATTATGAAAGACGAAACGAAAGTAAAACGAAACGAAAGTTGTAAAATTGTATTTGGCAACACGAATTCGTCATGAAAACAGACGGGACGGTGATGATCGACTATCACTTCGGTTGCAATTGCGTACTCGTCTGCCTTGTTTACGTGGGGAAAAGTGACCAAAATGTAAGTTGTTTTATTAATATATAAACATTTATAATTTATATAATATTAAATAATGATTGTAGGGCAAAAATAACAAAATTAAAACAATATCGCTTCCCGTGATCCTTCAGATGCCGTTCGGTAGGGCGTTATTAGCCAGGGTTCAAGTGGATACCCCAAATCCCCTATAAAAACAATTACAATATTATCAAAAGTGTAGCGAAAGAAATATTACCTAGTAGTCAACTTCTTTCACCCAAATCCCTATTCGCACTTAAGTATTCTTTTCCTAATAATTCTGCAGTTTTCCTCATCACTTTCACCATCGGAACTACTTAAAAAATATGCCAAACTAAACATTTTTAAAATAACAAATATTTTGAACAAGCGAAGTGTCAAAATCTTTTCGATCAAAGTTGGTTATGTATCCAAATTTTCATTTGAATAGTTGGTGAAGCTGTATAATTTAAAGGATTTGTATGGCAGTTCTAAATATATGAGACGATCGTTTTCTGTAATAGGAAAACAAAATCGTTTCGTCTCTGTTTTTCGTCTCGTCTTACATTTCGTTTCGTTTCCCATAATAGGCCCCCTGATCTCCCAAGAGTGCATATTTGTTAGGGCATAATTTCAGTTTGGCTGTCTTTAGTTTATCGAGAACTTCTCTCAGATTTTAAAGGCGTTCTCCAAAACTTTTTGCAATTACGATTATATCATCCAAATATACCAGGCAGATTTTTCAGGTTAACCCTCATTAGATGCATTCCATTAAACGCTCGAATGTTGCTGGGGCATTGCAAAGTCCAAAGGACATAAATTTGAATTGCCACTATTCACTTCCCACTGAAAATGCAGAATGAACCTCGACTTGCCTAATATATTGGTATAATTAGTTCGGCCAGATCAGTGAAATAACGAAACTGCGCCACAGGCATAAGACTACGAACATTCATCTTAAATAAATAAAACTCGAGTCAAAGTATTCTGAGAATCAGAGTCAATATTTTATAACCCTACATACAGCTAACGAAATAACTATATGTGCAAGTGTGCTTTTTATATATTTAGCACTCTTAATATTTTGTATGAATCTAATGGGAAAAAGTAAGTTTGCAAAAATCAAAGGCGATGCTTACATTGTTGCTGTTGTTGGAAATAATACCGTTATCAGCAAGTGTTCTCATCACTTTCTCGCCGAAGGAAATAATTATATGTGCATTGTCCCTTGAAACGTGCAGGTATCTATTCTAAGGTGCAGGTGTCATTAAAAAGTGAAGATTTTTAGGTAAATAATTTGAATTAATATTTTAGAAGATTGATATCCATTTAAAGGTAAGCGTTATTGTTCTTGTCTTTTTATTTATTAAACAAAACTATGGAATTAGATTAAAATGCCGCGTGGATGTTCCTTATCGAAATCAGAACAAGCCTCCATTAAAACCTATGATGAAATGGGCCTCGGGATTTCGCAAATTACTGCCAAATTAAATAGACACAGATACACTATAGCAAACTTTTTAAAAAATTAAGAAAATTACTTGAAAATTGCAAGACCAGCACGTAAGCCAATGGTAAATGAAAGGACAAAAAGGAAAATTGGTCGTATAGCTGCTAAAGGAAATTAATGTTCTGCACAAATTAAGCAGAAACTATCCTTAAATGTGACAAAAAGAAGAGTGCAGCGAATTTTAAGTGAGGCTGATCACTTACAATATCGAAAAAAATTGCCAAAACCACATCTTTTACCAAGACACAAAAGTGCGCATTTGGCTTGTGCCGAAAATACAAATTTTGGAATGAGGAGTGGCAGTCGGTTATTTTTTCGAACGAGAAAAAATTTAACTTAGATGGTCCTGATGGTTACCGAAAGGTTTGGCAGGATACCGGATTTTCTCGAAGTGTTCGCAGTGCCCGCAATTTTCAAGGTGGTTCTGTAATGACATGGGCAGCATTTGGTTATGCAGAAAAAAAAGAAATTTGTTTTGTGAATGCAGAAAAGTATGTGGATCTTCTTGAAAGCGTGTTGATTGAGTTTGGAGCTGACAAATACGGTGATAGCTGGACTTTCCAACACGACAATGCACCAATACACGCTGCCAACTATACTAGCAGTTTCTGGAGAGCTGATTTAAATCCGGTCGAGAACTTGGGGGGCATCCTATCTGAAAGCGTTTATAAAAATGGAAGCCAGTTTGACACCTTGAAGGACCTAGCAGCGGCCATTAAGGAGGAGTGGGCCAAAATTGACGCAGCAACATTGCATAGGCTTATAGATTCTATGAGAAGACGCATAAATAGCGTTATTATAAATAAAGGCGGGCATATGAAATTTTAATATAATAAAAACATTTATTTACTTTTAATGGAAAAAAATTTACTGTGCACATATAATTATTCCCTCGACGAGAAAGTGATGAGAGAAAACACTTGCTGATAACGGTACTATTTCCAAACCAAATAATAAAAACAACAATGCAAATACTTTGGTAATCATCGCCTTTGATTCTTGCATACTTACTTTTTCCCGTTAGATTTATAAAAATATTAAGAGTACTAAACATATAAAAAATACCCATGCACATATAGTTATTTCGCTAGCTGTAGGTAATAAATAAAACCCAAGTCAAGGTCAATTGAAACAATTTCTAAAAAAATCTCATATTAACTTGAGTTTTAACAGTTTTTCTTTATTCGAACTGCAAGTGCAACTTAGAACCTCTTTGTTTTTGGGAAGTAGATTAAGAAATACCAAACGACTTCCTAAAAACAAAGACCGTATATTGATTTTATTATTCATTTTTTTATGTATGACCGAGCATAATTTTGTAACGCGTCTACCGATTTTGATGATTCTTTTTTGTTGTATAGAGTATGTTCACCGATTGGTACCATGTAAAAAAATTTTTGGTGGGGTGGGTAAATCCTAATGTGTGTAATGTGTAAACCGATTTAGATAATGCTTTCTCGTTGTATAGAGTATGATCCCCCATTGCTACTAATGAAAAACATTTGGGTGATTTTTCCTTTGTTGGGTAGAGTACTGGTACCATGTCAAAAAAATTGTTGGTGGGGTGGGGGTTCAACCTAACTCCGTGATGCATGGACCGATTTAGATAATTCTAATGAAAAAAATTTGACTCTAGGCCGGGGTGGAGAAGGGGAGGTGTAGTATAACTTCGTAACGCGTCGACTGATTTGGACTGGTGGGTTATGGGTTGGGGAGTTCGGGTGGGTGGAATCTAACAACATTTTAAACCGTGGGGTTCGGGTGGGGCAGGGGATGTCAACTTCTTAACGCGTAAACTGAGTTGAATGATTCTTCTTTTGATATGTAGAATATGTTGGCTTATTGGTGCAACGATAAAACTTTATGGGGTGGGGTGGGAAGGGGTCGTTACCCAACATCTTAAAGCATAGACCTAATTGGATGTTTCTTTTTTGTTATATACATTTCCACTATAAGGACAAATTTTGCCCAAGGGTTACTGCTACGCATGTTATAACGCATGGACTAATTTAGAAGATTCTGAATGCATTGAGTATCTTTTTGCGTCAAGACAAAACATGTGGCTTATGGTGAGAGTTGAAGGATGGAGGGGGATTTCGATGATTTTGATTCTCTTGTAGATAATACGTTTCCTGATTGGTGAATGATAAACATGTTGTACCTAGAGTGACTACGAAGATTCTCTAACTATGATAATTCTCTCTGGCTGAATAGAGTAAAGAAGAAGGTTCGGTTGTTCTCTCGCCAAAAAGTCAATTTACTTTAAATATATTTTTTATAAAATTCTAATTACTAATAAACAAAACAAAAACATTATATGCATTCTTGTTCTTATAATTAGATGTTGAAAACCGTGCGCTACTTTCTAGGACAGTCCTTAATTTCGTAATATATTTCCCAATTTGGATGATTCTGTATCCATTCTTTAGAGTATATTACCTCTGCAACTGTTGAAATTGGTTTGTTCGTACGAGCAGCATTCTTCGAGTCGTATAAACAAAGACACTAAATCGTGAAAAATAAAATAGTTTTTTAAAAAAAGAATCATCATAGTTATAGAATCATCATAGTCACTCCAGGTATGTACACAATTTTTATCATTTATCAATCAGGAAACGTATTCTGTACGACAGAAGCAAAATCATTAAATCGGTCTATGCCTTATGAAGCTAGCCGTCACCGCTCCTCCAACTCTGACCACAAACCACAATTTTTGTCAGAATACAAGAAAATATTCTATGCATTCAGAATAATCAAAATGAGTCCTCGCGTTAAAAAGTAGGGCTACCTCTCTCACACCCCAACCTTAGGTCAACATTTTTCCGTATAGTAGCAATGGGGGATCATACTGTATACTACAAAACAGAGTCTGTATTACATAAATAGAATTACCCAAATTGATCTACTCAATAAGAAGTTGACATCCAGCCCCTCCCGTACTACAACCCTGGCATTTTTGCGTCGCGGTACTAATGGGGAAACATACTCTTTACATCAGGCAAAGAATCATCTAACTCGATCCGTACGTTATGAAGTTCGACTACTCTTCCTCACCCCACCACATCCTAGGTCAAAAGTTCACTCATTCAGTTCACGCATTACGAAAGTAGATTTCACCATCCCCCCTCCCCCAATACTCCAGCCAACAAAAAATAATCATCTAAATCAATCCACGCGTTACTGAGATAGACTACCGCTCCCCACACCACACTAGGACCAAACATTTTTCTTTATTTTCAATGGGGGATCATACTCTATACTACAAAAACAGAATTATGAATCTTAAACTGCAGATACAAGTATGGATCGCAAAATTCCACCAAGCCCTTACAAAAAAGAGGGGCACTTTAGATTTTATTGTTAATTAATGAGTAAATCTAGTTATAGTTCATGGAAGATCATTTTCATTGATTAACGATACAGCTTGTCGAAATATAATTAATTTGATACCTCTAAAACCAGAAATGGTAACAAAAGCGCGATCCAACAGATCCGAGTCAGCACAAATCCCTTAAATCTTCCTATGCTTATTTTCTCCCATAAGTCGCGAATTTAAACACGTGTAATTAAATATAATTATTTAAAGCTAACTTTTTATAAAACTCAAAATTGGAGGTTAAAACTGATCATAAATGTATTTTAAATTTGAATTCTTTTTTTTTTGTCACAGAAGAAATATTGGAAGTTGATAGTGGAGCAGTCGGTAGGATGCGCATAGATTCGGGCATTTGTGTTTTGTGTAATCACTTTATAGAGTGATAAATAAAAAACTTACATAACCCAGAGAGATCTGGATAATAACTCTGCTCGTTTTGTGTATATCTATACTTAAATGTGCAATCCAAAATTCCACACAAAAAGGTTTGTGTAGCTGAAATTTCTTAGTGAATTTACACAAACAGATTTCTGTAATTAAAATTTCTTGGTGATTGAAATCAACCTGTGCAGTTAAATAAACATCGATACAAAAAGATATGTAAATCGATCTGTGCTGCAAAATTCTTTTAAACTAGAAGAAAAGTGTGAGCTAACTATTTGTACAATTAACTGAAAAAAAATTGCTGTGCAAGAAGACAACGGTACACAAGGAGCTTCACCTACTTTTTTTCGTAAATTTTTGTCCGTAAACTCTTTTGTTCGTAAATTCATTTATTCGTGCTTTGTGCATTTTAAACCACTTAGGAAAAAAATTATGAAGAAAGTTTTCAACATAATTCTGAACTCTAGGTTGTTTTAAAGTACGGAAGACATTAATATTGCTAGGACGAAACATTGTTTCACCTTTAGCATTACCCAGGACTGGCGATGTGAACGCAGTGAAATTGCAGTCTCTTTTGTTTGTCTGTACAGTTTCAATTCAATATAGATATCATATATATGTTGATTTTTTTTTATAACTACTTTTTGTTTTTTTTTTTAAATTTATATAACTGTTCTCATTTTTGTTTTTTTTAAATTTTTGGTACTTTTTTAGTAATAACTTAACACTCATTCATTTTCCATTAAATTTTTTGGTAAATTTATATTTCGAATACATATGTTTTTGTTTTTCTCAGATTAAAATGTTATCAGCAATACACTTCAAATAATTCATCCTTTCAAGATCTTCGTATCTGTCAACTATATTTTTAATTCTTTTCCATAAGTCTATATATATTTTTTTAGTGGTTGATCCTGGCTCTCTTCCTGAGAAAGTTTGGTGCAATACAACCTTTTTTTTTTTTTTTCTTGATTAGTTTGCAAAAATTCAATAAATATCCATATTGAAGGGCGACATTGCTGTACTAATCCTTTGAAAGAACGGTGCCACCCTTCAATAAAGTTGTTTGTTTTGGGTAGATCAAGATTATTGTATAGATTCCATTCCTCTATTGGAAACTGGCCTGATTTTTTGCGAACCTTTAATTCAATATATCCGATAAATTGCTTTCCAAAATAATCCAAGAAGTTTTCAAGAATTTCGGGCATAGATTTATCTAGAAAGTAATTTTGTCTTACTGACAATTTTCTCCATAACATAAAATTTGCACATTATAAAACGAAATTTTGTAAGCTCAGTAAAGTGAATTTATTTACAAAAAAAAATTACGAACAAGTGAATTTACGAAAAAGTAAATTTACGAAAAAATGAGTTTACGGAAAAAATTTTACGAAAAAGTGAATTTACAAAAAAGTGATTTTGCGAAGAAATGTTTACGAAAAAATGAGTGAAACCCTCACAAGGAATCTGCAACTCCAGGAATCGTAAATCATCATTTAATTGAAAACTTCCTATCTCAGAAGACAACAGTATCTAACAACAGAAGCCGAAGATACCAAGTAACATTCAACAATTTTTTAATAATATATATAAATAATTTGTTTTCAGTATTTTTTGTATTTGTTGGATAATATTGTGTATTTCGATCTCCTTTCGTGGTTGTAGTGTATTTGAAATGACGGAATCAGGTGATAATTTAGGACACTTAGGTGACAAATTAAAAGCTACCATGAGGAATCGTATTGATGCGATTAATACTGCCAGAAGTCAGTCCAAATTACCCGAATTTGGCGGAAACCCTAATCATTTACAAAAACTTATAGACTAAATAGACAGCATACATCCGACTTTACAGACTTTTGACGAACTATCACATCTAATATTTTCGATACTATAAAATCTAAACTTAAAGGTAGAGCGCGAGAAGTAGTGGAAATCAACTACCATTTTATATCCTGGACAGAAACTAAAGCCCTTTTAAACAATAATTTTGGTGACAGAAAGTCAGTAGACCAACTTTTTGACGCAATGAGAAGCGTAATTTTTAAAAATAAACAGCCATGATCTATACAACGAAATTAGAACCATTTTGAGGAGACTTAACATAAAAAATAGTTTTTAAAACAAAAGTTGAACCGACTTCACAAAAAGCGCTAAAAAGCATAAAATAATTTTTAATTTTATATCTATTACGGCATTTTGAAGTCGGTGCAAATCAAACAAACCGAACAACTACAACACAAATATTTAATCCTTATTTCTTATGATCGCGTAAGCTGAAACGTATTATATATTATTTTCAATTGTGGTTATGTAGTTGTTTTATTTGTTTAATTTGCACCGACTTCAAAATGCCGTAATAGATATAAAATTAAAAATTATTTTATGCTTTTTAGCGCTTTTTGTGAAGTCGGTTCAACTTTTTTTTTAAAAACTATTTTATTTTACACTTTTATGTGTCTTTTACTCTATACAACGAAGAAAGAACCATCCAAATCGGTCCACAGTTAGACGTTTGTTTTAACCCCCTACCCCATCCCCATTCCACTAAACTGTTTTTCTCATGGAATCAATCAAGCAACATACTCTACCGAACAGAAAAGGAATCATCGAAATCGGTTCACGCGTTAAGAAGTTACTACCCCTCCCCCTCCCGCACCAACACCATAGGACCAAATTATTCTCCTATTAGCAATGGGGGATCACACAATATACAACAGCAAAAGAACCATCCAAATCGATTCAGGCGTTACAAAGTTAGGTTCCATCCCCCTTCTCCCACCCCCACCTCAGCAAAATTTTTTTTCTCGTAGTATCAACCAAGGATCATATTCTACCCAATAGAAAAAGAATTATCCAAATCGGTCCACGCGTTACGAAGTTAGACTACCCCTCCCCCCCACCCACACCTTTCAACATAGGACGACATTATTCTCCTATTAGCAATACGGGATCATACTCTGTACAACAAAAAAAGAACCATCCAAATTGGACCACGCGCTACAAAGTTAGGTTTCACCCCCACCCCCCACCCCCACCCTACCACAATTTTTTTTGACATGGTACCAATCGGTGAACATACTCTACCCAACAAAAAAAGAATCATCAAAATCGGTCGACGCGTTACGAAGTTATGCCCGGTCAGATATATAAAAAAAAAAAAAAAATACAAAAAAAAATAATACGCGTCGAACTTAGAATTTCTTTGTTTTTGGGAAGTCGGTTAAAAACAGCTAAATACAGCATTTAAGCTAAATTCTACAAACCAACATTAATTCAATTTTAAACATCTTTAAGAATAAAATCCCAGAACCAATGAAGTCGATTTTATATATCAGAGCACCAAGTGATTTAGAAACCGCGATGAACATTCTATATGAATCGGGACATGCGTTCTATAATCCATTCGGTCAAAATCAGAGAACTCCGGTCCAAAGACAAATTATTATCAACAGAAACCAAAATTGAGGTAACGATAGGCAAACTTTTACTAGCCGTACAAGCCTAGAAACATTCCCTTTAGAGTTTCGAATATGAGAGACAAAGCAAGAATCACACGAAATCCCTCTTTTTCACGTCAGTATCCCCAAAATAATAATAGCAATTACAATGCTAGCTCAAAAAATAATTATAATCACAATCAGCAATACAGATTTAATCACAGTAATAACGCAATAATAGAAATAACCGCCCTTTTCAGAATAATTTTAATTCACCAGCTAATAATAAAAGTAATAAACAAACCAACTAAATAAATTACACTAACCTTTTTCGTTTCTGTATATTTTTTAAAAACTGCATTGAATGCATTTCGAAGAGCATTCTCGTCATCATCAGCAAAAGCACCGACTGTTGATGATGACGAGAATGCTCGTCGAAATGCATTGGATGCAGTTTTAAAAAATATACGGCAACGAAAAAGATTAGTGTAATTTAACTAAATAAATAGTTCGTTTGTTTTTTTAATTAAGATCGTGCCATGGTTTTGTTGACAAAATGAGTGTGATTTGTTCAATACAAATAACAATCAGTATAATAACAATAGACCAGAGCCAATGGATGTGGATGTAGTACATATTCACCCAGAGAGACAAGATCGTTCCGAATATCAAAATTTTCAATCTCTAGCCTCAGACCCAAGCTTCCCCATAAAAGGTATTTCAGACCTGACGTGCCAAAATGAGTGGGGTGATAGATCTCACCCAGGCAAACAAAAAATTATAAGGCAGGGGGCAATCTCAACCGTTTGGGAGTTACAGGGTTATTCATAAATTTCAGTTTTTCATGGTATTACTGTTTTATTTTTCTTTTGTCTACACAACACAGCGACATCAAAAAAACGCTAAAAACTACTACTGCAATGACCCTTCCAAAACTGACAACAATGTTGGTCTAACTACTACCATTGCAGGTACAGTCACTTCAAAAAGTGAAAAAATGGCTTGCCATTATCAAAAAATCTGCATTTTCCCAAATTTTCTCCGAAATTCATGTAATTAGTACACCCTTTTTTATTTTTATTGGATTTCCCATTTTATAACCTTTCCAAAAAGGTACAACATGTCCACGTAGAGAAAGGGTGTAGAAATTTTTAAGTAGAAAATTTATCGGAAAATATTTTAAAATCTGCAATTTAAAGAAACTAAACTTATATTAACTCATCATGCTAACTTAATCCCCCCTAGTGTTAACAGGGCTTGAATAAACTTCATCTTTCATTGTTCCCCATAATGAAAAGTCTAGTGGAGAACTAGCAGTTTAAGGAATCGGTCCACCTCGTCCAATCCAGCGGTTAGGAAATTTTTCACTTAGTATTGTCTGCAAAATGTTAGCAGTATGCACTGGTGCTCCATCGTGTTGGTAAAACATGTCTGTTCGATTATGCACAGGAATCTCCTCTATAAGATCTGCCAGTGTATTGTCCAAAAAGTCTGAATAAATTTCTTGCGGTAAAATGAATGTTCTTACCAAATGGTTGCCGATGATACCAGCCCAAACGTTGACACTGAATCTCTGCTCGAACTCACCTTTGTCCTGTGTGGGTTAGTGTTGGACCCCCTGGTGAATTGAGATTCATCCGTCTACATAATTCGGTCCAGAAACGCACTGTCGTCAATGTCGCGTTCCAGAAGCAAAGTGCTAAATTCCAGTCTTCTCTCGGAATCTTCTTCCTATAGTCCTTGGACTGAGTGATGGTGGTTTGGATGTAATCAATCTTGACAAATAACCCTCCAAACCTTAGATAAATACACTTCTAATCATCTTGCGACTCCTCTCGTGCTTGTCTCAAGGCTTTGCCTCACGATGGTGATTATTTGTTGCTCGACGTTGGCAGAAGTTCCAGAAGTTTCGGGTTGTGTCTCAATGTCGTGTGAAGTTACAATTCCTGTTTCTCTTAACCTTCGGAAAGTCCGTGTAAATATCCCTCGCGGATTAAGGAATCGCCTTTAATATTCCAGTTCAGCCGCTGCCGCGTTTCCGTCTACTACGCCAGAAATGTAAATAATATACGCGTAGGTATTCCTCAAATAAATTCTACCATTTTTTAATAATTTTTGCTTGTTTACACAAAATCGCTGAATGTACAAACAGCTGCCGCCTTACTAAAAAACGATTTTAACCTTACCGGTCTCAATTCCGTTCTCATAGAGGACGATGATTTCTTTAATACCCTAAGGACTTCATATCTAGAACACTTTTCCAATAATAGGAAATTTAAAATAATACGATGTTTGAGTGTATTAGAAGATATAATCGAAGATAAATTAGCGGAACTAATAAAAATCTAACACTTAAGAAATAACCAAAGAGGAATTATGCACATCGATGTTTTCTACATCCTAAAAGGTCAACTTTTCTTAACGGTAATAGATAAGTTTAGCAAAAAATAAAACCTCCAGTCGGACTTGGACAGAATTCAGACGGGCCCTTTTACAATTCTTTAGTAGACATGGAAACGCAAGCAAAATAATTGCAGACAACGAATTAGGTCTTAGAACTCTTCCCACACTAGAATTTCTTAGAGAAAGAAATATTGAAGTTCACTATACGTCAAATAGTAATCATACTTCTAACGCCTATAATGAACGCTTACATAGTACCATAAATGAACACCTTCGTCTTCTTCAACACGACCCAAACAAAGATGTCGAGACGGTTGAAGAGAAAATCCTCAAAATTATAGGTTACTGCAACAAAACAAACCATAACACCACAAATAAAATACCAATCGATTTTGTTACCGGTAAAGTAACCGAAAGCGAATATGGAATCATACGCGAACAAATTTTAGAAAAAAAGGAAAAAACTAGTAACAAATTGAATAGTAATAGAAATGATAGGTCACAAAAGATCAAATTGGTCGTAGTGACTAAAGGATGCGGAAAGTCCTTGATGCAATCCTTAATAATAATAGAAATGATTTCTGGACCCAGGTCCAAATTTCATTAAAGAAATCAGAGGTGGCAAAAACTATCGTAAATATAGAAAGATTGAAGCAAAGAAATTGGATGACGAACATGTACATGTTAAGAACAACCTAAAATATTACAAGACATATGTAAGAAAAACAAAAAAATATCAAGACAGAAACACATCCCAAAATTAAAGCTAAAAGGGAGTGTGAATGGAAATAAAACAAGACGCAAATATTAACATAAGAATATAAAACCTTAATCAGTTAGAGATAAATAAATTTAAATAAAACCAATTTCTAATAAATAAAATATTATAATAATATAAAATGAAAATACAAACATTATAATTTTCTCCTATATAATAAGTAAATAATAATTAAGTCTGCTTTTCAGAACCAACAATAAAAATACTGCTACTTCCAGTACTACCACGGACCATGATTACGATAGTCCCAACAAGAACGAAAGAAATACAATTACATGACCTAAACAATAACAACAGATACATAACACTCAACCTGGAAAATGTGAAATTAATTAAAGGTTATAAGAAAATTCTACACATTGTCAATGTCACCGAATTCAAGATAACAAAATAACACATAAAAGATAACCTTTTAGGACTTAAACCAAAATCCGGTTTAATAGGACCAATGTATAACAGTATAAATTAAAGTCTTGTTCTCCTAGAAGCAAAAATAAATAATATGATACCCCATCATAAACAAAAACGTGGACTAACCGATATGTTAGGTGTAGGTTTGAAATATGTAGCTGGCACTATGGACCACGCAGATGAAATTGAAATTAAAGAAAAACTAGATAAGCTTTTAGAATCTAACGGAAAATTAATTTAAAAAAAATAATAAACAATTCCTAATTAACAAAGAACTTGCAGATCAGATTCAAAATATTACTATACATATACGAAATCAACAACCTCAACATACCTCAACCATTATAATAACGGACTATTAGACAAAATATCAACTATAGAAGATGAAATTTAATTAATGTAATATATTTATCATACTAACCACGATATACTGCTTTTAATGTCGATGATATAGAACAAGTTATTCGATGATATAGAACAAGTTATTTTTACTAGTGGATAACGCATCCTTTCTAAAAATATCTTAACCATTAATGAATTGGAATTCATTTAAGATCTAGGAAAGTTACAAAAACAATAAAGTGACAGACTTTACAGAGATCAAATTATATTCGTCCTTCTCATTCCTCAAACATATCGATCAAATAAATCGACATTTTTAGGAAAACAAGAATATTTAATAGATAAAGACAACGAAGTTTATAAATTTCCAATTAAAGATAATTTAGAGAAAAATTTGGTTTCTATAGAAAATTCTTGCATTAGAGATACAGTACATTTAAAAGAAACATACTGCCTGAAACAAATAGTAAGAACGGAGGAGATAAAAAAAATAACAGAAGGCATCCTAGTAACTAAAAATCTTAAAGAAAGAAACCTAGTTCAAAATTTTAACCAAACTAATGTTAAAATCAGTGGAAACTGCTTAATAAAATTTAAAATCTGCAAAATAGAAATTTTGAAATTTGAAAATTATATAACAAAAATCTATGACAAAATTATTTTACCAAATTTTGTTACCAAAATAAAGGAAGAAAAAGTTATTCAAATGGAAGAATTGTATTTAAAACACATTAATAATGAAAAGTTCATAGAGGAAACAGCATTAGAAAATAAGAAATTTAGTTCAGCTACAATAAGCATTAATTTGTTAATTATTGTCAGCATTTTAATTGTATTGTTGGTTATAAAATTAAGAAAGAAAAAAGAAAGTAGAACCTCAATCTAATGATGGGGGTGTTATAATAGAAAATCCTCCCATAATATAAAATATATAATTTTTTCATTTATTTATTTAAGCTTAATACAAGCTATTGCATCAAAAATAAAAAAATAAAAAAAATAAAATACAAGCTATAACTTAATACTAATTCTACAGACTATAATAAATGAATAATTAAGAATAAATAAATAAAAAGTATAAGCTACAATATGAGCTATATATATTTATTACTGGCAGAAGGCGTAAGGAAGAAGAATTAAAGTAGGCGATCAGGATCAAGATGGGCGGGGTCAAGATATAAGGCTTTGTGGAGTGATGATTTACTCAGATGGAAGTCAAAAGAGGAAAGGTCGTTGACTTTTCGTAACATCCTGGTAATTGGCTCGCTTTGACCGAGTTTGTGCGATGGCGGTCGAGTCGGAAAAGGGGAGTGGACCTAAGGTTGCGGGGATTGGTATAGATGGGTAAAGATTGCAGGATTGAGGGGCAGTCTATGGCACCAGTTAATAATTGATAAATGAAGAGAATGTCGGAAACATCACGACGTTTGCTTAGAGGTTGTAAGTCGATCAGTTTCAGACGGTTTTCATAGGGAGGAAGGTTGAATCTGTCAACCCACGGAAGATTACGTAGAGCGAAGCGAATAAACCTACGCTGGACAGATTCAATCCTATTAATGTGAGTTGTTTCTGTAGGAGACCATACCTGGCTGGCATATTCAAGGAGAGGTCTAACGAAGGAGACGTAAAGAATTTGCAAACATAAGGATTGGATAACTCTCTAGACCAGCGCTTCACAAACCCTAGCGCGGAGTTAGCCCTGTTAATTATGCTGTCAATGTGGGAACGGAAATTGAGTTCACTATCACATATTATTCCTAAGTCACACAAAGAGGTAACGATAGTGACTGGTACGTCGGTTAACGTATAGACTCTCGGGGTGGTGGTAAGACGCTTGCGGGAATAAGAGATGGACTGGCATTGGGAGACATTGAGCTCTAGAAAGTTTTTCATGCACCATGTGATGAATGAATCGAGGTCTTCTTGCAGGAGAAGAGAGTCGGACAACTCTGAGTGTTTGATGACACATTCAACATCATTTATTGTGAGGATAAAAATCAATGGACCTAGGTGGCTGCCCTGAGGGACGCCGGAACGAGCGACAATAGGGTTAGAAATGGATGAACTGAAAAGAATATTGTACTGACGGTTGTTGAGGTAGGATCGAATCCAGGAGATGAATCTGGGGGGAAAGCCTAGGCGATCAAGTTTGAACAAGATAACGTTATGGGAGATCTTGTCGAAGGCTTTACTAAAATCGGTGGCGATAACATCAACATCTTTACCGTTTTCCAGGGCACATAGGGTTTTAGAGACGAAGTCAGTAAGGTTGGTGGTTGTTGATCTACCTTTGAGGAAGCCATGCTGGGAGAGTGAGAAGATAGACTTACAGTGGAAGAACATGGAATCATAGACCAATTTTTCGAATAGTTTAGGTATGGATGATAATTTAGCAATGGGTCTGTAATTGGACACATCGTTCTTGCAACCTTTTTTGAAGATGGGAATAATATACGAATTTTTCCATAATTGAGGGAAAACCCCTTGAGTGACCGAGAGACGAAAAAGCAAAGAAAGGGGTTGGACTAGATGCATGGCACACTTTTTCAGAACGATGGCCGGAATGCCATCAGGACCTGGGTGAAAGTCGTCCTCAAGCCTATTAATACTGGCGGCGATTAGTTCAGGATCAGGGTCAAAAGATGAAAACGAGGTTTGAGTGCATTTGTCCATGAATGCAAAATAGTTAAGGTCGGGTTGTAGAGAATTGTCGCTGAAAGATTTACTGAAGAAGTGTGCAAAGAGGTTAGCGATAACCTTAGGATCAGATGAAGAGGTATTCTCGAGCTTTAGGGTGGAAGGGTAACCATTGGATTTCTTCTTAGAATTGATAAAGCTATAAAAACGCTTGGGGCGGATATGAGGCTAGTTTCCATCCGTTGGAGGTACTCATGGTAGAGGGTATCACAATGTTCAGAAAAAGAGGTATAAGCAGATAGATAGGAAGAATAGTCAGACTCAGTCTGGGTTAGAAGAAAAGTTTGCCAACGTTTATTTCTGCTGTTGCGAAGAGAGCGTAATTCTTTGTCGTACCATACGGGGGATGAGGAGTAGTTTTTACGAGGAAGAAGAGGGATAGATTGTGTAAGACAAGCGTGTATTTCCGAATAGAACGCCTCTAAAGCAACGTCAACTGGGAGATGTTGAGGGATATCCCCAATATTAGAGTTGAGGAGCAAGTGATTTAATTTGCCAAAGTCGCCTTTACGAAAATTGAAGAATAAAGAAGACTCGGAGCCTGAAACGGCATGAGGGTGCTCGTAGGAGAAAACGAGGAACAAAGGAGGATGGTGACGGTCGAGGGAGGAGAGAAGATGGTTGCTTTCTGCGACAGCCGAGTTAACTGGGTCTGAAGAAAAGATTAAGTCTAATTGTCTGTCCAGGAAGTTCCTGACTCCGCTTACTTGAAAGAGACCTGAAACGGAGAGGTGATCGGTAAAGAAGGCTTCTTTGGCCGAAGATGCGTTAAGGGGGACAAAGTGAGAACAGTCCTCGGACAATGACCATTGGATACGGGGGAGGTTAAAGTCACCCAATAAAATAAATTCATCGAACGCGTTAGCGTTCTCAAGCAGGGTATCGATCGCTTCGATTATGGGCTCGTAGGCGTCTAGTGGTTGAGAGGGACGAATGTAACAACAGAGGATGTACAGAAGGCTCTTATTTAGTGCTTTATACATACAAATTCTGATACTGTAGAGTCGAGGGTCTTTAGCAGGGTGGCATCATAACGGTTGTGAGCAGCTATGAGAACCCCGCGACCTGGTGGCTCATTGGTGCCTATACAACCGTCAACACGGAAAATGGTATAGTTTGGAGGGAATAGTTCGTTGTCGAGAATTCCTGGTGTTAGATTGGTTTCAGTTAAGGCAAAGATATCGTGCGGGAATTTGTGAGAGTTAAGGAAAATATTTGTTGTTTTTGTACGAAGTCCTCTTACGTTCTGGTAATAGACCGACAAGCTGTT
The DNA here is from genome assembly GCA_964036015.1 of Leptarthrus brevirostris. Classification (NCBI taxonomy): domain Eukaryota; kingdom Metazoa; phylum Arthropoda; class Insecta; order Diptera; family Asilidae; genus Leptarthrus; species Leptarthrus brevirostris. The sequence goes on along the minus strand of OZ038371.1, from coordinate 98,436,697 downwards.
GGGGAGAGGATCTTGATCGGAAACCGCGGGTGCAATAGAGGGGAAGTCAGAAATAGGGAAATCAAGGGGGTTAGGAACGAAAGTAGTTTAAGGAGTCGTCACGACTTTTTTGAAGATGGGAAATACGGTGAGAACTGACGCACGCAGCATAGGTGGATAGATCTTCTGAAACCTTATGGGAAGGTATATTGAATGATTCATGGTATTTAGTGAAAAGTTGGAGTAAGACTGATGGGTATGTGGGCAGGCCTTCTTGTTGTATACTTAACATGACGTTGGTGCTGGTTTTACCTTCAACCCAGACGGAGTTCGGTTTGTCGTGGAGATAGGCTAGAAATAGACGTACGTTGTCATAAATGCGACGGTCCCGTAAACGGGACAAGAGGTATCGTCCATCGCTAGAATCAGCAGAACGCAAAGTAAATTTAACTGTAGGTGGGAGAAGGGGATCGATAAATGAATGATGTTCGGATAAAGGAGGAGGAGACGGGGCGACAGTGTAGGAGGATGACGGCATGGAATTAGGTGGTCATGTGGAGGAAGTAGCGGGTGCAAGGTTTGGCGTATATAGAGGAAAGGTGGGACAGACGGAAATCGGAGCAGAGGTGGTGGAGTGGTCGGAAGAAGTTGGCTTGAGATTAGGAGGGCACGCGGAAGAAGTTGGGAGTGCATGGTTAGGTGGGTGCGCTGGACATACGGAACTCAAAACAGTATTAGTTGGGTTGACGGTTGGAATGGACGCGTTCGAGGGCTTCGGTGTAACTGGAACAGGGGGGTTAAGGGTGTGAGAATATATAAAGTTGGGATACTTGACTGGAGTACTTAGATTAAAATTTGGAAATACTCCCATTTTGAGCTGCCAATTGGAGTTAGGATTAATGGTGAGATGTGCGGAAGAGTGAGGAGTGATTATGTTGTTACTAGTTCTAAGATTATTATGGTTAGGGTGAATACAAAATTTAGGTATGGGAGAAGGTCGTTTGGGGTAGTTAGTGAGGTTAGGTTTTTTAGTATTTTATTTAGGGTTAGGTGCAGAGGGCTTAGGGTTAAACTTAACGTACTTCCTAGTCCACTTAGAAATTGTGATGTTCCCGAGAGTGAAGAATTTGCTAGAGGGGTTACTGATGAGCCAGACATATTTGTTTGGGATCGAGATCTTGAAGTTGCTGGATTTCTCTGCGTCTGACGAGAGTAACTTCAGGCAGCTAACGGGGGTGAATCCAAAATACCGGGAAAAGAAACTGTGGGCCCAGGAATCGTTGGCGTTATGAGGTGCACCCTTTAGAAGGAATGGAGTTGTGCTTGATAAAGATGAATGTTGAAATGTAAACAAGAATTGAATTTCATTGCAAAATATGCACTTGTACAAACAATTCCTAAGAATTGCTTGCTACCTCAATAATCATTTTGAGAACTCGTTGATACTAATCCAACAGATCCGAGTCAGCACAAATCCCTCAAATCTTCCTATCCTAATTTTTTGCCCATAAGTGAGTTGCAGTTTGGATCTACTCGCGGGAATTTAAAGATGTCTAATTAAATATAATTATTTAAAGCTAAGTTTTTATAAAACTCAAAATTGGAATTTAAAAGTGATAATAAATGTATTTTAAATTGGAATTCTTTTTTCCTTTCAAAGAAGACAAATTGGAAGTTAAAAGTTCTAAGCTAATTATTTTTACATTTTCTGTAGTGGAATTGCATGCAAAACATTCTGCTGAAAGTTTAAAAATATATTATATATATATACTGGACCGTTATGATATTAGTGTAAACTAGATATATTCAATTCCTACTGACAATGGTGCAAAAATGAGCAAAATGGTAACACTTTTAGGCTTGGAGTAAATAAGTCAAGGTAAAGTGTGTGAAGACGAAAATTGGGGATATTGATGTTGATCTTCCCTACATATTATGGCAGGTGGAAACGGAAAGTTTTAAAGAGACCACGTTTTCTGAGGGAGATAGGTCTTCTAAGTATAACAGCAGTGTTGAAAAATATTTAAATAATACGTCTTCAAAATGTAATTAAGTTCTGTGATGTGCGAAGCACATACCTTGCAGCTGTAGGAGAAGCCATGAAAGTTGCAGATTTGCGAGAGAAGATAGAGAAAGCAAGAGCCATTGTACGCAACAATAAAGAATATGCTGAAAAATTTGCAGAAAACAAAGCCTATTCTAGACTGTCCAATACGTTGGCAATCAACCGTATATATTTTAGAACCATTATTGGAATTGAAAGAATGTTGTTTACAAAATAAAGATCTCTATTTGAGACCTGAATGCTGGACGTTAATAAAGGAAATTGTACAAATACTTGAACATGTCTGCATTGCCACAAAATAATTACAGAAAGAACAATTGAAAATTCGAAATTCTTATATGCCATGGACCAAATGTACCTATTACCGCTAAGAAATCGAATAGAAATGTTTTAGCTGCCGAAATAGTAAAAGCAATGACAAATTGTCCATTAAATCTTTTTAAAAGTGGTTTTTTTTGCTGCATTACTTTTAAATCCGCGTTTCAATGTTGCATTGTCAATCCAGCAAACTCTTTAAGCAAATAATCATCTGAAAAATACCTGGAACAGGTTAAAAAATTTCTAAAAACCTTCAAGTACACGGAAAGAAATCATGTCACCTGCTCCACTTTTTAATGAAAGTGATTTAGATTCAAGGAGGATGAATTTGAAAAATACTAGCAAATAAAGGGTGTACCAATACTACGTGTCCGATAAAACACATAAATTAATTTAAATCATAAGAATTCCTTTTTTTATCATAAAGTATTGAGCTTAGCATTATGCAAATGAAAATGATTTCATTCAAATGCTCGCCAGGATTTTTCTCCAGGTATGCCATTCTCCAAGTGGTATCCCGATGCCGCTTTCAGTCCGTGGCCTCGTGTGTCGATTTTATGTTGATCTATATCAGTTTTTCCATAGTACTCGTCATCTAATGCAAAAGTATCTGAAAATTCTTCAATCGCCCTCTTTAATTTAGAATACTCGCATTGCCTTAGTTTATTAGATGGTAGTAACAGTTTTGTTAAGGTCGTCCTTCTTTGGCTGTTTAGTTTCATCTGAGCTTGAATATTCTAAGACTACCTTTCTTTAATTGATGTCTTTTTCACGGGAATTTAAGATTCGTATCGGCATTTTTTTCTTTTTATCGATAGTTCCTAAAACACGGATATAACGGATATATTTCTTATTTGATGTGTTCTCTCTGGTTTTATTATATAAAAACGATAGCTATCGGGATCACCAACAACCTTTTCTCTACTAAGGTTTCCGGACAAGGAGGAAGCTCGACGTCTTCGTATGCTGCGATATTCAGCTTCGAGTAGCAGAATGTTATGTCTTTTCATAAAATCAAGGGCGAGTAGACAAGAAATCTGTGACAAAATGAAGTTTCGCCGAGTGATACCACGATTAATATTACCCCATATACTTCAACGAATTCTCCTACAGATGTAATCAAAATGTCGCTAAGTCTGTTGGTTTTAGCCTATTCGTACTGAAGAATAGACCTAGAAGCACCTCTGTATATTGTAATCATGCATTTTTGTTCTTGAACTCTCCTGTTGATTATTAAGCTGTTATCGTTTCGCTACAATTTATTAACGTTGATGATAATTCCGGGGTTTCGATTCCACTGGTCAACTCCGGCTCCGCAGAGTTGGTCCTCATTCGTTTCCCTGTTGTGGTCATTGAGTTCGTATATGGTTTACACCTCTATCACTTCTTTCTTCTGCACACTCTCCTTCTCTGAATTTTTCACAGCTAGATCCAGCTGTCATCTTGCCATCTTGTAGCGGGTTTGATTTTCTTCGCTTCCAGCCACCTCTTCGAAGGGTTCTTCTTTGATTTGTTTTATTGACAGTCAAGTCTGTAGATAAAGTGGCTGTATGCCGTTTCTGAACACTGTTTAGTGCTTTCCTAGTTTCTTTAAAGTTTTTCTTCATTGAGAGTTACATTTAACATTCATCTTGTTTTATTTTGAGCTGTCCCTAAACTTCCATCTCTTTTCATCTCTTTTCAAAATCTGACTTTAACTCTCCCATAGAATTCTCTCAAGTTTCTTTTCCACAGTTGATTCCAGAGCGTCAAACTGCTTTTGCGTAGAAATGTCCATTCCAGCTTTTACTTATTCAACAGAAACCTTAAGCTCAGCTACTATTGACGATTTTTGCTCTTCCATTGATGCTTTCAATTTGTTTACAGGTTCTGTTCTTTTATTGATGATTTCAAGTCGGCTGCTGAATTTTTCTGTTCTTTCACTGATTTCTTTTCTTCCATTGATGCCCACTTAAAAGGCCGGCGACGATTTCTGTTCTTCCACTGATGCTTTCGATTCGCTTATGGACTCTTTCATTGACGATTTCTGTTCTTCTATTGATGTTTCCAAATTGACTACGTACCATTGCATCGACGATTTCAACTCAGCTGACGAAATTTTTTGTTCTTTTCTGGAAAATTTTATTTCAAGACATCAGTGTTCTCCTCTTCTTCCAGTTCGTCTTCAAAGATAAGAGTTTCTCTAAAACTTTTATCTTTTCCTTGCCGCTAGAGCACATTCATTTCCAGCCGTAGGTAGGTAGAGTTTACTTAATTCTTCCTTCAAGTATTGGATGCGAAGATCCTTCAATTTCAATTTATTCAATTCAATACAATATAGATAAGATTTAATTTTTAATAGCATACTATAGCAAAAGGAAATTCTTTTATTAACATTAAAACTAAAAAAAGAAAAAAATTAAGCGTGATTAAATTGATGCAATTTATGGAAGACAATTGTGGGAGCTAGAATCTGCTTTTTTTTCTATGTGAAATCACAATTGGATAAAATTTGTTGAATATCCATCATATTCTACTTGTATTTGAATAACGCTGCGTTTGTCTCTCTTATAAAATGAATCATCACCAGAACGTATTCGAAAATTTCGAACAAGATACAACCAAAAACATGATGATAATGGGCAAGGTGCTGGACAACCAAACTTTAGACGCTGCTTTACCAGACATCTACAATCATAGTTAGTTATCATAAATCACTAGTAACCGTTGTAAATTTTGAAAATTGATTTAATGTTTTTCATTACTTTTAATTTCAAATAATTTTATTGAAACACTACACTAATAAGATTATATATGTTAAACTAAGTGTATGAAAGAGACTATTCTTTATAATTACTGCTTATTGTTAAATTAGACTAAATTAATTTAGGGGGTCTGCTACCTTACGACGCCGTTTTTGATACCGTTTTTCGAGGATGAGTCGTAGGTACACCAATAATGCGATTGATATGCGATCAACTCGTTTATTCTTATACTTTAAAAATGAATTTTTCGAAATTTTTATTGTTTATGGTTTGACCTTTGCTCGACCATGAAGTACTCCCTTATGAAGAGTTCATATCAAAACGGTTGACACGATTCACCTTATGAAAGACATCTAAAATAAAAAAAAGATTTAGTCTCCTAAAAATTGTTAAAATAATAAATTTTCTAAAAGCCTTCGTCAGACAATAGCAATATGTCTTTCAAAGATTTTGATTAAAGATTTGAGTTAATCGATGAATTATTTTTCAGGATATCTGTCAACCAGTTGCAAAAACGCAACTTTTGGGAAATGTTCACGCATGAAAAACCAGCACGTGGAGCTGTTTGACAGTCTCTGATATCCCGAAATAATAAGAATTCCGTTAGGTCAATTCCAGGGTATGTTTCCTGATATTCTAGATTAGAAAAATACAAAAAATAAATCGATTTTTTGAAGCCAACAACGTAGAAGACCCCATTAATTTACCAAAAGGCGTCCACTTCTAAACTGCGGATGAATATAAACAGATAGTAGGAATAGAATATTCCAACTATTGAGTTCTATGTAGATTTTAAATATTCAAAAAGATTTTCTTAGAAATAAGGACCGCTGCCGCTCCTTCGTAGTTTGATTTGAAGAAAGCTCCATATTCCAATGGATTGAATGAATAACTGAAGTTCACTAGATTCAGAGGAATAACGCGAAATGTATGGTATATTTAGTGAAAAAGTTCTACTAGATTGAGTGAATTATATGAAGTTTGCTTTACAAATAAGGTGGCTTTAAGTTAGAATTAAATTTCACAGAATTGCACGAAATTTCAAATAATAATCAAAAGGGCAACCCAAAACAGCCTTACAAATAGAAGATATGTGATCGAATCGTCATAGCTCACAAGCAGAAGACCAGCAACTTGAGGCGTATAAGCTGAAGATAAAGACAGCTTTCGTAGGGACCCATATACTGACCCATAGACCCATAGACCCATAGACCCATAGACCAACGACACTGTTGACTTGATTTGAATAACTGAGAGACCTAGTAAAAATATTTCCAAGATTTTGAACATGATTCTGCAGAATAGCTATATTTTGAAATAACACTTGGAAATGAAGAAATGTCGAAATTAAATTTGTAGATTACAATAGCGTACTAAGACTTAATCGGTGCCGGGTCAGTAATTTACAAGACCAATTTCAGATTGCAAAATGTTTTTATTCAGAAAAAATTACTTAAAACTAAAGAAAATTGAATAAATAATATAAATAAATAATTCAAACAATAAATAAGTCAATAATAATATAAAGATAAATATAAAAATATAAAAGAGGCAAAATAAAAAATATTCAAAAATAGATTAGTTTTAGAATATATAAAATGTTTTTCTGAAAACAGCCGAATTATAGCCGAAAACAGCACCACGAAACCCAAAAAGCACGAAATGAGGATTGGGAAAAGAGTTAATGAATGTTTGCTGACAAAGAAAAATTGAATAAAGAATTATAATATAGAATACGAAAATTAAAAAGCAAAATTATAGAAACGCTGAAATCGACAATACCTTAGATAAAATAATTAATAGAAAGAAATGTCCGAAAAGCATTGGTTAAATGGGAAAAATACCGTAGCTGCTTTTCGGACGGATTTTATGAGCGAGTGATTGAGACAGCTGATGGCTGTCAAAACTTTTATCTGAAATTTCAACATGTACGTTTGTTTTGAATAGGATTTTAATAATTTCTTTTTCATTTCAGGTTGAGGAATCAACATCTCCTTAAACGACAGCAGGCACAAACAGAAAAGGTAAACTTACTATTTTTCACTTGAAACTTAATTTTAATTTTTTCCCCCGCAGTTTTTTTTTTAACCGGAGACAATTGCCGTTATCGGTATGCAAGCGAATTAAAAAAATTAAATTAAAAAAACGAACGAAAACAAACATGTTTTTTACCAGGTTAGTGTACTTGGTGATGGGACGTGTAAATATTTTGTGGGATGTTTGAATTTTTGCTACTCATACCTTGTTATCGATTCCATAATGTACTTCAATAATTCGACCTAATGGTAATTGAGATGGTGGGAGTTCATTATTGGGAAGTTTGAGTTTTTCCTAGCGCAGTTATTTCCATATCAGTGTTGGTTCTCCTTAGATTAAGCCGTCGGCACGCGGCTTCAGTGATAAAAGAAACCTGAGAACCTCAAGCAGTGTTCTCAAGACCTGTGGTTCTTCTTTGAACCTTCCACTTGAATTAGTGCTGTTGATAATAATACCCCTTTAAAATTAGTTGAGAAGAATGCGTTAGCTTGAGCATCCGTGTTAGAGATTGTATTTTCCTGTAGTTTAGGAATAAATTTAGAGAATCTATTTTTGTTACCACAATCTATTGTATTGTGTCCAGAATTCAAACAATTTTTGCATACCTGATGTTGTTGAGAAACTTGTAATCGTAACTTTAGTTGTAGTTTATTAAAATGGGAACAGTGACGTAATAGGTTTGTTGAGAAGTGTGTAAGTATGTTTTTCACTTGTATTGGGTTTTAAGGTTAGTTGCCTTTGCACTCTTGGAATGCCTCTAGAGTTTGAAAACGAGACATTACGAATACGAAAGTTTTTATACAACAGTGTAAACTAAAATGGCGTCCCACAAATCTGTGGAAACGTTCAAAGCCCGAAGTTCGAGTAAGCATTCTTCGGCTTGATCGAGAAGATTTTTGATCGTTTCAGAAGATTCTGCTTTAATTGTGGGTGGAAGTAAGTAAGAAGGAAGTAATTTTAATTGTGTCTTTACCAATATTCTGGTATTATTATATCGTTTATGTAGAAACTTCCAAGCGATTGGATAGTTTTGTTGAGTAATGTCAAATTGGCGAAGTGAAGTAATGTCAAAGTAGCTTCTTCAGAGACATAAGTTACTAAGTACATAATGAAATTTTTGTACGTGAGAGAGGGCTGGATCGTTATGAAATATTGATTTCAATAAGTCATGGAATGATCTCCATGAGCGTTATGTCCCATCAAATTTTGGGATTGTAATTCTAGGAAGTTTGACTTATATGGCTCGCAAAGTTTCTTCCCAACCTAACTTTGTAACACATAGACCGATTTGGATGGTTTTTTTGCTGTTCTATAGAGTGTGATAATCCATTGCTTATAGAAGAATAATTTGGGCCATGGTGGGATGATTTGGATATTTCTTTTTCTTTTGGGTAGAGTATGCTCCCTAATTGATACCACGAGAAAAAAATTGTTGGTGTGGTTGGGGTGGGAGAAGGGGGGTGGAACCTAACTTTGTAACGCGTGGACCGATTTGGATGGTTCTTTTACTGTTGTATAGGAGAATAATTTGGTCCTATGGTTTTGGTGGGGGAGGGGTAGTAACTTAGTAACGCGTGGACCGATTTCGATGATTTCTTTTCTGTTCGGTAGAGTATGTTCCTTGATTAATACCATGAGAAAAAAAGTTTAATGGAATGGTGGTGGGGTAGGGGGTTAAAACTAACTTTTAACGCATGGACCGATTTGGATGGTTCTTTCTTCGTTGTATGAAGTCGGAGACACTAATAAGTGAAAAATAAAATAGTTTTAAAAAAAAAGTTGAACCGACTTCACAAAAGGCGCTAAAAACATAAAATAATTTTTAATTTTATATCTATTACGACATTTTGAAGTCGGTGCAAATTAAACAATATACCTGTCGTCTTTCTCCTCATATATGTTGCCCGTTTTATAACTTTGGGATTGGTAAATAAGAGAGTGATTATTACTGAATTGACTCCATATTGACTGAAAAGTGTCAATTCAAACTTTGAAATAGCTTTCCGTGCGTCTGGCTTTAGCGGCCCTTTTGTGGTTCACAATTTCTTTGGAAAGTTGCTCCAAGAGCTTTTTGTGTTTTAAGATTTTTTTCGATTTCCATATTGCCTAATTTGTGGTCTATCCGGCTCGGAGAACCAATGTTAAGCTTATATAGCAAGACTTAATCGAAGAAGGGGGTGCCGGGTCAGTAATTGATAAGAGCAATTTCAAATTGAAGTATGTTTTTATTCAGAAACGAAAAAAATAACTTAAAACTTAATTCAATTCAGTAAATTACATAAATAAATAATTCAAACAATAAATAATTCAATAATAAGATAAAGATAAAATATAAAAAATACAGAATAAAAAAAAATTCCAAAAAAAGTTATAAAATTCAAAATAGGACGAAGAAGAAGCATGTGACAATTCCAAATTTATTTTCTGCGAAAAAAGAGAGAAAGCGATATTACTTTTAGAATATATAAAATGTTTTGCTAAAAACACCATGGAATTATAGCCGAAAACAGCAACATGAAACCCGAAAAGCACGAAATGAGGATAGGGAAAAGAGGAGACGAATATTTGCTGGAAAGGAAAAATTTAATACAGAATTATAATATAGAATGCTTAAATTAAAAAGAAAAATGATCGAAACGCTGAAATCAGCAATACCTCGGATTAAGTAACTAATACTCGTTTGAGTTCTGAAAACAGAATGAATGTTGCTTGTCGAGCGATCTCTGTTTATACTGTCCGAAAAGCATTAGTTAAATGGGAAAATACCGTCTCTGCTTTTCGAACGGATTTTATGTGCGAGTGATTGAGACAGCTGATGGCTGTCAAAACTTTCATGTGAAATTTTCTTTATAGGTTGAGGAATTAAAAAGAGATATAAAGATTTACAGAATTTTGACTAGTCTATTTCGATACAATCACCAGATCATCATTCAATTGATAAACACTGAAAATAAAAGATGGCTGAGAATGGATAGGAAGATAATGGGATGGGTTGTCATTGCAATAACCTTTACATTCTTTCAAATATGTCAATATTAAATTGAATGTGGCATTTTAAAAGTTAAATATCGAACTAAGTTTCCAAAATAAGATCCTGTGATCAACTTTGTAAAAGACCTTTGAGAAGTCAAGCAGAACCAACGCTATAAATTCATCATTGTCACAGGAAATTCTTATCTAATCAGTAATTTTGAGTCATCGGTGGAGTAAGTAATAACGTGTCGGCTTACCAATTTAGTGGTCCAGGATTCGAATACCACCGGCGGCGAACCATAGTTGTTTTCTGCTGACAACAGATTACATTAAAAAGGCCATGGGGGTTGCAAGTGGTTCAGAATCCACTTTAAATTGTAGGTCCAGTTGCAATAGTGTGAAGTTCTTCTCCCGCCCCATAAGGGGTTATGGTAACAGGAGAGATAGTGCTTTGAGCAAGGCTCTGGTACAGCTGTGCTTAGTGCTGTGGATAAAGTGCTTTTACAAAAACCTTTGAAATAAACGATAGGATAGGATTTTTATTCTTCTTAGAAGTAGACACAATTTTGGAAAGCTCCCGTATCATTGGAAATGTTGATGTAACTATAATATAATGAAATAAATTTTTGAGACTGGGAAAAATAATTGAAACCAGTATTTTTATAAATTTTGGTTGCAGGGAACCCAGTTCGATTGCGTTAGATTTTATAGACATCACCGCAGAGCAGACATCAATATCAGTAATTGAAGTAAGCGAAAAGCTTTTTGATGGGTCGCATTATCAAAATTTGGAGACGAATTCACACCAGAAGATCAGTTAGACGTGAAAATTCTATTACAATAATTTGGATATTCTTCTATAATGCTCCTCTCTATCTTACCTATACCAATTGTTAAAAGTTATTCCACACAGCCCTATTTAGAACTAATATCAGATTCTATTCTAAAAATAATCCCAATTAATTATTTAGTATCATAATTACGACAATACTTTATTATTCAGAAATATATTTCTTATAATGGAAATTTTTACTTTTTGTGGAGTAACTAAGAAATAGGTGCAATTGCCCCTCCCATAAATTCATGCTAGTTATGAAATTACGCTCCGACCCTTGCCCACTACACGGCACCATAAAAATTGTTGACATACTACTAGTGGGAGAACATACTGAATACAACAATAACAGAATTGTCTAAATCGACGCACATATTCTAAAGTTGGATACCGGCCGCTGCCCCAAGTCAGGCTACTTATTCTTTCCAACAGAGAAGAATTGTCATTCAAATTGGTCCACGCGTTACGAAATTAGGCTATAAAATGATTGGGATTTTTACAGAGATATAAAAATATATCAGACCGTCTGACTTAGCGCTGATCTACAAGTCCTACTAAGGTCTAGACTCGAATATAATTCCTTTATTTGGGCAAGGCCGGATATGCTGCACTGTCCACCGTAATCTCAAAAGTAACATTTATTTAGTTTTTTCAAGGTATTATTATAATTAATTGGAAACTCCGCCGCTTTGTAAGAAAACTTAATGATAGAATCGTCTATAACTTTTCACTTCGCCCACATCTTTTCGAGTGCCACCTTGAAATTTTCACTATATTTGCATAGTTAGATCAATTGGTTGAGGGGCACCATGGCGCGATGGCTCTAGGTTTGGAGTCTCAGTCTCCCCGTGCATTTTTAATAAATTAAAAAATCTACCCCCTCTCTAGGCTGTTGTTTAGCTCGCAGGAGTGCTAAAACAAGACATTCAAGTTCCTTTATTCTCCTTGACATAGTTCCTTTCCGGACGTGACCATACTAACGCATCATAGGGTTGTCCCCTGGGTTTTGGCTATATCATAAAAAATAATGGTTTAATAAACAAAATATTTATTTAAAAAAATTAAAGGTAGGCATTTTGAGATAATTAATAATATATAAAGCTATTATTAAAAAATGTTTCTCCCAAAAATATTTGGTTTGTATATATTTTTTGCATTGTATTCATCGTCCTCTTTAATTTGCTAGCTCATATATTGCCGTAGGATAAGTGGAGCAAAAGTTATGAACTTTTCAACTCTCCTGACGTGGTAGATCTGGTAATGGAGACTAAATTACGATGCGCTATAAGCAGTTTTAAACCTTTAAAATCATTGGGACCTGATGGTAATATTTCTGCTGAGCTTCAGCGTAATCTGGATTCAATACTCCAGTGGTTATTGGATATTTAAAAGGGCTGCCTTGCCTTAGTCTACGTCCCCAAGTTGCAGAAATGTTTTAAAGTAAAGTTCATACCAAAGGCAGGAAAAAGCACACATGTCACCCCTAAGGACCTCAAATCTATTAGTTTATCCACCTCAAAATGTTACGTTATGTTACAAAAACTTACGCTGCAGCAGCCCAAAGGACTTGTCATCATCTACATTCTCAGGCGTGCACTATAGAAAAATCTCTTGAATGCAAGGAATACACTTTGGTGGCTGTCATTGATATCGAAGGAGCTTCTGGCAACGTCAAGCCGGGAGCCGTCACAGAGGCCCACGCTTCTTGTCGGGTAGGGGCCAATCTTGTTTCGCTGATTAGCCAGATGCATTAAGGCAGGGCTATTATCATAATACAGTGAAAGGGTCATTCTACAAGGACTATGAGTACCTTCACACAGCAGGGTGGTGTTTTGCCTCCTCTTCACACATCTAATCCTGCAAGGGGATGGCTGAAAGGTGATTGCAGATAACACCGCTGTAGTTGTTTCCGGAAAGTAATTATCGGTGCTCTGGAATCTCATTCAAAATGCTCTCACTCAGGTATGGGCTAGAGGTTAACCTCACTAACACTGATGGCCCTTCTATAAGGAAATATAGAATACCTCATGTAGACTTTCCATTGTGAAACGGAACACGTTTGGCTTGTACAGTTGAAGCTAGGTATTTGGGCATTATCCTGGATACTAAGCTAAGATGGAAACCGAGCATTCAGGAGAGCATTTAGCAAGCCACGGTAGCTCCTTACTCTTGTAAAAGGGCTATTAGTAGGAAATGGTGTTTTCACCCTAAGCTAAGCCACTGGCTTTATATGGCGGTCATTAGTCCAACCCTACTGTATGGTGGCCACTTCTAACCAAAGCCATGAACCTTAGTATCTAGAGAAGGACAACACCCACTACTGTTCCGGAAATAATTCTTCAACTACCTCCCTTAGATTTGATAGGCAAGGAGATAGCAGCTCCCATTAAACTCTCTACCTCTCAGTGGTCAAATGGTCTAAGATTTCGAGCTCCTTATCGCTCTCGTTAGCAAACCTTGATTATACCTTACAAAGCTATTCATTTGCCAAGCAGTACATGTAAATGATACCAATTAGGCAAGACTGGATATGTGGTGCACTCCATTTTGCTGAATCCGCCCAGATTTACACAGACGGTTCAAAGATGCAAGGAAAATTGTTTTATTATTATAATTTTGGGTAGGTGGTCACTGCGACTGAGGAGGTCTCTTGTGCCACAGGGAAAGTTAGGTGGCCGGGTTGAAACTTCAACAACTTAAAATAGGATCCAGCATTTCCTCTCTGGAGGAATCTGGCGCACAGACATTTCTGACGAACTGGATATAGACAATGCTAACAGCAGGGTCATCAATGCCAGTTTAGGAGTTTTCTCCATTAGGAAAACAGCTAATAGAGACATCAGTGAGGAGTCTTATTACCCCTGATTTGGAACATCTCTCTAAATAAAATTCTTAAATCACTCGTAAACAAGTCAGCAATACCGTACACAGATGACATAGTCTTGCAAAAGGAAAGTTCTTGCAAACGGTCAGTGATGTTATGAGCTCTGCTCTGATATGCATATCAAGATGATCAGAAAATAACGGTCTTACCATAAACTGACGTAAGACAGATATGGTTCTGCTTACAAAGAAATATAAACTGCTTGTTTGGAAATCCCAAAACTTAAAGTTAGTACACTCAAACTCTCTTCGTAAGTTTAATTTGTGGGTGTCATGTTCTACTCTTAACTGAATTGGGAATATGGAAGAGAGGATTAAAAAAGCATTTACGTCATTCTGTTTACAAGGAAATATAAACTACTCGTTTGGAAACCACCAAAACTTAAAGGTAGTACACTTAAATTCTTTTCGGAAACTAAATTTCTGCGTTAAAGTGAAGACGGATTTGGATCAATTGGTTGAGCGGCTCAACCACCATGCCATGGTTCCCCGGTTCGAGACCAGGTCTTTCCGTGGGATTTTAAAATTAAATTAAAAAAACCACTCCATCTCTGGGCTGCTGTCTAGCTCGCAGCATTGCAAAAACAAGTCCTTCAAGTTCCCTCCATCCCCTTACCTTCCTTTCTGGACAAAGCCATGCTAACGCATCAAAGGGTTATCCCCTAGACTTTGTCCACATCGTATAAAAAAGGCTTCTTTGCCTGGGAACAACAGGTGTAATAAAACCCACACCACAAGCTACTTTGGAAACCATTTTACACCTTCAGCTTATAAAGATTCACACCAGGCTAACTTGGCAGCTCTCAGCCTAAAAAAAAAACAATAATTGCCACGAAGTTTCGCACATATAGTAATACTGAAGTTATGATGATGAGACTCGGCGTACCAACAAAGAAGTAGAAGTTGCAGAGACGAGGAGGACACTGAATCCATAGTGTACCTACTCTGCGGATGTACAGCTCTAAAAGAACGACGATTCCTTCACAATCTGGAAGACTTAGCTGAGATAGAACTGGTGGATTTAAATAGCTTCTGGATCGTTTAAAGATCTGGATGGTTTTAAGTTCTGACCATGTTGTCTTATATTACTTTAGGGTCAATCAAAATGGGCCTATATGACCTCCTAGTGGACTTGGTGATTCGGTACCATAAGGCCCGACTAACCAACGAACCAACCAACCGACATACACTGAAAAGTAAAGACAACTGTAACTTTGAACTGATTTAGGATCTTCTTATTTAAACAACGGGAAAATAGCTGATGATAAGGTTCTGTGGTCATTTTTAAAAAATTCGAAGGGAACTCGATCCAAACCAGGAGCTTTATGGTTTTGTAAAATCACGTCCAACATTTCAATCATTTAAAAATTTCCCTCTAAAAGCGGGTCTGTGTAAAAGAAACTGAATTTACTCACAAGGCTTTAGCATGTTTTTGAAAGAGTTGGTCTGGTATACGTTCAGGTTACCAGCATTTAAAGTGGGTTGCCGGATTTTTCTATCAATCTCATGTATGATAGATAACCTACTTTTTATAGAAGCTTCAAGCTTTCAGTTGGTGTTAAAATTATCCTTTAATAAATAAGTTAAGCAACTTTATAGAATTTTAAAATTCGAAAGGATGTTGCCTTATTAATTAACTTACTTGGGACTAAGGGTTTCATGGCATCAATTTTGTCTAAATAAATACTACCTTTTAAGAAAATATTATTCCTTTAATAAATACACTGCCGTTTTACGCTATTGCCTCTCAGATTATTAGTTCGCATTAGTTCAAGTAAAATTTGATGGGATTTTAAATGGTTTTATGGTACTTTCGTATATTTCTTTGTTTGGTTAAAATTTTGCAATTGACTTGTATTACAATTAGAATACAATATTATGGTGTCATCGAATTGGTGTCGAATCCATACTGTTTGGGGTCAGTGAGATGAATAATGACACTCCCGAAGCCGTTAAATAATTTGGTGATTATACACCTCTAGGGGTGGGACGGGAAGAGAGTAAAATGTACCAATATAATCGAAACGAACAATATTAGTGTTGAATCCATAGTTTTCGGAGTTGCTGAGATGAATAATGGCACTTCCGATGTTGTTAGATACTGCAGCAGTAATGCTTCCCTAGGCGTGGAGTGGGAAGGAAGGGTCGGAAAAAAATCTAAATCGACCGATGTTAATATTGAATTCATAGTCTTCAGGATTACTGAGATGAACAATCCACTCAAAATGTCGTTAGTACTATGGGGTTAAGACACATATAGAAGGGGTGGGCGTGGAAAGGGAGTGACATGTAAAAAGATTGGTAAAAACACTTTTAAGTTAAACGTTTTTTTTTTTAACATTAGATGATGTACTAAAAGCAAGAAAATAAAAACTAGGTAAACAAATTTTTAAGGCAATTGGTTTTATTTAACACTTGAAAATGGCTCACAGATGTGGGGCTTACCAAAATATAAGGTACTGTTTACTGGTAAGAAATCGGGTAGGTTCAAGAGCAGTGGCGTCCTCTAGTGTCGGAGGCCAAGATCCACTTTGGGTCGATGCATCAGCTGAATAAGTAAGTTTAAACAGACTCAAATAAAACCGAGGGGCCAAGTAACTCAATGGACAGAGAATATGTGAATAAAGTTAGATTCCCCCATGGTTCAAAGTCGCAGGACTTATCACAAGGAAGGTTATATTTCCGTCCGTATCTTCTAGCCATTTAAAAGAAGAAGTTTTTGCGCTCTTGAATTAATATGTTTATCTTTGAGCTTGCGTTCGAAGCGAGTTAGTTAGTATGCAAAAGGAAAGACGTTGTGATTGGCCATTTTTCCTAATAGTATTACTATTTAGGTCAGATTGTATGAAAATTCCCACAACTGCTGATTTTAATCATTTCCCATAAATGCTATCATTATTATTACAAAAGCTGGCTATATTATCTTTAATTACCACAGATTTAATACCAAGTAAACAGCTCCCAATTGCATTGCCAGAGGATGAGGACCGCCTTGCACCCATCCACTGAAAATTGTATCCTCCGAAATATTTACCACAATCATTAAAAAAAGCACTCGTAATCGTATGTTTAACAAAAGAAAAGATCATATTCAGTAACATCGTTAAAACGGTCGGGGAATAATAATTTATTGCGCAATTCTGATGTGATAGCATTTTAAATTCGTTATGAATAATATCAAAAAATTCACTAGTATGATCATTACTTCGACAGACGACTTTTTCCTAATTCGCTAAGGTATGTTTCATACCTAGACCATTTACACCTAACGCCTCATTAGTTATATTGCATTATCGTTATCAAAGTTATAAATCTTTTCTGTTAACTTATAGAATTCATTGTAATAATAAATTTGTCATTCCGTTAAGATTTTTTTTTTGGATTTTTTTTCGTAACAGAAGGTGACGTTTCTGATGCATGGCGATATTTCACAGTATTTTACAGTAATGTTTTTAATATCTATCCTTGTGCCTTTTAACTTTTTGGCGTTTCTAAGATATTCGCTACTCTTTTCGGTGAATCGAATTCTACTAATATAGGCCAATGGAGCTATGTGGGACACCGATTTTGTTCGCCTTTTCGAGGGAGGTCACTTGGAATCTTATTATTGTATACCTACTCTTTTAAGGTCAAAATTACCTTTTTTCAAATCAAATTTACCGAATTTCGAAACAAAGAAGAATGTTTTTAAAAATATTGTCAACTCTTTTTACACCTAGCTCACCAATTTTCTATGCAATTTTACACATTTTCAAATCACCGACGTTTCAAACCAAAATCAACCACTTTCAAATTAAAATAAGCCAGCTTCAGTCAAATTCACCAATAACATATTTTATTTTAAGTTTCATTATTACATATGTTGTGTTATTATTGACCTATTAGACATGGAAAAAGTATAGGGGAAAGTCGGGTAGACCCGGGCGGCGGGTAACCGCGGACATTTCAATTTCCAAGAAACTAAACGCGTTGCGTAGCTATAGCAGTATTGTAAAGGTACGGCCTCTAGAGTAGAAACAAATGCAGTTAAGTTGTGGCATGGGCGCCGAATAAGTTAGTTGTGAGTGTTTTGTTTCCGCGCAAAACTTTTCGTCGCTCCTGTCAAATTTCATTGGAGGTTATTAAGTACAAAAGGTAAGTATGCATACTTGTCTACTGTTCAGTATTTTGGGAAATTTAATATTTTTTAAGGTTCTAATAATATTTATAACAGCTTTGTTTAAAAATGTTGCATGATAACAATCGGGTACCCCCGGACACGATAATGTCGGGTACCCCTGGACATGGTTTTAAGTTTTTAATATCGCAAATTATTGTTAAGTAAACTGTAATTGTATTGTCATTTTACTTATTTATGGAAAGTACCTTAAAATGTTGTTAATATTGTCACAGAAAGACTTGAAATATGCCAAAATTCAAGGGAAGAATTAGTGAAAGAGGAAAATGGAATGAAAATAAAATGAAAGAAGCTGAAGAGACTGAATGCATTATATGCGGAGGAACGTTTGATGAAGACTGGATTCAGTGTCAGGAATGCAAAGATGCATCGGATGTTTATTTTTATTGTGATGTTTGTAAGGCCAAAAAACGATTGGACCATCATTGATTACTATGTCCGGGGCTACCCGCCGTTTTTTGTGACGCCAAAGACCAAATTATTCTTCGTATATTTCTTTTAAGAAATGTAATATGATTACCAATGTTAATTAATATAATTAAAGAAGTTCCTAAATTTGTTTTAATAATAAAATGAAGACGGAAAAATCGTTCATTTGTTTTTTATTTGCAATTCATTCAAGTGTCCGGGGCTACCCGACTTTCCCCTACCATACATGTTAACGGCATAACCGACATCAAACAAACGCAAAAAAACTACTATCCCAATGACCTTTGCAAAATTCTCAACAATGTTGATCTTACTCCTATTATTACAGGTACAGTCGCTTCCATAAGTGAAGAAGTCAGAAAGAATGCAGAAATTTATATGTAGAAATTCTAGCGGAGAATATTATAAGAATCTGCAATTTAAAGAAACTAAACTCAAATTAATCCTAAAATGTTTTTAATTGAATTTGAAAAAATTACAATTAATAAGTTACAAAAGCTGTTTAAAATGTGACGGAACCGTCAGAACCGAAACAAATGATGTCACATAAAATTCCCATCAATGGCACACTTCGAATAATTGCACAGAGTACCACTAGCAGCAGGAAGTAATCCGATTCCTGCTTCGTTCTCGTGATTCCACTGTGCAATAATTCAGCATGTGCCGTTTGCCCAGAATGTTGTAAATATAACTGAATGTAAACATAACTGATTGCAACCCTTATTTTGATGAAGAGACAAAAAAAGTAATCGTTCATTAACTTTTATTATTAATTATTAAAAGAAAGAAAATGAGTTATATTTTTAAGAAAGCATGTACAAAATTTAAGTATATAAGACCGTGCAAATGAAGAGAAATACTACAGTTGATTCTAAACTGAAAACGCTGTCTTTCGGCGATTAGCAATCCCTGTTCACTTAATATTGCCGTGCAACAGGTATACGTCAGTAAAAATAATGCCATCAGATACAGGGAATAACATGTAACGCTTTGATATACGTGCCGTAACTGCTTACTGATAACAGACTCCTGGTATGTTCATGTCTCTGCCAGGTGTTCCGGCTAATTGTTATCGGGCGGAGAGAAGGATGTTATTTTAAATCAAATACCCCAAGTGAAGATGGAACAGCATACGCCGAAAAGAGCGTGGCGAAGGGGATGCTTAGTCGGTAGTATGCGAACTCTGCATACCAGGCGACCTCATGCTTCAATATAGCTTTCCCATGGTACTGCGGATCTCTGCCACGTTTTTTCTCCACTAATTGTGGGATCCGCATGGAGAGTTCTATAATTTTTAATTTGAAGGAGAAGGAGAAGAAGATGCCAGATTTTTGGACATCGAAGTTAGCATTGATGGAGTGGAGAGCCTGTTCCAAAAAGCTGGGCAAGAGCCAGGAAGAAAAATCCGGCCCACAAAAGAATTCTTCCGAGGAACAGAACAAGATAGGCCATATCCTAAGGAAGCTGGATGGCATCTAGCGTGAAAGCTGGGGGAACAAATCCTTCAATGCGACAATTCTGGCTGGCTGAGAGGAGTGAAATTGTTTATTACTCACAGCACTTCCTGAAAACCAGCGTGTCGAAGTAGGCAGGACTATGGGATAAAGCACAGCCAACTCGGATATTCCAGCGAGCGGATGAAGGTAGCAGGAGCCGAAGGTGAACCTGGGACAACAGGAGCGCAGGGAGAAGCTAGCCGAATAGGAAAGGAAGATAGGGCAGGCGTAGCTGTGCTGGAGATTGATCCTCCGAATCAGTAGATAGTTGCTCCTGACCGAGAGGAGGGGAAAACTGCAGATGCAGGTGGTCTATATAAATCTCTATCACAGTAAGTTTGCATCAGAGAGCTTACTTATCTTTCTGAGGGAGGATAGCATTGATAGTTCTTTAGTCCAAGATCCTTGGATCAAATATGGCGCTATACTCGGACTAAAGCACAAATCGTACAACCTTTTTTACATTAAGGTAAGCAAATAAGCTGAGGAATTGTATCCTAGCCGAAGATACATTAAGTTATTTTAATTGTCATATTACAATACCGACGTCAGTGGAAATTCAGCAACATGGCTAGCTTTAGCGTAGATGGCTCATGACGACTGCATCCTACCTGCACTTGCCAAGGTTCACACACTGGCGGACGAGCTGTATGAAGAGTACCTGCTCATTGCATGTGATACCAACGCGCAATATTCGGTCTGGGGAAGCTCGGACATTAATGAACGATATGAATCTCTTTTAAACTTTATACTTAACACGAGTTTTACTATTTGTAATGTGGGCCTGATGTCCACATTTATTACTAAAAATAGGGAGGAGGTTTTAGATATAACACTCGTAACGGAGTTAAGAGGTATAAAGGAGTAGGACTGGAGAGTATCAGAGAAAAGGTTCTCTTTAGACCATTGCTGGATACTCCTCAAGATAAAACTCCAGCAAGAAACTCCCAAACCCTTTATGAACCCAGTTAAAATGGACTGGGATAAATTCAACGAACGAGTCACAAGTAGTGCAGTGAAACCGCACCGACTTGCGAGATACACGATAACATCGTTCATTGACGATTCAGTAAAGCTGTTATCAAAGGCTTGTAGTGATGCCTTTGCAAAGAGATGTCCACTTAGTAGACCCTCAAAGAAGTCTCACCGCGCATGGTGCAACACATGCCTAGGGGAGCTGAGGCAGAGAGCGAGGAAGCTCTTCTTCTAAGTTAAGTATACTAAAGGAGCTCAAAATTGGATGGCCCTTAAAAAAGGCCTGAAAGAGTATAAAAACTCCATACGGAGTGCCAATCGAACGTCATACAATAAATATTGTGAGTTCGTCGAGTGTGCAAGTGAGTTGGCTAGACTTATAAATTTACTCGCAAATTCTCAATGCTGGCAAAAACAAACACATAACCGCTGGGGGACTTCAGACCTTCTTCTGCTGGAGAGGCTCCACGTCTGCAGTGGTGTACTCCTCTCTGCAGGACCCAGGGTAATTGGGTCGCGAATGGCGTCTCCTCAGGCATCTCTGTAGGAGTGGTGGTGGAGGGTATGGTAAACTGTAATAGGCTGGCTATATCCACGGTACCAACAACACAACATAAGTAGCTCTGGAAAAAGTACCTTCCGACGGTTATGCGGCGACTATAGAGGCTGGCTTGCGCCGGCTGAAAGTGCAGCATCCTAGAAGAAGGTGCACTTCCTCAGATGCGGCGGAGGCAGATATGGTAGTTGGCTATCTCCTGGGTACACGCACCAGTAGAAGATGCAGAAGATGTAGAAGATCTGAATTAAAGCTTCATGACCCGGAATTCTTCAAGTAGCGGTGAAGGTTATGGTTAACACAGGGACCAAAAAAGAACACGGTGAAACAAAATAGATTCCTGCAGATAGGCTAGGATTATAGCAGTGACACAGGAAACCGAGGTGTCGTAGATGTTATTTGGTTATCGCACGACAGGGACTGGGAGTGCTTGATGGTGGTCGATGGTGTTTATGCACTACATTTAATAAGACATTCAAATTTCACTTCACTTAATACACTTGTCCAATCCGGAACCAAAGACTCAGGAAAAGTTGAGGACTTTTCCGATCCAAGTCCTCCTCGAGACCAAGTACTTTCTAATTAAACTGGCTAAGAAGTGCTAAAATTCCGACCATCAGGCCATATTTAATATTTTAAGTATTTATGTGCATACTCACACCCTCAATTAACAATTGATTATTTATTTTACTGCCTGAATTTTACATAATTATTCAGTCAAATTTAGCCAGCTCAGCTGGCTTAAGGGTGGAATCCAGATTAGCGGACCAAAAAACCGATATTTTTTTTCTTCGCTTAAACGAATGCTTGGTATTTCAAAAACATGTAGTTATAATCCTAGAGCCGTACCTGAACTGCTTATCTCTGAAACCGCGCACCGCGTGTTTGATCGGCGCCCGGGCCGCCCGGCGCCAATAGATCGGTCGGTCTCCTAGAAAGCTGTAGTTTTGCTTCGGTTTTTCGTGGGCGTAGACGTTTACCGCTGCAGATTTTTCAGCTTTCTCTACAGTTTTTGATTCTGAGAACGAAATGTCTAGTTATCCGAAAGGAAGTCGTGAGAAAAGAAATGCACCGCCACCAAAAGGCAAATTTCACGGCAACCAGTACACTGTCAAAAAACCAGCCGTCGGACCGAGTGCAACCGCACGTAAGATTTACAATGCGAGCAACGAAGAATTGTCTACATTTTCACTTTCCTACCGGATAATTGAGATCGTGTCATTAAGATTTACAATGCGAGCAACGAAGAATTGTCTACATTTTCACTTTCATACCGGATAATTGAGATCGTGTCATTTTTTAGTGCTTTTACAGACTTAGTTATGTGTAAAACGTGCCATGGTCAAATTCAGTTCAAAGAATCAGCACTTCGCGGACTGGGGTTCAAAATTGTTGTGGAGTGCGGTTGTCGTTCACAGACAATTGATTCTGGACCTATTGTGAATACGGGGTATGAAATAAATCGTCGGATCATCCTTGTGTTTAGATTACTGTGCGTTGGTCTCTAGAGGGATTAAATAACTTTTGTGGACTAATGGACATGGGCAGTAGTTTCGGTCGGTCATCGTACTATAGTGTAATTGAGCGTCTCCACACTTGCGCAAAAACTGTGTTTGATATCGTGTGTTCAAAAGCCGTGAAAGAAGAAAAGGAAGAGAATATAAAAAGAGGAAAGCGGCCGACAATTTCATTGTTTCTGGAGATGGCACGTGGAAGAAACGAGGTTTTCCGTCGCTCTTTGGAATTGCAACTCTCATCGCTAAATTTACAGGGAAAATAGTTGATCTTGTCGTAAAAAGTAGTTATTGCCAAGAATGTACGTTTTGGAGTACGAATGAGGATACACCGGAGTATGCTGCGTGGCTAGAAAACCATGAAGAAGAATGTTCCACAAATCATTCTGGTTCGGCGGGAAAAATGGAAGTTGATGCCATGATAGAAATGTTTGAAGCGTCCGAAGCGAAGTATGGAGTGAAATACCGCAACTTTATTAGCGATGGAGACTCAAAAACATTCAAAGCTATCCAGGACTCAAATCCATATGGAGATCAATGTCCCGTGACTAAAAGTGAATGTGTAGGACACGTTGAGAAGTGCATGGGGAGTCGGCTTCGTAATGCAAAAAAGAGAACAAACTTGGTGGAAAAGGCAAACTCACTGACACACTTATAAAAAAAATGACAAAATATTACGGTCTAGCAATTAGACGTAATTCAGAGTCTGTTGCTGCGATGAAAAATGATATCATGGCCACGTACTTACACATGATTTCTACGAATGAAAAGCCGGGGCACGAAAATTGCCCAACAGGTACAGACTCATGTTCTTTCAATCACACGTTCTTTCAATCTATGAAGATTTATCGAGAGATGATTTGCTGACAAGATGCCTGGGTGGTCACACACAGAATGCCAATGAAGTTTTAATTCAACAGTCTGGCGTTTGACTCCAAAGCACGTGCATGCCGGTCGCCAGATCATTGAAATTTCGGCCTACATTGCCGCAGGAATGTTCAATGAAGGATATTGGGCCATTCTAAAAATCACGGATATTTTAAACATCAAACTAGGACCTTGCTGCAAAAAATTTGCCGAAAAAGCGGATACCCACCGAACTGAGCGCCAAAATCGTCGCAGCCTTGACGCGACACGAGAAGCAAGATTGGCCCGAAAATCAACTCCACGAAGAAGAAGAGGACTTAATGTATGCTCCTGGAATGGCTAATTAACCATTAGAACCCGAAAGGTATCAAAAACATTGCTTTCTTCCAGATTTCTAGCGCGAAGATGCTATTGTCACCATGGCACCTATAGCAGTCTTTACTGATGGATCGAAAGGAGGACGGGGTAGGAGCCGGGGTGTACTTGGTTTGACTAGACACATGTACTCAGTATCGATAAGAATTTATATAGTCAAGTGGCAGTAAAGGCGCTGGACTTAAACGTTTTAATGTCACAGCTGATACATCGGTGTAAAAATAGTCCACACAACTTAGGAGCTAGGCACAAGGTAACACTCTGCTGGATCCCTCGTCATACTGGGATACAAGGCAATGACGTAGCTGACACGCTTGCAAGGGAAGGTTCTCAACTGAACACTCTCTCTATAGACAGGTCGATCGGCCTGCCTCTAGAGTCAGTGGAAAGATAAGTTGACTTTAAGGCAATTCTGCTTGCTAAGGAAAGATGGAGCAATTTAACAAGATGAGGTGTGCCCAGGCAGCTGTGGTTAGCGTGGGAAAATGGCTTTCCTGTTAAAAAGAAGCCGCACTGATCTCCAAAAAATTATGGCAGTCATTACTGGCCACTATATCTGTTTCTACGCAGAACGGTTACGCAGCCCCACCAACGACTTTTGTAGAAGTGGAGAAGTGGAAAATGTTCAACATTTACTTTGCGATTGACCGAGCCTGACCACGAGAAGGTACAAAGTGTTAGGCGCGTATGGACAAGGTAGGGCTGAAGCAGCTTCTCTGGTTGCGGCTGGTTCTAAATAAACCCTATACTGACATTCCGGTGTGGGCCCGCGGTTGTGGTAGCACAGGGAACCTTTCTTAGGTTTATGTGAGGCTTATCATTTTTTCAACCCTACCCTAACTCAACCTGAGTACGAGATGGTTTTTTTTTGTAAGAATTGAAGCATTTTGACATCAATGTGATCTGAAAGAAATTGTATGAAATTCGGTCTAGCCATTTTTTTAAACTATTTAATTTTTTTAATTATCTAACAATCAAATAGTTTGTATTTGTAATTAAGGATGAGAGTTATGCCTTAATTTCTTAAGGGGTTCCCCTGACCAGGGTCTGTCTCCATCCTCATACCCCCGATCATGGTCACCATCTAACTAGAACTGAAGTTTTCGTTGATGCGAATCAAATGAGCCCAAACACGAAGGGTAGTTCTAACCCGCTGAGCAGTAAACTCGACCACTTTCGGTTTACATAATCAGATCAGCTCAATGTCGAAGTAGGTGAAAATTCGATTAAAAGATTTGATTGTTCGATAGCTAGATATGAAACTAAACAAAATCGTTTAACTAACAAGAAATATCTAAAGCGATCCACGTGCTACAAAGTTAGGTTTTACCTCTAGCCTTACATTGGGCCAAATTGAGAAAACATACTCTATATATAAAAAAAAGCAATCACCTGACCCTACGAGTTCAACACCAGATTATAGTATTATCACTAGAATTTAATAACTCGCTAGTTTTAAATCAGTATGACAGTTAGAAGTGAGTGCAAATTTGATCACAAGATTGATTGTTAGTCAGACATCTGTGAAATAAGATTAAATCGTTTAAAAAAGACGGCCGAACCAAATTTGATTACATTTCTTTTAGATTGTATTGAAGTCAATGTGCTTCGATTGGCATCCTAACAAGATCGATATCATTTTTTGTTCGAGGTCCTGTGAACGTAAAATTTACTTAAGTCGTATTAAAAATCTTACCGATGCACACTTTTTCCAAAGACTAAAGATTGGACGGATGCGCTTTTCAAGGTTGCTTTGTTGTTCCTGCTGATAATAGGCTTCTAAAAATATATTTTGAATTATTTATTAATATTAAAAAAGTCATTTTCTAAAATACTTCTTAGATCCCGCATAACATTTCTGCATATGGAAATATTTCTTGATAACGTTGAAGAAAATGAAAGGCCGAGTTCTTCAGGCTTGTCTACATCAGACATTTTCTCAACAACATCAGCATAATCCTGAATCTTGGCGGAAGTAGGAACAGAAATCTTTATACCAAGTGGTGACCACTGATTTCCTAGCGTGTTTTCGTTCAAAAATTCTCTTAAATATTTGGCCAAAATTTGTAAATCCCGTGTATTGCTCACGCGACCTCCAAACGCAACATGCTCGCAAAGTCCTTGAATAACAGACCAGTCAAATTTAGATGTTCCTAAATTTTTATCCATCCACTTTAATATTTCTAAAGAAGTTCGTAAATCAGAATCACCAAATTCATACGATGTTGACCACCCTTGCGGAATATATTTAAGACGCTCTTGTAAAACCGAATTTAAAATAAATATCGCAACGTATATTTTTATTATTTTGGGTTCTTTTGCTTGACAATAGATAATAGGATTCCACTTGTCTAGGAGCTGAAGAATCTTATTTTTCAAGCTGTCGGCTGGCTCCTGGAGGATTTTAATGCATTTGAGAAGAAAAGATGGCGGAAAACCTTGAGTAGAATCGCATATGACAAATAATCTGAAGTTTTCATGTATATTAGTACTTTCCAGTTCTTTATCTATTTCTAATGGCCAATTGGGCACTAAGTGAACATTCTTCACACATATCCATTTACCAATTTCGGATGCTTGCTTTACTTTGGCTAGACCTATTTTTTCTAACCCCCTTCCAATTGATACTTCATCAAATAAGTCTTTTCCAATCGTCTTATATGCTGTGGATTTAATTTCAGTTGACGGGTCACAACCTGATTCTGTTTTTATAATAATATACTTTCTTTTACTACTTTCTTCTGCAAGATGACCTATTGATGAATGAATTGCAGATCCTGGTTTAACTCCTAGCATGTTGAAAACCATGGTATTCATAGTCACAACCATAATATCGGGGCGAAATATTTGTGAAATAAGAACTTTAAGAAATGGGCTAACAGATACAGGAATTTCAGATTCTTCACCGTTCACGTATTTGTTCCAAAGTATTTCATTTTCTAATTGTAAGTTTTCATATAGTTCTGGCAAGATGGCAATTAGAGCAAGAACTTTTGGTGCCAGTTCCCTTTTAATCCAATGTGGGCATACTAAATTGGTTGTGTCATCACTTTGCATAAAGTTGGTAACAAATAGCTCCCATTCTAAACTAGAAATTTTGTTTGGAAAAGCATTCTTGCAAATAAATATTCCCAGAGCTAATTGGTCTCCTTTTGGAGTTGACCTACATACATACTGGTATGTACTTTTTACAAGATCAATATATATTTTATCTTCCTCGACAGAATCTACAGTTCTCAGACTTCTAAGAAAAAGCGCAATGAACGCTTCAATTGATATTTCGCACATGTAGCCTAAACCAATATAAAATCTTGATGAATTCTTACATAAGTTTTCATATTGGTTGTATTCTTCTAGTAAAGTTCCTTTTACATTCAAAGATTCAGTTAATGAGTTTTCTATTTTGGAGCTACTCTCTTTAACCTCGGTTAATGTTTGAAGTAATTTATCATTTTTTAGAATATCACCCTGTGCTTCAGATAATTCCTCCAGCAACACATCTTCCAATTCAATCTTTTTCTTTAAAAGGGATCCTTCATTTCTGAGTAAATTTATTCGTTTTTCTTCCAACTCGGGGTTTTTTAACATGACTGTTTTCGATATTAACTGATCCGTCAATCCTATCATTGTGATTGTAAAAGGTATTTGCGTAACAAAGGATTCAATTTCAGGTTCTAAAATTAGTTTGTTAAGTTTAGTTATAAGAACTAGTTTAAAATTATCGTGGAAATCGACTAATTTGTTTCCAACCTGAAGAAGTCTTTTATTGAAATTTGAATATACCCGCGCAAATATTAACTGTAGTAATGGTGGATTAATTTTTTGGCAGTCCTGCACTATTAAAATCTTTCCAAAGCGTATCGCCAATTCTATAGAGTAGGTTAGCTTTTCTGTATTTTGGGTAGTTATATCGAATAATTTCTTCTCACTTTTTAGGTATGCCAAAAGCCACTCGAAAGCAGTTTCTGAGGGATCTATTAGATATGGAATTGGACCAGATCCAAATGGTAACTCGATAATTTTTGAAATAAGTGCAGCGTTTTCGATTGCTTGAGCATCCCGAACTAGGCCCATACTCTCCCATATGACCTGATCTTGTTCACTAATTAAGTTCGCCGTAATATCGAAAGATTGTAAGTTCAAATCTGATGTCAACTTTTCCATTGCTAAGCTGTAAATATAAAAAAAAATTTAATTATTAAAAACAAAATGGATAATATTATATTGTATTTTGATATTCAGAAGTTATTAAAAAAAAAAGATATACAAATATTGGATAGAGTAAATTCTAAAATGCATCACTACTGTAGTAATACAACAATGCTTATCTTCGTGTTAATACGCTCAACTAATTTAACAGGAAAGGAGATGTCCACGAGTAATGTTTGATGTCTAAAAGGGAGATTCGATACCTACACGGGACCTCTCTTTGGCATTGTTCTTACAATCAAATGTCATTGGTAGAAATGATTCCTTTTCAACTACCAAAACTCACCGTTTGAAGCCGCAATATACAGAAGCTGCAAGAAATAAGGTAGCAGAGAATTTTTTAGATTTTTTTTTGCCATTTTTTAGAAGCTGTGTCTTAGTGAAAGATGGTTATATGGAGATAAAAGAAAGCATTTTGAAGTTTTAAGTTTCGAAATTTGTTGGAAAATTTACTTTTATGAACAACGGTTATCACTTAATCATAAAAATTCCGCGGGAAAAATGGTCTTTTTATTTCTCTCTAAGTTTTTTCACTGAGATATCCCACTTTTAATGAAAAAAAAATACTTTTCTCCTTGATTATCGATAGTTCAGCAACCAATAACCGCACAGAAAATATAAGTGCAGTTTTAAAAACTAGAATAAATTTCCTACAAGATGCTTTCACGATTTTTAAGAAAAAATTTTTTTATCCTCAACATTGATTTGAAAAACATACAAAAAAGGACATTTCTACGGTTTTTCAGAACATTCACCGCTTATTCACAAATATTGATAGGAAGACTAATGTTTCCAGGTCGTTTTTTTAAAGGTTTTCGGTCAATCGATCCGGAAAAACGGTTTGATTGATCGATTTAAAAATTTGCTATTGGGGTACATTAAGCTGTAAAAGGACCCGCAAATATTAATCTGTCCATCAATATTTGTAAATAAGCGTTTTTCAAATCATTGTTGAGGATGAAAAAAATTGTTTTCCCAAAAAATCTTTAAAGGATGCAGTCATTCCAGTTTTTAAAACTGCCCTTATATTTTCTGTATGGTCATTGGTTGCTGTAATCAAGAGAAAAGGGATAATTTTTCGTTAAAAGTCGAATATCTTAGCAAAAAATTAACGTAGGGAGAATAAAAAGAAAGCAAATATAAGCTGGATAAACAAGCTAACTTCCAAGCCCGTGGACCTTTAAAAAAATAAAAAATATTTTTTTTGGGTTATTTTTAACGATTGCGCGATAAGTCAAAGAAATTCTTTGCTCCCTTAATTCTTCCTAGTAGTGTACATACGGAAGTATTATATCCTTCTGATGTAAAGTTTAATTTGACAGGTCGAATTGCACTAAAATGGAGGCTTTCTAATCCTCATATCCTGATTATAATAATCTTTAATTGTAATAAATTTAATATAATATAAAAACCGAAAAATTATATAATTACATATTTTCAATGTATACCAAAAAATATATTAAACTACGACAGAGATACATTTTAACATGCCATCAATCTTATCTTGCCTATTTATATCTCATCAAAGCAAAGGTAATGACATATAAATTCAGGCGCGGATCCAGGGGGGATGAGTTCAATTACCCCCCCCCCCCCCCCCCCCCCCCCCGTGAGCCAGCTTTCGTTTATGCGAAGAAAAATTACTATACTGCACTGGAGCGATGGGGTCAGTCAAATATAGACTCTTTTCGAGGACTCAACCTTTTCTTTTGCAGTACAGTTAAAGAATTTACTTGATTTACAAGTGAAATTTCTTAGTTATTCTACAAGAAATTAAAATTACTATTATAAGAATTTTTTTTAAAGTAAAGTCTAGTCGCCCTGTACTCTGCGAAAGTCCTGCTCTAGACACAAGAAGAGGTAGGCTACTTGGCAGATTGAGCGGAAGACAGCAGAACTTAAAGCCGAGTTGAGATTCCTTGGGGAAGTATGATGGTTATGAGAGCAGGGAAAATAAGCAGGATGGTTTCCCACTGGTCGGGGATTACTTTTAGAATAGAGTTCCCGTATTGTCCACGTTAGATAAAGTTCAAAGAAAGGTTACTAAAATTATTGGCGACTTCACTATTCCTGAAGCATTGATGAATATCGGTTGTCTATCATTATTCCATTGCGTGTTTCACTGCTCTATCACTATTTCCACGACAACTGTCAGCCTAATTCCTTGTAGATACATTAAAACGCGTGATAAAAGAGCTTGAAGTTGCTCCTACCCTATATTCCAAAGGACAAATTTGAACAGATTTTCCCAAATTTCGGGAACCTTTCCTAAGCAGAAAAACACGTAAGTGGAATAGCTTACCATCTTTTGTTTTTTCTTGTCTTATGAGCCCGAAACTTTTAAAGGAGGCGTACGTCGTCGCCTCTTTCACTCAAAACCTATTAACCGATTTCCCTAAGCTTTAATTCCTTTCCTGTGCTTTAATAGTATAGATCACACCCCTGTGCTTTGGTATTATGATTAAAAAATATTAATTGCATATTATTTAATACTTTGATTAAGAATGTAATAAAAAAAATTGGTCAAGAGAATATTAAGTAATTATTTCTAAATTTTTACAAATGAATATATAGTATAACATGAATGAATAATAACAGGCTGCAGACTTACAGCAGTTCAAAATTTCTGAGAACTTTTCGAAGAGGCATTTCACTTGGAGGCATTTCAAATTGTCTTCTATTTCCTTTTTTACAGGTTTTTTTTGTATTATTTTTTGCCTTTAAGTTTTAGAGTTGTTTTTACGTAATATTTTCAGAGTAACGTACCGTGTCATTTTTTATATTGTTTTTGATCGTTAACAATTGTCTTTTTTGTTATACGTTTTTACGGTAGCTAGAGTTTTGTAGGATTTTTAGCTTATAACGCCTGTGCCAAATAAACACATTAAAAAAAATAATTTTTTGCAGCAAGAGTACGGACAATACTTAAAAGTTAGAATTTCGTGCCAAATTGTGTTTCATTGTGTTTCGTTACGTTTTCGTGTTACTGTTGCTTTAAATTTTTATCAAAAACATTTTGTTATTGCTATTATTATGCTCATTTATACACAACCTCTTTTGAGGAATTTTTTGACATTTTTTGAATTTTCAATAGTTAATTTTCGGATCAATAATTTAAAATAAAGTTGACCAAAGCAATTTAGAGTCAAGGTAACGTTGACTACTGTCCTCAAATGAGCGGGAGTAGTACTGATAGTGCTTCCGGGGTGAAGAGAAAACCTCCTAATGCTTGCAAAAAGAGGGATCGAGGACAAAAAATAGAACTTGCCTCCTTCCTACCAACACCAGTACCAGCTAAGGAGCCCAGAGAAGAGGCCAAAAAGGGCCGAGCAGAAGAGACCAAACTGAACAAGATTATGGCATCAGTAAAGAAGTCCTCAGCAGCAGACGACTAACATCACACCTGAATGCATAACGTCTGCGTCTGTTGAAAGCTCGGCGGCACACGCTGTTAAAGTGCCTGCGACCTCCGCCGCAACCAGCAAACTTTCGGCAGCATCAGCTGTTAAAGTTACTTGTACTGTAAGTAAATCAGAAATATCTCCTACTAATATGCCAGGGACATCTGCCTCAAATTGTTTAGGAGCATTCCTGTAAATATGACAACGGCGTCCGCCGTAAAGATGTCAAAACTTGTGGACGTAGTGCGAGCTGCGTCAATGGCAGCACCACCACCAAACCCAGTGATTATGCCTCCGAAGCTATCTGTCAACAACAAAACTGAGGCCTGCAAGATCGCGTCAAAAGAAACAGTTAATGCAGCGTTAGCGATAGAGATTAGCTACGCCCAACAGGTGAGTGGTAGTCTTAGAAATGTTCACAAATCCTTATGTAGGATAGCTACGTGATTCCACGTCAGCTTCCGGCAGACTTTGGAATGTCTCGTCCCAAGACGGTCGCGAGGACTTCCACATTTTATCCATGAAGGTTTCGTATTACATAAACATGTGGGGGAACCATGCTTCGTCGGAGGCGATATACATGAATCGCTAAGTAAGATAAGCAGAGTGTAATTTCGAATTCATAAGAAGTCGGTTCGGAGCAGGTCGTCCTAACAACATTCTAAATTAAAAGATACAAATTTATTAAAAATTACAAATTGATTAAATTTTCATTAAAAGTACCGTTGTTTTTATTTTAACAAGTCCACTACACTCCACCCAACAGTAAAGGGTGGCAGCGGTGGGATACGCTGAAACTTTCGCACGTATATGCCCAAAAGTTTCATTATTGCAAAAACTGAACCGATAATAAATTATATTTTTTTTTAATAATTCGGAAAAAGTTTTTTAATCGACTGGAAATTAATTAGGGTCAAAATAAATCAAAAATTCCAAAAACAAAGTATCAGTTTAATCGGTTTAATCCAGTTAAACTTTTTTTTTTATACGATGTGGCCAAATCCTAGTGGACAACCCTTTGATGCGTTAGCATGGTTTTGGCCGGAAGGGAATTAGGTTAAGGGAAGTGAGGAAACTTAAGTCTTGTTTGCATTGCTGCGAGCTAGACAACAGCCCAGAGACGGAGTGGATTATTTTAATTTCTTAATAAAAGCTCACGGTCATCTGGGCTCGAACCCGGGACCCACGGCATGTTGGTCTTGCCGCTCAACGCATTGATCCAACTCCGTCTCCAATCCCATGCCAAAGGGAATCAAGGCGTCCAAAATTTATGGACGCAAGCGAACTTTAAATTTTTACACGGAAGGAAACTAGAAAACGATTCAATACGTATATCTGCCAGGTTCGCTAACTCGTTTTACCTATCCGGAGACATCCACTCCAAAAATTTTTTCCGTCGTTTGAAGTCTGCCCACAATAAAGATGAAGCTCCAGTAAGTGAACATCTATTTATAGTTTTATCTTATTGCTGTACAATTTTACACATAGGTATCATTTTTTTTGCTTAAAGCAAAATTATTGCAATATCTGTTTGAGTTGAAATTTTAAATTTTTTTTGATAGATCTTAACAGAGAAAATTATAAAAATCAAATTAAAGAGTGATAACTAGTTATTTCAAGTTTCGTTGTTAAAACAAAGTTAGTTTTGGTTTGTTTAGGTACATATGGTCGGTGAAAATTCTATAAAAATCAAAAAGAATTTTATTAACATGAGCAGCAATTGATCTTTAACCAGTCCTCTAGTAAGAGTGTTAAACTAATTTTTTTCTTTTTTGATCGGCGTTAGTGCATACGCTTTAACCCTGAAATACATGAAACTAACCCAGAATTTCATTAATAAGCATTCACTTTGATCGATACCCTGCTGGAGGAATTAAATATTTCCAGCACGCGAAACGAAGACGCCGCAGGCAAGGACGTTATTAGGAAATTGAATGAAATCACTGCTCTAAATAATTTTAAGCGAGCTCTGAAGTCGCTACTGAAATTAATTCTCAAATCAACCAAACATGAAACCCTTAGCGATGCTTTAAACTATACTATCGCGGAAGAACAGATCTCTGAGAGCAATACAAAGACGGATAACCCGAAAAGATGTAATTTTTCCAATTTCACGGGTCAAACTTACAACGAATGCCGAAAACGGCAAAACCTTCATAACAGTTCTAATTCCTTTCCTAAACTTGCTCCAAATAACCGAGTAAACACCATTAATCATACTCCGATATGTCGCTATTGTAAAAAAATGGGACATACCTTAGAAGAGGCAGTATAACAATAGTAAACGATCTAACTAATAATGCTACGACGACGCCTAGAACTGGCAGCTACTCTAACCGAACCAGCACTGCGCAAACCCAATCTGGATCGGGAAACGGGAACGCGTCCGAACCCCGTGGTACAGTGGTTCAGGCAGAAAATCTAAAAATACACGCCAAACACTATGTTTAAAATTTCAAAACACTCAAATCCAAAACAGAACTATACTTAACCTCAGTTCCAACAAAACATTTCAAAACGAGGTCAAATTAAACATCAAAAACTTCATAAATCAGTTTAACGCGTTGCTGCTCAACACAGGACCATCAATAAGCTTAATTAAACATAATATTGTAAGAGGGGATACTTTAGTTAACGTAGATGACTCTAATCTACTCAGGGTGTCTCAACTGAATCTCTTTCGACGTACGGAACTTGTATTCTCGAAATATTGTTGCCTAATGGCACCTATCTAGAACATACTTTTCATGTTGTACCTAGCAGTTTTCGGTACACTGCAACGGTATTATTGTGGAAGACTTCTTCTCTAGAACAAAGTCAATAATAAACTACAATACGCGTACACTCTCTTTCATCCATGGTAATAACAACGTCGTTTTAGATTTTCATTGCACAAGAAAAATCGTTACGAGAAGATTTTAAAATTCGGTCCTTTACATGGAAATGAAGAAATATTATGTTACCCTACAGAACTTATACTCCACATATTCACCGCAGGTTGTTTAGCTAAACCTAAGGATGGTCACATTCTTATTCCCGTACTAACTTCTTCTGAGAAGGAAGAGGAAATCACATGTAACTTACAATTAAACTACGAAAGGTAATCAAATTATGAAGCCCTACAAATTGATGATAAAATACATGAACGCCTTTTCGAGCTTGCTTCCCAAATCGATCTCAATGACCTTAACTCTGAGGAAAAATCATTAATATTGGAACTATGTAGGGAGTTTAACTCAATATTTCATCTCGAAGGAGATAAACTCACTTACACTCCCAGTCTCACCCACCAAATTTCAACTCAGTCTTCCCAGGCATCAATAAACAAACGCCCATATCGGCTACCTGAAATCCATAAATCGCAAATTGAAAAACAAGTAAATGAGATGTTATCGGATGGCATAGTTCGTCTCAGTGCTAGTCCCTGGAACTCTCCGCTCTTGGTAGTACCAAAAAGACCTTATGCACAAAGCAACAAGCAGTGGCGAGTTATCCTTACCGTCACGTCTCTAGCCATCGAACTCTGTATGGGATGCACGAGCCCACCATATCGATGTCTCGCCTCTTCAACCAACACTTCATCAATTTCGATTTTAATCTATCTAGGCTGCAACTGAAGGGCATACTTAGACAGTGTCTTGGATGATGTTGGGTTGTGGATGGTGTCAACCGTTCCTGCTGATTTGTTCTCGGCCTCTAGTTCGTAGTTTAGTATGTAAGATTTCATTATATTCATTATATCATTTCCTGTAGTAATCTTTTGGATGAATCTGTAGAATAAACTAAACTAAACTAAACTTAACTAATCAATTGGGAAATTCTAAATATTTTTCTACGCTAGGTTTGGCAAATGATTTTCACCAGATCCAAGTGGCAGAGGCAGATAAGCCCAAAACTGCTTTTAGTACACCATATGGCCACTTTGAGTTCAATCGATTGCCATTTGGTCTGCGTAATGCTCCACCCACTTTCCAAATATTAATGAATAAAGTCATAACAGGATTGCAGGGAATTCGTTGTGTCGTCTATTTGGACGACATTGTAATCAACGGACACGATTTGAAAGATTACAATAACAAACTCAGAGAGGTTTTCCAATGCTTAAAAGCTCACAATCTAAATCTTCAACCAAGTAAGTGTAAATTTTTGAATAAAGAAGTAAGTTATTTGGGACATGTGATAACTGACAAAGACATTCTACCGGATCCTACTAAAATATCAGTTATAGAAACGATAGCTGTACCTGATAATATCAAACAGTTAAAATCATATTTAGGTTTAGTCGGGTACTACAGAAAGTTTATACCAAACTTTTCTAAAATCGCAGATCCTTTACATAAATTATTGAGGAAAGATGTTTCTTTTAACTGGAATGCCCACTGCGATAAGTCCTTTAACCTTTTAAAGATGTCTCTGTCGTGTCCCCCAATTCTCCAGTATCCTAATTTCGAAAAGAGGTTTTACGTCACAACTGATGACAGCAATAACGCAATTGGAGCGGTTCTTTCTCAGTTGGATGATTCTAATCGGCTTGACTTACAAATCGCTTTCGCGAGTAGAGTTCTTAATAAGCCTGAAAGAAATAATTCAGCCATTGAGAAGGAGGCATTAGCAGTTGTGTGGGCAACCGAACAGTTTCGGCCGTATTTATACGGAAGACAATTTACTGTGGTCACTGACCATAACCCTTTAGTATGGATCTTTAATTTGAAAAATACATCTTCACGAATTATGAGGTGGAGAATCAAATTGGAGGAATACGATTTCAATGTAATCTACAAAGCGGGGCATTTGAATACAAATCCAGATGCGTATTCCCGACTGCAGACCACAATAGTCCAATTGGCGGACATCAAGGAATATCCAGAACTTTCAAGCGTATCAAACAAGATTATTTTTAGAATACAGTGTTTCTCGATATTAAAGCGTATGTCTCCTCCTACGGAATTTGCCAGAAAAATAAAACTGGTCGTAAAAACAAGATCCCCATGAAAATCACAACAACCTCCAGAAGCCATTCGAACGAGTTTCTTTCGATATAGTCGGACCCCTAACCAAATCACACAGTAGAAATATGTACATCTTGACCTTCCAAGATGATTTAAGTAAATTTATACAAGCAGTTCCAATTCCAAATCGGGAGAGTAGCACAGTTGCAGAAGCTTATGTCCGCAAAATTAAATGTGTTTTGGTACCCCTACCATAACCTTCTGCTACAATACTACACCGCATTCAGCAAGCAAACTCACTCCATATGAAGTCCTCGTCGGAATAAAACCTGAAATCCCAAGTTCCTTAACTAAAATCGTCGATCCTGTTTATAATTACGACGACTATGTCATAAAATTGCGAGCAAGACTGCAAAACTGTTATCAACTAGCTCGCGACAACCGAATCAAATCTAAGGAATTATCCAAAAGTTATTATGACAAAAGGATCAAGCTTTCAAACTATTCTATAGGAGACAAAGTTTAACTCCAATCGCATGTTATGTTTTCCAATAATATAAACTTTTCAAATACATTGTCTAAAATCAATATTTTTATGTTTATTAAATTAAAATGCACCCTTTTATCGTGCTATTCCCATGACTCAATTAGTGAACTTAGTTAATTTGCACTACCGCTATTTTTTCTGTTTTGAATTGCTCACTTAGTTTTCACAATCGCAGTCGCTAGTTGTACTTACAAGAGTTCGGTTCTTGAGTGAATAAAATCTTAAAAACAACAGGTGTTTCTGATTTCTACCCGCTTATCCTCATGAACAAAAACATTTTGGTGCCACAAATTGGGAATTTAATTTTACTACATAATTAAGAAATCGATTTGACTAAATAGACCCTAATCCACGTCATCGGTGAACCCACATGTGATTCTTAAGCATTATTAGTGAAACACTGATTGACCGAGTGATTACATTCGCAAATAAATAATTTAAATATGTTTGTCTTGCAATTTATAGAAAACTCAGAAAAGCTAAATAAAATTTTATTTACAAGTAAGTTGATTAGCAAATCGGTTTAATTAGTCATATTATGATATTTTAGGCAATATTCAATTAATAACGAAATTTAGACATTTACAAACTGTGAACTCCTTTCAATTAAAAATATACCGACTTATTAATGGGCCTAGCAACTGTGGACAAATACGCATATTCGCCAAGTGTTACCGCTAATAAAAAACGCAAGGCTGCTTTGAATGTTGGGACTAAAAAATTTAATGACTCAGAAAGAAGCGATTTCAGACATGTGGAATTTCATTTTTTAATTTATATAAGAACTCATTTTCAACATTGGTGTACTGTTATAAAAGCAGATAGCTGTTCGCGTCGTATGATGAGTTGAGCTAGTGTTTCGATCTTAAATATTTAGATTTAGACTGATTTTTGCTTTACTCGGCCTGGCAATACTATCGGTTGTTCTACAAATACATTGGTTTCACTTTGAGTTGAAATGGCTAATATCGTGAATCTAAAAACTTAAAGGGGTCGATTAAACTTAATTCGATTGAAAATTTAGGTTGATGGTATCACCTCGGGAGTTTCTATTGAATTGAACTCCGTCTTGACAAAATTGAGGAACTATGGAACGAATTCAAAAGATGCGATGACGAACTAGCAGTGGAGGAAAGACATCGCAATTCGCGGAATTTGAGGACAAATATTTTGTTACTAAGGTTACTTTACGTAGAGAGTTGAAACTGCATAGTCCTCATGGGAGTCCTAACATAAATTAAGGTTCACTAAGAGAGGATTTAAACTCGACGATGACCCGTGTTCCTGAACAACAAAAGTCGATGTTTAATGCGTTTACACGTTCAAACCCGTCTCAAGATGTGCACTCGCTTGACATTCGATTGCCTAAAGTAAATATTCCGGTGAAGACTAAAAAAGTAGCCCACGTTTAAGGATCTTTTTCGGTCTATAGTTGATTGATGGCAAGACAGTCAGATGCTCAAAAGTTTCAATATCCGCAAGGAATCCTTAAGAATGAAGCTGCTTTCCTCATAAAGCATATTCCAGTGATTGCTGCAACTTATGTGAAGGCTTGGGAAAAATTAGTAGCACACTATGGCAAAAAAAAACATTTTAACCTCATATATCCAATGTTTTTTCGATCAGCCAGGTGTACCTCAACCATCCGCTTCGGCTATACGTTCGCTCGCAGATATCTCTGATGAATTGATTCGCGGTATTGCTGTATTAGAGGACGTAGTAGCTGGACGAGGTCCGTGGCTAGTTTAAGTTCTGCTAAATAAAACTGACGCCAATACAAAACGAGCGTGGGCACAAGAAACCGTTGAAAAGGATGTGCCATCACTTCAAGATTTTCTTAATTTATTGAATGAAAGATAGTGTGCACTTAAATCTGTTGAACTGTCTATATTTATAGTTTTATCTTATTGCTGTACAATTTTACACATAGGTATCATTTTTTTTGCTTAAAGCAAAATTATTGCAATATCTGTTTGAGTTGAAATTTTAAATTTTTTTTGATAGATCTTAACAGAGAAAATTATAAAAATCAAATTAAAGAGTGATAACTAGTTATTTCAAGTTTCGTTGTTAAAACAAAGTTAGTTTTGGTTTGTTTAGGTACATATGGTCGGTGAAAATTCTATAAAAATCAAAAAGAATTTTATTAACATGAGCAGCAATTGATCTTTAACCAGTCCTCTAGTAAGAGTGTTAAACTAATTTTTTTCTTTTTTGATCGGCGTTAGTGCATACGCTTTAACCCTGAAATACATGAAACTAACCCAGAATTTCATTAATAAGCATTCACTTTGATCGATACCCTGCTGGAGGAATTAAATATTTCCAGCACGCGAAACGAAGACGCCGCAGGCAAGGACGTTATTAGGAAATTGAATGAAATCACTGCTCTAAATAATTTTAAGCGAGCTCTGAAGTCGCTACTGAAATTAATTCTCAAATCAACCAAACATGAAACCCTTAGCGATGCTTTAAACTATACTATCGCGGAAGAACAGATCTCTGAGAGCAATACAAAGACGGATAACCCGAAAAGATGTAATTTTTCCAATTTCACGGGTCAAACTTACAACGAATGCCGAAAACGGCAAAACCTTCATAACAGTTCTAATTCCTTTCCTAAACTTGCTCCAAATAACCGAGTAAACACCATTAATCATACTCCGATATGTCGCTATTGTAAAAAAATGGGACATACCTTAGAAGAGGCAGTATAACAATAGTAAACGATCTAACTAATAATGCTACGACGACGCCTAGAACTGGCAGCTACTCTAACCGAACCAGCACTGCGCAAACCCAATCTGGATCGGGAAACGGGAACGCGTCCGAACCCCGTGGTACAGTGGTTCAGGCAGAAAATCTAAAAATACACGCCAAACACTATGTTTAAAATTTCAAAACACTCAAATCCAAAACAGAACTATACTTAACCTCAGTTCCAACAAAACATTTCAAAACGAGGTCAAATTAAACATCAAAAACTTCATAAATCAGTTTAACGCGTTGCTGCTCAACACAGGACCATCAATAAGCTTAATTAAACATAATATTGTAAGAGGGGATACTTTAGTTAACGTAGATGACTCTAATCTACTCAGGGTGTCTCAACTGAATCTCTTTCGACGTACGGAACTTGTATTCTCGAAATATTGTTGCCTAATGGCACCTATCTAGAACATACTTTTCATGTTGTACCTAGCAGTTTTCGGTACACTGCAACGGTATTATTGTGGAAGACTTCTTCTCTAGAACAAAGTCAATAATAAACTACAATACGCGTACACTCTCTTTCATCCATGGTAATAACAACGTCGTTTTAGATTTTCATTGCACAAGAAAAATCGTTACGAGAAGATTTTAAAATTCGGTCCTTTACATGGAAATGAAGAAATATTATGTTACCCTACAGAACTTATACTCCACATATTCACCGCAGGTTGTTTAGCTAAACCTAAGGATGGTCACATTCTTATTCCCGTACTAACTTCTTCTGAGAAGGAAGAGGAAATCACATGTAACTTACAATTAAACTACGAAAGGTAATCAAATTATGAAGCCCTACAAATTGATGATAAAATACATGAACGCCTTTTCGAGCTTGCTTCCCAAATCGATCTCAATGACCTTAACTCTGAGGAAAAATCATTAATATTGGAACTATGTAGGGAGTTTAACTCAATATTTCATCTCGAAGGAGATAAACTCACTTACACTCCCAGTCTCACCCACCAAATTTCAACTCAGTCTTCCCAGGCATCAATAAACAAACGCCCATATCGGCTACCTGAAATCCATAAATCGCAAATTGAAAAACAAGTAAATGAGATGTTATCGGATGGCATAGTTCGTCTCAGTGCTAGTCCCTGGAACTCTCCGCTCTTGGTAGTACCAAAAAGACCTTATGCACAAAGCAACAAGCAGTGGCGAGTTATCCTTACCGTCACGTCTCTAGCCATCGAACTCTGTATGGGATGCACGAGCCCACCATATCGATGTCTCGCCTCTTCAACCAACACTTCATCAATTTCGATTTTAATCTATCTAGGCTGCAACTGAAGGGCATACTTAGACAGTGTCTTGGATGATGTTGGGTTGTGGATGGTGTCAACCGTTCCTGCTGATTTGTTCTCGGCCTCTAGTTCGTAGTTTAGTATGTAAGATTTCATTATATTCATTATATCATTTCCTGTAGTAATCTTTTGGATGAATCTGTAGAATAAACTAAACTAAACTAAACTTAACTAATCAATTGGGAAATTCTAAATATTTTTCTACGCTAGGTTTGGCAAATGATTTTCACCAGATCCAAGTGGCAGAGGCAGATAAGCCCAAAACTGCTTTTAGTACACCATATGGCCACTTTGAGTTCAATCGATTGCCATTTGGTCTGCGTAATGCTCCACCCACTTTCCAAATATTAATGAATAAAGTCATAACAGGATTGCAGGGAATTCGTTGTGTCGTCTATTTGGACGACATTGTAATCAACGGACACGATTTGAAAGATTACAATAACAAACTCAGAGAGGTTTTCCAATGCTTAAAAGCTCACAATCTAAATCTTCAACCAAGTAAGTGTAAATTTTTGAATAAAGAAGTAAGTTATTTGGGACATGTGATAACTGACAAAGACATTCTACCGGATCCTACTAAAATATCAGTTATAGAAACGATAGCTGTACCTGATAATATCAAACAGTTAAAATCATATTTAGGTTTAGTCGGGTACTACAGAAAGTTTATACCAAACTTTTCTAAAATCGCAGATCCTTTACATAAATTATTGAGGAAAGATGTTTCTTTTAACTGGAATGCCCACTGCGATAAGTCCTTTAACCTTTTAAAGATGTCTCTGTCGTGTCCCCCAATTCTCCAGTATCCTAATTTCGAAAAGAGGTTTTACGTCACAACTGATGACAGCAATAACGCAATTGGAGCGGTTCTTTCTCAGTTGGATGATTCTAATCGGCTTGACTTACAAATCGCTTTCGCGAGTAGAGTTCTTAATAAGCCTGAAAGAAATAATTCAGCCATTGAGAAGGAGGCATTAGCAGTTGTGTGGGCAACCGAACAGTTTCGGCCGTATTTATACGGAAGACAATTTACTGTGGTCACTGACCATAACCCTTTAGTATGGATCTTTAATTTGAAAAATACATCTTCACGAATTATGAGGTGGAGAATCAAATTGGAGGAATACGATTTCAATGTAATCTACAAAGCGGGGCATTTGAATACAAATCCAGATGCGTATTCCCGACTGCAGACCACAATAGTCCAATTGGCGGACATCAAGGAATATCCAGAACTTTCAAGCGTATCAAACAAGATTATTTTTAGAATACAGTGTTTCTCGATATTAAAGCGTATGTCTCCTCCTACGGAATTTGCCAGAAAAATAAAACTGGTCGTAAAAACAAGATCCCCATGAAAATCACAACAACCTCCAGAAGCCATTCGAACGAGTTTCTTTCGATATAGTCGGACCCCTAACCAAATCACACAGTAGAAATATGTACATCTTGACCTTCCAAGATGATTTAAGTAAATTTATACAAGCAGTTCCAATTCCAAATCGGGAGAGTAGCACAGTTGCAGAAGCTTATGTCCGCAAAATTAAATGTGTTTTGGTACCCCTACCATAACCTTCTGCTACAATACTACACCGCATTCAGCAAGCAAACTCACTCCATATGAAGTCCTCGTCGGAATAAAACCTGAAATCCCAAGTTCCTTAACTAAAATCGTCGATCCTGTTTATAATTACGACGACTATGTCATAAAATTGCGAGCAAGACTGCAAAACTGTTATCAACTAGCTCGCGACAACCGAATCAAATCTAAGGAATTATCCAAAAGTTATTATGACAAAAGGATCAAGCTTTCAAACTATTCTATAGGAGACAAAGTTTAACTCCAATCGCATGTTATGTTTTCCAATAATATAAACTTTTCAAATACATTGTCTAAAATCAATATTTTTATGTTTATTAAATTAAAATGCACCCTTTTATCGTGCTATTCCCATGACTCAATTAGTGAACTTAGTTAATTTGCACTACCGCTATTTTTTCTGTTTTGAATTGCTCACTTAGTTTTCACAATCGCAGTCGCTAGTTGTACTTACAAGAGTTCGGTTCTTGAGTGAATAAAATCTTAAAAACAACAGGTGTTTCTGATTTCTACCCGCTTATCCTCATGAACAAAAACATTTTGGTGCCACAAATTGGGAATTTAATTTTACTACATAATTAAGAAATCGATTTGACTAAATAGACCCTAATCCACGTCATCGGTGAACCCACATGTGATTCTTAAGCATTATTAGTGAAACACTGATTGACCGAGTGATTACATTCGCAAATAAATAATTTAAATATGTTTGTCTTGCAATTTATAGAAAACTCAGAAAAGCTAAATAAAATTTTATTTACAAGTAAGTTGATTAGCAAATCGGTTTAATTAGTCATATTATGATATTTTAGGCAATATTCAAT
The DNA here is from genome assembly GCA_964036015.1 of Leptarthrus brevirostris. Classification (NCBI taxonomy): domain Eukaryota; kingdom Metazoa; phylum Arthropoda; class Insecta; order Diptera; family Asilidae; genus Leptarthrus; species Leptarthrus brevirostris. Next base: position 98,392,868 of record OZ038371.1, on the reverse strand, counting down.
TAATAACGAAATTTAGACATTTACAAACTGTGAACTCCTTTCAATTAAAAATATACCGACTTATTAATGGGCCTAGCAACTGTGGACAAATACGCATATTCGCCAAGTGTTACCGCTAATAAAAAACGCAAGGCTGCTTTGAATGTTGGGACTAAAAAATTTAATGACTCAGAAAGAAGCGATTTCAGACATGTGGAATTTCATTTTTTAATTTATATAAGAACTCATTTTCAACATTGGTGTACTGTTATAAAAGCAGATAGCTGTTCGCGTCGTATGATGAGTTGAGCTAGTGTTTCGATCTTAAATATTTAGATTTAGACTGATTTTTGCTTTACTCGGCCTGGCAATACTATCGGTTGTTCTACAAATACATTGGTTTCACTTTGAGTTGAAATGGCTAATATCGTGAATCTAAAAACTTAAAGGGGTCGATTAAACTTAATTCGATTGAAAATTTAGGTTGATGGTATCACCTCGGGAGTTTCTATTGAATTGAACTCCGTCTTGACAAAATTGAGGAACTATGGAACGAATTCAAAAGATGCGATGACGAACTAGCAGTGGAGGAAAGACATCGCAATTCGCGGAATTTGAGGACAAATATTTTGTTACTAAGGTTACTTTACGTAGAGAGTTGAAACTGCATAGTCCTCATGGGAGTCCTAACATAAATTAAGGTTCACTAAGAGAGGATTTAAACTCGACGATGACCCGTGTTCCTGAACAACAAAAGTCGATGTTTAATGCGTTTACACGTTCAAACCCGTCTCAAGATGTGCACTCGCTTGACATTCGATTGCCTAAAGTAAATATTCCGGTGAAGACTAAAAAAGTAGCCCACGTTTAAGGATCTTTTTCGGTCTATAGTTGATTGATGGCAAGACAGTCAGATGCTCAAAAGTTTCAATATCCGCAAGGAATCCTTAAGAATGAAGCTGCTTTCCTCATAAAGCATATTCCAGTGATTGCTGCAACTTATGTGAAGGCTTGGGAAAAATTAGTAGCACACTATGGCAAAAAAAAACATTTTAACCTCATATATCCAATGTTTTTTCGATCAGCCAGGTGTACCTCAACCATCCGCTTCGGCTATACGTTCGCTCGCAGATATCTCTGATGAATTGATTCGCGGTATTGCTGTATTAGAGGACGTAGTAGCTGGACGAGGTCCGTGGCTAGTTTAAGTTCTGCTAAATAAAACTGACGCCAATACAAAACGAGCGTGGGCACAAGAAACCGTTGAAAAGGATGTGCCATCACTTCAAGATTTTCTTAATTTATTGAATGAAAGATAGTGTGCACTTAAATCTGTTGAACTGTCTGCTAAGAAGACCAAATCAAACATTCGTTTACTATACTCCGAGACTCCAATGAAGTGCGCATAGTGTTCTCAACCTCATCAGCTTTTTACGTGTCCTGCGTTTAAAACGTTAGACGTTTCATCCAGGTCTGTCTTTATCACCAAACAATTGCTATGCTTCAATTGTCGTAGTTCTGGTCATCCAGCGCTTAATTGTAAATCACATAACGTTTGTAATTTCTGTCGTAAGCGCCATCACTCTCTACCGCATGGAAAAGATCAAATCTCTATTGCTCATGACGATTCTGGAAAGGATAATTCAGTGACTGACCGACTTTCTTCGCACCACTGGTCAACTAGTCACTAGTCTACCGAACCGTCTCTCTCTCCGATTACTTTAAGTGACCTTAATTCCAGTTCGCAGCTTTTTGTTATGAACACTAATAATAAATAATTCCTCTAAGTTAACCGCACTCACCGCATCGCATTCAACATACGCTCACATTCCATTACTTCCAACTGCATTGGTTTACGTAAGAGATGCACCTAGGCGTCTACAAACGTGTCGAGTTTTAACTGATTCCGGATCCCAAGCATCCTTTACTTCAGAGGTCTATGCTCAACGCTTGGAGCACAGGAGAGGAAATGCCAAAGTTTTGGTATGTGGTATAGGGTCAGCCAAATCCGGATATACTCACGGTGGAATGAGCTTAACACTTTATTCTCGATTTGATCAATCTAAGCAGATTGACGAATCAGAATGCGTGCTATCGAAGTTGACATCTTTGCAGCCAACAAACTACTTCCCTGCCACTTTTATGAGTTTAACAGTTTTAAATCGAGTAAATTGAGGTTGAGAAAAAAAAGAAAAAGAACCGAGCCTTTTTAAACATTAACTTTATTTCAAAACCTAATTCACTTTTAAACTTTTCTTTTCATTGATTACAATTAGTTTTTACAATTAAACGATTTAAACGACCTTTCATTAATTCGGCAACCTTTACCGGGACGATATTAAGTACGAACTGACTTTTCCCTTATATTTTTACCTTACAGAACCAGCGATCAAGCACCGTGGGAAATATGATGTATATGCATTTTTGTCACAAGAAGTGTGCATATTACACGTGACTGGGGTAAGTTTTTGTTGAATTCTGATTTATTGTTAATGAAATTTTGTGTGGGTTTAAATAATGATTTTATGTTGGGTTACGTGTGGTATAGTAACATTTAACCTTGCCGACCCGCACTTAAATTGTTCTGATATGATTGGTATACTATTAGCATTCATATTCTTGCTAACGGAAAGTTCACAATATCTGTAAGAGCTTCTTAATTACAAAACACTATTTTTAATATATCGCGTCTGGGTTAGTTAACGCTGAATTTGAATCTACAGTAATTTCGCTACAAATTGATACCCTAGATATCGTAAGACCTTACGATCATTTTGGGAAATAGAAGAAGTTACCGAAGAGAGCCCTAATACTCTGAAGAAGAAGAAGAAGAAGAGTATTGTGAGTCATTATTTTCCGCAACGCATTCCATTGACGAGGCTACTGGAAAGTATGCAGTACGCTTGCCATAAAAAACGACGAAGATAATTTAGGTGAAACCTCACATGTCGCTATTGCCCGCTTAAAATCGGTAGAAAGAAAAATAGTTTTTAAAAAAAAAGTTGAACCGACTTCACACGCTAAAAAGCATAAAATAATTTTTAATTTTATATCTATCACGACATTTTGAAGTCGGTGCAAATCAAACAAACCAAACAACTACAACTAAAATATTTAATCGTCATTTCTTATGATTCCGTGAGCTGAAACGTTGAGGTAGTATTATGTATTATTTTCAATTGTGGTACTGTAGTTGTCTTATTTGTTTAATTTGCACTGACTTAAAAATGTCGTAATAGATATAAAATTAAAAATTATTTTATGCTTTTTAGCGCCTTTTGTGAAGTCGGTTCAACTTTTTTTTTTAAAAACTATTTTATTTTTCACTTTTTAGTGTCTCCGACTCTATACAACGAAGAAAGAACCATCCAAATCGGTCTACCGAACAGAAAAGGAATCATCGAAATCGGCCCACCCGTTACGAAATCACTGTCCCTCCCCCTCAACCACCACCACCATAGGACCAAATTATTCTCCTATTAGCAATGGGGGATCACACTCTATACAACAGCAAAAGAAACATCCAAATCGGTCCACGCGTTGCACAGTTAGCTTCCACCCTCTTCTCCCACCCCAACCACACCAACAATTTTTTTCTCGTGGTATCAACCAGGGAGCATACTCTACCCAAAGGAAAAAGAAATATCCAAATCGGTTCACCCGTTACGTTACCCGTTAGACTACTCCTCCCCTCGCCCAACACCCCCACCATGGTCCAAATTATTCTTCTATTAGCAATGGGTGATCACATTCTATACAACAGCAAAAGAATTATCCAAATCGGTCCACGCGTTAAGAAGTTAGACTCGGTTAAAAATTCAAGTTATACGAATGATTTTGTCGGAAGTATCACAGTTTTATGAAGAGCTGGGACATTTAGAGGCCACTTACCTGTCTTAAACTCGAAACAAAATCTACGCCTAAACCTTGTGTTGGGCCAAAAGTTCAGATAGATCTGTTTCCTATATAACTCTCCTTTATGACATATTACATAGCTGTACGTGTTGATATCGAGAAAATGTACAGGCAGGTGTTCATCCATAAATCTGATCGCAATCTTCAGAGAATAGTGTGGAGGGATAGTATCAACAAACTTCCTTAACAGTTTTGCCTGACCGCCGTGATACTTTCCCTGCCCCTTTCTTAGCCACAAGATCGCTTAAACAAATTGCTATTGAATTTAAAGGAAAATTTGCATTAGCGGAGAAAGCTATACCAAAAAACGTTCACGACGTAATATGTGGTGCTGATGGCGTGCTGACAGCAGTGCGATTACACAAGGAGTTGACAACAGTGCTCAGTATGAGAGGGTTTCCGCTGCAAAATGGGGCATCGAATTCAACCGGATTCTTGTCTCCAGTTACTGAGAAAACAAAAGTGCCCTCAGTTACATTTGATGAGCAACCAGAATGCGTCAAGGACTTTGTTTTAAAATGAAAAACGCTTCAGAATGCATTTGCATTTGATGTCAATTTCGTCGACGAATATACAGAGTATTCAATTTATCTGAAGACAATGAAATATCTTGAAAACTACGCATAGGATCAACAAATTTTAAAATTACAATGTTTTCGTCTTGGAGGGGGACATCCAATGATACCAAACTCGACCCCCACCCCCACCTCCTAGGGGGTGGGGGAATAAACAACTTAAACAGGAATGTCTATTCTTTATTGCAGATTCATATTCTTTGCGTAGACGTGAACAAATTGTGTCGCAAACGAATTTTTTTTAAACATAAATTTTTTGAGAGGGACAAAATTGAAAATTTTGAAAATTTCAAGATTTTTTACTCAAAAATGGTTAGGCTTACAGAAAAATTGCAGAGGAGTAAGAGTGCTTAGATTTGTACAGGGAATCACGAATTTTGAGAGAATTTTTTTTTTAAATTTTGGATTTTTAACTGATGGCATAGTTAAGTCGGCCTTAGACAAACCAAATGCCATAAGTGTTGCATGGACCGACTCCAAGGTCGTTCCAACTTGGTTGTCATCGCATCCCTGTCATTGGAAAAGCAACATTGGCAATCGTACTTCGGAAATCTTGCCACGCACCGTTGGCTTCATTTGAACTCCAAAGATAACTCGGCCGATATTGCGTTGCGTGGAGCTTCTTCAATCGATGTTTTCGCTTCTTCAATGTGGTGGAACGGACCGGAATGGGGCACGGAAAACTGGAAAGGCAACCTGCATGATGAGAATCCTTCAATGAAACTGATTTTATTATTCAGGCCGAAAAGAGAATTCGAACGATCCAATTGCATTTAGTCACCGCTGAGAATGACAGCTTGATGGGCATCTTTAATCATTTCTCTTCTTTGTCGAAGGTATCTGGCATTATCGCCAGATGTTGTAAATTTTTGCAGCACTGTAAGAAAACGGATTCTCAGTATTACCGAGAATGCATTACGAGTACAATACAGGCAGATGCATTCCGCATGGAACTTAAAGAGATAAGAACTAAGAAAATAGTATCGGCTTCAAGTGCTCTGTCTCCCATGTCACCCTTTTGGGACTCTGATGGCATTTTGCGCGTAGGGGGTAGATTAGGCCAGTCTTCTTGTAGTTTTAATACAAAATATCCCATAATCCTACCAAAGAACCACATTTTTGTAAATAGACTCATCGAACATCTTCATGACAAATATTTACATATTGGTGCCATTCTATAAATCTTCCTTCTAATGTTAACAGTGATAATGGGACTAACTTCGTTAGGGTGAATCGTCACATGCACGAAATTTTTAACTTAGTCTCTTCATCAAAGCACTCCAGCCTCGTTTCAGACTTTCTGGCTTTTAACAACGTAGAATGGCATTTCAACCCACCATTTGCCACACTTCAGCGGTACCTGGGAATCTGGTGTTAAGTTAGTGAAAACTCATCTGCGAAGAACTGAAAGAAATAATAAGTTCACATTTGAGGAGCTATGAACCTTCCTGTCTCTAATTGAAGGGCTTTTGAACTCGCACTTGCTTCTACCCATTTCCGCCGACATCAACGACTTTGACGCATGAACTCCATGCCATTTTTTGGTAGGTAAGCCCCTCGTCCCACACCAACCGTGGAGAACGCACCACCCTCGACCGTCACCAGATGTAAACTCACGCAGAAAATCCATCAAGATTTTTGGAGACGCTGGTATGTGGAATACCTTTTCACGCTGCAGAATCGTCCTAAGTGCAGAAAACATAAGGACAATTTAGCTGAAGGTCAATTGGTTATTGCCTCCCCCCGCGTGAGCCCTAGATCGCATCAAAGCTATTTATCGTGGTCGAGACAACAAGGTCAGAGAATGTTGAAAAGACCGATATCCAAGTTATGCAAATAGCCCGTTTGTTAAGACGGATGTTATGGATTTCAGCAATATAAACTTTTCGAATACGTTGTCTTAAATCAATAATTTTATATATTTATTGAATAGCGATGCACCCAGTTATCGTGGTATTCCCATGGTTCAATTAGTTTACTCAGTTTATTCTATTTTTCTGAGTTCCTCGCTTAGTTTTTACAATGACGGTAGCTAGTTGTACTTTCAAGAGTTCGGTTATTGAGTAAATAAAATCTTAAAAACAACAGGTGTTTCTGCTTTCTATTCGCTTATTCTTATGAACAAAAACAGAAGGATTCGTTAAACTTTTGCAGGTAAAAGTTGTTAACGACTTTTGGGGGGCGGAGAGTGGATTGGGTCTTACGAACATGGTCGTTAAATCCTCGTTACCTTCAGGGCAGGGCATTCCAACGAGAGTTCCAGTGTGAAGACCGCTGGATTTCTAAGCTGTGAGTAGCTTCCTTGGTAGGCGCCGGTGTATTAAAGTATTACTATCTGCTTTTAGTCCCCACCCTTTCCGCATGACTGGCCTCAGAATCTAATCTCAACGATCATGACCTGGCGCAGAATAAGACCAACATTCCATTTGCAATGGAATGAAATTGTGGACGGTGAGTTTTCAGCTATTCCGATCAGGTTAAATCCTGAATTAGTGGATTCGGCGTTTGGTAATGCTCGAGGTGTAGCGGCCAACACAGAACAGCTTACAGTTCTCGGAGACATCATTTATGCTTTTCAGAACATACTAAGCAACCCAAATACAACACAATTAAACGAGTTAGTTATTTCATTACGCTGCCTGGCCCACGTCTCCGCTGCCACCAAAATTGCTCATTTTGTCCTTGAATGCTGGGTCAACAAAGGACCTAGGAATGTTTTCTCTAAAGTTGAGAGAAGATGATCAGCACTTCGTGCGTAATAAAACAATAAAAGACCTGAGATTAATTCACGCACTGCTATTTACAACACCTCGAGCGTAATAAGACACTTGCGATTAATTCATGCACCGCTATTTAATTTTATTACTTGTTATGTCTTATAATTTTGACGAGTCAATCCCAGTCTCAGAAATAATTGTAGGTTTTAGGCTTAGGCGTCGTATTTTGGTTATCAATTGCCAGAACTAACTCCACTCTCATGTACCTCAGGCTACATTTATACATATTTTTGCGATACTTATCCCTCAATACCCAATACCTTATTTATTCTTTTTCGAGCTTCGATTGGTTTGTCGGAATCGCCTCCATCGCATAATTTACGCTTAGTTGTTTACCTAAATAAGTAAACACGTAAATTCGCCGGGGAAACCTACTTGACCGGGGTTAGATAATAGGTCTGTTCCCTGATCAGAATGTGGGATCCCGCATGTGCACGAACTTACACATTTTGCGTTCCATAGCGCTTCGTGCACGGAAAAATGGCGGAGAAAAAAGTGACGTCACATGTTCCCCTTCTGCACGAACTTACCCAAACTTTTTAGCTGGTGCATGATCGGCCATCTCTTTTCACAAAAGTACAAACAGCTGTTCGGTGCTTTGGTTTAGAAAGTGAGGTTAGGTTGAGTGCCTGTTTCATAGTCAATTAGCGAATTGATTGAATAAAGTTATTAATAAAGCAAAAGTTGGTGATTGAAAATTAGCTAGATTAACAATTTATAATTAGAAGTGCGGTTTAAATAGATTCCGTGTGTTCTGTGAATTTTCTTCTTCTTGATTTTTACGAGTTTGCATGAAACATGTTCCCTCGACTTTTTGGTTTGTGTACACTTTTTCTCCCACCATATGAGTAAGTTTTTACACGTACAGTTTGTGCACGAAAATCGGTGGAACAGCCCTATTTACTTGCATGCAAAAAGGGGAAAGATTAAAAATTCCTGAAACAGTGTAAGCGCATGTTGGCCGGCTGTTAACGTCAGCGTACATCATGCCATAGCTTAGAACATAAAGCTAAACAGGAATGGCAGTATCGCGTATATGTGCTGTAGGTGCGATCGGTATCTGAACGTATGAAGAAGTGTGGAAGTGGGGAAAGTTTTGAGTTACTGTCCCCATATCGAAGTGTTTTGCTTTTATTTTCCGAAGTGTCAAAGTTTAAGTTGTGTTGTAAAAGTTTTGTGAAAACAGGATAGCGATTCTCAGACAATTTGGTTGCCTCCAGACAAACAAACCGTTTCAATAAATTAAGCGCATGCCCAAAAAATTTTGTGGCAACTGAAAAATATTTCATAGCAACGAATAAATATGTCAAGCTTGTGCGCATGATCTGTAATTCTCCCATGCCGTTCCCGATTGGCATTCCCCTTCAACCGATTGAACACACACTTGTTAAATTCAAGCTCTACACATTTTTACAATTTTGCGTACTTACAAGGCAACCAGGTTGTCTGAAACAACCAATTTCGTGAGAATTCCTACCCAGGAATTTATCGAGGTGATAAGTATTAACGATTGCTAATTATAGCCTAGTAAAGTGTAAAAATACTTTATGATATCTTATTGTGTCCTTTTATTGTGTAAAACAACACAAAAAATCACAAATTTAGGGATGAAGTGTGCTGTGTACTGTTGCAAAAATTATCGCCGGAGAGCGCGAGGAAAATCTTTTTTCAGAAAAGTATATGGTATAATTATAATCTCTAACGTCTCTTTGCTTAAATTACTGCGATAATATTAAGCGACAGTGACTTATAATAGTAAATATTCAATATTTTCCTGGCTATAGAACTTTGTTTACATTTGTAATGTAGCCAAATATACCATTTCCCATCTAAGTACAACCATTTCCCAATTAAGTAAAACTAAAAGCCAATTGAAAAGACACTTTTTCCAAATGAATTAAACTTATCCCAATGAATTTGATATTTTTCTCAAATAAATTTTCTTCTTTCTTTTCTCCATTTGAAAAAAACTTTATTTCATTGTAATTAAACAATTTTTCAAATAATTTAACCCTAAATTCAAATATAAAAAACTTTAACTTATTTAAATATGTAACACTTTTTTTAACATAATAATTATTAAGAAAATTTACGAAAACTCTTGAGAATCATTGTATATAAAATATTACGCCACTGTTGTTGCATTTTATGAATTTTTTGGTATCCGACTGGAATTTTTATCACCATATTCACAAATGTTAAATCCCATTGAGAAAGTTTTCTTTAAAATAAAAGCATCAGCAAAACGACTTCTTAGTGATCCTACCGTTGACGCCGATCTTGTTACCGTTTCACAAGACGACCAACTATGTAATGGATATGATGATGAAAATTGGGCCAGCTTCCACCGGAGAGCCACTACAATGAACTCTTCACTTAAAAAATAAAAAATTTATAAAATGCAACAACTGTTTACTTGATGTTGAATTTATTTCATAAATTATACGTTTAATAACTTCCTATATAATTTTTTTATATTTTCTGTTCCTTATCAATTATATCATTGCCCCTCTCAATTTTTTCATCTTTAAAAGGGAAAAACCGCGGTGTAGACCTTGATGACAAGGATTCTAGCATCATCCTCCATTATGGAGGGAGGTAGCGTCATCATGAGAATTGTCAAAACAAAGATATACACTCCATTTGGAGCGATGTTTGCTTATTCATCTGGCCGAATGGTTAAACTGGTTGAGAGGATAATTTGCTCACTAACTTAAAGCATGAGAAAAATTAAAAATGTTTTCGTCGAAACGTGAGTATAATTACATCAGTAGGGTAGGTGCAGCCTCTTTCGGGAGTAGCCATGTATGGGCAAAATATTATTAATGTCACCGTTCCATGATTTTTAATTTACATGGGAGCAAAGCGACGGGTTAAATTTTGCGATAAATTATTATTTACAAATTTTAATCACCGGTGCCCCGGTGCTATAAATCTAGTCAAGGCAGGTTCAAATCTAGTCAGCGGTGACCCATTTTTATTTATTTCGGACAGCAAATTATACTGAAAAAATTGTTGAAAAAAAATTAACACGATAAAAAGCATAAAATAATATTTAATTTTATGACTATTACGACATGTTGAAGCGGTGCCAAATTAACATTAACAAATTTGCAATGAAAGATACTGTAGATAGAGTACATAAATCACCTTCTCTGTTGCGGAGATAGGTGCCGCTCCTTCCAAACACCTCATCCTATTCCTATTGAAAATGCAACATTTTTATCACGTTACCAAAAGGGGAACAGAAAAAAGAATCATTCCAATCGGAAATTTACATGCCGCCTCCTATAGATAAAAGATAGCCTAATGCAACCATGCTTAAGAGTTTTGTCGGTATAAAGAAAAAGTTGCATTCCTCATTTCTACCAAAAGACTACAATTCTTCCCACCGGAAATATCCACTAAAATATAGAACCTTACTTCCTCAAGCACTCTCTCCCTCCGTCAAAAGCTTCCACTTCTTTATGACGGAAAAAGCAATTCAGCTTGGTTTATGTTTTTCGAACGCTACTGTTGCGTTGCAAAGTAAATTTGTTCTCAAACAGTCAATCTACAGTGCAGTTGTATTGAAAGCAACATTAAGGTGTCAGATACCTTTTAACTGCATGGCAAGAAATACACTGTCAATGTATTTTTTTGGCGATGAATTCATTACATTTGGTTTGCTGGTTATTTCAAAGAAGAAGGTTTATTTTAAATTAAGAAAGATTTGAGCGAAGCCAATTGAATGGCCGGGCATAATTTAGATTACCCTGTTTAATTTAGACGACCAATATATAAATATATAAATTATTCAATTTTACGTACCTTCTGAGATCATATGTTAAGTGCGCGTAAAAGTTAATTGCGAATGAAATTAGATATGATTTCGAATCTAGTGTTTTGTACACCAAGTCGTAGTTGTTTAGTTGTGTACTCCAGTTATTAAATTCTGCGCTCAACTTTTCCACAAGTACTTCCGCTGACTTTAAAGTATTTCTTGCCTCCTCAAGTTTCACTTCTAAGACAGCAGCTTCTTGTGTGTAGATATTAAGTTGTACAGATAGTTCTCTGACGCGAGCGTCAACATCCTTTAAACCAGACATTAAAGTTTTCATTTCGCTCTCGGCTAAATCTAAGTTTCTTTGGAGCTCATATTGCTCTCGTTCTAAGGGTTTTATACTTTGCACCACCTTTGCATATTTTACACTAGCAATTACCCACGTAGCTAAGGGAGCCGCCGCTGCAGATGCACGCCTAGCATTCTTAGAGTCGAATGAATCCGCCTTTGCCTGCAACAATTTTTCAACAGCTTCGCAATTTTCTGGACTTATTCTTGAAGGATCAAGTGATCGTATATCCTCCTTGACACCCCGCTTTGCAAGGAATGATTTCATACTATTCCACGATGTATCTCTAATACCCATTAACCTAAGCACACCTTCTAGAATGTCTCTTATAGTTTCTGGGGGCGCTCTGAGCGAACGTATTTCTGATAGAGCTTCAGCTTTTATTTGCCCAACTGCAGCGCTGGCTTCTTTTAGAATTGGTTCGACTTCATTCAACTCTTCTTCAATCGCAATTTTACGTTCTTTAAGATTTTCACTGTTCGCTTGAGTTTTCTTTTTGAGTTCTAAAAGATCAGTTTTCTGATCATTAGCGCTTCTCATAGTTGATGATATCATTTCCAAGGCATCATTCGCCAGCTTTCGCTTTTCTGCCAAGGCTTCTTCTTGCTTTCCAGCTTGAGATTTAAGTGAACCCACTACTTTATGAGCCGCTGCTAATTTGTCAACGCCCATCTAAAAAATTGATTTATGCATTATTCCTCTACCAAGTTTTGTCTGCACCTACCTTCAGTTTTTCGAGCCTCTTCTTTAGTTTTTTATCAAAGTGGCAATATATATTGTAATAGCAAATAATAAGTTGATAAAATTTACGAGGACAATCGTGTTCACTCTTATTCAAAAAGTCAAAAAAGTAAGATGGAATTGGAAGTTTTTCTTTTCCATGGGATACTATTTCAATTAGTGCCTTTGGTAGAGATATAACCACAGAGGCTGGCAATTGTTGATGCCATATAATTTCCGCATTTCTATAAAGAGCTGGATACTTTTGGAATAAGCCTTCTAACGTGCTGTTTGAAGAATCTAAATTTAAAAATATTCGGAAATTTCGTTTCGCTCCTAAAACAAACATTGAATTAAGTTTTAAATAAATTTTTACAAAACTTACTGTTCAGAAAGTATGATGATAGGGAATCATTATATCCCTCAAGCTGAGCAGCGCCTTTTAAGGAACTCGCTACAGATTCCAAATCATCCCCAAACAAATCGATAATTTCACTGCCCTCTAGTATTGCTTCGATTGGTTTCATTATATCACTCAAAAAGGTGATCCAACTATGGTCCACAAGTAATACAGTTGTTTGATCCTCTAAAGCAGCTGATTGCATTGCCTATTCCATAATAAAGTGTTTATATGATTTGCATACTATAATTTACTTACAACTTTGAGATCGTTATAAAATTCGGAAATAGTGTAGTTTTTTGCTCCCTGGAGGTAATGTATCCTGGCTGAACATAACGTTGCGGCGATGTATAGAGCATCTACAAAGCATGATCCTGGGCGTCCAACACAAACAATATGAGTACTTGGACGAGAAAGAAACTTTGATATCGTAGCGGTGTGTATTAGAAGATCTTCAGTAATTGGTGTCTCAATTAAATATGTTTCAGTACCTAAATTCAAACTACTTAGAGAAAAGGAACATGCATATTATTTTACCCACTGCATATAGTTATATTTTTGACCATTGTTTCCTTCCATTCTTCTTGGGACAGGGATTTAATTACATCATTCTGAGATGAATTCGGAATGAAGTATATGTCCTAAATATAATCATGATTTAAAAGACATATATTTATGAGCACTTATTGTTTACTAATTTAAAAATTAATTTAACCAAAACTGAAAATTTTAATGCGTCTGCATTTGACTAAAATAAAACGAAATAAAATATTCAATTACATACGTACATTATTTTTCATAGTTATAACTCTTTCCATTGTATGTTGTAAGATTTTTAGATATTCTTTAATATCATTTGAGGAGGCAAGTCTATTTTGAAAAAGTATTTGCAATTCAGTCAACATGGCCTGCAAAGTGTAAGAGATACTGTTTAACTTTAAATATAAGGTATACTGTAATTATTTTTAGAATTATATTATTTGAGGGATTTCACGCTAACACATTACTCTATTTGTTTTTTTCAATTTACCTTTTATCATCATCTTACGACAGGTCAAGTCATTAAGTCAAAATATATGTTGCTGTTGAAGTAAACTAATAATTATTAAATAAAAGAGCTTTATCTCAATATATTCTTCAGTTGGCTTTAAGCTTTTATTTAGCACGGTATAATTTTAACTTTCACTTCCGTCTTTAAGGCTAAGAACCTTAACGAACATCTTGCAGTTGAAGTTGAGTACCGACCTTAATTGCGTCAAATATCTACTTAAGTTTTGAGATAGACAAGTAGAAATGAATATTTATATTTATTGTGTCGGGTGTTGCCTTTCATCCTGGATCTGTTGCCCTAAGGCCTGCTAGACGTCCCAAATGCTTGTTCATTTCCAGAGTTCACCCTGACACCTCTAAGCATGGCGTCGCTTTCAATATTGCCACTTTCGCTTCCATCCCCATCGGCATGATTTCTTACCGGCGAATTAGCCCAGCTAACCGCACAGCTGAACGCGCCTGCACGGCCTCCTTCAAGGTCTTCGTTCCCGAGGAATTTTTCTTGGCAGCCATCTGTCCGAACTTATGGTCTTCCGGCTCGATCGTTCGTAAGTTTGTCTCGAGAGCACGCCTAGGCGGGGCGCAGCACTCAAAAAACTTGTCGATGAGGTTTACCTCTTCTACGTCAACGTAACCGACTTGCGCTTCAAAACTTCAGATCTGTTATCCGCTACTAGCGCCTCTATTTTTGACGTCATCTGTCTCTCTGAAACCTAGCTTAATGGCGGTATTTCTGATGCCGGGACCTTCAGTACTGAGTTTGAGGTCTTTAGGAGGGATCGCCACGCGGATGTGTGCGCACCCGTTGGCGGCGTGGTGCTGTGCGCAGTCAGAACCGGCATCCCTTGTTACATTGTATAGGTTGGTCACTCTGACACCTTGGAGTTCATTTGCGTCGCCATAAAATTCCCTCACAGAACAATGTACGTTTTTACCGCCTACATTCCCCCTGCTTCACCCTCTGGAGTGTTTGACCAGCTGCCCTTTTCCATCGATGGCGTAAGCAGCGTCCTCTCACCCTCTGACGAAGTTCTCTTTCTTGGCGATTTTTAACATTCCGGAGGTCGGTTGGGTTCGGCATCCCGAGACTGAAGAATTATTGCCATCCTATTCTGGTGCTCCTTTCTAGACACCTGTGCCTACGCTGGCCTCACCCAGTGCAATGCCATCGTAAATGACCCGACTTAGTTTTCCTCACCGACCCGGATGGTTCATTGGTACACCGGTGCCGAACCCCTCTGGTCCCGGAGTTTTGTCACCATCCTGCTCTTCGGGTCCTTTTCTGCTTCGATACCGTCGAGAAGTTCTCCTCCACCTTGCACGCTTGTTCCTTCAACTTCAGGTCTGCCGGATATCGTCAACGCTCTTTATGCCTGCATCAGGCAGGTGCTCCGATCTCTTTTTCCTCTTCTTCCTCCTCCACTTTGTCGCTACACTGGATTGAGGGGCATTTGAGATACCTTAAAAATCTAAAGTTTAAACCTTGGAAAAAGTTCTGTTCTTCTGGGCGCGGTGGGGACTACCTGGTTTACTATGACCTTGACCTGCGGTTGGCCTCCGATTTACAGGCGTCATCCATTAGAATTCTGTCTAACTCGAGATCCACTTTGCTCAATAATCCAAGACGGTTTTAGAGGTTCATCAATTCTAAGCGTCGTAACGACAGATATCCATCTATTTCCGATTATCTCTCGAATCTGCCCGACATGTTTTCATGTGGTCCTGACGGTGTCCCGGCTTCGTCTTTGAGAAGGTGCTACTCAACGGGCACTCCTGTCCTCTGCCATTTGTTTAACCTTTTCCTGCGCTGTGGTCGTTTCTCGAAGCTTTGCAAAGATTCTGAGATAATCCCTCTTTTCAAGAATGGAGACAAGGTAGACATATCCAACTACAGACCCATCGCCAATTTGTCACACGTTGCGAAGGCCTTTGAAACCCTGAGTAGTGATGTGTTTTGCTTTCATTGTAGACCTTTATTAGGTTCTTTACAGCACGACTTCATGAAGGGTAAGTCTGTTGTGTACTAGGGTTCGGAATGTAAACAACACGTTAAAATATAAAGTTCAAGTTACTTCTATTAATTTAGTGTGGTACAACGGTGTTGCTGTTCTAATGACTAACTTACAACTGTCGCTTGGATTTGCTTCTAGTCTCTGCAGATCTATGTATCTGTAGGATAAGCATGCAAGAGGCGTTTATAGTTGTGGTGATTGAATATGTCTCTATTTGCTATTGTAGCGATAGCCAGTAAGAGACACAACATCAGAATACGAGACACAACATCAGAATACGAGACACAACACCACCAATTTACTCGAATTCGTGCATTACTGACTGATCAAATCGGTTATGCAGGTCGACTGCATATTTACCAACTTCAGCAAGGCTTTTGATAGGACTAACCGTGGAATTCTCGTTCATAAGCTCTGCCTGCTCGGTTTTCCGCCCCTCTCTGTGGAGGATCCTACCTTTCCGGCCATTGCCAGCGCGTCCTGTTCCGTGGTGCCCTATCCGCCGAAATCTGGGTCAGTTCTGGCGTGTCCCAAGGTCCTCTTCATAATTTACATCAATGACATCTCGTCACTCCTGCCCAGGTCCAGTATTCTTTGTTATGCTGATGATTCTAAAATCTTCCACGCGTTTTTCTGCGACGATGATTGTGCTCTGTTGAGCTCCGATATGCGAATTTTTGAGATTTGGTGCTACAATAATCGTCTTCCGCTGAACGCCAGCAAATGCACCGTTATGTCTTTTTCACGTAGGATTCTATTTCCTTCAACTACTTCATGGGCGGTTGCACATTAAGCAGAATTGACTTGATCAAGGACCTGGGGGAGTTTTTTTACTCCCGTCTCTCCTTCGAGGCCCACGTAGACTTACTAAAAGATGGTCAAGGGAGCTTAACTATAGTAGTATAAATATGTATGTTCTGCCTCAAATGTGCAGGTGCACCTAAAAATTGGTTAAATTGTGAGGGAAATCGAGGTCTGACGTCACATTTTTGCACATTTTTCATGAGGCAGAACATACATAACAATTTGGGGAGGTGCAGATGGTTGGAGATAAGGGAAAGGTCAAAGGTCAAGGTTGATGATTGTTTAGTAAGATAAGGCACCTGTCGGCCTAAGGATTGTCGGTCATCTTGGATTTTTGGTTTTCGGTCCTGTAGGCTACAATTGGTCTTCTTCTTCTTCTTCTTTGGTTTGCATCTAGACTTAGATCTAAACCTTGGATCTGAACCTAGATTGTTTAGTAAGATAAGGCACCTGTCGGCCATCTTGGATATTGGGTATTCAGTCTTGGAGGCTACAATTGATGTTGAAGATAAGAGTTTGTTGTTTTGAGTCTTTAATTTCGAAGTACCGCTTTATCAGCTAAATGAAATAACATGAGGCGAATTTAATTGGATTGAAGATAAGAGTTTGTTGTTTTGAGTCTTTAATTACGAAGTACAGCTTTATCAGCTAAATGAAATAACATGTTGCGAATTTAATTGGAAAAACAGAATATTGCGTAATAAAAGATTTCACCACTTTGAGTAAATAGATGAAGATTATTTTTTAATTTCTTTTGCAAATTCTTATTTCTATGATATCATTTGTTTTCAAGCAAGTTTTAACATGTTTTTCTGGTCGAGCTGTGATTGATAAGCGAGCTGGTGACTGCGTTGAAATTAATAATTTGGCGGCAATGTTAAGGTCGTTGGGTGATAAGGTTTTGTAGATGAACCTGGTCTCGTGCTGAAGATAAGAGTTTGTTGTTTTGAGTTTTTAATTACGCAGTACAGCTTTATCAGCTAAATGAAATAACATGATGCGAATTTAATTGGAAAACAGAATATTGCGGTTTCCTAAATTATAATTGAATGTGATAAATTCGCCTAATAAAAGACGCGTGCTGCTGACATTTCACTCTAGTTCTATTTCTAATTAGATGAGAGTTGGACATAAATCTATATAAATCTAAATATCGTATTTCTATACTTTGATTTCTTGCAACATATCTGAGTTTTGTAAACTAAATCAAACGTGGTTTATTAAATGTTTTTAAGACTGTGTTTTCTAAAGAATAAGAAAACTTTATTTTAAACTTTTAAAGTGTGCATTAATACTAAAAGACAACTTAAGAACTCTTTATAATTGTACAAGAAGTGGAATATAATAGAAATGAAGGGCTTTTTGTGTGAAGTATGTGGAAAGACCTTTAAAAGGAACTTCACCCTACAGAGGCATATAAAAAATATACACAGCAGCACATTGGATACAAGATCGCATCGTCCAAAAGAAGATACTAAGGATATGTCTACATCTATATCGGTATCAGTTTCACCATCAACATCATCATTAAAAACATCATTAACGGACGCTTTAACACATATGTTTTGTCAGGCATGTAATTTACAAATTAAAGTAAAAGACTGGACGTATCATTTACGTACCAATATTCATAAAAAGAAAGCGTCTATACCTATAAAGGAACATCTTAGGTGTGTTAAGGAAAATTTCGGGGGACGAATTGAAACATTTATTCTTGAAAATGGAGATGAAGGATTACTCGATATAAATAAATTCTTGCAAGAATCTAATCATCAACTTTTGGAAGTGTTAAATATGTCGTTAGAAAAGCATATTTCTTATAAGTTCAATATTGAGCTTTTTGCAGAATATATCAAAGTTGTAAACTCAGAAGACGAAAATGAAATTATTTCTTCAATAAAATCATTTCAATCCAAAATGACTGTCATATTCAACAACAGCGATTTACCAACTTTATGTAAGAATATGATTAACTGTATTAACACCAAATCAGAAGAATTTCAAGAGAAAGATAGTGGATGGTCGTTGATTCGAATAATTCATTTAGAAATCAACATTAACCAATATCACCCGTTAAGAGGTTCTTCCTACATACCTTTACCAAAGGTTATAATGGACAAGAAAGCATGCGTTAATGTGAAAAATAATGATATTTACTGTTTTAAGTGGGCTGTTATATCAGCTTTACACCCACCAACTCACAATTCTGATAGAACATCTTCATATACAGTTTCTGATATATCAGATAGAGAAATAGAGCTAATAAATGGAGTGAAATTAGATTTTACTGTGCTGGAATTCCCCATGACTTTGTGTGATATAAAAGTATTCGAAGAGATCAATCCAAATATAAGCGTGAATGTTTTCGGCTACGATTTTATACAAGGTAGTTGTCAAATTGTGGGACCTTTTTATTGTACATCAAATGAGAAAGAAAATCATATAAATTTGTTGCTTCTTCAAGATGAAACTCTAAATCATTATGTTTGGATTAAGAATATTTCAAGATTGCTTAACGAGCAACTAACACAACATAAAAAACAAATTTACTTTTGTAATTCGTGTTTTCAACATTGTTCTAATATAGAATCTTTTGCTAAACATAAAAATGAATGCTGTAAAATAGTGACTTCTATGCCTACCTCGGAAAAAGCTTTTTTGGAATTTGAGAAGTATGAACGCAAGTTAAGTGTGCCATTTGTTATTTATGCTGACTTTGAATGCGTGCTAAAGGAAATTAAAACGTGTATACCTAATCCTATGCTGTCTTCAACAACCAACACTCAAGAGCACATACCCTGTGCTTTCTCTTATTTTATCCATTGCCTTTATGATGACGCTTTAAGCAAGTTCAGGATTTATCAAGGTAAAGATGCTGTTAGTCGATTTGTACATTTATTAGCAGACGACGTGAAAGACATCTATAAAAATCATGTTTCAAAGTGTAAGCCGCTTGTTCCCATGTCACCAAATGAAATAAGGATGCAACGAGAAGAGCAATACTGTCATATTTGTAAGCAATTATTAGCGAATGATAGGGTTATTGATCATTGTCATCTTACCGGAAAGTATAGGGGTCCAGCTCATAATAAATGCAATCTAATGTATAGAGTTCCAACATTTTTCCCAGTTTTTTTACACAATTTTTCTGGTTATGACAGTCATTTATTTATTAAATCATTAAATGAAATTGAAGGTTCTATTAACGTTATTCCCTTAAATAAAGAGGTATATATATCAATGTCAAAGAAAATTTTCTTTGAGTATAAAACGATTGAATTACGGTTTTTAGATTCCATTCGTTTTATGCCTGCGAGTTTAGATACTTTAGCAAAAAATCTGCCTGATGAAGACTTTAGAATAATCCGTAATGAATTTAAAGATGATGAATATTTTAATTTAATAAGGAGAAAGGGGGTTTTTCCATATGATTACTTAAATTCTTTTGATAAATTAAATGAAACATGTCTACCTCCTCGCGAACAATTTTTTAATAAACTTACAAACAATGAATGCACAGAAGGAGAATATCAACATGCTGTTAACGTATGGAACAGATTTAATTGTAGAGATATTTCCCAATATTTACTTTTATATTTAAAGTGTGATGTTTTGTTGCTAGCAGACATTTTTGAGAATTTTAGAAGAGTATGCATAAATATCTATGAGTTGGACCCATGTCATTATTACACAGCACCAGGATTGTCGTGGGATGCGATGTTAAAACACACTCAAATTAAATTAGAATTGTTAACAGATATAAATATGTATAATTTCATGAAAAGAGGTATTCGAGGAGGTTTAACACAATGTTCCTTAAGACATTCTCTAGCTAATAATAAATATATGAAAAAGTTTAATCCTGCAATCGATTCAAAATACTTGGTTTATCTTGATGCTAACAATTTATATGGATGGGCTATGTCGAAATCACTTCCATAGGCAGGTTTTGTTTGGGTAGATAACTTTGATAATATAGATTTCATGAAAATTCCTGAAAATTCAGAGGTAGGATATATTTTAGAAGTTGATTTAATTTATCCAGATTTATCTCATGACGATCATAATGATCTTCCCTTTTGTCCTGAAAATAAATTACCTCCTCAAGCCAAGATTAAAAAGTTGATTGCTGATTTAGAAAATAAATATAATTATGTTATACACTATAGAAATTTACAACAGTGTGTGAAGCACGGATTAGAACTGCAGCGTATTCATCGAGTTTTAATGTTTAAACAATCAAATTGGTTAAAGAGTTACATTGATTTAAATAATTTCCATCGAACTGCCGCAAAAAATAATTTTGAAAAAGACTTTTTTAAATTATTAAATAATTCGGTGTATGGAAAGACTATGGAAAATGTAGATAAAAGAAAAGATGTAAAAATTGCAACAGAGTGGGAAAGCCGTGGTAGACATCAGGGTTTGCGTGCTCTTATAGCGAAACCTAATTTTCATAGTCTTTCTCATTTTACATCAAATATGACTGCAGTTCAATTAAAAAGAGTTTACACAATTTATAATAAACCAATTTACTTAGGCTTTACAGTCTTAGAGCTATCAAAGCTAAAAATGTATAACTTTCATTATGAATATATGAAACCTTAATACAAAGATATGGTCTCCTTAAACTATATGGACACAGATTCTTTTATATATTCTATTTCTGCTAACGATTTTTATAATGATATTATTTTAGATATTAATGAAAGATTCGATACATCAGAATATCCCTACGACAATCCTTATAATATACCGTTAGTAAATAAAAAGGTTTTAGGTTTAATGAAAGATGAGAATAAAGGAAGAATTATGACTGAGTTTATAGGTTTACGATCTAAGCTATACTCTTTAAGTATTGAAGAAAAACCCGAAATAAAGAAAGCTAAAGGTATTAAAAAAACAGCTGTAAATACTTTAACTCTAGATAATTACAGAGATTGTTTATATAAGAAAAAATTATTTTATGTCAACATGTTAGGATTTAGAAGTAAATTTCATACAATATATACGGAATATATTAATAAAGTAGCGTTGAGTCCATTTGACGATAAAAGATTTATAAGAGAAGATGGTATTCAAACATACGCTTGGGGACACTATAGATTATCTAAAAATTGTTAAAATAAGAATTATGAATAAATGTATGTAGAAGGAAAATAAATGAGTAAATTAATAAAATGCTATTTTAACATTAACAGAAACAGAGACTTTTATTAGTATAAAATTATAAGACATTTATTTCTTATTTCTAAATTTTATTATTTTTCTAGAAAATTTCTTAAAAGATAAACATTTTCTTGAGCGCATTGTCCCTGATGAGTTAAACAGCATGGTACTTTATAAAAAATTTTAAGAGAGGATAATTTTGGACACTGCAATTCTTCTTCCATATTATATACTATTACACCTTCACCAAATGTATTTTTGATCCAGCAAGCCTTTTCACAACCTTTCACACACAGTATTTTGTTTCTTATTAAAGGCATCACTATAGCACGTAATTGATGATAGGGAATATATCCATCGGTCCATCTGAATCCATGATAATTATCATGCAGCCATTTCGCTTCTGTTCTCTTTGCAGGTGTTAAATCCTTAAATCTGAATGGAGGTTGAAAAATAAAGTGCTGTATTTGGTTTCCGTTTGTCAAAATTGCCAATTCCTTCACAATAAACTTGTTATAATCGTCTTTAAATCCTTGAATATCCACAATTGCAGCCATTTGTTGCCTTAAATTATTTTTCTAACTTCACTCGTCAATGAACTATATTCGACTATTCTGTCATGCAAAAGCAAACAAAAAGCTGTTGTGTTTGCGGGAATATTACTAAGTGTTTTAAACTGTATACGAATATCGACTGGTCCTGATTTGATCACCTCGTTTTGATGTGAGCAATCGATAACAACAATTGGAGCGCTTTCCTTGAACTTCTCTCGGGTAAGCAGCGGTTGATGCATCCGCCCATAATACGATTGTTGGAATTTCGTATACATATCATACAATAAAGCATATCTCTCACGATCAAATTTAATGTTTAAGTCTTCATATGGAAATGTTTCAGAATTTAAGTGAAGCTTCACATCTGAAAGTTCGCAATGATCAAACTTGCTTGCATCTTTACTCTTCTCGTTTTTTCGATCCGTTTGAAGTGCTAAAATTACATATCGAGGTTTTTCTAACTGAGTAGATGTTTTAATTGTCCAATTATGATCGACAGTTGTAGGTAATATAGGATATTCGTATATATCCCAGCTACGAAAGCTCATTTGTATTGGTCGTCCAGTATCGATTAACTTAAGCAGCGATAGTTTTTCTTCATCAGCTACACTTATGTGGGGTACTCGCCATTGTAGTTTGAAAATATCTATTTTAACTTCATCGTTTGGTGATATAAAAGCATTTTCATCGCCTCTACTTCGAATCAATATAAGTTCATGTTTAGCATTTATAACAATTTTCTTATAGTCTTCAGCAAAGCCGAGCAGCAACTTTAAAGGAATGCAAAAATTGAAAAATCCTCTTGTAGGTAATATTGAATTATCTGGAGACCAGGAAGCATTTAGTAACACATTGCTTTCATTTTGATTTAAAGATATATAATTTTTTATTGCTGTAGCAAATCCCAGATTTCTCGTGCGATCAATTTCTACGCCATTTAATTCATAGCGAATTTCGTCAAATAGAAAAGCTATGGCGTTATTAGTTAATTTTGCCGTTGTTGAGGCCAATCCATCTGATTTTGTTATCGCACCTTCTATATATAAGGAGCTTTCACTTGGTAAAATATACAAATCCTGATGTTGTAATGATATTCGAACTTCATCGCTATTCTTATATGATGCTAAAAACGGAGAGTAGCTGTGATACTCAACTTTTGTAATACTATTATCATAGGTAGCACCTTGAGTAATATCGAGTATTTCACTCATTTTTTAACTTAAGACCAAGAGTTTTTAAGAATTGCTTGTTAGCGACTGTTAGCTTTATTCCTGACTGTTGCGTGGCTTTTGGCTGACTAGAAGAGTTAACACTTTTGTGTTTGTATTTATTATCAATGGTATTATTGTATATTAACATGCTGCGGCTTCAAATGCAATCTCACTGTAATCGTTTCTCCTCTAAAATTAATTAGATCACCGTCTTGATCCACGAACTTCAGCGTAAGAGAACTTATCCGTTTGATGTTCAGTGGCAAATAAATGACATTCTTGGGAACTTCAATTATTTTATATCCCGGACCTACCGTAGGAGAGAACTCGTGTAATGTATGCACTTGTTGATTATTTATAAAAGAGCCTGATACTATATTACATTCAACTCGAATCACATTAACTTTTATTATATTTACTGGTAAATCAGATTGATATGAAATATTAGGTTCTAGAACGCGTTTACTAAATCCTAATAATGATCCAATAGAGTTATTTTTATTCAAAAATACTCGGGTAGAACTTTTGATTTCTGTTTTCAAGGTGTTATTATTAGCTGTTATTTGTACTATAGGTTTAGTTTTCGTCTTAGTTAGCTCCTTTTTGATAAATCCTGCAATATCATCAATTTCATAGGAGCCTTCTGGAATTTTAATTTCATCATCATCATCCAGATGAAGTAAGTTATTTCTATTGTCCACATTAGGAATTGAATTATATGTCTGTAAATCAATAAGTCCGCAAACGTATTCTGAACTTAAGTCCAACGGAGGAAAGTATTCAACTGTAAGCACAGATGAATCCCCAGTCAAAGTCAGTGTTAATGACATAGTAGCTCAAAGTGAAATGCAGATGTTATTTTATGTAAAGTTTATTTATAGTTGTTATCTTACAATGTATAATTATACTATTAAATTTATAGTTACTTATTATTATTGTAATGATTATATAAAAATTCTAAACATAAATGACCGCAATTTATCATATTATAATTTTGGTAAGACTTATAATTGTAAACAATGTTTTTTCCTAAATAGCTTAATATTTCCTTTGGTGGTTGCAAGTTTCCAAAGCTGTCAAAGTATTCTTTTTTGGATTCACTTTTGTAATATGCTACCCAATGACTACCAGGACCTGATATAGAGTCCAAATTTACTATTCCACACTCATATTTTTTAGGCTTTTTGGGGAGAGCATCAAGCATAAAAACACCTCTAAAATGTGGTAAATTATTCGCATATTTATATAAATCGATTTCATTTAATGCTCGATTAGGTAGCAGTTTTAGACGTTTTTTGAAGGCGGATTTAAGAATAGACCAAGTCCTTTTCTGTATGGCTTCAAATATAAGCCGCTTCCCTTTTTTCCTAATGCAATAGCTTCCATCGTATTATTATGTCGATTGCTCTCCTTTAGCTGTTCTTTAGCATTTGTTGCAGCATTAACAGCCTTTGCGACACCTGATACTCCTCCCACTAAAGCACCTAGTGCTGAAAGACCAGCAAAAATAGGAATTAGAGGTAGCACTCCTCCAGCCTTTGGAATCGGAATAATTCGAGGGGGTCTTACATCCTTCTTCTTTCGCTTAAATACACTTTTAGTAGCAGCAAGTGCAAGACCTATAGCTTCTTTTAAGGAATCAGGCTTTTTTAACTTTAAAATATTTCTTGCTTCATGAACTCCTTTTTGTAGAGTTAATTTTCTTTTTGGCTTCCTAGAGTGAATTTTAGGTTTTTTTCTTAACCCCATTCCAAATTTTACTTTCGCCTTCATAGCGTTTGTTACAAGCCAGGCGTTGCTACGTTCACCAAGGGATGCGTTTGAAGATGTCACTCGTTCCCAAGCTTTACCGGATAATATACGATCAGCAATATGACGATCTTCGATATTTTTATGTTGAGAATATGCGATATCGTGATCTCTACAAGCTGCGTCAAGAGGATTAATTCCAGGGTCACCCCTTGCTAATCTTTTTTGTAGTTTAGTACCAGGACCGCAATATTGATATCCAGGCAAATGAAATTCAAATGGTAAATTGCTAATTGCTGTATTTAACAAACCGCCTCCTCTTCGACATTTACGTTGGCGAGAACGATTTTGATTCTTTGAATGATCAATCATTCAACTGATAAGATAAACCTTTTAGACGTCCTCACAACAGCACATTGAGTTGATGACTGATATAAAAGTTCAGTGTTGTGTAATAAATATTTCAGTTCTAATAATGAAGTTCGTGAAGCAGAAGGACTCTTTATCAATAAAAAATCTTGATATTAAATCTACAAATGAATTCAAAAGACATAGCTCGCTTATACCTAATAATATAAGAGGTATTCTTGTGGGACCTTCAAACTGCGGTAAAACCAATCTTATGATTGGTCTTATAGAACATCCAAATGGACTCAAGTTCGAGAATATTTACATCTACTCAAAATCACTACATCAACCCAAATATCAGTATCTAGAACAGTTGATAAGTCCTATTGTTGGTCTGGGCTACTACACGTTTTCTGATAATTGCGAAGTTATATCTCCTGAGGAAGCTAAACAGAATTCAATTTTTATTTTCGATGATGTAGCATGTGGGAAACAAAATAACATACGTGATTATTTTTGCATGGGTAGACATAATAATATTGATAGTTTCTATCTCTGTCAGACTTATACCCATATACCGAAGCACTTAATACGTGACAACGCTAACTTTCTTATTTTATTTAAACAAGATGATATGAATCTTAGACATATATATAATGATCATGTTAACACAGACATGACCTTCGAAAAATTTCGTAGTATTTGCGGTGTTTGTTGGAGAGACAATTATGGCTTTTTAGTAATCGATAAAGATAGTTTGTTGAACAAAGGACGTTATCGAAAAGGAATCGATACATACATTTCGCTATAATTTTAGAAGATCTAGTAAAGAAAATCAGTTAAAGCTGTTCATAGACCTGCTAAAGCTGGTAGAAGACCTGATATAGCTGTTCATACACCTGGTAAAGCTGTTCATAGACCTGGTAAAGCTGTTCATAAACCCGTTTGAGCTGTTTTATATTTCAAGAACTACAAAGTCTAAGTAAACTGGTTTGTTATAAGTCACTTTTACTTTGCTTAA
This sequence comes from Leptarthrus brevirostris, assembly GCA_964036015.1. Taxonomy (NCBI): domain Eukaryota; kingdom Metazoa; phylum Arthropoda; class Insecta; order Diptera; family Asilidae; genus Leptarthrus; species Leptarthrus brevirostris. The sequence continues at coordinate 98,366,472 of OZ038371.1, read as the reverse complement.
TTCTATTGCAGCCATATTTATTGTAAATTTCGCAATACTGTGAAAATTGGGATTTGCAATTAAAGCACGAAGACCTAAATGTTCACCTCGACTTTCCTATTCCGTAGCTATTTTAATATCTCAACTCTTATTAACATTTTTCATTGCTTTGCCGTAGACAGCATTATTATCTAATTTGAAAAAAAAATTTTGAAAAGTGTTAGCAGCTTTTGATCTATGCAAAGTATAAAGATCATCATATTGTTTTAACCAATTCGATTGTCTAAATCAAAGAGCATTTTTTCTACGCTAGAGGACATAAATCTGTATGAATCTAAAAATCGTATTTCTATACTTTGATTTCTTGCAACATAAATTCTTTTCGAGATTGACACATAGCGCTCCTTATTTAACGTTTTAATATTTATTACACCTTTAATATTACATCTAAGGCTTTAATAAATAAACGATAATCATACTTCCACTTCAATGTGGATGATTCTTAGAAGAACCCAGCCGCTATCAATTTCTTGAAATTCTTCAGATTTTGCAATAATTTGTTTCATCATTCTATCGAATATGTCTGGAAATTGAAAATTATCGGATGCTATGTTCATCTTCGCCTGAGAAGATTTTATATCTAAAGCTACTTCGTTTTCATCTACATCATCAGTTCTAGCATATTTCATAAATTCACAAAATAATTCAATATTGAACTTTATAGCATTGTGTTTCTGTAAACTTGCTCTAAGAAGATTTATAACTTGAGGTTTGATTTTATAGAAAAATTGTTTTGGATCCAAAATTCCTTCATCATCATTTTCCAATAGAAAGCTTTCAATACGATTATTAAAGCCCTGTTTAATGCGCTTTAAATTTCTTTCAATTGGGTCAGCTGCATTTCTCTATGGTTAATATTAAGTTTTCATCAGATGAATTATTCGCTAATTTTTCTACGCTAGAGAAATTTAATCTATATGAATCTAAAAATGCAAAGAAAGTAAAAGACAAACCATTTTTTAAACTGTGATAATTTAAGTAACCTGAACTGTGCTCCAACCAAAAGATTTAATGACGATATTAGAATAAGTCTTGACAATAGTAAGCATCTGTTGAACATTTGAATATACTTAAGAACACAAAATTAGTATCATTCATCGTGATAAATACAAATTCCATCACAAGAGCTTAAGATCGGAAAGTGTTAACAGCTTTTGATCTATGCAAAGTACTAAGATCAATATATTGTTTTAATCAATTCCATTGTCTGAATCAAAGAGCTCTATGAATGCATGAAAACTTCAATTCATACTTTAAACTACTTTTTGGAGATTTCTATAATGGATTATATAATGAAATGTATCTTCTAAGTAACATATCAATTTCCTTGAGCCTAATTCAGAGGATTTTCTGTAAACTTGCTTCAAGAAGATTTATAACTTGAGGTTTGATTTTGTAGAAAAATTGTTTAAGATCCAAAATTCCTTCATCATCCTTTTCCAATAGAAAGCTTTCAATACGATTATTAAAGCCCCTGTTTAATGCGCTTTAAATTTCTTTCAATTGGTTCAGCTGCATTTCTCTATAAATTTTGAAAAGGTTATTTTGATAGTAGTTTTTCGTTCGTTTGGTTCTGTGAGCTCACAATTTGGGTCGCAGGTTACATGACGCATACAAAAATTAAATTTTAAATGTCATATAGGGTTGTTAGCTGTCAGTTTGGTTTAAATTTAAAACATAATTACGATTCAAAAAAATATATGGACTCAAAGTAAACTGAACTCGGTGAGATCACAAGATAAATCTCTTTAAAGTATCGAAAGAGGAAATTTTAGCTACCTCGATTTTGTTTGTTCTAGTCTAAATTCACAGTTTTGAGGCTATTTTAGGAAAGTGCTACAACGACCGCAATGATCATGTTAATTTCTTCTTCCTAACTTTGGTATAAATTTAAAGCATAATTACGAATCAATGGTTTCCCTTATTAAGATTATTACGGCTGAACCATAAAGAAACGAGGTTTAAGGCTATGAAAAGATATTTATTTTCTTTGCAAGTTCTTCACATGATAAACCTCTTCAAAGTATCGAAAGAAGCCATTTCAGCTACCTTGACTAGACGTTTATTACTTATCAACGGATTTATGCAAAGCGATGAATGTTATTTTTAAACATCAGATTTTTTTCCCTAATTACAGAAATTCCTTTGGCTATTCCTCAATGGTGTTATATTAACTAGTAATCAAGATCCAGATGACGTAATCGATGGAATGACTTACTTGCTAGTTGCATAAAACACGAAATTATTTAATAATATGACCTCGAATTAATGTCTATATTTAGATCTGGAAAAGAAATTGCACGACAATCTTTTAAAGTTCGAGGTTACTACAGCGAATCGTTTTTTTTCTTATCACCCCAAAACATTCTGGGCCATTCAACTCTTATCGGCAAATTTCTTACGCTAACGAATTGAATCCAAATGTTTACTACTACTTATCAGCGGTTTTTTATGTTAAAAGAAATTGAGCCAGATATTTATTAATTATTTATGAATGAATTTAGACAAAATTGTTGATGTTATTTTTAAATCGCTTTTTCCACTAATTAAAGTAAAAATCCAATTTTCTATTTTTAGCTCCAACATTCACCGACTTAGAAGTACCATTGCCAATTAGCTTGATAACCCCATGGTTAGAGCACTTTTCTGTGAAACTCAGGGTCCGCTGTTCAAATCCAGATACCTCTGCTTTTTTAATTAAATTTCACTAACTTAGCCCACAGATGACTAGCCAAAATGTGACGTCAGGGAATCCCCTCCTATGACGTCATGCAATCGGATGTTATCTAGTCAACAGGGAATCCCCTTTGAGAATTCCTAGTCAGGTCCAGGTCCAGATTCAAGTCCAGGTGTAAATCAAAGAACAACAAAATCAATTGTAGCCTCCAAGACTGAATACCCAATATCCAAGATGGCCGACAGGTGCCTTATCTTACTAAACAATCTAGGTTCAGATCCAAGGTTTAGATCTAAGTCCAGATGCAAACCAAAGAAGAAGAAGACAAATTGTAGCCTCCAAGACCAACAACCGAAAATCCGAGATGGCCGACAATCCTTATCTCTTTTCCTTATCTCTCAATTGTAGCCTATAAGACCGAAAACCCAAGATCCAAGATGGCCGACAATCCTTATCTCTCTTCCTTATCTCTCAATTGTAGCCTATAAGACCGAAAACCCAAGATCCAAGATGGCCGACAATCCTTATCTCTCTTCCTTATCTCTCAATTGTAGCCTACAAGACCGAAAACCCAAAATCCAAGATGGTCGACATCCTTATCTCTCAATTGTAGCCAATAACACCGAAAACCCAAAATCCAAGATGGCCGACAATCCTTATCTCTCATCCTTATCTCTCAATTGTAGCCTATAAGACCGAAAACCCAAGATCCAAGATGGCCGACATCCTTATCTCTCAATTGTAGCCTATAACACCGAAATCCAAGATGGCCGACATCCTTATCTCTCAATTGTAGCCTATAAGACCGAAAATCCTTATCTCTTTTCCTTATCTCTCAATTGTAACCTCCAAGACCGAAAACCCAAAATCCAAGATGGCCGACAAGTGCCTTATCTTACTAAACAGTCATCAACCTTGACCTTTGACCTTGTGCACATTGCACATTGAGGCAGAACATACATATTTATACTACTAACTATCCCTATCTAACGAGGCTTCTTTACTGCACTTTCGTCAGATCCTGATCTGTTGCAGGGGTCGATTAACTCTGGCGAATTTCTCAATGACGTGAGTATCTCCGTCCTGGCCCGGACCTTGAGGTATCATGACTTCCTCCATGTGCCTCACTAACGAACCTTGTATGAAATGCACGGGCCCATCGCATCTATGGCCCGGCTATTCAACGAGTTTTCGGCCCACATCGAGTTCGGGCGTACCAGGCTGTAGCTGAAAGCCCAACTTCAGCAAATCGTCGAACTTAAATAATTTTTATCATAGGCATAAGTTGAAAATATATATCACATTTGTAGTAGGCAGCCTTGGCCAATCTTCTTTTATAAATAATTTACATAAAATGGATTTATCGATTTTCAAAATATTCTCCATAAAGATCAATACACTTTTTTGAATAAGAAGAAGTCATTGGGTGCCAAATCAGAACTGTACGGTGAATGACCCATCAATTCGATTTTTTGAGCTCAATTGCTCAAAAATTCAGTTGTTTGAGCCGATGTGTGAGAGCTTGCATTGTCGTGGTAGAGAATGATTCATCTTTTACGATTGGTTTCCCTTATTTTTCCAAACACTTCTAGCAAACATATGGTGGTGTACCATTCAGATTTGACCGTTCTATGTTGTATAAGTGTATTTGGATATTTTTTCTTTGAGGAAATTTCTCATAAGGTTCATTGTCTGTTACTATTTTTTCTATATTTCCACAAGTTCTAATATATCTCGTTATAGCTTTTCTAAATTCTGCTTCACTTCGATTGTTAATTTTAATGAACATTGCTACTTTGCTAAATTCGTCTATGATAGTAGCAAAAAGTGTCTTTTTTATAGATTAGAATACGTCTAAATGTATGATTTGATTCGGTTTGTTTGGTGTTTCCGATATTTTGAATGGTAGCCTCTAAGGTTTCGTTTTTATATTTTTCCAGGATGCATATTTCGCTGTTATCAATGAATTCTGTAACTTTAAGTTTCATATTCGGACGATACTTTTGAGTTCTTCGTAGACTTCATTCCTCTATGATTATTCTCCAGATGTTTTTTCCCTCTGAGGTTTTCTAATGCTTTTTCATCGATTATATCTTTTAATAGTGTTTTACATCTTATTATCTTACTCGTATAATTCTTAAAATTATCTTCACATACTTTTTGGAGTTTTATAAATAACTCATCGTTGAGTAATACATCATTTGTATATTTAGTGTTAAAATGATTTTTTTTATTTGTATTAAACTTTGATCATCAGCTGTTTTTAATAAGATTGTTTTACGATTTTTATCAAATTTATTTTCATTCTTTATCTTTAATGACCCAGAATTCCGGACTTTTATTATTACTTCATTTCTGTAAAGTTTAATAGGAATTACGGTTTGTATTTATGATCAGGCGTTTTCCACATATTCGTTGTGGTTTACTTCCACTTAACTTAAGAAATCGGCTATCTTATTTTCTTGCCTCTTCTTATAAATTGTACGAGTTGCAACTTCCATCGAATCAGTTTACTATTGGGTTCTTTGAGTCTGACCAGACTAATGGTTGATGATCTGTAAAAAGTTTTATCTTTCTCCTAAAGATGCATGGTCTGAATTGTTTTAGACACCATACTAGCCTAAGGAGTTCTTTTTCCACCGTTGAATAGTTAATCTCGTGCTCATTTAAAGTCCTAGAGATATAGGAGATTGGTTTGTTCTCCTGGGATAATACTCCTATCGCATACTGACTCGCGTCCGTTGCGGCTTCGAATGTTTTAGTAAAATAAGGGTTTGTCAATATTGGGGAGGTAATTAATAGTTTTTTGAGGGTCTCAAAGATTTTAACATAGTTTTTATCGTTTACGTCAATTTTGGCATTTTTCTTTAGAAATAGGGTCATGCGTTTAGCCATGTCGGCGAAATTTTTAATAAATTTCCTGTAATACCCTGCTACACCTAAAACTTTTTGATTTCATTAGTGCTTTTGGATATTTAATATTGCATTTTTGGATTAAATGAAACCATTTTCGAATTAAACGAAACTATTTTTGAATTAAAGAAACCATTTCCGAATTAAATGAAACTGTTAAAATTAAACTGTTAACTTGAACATTAAATTTTATAGTACAGTGTATCGTTTAAAAAATGTAATTAATTTTTAAGTTCCGTGTATTTTGTAGCCAAGTAATTCTCACTTAATTGCTCACTAAACCATTATGTGTTCTGCAATTATTAGATGAAATGCAAATGCAACTGATAACTGGTCATTTCAGTCTGTGCACCCTTGTTCGGATAAAATGAAACTTTGTCCGGTTGGAATGCAACTTTGTCCGGTTTTAATGCAACCTTTTCCGGATTAAATGCACCTGAATAATGAAATGTGATTTTTAACTACCTAAGCTTATTACAAATAAGAAATATCACAATGTAGGTATGCTTCTAATATGAAAATCTCATTCAGAAATCACGTACTTACTACACCGAATCACTTAAAAATTAGAATTCAATTGAGAGTGGCGATCAAACCAAGAGATTAAGTACGGTGTCTGCCGAACCAAAACAATAATTAAATTGATTTTTTGTAATGCAAATAACGTTATTGACTCGAATTGCATTCAGCAGCAATTCACAAAATTTTTGAATTGAAAGTTAATAATAAAATGAGTGGTGAAGATTTCGTTCTGGAAGCTCTGATTATTGGCAACCTCGCAGGAGTCTTCTAGTTTAAGCCATAGTGAAGTGGTTCATGAAGGTAATCTGGAGCAATTGAATTCAAATCGTGGGGAAAGAAGAGATGGAACCTGAAGAAATCCTGGACGAAGAAGAATAGGACGGTATTCGAAAATTACAAAAGAAAAAAAAATTTATTACATTTTTTAAACGATACACTCTACTATAAAATTTTATGTACCTTTTTAATGAATATAACAACGTACAAAAATATTTATTTCATATTCAATTCTCCGAGGTTTCATTTTATTTGAATATAGTTTCATTTAATTTCAAAATAGTTTCAATCAATGTGAAAATGGTTTCATTTAATCTAGAAATGGTTTCATTTAATTCGAAAACAGTTTTATTTAATTCGGAAATGGTTTCATTCAATTCAAAAATAGTTTCGTTTAATTCGAAAATGGTTTCATTTAATTCAAAAATGCTATAATTCTTGATAACTTCAATCTTTTTTGGGTTAGGATGAATGCTTTCCTCGTTGACTACACGTCCTTAACATTCAACTTCTCTTCTTAGGAATTTGCATTTGTCCAATTGGACTCTAAGCATAGCTTGCTTTAGTTTTCTAAGGTTCTTTATGTGTTATTGGGGCTTAGAGAACACGAAAATATCATCCATAAATGGCAGACATTGTTTTCCTATGTTTTCTCGAAATATGTTTTCCATAAGTCTTTGAAACTCTTTGAAATTTCTCAAACCGAAGTGCATACGACAAAATTCGTCATGTCCATTATCGACTGAAAATGCGGCCTTTTGGATGTCTTTTGCACACATTTCTAGTTGGTGGAACCCACTTTTTTTGTAGAAAAATAATTACCATAAAAAGCCAACGGAGTTTGGGTTCGGAGTTTTATGTAGGGTAGTCGGTTGGGTCCGATTCCCAAAAATTTTCTATCTCCACTGCATTTTGATTATTAATATCAACGTCCATGGGTTCAACGATATTGTTAGTATTATTGTAGTCGATTGCTGTCAAAAATTTGTAGGTTGGGAATGTATACCATTAACATGCTTATTTTGGTAACGTTTCCCTTGATTTCTGTTCCCTTTCATAGTGTTACTGATTCTATTACTATCATTAGTGTTACTATTCTATTATATGCATATCCTGGTTCATGAAGAATATTCATTGCGTCTTCCAGACTAGAAGGGTTCCTACAGTAAAGTATTTACTTCATTGGTTCAGGCAATTTTGCTTCAAAAATATTTAGAGCACTATTTATGTTAGCTTTAAGAATTTTTTCTAATTTTTGAGCATCACCTTAGTTCTCTATGTCAGTTTTGATATTTAGTCTGCGTAACATGAATTTCATATCGTTATAAAAATCGAAGGTATTTGTTTTAAAAGTCATTTCTCTTAGTTCATCAAATAATTGTGTAGTTGTAAGCCTATCACTAAAGTAATTATTTAAAATGCCTTTGATATCTTCCTTTTAATTTTGATTTTATTATATCATATCATGTTAATACAGGATGAACTCTTTCCACCAAATCAATAAATTACATTTTTGTTTAATATTAAAGATTTTGAATGGCTTTATTTTAATTAAACATGTTTATTTACGACAGCATCAGAGACAGTCTATCGTCTCGGGAGTATCTATCATTATTATAGCCGCCATATCCACCAGAGCCCTGATTTTGGCGACGATCATCCCTACGCCTATCATTGCTCCTTTTAGGAGCATTTTCAACTTGCTCACGAATATGAGTAATCGCATCATCCACATTTGACTGAGATTCTCCAGAAACCGAAACAGCATTGGTTCCTGCTTCATTTGAATTTTTATCAACGTTTACATTAACGGAAAATTTTGACTGGATATCTTTTATATTGGAACCTCCTCTGCCAATAATCATTCAAATGTGGTCACGATTTATCTGCACCGAGAGTGCAGGAAAGCCGTAAATATTAGTTGAATTTTTTCTTTTTTTCTTATAATTTTTTTCTTTTTCCCTACAACTTTTATGTACACATATTAAATTATATATATATATATATATATATATATATATATATATATATATATATATATATATATATATATATATATATATATATATATATATATATATATATATTGTCAAATGCACTGTAGTCTGGCATAGGCTACGTGATGAAAACGAAATCAAGTTGTGTGTGGTGTAAATTAATAACAGAAATTGCTAGAACTAAGTTGCTGAACTTTCTAGACTTAGCTAAGTAGTATAAATAGGGCTGAGTAGTAGCCTAGTGAGTTAGTTGTACTTTAACCAGCGAAGTGATAAGTGTTAATTAGAAAAGTGAAACGTTATTTTGTGAAGAAAACGTGTAAAGGAAATTGTGGAATGAACTAATTAAGTAAAGTGAATAAAACTCTGAACGTTTGAATTGAAAATAAGTGTCTTAATTAATCCGTCGAGCCCGAAGAGCCCCATTTACGTTACAATATATATATGTATATATATATGTATATATATATATATATACCTCTCTGCCCACAATTTGAAGAGGCATAGAAAAACCCTCAATAGCTTCAAAAGTCGAGTGGCATTTGGAAACATTCTCAAAATGGTGGCTCAAAAATGGCGTCAAGCACACCTAATGTTGGGGTTAATGATAATGAAATTTTAAATATTTTATTAAATACGTATTCTAGAAATTTTTTTTGCTTAACATATTGCGTAAGATGTATCACAAACGTAAAAATATATTTTACCATCCAAAAGGTTTTGTTTTTACCATCCAAAAAGTTATTTTGTTGCCACGTTTTGTCATAAATAATCTTTAGTTTAGGATTTGTTCACCATATTTTTTAATTTCAACCCCTATTGGAGGGGTGTTTCTACCCTAATATTCAATCTAATTAAATTACAAGTGTTCCTGTAAATAAATAATTGAGTGAATCTAGTGATAGAATACTGAAGTGATGGAATTTTGTCTTGCCACAATCCTATTCTCTCCAATAAACTTTTTTTATGCAAAATAACGCAGATTATATAACCAAAGATATTCAAGAGAGTACATATCAGTGATTTAATTAGTCAAATCAGTAACTTGAAAGTTAATCAAGTGGTTTATAACCCCAAAAAGAAGCTTCAGATCACGAACAAAATAAAACTAATAACAACATGATCCAACCACTTATTCTTGCAGTTGACCCATTAAAGTATTGAGCGAAACTATCTGAATTTAATACAGATTTTAGGGAACTTCAGAACTTTATTGATTTGGTGGAAAGAGTTCATCCAGTATTAACATGATATGATATAATAAAATCAAAATTAAAAGGATGATATCAAAGGTATTTTAAATAATTACTTTAGTGATAGGCTTACAACTACACAATTATTTGATGAACTAAGAGAAATGACTTTTAAAACAAATACCTTCGATTTTTATAACGATATGAAATTCATGTTACGCAGACTAAATATCAAAACTGACATAGAGAACTAAGGTGATGCTCAAAAATTAGAAAAAATTCTTAAAGCTAACATAAATAGTGCTCTAAATATTTTTGAAGCAAAATTGCCTGAACCAATGAAGTAAATACTTTACTGTAGGAACCCTTCTAGTCTGGAAGACGCAATGAATATTCTTCATAAACCAGGATATGCATATAATAGAATAGTAACACTAATGATAGTAATAGAATCAGTAACACTATGAAAGGGAACAGAAATCAAGGGAAACGTTACCAAAATAAGCATGTTAATGGTATACATTCCCAACCTACAAATTCTTGACAGCAATCGACTACAATAATACTAACAATATCGTTGAACCCATGGACGTTGATATTAATAATCAAAATGCAGTGGAGATAGCAAATTTTTGGGAATCGGACCCAACCGACTACTCTACATAAAACTCCGAACCCAAACTCCGTTGGCTTTTTATGGTAATTATTTTTCTACAAAAAAAGTGGGTTCCACCAACTAGAAATGTGTGCAAAAGACATCCAAAAGACCGCATTTTCAGTCGATAATGGACATGACGAATTTTGTCGTATGCACTTCGGTTTGAGAAATTTCAAAGAGTTTCAAAGACTTATGGAAAACATATTTCGAGAAAACATAGGAAAACAATGTCTGCCATTTATGGATGATATTTTCGGGTTCTCTAAACCCCAATAACACATAAAGAACCTTAGAAAACTAAAGCAAGCTATGCTTAGAGTCCAATTGGACAAATGCAAATTCCTAAGAAGAGAAGTTGAATGTTAAGGACGTGTAGTCAACGAGGAAAGCATTCATCCTAACCCAAAAAAGATTGAAGTTATCAAGAATTATAGCATTTTTGAATTAAATGAAACCATTTTCGAATTAAACGAAACTATTTTTGAATTGAATGAAACCATTTCCGAATTAAATAAAACTGTTTTCGAATTAAATGAAACCATTTCTAGATTAAATGAAACCATTTTCACATTGATTGAAACTATTTTGAAATTAAATGAAACTATATTCAAATAAAATGAAACCTCGGAGAATTGAATATGAAATAAATATTTTTGTACGTTGTTATATTCATTAAAAAGGTACATAAAATTTTATAGTAGAGTGTATCGTTTAAAAAATGTAATAAATTTTTTTTTCTTTTGTAATTTTCGAATACCGTCCTATTCTTCTTCGTCCAGGATTTCTTCAGGTTCCATCTCTTCTTTCCCCACGATTTGAATTCAATTGCTCCAGATTACCTTCATGAACCACTTCACTATGGCTTAAACTAGAAGACTCCTGCGAGGTTGCCAATAATCAGAGCTTCCAGAACGAAATCTTCACCACTCATTTTATTATTAACTTTCAATTCAAAAATTTTGTGAATTGCTGCTGAATGCAATTCGAGTCAATAACGTTATTTGCATTACAAAAAATCAATTTAATTATTGTTTTGGTTCGGCAGACACCGTACTTAATCTCTTGGTTTGATCGCCACTCTCAATTGAATTCTAATTTTTAAGTGATTCGGTGTAGTAAGTACGTGATTTCTTAATGAGATTTTCATATTAGAAGCATACCTACATTGTGATATTTCTTATTTGTAATAAGCTTAGGTAGTTAAAAATCACATTTTATTATTCAGGTGCATTTAATCCGGAAAAGGTTGCATTTAAACCGGACAAAGTTGCATTGGAGACGGAGTTGGATCAATGCGTTGAGCGGCAAGACTAACATGCCATGGGTCCCGGGTTCGAGACCTGATGACCGGGAGCATTTATTAAGAAATTAAAAAAAAAAATAATCCACTGGGCTGTTGTCGAGCTCGCAGCAATGCAAACAAGACTCAAGTTTCCTCACTTCCCTTGCCCTAATTCCCTTCCGGCCAAAACCATGCTAACGCATCAAAGGGTTGTCCCCTAGGATTTGGCCACATGGTATAAAAAAAAAAAAATCCAACCGGACAAAGTTTCATTTTATCCGAACAAGGGTGCACAGACTGAAATGACCAGTTATCAGTTGCATTTGCATTTCATCTAATAATTGCAGAACACATAATGGTTTAGTGAGCAATTAAGTGAGAATTACTTGGCTACAAAATACACGGAACTAAAAAATTAATTAAATTTTTTAAACGATACACTGTACTATAAAATTTAATGTTCAAGTTAACAGTTTAATTTTAACAGTTTCATTTAATTCGGAAATGGTTTCTTTAATTCAAAAATAGTTTCGTTTAATTCGAAAATGGTTTCATTTAATCCAAAAATGCAATATTAAATATCCAAAAGCACTAATGAAATCAAAAAGTTTTAGGTGTAGCAGGGTATTACAGGAAATTTATTAAAAATTTCGCCGACATGGCTAAACGCATGACCCTATTTCTAAAGAAAAATGCCAAAATTGACGTAAACGATAAAAACTATGTTAAAATCTTTGAGACCCTCAAAAAACTATTAATTACCTCCTCAATATTAACATACCCTTATTTTACTAAACATTCGAAGCAACAACGGACGCGAGTCAGTATGCGATAGGAGTATTATCCCAGGAGAACAACCCAATCTCCTATATCTCATCTGCAAATGCGTGTAATTGGAAACTTATGAGTTTGATTCCAAGTATTAAGGGTCGAGGAACCTTGATAGAATTGAGTTCCTTTAATTGTTCTCGGAAAACAAGCCATTTAGTAGAGTATTCTGTAGGAACAATCTCATCCCAACCAAATTTTAATTTCCACAGGTGTTGCAGAAATATCTTTCCTAAGACAACCACTGGTCCAATAAAACCTAAAGGATCAAAGTCTCTGGCGATATCTGAAAGGATTACCCGCTTTGTTATATTTGTCGTGGTCAGATCCCCAGTTGCGATGTTGAATTGAAAAACATCTTCTGTAGGTTGCCAAATTAACGCAAGGGTTATAGTTTTTTATTTGAAGATATTTCTCTCTGTTCTCTTGAGGAATGTTTTCAAGTAGGGCAGGATGGTTGGCGCAGAATTTTCGTAGCTCGAAGTTGCCCCTTTTTAAAACCTCAATGAGATCTGTCTGAAGTTTGTTTGCTTGCTCTATAGTATTTGCACCTGTCATGCAATCATCCACATAAAATGCATTTTTAAGGATGTTACAGGCGTCTGGATAATATGGGTATTCATCATCTGCTAGTTGGTTCAGACACCGTGTAGCAAGGTATGGTGCTGCTGATGTACCGTAGGTGACTGTATTCAATTGATAAGTTTCTAATTCCTGAGATGAGTTATCTCGCCAGACAATTAGTTGATATTTACGGTCGGCAACGTCGACAAGGATTTGCCTATACATCTTAATGATGTCAGCAGTGAACACAAAGCGATGTGTTCTAAATCTGGTCACTATTGAGAACAGATCAGGTTGAACTACTGGCCCAACCATTAGAATATCATTAAGTGAAGATCCAGAGCTTGACTTCGCAGAAGCGTCAAAAACTACACGAAGTTTCGTAGAAGAAGAAGATTTTCGTGGAAGAAAATAATTGGATAAAGGTAACTGGCCTGACGGAATCTTTTGCATGTGATGGAGAAATTCGTATTCTCTTCGAAATTCTGTGTAAGCATCCTTTAAATTTGCTTGCCGAGAAATCTTGCGTTCTAAGTGCAGAAACCTTCGTGTAGCCATTTGTCGAGAGTTTCCTAACAGTTCTGGTTCCTGCCTAAAGGGTAGCTTGACACAGTATTGCCCAGTACTTTTTCGCTTTGTTGTGCGCTTGAAGAAATCCTCACACATTTCTTCTTCAATTGTATGGCGTTTTTCTGGAGAATCATGTCTATCTATGTCCCAAAACTGTTGAATCTGCTTCTCTAAAGAGATTAATGAAGGTTTTGTAGCAAGGTTGCAGTGAAAGGTCTAAGAATAAGACAGGGCAACCCTACCTATTACCACCCAACCGAGAACTGTCCTTTGAAAGATAGGAAGATCGGTTGAAAGTATAATTTGTTCTTCACACAAGAGTTGACCGTATAATTCTGCACCAAGCAAGACATTTATAATTTGAGGCTTATGAAAGGTTGGATCTGCAAGTTCAATGTTAGATGGTATTAACCACTTATTTATATTAATGACACTAGCTGTAAACCGCTTATTTTTGGTAAAATTTGGGCTTCAATATCAGCTGTGAAACTAGTCACACAAGACTGTAAGGATATGTTTATTTTGTATTTAGAATTTACTTCGAAATTTCCAATGCCAGAAATTGGAATATGAGCTTTAGATCGCTTGATGCCTAGCTCTTGAGCAAGACGTTCAGAAACAAAATTGAGCTGTGAGCTCGAATCTAAATGCGCCCTGCCAGTTATAGGTTTACCAGAATTATCGAAGATTTGAATCAAAGCGGTTGCCAAAAGAATGTAGGACTTTGCTGTCTGATCTGCTAATGAAGCCGCATTTAAGGAAGAGTACAACGAAACTAATGAAGTCGAAGGTGTGTCTAAGCTCTTTGACTTGACATCATTCGTTGCGTTGAAGTAGGTGCTAGCTTTACCGCTTGATTTGGGTTTCGATGTGTATGAAACAGAGTATTGTGTTTATGACCACATAGTTGACACTTCCTTGATGTGCACATTTCTAGAATATGATTATGACGTAAACAGCAAAGCATTACTTAAGTCGTTTAGCCGCCATAGATCTATCACCCACTGTTAAATTTAGGAATTTAGTGCATTTATAAATTGTATGTTTTGAATCACAGCAATAGCTACAGGTAAAGTCTCTTTTGACCTGAAGAGAAGTGGGCATAGTGTGTCTTTGAAATTTATTTGGTTTTTGTTTGTGTGTAGTGTTAATGTACTGTAAGGAGACGTTACAGTTTTGATCAGACTTCCCTTCTAGATTGTGACATCTCCTTTCTAAAAATTGCAATAATTCCTGTAGAGTAGAAAATCGGTCCGAAGGACAGTCATCTTCCCATTTATCTACAGAAGCGAAATCTAATTTCTTAATAATAAGAAAAACAATCAAATCATCTCATTGTAATGCGGGACGGCCTAATGCTGTAAGGGCTCGCAAGTGCACATTAACATTATCTATCAACTCTCTTAAATTTGAGCAAGAAGCCTTCTTTATTGTTGGCAAAGAAAATAATTTACGAATATGTTCTTGCGCAATAAGTTTCCTATTATCGTACCTGTCTTTCAATAATTTTCGTGCAATCTCGTAATTATTTTCTGTTACTTCAATAGATTGTGTGGCGCGAAGAGCATTATCAGAGAGAGCTGATCGTAAATAATGAAATCTAGAAACATTGTCTAATGTTTTGTTATGATGCACCAAAGTATTAAATGTTTCAAAAAATGTTGTCCGCGTCGCGTAGTTACCTGAGAATGTAGGCAAAACTATTTTCGGAAGTTTGATACCAGGTCTACTATCAGGTAGAGTGTAATTGAGCGATTCATTTGAGTTTCGTTGATCTCGTTCTCTTTTATAATTTTCAATGTGAACTGAAATTGCCGGATGTAAGACATAATATAATTCTTCATACTCAGCCCTTATTGTTGTAGTTAGTTCATCTGGATCTAACTGTTCAATAAAACATTGAGTGGCATTGAATTTCTCGAAATGTTTATCTAGAGCGTTTAGTCTTATCTCTAGTTCCTGAATTAATGTCTCACTATTTACCTTGTCGACGAATTCCTTTATGCGATTTTGTTGAATAATAAGAACAGTTCTCGCTACCTTTAATTTGTCTAACTTGTTTGTAGACCTCATTTTGAAAAAAAAAAAACGAATTAATGAAAGTATTGAACTAAATATTTATTAACCCGAGATTTCTTCTTTACGTATGTTACAACCGACAGATTTTTAATGATCAAAGGTTTGCTTCAAAATAATAACTTAACTTCACTCAGTTATATGGCTGTGAAAATTTTTATTTGTTAGATCTAAATAATGTTAGAAAGATTTTCATAAAAGTGGGCCAATTGTAACAAACAACGTATTTTAGATGGTTCTTGCCTTGGAGACACTTTTAGATATGTGCTTTCGTTTGTATATAAGATTAGAAACTGTACTTATGAACGGTACTAAGAAACTGTACTAGTTAAAAGTATGTTACTGTTCTTGACGATTACAGTTTGGACTCTAATTCACCAACAATGAAAAAGGCAAACTTTCACAAGATGTTTGTACGTTATTCACCTTATATGCTCTAATTAATTAATATTCAGGTACGAACGAAATCTTGAGCTCTACACATAAACCCCTTTTCAAATTTTTTAATTGTAACTTATGATCTGCTCTGCTTATTTTAACAATTGCTTTAGATACCGGCTTAATTTCGATAAGAAATTGAAAGGGTAGCAATTGTTATTAAATCAAAATGTCACGAGTGAACTTATTTCACAAAATGTTGCAATTTCACAATATTAAACATGTTGTTAAAAATTGCTTTAAAGACCGGCTTAATTTCGCTAAGAAATTGAAAGGGTTGCAATTGTTATAAAACCGATAGCTATGTCACGAATAAATCATTTCACACGAATGCGTCACAATGTTAAAGAAATTCACTTCAAGAAAATTCAATCAATTTTAATTATACAGAGTTACCTTTTGGCCGTCATTCACGCGTTTTCCAGATCTTCAACCCGATCACGTCGGGGTCACCAGATTTTATGTACGATTTATTCAATTTAATCGGGTGGATTTTATTAAGAAATGCGTGAACTTCTTTTAATACACAAACTTGATTTATTCCAAAAGAAAAGAATTGATTTTAATAACAAAATTTGCACTACTAATTAGCTTCACTTGCTGTAGCAGAATTCGGACCCATCACTCCGCTTAGTAACCGATCTTTTTTCCGCTAGCTTGAGTTATATAATGTATATTGATCATCTGCCTTGTTACGGGAAGCTCGAACCAGAGAAATTCTGTTTGATGAACAGTGGCATTGGCATTAATAGGCAAAACAAACATTGTGTGAAAATTGCAGTCTGTTGGCTGTATTTCATAAATTGTAAAGCAATAACATAATAAGTTTATGTGCGTATATGATTCAGCTGATGCAATTCAATACAACAGCTGAATCATACACAATACAGTGCAGAGCTTCAACTAACGTGTCATATGACCAATTTATTTATTATTATTTATTATATTAACGAAGACAAAAGATTAACGCGGAAGTGAAAGCTAATTATGCTGAAATGTGAGTATAAAGTGTGAATTGAGTTTATAAAATATCTAGAAAGAATGATTTCAGTAAATTCATTTTGCTTGTAACTCCATTATGTGAAATAATTAAATTATACTTTGATTAAGTATCAAACATATGCAATCAGATTAGAAGCCTTTGTGATGTCACGCATAATTACGCCTCAACCAACACAAACTCTGAACACATCGACATGGACCATACCATGTAATATTCAACTAGCAGATCCTCACTTCAATGAACAAAGCCTCATTGATCTCCTACTCGGAGCAGAATTCTACCATGAACTCTTCTCCATAGGCCAAATAAAGTTAGGAAGAGATTTACCCACATTACAAAATACTGTATTTGGCTGGTTTGTTGCCGGTAGCATGAAACAAGAATCACCACTAACAGCCACATGTGGTATGTGTACCGATGAAGGTCAACTTAGCACAATAATTGAACATTTTTGGAAAATCGAAGATTCTGAAGAGACCGATCGAAACAATTTTTCACTAGCAGAAAAGAGGTGTGACACACTTCAACCAAACGATTCAAAGACATAGTGATGGTCGTTTTATCGTAAGCCTGCTCTTCTCTGATGATCCAAGTGTCTTAGGTCACTCTAAGGAAATTGCACTACGAAGGCTCATCATTAGAATGAAGGCTAGCATGACAACCTGACGTCAGACAACAGTATGCTGACTTCATGAAAGAATATTTAGAGTTAGGCCACATAGAAGAAGTATACATCAATTTTACCAAGTCCCCATTACTTTTTACCTCACCACTGTGTAATAAAACCGGACAGTAGCACCACTAAATTAAGAATAGTGTTCGATGCCTCTGCAAAGACCTCCTCCAATGTGTCACTAAATGAAATACTACATGCCGGTCGAACTATCCAAGACGAAATTTTTTCGATCCTACTGAGATTTCGGCTTCCACGTTTCGTATTCAGAAGATGTACAGACAAATTTGGGTACAACGAAGGGGATCATTAATATCAACAAATTCTGTGGCGTGACGATAAAAATCAATCAGTTAAGTGTTACAAGCATCGTACTGTTATCTATGGTATAATTCTAGCACCCTATCTAGCGACTAAGTGCCTGCAGAAATTAGCTTTACTCAAGGCCGCCGAATATCCGTTGGGAGCTACGGCTCTTCAAAATGATTTTTACGTTGACGATGTAATTACTGGCGCCAATACCATTGTTACAACTCATGAAATTCTAACATAATTAATAAAATTGTTACAAGAGGCTGGGTTTAAATTACGGAAACGGTGCGCAAACCATCCACGACTAATGCTGAATATCTCCCCAGAAGATCAAGAAGTACAACTAGATTTCAGTGACAGCGAAGAATCTCAGATAAAAAAATTTGGCCTAACATGGCTTCCAAAAACTTTTAATTTTGTATCAGAACGAATTGGACTCAGGAAGAAAGGGTAACCAAAAGAACTGTGGCTTCAGAGATAGCAAGCTTGTTTGATCCACTTGGAATCATGGCTCCAGTTGTGGTTACGACAAAAATGTTCCTCCAACAACTGTGGGAAACCAAACTGGATTGGGATGCCACCTTAGCGATGGGATTACACACTCAATGGACAACTTTTCGTAAAGGTTTACATAATCTAAATAACGTAAAATTTCAAAGACATGTATTTTCCCACGGTACGCCGAAAAACGTGCAACTAAATGCATTTGCTGATGCCTCTGAACGGGCATACGGTGAAGCGGTCCAGAAGTAAGGAAGGAGCAAAATCTAGACTTCCACTTTATTCCACTTCGCGCTCCCCATTTTGGTGGTTTGCGGGAGGCGGCGGTAAAATCGGCTAAAGGCCTGTTATAACGATCTGCGGTGTCACATATGAAGAACTAGAAACAGTAATTGTGAAGATTGAAGTTATTCTCAACTCCCGTCCAATTACGTCCAGATCCCAACGATCTCACAGCTTTAACACCAGGACAATTTCTTGTAGGAGAACCCTTAACCGCTACAATAGATTCTACGGCCGAACCAGAAAAGGCTATCTTATTAAAACGTTGAAAACTGGTCGATCATATCAAAAATGAGTTCTGGAAACGTTGGTCGCATTAGTACCCACACGAATAACAACACCGCTTTATATGGAAGGAGCGTTCGCAGAATATCATGCAAGGCACCATAGTACTCATAGGAGACGATAAGACTCCTGCCATGATGCAGATGTGCAGATGTGCGTACAGCAACAGGTATTCTACTCCGTCCCATACTTGCTCTCTTATCATGTGAAGATGAACTGACGAGTGTTGAACAACCACCCCATACTTTACAACCTAAACTAAATAAAGATGAAGCGGATTCGAATCATCGAAAGGAAATGCATGCGTCTACAATTGATGACACCGCACCTCCGATTAAGAAAAACCGAGTAACATATAGATCATCAGTCATGTCATTATTACTAGCTTGTTTAATTCTTCCCGCCATAGGAGGAAATCCTGTTGAAGTAATTCAATTTCAACCCCACTTCGAAAACCATGGAACAATAAGATTGATAACAACGGATTGGAATATTGTTGTATTCTACGACCTGCAGCCATATTGGTTGGAATTCTCCACATTGGAAAATGTGACAAAGGCCCTTCAACACTTATACAATCAACTACGACAACAGAGCTCCTGTCGACAAATAATCACTCAGTTTGAGCACCTGCGTACAGAATTAGAGAAGGATAACGAAATACTGCTGACGGCAAACGTTTCGAAAAAGCAGAAAAGGGGAGCCATTAATGTAGTGGGCAATCTAGCGAACTCACTGTTTGGCCTCCTGGGTTCTCAGAACGCAGAAACGATGTCGCAAACCATAAACGACATTCAACAAGATGAGGATCGTCTGCTCGAACTATTAAAAAACCAAACCTCTGTTGTGGATTCCATCATCAAAAGAGATCAAAAGGCGGCAGAAGACAAATTTCGGGCTTCAGATGATCACGCGTCTTAATCAAGCAGGCGAAGAGCAAGAACGATCAAGACTACAAGGCTATTTTATTTCACTGGAAATTCAACTAACATTAATCACCAACAATATTCAGCGAATTCAATCTGCAATTATAGACGTAATCATTGATACTATCCACGAAAAGATTAATCTGACATTACTATCTCCATCGCAATTGAAGCAAGAGATCAGAACAATTCGAAGTCATTTACCGTCCTCTCTGGATCTTCCAACCAACCAGGATAATATGTTGGGACTATATTAATTGATGACAGTTGAAGGCCGCATAGTAAATAATCATGTACTTTTGCAAATTAATTAGCCATTGGTCAACGGAAATAAATACGATCTGTTCAAAGTTTGGCCAATTCCAATGATACTTAATAACAGTTTCGTAGAAGTAGAATCCCACGCTCCATTCCTAGCTATTACACCACACAGGGGCCAGTACTATCCAATAACGAGTTTCGAATTATTTTCCTGCATACTCAATGGTAATTCATCTTTGCAAGCAATTTCATCCAGTGTACCATAGAGGATCAGGAATTAGCACTTGCGAAATAGAATTTCTCAACAATCAGCCAAACCCCAGAAGATGCAAGTTAATTCAACTCGACACTCCCTCTATTTGGAAGCAGATGTTACACACCAACCAGTGGTTATTTTCGCTTAGAAATCAAATTTCAATTCATGTGGTTTGCGAAAACGAGATATTTCCAGTAAAACTGAATGAAAAATTCAGCCAAATTGCATTATTAGAGATGATATAGTGACTATTTAAGGGCATCAGATCTATTCAAGTAACACAAAATCATCTTATACAAGGATTGGGCTAGCGAGCGATAAAATTGTATTTGACCAACTACCTATGATTCCAGCGAAGGAGAAGCAGTATCACGCTGTATTAGCAGAATTAAGGGAACTAAGGGTACATATTAATAGCTTAAATCTATCTTATCTACCAAGGAAATTAGAAGGGCATTCCACACATAGTTTTGCCGTCAGTTACCTTCCGTTATCAGTGACTTCAATTATCTTACTATGGCTAGGTTTGAAGGGCGCAAGGAAACTGTGCAAAGAACGTTTATCACAGCCGATAATGGCAGCAATAATGTCATCGTGGAGGCTTGATTATTCATCTTGAACTCAGCGTTCAACGCGGCGGAAAATGTTAAGAATCCCTAAATTATGTATTTCAATTTGTTCTTATAAAGTCAATTTCTTAACGTAAAGCAAATTAATCATTTTGTATTAATTCTTTTAATGCACATTAATTTCATTGCACCAGCATGACCCAATTATTTCTGTGACCAAAGCATTAATGCACTCACAGCATAAATGAAATAATTTCTTAAAGAAATTTGATAAGGTTAATGTGCGATGCAGTTAATTTAAGCAGTTGCTGACTTGTAGATTTAATTGCAATTACTTGATGGTTTGCATTATTTTTATTGATTGTTTGCATTATTTGAGTATCAATGTAATTTATATATAAGTAAGTTTCAGTTTTAATAAAGTAAGTTATTGTTTTGTAGCAAAAAAGGTCGGTCGTTTACTTTTCTAAAATCGATCTACTTACTACAAGGTACAAGAACTTTGGCTCGTGCTTCGAAGAACAAAAGAGTTCTTCCCGAACATCACTCTTTAATTCAATTTTACCAACAGATCTATGCATCTGTAGTAGGGGCAATGGACCCATATTTATTACGGTAAACAGATCTGAGGTTTTGGATGTGACATTCGTAGGGAAATGGAACAATATAAAGGTTGACGTTTCAGTATGTCCAGAGAACCTACCATAATGAATAACTTACAAGCGCTATTTTAGTGGTAAAATAGGATATCGGAGGCGATCGAAAACTCCACAAAAAAATTAGAAGAGCGTACGTACATCGTGGTGGAAATTCTGTGAATCCATTGAGGGTACAAAGGAAGCCACCAGGCTGAGGAATTTACTCGCATGTAACCCCAGTGTTCCTTCTTTTCTGATGCGACAGAAATAACGAAGGACACACTGAAATTGCTCGTGAGCCTATCCCTATGGCAGGGAGGAAGGGCACATAATGGCTAAGGATTTTACACCAATTACCCTTACCTATTTTCTTTTAAGATCGATGGAAAGACTCATAGATGTGCATCTATTCGCTGCCCCCTTTCAGCGGTGTTAGCAATGCTCAACACGCTTAATCGAAGGGGAAGTCATGAGGTGATAAGCACCATCGAAAATACAGTGAGATATAAAGTATGCACTTTGGGTACTTTTCTGGACATAAAGGGTGTCTTTGAAACGTCAAAATTGAAGCTATCGGTGATGCAATAACATATCATTCAGTAGACCCTTAAGTTTGTCAATAAACAATAAGCAATGCTGAGTAGCTTAACTTAAACTTCCACCGAAAACATTTATTGGCAAATAGCACATTTAAGTTTAACAGGTGAAAAAGAGTACGGCAAAACATTAGTCTTCAAGATTTATTAAAAATTATTTATTGATCGTATAAAATTTATTTAGAAACAACACTAAGACCTTCGCTTTCAGTGTACTTGCCAAGCGCTCGCCAACCACTTCCACTGTCCGACAGTAATCTAAACTTGCGCCTCAAGGTACAATCCTTTTAAATATTTTCATTGACGCACACACTTTATAGTCCCTAATACCTTTGGATCTTTATGATCCGTCTAGACCTAGACAGAGTGAGTGCCTTTCCGGGAACGGTAGAGTTTTTGAACTAGCGTCCTTTTAATTAATTACGTTCTCAATTTGTTCTGGCGACGCATATCTTAAATGCTTTATTAAGGCGTTTAAGGAGTGCACGCCCTTTTAAATTAAACTTCTTTTTATATATCTATCATCCAGTGGTTTTTCTCGATGTACATAAATCTAATTATGCTATAATTCGGCAATCCAACCTTATTACTGTCCTCGGTAATATCTGGAATTAACTTGCAGCCATCCGATGGCATTCATCTTGACAGCAACACACAACTTAGTACAGACGGCAGATTTGTGCTAAATTTGTGTCGGCAATGACGTTAAGATCATTCTTCAAAACTGACCTTACTTCGTATGGTCCGCGATATCCTGGCATTATATTCTTTGGTTGGCCTGTATTAGTTGGCTCCTGTCCAACAAGTACTGATTCTCCTTCTTTGTATTGGCTTGGGGGAACATGCGACTCATTTAATTTCTTGGCTTGTTTTTCCTGTCTTTCCTTTTCTTTGAGATATTTTTTGTCGCAATTCATCAAGATGTGCATCTTCTTCGTCATCATCCTTTACTGGAGTGCCAATATCAAAATATATACTACTTCTCGGATTAAATGTCATTAGGAGTTCCTGAGGTGATACTTTAGTCGTCGAATGTTTGGACGATTTCAAAGCCCACTGGACTGCGGGGACTTTTGTATCCCAATCACGGTCCTCTTCATGTTGAAACATACCAGAAATTTCTGCTTTTACCGTGCGAAAATGTCTTTCTATTGGGCCATTTGCTCTAGGTATCCTTACAGCATTTAAAATATGCTTAATATTATGTTCGTTACAAAATTTTTTTAAATTCATTAGAGGTAAAAGCACTTCCTCTATCTGATATTATACGATTTGGGCTTCCAATTTTGGTTTTAGTACAAGCAACTTAGTGAACGAGTCGACCATCCCAATTATATACTGGTTTTCAAATTTACTTGTAAATTTAGAATCGACTTTCGTCGTTATCTCGCTTATTATATAAGCAATATATGCAAGATTTGACATACCTCTCCACCAGCGTTGCCAATGCTACAAAAATATTTTACCCACAAATTTACCCGCATTTCGCCAAAAAACCCGCCCCCAAAATCAAAATACACGCATTTTACCCGCAAGGTTTTACCCGCAAGGATTTAACTACTAAAAAAGTAACTCAAATCCGCAAAGAAACAATTTATTCTTCATAAATACAAATTTTACAGTTCATAAAAACAATATAGGTAACAAAAACAAAATTGTTATTACATAATAAATACTTTTGCATTAATCATTTTCTGACTAGGCTCAAATGATACGCAGCCACCTTCACTCTCTATTTTTTGTCGGGCTGCTAAAATGGACACCACTGTTTCAGTACCTAGTTTGTTTCTCTCATCAGTTTTACAAAGTTTAAGTGGTTATATAAAAAGTTGAGGTTAAAAAGTGAGCTAAGTTGGTGATTTTTTTAAAGGGTTTTATGTAAATTTTATTAGAAAAAGCGAAAGATAATTTGTTGATAGTACTATCGAAGAAAAAAACACAAGTTGAATTATAAAAAAATATTAAAAATTGTCGGAGTTATGGCCCCTCCCCCGAAGCGCGTTTTTTTGCAGAGGCTTGCGGTGAACACTCTCCAAGGCGAACCGCTTAACTGAAATCAAAATAGTAAAAAAATTACTTAAGAAAATTGTATTGTGGTGTACTTGAACGGTTCGGTTTCCGAAAAATTTTTTTTTTCAATAAAAAAACCATGTTGACAAAAAAATCGATTTTTGAGGTGTTCAAAATTCTAAACAAAAATTTATTGCAAACAATCGAAAATTTTTAGATGAAAAAGGAACCGTTCAAGTACACGAGATTATAAATATGAACAATTAATAAAAAAAATTTATGAAAATCGGTTGAAAACTTTTTGAGATATCACGTTCACCGCAACAGTATTTTTCAAAAAACTCTATTCCGAGATAATCGCGTTTAAAGTTTTTGGACGCCGCTCGCCAAGTGCTTATGGATGGAACTAGCGCGCTGCGAACGGCTGTCATTGTGCTCCGATCTGGATGAAATTTCACACAGATATTTTCGAAAGCATGTACTTTCAGAATATGCAATAAAAAAATTTTCGATTTTGTGAGCCCCAACTTTGTATATAACCCTTTAAGGCGACTAAATACTGTTTTGAGCGTATAAAAAATAGAAACAGAACTCAAAGGCGGAAGGCAATAACGATGAATGGAAACAAGAGGCGCACGACGATCGACGGTACATGAGACATTAAAAAGTTATTGGCGACACGAGGCAATGCTCTTTTGGGCTACAAAAAGACACTATTGTCTTTCCCTTGTCTTTTTTCTCGACTCATTCCGTAGACTTTCGTGTGTCTTTTGTTTTCATTCACTGTTCTTAGTGTTCTTTATCGCTGATTTTCAGATTAATATAGGAAATATTTTTTTTGCGTTTTACACGCCATTACACGCAAATAATTTTTACCCACCACTTTACCCGCACTAAGATAAATTACCCCAATTTGGGGTAATTACACGCCACTTGGCAACGCTGCTCTCCACCGAACTACATGTGGTACTGTTATGACGCAAACATAGCCCTCACACAGCACGGTATTCACGCCAAAGAGCCATGTTATACGAGATCACATTTCACTCGGCACTTTAATTACCCATTGAGTAAACATCTTGCCTCATTAATTTTCTCATAGACAAATCATTGTTTCATATTACATTGACGTAGTCATAAATTTCATTATTTTTTTTGCTCCAATATGCTCAATGTTAAAGTGCACTTTCTTGCTTTATGGCGCTATCTCCGATTAGCATGACTAATCGGACGGATTTTTGTTTCAAAGTCGCTAAATTTGTATAGTTACCTAACTATTACCGTGTTGTATAGTTTAGGAGTTTTAAATAACCTTTCATTTGCTTTTGAATTGTTTAATTTGGCGTTTCAATTTAATTTACCCGTGCGAAATCGTAGAAGTGTTCCCCCTCGCTGCGTAAATTAGCGAGTACAGTAACAGTACCACAAATCTATTTCCTGTCTTATGCAGGCCATACACGATCAAGTCTGCCGTCAAGTCTGCAGCGGACTTGACGCGGCGTCCAGTATACTTGACGGTGTATGGCTATCATTGTGCATGACAAGTCTACATGAAGGAAAAATCGAATTTTGATTCTGCAGACTTGATCAAGCCTGCAGCGTCATGCAAACTTGAACGTTTGTATGAGCGGTCAAGTATGCATGACGTTAGTCGGCATCTGCAGGCGAACGATTTTTCTTTTTGGTTCTTAATTGCGAGCAATAAGCATAGGATGGCTAACGCGGCGTCGGCCGCCACTGGGGACGCAGTGGTTTTAACTGATGCGGCATCATGCAAACTGGACGGTAGACTTGATCGTGAGTGGTCTATATGGATGCGCTGCAAACTGGACGCCGCGTCAAGTCCGCTGCAGACTTGACGGTAGAATTGATCGTGTATGGCCTGCATTAGTTTTTTTTGTAAAGTCGCTCTTGATAGATTAAGTAATTGCCCTTAATTCCGTTTTTATTCTGATGATTTTGAATTGCTCCATCTAGCACTTTTTTAATTTTTATTAGATTCGGAGCCTGGTTCTGAAGCTCGGATACCCAGTCTTGTTGCAAGAGGACAACTGTCATTATTTTCGTAGCTACGGTTTCAGTTTCCTTTCCGTATTCACATGGTGTTCGACTCAAGGCATCTACACGTGCCAACTTTGTCCCTGATCGAAATTCCAAATCAAAATCATATTCAGATACTTTCAACCACCATTTCACTATTTTTGCTACGAGGTGCCTTTTTATCTTGAGTTAAGCGTAGAGAATTGCAATCCGTAACGATCTTGAAATGTTTATTCAATAAATAATATTTAAAGCATTCTAAGCTCTCCACAACTACCAATGCTTCAAACTCGTAGCTATTATATTTTGATTCTGCGAGAGTAGTTGTGCGACTCAAATACGTGATTACTTTCAAATTTTGATCGGTTCCCCGTTACATAAGAACACCGGATATACCAAGGCTACTTGCATCTGTATGCTCTGCTTGTACATACATCATATAAAGTGACAACTGACCTTTGAGACAATATTTCTTTCATGCGATTAAATGCTTCTTCTGTCTTATAAGTCCATTGGAAGGCTACATCTTTCTTCAAAAGTTTATTTTTTGCGCTGATTGCGCAAATCCCTTGACAAATCTATGGAAATATCCTGTTAATCACAGGAATTGTCGAACTTCGCGACCATTTTCGGATCTCTTATATTTTGGAAAGCGTTAAGTTTTTTATTTCCCGGTAGAATGCCGTCACTTGTAATTTCATGACCCAAGAATTTGATTTTATTATCCAGAAACGAACATTTTGTTATATTTAAAGGCAAGTCTGCCTTTCTAATTTCCTTTAGAAATTCTTTAAGGACGTAAATATTTTCTTGAATAGTTTCTGTGGAAAGTAAAACATCGTCCATGTACACTATTATTTTGCCTTTCTTAATGCTTTTAGTTACTTCTGCCATTAACTTCATAAATACAACTGGAGAATCAGAGTCAGTTCAAATGGTACTCATTTGAATTCGTAATGACCATCGGGGGTAATGAGCGCTACGTATTTTTGACTGCCATGTGCTATAGGAACCTGATAATAACCGCTGAGAAGATCCGATGTAGTGAAGATTTTTTTGTTTGCAAGGAAATTCAGAGGTTCTTTTATATTTGGAACTGGGAAGTTTCCACGTTGACTTATAGAATTTAATTTACGATAATCTACGCGCATGCAGCACTCTCCATTTTTCTTCCGTACCAAAATAACTGGGCTTGCATATTCGGTTGTAGAATGATCTATGATGTTAAGCTCTAATAATTCTTGAACAGATTTTTTCAAGGTGTCCCGTAGACCATAACCGACTTTATACGGCTTGTATTTGATTATTTCGTTTTTCTTCAACTTTATATTCATTTGTATTATGTCAGTCTTTCCAATTTCCTTAATGCCCTTAGCAAAACACTCCTTATATTTTGAAATAATTTGGAGAAGAGTTATTTTGTCCTCGACTGTAACATTACTTATTACAAAGATACTTGAGAATTGGTGCTA
Source organism: Leptarthrus brevirostris (assembly GCA_964036015.1). NCBI lineage: Eukaryota > Metazoa > Arthropoda > Insecta > Diptera > Asilidae > Leptarthrus > Leptarthrus brevirostris. The sequence continues at coordinate 98,338,615 of OZ038371.1, read as the reverse complement.
TTGTCTTCCGCTATAGTAAGCTGCCCTTGTTGTTTGATTACTTTAATATTCGGCCTATCAAAAAACTTCCTTCCCATCCTGGATGTTATCGCTAACTATCATAATATCAACTGTATCTTCAACTCCATCAATGCGTACCATTTTACTAATTTTTCCTAAGGTTGTCGTCTCCTTTTCGCCAAAACCTATTAACACTTTATTATACATTACCATATTCCACTTATATTTCCTAATTATATAATGGGATAAAATACAGCATTCACTTTCTAGATCCAAAAACGCTAATACTGGTTGATCCTCAATATAAACAATACGATGATATTCTTCTTTAGGATATTGAACTTCGTTTATCTTGTTTATTTTAGCAGGTCGTTCATTAATGCAATCTCTTGAAACATGACCTATTTAATGACAGTTGAAACATTTTTTCCCTTATTGCCGTTTGGACATACATTAGCATAATGGCCAATTTTATTGCATCGATAATAACTACTTCTTCGATTACTGTCTCATTCCTTCGTTTTGTTATTGTTTTGTAGTGGTTTAAACGTTTTTACGCTTTCACTATAAGGTCTAAAGTTTCTTTCACTCCAATAAGTTTGATATCTATTCTTTTGAATATATTTTGAACTCCGCTTGACCAGAGAAACCCCCTCGTCGCCGTCCCTGTAACTCCATTTCCTCAATTTTTTTATTTCCCGCAATATTTCAGGTAAAGTCTTGCATTCAGATGACATCAAAACATTAATCAGATTTTGATTTCATAAAACCGATATTATATATTCTTCTCCCCAGAGAAACTATATGGTAGAAATACTCCTCAATGCACTCATTCACTTTTCTTTTCCTTAACATAATTTCATACCAAGTGGGTGAATCGTCATATCCAGTTGGAAAATTCTTTAAGAATTCCCAAGTATAAATAGTTCCTTTAGTACTTTGAAACCAATTTGTTGCTGCACCATCCAATCGCAATGGCGCATATAAAAGCGCATCCTGTTCGCTCCACTAACTAAATTATCAATACAGGACATTCACACTTCTGTTTTTCTTTCCGGGTGTTTTTTAATGGATAAAATTCAGGAATCGATGCAGATATTTCCTGCGTATTCAATCTTAAGGATTGAATTCCTAACTGATTTTCCCGTTCATTTGAAGAGGATTTTTGCAAATTCAAATTCATTTCTCTCTTTAAGGGCGCTGAAAAAAAGGCTATTTTGATAAGATTATGAATGACGATATTGTTGTAGGGTTTATTAGGCTTAATAAATACACTCATGAAATACATTAAAAAAATTTTTATTATATATTTTATGCACTTTTAACGTACAAAGACACCATTTGAATATAACGCCTCGATTAGCAGTTGGGTCTGCCCTAATGTAGAAATTTTAAAAATGGGCTATTTGAAACAGAAAAATTCTGAATTTTTTGATTCAATATATCAGTAGCAATCGACTTAACTAGAATTGTTCGTCTATGGCTAGAAAAAAAGGAAAATAAAAATTGCATGTTTTTCATTGCTTTTTGCATTATTAGTGGTTAAAATTATATAACAATCGGTCCAGTAGTTTCGGAAATGTTAGCACCAAGCGGTGTAAAAAACTAGTTTTGAGATAAATGCGTTCAAAGTCAGCGCGTGGGTCAGCGCGTCGGGGAATCGGGCATAAAGTAGTAACGTTTGAGGGCGGAAAAGTACACTTAGACTGCTGTACTAGGAGTTGAGGTTTCGACCTTCCGTCATGGACGTCCGTGGTGGAAAGTGTAAGTACCACGCTGATGATGACCAGCTTACACTTTCGGGTCGAAACATCCATCAAAAAATTTTGAGCGTTCATATTGTTGCTACTCGTATTATGTGGAAGTAAAACAAGTGTTTTTACTTTTTTCAAAGTTAATTGTTTGTTGAAATCAGTTTCAATGAGCTATATATGTAGATCGCTATCAATTAAGCAAGAAACACTCTTTCTATTAGTTCACGGATTTAATTTAATAATGCCTGTTTTGCCTTATCAGTCTTTGTCCTCTTTACTTATCCACACATACAAATTATTTTCAAAAAGTCACTTTATTTGAATGCTCACATTAATTTAAGTTTTTTTACAACTTATCTGATACGATTCAAATGTTTAGAACCCACTTCTGATAATATAAAATTTATTTAAAAACTCCACTAAAACCTTCACGTTTTCTTCAAAAAAGGTTGCAAGAACGATGTGTCCAACTACAGACCCAACGCTAAATTATCATCCATACCTAAACTATTCGAAAAATTGGTCTATGATTCCACGTACTTCAACTGTAAGTCTTCTCCCTCTCCCATAATGGCTTCCTCAAAGGAAGATCTACAACCACCAACCTTACTGACTTCGTCTCCAACACACTATGTGCCCTGGAAAACGGTGAAGATGTTGATGTTATCGCCACCGATTTTAGTAAAGCCTTCGACAAGATCTCCCATAATGTTATCTTGTTCAAACTAGATCGCTTAGGCTTCCCCTCCCGGTTCATCTCCTGGATTCAATCCTACCTGAACAACCGTCGGTACAATGTTCTTTTCAACTCATCCATTTCTAACCCTATTGTCGCTCGTTCTGGCGTCTTCCAGGGCAGCCACCTCGGTCCATTAATTTTCATCATTACAATAAATGATGTTGAATGTGTCATCAATCACTCAGAGCTGTCTTTTTATGCTGATGACATGAAAATAATTAAACATATCTCCTCCACAACCGACTCTCTTCTTCTGCAAAAAGATCTCGATTCCTTCACGACATGGTGCATGAAAAACTTTCTTGAACTCAATGTCTCCAAATGTCAGTCCATCTCTTATTCCCGCAAGCGTCTTACACCCACCCCGAGAGTCTACATGCTAAAAGACGTACCTGTCCCTATCGTTTCCTCTTTGTGTGACCACGGAATAATCTGTGATAGTGAACTCAATTTATGTTCCCACATTGACAGCATAATTAACAGAGCTAACTCCGCGCTAGGGTTTGTGAAGCGCTGGTCCAGAGAGTTCTCCAATCCTTATGTTTCCAAATCTCTCTTTATCTCCTTTATTAGACCTCTCCTTGAATATGCCAGCCAGGTATGGTCACCTACACAAACAACTAACATTAATAGGATTGAATCTGTCCAGCGTAGGTTCATTCGCTTCGCTCTACGTGATCTTCCGTGGGTAGACAGATTCAACCTTCCACCTTATGAAAACCGTCTGAAACTGATAGACTTACAACCTTTAAGTAAACGTCGTAATGTTTCCGACATTCTCTTCATTCATCAGCTATTAAGTGGTGCCATAGACTCCCCTTCAATCCTGCAATCTTTACCCATCTATACCAATCCCCGTAACCTTAGGTCCACTGCCCTTTTCCGACTCGACCGCCATCGCACAAACTACGGTCAAAGTGAGCCAATTGCCAGGATGCCACGAGAAGTCAACGAGCTTTCCTCCTTTGTAAATCATCCCTTCACAAAGCCTTATATCTTGATCGTCTTTCTTAACTCTTCTTCCTTCCAGCCCGTATCTACTTTAATTAGAGCTCATATTGTAGCTTTTACTATTTATTTATTATGTCTTCATTTATTATAGCTTGTAGTATTAGTATTATGTTATAGCTTGTAATTGTAGTATGTATTATTATGTAATAGCTTGTATTAAGCTTAAATAAATAATATTAAATAAAACTTGCTTAAATGTTTTCATTACACTCTATAGTCCCTACTAGCCGGCTTACCTATCCTACCATTCATTCAATCCTTAACAAACATTTCTTAATACCTTGAGATGCCGATATTATTACTCAGTGAAAGGGGAAGACAGTACTGTAATAAGATGCGCACTGCCTAATTATTCAATAACCAAAAGATTCTCTTTCTTTCTAGATTTTCTTGGGTCTTTATGATCCGTCTAGACGTTCCGGGAGCTGTAGGATTTTTGAACTAGCGTCCCTTTTATTAATTACGTTCTCAATTTGTTCTGGCGACGCATATCTTAAATGCTTCATTTAGGCGTTTAAGGAGTGCACACTGCACATCCTTTTAAAGCAAACTTCTTTTTATTTATCTATCATCGAGGGGTTTAACTCGATGTAAATCTAATTATGCTATAATCGGATTATCTCAACTGTTTACAACGGCTATTATTGGTTTATAGTAACTAAGGTGTGTTTAACATATTTGTGTATTTATTGTTCGTAGATATCTAGTAAAAATAACGTCTATAGTTTGATTTTCCAGCACCTTGCCTAATATCACCATATCTTTGTTTTTGCCTTATGCAAAATTCTCGAACTCGTTCCATTGATGATTAACTTTATAAGGTACGCAAACTTCTAAAATAATTTCATTATTTTTTTCCCATTTTAAGGGGTTATGGTGATAAAAAATTTTTTCCCCATTGAATTATTATTTTTTAAATAATATGATTGTCAGACGTCCTCAGAAAATTTAAATTCGAATCGCCGACCCTAAGTGCCTTAACCGTCGCATGTAATTTCGCGCGGCGGATTGACCGAATCGACTCTTTTTTTTTGTTCTTTTTATTTAACCAAATTCTAGGAACTGACCAGAGCTTGATTTGAAAAAATCATTTTTCGTGTAGGGGGTCAAAACATGTGTTTTTTCAACAATCGTATTTAATCGTGCGCGATTTTTGAACGGGTGTTAATTTTTCTCTGGTCAATGTCTGATTGCAGGTCTTACAAATATAAATCAATTTGATTTTTTTATATCAGATACTCGGGTGCGTCGCTATCACCCCCGCCGCACAAGATGATAAAAATTTGATCTTTGTCGCCACAACATCTACAGGAAGCGAAGGAAATTGAAAAAGGTCCGCCAGTGTAATGTCTAGTCGAAACATGTAGGAATCGAATAAAAAAAATTAAATCGATATGTTCAGTTATTCATTATTGACAGTTTCCAAAATAAACTCTTTTTTTACTCCTTTCTCATCACCATAAATCCCTAAATAAAAACTTCAAAAATCAATCTCACTAAATGTAAAAGAAAATTTTCGGAGCTAGGTAGGTAGTTGAATTTGTACCCCATTGACTGACACTTTAAACAATAATGAACAACGGCACTTCAATACAAATTATTATTAGTTGTACTGTACAGTTACATAGTTAACAGAAGAAACGCATTCGAGTTATCGCTGCAGATCTGTACGTAAATTATTTTTGCATAATTTTGGGAGTTTGACATTTATTTTAGGGTTTAACTGAGCATAAACAAAAAAAATTAAGCCAGTATAACTGTTATCGAATTTTAATTAAAGAACTGGAAAAAATTATCCTGAAAGCATATTTAGTTAACCTGCAGGCACGATAGTGTGACGTCGAATTGTAGTTACCAGACTTATCAAACACACTAAGTTTCACTTGTCCAGCTTTTATACTTTAGATTTTATTAATACTTAAAATACGTCGATTTCGTCACTAGTGATCATCAAACCTTTAGGATGTCCTAGAAAGCTGAAATTTGGTATGCCGACTAGCATTAGCACACAAACAACGAAAAAATTAAGAAATCTGTAATTTTCACCCTCCATAGAAAGCTGAAATTTCATATGAAAGCTAGATGTTATTAGTACATAAACAACTAAAAAGTGAGTGTGCTATGAAGAAAGGAAATCTTGGCGAACTCTTTTTTACCCGACTATGCCAGAAGGAAGGGCAGCGGGGGGTGATTTTTCTTTAAACTCGTCCTAGTGCCTAAACTATTCTTCTATGACGAAAGTTCTAGAAAGCTGAAATTTTATATGCAAGTTAGGATTAGCACACAAATGATGAAAAAATTAAGAAATCTGAATCTTTCATCCTCCAACCCCCAATAAAGGGGGTGCAGGTCTGTATATAAAATTTCTTATGGGGAGGTACTTGCAAAAGTGCTAGAAATATGAAATTTGATATGAAAGGTAGATGTAATTAGTACATAAACAACTCGTCGTGTTTTGTTCTATTTGAAGTAAACGAAACAATCTTTCGAATGAAGTAAAAATAGTCATACCTTATTTAAGAAACTAAACAATTTGTTAAGCCTAAAAGCACGGAAATGTACGGAAGTAGAAATTAAAAAAAATACAAGCACCAGACCATGGTCGGACAATGATTTTCTGCTTTCGTTTTGGATGAAAATTTGGTTTGCTACTAAAATGTTTAATCAAAGATTTCTTGTTATTTAGGTTAATAAAGTGTACAGGTTTTTTACTTTGTTGGTTGTAAAGAGGCAGGGGGGGGGGGGTTGGTGGGGGGGGGGGGGGGGGGTGAAACCGAACCACGTAATGCGTGGACGGATTTGGATAATTCCTTTTTGGTTGTTTAGAGTATGATACCTCATTCATAATAATGAAAACAATTTGGTCCTAAGGTGGGGTGGTAGGAGGTGGGGTATGCTAACTTCGTTATGTGTAGACCGATTTGGATGATTCCTCTTTTGATGTGTAGAATATGTTGTCCTACTGGTACGAACTCTAAAATTTACGAGGTGGGGTGGTGTGCGGAGGGGGCGTTGCCCAATTTCTTAATTCACACACCTATTTGAAACATCCTTTTTTCGTGTGTACAGTATGATGCCCCCATTGCCAATCTATGGAAAAATGTTGACCTAGGGTTGGGGTGGTGGGAGGGGTAACCTAACTTTGTAACGCGTGAACTCAGTTAGATGATTTTGAATGCATAGAGTACCTATTTGTATTCTGACAAAAATTGTGGCTTGTGGTGAGAGTTCGAGGTTGGGCGGCGCCTAGCTTCATAAGGCATAGACACATTTTGATTCTGTTGTACAGAATACGTTTCCTGACTGATAAATGATTAACAATTTTGTACCTAAAGTGACTACGATGATTCTGTTACTATCATAATACTCTCTTGCTGTATAGAGTACGGTGGTGCACTAGGGCCGTGTTAAGAATTTCCTAAGGTAATGGTATTACAGGGTGATCGTGACTACTTTCGTAATCTGTTGCCGAATTTGGTTAGTTCTGCTTCCATTCTTCTTCTACCTCTGCAACTTTTGAAATTGCTTTATTCTTACGAGCAGCATCCTTCGTGTCGTATATATGAAGATACTAAAAGTGTAAAATAAAATAGTAAAAAAATTTAACCGGCTTCACAAAAAGCGCTCAAAAGCATAAAATAATTTTTATTTTATATATATTACGGCATTTTGAAGTCAGTGCAAATTAAACAGACAAAACAACTACCCAATTATAATTGAAGCTAGAACATAAAATTTCCTAAACGTTTCAGCTCACGGGATCATAAGTAAGAACATATAAATAATTGTGTTGTAGTTGTTTGGTTTGTTTAATTTGCACCGACTTCAAAATGTTGTAACTGATGTAAAATATAAAATTATTTTATGCCTTTTAGCACGTTTTTTAAGTCGGTAAAAATTTTTTAAGAGCTATTTTTTACATGAAATGTTTTTGGTTTGATTTTTAATTTCGTTTATTTTCTTTGTTCACATGGGTGTACGTAAACTTTTTCTGGTACAGTGTATGTAATTCACTTAATTACTGCCATTATATATTTGGAATATATTTAAGTGAGTTTGTACATAGGAGCATAAATAAGTAATCTTACCTCACAAAAGGTATTGCCCGGATATGCTTTCAATCTAGTTAGAAGGCTTATTATTCTCTTTGGTGTAAATTGGTAGTGGCAATATTTTTCTGTTGTAAAAGCATTTTTAACCTAAAATATTTACATAATTAGAAGATATTTTCTGTGTTTACAAAATAAATTTACCTGGTTAAAAAATTTAATTAGCGCGTTTACTATAGTATCAGAGTTAGGCACTTCTGCGAAGTTAGTTAAAACTGATTCAACATGGGTTCGTATAATAAGGCGCATGTCATCATCCGAAGGATATTTTAAAGTTAAATAATTGTTGATAGATGAAAATCGTGGAGATAATTTTTGTCTTGATTCAGTACTTATGGAAGCACAAATTTGTAGCCCTGTTGTACCAATCCATTCCAAATTGTCGGCGTAAAAACCATTTCTCTCAATGAGTTGTCGAAGTAACTCGATGACATCTCTAGTTCCCCAAGAATCCATAAAACAGAGATCAATATTTTTGAAAAATAGTATAACTCTGCTTTGCTGAGGTTTGTACTCTCTTCCACGTACGCCTGATACAGTAATGAAATTCTAATGAAAAAAAAGAATGTGTTTCTAAGTATTATGCTTATTTTTAAATACGATACCTGTTGTAAGGAATGCAAAATATAATTTGGCGTCAATTGTGAACTGCAGTTAATTATGACCAATTGATACCCGGTAAACTCTGCAACAGCATGTTGAAGTAAAATAGTTTTACCGCATCCAGATGGTCCACTTAATATGAATGACGTCTGGGGTGACTTTAGAAAATTTCTTAAGATGTCAAGACACCATTTCATTTGTCCCGTTACAATAAGTTGTTGATCTGGGTTAATCTTGGTGTCTGCTTCAAATACCTCAACAGTGCCTCTAAAGGCATTGAAGTATGATACGTCAGCCATCGATGGATTTGGTATATATACTTGAACAATTTCAAATATTTTATTCGCGAAGTCGTTATGCTTTTCAGCTGGGGTATACCCCAAAAAAGTCTTTATTAACATCACGCAAAACTCATCTTTATTTTGAATTTGTATTATATTTCGTAAAACAGATTTGATGATAGATATTTTTGAAATTTCTTGTGAGCTAAAAATAAAACAAAATCTTTTAAAAATTAAATACTTATAAACTAATAATAGAGGTGCTATGTAAAATTGTCCTACTCTCATATGACTAAAATGAGGGAATGCATTCCCAATGTTCCATGTGGGCATATAAGACCATGCAAAACAAGCTACCGCTTGTCATTGCATGGTTGTAGCCTTAAAAGTTTACACTAAACAGGAATGGCAGAACGTCTGGGAAACGTCAGCATTTCACTTTATACGATGGTGAGCGCTTTTATGAGTTTCTAGACTATGACAGTAGTAAAATTTTAGATTTTTTGTATAGGGGTTGATACGTCTTTTAAATAACACAGGTATACAAAAAAAAGTAATGGCTATTTGACCTGGCAATGTCATTTTTATGTATTTTGGTGCGCTGAATCCAAAACCGCGCTCTAATTTTACGGGTCACGTCAGAATTTTGAAATAAATCCGTTTTTCTAATATGACGGACGCCCCGAGATGACAGAATACCCTTTTTCTCACAACCACCTTGTATGGGTATCAAATGAAATGGTTCGACGAGTAGAATATGATAAAATATATGACGTCATTCTAAATCCAATATGGCGGACGCTACAAGATGGCGGATTTTTTCCTAGGGCTTTACGATACTCGAGATAATTCTCGCTGCCGGTGCCGATCTCGACACGATACCGGGACCGGCAGCGAGACCAATATCATTGATAACAGTGCGATACCGAGAGCGAGATTGAGGTGACGAGAGTGGACGAGATATTAGTTTTTATTATTTTATTGTGGACAATTTTGTTAGTTATTTCAGCTTTTATGTCGCTCCGAAAATTGTTAATTGTGTGATATTTGGGGCATATAAGTTAACACTGCTTTCATCAATCGCTTCTTTCTACATTATTTACTTCTTCAGATATTTGCTTTTTATCCCCAATAGCAAAGAAGAGGCTTTGTTACCTTGATTTGGCGAGAGGAATAAGAAGAAAATGCATATCTACATAATAATATCACTTGTCCTCACTCCCCTTTATCCCACTACAATTCCCTTTTTTTATCTTGCCGAGAGCGAGATCGGGCCGAGACTGGCCTTTATTTCGCCGAGATTGCGGCGAGAGCAAGATCGTCTTCACCTTGACGAGACGAACACCGAGATTTGCCAAAGTCTCGGTGCCAACCCCCTTGACATGAGTATCAAATGAAAGGACTGGATGAGTAAAATACGATAAGCAATGTAACGTCATTCTGAATTCAAGATGACGCACTAGATATAAATGTGAAATTACTCTTTTTTACAATTCTAAGGCACATTTTCTATGGCAAAATAATGTAAATAAAGCTCTAGGGGACCGCAAAATATTAAAGATTTATTACTATAAATGCCTGTCGTTTAATATGTTAAGGATAATAAATATAGCATAACTCTCTAGTTCCCGTACCCCTTGTGGCACATGAAGCGGGAGAAAAACTTCACCCGATTTGAGACAACGATTGCAAGTGGCCATACAATTTAAGGTGGATACCGGACCACTGATATTTTCTCTGCAACTTCTATGTCCTTTCTGCAGTAGTATACATCACAGTTCATCACTAAATTTCTGTTTTTTTTACAGACATACAACAATTAATAACAAATCTCTTTACAAATAATAACTTTCACCCTTATGAATTCTTGTTTTTAAAAACTTTCACAACACAATTTGTAAGTATCTTGAATGATTTAATTCCAGTTTCCAAGGGAATTTACTACAAAATAAAAAGAGTCGCGAAATAAAGGGTGCTGTCGTCGCAACTATAAATATGATCTCAGCCTACTCTACACACAAGACCGGAAAACATGACAGTTCGGTCATTTCACCACCAAGCGTTTCGTTGCTGTACCACAGGTTAACCAATCCTTGTATACACAAATAAAACTGCAAGCTATCCTCATCAAAACCAAAGGGAAACGCTGATGTCATTGACGCATTTTAAGCTCAATACTTTAACAAAAGGAGCACAAGGTAGTTTTCCCTTTAAAACACATAAAAATTGTATAAGAGAGACACTTTTTATCGTCTTCACATGTTATGAACATTTGTAGGTTAACTGCAAGTAAAATAAATTTAAGACTTTAAATATATTGCGGGAAATATATGAGGAAGTACAATTCCCAAAACTTTTTTTTATGACTACTGTGGCAAGTTTTGGTTTGTTTACACCACCAATGCTAAGCTGTTAATGTCTGCTTCCGGGCTTGTATCTAAAGTAGGCTGTGATATGATTTAAAATGAGAGATAAAAGGTCTCTTATTAAAAAAAGAAATAAGGTTGTCGACAGAACTTGACTCTGAGGTCCACCGGTTCTTATTTCTTAAGCATCAGCTGTAAATACATCTATAATTACACTGATTGAACTGCCTAACAAAAAGCTTTCTATCTATTTAAGGGAGTAGACTAAAGATTTGAAATTTGGCTAGCAGAGAATCGTGCCAGACTCTATGAAAAGTCAAATATCTAAAGCGACAATGTCGAAGTTACCAACTGTTGAAGTTCCGTGAGAGCCTTCATCGGAGGGTGGATAAATGATTTAAATACTTGATAGGGCTAGGGTTTATTCCCGGGAGTTCTCGAGCCGAGAATTCCCGCGAAATCGCTGGGCTTTGTTCCCGGGAAATCAAGCTCGAGAAATCATGTACCTATATAGAAATTAAATCGCCGTTTGTTATTTTGCGTGGCGGCGCGGGCCGCTGCAAGCGCTCTGCGGCGTCGTTTTTACACGTTCATTCGTGTTTCGACTCTAGCCAAGTATAGTTTACGTAGTGAGTGTTTCACAGATTACGTGATAAATTGAAATCAAACAGGTAAGTCTTTTCACTTTTATTGACACATCATGGCTATACTACTTAGTCTAATTATATTTCCTATTTTTGTAAAACAACAACACACAAGCTTAGTTTTTAATTATTCTGATATGTTTATCTTATGTAAGTAATTTGAAATAATTGTATTGTGTGTGTGTGCATCACATATTACTCCAAGGGCTTATTATTAATTTGAATTGCGTTTGCTATAGATTTTACCGAAACGTCACTATAACAGTAAAGATGGAAGCATCAAAAGTATGGAAATATTAAAAAAATAAGGAATCTGCAAATGCGCAATGCCTAAAGTGCCCAAAAACCATTGCTTGCAAAGGTTCAAATACTAGCGGGTTGGTGAGACATTTAGCACATGTGCATAAAATCAATATTACTAAGTGCGGGACCCAAGAAGAATCCGAATCTGAAGCATCTACAAGTTCAGGTGTGAGTGCACCGAAAAAAAGCAGGCCTGGGTATGAAAGTATGCAGCAACAGAAACTAAACTTCAAAACTCCACCGATACAATCATTGGGTGAAATATTGGCGAGGCTGGCTGCAAAAGACGGCTTCACCATAAATGGAATCACAAAAAGTCAATTCATTCGTGATTCACTTTCTGCTAAAGGATATAAACTGCCCATGTGTGTTAATGATGTTATGAATCTAATACTAAAATACTATAAGGACAAGGAAAAAGAAATGATAAAAGAACTTTCAGATATTTGTTCTTCAGGTAACCGGCTAAGTGTGAGTATTGACGAGTGGACAAGCATACGTAATAAACGCTATTTTAGTATTATTTGTCATACCACAGAAATGAGGTAAGTCAGGATGTCTGGAATTATAAGTTGACGTGGGGGCGTAGTCCCTTTATTTTGAGCCTCCAAAATCCTAAGTCCTCTTTGTATCTAATGGGTAAGATATATTTTATTTTATAATAAAAAAAATTTAAATATTTTAGTTTTAATTTTTTATTTAATTTCCATACTACCAGTCCGGTTGTTCTGGCTAGACTAAAAATTATTTACAATATTTTTGTATCCTCCTTTACGTTATATACATAGATAGTTTGTTAAAATTTTCTTTGTATTGAGTACAGTATTTTATTGTCAATGAATAAATGATTACGATAATTTTTAAAGTGTTTGTGTTTCACACTATTCAAATTTTATCGAAGTGTACAGGTTGATTAAAATATTTTTGACAGTACAGTCTAATTGGATATTATTGAAGTAGATTTTTAATACTAATATTTTATTAATAATATAATCAAAATAATAAACTTTTACTTAAAATATAATATATTAAATTTGTAGCTACTGCTACAGAAACAACACATTATAATTTGGGGTTAGTCTATATACCCGGTAAATGTGGGGCCGTTGAAGTAAGACAAATAGTGGAGGAACGCTTGAAACATTTTGGAGTGAAATTTGAGAGTGATGTTGTTGCCGTAACAAGCGATGGGCCAAACGTAATGAAAAAATTTGGCAGAGAAAGCCCCTGTGAAATGGTTCTATGTGTAAATCATGCCATCCATTTAGCTATTCTTGACACATTTTGCAAAAAACAGTCAGAAGTTACAGCTGCTAGGAATGCCTTGCATAACGATGACGAACACAGCAGCTCCGATGAACACAGCAGCTCCGATGAAACCAGCAGCACTAATAACGATGATGAATCTTATATATCTAATGAAGAACCTAGACCGCAAATAATTGATGACATAAACAATGTAATGACTGAGACCCGATCGATTATAAGATTTTTCAGAAAGAGTCCTCTAAAATCAATCACACTGCAGAAACATGTAGTAGCCGAATTCGGAGTAGAACTAGTTTTGTTACTCGATGTCAGAACTAGATGGAATTCAATGCTGACAATGATTGAACGTTTCTTGAAATTAAAAAATGCAATCAAAAAGGCATTGATAGATTTAGATAGCTCACAAAAATGGAATGAAGATAATATTACTGTGCTACAAAAACTGCAGATGATATTAACACCAACAAAACTTGCAGTAGAGGCGTTGAGTAGGCAAGATCCCAATTTATTGACTGCAGAGGCTATAATAGACGTATTACTAAAAAAAATTAGAAAGTATCAATGATCCTTTGGCCCTCAAATTAGTAGATTCACTTAAGTTGAAAATATCAGAGTGCCGTAATACGTCTCTAATATCGCTGCTAAAATACTTGAACAGCCCTGACAATTTCATGCACAATAAAAGTAACTACTTCATTGATAACAATAAGACATTTTTGATCGGATACGCTGAAAGAGAATATAATCGTTTATACCCTGCCATCACAACTTTGACCGAAAATGAGTCGGGAGTGGTAGAAGAAGTAAGCCCATCAGAACTTGAACCCGAAAGCTTCGAAATTCAATTAGAAAAAGCAATTAAAGGCTTTTCAACAAATGAGGAGGCAAGTGCAGTGGCACTGTCAAAATCTATAGTAAAGAAAGAGTTCTTACTTTTTGAACAGACTGGGAAGAGGTCACCAAATTTAGAATCGATGTACAAAGCATTGCTTTCAGTTAAGCCTACTTCAACTGAAAATGAAAGAGTGTTTTCAATTTCAGGAAATGTAGTTAATAAAATAAAAAACCGGCTGTCTGATAAAGCTATAAATGCTTTAGTTTTTCTAAAGGCATATTTCATCAGACAGAGTAAGCTGACCTAATTGTTATGTATCTGTCTGTCTGTATATTCAGCTCCTCAGCGTGAGATGTTCCATTGATCTTGCAAAGTTTTAACATGCCATAAATGGTGCTGTGATTGTAATTTAATTATAATTTACATTTATTTTCTACCTGAATTTAAGATATTAACGTTTTCTTTCATGTTATTTTTTTTTTGTTTTATAGAAGCTACTTTTAAGTAAGTTCTAAATAACCAGCCGAAAATGGTGCTGTCATTATAATTATGAGTCTGAATAATATTATTTTTTTTTTAAAAAGTTAATTAGTTTATTCATAAGATTAATGTTTTTGAATATAATCTATAAAAGTTTTATAATTACTTTGATACTTTTTGATACTGAATTTGTTGACGTTATTGGAACCAAATAATATGAGAAAACGTACGTACTGAACGTAAGTAAGTTTCCATGCAAAAGGAAACATTCCTGTTGATTATGTCAGGGGGTTTAGCTATAAGTAGCGGTGCAGCATTTTATAACCAGGAGTGAAAAACAATTAAATTGGGCAACTTTGGATACGTCCCCTTAAATTTTTTTAACTAATTAATATAAAACGTTTGGACAAAACTACTCTGGGCAAACGAAAAAAGTTGTTACATACAGGCTGGTTAATAGTAAAAATAATTGTTCTGGAGTAACTCGTAAGAAATTCAAGAACTAAATTAACTGCATGCATATGTATTATACATATTTAATGCTTTTTGCTACGCTTCAGCATGTTTCTTATACTACTATTCAAATATTTAATTTGCATTTTCGCGCCAACACAACACAACAAGATATATGTATTACTTACTTATTGTATCTGGCTGCGATTTGTATATAATAGGCTGTGCTCGCAGTTCTTCTGTGTAGAATAAGTTTCGGTTTCTATCTCTCACACTAATTTGACAAAAAAAGGAGTGTATCAAACTTATATTACAAAACATCCTGGCAATTACATGTGTAAACTCTGAACTTGTCACCAGTACTGGATTTTCACTTGTTGGCAAAATGAAGACAGGGGGGTTGCTTAATCGCAGCTTAATGGAGCTTATTTTCTCGCTCACAGTGGCATATAACTAAATGAAGTTGTTGTTGCCTACATTTTTTATTTTATCTTTTTTTAAAGTCCGACCGGGCATAATTTCGTTATGGAGACGGATTTGGATCAATTCGTTGAGCGGCACGACCACCATGCCATGGGTCCCGGGCTTGAGACCAGGTTTCCCCGTGAGCTTTTATTAAGAAATTAAAATAATCCACTCCGTCTCTGGGCTGTTGTCCAGCTCGCAGCAATGCAAAAAACAAGACATTCAAGTTTCCTCACTTCCCTTACCCTAATTTCCTTCTTGCCAAAACCATGCTAACGCATCAAAGGGTTGTACCCTAGGCTATAGCCACATCGTATTAAAAAAATGCGTAGACTGATTTTGATGATTCTTCTTTTGTTGGGTAGTGTATGTTTCCCAATTGGTACCATATCAAAAAAATTGTTAATGCGGTGAGGATGGGGGTGAAACCTAACTTTGTAATATGTGGACCGATTTGGATAATTTTTTGTTGTTGTATAGACCCCCATTGATAATAATGAGAGAATTTTGTTCCTCGACTGGGGTGGGGAGGGATAGGGGTACTCTAACTTTGTAAAGCATGGACCGATATGAATGGTTCTTTTTTTGTTGGGTAGAGTAAATTCTCCGATTGGTAGCATCTTAAAAAAAATTTGGTTGGGTGGGACGATTCTACTTTCGTTGTATAGAGTATGATCCCCCATGGCTAATAATAAAAAAAAATATGTTCGGTTCGGTAGTATAACTTTGTAACGCATGGTCTGATTTGGGTGATTCTTTTTCTGATTTATAGAGTTCCCTCATTGGTAGCGCGACACAATTTAAATGGTGGGAGAGGGTGGATGACAACTTCTTAATGCGTAGACCAATTTGGATGATTCTTTTTATGTTATGTAGAATATAATCCCCCATTGCTAAGATTAGATAAATTTTGTTCTAGGGTGGTGGTGGGTGCAACTTCGTTACGTGGAGATCGATTTGGATGATTCTCCTTTTGATGTGTAGACTATGTTACCCCACTGGTATCACGGCAAAAATTTATGGGGTGGGGTGTTGTGCACATACCTATTTGGATTATTCTTTTTTTTTGCATTCAGTGTGATATAGTAGCAGGACCTAGTGTTGGGTTGGGGGAGGGGTAGTATAACTTTTTTACGCGTGGACTGTTTTAGATGATTCTGAATGCTTAAAGTATCTATTTGTGCTAACACAAAAAATGTGGCTTGTGATGAGAGTTTGAAGATAGGCGGTGCCTGGCTTCGTAAGGCATATACTGATTTTGATGATTTTGATTCTGTTGTACAGAATACGTTTCCCGATTGATAAATGAAAAACATTTTGTATCTATAGTGAGAGCGATGATTCTCTGACTCTGAGGATCGTCTCTGTTGCTGCATAGAGTACGTTGGCGCACTAAGTCCATGGTATTAATTTTGTATCTATGGTGAGGGTATAAAAAGGCCCGTGACTAATTTAGTAATATGTTGCCGGATTTGTATAATTCTGTTTCCTTTCTGTACAGTGCACTTTGCAACTTGTAACGAAGTCACAGGGAGCCGCAAAACCTGACAACAGCACCGGAGGAAATAAGTTATTTTTCAACCTCGGACCTTCCCCAGCGCCAAACTAGTTGAGTTGCACCGATTCGCAAAGCTCCACAACCGCCATGAGAGCCTAAATGGCCCAAACCTGTCAATCCCGGATCCTACCCGACACTGACCACATGGAGATAGGTAATTACCCAACTCCCCGTAACATTAACAGGCCAAATTTCCCAACAATAACGTGGGAAATCAAAAATCGAATTCGCCACCATAGCCCCCCGGCACCACAGAGGAGTCAGTCTTTGACCAGCATCCGAACTGAGCAGGTCAATTGGGAAACTCAAAGGAGCCAAGTAAGAAGGTAATTAAATATTTGCAGAGTAGCTTGGAAACCGATCTAGGACGAGGCAAGGCCACCAACCGACCTATCTAGACCGACAGCAAGTAGTCGTCATCAGGTGGTGAACCCGACCACATCCGACCGATCTAGAACGAGGCGAGACCGACAGCAAGTAGTCGTCATCCAGTGGTCAATCCGACCACAACCGACCGATTTGGACCGAGGCGAGACCGACACCAGGCAGTCGTTATCCGGTGGTCAATACGACCACAAAGTACCAAGCCGGAACCGAAGTCGATCGGACAGCAGGAGAAAATTCAGTCCGAGTAAGGAGTTTGCCGCCACGGCCTATATCAGCAAGCCCGACTTCCTGCCGCAGTCAGTTGTGGACCAACTGTCAACCAAACCACAGTGACCAGCGCGGGAGCTCTTCAAGTTTGTAATTGGTAAGAAGACCGCAGTTAAGTGTAAGTTTCCGTAGTCGGCGTGATTCCCGACTACAACCGAGTTGTTCTGTGAACCCGAGTAGACCCGCTGGTGCTGGGTAAGAATTAAGTTTGTTTATTTCTGTTACTCCTCTGCCCAGCGTGACTCCTGGTTATCTAGCTTACTCTTGTATTGGAGTGATTCCCAGTACACCACACTGCCAACTAGCGTGATTCCTAGTTATCTTACTCACTCTTACACTAGCGCGACTTCCTAGTGTATGACACTCCTCTAACTAGCGTGACTCCTGGCTTTATAACTTACTCGTGTACTGGCGTGATTCCCACGACACGACTGTCCATTAGCGTGATTCCTAGTTATCTCGTTCACTCTTACGCTATCCGTCCTAGTCACCGAGGATTCCCCGAGGAAACCAGGCAACCAGCGTTCCGTCTACGAGAGTCAGTCGAACGACACCACGAGCTCCCTCCTTAAGATACGTCATTTCCTAAGAAGGAGACACCAGTATTTATATCTCGACTGACGCACCCGCAGAGGAAAGAGCGACAACGTCAAGTACACACCGAAGTTACGGAGTAAGAAGGGTGTGTGGCGACAGTCAATAAAATCACTGTATTTTGAGAACCACTGACACGAAGTTAGCAACATTTTATTACTATAATTTTAACTTGTTAGTTTTATTTTCACAAACACAGTAAGCCTTTCAGGCGAATTTTTGGTATAAAAGAAGCAGGGAAAGCTAGGGATAAGTTAGTTCGCATTTAGAGTTCAGTTGTGATGTACAACTAGTATTAAATTGTTAAAACCTTTCATAATAAGAAATATAAATATCTAATATTTCTAAAGTAACTTCGTGGTTGTGGATTGGTGTCAGTATAAACTCATTTTTATTTTTTAATAAATCATTTTTCGTTCTAAGAAGCCATCCTAAAAAACGCAGTGGATATTCCACCTGCGGACTTTCCTGACGCAGTGACATCCTCCACCTGCGGAAAGGAAGAAGGTAGACCATCGACTTCTACATTGGCGCAGTGGATATTCCACCTGCGGACTTTCCTGACGCAGTGACATCCTCCACCTGCGGAAAGGAAGAAGGTAGACCATCGACTTCTACATTGACGCAGTGGATATTCCACCTGCGGACTTTCCTGACGCAGTGACATCCTCCACCTGCGGAAAGGAAGAAGGTAGACCATCGACTTCTACATTGACGCAGTGGATATTCCACCTGCGGACTTTCCTGACGCAGTGACATCCTCCACCTGCGGAAAGGAAGAAGGTAGACCATCGACTTCTACATTGACGCAGTGGATATTCCACCTGCGGACTTTCCTGACGCAGTGACATCCTCCACCTGCGGAAAGGAAGAAGGTAGACCATCGACTTCTACATTGACGCAGTGGATATTCCACCTGCGGACTTTCCTGACGCAGTGACATCCTCCACCTGCGGAAAGGAAGAAGGTAGACCATCGACTTCTGCATTGACGCAGTGGATATTCCACCTGTGGACTTTCCTGATGCAGTGACATCCTCCACCTGCGGAAAGGAAGAAGGTAGACCAGCGACTTCTACATCGCAGTGGCATCATCCACCTGCGGAAGAATATTCGCAGTGGTACTTCTTCCACCTGCGGATTAGCTGTACGCAGTGGTATCATCCACCTGCGGAAGATCATACGCAGTGACATTCTCCACCTGCGGAAAGGGAGAAGGTAGACCATCGACTTCTACATCGCAGTGGCATCATCCACCTGCGGAAGAATATTCGCAGTGGCACTGACATCCTCCACCTGCGGAAAGGAAGAAGGTAGACCATCGACTTCTACATCGTAGTGGCATCATCCACCTGCGGAAGAATATACGCAGTGACATCCTCCACCTGCGGCAAGGAAGAAGGTAGACCATCGACTTCTACATCGTAGTGGCATCATCCACCTGCGGAAGAATATACGCAGTGACATTCTCCACCTGCGGAAAGGAAGAAGGTAGACCATCGACTTCTACATCGCAGTGGCATCATCCACCTGCGGAAGAATATTCGCAGTGGCACTACCTCCACCTGCGGATTATCCATACGCAGTGACATCACCCAGAATATTCGCAGTGGCACTAACATTCTCCACCTGCGGAAAGGAAGAAGGTAGATCATCGACTTCTACAGGTGTGTTAAATTATTAAACAAAGACAAATTTGTAGTTGGAAGTGTAAATTTAAGAAACAAATAGAGAATTAAAAACCAGTGTTAAAATCTAGAACTTTTGAATAAAAGGTGATTGTAGTGAGGAATCGGGACGTTTTCTTCAGAAGCCTTAACCCTGGAGCCGGCGAGCTTAATCCCTTGGAGAAAACCAGAGACCCACCAGACTACGAAGAAAACACGTTACAAATTGGAGCCCGAGTAGGGACACTAAGATAATCCGTTACAAACTTTTGAAATTGATACATTCTTACGAGCAGCATTCTTCGAGTCTTATATATGAAGATACTAAAGGTGTACAAATGATTAAGTGAATCTCTTACCACTGGTGGGGGAGATTACTTATTGTACCGCTATTGCTGGAACCCTTACAGCGGGTGGGGGGAATTCGCAACAATGAAACTAACGATTCAAGGAATGAAGAATCAGTGACCCAAGTCAGTTTTATTTCTCATTTTTATATACAATTATTGATTACTTAGCAATAATCGTAACAATAAAGTTCATTGACAATTGCAAATATTGCTTACTTAGCTATAACAAAGTTCATCATTAAATAATTACTTTAATATAAACTTTAATATAAAAAACAACAAAGTTCACTTCACGCGATCAGCATTACATCGGGTTCTTGATCGCTTGTAGTGTTTTGAAATTTGACGCCGCTTCGCATTCTTTTGGTTTAGGTAATCTGAATTAAATTTGTGACGGCATGATCATTCTGATCAAAAGGTGAAGAATTTAATACTTTTTAAAAAAAATGTTGAACCGACTTCACGAGAATGATAAAATCAATATTAATTTTATATCTATTACGAAATTTTGAAGTCGGTGCAAATTAAAAAAAACAAAACAACTTCCCGACCACAATCAAAGATTCCATATAAAACGACCCAAACGTTTCAGTTCGCGGAATCATAACGAAGGACCATTAAATACTCCTGCTGTTGTTGTTTTGTTTGTTTAAATTGCACCGACTTTTAAATTTCGTAACAGATATAAAATTAAAAATTATTTTATGCTTTTTACCGTTTTTTGTGAAGTTGGTTAAAGGTTTTTTGTTTTTGTAAACTATTTTATTAGTAAAAAATGATAAAGAAGTGTTACAAAAGCAAGATGTTTTGGATAGAGATGTACTAGTTTCAACATCAAAAGTCCGGAAAATTCTGCATAAATCATTATGAAGCCAGTAAGACCCAATGATTTACTAAAAGGACAAATGTAATGTTCCACCAGCACTTTTTTTATTCAAAACTAATATGTGCAAGTTTTTGTGCGCAAGGGTAACGCACATGTTCAGAAAGTACACTAATCAAAACAATTAACGGAACAAAAAAAAAATATCTAAATTTTTTAGTGATTTTTGACGGGCTGTATTTAAGCGAGAAATAATCTTAGAGGTGTAAAAGTAACGAAAAAAAGCGTACCCGTATGTATTCGTTACTATAACAATTAGTACTCGTTACTATCGTATCGTTACGTTATTCGTTACTTCTGATACCTCATAATATGCTATACCAGATTTGGCTTTAAGTTATTCTAAATTTAGTTTGATTCAATAGGTAGAGTTTATGCAGAACTACAAGTAAACTGTTGACGAATTGAATATTATACTACTTAATAAACATAAACAAACATCGCTCTCTGTAACGTACGTTTTTAAATTCACCGAATAAGCGCACGCATGCGTAAAACATACGATCAGCAAATGTTTCAATATACGCATCAACGGTACCTGTGTGAACTGAAACAGTGTAGGTGTCCATACTATGAAAAATGCGAGTAACGAAATGCATTCGTGTGTAACGTTTCGTTACTCGGTACTAGATGGCGCACTCGTTACTCAGTACCGAATACATACGGTTTGCTACAGCTTTAAATAATCGTATCGAGGATCTGAAAAAAACATCTTAAAGCTCCAGAACTCTAGTTTTTGAAACTTTTAGCCAAAAAATTTTAAAGGCCACGGTGCTCACGCAATTAAAAGGAATAGCGGAAGAAAAAAATTTCAAAAGTTTTAGTCATTTTTTTTTTGGTGCACGGACTCGGAAAATTTTTTTTTATTTGACCACCCTACGAACCAGATAGCCTGTTAATTCAGCTTTAATTATCTTTTTTGAAATCCTTGATACGTCGATTTGTCGCGGAGATATCCGATATTAATCGAAAAAGGACACTTTTGTATTCAACCATGGGTATCTCAGCAACCAATGATCGTACAGAAAATTTAAGGGCAGTTTCGGAAACTGGAATAAATTTTCTAAAAGAATCCGTCAAGACAAAAAAAATAATAATTTTTTTTTATCCGTAATTTCAATTTTTAAAAAGTCAAAAAAGTGACTTTTTTCCTTGTTTTGGTAAATTGACCGCATCTTTGCAAATACTGATGGAAAGACTAAGATTTGTAGGAATTTTTACACCTCAATGTACGCCCAATAGCCCTGTAAATCCGCAGATCCATCTATTGGACGGTTCCTTCGGCCCGATCGGTCAAAATTTTGGAAAAAATTAAAGGAACAAGAATTTTGATCTCAAACATCGTGTAATCTTCATAAAAATGGAAAAATCTTTTTTTTCAACTTTTTATTTTTTTATCACTTTTATCCATAAGTCACTTGATAAATTTAAAAAAAAAAAATTTAAAGATCGAAAATTAAAAAAAAAACATTTGACACTTTTTAGAAAATGAAATACTGAGATGTTGCTGCCTCGGCTTTTAATCACTGCCTCCAACCTGTCACGCATATTCGAAATGCAGTTTCGAATCATCGACTGCGGAAACCTCCAACAACTGTTTTATAAGAACATCTCAGTATTTAATTTTCTAAAAAATTTCAAAAATTTTTTTTTTTAATTCTCGATTTCTGAAAAAATTTTTTTTAAATTTACGATTTTTTTCAATTGGTTTTTTTTTTAATTTACCAAGTAGCTGATGCATATTTGTGAGAAAAGTCGAAAAAAAATGACTTAATTGTTTTGATTAGAACTACTCAAAACAATTAAGGGAACAAAAAAAATATCTAAATTTTTTAGTGATTTTTGACGGGCTGTATCTAAGCAAGAAATAATCGTATCGAGGATCTGAAAAAACATTTTAAAGCTCCAGAACTCTAGTTTTTGAAACTTTCAGCCAAAAAATTTTAAAGTCCACGGTGCTCACGCAATCCAAAGGAATAGCGGAAGAAAAAAATTTCAAAATTTTTAGTAATTTTTTTTTTTGGTGCACGGCCTCGGAAATTTTTTTTTTATTTGACCAACCCTATGAACCAGATAGCCTGTTAATTCAGCTTTAATTATCTTTTTTGAAATCCTTGATACGTCGATTTGTCGCGGAGATATCTGATATTAAACGAAAAAGGACAGTTTTTTTTTAAAACAAATTACATATTGCATAAAACATACTTTTTTAATTGGGTTATATGTGAATAATGTAAAATACAGAAAAATTACATAATAAATTGTTGTTATTTAACTTTAAACTTGCGGCTCTTTTTGTTGCACGGGGTATATATATATATATATATATATATATATATATATATATATATATATATATATATATATATATATATATATATATATATATATATATAATTTATTTAATTGTGTGCAAATGTCGCTTCAGTTTCCAGTTCATCCCGAACAGTATAGCTGTATAGCTACAACAGTTATATTAATAATTGTTGTGCTGTTGCCCTTTTGATACGGCAACAATTAAATCTTCAGAAAATGATTAATCTATTTATATATATTTTATATATATACGAAGAACTAAAGGAGAGGCCTTTACCTCAGAAAAGCGGGGCAATTTTTAACTATTGTGAGATTTATATGCATACAATCTCATAAGCACAAAGCAGGCGATTAAAATGGTATTTTATATACAGGAGTTTTGCCGCATATTTTAAAATATTGAACTATAAATAATAAATTGTGATCAATGTAATAATTTCTATATAATAAAATATATTTATATAATATAATATATTTATATTATTTCAATTTTGGTAAAGTGCTCCTCGGCTAAATATGTGTATCGACTTATATAAAACGAGTTCCTTCCTATTTTCAATTTTACCTACGACGATGAAACTACAGTCTCAACTAAATGACAACCATTAAAACAAATGTCAACAAACTTTCGTTCGATGGAGTATGTGGGAATTTTCTTTAAAAGCTCGGTTTAAGTATTTTGCAATAGCTGTTTTTTGTGTGTGCCTTATAAAGTAAACTTACTTTGTTAAGTTTACATATGGAAAGAAGTTACGGAAAGCTTGTGGTATTTGCTATTATCACCGGAATTCACTGAACACTTCATTTTCAGTTTTTCTGAAAAGAAACGCACTTTTCTCTGTTAATGATATTAATAAATTGTCTTAACTTGTTTAGACACTCTTTTAGCACTGCACAGCACAATAATTACATATGTTTATCACAACAATGTGAAATATTCCTTACTTTTTATTTGTCAATTTCACTTCGAACCGGGGAAACGTTAACAAAAGTGACAGCCAGTGGACCAGAATCACTTGCCTCCTCATTCCCTGCAGAAAAACGAAAATATGCCATGCTCACACACATGGTATTTATACGTTGCGGCCTCTCCTTTAGTTACTTCCTCGTATGTATATATATATATATATATATATATATATATATATATATATATATATATATATATATATATATATATATATATATAGATATATATATATATATATATATATATATATATATATATATATATATATATATATATATCTATCTATAGACTTTCTGTTGTTTTATTAAGAACGCGCATGTACTCAAGTGAACTTGACTTAAGCTTAAGCTTTAATAATCAAATTAATAAAGGCTGCAATTAGCTGAATGTGTACAGGGACTTCAGTTGAACTATAAAAGATACTATATAAATTTTTAAGCTTTCGCGGTTGCTCATATTCATATTCAAATATTTTCAGATTAGCCGCGTAAATGATATATAAGTTATATGAGTGCTAATATTAGTACTCACCCCGAACGTTTTGCTTCAAGTTATATTGAGCGTGGTCACCGAGAAACTGCATGAAGCTTTTATCGATGCGTAAGCTGTTGTTTCTGTTGAACTTGCTGTTGTGGCTGCTGTGGTGCAGAGTGTTGTTGAAGACAAACAAAACTCATTACGTCACTGTTTGAATATAAATCATTTCGGATCATCTGCATCGAGGTGTTAAGTACAGGATCCCATGTCCGTTAAAGCGGAAAACTATTGTCGCGATTGAAGTTTTGTCGCCGCTTAATGTACCCAATGTACGATGACCCGCAGCAACAAGGGACTGCGTATACACCTGGTGTTTGGAGTGGGAACCGATCTTTAGGTGATTGGAGGTAATTTTTCACCTTTTTGTGTGGTAAATAGATCGACTTAACGCGATATCGCTTTAAAATTTTTCCCACTCTGTCGGTAACGCCTCTCATGTAGGACAGGAACGCTTTTTTATTTAATTCCTCCTCGTTATTGTCCCTTTCCGATAACAAATCCAAGAGCACTGTTTTCTTGTATAGCCGTTGGATTTTAAAACATCGTCCACGTAATTGACTTCTTCCGCACGGTGTTCGTTATCACAGATTCTGTGGGCTCGGTGAACTAGCGTGGAAACGACGGATCTTAAATTTGCCGGGTGGTGGTGCGAGGTAGCATGTAGGTATCGATTTGTATGTGTGACCTTGCGAAAAACTGTGTGACCCAATGTACCATTATGCTTCCGTATTACTTTTACATCCAAGAACGTAAGGGATCCGTTCTGCTCTTGTTCGATCGTGAACTTGGTGTTGGTGTCTTGAGAGTTTAGATGGCTTGGGAAACTCTCAATATCGGATCTCTTAATAATACAGAAAGTGTCGTCCACATACCTGAACCAAACTTTCGGTTTTAGTGATGAACTGCTTAGGGCTGTCTTCTCAATGTGTTCCATCCACAAATCTGCAACTAAGGGCGCTAAAGGTTAACCCATAGCAACGCCGTCTTTTTGTAAGTAGAACCTGTTGTTAAAGAAGAAGTACCCAGATATTAGGCAGAACTCCAGAAGAGGCATGTGTGATGCACTAATGTCAGATGTTGTTAAAAGACTTTGAATGAGAGCTGACAGTTCCTGTACAGGCACATTAGTAAAAAGCGACTCGACATCGAAACTTATTATAGCTTCATCCTCCTCCAGCCTCAAGTCACCCAAAAGCGACACAAAATGTGTGGATTCTTTAATATGATGTTCCGTGTTTCCCACTAATGGTTTCAAGACATCAACCAAATACTTTGATAACAAGTAGCTTGGCGAATTAATTTGGTTGACGATCGGTCGCATTGGATTTCCCGCTATGTGGTTCTTAGGTAATCCATATAATTTAGGTGGCTGTGGACAAGAGGGTATCAGGTGAGAAGGTGGAAGAATCGCCTTAAGGGGTTATATACAAAGTTTTATGTCATATTCTGAAAGTACATACTTTCGAAAATATCTGTGTGAAATTTGATCCAGATCGGAGCATTAGATTTTAAATGACAGCCGTTCGCAGCGCGCTAGTTCCATCCATAAGCACTTGGCGAGCGGCGTCCAAAAACTTTAAACGCGATGATCTCGGAATAGAGTTTTTTGAAAAATACCGTTACGGTGAACGTGATATCTCAAAAACTTTTCAAACCGATTTTCATAATTTTTTTTTAAATTGTTCATATTTACAATGTCGTGTACCTTTTTTTCATCTAAAAATTTTCGATTGTTTGCAATGAATTTTTGTTTAGAATTTTGAACACCTCAAAAATCGATTTTTTT
Organism: Leptarthrus brevirostris; assembly: GCA_964036015.1. NCBI lineage: Eukaryota > Metazoa > Arthropoda > Insecta > Diptera > Asilidae > Leptarthrus > Leptarthrus brevirostris. Next base: position 98,311,989 of record OZ038371.1, on the reverse strand, counting down.
GTCAACATGGTTTTTTTTCGGAAACCGAACCGTTTAAGTACACCACAATACATTTTTCTTCAATAATTTTTTTACTCTTTTGATTTGAGTTAAGCTGTTCGCCTTGGAGAGTGTTCACCGCAAGCCTCTGAAAAAAAACGCTCTGCGGGGGAGGGGCCATAACTCCGACAATTTTTAATATTTTTTTATAATTTAACTTGTTTTATTTTCTTCGATAGTACTACAAACAAATTATCTTTCCCTTTTTCTAATAAAATTTGCATAAAACCCTTAAAAAAAATCACCAACTTTGCTCACTTTTCCCCCTCAACTTTGTATCTAACCCCTTAATCGAAATTTCATATTTGGTAAATTGTGCGAGTTGCCACAATTTGGCAATTTTTTGTGGTTTCATTTTAATTAATTGTGCTACAATCTTACTGCTGCACCTGAAGTAGGGCTGGAAATATACCATATAATCCAGCTATCTTGAAGAATTCAATTGACCTAATAGATCATAGATAATATTACAAGAGCAGTCAGGTTTTAGAAAAGGCCACTCTTGTGAGACAGCATTAAATATGCTGCTAATAAAATGGTAAGAAGGTATGCACAAATAATTTCAGTATTTTTGGACTTCAAACGGGCCTTTGAAACACTGGACAGAGATATTTTAATTAATAAGTTGAATAAGTATGGGATCAAAGAAAAAGAATTGATGTGGTTTGAGAGCTATCTATCAGGGCGAACACAGCGGACAAAAGTTAATGGAGCGATGTCTCAAAAAATTAATGTAAGCTTGGGTGTACCACAGGGATCTGTTCTTGGGGCTCTACTGTTCCTTATATACATTAATGATATAAAGAGTGTATTGGACAACATAAATATAGCGCTATTTGCTGATGATGCATTATTATTCATTGCTGGTAATGATGTTAATGAGTGTGGATATGTAATGGAACAAAATTTACAAAAATTGAACGTGTGACTACAAATGAATAAATTGAAATTGAACATTAGTAAAACGAAATTTATGACAATCAAGGGTGAATATGAGGGTACTTTGAAGATTGCAGATTCTTTTATTGAGCAAGTGGAGAAGATTAAATATCTAGGGGTGATAGTGAACAATAAATTAAAATTTAAAGAGCATATGGGAACTATATATGCGGGAAAATTGGTAAAAAAATCGGGTTTTTAAGGAGAATCAGAAAATCGGTGACGGTACTTACATCTATTAAGATTTATAACACAATAGTGAAGCCACATTTTGAGTATTGTTAGTCAGTCTTGTCCCTAGTATCCAGTGGAATAATGGACAGGCTTCAGAAGCTTCAAAATATGGGAATGAGAGCGATTCTTCAATGTAATAGGTATGTGTTTGTTAAGTGAAAAATGGATTACTGCCTGAATAATTGAGTGATTATTTAGTTTATACAAAATTCGTTAATTTACAAAGGTTTGAAAATGTATAATTGGCTTAAATATAATGCAAGTGTAGTAAATATAAATAACTTTAAGAAGTTTTGTATAGAATTAATAAAAAATAAGTGGGATGCACTAATTAGTGATTAAGAATTAATTTTTGAGCTCTATGTAAGTTAACTCTTAAAAGTATGTATGTAGAAATTGTGCCTGTTGTTAAAGCATTTATACATTGCTAATAAATTATTATTATTATATATCTTACCCCCCAAGCGACACATGGACAACGCTCCATGGCACTCGCTCCGTTTCCTCATAGGCCACAGCATGTCCGATTTGTAGCTTCCCGGAAAGTGAGTTTCCACCAGAATCTTAATTGGTTTGTCCCAGATCTCTGACATCATTCCTCTCTGACTCGGAGAACGGGTCATTGGAGACTATATTCTGAAGTCGGCAGACTTCAGAGATATTTCTCGTGTTCGAGCAGAAGTTCCTCCACGACTCTCTTTTCTTTCTTCGTAGAGGTTTTTGCATCTCTTTCTTTAAGGCCTTGTATCTGCCCTAGCCTTACACATTCTGACTCCATATAGCTCGGTTGAAAGCCTTCCTGCTCTCCTTTCATGCTTTCAGCTACCTGTCCAGCTAAGGGTTCTGTTCCACTACTTCACTTGGAGTGCAACCTTTGCGATACGCCTCCTCTAGAGCCTTTTGTAGTGTACATGCACTGTGTATTTTCCGAAGGCCTTTGGTGGCCTTAACATTTCTGGGCATTTTAAACTTTTTGAATCGGTGTTACCATTGATACCTTCCTCCTACTTATTAATAACTTTTAAAAAAATGATAATCTTAGCTTCAATAACGACCAAGTAGCTAGCTCCACACTGAACGAGTCTTGCTAGCAGGAAATTGAACAAGAGCCATATTATGGGTCAACTTGCGTTCAGATTTTGAGGAAATCCTCAATTTATAATTGTAGAGAAACATATACTAAAATGCACGGCAAGTCCCCTTCTTACATTTTGACCAAACTATGGCTTCTTTGATATATAAAACACAATAACAAAAAAAAATTGCTATTTTATTTAAACATTTATTTTGCAATGCAAATACTTGACCTAACCTCACATTGCCAGTGCAGACATATGATTACATAACTCTCAGTTGTAAAGGAAATTGAATTTAGCACTCCAAATATATTTTAATCTTCAAAAACTGTTTTAAGAGCAAGTTCTGGCTGATCATAACCCATTTCCTCTGGAGTTAGAACGCCCAGTTCATTCAATGTTGGACGTATTTCATTTAAGAGATATGGATAAATCTCTTTTACCTTGTCGCCGCATTTATTTTTGCAACCTTCGAGCCACCTTACAGCAAGGGCATAATCGTTAACGCGCCGGCAAGCTCTAAGAGCAGCAGACATGATTTTGGGATCAGGAACTAAATCCATTCCGAGCAATTCATTCATGCCCTTACGGATTTCCCAGCAATCGATATCTTTGCGATTGAAATAGTCTTCATATCTTTTATCAAATTGTTCATCACTTTCACTGCTTCCATGAGCTGCACGCACCGAACCAATCGATGACACACGGGCTCCATGGAGCCCCATTGAGCCTCGTAAGATTCCGGAGAATGTAGTAGCTACAGAGCGCAACATCTGTAATGCAATAAAACAGATATATTTTAATGAATTATTTAGAACAACTATATAATATTAACACAGACCGCTAAATTTTATTAGATAATACTCTCCGTGCAGACAAAATAATTGTAAGAAACCAACGTCAAGATACCGAATAGCACTTTCCTCAAATGTATGGATAGGAGTGAGTCGGTAATAAGTTTTCTACATTAGATCCACATTCTACATGTAAGGTTACAAGAAATGGAAAATAATTCGAATTTCAATTAAAACTCGAATTCAATTAAAATTCGAACACTGGGCTGTTGGATCATAATTAACTGGTGTATACGTGTTTCTGTCTTCTACCAAAATATTCATCTTGGTCAAATAATTGCTTTTGTTTAAGACTTCAGTCGCATTTCCTTTGTCTGCAGAAAGAATCAAAATATTTTTGTTGTTTCGCAGTGATTTTAAAGCAAAATAAACCAGAACAGCTACGTCCTGGCACATTGATTCGGCATCAATATTGCTTAATTTGTTTCGGACAATGCACTCTTCCACACTTGGAGGTGCGAAGTTCTGTCCTTTGCTGAGAATGTTTACGGCTACCTCACTCAGTTCTTCATCCGATAGATTCACTTGTTTGAGGTCGACAGTGTTAACGGTCCTCTGTTCTGTTTGAGTGGCGATGAGTTTATCGAACTTCTGTTGTTGTTTTTGAGTGCATAATTCTAATGTTCTTGCTGCTTGCAGAAAGGTCAATTGGTCACACATACATATCGTAATCTCAATTACGTGGCCGATGTTTTAAAATCCAACGGCTATACAAGAAAACAGCGCTCTTGGAAGCCAAATTTGTTACGGGATAGGGACAATAACGAGGAGCAATTAAATAAAAAAGCGTTCCTGCCCTACATGATACGCCAGTTAAGTCGATCTATTTACCACCCAACAAGGTGAAAAATTACCTCTAATCACTTAAAGATCGGTTCCCACTCCAAACACCAGGTGTATACGCAGTCCCTTGTAGCTTGCACTTTGGGCAAACACAAAGAAGTATTGCAACCCGTCTGAGAGAACACATAACTGCGGTCAGCAAAAATCAGCGGGAAAGATCAGCAATCAGCGAGCACATACTGGACCATCCAAAGCAACATCATTGGATTCACTTTGAAAAATCTGCAGTCCTGTCTCGCGAATATCATTAAACTCCGCGTCTTGTCCGTGAGGCGATTGAAATTAAGCGGCGACAAAACTTCAATCGCGACAATAGTTTTCCGCTTTCCGGATCCTGTACTTAACACCTCGATGCAGTTGATCCGAAATGATTTATATTCAAACAGTGACGTAATGAGTTTTGTTTGTCTTCAACAACACTCTGCACCACAGCAGCAACAACAGCAATTTCAACCGAAACAACAGCTTACGGTTACGATATTATCTGCGAAACTTAAATCATCGATAACAGCTTCATGCAGTTTCCTGGTGACGACGCTCAATGTAACTTGAAGCGAAACGTTCGGGGTGAGTACTAATATTACCACTCATATTACTTATACATAATTTACCCGGCTAATCCGAAAATATTTACAAATGAATATAAAAGATACTGTACGGCGCTCAGATTCAATGACCATTCAATACGATTGTTACCTTAGCTAACAGTCTTACTCCCGCTATAGTCTTGGCTGATTTTTATTTTTCGCGCTGGTAATTACAATAAATGAACTTTCGGATAAATTTCATGTGGCTTAAAATGACTTTATAAATTAATATTTTTATCGACTTAATACGAGTAATTGACTCCCCTCCACAATACAGTTGATTTTTTTTTATATTTTATTTACTATTATGTGAAAATTCATAATATAAATTTTTAAAGTGACATAAAATTACTTGTAGAATTCTTTTTTTTTACAAGGGTAAAACCTACCCACAACCGCCCCAACCGCGAATACGACGTCTGACGCTTGTTTCGCTTACTACCCAATTCAAAGCAATTGCTTAAAATAAAAATCATTTGGCATGAAAATACTATAACTCTGTTAAGTCATACTTTTTTTTATACGATTTGGCCAAATCCTAGGGGACAACCCTTTGATGCGTTAGCATGGTTTTGGCCGGAAGGGAATTAGGGTAGGGGAAGTGAGGAAACTTGAATGTCTTGTTTTTGCATTGCTGCGAGCTAGACAACAGCTCAGAGACGGAGTGGATTATTTTAATTTCCGAATAAAAGCTTACGGGGAGAACTGGTCTCGAACCCGGGACCCCTGGCATGGTGGTCGTGCGGCTCAACGAATTGATCCAACTCCGTCTCTTGGTAATGACCTTTGGTCAATGCATGTCAAGAATGCGTCGAAAACACCAGTATAGGTTTGTAGATTAGGTGTTATTTGAACATACAACAGAATAGATTTTAAGTTCGACTGAAGGATGCGGAGCTTTGTGTGTCTGGAGATGTTGCTATTACACCATATCTCAGCAAGAATATGGAATGCAATTGGAGCCTTATCGATGCGATTTTGTACATCAGTTTCAATTCCACCGTCTGTTGTAAATATGCTTCCAAGATAGCAAAATGTATCCACTTGTTCTATTTGCTGCTCTTCAAGATAAATTTCATTTTATATCCTAGAGTCCAAGCTCATAAATTTGGTTTTGCAGCATTGATCTGAATACCTGTTCTGCGACCTTCCTTACTTAAGGCTTCGGACATTAGATCTGCATGACTCTGTTTGTTGGATAGGAAACATACATCGTTGGCATAATCGAAGTGCGTTAAGTGGTTAAAAAGTTTTCATTTAATCCTTCGCGATGGTTGGTTATCTAGGACGCCGCATAATACGTCATTAACGACGATCAGGAATATCAAAGGCAACAGTACGCATCCCTATCTCACTCCGTTCTGCACTTGGAATGGCGGTTTTCCCCTGTGAACTATACTATGTAACATAGAATAGGACTCTTTGTGATGGCGATAATTTTTTCTATTATGCCTCTCCTACATAAACCACATATATACTTGCGATCAACGCTGTCAAATGTATTCACGAAATCGACGAAAATTCGATTTAAAGGGGACTTCCATTCGGTGGATTGCTCGATGATAATTTGGAGGGTGATCATGTGATCGCTGCAGGAGAAACCCTCACGAAAGCCTGCCTGTTCATCATTTAGAGTGCGTTGGACAGTTTGCTTGATTCGCATTAAGATGATTTTTTCCATCATTTTGGAGACTGCAGTTAAAAGGCAGACACCGCACCAATTGCTACAACTCCTCGGGTCGTTTTTTTTTGGAATCTACACAATTACACCTGTTTTCCATTCCAGATAGGTATCGGTTTCCCAACATTTCTGGATTACAGAAATAAGAATATCAGCCCCCAGCAATGGGATCCGCCTTAAGTAGTTCTGCTGGTAATCAATTAATTAATGGGTCCTTACCGAGGTCCATCGATTTAATTGCGTCTGCAACTCTAATCTTGTGGGAGTTTTGATGGTAATATTCGCCACACACGGCTTATGGTTAGGCTCGGATAAAGAAGTATTCGACGGTCCCAAGGTGTTGTTTAGGACTGCGGCAAAATATTCTCGCTGCCTCTGCAGTTAATGTTCCTCCGTGACTAGATGGGATCCGTTGATATCTCTCACAGGATGTTCAGTTGCAAGAGTCTTTCCTACCAGATTATTTGCAATCTAGTCTAGATCTCCAGTGTCACCGTGGTAGGTCACTTCTTCTGCGTTTTACGCAAGCGCGTTGATATTATTGCGCTTGTCACATGTTACACTTGTTTGGATGCCTTTATGTAGAGATAGGTATGCAGTTCTGAGGTGTTTAACTTCAACCTCGGTAGCAGAATTGATGCGGTCTTCAATCTGCTTCTTTTCTTGTATTTTGGATCATGTGGCATCACTGTTCAATGGTTGTCTTCCGCTCATTAACCGTCCCACGTGGTCTGTACCACAGCTCACAAAGCATTCCTTCGCGGCTTGGGAAAAAACGATTTTATACGGCATTTTTGTGCTTAAATAAGGATCCACCTATGACAAGGTGCCGCGAGTTACAAAGTTCAATACACAACTCCCCATTTGCGCTTTTATTTCCCAGTTCAAGCTTCCCCAATACAAGGTCTAGGCCGATGTTGTTAGAGCCAATCTTAGCGTTGAGATCCCCCATCACTATTTCGATATCACCTTTAGGGGCCTTATCAAAGGTGTCGCAAAGGAGCTGGTAGAAAGCTTCCTTAGTTGTTATATCTGCTTGCATAGCATTAAATTCTTGAGATGTTACGTACCCTGGTCTTGGTTATGTAATTAATTAAATAATAGACCATTTCCCACTCCACCTCCATGATCTTCTCGTCCCACAGATTTCTCACGTTCCACAGCCCGGTCGTAGTCCGTTGTTCATAGCCAAAGGTCGTCATCACAAAATCAGTCCGAGGTATCCGAGGCAAATACACGCTTCGTGGGTATGTTGGTTTTTCTATATAAGCGGGTTACAAACCTACCTATCTTATCCCAGAAGGAGGGCATTTCCTTGAAGCGTCCACAAATTCACTGAGAGTGTATTTGTATAGCGCTTATGTACTCTCCAAACCGAAGTGTTCTTTCTGGTGCGTGGCTTTCTCTCCTACTTTATCAACCGGGCTTCGGACCGGTTACGGCGGAGACCCACACAGACTGACAGGCCAAGACGGGAAAGGCACCCACTAAGAAAAGAGCCAAAAATAATATCGCTCAACATACTCTAGATTGGAATGCGCACGGGAATCATGGAAGATGCAGAATTGGACGACCGCGCAACACATGGACATCGTGGACCGATTTCGATGGTTCTTTTTCTGTTGTATAGGGTATGATCCCCCATTGTCGTTGGGTGGTATGGGGAGGGGCAGTTTAACACCGTTACGGGTGGACCGATTCCGACGAATTTTTTTTTGTTGGGCAGAGTATGTTCCCCGATTGTTACCACATCAAAAATTTGTTTGGTGGTGTAAGGGGTGGGGGTGAAACCTAACTTCATAACGATTGGACCAATTTGGATAATTCTATTTTGCTTGTTTAGAGTATGATACTCCATTGATAATAATGAAAAAAAAATTGGTCCCAGGGTGGGGTTGGTGGTGGAGGGAGGGGTGGGGGTGGGGTAGGCTAAATTTGTAACGCGTGGACCGATTTTGATGATTTTTTCTTTGTTAGGTAGAGTATGTTCCGCGATTTGGATGATTCTTCTTTTTTAAATAATTTTTGCTTAAAAATACCGGTACTTATTGATTTTATTTTTAACTATAATAGGTATTCTTGCTGACTGAACCTTTTTTATAGCAAAATTTCAATCAGGTACGAGTAACAGAACACAAGGATACAAGGGTGTGAATTCTGGCTAACACAAGCTAATATCGACAACAAAACAAAATTACACTAACATTTTTATAATTGTTTTGCAGCAATTATTAAAATTACTTACCTGTTAACCCAAAACAAACATGTTCGCCCCTTTATTTTGAGAATTTTGTTTATTTAAAGAATTTTCTACCTAAAGTACAATAAAATAATAAGGTAGTCAGGGATTTCTAAAGATGCGATTTTTCTAATCCTTCGTCTACCTTCGCACCTTTTTCGAAAGGTAATAAGATGGGCAATCTAATAAAAATAAAAAAGGGGTGTACTAATCACATGAACTTCCGAGAAAATTTAGGAAAATGCTGAATTTTAAGTAATCGCAAACCATTTTTTTCACTTTTGGAAGTGACCGTACGTGCAATAATAGTCAACTGTAATACCTTGGTGCTGGACAAATTTTTATCACACTTAATCTCGTGGTGCAGAGATTAAGTAGTCGAGTTTCACAAATTAATCCAGATATTGCTACACTACAAGACAAATCTTTTTTACAGTTATAATTTTGAAAATAAGTAATTTTTTTTAAGAAATGTTCATATCAACTCTGATAGTTTATGATTGTTTTATGTTACTGGCACCAGTCAATCAATCAAATACAACATATGAAGACGAAGAGGAACAGTCACCTAAAGTTGCAGCCAAAAGACATGGTAGACCACCAAAACTGCAGTGAAATTAATACATTTTTCTTATTTTTTTCATAAATGTAATTTGTCCGACTGGTCCAAGGGCCGCCGTTGAGTTTCGTTATTTAATTTACGAGTTAGCTTAATAATTTTTAGAGTGTTGGAAATACATATATTTAAGTGGAAGGTCTTAACCTAGGCCTTCATCATTGCTACTAGCCACGGGATATGATTCGATAAGATATGTTAAAAATATCTACATTTATTTTAGCATTTGTAGCATTTGCAGCATGATAAAATAGGGAAAGCTGTTCATGAAAACTAGAATTTGTGTCAGCATAACATTTAACTCTATATTTGTTTAAAGTGTTACCTTATATATTCCTTCATTAGCAAATCCATACTTTGTTTTAAATATTGGTCGATATAAGAACTAAGTAAATCAGAATTCTCTACTTTTTCTAAGAAAGCTTCCACTATTGTTTCCTGTGTTAGATCTTCGGGGCTGTGAATTGTTATCTGTGAATTATGCGAAATGTAACATATGTATGCAAGTACCTTAGGTTGATGATACCCATCCGGGATATTGTGGCTGGCGATGCATTTGATAGATCATGAGTTTCAAATATAAAATTTACATTATTGCCAAATTGAATCCTCCAGCCAGATGGAAGAGTAAGAAGTCTAAAATTGCCAAAATAACTAGATAAAAGGCGAAATATTTTTCGTTGTATTATTATACTTATTGTCATCAAGAACTGAATTTAAAGCCTCAATCCACTCTGGATCTATATCTCCATCACATATAATCCAGGAATTAACATTAGGAGGCTCCAAGTTTACAGCAACCGCTGTAGTGGTAAGTATTCCATCAGTCCATTGTCTCGTATCAGGATCGAGTTTGCCTAATAACTGCCCTCTACTCATAGATTTCGGATTTATCGTATATGTCCTTATCGTTTTTCCCATTGAAATGAGAGCTTGTTTTAAAATTGAAATTATTGTTGTTTTCCCGGTTGAGGGTGAACCAACAACAACTACACCCATCCGCTTTGATAACTGTTCATAAAGTTGTACAGCTTTTTCAACTTGTTGTTCATTTTTAAATAGACCCAAAGATAAAAACGAATCTCTTACTGCTTCGAATAACTCTGAATTCGAGTTAAAATCTAGTTCCACCTCTGGAAAAACGTTACGCAGAAGCATGTTGAACCTTCATAACAAATTAAAGGAAGATCTTCTTAGTCTTTAGAGAAAAAAATAATACCTTTGACTGTCAGCAATATTGAGTTTCGACATTGTATTACAACGTAAGGCATGAACGACTGTTTTCATCTCATTGTAATTTGGCGATTTATGTTGAAATTCCTTACCACATGCTAGAAGAATAGTTTTCAGTTCCCTTAATCCCCAATCGTAGTGTTTTTGATTTGATAATATTTTTTTTGTTAAATCAAATAATTCAACTATACGATCTGCTATCTCATTAGCATCCTTGAAACCTTCCACAAAAAGCATAACACGACAAATTTCTCTTGCTTCAGGCTGTTGCATCACTATGGAACGAAAAAGAGCTTGAATATTTCCAGGAAGTTGTTGTCGTCCACCATAATTCTCTCCAGCTGGATTAAGCGTTACAAATATTCCACAGTGTTGATTGAGTTTTACCTTAAATGAAAATCAATATATATATACATATATAAATGTATACTCACTGATCAATTCAGGTAGTCCTTTATCTACTGTAAAGCTTTGTTCTTCTAGCAAGACATTATTTTATGATGTACATATTTACATATGTATAACTAACTATATGTACATATGTATAAACTAAGTCGGAAAAAACAATATTCTTCACAAGAAGTTAAGGGAAACAGAAATATTTGTTTACGGCTAACAGCGCAAAAGAGAGCAAAACTAGTTTCCACACTCAAAAAGCTGCAAAGAGGTACATGAATAAATCTTGTCCTTCTTCCACTTTTGTAAGCTTTTACCCAATGGAGTTATATTTGGGCTCAAAATATAACCTTAGTTCCGGCAGGAGGTTAAGACGGACGCCACAACCGCCATGCCATGGGTCCCGGGTTCGAGACCAGGTCTCCCTGTGAGCTTTTATTAAGAAGTTAAAATAATCCACTTCGTCTCTGGGCTGTTGTCTAGCTCGCAGCAATACAAAAACAAGATTTTCAAATTTCCTCACTTCCGTTATCCTAATTCCCTTCCGGCCAAAATCATCATGCTAACGCATCTACGGGTTGTCCCCTAGGCTTTGGCCACATCGTATAAAAAAACGAGATCGTACGAACTGCAGGTGAAAGTAATTTTGCGTGGATTGATAATAGGTGAGTTCAAATGACCGTCGGCCGGAAGCTAATTAAGCCAAATTATAATAGTAATAATATATACATAAAATATAAAGGTTTTAATAGAAAAAACGGATTGTTAAGAATTTATGTTGGTCGACTTGTAAAGACTAAGGCAAGCTGAAATAAAGTGGAATTCGGCGTGTTGTGAATAATCTGTTTCTGAAAAAAAGAAAACAAAAAAAAGTGGAAAAAAAGAAAACAAAAAGTAATTTTGTGTAGTGAAATCAATTTTTTCCACGTTCCAAGCAAGGTAAATAAATAGAAAAGTTATTTGATTATTTTCTCTTGCGATCTGCAAAAAAATGTTGCCACTTTCGATACCACAATAACATTGATTTGTTCCTACTTTTTTCATTGTTTTCCTTAGTATCGATTGGTTCTCCGATTTATTTTACCATATTTAGCCATTTTATCCTTGAAAATGAAAATTGCTGTCGCTAGGTTGTTTCGTTATTTGATAAAGATGAATGCTGCCACAGCCTACTCTAGATACAAGCCCGGTAAACATGACAGATCGGTCATTGCACCACTAAGTCTTTCGTCATTGTTTCATTCTTCGTATACCACAGATTAACCAATCCTCGCACATAAATAAAACGGCACACTCTGGTAACCAAAACCAAAGAGAAACGCTGACATCAATAAAGCGGGAAACACAATGGTAACTTTTTCAACTTTCAACTTTGCTGACTTTTGGCAGCCCCAGCTTTCAGAATTTTCCTAAAATTTGTGGAACATAAAAACAAATGAAATAATTAATTTAAAAAAAAATAAAGTTTTCTTAAAAGACATTTTTAATTATTAAACTCCGTAAAATTTCAAGCCTCGCTTGAAACAAATTCAACAGCTGACGTCACACTGAAAATAAATGTCAAAAGTCGGCAAAATTATGAATGAGTAGAAACTAGCCCTACTTCGCACTTTGCCAACTTGGCCGACTCAGCCGACTTTGCCATTATCTCTTTCCTAACTTCATTACGTGTGTTTTAGTCGAGCTGTCAAAAGTCGGCAAAGTTGAAAATTGAGAAAGTTACCACTGCGTTTCCCGCTTAAGGCATTTTAAGCTCAAGACTTTAACAAAACGATCACAGGAGAGTTTTCCTTTTAAAAAACATGAAAATTGTAAACATTTGTAGGTTAACCTCAATTAAAATAAAATCTGAGACTTTAAAAATATTGCGGGAAATACTATGAGAAAGCACAATTCCCCAAACTTTTCCTTATGTTTACTGTAGCAAGTTTCGTCTTGTTTACACACCAATCCTTCACTGTTAATGTGAACTTCCAGTCTTTTATCTAGAGTGGGCTGTGATGCTGCATATCCGGCCACCACAGCCCAAGATATTTTGAAAACCATTCAGTCCACTGAAATACATTGAGGTGAGCGTGGTGTTCGATAAGCCATTATACTGCATTGAGTTTCGGATGCGTTAAATATATTACGATTTGCGTTGCTTTAAGCGAGAAATGTAGAAATGTTTAGTGATCCTAACATGCCTTCTTGCTTATGCAAATGTACAGAAGAGCACTAGACTCCAGTGAAATTGTCAAAACAAACCGTTCAAAACTCGAGCGGACCAAGAAATGCGTTCTCGGCTGATTCCTGTGGAGTCCCTGCGAGAATTTATTACAGAATCAAAAGAGTACGCGAAAGCAGTGGTGCTATCGTTAGCGAACTTACACAATCAGTAATAAGATGGTTATTTTGTAGATATTTCCACATATGAGAATTCATTAGTGATTAGGTTTAACTAAAGCCGAGCCACAGCATTTGAAAATCAGGGGCGAGGAACTCAGTAGTCCGGTAGTCTGATTTTACACACTTCCCGTATGCAAAAATGTAGTGGCTTGTGCACTGCGATGGAAGTCGAAGAGACTACGATGAAGGTAGCAATTAGCAGTAAGCTAGTTGTCTTTGCCCAATGAGCCAGTATAAAAATCCCATTATTACGTGTGAGGTCTGTATATTGAGCTGTTTCCTCTTTTTTCGACTTCTTATTAAGTTTTAAATTGTTTAGGTTGTCACTGCAGCTAAGGAAGTGGCATTAAGAAATATCTGTTGAAATCCAGTCACGTGGAGATGGAATTGGATCAATGGATGAGTGACTCGATTACCACGTCATGGATGCATGGTTCGAGCCTCGGCCTGCCTATGAGTTTTTTATTTGCAATTGTTATAAATACAAAATCCACTCTGTTTTGGGATGCAATACAAAAACAACATATTCAATTTCAAATTCATTATCATCACGCATCCTTGGCTATATCATAAAAAAATTTAAAAAGCTCTGCTATGATTTGTCGCGAAATACATCGCCTCGTTTGGGTATTGCATTCGTCGAAAAAACTAAAGTCGCCTATCCTGAAACTTGAAACGAACATAAAATGGCCGGCGAAGAATAGTAACTGGTTTTATGCTGTGCCAGAACGTTATGCTGCGCCAGAAAGTGGAACAGGAATTTTCGCCGTTCTTTTTGAAGGAAAAGTATGTGACAACTTTTTATGGATGATGCCACTCCAGCCTTTATCGCATTCGCAAACGGGTCAGAATGGAAAATGCTGAATTCATCAAATCAAATGTTTGTATTAAGCCAGTCCGAAACCCGGTAAAGAAAGAAAGAGTGAAACCCACGCGCCAGAGCCAGAATATTTTGACTTAGAGGGAATATATGTATGTGCTATACAAATACATTCTCGGTTATTTCCATGCTTTAAGGGGCAGCCCTTTCCTTCTAGGATGGGATAGGATTACCGCCTAATCGATCGGACGCGTTGCGTGATCGCTCCTCAGTTAGTTCAATTTCTTCGCAGTATTTTCGTTTCGTGTGTTTTGTGCGTGTCTCAGCAAAGTGAGTGCCACTCTTTCCCGGTCAATAACATACCTGACACAGTTTCTCCTTGTTTACATTTTTGTCAGTGACCTTATTTCTCAACTGGCCGCTATTTTGCAAGTGACTCAGTTAGTTTTTTCGATTTTTACAGTGCCGGGAAATATTTTTGTTTTTCAAGCGGAAGTCACTCAGTTTGTTTATTTTGTTTTAATCTGGTATTACTGCAACCTGGTGTAAAGCCTTTTGTTTAACTTTTTATTGTTAATTATTTCCGACTAATTCCTCACGCACAAAATGGCCCTTTGCAAGTCATGCTCTAATGAGTTGCTTAACAATGGTGTTACCTGTGATGGCATCTGTGGAGGTGTTTTTCATGGCACCTGTCTTTCACGTGGTCTTTCTACATGTAAAGAGTGCTCCAACATTAAGCCCTGTCACGTCTTACGGCTCATGAAGGAGGTCGTTGCTACGCTCTCCACGGATCAATCCTACATCGCAGATAAGGTCAATGAGATCTCCACAAAATTTGCTGGACTGCAAATTTTGTCCGATGACTGCGCTAGTCTAAACTTAAAACTGGACAAGCTGCTTAAGATCGCTGAGGGTTTGACCAACGACTCATCGCTTCTTTCAAGCAGGATTTGCGAGCTTTCCTTAAAGCTGAGCGGCCTGGTCGCTTCCTTGGATGACCTCCGCGCTGGATCACCATCGCCTTCCATCGGCCAACCTGCGGAATCTATCATGCCAATCTTAGACGACATTCGGCGCGGTGTCCGGCACGTCAAGCGGGATCTGGATTCGTGCTCAACAGCCATTGTGAAGAACTTGGAATTAATTGGCTCAGTCGGCTCTGATATTAAGAGTTTAACCACTGGAAGCTATCTCGGCCCCTCTTTTCCTCGGTCTGACACCTCAGATGGTTCTGGTGTGAATTCTTCTTCTTCTGGACATGCATCTTCTGAAGGGGACTGCTCCACTCTCCGGGATGCAATTTCCGCAGTTCCGCCTCAATCTACCGTGAAAGTGATTCCTCCGCATTCCTCCTTGTTGCAGCCTGCTTCTGATGGTGATGCTCCTGTTGGTTTGCTCAAGCCCGTTATAGAGAATTCTTCTTCTTCTGGATCTACATCTTCTGATGGGGACTGCTCCACTCTCCGTGATGCAACCTCCGCAGTTCCGCCTCAATCCACCGTGAATGTGATTCCTCCGCATTCCTCCTCGGCGCTGCCTGCCTCAGATGGTGATGCTCCTGTTGGTTCGGTCAAGCCCGTTATAGAGAATTCTTCTTCTTCTGGACCTACATCTCCTGATGGGGACTGCTCCACTCTCCGGGATGCAACCTCCGCAGTTCCGCCTCAATCCACCGTGTATGTGATTCCTCCGCATTCCTCCTTGGTACAGCCTGCCTCAGATGTTGATGCTATTGCTGGTTTGGTCAAGCCCGTTATAGAGAAGGTTGCTGATGTTGCCATCAATGTCTCTCCGCGAGTGTCATCCCAACCCACTTCCACCACATTTACGATCAACAAACTTGGCACACCTGGACAGTATCGGAATGGGAGCAGAGACTAAAAAGGCTAGGTAGTAAACATTTATCTTTATCAAGCACAACTCCATTCCTTCTAAAGGGTGCACCTCATAACGCCAACGATTCCTGGGCCCACAGTTTTTTTTCCCGCAATTTTGGATTCACCCCCGTTAGCTGCCTGAAGTTACTCTCGTCAGACGAAGGGAAATCCAGCAACTTCAAGATCTTCATCCCAAACAAATATGTCTGGCTCATCAGTAACCCCTCCAGCAAATTCTTCACTCTCGGGAACATCACAATTTCTAAGTGGACTACGAAGTACGTTAAGTTTAACCCTAAGCCCTCTGCACCTAACCCTAAATTAAATACTAAAAAACCTAACCTTACTAACTACCCCAAACGACCTTCTCCCATACCTAAATTTAGTATTCACCCTAACCATAAGAATCTTAGAACTAGTAGCAACATAAGTACTCCTCACTCTTCCGCACATCTCACCATTAATCCTAAATCTAGTAATCCTAACTCCAATTGGCAGTTCAAAATGGGACTATTTCCAAATTTTAATCTAAGTACTCCAGTCAAGTATCCCAACTTTATATATTCTCACACCCTTAACCCCCCTGTTCCAGTTACACCGAATCCCTCGAACACGTCCATTCCAACCGTCAACCCAACCAATACTGTTTTGAGTTCCGTATGTCCAGCGCACCCACCTAACCATGCACTCCCAACTTCTTCCGCTTGCCCTTCTAACCTCAAGCCAACTTCTTCCGACCACTCCACCACCTCTGCTCCGATTTCCGTCTGTCCCACCTCTCCTCTATATACGCAAAACGTTGCACCCGCTACTTCCTCCGCATGCCCACCTAATTCCACGCCGTCATCCTCCTACACTGTCGCCCCGTCTCAAACAAATTCTACCTCCGTTAACCCGCCCATTCCGCTAGCCAAAACTCCTATATCCGAACATCATTCATTTATCGATCCCCTTCTCCCACCTACAGTTAAATTGACTTTGCGCTCTGCTGATTCTGGCGATGGACGATACCTCTTGTCCCGTTTACGGGACCGTCGCATTTATGACAACGTACGTCTATTTCTAGCCTATCTCCACGACAAACCGAACTCCGTCTGTGTTGAAGGTAAAACCAGCACCAACGTCATGTTAAGTATACAACAAGAAGGCCTGCCCACAGACCCATCAGTCTTACTGCAACTTTTCACAAAATACCATGAATCATTCAATATACCTTCCCATAAAGTTTCAGAAGATCTATCCACCTATGCTGCGTACGTCAGTTCTCGCCGTATTTCCCATCTTCAAAAAAGTCGTAACGACTCCTTAAACTACTTTCGTTCCTAACCCCCTTGATTTCCCTATTTCTGACTTCCCCTCTATTTCACCCGCGGTTTCCGATCAAGATCCTCTCCCCAACAGCTTGTCGGTCTATTACCAGAACGTAAGAGGACTTCGTACAAAAACATCCAATATTTTTCTTAACTCCCACAAATTCCCGCACGATATCTTTGCCTTAACTGAAACCAATCTAACACCAGGAATTCTCGACAACGAACTATTCCCTCCAAACTATACCATTTTCCGTGTCGACGGTTGTATAGGCACCAATGATCCACCAGGTCGCGGGGTTCTCATAGCTGCTCACAACCGTTATGACGCCACCCTGCTAAAGACCTCCGACTCTACAATATCAGAATTTGTGTGTATAAAAATAGCACTAAATAAGTGTCTTCTGTACATCCTCTATTGTTACATTCGCCCCTCTCAACCTTTAGACGCCTACGAGCCTATAATTGAAGCGATCGATACCCTGCTTGAGAACGCTAACGCGTCCGATGAATTTATTTTATTGGGTGACTTTAACCTCCCCCGTATCCAATGGTCATTGTCCGAGGACTGTTCTCACTTTGTCCCCCTTAACGCATCTTCGGCCAAAGAAGCCTTCTTTACCGATCAGCTCTCCGTTTCAGGTCTCTTTCAAGTAAGCGGAGTCAGGAACTTCCTGGACAGACAATTAGACTTAATCTTTTCTTCAGACCCAGTTAACTCGGCTGTCGCAGAAAGCAACCATCTTCTCTCCTCCCTCGACCGTCACCATCCTCCTTTGCTCCTCGTTTTCTCCTACGAACACCTTCATGCCGTTTCAGGCTCCGAGTCTTCTTTATCCTTCAATTTTCGTAAAGGTGACTTTGACAAATTAAATCACTTGCTCCTCAACTCTAATATTGGGGATATCCCTCAACATCTCCCAGTTGACGTCGCTTTAGAGGCGTTCTATTCGGAAATACACGCTTGTCTTACACAATCTATCCCTCTTCTTCCTCGTAAAAACTACTCCTCATCCCCCGTATGGTACGACAAAGAATTACGCTCTCTTCGCAACAGGAGAAACAAACGTTGGCAAACTTTTCTTCTAACCCAGACCGAGTCTGACTATTCTTCCTATCTATCTGCTTATACCTCTTTTTCTGAACGTTGTGATACCCTCTACCATGAGTACCTCCAACGGATGGAAACTAGCCTCATATCCGACCCCAAGCGTTTTTATAGCTTTATTAATTCTAAGAAGAAATCCAATGGTTACCCTTCCACCCTAAAGCTCGAGAGTACCTCTTCATCTGATCCTAAGGTTATCGCTAACCTCTTTGCACACTTCTTCAGTAAATCTTTCAGCGACAATTCTCTACAACCCGACCTTAACTATTTTGCATTCATGGACAAATGCACTCAAACATCGTTTTCATCTTTTGACCCTGATCCTGAACTAGTCGCCGCCAGTATTAATAGGCTTGAGGACGACTTTCACCCAGGTCCTGATGGCATTCCGGCCATTGTTCTGAAAAAGTGTGCCATACATCTAGTCCAACCCCTTACTTTGCTTTTTCGTCTCTCGGTCACTCAAGGGGTTTTCCCTCAATTATGGAAAAATTCGTATATTATTCCCATCTTCAAGAAAGGTTGCAAGAACGATGTGTCCAACTACAGACCCATTGCTAAATTATCATCCATACCTAAACTATTCGAAAAATTGGTCTATGATTCCATGTTCTTCCACTGTAAGTCTATCTTCTCACTCTCACAGCATGGCTTCCTCAAAGGTAGATCTACAACCACCAACCTTACTGACTTCGTCTCTAAAACCCTATGTGCCCTGGAAAACGGTAAAGATGTTGATGTTATCGCCACCGATTTTAGTAAAGCCTTCGACAAGATCTCCCATAACGTTATCTTGTTCAAACTTGATCGCCTAGGCTTCCCCCCCAGATTCATCTCCTGGATCCGATCCTACCTCAACAACCGTCAGTACAATATTCTTTTCAGTTCATCCATTTCTAACCCTATTGTCGCTCGTTCCGGCGTCCCTCAGGGCAGCCACCTAGGTCCATTGCTTTTTATCCTCACAATAAATGATGTTGAATGTGTCATCAAACACTCAGAGTTGTCCATTTATGCCGATGACATGAAAATAATCAAACATATCTCCTCCACTACCGACTCTCTTCTCCTGCAAGAAGACCTCGATTCATTCATCACATGGTGCATGAAAAACTTTCTTGAGCTCAATGTCTCCAAATGCCAGTCCATCTCTTATTCCCGCAAGCGTCTTACCGCCACCCCGAGAGTCTATATGTTAACCGACGTACCAGTCCCTATCGTTACCTCTTTGTGTGACTTAGGAATAATCTGTGATAGTGAACTCAATTTCCGTTCCCACATTGACAGCATAATTAACAGAGCTAACTCCGCGCTAGGGTTTGTGAAGCGCTGGTCTAGAGAGTTCTCCAATCCTTATGTTTCCAAATCTCTCTACGTCTCCTTCGTTAGACCTCTCCTTGAATATGCCAGCCAGGTATGGTCCCCTACACAAACAACTCACATTAATAGGATTGAATCTGTCCAGCGTAGGTTTATTCGCTTTGCTCTACGTGATCTTCCGTGGGTTGACAGATTCAACCTTCCTCCCTATGAAAACCGTCTGAAACTGATCGACTTACAACCTCTAAGCAAACGTCGTGATGTTTCCGACATTCTCTTCATTTATCAATTATTAACTGGTGCCATAGACTGCCCCTCAATCCTGCAATCTTTACCCATCTATACCAATCCCCGTAACCTTAGGTCCACTCCCCTTTTCCGACTCGATCGCCATCGCACAAACTACGGTCAAAGCGAGCCAATTACCAGGATGTTACGAAAAGTCAACGACCTTTCCTCTTTTGACTTCCATCTGAGTAAATCATCACTCCACAAAGCCTTATATCTTGACCCCGCCCATCTTGATCCTGATCGCCTACTTTAATTCTTCTTCCTTTCGCCTTCTGCCAGTTACCAATATATATAGCTCATATTGTAGCTTATACTTTTTATTTATTTATTCCTAATTATTCATTTATTATATTCTGTAGAATTAGTATTAAGTTATAGTTTGTATTTAATTTTTTATTTTTGTATTTTTTATGCAATAGCTTGTATTAAGCTTAAATAAATAAATCCTCTTATCTGAAAACCAACTCCTACACACGAAACGTCTAGTACGCCAAAAATGTGTAACAAGTAAATGTGATAGATAACATATTTTATTTATTAGTTTTTATTTATTCCTACCCAATGGACGATAAATCGATAGGCTACTCCGTGTGGTCTATGTGGCTTAAAAATTCTTTCAATAAAGATCTTGAGTCACTGACGAAGTCCCAAGACTTGGACGAGACTTTTGTGGAGCTATGTGCGACAATTATTAGTAATTTTGAAGGGCGTGCTGATAGATGAATTAGATGAAGGCTACTTTGAGAGCTTTTTCAAATATTGTGTTGTTATGGATGTTTAATTTTGTAGAAAGAATCATTACCTTGTATACCTCGGCCTGATTTTTGGATGACAATCTTTGGCTATAAACATCGGACGATGATCGGTCTATCAAGCGTGAGAACTTTGTGGGACTCCGGGCAGGGAGAATTAGAAACACCTCTTATGGCCAGCGTTGCCACATGATATTTTTTAAATGTGCCAGCGAGGAAAGAAAAATGTGCCAAAATGTGT
Source organism: Leptarthrus brevirostris (assembly GCA_964036015.1). Taxonomy (NCBI): domain Eukaryota; kingdom Metazoa; phylum Arthropoda; class Insecta; order Diptera; family Asilidae; genus Leptarthrus; species Leptarthrus brevirostris. The sequence continues at coordinate 98,291,142 of OZ038371.1, read as the reverse complement.
CAAAACAATTTTTGAAATATATTTTATTAAAACAATTAACAAACAAAATAATACATAAAAAATAAATTATTTCAAAAGATTGTGAAAAAAATATTTAAATAAACAAAAACAGCGTTAGCAAAATACTCGAAAGAAAAATGCAAACAAAAAAGGTTTCCCACTACTGGTAACAAAAGTTGTCTCAAAATGAAATGGCATTTGATCGGTCCGTAGCTATATGTCAGTGGTTCACACTCCCCAAAGGAATTTAGCTTTTCTTTATTAGAAACGCCGATCGCGTTAAGATATATTTTATAATTTTCTTACTGCGCTCGAGTTGAACGGTTTAGTTCGGATTTTTGTTTGCAATTCCAAGTTATTACAAATTTTTGAAAATTTGCTCGGATTATGTGTTTATTTCGTACATTGTGTACATGTTATACATTGCTTTTCCCTGACCATATTTTATCTTATTTAGTCAATTCCTTAGAAGCTGTGATATTTTCTGTAGTCCCGATTTTTAGCTTATTTCTGAGTTAAGTTTTTATTAAGGAATATGATATAAGATTGAAGCAATGTTTTGATTTATTCTCAATGCATAAGTGGACTTGGTGCCTCTTTCAAGTGTGCGTCCTAGAAAGAGACACCATCTTCGTTTCTGCAAAGTAAGACGCTTCAAAGCGAATAATCTAAAAACTGTTTTAGTCTTAGACTTATCTAGGTTTATATGAAAGAAGTTGAAAAACGTTTGCATTGAAGATTTTGAAATCTTTTGAATTCTTTGCTTTTGTGTGAAAGTAAATTTATTAATACAAAAAATTTCGTAAGTGGTGAAAATACCAGATTTTCACAATTAATTCCTTGACAAAGACAATATGTGCCATTTAAGAAAAAAATGTGTCATTGTGCCAAATTTAAAGAACAAAATAAAAATATGTCACAAATGGCACAATATCAATATCTCACAGATTTATTTCGCCAGGCTCCGGATCCTAAAAGTTCAGTGCTAAGCCCCGACCGAGCAAGTCAATATAACAGCCAATGAGTCCTACCACCAGCTCCTTCGCGACACCAGTTCTTTCTCAGTGATATACACAAGATAAGTTCGAGCAAATTAGAAAACATAAAACAGCAACAAAAACATTTAATTTCGCTTACTTAGGATCCCCTGATCAAATTTTTAGGTAGTTTTATATAGTATCTTCGGTTGTAGTGTGGTAGCTGTTCTGCTTGTTTAATTTGTACCGAATCTTAAAATTAAATATTATTTTATGCTTCTTAGCGCTCTTTGTAAAGTCGGCTCAACTTTATCTTTAAAAACTATTTTATTTGGCGCTATTTAGTGTTTTCAAATATGCTACTCGAAAAATGCTGCTCGTACGAATAAAGACATTTGAACAATTGCAAAAATAGTACACACCATAGAAAGGTAACATAGTTATAAAAATACGGCAACGAGTTAGAAACAAAATTCTGTTCTATTACATCAACGTACTCTATACAGCAGGGATAGAGTACAATGTAAAGGGACTGCTCCCACTTCCTCCCGTAGTCACTCTAGTTGCAAAATTTTTTATTATTTAGAATCATACAAATCGGTCCACACGTTAAGAAGTAAGCCTACCTAGCAATGAGGGATGAAACTGCATACAACAAAAACAGAATCATCTAAATCGTTCTACGCGTTACAACGTTCGTTTCCCCCTTATCGAACCTAACATTTGTAACATGAGACCAATGGAGGAACATATTTCATATATCAAAATCGGAATCATCTAAATTGGAAGGAAGCTAAGGAAGGAAGATAAGGTGGACCCCTTAAACTGTCTCGTACAGTGGTTAATCAGCCTAAAGTTAAAGTTACGCATTAAGTATCAAATATCTTGATCATAATGCCAATTTTCAGCCAAACTAGTTACTACAGATCTAGTTGATTGTTGTACTAAAAATATACCTTTTAAAAACATGGTGAAATGAAAAAACTAAACAATTTTGTGGGTTCATTAGTGAATTTCTCAATACCAAATGTAAGAACACTTACAACTTTATCCAAAATTTGCACTGTCTCATTCTTGTCTTTTAAAGCAGCTTGAATAGGCTGTATAAGCATTGAAATAGCAGAAAGGGTAGCTTCTTGCAGTCGATTAAATTCGTCAAAGCATCCCCAAGCGCCGCACTTTGCTAATCCAGTAAGAATAAGTCCCATAGCTTCTGTGTCGACATTCTAAAGAAGAGTGTAGCGAAATCTTTATATAAAAATATATTTAATAAACGTAGTACTTTAATTACCTCATCACAGTTAAAAACCAGAACTAATCTGCCTAGCATTCCACCGAGAGCTTTAACACATTCCGTTTTACCTGTTCCTGCTGGGCCAAATGGATTTCCACCTAATCCAAGATGCATAGCCTGCGTTAATGTCAGATAGCATTTATGCGTCAAACTTGTATGAACTAGTTTATTAGGATTTCCGAGAAATTCGTATGAGTAATCGAATTCAGCAAAAACCATTTTCATATACACTTTAGAATCCTGATTTATGTAGAATTTAATTTGCTGTAACCAATGCCAATCGTTTAAGTTGGTCACGTTGTGCTCTATAAGGTACTCAACAACTGATGTATAATGCACCAAATCCAGTAAAAGTCCCCTGAGCTTTGTTTGGAGAAGAACGTCTTTAGTTAAATTTTTAAGTTCTGCAAATCTACTGATTTCTTTATTTAAATCTCTCAACAAAGACGATAGCCTCATGGACGCAATAGCTTGTTCAGTTTGCTTAGTAAATCCTATTGCTCTGGTGGTGCATATAACTTGCATCGGATATCCTTGAATAACTTTTTCTGTTAATTGTTGCATTTGACTACATATACGTATTTGATCATTTAAAGTATGCCGAATTGATTGCACGAGTTCCGATAACCAGTTCTAAAAGAAAAATTACTTATGGATATTATTGAAAAAATTAAAATTATTATACTATTTACTTCAATAGCTCTTTCCATTTTAACAGCGGACGTTAAAGTTACAATGTCCCCTTCTACACTTTTTATAGCTGTTATTGTATTTAGGTCTGCCAATTTCTCTATAACTAAGGAATTTATACCAGGAAACAACTTTTTAATGTGCTTTTGAATAATTTCTTTTTTCGTAGCCTGTCCAAGGATTTCCAATAAATCGTCATCGCCCAGAAAATAAAACCTCGGAAACAAATTTCTTTTTTCCTGTAAAATATAGGTTACTTATTCTATTGTAATGCGGTTGTTAAAGGTGGTGGAGGGGAAGAGGCGAGGTGTCATATTAATTGGCAGATTACATGACGACTCTTTTTGACTTTGCGAAAATTAGGCTTAGGATAAGTGGTGGAACCTAACTTCGAAACGCGTTAATCGGTTTAGATAATTCTTTTTTTGCATAGACTACATTCCCCCTTGCATCTAAGAGGAAAATTTTGCACCTAGGGGAAGGTAGGGGGTGGGTTAAAAGTGCTGTAGCCTATCTACGAAACACGTTTACTGGAAATGGAGTCCTTTTCGTTGAATAGAGTATCTTGCTCCGTTTGTATCATGAGAAAAATTGGTTCTATGACATTTTCGATAAAGACGTTTGGCAAAAGGACTTTTGACGTATTACAAAACATTCATTTTACAAAATAACATTTTACAAAAGCAATCTTTCTTAACTGAGCAAAATGTCGAAAAAGACCTTCAACAAGACGGCTGTTGCAAAAAAGATGTTTACTAAAACGACCTTTGGCAAATTGAACTGTTACAAATAACAAATATGTTGCAACATGCAACATACTTGTGATTGACATACGTTGAAAGTTCGTTATGAAATTTGGTATTTTGAAATTTGAAATGCAGAATTAATTAAACTAGTATAAATCATTTTTAAAAGTACAGAGATAAGGATGTTCTTAATAATTATAGAAAGACAATTCATGCAAAATAAAAAATCATGGGGGATCTCAACGCTAACAACATCGGCCTGGAACATGTCAAGGGGAAGTTTGTCTGTTAGAGTTAGTTGAGTTGTAAGTCAGTGGTTGATTCCTGAGTTGCTCAATAATAAGTCGCAAGTTGAGTCGAAAACTAGTTCGACCGAAAGTAAGTGAGTTCGTTGCTCGTAATTTAATTAGTCGAAGTTCATTTTCGGAAATTAGGGAAGTCTTGCGACGAAATAGAAAGGAAGGAATTGTGAAAGTAAAATTGTGAAGTACGAAACTATAATCTGAATGAAAGTGTAACAGAGAAAAGCCCTAAAAGTAGAATAATAAAAAAGTGTAAAAAGGAAGAGATCTGAAAGTAAAATTAAGTTGTGGCGTAATAAACTGTTACGAGAATGAACGCGCCAGGAAAGAACTTGGAAATAAAGATTATTAATAGAAAACCTGTGTTGTTATTAATAAACAAGGGAATCTTTCCCCTCAAAGATTGTACCTTGTGTAACTCTCCATCTTCAATAAATAAAAAATACAACAACACTACCTTGTAACATCTAAGTTTCGTTTATCTACGGCAGCAGTACGAACACGTAACACAACATCTTATATGCCTTATACGGCTCAATGTGCAAACGCTTAAAGCGCCGAACATACGCAGTGCATATAGCACTGCATCGCACCAAAAAGCTGATGAACTGCGTCATAACACCGACGACTAAAAATGGGAAAGGCCGAAGGAATGCTTTGTGAGCTGTGGTGCAGAACACGTGAGACGATTACAGAGCGGAAGACGACCATGAATCAGTGACGCCACATGGTCCAAAATAAAAGAAAGGAAGCGGATTAAAGACCGCATCAATTCTGCTTACGACGTTGCAGTTAAACAACATCTTAGAACTGCATGCCGATCTCTACAAAAAGACGTACAAACAAGTGCAATACGTGACAAGCGCAATTACGTCAACGCGCTAGCGGAAAAGGCAGAAGAAGCGGCCTACCACGGTGACAATGGAGATTTATACAAGATTTCCAAGAAATTGGCTGTAAAGACCCTTGCAACTGAGTATCCTGTGAGAGATGCCAATGGATCCCTTCTAGTCGCGGAGGAATATTAACTGCAGAGCCGGAGAGAATATTTTGTCGAAGTCTTAAACAACACTTTTGGACCGTCGAATGCTTCTTTACCCGAGCCTGAGATCTGACAAAATTTGAGTTGGCAGACGCAATTAAGTCGATGGACCTCGGTAAGGACCCAGGAAAGGATGGAATACCAGCGGAACTGCTTAAAGTGGATTCCATTGCTGGGGCTAATATTCTTCTTACTGTAATTCAGGAATGTCGGGAAACCGAGACGTATCATACTGAATGGAAAACAGGCGTAAAAAGACGAAGAGAGGAGTTGTAGCAATTGTTGAGGTAACTGATTTTTAACTATATATTATTTTATGGCAACAATCATCTTAATGCGAATGACGCAAACTGTGGAACGCACTCTAAATGATGAACAGGCAGACTTCCGTGAGGGTTTCCAATGCAGCGATCCCACCAACACCCTACAAATTATCATCACAATCCACAACAATCCACCGAATGGAGGTCCCCTTTACATCTAATGTTCGTCGATTTTGAGAAGTTTGACAGCGTTGATTGCGAGTATATATGGGGTTTACGTAGAAGAGGCACCATAGAAAAAATTATCACCATCATAAAGGAGTCCTACTTAGGATCCCATGTCCTACACAAGGTAAAACTGTCGGAGCTCTTCCAAGTGCTGAACGGTGTGAGACAAGGGTGTATACTGTCACCTTTGCTTTTCCTGATAGTCATTAATGGCGTATTGTGCAGCGTCCTAGATGACCACCCATCGCAAGGGATTAGATGGAAAATTTTTAACAAACTTACCCAACTGGACTTTGCCGACGACGTTTGTCTCCTATCCAACAAGCACAGTAATGTAGCTCGAATGTCCGCAGCCCTATGTAGAGAATATCGCAGAGCAGGGTGTAAAATCAATGTTGCTAAGCCCAAACTTACAAGCTTGGACTATAAGAGACAAAATGAAATTTATCTTGTAGAATTAATTTTGCTATCTCGGAAGTATAGTTACAGGGGACGGCGGAACTGAAGCTGATGTTCAGGCTCGCATCAATAAGGTTCGAGTTGCATTTTATACTTTTGCTGATAAAAACATCAATGCAATAAAAATATCTCCAGACACACAAAACTCTGGTTCTTCGAATCGAAAGTAAAATCTGTTCTGTTGTACGGCTGGTAAAGTGAGATCTAAGCTAGAATTCTTTGTCAACCGGTATCTCCGGCGTGTTATTAAGATCATTACTAACGAAGACCTATACAGACTTACAGGCCAAGATGGGATAGGTAGAAGTATTCGCAGGCGAAAGTGGCAATGGATAGGTCACATACTAAGGAAAAAACCAAAGAAGATCGTTTAACAGGCTCTAGATTGGAACCCGCACGGGACCCAAAGAAGACGTCGAATTGGATGACCGTGCAACACATAGAGCAGATCCATAGAGAAGTAAGGTCCCGAGATCAACAAATCGTGGCAACAGTTAAAGGAGTTGTTGCAGAAACGGACCAGATGGAGGGTCGGTGTAGTAGACGCCCTATATCCCACAAAGGGTTAAAGGACCCAGAAAGAGAAACAGAGAAATAAAAAATCACCTTCTTCATTTCCGGGTGTTAAACTCGCTTTTTACAATTCGTTTACCTTTTAAATAATTTTTTTTTTACTTTTTTTACTTTTACTTTTCAACAGTCTTTGATTTCAAAGCTGCTTTTTAATTTTTAGTTCTTTACTCTCAGTCCACAGTCGTCCAATTCGACGTCTTTCTTGGGTCCCGTGCGGGTTCCAATCTAGAGCCTGTTCAGCGATGTTGTTTTGCTCTTTTCTTAGTGTGTGATCGAGTCATTGCCACTTTCGCCTGCGAGCACTGGTAAGTCCTGGCCTGTAAGGCTGTGTAGGTCTTCGTTAGTATTGACCTCTGGCCAATGAATCTTAAGGATGTGCCGGAGACCCGGGTTGACAAAGGCTTGTAGCTTGAATGTTATTTGACAGGTGTCTTTTTATGTTGAACTGATTAAGAAAGGCTACACTCGTTTCGCTCTTTCTCAACAGCAGCACCAAAGGGTTAGCTTTTGTTTAATTGCTGGACGCAAGAAACGTCGATCATGTATATAAATTGTATATTTCTATATTTCCTCGAGTTCTAGCAAGTGTTGTTTTTCATAATTATTTTCATAAGGTCTAGCAGCATTTATCTTAAGCTTTGCTCTGCTATCATCTCTACTCAAAGCTTCGGATATTAGAACTGTTTATTGGACAGGATATATACATCGTCGGCGTACTCCAAGTGACTCCAAGGTGATTAGAAAGTTTCCATCTAGTCCCTGACTATGGGTGGTCATCTAAGGCGTTATACATTAATGACAATCAGTAAAAGCAAAAGTGACAGTATACACCTTTGTCTCACACCGTTCAACACTTTCCCTTGTGTGGACATGACATTTGACTCCTGAGCAGGACCCCTTCACAATGGTAATAATTTTTTCTGGGATTTTCTCCTACGGGTCAGAAGTTGCAACAAAAGATATTCTCATAACAAGAATTTTAGAAGCGGGAATAAAATTAAAGAAAATCTAGCAACAATTGACTTAAAAAGAGCCATGTGAAAAACAGGTCTTCTGTGTACTCGAGGTGACGGAGGAGACTTTGCAAATATGTTAAATTATGAATTAGACTTCCCTTTCTCAGCACTATTCAGTACTATCAAATTTTAACACAAAGGTTGAAAAATCAACAGCAGGTAGAATTTCTTTTAGATGGTTAGGTATAAGAATGGTAAAAGATTTGTTTGCGATTTAAGTTTCGTTTGAAAGAGAACAGATTAACCACTATTTTAAACCCGAAAATAAAATATAAAAAAGGGGCTAGTTTACAAAATATTTGCGTTCGAGTATTGCGTTTCGAAAATTTAAGTTTAAAAATCGAGTTTTAAACTTCAGCTGTAAAAAAATTAGACAGTCTTTAATAACATTGTGAATATGTTACCTGTCCAATGGGATATTAATAACGCCTATACATGAGATATTAATATCGCCTATAATGAGATATTAATAACTCCTACTAACTGTAGTAGGTATATATGCGTTAAAATGGAGGACTGGGTATTCCCGTCGTAAAGAACTGTCAAACTCATGTAGGTGGGAGGAGGAGATAGATCCCCTCACATAAAATTTTTTTCGTTCCTCACCTAGACTAACAGTCCTTTCATTTCTGCACACGACCTAACACGCATCCTGTATACTCGCGATCAACGCTGCCAAACGCCTGTCCTATAAATATGGTTTTCTAAGTAAACTTTTAATAGTACTAACATAAACAACTATTTATCCAATATAGTTATAAAAAGACAAATCTTACAAAATTATGAATCATATAAGAAGTAAATTCTTACAGTGATAATACTTCACACCTAAATGCAAAAATATTAAACTCCTATTAGAACTACAAAACACCTTTATCAAAAACTCTAATCCAAATACCTGAACTATTCAACCTTCTGGTCTTATTGAATTCTTAAATAAAAGTGATGCAATATTCTTGCCTCCCAATGATGCGCCGATGTAAGCAATCGGCACCTACTTTAATCTGTATTTTTTTTACATTTTGATATTAGTATGCTTACGCTTGATTAATTATTCATATGAACGGTTAAAAAAAAGATTCCATTAATTGCATTTTCAATCTCAAATTTTAACCATTATAATTATGTGTATATCGGTTCGTTTTTCATGAAAGTATCACTTAAAAGTGTTAGGTATACTTACCATCATGAATGATATTAAAGTATTTTGACATCGAGAAAGTTGAGTTTCCAGGGAGTTTATGATTGTCATTATATTATTTATTTTGATAATGGATAAAACACGAGGATCATTTTGTATTTCTCGCATTATGTAACGAAAATCTTTGTCGATCCTTCTAAAAAATGCTTCCTCACTTTTTAGAGTTCCAGCGCCGAACACGGGTTCTAAATATATCCACCTAAATATGAAAAATAATGAGTAAATGGTTCAAGTAATTTTAGTTTACCTCCGCTGAGACTGGTTTAGGCTGGTTAAGACATTGTCTAAATGGCTAAGACGAGTATTCCATACTTCAGCTTGATCCGAGAACGATTCAAATGCTGCTGAGTTTTTTGCGGATTGCAGAAGGCTTTGATGTTCACCAATTTTATTTAAAATATCATTGTAGTCTTTAATAAGTGCAACAGAATTCCCAGATGAATCAGTATGTGTCGTCAATTTCACTATTGCCGTTACGGCCCATTGATCAAGTTCATTAAGGGCTTGTCTAACTACTTGTTCGGATCCCGCTTGCCGTACTAAAATCTATCATTAAAATAAGTTAAGAAAGTTTTAAATACAATATTGCAATTTTGAATACTTCGATGTCGGATGATATTTGTAGGAGATTAGCTGAGTTTTCTAAAATATCTTTTAAAAGAATAGTATGTACCGGTTTTGTTTCTTTTTTTATAAGTTGAAAAATTTTAATCCAGTACCTTTCGCTTAATGCGTCAGATTGAAGATACTGTAAGACTGGCAAAATGGAGTGAAAGTGATCGACAGTTTGGCGTATTCTTAGAGCAGCTAAATCTAAAGAGGAGTTTACAGAACTTTCCCACTTAGAAAGAAATTCTGTAAACATATAAGGTTTTCTACGATATACCGCCCATTCTTCTTTTGATATCACTTCCAACTCGTTTAAAAATTCTTCATATATTTGCCACTGTTTCAATTGAGTCGATATTTTAACTTCAGCTTTCTCAAAATTTTCTATAGTATCTTCAGGAATAACTACATTAAATTTTTGACATTCCAGTGTTAATGTTTCTTTCCTTTCTTTTATTAATTGCCAGTGCTGTTGACGTTCTTTAAAAAGCTCTAAAGACCTATTCTCGTCAGCTTCTAGTTCAGCAATGGTAGATTCCCAACGTAGAGTAAACTTTTCTACTTCGTCGCTTAAATTCTTAATTTGAATAGTTATGTGATCTTTCATTATATCAAGTTGACGCTGTAAGACAACCGAGTGGTTTTCTAATAAAGGCAGTAATTTCTCCCATTCTAGTAACATGTTGGATAAAACAGAAACACGTTCTTTGCACCAGCCAGCAAGGCACTTGTCTTTACCTTTTACAATTCCCAGAGCTTCTGAAACCTGAAATAGTAAGGTTACAGATAAAAATAAAATGAAGTACAAGCGCAAGTGTTTTATTATGAGAGTGAGAAATGTTTTCTTAATTTTATTAGGTTTCAAAAAATAATATTTAAAAGAGATATTACAGGCCGGCAAAATTAGGCCGACCCTATAACCCAGAAACCGGAATATACAGTACAGTGCCATTGAATTATAACCACTGCAAGAATTTTCAGATGTTAAAACTTGGGTTGTAAAATTATATAAACTCCGTTTGTATAGTCACAAAATATTTATTAATTATATATATTTGTAGATTTTCTAATATATGTTGTATAAATTTTTAAAAATTTCTAATATTTTGTCCATCCCCCCTTACTTTTGATGACACTGTCTATTCTTCGGGGCATGCTTTCTACACAGCTTCTGATGCAATAAATGATAAGGGGACAATCCTGCCATACCTCACGTATATTTTGTATAAGGATATCTTTTGTGGGATTTTTTCTTTCATATACTTTCTGCTTCAATACACTCCAGACATTTTCAATCGGGTTTATGTCTGGAGAGTTGGGTGGCCATGGAAGAGTTTGGATATCGTAATTGGAGAGAAAGTTTATTGCAAGATTTAGCTGTATGACAGGGTGCATTATCTTGCATAAATGTCATAGTGTCCCCTTCAGCCTCAAGAGAGCGTTTATAAGGCAAAAAGACATCACCTACCTTCAGGTACTGATGCTGATTCATTGAACCCTCTACAAAATAGAGGGGCCCAGCACCTTTTCCGCTCACCACACTCCAAACCATTACTGAAGGTGGATGTTTCACCGTTTCCTGGACGCAGGAAGGGTGGTACTTCTCTTCTGATCGTCTTCGTACCGAAATGTTTAATTCTGTTAGGGCCCTTCGTCGCTAAACAGAGCCTTTAAAAGCAGAAACAATTCCATTTAGATAAACTTTCCAGTTTTATTGTAAAAGAATCGATATGTTAGCTTGAATACACAATTTACCTTTTCCCAATCGCTTATTGTTAAACTACGGAACTGCTTTGCAAAATCTAAACGGAGTCCTCTCATCCTTTTTGTCAATTTTAGCCGATAGGATTTCAGTCGGCCATCTGCACTTCGCCCCTTCAACGTACGTAGTGATAACTGGACTCCATATTCTTGAAGGATCTTTTGTACTTCGCGGAAAGGCGCCTTGCGATGTTCCAACATGGTTGAAATGACTTTCCGATCCTTCCTTGCAGTGGCGATCCGTTGTTTCTTACAATTTACCCGTTTACAGGGCAAATCCTGCTTCGCCTGGGCTGTTTTTTTCGCATATTGAACCACAGTACAGTGACTTACGCCCTCTAAACGGGAAACTTCCCTGTAGCTATGCCTTTTGACCCTGATTCTGGAAAGTTTTGATTTTTTTTTTATAGAAAATAAAATTATTTGAGAAGTTTTTAGTTTTGGGTTATATTATTTGCCTCTAAGAATGTCTCTGAACCTTATTTTAAGACAAAATAAAAATTTCCGACGAAAAATCACTTCAAAAATTCACTTCACTAAAATATTCTTTGTATAAAAATTCAGTTAAACTCGCACTCTTCAAAGGACTATCTGGAAATGACTTCAAACAATTATTTTTTAACTAAGCACATCACAATAAACGGTAACGTTCGGTGTGAATGCGGGGCACAGCAATGAAACACTTAAAAACTCCAAGAATAGGGAGAGTAACACTGGCCATATTCAAAATATATTTGATAAAATTCTTAAAATCAGTTTTCGAAGTGGTGGTTATAATTCAATGGCATTGTACTGTATTTTTCTGACGTTTTCTAATGCGCTAAGTCCTCCAAAATCACTATTTTTGCACTTTTAGGTTAAGATATTTCGAAAACCAGAGCCAATTGTGATATTTGAACCTTGGATTCGATTTCAGCGCATCTAAAACTTTTGGAAAAATATATTCTGGTTTCTGGGTTGAAATCTTGTGGGCCTGTGTTATTTGTGTTCCTTAGAAATAGTCTATATCTATTTTTAACTGTAGGGGGGAGCGACTTGAAGATCTTGTAATGCGCGTTTTGATGTGTCTACAAGCAATCAGACTAGCAATTTCTTTAGAATAATAGTCGTGGAAGTAATGATAGAAGACTGAGGAACAACCGACATTTCGTCGATGCTTCAGAGAGTTAATGCAGTCGCCAATAAGATTCTATTTTTAATTTTGTCTAACACGGACAGTGCGATATGTCTGACCCCTGCCCAAATATGGCAATTATATTCCAGTCTAGGCCTGAAGATAGGTCTTGAAGATTAGCAGCAAGTCAGCTGAAAGTCCATATTTCTTACATATCTTTAAAAAACCTGCCTCACAAAAAAACCCAGTTAAGATTACTGCATATCTAAATACCCATCGACTGAAGTATGTTGAAGGTGCGAAGGGTGTTTTTAAAAGAGTTTCGGATGCGTTAAACATAAACCGATTTGCTCTGTCCCAAGCCAGGATCGTAATGATCCAAACATGCGTTCTATGCTAATTTCTGTAGAGTTTCCACAAGAATTAATTACAGAATCAAAAGAGTATGTGAAATCAAGGGTGTTGTCGTCTGAGAAACAATGAATAGGATTATGAATGAGAGATTAAGGGTCATTAATAAAAAAGAAGAAGGAAAGAACCCTGAAAAATCAGATGCAATTCCGTCTCTTATTGCGCGGATTGACAGACCTAACACAAAACTCCCTATATATTTTAATACATTATTACCGGTTACGGGTTAGCTCGTGTTTTCATACCCAAACGCTGTTGACAAATTAACTCTTGTTTGAACACGTATAAATTTATGCAACTACAGGGTGTTTCAGATCTGATGTTCCCAAATGAATGAGGTGATAGATAGATCTCACCTAGCGACCAAAAAATTGTATGGCAGGATGCGGGGGGGGGGGGGGGGGGCAGTTGGGTGGGTGCAATCTCAACCATTTGGAAGTTACAGGGTGATTCATAAATTTCAGTTTTACATGGTACTCACATTACTCTTCTATTTTTATATTTTGATCTGCACAATACAGCGACATCAAACAAACGCTAAAAAACTACTATCCCAATGACCTTTCTAAAAGTGTCAATAATGTTGATCTAACTCCCATCATTGCAGGTACAGTCACTTCCAAAAGAAAAAAAAATGGTTTGCGATTACCTAAAATTCAGCATTTTCCCAAATTGTCTCCGAAATTCAGGTAATTAGTACACCTCTTTTTTATTTTTATTAGATTGCCCATCTTATTACTTTTCCAAAAGGATTCAACATGGCAAGGTAGACAAAGGATTATGTTACGACACATGTAACATTTCTTTAATTTCCCATAAATGGAAAACGAAGTCAAATTTCAGTGAATAAAATATTTCACAATTTTATTTTATTTTTCACGTAACATTTCTTTGAATTACTTTAATTTTCAAGTAATCAAAACGTAAACAAAATAACCTAATAAGAAATAAAATATTCTCATGAAATAATTTTCGCACACCACAAATTATAATTTCAGCAAGGCAAAAGCTGCCGCCAGACGCAATGCGACACTTTCCTTTGTCATGCATTGTTCGCACGTTTTAACTAAGTAGAATACGACAATAAGTTTTATAAATATCCACCAATTAAGTAAAATAAATGACAGTTTTGTTTTAATCCGCAAAAGAAGAACGTTCGGCCTTTTAATAAATCAATCCTCTCCTTATAATTAATTCACTTTGATCTATTTAGATCTATTCCTAGGAGTTCTCTCAGTATTTAGCACAGCGGTACAAGAACCGTTTATGCACCCATCAAGCGATCAGGTACCAGAACCTGTGTCTCGCCTGATAAAATAATCAGTGCTTAACATTTGGTGACCCCGATCTTTGAACATTAGAGACTCCGATCATTAGATCCTTAAATAAATTTATTTACTGACTGTGCAATTGGTGAGAAATATTTTTCAGTCAACATGAGTTTAGGTGAACTGGCAGCAGCACAAACGGAACCCGGCAAGCACATACAACGCATAGCATCAAACTACAAGAAAGATTCCCCATCACGAAAGACTTTGGATTATTTGCAAAAGCGATTAGAGGAAATTGATGAAATTTGGGCTAAATTTGACAAGACGGATGATGAAATCAGATCCCAGTTTGAGGCAGAGCGTGATCATCTTTACTTTATTCAAGATCACTATAATGCTATACGTCAGGGTAACGACGATACCCGAGATGATATGATTAGCAGAATAAAGGCCATAGAAAGTCAAACAGGGAGCAAATCTTTAGAAGAATTTAAGTCAGGCAATACCAAACCTGCAGTAGCGGGAAGGCTAAAAAAGCAAGCATCTAATACTGATGCTCTGATTCGCAGACAACAGGTCATTATGAACGCTTTAGAAAAAACAATTTCAGATCTTGCGCCAGGCGAGCAGCCAAAGTCTCCCCAGTACTACCAAATCAAAATAAGTATTATTGAAAGATATTGGTCTCAGATTGAATCACTTTATTTAGAGATTATGACTCAAGACAATGAGGAAGTGCAAGATTATGATGATCAAAAATATTCTGATTTAGAATAAATTGTCCAAGCAACAATAATCAAGCTGAATGAAAGCACAGGCCTAGCGTTTCAACAAACCAGGCACTTGCAACAGCAACATCTTCTATGATGAAACTTCCGAAAATAGTTCTTCCGAAATTTGATGGATGCGGACACAGTTCCATGACATACTTGCCGAAGTGGTACATAATCAAACAAAAACAAACTGCCAGAAGATGTGGTACTTGAATACAAGCCTTCAAGGAGAAGCTGCAAGACTGGTGCGACATTTAACGATATCGGACCCTAACTACCTCACTGCGTGAAAGACAGTAAAGGAACGATATGAAATGCTTCAGCATTTCTAAATACACTTCTTTCACAACCAGGTCACAGCTCAGCGTCTATTAAGACTCTTTACGGCACCACACAAGAGTGTCTTCTAGCATAAAACAATAGCGGTATTCCGACAAAGGAATGGGACCCTATATTATCACATATGCTATTAAAAAAGCTAGACAAAACCACACATGGACTGTATGAGCAATCTCTTAAAGATCCCAAGAGATTACAATCTATCAACGAATTCTGAATCTTCCTCGAAAATCGAGGATCGCAATTAAATTACATATCAGACAGGTTAGCCAGCGAACTACAACTTCATGGTTCACCCGATATAATAAATATTGAAGGGATAGGCCAGCGCAAACAAAAAACTCAAAGACAAGTAAACATAATATTGAAATTACGCATTAATGGTTTCAGTACCAGACTAAAAGCGCATATTCTGCCACAAATTATTTCACCTCAGCCAAAAAGCGTCGACTTACCAATTGGAGCAGAAATTTATTATTCAATCATGTCGATAGTCAAATAAAAATGAGTTCTACTTTACCAACTCTCCAAAATATAGTTTTCGGTTGGACAATTGCTGGAAAAACTAACAGCTTCTAACGTCTTCTAAAACATCATCAAATCTGGCGACAAGTTGCCTCAAAAAACTATCAGAAGAAAATATTGACAGCCATCCGCTAGGTTCAGAAGTCTTAGCATGTAATTTCTATGTCGATAAGTTAATGACAGGCTCTGATAGCTTAATAACTGCACTTGAAATCCACAGATACAATCAGTATTGACAGATAGAATCAGCATTGGAAGTGTAACTGGACGTTGAAAAAGAGGTATAAGAATATATAACGACAATCGGCCTCACATGGCTACCCAAATCAGACAACTTTTTGTTAGAACTTCCGGGATAGATAAGCAGCGGGTTACAAAGCGAACAATATATTCCGATACTGCACATATGTTCCACTGGGCATAATGGGACCAGTAATTATATTTCTCCGAAAATATTGCAGGCTCAAACTCGACTGGGATGCATCCCTGCGACAATACCTTCATGCAACATTTAGAGAAGGCCTAAATCAGCTGAACAATATAAAGTTTCCACGACATGTCTATTCCCAACAAATCCTAACTTCAATTTGTATTTTTCTGATGCATCCGAGAAGGAATATGGTCCCGCAGTTTATGTTAGATCAAGCAATAAGGACAACATCATCATAGTTCGCCTACTATGTGCCCCACTGAAGCAGATCACACCACCACGCTTAAAACTCTGTGCTGCAAAATTTAGAGCTAAGCTCGCACACCGCTGAAAACAGACCGAAAATTGAAAGATGCCTAATTTTTCTTTTGGACAGATTCGGAAATTGTTCTGTCATGGATCAAATCAGATTCATCATCCTCCCAAACCTTCCTTGCTAATCGAGTATAATTGATTCAATATCTGACAGCACCACAACAGTGGCGGCACGTCCCCACAAAGGAGAACCCAGCTGATTTACTCTCACGAGGAATTTCACCAGAGAAAGTTTAGGAGTGTACAATGTGGTTCTTTGGACCGACTTTCCTACACGGATCTGTATGGCCACAACTATATGATGTGACAAGAGCCCTAAGTGTAGAGCATAAACACACAGCATTGCCCACAACAAAGGAGACTAAAGAAACAAGTTTCTTCAACTCAATAAATCACAACAACTCGTTACGGAAATTAGAGAGAATCATTGTGTACGTGTTGAGGTTCGCCAATAGAAATAGTACAGCAATACAGGTGGTTCTATTAGTTTAGTATTATTATGGAGATGACATCGCCTATCTTAGACGTCACAAGGAGGCGCATAAAAATATCTAAATCAACTCTCTTACACTCTTTATAGATGAAGACGGTCTTCTAAGAATATGAGGTAGATTAGAAGAAGCAAATATGTCCTCTAATGCAAAACATCCGAATCTACTCCCGTTTGCAGACACATGTACAAGGCTTCTCCCCGAAGACCTTCATATGGAGAACTATCATGCCGGATCCCAAACTCTGCTACAATAGCTAGATAAACAGTTTGGCCAATCAAGGGAAAGACGCTAGTTCGTTCAGTAGTGAATCACTGCATTCAATGTACCAAAGCTAGGCCCAAGTTATGTTTACAAATAATAGGCAATCTACCAGCAGACTTAGTTCAACCTGCAAGGCCATTCATAAACTGTGGCGTAGATTTCTGTGGTCCTATATGGACCCATTTCAAAATTAAGGGAAAGCGACCCCAAAAGTCGTATATTGCTCTTTTTTGTTGTTTTTCCACAAAGGCAGTACACATGGAATTATTGACGGATTTGTCAACCCAAGGCTTCCTAGGAGCGCTTAAGTGTTTCATGGCAAGACGAGGTCAATGTCGAAAAATATATTGCTACAATAAAACCAATTTAATAAGTACAAGGAATTGAAGGAAGGACTTTTATCATTGGACTCCAAGAATAAAATTCAACAAATCTGTACTTCGAGAGGAGCTGACTTTCATTTTATTCCCCCACGTGCACCACACTTCGTATGCTTGTAGGAGGCAGCTGTCAAGTCAGCAAAACATTTGCTACAACGCAGTTTAGGTGCAGCTTCTGTAACCTACGATAAATTAGAAACTGCAGTTGTGGCAATTGAAGCTATCCTAAACTCCTAACGGTCTGGACCTCAAATCCTAACGACCTAACAGCTCTCAAACCGGAGCACTTTCTAATAGGCGAACCAATTACTGGCTATGTTGATCCACAAGCAACACCATCAAATATCAAACTAATTACGCGCTGCAAGATGGTTACATTAATAAGAGAGGAATTTTGGCGTCGAATCACCTTTAACATCGTTATAAATGGAAGCACCAATGCCAGAATGAGCAAACTGGACATTAGTCATAATAAAGGAAGATCACCGCCCGCCATTGAAATGGCCATTAGAGCGAATAATGAGGACCTTCAAAGGAAACGATAAAAAGGTAAGAGTGGCCGATGTTCAAACATCTACAGGGGTTATGCGTCGAGCCATACATAATTTGGCACCACTTACTGTAGAAACAGGCAATAACTCCTCCGATGGCATTGCGACAAACTCCTTAAGCTCTTCAAATTATACCCAACCAATTTATTTGAAGCGCAATAAGGAACCTGCAGATGACAGAAGGGAGCAGCATGATAGGACTAAGGCACCAACATCAAAGGGGAATGACATTCCAGGAAAGCCAATTCGACCGACTATTGGGTCATCTGTCGCAACTCTGAGGTTGACATGCATAACAGCGCTAACATCCATAGCAAACAGTACTCCTGCGGAAATTTCTCCCTTTTAATCAAATCCACGAATTTACTTCGAGAACCTCGGGGGAGTTAACATCTTTTCTGATGAATGGAATCTAATTGTATATTACGACATTGAACCCTTTCAAGACAAATTTGCGTTCTTTAGCACCCAAAGTAAAAAACTTCTTCCTCCGTGTGACTCCATGATTAATACTGGAACTTGCATCAGTATTGTTCGACAACTTGATCGCAACTTCTAAAGGGCAATGACCTCCTGACGCCCTCCGAGTCCGAACTTAGAAGATCGAAACGAGTCGCTATCAATCTTATGGAAACATGGCAAACGCACTCTTGAGCGTTCTGGATGATGAGTACACTCAAAAAATGGCGAAAACTGTCGACGTACTTCATCAAAATGACGGATAGACTAATAAGAAATAAAATATTCACATGAAATAATTTTCACACACCACAAATTGCAATTTCAGCAAGGTAAAAGCTTCCGCCATACGTAATAGAAAAACGGCATCCTAGAAATCCCTGATTCCCTAATTATTTTTTTGCACTTAAGGTAGGAAATTCTTTAAATAAACAAAATTTTCAAGATAAAGGGTTGAACATGTTTGTTTTATGTTAACAGGTAATTAATTTTAATTATTGCTGCAAAAAGTTATAAAAATGTTAGTGCAATTTTGTTTTATGCCGATATTAGCATGAGTTAGCCAGAATTCACACCAATGTATCCTGGCGTTTTGTTAATCGTACCTGTTGGAAATTTTGCTATAAAAAAGGGTCAGTCAGCAAGCATACCTATAATAGTTGAAAAACAAATCAATAAGTACGGGTGCTTTTAAGCAAAAATTATTAAAAGATGGTAGAATTTACTTTTGAGGAATACCAACGCGGATATTATTTACATTTACGGTGTAGTAGACGAAACGAGGGAGCTGCTGAACTGGAATATCTAAGGAGATTCCTTAATCGGCGAGCATCCCAAAGAGGGGTATTTACACGGACTTTCCAAAGGTTAAGAGAAACAGCAAGTGTAACTTTACACAACATTGAGATACGACCCGAAACTTCTGGAACTTCCGCCGACGTCGAAGCACGAGACGAGTCACAAGAAGATTGGGACTGTCTTCATCAAAGTTTACGCAGTCCAAAGACTACTGGAAGGAGATTTCGAGAGAAGACTGAAATTTATCAATTGGCTTCTGGAACGTGATATTGACGACAGGTCATTTCTGGACCGAATTCTGTGGACAAATGAATGTAAATTTACCAGGAATGATATCACGAACTTCCATATCCTCCATACCTGGTCGAACACTAACCCACACAGAGCAAAAGTAACCTCATTCCAGCAGAGATTAAGTGTCAATGTTTGGGCTGGTATCATTGGCAACCATTTGGTAGCACCATTCATTTTACCGCAAGTGCTTAATAGTGAAATTTGCGTGGAGTGTTTTGGACAATACACACTGATCTAATAAAGGGCATTCCTTTGCGTAATTAAACGGAGATTTTTTACCATCACGGTGTAGCATCAGCGGATATTGCTAACATTGTGAAGGAAATACTAAGTGCACAATTTCCTAACCGCTGGATTTTGCAAGGTGCACCAATTCCTTGGCCTGCTAGATCTCCAGACCTTACCCCATTGGACTTTTATGGAAAACAATGAGGGATGAAGTTTATTTAAGCCCTGTTAACACTAGGGAGGATTTAGTTAGCAGAGTTGGGAATGCAGGGACTTAGAAGGAGATTATTGGCATGTATCCAAAGTGGCGGTGGACATTCTGTACAGCTTTTGTTATTTACTAAGATTAATTGCAATACGTTTTGACTTCAATAAAAAGGATTTTAGAGTTAATATGAGTTCCTTTAAATTGCATATTTTCAAATCTTTCCTGATAAGTTTTCTACTTATAAATTTCTACACCCTTTCTCTACCTGGGAATGTTGCACTTTTTGGAAAAGTAATAGGATGGGCAGTCGGATAAAAATAAAAACGAGGTGCGCTAATTACATAAATTTCGGAGAAAATTCTGAATTTTAGGTAATTTCAAAACATTTTTTTGACTTTTGGAAGTGACTGCACCTGCAATGGAGGAGTTACATCAACATTGTTGACAATTTGGGATAGTAGTTTTTTAGCGTTTGTGTGGTGTCGCTGTGTTGGGTAGGTCAACAAATGAAAATAAAAGAGTAATCTGAATACCATGAAAAACTGAAATTTATGAATCACCCTGTAACTCCCAAACAGTTGAGATTGCCCCCCCCCCCCCCTTCCATTTGGCTAGGTGAGATCTATCACCCCACTCATTCGCGCGTCAGATCTGAAACACCCTGTATAAAAAAGCTGCATAATACTGCATAATACATAAAGAGATTAGTCGTAACTTTCTTAGCTTTATTTAATGTATTTAAAAGAGTGACCGCAAACAAATCCGATTTTCGCCTGTTTTTGAGCATTTCATAGCGACTTGCGGGAAAAACATAAAAATGCTTAGTAGGTATCAAATTAATCGTTATTAAAAATCAAAAGAGGCACTGCTTTTAGTTTTTTGAAATTTACCCCTATTTGGAGGTTAAGAGGAGACCCCAAAAACTAAAAAAATTAAAAACATTTATAAATATAAAAGCAAATTCTTATTTTATTTTTTCTATCAAATAAATCTTAGAAAAACAAAATTGTGTATTATGTAGAATTAATGAGAGTTAAAAATCCACCCTTAAGCACTCTGAGGGGTTGAAAGCATCACCAAAAAATGAAAAAAATAAAAAATATTTTTAAAAATTCTTAAAAAATATCGTTTGAAGTTATGAGTGTTTCTTGTCAGTTTTGATGGGAAAGGAGCCTCTACGGAGGGCTCAATCCACCTCCAAACGTGAGAAGATGAAAAATCAAAAAAATTTGTGAAAAGAGTTCTATTTATTCTTTTTTTTAAATCATCCCTAAAACTAGATAAAATCAAAAAATTTTCTAAATATTCTGACAAAATTTATTTAAATATTTGAAGAATATGAAAAATATGGAATAAGTATTTCTTGCCAGTTTTGATGGAAAAACTACCCCTATGAAGTGTAAATCTGTCTCCAAATACGAAAAGATGGAAAAAATCGTAGCAACTTGTAAGGAATATTTGTTCCACATTTTCATGACTTTAAATATCTAAATATATTTTCTTCAGAATTCTTTGAAATATTTTCTTTTAGTTTTAAGGACTTTTACAAAAAAAAAAATATATAACTCCTTTCTCAAATTGCTACGATTTTCTTCTTACCCCTTCATAGGGGTTGTTTTTTCATCAAAACCGGCAAACTGACTTGTACCATATTTTGTATTTATACCATATTTTTTCAGAAATTTTAGAATTTTTTTTAATTTTTTTTGTAGTTTTAGGAACGATTTCAACCCCTCATAGGGGTGCGTTTCGATAAAAATGAATTGGAATTGTTAAAGTAAGTTAGCTTAAGGATTCTTACAAGAAAAAAGAATAATTAGAACTGTTTTCTCAAATTTCTATGATTTTTTCATATTCTCAAGTTTGGGGGTGGATTTACCCTTTGTAAGGTCTACTTTCCCATCAAAACTGACAAAAATACTCCTAACTTCAAACTATATTTTTTTAGAATTATGTAAAAATATTTTTGTTTTTTTTCATGTTTCAGGGATGATTTCACCACCTCAGAGTGCTTAAGGGTGGATTTTAAACCCCTATTAACTCTTATCTATCAAGCAAATACACAATTTTGCTTTTCTAAGATTTATTTGATAGAAAAAATAGAATAAGAACTGCTTTTATATTTATCAATTTTTTTAAAATTTTCAGATTATGGGGGATCCTGTTAAACCCTAAATAGGGGTAAGTTTCAAAAATCTAAAAGCAATGCCTTTTCTGATTTTTGATGATTATTTTGATACTTCGAAAATGATACTTACCCAATTCGACCTCTGCAAACATCTTGCGTATTGCGATATCCAGCAATCTTACCTGGACGCTAAAAATTCGATTAAATGTTTGGGTTTTCTACAGATATGTTAGAACTATGCATTACACTTCATCGGACTTGCTGCAGATCTACAAGTCCCACTTCACGCCTAGAATCGAAAATAACACAACGCGTGATACTAAAGCTTCATTTCGCTCCCATTCTCATACCCAAATTTGGACGCACCGTCAAAATTCGGAAATATTTTCTTAGCCGAAAAACACGAATCTGGAACAGTTTACCATCTTCAGTTTTTCTCTCGTTTTATGAGCCCGAAAATTTCACCACGCTTTAGGAAAAAGATGAAAAGATTATGTTTTAGAAAAAAAAGTCACTGTAGTAGAAAATAGTTCCATCAGAACATGTAAATGCAGTGTACCATTGCACATAAGTGAATACTAGGAAGGCTGGAAAAGGAATTAAAGTATGTATATACATACAGATATTCAGAAAAATATTGACTCACTATGATTATCTCAGAAACCTGTTAAATTTTTATGACATTATATTGTAGTGATCATATGCAATCAATGCAAATGCAATGATCACGGCACCAAGGCCACTGCTTGTAAAAATAAATGGGACACAACAAGACCGAGGTCAGTCAAAACCAAAACAAATGATGTCACATAGAATTCCCATCAATGGCACACTTCGAATGATTGCACAGAGTACTACTCGCAGCAGGCAGTAATCCGATTCCTGCTCCGATCTTGTGATTACACCGTGCAATAATTCAGCATGTGACGCTTGCCAAGAATGTTTTCCTTTACTTACTTTTATGAGTCACACCATTACTGACTGACACCCTTTTGATGAATAGAAAAAAAAGGTAATCATTCATTGACTTATATTATTAATTGATAAAAGAAAGAAAGCATGTACAAAATTAAAGTATTTAAGACCGTGTAAATGAAGAGAAATACAACAGTTGATTCTAAACTCAAAATGCCGTCTTTCGGCGATTAGCAATCGCTGTTCAACTAGAAAATTAGGCGTATCCCAACTTGGTGACGCCAAACTTAAGTGCGTATCCCGTAAGGTGACGCGCTGCCATTGGATTCCTCGCTCCATATAATAATAAAGAATATAACATAATTCCGTAAATTAAATTAAGTAATGGGTTAAGTGCGTGAAAGCAATTTGACGGAGAGTAATTTAGTGATTACTTTCCATAAAAGAGGGTATTCTCAAAGAAAAATTGGAAGTGAGTTAGGAATACCTCAAAGTACTGTGAAAAACATATTAAAAAATATAAAACTGATAACAGTGTACTCAATAAACCACGCACACTACGCCCAAAAATTTTAGGAGAGCAATCTGAACGGCTAATAATACCACGTGTAAAAGAAAATCCAGGAATTTCTGCAAGGGAAATATATGCTTAAGTGCAAGAAATAATGAACAAAAACTAAAGCGTTGAAACTGTGCGACGTGCTATTTGAAAAAGTGGTATACATGGTCGTTTTGCCCGAAAGAAAGCATGGGTGAATAAAGTAAATAGACAAAAAAGAATATTATTTGCAAAGGAATACGCAGATAAAACGCCCGACTTTTGGAATCAAGTTTTATTTAGTGACTGATGTGTTTTTGAAATATTTAACGTATCTCGACGAAAGCGCGTGTGGAGAATGCCGGGCCAAGTGTTGAATAAAAAAAAACTTACAACCTACTGTGAAATTCGATGGTGGGTCTGTAAAGGTATGGGGTTGTATGGCGGCGGCTGGGGTGGAGAATCTTCAGTTTATAGAAGGTACCATGGATAAGAATATGTATTTGAATATTTTGAAGAATAATTTAAAGACTAATGCGGATAACTTGTACCAATCAAATAATTACATAACGTTCCCAAACAGCTAAAAACTCCACCCTAGTAACCTCACATGAACCTCATAGAGCATTTAAGAGCACAGGTTAAACTTCCACTAAGTAGGCACTCAATTTCTAATAAAGATATGTTAAAAAGGCATCTGCAGGTTACTCTACAAAAAAACTGGTGCATTCGATGCCTAATAAGCTAAAATGTGTTCTAAAATCTCGAGGCTACCCAACAAAATATTGAACTCAAATAAATATTCTAGTTTGGTTTTTATTATACGAGGGGGACCCAAAAATAACCGGAATTTCTTTATCGTAAGCATTTACATTATAATTTTTCAAATACAAATTCAAGGTACTCGCCATTAGCATTAATACACTTGTTCGAACGTTCATTCCAGTGTTGGAAGCACCTTTTAAATTCGTCCTCATTGATACCTGCTAGCACCTTCGTGACATTGAATTTTACGTCTTCGACATCGGCAAAACACTTCCCTTTTCATCCTAGCTAACACTGAGAGCCGTGTGAGCGTATGCGTTGTCGTGATGCAGGAAACACTCGCTGGAATTCCACAAAGCCGGATGTTTTCGCGCCAAATTTCTGCGCAGCCTTTTCATAAACTTCAAATAGAATTGTTTGTTTACTGTCTGCTTCTGAGGGACAAATTCTGAGTCTACGATCCCTCTGATGTCAAAAAACAGATCAACATCGTCTTCACATTCGATTTCACCTGACGAGCTTTCTTGGGACGAGGTGAGCCAGGTGACTACCACTGACTTGACTGTTGATTACTTTCCGGATCGTACCCATAGCACCTTATCTCGTCGCCTATGAGGATTTTGTTGAAAAAATCGTCTTTGAATGCGTCCTTTATTTCATGACAGGCTAGAACGCGACGATCCCTTCGATCTCCGATGAGAAGGCTTGGGAAGAACTTTGCTGCAACTCTTCGCATCCCCAAATCAACGCTCAAAATGAGCTAAGTGGAGCTCCAGGACAACCCTGATAAGTACTCGAGTTGGCCGATTGTCCTGCGTCAACCTTCCTTAATCAGAATACGGATTTTGCCGATGTTGTTCTCGCTTCGAGAAGGGCGACCGGAACGGTGCTGATATTCAATGGCCATTTCTTCTTTTTTAAACTTAGAAAACCATTCGTACACTTGAGTTTTACTAAGAACATGTCCTTTGTAAGCTGTTTGCATAATCACAACAGTTTCAGCCATTTTTTCGTGTCACGTTTGAACTATACACACACAAACAGAACTGCCAGAGAAAAAACACTAGTCGCTGTCCTGCAACAGCCCACTGGCGTTGCAACCTGAAAAGCAAAAAACCCCCGATGCGCAGCATTACGATTCCGGTTACTTTTGGGTCCCCCCTCATACATAATGAGTCAATACTTTTGTGTGGTCAATTTGTTACTTTGAATTAAATTATTATCATTTTTTTATTATCTTATTTCTTATACCTTTTGTGACTTTATAGATACGAAAATAGAATAATTAACTGTCTTATAAATGCTTTGTTTTTATTTCTTACGAGAACAGAATGTCAGGGAAATTTAACAGGTTTCTGAGATAAACATAGTGATTCAATACTTTTGTGACTATCTGTATATAGGATATATATGTGCTAAGGTTTATTTCAACACGTTAATAAATTTAGTTATTTTTATTTAAGTTTATGCATTTTAATATTCAATTAAAAATAGCCAGTGGCACGGGGTTACTTTTTGTTGTACTAATACATAATTATATATTCGCTAAATATGCTGCTGACAGGCAGCAATGTGTTAAGGGGCGAATGTGCAGACCAAATGCTCAAATTCGGGTAGAAGAGAAGCATGCCAGATTCTATAACACACATGCCCATGAAAATAAGAAGCGAGGAACGCTCGGTCAGAGCAGCTGGTAAGGCGGCGGTTACGCACTAGCACCAGCTGGTGTGATTCGTTGTTTGCCCCAGCTGGCTTCAGCTAGTGTTTTGTGGTGGTTACACACCTCACTAGCAGTATAGGCGCGAGTGGCTTTCAGTTTAAGGGGTAACACCACTGTAAATTTTTCAAAAAATCGATTTTTTTTAGGCTTAAAAAATACTTTGAACCTTTTAGAATATGGGGAAAATATTTCATACCTCAAAGTATTTTTTTTCTTGTAATTTCGAGCTCTTCCCCAAGCGCGTCGGACTGCTCCGAAACGACACCTGCGTCAGATGAATATCTGCTGGGAAGAAGCATTTCTAATCAATAGTACGTTAGTGTAGAGTCAACACGTGTACAAAAAGGACATAATTTCGTCGCATGAAATCACGATTTTTGTGTGTAGTGCTGATTTTTAACAGTTTATTTGTAATCTCAGAGTGCTTATAAGTTACAATGAGTAATGCAAAGTTTTAATGCTACTGTTTGGAATTTGGCTCCGAAATCTTATTCAAGCGGCAAAAAAGTCTTGAATATTGCGACTGATATTGATGTGTGTAATTTCAACGATGGTCTGAGTAATATTTTACAAATTATGAAAGTTTTGGAGATTGATGTTGGCGTCCAATCATATAATTTTTGTCTTGAAGCCGATGCTAAACGGGTTAAGCACGCTGAGCGGTCCTTGACAGATGCGGCAAAATAAGCACGCTCTAATATAAAATCATCGAGGAAAGAGAATGAGAAAGAAAATTTAAATATAGAAGGGCAGCTGTATGGTCCTGGGATAGCAGATTAAAGGTAAAAAAATTTAAACTGTCGAATTGTTCATTTTTTCATGTCTATAATGCATTTCAAAACTTGAAATGCGTTTTTCTCGAAACACGATTTTCCAAAACGGCACGCAGCATAACTCCAACAATTTTCATTCTTTTCATTCGAATTTCTTTAAAATAAGATTTTGAAGAGAAATACGTAGGGGATTTTCGATAAGTTAATTTAATCATTATTTATTAACAAATGATTATCTTTTTTTTTGTTGAAAATTTAACGATTTAATTCAAATACTCGCCAATCACACAAAAATCAACATTTTTAAAATCCCCTACGTATTTCTCTAGCTATAAGCATGTAAAATAAGTGGTTTTTTTTTGTTTCTAGATCCAAATTTGCAGCAGCTAACTGCGTGCCGCAGTGTGCCTCAAATTCTACGTGCCTCGCGAAAATGGCTGTGGTGCCGTTATTTTTAAAAAATTTGTATAATAATTTTCAATTTTGTTACTTAAATATACGCTAAATAACTTCCTCCAATATTATAATTTTATTACCTTTCCTTCCATCCAAAAAAAAAAAAAATGACAAAAAACACGTTTTTTTTAGGCTGTTACAGTGGTGTTACCCCTTAAGTGTACATGCGAAGCGGTTTGAATTTTTTTTTACTTCTCGAAGTTTGATTGGTATTTCTTGTGATAAAGTATAATACTACAGTGTAATGGCACTACATATCTTTGAGTGAAGAACTTTTGTTGTGTGAAAGCATATTTCTTAAGTATAACCCCACCCAATTAATGCAAAACGGAAAAAAATTGGGTGAATTTCATTTTCATCATTTAAATAACATGTTAGAAGATGATGAACAGGATTTTCTCCAATGTCATAGAATGACGCCAGCAACATTCAACTGCAATTTAAATAGAATAAGGCCAATCATGCAGGAAAATACAACGATCCCTACCACGATTATGTCAGAAGAAAGATTTGCTATTACATTGAAGTTAGTATAAAGACATACATATATGTAGATAAATTTATTTAAAGTTTTTATTGAATAAGAAGGCGGTGAAAAAGAATTAATTTTAATAATACAGTATTAAGATTAGTGATAATCATTATTGAAGATGTTTAAAATTGTTTTCATAAGTTGCTGCTGAGTTTTATGTAGAATTTTGTGAGTTTGTAGAAAGGGTTGCTGGAACGGAAAAAATTGTTTGTTCATTATTAGTGGTACTTATCCAAATAGAAGCAGAAAGACCTATAAAGATCTGGAGAAAAATCCCTTATATTGAAGAGACTTGCAGAGAAATTAAAGTGATATTTAAAAAATATGACGTAGAAACTGCATTTTTTAATAATAAGTCTTTAAAGAAAATATTAATAAATAATAAATTAAAAAATAAATCGAATAATTTGGAAAAAAGTGGGCTTTATGAGATTAGTTATGAGGCTTGCTCAGGAATTTATATAGGTAAAACCAAAAGGACGCTAAAAAAGAGATTTAATGAACACTTGACAGGAGAAAAAAGCGCTGAGCCACAAAAAGCATACAAAACAGACAGCCCATAAATTAAATATGGACACCATTAAATTAATTCACAGACTGGAAGGAGGAAGGGTTTTAGATAGATATGAAAGCCTCGAAATTAAAAAAGCTAAGTACCTCAGTGAAAATATTTTAAATGATATAATAGATTACAGTTATGACAGTCCTCTCCTAGAGCCAAAGCTTTTTTACAAGTAAAAATAGTAGTTAGTTTTCAATCTGATGATGCCCTAATAAGGCGAAACGCGTCATTTTTGTACGTATTTTTACATCTGTACGTATTTACAATATTAAAGAAAATTTGGAACTTAATAAGTGTTTGTCTCTAATCAAAATGTCGTTAATGTTCCAACAAGTGCCGTCAAAGAGATCTCCAGAGAATTTGAACATTGTTCATTGATAACATCCAAAGCCAGCTGGCTAATTTAAACATGAAAATTTAATTTTTGCATATCACTTATTTTTTCCGTGACAGGGAAAAAATTGACAAGGAAATTAGAGTCCCCATCTAGCTTAAGTTCACTATTACTTTTCAATATGGCAAGTTCTTCCGTTTCAATTTGAAGGAGTCTGGAATCATTTCGTTTGCGATATTTTGTGTTTTTCGGACCACTAGTAGTGGTCGAAATAATTGAAACTTCGGGTTCTTCGCTTGAAACTTGAGTTATTTCAATGCGTTCCTCAGTTTCTCTTTGACAAGTCATATCTTCGATATGCTCCCCAAGAAAGACATTTGATTAAAGTAAACCCATTTTCGCTTATAAATCTCGAGTGCTGGACTCCCTGAATTGTGCTTCGAAATTTTATTTTATTTCTGCCTTAAATTATCCCGTATGCTTTTCCATTTTTTGCTTACCTCGCTTTCTGAAATGCAATAACATGTTATTAGTCCAGTGAAATTAGACAGAAATGACCCCTGACCCGGATAAAATTGGTAAAAAGTTGAAAATTTATATTAAGAACGACGACCTTAATAGCTGCTCCAACTGCACAATTTAAGTACTTGCAAGTACTTGATGTAGTTGTCTACGCTAAATCAACTGCTCTGAACTGCTCAAGCAATTTTTTTCAAGTACTTGCGAGTAGCTACGCAATAGTTTTAATCCAGAGGGCGAATATGATGTAAAACAACAGATGGCTTTTGGAAAATTTATGTTAAAATTGTCAAAAATAGTTTTTAAAAAAAAAAGTTGAAGCGACTTCACAAAAAGCGCTAAAAAGCATGAACTAATTTTTAATTTTATATCTATTACGACATTTTGAAGTCGGTGCAAATCAAACAAACCAAACAACTATAACAAAAATACTTAATCGAAATCGGACCACGCGTTACGCGTTAGGTTCCATCCCCGCCCCCCACCACCACCCCACCAACATTTTTTCTCGTGGTATCAACCACGGAACATATGTACTCTACCCAACAGAAAAATAATTATCCAAATCGGTCAACGCGTTACGAAGTTAGACTACCCCTCTCCCTTTCTCTCCATTCGCAAATTTTTTTCTGCTATTAGCAATGGGGGAACATACTATGTACAACAAAAGATGAACCATCCAAATCGGTCCATGCGTTACAAAGTTATGTTTCACCCCCACCCCCCACTCGCACATTACCAAAAAATTTTTTTGACATGGTACCGATCGGTGAACATACTCTACCCAACAAAAAAAGAATCATCGAAATCGGTCGACGCGTTACAAAGTTATGCCCGGTCAGACAAAAAAAAAATAAAAATAAAAAAAAAAAATAAATAAAAATACGCGTCGAACTTAGAACCTCTTTGTTTTTGGGAAGTCGGTTACAAAAAAAACTGGTCGAACTTAGAACTTCTTTGTTTTTGGAATATCGGTTAAAAACAGAACGCACACCTGACTGTAAATTTCTTCCCTCAAGCCGGTTTGCGGATGGGAGCCCGACGTACACTTAAGATATTTTGCTCCAATTCAATTTCATGTCAGAATGCGAGTTGAGTTATTATTGGTTTGATTGTTCAGAATGCGACAGTATTGTGGGCAAAGGATTTCCACCATCCGACGTTCAGACAAATTCTGGTGTGGCGTTTGGTCTAATATGACAATCGAACAGGTACTCATGTTCACTATGAAGTCAACGGGAGGACTAACGCACGGTAGCGGAATGTGACATTGTCGATGCTGTGGAACGATTCAGTGAGGTTTTTCCGAAACACGTCGAACTTCGTGGGTCCCGACGAAGAAGAGACAAAGAGGACGTGGAGAAGTTGACCGCGTGGCTGCGATCTCACAACCCTTTCGTAGATCTTTCCCTTCTTCTGTCTTTATGTCTTTATGATGCCTGCGCCCACGGTTTGCAAGCCATGAAGTCAATCGTAGGTGAACGTCTCAGTGACATACATCTGAAGAGAAAGGACAAAGTTTCGCTCTCTTGGAAGTATGGCCAAGACCACCAAAACAAAGGGCGTCACGGTGGAAATCAACCCTAACCAACTTTTTCATCGTCTCATTTGTGTACTAAGAAGTAAAGAGGACCTTCGACGTACTTGAAATACGAGTTGGCCGCAACACCACCAGCTCGTTTCGATGACACACTTCTGCGGAAAGGTACAAAGTCTTAGCTCATCACTGTCTTGGAATAGTTTTCAACCTGTGAAGAAGCTTTGCTATCGACTTTGCCATGTCGAAGGAGGTTTCCTTCTTCATCGAGTTGTTTGGCCGTAGCCTGCTACTTACTCCCAGATTTGCGAGCAATACGTCAAGTATGTTGGCATTTTGGCAAGAGAACCAGGCGGTAGACGCTGTTATCCAAGATTCAATGTCAACTACTGTGGAACGCTTCAGTGGGGTTTTTCCAAAACTTGCAATCGACACGTCGAACTTGTGAGTCCCGACAAAGCAGAGACAAAGGGGAGGGCTGCGACCTCACAGCCCTTTCATAGATCTTAGGCCGCTGCCTGGAGATTCCCAGGAGGACCAATGCGTTAACCAATTTTTATTAATTTGTTGTGCCGTAACTGTGGATAAGGGAGACAACCCGCCGTCAAGGCAGACCCGGCCCGCGGGTTAAGTGGGCAACCTTCTGCGAGCATTGCTCGCTCCTCCAACACTTCTGAAGCCAACACGGTGACTCTCCCCAAGGAGTCCTGTGAACCGCCTTCCTCGGGGAAAGTGCACGCCACTGCCAAGGACCCCAAACCCGGTAGCTGCAGCACTGTTCCTCCTCCCTCTGCGAAACCTGCGCGTGGTAGTGCGTCCGTGTCCAAGGCTAAAACACCCGGACATACATCCTCCAGCGCGCCTCTCAGGACACCCCAATCCAACCACCCTACGACAACCAAGCAGAAGGGAAATGCCTTAACGGTAGCCTTCCCGGTTCTCAGGAGAATCTTAGAGAGAAGGATAAAACCTCTCTGCAATGGGCTAATAAGATTATTGGCCAAGGTAGCGCGTCGGCCTCCAAAGGCCCTTTGCAAGCAGCAGCCATCTTCCAAAAGGATTAAGGCGATAGGCCCCCTTTCCTTCACTGCTAAGTCCTTCAGCGAGATAGCGAAGGACAGCTTAGTAAGGTCGATTATAGATCGCAGCAACGCAAACGGCTGCATCACGCCAGACAAATGGAAGATGGTGGAGATGGCGCTGCTGAAGGTGTATACGGAAGTTCTCTCATTGAACCCTGGCCCTCCTCCACGTTGCCTTGATGCTGGTTGGCATCAAGGCCACATTAAACTACTTGCCTGCTCGGACGAGAGGTCGGTGGAGCTTCTTGGCCAGGCAGTTTCCCGTCTTGGCGAAATCTGGACTGGCGCAAGAATTGAAGCCGTTCCAAGGGATACAATCACCAGCAGACCTAGGTCACGGGCCTGGATACCAGCTGAACCTTCGGATCCTGCAGAGATCCTAAAGTTCATCCAAATGGCCAACCCTGAACTACCTACCCATGACTGGAAAGTAGCCCAGGTGAGCTAAGTCAAAGGAAACTCAAGGCAGGTCATTGTGATCCTAAATGAGCAGTCCCTTGCCCCACTTGCTGAATGCAATAGCATTATTTGCTATGGCTTCAGCTCTATCAGCCTGAAGGTTTATGAAAAGGACCTAAAGGCGCCAAATGCTAGTAAACAAGGGGAGGATTCAGCAGCCTCCTCAAGCAACACCGGGGAAAAGGAAGGAGTACAGAGTGTAACGACAGTTTTTGCCGTTGTCACTCCCTCACCAGGAGATGGTGAGGCGATGGTCGACGCTATGGTAGTTGATACCCTCCCGGATCCCGGACCAGAGCTGGAGGACCAACTCCGTGGTTCCTCCACTGACGAAGGTGCCAGCAATGAAGGAGAGACTGCTGACATCACTGTGATAGAGGTATCCTCACCTGGACACAGTGGTGTTAAGAGTGGTCCAAATTAACCTCAATCATTCGAAAGCAGCGTCTGCAGCCCTTCACCTTCGTCTTGCGCAAAAAGGAGAAGAGCTCGTCCTTGTCCAAGTACCTTGGATCATCAGAGACAAGGTTTGCGGACTCAACATGAAGGGTTATAAGCTCCTCTATTTACAAGGTACAAGTAAACCAAGGTCATGTATTCTCATTAAGAATAATAATAATGCATTTATTCTCACACAGTTCAGTGATAAGGACACAACAACAGCCATACTGGGGTTACAAAACAACAATATCTGGATAACCTCCAGTTACATGGCGCACGATGTGGCGGAAATTCCTGGTACAATATAGTCTGGGGCAGCTGGAACGTTAACGAAAGGGGTGAGTTACTTTTTGATTTTATTCTCGGAACTTACCTCCAGATTTGTAATGTGGGTGCAGAACCCACTTTTACTAACTCAATTAGGCGGGAAGTTCTAGACATTACCTTAGTCTCAGAACAATCCGCCCACTTGATAACGGAGTGGAAGGTATCCAAGGAACTATCCTTCTTCGATCATGCCCATATTGAATTTGGTATAACACTTCACAAGATGATGTGCCCTCCCTATAAAAACAGGCTAAGGACAAACTGGGACCTCTACAGGATGGTCCTCAGTAATAGCCTGCCTACTACAGGTCCACCCGTAATTGATAGTAAACAAACCTGTGACAAGGTGGTGGACACTTTGACGCTTGCGAGTAATGAAGCGACACGAATTTCCTGCCCCGACAGGGTCCCTAGAGGCAAGCCCAAACCTCCGTGATAGTCGAGTGAGATCATGACCCTAAGAAAGTAGTGTCGTAAGCTTTTTAACCAAGCGAAGAAAACTAATGTCTGGACTTCTTAAAAAGAATGCCTCAAAAAATTTAAGAAACTGATAAGGAAAGCAAAACGATCCGTATGGGAGGGCTTCTGTAATAAAATCGAAAGCTCCTCTGAAGAGAGTCGTTTGCGGAAAATCCTCTCAACAACGCCCATCACTCCAAGCCTCCTGACCAAAAGTGATGGTAGTTTTACTTCATCCAGTCTTGAGTTGCTGGAGCTACTTGTAAACACTCACTTTCCGGGTTGCTCGGCGACCAGCAGTGTGGAGCTGCCGGATACTCCAAGCGACCATGAACTGGTCCACAAGATACTTAATGTAAGAAAGCTGAAATGGGCGATACGGATTTTCAAGCCCTATAAATCACCGGGATTGGATACTATCCCAGCTGAACTACAACTAGCTTCCGAGATACTTATTCAGTGGCTATTGGTCATCTACGAGGCTTGCCTTAACCTCACCTATATTCCATCCTCATGGACGAAGGTGAAGGTAGTCTTTATCCCTAAAGTAGGAAAAGACTCACATTATAAGCCCAATGATTTTAGGCCCATTAGTCTCTCCTCCTTCCTGCTCAAAACCTTGGAGAGACTCTTAGATATCTACATTAAAGAGACAATCAATCATTCCAAGTTGTCTCCCTCGCAACATGCTTATACTAAAGGTAAGTCCGTAGAGAAAGACGTACACGAACTTACCGCAATCATAGAGCATTCGCTACTACAGAAGGAATATTCACTTGTAGCCTTCCTTGATATTGAGGGTGCTTTTAACAATATTAGATCAGAGGCGATAATGGCATCCTTGTGGAGGCTTCAAATCGACGACCCTCTCATCAAACTTATTGACCTCATGCTAAAAAGCAGGGTCATTATCTCCAGCTTAGGAGGATCCAATATCCAAAGAGTGGTAACTAGAGGTACCCCTCAGGGAGGAATCCTTTCACCACTCTTATGGAACTTAACTCTGAATGAGTTACTCATAGACCTGGAGTTGTCCGGTCACAAGGTTATTGCCTATGCCGGTAAGCACCTCAATGCACTGGCTGAGGTGTTACAACACGCCCTCTCCAAGACTTCATCATGGAGTGATGGGTGTGGTCTAGGTATAAACCCTAACAAAACAGAGTTAATACTCTTCTCTCGGAGGCATAGAACACCTCCTATTAATTGCCCTATACTAGACGGGGTCAGGCTGGAACTGTATAATCAGATTAAGTATCTAGGTCTAGTCCTAGATAGAAAACTTACCTGGAAGCCTAACATCCAAGAAAGAGTACGGAAAGCTACAGTAGCGCTGTACTCGTGTAAGAAGGCTATAGGGAAAAGATGGGGTATGGAACCACGCATTGTAAATTGGCTCTATACAAGTGTTATACGGCCTATACTCATGTATGGGGTGATTGTCTGGTGGCCGGCACTAAATATAGCAGCCCATCTCAAAGCAATGGACAAAGTTCAGAGGATGGCAGCACTGCTGATAACAGGTGCCCTGAGAACCACACCTTCTAAAGCCCTGAACACTATTCTCCACCTCTACCGTTGGATCTC
This sequence comes from Leptarthrus brevirostris, assembly GCA_964036015.1. Lineage (NCBI taxonomy): Eukaryota > Metazoa > Arthropoda > Insecta > Diptera > Asilidae > Leptarthrus > Leptarthrus brevirostris. The sequence goes on along the minus strand of OZ038371.1, from coordinate 98,255,996 downwards.
TTTGGTATGCAAACCGCATCATCAGCCGCCATTAGGCTTAACTCAATCAAGACCTGGAAGCGAACTTATTTCGGTCACTCCAAAATATTGCACATTAGAACTGCCAGCAATATCGACTACACCTCGCCCAAGCCTTTCTTTGGAGCAAAATTCGATTCCTTCTTTCCCACCAGATCGGAATGGGAGAAAGGTCCTCCCCAATGAGAGAACTCAGTGCAGCTCTACACTGACGGCTACAAATTAGATGGCAAAGTGGGCGGAGGAATATTCTCGGAACACTTGGACTTCGATATCTCATTTCGCTTACCTGACTACTGCAGCTTGTTTCAAGCAGAAATCATGGCTATAAAAGTAGCTGCGGACCGCCTGAATCAACTAACGCTACCTACAGACAATGTATGTATTTTCACAGATAGTCAGACAGCTATTAAATGCCTTTCAGGAGTATACACAACCTCGAACTGATTTCGGTCACTCCAAAATATTGCACAGTAGAACTGCCAGCAATATCGACTACACCTCGCCCAAGCCTTTCTTTGGAGCAAAATTCGATTCCTTCTTTCACACCAGATCGGAATGGGAGAAAGGTCCTCCCCAATGGGAGAACTCAGTACATCTCTACACTGACGGCTCCAAATTGGATGGCAAAGTGGGCGGAGGAATATTCTCGGAACACTTGGACTTCGATGTCTCATTTCGCTTACCTGACTACTGCAGCGTGTTTCAAGCAGAAATCATGGCTATAAAAGCAGCTGCGGACCCCCTGAATCAACTAACGCTACCTACAGCCAATGTATGTATTTTCACAGATAGTCAGGCAGCTATTAAATCTCTTTCGGGAGTATACACAACCTCCAAAACGGTTATAATATGTCGCTCAACACTAAATGACATAGCTGAGCATCTGAAAGTACGGCTCATCTGGGTGCCTGGACAAAGTGATATTCCGGGCAATTGCAGAGCCGACGAACTAGCGAGAATCGGTACCACACGTCCTGATTCGGACATTAACCACCAGCCGGGTAAACCGCTAGCTACATGCAAAATGGAGCTCTCACAGGAGGCTCTTAAGATTGCTAATAATAACTGGCAAGAGGAACACACCTGCCTGATTACCCGACAGATATGGCCAAAGCTTGACCTAAGCGGTCAAGAGTGCTCATCCTACTTGGACGCAAAATAATTAGCACTGCAGTAGCCGTAATCACGGGTCACTGCGTCATAGGTAGACACGCCGGTAGGCTGGGCGTGCCCTCAAACGACTTCTGTAGGAGTTGCCACGACGAGGAGGAAGAGGAAACCATACTTCACCTCCTCGGTAGCTGCCCGGCCCTAGCCAACCGTAGGAACCGGTTTTTGGGATCCCCCTACTTCAAAGAGTTAACCCAGCTGGGCTCCACAGATATCAGAAACCTGACTCGATTTATCGGGAGTTCAAAATGGTTCCCGACGACGAATTAAGGATGAACACCCTTCACAATCCAGTCAAAATAATTTTGACTTCCCGTGAACTAGTTATACTGGATGCAAGAAACTGGTTCGGTGCACAGGGGACAGAATGTTAACCCTCCTATTCCTTAGGTAATTTTATGGGGTTGTTAATTTCAAGCCTCAAGGGCCTCTTAGGCCTAAGTGTGCCTTCTTAGGCAGCCACTTTAACCTAACCTAACCTAACCTTCATAGATCTGTCTCTTCTTCTGTCTTTGACTACACGTGTAGTTACCGACAGCACTGTGAATAGCGATGATACCTTAATCGTTTCAACGGCAGCTAAATCTTCTCGGAAGATCACTGGTACCCAAGAAGACATATGTATGATTATAGCTGGTATCTGGCCTTGGAAGCTTGCTTCCAATTCTTCTCTTCTTTCATGCTGCAACTGATTGTGACGCCACCTCCGCTCCCTTCAGAAAAGGAAAACTACAGGAAAACTATGAATTGCGCAAAAAGTCAATGTTTTGAACCAGCCTGATGCGTCACATGAAGAAACTTCATCAGCAGGGGAGGCTTTCCTACTATTCTTGTATGGATGCCCTATAAGTAACTCTGAAAGGCACAGGCTTTACATGCGTACCTTAACCAAACAGTCACTTAAGCTTAGCAACCTTTTCACCAGCATCATATACGTAGCAGAACAACAATCGTTCAGAGTTTATCACCAGGTAAGAGTCGAAATCTGTTATTTTAAGGCCTAATTTTCGTTGATTACCAGTTCATACAATACCGGTTCATCTTATTTTCCCAGGTCGAAGCATGGAAAAGTAACCGTTTCCCGGTGACAGAATGGCGGTGGACATTGAAAAATGAACGCTTTATTCCGGTCCCTTCTACGATTGATGCAACTTCAGATCCGGATGCAAGCGCAATTGCACTTGTTTACTTAGAGGCCTACGATCCTCCACAATGTGTGAAGAAAGCATCGACATTAACGACCCTGAGGCTACTGACATGTAATACGGAGGTAATGAATTGTGGAATATGTTTAATTGATTTTGCTTTCGTAGTAGATAAACGTCTTACGTTTTTTTTTCAGATCATAAAGCAACCATTCGATGCAAGCCAATAAGCATTCCATGGAACAAAACAAGCATACCTATCTCTTTCTTAAGTCTCTACATATAATCTTTGTAAAAGCTTTCAATATTTAAACATAACATGTACAATTTAAAGTGTGTTCTTTATGATTTAATGATTGAATCCATTATCAACATCGAACCTAAACCTTTCTTCTTGATTAGGAATACTAAAATAATTTTTACAATCTTAGTAACACATCTAACATACTTCTATAGTATTCCTGTGGATTTGGCTTTAAATTCCGGTTAATTTGACACCAGACTGACTTCGCTAGGACTTTTAGTTCAAAAGATATAGCCAAAAAACGAAAAACCAAAGATGGCGGCGGTATTTTTAAAATGGCGGCGCGTTTTACCAACTCGGACAGCCTGGGACTTAAGGACATCGTTCTTAATATTTCCTGAAATTTTTAGCTTTTTACCAATTTTGTCGGTGTTAAAACCTACTTGCACTGGACTGTATATAATTACATATCTAAAATACGGCAATGTAATTAATCAGAATTGTAGCTTTTTAGCTACTGGGGTTTCGTATAAGAGATTAGCATTTAGCTTCAGAATGGACATAGCACCATTTCTTTGTCAGAGAAGTATGCGATATGGAATGATTTAGTATCAAGGCACATACAACCCCCTAAGGCACTTTGAAAAAGATATCCGGATGATTCTATGAAAAGTGGCGATTCCCGAACTGCATCGGAGCGATCGACGGTAAACATATACATATTATATGTCCACCACACTCCGGAAGCGTATATCATAAGTATAAAGATTTCATTTTGGTTATTTTACAAAGAGTTGCAGATGAGAAGTACAGATTAACTTGCATTGAAGCTGGTGCTTTTGGTAAGGAAAGTGATGGAGGGGTGTTGAAGTCATCAAAAATCCGTACACTTTTTCAAAGCAGTAAGTTCAACATCCCAGCACCCTCTGATCTACAAGGAAGTAATATTGAAGCTCTATTTGTACCAATCGCAGATGACGCCTATCCTGTAAGAGTCTATTTACTCAGACCGTTCAAGAATAGCAACAGCGATTACACTTTTCACAAATGCTTCTTCTTTTAATGCCTTAAACATACCCAATTTATTTAAGGCAGTGTCTATTTCCAGCCTCAAATTGCCGTGTAATTTCCTTGTACACGGAAAGTACGTCAAATTTTTATTAGACTTTCTGGGAGGAAGAGGTGTATTAATTAGGCTTTTAGTTGCCCCCGCCAGGTTTGTATCTAGAACAGGCTGTGATAAACTATTACCAGTAATATGAATATGGAAGTGACTATTTGTACTTACGTGTAGTTCCGTGTACACGGAATTATACGGCAATTGGAGAGTGGTAAATAGACACTTCCTTTATTTAATTCATTCTTCATGAATTATTAGTAATATTAATAGTTATGTAAATCAAAATAACACTGAATTTACTTATTTGTCATTTTCATTTCATTTGCCTCATCTTCCCAGAGTTTTGTCGTTATATTTCTGTTACTGTACCCATTACAGCGCATATTCTATAATAGTCCATTCAAAACCCGGGGTGGGGGGGAGGTGTCGGATCAAAACACCGGTTCCAGACTACTTTTACTTTATGTCTTTTGGGTCGCTGATTACGAAAATCCGTTTCCGCAGTCTTAAAATGGTTGCGTCACCCTTAAAAATGCAAAAAACACCCCTTTTTGAGGGTTTTTCGCAATAATTTTAATAATAATCAAAAATAATCCAATTAAATACACTTTTTTAAATTATTTTTTTTTGTATAGGTGATTGATTCCTATCAAACTAAGCAAAATTTGATGATAAGGGATAATCCGAGAGGGTTTTAACTACCCTTATATTGACTAAAAATAAAAAAAAGTGCACAAAAAAATAGCTTTTTCATCTTTATGCTTTTAATTCGATTAAGTGGGTATTGTCAAACAAAAATAAATTATTTTCTACCTTTAAGGGGGTAAAACTATCCCTACATCCCCCTATATTGACTGAAAATGGAAAAAATAGGCTTAAAATGCGGCATATTTTGTAAAGTATGTAAAAAAGGTAGAGGCCAAAACAGTGAAAATGTGTAAGCCGAAAACATTTCAATTGAACAAAGGTTGTTTCAGATCTGACGTGCCAAAATGAGTGGGTTGATAGATCTCAACTAGACGAAAAAAAGTGTATGCCAGGGGGAGGGGCAATCTTAACCGTTTGGTAGTTACAGGGTGATTCATAAATTTCAGTTTTTCATTGTGTGCACATGGAATTAGTACAGCTCTTTTTTATTTTTATTAGGTGGCCCATTTTACAAATTTTTTTAAAAAGGTACAACATTATAAGGTAAACAAAGTTTTAGGAAAACCGCATTTTTATAAATCCCTGAGTACCTAATTATTTTATTGCACTTTAGGTAAGAAATTCTTTAAGTAAACAGTTTTTAAGATTAAGGGTCAAGAATATTTGTTTTGGGCCAACCGGTAATTAATTTTAATTATTGCTGCAAAAGAGCTATAAAAATGTTAGTGTAGTTTTGTTTTATTGTCGATATTAACGTGTGTTAGCCAGAATTCAAATCAATAAGTATGGCTGTTTTTAAGCAAAAATTATTAAAAAATGGTAGAATTTACATTTGAGGAATACGCGGATATTATTTAAATTTATGGTGTAGTAGACGGAAAAGAGAGAGCAGCTGTACTGGAATATCAAAGGAGATTCCCTAACCGGCGAGCACCCCCCAAGAGAGGTATTTACACGGACTTTCCAAAGGTTAAGATAAATAGGAAGTGTAACTTCACACAGGGTTATTAATCGAGGGGGATTACGTCCATATCACACTCATCCAGCCCAAGGACTACTGGAAGCAGATTCCGAGAGAAGACTGAAATTTAGCACTTGGCTTCTGAAATGCGACATTGACGACAGAGCGTTTCTGGACCGAATTCTGCGGACAGATGAATCTCAGTTCACCAGGAATGATATCACGAACTTCCATAACCCCCATACCTGGCCGAAAACTAACCCACAGAGAGCAAAGGTGACCTCATTCTAGCAGAGATTCAGTGTCAATGTTTATGCAGGTATCATCGGCAACCATTTAGTAGGACCATTCATTTTGCCGCAAGTGCTTAATAGTGAAATTTGTGTGGACTTTTTAGACAATACACTGCCAGATCTAATAGAGGAGAACCCTATGTATAATCTTAGGGGAATATCTCACCAACACGATGAAGTACCAGCTCATACGGCTAACATTGTAAAGGTAATACTAAATGAAAAATTTCCTAACCGCCGGATTGGTGGAGGTGCAGCGATTCCTTGGCCTTGTAGATCTCCAAACCTTACCCTATTGGAATTTTTCTTATGGGGAATAATTAAGGATGTAATCTATCCTAGTTCAGTTAAAAATAGGGAGGATTTAGTTAGCCGAATTGGGAATGCAGCGACGAAAATACGGGAGAGGCTGGCGGCAATACCATTGGCGGCATCCATTGCGCTTCAAACAATTTCAATGCTTCTACTGTTAGTTCAATACATACAATTTTTACATCTACACTTAAACTAAACAATTTATTTCTACACTCTCTCTCCATGACAAACTAATCTTTTCTTCACTTATAAAATAGCGAAAAAGATAGAAAGGCAAAGAAGAAAGTTAGATGAGCTTTTCAAAATTAAAAATAAAAACAGAGAAATTGCACCGAAACCCTAGTTAGTAGGTAATTTGATTAAAAATTATTGTCAGTGGAATTTACGGACGCAGAGTTGCATATGCTAAATATAGGTCTTAATTTTGCAATGAAACCGCACATTAAAAAAGATTTTTTAAAAGTGGTGATTAATGTAGAGGACAGCACTGAAATATAAACCTAATAGCGTTAAGCAAAATGTTCGGAGAGCAACAAATCAAATTATAAGAGAAACAATAAATACAAGACCCCATTTACGGCCTCCATCTAATAACTTAGAAATAATTAAAAAGTTAAAGTCAAAAGATTTTTGTTTTATGAAAGCAAGGAAGGATAAAAAAAATAAATCTTTCAAGAATAAAAAAAACCTTTCAAGAACAATGAAAACAATTAAGGCAGTTACCTAACGATACAGAAGAATCCTCTAAACCGAGTAATTAAAGATACCAACAAGGCAATTAAAGAAGTCAAAACCATTTTTGGCGAGAAAATTAAGTGGAAAATCATGCTCTCAAATCCAACGATACCAAAGAAGTACGGGTTGTGTAAGATACATAAACAAGGGTATCCTATGAGACCTATAATTTCAAATACATATAATCACTCCGTGCTTTAAACCTTCAAAATGGTTGTTATCAGAGTTCAGAAAACTGCGAGACCCACAAGGTTTTTCAGTCGAAAATTCCATTGATTTTGCAGACAAAAGTAAGATGGTAAAATGGGTGAATGATGAGGTGATGGTGTGTTTTGATATTACATCTTTCTTTCCAAGTAAACCAATACAAGAAGCTCTGGGTGATATGGAGGAATGGTTAGTAAGAAACAATGTAGAAACTAATTTGAAGAAAGTCTACATGATGGTTGCTGAATCGTGCATGAACCAGTATTACTTTCAATTTGAGAAGAGGTTTTTTAAGATAACACAAAGAACGAAGATGGGAAATCCTCTGTCTCCATACATGTCTGAGGTGTTTGCCTCAAAATTTGAATCCAATCTAGATAAACATGCACTTTTTCCCAAGGTTTGGTGGAGATATGTAGATGATGTCTTCGCAATTGTAACGAAATCACAAGTAAATGTTCTTCTCGATTTACTGGATGCACAATATGCCTCTATTAAATTCACAGTAGAAGTTGAGGTGATGGGAAAAGTTGCCATTTTTAGATTTAGAGTTGACTACAATGGAAAATAGAATTAATATAGCTGTGTACAGAAAAACTACACAAACGGAATGATATATCACCAGTAATTCCCATTGTCCCATACAGCATAACCTCGCAGAATATGAGTATATCGCGAAGATTAATAGCTACAAAAATTCAGTTATTGATAAAATAATTAATAAAATAGTTTTTAAAAAAAGTTGAACCAACTTCACAAAAAAGCGTTAAAAAGCATAAAATAATTTTTAATTTTAAATATATCTATTACGAGATTTTGAAGTCGGTGCAAATCAAACAAACCAAACAACTACAACAAAAGTATTTAGTCGTCCTTTCCTATGATCCCGTGACCTGAAACGTGCAGATAGTATTATTCAATTGTGGTTCTGTAGTTGTTTTATTTGTTTAATTTGCACCGATTTCATTATTTTATGCTTTTGAGCGCTTTTTGTGAAGTCGGTTCAACTTTTTTTTAAAAAGCTATTTTATTGTTCACTTTTTAGTGGCTTCTACTCTACACAATGAAAAAAGAATCATCCAAATCGACCCACGCGTTAAAAAGTTAGATTCAACCTAAATCCCAAAATTTTTTTTTCTGGTGGAATCAATCAAGGAACATACTCTACCGCACAGAAAAAGAATTATGGAAACCCCCCCCCCCCCCCACACTTCCACCGTAGGACCAAATTATTCTCGTATTACAAATGGAGGATTACACTCTATACAACAGTAAAAGAACCATCCAAATCGGTCCATACGTTACAAAGTTAGGTTCCACCCCCACCCCCATCCGCCACCACATCCAAAATTTTTTCTCGTGGTATCAACCAAGGAACATACTCTACCCAACAGAAAAAGAATTATCCAAATCGGTCCACGCGTTACGAAGTTAGACTACCCCTACCCCTCCCCACCCTCCACATATGACAAAATCATGCAATGCACTTTTTTCAGTTGTATGTCAGGCAGTCAGCTTCGAAACGGCTATTCGTGATCGGTACGTGACAAATTTGTTTATTTATTTGTCTAAGTCCGGTCTTTTTTGAAGTAAAGTCAGTTATAGTGTTGTAATTAAGTGATTAGTTATATAATGTAGACTTTATCTTCGTTTAGTGTGATTGTTGAGCTCGATATAATGAAGTTTTTGTTAAAAATTTTTGATTTTTGAAAGGAAAACTTCTTTAGTCGACTTAGGGAGCGAGAAAGACCGTTACATGAGAGAGCATGACGCATCAGTCGTATTCAGTATCCACATAAACATTGTATGTGCCGTGCCAATACCTTTTATTTAATACGTTATTTAATATTATACGCGTGTGTACATATGTAAATGTGACAAAATTCGTTGTGTTTTAGACACTTTCTGTGTTTTACTAATAGCGAAAATATTTCGTGCTCAGGTAAGTTGCATTTCTTAAATGATATGGATGACTTAAAAACTAAACAGTATATGTGATTCGTCTTTTAAGTAAGAAATTAAATGTGTTTATTCGACGCAAGACGCGATTGAACTTCAAAGTTTAAGCCCAAAATACAATGAGGCCAACACAGCGTATTGGTCGACAAAACTGTCTTTGAAGTATGGCGCTACCGTACTTCTAAATACAATGGCACCAACACAGCAAAGTTATTAGATAAAGTTCGGCGAAATTCGAAATTTGCTGGCGCCGACAACAACATTTGAGTTTGACATTTCATTCTAAAAGGTAATCTTGGCGCGTTAAGTTTGAAAACGAATTTATGAAAATGAATTTTGAGGAGAAATTAATAGTTTGATGCGAGAAGTTGAATATATTTATAATAAAAAAACATTCACAATACAATTAACTATTTTTAAAGCTCTTTTTTCTATTTATTCTTCCCATTTCTTAATTTCAGATATAAAAGTCACTACTATTTTCCGCAATTATTTCGCTGTCAACAAGAAATGACAGCGATATGTTGGCGTCGTTATATTATAACACCAACATTTTTTTTTTAATTGTTGGCTTTAATCAGCTCACATTCTAGTATTTGGCGTCTATCAATGCCTTTCTCTTACTCATTCGATCTTACAGTCATACGCCCTAAGTTGGTAGTGGCAGACGAAGGACCACACAAAGCAAAGACGTAGAGAATAGAGCATCGCCTAAACACTGTTTTTTGTAGATATTTAGCAAATTTTCAGTCAAAAGTATTCATTTCATATTTTGGTTACTACAAACCTATTGTTTCCTTTTTAGAGTACGATACAAATGACAATCAATCAGAGCAATATTTACCAGAGTAATTTATGCACAATTACAATTATATATATTGTAAATGTTATTACTTTATGAATATAGAACAAAGGAAAACAGTTGTATTACGTATTATTAAATTTGCCTTAATGAAGTTTTAACTTCAGCCGTGTGGTCTTAAGCACACACCGTTTTTTATTTCGGAGGGGCATTCAAGCCAGCGGTTGCCCAGCCAGCCAGAATTTCGAAATCATTTTCAGGAATAAGAAAATTCTTTCCGGCATAATTCGAACCGGTACACTGAGAAAAATTTATGAAATTATGACAACTCCGCGCGAATTGGCAAATTCGGAGTGGAGTCTAGAATCATGGTTCACGCAACTTTCTCGGAATCAGAATAACTGCTTAGCTTCTTTAAAACCAACACCTTGAAGGAATTGTAGTTAAATTTCACGTCGAGTTGAGTCGATTTAATTTAAGTTAGATAAACGAGTTTATTTATTATTGAAACAAAATGAATATTATAAGAAATAAATATTCAATAATTGACATGAAAGTTTTCATATTTGAATAAAACCTCGGGGATGCGTGATTCTGAATAATTTATTTACATTGCTTCTTATGGCAGCAAGGGTTAATTTTAACTTAAACTCGCCCTAGTGCCAAAAGTATTAGTTATATGAAAAATTAGTTTTATTTTAACATAAAGCAGACTAAATGATCTTTCTAACAAAGTAAAAACATTTACATTTTATTAACCGAAATAACAAGAATTCTTTGATTGAACGTTAAATTTTTCATCCTAAACGAAAACAGTAAGTCATGGTCCGATCATGCTCATGCAGCAGCTTGTATTTTTTTTTAAATTTCCACTTCCGTACATTTCCGCGTTTTTAGACTTAAAAATGTTTGTTATTTTCTTAAATAGGGTAAGAATATTTTTACTTCAACCGAAAGATTATTTTGTTTACTTCAGGTAGAATAAAACAATTTTTTCATAGAAGTAATAGTTTAGGCACTAGGACGAGTTTATATAAAAATCACCCCTCGGCTGCCATAAGAAGCAATGTAAATTGAATGAAATGTCAGCCTAATTTGGCCTAATGTGTGCGTAAAATTCGTCAGTTCATGGTTTTCACCGAATCCATGGCTGGTGTGGTAATCAGAAATAATAAAAATGAAAGAAGTTTTTCCACGAAATGAGCACATTTCCCTTTTCAGCTCTAAATTCACATGAAATGGGAGTTTTACCGTTGCACCATAGCCTGCAAGTTCGTTTGTATTACGTTTTAATTTCTTTTGGAGAGCTCATTCAGTTTTGTGCTGTTATCGTGAACTGTTGAACTAGTGATCGGTAGTGGTGTAAAATGGTGGATGAAGAAACGCGAATTTCTTACTGTTAGAATATAACCAAATATATTGTCAAATTCTTTCTTAAAATAAAACAAGGAACTCAATTAACTGCATCTAGATTTGTGGGGTATGCGATTTATTAGGATACTTGTGTTAGTTTTTAAAGAATTTGACAATAAAAGTGTTTCTGTTCTGACGAAAAGAAAATTTAAACTGAAGTTTATCGATTTGGCTTGTGAGTGGCTCATATAGTGCTGTGTTTAATAATATTAATTTATGTGAAATTGTATCAGTGATTGTATTTTAGAATCAAAAATCACCATCAATAGATTAAAGCTCCTAGATCATAGGTCTATCAAAGAATTAATTCCGATTATTGGTGACCGGCTGGAATTTACTTCTAAATGGAAAAATTTATTTCAAAAAGATATGGTTAATGAGGATCGTCCTACATTATCAATTTCTCACGAAAACCCAGCCAATAATAACACAAATTTAAGTGGAAATGTAAGTGATAGTGTTTTGTTATTCATGTAGTAATAATAATAATATTAAAAAAAAAATTCTAGATATCTGAAGCAAGAAGCAATAATAAGGATAGCGAGAATTATTTATTTAAAAATCGGCCATACGGTCACGAAAGTGAATATCGAAGAAAAATAAAAAACGGGGAATCGAATTATGTCCAAACAATTTTAGATAAGTCTGGTACATTTGGTGAAGTTCTCAGCGAAGAATACAGGCTTAACTCTGAACTCTCTGATATTTCCAGTCTTCAACTATGTGACATGATAGTTTCAGATTTGATTACGAGTTGCGACAGGTACGGCCATTGTTACAATTAATTATTATAATATTTTACACTGACTTTAAGAAATCAAATCATAATCTAAAAATAATTTGCAATGTTTTAGTTATGTATCAAATGCAGATTTGTCGGATATCACTCATGAAATACTGAAAATTTGGAAGATATCAAAGAATGCAATTTCTCATAAAATACTACAGCAGAAAATTTGAAAAGTGACCACGACGAGGTTGTCGAAATTAGTTATATTTTTATAGGGGATGAAGTTAACATTTTTTTTTATTTGCAAAAAATTACAAATAAAAAAGTATAATGACCATTACCAAGCCTACGATGTGGAATCGCGCTTCGAATGGTGCTATATAGAGTACGAAATGTTAATAGACAGAAAATCTCGAAATATGTATAATTTAAGAAAATTAGTTTGTATAACATATATTTAAAAGTAATGTGTAGAATAAGTTAATTATCAATAATTGTATTGAAATCTATGTATATCTTTAAAAATGTGTATAAATTTATGTTTCTATATTTTCATATTATATAATAAAAAAAGTTTATTTGACCACATGAATATTATTATTAATTACCTAATCCAATAAATTCATAATAGGAAATAATTAGAGAAATTAGGTATCAAATTCAGAGCATGCTATTTGTGATTCTTCCGATGGAATGATTTTATTTTTGCAAATATATTCGCATTTGCATCAAATGTTTCCGCGTCTTATTTAAAACTAAGAACGGTTGAAATAATTAGTTATATATTTCTCTGAACACTCTTATAATATCTCTCATCACTTTAAAATATTTACACAATAGGTAACGATTTCAAGTCAACTGATGAAATTATCAGATGAACAATTTCTTATATTGTCACAACAGAAAACAATTTTACTTGAAAAAACATTTTTAATTGCGCCAAATATTTTTTTAATGTATTAAATAGTAAAAGTAATCAAAGGAAATTAGTAAGCATTAGAATGTACTCCTCATTACGTATCTCAATTCGTTACGGAATTGATATTATTAACCTGTCAAATACATCGGAGAATTGAATTAACGCTTATGCGGATTTCGCCGTATCCAACTCCGGCGCGCAGTTGAGAAAACAGAAAATCATTTGATTCAAAATATCATTTTTCTCAGTGTATAAAACACTTTAGACAAAATATTCATAAGTTCTCACACTAAAGGTTCTTATATAAAAGAAAACTTCTCTCGATTCAATAATAAAATATAGTTTTAAGTAGATGTACAGCTCAGGAAGGTGGGCTGCAAACCATAAAATTGTATTCTTTAATTTCAAGGATCATTTAAAACTTGTAACCTATAGTCGGTTTTTTTTGTAATAATATCGATTAGTTTTTCGTCACTAAATGAAAAAAATACTCACGTGGCTGCAGATTTAAAGAACATAATCAATTCTAGTAAACTAGCTAAACGAACATCAGAGTTCGTTAAACATTTAAAAAAGATCACTATATAGAAGAAGAATTTAGAAGTATTTGTGCAACATTGACGGTGGAGATATATTAAGTTTATAAAATTAGAAAAAGTAAACTACGAAATTAAATATTATTGAGTGACCAAATAGATTTAAGTAATAATAGCCGTCTGCTCAATGCAAAACTGCTTTACAACAAGCATATAAGCACAAGAGATTGCTAAATAAATATAAATGCATATACATATGCATATGTATTTATGTCATTGTAGAAAATAACAAGTTTTTCATTTTCATTAACAAATGTCTTAAGTATCAGTTAAGTGGTTTTTACCTTCATTTTTAGAAAGAAATGAATTTGTTATGAAACATTTTTTTTTTAATCTAATAGTATAAATTTTAAAGTTCTAAGCTCATTAAATTTATTTTTACCTTTGGAATTTCCGAAGTAATTTTTTCATATTTTGCACCCGACTCGGCAATACTAGTTTCGTCCAATGGCACACTTTGCAGAAATTTTAAGGATGATTGAATGAACTCTTGTATAGATGAGATGTCACCTAAGATGGACGTTCGCAAACTATTAGACAAGGCTTCCCAATATCGTCTGCTAATAAATTCTATATTGGTACGCAGTGGTAGTATATTTATGACAAAGCAGTCAATGTTTTCTTCACAACTAAAATTAATTAATGTAAGCTAACTTTCCTGCAATAAATGTAAATTACCTTTGAATTTTAGCAATCTGTTGGCTGAAGTGCTTACAAGCCTTAAAATTTGCATCCCAATTTTCCCATTTTGCCAAGTGAACGTTACAAAGTCCTTCAATGTCAACGCATCCTAAGGCGACCCATGGAAGCCATAGATCCTTGAATTCTTGTAATTTTTTAAATAGGTCTTCTGCTTTATTAAAAAGATATCCAAAGTAATGTCGATTACGGTCAACCATTACTTTGAACAGTTCACTACTTTTATCTGACAGACCGCGAAAACCAAGCGGACGCACGATGAATTGTTTAAGTTGATAATAATATTTTGCTCGTATTTCTTCTTCTGATGGTCGAAACTGTAACTGCTGTTGCCTGTAATTTTAAATATTAATGTAAAGGTGAGGTCAATGCAATATGTAGGGCATCTCAAAAGCGGTACCTAACACTTAGTTTCGAGAAAAAACTTGAATGGGAGTAATTTTGGGAAATATAAATGATGGTCGAAAGAGAAGATTTGAGTTTTCAAAAAGATTTTTCTTTTCACAACTTGAAACGGTTTTACTATACACCTTATATAGCCCGCTTTGTCCATTTTAGAGTGTTTTCGATTTCGCCACCGAGACATAACACCGGGGACAACTGGAGTTACTGTGACCCTGCACCAAAGTGTCATCTGCTTCCAAGTGCGAAACCCTGTGTTCGAGTTTATTAGTGCCACCCGCTGTCAAATTGCAATTGAAAATTATGGAGATTAATAAAAAATCAGCAATTTCAGCAATTATATTTATTATAATTATTGGTTGGTTGAAAAAGAGTAAAGATTTTTCGTTTTCTCTCGTTTTTATTATAACAGGACAGTAAAAATAATTAATTAAATATAAAAAATCGCAGCACACAAGCCCAATGCCAGTTATTTTTACTCATCTACTTCATTTGTGTTAGTAGTGTCACAGCAGTTTCTGGTCCAAACCAGGGGCAATCGGTGCTAGCACCAAGGGCAAAATGTGGCAAAAACGAACAATCCGAAGCAAAACTCGAGTCATGGCACCGCAATCTCGAACATGCATTTGCTTCTTCAAGGCACAAGTGTTAACACCGAAGCAAAATCGAAAACACCCTTAGTAAGACTTCAATCGCTTTATACAGGGTGTTTCAGATCTGACGTGCCAAAATGAGTGGGGTGATATATCACCTAGACAAACAAAAATTTTATGGCAACCGTTTGATTCATAAATTTAAATTTTTAATGGTATGCAAATTACTCTTTTATTTTTATCTTTTGAAATACTGAACATAGCGACATCAAACAAACGCTAAAAAACTACTACCCCAATGAACTTTCCAAAAATGTCAACAATGTTAATCTCACTACTACCAATGCGTCACTGCCAAAACTGAAAAAATGTTTTGAAATTACCAAAATTTCAGCATTTTTCCAAATTGTCTCCGAAATTTATGTAATTATTATACCTCTTTTTTATTTTTATTGGATTGCCCGTCTTATCACCTTTCCAAAAAGGTGTAACATGGCAAGGTAGACAAAAAATTAGAAAAACCGCATTTTTAGAAATCTCTGACTAAATTACAAACTAACCAAAAAAATTTTGTATAGCAGAAGTGACCTTTAGATAAAGAGAAGGAGTGTTAAAAAGCAACCACAAAGTTTTTTTCAGTCTGGTTGTGCAACTCGTGTAACGTTAAAAACGTAAAAGATGTTATTTTATTTCCCATTTTGTAATTGCGTACCGGCAACAAGAAGGAACCAATAAATTTTAAAAAATTTAAAAAAAACTACCGGAATTTTCCCTGGTTTTATTTATTTCTCCTCGGAATTTTGGGCTCCTCATCTAGCCTGTAACCTGCAACGAGGAAGGAGAAATAGCGAGGAAGTCTCCATAATCAGCAGTAATTTCACAGGCCTGGGTGAATAAATGCTGCAAGAACAGGTAATTCTTCTGTAATACGTCCTACACAGTTTTTCCCTGCGATACAAGAGAGTTCTCTTCACCCAGTCTCCGAAGTTTTACAGTGCGTTTCTGTATCAGCACTTTTGAAACTTTCACCTGCGTATTATTATTTTTAAATCCAAGGAGTTTCCCTGCATTGCACAAAAGACAACCCAGCGAATTGTGCTTCTGAAATACGGCAATCCAACCGAGATTTCCCTCGCGTTGCAGGTTCTTGGAACTTTCTTGCCATCCCAACAGTACAATTTTCACAGCAGTCACGCACTACACTTCGTTTGGATTTATAGAATTTTCCCGATTTACACGATCAACTACAGCGACTTCAACAGGTTCCCTTGCGACACAGGTACTTAAACTGTCCCTGCATGACACTCTACTTTCCACTGCACAACATCCCGGCGCTTCTTTTACCGTTTGAGGGTTTTTCCTGATGTATACAAAGGAAAACTAAGCGTATTGCCATTTTCAAAACACATCAATTATACCTGGTTTTCCCTGGTGACACGTGTACATCAGTTTTCAACGACACCTTACACTTATTATGTGTATTCACGACACTTATCTCGTCAATGGCACATCACTAGCAATCTCATCGCGTAACGAGTATTTTCCAGTAGAAGCAGCTGGACCTGACCGACACATAGCTGGTTTGTTTACTTCACCGTTCGCCGTACGTGCTCAGCTGTGAGGCAGTTAGGCCTTTATCAATTTAGTACAGGAAACGAAGCACGAAAAAATAGGGTTCCTTCGAAAAATTACCTACAGGAATTTGACTTGATAAATCGTTAGGGGGGCATAAAAAAAGCTTAACTCTAGATTTCCGAATTTCCCCCCCCCCCCCCCTGTTTTTGAGAAAATCCAAAAAAACTTTGGATTCGTTTTTCTCGGAATCTATGGGTTTTAGAGAAAAGTTTATTTAACAAAAAATGTTCAGGACATTGTTAACTACATTTTTTGTCATTGAAGCCAAGTCGTACGACTAACATTACAAAAGATAGGTGGCGCTAAAGTATCAAAAAAGTGGTTTTTTGGCATTTTCGTTAAGAAAAAATAATTTTTTCATAATAATGTAAATGGGAAAGTTGTTCGTCACAAAAATACCTACATTTTTTATTTAAACAATTTTTTTGTAAAACTTACCGTTCTCGAGCTGGAGCTTGCCAAAGTGTGAAAATTGTACTTTATGGCCGCGCTGAGTCGCGTATTCCATAATTTCGATAATCTTGTTTATCAGAATTATACTTGAAAATGAAAAAATCAAATAAATAATATGGTCTATTAATCCTAAAATATAAAAATAAAATCTTGTTTATCAGAATTATACTTGAAAATGAAAAAATCAAATAAATAATATGGTCTATTAATCCTAAAATATAAAAATAAAATCAAAATTATGGAATACGCGACTCAGCGCGGCCATAAAGTACAATTTTCACACTTTGGCAAGCTCCAGCTCGAGAACGGTAAGTTTTACAAAAAAATTGTTTAAATAAAAAATGTAGGTATTTTTGTGACGAACAACTTTCCCATTTACATTATTATGAAAAAATTATTTTTTCTTAACGAAAATGCCAAAAAACCACTTTTTTGATACTTTAGCGCCACCTATCTTTTGTAATGTTAGTCGTACGACTTGGCTTCAATGACAAAAAATGTAGTTAACAATGTCCTGAACATTTTTTGTTAAATAAACTTTTCTCTAAAACCCATAGATTCCGAGAAAAACGCATCCAAAGTTTTTTTGGATTTTCTCAAAAACAGGGGGGGGGGGGAAATTCGGAAATCTAGAGTTAAGCTTTTTTTATGCCCCCCTAACGATTTATCAAGTCAAATTCCTGTAGGTAATTTTTCGAAGTGTAATTCGTTTATTTACTGTACTAATTAGTGAGGCATTGTTGAGGGACGTTTTCCCGAGCTGCGTTGGTGCCTGCGATCATTTCGCCGTGAGGTTGGTTTCCGCGGTTTGTGCATTGTAGTCATGACATTATCTGCCCCAAAGTGCATGGACTCTTATCAGTGTATTGTAAAGTTATTTTGGAGAGATTAGTGAGGATGGAAGAATACCAAGCGGAGTCAGCGAAGTTACCAGTACCTCATAGAGGCGATACCTCAGACATGTTGTCACGAAGTCAAATGCATAACTCTAATTCATTTTTGTCAGTCGAAGACGAAGGTGAAGAAATTTTAAGAAAGTCTATTCCACATGAAAATGATTCTTTTCTTAATCAAATACCCACCTCTACAAGAGTATTTAACGATAACCGCGACTGCTCTCTGTATCATCAGGCTGAGTCCGCAGGTAGACAGCGTGAAATTACCCAGGCTTCAACGGTCAAGGCGACGCGAATAGCACTATCTCCGAAAGACTACGACGGCAAAGAAACCTGGAGCGCATATAACCGCCATTTTGAGGCTATTGCAAGGGCGAACTGTTGGTGTTCAGAGCTAAAGGTTATCTACGTTGTACCATTTTTAAGGGGAACTGCGCTTTCTTATTTTGATACTCTACCAGAATCTACCAAAAATAATTATTATTCTGCCCTAAGTAAAACAATGCCGGGAAGATTCAGCGATAGTTATCTACAATCAATTGCCAATATTCAACTTAAGGGGAGAAGTAAAAAGAGCTCTGAAACACTCGCCGAGTTTGCAACTGAAGGCCAGCTTCTCGTTGTTTTGAGTTTTGATGATTGTCCTGCGGCAGTCCGATATATAATTGCGCTGTCTCACTTCATAGATGGGACTTTCGACCTTTATATCAGCAGAGAGTTCGTGATATGGACTCTTCTACATTAGAATCGGCTTTAGCCCTGGCAATGCGTGTGGAGTCCAGCAGAAATATTAGTCGCATGAGCAGAAAAAATATCAGAAACGCTCAAGCGACATTTCAAGATCATCGAAATGAGTCATCTTTCGATCCGCAATCGGGAAACGACGATTCCCTGGTCTAAAGAAGCAAAGACTAGGGACAAACACAAGGCATGCTCCACCTACTCGAACCCCTCATGAGTCGCCCCGCCGTACACCAACTTCACCGCATTGTCATTTAAACCAAAGAGAGGATCAGGTAAAAGATCAATACGACTTCAACGAGGATACTGAAACAATACCGATAGAACGATGACTTACAGGAGTGGTAAAATGGTTCAATGTACAGCGAAGGTTTCGTTTTATTGTTCAGGATAATACAAATCGTAACATTTTCCTACACGATAATGGAATATTACGAAATAATCCGCATAAGGTTGTGCCCTCGCTCAGAGATGGTGAGCAGGTACGCTTCGACTTCTCTTCGGAGCCGTAAATCCGAAAGCCATTAACGTCACTGGAATCGATGGAGGTCCTGTTCAGGAAAGCCAGTTCGCCCGGGATAAAGTACACCGTAAGAAAAATTACCCAAATATACAGTTTTAATCCATTTCGCAACGAACCTCGCCCAGCTAAGTTGGACAACGCAAATAAAACGTCACGTGAGCAGAATTTAAATTGCCAACCACTGACCTATCGGGGCTAGGGTTGGTGGAAAAGGCTGCCCCAAATATCATACGAGTTACCGTCACTGGTGGCCCCAACCACTTACTCGCGGATGGTAGCGTCAACGGTGTCCAGTGTCAGTTTATCGTGGATGCTGGGGCTACTCAGACAATAATCCACCCTCGGCTTTTATCGGGCGAATGTAATTTAGAAGATGTTCAACTAACTTCAGCATTTATTCAGGCGGCGAACTACTGCCTGTCAACGGCACAGTGGAAATAGACATCAACATTGGTCAGTTCTCCACGAGGCACTTAGTTTATGTGGCTTCAATTTTCGACGACTGCATCTTGGGAATTGATTTTCTTATTCATCTAAAAGTAGGGAGCTTACTCATTGGAAACGAAAAGGTTCCTCTACCGCAACATTTTAATCGATCTATATCAGCAAGAACACTGACCGATCTAATCATAAAAAAAAATTATCCTCGAAATGAAGCAACAGAGCGTAAACACCCATCTAATAGACCTTGGAGCGCACCTGTCGTCCTAGTCAGAAAAAAATACGGATCTTTGCGGTTTCGCGTCGATTATCGCAGACTAAACGTAGTGACAAGAAAGGATTCATATCCCTTGCTCAGGATAGATATAACGTTGAAGGCATTGGGAGAGTCCAGATGGTTTTCGACATTGGATCTTCAGTCGGGCTACTGGCGGGTCGAGACGGACTCCAGGGATCTATTGGCAATGGTCTCTGGGAGTTTGATGTAATGCCCTGCTTCCATTCAGCGTCTGATGGATATCGTCCTTGAAGGAGTGCCCTATCACTGTTGCCTGGTATACTTGGATGATGTCATCGTCCACGGAAAGACGTTCGACCAGCTGCTACATCATCTTGAGCTGGTGTTACGAAGACTTGAAGCTGCAGAGCTAAAAACTATCACCGAAGAAATGCCAGTTCTGTAAGAAAGAAGTTAAGTTTCTGGGGCATGTCGTATCTGATAAAGGTATATCAACAGACCCTGACAAGGTTACTGCTGTCTCCAATTGGCCAAAACCTTCCGATAAGGCGGAAATCCAGTCTTTTCTTGGGCTATGCGCCTATTATCGGCGTTTTATTCACAATTTTTCTGCGGTCGCTAAGCCACTAACAGCTCTTACTGAGAAGCGAACAAAGTACATATGGACCAAGGAAAGTGAGGAGGCTTTCCGGACGCTACGGGAAAAACTAGTTTCGGCGCCAATTTTGTCACAAACTAACGAAACTGACTTATTTATTGCCGACACAGATGCGAGTACATACGCATGGGGAGCGGTTCTCTCCCAGATGCAGAATGGCAAAGAGAATGTAATGGAGTTTTATAGTAAAACCCTCAGTCGTCCTGAAATAAATTATTGCGTTACGCGAACGGAGCTTTTAGCAGTTGTAAAAGCGGCCGCTCACTTTAAACATACCTCTTAGGAAGACAATTTCTCCTAAGAATAGACCACGCATCTCTCAGGTTGTTAATGAATTTTAAAGAGCCAGAGGGGCAAATTGCAAGATGGATCGAGCGAGCTTGCAACAGTTCGACTTCCAAATACAGCACCGCCCCGGTATACAACATTGAAATGCCGATGCTTTCTCCCGCAGACCTTGTAAGGAGTTGGAGTGCAAATATTGTCAGCAGTTAGATGACTGTCAAATTATACCAATTCGTATAGCAGTGCTTCATGAAGCAATTGAGACTCTGCAGGATAACGACGAAGTCCTTAAAATCGTGAGGACATGGCTAAGCAATGGAGATAGACCACCACGGGAAGAAATTTGCCAATCTTGATCCAGTTATTAAAGCATATTGGTCTATGTGGGACGAACTCTGCATGAAGAATAATCTCGCATATCGTTGTAGGACCTGCACGCGGGAAACTCGGTATTAGATGCTTTTGCCTGTGAACAAGAGAAAGGAGGTTTTGAAGCTGCTGCATGACAGCGTTATTGGTGGTCACCTGTGTGTGGAGAAGACTATGGAGAAAGTGAAAGCCAGATATTATTGGGTAGGCTGTTCCAGCGATGTAAGAGGCTGGTGCGCAAGATGTACGGTCTGTCAGCAGCGATTTTTTTGTAGAGATGATGACTAAAAAATAAGATTAGGAAAAAAAATAAGTTAGTCTAGTGGAAAAAACTCATGCGGTATTCAATTAAATCCGAAAAATGCCTTCAAAATCATTGATTGCTAAAATGAAATAGATGTTCAGCAAAAAATGCTTAATACTGGTCTAAGGGATATTTTTATAGATAATCGAAAAACAAACAGTTTTCCCATACAAATTTTTGATGTACGAATGATATTTCATGATGTTATAGTTGAAAAAAGTCAGTTTTTCTTGAAAATGTTTGTCCCTAAAGTTCTTTAAACGGTTTTAGCGTACTTTTTTGTGACCGGTAATTCTCTGGAAAATGCATAATTTTGTAGAGCATTAAATGTAGATTAATTTAAAAATAATAATTTTAAAAAAAACCAAAATTTTCATGAAAAATTGACTTTTCTCAACTAGAACACCATGAAATATCATCCGAACACCAAAAGTTGGTTTGTCTTTCGATTCTCTATAAAAATATGCCTTAGACCAGTCTCCAGCCATTTTTTCGGCTTTAAGTGAATATGGCATGGGTTTTTTCCACAAGACTAACTAATTTTTTTACGAATCTTATTTTTTCGGAATGATGTACAAAATAATCCATATGGAGCAAAAAAACACACTCTTGCACTTTCCATATATATATATATATATATATATATATATATATGTGGCTTGGACTCCTTGTATCTCTCGCTCTTCATGAAATAAGTTTATTAACTCTTCTTCCAGTAATTTTATTATTTCCAAATGATCGTTACGATGCATCTTTACTCTAAAGATTACTTCGAAAGGTGATTGTTTAATTGCTCTTTGGTAAGAACTGTTACTAAATGTTTTTACTTTTGGCAAATGTTTATACCGCTTTCTTCTTGACATGCTTAACTTAATACTTAAATAATTATTTGATTGAGCAGTAATTAGTACATGTTAATTCATGCAATAATCTTTGGTGTTCACCACACCTAAAAGCTGAACCTCTGCCAAATATCATTTGACGCATTGCTAGTTTGTCTACTTCTTCTTTAAATCCTGTGGATTTTGTTGGATACACCCAACAGAATTTAGAAAAAGCATTGATTACAGCGAATATGTACTTCTAATGATTAATATTATATGTTTGCACTGGTAAATCATCGTTGGGAATCGGACTTAGAAGTCCCTCTTTTTCCTCTTTTCCTATATTAATGAAACACGTCAAACAACAGTTGAGACAGTTCATAATTTCCTTTTCTAATTTTTTAATGCCATTCTCCAGTTTAAGAATTTCCAGCATTTTGTCTATCCTGAAATGTCCATTGCTTTAGTGTATTTGGCTAATTACGCTTTTTGGTAATTCATCAGGATTAACAACTAGATATCTGCCGGGCACATGTCGATAAAATACGTTATCCTTCAGGACGTACTCTTTCTCTTTTCCTGCTAGTATCTCTTTTACTAAATTTGTTCAGCGTTCATCAGTTTCTTGAGCCATTCTAATTCGCGCAGTCAGCTTCGCAGCGATGTATACCACGTGCCGCCATCGACCTGTTGCATACGTTGACCGCTTCTGTGAGTAACTTTGTACTTGAAGTCCTGAAGCAAAATAACCCATCTAGTTACCCTTGACGAAAAATCCTTATTTTGAATTGTCTGTGTGAATACCTTGCAATGCCTTAAAATTGTAAAAGGAAGATTCAGTAAATAAACTCGCAACTTCTTTAATGCGTAAATGATTCCCAAAACCTTAAGTTCGAAACTAGGGATCAGTACACAGTCCCGTAAAAAATAATCCCTACGCCAAAACACCGAAAACAAATTCCCTTAAAAATAAAAAGCTATAATGACAAAATTTCTAAAACAAAAAAATCCGTACTGATGAAAAATCTAAAAAAAAGAAGAGCTCCCTAAAACAATCCTAAAAATTAATTAATTAAAAGGAATCGAGATAAAAAAAAATTTCAAAATAAATTCGTACTTAATATAATGGCTTTAAAAAATGCCAATTCTAATTTCTCAAGTCTCTCGTCACATATCTTTTTATTTATTTTTATATTAATGACGAGTTTTAATTTCCTCTCCCGAAATAATGCGATTTAATCAGTTTTTTTACAGATATTTACTCTTCACCTAGATTGCAACTATTATTACAAAATCAGAATCACTTTGCAAGGAAAATATTAGAGTTTATGTGCCAAAAGTTGAAGCTCAAAAGCAGAAAATAAAAGGAGTTAGAAAAATGAGCCAAATTTCAGAACCAAAATATTTTGATGAAATTTGTACACAAGACGAAAAACGAGTTATAGATGAAAATGATTCAAAAACGTACTACAAGACTCATACCGTATTGTAAAACAAAACCTCTGGCCTGGAAATGAGAAAAGTCTCAAAAATATTTTCCCACAATTTCATACTGCTCTAAAAGCAGTTACAATAAACAAGCTATCATATTAATTTCATATGAAAGCTTTAAAATCATTTTCTCAAAACGCTATGATAGAGAAAACTGTAAAATCTAAGTAAGTCAGTCTTGTCGCGATTCTTACCAGTAACTGAACGAAAACGGTTAATTAGTAATTTTGTGAAAAGCTGCATTTGATGAATTCTTAAATAAAGTTAATCTAAATTGTATCTAGTTCGGTGATTTAAGTGATGCACCTGTAATCGGTTATTTCTATGGTTCTACCCGGTATTGAGATTAAATCAAAATCTTTCTTTTATAAAATTCATAGTTAGTGCTTTTTTCATTAGGGATTTTTTGAATTATAAATTTTTCCTCTTAGAAATATTATCATTATGGTTTTCTTTTTTGGAGACGGAGTTGGATCAATGCGTTGAGCGGCAAGACCACCATGCCTTGGGTCCCGGGTTCGAGCCCAGATGACCGTGAACTTTTATTAAGAAATTAAAATAATCCACTCCGTCTCTGGGCTGGTGTCTAGCTCGCAGCAATGCAAACAAGACTCAAGTTTCCTCACTTCCCTTACCCTAATTCCCTTCCGGCCAAAACCATGCTAACGCATCAAAGGGTTGTCCCCTAGGATTTGGCCATATCGTATAAAAAAAAAAAAAAAAAAAAAAAAGATATTTTGTCATTAGGGATTTTATTTTTAGAGCTTTTGACATTAGGGATTTTACGTTTAGCTCCTTTGAACTAGATTCTTGAAACTACAATAATTATTCTCATATTCTGGTTCTTCTGCTTAAATAATAAGTTAGATACCATTTAATTTATTTATCCAATTCATCAATTACTAATTAATACTGCCGGAGTGACTATTAAAGAGACGAGACATCGATGAAATCGGGCAATGTTTGCCATAATGGTGAGAAATCTGGAGAAAACTATGCCTCCTTAAAGAGCGTGCCAGAACTGCGATGTTAAAAGAATCGCCTTCAAGGGTTCCCAGAGAGACGAGCTTGAGTCTGCTCAGATATGGGGGTAGGACGAGAGGATTGACCCAGGTGAGGCCACATACAAATTTAACAAATCTTCGCTGTATTGCCGCAATCCGGTTTATGTGTACAGCATAGAACTAGGACCAAATAATGCATGCGTACTCTAAAATCAGCCTAACAAAAGTGCAACAAAGTAGCTTGTAATGTAGTGATAATCAAATTCTTTAGCCCATCTTTTAATGAAGCCTAATATTGCACTAGCCCTACAAACTGTCGTGTCCATGTGATCTTCGAAGATAAACCTGGCATTAAGCCAAACGACAAAATTTTTGGTTTTATCCAGGTTAGTAAGAGAACATCTATCAATTTTATAGTTGAGGGCCAACGGATTCCTTTTGCATGAACAAAATATGGTCGTACATTTCAAATTATTAAGAGGTAAAAATTTAATAAAGGGTGATTTTTTAAGCGTTTGGTTCTTAATTAAAAAAAAAAAACAGAATTAAAAAATTGGAGAATTGGAAAAAGGTATAAAATTTTTATTGGAGATTAAAATCAATCCTTGCCAATTACTTTTAAAGATTATTTCATGTAAATGTTGGCCACGACTACGTTTGAGGTGTTCCATACGAGAAGTCCAATTTTAAGTGACTTTTCCGAGCATAACCGCTGGTATCTCACCGATAACATGTTTGATCTTGTCTTATAGTGCTTGAATCGATGCTGGTTTATCGGCATAAACTAAAGATTCGACGTAACCCCACAAAAAGTAGTCCAAGGGTGACAAATCGAACGATCTAGGCGGCCAATTCACTGGAACGACAGATGAATTGCTCACCAAGATGTATTGGCAGGTCTTGTATTACTTGTGGCTGCTCATCGGAGAAAGTACGGCAATTTTGCTTATTAACGCATCCGTTCAACCAGAAATGTGTTTCGTCACTGAAGACAATTTTTTGGTAAAAAAGCGGATCTTCATCAAGCTTTTCCAAGGCCCATTCACCGAAAATACGACACTGTGGCAGATCGCTCGATTGCAGTTATTGAACGAGCTGCATTTTATACGCCTTCAAACCAAGATCCTTGCGTAAAATCTTCCACGTAGTGTAAGAACACAATTCCAGTTCCTGCAAACGGCGAAGAATGGACACATCACAGATCTTCACCAACACTGGCGGCTACAGCAGCAATATTTTCTTCTGTACGCACTCTACGCACACAGGTGGGTACCTTGATGTCTAATAACGTGAAATTGGTGCGAAATTTGGTCACTATGACTTGAACAGCCTGCCTGATGAAATGGCAATGCAAATTGAACAACTTAAACTTAGACGAATCATGCGTGAGCTGTCAAAAAGGGAGCACAGAAAAACCAAACATGTTATGGAAATTGTCTAAGTCGAAATTTAAGAGTGCACAATCAACCTCATTCAAGACTATACGAAAATTGTTGGCATGGCCGGCATAACAAAGCAAGAAAGGAATTCGAGTAGGTGGAGCTTACGGATAAGAATTCATTGGTTAATTTTTCAAAGGCCTTACAAAATCAGTAAATATACACTTGTCTGCCTGACTCAATGGCGGAAATACATAAATTTCAGAATTCTAACAAGTTTGTAGTGGTTGATTTACCCTTAAAAACCCATGCTGGAAGGAGCCCAAAAAGGTTTACAATGAAAAAGAAATACATCAGCAACTAATGCTTTAAACGGAAGGATAAATTAAATAAATAACACACAACAGGAACCAGGGATGTACTACAACTTCTCAGAAATGAAGCAGGAATACCATCGGCACCAGTCGAGATCCGTTTCAACACCATACAGTCAAACTAAAAAATCCAAACAAACTGTTTTATACTCGAGCAACGTAAAAAATATACAAATTTCTTAACACGATCGGCGTTTAAAATGAAGAAAAGTTAAGCTCCTTTGGCTCGTCATCAACAGCAGCAAAATATTTTTACCGCAAGGTTGGTGGGACAGTGTAAGTGATCATAATTTGATACAGCTGTCTAGATCGGTGTTAAAATTTGTGGCGTTTCATCTAGTTTTCGTTTTCTCGCGAAGGCGTGAAAGCAGCTGTGGAAAAGTTAACCCTTTGGTGATGCTGTTGATAACGAGCCAAAGGAGCTTAACTTTTCTTCATTAGAAACGCCGATCGTGTTAAGAAATTTTTATATTTCTTACGTTGTTCGAGTATAAAACAGTTTGTTTTGATTTTTTAGTCTGAAAATGCACTCGGGTCATGTGAATATTTCGGGCATTTTGTGCATTTTCAACCATAGAGTCGTTAAAAATAAGGTATTTGGATTCAAGAGGAAATGGCTAAAATCAATAAAACTAATATCACAGTTACAACACGCCCTATCCAAGATTTCATCATGGAGTGATGGATGCGGTCTGGGTATAAACCCAAACGAAACAGAGTTAATACTCTTCTCTCGGAGGCATAAAACACCTCCTATTAATTGCCCTATACTAGACGGGGTCAGGCTGGAACTGTATAATCAGATTAAGTATCTAGGTCTAGTCCTAGATAGAAAACTTACCTGGAAGCCTAACATCCAAGAAAGAGTACGGAAAGCTACAGTAGCGCTGTACTCGTGTAAGAAGGCTATAGGGAAAAGATGGGGTATGGAACCACGTATTGTGAATTGGCTCTACACAAGTGTCATACGGCCTATACTTATGTATGGAGCGATTGTCTGGTGGCCGGCACTAAACATAGCAACCCATCTCAAAGCAATGGACAAAGTTCAGAGGCTGGCAGCACTGCTGATAACAGGTGCCCTGAGAACCACACTTTCTAAAGCCCTGAACACTATTCTTCACCTTCTAACGTTGGATCTCTTTGGTAAGCAAACCGCATCATCAGCCGCCATTACGCTTAACTCAATCCAGACCTGGAAGCGAACTGATTTCGGTCACTCCAAAATATTGCACATTAGAACTGCCAGCAATATCGACTACACCTCGCCCAAGCCTTTCCATGGAACAAAATTCGATTCCTTCTTTCCCACCAGATCGGAATGGGAGAAAGGTCCTCCCCAATGGGGGAACTTAGTGCATCTCTACACTGACGGCTCCAAATTGGAAGGCAAAGTGGGTGGAGGAATATTCTCGGAACATTTGGACCTCGATGTCTCATTCCGCTTACCTGACTACTGCAGCGTGTTTCAGGCGGAAATCATGGCTATAAAGGTAGCTGCGGATCGCCTGAATCAACTAACGCTACCTACAGACAGAGTATGTATTTTTTCAGATAGTCAGGCCGCTATTAAATCCCTTTCAGGAGTATACACAACCACCAAAACGGTTATAACATGTCGCTAAACACTAAATGACATTGCTGAGCATCTGAAAGTACGGCTCATCTGGGTGCCTGGACATAGTGATATTCCGGGCAATTGCAGGGCCGACGAACTAGCGAGAAACGGTACCACACGTCCTCTTTCGGACATTAACCACCAGCCGGGTAAACCGCTAGCTACGTGCAAACTGGAACTCTCACAGGAGGCTCTCAAGATTGCTACCACTAACTGGCAAAAGGAACACACCTGCCTGATTACCCGACAGATATGGCCAACGATTGACCCTAAGCGGTCAAGAGGGCTCATCCTACTCGGTCGCAAAATAATTAGCAGTACAGTAGCCGTAATCACGGGTCACTGCCTCATAGGTAGACATGCCGATAGGCTGGGCGTGCCTTCAAACGACTTTTGTAGGAGTTGCCGCGACGAAGAGGAAGAGGAAACCATACTTCACCTCCTCGGTAACTGCCTGGACCTAGCCAACCGTAGGAACCGGTTTTTGGGCTCCCCCTTCTTTGAAGAGTTAACCGAGCTAGGCTCCACGGATGTCAGAGACCTGACATTATTATGTCTCAAATATGTCATTTGTACCAACATGTAATCATTGCTGGAGACTTCAATGTAGATTTATTGAAGCATACTTCTGCCTCAAGCAATTTTACCGACATGGTGAGTAGTTTTGGTCTCTCTTTTGTAAATTCGTCCCCAACACACTTTACTTCGACAGCCTCAACTCTTTTAGATTTATTTATTGTTGATAATCCCGAATTAATTGGTTTCTTTAATCAAATAGCATTGCCATGTTTTTCTAAACACGATTTAATCTTTTTTATATGCAATATAACATCAAATTCTCAATGTGACCAAATATTTTCTTATCGTGATTATAAAAATATAAATTATGAGGGATTACTTGCAGAGGCTTCACAATTGGATTGGATGCAAATTTATTTTACAGCATTAGTTGATGACCAGCTTAAGATCGTGACAGACCGTATTATGTACCTGTTTAATAAATACGTTGCTGTCAGAACTAGGCGCATTATTTGTCCCAATTGTCCTTGGTTTACCGCAAATATAAGGAAATTAATTATCTTGCGCGACTCCGCATACCGTCGATGGAAACGTTACCGTACGTCTGAATGTTGGAATAATTTCCGAATTCTACGTAACAAAGTGTGTGCAGAAATTTCTAAAGCCAAGTCTAATTTCTACGTTTCTAAATTCGACATAAATCTTCCCACTAAGAAACTTTGGAAGAACTTAAAGTCCATCGGTGTGGGCCAGACCAGAAACCTCAATTGCTCAGCTGACCCGGATGACTTGAATCGACAGTTTACTTCTAATGCGTCTAAGAATACAGCGAATTTTGATGACACTCTTCTAGAGATGATTATGTCCAGGAATATCAGTGACGGATTTTCGTTCATTAATTTTAATGAAATGGACGTAATTTTAGCTCTAAAATCTGTTAAATCTAATGCTGTCGGAATCGATGAGATGCACCCCAAATTTATCAATGCTCTCTTGCCCATTTTACTTCCATATATTACTCATTTATTTAACACTATCCTTATCACCTGCTCTTTCCCAACTGTTTGGAAACTTTCTAAAGTTATTCCAATTCCTAAACCTTCCACTAGTTGCGCTGAATACTGCCCTATATCCATTCTCCCTTTCCTTTCTAAAGTTTTTGAAAAGTTGCTGCATAAGCAAATCCTTAATTATCTTTACAAGAATAATCTCTTATCACCATGTCAGTCTGGTTTTAGGCCCAATCCTAGTTGTACTACAGCTTTAGCGAAAATTTCGGATGATATCAGGGATGCGATTGATGGCGATCAGGTTACATTACTGGTTCTTTTTGATTTCTCAAAAGCATTTGACACAATTAATCACCAGCTCTTACTTCACAAACTTGTTCAATATTTCGAATTTTCAGGACCTGCATGTAAGCTAATATGGTCCTATCTCACCTCTCGTCAACAGAAGGTTTTTTGTGACAATAAATCATCTGGCTTTCTAGATGTCAATAGTGCAGTACCCCAAGGATCTATTCTTGGTCCTTTGTTATTCTCAATTTTTATTAATGACCTCCCTGTTGTCCTACGAGACTGTAAATTTCACATATATGCTGATGATACACAACTGTATATATCAAGACCACTGGGATTAATCGAAGATGCCGTTTGTCGATTGAATGACGACCTGGAACGTTTATCCATTTGGGCAGAAAATAACGCATTAATTCTAAATCCTTGTAAATCAAATGCCATTATTATACATAGGAGTCCTATTGATATTTTTTCCTGTCCCTCTGTCAAAATTAATGGTGCTACGGTACCATATAGTAACACTGTTAGAAATCTTGGCGTTATTTTTAACAGAACGTTAACCTGGTCTGATCAGGTTAATAATGTCATTGGTAGAGTATATGGTACTTTGCGACGACTATCTATGACTGCCCATTTCACACCACAGCAGACACGTATTATGTTAGTAAAATTATTAATTGTACCAATCATGACTTATTGCTGTGAACTATTCTGTAAGGTGGATTATCTATCATCACGTAAGCTTAACGTCGCTTTCAACTCTGCTGTCCGTTATGTGTATGGCCTAAGGCGCTTCGATCATGTCTCTTCTTATACCAAAACTATTATCGGATGCAGCCTCGATGATTATCTGAATTATCGTACTATTTTATTTCTCCATAGAATTATCACGACTAAGAAGCCAAATTATCTTTTTATTAAGTTAAATTGTGTGTCATTTTCCAGCCGCACCTTTTCATTGCCAACGCCAAAATTGATTTCGAGTAACCGAACAACAATTTCTTGTTCGATCCGTTAGGCTGTGGAATGCTCTTCCACTTCAGATTAGAAGAAGCAGCGATAGACCCAATTTCTCTAATATTCTATTTGATTATTTTTGTACTAATTAGTTTTTAACTTGTTTTAAATTTTGCTCCTTTTCTTAATAGATCAATTAATTGTTCATAACTTTAACACAGAGGTTTTGTTATATTGTATTTACTATAATTTCAGTTACAAGATTATTATTTCAGCAGCCTAACTATTATTAGCTATATACTAAATATATAAATTGTTCTTTCCAATACTCACTTTTTTTAATATAAGTTTCAAGTTTTATTTTTATAGTTTTAGGTTATTGTTTTTGCTTTTTTTTACTAGAACATAATTTTTCTTTTGTCTCTTTTGTTTCTTTTTTCCTTTCCTACACTTAATTAAAAGATGTATTTCTTACTAGTGTAGTTGTTACAAAATAAAATTAATTTGAATTTGAATTTGACTCGATTTATCAGGAGTTAAAATTGGTTCCCGACGACGAATTAAGGATGAACATCCTTCACAACCCAGTCAAAATTATTTTGACTTCCCGTGAACTAGTTCCACTGGATACAAGAAGCTGGTTCGGTACACAGGGGGCAACATGTTAACCCTCTTATTCCTTAGGTAGTTCTATGGGGTTGTTAGATTCAAGCCTCAACGTGGTAGCACAAAGGGCCTCTTAGGCCTAAGTGTGCCTTCTTAGGCAACCACTTTAACCTAACCTAACCTAATATCACAGTTTTCATCCAAGAAGGCAGTCTTAAAAAAGGAATTATAAAGGTTGGCAATAGTGAGGAAATCGCAATTAGTTTTTTTTCCAAAGCCCAGTGCGGAGCGGTAACCATCGGTTTTGTGTTTCGAGTTATTGAACTCGCAGAAACCCCTAGGGTTGTCCTGCAAAATTAACTTCATTCTAGCAATTTACATATTATATGAAAGTAGTGAGGTCGAGACAAACCGCTCGCACATACGACAATAGTTCATGTAATCAGCATCACTCTTCGAGGAGCAAAACCTTCTCCCGGCTTTGTTTTTCAAATTCTTAAGATGCTTCATGTTAGCATCGAACCAAGGTTAATAAGACCGCGGATCGATAAATTTATAAATCGGGACACAGTGCGCAAAACATAAAGAAAGGTTCTCCTATAATGAACTTACGCCTTCTCAACATCGTGGTCCCCAATCACACCACTGCAGTCGCAGGCCGAGAACCAGTAATTGAGTTTAGCTTTTGTGTCAGCTTTTTTAAAGTTATAACAAAAGTCGCTTGAACCAGCCGATGACAAAAAACCGGATCCAAAAAGAGCATGAAGAGCAGGATGATGTCCCGAATCAGGAACTATGGGGCCAGGCATCGCTTAACCACCATGCTGCTCGGATCAGCAGAAAACACCAGGTCGAGAAATCTACCGCGAGGTTGCCAATGCAAGAGGCAACATCCTCATAGAGGTGAGGAGTTGAGCTCGGTGGAATGTATATAGTCACAACATAAACGATTTTATTAGGCAACTTGAGAACAACACACAGTAGCTCGAGATCACAAGAATCATCAACACCAACAAGACCACATGAAGAGTGACGATCCCGTCGGAAAACCAGGAACGGGGAGTTGAAAATCACAGCATCAGCGATGCTTCCACACAACCAGGTCTCGGTTAGACAAATAGTCGATACGTTTTCTGGAGCAATGTTAGAACCCGGCCGATTACTTGAAATAAACTCACGAAGAATCAAATTCTCTGGCCAAATCCCTCGTGCAAGAACTACCTGAAACATATCCACTGAAACATACACCTTGAAGGAAGCAGTGAAAGACTGACCGCTCGCACCACGCGGCGGATTAATTCGTCTGCAATTCCAATGTAAGGAGAAGGATGCTAGATGAAGGAGGAGGATGCTAGATGATATCATCCTCAGTAGTGTCAGCATGGATCCTTGAAATGAAGAAGCATCGCGGCCACATTGCAGATCTCAAAGACACAGTATCGGCGCACTCGGTAGTGTTCCTTTCTGAAACGATAAGATCATCGTGGCTCACGTCAATGGGTGCACTTCCAGCTGGTGGTGGAGACGCTCGTTTTTTCTGCAATGAGCGCATCTATACCTCAATGGTGGATAACGGGATATGGTGGAGTATCGAAACAAGTGTCCTTACGGGCCTCAGCAAGAGGTGGCAGTATAAAGCCGTCCATATCGCGGGTTTCTAGGACTCTAAGGACTCTAGGACTTCTCCCTATTCAGCAATGCAGCAGCATTTTTGGGATCGCTCGTCGAAAGACTATTTGACAAATCTGTAAGATCCGTTATAAATGGAAAGGTCCTAAGCCTAATATCGAAAATGGGAATTTAGTGTTAGTAGCTGAAAAAAATCAACCATGTTGTTATTATTGTTATCTACATCACTTTTGTTGTTCATAACTCGAAATCGTTGTTTTACATCTAAAAAAGTACAGTTTATTGTTGCTATTAGAGCGAACAATTTCATTTTGGTTTCTTTCTTGTCGAGTCTAGCCAGTCAGTTGTTGTTAGCAATGCGAGCTGTTCAGACATTTTACCGTGCATTTCAATGAATGATAGAATTTTAATCATAATCATTGTGTTTTCATTTATACTAAAAACCTTCTATTATATAAATTATCATTAAATAATTTTTAATTTTATATCTATTACGACATTTTGAAGTCAGTGCAAATTAAACAAACAAAACAACTTCAACAAAGATATTTAATCCTTGCTTATGATCTTGTAAGTGTGCCGCCCTCCTTCACCTCTTACCATATTCCACAGTTTTTGTCATGATTCAAATAGATACGCTATTCATTCAGAATCATATAAATCAATCCCTAGAACCCACCCTAGATAAAAATTTATCCTAATATTAGCAATAATATAGCAGAAAAAGAATCATCCAAATCGGTCTACAAGTTAAGATGTTGAAATACTCCCCCTTTTAAATATTCTTCGGTCCACGGGTTACGAAGTTAGATTATCTACCTAACAAAAAAATTTATTACGAAGTTAGGTTTCATCCCACCCACAAAATTTCTAATATGGCACCAATCGGGCAACACGCTCTATCCAACACAAAAATAAACACCAATTCACGCATTACGAAATGACGGCGTTAAAAAAAATATTAAAAAAGAAAATACGCGCGAACTTATAACCTCTCTTATTAACTTATGTTTAGTTATCTAGTAGTTATCTAATAAACAAATTTTTTAATACTTTAAAACAAACTAATTAAAAATAATCAAATTTGTTTTTTAATATTCTCTAAAAATCCTTACCTTGATTTTTATCTCTTGTAATTTTTCTCCGATACCCGTATCTAAAAAGTTATTCAGAATTCTAAGGATAGTGGTATGGTACAAGCAGCCGAGTGCATTTTATGTACTAATACTTATGAATTACTTATTAATACTTTAATTAGAAAACTCAATAAAAAAAATTTGTATTATACATAAATCTATTTGAGCACACACAATACCTGAATTACCTGAATATTATATCAATGTGAATATCTGGTAATTTACTATTCATATCAACTAGTCCCAAAATGTATTGAAATTCTAAAACTTTATAGAGCTGATGATCCCAATGCACTTTAAAGGTATCCAAATTCGTGTAACCATGGCTTTCGAGAGTGTTAACAAGTTCCCTTAAATGGCGTATTTCATCCTTCCAAACTTGTCCATTGCTCAAAAGATCGGTGTTCATTAATTTGACAACCTTAAAAATATTTAAACTTATTTAAACTTAATAAAATATTCAACAAACAAAAAAACGAAAAATGTGATTGCAATATTTTATCCAAAACATGGTATTTTGTTGTTAATCGTCAACAACATACCAGATTGTGGAGCAAATAGGAAGGACAGACGATATTTTTTTGATGCCGTCAAGTCCAGGAGCCAACTATACGTATGATGCATTAGCAAGGATTCAGCCGGGATGGGTATGGAGAGTGAGGAAACTTGACTGTTTTGTTTTTGCAAATCTGCTAGCTAGACAAGAGCCCAGAGGAGGAGTGGATTTTTTAATTAGAAATAAAAACTAAGCGGGAGACCAATATTCGAACCCTGAAACCATGGCGTGGTGTCATGCCATTAAAAAAATTCATCCAAATTCGTCTCCAATTTTAAATAAAACACAAACGAGTTGGAAATTTCAGAAGTTTCTATTTGTTATGAAATTATATTTGATTACAATTATACGTGCAAAATAATATAATATAAATGAACACCGCAACCGAACATCAATTCGAAGATTGCCATAATCTTGTTTGAGGGGTACCTAATTTTTACGAATGTCGTGGAATCGATGTTGAGCTTAACTCTCAACATTTTCACGAACAGCACTAAATTTATCACTTGAGCCTACAGTATTTGGTCTACCATCTAGTTTCATCAACAATTATCAGATAATCGCGAATTGATAGCGCAGATGCATGAATTTGACTATGGGTCCTTTTAAAAGAACGCTTATTTTCATAAAAAAATTTCGTTATTTTAATGCGTTGTTCTGGCTTGATTTGTTCTAAGGTAAAAATTCTATATGACTGCATATACATATATCAAATATGTATCTGAATAGGCTCATTCATATTGGAAATCCTAAAGCGACTTCTGAAAAATCATACTTACTATGTAGACTTGTACTAGCTTTGAAAACAGTACACTCATTTTATCTCTCTAATGCAAAAATATCAAACAAAATACACCGAAGCATGGCTATCTCAAAGGTTCTTTGAAGGATAATACCTAAGTTAAGTTAGGTTTTGTTGGAAGCCTCCTAGTGGGAACAAACACTTAGGCCTAAATTATATCTCTCTCTAGTTCCCTTAATTCCTTGTGGGGGCTGAGGCGGAAGAAGAACTTCACCTGATTCGAGACAACGATTACAAGTGGACCTACAATTTAAAGTGGATTCCGATCAACTGAGACTTTTCTTTGCAACCCCCGTGGCCTTTGTATTGTAATCTATTGTCAGCAGAAAACAACCATGAGGGATCGGCGGTTAGATTCGGACCTACCACCTCCGGAATGGTAGGCCTACACATTATCACTTACTCTACCGACGAGTTAATACCTACTTGTTGCATATACTCACCCGCGGTCAGATACATTGTTACCTACAACTAAGAAATATGCTGCATAATTATAGAAAAAGAGTGTGACGATTCAGAAAACAAATCGCTTGTCATAGCGTGAGGAAGGTTATCACATTTGCATCACAGCTTAGGAAAATTACAATTAGTACGGCTCACTGTTACGGCTAAAAATTGAAATAATCAAGAATCTTTAAATTACATACCGTTCTTTTAGCTTCCTCGTGGTAACCAACCAACAGATTGTTATCAGTGGATAACTTTCCAACCGCATTTTGTAGAGTAGAAACATATCGTTTTACAGATTCCTCATCATTCCAAGCCACAGATTCGCTTTGAACCAAATTTGAAAGCTCTATAGCGTTTTTCAGCATAATTGGCCGTTGACACGGGATCATTCTATCTCCGATTGTGTTGTGAAAGGTTGCTATTTGTTGCAAACGACGAGCATAAGACATAAACTTTGCTGCGTGAGTTGCAGATGATCGCAACTCAATTGGCACCCGATAGCCCATATTTTCAAATTCTCGAACATCTTGACAAAATGTTACAAGTTTTGGATTAAATGTAACTCGCATCAATTGGCGACCTTCTTTTTCAAATTTTACTACGGGTTGGTCTTCTCTCAGGCGTAGTTTACCTTTTTTAACAGCTGTCGTGCATTGCTCGCTCCAAATTTCGAAATTGGTTCTCAATAATGTCTCGGTTTCTTCTTTAAGTTCTTGAATAATTTTATTTACCGTTTCAAATCCTTCTCGTCCGCTTATAAGATGACTTACTTTCTCAATTTCAAATATCTACAAAAATATATGATTAAGCTTGCACTTTCCTTTTGTGATAAATTGAATTACCTGATATTGAACAACTTTCAACCATCTACATTCATTGCAAATTGTAGACAAGTGACCAGTATCCGGCTCCATGGTTGTATTACTCATCGCCTTTTTAAGGTCCTGTAGAAGAATATGCAAAGATTGAAGAAACTGTTCTCGCTCAATGGTAAGAAGATCCAGAACATTGGGGCGCTGTATGAGGGTATCATATTTGGAGAATATGAATATTACTTGTCTTGGGTTGCTCAGGTGGATGTATAATTGTGATTTTATGGCAAGAGCTATTTTTTCATCAATTGGTTGAAGCATATATTCAAATTGATTCAAGGCTTTATTCCATTTCATTTGGCCAGCAGAAGTAGTGTCAAATACGTTTAAGCCTAAAAATTTTCAGAATAACATATATGTACAAATACTAAAACATATTAAACCAAAGTTAATAGAATGTGTTATGATTATCATTGCAAATAATGAATTTTTAAGGGTAAAATTGCCTGAATTATGATATTTTAATGGAAAAAAACTTGGCTTATTCATTATATTATATTTTTACTGCAGTAACCTAGTAGAATGTAACTTAAAAGAAGTGAAATGTGATCAAATACACATTCAAACAAGGCCATACGATCTAACTGCTTTCATCTTGCTATCTGTTGAGCATTTCTTAACTTAACTTTATATTAAATTTTAACTTAACGTTTTTTTTTTAATTGTAACTAATTGACAAGTCCGCTTTATAAAAACTCACCAATCCTAAATAATGTCATTTACATTTGAGGTTATAACTTAGAGGATCGTATTATTTATATTTAAAGCAATAACCGTAGCAAGATTGTTTGTGGAACATATGGTTTGCAAATATGGGATTCCACAAAGCCTTCTTACCGGCCAAGACTCTAAGTATTTAAGTACGAGCCCTCGAGATGAGCCAGAGGAGTCTAGCGAAGTACCTCAGGCATTACGTGAATAGAGATCCGTTAACCTGGGACACATGGGTACCATACGCCATGTTTACCTATAATAACATGCCCCACTCTAGTAAGAACTACACTACATGCGAGCTCTTGTATGGATCCCCCGCGGAGATTCCCGTAAGCCTTAGATCTAATCCGACAACTATTTATAATTATGAAGATTACTCTTATTAACTCAAAGCTAGACTTCAACATGGGTACAAGATTACTAGAGAGATTATTATTTCCCAAAAAGAAAATTCGAAAGTGTACTAAATAGGAAAAGTAGAGTAAAAACTTTTTATTTATCTGATAAGATTTTAGTAAGAACCACGCACGAAAACATAAACTATCCGCTCTCAACCGTTTGGGAGTTACAGGGTGATTCATAAATTCCAGTTGTTCATGGTATGCACATCACTCTTTTATTTTTATCTTTTGATCTACCCAACATAGCGACATCAAACAAACGCTAAAAAATAACTATCCTAATGACCTTTCCAAAAATGTCAACAATGTTGATCTCACTACTACCACTGCAGGTACAGTTACGGCCAAAATTGAAAAAAAATGTTTTCAAATTACCAACATTTCAGCATTTTCCCAAATTGTCTCCGAAATTTATGTAATTAGTATACCTCATTTTTATTTTTATTGGATTTCCCGTCTTATTACCTTTCCAAAAAGGTGCAATATGCCAAGGTAGACAAAGAATTAGAAAAACCGCATTTTTAGAAATCTCAGACTACCTAATTATTTTATTGCACTTTAGGTAGCAAATTCTTTAAGTAAACAAAATTTTTCTGATAAAGGGTGGAAAATGTTTCTTTTGGGTTAACAGGTAATTAGTTTTAATTATTACTACAAAAAAGTTTTAAAAATGTTGGTGTAATTTTGTTTAATTGCCGATATTAGCATGTGTTAGCCAGAATTCACATCCTTGTATCATGGCGTTTTGTTACTCCTACCTGATGGAAATTTTGCTATAAAAACGGGTTAATAAACAAGAATACCTATCATAGTTAAAAAACAAATCAATAAGTGCGGGTGTTTTTAAGCAAAAAATGGTAAAATTTATAGTTCTGTGATGAAGTTAACATCCAGGTGGAAAGAGATTTGAAAAAGAAGATAGAAATACATAATGAGAAATTAACAAAATTAAAAGAGAAAAAGAAAAATGATATTTGCCCATCTATAGTAGAAGTACCTGACTATGTAAAAAATGTCAGAAAGTTTTACAACAGAAGAAATGGCACTGTTAAATAAAGGCTTAAAATATTTTCCTCATCCAATTTAAATGAATATAAACGAAATCATCGTTAACGTGGAAACCACTATACAAAATATCCCGGACAATAAGAAAAAAGATATAAGGAAAGAGATAGTACCTATGTTGAGAAATGCGACTAAAAATATGAAACTGCAAAACAACAGTTTGAAATCTTTAAGATCAAAAGACGTTTTCTACTTAAAGGCTGATAAGGGAAATGCTGTAGTTATAATGGATAAAACGGATTACGATAAAAGAATGACCGATGCAATAGAAGAAGGAAATTTTATAGAATTAAAGAAAAACCCACTTAATAAGATGGTGAGGGAAGCAAACACGGTAGCCAATGAAATTAATAAAATTTGGGAAATTCTAAAATGGAAATTTACAGCTGCAAATCCAAGAATCTCGATCGCGTACGGTTTACCAAAGATCCACAAGCCTGAAAATAAAATGAGGATGACCTGTTCAAATATTGAAACACCATCATCAAGGATTGCTAAGTGGTTAGTTGATGAATTTAAAAAGCTCGATCATCCTGAAGGGCTATATATTAAGAATTCTTTAGAAATTGTAAAATTTTTTAAAAAATTTTAATTGGAAGATGACGAAATCTTAGCATCATTTGACGTCACAGCCTTGTATCCGAGTACACCAATAAATGAAGCCTTAAAAACGTAGAAGACTGGTTACACTCACTAAAAATGGAAAAAAATAAATCGGGTGTTTAATGAAAGCAGTAAGATTATGTATGGACCATAATCAATTTAAATTTAGAGAAAACTATTTTAGGCAAACCGAAGGCACAATATATAAATAAAATAAATAATATATACCCCTCTATAAAATTTACATGTGAGGAAGAAAACGATAGAAAGCTACCATTTTTGGACTTGATGTTGACCAGAGAAAACGGCAAAATAGAGTTTGATATATACAGAAAACCGACGTCAACAGACAGATTGATAACAAGAGATTCTTACTGTACTAAACAGCATAAAATAGCAGCATTTCACAGTATGGCCTATAGATTAAATAAAATCCCCTTATCAGTAAATAATTATATTAAGGAACGAGAACACATTAAAAGCATAGGAAAGATAAATGGTTTTAAAGAAAGCGATATTATAAACATAATTAATAAACAAGCCAAAAGAATAAGGAAGAAACAAATGACGACATTATCGGTAATAGATGAACATAAACATTTAATGGGCATTTTAAGTTATGAAGATAAATTAACGAATGATATAGAAAAGGTGTTTAAAAAAAAATTCAATTTATTTATTTATTTAAGCTTAATGCAAGCTATTACATAATAATAATACATACTACAATTACAAGCTACAACACAATACCAACACTACAAGCTATAATAAATTATGACATAATAAATAAATAGTAAAAGCTACAATATGAGCTCTAATTAAAGTAGATACGGGCTGGAAGGAAGAAGAATTAAGAAAGGCGATCAAGAAGGGCGGGATCAAGATATAAGGCTTTGTGAAGGGATGATTTACTTAAGGATTGCAGGATTGAAGGGCAGTCTATGGCACCACTTAATAGCCACCACCACTTAATAGATGAATGAAGAGAATGTCGGAAACATCACGACGTTTACTTAAAGGTTGTAAGTCTATCAGTTTCAGACGGTTTTCATAAGGTGGAAGGTTGAATCTGTCTACCCACTGCAATGTCTTATCAACGAGGAAGGCAAAGAACAACTCAGAGATCGAATAACTTCAGTGTTTATTTAAAGGCGTGCAGATAAATTTCATGATTTCATGACGAACAAATGGATGTAGTTACAAATACATACACAACACCCACGGAAGATCACGTAGAGCGAAGCGAATGAACCTACGCTGAACAGATTCAATCCTATTAAAGTGAATTGTTTGTGTAGGTGACCATACCTGCCTGGCATATTCAAGGAGAGGTCTAACAAAGGAAATATAGAGAGATTTGGAAACATAAGGATTTGAGAACTCTCTGGACCAGCGCTTCACAAACCCTAGCGCGGAGTTAGCTCTGTTAATTATGCTGTCAATGTGGGAACGGAAATTGAGTTCACTATCACAGATTATTCCGAGATCACACAAAGAGGTAACGATAGGGACTGGTACGTCGGTTAGCATGTAGACTCTCGGGGTGGGTGTAAGACGCTTGCGGGAATAAGAGATGGACTGGCATTTCGAGACATTGAGTTCAAGAAAGTTTTTCATGCACCATGTGGTGAAGGAATCGAGATCTTTTTGCAGGAGAAGAGAGTCGGTTGTTGAGGAGATATGTTTGATTATTTTCATGTCATCAGCATAAATGGACAGCTCTGAGTGATTGATGACACATTCAACATCATTTATTGTAAGGATGAAAATTAATGGACCGAGGTGGCTGCCCTGGGGGACGCCGGAACGAACGACAATAGGGTTAGAAATGGATGACCTGAAAAGAACATTGTACCGACGGTTGTTGAGGTATGATTGAATCCAGGAGATGAATCGGGAGGGGAAGCCTAGGCGATCAAGTTTGAACAAGATAACATTATGGGAGATCTTGTCAAAGGCTTTACTAAAATCGGTGGCGATAAAATCAACATCTTTACCGTTTTCCAGGGCACATAGCGTTTTGGAGACGAAGT
This sequence comes from Leptarthrus brevirostris, assembly GCA_964036015.1. NCBI lineage: Eukaryota > Metazoa > Arthropoda > Insecta > Diptera > Asilidae > Leptarthrus > Leptarthrus brevirostris. The sequence continues at coordinate 98,214,147 of OZ038371.1, read as the reverse complement.
CAGTAAGGTTGGTGGTTGTAGATCTTCCTTTGAGGAAGCCATGCTGAGAGAGGGAGAAAATAGACTTACGGTGGAAGAACATGGAATCATAGACCAATTTTTGGAATAGTTTAGGTATGGATGATAATTTAGCGATGGGTCTGTAGTTGGACACATCGTTCTTGCAACCTTTTTTGAAGATGGGAAAAGTAGTTAAGGTCAGGTTGTAGGGAATTGTCGCTGAAAGATTTACTGAAGAAGTGTGCAAAGAGGTTGGCGATAACCTTAGGATCAGACGAAGAGGTATTCTCAAGTTTAAGGGTAGAGGGGTAACCATTGGATTTCTTCTTGGAATTAATAAAGTTATAAAATCGCTTGGGGTCAGATATCAGGCTAGTTTCCATCCGTTGAAGGTACTCATAGTAGAGGATATTACAACGTTCAGAAAAAGAGATAGAAGAAAAGTTTGCCAACGTTTATTTCTCCTGTTGCGGAGAGAGCGTAATTCCTTGTCGTACCATGCGGGGGATGAGGAGTAGTTTTTACGAGGAGAAAGGGGGATAGATTGTGTAAAACAAGCGTGTATTTCTGAATAGAACGCCTCTACAGCAACGTCAATTGGGAGATGTTGAGGGATAGTGGCAATGTTAGAGTTGAGGAGCAAGTGATTTCATTTTTCAAAGTCGCCTTTACGAAAATTGAAGGAAAGAGAAGACTCGGAGCTTGAAAGTGCATGAGGGTGTTCGTAGGAGAAAACAAGGAGCAGGGGAGGATAGTGACGATCGAGAGAGGAAAGGAGATGGTTGCTTTCCGCGACAGCCGAATTAACTGGGTCTGAAGAAACGATTAAGTCTAATTGTCTATCCAGAAAGTTTCTGACTCCACTTACTTGAAAGAGACCAGAAACGGAGAGCTGATCGGTAAAAAAGGCTTCTTTGGCCGAAGATGCGTTAAGGGGGACAAAGTGAGAACAGTCCTCAGACAATGACCATTGAATACGGGGGAGGTTAAAGTCACCCAATAAAATAAATTCATCGGAGGTGTTAGCGTCCTCAAGCAGGGTGTCAATCGCTTCAATTATGGGCTCGTAGGCATCTAGAGGTTGAGAGGAACGAATATAACAACAAACAATGTACAGGAAACACTTATTTAGTACTAATTTGATATATACAAATTCTGATATTGTAGAGTCGGAGGTCTTTAGCAGGGTGGCGTCATAACGGTTGTAAGCTGCTATGAGAACCCCGCGACCTGGTGGATCATTGGTGCCTACACAACCGTCGACACGGAAAATGGTATAGTTTGGAGGGAATAGTTCGTTGTCGAGAATTCCTGGCGTTAGATTGGTTTCAGTTAAGGCAAAGATATCGTGCGGGAATTTGTGGGAGTAAAGAAAAATATTGGACGTTTTTGTACGAAGTCCTCTTACGTTCTGGTAATAGACTGATAAGCTGCTGGGGAGAGGTACTTGATCAGAGACCGTAGGTGCATTAGGGGGGAAGTCAGAAATAGAGAAAGCGGAGGGGTTAATAACGAAAGTAATTTAAGGAGTCGTTGCGACTTTTTTGGAGATGGGAAATGCGGCGAGAACTGACGTATGCAGCATAGGTGGATAGATCTTCTGAAACCTTATGGGAAGGGATATTGAATGATTCATGGTACTTAGTGAAAAGTTGGTGTAAGACGGTTGGGTCTGTGGGTAGGCCTTCTTGGTGTATACTTAACATGACGTTTGTGCTGGTTTTATCGTCAATACAGACGGAATTCGGTTTGTCGTGCAGATAAGCTAGAAATAGACGAACGTTTTCGTAAATTCGGCAGTCCCGGAAACGGGATAAAAGGTATCGTCCATCGTTCGAATCCACAGAGCGCAAAGTCAATTTAACTGTAGGTGGGATTAGGGGATCGATAAATTAGTGATGTTGGAATGAAGTAGTTGTGGTTAGCGGAAGGGGTGAATTAGTGGAGGTAGAAGTAGTTTGAGATGGGGAGATAGTGAAGGAGGATGATGGCTTGTAATTAAGTGGGCATGCGGAGGAAGTAGCGGGTGCCAGGTTTGGTGCATACAGTGGAGGGGTGGGACAGACGGAAATCGAAGCAGAGGTTGTGGGGTAAGACAGTATATAAAAATAATAGAAGATTAAATGACTTACTAGGAAACCCTAGTAGAAAATAACGAAAAGTCAGGAATATACAGCATAACTTCTGACGATTGTGATAAAAGATACATAGGACAAACTAAAAAAAGCATAAAAAAGCGACATCAAGAACACATGAACCCTGCGAAAAACAAACAACCTCTTAGATCAGCCGTTTCACTGCACATGATTAACGATGGGCACAACAATATATGTTTAAATAATTTAAAATTAGAGAAAGCGGTTAATAAGGTCAAAGAACTCGATGTATGGGAAAGTCTGTATATCGCACAAAACAGAAATGTTATAATCAACAATGTCTATGGACCAATAAATTCTGCACTTTACAAAATCAGCTTAAAATAAACGGTAACAGATTATGACAATGACCTTTCCTCAGCTGGAGTTCAGATAATGTTTTTAGTATGCGACTGCTACTGATGATGACATGAACGCGCGCATCGAAATGCATTTAGCTTTTTAAAATCGTTAACAAACCTTTTCTTAAGGTTAACGAAACTATTTTTTAAATTGTGACGGTACCGTGAACGGTGATTATTTATTTATTGTGTAGTTAATAGTGCCGTCAGTGTTCAATTTGTTAGGATAGTTGTTTTTTAGCGTTTGTTTGATGTCGCTATGTTGTGTAGATCAAAAGATAAAAATAAAAGAGTAATGTGCATACCATGAAAAACTGAAATTTATGAATCACCCTGTAACTCCCAAACGGTTGAGAGTCCGTCCCCCCCCCCCGCCAACAATTTTTTGTTTGTCTAGGTGACATCTATCACCCACTCATTTTGCCACGTCAGATCGGAAACACCCTGTATCGCCTATAAATACTTAGAACATAAAAACTTTATAATGTGCAGTGTAGAAATAATCTAATTAATTTGCTGATATGTAAACCTTTATTATATCGATATGAAAGCAAACAATAAATTAATCAATATATTAAAATGTAAAACAATTGAAAGTGCAATCAGAAAGAAAATAACATATAAATTTAACCAACCAATAAGCTAAATGCATAAATATAAGTAAGAAATAGCAAATAATATGTAATACAACATATAAGAAAGTGCCAAGGAAATGTATTATATTTTACCTGCCTCAGGACCTTGATACCAAGGACAGATTCTCATTCATTGATCATTTAACACGCACATATTACTCTAAAAAAGCAAATTTTTTCTAAGAGGAAAGGTGTAATGAGCCAGCGACTCATTACCATGTTCACACGTACCAATCTGACAACCGAAATAGCATACAAGATCTACTAATCTCTTAAATCTTCTTCCTTAAGGGGTTATACGCATTAAGCATTTTCAAAAAATAGATTTGTCAGGTCTTTGCAACAAATATTCTCAGAGTTATAATCATATTCGTATAGACGCCTCAGCGCGAGTGAAAGTGTGCGGAGCAGAGCCCTGAGCGACTGCTGCCTACCTGGAGCGCCTCCTCTTTTATTACTTTATTGTGTGTCCAAGTTACAATGTCGTGCGTCCGTTTATAAGTTCTGTTTTATTTCTCTTGTGTACTTTATGGTCCTGGAATCTGGTCATCTAGACTCTGTGTAAGTTAAAAAAAATTTTCCATATGTTATACGGTTTTGAAACTTTACACACATTTTTCTCTAAACCAAGTTTTTAAAGTAGGCGTACACGATATCTCGAGAACGGCTAAACCGATCGGTCTCAAATTTCAACATAATCTTTTTGAATATTTTTTTTTTAAATTTATCGAAGTGTTTGCGAATCCAATAAATATTTTTCATCTTATAAATAATTTAAGGCCAACACTTTCCTTAAAAATCGAAATTCTGTTTTGAGGAGCCGCCATTTTGTAAAAAATCAATATTTTGCTTATTCCTCCGACTAATGTCTAGATAATTTCATAAATTAACCAAATCTTTTTGTCTTTTGATTTCCCATGACCCAGTTACGAGAATTTCAGGAGGTTTTTTCAAGGAGGTTTCGGAGACCTTGAAAATTATAATTTTTACAATTAAAAAATATGACTCTATTGTATATAGTGCCAATTACATACATAAAAATTTCAATTTAATAAATTAAAATGCCTCACCAAAAACAATTCCTAAAAAATCTCTTTTTTCGGCCTTCTGATTGCGTATAACTCCTTCGCCCACTCTGTGAAGCATGTTCATGTACATATTGTATGTACTGACCATTTCCACTTTATGACACAGCGCTATGCGACGATAAGTTGCGGGTGCATTATGCGCTTATCGCATTATTTATCAATGTTTGCCAATGGGAATTAATTTTTCAAATGGAAAAATTATGATGAAAATGGGAATCGGTCGGTAGGAAAGTTCTTCTTGAAGTCTTAACTCTTGTGTAAGGTAAGCCAAGCTTTTATTATTTTATGAAAATATTATTTTCAGCCAAAATTTATTATAACAAAAACTTATTTTTTTCTTTTTAGTACATTTTTATATATTATTGTTAAATAAAAACTTTTTTTAAAAATGTTTTTTTATTGTGTAGTTTTATTTGTAACTTTTTAGTCTTTTGAAATTTTGTAATTAATATAAGATCTATTATTTGTCAACATTTTTAAGTTGTTTAAAATTTTTTACGACCATTTTCACGGAAATTTTACTTTCTTAGAATTTGCATCCATAAATCAGGTATTGTTTATTAGGTAGTGTCTTATACTTTCTTGAGACTTTTGCAAGCTTATCTGATTCTTATCAATTTCATGACATCTGTTAGGTTTTCTTATCCATCTGCGTTGGTCTCCTTGCCAATGAATGTTTCGGATTAATAGGTTCCACCACGTGAAGGTGAAAATTTGCTTCATGTCATAATAATATTGCATTGTCATATTAGACGTCTGCCATATTGGATTTAGAATGACGTCACTTTACTTATTGTGTTTCGCTCATCAAGTTCTTTCATTTAATAACCAAATCATTGGGGTTACTACGGAAATTATAAATCGCCATTTTGTGACGTCCGCCATATTGGATTTAAAATAACGTCACTTTACTTATTGCGTTTCGCTCATCAAGCCCTTTCATTTGATACCCATATCATAGGGGTTACTATGGAAATTATAAAACTTCATTTGTGACGTCCGCCATATTGGATTTAGAATGATGTCACTTTACTTTTCTGTGTTTCGCTTATCAAGCCCTTTTATTTGATACCCATATCATAGGGGTTGCTGTGGAAATGATAAATCGAATAAAAGAAATCAATAGTGCTGCCATCTCCCAGCCTTCTGTGATATTAATAATACCGCCATTGCTTTACAAATGTGGAAGTTACCTTTAGCTAAGACAACGACCTAACCCCAAACCAACCTAATTAGTAAATGTCGTTGTCGAAAATTAAAATATAAAAAGATCAGAAAATGGGCAAGGGAACATATATATAATTTTTTGTTATTAATTCCTGAGATGAGGGGACTAAAACAAAATTTATAAACTTCTAGAATCCTCGCTTAATTATGACCTCTAGCGGAGAAGGGTAAAACGACATTGTTCCGATAATACAAACTAGTAGTTCCCGATCAACAAGAATTTACCTTACTAAGTAAGCTAGCATGTGATAGGAAGGGAAGAGTCATTCTGGCGGTAACGTTGTCTGAATTAGTAGTGGGACTCGTGATTTGGGTTCAAATACCTTAAAAGTTTAAGTGTGGAGTGGTGGTGCAGTGGAAATTTTTTTTATTACGTTTCAGGTTAGAAAAGTGTAAAAATCTCGTTGAAATCTACGAGATTCTAATCGACCTTGAATAACTAACCACTGTCTTAGAGAAAAGTGGCGATGGGTGGATTATCTTAGGATTACGACTCCGCACCTCGTGTTCTCCATTGGAGAATATAAAGGGAATCGGTAAGATTAATTTCGAAATCAGAGCTTATATGATAGATCGTAAAGCCAAAACACAAATTAATTTCAGCACTGCAGAAAGTTTAAATTCAAAGGAACCCAGTATAATTGAGCCCAAAATTAATTTTGAGACGTCCCACCAGCGAACTCAAGCACGGCTTAGGTAGGTTATCATAACAAAAAAAAACAGTGTGGTGTAACCCGAATAAATTATTTTAGTTGGTCGTGAAATTTCCTTTCTCTATGCGTTAAATACCAATCGTATGAAAAAGCCGAAACCATTACTAAATTTTGAAAGACGAGCCTCTTTTGGCAAAAGGCGGCAGGTAAAGAAGGAAAGTAAAATGTTTGCAAGGAAACAAGGCGCAGCACTTCAATCAAAAAAAGTATTAGGTTAGGTTAGGTTAGGGTGGCGGCCATCAGCCCTACAGCCGATCAGCCTCACATAGACTTATAAATGGTCCGTTGTGTTACCACATCCGTGGAACCGTGCCTGATTGCCGGGTTTAACTAAAACCAGCCGCAGCTGTTAATAAACCTTAGGAGCTGCTTCAGCCCGATGCCGGCTATATCGCCCATGTCACCTAAGAAGTACACGCCCATTGCATTGTACCTTCTTTTTACTAGGCCCGGGCATTCGCAGACTAAGTGCTGAATGCTTTCCACCGCTTCCTCGTCCATACAGCTCCGGCAGAAATCATTCGTGGGAACGCGCAGACGTTCTGCGTGTCTACCGAAAAGACAGTGGCCAGTATAACTGCCACAATGTTTCGGAGGTTTATCCGGCTTCCGTTTAGCAGGAACACGGTTTTTCTCAAATCCCATTCAGGCCACAGCTGCCTTGATAATCTGCATGTGGTTAAGTATCTCCATCTCTGCTTAGCGAGCTGAGTAGCCTTAAGGTCAATTTCTCTCTTTACTGATTCTAGCGGCCAGCCGATCGATCTGTCAATAGAGGAATCATCCAGTTGTGATCCCTCATTTGCCAGCTCATCAGCTGCCTCATTCCCTTGAAGACCACTGTGACCAGGGACCCAGCAGAGAGTTACCTCGTGTCTCGCCCCTAACGTCAGGAGACCCGCCAGACACCTGTCGACCAGCTGTGACCTGACTAAGTTTGAGTCCGGCGCCTTAATAGCTGCTTGGCTGTCGATGTACAAGTATATCTCTTGGTAGGTTTGGTCGCCCGTGCATTAGTGCTACCGCCCTTTCTATGGCCAAGATCTCCGCTTGGAATACACTGCAATGGTCCGGTAACCGGTACCTACTGCATATGCTTAGGCAGTCCGAGAAAACCCCTTCTCCGATATTTCTACACCTGTAGCATCCCTCACTCTTCCCACTCTTCTCTAGTTGGCATTCTTGTGGAGAAGACCTTCCCAAAACTAAGTTGTGGGGTGGTGTAGTCGGTGCTCACATGCAGATAGCCCCCCGGATAAGTCTTTAGTACACTGCTATGGCCGTTATCAGAGCTCTTCCAGCACTTGGACTCTTTCAGTCTTACAGCACTGCGTGCAGCTATACTTATACCGTGGACGTCGAGCGGTAGGAGATGGAGCATAGTCTTCATTGCAGCCGTTGGCGTTGTGCTTATAGCTCCGGAGATGCCCAAGCAGGCAGCTCTTTGAATCTTGTTTGTTTTCTTAAGATTGCTCTCCTTCTCTAGAGCAGTCCACCAGACTAATATGCCATATGTAAGAATAGGTCCTACTAGAGATGGGCGATACTGTATCGATATACCGAAGTATCGATACTTTGCTTTCAATACTTCGAGGTTTTGTAATCGGTACTACCAGCCCCCGATACTACTGATCCTCGATACTTTTCTTTCAATACTCGAAGTATTGACAGCCCAGCACACACCGTCTCATTATTTGGTGTATGGGTCCAATCTTTAGTCGTGTGGCAGAATGCAAAAGCTAAAAATAGTTTGCTATTGAAATAAAAATTTATTGTTCTTTATTTCATCTGCTTTTTTAGTTGTTCTTGCGAAAAAAAATCAAAATTATCAATCAAATGCATATATCTTTTGGGCAAATCGATGTTTTGATATTTCTCAACGATAAAGTTGTTGCAAATTGTTTTGCAACAACAAAAAAAACCAATAAGATAATAATTGTAACTTCTATGCAATTTCTAAACAATATATAATATTTTATCCATATGGTTCCAATACTTTACAGTATCGATACTTCTTCAACGGTATATTTGTATCTAAGTACCGAAAGATGCGGATATATTGCAATGCCAAGTATCGATACTTTTCGATTCGGTTCCCATCTCTAGGTCCTACTATGGAGGTATACATCCAGTGGACAGTACGAGGGCTTATACCCCATTTCTTGCCAAACATCCTCTTGCAGGCGTAGAACGCTATTGACGCTTTCTTCACGCGTTCATCTATGTTCATACCCCAGCTTAGTTTGGAATCGAGTATGACCCCTAGATACCTAGTGTGGGTCTTTATTACTAGCGTATTGCCCGCTAGTTTAGGTGGTTCGAAGGCTTCGATCACTCTTCTCTTTGTGAATAGGATTGCCTCCGTCTTCTGAGGATTGACTGATAAACCACAGTTCTTCACCCATCTGTGGACTTTACCTAGTGCTCTTTCCATCAAATCGCTCATGGTGCTTAGGAACTTTCCTGATACCAGTAAGGCCAGGCCATCTGCATAAGCCACCACCTTTATCCCATCTCTTTCAAGTGAGATCAGGATATTATTGACCACTAGGAGCCACAATAATGCTGACAATACTCCCCCTTGGGGTGTTCCTCTGCCTACGGACCTGACTCTCTCATGGTTGCCCAGTTTTGTGTGGATTTGGCGGCTTGATAGCATTGCGTCAATCCACTGGCAGATAGAGTGGTCTGTACCGTGAGACATAAGGGCATCGTGAATTGCTTCAGCCTTGACGTTCCCCCTTCAATATCAAGAAACACCCCCAACGTGTATTCCCTGTTACTAAGTGACTGCTCAACCGTTCTTACTACTACATGCAGCGCAGTTTCAACTGACTTTCCCTTTGTATATGCGTACTGGGAACCGCTAACCCCTCTTGGTAGAATACGCTCACGCAAGTATACGTCGAGAAGTCTTTCTAGTGTTTTAAGTAAAAACGGTAAAAGGCTAATTGGTCTGAAGTCCTTAGCGATTATGTGTCAACTTTTTCCTGCCTTGGGTATAAAGATCACCTTGACCTGTCTTCAAGCTAGAGGGAAATAGGAATGGAAGAGGCAGCTTTTAAATATCACCCTAAGTCACGGAATAACTGAAGCCTGTGCTTTTTGCAGCATGATAGGCCAGATCCCGTCTATTCCTGGTGACTTGTATGGTGCAAAAGTTTTAATTGCCCATTCAACCCTGTCCTGTGCTACTATGTAGCTAGCGGAATCCAGGCTTGGTAGCTCCGATCCAGCCAGTCTACCCGCACAACTTGCCGCCCTATTTGCGTCCGATTCTGTAAAGGAACCATCGCTCCGCATCAAGAAAGAGGGAACACTGGGACTGCTTGCGAGGGCCTTCCTGAGCCTAGCGGACTCGCTTGCACTTGTTATGCATTGTGGACTCACAGAAAGCCCTCCATGAAGTGCGTTTGGCCTTTCTAATGGAGTTTTTATACTCTTTTAGACCCTTTTGCAGGCGGTCCAATCCTCAGCTGTTTTTGTTGACTTAGCCCTATTGAAAAGGCTCCGCGCCTCCCGTCTTAGCGCGCTCAGGCTCCTGCTCCACCAAGCAGGGTAAGACTTCTTGGGTGGTCTGCTTAGCGGACAGCTTTTCTTGAAGGCGTCAGTACACGCTTTGGATAGTACCTCCACTGAAGCATCAAGGGATAGGGTGTTTTCGAAAATCTCGCATGTTGGCGCTGGTACGCTATGCGCTACTCGTCTTTTAAATTCATCCCAGTCTGCTCTGACCGGGTTGAGTTGATCAAGTAAGTTTATTGGACTCAATGAGTAAATAGGTCAGAAGGAAAACTATAAAATTTTTTAACTAATTGGTAATATTGCGTTGGTGGTCAAAGTATTCTTAGTCATCATTAAATTTAAGAATCCTAGTAGTACTCCCATTAGAAAGAAAAGTCATAATGAAATAAATTATTATTAATTACTTGCCGAAGTTTTTTTGGGTGCATCGTGAGTAGCGAGTATGTCGTTGGTTCCCATCGTTTCATATACATTTCAGCTGTTTGTTATCGAACCATCGCTTGCGCTTGGAAACAAGTTGTGGTTGTAGCACAGCCGAGCAGGTGCCGTGGTCATGAGTACTTATTGGCATTATGCGTAAATGACCTTAACTGTTTAAATTGATTACAGAGCGAATGTATAGTGAGATGGATTTGGTCCAGTGGGAAACTTCGAAATCAGATCTGTGGATTTTGACGAGCTTGGGTTCGAGGCTTGGTCACTAAACGGGAACAATGGGTTGTGGTCGTTAGGGAGAAAGAAAAGAAAAATTTTGAGTTAAATTTCAAAAAATCAGCTGGTTTTCGCGTTGTTGTTTTGTTGTTGTTTACATTATGACGGCAGAGTTGATAGTTCCGGTTGTGTTACTGTGAGGCAGTGAATGGCGAAGTTGTTTGGCCGGCATCATCTGATTCGAGATCTTTAAAGAGATTATTCTTTCCTCATTCCGTTTTTTTCTGCTTCTGGAGCTTCTCACCTTCCGCCCCCGCCCGAACCGGCGAGCTTAGCCGCACATTCAAAGGAGTTATATGGGAGGGTGAGAAGGAGAGCTGCGGTGCATATTACTACTTTTTGGTTATAAGCTGTTGTAATGTGCGTCGAGGAAACACAATGTCGCAAATTCCCCTTTTAGTCCGGTTGTTATAATTGTGGTATCGAAGTAAATAACGTTGCCACTTAATTAATTCTAATGAGCGTTATTGTGTCCTAGTACAGCCGTTGTAATTTCTGTGAAGAATTGCTTTGATTCTCCCAAGAAACCTGGTGCCCGGTGCACTGTTGCTCTCTGCATAAATTACCTCCGAATCTGTACGTCGTGGACCCATCTGGGTAGCAAGAAGGAGGACGCCTCAATCCGAAAGGCATAGAACTTGCTGGCCTTGACCACTTCGTTACAATTGTCACGAGAACCAAATGTGTGTGCCTAATTTCAGCCCGATAGCTTCAGTGGAAGTGGGTGAAATATTGATTACAATTTACAAGTGAAGTTAAATAAAAGCTTTTAATTTTAAAAAAAAGGGCAGGTGATCTTCTCCACGCTGGAAAGCACTGCCTAATCCTATTGTAGAAACACGTACACAACAAGTTTCACTAACTCAACTATGTATTAAAATCCATAAAATATAGTAATATTTAATTTTATGTTTATTACGAGATTTTGAAGTCGATGCAAATTAAACCCACAAAACAACCATCCCTGACGGGAATTATTTTATTAGAAGAAAAGCCATGAAAATAGCGATGTTCCAAAGAATCAAACTTCGAAGTTATGGCAGCAACGCTAATTAGTCTGAGGGCTTTTTGTGCATGTTTACAAATAAAACATCATTCTTTTTTCGACAGAAATTGTTTAGTTTTATGTAGCGAGGAAAAAACAGTATCCATTAGAAAAATATGCAGGTATTATTTTTCAAAGCAATCATTTTAACAAAATGCCTGCATAAATTCGTATCTAGTCGATTTTATTAATTCCTTAAAGCCCTTTTATTAAAGCTGAAATTAACATATATAAAAATAAATAATTTGCTTCAAATAGAATAATCAACAATGTTTATTTTTATTCTTAAATTTTATTTTACAAATGGAATGCAATAGAATTAATTTAATTCAAGAGAGTTCGAAAAATGCAATGTGTTCCAGAGTAATACCTTAGAATAGATATCATATAGAAGAACAGCTCCTTAAATTTCCCTGGTCAAACGTGAACGAAATAGTTTTTCAATGTTGTAGCAATTTTGTATGGAAAAGTAAATCCTAAATGTCAAAAAATTCCAAAAAGTAATTGCTATATGTCAAAAATTAGTGAGCGAGACTCAATTTTGTAACTCTCAGAAGAGAAATTTCCCTTTTGGTCGACTAATTCGTATATGCGGACATATGTGTTGGTTAAGTAATTGACAGTTCTAAAAATTTTAAATTCCTATCAAACCCAAAATGATGGAGGATTATTTTCGTCTATTCGCTTTTTAAAGAAGTTAAAGGATACATCGTCTAAAGCGATGCAAACTATGCAACAAACTATAGCTCGTACGAACAATTGAAGGAAACAACATTTACAATAACCACACTTCTGAAGCTCTAAATTTGCATGGCATTTTTTCTTTTCTTGTGATCCTTCAAAACCTCGATTATGGAGCACCTGGCGCGGCTACTATAGTTTGTGCTCTTTTAATGTATTCAGGATTAAGAACCAGAAGATACAGTTCAAGTGTTTGTGGTTAAAAGATCTTCATGAAATGCCAGAGCATCTGGGTTAACATACTTATATTACTTAATAGATATTCGACCCGTTCCTCATTTACCCCACTACGGCACTACCGAACTGTAAGTTGAGTCTCAATCCTTGCCACTAGAATGAGTTTGCTGGATTTAGGACCGCAGTAAGTATAATTTAAATACAAATTAAACCAATTATATAAAGCAAAGATATTTATTAGATACACTGCAATTCTCGACGTTGAAAAGGAATGTAAAAGACAAGCTAGACATTTTCGAATACTACCACCATTTATGCAAGAATAAAAACAAAATAATTCTTCTCTTTTAAATACGAAAAAGTTGAGATTCGTGCTCGTTTAACTAGAGGAGATTGGTTAGTGGCTATTTCCCCGTTTGTATTTGTAAATTATTAAAAAGGAGTGTTAAAACTACAAGTTTATGCTTCTAGAAATTTTCCTAGAACCTTACACAAGTGAATATGGAATAAATGGGTACTCATCAGGGCAAATGCGAATTGGTTTTATCCGTGGAAATGTGATTTTAGAAACAAGTGAAGGTAACCAGATTGATGGTCATCGGTTATTGGGAGGTGTAGTATTAACTAAGGGCGAAAGGTTCAGAGATGTTTGGTTAAAAAGCAGTTTTCAAGCAAAACATTTGGGACGCAATTTCCATACTTATACTTTTCCTTGGGATGGTGATCATATCACTTTAGCTATAGATGGCAATGAGTACGCAACAATTAGAGGTGGATTTAGTCGACATATGCATAATGTTACTTATGCAACGCAATGGGAAAGCAGCGATTTTATGGCTCCCTTTCATAAGGAAGTAAGTAAAACATTACTTTTTAATAAATATTTATTAAAATAAAAACCATTTTTTTATAGTGTTACATAGCACTTGGCGTGTCTGCAAGAGGAATTTCCGATTTTCCAGATGAATGCAGAAATAGCACTGGTCGTCTGCTTAAACCTTGGGCTAATGGAAGTCCAAAGGCAGAACTGAAATTTTGTGGTGATCGTGAGAAGTGGTATAAAACTTGGGAGGGTACAAATACTGGAATGGAAGTTGATTATATAAAAGTCTGCAATAATTCTTTTCTATTATAAATATAACTGATTTTATATTTTAAAGATTTTGACTTTCCCACTATAATTGCTAAACTTTTCGGACACTTAAGTAAACACAGCCGTATAAACGCTAGCCCAACTAAAAGTGATTGTCCTAAAAATTCTCGCTGTTATCCTTCTAATGATTTATAAATATCTCTAAAATTTAGGTGAGCTATTATTTCTCCAGCAAGAATACTTACCACTGCATTCTGCGATATTTCATCAGGGATGTTGTTTAAATTATAATATAATTATATATATACCTTTTTCAAATTTAATTCAACAAATTTATTTGATCGATTTCTGCAAGTTGATTTTTTATTGAATATTGTTGAAGTATTTCTGAAATCTGTTGAAAATAAATGAAATTTGTTGAATTAAATTTGAAAAAGATATATAAGAGGCTATGCATGTGTGTGTGCATTGCTTTACATTTTAAGTTGAGTTCTGGCTGTGAACGTTTTACAACTTGCATTTCACACATTTACAAAATTATTTCAGAAAAATTCAAAATCAGTATGAGAATAAAAGATTTGATATACATAATAATTTTTTAAATTTAATCTAAATCACTAATGAAAAAATTAAAATGTTGAGAGGAATTTTCCCTAATTATAACGCCTCGATTATTTTCCTAACTACGCCGGCTATCTGTTGTTTATTTGCAGTATAGAGCAAGAAGACCAGGAAGAATTTCACCAGTAAAAGCGAACCTGTTGGATAAAAGAATGGCAAAGGGCTAAAAAGCGATAGAAAACTCACAAAATTTAATGAGGGACTTCGATTAGGCGCAACATATCATAAAAATTTGTAGTATAATTTCAGCAATTAGAGAAAAATCTAAGCCAAGTCAATACTAAGAGTTTCAAATCACTATTTTCACATATTCTCACAAATAAATTTTTAAATTAGAGGACTTAATATTTCTTTTATAAGTTGTTGCATAATACCAGCAAATAGAGAAAAATCTAAGCCAACTCTTTATGTATGGCAATATATAATAACACGTGGAATTGTTTACATGACTTGCGTTCAATTATATTCTTTATTTAGCAAACATTTCAATCTGACAGAGTATATTAGATTTGGATCAGATATTTATGGGGCGAAAGGAGTTTGAATAACTCAAAAAGAATTACTCAATCATCGCATGGGGCATACAAAGTCCTGCGACTTATTACAATATGAATAAGCTGACTACAATTAAAATCACTTAAAGCAAAATAGATCTGTTGTGTCGAAAAGAGGTAAACATTGCTTTGCTAAAGCCGACCTTTGCATTGGGGGATGTCCTCATCAGTTCTGATTGTGCAATGCCTTCCGATGGGACCAAGTTGTAAATTGCAGCCTCATGACTCCCATTTTCTGAAACATATTTTCCTTCCTCGGTTAATTCAGAAGTTTTTCGACTGGTATCGATTGATCAAAAAGTCTACCTCGTACAGTAACATCTTCGGAAATAACATTTGAAGCTTTATTGTTATCTTTAAGGGACTCCGGAAGGACAACCTTATACTTATCGAAATTTATTTTTGGCAACTGTATAAAAAAAGGAAAATTAGGATTTAATTTCTGACATCGAGGTAAATTACCAAGATAGGAAAAACAAGATCTTCCCCGTATGCAAGTTTTTTAACAAAGGCCTCAGTATCCTCTGAAGCTTGCCGTTCTATTGCAGCAATTTTGTCGATATCTTTGGTCGCTTTAATACGTTAGGCCTGGAGTGTTACTATAGTACGCAACACTGCAGTATAATCCTTATTTCCACGAAGTGCCAAGTGATCAGACTCAAAATGAAAAATCTTCAGTATGGTCAATTACTTCCTACGAGTAAGAAACTAAATTACACTAGCGTGTAAAATCCGTGTACATCAGTGTGCCGATTTCTACGATTTTTGTGCTCTCATTTTTCTTCTCGTGTTGTCCCTTGTTTGATATTTTTCTTTAACCGAGTGTTGTGGTTGAAAAAGTGCTAATTTTATCGTCCTGTAAAGTTTAAGTAAGAATTAAATTGATTGCGAAGGTGAAAAATAAATAACTATTGCGTGTTGTGTCAAAATTATTTGAGAAAAGTTCAAGTTTTAAACGATTAGTGACAATGAAGTGTGTAGTGCAATTTTGCAAAAATTCAAGTTACTTAAAACACCCCGGGTTTTAATTTCACAGATAATGTAGAGAAAATAACTTTCTTTTGTGATAGGAATATTTCAGGCGGGGTTAAACACACTATTAACTTATAAAAAACTCACTTTTTGCGTTAAGGTAGACTTTGTTTACCTTTGGCTCAGCAGCCATATTTTCTTGAGTTACCACTTGCAAGGGCGGTGGTGTAATTAAATTTTGCAAGGAGTTAGTAGATGCAAACTTTATTATTGAAGTGTTTACTGATTTGCAAGTTAAATAGTTAAATTTCTTGTGACATTAGTTACTTTCTCGTAGATTACTTCCATTTTAATTGTCAAACTCAATGACGAAATGACATTTACAACTACATACAAAATGACTGAGAGATCTCCCATTTGGGTAATTTCTTCTCTGGACATTACCATTTAAATGAAAAATGAAATCAAGAGACAGGAAATTTTTGCAGATTTGTTCGAAGCTTGTCTACTATATCATATCTATACTATCGTAATACAGTTCAAGTAAAAAAAGAAAGAAAAATACATTATTAAATATTTTTCTTATAAATGAGAGAATATTTTTAAATGAAAATTCATAAGAAATTAATTATTAATTATTATTATTAATTATTAAGCGTTTGCTTATTATTTAAAATTTGAATTATTTTCAGTCATTCAAAAAAATCCTTTAATTTGATTGAGTCTGAGTGAAAATTGTTAAAGAATTATCAAAGCTTATCTAATTGTTATCTTAATATAAAACAGTTGAGCGTAATATTGCTTGTGCAATCTATTATTTGAAATCTACATATCATCAGGTGAAAGACAGCTTAAGCCTACGATAAAACGCCAAACATACTTGCACAGACATTCTGTGAAGAAGTGTATGTCTTTACATTGGAGACCGAAGGATAGTGGTAATCCTTTTTTATTACGCTCTTGTTATTGGATCTAATTTTGTTTAGTACTATCTTGCTTTTAGCTTTTAAATATTTGACTTTATAATTCTTATTTTCGTATCTATGTCAATAATTATTACAATATTTTTATTAATAAATGACTTATCACTAACCTTTAAATGGAGAATTTTTCGAAAGCATCATCTTTATTGAGTAGTCATCGAGAAGGGTTCCAATTTGTTTGAATAGGTTTTTAATGTTTTTAATTTCACCCAGTCGATCCTTAAACTGTTGTCCCCTTATTGAAACATGCGGATTACCGACCCAAGGATGCTGAGTATAATTGGGCCAAAACAGGCGTGTCAAGGAGTCACAAAGCTGCATCCAAGAATCTATAATGTCCAGCACTTGATTCGCCAAATTGTTAACGTGAAATGAACTAGGATTCCAAACATCCTCTGAAATCAAATTCTCAACACATATCTCGATGATTTGATTACCTGAAACGAAAAGATGTAAAAGATATGAAGGACAAAGAGTCGTTGTAAAAAGGATCAGTTTCCGACTGTTGAGAACATACAAATAACATCCATCAAATCTGTCATTCGATTTTGTGGGTAATGATGGGGCAGTCGCCATATTTCATCCAAGTTGTTGTGTGCAGAATCTAGAAATTCTTCAACCGTACTGAGGGAGTTCTGGTCAATTTGTCTGAAAAGAATTTCCCCTGGGGTCAGTGAATATTGTTTGCAGAAGGGTCACATAGGGCTATTTGATTGCTTGTTGTCTTTGGTTTTGTTTAATGCCATGATATGCCATGGATATGTAGGACAAAATTTATACATGTGTAGTTTGAGGCACTTACTTGATTTGCTTGTTTATCTTTTCCAGCATTGTGACAAATATTTGAGCCTGCTCACGGTCCAATTTGGTTGAGGAATTCAATGATTTTTTATTCCAGAAATTGATTTCATCTTGAATGCTGCTGATTCCTACGAATATGCAAATTAATGTTTATTTAGGAATTGAAAATGCTGTTTATAGAAGAGGAGAGGAAATAAAACTAATCCCAGATATGGTGAATGAGCCTCAAAAATGTTTAAAACACTTTCTCTTTTATTGATTTTACGACTACAAAAATCGGTACGCGGGTATAAGGCTTAAAGTTTAGTTTAGATTAACGTAAGATTTTTCTAAGAAGAAGTAATTGGGCAAGAGTAAAGTTGTGGCATGAATCTGTGGGATCAACACAAAATCCCGTAAAAAATAATCCCTACGCCAAAACACAGAAAACGAAATTCCTAGAAATAAAAATCTATAACGACAAAATCTCTAAAACAAAAAAATCCCTATTGACGAAATCTCTAAAAAAAGAAGAAATTCCTAAAAAAATCCCAAAAATCAGTAAATTTAAAGATAAAACATAAATTTCAAAATAAATTCGTACTTAATGCAATTCCTTTTAAAAATGTCAAATCTAATTTCTCATCGCATTTCTTTTTATTTATTTTTATATTCAAGACGAATTTTAATTTCTCATTTTTATAGATATTTGGTCTTGCCTCGATAGCAAAATCAGTACCCCTTTACATGAAAAATATTAGAGTTTATATGCCAAAATTTGTAGCCCAAAAGCAGAAAATAAATAGAGTCAGAAGAATGAACCAAATTTCGATGACATTAGTAGGTATACAAGTGGAAATACGAGTTGTAGATGATGATAATTCAAAAACGTACAACACATTTTCGATTATACAATTTATGAATTTTATACAATCTTTATTTTATAAAATTCACAGTTAGGGATTTTTTGATTAGGGATTTTAAGAATAATGAATTTTTACTCTTAGAGATATTATCTTTATAGGTTTCCATTTTTAGAGATTTTGACACTAGCGATTTAATTTTCAGTTAATATGAACCAGACCCTAAATCTGTATGTTAGATGAATGTCGGTATTTTTACTAACACTTTTTTAAAAGCGTACGTGACTCTATTTTCAAGGAATTTAACTAATCAATCCAATTGCAAGTATAGTTTATTCAGTTAATGTAATGCTTTATGTGTGCGCTTTATTTCCGGTTAAAGATATCCCACCCATTTCATGTAAAGAAGGTTGCCAAATACCGCTTTCTCTGTTAAAAAGTTATCAGATCTCATGATGAGCCAAGTCCCTAACTCTACAAAGCCTAAGTCTACAGCCCCTAATTCTAGAAACTCTACATGTTGGTCAAAAAGTATGGCTTGGCAGTTTCGCGGCCGTCGCACAGTCACTCCTATGGACTTATGGTAAGAAATTAAGTCACTGGTTTTTCATGCCATGTCATGCATTCGATCCATGAAACGGCCAAGCCATACTTTTTGACTAAGATATAGGGTTTTTAGAGTTAGTTGTTGTAGATTTAGGAATTTTAAATTTAGTTGCTTTTGAGCTTTTGAGTCTTGGTAACCTTCTTTACGTGAAATGTTTTTGGAGGGATTTCATTTCTCTTTTCAAGAAGCTCTAGTTCTTTTTATTTTTTCGGGCTGTATTTCTTGTGCGTCAGCTATTCTTTTTTTTTCATAGCTCACTCTCTATCGGTGTCTCCTTTCCGTGTTGGCTTATTATTTGCAATAAGCGATAAATCAGGGTAGTACTTAGCTATTAACAGATTATATTCAACTATAGCTGACTGTTGTGCTTTATTTATATTAACTTAAAGCAGACAATTATTATCTTTTCAAAAAATTAAAAGCGTGTACACTTTATTAACCGAAATAACAAGAAATCTTTGATTAAACCTGAAATTTTAGTCGCAAACTAAATTTTCATCCAAAACGCAAGCAGTAAATCATGGTCCGACCATGCTCTTGTGCTTGTATGTTTTTTTAAATTTCTTCTTCTGTACAATTCCGCGCTTTTGGGCTTCAAAATGCTTGTTAGTTTCTTAAATACGTGAAACACTTATTTTATTTTTACTTCATTCGATAGATTGTTTTGTTAACTTCAAGTAGAAGAAAACAATCTTTTCACAGAAGCAATAGATTAGGCACTAGGACGAGTTTAAAGAAAAATCAGCCCCCGGCGGCAATTCTTCTGGCGTGGTTGGGTAAAGAAGGTATTTCTTGTACGCCACAGTTTTTTCCTTCATAGCACACTCACTTTTTAGCTGTTTATGTACTATTAACATCTAGCTTTGATATCAAATTTCAGCTTTCTAAAACTTTTGGAAGTTCCTCTAGAGAAAAAATTTTATATATAGAACTACCCCTTTATGGGGGGTTGGTGGGTAAAAATCATAGATTTTTTAATATTTTCGTTGTTTGAGTGCAGATCCCAGTCTGCGTACCAAATTTCAGCTTTCTAGAGCTTTCGGAAGTTCGGAAATTATCTTATGAGAAATTGTTATATAATACAGAACCAGATCCCCTTTTTCGAGGGGTTGGAGGATGAAAGTTATAAATTTCTTAATTTTTTCGTTGTCTGTGTGCCAATCCTGATAACCAGACCAAAGGCTAAGAAATGAGTATATAGTTGCCTCGTAGCAGACAATCTAGTAGCAGACAGAAAGCTTTTTAAAAGTTTCAGATGTAGCAGCAGGCAGCAGCCTGAAGCACTTGGGTAATAGAAAACAGATAGGGTGAGTGTCTTGACTTAAGCTTGCTAGCTGTTAACACTTTTTTCCTTAAACTATCTTATTTGTGTTGATATATTCGTCACAGCTGGATTAGTGGGGATGCATTCTAAGTCCTGCATTACACGAGAGGGATTTTACCCCATAACTCGCAATTCTCTTCTGTGCAAAAGTAGAAAAACCCTCGAAGTGGTGCTACGGAAGGGGCTTTGACTAACGTTAAAAAACCGGTTCATAAGTGTTTTGCAGGGTTGAGAATTTGTATTCACCTGCTCAAACAATACTAAATCAACCTGAAACCAAATATTTTTCGAACCCTAATGAGGAAGTTACGAAAATGGACAAAAGCAAATCAGGAAAAACTCAAGCAAAATCCCTACGATTCATGATTGACACTCACAGATGACCCTCTTGCTACCTCACTTCTCTTACCTTGAAAAAAACAGGTTTTCGTCACTCATGGGGTAAAATCCCTCTCGTGTAATTCAGGACTAAGCTGATCGCAAACAGACCAATGGAACCCAAGGGAATAATGAAATTAAGCGGTTTTGTGTAAGAAGTCTTTTTGTAGGCACTTGTTAGAACTTTCGATTCATTTTATTGAAAATAAAAACACTTGTATAGTTCCAAATATATGTTTGTTTAAGAAATAAAGATTATAAAAACGGTTCGCTTTATTAATGATCTTTATGTTGACGAAACTATGACAACTTACTCAAGGGATTAACTTGAGAACACTGTGTGTTGGAAAACGTTATCTTTGGTAATCAAAAAAAAACCATAGGAATAACTTGGTTTCATACATCTGACCAATTTATGATGAACATAAGCTGGAATCAGGTCAAAAAGTTACAAAGCGAACCATATTGGCAATATGGTTTAAGGATCCCAAGACATATGGTAATTACATTACCAATAAACATCCAAGTGCACGTAGTAGTAGTGAATTGTCATCTCATATGTTCGAAGTCTTGAGTCAAGCAGCAGAACGTAATCTCCATCGAACGACTGGAGCTATGTGCAACTAAATTAATGGTAGACCTAGTGACGAAACTTCATGATTGTGTTAGCATGGGAATTATACCAACAGTCTATTGGACTAGAATGGCCCCAATCATCGTCTCCCCTAGAAACCTTAATAGCAAACCGAATAGCCTTCATTTAAGAAGCAACTTACATAAACCAATGGAAATTTGTCAACTCAGAAAATAACCTTGCGGATCTGGTATCGAGAGGAACCATCCCACAACAGTGATTAGATTCTAACATTTCGTTCAAGGGACCCATATTCTTACAACAACATAAATCCAAATGGCCTAACAAGATGCCCGGTAAAAACCAAGATCAAATCATAGGAATCAAGGTTAATAACACTGCCTTAGTGAGTAGACAGTCGAAGCAGCATTTCTTGAACCAAATCAACTATAGGTATTCATTTAGGACTCTGCAGATGATAACAGCATACATGTTATGATTCATTAGAGGCGTTATATCAAAATGGCGTAAGCCCGCAAAACTAGCCCTGACTCCAGAAGAACTACAAGAGGCATTAATTGCATGCAGTCAAAGGAATTGGAAGGATATATAAAGCTACTAAAGACCTTGGGTTGCGTAAGGGGCAGAGCACTTCTGAGTACACTCACGCCGTTTATCGATGAAAACGGGTTAATTAGAGTAGATGGCCGTCTTCAAGAATCAAACCTGACTGACATATGATTCTAAAAATCCCATCAGAAGACATCTTTAAAAAGTTGTTCTTCAAACAATTACACAAGGTAAATCTGCATCCGGCATTACTCGCAATCGTAAAACAAAGATTTTGGCTTTTACGGCGAAAGCAATTAGCAACAACAAATCCATCATGATTGTGTAAGATGCTTGAGGACTATGCCTCGAAGAATTACGCAGCTTATTGGTAACCTCCCGCCTGAAAGAGTTCAGCAAGCTCGCCCTTTTGTCAGTGTGGGCATTGATATATTTGCACCAGTTTCTATTCATTACAGGCTCAGAGGAAAGAGGCCAACCAAAGCATACGTTGCAGTTGTTGTGTGTCTTGCATCAAAGGCAACAACAGCAGCCTTTATCTTGAAGACAATCATCGCCATACGAGGCAAACCAAACAAAATCTTTAGTGATAATGCCACAACTTCATTAGTGCAAGGAACGAGCTGTGTGAATTACGAGAATTATTCATGTACGAAGGAAACCAGCGTCAGATATTTGAGCATTGTGCCCAAGAAGGAATTCAATGGATGACAATTCCCGAACGCCACATTTTGGCGGTCTATGGGAGGCTGCTGTTAAATCAGTAAAGCATCATATAAGGCAGAGGTGGCCAACCCAAATAAACTTGCGGGCCACTTTGGAAATGCATCATAACTCCGCGGGCCGCATATAAAATTATATATCCCCATATTAGATTTTGACCCACCATAGACATTTTTTGGGGTGAAAAATTGAAACTCATTATTATTATTATTGTGTTTACTATCATTCTTACATGTAAACATAGTTAATATAATATAATTATACTAAATGCACATTGTAAAGAAATACATAACACTAAAAATGAAATCATTAAAAAATATTTGTTTTACTAGTGCGATATTTGTTTCTGCACTCTTTCACTTAGCTTTTGCAAATCGGTCTCAATTTGGGTATTTGCACATCGTAATTGGTGTTGTAGATTAGCGTCCGTTATGTTTGAGCGTGTTTTGTTTTTGGTCAATTTGATTTTCGAAAAAAACGATTCGCAGGTGTAAGTTGAACCAAAAGCGCTAACAACTTTTTGCACCAGATTTCTCAAATTGGAAAATTTCTCTTTTGTGACGTAAGTGTTATAAAAATCTATTTTTGATTCTGATGTCTCAAAAATGTGTTTTAATTCAATATTGCACTGTAAATCAACCAGTTCCATTTGGAGATATTCTGGGGCCGACTCGATTTCAACGTGAAAGGGAGATGAATATATTTCAAAAATTTTGTTGTATTTGTCTAACTCTAAATTACTGAATCGGCTTTCAAAAGCAGCTGTAATACATGGATGCACAAATAATGTATTTATTTAATACATTGGTTTTCACTTCTTTGGCCACCCCTGATATAAGGCATGAAAATACAGTGAAAATTTCAAGGTGGCACTCCAAAGGATATGGGCGTAGTGAACAGATATAAAAGACTCGGTCGAAATTTTTTGTTGCTGAGCGGCAAATTTTTCTTTCTAATTTCAATATAAGTACTTACAATGACAATATTCCGTCGCCTGAATGCAGAACTAACTTAAATTTATTTAATTTAGGCTAGTTCTACGTTCAAGTGATTATTTATCTTTTACTATGTCGTATAAAAATTCAATAAAAGCTATCTTTAAAATATAATGAAATATTTACTCTTTGTAAGTTATGTGGTGGTTCTCAGAAGAACCGTTTTGCTTTTAAATATTGGTATTCGACTTTTTTCACTTAATTTGTACATTTTTTTTGCACCATGAGTTTTCGTTATTTGGAATTTGAACAGTGTATGTTGTAGTTTGATTCGACTGTGAATATAGTTTTGTGCATACAATATTTTTCTCCAAAGGAACGACCGTGTGTACATTTCGAGTTCCTGGAAAAGGATTCGCCAGAAGAAATCTTTCTGCCAAAATAATTTCTTCTTCACAGTATTCTTCAGTGGGAATGTAAATGAAATTCATACTAATAATATTTTCCTTTGCCCAAGAGTATAGTTGATGTGGAGTTGTTATATTTTCGCTGTAAGGGCGTTGAAGACTTGCTTTGACCGCTAATTTTTAAACTGTACCACCGAGACCATAGCAAATATTTTTTCCATGAGAAGTTGCAAAAAAATGCCATTCTACTTGATATTTGAAGTCTTCTACGTTCATGGTTAAATTACAAATATGTTTCCGATTTTTGTACTAAGCCGTGGAAGCATCTAAAAAATAAAATATCCTTCCTACTGTCCCAATATTGTTTCTTAAAAATTCGACAAAATATCGTTGAATAACATGTACCAAAACAGTGTTATGGATCAAATAATCGGATATGAAAATTAAATTTCTATGAACTACTTCCATGGAATCTTTATTCACATAACAAAAACCTCAAGGATGGAGCCTGTGAATTATTCCTATGAAAACTTTGCACTGCATCCTGTACTAGGAAATAATAGTTTTCTGAGTAGTCAATGATAACCAGAAATTCTCCAACGCTAAGCTGAATCAGTTTTCTTTTGAGTGTGTTAATAAAAGTGTCTGCACTTTCAATAACATTCTCTATATTTGATCTATCTGTATTTATCCAATGTTAATGTACTGCCAGGGAGGTGGCTTACATTTCTTATAGGTTTGGCATTTCTTTCGATATTATCTCGTTTGTGCCACCACTCGGGGCCAGTAATATAACTGTTTGAGCTTTTCCGCGATTTTAGAAATTCCACTGTGTGTGGCGAGAGGTTCGTCATGCATTCGGCGGATTAGGATGGAGGTTACCTCATCAGGCACCCACAACTTCCAGTCTGGATTGCCCTCTTCTTGATCTTCAGTACCAATAATTACGCGTTTAAGCATCTCCATCTAATAACTTTAAATCAGGAAGTCGTACCTGATTTCCTTGGACCGATTCTATTTTATTAAGGTAATCTTGATCTGTGAGTATTCAACATATGGCCAGAACTTTTTTTGCGCTAAGAACAGCTGCCAAACATTCTAGCTGAGTTACGCTATAGTTCTGTTGGGCTGCGTTTAATTTCTGCGACATGAAGGCTAAGTCCAGTTCGTATCCTTCGTCGTCTTGTTGTAACAGCACACTGCCTACTCCCACTGAGAACACATAACATTGAATGATAAGCGGTCGATTGAAGTTGGGGTTAGCCAGAATAGGAGCTTCGGTCAAACAACTTTTTAATCGACGAACGCTTTCTCAGCTTCACCCGACCATGCCTTATTATTTTTTTTATTCAGCAGTTCTGTTATGGGAGCGACTAGGCTAGCATAATTAGGAGGAAAAAGGCCATACCAGCCGCTCAAGCCTCAAGTTGGCTATGGCGGAAATTTTATCGGGATCAGTTTGGACACCTTCACTGATAATGTGACCCAAGTATTTTATGCGCCTTCAGAATTTACTTTTTCCCACATTTATGGTCAATACAGCTCACCGAAGATGTGAAATCCTGCGCAATACCTTTATGTGTGTTTTAAAATCATCTGACAGGATTAATAGATCGGCTAAGTAAGCGAAGATATCCTCATGAAGATCATAAGGTATTACTTTATCCATGAGCTTGCACATTGTCTTAGGCGAGTTGGTCAATCAAAAAGGCATGATTTCAAACTGGAAAAGTCCACGACCGGGAACTATGAACGCAGTTTTATCTTTGAATGAAGACTCCGATTTTATTTGCCAAAACGCATCTCTTCTACGCGACCAAATATTCCGTTAATGTGAGACAAGGCATAAGCCTCCATCCTCGTCACTTCGTTAATCTTCCTAGAGTCTATTTTCCTGTTGGTTTTTTTTTCACCGAAACGATTCGGGATGCCCATTCACTCTGGCTTTCCTCAATTACCAATAACTTCAGCGTTCTCCAGATTTCAGCGTCCAACAATTTTTGCATAGCTGGGGACAAAGGGTAGTACCTTTGTCGTATAGGCTTTCCATTTCCGACGTCTATTGAATGCTACAGTACCTTGGTTCTTCCGGAACCATCTTGGACATACGATGAAAATTCCTAAATTACTTCACTGCTCATGTCACAGTAGTCATTTCCACGGCCTGCAGACAATTCATCAACAATCATATGAAATATGTCAAATGCCGACCAAAAGTTTATTCCCAAAACTGGGTACAATAAAAAATTTTACATGTTTTGTACAGCTATTATAATGGGCGGGCAAGTAAACATAACCTATAATCTCCTGTTTAGCCCCAATCTGCTGTCTGAATACTTGCACTAGCATTTAAAGTCGACCACGGACTTTGTATATCATTTGCTCCGCTGTCTAGCAGTCCTCTCAGCAGTTGGTCTCGGATTCGGATTTCCACTACAGGTCTTCCATCCGGTTCGGATTTAATGATAATTTAGTTTTAGAAAGTACTTGTTTTGTTTGCCGACGATTCTGGAAATAATTGGTAGTTCTGTCTGATTTGGAAGGAGAGTATGTTATTACGCATGATGACTCTGATATACTTGTGCGTCCTCTGACCTGGTAATAGTCGCGCGGTCTATCTTCACTTGTTTTCCTAGAGGGGTTGGTTGCGCCTTCAGCGACCTTAAGTGACCCCTCATCCCTTGACCCGCCCTCCGTTTTCCCTGTGTACATCGGATATAATATGGCCTTACCACATTCCTGGTAACACAAGGATGCCATTTTCATCGAGTTTTCGAAGGATAGTCTACGAAAGTATACCCTATGCCATCGCAGTTCCAGCAGATTATATAAGTGTAATCGCGGTGGTTTTGCAGATTTACGGAAAAAATGCCATGCTCTTTCGAAGCTTCGGGATAGTTGCTAACTGACCGGTATGACAGTTCATGTAGTTGGTATCTCCATCTCATCCAGGTTATTGAAATCGCGTAAAGCGTGATGCATATTACGTTGAATTATTTGAAGTAAATCATGTGTGCTAAGCGGCTCGCGTAATCTCAAGGCGAAGCCCTCCACTTCCAGACGAAAATAGCTGAAACTTTCCCGGGGACGTCGTTTTCGAGATTCTAGTTATTTTCTAATGTCATAATCGGTGGTGGAATCTTCGAACTCTCGTCGGTATGAATAGGCTAGCTAGTGCCAATTGGCTCTGCGGAACACTGTCACCGCGAGCAAGAGTTTCCACTCTAAATAAAAAAAATCATCGACCGGTGGGCCACGGGGAGAGCTATCAAATCGAATCTGCCAGTTCGACACAGAATTAATTGCACTACGACGAGGTACTCTAGAAATCTCTCGTTGCTCACGACTGGTGAAATTTGTTACAGGAACAGTGGAGGTTGTGGAAATAGGCCAACTAGTTTTATCCTGACTCAAAGGCTCAGTAGCAACGTCCTGACAATTACTACCCTTGACGTTCTTCGGATATTACTTTTTATTTATAGGACCATGATGCCCTGCTCTCCTATTCCCACAGCAAAGAACGTGCCCCCAACGAACTTCTATCTTCACTTATCTCACAGTTAGAAGTTGGGTGGAACAATTCCAATAATCAATCTGTATTTCGCAACCCTTTTCCAATATCTGTTCCATGAATAGATGATATTGATGACCTTACATCGTGTCAATGACGTACAGGAAGGGTCATAAAGGGATGAGGTAGGACGAACGAATCCAAGGAGTTTCGTGACTTTTTATGAATTGTACCTTTAAAAGGTAACGGTTCGTATCAGAACAATTCGAAGCGCGAGAAGCGTCCATACCGGTCGCTGCAGCAAAAATTAGTTTCGGTTTTGTACTAACTAACATATATCCTTCATTTCAGTTTGCACCGCAGAACTAAACACATTCAATCTCTGGCTAGTAACGGGACTAACTGGTCTCGGCTCCTCTTCGCTGAAGTCCTGAACAGGTCGTTTGCTACCATAGACCAACAATTCTACTGGTGCCATCATCATCTATAATAGTTCTCAAGTCAAGTGACTAGGTTTGCTTTACAGGGTTCGGCGAGGGCCAGGAGATCAATTCTCCTGCTGAGGTGAAGCAGTCGTGATTTAGCTACCCTTCACATTCAGGACACTTTTGGCAGCAACTGCTATGTTTATTAACTATTATAGAGTGGACAGCTTTTGTTCGCACTTAACTCGTTCATCTTTTACATCAGATATAAGAGGGAACCCCACGGTTACCTTTCTTAAGCCTTTTTGTTCTTGCTCTAACTGTGACTTTAACGAAGAAATAGCTCATAACTGACTGATTTTGTTCAATTCCTCAATTTTAACTTGTAATCAAGCTCAAAAGGTAATAATTGCGAAGGATCCATGCCAACAAAATTTAATTGAATAGTTCTTTAGCTGTAACTAATTTTGGTTACTATTCAAAGATTTGAAAAAAAAATTCAAGAATTCAAATTCAAATTAACGCAACAATTTACAAAAAATTTTTTTTATATATAGGTGATATATGTAGTTGTCGGATACAATTTACAAATAACTTTAAACGACAGTGATTATTAATTCCAGGTTGATCTTCATAACATTGTATGGATGGAATTTTTGCTGAAAAAAAATTTAACTACTTTACCCTAATAAGTTTAAGGCATTGAATGAGCTTGCAGGGACGTAATTCATGCAATGACGATAGGAATGATAATTGTTCCTATGACGTGATGGCATACAGGCTGTGCAATGATCATTCTTCCTCGAATGATCATTCATACTTATGAATGTTTACGAAGAATTGTTACTGAAGCAAAACACCTACGTTGAATCAACCTAATTCATCTAAGCGGAAGAAATTTTAATATTTCCGTTTAAAATTACGTGAGTTGCACAATAATGAATTGTACAGTGGTAGAGGTGGTCGCCAGTAATTAATCGGGAGTTGCCCGTTAAGTTAGTTACACAGAGCTATTAAGTAAAAAGGAAAGTAATTATGCAAACCGTAGGAAATTGTGATATTTATTTTGAACTAAAAGAGAAGCATTTTTTAAGAGAACAGAAAGTAAACGTGGAAATGTATTGTAAATAAAAATAGAATGATTCTGAAAAAAGCAAGGCCCAAATGAATTAGTAATGAAAATTTAACAAATCAGAAAGAGAGTAATTGTGTAAACCGTGAGAAATTGCCAGAACTAAGAAGCTTATTTTAAATAAACGAAAGTTATTGTGAAAAAGACGACAAATTAAAGGTGGTAAAGCTATGAACGCAAATAAAGTAACTCCCAACGTTGTCCCTCAGGAGTGATAGTTGTAACTCTCCTTAAACAGCAACGCAACAAAAAATACAATACTAGAGCAGTATGTAATAACTTCCAGAAGGTAACTCATTTTGTGCTTGCTCACAATATTCCAGTAGAATTAAGTAAATTTTTTTTTTATACGATGTGGCCAAATCCTAGGGGACAACCCTTTGATGCGCTAGCATTGTTTTGGCCGGAAGGGAATTAGGGTAAGGGAAGGAGGAAACTTGAGTCTTGCTTTTGCATTGCTGCGAGCTAGACAACAGCCCAGAGACGGGGTGGATTATTTTAATTTCTTAATAAAAGCTCACGGGGTCATCTGGTCTCGAGAACCCGGGGCCTATGGCATGGTGGTTGTGCGGCTCAACGCATTGATCCAACACCGTCGAGTAAATTTGACCGCACAATTAGACACAATTTAATATTTCCCGGTAAACTGGTGACGATTTGAAGTTTCCGTGTGTTTTTCTTACACATTGTAGCAGTTTTGATTTGTATTTAAAGTTACGAGAATATAAAAACTAATTGAATGTATAACCTTTACTAAGTAAGTGTTTCAAGGAGTTACCGGTATACCAATTTAATCTTATGAATACAGAAGTGCAATCTTGTTTTTAATTTATCGAAGTGCTGAGATTGTGTAGCTATAATTACGTGGCGGTGAATTATGATACTCTACATAAGGATATAATGCTTATGTTCTGTAACTTTTTCTAATTATTATCCTGTCTCTGCCACTCAGTAACATTATAGGAGCAGAGGGGGATGTCGACATAAGAAAACCTCTCAAATAAGTACATGAGTTGGTATTAGAGAGCAGTCTCCATATCAGAATATTGGATTCGTGTTCATTATTTTGCTGATCCTGAATGTTGGGCCTAAAGCTAAGGAAAGGAAAAGAAAGGAAAAATTAAATTTTTAAATGAATAATTGTTTTTGGCCCTACTTCTACCATTTATTTATATTTATTTTTTGAATTGCAACTCCTCGAGTGGAGAGGACCAATGGTTGCTTTTCATGGTTCGTATCGGCTACAGGATATTCTTATTAAGGGATCATTCTGGTTTAGACGCTCAAAAAAGGCTATTTTTATGAATTTTTTATGAAAAAACTGTTTTAGATATTGTTATAAGGTTTCTTCAGCCCAATAAATACACTTTTGAAAAACATAAAAAATATCTATATTTATAGTTTTTCACACTTTTTATAACATAAACAACGGGTGAACGGAACTCTTCAAAAAGTTAGTATGTCGCTGTCGACATTGATAACATGATAACGGATCATCTAAACAACAAAAACCCAAAATATTTAGGTTCAATATATAAGTAGCTCCAGCGCATTCTATGAAAATTAATATTTATTGATAAATAACAAAATGGCGGACATTTAAAGAACAAATAAAAAATTAGCTTTTTCACTGTTTTTGGCCCATAAAATAGTAAACATCAAAATTTCGATTTAGTTGTAAAATGCGCTGAAGCTACTATTGTATAGAATATGTGAAATTTCATGAAGATCGGTTCAGTGGTTCCGGAGAAATTACGGTCGCCGACCGGAGAAACATAATTTTGAGAAAAACGCTTTTGAAGTTATTTTAAGCGGGCTCAGGTAGTAGAAGCAGCAACGTAAAGATCGCAAAATAATATAGTTAGACTACTCCTTTATATATATACTACTACTCTTTTATATAAATGTATATATATATATATATATATATATATATACTTTCGAAAACTGTAAAACAATTGCTTTTTTGAAAGTTATAAATCAGAATGATCCCTTAAGTCAGTTTGATCTCAATTGTGAGAGTTCAAGTACCCGAGATCGGAAAGAGAGAATATGAGAATATGACAAACCTGCCTGTGTAGCTGGCCTTGCAGTGCTGCTCACAAAGTTCTTTTTCGACCGTTTCCAAAACTAGTTCACAAAATTTAATTTAAAGATTTGTTAATAAAGTAATATTAATAAAATCAACTACATTACTTTTGCAAGACTTCTCGCGGGTTGGTGTTATCAAACACCATTTTTTTTTTTATTTTAGGAATTCGAACATAGAGGATATCCAAAAAGAAGACTTTAAGTAGAGGTAGATAACCAACATCTCTATCTCCACACTCATCTACCATAATGCGCTTGGTTCTGTCACAGTGTGCTGACATTTGCAATTATACCTTACCCTTTATAAATCAAAATTTTGTCGAATCAATTTCACTTATTGCACGATTTTCATGTATTCTTTTCAGAGCTAAACGTTGAACAAATTACTCAGCTACAAAAGAAACTTGAGAGTCACAGTTTAACAAAATCCCACACAAATGGAGGTGACCCAGGTTTTCCTCAACCTTAACCAAAGCAGTAGGGAGTAGAGAGATTGATTGGATTGGATTCCTTGGATGACCTCCGGATAATGCAAACTGCGTCTGGTTCATAGATGACATTCGGCGCGGTGTCCGGCACATCAAGCAGGAACTAGATTCATGCTCTACAGCCATTGGGAGAAACTTTGAACTCATTGGCTCAGTTGCCTCCAATATCAGGAGCTTAACTTCAAAATGCTCTTCTTCTTCTCATCTACTTCTGGTTTAGACGCTGCTTCTTCAGGAACTACATCTCCGAATAGGAACTGTCCCACTCTCCGAGATTCATCATCTGCAGCTCCACCTCGATCAACCGAGAAATTGGTTCCTAAAAACCCGCAATCCTCCTTAGCGCAGCCTGCTCCAGATGTTGATGCTACTGTTGGTCCGGTCGAGCCCGTCATGGCGACGGGTGCTGGTGTTATAATCAATGTCTCTCCACCAGTGTCATCCCAGTCCACTTCCACCGCATCTACTGGTAAGAAATT
Organism: Leptarthrus brevirostris; assembly: GCA_964036015.1. Taxonomy (NCBI): domain Eukaryota; kingdom Metazoa; phylum Arthropoda; class Insecta; order Diptera; family Asilidae; genus Leptarthrus; species Leptarthrus brevirostris. Next base: position 98,182,278 of record OZ038371.1, on the reverse strand, counting down.
TGGCACCACCTGGACTGTATCGGAATGGGAACAAAGACTAAAAAGACTAGGCAGCAAATACTCATCTTCATCAAGCGATTATACTCCATTCCTTCTTAAGGGTGCCCCTCATAACGCCAACGTTTCCTGGGTACATAGCTTTTTTTCCCAGAATTTTGCATTCATCCCCGTTAGCTGCCTGAAATTACTCTCGGACGCAAGGAGATTCAGCAACTTCAAGATCTCCATCCCGAACAAGTATGTGTGGCTCATCAGTAACCCCTCCAGCAAAATATTTACTCTCGGGACTATCGAAATTTCCAAGTGGACTAGGAAGTATGTTAAGTTTAATACTAAGCCCTCTGCATCTAACCCTAAATTAAATACTAATAAACCAAATCCTACTAACTATCCCAAAGGTAATTCCAAACGTCCTTCTCCCATACCTAAATTTAGTATTCAGCCTAATCGTAAGAACATAAGCACTAGTAATAAAATAATCTCTCATCACTCTTCCGCACCTCTCACCTTTAGCGCTAAACCTAGTGATCCTAACTCCAATTGGCAGCTCAAAATCGCCGTATTTCCAAACTTTAATCTATGTACCCCAGTCAAGTATCCTAACTTTATATATTCTCACACCCTTAACCCCTCGGTTCCACTTACACGGAAGCCCTTAAACACGTCCATCCCAGCCGTCAACCCTACCACCACTGTTTTGAGTTCTGTATATCCAGCGCATCCACCTAACCCTGCACTCCCAACTTCTTCCGTGTGTCCACCAAACCACAAGCCAAAATTTTCCGACCACCTTACCACCTCTGCTTCAATTTCCGCCTGTCCCACCCCTCCACTGTATACACCAAACCTGACACCCGCTACTTCCTCCGATTACAAGCCATCATCCTCCTTCACTATCGTCCCATCTCAAACTACTTCTACCTCCACTAATTCGCCCCTTCCGCTAACCAAAACTACTTCATCCCAAAATCACTCATTTATCGATCCCCTCATCCCACCTACAGTTAAATTGACTTTGCGCTCTGCGGATTCCAACGATGGACGATACCTCTTGTCCCGTCTACGTAACCGCCGAATCTGCACGACAAACCGAATTCCCTCTGTATTGACGGTAAAACCAGCACCAACGTCATGTTAAGTATACAACAAGAAGGCCTGCCCACACACCCAACCGTCTTACACCATACTTACTTACCATGAATCATTCAATATCCCTACCCATAAGGTTTCAGAAGATCTATCCACCTATGCTGCGTACGTCAGTTCTCGCCGTATTTCCCATCTCCAAAAAATTCGCAACGACTGCTTAAACTACTTTCGCTCCTAACCCCCCCGCTTTCTCTATTTCTGACTCCCCCCTAATGCACCTGCGGTCTCCGATCAAGTACCTCTCCCCAGCAGCTTGTCAGTCAATTATCAGAACGTAAGAGGACTTCGCACAAAAACATCCAATATTTTCCTTAACTCCCACAAATTCCCGCACGATATCTTTGCCTTAGCTGAAACCAATCTAGCACCAGCAATTCTTGACAACGAACTATTCCCTCCAAACTATACCATTTCCCCTGTCGACGGTTGTGTAAGCACCAATGATCCACCAGGTCGCGGGGTTCTCATAGCTGCTCACAACCGTTATGACGCCACCCTGCTAAAGACATCCGACTCTACAATATCAAAGTTTGTATGTATCAAATTAGCACTAAATAACTGTGTTCTGTACATTATTTGTTGTTATATTTGTCCCTCTCAACCTCTAGATGCCTACGAGCCCATAATTGAAGCGATCGACACCCTGCTTGAGAACTAACGCCTCCGATGAATTTATTTTATTGGGTGACTTTAACCTAACTCGTTTTCAATGGTCATTGTCTGAGGACTGTTCTCACTTTGTCTTCCTTAACGCATCTTCGGCCAAAGAAGCCTTTTTTACCGATCAGCTCTCCGCTTCTGGTCTCTTTCAAGTAAATGGAGTCAAGAACTTTCTGGACAGACAATTAGACTTAATCTTTTCTTCAGACCCAGTTAACTCGGCTGTCGCAGAAAGCAACCATCTTCTCTCCTCCCTCGACCGTCACCATCCTCCCTTGTTCCTCGTTTTCTCCTACGAGCACCCTCATGCCGTTTCAAGCTCCGAATCTTTTTTATCCTTCAATTTTCGTAAAGGCGACTTTGACAAATTAAATCACTTGCTCCTCAACTCTAATATTGGCGATATCCCTCAACATCTCCCAATTGACGTTGCTTTAGAGGCGTTCTATTCGGAAATACACGCTTGTCTTAAACAATATATCCCCCTTTTTTCTCGTAAAAACTACTCCTCATCCCCCGTATGGTACGACAAAGAATTACGCTCTCTCCGCAACAGAAGAAATAAACTATGGCAAACATTTCCTCTATCCCAGACCGAGTCCGACTATTCTTCCTACCTATCTGCTTATACCTCTTTTTCTGAACGTTGTGATATCCTCTACTATGAGTACTTCCAACGGATGGAAACTAGCCTCATATCCGACCCCAAGCGTTTTTATAACTTTATTAATTCCAAGAAGAAATCTAATGGTTACCCCTCTACCCTAAAACTTGAGAACACCTCTTGGTCTGATCCTAAGGTTATCGCCAACCTCTTTGCACACTTCTTCAGTAAATCTTTCAGCGACAATTCCCTACAACCTGTTTTAACTACTTTTCATTCTTGGACAAATGCACTCCAACGACGTTTACGTCTTTCGACCCTGATCCCGAACTAATCGCCGCCAGTATTAACGGGCTTGAGGACGACTTTAACCCAGGTACAGACGGTATTCCGGCCAACGTTCTGAAAAAGTGTGCCATGCATCTAATTCAACCCCTTACCTTGCTTTTCCGCCTCTCGTTCACTCAAGGGGTTTTCCCTCATTTATGGAAAAACTCGTATATTGTTCCCATCTTCAAAAAAGGTTGCAAGAACGATGTGTCCAACTACAGACCCATTGCTAAATTATCATCCATACCTAAACTATTCGAAAAATTGGTCTATGATTCCTTCTATCTATCTATCTTCTCACTCTCCCAGCATGGCTTCCTCAAAGGTAGATCTACGACCACCAACCTTACTGACTTCGTCTCCAAAACACTATGTGCCCTGGAAAACGGTGAAGATGTTGATTTTATCGCCACCGATTTTAGTAAAGCCTTCGACATGATCTCCCATAATGTTATCTTGTTCAAACTTGATCGCCTAGGCTTTCCCTCCCGATTCATCTCCTGGATCAATCCTACCTCAACAACAGTCGGTACAATGTTCTTTTCGCTCGTTCCGGCGTCCCCCAGGGCAGCCACCTCGGTCCATTAATTTTCATCCTTACAATAAATGATGTTGAATGTGTCATCAATCACTGAGAGCTGTCCATTTATGCTGATGACATGAAATAATTAAACATATCTCCTCCACAACCGACTCTCTTCTCCTGCAAAAAGACCTCAATTCATTCACCACATTGTGCATGAAAAACTTTCTAGAGCTCAATGTCAGCAAGTCTTACCACCACCCCGGGAGTCAACATGCTAACCGACGTACCAGTCCCTATCGTTACCTCTGTGTGTGACCTAGGAATAATCTGTGATAGTGAACTCAATTTCCGTCCCCACATTGACAACATAATTAACAGAGCTAACTCCGCGCAAGGGTTTGTGAAGCGCTGGTCCAGAGAGTTCTCCCAACCTTATGTTTCCAAATCTCTCTATATCTCCTTCGTTAGACCTCTCCTTGAATATGTCAGCCAGGTATGGTCACCTACACAAACAACCCACATTAACACTTCCACTCCCCTTTTCCGACTCGACCGCCACCGCACAAACTACGGTCAAAGTGAGCCAATTACCAGGATGCTACGAAAAGTCAACGACCTTTCCTCCTTTGGCTTCCATTTGAGTAAATCATCCCTTCACAAAGCCTTATATCTTGATCCCGCCTATCTTGATCGCCTTTCTTAATTCTTCTTCCTTCCAGGCCGTATCTACTTTAATTAGAGCTCATATTGTAGCTTTTATTATTTATTTATTATGTCAGAATTTATTATAGCTTGTAATTTGTTATAGATTGTAATTGTAGTATTATTATGTAATAGCTTGTATTAAGCTTAAATAAATAAAATTACTTGGTGAGATGAATGCGTAAAATTTTCTTCGAGAATGAATGTTACGAAGAAGAATGTTCTTGGTGCTTGGCGGGGACACACTGTTGATTGTAGCATCTGTCGTTTAATTAGAAGACAAGATAACGTTGGAGCATTGCGTATTAGGGGTAGGGAATGGATTGTCTAGCGAGGAGACTGGTTTCAAAATCAACTTTCGTCAACGCAATATATATCAGCCATGTTTCCATTAAAGCCCTCAATCCACTAATTACTTCATCAAAAATATCATGCAGATTGCGTAACTATTGTCTGACCATTAGGCTGAGCATCAAAGAATGTTTTTATCATTTCTGTTTTGATAAGAAGCGCTGCTTCAGCTTTTCCCATGCTTCAGTGTAATCTTCATCTGTAATCATAACCTCAATAAGGCTATGTCGCACCCTGTGTTGGACAGAGTCCCAATTAACTCGGACAGTTTTCGGCGTTAGAGGGAGAGAGAGGCATCAGGCCATGTTTTACCAAATCGCGATCGACCAATCAAATGTGGTATAAAAAAATGTTTTGACAAGATAGTACCAGTAAAATCAGATATTCCCTTCACGTCGAAGGCGTTCGCCCCAGCCACTGTTCGGAACAGTTGACCTGTTCACCCGAGGGTGACAGGTTCTGATGATCAAAACAAAAAAGAAGGATAAACTATCTTGTAATCCACGAACAAATTCAATTAAATGCCCAAAACTAAGTAGGTCTAATAAAGGACGGAAGGTGATGATGATTTCAAGGAGATCGTGGCTCGTAGTATCCGATCTCGGGAACTTGAACTCTCACAATTGAGATCAAACTAACATTCAGGGATCATTCTGAATTATAACTTTTCAAAAATCAATTTTTCTTTACATTTTTCGAAAGTCTTCTAAATTAAGTCTCTGAGATTGAGGTATTTGAAAACAAATATTTTGAAACAAAAATAAAAATTTTTATTATTTAATTCTCCTTTGTCGATATAATTTTAAACATGTTTTAACTGGTTTAAGTAAAGATTGTGGGGTCGGAAACTTGAAACCTCAACAAAATTCAAGCTTAACCACTTTTCATATGCGTATGGAATCATTATAATAAAAAGGTTCAGTCATTGTTGAATTTTTTCCACAATGAAAACGGTTCCATCACGGCCTGGCAAGGTTTGAATATGAATAGTTAACCTTTTATTTTTACTAAGATTCCAAAGCTTAGATTTGATCTTTAGTCAGATAATTCTCTAACTCGTAATTAATCACCTCGAAATTGATTTTTCCTTAATGCTTAAATATATATTTTCCTAAACGCGCAATTATCATTAAGCATGACCGTAATAGACTTGTCTTTTGCTTTGATGCTACGAACAAATTTCAAATTAATTCGTTTTTATACGAAATAAATACAATACGGATTTGTGTACTTAAACTTAGAAAAATTGAAAGTTTGTAAATAAAAGTGCACTTTCTTACCTGTTTGTGATAAACCCAATGTAGACCCCAATGAGACGTGTAAATTTTCTAAAAGTCCGGATATTTCTGGGCTGTATTCCGTTTTCTATAAGGACAACGTAATCCCAAATAAAATTTTCTGGACACGCTACTCATGCTGAAAACTACTCACCCTGAAACCATCTGGTGAAAATACTCTAGAGACAGAATTGTAAATCGATTTAACCATTCCGCCCTCAAGCGTTAATAAACCGAGCACTGGACCATCCAGTTGAGTGGTTCCAACTTGTGGAATTTTGTAGAAGAGCAAACAATTTTCCTCTCTGGGTATGCGATGATGAAACTGGATTTTGCCTTTATTAGGGGTCGCTGCTAGGACGGTGATGTCTTCGTTTTCTAAGAATTCCTTAACTACAGCATCTTCTTGACTATGAATTGCATTAAAATAATCAGCTGAAATATAAAAGCTTTAACTAATGTGAAATCCTTTCAAAACATGATTATCTAATTACCTGAAGTGTTTATAATAAAGCGAATTTTATCAGACATTTTGGCATCACATGTATAATGTATGTTACTGGCTCTATTAACTGCTGTTACCAGAAATTTGTTTGGACAGCGGTTGCTAGGGGATATTCCATGTTTATTCTCTAAACAGAATGCCACCTGCTAGTAACAGTATTGACAACGCGGAGGTTTTGTCGTAATAGAATAAAATATCCTTGTGTTCAGTACACCTTTGTTTGTGTGCTGTAATTTTCGCTCCTGAACTACTGTACATTCACAATATGCAATTAATTTATTATCTTTTGCTGAATATATGTATGGAGATGCATATCTAAAGTTTAATAGGAAATTCTTGAAACGTGGAGAAAAATAATAATATACCCAAGATTTCTAGGAAACCTTTATTAAAATTAACGGAAGATTTGCTATCTATTTACTGAATGATGATTCAATTATAAAGCAATTACTATTAATTTATTTTAATTAAGAACAGGTTACTTTTGATTTAAGACAATCCGCAAATCACTTCAAATCAAATTACCATAATAATTTTGACTCAGTAGTTACCATATGACCTCTTGTGAAATTCAAATTGTTTTATATGAAATTAAGGCTTTTGGTCATCAATAAAACGCACATCAACATAAACAGTTTTATTTTCGTTTGCCAACGTTTCGATTATTTACATAACCATCCTCAGGATAACATACTTATTTTATTGAGAACTATAGGACAAAAATGACATATGAATAGAAGTAGAAAACTACAAAAACACTACTTACTATAAACAAATTTTCATACTATCTTCTTTCACCCTTTGCAATGAAATTTTAAAAATGTTCTACATCTTATTTAAAAAACCACGAATTAATAAAATTTTTTTGAATTTAAACTCGACATATTAAAATAATGGAAATTCTGAAAAAGAATCGTTACCCAAAACATATTATTGAAATATACAAATCATACACAAATTGCACACCGAGCAGTCTTCATCCCAAAATGTATGCATCACGTCAGTTAAAAACACTAATGCAAATGGAAATAACCGTTGTCAAATTAAAAAAAAATAGTCCGAAAAGTTAACTATATTCTAGGGCTGAAAATTGGATCCGGATTTGCTAATATCCGGATATCCGGATCTGAAAAAAGTTTGATTCCTCAAATCCGGGTATCCGGATTATCCGGATAATCCGGATCCTACTATCCGGATCCGAACTATCCGGATCAAAACTAAGAAAGAAGCTTAAATTTTCCCTTTAGATTGCATTATTTCATTGGGAAAATGGAAATTAATCGAACAAGCTAAGAATAAAATAAATTGAAACATTTGACACTCCACCACTATTTCCTCAGCGCAATAAAATTTCCTCCCCACGCAATTGCACCTCATCCCCTTGTCCTACTACAAATTGGATCAGAAGAGTGTTAAACACAAAATTACATTTTATTTTTTGAATTCTATGCTATTGAAAATAGTAGTTGTTAATTACATTTTAGTATTGTTGTTGCTAAATTCTGACGACCTATTATTTACTAAATTTTCCATTCGCTTGAAATCGACCTTATATCAGACAAGTTATGTAACTCGGGCAAACATTGATCAATTTCACTAATTCTTTTAATGCCTGTTTTTTTAGATAAAATAGACTTATTTCAAAGCACTCGTTAAAGTTACATTTCTTTTTTAGTCTAAGGGTTTTTTGACTAGCCAATCCTCTTCCAATTCCGAAAATTTTTCGCTCGCACATTTTTCGGAGCTTCCAAGGGATTAAGATTCGAACCACAAAAGATTTAATCAAATTGATAAATAATTGCCCAAGTTACAGGAACTTATCTGGTATCAGGTCGTTTTCAGTCACGTGCTCGCAAAATCACAAAGTCAGTTAATAATAGGACGTCAGAATTAAGCAAAAACAGTACTAAAATATAGTTAACAACTGCCTCTTTTGAATAGCATAACATTAAAAAAATAATCAATTTGGAGGAGGTGGTGTTAAAAGTTGTTGTTTATATTATTTTTAGGTTGGTCCATGAAATTTCCACTTATAGTGCAATGTACCGTAACAGTATAAATAGTGCATTTTTTGATATATATTTGTAAGAGTAGAAGATCGTTATTTAGCAGATGTTTAAAATGACATCAAACTAAACAATTATAGCAATTTATTTGAATGAGATTTTTGAAAGATTTTTCTTAAGATATGAGAAAATCAAATTTTTACTTTGTGTCACGTTTTAGTTGCCGCAATTGAAAGATATGTGGCTAAGTGGATAATTATTTAGCCACAGTTGCCCTCTTTCAAATGGTCTTAAATTTATTGTGACAGGATTAAATTTGGTTGAGTGGTTTTGAAAAACACCTACCCTTGCTTAAAATTGAGTAATCAATGAAACACCTTTAAATGTGTTAAGTGTCATTAAACTGGCGTTAATTTATATCTGAAAAACATTACGATATAGTCCAAAAAGCTTTCAATACGATGAGAGATTATTATTAACATTAATTATAGCAACTTAAATATAATGAGTTCAATTTTGGAGGCAAAATGGAAATGTCACGGATTTTGTTAGTAATAGTAAGTCGCCGCAACCAAAAAATAAAGACGAAATGTAGCCCAGGGTTGCCTCTTTCGATTAATATAAAATTTGAAAAATGGAAAAAATAGTCCGTTTTTATCATTAATATTATCTGACTTAACAAATACACACATAACCATCTGAAAATTAAAAAATTAAAATTAAATTAAATTGTTTATCTTATTTTTAGTTTGTTCGATGAAATTTCCATTTCCTAATGAAAAAATGCAATCTAAAGGAAAGTTTCAAGCTTCTTTGCTTAGTCTGGATCCGGATAGTTCGGAACCAGATCCGGATAGTTCGGATCCGGATCCGGATAGTAGGATCCGGATTATCCGGATAATCCGGATAATCCGGTAACCCGGATTTGAGGAATCGGATCCCAATTATCTCGGATAATCCGGATAGCAAATTATCCGGATATTTTCAGCCCTACTATATTCCAGGTTTCTCCGAGGAAACAAAAAGATTAATGCAAGTTTATAATGCACCAGTTTCATTGGCACTAAAACCCAAAAAGACTTTGGGTGTTCTGTTTTCTAATACGAAATACAGATTAACTTAATTAAACAGGTATGATTGTTTATTTTATACCATGCAGAGGGAATGTATTATGTCGGGATAACGGGTCAAATGTTGAAGAATCGTATAACAGGACATATATCGGACCTAAACAGCAATAGTAACTACAAGTCGTCATTAGCTGATCATTGCATAAATTTAAAACACATTCCAAACTTCAACGATATCAAAATATTGGAACAAGAGAACATCAGAGAAAAAAGATTAACTATGGAATCGTGCTGACAACCTGTTAATAACAAAACAGATTCTGAAGGAGTGAATGAAATATATTGCTCGCTTTTAGACAGATGGAAACGGAGGAGGAAATAAATGATGACAGAAAGCGAAAGGGACCCTTATTAGACATTCTGACAATACCAGACATTTTGGAGCATATTAGGTTTATTTTAATATGTCGAGTTTAAATTAAAAAAAAATGTTAAAGTCCATTTAATTTGCTTGATTAATTGGTGGTTTTTTAAATAAGATCTGGAACATTTTTGAAATTTCATTGCAAAGGGTAAAAGAAGATAGTATGAAAATTTGTTTGTTTTAAGTAGCGTTTTTGTAGTTTTCTACTTTATTCATATGTCATAAAAATAAAAAAGTATGTTACCCTGAGGATAGTTATGTAAATAATGGAAACGTTGACAGACGAAAATAAATTTGTTTATGTTGATGGGCGTTTTTATTGATGACCAAAAGTCTTCCTTTCTTATAAAACAATTTATAATAATCGTGCTTACGTAAATATGACTAAAATGGTATAAATAAGGCTTTTATGTAGAATTGGCCGATGTGGAAAGTTAAAAATGGATGTATTTTAGATTGTACATATATAAAACTATCTTATATTATATATTTGGCAGTGGTTCAAAAAGAATTAGTTGGTCTTTTCTTTAAATTTTAATATAACGATTTTTACTATTATGTCTTTAACAGGGCTTATATTATACCTTATAACTTTATAGCATTTATTCAGATTTAAAATTTATTTCCATAACGAAATAATTGTGTTGTTATACCTCTATTACAGAAGTATACAAAATAAGTTAAATCTAAGCTAATTGAAAAAGACATAATTAACAAACTCGATTTTCATTATTACAATTTGACATACAGTACTCTTGCTTTTATGAATTTAAGAAATTTTACTGTGTTTCTTGGATTTCCGCTCTTTAACTTGATTATGACTTATAAGGATTTCTCTTACAAATTCATGTGTCGTCGGGTTTTCCTCAGATTTTTTTTTTTAAATTTTCATAACAGTTACTAAAAGGGCCGAGGTTGGTAAATGGAATACCTAAACCAATGGTTCACAGAATTCTTAATAACAATAGAAATCACTGGTACCACTATTGGACTGTTGAAGAATTAATTGAGGCGGTTTTGGAATGCTCGTTGCAGGAATATAAACAGTATGGCCGATTTATATAACGAATTCTATTCACTGAAAAATCAACTTTTAGCTGGGATTCTAACTTAAATTTGCAAATGTATTTTTGAACTAAAAATATTCAATTAACAATTGAAGTCAGGCACCACGTGTGGTTTTCCATTAAGGGGTCTTACGACGTCAAAAGGCCGCTAAAAGCGACTTTTCACGATTTTTTTTAGAGAGGCATTTTAATTTATTAACTTGAAATTTTTTATGCATATAATAGGCACTTTATAAAATATTGTTTATTTTTTATTTGTAAAAATAATGATTTTTAAGGTCACAGCAGACGATCTCCAAAACTTCCTTGACTGAGTTACCTTATGAAATTATCTAGAAATTAACCGAAGGAATAAGCAAAATATTGATTTTTCACAAAATGGCTGCTCCTCAAAAAAAATTTAGATTTGTAAGGAAAATTTTGGCCTTAAATTTTTTTATAAAATGAAAAATATTTATTGTATTCGCAAATCCTTCGATTAATTTCTAAAAACTATATTTAGAAAGATTGTGTTAAAATTTGAGAGCGATCGTTTCAGCCGATCTCGAGATATAATGTACACCGACTTTAGAAACATGGTTTTTATTTTAGAAAAATGTGTTTAAAGTTTCTTAACCATTTTACAACTTTAAAAGCAAATTACTTGTGATTAAAGTTTTAGACTGTACTTTTAATTTTAAAAATCTCATCATTTCAGTTTTCAGTTCATCAATATACGTCCGTATACCACATTGTATCTAAATTTGAATATATAAGTATGGATGCGGGTGTGTGTGTGTATGGATGTGTGTTCCAGCGTAATTTTGGATTGCTTGAAGCAATACATACCATACTTGGTACACATATTTATTGCAATCTAGAGAAAAATACTGTGGAGGTAAGATACTCCTAGATCCCTTTAGATTGGGTAGAAAGAGATATGTGAAAATAATCGAAAATATATGGTATTATTGTTGAAATAATAGTTTTTGGGGCCGCTTAGTTGAATAATAACACTACTGATCCCGTTAGATACTGTGGAGGTAACACACCAATAGTGGTTAGGATAAGAAAGGATTGGCATGCACAAAAAATCACAATCGATCGATATTAATGTAGAATACATAAGTTTCGGGTCACTGAGATGAATAATTTACACCGATGGGGGGACGGATGAACAGGCTCAAACTATAAAGGCTCCTCGTGGCTCCTGAACACTAGAAAGGAAAATTTGTCTGACGTTTATGTCTTTTAAGATATTGACGTGATTATATTTTGTTAAACCTAAGTTCATTTAAGTTGGATATGGTACGATGGAGAAATCTGCTGATGTGCCTTATGGCAAGGCTGCAATCTGAATGGAAATTTATGATGCACGTCTTTTATGCAAAAATAAAACAGCAAATACTCTCGGGACAATATGTCATAACTTTATTTTAGTATTCAGGTACGCAGTTGTCGTATTACTAAGAACAATTACAGCAGTTTTTTTACCCGGTATCGGCCGGTAGTCCACACTTACCTAACTTCACGCTCAACTTACACTTATTTAATGTACCAACACCATAAACATAAGAACATATTAAATTGCAAACATTGTAGTTGCCAACTTTAATTCTTTAATAAGTTTTAAACTAATAAAATATACAAAAATCAAAATTTAGTGGAAAATCAGAAAAAAGAATTTATTTTACACACACAACTATCTTTTAAGCCCAGATTAACACATTATTCATTGTTGGAAGAAGTAACGCCATTAAAATATGAAATTTGCTACTGGAGAATCTGGTTGAGCCTGTGAAATACATGAACAATATTAAATAAATATCATGCAATTTACTTGAAACTTGCCGTTTCGTCGACATACACCGTCGTTGAAAGAATACCCTCCTCTACAGCGACACTCACCAAGGTAGCATTCCATGGGCTGGATTGCATCTTCCAAGTGATATTGGTAGCAATCTTTGTTTTTTGTACAATAATCTCCAAGTGCTAATAAAAAAATATTGGTTAAAAATTAGTGTCCATCTAATGGTATTGAATGTAAATTGTAGCTTTTATTTCAAAAATTATGTTACGGTAATTAGAATTCAGTTTCATTTATTAAAATAGTCTACCTTCTAACTATAGATTTCCAGTCCCAACTCTACAAAACCCTTGCAATTTATATGTAGGCTTACGACAGTGAATACATACTTGATTACCGTAACAAAACTTTTCAAAGTATCTACTTAATAAAAAAAAAAGATGAAAACATTAGGCAAAAACTTGTTCGAAGTTTTGCTAACGTTTTCACAAATTATATGTGAAAAAGGTGCCATGCGCATGTAGTTTTCAAGTTTTTGAACGTATCTTGTACGGAGAAAATAAAGTTTTAAATCTCGATACAAAAGGCGAAGCTGGAGGTGAGGGTCAGGGTTCAACCTAACTTCGAAACGCGTGGACCTATTTGGATGGGACTTTTTTCTTGTATAGAAAGCCCCCATTGCTAATATGAGAACGAATTAGAGCTATAGTGGAGGGGAGGAATTGTCTAACTTCGTAACGCGTAGACCGATTTGAATGATTCTTAACTTAAATGCAGTTTAATTTTGTATCGCGTGGATGATTCGATGCGAGAAAAAAACTTAATTTTACAAGAGGGGGGTGGGGGGGGGGGGGGGGAGATGTGGTAATTTCTAATATGTAGACCGGTTTGGATGCTTCTGATTTTGATGTATAGAATATGTTCCCCCATTGGTCGCATGTTAAAAATATTATGGTGCCTAACATGGTATCGCTTGAACATATTTGAATGATTCGTTTATTGCTAAATAGAGTATTTTGCTTTGTTTGTATCCTGGCAGAAATGTTCGCTTCTTAAGTGGTAAATGATAAAAGAATGAATACGCAAAGAGGAGAGAGAAGCCTTCTTACTTCCCGATTATGATGATTCTCTCATGCTATATGAAGTATATCTCAGTACTAGCAGCGTGATAAGAATTTTGTATATAAGGTGAGAGTATGAAAAGGTGTCCGTGACCAATTTCTTAATGTGTTGCCGGATTTAGATGGTTCAGTTTCCTTTACTTAGAGTGCACTGCCTCTGCAGCTGTTATAATCGCATTTTCCGAGTAACATATCTAAAGAAATTAAAAAATTAAATAGTTTTAAAAAAATGTTTAACCGACTTCACAAAAAGCTATCTATCTAATATGACATTTTAAAGTCGGTGCAAATTCAGCAAACAAGACAACTACTCAACCACAATTGCAGATACTATTTATATAAAACTACCTAAACTTTTCAGATGACGAGATCATAAGAAGGGAGGATTAACGACTTCAGTTGTTGTTGTTTTGGTTGTTGAATTTGGGCCGACTGTAAAATTTCGGAAGTAGGGTAAATTTTTTTTAAACTATTTTATTCTCTCTGTATTTTGGACAACACCCTGTATTGAATGAGACGCGCATTACTCGATTACATAAAAAGATTGCAACTGAATCTTTAATTTAAGGTGAATTTCGAACCACCGATATTACTTTGGAACCTCACACTTGCATTTTCGCATAATCTGCCTCGTCAATCTCTCTCTAGTTGCCCCTTTGCTGAATTCGGCACGATTGCAAGAAACCCTGAAATTATTCTGCAACCCCTCTTTTGCATAATTTGTAGTTAGCGGAAAACAACTATAATTTTTTAGCACATTTGGAAAAATTCTGTTTTAGAATAATTAGATATTTCACTTTATCTCTAATTCCTTCATTGGATTCAACATAATATAATGGGTGTATTTCTTTATGCATTCCGAATGATCCGAGCACACCCGTGTTTTATTATTAGCACCGGTGCATTCAGAACGAGCTTTATTTATCGAAGTTGTTGATGGAATAAATGGAATAAATCTGTCAAACATGGAACTAATATTAAACATGGAAGGACAAGAAAGTCACAATTATGAGTAAATACACAATTTCTTGTCGTATTGATTTTAAATAATATAAAGAATTGAAAGTTCACAAAGTATTTATTGCTTTCAATTTACATGATTATACCTTTGTCTTTACAAATTGTTTCTACTTAGTTTATTCCAGGGGATCTTCTGTTCCTACCATTCCTTCTACACCGGCAGAACCAAAACTTTAAATTTAAATTGTTATTTAAACCCGCCTTTGAGGAGGACTTTCCATAGTCAATTTCAAAAGATGATCTCATTTCTTGGCATTACTTTTGAGTTGCGTAACTCGTTTTTTCGACTGCCCATCCCTGAAATTCTTTTCATGCGGATGGTTAGGGTGTCATAGGTGAACCCAGCTGGTGATGACAGTGTGCGCTTGTGGTAGGCCCGCGATGTGAGGTAGTCTGATCCCAGTTATATGGTAGACTGCATGCTGACCTGCAATAGAGACATGGAGTATTTCTGGTAAGTTGTTTAGTTAACAATTTTGAAAGTTTCCCTTCCTGTTTTGGCGCATATCTTATAGGAGGCCATCTGATGATACTTTTCTCAAAATGAAATGTCATATGATGAGTTCGTAGTTATAAGTCAGTACGCAAATGTCGCACGCGAGGTGTCTCTTTGTCTGATCCACAATCCTCTCCAATAGGCCATAGTAGGCGACACGATGTGTAGCTTTATTATTTACAATCCTCTTTCATTAGAGTAGAGTCTTGTTGCTTTTTTTAAATAATATAATCACAACCAAACTTGCATAAAAATGTTCGTTTCGACAACATTCTAATGATGGAAAATACATTTAGAATAAATATGAAAACGCCAGGTAATTTTGATGAAATGGGCATATACCCGTTCATACATATTAATACAAATATAAATATCTAATAGCTTTAGTTTAGGTAACAAAATCCATTTTTCTTCAAAGAAACATAAATAATGACTTAAAATTGCCTTTGGTAAAGCGTTGAGCCTCTCGATCCGCTTTTATCCAAATTCTGCTTTGCCATTATTTTATTTGCAACTGTCATGCTTTTATTCCTGCGAAGGTTTCCGGCAGCTAAAAAGAAGTTAATCCTTTGGTGTTTTTGCTGAGAAAGGGAAGGGAATTAAGGAAGTATACCTAGTCATGGAGCAGTAAAATAGCGTTTTTTTAGAAAGGTTTTTTCGGGAAACTATTCATTATGTAAGTTCTGTTATTTTTACTTAAATTTATAATACATAATTTTAAAACAATTTGTGCAATTTTAATTAAAAAAAACAAAGTGGCGGTGCTGTCCTCATTTAATTGCGATCCCATTTTTTAAAAAAGCCTTTGCGTGTTTTGGATTACTGGGAGCTAATTAATCTGAAATCAGAATTTCCAAAGAAATTAGTTTACTGAAGGATCAGTTCTGTCCTTGAACGTTTTAAAACGAAAAGTGAAACAAATGACGTTACCTTTTTTTATATTTTTGCCATATATGAAGAAAGTTATCAATAAAATCAAAATCCGCTTCGTTCATGGACAAGCGATGTATATAAAGAAAATATATACCAAATTTCATCAAAATTAGTTTAATGATTCTTGAGATATTTGGAACACCGCAAAGCCCCTAAGAAAAGGGGGTTCGCAGGGTGCACTCGCCTATTTATTTTTCGATTTTTTCAAAATTGCACATATTGTAGATATAAAGATGTATTATTAAGTAAATTTAAAATTGATTTTGTATAATCAACAGGTTTGCTAAAAAATTCCTAAAGATTACTTTTGCGACTCCGTGACTAGGTATATCAACTTAAGCTTTTTTTAATCAGGAACGTCGATCGTGTTAAGAACTTTAATATTTCACGTCAACTGTATTTTTCTTACCGTTTTTGTAAATTTGAACACACGTAGTTAGCCCCTGTTGACGTTATGATTTAAGGCAATTAATAACATTATGTTTTACGTTACTATCACAACTTTTTTATTTTGAGAAATTTTACTTAATGTTTCTGAATTTAAATTGGTGCTTCAAGAAGATAAAAGCAGAATGAAAACACTATATTATCCCATCGGAGAGTTAATTTTGTCTCTTTCTATTAGACATCAATTTTATGTTGTTTGGTGTCTGCAGTAAAACATTAAAATAAAATGGTTCACGGATACTTAAATATGATAATCGTGGGGTGTTTATATTTCGATTTTTCAACCGACCATCAGAGGCAAGCAAGTGAGCGTGTGGTCAGACCGTCTTTATGGAGGCACGTTAAATTGTTGTCGCAATGTCAGAGGCCTTACTAGGCGGCTTGAAAATTCGGTTAGTAGGCTAACCTGCCTTCATCAATCCCCACTAGGCCGCATGGTGGAGTATGGCCGTACTCCTCTTGATTTGATTTGTAAAAGAATATCTGAGTCCCAGCAAAGTGAAATTAATAGGCTGATGCGATGCATAAAAAAGTAACAAAGGATAATGGGAATTATCATTGTTGTCGGGTTATGAAGAAACGAAGCCAAAAGTCGAATGAAATTAAGAACATAAAATTTTTGATAATAATGATTTATTTTAAGGAATATTTTTATTTTAAGGTTATTTTATTATTATTTAGATAATTAGCTTATTAACATTTTAAAATAACATTGTTTTAAAGTAACATTTCTTCATTTTAATATAACATTTGCTTGTAGTAAGAGAAATTCCTAAATTATTCGTCGATGATAAGTTCTAACAAATGTTGACCGGAAGAAATTAATAGCTTATATCTTCCCAAACCTGTAAGACAGTAGAAACTCAATATGAGCACATCTTCCAACTGTTCTTATGCTGTCAAACAAGTGCAATAAGAATGAATTATGGCATTTCTGCCGACTTGGTCTTTGTCAATTAGAATGTACGCTTAATATGTGCGCAATGTCATATTCCGCGACTGTATTCACACTCGAAGCAATTTTACGTTATTTTGCAGGATACTACATCCACTTAGATCATTTAAGGGGGTCCTCTACTCTCGCGGTTTAAAAAAATCGATTTTTGTTTTTCTTTTTTAATTTCAATCTATATGTATCTGAGAATACGCCACAGAAAGGATTTCATGAAAATCACATTCCTTTGCATGTTTCTGGGAACAGAAAGGTACCCGTCTCCGGCCGTTTCCGAGAAACTAAGAGCGGCGCGCCACGACGGCGCTTGTCCAGTTAAAAATCATTTTCTTAAAAATTTACCGGTCCGTCCTTGAGAAGAATGTGGACAACCAAAAACATCAACCTGATGAGGAAGGAGAACTCTACGGCCCCGGTATAGCAGATTAACTCGTAAGTTACTACAATCAAGTTATACACCGTAATTTATCATTAAACGCGTTTTCCCGAAAGTAGTGTTTTTTAGCTGCCGATTAAGACTTCTCACAAAAGTATTGGTCCGATTTTAATAATTTTTTTTTCAATTGTTCAGAAAACATACCGCTATGTTTTCCCGAGTACGATTTGCAAAATTTTATTTTGTTCCATTTTTATAGGCTCTAATAGGTCAAAAATGACGTACAAATTGGAAATTTTTACAAATTGTTGCATAACTTTTACAAATTGCAAAATAAAAAAAATCTGTCACGGGAAAACATAGCCAACGTAACTATGATTATAAAGAATATAAATTTTCAGATTACAGATTACCTAATTGGCCACAACTTTGCTTAAGTGGGACCCATGCAGTTTCAACATCAATGTCATCAATGACGTTTCAAGGTCGCGAGAGTTATTTTTTTTCATCTTCAAAAGTAAAATTGAAATGTCAAAACATGTATCTTCGAAATAAAAAAAAAATTTAAAATGTATTCAGTAGATCCTTCGCAATTGATTCCCCAAAAAACCGCTCAATTTCAGGCCTCGAGAGTAGAGGACCCCCTTAATGTATCTTCTCTTAACATTTAAATTGTATAAATGGTGTAGCGTAAATGTTGTTGTGTGTGATTTGACTAGTTTAATGTGATAAGTCCCTAAAGCAAGCAATATTATACATTTATGAAGTTTGTACGTTGCATGATCAAAGTTTTCATTTCAACGTTATCGTGTAGAAGGTTGGGATTGTTTATATTTTCTTCAATTAAATTCAAAATAACCGCTGCTAGAGTCTTGTTTTTAGAAACGAGATAAAAAGCATTTAACAAGCTAGCATACATTTAAAAACCGGCAAACATATGAGTGGGTTCTGTTAAAATATGTTGTCGAAGGAATCTGTAACATTGTTTAATTTTGCCATTTACGGCTTCTACCATCTAGCGGCAAATATTTATCAGTCTTTCCTTGGTCCTGACCTGTTCAGTTGATACTTGTCTCTCGCTCCTATCTTTTGTGGGTGGCATACATACTTCATAGCCACTTTGCTCTAGACTGCCCACATTATTCTTAAAACCATGATCTGCATGGTTGTGATCGCTGTAATATTTTCGGACTATCTGTTCAGTGACTACTGCATGATTTTGTCATCGGTGGCTGGTTGTGTAAATCAGAAATAATTGATTTTGGAATGTCCGATTTTCAATTTTATAGAAATTGTTTTTTTGGTGTTTGTCGGACTCTCAGGAATCATCTTCAAAGCAAAGGAGCAGGCTATGCAAATCTCATCTTTTACAATCACTTTCTTTGAAAAGTATACTAGTGGATATGTAGTACAGTGTTTGAATAACATGTTTGAATTTATGCGCTGACAACTTAGATTATAGAATATACAGGGTAGGCCTTACGTGTACGTTGACAAGGTGAAGGCAGGATAGAAGATAAATTTGTTCCGTCAACTTGCGGTTATTTCCGTCTAAAGCTTTTTTATAAAGTTTTTTTTACAATTTCTAGTTTATTTTCATCTGCAATATTTTCAATTTAATTATCCCAAAAGTTCAAACGCTATTATTGGCTATGTTTTAAAATGGCATACACGAATCAATAAATAGAGCAGAGTGGTCCTCAGACGACACAGTAAGAATTTTTGTAGAAAACAGGAGTTCAACCGAGTTTAATGTTTTTTAGGGGTACCGTAATCCTTTGTCTACAATTTTATGTCGTTCGGGGCAGGGTAGAATAGTTTTTGCGGTCGCAATACAGCACAAAGTGAAAAGGTCGATTTTCGCTATTTTTAAAAGTGGTGGTCCTAAGCCTGCAACCCTCTTAGAATGTAAAAACATATACAATTTTTTCAAACTTTATTTATAGGATTAAAACATTTCTTCATGACAGTAATGAAAATAGCACTTTGAATTCCCGAGCAGTGCTTTTGCAAGACATGCCGAATTTCATGATCGCTAATGCGCGTCGAAGCGCAAGGGAATCACGCTCCCCATGACTACAAGAAAATAGAATCAGAGAAGTTAATGAAAACAAAAGACGAGTGACATAGAATTGAAACACAACAAAGTACAATAACACACAAATAACACACAAATAACACTTGTTTGGTGCCAACTCAGGACCAAGCGAAAACTAGTGTGAGCGTAAATAACGTCTATGTCTACCAACCTGTCACATGACTAAATGGTAACGCCAACACGTGCGCCATCTCTGAGAAACGAGGGGGTGCCGGCTTAACCCACAAAATTTCATTTTCTTTTATATAATTTTTAATTCCTAAAAGATTAAAATGTGCGTGATAAATAGTTGAAATCAACGGGGTGAATTATTAAATAATTAATTGGGAATATTTTTTTTCCTGACTCTACTAAAATTCAATATTTGTGTTACTTCCATTCACACAAGCAGTGATCATTCCACTTCTTAACGAAAATTGCAGAAATTTTTTGAGCTTAATGCATTTCCTTATTAAACCTATATTCTAAGGTTATAGAAACAAATTCTGCCTTGTTTTTGAATAAACCCTAATAGCACAAAATGTCCCAGAAACATTCCAAGAATTATTAAAGATTTACGAGAATGTTATTGGTACATACTCATTAAATGTCCAGGCCTCAAGCATTAAAATTCTTCCGGGACGTTTCTTAGATATATTCCTGGGAAATTTTGTACTATTATTAGGGAACGATAAGCTAAACAGAGGGATAATTTGTTTGGTATTTTCTTACGAAATTTTCGCGCTTGCGAATGCGCGACACAAAAGGTATGTTCTCTTTTAATGGCATGTAATATACTTTTAGAAAACTGATCCATGTACCGGCAAGTATTACATTTGTAAAATACCCATTAATCAAGTCTGTGTTACGTTATTTATTAAATTGGTTTACTATAGTTTGAACTATTTCTAAGTTCAAATGTTGGAAAAAATCGAAGTATCAAAATAAATTGAATTAATCGGTTCGATCTAATGATACTGATTTTTTAAGGCGACTAATCGATATACAAAGTCGGATAAAATTACAGTTCGATCCCTACTAAATCGATTTTCGCAGTTAGATCTCCATCCCTAATACTGGCTCTGCCAAATAAGATGTCAACGTGGTCTTCGAAGAAGTGAAGGGAAGGGAGTGCCACTCCCAATTCTTGACTCTGTCGAGCATTTCCCTTCACAAATAATTATTGTTTTATTGTTTTCTCCATGGCCAAATTTGTCACGAAACATTCTCTCGCAATCGACAATTTTCGCTCTACAGTACACGGAGACATATTAAATAATGGGTAATTATACCCAAGCTACAACTCTCCGATGACCCTGACCTTGAAATATGTTATTCTTGGGGTCATTATATATAAGAATACATATATATATATATATATATATATATATATATATATATATATATATATATATATATATATATATATATATATATATATATATATATATTGTTACTGGTGGTTTGCTTGACCTGAATGCTAGGGCGTGGAAAAAGAATACTTGTGGTTTGTGCTCATTGTGTAATAGGGATGAGGTAGAAAATACGTTTCACTTCGTGTCAGTGTGTCCAGTTCTTAGGGAATTTAGAATGTGTTATCTTGGTTCAAGTATGTTGGAGGCAAATGAATTCATTGCACTTATGAACGGCAAAAATTGGTTAAGTTTGTACAAATACATTAAATCAGCCTATAATTATAGACAATTTTTAGTAAATGAATACAACTGCTAGGGTTGAATATCATATCCTTGTACAAGAGTTACAACAATCTTTATACATATTTAAATTTGAATTATGAATATACATCCATACGAATATTACTATAGTAATAACATCAGGTACGCCAACTGACAGACGGCTGTTAAGCCATTGTCTAAATGTTTTTTAGGAAAGAAAGAATGTATGTTTGTTCAAAAGAACTGTAGTAATAGAAAATGAATAAAGCATTATTATTATTATTATATTGTTACGTTTCTATTTAAGTAAATCTGTCTTCCAAGTGCAAGTAATCCCAGCGAAGCGGCAACTCTATATTCCAGCCAGCAACCTTGTCCGAACCGATCAAGGTTATCAAGCAACCACTTTACACACCGAGTGTGATAGACGCGAATACCCTACAATACTGCAACGAAGTATGTAGTGTGTGTTACTTAGAATACCCAGGCGAACACTAAAATCTTTTCGTGCTGTTGCATACTCCGATAGGACAATTTAGTGGTGTCCAAGAAGAAACAGTGCCGTAGGAATGCCGGCGAATTGGAAATTGTGTGCGTGTGTGCTGAAGTGGACAGGGCGAAAATGAAACAAGTGCCGTGGAATGTAAACAAAGTGTTGTTGTCCGTCGTCGATAGTTTTGTTTATCTATTCAGATAATTCCCGGATATGTAAGTCGTAAATTAGGTACGGTGTGCTATTAACAAGCAGGACCTTCTGTCTATTGCCGATCTTAGGAGTTATTTGTTGTGATCTTGGATAATTTGTGCGTGATCAAAGGGACTGCTAGAAGGTTAGACTCGGTGTATCGAAGTGAAGTGAAATTCCCTAACAGGTGAGATCGACGACTCTGCCGGCGATGTGAGAAGCTGCACCAACCTACGTAGGGATTGCACTCGAGAAATAGGAAGGAGACACTTCAGCCTCTGGACAGGAGCAGCAACTAGATCAGGTATGCGATTTTGCCTTTAGTTTTATGTGTCGATTATGACGGGTCGTGTAAATGGGGAAGCCTGGGAGAATCCGTTCTGCCAATATTGACGGGTACCCCCGTCTTTTTTATTTATTGGACTCAAACCAACAATTCCACATGGCGACACTAAAACAGATATGTAAAAGGGTAATGTTTCCTTTAAATGACCTGAAGTTTGCAATTCCTTAACTGAATTATAACCTCTTTCTTCTCTCTCTGCCGATAACGTTTTGCTAAACTTAAAGGTATATAACGATAAAACACTAGCAGCTAAGGATTTTAATGCATGAAATTACTTGATAACTTACAGCAAACCATACGTGTCTGGAGTACACTCCTGGAGATATGTTCCTGTATTCCTCGTGGTCTAAGATAAAGACTCCAAAATTTTCTGTATCTTCAAGTTCCTTTATTCTTATTCCTTACAGCACAGAAATTCAAGAAGTTTGGTGGGAGTAAACTTATTTACTTTCTATGTTTAAAGTTACTGTTAATGGAAAAAATAAAAAATTATGACTGGACTCCGTGAAGACTGACTGACAAGAGAGACAGCCGTTCGTCGTCTTTTTTGACTCGGGCAGTCCTTTTACATCACCCGGAAACTCTAATGCCTGCCATCTTTAGAACAGAGCACGTTCGTCTTTTAGTAGGTAAGTTATTACAAAATTTCGATTGCTTACAGTGATTAATAAATTCTATTGTAGGGAAACAAATCCAGGATTGAAACATTACATAGCAGAAATTCAATAGAAAAATATGTGACAATTTAAAATAATTCAAAATTTGTAAAATTTTACTAGATTAGACTCTTTAGTTTTTTTAACATTTTTAGGGGATAACATTTATAATTTAAATGGAGAGTTATATTTCCGTAACACCCCGTCCCCCCGGAAAGAAAAGCTGTCCTCAGCGCCTTGGTCTTCGCTCTTGCTTGGAACCGTATTCATCGGTTCTTTTCCTTCCACCTAGGTAGTACATTATAGTGAACTTTAGATTTGTAGTGGATAGAAAAAAATTAGTCTTGGATTGCAAACAAAAATATCGAATTATTTTCATTCATTTTGTATTCTTTACTTAGCAATTCCCAGTGTTTCAGCATCACGAATGTCCCATGGAAATATGGGTAGCCCGAAAGTCGAAGAGGCATTTACTCCTCGTCTTTAGAAGTTTCGGACTTCGGGCCTTGGGGAGAGGTTTATTTAGAGAGCGCCTCTCACTCGCCCTTTTATTACCTCGGCTGCTAGGTTTTTTTTTCTTGGTCCAGAGAGAGAATTCAGTTTAAATTTCGCGTGGCGGCATATATGGTGCTAATCTATTTCGGTGAACCACCAAAGCTTTCTTGGTTTTATTCTTAACGATACGATAATTGACATCGCCGATTAGTTGGTTAATCGTATAGGGTCCTTCCCAATGCCGTTGCAATTTTGGACTTTTACCCTTGCTTCTTTTTGGGGCGTATAACCAGGCTTGGTCTCCTTCTTTAAACGGATTTGCCTTAGCCGACAAATCATATCTTTCCTTCATTCGTCTGCTGTTATTATAAAGGTTTTCTCTAACTTGTTTGTATACATCTCGAAGTCTAACTACTAGGTTTCTGACATACGTAGTACTGGTATTTGTTTCGGTTGGTACTTCGCCTAAATATAGATCCATGGGCAACCTTATTTCTCTCCCAAATGTGAGCATTGCTGGTGTCTCTTTCGTGCTTTCGTGTACAGCGGATCGGTATGCTAGCATAAGTAGTTGGACCTTTTCGTCCCAGTCTCGTTGGTGTTCACTGACAAATTTTGATAGATAGTTAAGCAACGTCCTATTAAATCTTTCCACCATACCGTCTGACTGCGGATGTAACGGTGACGTCCTGGTTTTTTCTATACCCAATCGGCAGAGTACCTCTTTAAAAATGGTGGACTCGAAGTTCCTCCCTTGATCGGAGTGTAATTGAAGTGGAATTCCGAATCGCGAGAACATGTTCTGAACGAGGCTTTCTGCTACAGTCTCGGCGGTTTGGTCGGGTATCGGAAAAGCTTCGGGCCATTTGGTGAAATAATCAATAGCTACGAGTATGTATCGATTACTTCTGGTTGTAGTTGGAAGTGGGCCAAGAATGTCCACAGCAATTCTTTCAAATGGAGCTCCGACATTGTATAGTTGGAGAGGGGCGTTCTGCTTGCGTTTAGGGCCTCTTCTTTGATTGCAGATGTCGCATTGTTCACACCATTTTTGGATATCTTCGCCGCAGCCGACCCAATAGTAGCGTGCTTTCACTCGAGCGCTTGTGCGCTTAACGCCAAAGTGCCCACCAGCAGGACTATCATGGGCTTGTTTAAGGACGTCTTCTCTTAGTTTTTTTGGTAGTAAGATTTGGTATATGGTCTGTGATGATGGTGTGTAAACGCGGCAAGCTACATTATGGTGTAACTTTAGATATGGGTAGATCGCCCGGTAAGCTTTTAAAACTGGATCAGCTGCCGTAATTTCTTCTCTTTTAGGAGCGTTCCCTACTCGAAGCCACTCTCGCACGGTGTTAAGCTGAGGATCATCCTCCTGAAGAGCAGGTAAATCTTGAAACACGGTAGTTAGACGAATATGAATGGTGTCTTTGTCTTCAAGTCGCTCGCAGTAACGACACTCGGTTGCCAAGCATGGCCGACGAGATAAAGCGTCAGCATTCCCGTGTTTGCTTCCAGGTCGGTGTTGGATTTCATAGTCGTATTCTTGCAAGCGTTCAAGCCAACGAGCTATCTGACCTTCGGGTTCTTTAAAATTGGTCAACCAACGTAGTGAAGCATGATCGGTACGTATTACGAAGTGGCGACCCAGCAGGTATGGCTGAAAGTGAGAGACAGCTTTAATCACGGCTAGAAGTTCTCTTCTCGTGACGCAGTAATTCTGTTCTTGTTTACTCAGTGTCTTGCTATAATACTCGATAACTCGTTCATTTCCACCTTGCATTTGTGATAACACCGCACCCCAAGCGAATTGACTGGCATCTGTATCTAAAATAAAAATACCGGTTTCGTCCGGTTGAGCTAAAATTGGAGAAGTAGTAAGTTTCTCTTTCAACGTAACGAAAGCTTTTTCACATTCTGCTGTCCAGTAGAATTTGGTAAGTTTTTCCGTAAGTCTGGTAAGAGGCTTAGCGATTTCGGAGAAATTTTTAATAAATCTTCGGTAATAAGCGCACAGTCCAATAAATGACTGTACATCCTTCCTGGTCAATGGAGTCGGCCAACTTTGCACGGCTTGGATCTTTTCTGGGTCGGCTGAGAGTCCATCGGCTGAAATTACATGGCCCAAAAACTTGACCTTTCGCTGACATAGGTGACATTTCATTGGAGACAGTTTTAATCCCGCATATGAGAGGCGGCTGAATACAATGCCAAGGTTGTTCAGTAATTCCTCAAAACTTCTGCCATGGACGATAATATCGTCAAGATAGACAAGACAAACTTTATAGGAGATACCTTCCAACACAAGCTCCATTAGCCGTTGGAAGGTCGCTGGAGCATTCGTCAACCCAAAGTGCATTACTGTGAACTCCCACAGGCCGTTTCCAATTGAAAAGGCCGTTTTTTCTTGGTCCGTCTGATGCATTGGTACCTGCCAATAGCCGGATTGCAGGTCTAACGTGGCAAACCATGAGGAGTCCCCAAGAGCATCAAGCGTAAGATCTATCCTCGGTAGAGGATACGAGTCTTTTTTAGTGACCTGGTTGAGTCGTCGGTAATCTACACAGAATCTCAAAGTGCCATCTTTTTTTCTGACCAAAACGACTGGAGAGCTCCAGGGGCTCTTCGATGGGCATACAATTCTTTGGTCAATCATTGATTGTAAAATTTGCTCGGCTTCGGTCCTCCTAGCCATTGGGATTCGTCGGGGTGGCTGTTTTATCGGGGTTGCACCTTGTGTATCAATACGATGACGGAGTAGAGTTTTATGACCTAGCTCATCTTTCGATTCCGAAAAAACATTAGCATGTTTGCGCAGCAAACTCTTCAGTTGGCATTTTTCCTTAGTCGACAGATTGACCACATTGTGGCAGAATTGATCCATCCAATCGGGCGAAAGCTCCTCTACTGTTGATTCACAGCAGCAAACTACTTCAGGATAACATTGAATATTTCCAACAGTAGTGGCAGCAGAAAGGCGCACGGTCTCGGGACCAATATTGGCGATCCTTGCAAAAACATGGCCGCTTACGCAGGACGTAAGGGTATCGTAGACTGCGAGATTAGTAGGTAAATAAGCAGATGGCATTAGATGAACATCAGAATCTTTCATCAAGGACGTAGTTAACCGTGCTATGTGTTCGCTGTACGGGGGTAAAGATAGTTCGCGTGTAGTTTGTGCTGTGTAAGCAGGATAAGAGGCTTGATTAAATGTTAGAACTTTTCCAGATAAGGTAATTACACCTGCACATAGGTCCAGATTACACTCATGTCGCCGCAAGAAGTCCATTCCCAAGATGCAATCATCAAATATTTCTGCGATGTATGCAGAATGAACGGTGACAAAATCTGTTATCGCTATGGTAATTTAGGCGACATTGTTGGCTGGGATCTGTAACGCTCAGAGTTATTTAACAACAGGGTAGCAATGTACCACTAACGTCATAACCTGAGGTGACTAGTCGGAGGTTCAATACACTGTTGGGAGTCAAAAAAAAAATCGAAATCACTTTAACCACTTAACCAGATGCAGCGGGCGCCAGGTTCCTTGGGAATCATTACTCCACAGATGTTATCGCCGGGCATATAAATTTATAAAATCCATATTTCCCAAGCAAGCGAAACCAAAGTCATATAAAAGAACTACCAGTGTCAACAAAAGGTGAAACTTCCCAACTCCATCTGTCTATCAGAACCTCCTAACAAGGTACGGCTATGCTCGTCGGTTGGGTCGTGGGTTGATAGACAGAAGCAACAAAAAAAATTAACTTTCCAATAGAAGCATCCCAATTAAGTTTCAGTAATAGGTGCAAGTTGGGCTGAGGACCGCGTATGAGAATCTCTGTCAGGTACATCGCGATTGTCAACAATACAACAATCTACAGCTAATGGCAGAACACACTCACCTTCCTTCCGCCCATTTTTTTGCACGACCAACAACGCCGAAATCACAGGCCTCAATCCCCTTGACTCACATCCTTAATTTAGCCCCAAACTCAAACGTCGTCCATGGAATACTAGCTACCGCGCTCGACCAAACTTGGAGGTCAAGTCCTTCGTTTCCGCATATCGACTCCGCAGTTTAATACGCAAATCAACAATTTGAATTGTTATACCTTAATTTCGTAAAAGGAATGCATGATCACACCAGAACAAGATTGGAAATGCAACAAGAAAAGCTTATGAAATCATATTAAATTCCCAGCTTTATTACAAATTTAAGTTACACGTTACGACTAAATTCCCTGAATGACTAATATTTCAAATGCTAATATTCCAAATGCTACCCTCACACAAATATTAAACTAATAACCAAAAGTTATTTTTTTTCCAAATTTAAATTCTCAATCACCAAATTAAAAAAATTGTAAATACGTTATAATATTTCAAATCCTAAGTTCAGAAAATTTTACTTATATTATAATTGTCCAAAAGAAAAAAATATTTAATTTATATTATAGCAGTTCAATCCAAATAAAATAAAAATGTTCCACTTCCTACATATTAACTAAGTATTCTACGTCCCAAAGCCATAATAATCAATCTCGTCGTCACGACATAAAATTGTTTGTAAACAATGCAAACGGCAAGAATTTTTAATTAGACCATTTGGCCCTGAGTTTAAGGCAACAAATTAATATTTAACTAATACCGCAATTTGAATATTTCTAACAACTGTTATGTATAGGTATATTCTTAAATGATTAAAAATTATTAAGGTCATCTTATGCCCTATCTTAAATATTGTTCACCTTTAAAAAAATTTAATTTCGAACCACTATAAGTACACGCGACCTTCAAAATTTCACAAATTTTCGGATTATTCCTCAACTTGTTTACTTAATAAAACTGAAAATTTTGTGGAACCGACTCTCAATTTGTAAATAACAATTAATATTTTTCTTTCTTAAGGAGGTACTTCGTTAATTAATTAAATTTTTTTACTCTCTCTCCCGTCATCATTCTTCACTACTAAATTTTCCTCTTTTTAAATAAAATTTTGCATAAATAATAAAATATTTTTATAAAAAGTTCACTTACCGGCGGTAATCCAAATGCATTTGGTGTCGGCCGTATTACAACTTGCTGAAATTTTCAAAAATTCTCCTTGTTAATTACTAGGAGAGAGAGATTCCTAACACTTATCGGAGTCTTAAGAATTTAAACACATTTATTTTTTTAATTTATAAAGCTGGGATGTGACTTGAATTCCTTCCTGGAAGTGATGGCCCCGAATCCATCCATCGAGATGACAATTGCATGCACATTATTTATGTTGATAGTGCATAATTAATTATGCCGATATAAAGCAGCGTATACCTGAGTCTATTTTAAGGAAATCTATCTCACGTAAAGTAAATGTGTCATTAATTTTTAGGATAAGTACACAAATTCACAAATTCTCGTAATTTACTATTGGAATGCTCCTCTTTCCTCATTATATGGCGTCATTCCCCCTGTTCGCCAATTTCAGCCCTTTTAAAATTTCTTAAATTTATTTCTTTCTTTTAGCCCTAGTTCTTTTATCAATGTCTTTTCGCTTCCAAACTTAGCATTGGGTTTCCTTTTCCTTATTACACAGGAATAATGCAACTACTACTTTAATTTAATGCACTACTAATTGCCGATCTCTATATGGATATCTCACTTTTAGTTTAATAATAATAATTAAACAACGGCGCGAACTGGCAGTTGAAGTTAATAAAAATTTTGACAAATTTCTAATGCGAATTAGTTTTTTGGAAATCGCGAGAGCTTAACCCGTACGGTAAGGGAACCAAGAATATTCTGGCAAGATTTCGTATCCAAATCTAAGCGGATCTCTATATACTCTCCAAACCGTTGTTGCTAAGAATATTACTATTGACCGCTAGAATATAGTGCACCTCCCACTGTATAAGAGTTGGAGTGTTACCAGTTTTCCTTTGCGGTAGTAATTTGGGTTCTGTCGACCTTTTGTAAAAAGGGATTTTCATCTTTAAGAATCTGCAACTGATTAGCAATTCTGAGTAAATACTAACTTTCCATTTAAATTCCTATTGCTCTTGTAATAATCAATTTATTTTGGGATAACGATTATAGTATTGCGCAAGTAGTTGATAGATTAATACATAAACCTATTCTTAATGTAACATTTCCAATAATTTTCTTAGCTGGTGATGTGGCGTTAATAATAACATGCGCACTATAGGTAGCGCTTGCATTTATTCTCCAATTAATTCGGAAGTTTGGCTGAAATTTTCTATCTGAATTATTTTAATTTATAATAATTAAGTTTACGGTTCAAATGCGTTTACTACGGATATGCTCCTACTGTGCTAAGTTTTATTTGCAATAAGACAACTCCTGGTACGAGAAAAGTATACTAACGCGTCAATGCGTTCTCCGTACAGTTTGGAGGTCGCCGTATTGATACCCGTCGGCCGAAGACATTTTTTTTTTCTCAGTGTTACTTCTATTTTTGTTTATATGTCCGCCACGAGCAATCGCTCGTTACAGGTCAGGCTCAGAATTTATAGCTTTTTAGCAATAATTCTTAGGCTGAAGTTATTATTTAAGTGGAAGATTTGAGATTCTAGCCCGAGTACTTTATGTAATCTTAAAAGTTGACCGTCTAAGCTGATACCAATAAAGTGGACTTAAGGTAACGACCTATTTAGTTTTAGTTTTCACATATTGGACTTCATGAGCGTTTATGCACACGATCCCAACACCATATGTGAATTCAGCGAGTACTGAATGAATTACCTTGCAATGTGACTGAATCAAGATCGAATTAAAAAAAATGTGTCACGGTTTGTTGTTGGGAGTGCAGTTCGTGTTTACAAAAGGTATTGTCTTGTTAGGATTACCTTGATAATTTTACGTTGTCGAATATAAGGTACTATGAATCTCGTGTACTACAGGCAGAAATATTTACCAAACCACAGGAATGTTTAAAATTTTTCTTCTGTGAGGCTAACAACACCGTGAATTAATCCGCACCGATGCGTGCAGCGCCGCTTAAGTATGGAAATTTTATCATGCAGTCGTTTGCAGTGATTTAATCTGAGGAGATGGAATTCCTAGTTCACTAAAAGATTTAACTTTGATTTATAACCATTTATATAAGACTGGAATAACCGCGTTCGGTTTTACCATGTGGGAAGTATAAATTTAATTTGGTTGGGGTAGGGACAATTCAATTTACATCCTAGGTGTATCGGACGCTAGGTAAGTGGAGACCTAAGCGGCACATTTATACCCTGTTGTTTCCAGAGAAGCTGGTCGGGTGCCTTATCAGGCTACTAAAATCTACAGTGTAAGAGCAATATTATAACGTGGGGCTGACTCACACCCTGACTAAGCTAGCCGGGTTTCAAGTCTTTTGCATGGAAAACGCCAACTTTCTTTCCATTTAGGTCTTCTACTTCATAGCAAGAGGAACCTAATGCCTTCAGAATTCGACAATTAATAAACTTTTTGTCTAGCTTGGAATTATACCGTTTGGCGGCATCACTTTGTGAAAAATTCCGCCGATATACTTCTTGTCCCGGTAGATACTCTCTAGCCCGACATCTAAGATTATATCGTTTTTCATGCCGGTTTCGTGCCTTCTGCAGGTTTTCCAGGACCTTTTTCCGAATCACCTCACGGTGCAGCACAGGATCGGACACTGTGAAGTCTTCTTGTCCGATGCCCACCAGCTTTCGTAGCAACTCATATGCAGATCCATGCGTTATCATATGTTGCCCGAAGGTGAGATAATATGGGGAAAATCCGGTGGAGTTGTGGACGACATTTCTCAAAGCACAGGTGATTGCTGAAATTTGTTCGTCCCAAGTGCGCTGGTCTTTTTCAATATAGGCTCTGATTGCAGAAAGAACACTACGGTTACCACGTTCGGAAGCATTAGCTTGTGGAGTATAAAGAGCTGTCTTGTTATGAGTGACACCGTAATCTTCCAGAAATTTCTGGAATTCACGAGACGTAAATTGTGCTCCGTTATCCGACATTAATGATTCGGGGACCCCGAACAAGTGAAATAAATCTTGTTCCAGGAAGCCAATGATTGCTTTCGCTGTTGCTCTTCGGATTGGCTTGAGGAGGACAAACTTAGTATATTGATCCAATGCTATTACGAGCATCGTATTGCCGGTCTTCGAGCGAGGATATGGCCCAAGGAGATCAACATTCAGGTATTGCCAGGGGCGTTCAGGAATGCGCGGTTTACCCATAGGTGGTCGGAGGCATTCGTTTGGAGGCTTGCACTCCTTGCACGTTTGACAGTTCGTTATATGGTCGCGAATTTGTGCTGCCATCCGTGGCCAATAGTAAAGTCGCTGTATCTTCTCCACTGTTTTAGCGATCCCACAATGAGCGGACATAGGAACGTCATGTGCCTCTTCTATCAATCCTCTTGTTAATCCTTGAGGTACCCAGATTTTCCAAGAAGGGACTTCATTGGTCGAGTCTGCATCTAGATGAATGCCTCTCCTATAAATGACTCCGTTTTCAACCTTCAAATCCCGAAATCTTTCCTTATTGCTCTCAATTATGGTTACTCTTTCCCTGTATTCAGGATCCTTGAAGGAGGCGTCATTTAACTCTAGAGCTGAGCAAGTTTGACCTACAGAAAGTTCTGCTACTTCCGCTCGAGATAACGCATCAGCCACGATATTCTCTGAACCTTTCCTGTGTTTGATCTCAAAATTATAACCCTGTAACTTTAAGCTCCATCTGGCCAATCGACCAGATAAGTCTTTTTGTGACATCAGCCATTTGAGACTAGCATGGTCGGTGATCACCGTGAATTGAGTCCCTTCTATATATGGCCGAAATCTTTTTATGCTAAGAACTGCGGCTAGACATTCGAGCTCGGTAATACTATAATTCTTTTGTGCAGCATTCAGCTTTTGAGACATGAAAGCGACTGGATGCTCATTTCCATCCTCATCTTTCTGACACAGAACACTGCCAATTCCTGTTGTTGAGGCATCGCATTGGATCACAAAGGGTTTGTTGAAGTCGGGGTTAGCAAGGACTGGAGCTTCAGTAAGGAAATTCTTGACTTTAATAAAAGCCTCCTCTGCTTCTTCAGACCACGGACAGCGCGCATTCTTTTTTAGTAGGTCCGTTATAGGAGCGACTAAGCTGGCATAATTTGGAATAAACCGCCTGTACCATCCTGACAATCCCAGAAATCTTCGAACCTGTCTCACCGTCTTGGGTCTTGGGAAGTCTTTTATTGCTGCTATCTTTTCGGGATCCGTCTGAATCCCTGCCTCACTGATGATATGCCCTAGATACTTAATGCGTTTCTGGCAGAAGCGACTTTTCTCTATATTTATAGTAAGACCTGCCTTCCGCAGACACTGCGCGACTCGCTTCAGTACCTGAATGTGAGTATGGAAGTCCTCAGAAATTATTAACAGGTCATCTAGATAGACAAAAACATCTTCGTGTAAATCATATGGAATGGCACGGTCCATCAACTTACACATAGTCTTTGGAGAATTCGTCAGGCCAAACGGCATAACCACAAATTGGTATAGTCCTCGACCGGGAACAACAAAGGTTGTTTTATCTCGAGAAGGCTTATCTAGCTCGATTTGCCAGAATGCGTCTTTGAGGTCCAAGCTGGTTATAAATTTTGTTCCCCTTACCCTTCCAAGGATGCCATTGATCTGTGGTAAAGGATAGGCGTCTTTACGAGTTACCTCGTTCACCTTCCTTGAATCCAAACAGACGCGAACCTTCCCATTTGGCTTTTTCACCATTACAAGGGGAGAAGACCATTCACTATTACTCTCTTTAATTACGCCTAGTTGTAGCATGCGATCGATTTCCGAGTCTAACACCTTTTGCATGGCTGGGGACAATGGGTAATGGCGTTGTCTAATAGGCTTTGTCTCGCCGACATCAATGGAGTGTTTAAGGAAGGTGGTTCTACCAAGTCCTTCTATACAGTAAGATGGAAATTCGGCAATTACCTCATCCAACCTTTGCTGTTGTTCCATAGTCAATCGGTGGATTGAGTCGTCTTCCGAGGAAACTTGAATTTCAGAAACTATTTTTGGGTAAATATCAAAAGCTGTCCAGAAATTAATTCCTAGTATCAGTTGTCTGGTAAGGCTAGGGACGATAAAGAATTTGACATTTTTATTGTTGAAGGATACTGGTAAGTAAACATAGCCAAGGACATCCTGATTCATACCGTCCGCAGTTTTTACGAAGGTTCGAAATGTAGACCAGGTCACATTTAATTCTTGTAATAATGCTATCGATCCGTTTCCCAAACAACTGATACTAGCACCACTGTCTAAGAGACCGTACAAAGGTTTTCCTTTTAAATATATTTTAGCGACCGGTCGGCCATCCTCTTCAGTCTGAATGATGGCAGAGTGAAGCTCTTTCCGTGTCTCCTTACGTCGCTGAAAATACGAACGGACTCTGGCCGAGCCTTGGCCCTGTTCAGATAATTGCACTTTTAATTTCGAGGCTTCCAGTTCTCCTCCGTCGTCATGGTTGAACGGCTTACCTTTTGGACATTGCGCTGAGGGGTAAACTGAGTATTTCGCGGGTTCAGGTATCCCCTCATTCCATGACCCGCCTTCCGGTTTCCCGCGACACAACGAAAACAATTGGGTTTGAGGACATTCTTAGCCCCGCACGAATAACAAAATATTCGTCTAGTTGGGGATGGACAGTCTTTGTACATATGACCAATGTCTTCGCAATTCCAGCAAATAAGAAAGGCTGGGTGAGTTGGCCTCGTTGCTTGCAAGGAAGCTAACTGCATTTCCGGTTGGTATTGATCGTAATCAAATACTACTGGTAGAGGTTCCACCTCCACTTCCTGTATGCGGTGCCTATGCGTTCTGAGCTGATCATCAGCGGTCTCGCCCACCTCTGCCCAAAGCTTCTCAACTTGACGACAAAGGTGATCCATTTCATCGATATTATTTAAATCTTGAAGAATAAGCGTTTTTCTTAAAGCCGGGTGCATATTTCGTCTCATTATTTCCAAGAGTTCATTTTGGCTCATGGGTTCACGGAGCCTCAACGCAAGACCTTCAACTTCTAAACGGAAGTCCCCAAAGCTCTCTCGTGGCTTCTGTTTCCGGGCCTCCATAAGTTTCCTTATCTCGAAGTCAGTGCTAGAGTCTTCGAAATCTCGGCGTAAGCAGTAACAGAGCTGATGCCAATTTGCTGTTGGGTACTTTCGGCGGAACTGCCAATACCAGGTAGCTGCCTTACCACCCAGAAGCTGATGAATGGCGTGGACAAGGCTCGTTTGATCTACCCCTTCTGCTCTTGCTAGTGTTTCCACTCTAAATAAAAAATCATCCACAGATAAGCTGCGAGATGATCCATCAAAACGAACCTGCCAATTGTTCACTGGGTTTGTATAAGATCTCCTCGACGGAAGTGGTTGGGGAGATGTCGCACGTTGAAGCTGGATAGACGGTTCTTGGAATAAATGAGGAGAAACGGACTGTATGACGGGACGACTGCGATTATTTGCCGCTGCAGTTAAGTGTTCGCGAGATGGGTTCTCTACCCATCCTGAGTTTTGCAGAAACACCTGAGGATATTCTGCGCGACTACAGTTAGGTGTTCGTCGAGCCTGATTAATATTTGCTCGATTTATCCTAGGTGCTCCCAAATTTGTCGTACCACCCACCTGTGGCGTTGTTGGCCTCTTTTCATTATCTTGGATTCGTATGCAGGTATTGTGAATCCACTCATTTTGAGGAGGGAATAATTCCTTTCTTCTCTCGGGACGTTCTTGCAATATAGCAGGTGGTACTATTCGCCCTTGAGTGGCAGATGGCTTGAGGGCCTTAGGAATTGTTCCCATGCTCATTCTGTTCTTCACCTTACTACTTTTGGCTGCACTCCTAGGCTGGCTATGGAACTGAGGGGTGTTTGCATTTAACTCCGAAGAGCCAGAAACGTTTACCGTATTGGACACGGGTGCAGAATTCGATTGAGCCGATGGGTTGTACGCCCTAGAGAGAATATTAATTTCTTCCGCTTCCGGATGAAGAGAGGGTCTTTCTGTAATTCCAAGTACTGGTTGAAATTCGCCGCCAGTACCTAGCACTTCTTCAGAACAGGCAGAAGCTTCATTAGACTGCACCTTCAGGTCTCGTTCTACTAAGGTTAAGGTACTACGGACGTGAGCCTGTACCAAATTCAAGTTTTCTGCGAGAGAAGGTTCACTCGTAATTAACAGATTCAATTTGCCAAGCAAATGTAATAGTCGCGACCGCGCTACTAAAAGGTCATTCCGGTTTTTCGAAGCAGAAGCAATATGTGCTAACTCCTGTAAGGACATGGACTTTTCTTGACACTTCCTAATTTCCTCGTTCATGTCATCGACTAAGGGCATTCCAACGGGTTTTGACAATATCCCCTTTTGCTCCTTTGTCAATATTTCTTGCAACGGAGTAGTAGAAAGATCTAATCTACTTGAATGTCTCAACTTCCGGAGTTGAAGCTCGTATTCAAGTTCATCAGGTTCCAAATGTTTGGCCTCCATTAAAAGATTAAACCCAGACAATTAAAGAAATAACAAAACTTAAAATCCTATCTAACCTATACTTGCCAGAAGTTTCCTTGGTATTTTTCGTACGCACTCTCTAAACTACATAAGCTCAAGAAAAAAAAAATCCACAAAAACAAAAAAATATATCGAATTACCTCAATATAAAAAATCAAAAAAAAATTTATAGATGAAATCTAAACCAAATTCATTTATTTTGTGCATTCCAATCTCGTTCCCGGTACTACATGCATCCCCCTTGGCTTATGGTGATGAGCGATGTTATGTCAAGGGTTGTCTTGAAAAATGCACCTACCTTCAGATGAAATCCCCTCTGCTTATTGTGGCAATCTGACTTAAGTTACAACATGCACTTGACACAAGAAAGAAGAAATTAGGACCACCTAATTCCTGTTCTAATTCCTCGCGCACACGAATTGGATTCGATTACCGGAACTTCCTAACAATCGATTCTAACAATTCGTTTCACTATTCACAATAGATATTACCGTGACCACACAAGTAAAATCTAACACTCGAACCCATATATCCAAAGACTGCGTAAATAACTGCTACGAGTTTCTTATTCGGATAAAACAAGGCATGCATCACTATGTTCAAAAATAAAATTGCCTGAGATATTCTGCAGGAATAACTATAATCTAAAGGCTGCTTCTTTCTGTTTAATTTCAGCACTGGCAATCCTCAATTGTGCCTGGTTAAGAGTTAATAAAGTTCTATGTAAATCAAACCATACGCTTTCAGCAAGGCTTCGATCTACTGTAAGAACAACAACAACAATTTATAAATGAATTTGAAACCGAATGAATTGCAGAATTAGCCAAACGAAAAAAATCAATTTTAAACTACTAACCAAATGAGCTGAATCAGGAATTTAAGAAAAAAAAATCCAAATACTATATATAGACAATTAAGTCAGGAATTTGTGAGGTGCTTTACTTGCACCTCGCAAGCCGAAGAGCCACGTTGGGCGCCATTATGTAACGCTCAGAGTTATTTAACAACAGGGTAGCAATGTACCACTAACGTCATAACCTGAGGTGACTAGTCGGAGGTTCAATACACTGTTGGGAGTCAAAAAAAAAAAAAAAAATCGAAATCACTTTAACCACTTAACCAGATGCAGCGGGCGCCAGGTTCCTTGGGAATCATTACTCCACAGATGTTATCGCCGGGCATATAAATTTATAAAATCCATATTTCCCAAGCAAGCGAAACCAAAGTCATATAAAAGAACTACCAGTGTCAACAAAAGGTGAAACTTCCCAACTCCATCTGTCTATCAGAACCTCCTAACAAGGTACGGCTATGCTCGTCGGTTGGGTCGTGGGTTGATAGACAGCAGCAACAAAAAAAATTAACTTTCCAATAGAAGCATCCCAATTAAGTTTCAGTAATAGGTGCAAGTTGGGCTGAGGACCGCGTATGAGAATCTCTGTCAGGTACATCGCGATTGTCAACAATACAACAATCTACAGCTAATGGCAGAACACACTCACCTTCCTTCCGCCCATTTTTTTGCACGACCAACAACGCCGAAATCACAGGCCTCAATCCCCTTGACTCACATCCTTAATTTAGCCCCAAACTCAAACGTCGTCCATGGAATACTAGCTACCGCGCTCGACCAAACTTGGAGGTCAAGTCCTTCGTTTCCGCATATCGACTCCGCAGTTTAATACGCAAATCAACAATTTGAATTGTTATACCTTAATTTCGTAAAAGGAATGCATGATCACACCAGAACAAGATTGGAAATGCAACAAGAAAAGCTTATGAAATCATATTAAATTCCCAGCTTTATTACAAATTTAAGTTACACGTTACGACTAAATTCCCTGAATGACTAATATTTCAAATGCTAATATTCCAAATGCTACCCTCACACAAATATTAAACTAATAACCAAAAGTTATTTTTTTTCCAAATTTAAATTCTCAATCACCAAATTAAAAAAATTGTAAATACGTTATAATATTTCAAATCCTAAGTTCAGAAAATTTTACTTATATTATAATTGTCCAAAAGAAAAAAATATTTAAT
Organism: Leptarthrus brevirostris; assembly: GCA_964036015.1. Classification (NCBI taxonomy): domain Eukaryota; kingdom Metazoa; phylum Arthropoda; class Insecta; order Diptera; family Asilidae; genus Leptarthrus; species Leptarthrus brevirostris. The sequence continues at coordinate 98,143,948 of OZ038371.1, read as the reverse complement.
TTATATTATAGCAGTTCAATCCAAATAAAATAAAAATGTTCCACTTCCTACATATTAACTAAGTATTCTACGTCCCAAAGCCATAATAATCAATCTCGTCGTCACGACATAAAATTGTTTGTAAACAATGCAAACGGCAAGAATTTTTAATTAGACCATTTGGCCCTGAGTTTAAGGCAACAAATTAATATTTAACTAATACCGCAATTTGAATATTTCTAACAACTGTTATGTATAGGTATATTCTTAAATGATTAAAAATTATTAAGGTCATCTTATGCCCTATCTTAAATATTGTTCACCTTTAAAAAAATTTAATTTCGAACCACTATAAGTACACGCGACCTTCAAAATTTCACAAATTTTCGGATTATTCCTCAACTTGTTTACTTAATAAAACTGAAAATTTTGTGGAACCGACTCTCAATTTGTAAATAACAATTAATATTTTTCTTTCTTAAGGAGGTACTTCGTTAATTAATTAAATTTTTTTACTCTCTCTCCCGTCATCATTCTTCACTACTAAATTTTCCTCTTTTTAAATAAAATTTTGCATAAATAATAAAATATTTTTATAAAAAGTTCACTTACCGGCGGTAATCCAAATGCATTTGGTGTCGGCCGTATTACAACTTGCTGAAATTTTCAAAAATTCTCCTTGTTAATTACTAGGAGAGAGAGATTCCTAACACTTATCGGAGTCTTAAGAATTTAAACACATTTATTTTTTTAATTTATAAAGCTGGGATGTGACTTGAATTCCTTTCTGGAAGTGATGGCCCCGAATCCATCCATCGAGATGACAATTGCATGCACATTATTTATGTTGATAGTGCATAATTAATTATGCCGATATAAAGCAGCGTATACCTGAGTCTATTTTAAGGAAATCTATCTCACGTAAAGTAAATGTGTCATTAATTTTTAGGATAAGTACACAAATTCACAAATTCTCGTAATTTACTATTGGAATGCTCCTCTTTCCTCATTATATGGCGTCATTCCCCCTGTTCGCCAATTTCAGCCCTTTTAAAATTTCTTAAATTTATTTCTTTCTTTTAGCCCTAGTTCTTTTATCAATGTCTTTTCGCTTCCAAACTTAGCATTGGGTTTCCTTTTCCTTATTACACACGAATAATGCAACTACTACTTTAATTTAATGCACTACTAATTGCCGATCTCTATATGGATATCTCACTTTTAGTTTAATAATAATAATTAAACAACGGCGCGAACTGGCAGTTGAAGTTAATAAAAATTTTGACAAATTTCTAATGCGAATTAGTTTTTTGGAAATCGCGAGAGCTTAACCCGTACGGTAAGGGAACCAAGAATATTCTGGCAAGATTTCGTATCCAAATCTAAGCGGATCTCTATATACTCTCCAAACCGTTGTTGCTAAGAATATTACTATTGACCGCTAGAATATAGTGCACCTCCCACTGTATAAGAGTTGGAGTGTTACCAGTTTTCCTTTGCGGTAGTAATTTGGGTTCTGTCGACCTTTTGTAAAAAGGGATTTTCATCTTTAAGAATCTGCAACTGATTAGCAATTCTGAGTAATTACTAAATTTCCATTTAAATTCCTATTGCTCTTGTAATAATCAATTTATTTTGGGATAACGTTTATAGTATCGCGCAAGTAGTTGATAGATTAATACATAAACCTATTCTTAATGTAACATTTCCAATAATTTTCTTAGCTGGTGATGTGGCGTTAATAATAACATGCGCACTATAGGTAGCGCTTGCATTTATTCTCCAATTAATTCGGAAGTTTGGCTGAAATTTTCTATCTAAATTATTTTAATTTATAATAATTAAGTTTACGGTTCAAATGCGTTTACTACGGATATGCTCCTACTGTGCTAAGTTTTATTTGCAATAAGACAACTCCTGGTACGAGAAAAGTATACTAACGCGTCAATGCGTTCTCCGTACAGTTTGGAGGTCGCCGTATCGATAACCGTCGGCCGAAGACATTTTTTTTTCTCAGTGTTACTTCTATTTTTGTTTATATGTCCGCCACGAGCAATCGCTCGTTACAGATCGTATCTCCGCTTACACTCCGGATAGTAGGCTTAGACGGCAGCAACTCAATGCTATGGTGACTTTTGGCAATAACCGTCGGATGGCAAATAGTTTGAGTTGCTCCAGTATCAACAAGTAGGCGACAGGGTACCCCTCCGATCTCTCCGTTAAGCCATAGATGGTTGCTGTTAGTGGCCACACTAATAAGAACGTTGATTGTGTTTAGGGCGTCGAATTCCACTGATTTCTGCCCCACGAAATCAGCGGGTGCTAGATTAAACTGTTGGTGGTGAATGGTAGAACATCGTTTGATGGGATTGGTTCGCTCTCGGAAATGGAGAAGACGTCGTTAGGTATTTTGAAGTTAGTCTGTTTTTTGTCGTACTCGTGATTCACACGTTCAACATTCGAAGCTTTAGGCGATTTAGTGGTATCCGTAACATCGAAGGACACGTAGATACCTTCTCGTAGGGGAGGTGAGTTTTCTTGTAGGCAACTTCCATGAATAAAAACTTCTTTACCGTTGTCCAGACGTTTAATAAATCCGTACCTCCTAGAATGGTTGTACCATTTCACGACTCCTAAGACGCACTTCTCGACAGGTCGTTGAGGGTGAAGTTTAGGTGAACTGTAATTTTTCCTTGCAATCTCAGCTTGAGCTTCATTGACTTCGGAGCAAAGTTTCGCGCCTGATTTGTGCCCCTTCAAATCAGGCGGCGTCCTTTTCCCGACCGCTTTCGCATTTCGCGAAAGTTCGGCTGTATAGTAGCTTCTGCAACTTTTATGTGGCGACGACTAAGTCGCGAAGCATCTCGACTTGCCTCGACACGAATTGCTTGAGCTAATGCTGCTTCGAGGGTACTTGGTTCAACATCTCTAACTCGTTGTTGCGTATCTGCATCTGCTATGCCATCTAAAAACTGGCCTAGGGATATTCTATTGCGGGCTCTCTCCGGGCAATCGCCAAAAGCTAAATACACTAACCGTTGAAGATCAGTAGCGAATTCGGACAGGCTTTCATTGGCTTTCTGGTTCCGTGCTCTCAATTGGCAATGTGCTACAGATTGTCTGTATTCGTCACTAAACCTTTCTGATAATGCTTGACTTAAAAGTTCATAATTGTTTCGTCTTCGGTCTTCTAGTGTGTCGTAAAAGTTAAGAGCAGTTCCTCGGAGATATGGGGCTAGGTATAGAGCTTTAAACTCATCGGACCATGCATTAGCGCGAGCAACAGCTTCGAAATGACGTTTGTAGACAACCCATGGCTCTTTTCCATCGTATTCTCTCGGGAATAGTCGAATACGTGTCGGCGGAGTAAAAGACGCAGCAAATGCATTAAGCGGTTGATTGTCAGGTGACTCGTAGGCTAGGGTTGACTCATGTGGCGTAGAATCTGACGGCTGCATTAAAACATTCGGGGATCTGATATTCGGAATAATACTGCCGGTAGCACGCAAGGACGGTGTCGTTATAGTCGATCGTTCAGTTGTAACTGGTTGTAAAGAGTGCTGAATCTGATTGCAGAGTATGGCCGAATGTGTGTTGGTACAGCGTGTTGAACTGGCAGCAGGAGCCGGTGACATAAATGCTGGATGCTGGCAATATGAGTAAGTTGTAACAACAACATCTATGGTGGGACTTCCATAGCCATATTTCGAATTTTCCACGGAGGAATTTCGATGATTCGATGTAGTCGTATAAGAAGCTATCCCAGACTCTATAATGGATCCTGGGACGGCATAAGACGCTATAGACTTCGGCTCAGAATTCCGTTCATTGTTTACATCTGAGCATGGTATACGCTGATCAGGCTGAAAAATCGGTTCATTAATTGCCGTTGGTTCGCAAAGGTCCATAAAGGACATTAGTTGATCTGATGCTATTTTTTCTTGTTCAATGCGGGAGGAACTAGGTACATCTCGAACAGCGTCTTTTAGATGATTGGAAAAAGTCTCTGGCTCTGTCAAGCCCTGAATTAAAGCATCTTTCTGATTTGTTTCCAGCTGCTCTAGACGGATGGACAAGCTTTGCATTATTTCCGATATTGTCTCCATTTGTCGGGAGAGCATATCAAGTGTCGAAGTCTGGCTGTGCAAACTATTCAGCCTTGGAGGTTGACTAGTTGATTCAGAGAACTTGTCTGTAGTCTTATTGCCCGAAAACTGGGCCACTAAATTTGAAACGATATTCGATCGCCTCGACATATTAGTTTTAGTTGCAAAGTTGGAAATTAACTGAATGTGATGGATTACAGAGTGGCCGAGCGGAACGTGACAACGAATTCTTCAACAATGTGGGGGTTTCTTTCGACAACCTTAATCTTTACCCCACACCTGGCACCATTTTGTTACGTTTCTATTTAAGTACATCTGTCTTCCAAGTGCAAGTAATCCCAGCGAAGCGGCAACTCTATATTCCAGCCAGCAACCTTGTCCGAACCGATCAAGGTTATCAAGCAACCACTTTACACAGAGTGTGATAGACGCGAATACCCTACAATACTGCAACGAAGTATGTAGTGTGTGTTACTTAGAATACCCAGGCGAACACTAAAATCTTTTCGTGCTGTTGCATACTCCGATAGGACAATTTAGTGGTGTCCAAGAAGAAACAGTGCCGTAGGAATGCCGGCGAATTGGAAATTGTGTGCGTGTGTGCTGAAGTGGACAGGGCGAAAATGAAACAAGTGCCGTGGAATGTAAACAAAGTGTTGTTGTCCGTCGTCGATAGTTTTGTTTATCTATTCAGATAATTCCCGGATATGTAAGTCGTAAATTAGGTACGGTGTGCTATTAACAAGCAGGACCCTCTGTCTATTGCCGATCTTAGGAGTTATTTGTTGTGATCTTGGATAATTTGTGCGTGATCAAAGGGACTGCTAGAAGGTTAGACTCGGTGTATCGAAGTGAAGTGAAATTCCCTAACAGGTGAGATCGACGACTCTGCCGGCGATGTGAGAAGCTGCACCAACCTACGTAGGGATTGCACTCGAGAAATAGGAAGGAGACACTTCAGCCTCTGGACAGGAGTAGCAACTAGATCAGGTATGCGATTTTGCCTTTACTTTTATATGTCGATTATGACAGGTCGTGTAAATGGGGAAGCCTGGGAGAATCCGTTCTGCCAATATTGACGGGTACCCCGATCTTTTTTATTTATTGGACTCAAACCAACAATTCCACATGGCGACACTAAAACAGATATGTAAAAGGGTAATGTTTCCTTTAAATGACCTGAAGTTTGCAATTCCTTAACTGAATTATAACCTCTTTCTTCTCTCTAAGCTAAGGATTTTAATGCATGAAATTACTTGATAACTTACAGCAAACCATACGTGTCTGGAGTACACTCCTGGAGATATGTGGTCTAAGATAAAGACTCCAAAATTTTCTGTATCTTCAAGTTGCTTTATTCTTATTCCTTACAGCACAGAAATTCAAGAAGTTTGGTGGGAGTAAACTTATTTACTTTCTATGTTTAAAGTTACTGTTAATGGAACAAACAAAAAATTATGACTGGACTCCGTGAAGACTGACTGACAAGAGAGACAGCGTTCGTCGTCTTTTTTGACTCGGGCAGTCCTTTTACATCACCCGGAAACTCTAATGCCTGCCATCTTTTGAACAGAGCACGTTCGTCTTTTAGTAGGTAAGTTATTACAAAATTTCGATTGCTTACAGTGATTAATAAATTCTATTGTAGGGAAACAAATCCACGATTGAAACATTACATAGCAGAAATTCAATAGAAAAATATGTGACAATTTAAAATAATTCAAAATTTGTAAAATTTTACTAGATTAGACTCTTAAGTTTTTTTAACGTTTTTAGGGGATAACATTTATAATTTAAATGGAGAGTTATATTTCCGTAACAATATATATATATATATATATATATATATATATATATATATATATATATTATATATATATATATATATATATTATATATATATATATATATATATATATATATATATATATATATATATATATATATATATTATATATATATATATATATATATATATATATATATATATATATATATATATATATATATATATATTAGATATATATATATATATATGACAGTACAACTCTTCAAGAGCATCTAGTTAAAATTTGAGGTCGATTGGAGCAAAACTGCCGGAGATACAGTGCCTCGGGTCTCCCTCCATTCGATACATCCCATATACAAAAGAACAGTGTAAAAACTTTAAACACGTTTTTCTCAGATTTAGTTTTTCAAAGTCGGTGATCACTGCAACTAAAAACTACTCATCCGATCTTTCTCAAATTTTGCACACTTCTTTTATACATAACAAATGACGAGGTAACAACTTCGAGATTTTGTATTTTATTATTATTTTACAACAACAAATTCGCTGATTTTTATCAATAAATTTTCATAAATACAAAAAATTGGTGTTTTTTACTTCTAAAAATTGAAAATTCAATAAAATAAACAAAGTCTCCACATTGTTACCTCGAGAAACTCATAAACTAACGAAACCCTTTCGGTTTTTTGTCAACATATGTTCCAGTAATCAGTAATGATGATCACCGCAAAGTATCTTTTTTTTCCAAAATATCTGTTTATTTCCTGTCAGTAGCTCAGTTCACAATATTTTTACACAAAACTTTAATAGAAGATTCTTGAAATGTTGTACTATTACGTTCTTAAAAATAAATTTATATTTACCATATTTTTCGTTTGTTTATTTCAAAATTTGTTTCGAATATTGAAAATTAACCCCCCCCCCCCTTTAGCTTTTTTATCTCTGACAATTTGAATATAAACATATGAAGGAAATTCGAGTGCGCGCTGTATATGTAGGCATGGGGAGAACCTCTCTCTCTCCATATTAAATTTGCAAAGTCAAGATTTATATTACCCTCTGCTCTCGAAATTTTAATAAAAATTTGGTTATTAAGAAAGGTATTTCAGAGTTTGAAGAAAAAGAATGAGTGTTTCACGCTTTCGCGATTTTCAAAAAATATGAAGAAGGTCGCCAGCGCGCCAAATAGATATATGTATATACATATATTCAGTAGGACTCCAAGAATAACATATTTCAAGGTCAAGATCACCGGAGAGTTGTAACTTAGAGTGTATAATTAGAAAATAATGTTCCAAATTTCCGATTGCTCTCACCTCCGCGAAGTTTGGTCATATATATATATATATATATATATATATATATATATATATATATATATATATATATATATATATATATATATATATATATATATATACATACATATAATTTTTAGGTTTTTGGATAAAACAACTCCTTTGGGCCTATATTTTATTCTAGTCCTATGTTATACCCTTAAGTAGACTCCATCGGAAGTTGCAAGTCTACTAGGCATACCTATAACATACGCTACTAGTTCTATGTTAATGAAATACATTACAAGAAGTTAACAACCAAATCTGTCAATATCCCCCTTTAAAAAAAATGTTGGATATTTTTTGCCAAAGAATCAACGCACAAGGACTAACATTTTCTATATCAGATTAATTGATATCTCGTTGATTTAAAAGTTACTGTAAGAAGTTTCACGACATATGAACTTCTACTTTCCTTTACATGTTTACTTCGGACGATTACTTTACTGGACGATTACGTCATTATCTTAGAGATGATGTTTTATTTAAAATAATGTAGGACTGCTCATAATTATTAAGACCTACCCAAAAATATAAGTCATCGTTGTCTAGTTACGTTACTGTGTCGAAATCAAATCTCGTGCCATGAGAAACAACCTTTTTAAAAATAATACATATAATCATATATAGAATATAAGCCGAGCAGTGTTAAATTCGTGAGACGTTTGACAATTATTAATTAATTCATCCCATCTAGTTTCTCCGGGTATATAAATTATACTCACAGGGCATGCGCACTTTAACTGTTTTAGGAATTGTGCATCGTGTTCCATTTTGGCAGTTATTAAAAATTAAACGATATGTCCTATTTGGAGCCGCAATATAATTTGGTACTCGTATAGTTTCTTATTCTTGCAGCTGCACTGCTTCATGGTGCTGCACATGTCATTATTCCAATAAAATTATATAACTATTTTGGGATTCTTTGAAACTAATAATGCTGTCTGAGCGCTTCCAAGTGCTGAACGGAGTGAGACAAGGATAGTTACTGTCACTTTTACTGATCCTGATCGTCATTTATAACGAATTGAGCAGTGCTCTAGACGACCACCTACTGCGAGGGATCAGATAGAAACTTCTTAAGAACCGTACGCACTTGGATTATGCCGACGATGTATGTCTCATATTCAACAAATAGAGTCATGTAAACCAAATTTCAACATGTAAAGCGACCTGTCAAATATCATCTAACCTACAAGTCTTTATCAACCTGTGTCTCCGGCGCATCCTTAAAATCCATTGGCCGAGGTCATTACCAACGAAGACCTACACAGACCTACAAAATCCTACCTGCAAATCGTGGTCATAGTTCAAGGCGTCGGCACAGAACCGGACCAGTTGGAGAGTCTGCGTAGTAGACGACCTATGACCCACAAGGAGTTAAAGAAACCATAGAGAGAACATTGCTAAAACAGACAAAATTTGTTTAAATAAAATAGCACGAAATGGTTGGTTTTTGGGTGCCCAAATAATCAGAAACAGACGTGATAGGATGTCGTTTTCCGGAATATGCATTACATGAATTACTTCTAAGTTATTTAAGTGTGATATTAGAAGTAATTCCTGCACTGCAGTTCCCGAAAAATTACATACCATCATAAACATACCTGGTGAAATATTTTTTGATACAATCGTAATTATTAACAAAAAGTTTATGGTATATATATTTTCTTTGGGATATAAAACTACGAATATGCGGACATCTTTCTAAAGTAAATCCTATTTCTGCATACATTATTTTCTGATAAATTCTTCTTCGAATTAAGTAACATCAGTATTGCGTCGATGTTATGTTTTTACGTATTTATAAACATGAGTCGAATTTCAGTGAGTATGGGTGCGCGAATCAATAGTTGAAGTTGAACCCATAACAGAAGTCAGAAGCGGTCAGTTCGATTTTATTCAAAGTGTGGTTTAGTTATGGTAAAATATTCAAGAAGAGCGGACAAAATTTAACCACAGATTATTAATTTGAAACTAAAGTATTTTCGAAAACTCAAAGGCTCTTCTTTGGGGAGTATATTTGTCTATTACGTCTTACTGCAATTGCAATAATTATTAGTGAATATTTTATTATTCAATGATAAATGACTCAATGAAATTTTCGCTCGTTTTTTTATCGACGATGATGACACTGTTGAAATGATGTATATATACAGGGAGTTTCAGATCTAACGTGCCAAAATAAACAAAAAAATTGTATGGCAGGGGGTGGAGCAAACTCAACCATTCGGGAGTTACAGGGTGATTCATAAATTTCAGTTCTTCATGGTATGCACATTACTCTTTTATTTTTATCTTTTGATCTATACAACACAGCGATATCAAACAAACGCTAGAAAACAATTATTCTAATGACCTTTCCAAAAGTGTTAACACTACTGATCTAACTCCTACCATTGCACGTACAGTCACTTCCAAGAGTGAAAAAAATGGTTTCCGATTACCTAAAATGCAGCATTTTCCCAAATTTTTTCCAAACATAGAAATGGTTTCCGATTACCTAAAATGCAGCATTTTCTCAAATTGTTTCCACCCTGTAACTCCCAAACGGTTGAGATTGAGTAATTGATATTTCATATAATCGATAATATCGCATAACATGTTTATTCTGCATTATTTTTCTTTTACAAATGATAGGGAATTCAAAATCGTATTTATTACTTTCAAAAATTCTACTCCGCTTCTCCTAAGATGCGGCATTTCTTCTTATGTGGTATGTGTATGTATAGGTAACTTATTAAATATTGTTATGTTAAAAAAGTAAAATTCAAAAGATTACTATTCGTTTGTGTTAAAGAATATTTAAAATAGACGGAAAACATTAAAAAGCAAATATAGAACATTTAACATAACTGGTTATTTTATAAAATCGAATTTCCTCTTAGACTTTTTAGCAAAACGCTCTATGACGTCATCAGTTCTTATTGGTGAATCTTTGTGAACTTTCAAAAGTGCTAACCCAATTAGCCTGTCTTCTCCCACTCGAGCAGTTTTCCTTCTTCGGCTTCGTTTCCATTTCGTTGCCCACAATTCGTTGTTTTCGAGACATTAGTTAACAGACACTTTCTTGGTTGCATATTCTTTAATTGTTTATTTTAAAAATTCGAATTTTGCAATAAAAAGAATACTACATCAAGGAAATTATTATTAGCAAGTTCTGGGATTCCCAGGAGCTTGCCGAGTTTGTCTTTGTTTTACGAAGTTAGTAGACAGAGATGCGCAATATGACCATTTGATTTGAAGTCAAATAAATTTTTAACCGACTTCCCGAAAACGAGAAGATTCTAAGTTCAATGAGTATTTCAAACAGCTAATTATAATAAAAAATTTTATTCCAAAGATTTTGTCGAAGAAAATTTATTAGTAGATTGTGATTTGAACTCAGTTAGTCTTCATCGGACTACTTTGAATAACTAAGTTTCAAATTTCCTCATAATATCTTGTGCATCTATTTAATTCTTGGGTGGGGTGAGGGGGTTCATCCTTGTGACCTCTACTGAGTACTTCTTACTATCTAGCTACTATCTTACTATCTTACTATATTGCTAAAGTTGCTGAATATCAAAAATCCTCAGATATTTAAAAAGAAGATATTTTTACGCACTTTAAGATAGCTTTGAGTGAGAGAAAGTGAGGGGTGAACGGCATTTGAGAGACAGAATAAAGAACATTGAGCCTAGCAAGAACTATACAAGTTAACCTTTGTTTTGGCAAAAGTAAGTACCTCAAATGTCGAAGTTTATCAACACGGAATTCCGATTCAAATTCAGAGGAGTATGCGAAATTAAAAGTACTGTCATCAGCAAAATCAAGACGATAATTGAAATTAAGAGATAAAATTAATAAAAAGGAGAATATGAGTAAATAAAACAACAGAACTTATAGTAGACCGGTATGAGATGTTCTCTTTATTAGAATGAGATGGAGACCAAATACTTGCAGATCGGCTAAATGGGCAAAATGCCAGACTCTATAAACATCTTTTATAATACTTCAGTCAACGACTTCGAAAACGAATTCTTTAAGGAATATTAGTTGACCTTCAGCAGCAGGGAAACCGTACTGGCAATTATTAATAAGATGGTTAATCTTATTAAATTGCTGTTAATAAATGATTCAAAAACCTCAGATTAAATTGAAGTACAGGTCAATCGCACTGACCTGTAGTTTCAAGAAATGCTTGCGCCTCCACTTTAAGATATTGGTCGGGCTGAGTAAGATTTTACATCAATAAACCAAAAGAACATTAGCGGCAAACAAGTTGGCTTTTCGTTCAACAAATCAGTGTGTCTTTGCCCACTGAAAATAGGCTGAAATAAATTGAATGCAACAGTGCGACACGACAATGTGACGAAAATTTATAAAACATTTATTTAAACTGGTTGGCACACATTAAATGCGACACGACGGAGCGACGAAAATTGTTGTCGCAAGCCTACTTCTACTTCCAAACTCAGTACTACCAACAATGAAAATGATACTCATGTTATTCAAACCGTCAAGTTTCTTGTAGCATATCCTGTCATGCAAATCCAATCTGTTTCACAGCTCGACAGAGCCATTGCGTCGCATGGTTTGTTGTATCGTTTCGTCTGTTTGACAAATGAGCACAATCTTTTACTACTCTTTCGGGTAACAAATTCCTTTTGTCTAGCGTTCTGATTAAAGTTAAACCCAGCTTGCTTAATAAAAGAACATTCATTATTAAACCAATGTGCGTTATTTAGTTTGGAATGTTAAAAACTGTGCCAAATAATACTACACATGTCAGACTTCAAGATGGCGATAATTCGGTGCACCACTCAACATTACTCTTGCGCAAGCAAACGTACCAGTCCAACTTTTATAACTTAACATATATGGTTTTTATTCACCAGCTCTTGAACTCCAATATTGACTCAGGTGTGCTTATTAGAAAGGTTTCCTTCAGACAATCCCAACATAACCTTCGAAGACTGCCTTTAATGCAAGTTGAACCATCGAGAACTAATTATGGGATGCATGAACTTATTAACCGTTTATGTAGGGCTGTTAATGCATGTTCTAATTTTGATTTAAATCTTAGTAAAGTGTTGTTTAAGAACTATTTATTTTCTGTGCTCCCGTGACTCTCTGTTTGCATGTTGCGTGCGGGGTTTCCTTGCTTGTTTTCTTCCTGTTCCTTTTTTTTTCTTATTTCTTCCTCTGCATGCTGGTGTGGGAGGTGTGGGAACAATAACAAAGCAACGAGTACAAAAACACCTAGTTTTATAGAGTTTAAGTGCCAGTAAACACAAAACTGGTTTCCTTTTAAGTAACGAATGTTGCAAAGCTTCACCCGCTTCACCCGCATCATGAAAACAGTCGCAAGTAGACCTATAATTTAGTGTGGATTCCGACCACCGATATTACTCTGCAACCTTATCATATCATAATCTGTTGGAACTCCGGGAAGGAAAGCCAACAGGTTTTCACTTTACCGACGACTTTTTATTTTGCTTAACAGCTATTTAGAGAAGATCACAACAAAATTTTCGAAATTAAGTATCTACCCTAACTTTATAATCGTCCTATATAAAGTTTACATGACTATAACAAATTCTTTATAAAGTTTACATGACTTAATTTTTTTAGTTCTAAATTTCATTTTATTCTCTTACCTGCTTTTTTTTGACATTTTATGAAGGTTTTTCCATTTTGTGTGACATTAACTGGACTATGATGAGAGTCGCATATACAAACGTCGTCGAAACATTCGGCACCTGCACCAAGTTCTATGTGACATTGATTACTTTCAGCACAAGCCCCAAAATATCCAACACTTGGAAGACAACGTGTTTTTAAATTATTTGCTACAAGCCCTGGAGCACAAACGCACTTTTTACTAGAATTCAAATCACAAACCGTGAATTTAGTTCGGTTAGCGCATTGCATATGATCAACGCAATCTTCATTTATACCTGAAAGTATAAACAAAATAAGTTTCTATTTTTTTTATGTAAAAAAAAATTCTACCGATAACCGAAACACATTCGCCTTCAATTTCAATAAAATTTTCAAGGCAACTGCACATTTTTGATGTGGGATCACAATATGAGAAATGATCTCTGCTCATACATTGAGAATTATCTTCACAGCGTTCCCTTAGAGAAAGACTTTCTACAAAAGGCATATAAAAGCAATAATTAAAAAGAATCATTTTATGTTTAATTATAAATGTTTGACTACGTTTTGCAGAAATTTTTTTATTCATTTAGGTTTGTTTACTCTCCCAAAGCAATATAGACGACACATGTACTTTCAGACTGTGGAGAACTATAAATAATCGTTCATAAAAAAATGTTTTTTCAGATTGCTTTTAGCTTAGTTTAGTCGTTTTCTGGAGTAGATTACGAAAAAAATATATATATAAAAATTTGATGAGATATCGTAAAAATAAATTATACAGACTTATTTGTAAAAAGTCGTTTTTTAAACATTTAAAGCTCTCTAACTATTACATATATTGAATTGAGATTATTCTCATATTTTTTATAGTAAATCTGCCGTAAAAACGAACATTTAAAAAAAAAGACGGAGATCCATCAACTTTTCGATTTTTTACAGTCAAAAACCAGGTGACACTGAAAGTAAACGGGAAAAGGTCCGATAATAAACTGTTAATATTTTGTTCTCATTAAAAGGGCACTCTACTGTTAAAATGCTAAAATCGCATGTTAATTTGGAAATGATATATAAAAAAAACTGCAGAAGAAATCAATTCCATTTTTTTATACTTATTTATTGTACTCAAAAATATTTATAAAAAAATGGTGTCAAACTTAGAACCTTCCGTTAAAAAAAGCGGAAATATTGTAAAAGTTTTTCAACAACCTGCAAAAGACAAAAATATACATTTATTGCATATCTGTGTTCCTAGTGAAAAAAAATCCAAAAAATTGCACTGTACATTTCTCAGTGTGATTTCGTGCCCGTTGAAACTTTAACTGCACAGAGACACTGATTTCGTTCTCCCTTCTGCGCACGAATACCCTACCGCTTCTCATGACATTTTAAGAAGCAAACTGCTCTAATATTTCTAATAATTCTTTGTTCGTTAGTGTTTTTATTATATGACTAAAGTTTGAGATCCCAACATGAGAATTCTTCAAAATTTGTCATGGAAATACGATCAAGAGACTGTTTAAGGAAGAAGGTTGCTGTGATTGTAAAACTGGTAATCCCAATATGCAAACCAACCAACCAAAGTTTGGGATTATTGTTGTTAATTTTGAAAACAATAAAAAAATACACGAATCTACAAGGCAATAGGGTCTTATTATTTACAGCAATAATGTCTAATGAAAAACGGTTAAAAATTAATCGGTGATCAGCTAACTGCTGTATTGCAAAATTTTGACTATTATTGAGCTTAAATATTTTATTTGACATACTGCTTTAAATTTTTTAAGTGCACAAGATCAATACATCTCGTTAGCTCAAACACAAAAATTAGAAGAGGTAGTTGCTATATCGTCTTATGGAGAGTTTTTGAATAAATCATAATTTCTTACGGAGAAATAATTGTGATATCTTGAAAAGAATGTAACAAATGATAAGTGCGCCGTTTTTGAAGATCATTTTCTGGTAAATGATATGTACTTAGTACAGACATTTGTAGCGCTAACGGGGATGGAAAAGTGTACCATTTCTTCTACTTATCTAAATAAGATAAACTCTATATATTTGAAAATTTTATTTTGCGTAAGGATTTTAACGAAATCAATTGACTCTAATATTTTTGGGTGCAAGATTTTATTGCAAAATTTCTGAAAAAGCCACCTAGTTACCTTCAGTATAATTTGGATAAATAAAACAGTCAAAGGTTTGGTTTTAATTGACCAGTTACTTTTGCTAACTTAAGTTACCTTTGTATCGTCACGCAATCTTATTATATGCAGCTAAACCCTATGACTTAAAGACTATTCTGACATATAGTTTTAAGAACAGTACAACGACAGTAATTTAGTCAAATTCCTCTATTTAGGGTTCCGCACGTAAAAGGTAAAAAGAACCCTTATGATGAGACTTTTCAGTAAATACTATTTCTATCAACTTGAAATGTGGCTAAGGAATAAAAGTCATTTCAGCGCATTTATTTCCAGTGACACAGAGAGTAATATATTGTTTTTTAATAAAATAGTGGGCGGAAAGGGAAAAATAGAAAAAATACTAAGTATCATTTAAAAGTGCTTGCTTTAAGGCTTAAACAAAAATTTTCTTTTAATATTAAGTAGCATAAGATTTTGATATTTTCCCAAAAATGTGCGAAGAAATACCGCCTCCAAAAATCAGCGAAGTTTGCAAGCCAAAAAATCTAAAATAATTCATACTAATAGAAAGTCTGTTAGATCCAACTAGACAAAAAGGAAAATATGACAAGGGGGCGGTGGGGGGGGCAATCTAAACCGCTTTGGAGTTACAGGGTGATTCATAAATATACAACTTTCACGGTATGCATATCACTATTTTATTTGTTTTGGTTTTGATCTTATTAACGCAGGAATATCAACCAACCGCCAAAAAACTACTATCATACTAGGTTAGGTTAGGTTCGTGTGGCCGTCCTGAAGGACACACTTTGACTACGAGAATATAAGAATTACCACCACCTCCTTACTGGAACCATCCGGAGCTATCGATAAAGCGCCAGAGATCTGCAACGTCAGTCGCCTCCAGATCGCCAAGACTATCGAGAAAATAGTCACCCAAGGAAGACTTCCGCCTGCGTGCCAGTGGAGGGCACCGGCAAAGGAAATGGAAAATAGTTTTTTCCTTCTCCTCGTCCATACAGCTTCTGCAGAAGTTGCTTGAGAAGATGCCAACAGGGCAATGACATATGATAACCCCAGTAATTATACCAAGGTCAGAAATCAGACACTTGGAGCGCCTAAGATCCAGCTTAGGCCAGATCTGTCTGGACAAATGGAACGTAGTGCTGTTTGCCCATCTAAGGTTTGCTAGGTTGATTGCCCTCGTGCCAAGCAACAGCTTGCAGGCGACCAGAGGCCTGCCAAGAGTAGTCTTATCCGGCTGGAACTCCAGGGTTGTACGTCTAGCAAGCTCGTCTGCCACGCAGTATCCTGGAATATCCCTGTGTCCCGGGACCCAGCACAGGTGAATTTGGTACCGCTCAGACAATTCGTTTAAGTGTGAGCGACAGCTATTAACAGTCCTAGGCGTCGAAAGCAGAGAATCAAAGGATATCAAAGCAGCCTGGCTATCTGTAAGGATACAGATGTCTTTTACAGGAACTTCGTTCCCTTTCAACCAAAACAAGGCTTCCTGAAAAGCCATGACCTCTGCCTGAAAAACACTGCAATAATCCGGAAGACGGAAGGAGAGGCTGATGTTCAGTGCTTCTGAGAAAGCCCCACCCCCACCTTGCCCTGTAGTTTTGAACCGTCCGTATAAATCTGAACGGATTTCCCACAGGGAATTATATCACCGTCTCAGTCAACCCTGGTTCTGATCGTCGATCTGAACCGCTTGACAAGGGAGCAGCTAGAAGTTGTCTAATCAAGATGCCCCACTTGGAGCGAAAAGGAGTCCAGAATTGCCCAACTGTAATACTGGACCACTTAGATGCGGCTGTAAGCCGGACGGCGGCATTAGCAGCCATCTGTTTATCCACCAGATCTAATGGAAGTAAATGAAGAAGTATCTCCAGAGCATCGGTAGGAGTGGTCCGTAGTGCCCCGGTGATACAGATACAGGCCGACCTCTGTATCTTTCTCAAAACGTTGAGGTAAGTGGCTTCGTCCAGTGATGGCCACCAGACAACCACACCATACAACAGGATTGGCCTACTATCATACTATCTCAATGACCTTTCCGAAATTGTCAAGAATATTGATCTAACTTCTACTATGGCAAATACAGTCACTTCCAAAGTTCAAAATTTTTCCAAATTGCCTTGAACATTCACGGCATTAATAAACCTGTTTTTATTTTATAAAGGTGTATATGTCCAGGTAGCGTGCGAATGTATAGATTTATACGTAGAAAACCTTTTGGGGAATATTACACCTTGTACCTTATTGTACCTTCCTAGAAAGAAAATAAGTTGGGCGATTTAATAAAAAACAGACGTATTAATTATATTGGAGAAAATGTGGGAAAATACTAAATTTTAGATAATCGCAAAACATTTTTTGCACTTTTGAAAGTAACTGTACCTGTAATTGAAATAATTTTGGTAACGTTATTAGTACAGTAGTTTTTGTTTTTTTTTTGTAATGACGCTGCATTGAGTCCATAGATCAAAAATTAAAAATTAAATACTGATGTGTGTAACGGGGTACAAAGAAAATTCCAAATTTAACCCATAACTACTCAATGGTACGGATTACCACCCCCCTCCCCTTCCATATCATTTTTTGTTTACCTAGGTGTGATCTATCACCACACTCATTTTGATACACAAGATCCGAAACAACCTGTATATGACATGAGAAATTAGACGACGTTCTAGAAATTTAAGTTTCTGAAAAAATAAATAAATCTATTAATTTTTTTCACTGTACGGAACCCTCGGTGCCCGAATCCGACTCGCGCTTCGCCGGATTTGTTTAGGTTTTAATTTTAGAAATATTTCTGAAGGTAAAGATGTCGGGTAAAGGATTTGTTCCTTAAAACATTTATTTTTTTTATATCTTAACCTTTTTCACTACGGCATACGCCCAAGAGAAACCTGAGTAATATTCGAATGACAGTCGATGCTCGCTGCTTGAGCTTGAATAGTCTTGTCGAAAGTACAGAAAACGTATAGAGAACAACTGAAATCTCGGCAAAATGAATTTAAAAAAAATGATGAGCACAAGAACCAAAGCAAACGAAAGGCCGCCACCATAGATAAGTCGACTTCGGACGTCAAATTGACAATTCGAGTTTTGAGCCCATTTTTGATTTGAAAAGTTCTAACGGTTCACTTCCATTCGAAGACAAGAGGGGAAACTCTGATCGGCAAGAAATCAATTGGTAAGTAATTATATGTTGAAGTGCTTATTTACGAATCACCTTTTATACGTTTTTCGTAGTCAAATCGTAAATATGCCGCAACGATGGTTGTTTTCTTATAATATCGAATATATGTAGTAATTCTTGTCGGAGTATAAGATAACTGTTACTAAAGCCAAACGTATGAGTTTGGATCACAGAGCATGAGATGAAATTTTTATCGAATATAAACAAATAAAACGTTTGCTATTTCGGAAGCATAGTAATAGCAGTAAGAGCCGTCCAAGCTGATGTCAAAAATCGAGTTGCTTTTCTTCTTGCTGATGTAAAAGAAATGACAACTTCTTTGAAGGTCAAAGATCCAGATTTTCGAACGAAAACTACAAGTCGAAGTTATAACCTTTTTTTGGGAAGTCGGTTAGAAATCAGTTATATTACTACGCAGTTCAAAAAAGATGGAGACTGTCTAAATATAACATATATATACATATAAATATATATTGCCAAATAGTGTCTCCGTCGCGTCCAGTCCATCCACTGGCCGAAAATTTTTTCCAAGGAAGATCTTTACATATTCACTCCAAACGATTGAATTACAATGGATAGCTTGAACTAATAGTTTTAGATTCGGATGAACACAAATTTGTAAATCATAGTTGAAGCTAAAGGCAATAACTGGAAATTGGTTGTCGCTGAAAATCGGTGTAGGAGTCAATCTACGAACAGATAGGTGTTTCAGTGAAGAGAAAAAGGAAAAGTTGTGTTCCGCTCAGTGACCCGTAATGCGAAAAGTCTTACGCAAGGGTTGAGTAATTATTATCTATAACTAACTAACTATATGTATATAGTTAGCTTTATCGAGGTCGAAAATGTTGTCCACTTTATTTTAACGGGAAACTTGTTTTCAAAAGATTTTATAGATAATATTTTGGATACCGCAAAATTTTTCTTTTACGTCATAAATTGCAGTCAATAATCTGCACATGTGAGCTTGATATTTTAAATTTAACTTTAACGCTTTTGACGATATTGAACCATATTTCTGCACTATCTTACATCTCAATTACTATAATCTATAAATCATACTCATTATTTTGTACTTACTTTTAACGCATCGTCTTCGGTCGTAACTAGCGATGAAATCCAGCTTGCATAAGCAAATTTCATCCATCGGCTTGCACGCAGAGTGCTCCATTTTGCAAGGGCAAGGTCCCCCGATAATATTGTTTTGCGTAGAGGTCTTCAAATTGCAAATTCATTACAAAAACAAAAACACTTCATCACTAACCTACCACGGGCTTACATTTGATGTCCTGGCCGTTTATATCACTGCAAATGCAGCTTTCCTTTGAACACACAACACTTTGATCGGAGCCTTTGAAATGTTCACAGTCCCAATTTTCCGTACAAGATAAATCGAGTAAATCTGAAAACAAGGCAAAAACTTAAAAAAAATGTTTCCCAGTTATTAAAGCATGGGCAAAATTCAGCCTGAAGGAAAATGGGTTAGGAATCGGGTTACGATGTGGATAAAAACTCTACAAACCTTCAGAAAATCCTGTATTAAGGCAATAAATTATAAAAATGGTGGCCAGAACTCGGGAACACATAACTGTGGAATTAAATTTTAATAAATGTGGCCTGGATAGAAATTTTGTGTGCCGGTTATTCTATGGCTGCCACTTGTGAATGCTTTGCGTCAAGTCCTCTTGGTTCTGGCTTTTTTCAGTGGAGCAGATATGGCTGTGATGTCAGAGTTGTGGGGGTGTACTCAGCAACTACATAACTGCTAACTGCATTCTCAGTTCCAACCAGAGGCGCCTGTACTTTCATTTATAATTTCTGATTATGAGCACTAGTGTTTCTGTTCTGGTCAACAACGACCTGGGGAATTTCCAGCTTAAGCTGCTCTCGGAATTAGTTTATTTCATCTCTTTAATTTGAAATTCGGTAAATTTACATATTTTGAATTTGTACGCAAAAAAGAGACAGTAGGCGTTTTTGTTGTTTACATTCATTATTAGATAAAAAGCTGATATTATGTATATATGTACCCAGTGTGTATAAAATTGAGTGATAAAAATTGTTATTTTTTAAAAAGCTTTGAAAACGTGATATTTGTTAAAATTCTTCAGGGAATTCAATTCGAATGCTGTGTTTCCGCTTTCAAATTAATTTTAATATTTTTAATTAGGCAAGTGTGATAATACAAATAAGGCTAATATAAAGCGCAAATAATTGCTTTAGAATAGAGCACTAGAATTACAAAGTAAAGTCATTAAGAAAGGTATGTCGGAGTTTGAAGATGCGATTTTCAAGCTCAAAAAATGGCGCCCTATATATACGAGTATATAAACATATGTATATATAGGGTTAAAATTAAAAAAATGGGGTTCACCAAAAACTGCTTGATGCTATCTAGCTTAAGGGGTCTTCTACCTTACCTTTTTCGAGGATGCGTCATAGGAACTCCAATAATGCGATTGTAATGCTGTTTTTGGGTTCAAATCGTTTATTATTATACTTTGAAAACGATTTTTTGAAATTTTTATTGTTTCTGGTTTGATCTTGGTTCGACCGTGAAGTACCACTGACGAAAAGTTCATATCAAAATGGTTGACACGTTATTCGTTTGACAAACGTGATTTTTAAAATTTAAAAATTTTGCAAATACTCGACATTTAAAAAAAATTTGTTTTTTCACAGCGACATGTTTTTTAAAGATTTTGATAAAAGATTTGAGTTAATCGATCAATAATTTTTCGAGATATCGTGTCGACCAGTTGCAAAAACGCAACTTTTGGGAAATCTCATTTAAAAATGGTTATGCATGAAACTTGAACGGAAAGTTACTTACGATAAATCTGTTTCCGACATCAAGTTTTCTTTCAAACGAACGAACCCAAAAATTTCACATAGCTTACAGAAAAAACATTCACACATCCATATAAAGTATAGAATAGACCGTCTGGATGTCCTTGGAAAAACTCTTAAAACAACTTTCCCGGCTGCCGCGACGGAGCGTTATAAGAACGGCACGCGGAGCTGTGTTTGATAGTCTCTGACATCCCGAAATAGTAAGTAGTCCATTATGTCATTTCCGGCGTATGTTCCTGACACGTTTTAGATTGGAAAAATGCAAAAACAAAAAACATCGATTTTTTGAAACCAACAATGTAGAAGAACCCTTAAGAATACATATATATATATATACATATTTTTTCTTAGATAAAAATTGACAACACTACGATATGTATCGTAAAAGCAATTATATATCGTCCCTTAAGTTGTACGTTTCCTTCTGCGTGATATTTGTCAGCGAATCAGCTTTATGCTCCACAAGGATTTAAGGGAATGTCCAAGTGGAACCGAGTTTTTATTTGTTTAATATCACAACAAGAACGAAGTGGCTTATTAAGCGGTAGTAGAATAGGTAGCCAACCGAAATCGTGCATTTTCACTATTTTGGTAGCAATTAACAGGACTTATATGAATACTCTTCTGTAGGACTTTTTTAAGACTATTATTAGATTATCCATGCTGTTCGTACGCCGACAGCTACGTAGCTTTGTACTCGTTTGCAGTCAAAGCCCAGGGGTCACACCTATGATGCGTTGGCATGGCTATCGCCGGAAGGAAGTTAGTGTAAGGGGAATGAGGAAAATTGAATCTCTCGTGTTTTTTGCATTGCTGACAGTAACGTAGTGATCGTGCCACTCATCCATTACCTAAACTCCGTTAAAATCAAAACAGTATATGTTTTAGTTTTTTCATGGACAATTTACGCTGAATGGTTTTTCGGCTATCCGTTTTTACGTGATATATACAAATTAGTAAGGTATGGCTTATACAGTTATACATAGAATGCTTAACAATTTCGCAATCAAAACATTCTATGGTAAATTTTATTGTTTTATAATAGGCTTGATATTAGGGACCGACCATAACTTGTATTTTTAAAAATTTAAATAAAAATAAACTGGGATAAATTATAATCGCGTAATTTAGAGAAATATACAAAACTACTTTTAATGGGAACCATTTTCATTAATATAGCTAGAAAATTGTAGAATGCAGTTCGGCCTCGACGGATTAATTAAGATATATATTTTTAATCACAAATATTTACAGTTTTTTTCACTATTCAATTTGTTTTAACATTTCAATTAGAATTTTACTTCACAGTACAATATTTTGGTGAACATATTAGATCTTTACCATTCACTGGTTAAATCAGAACTATACCTCTTCAAATGTAACCACATTTAAACTCTTTGCAGTTTAGATCACGACTAAACCAACCATACTACTAGTCAGCCCTATTTATATTATTTAGGCTAATGCTAGAAACTTCAGCCACTTAGTTCTAGATATTTCCCATATTCACCTGCAACATGCGCATTAAGCAGCTCCCTACTTTCGCTTTCATGGAAACCTCGTGCACGTTACACTGCCCCCTCTTAGAACTGTTCATCCTTATCCAGTCTTCAAATGCATGGTGAATTTATTTAGCCTATTCCTAAATTAATTTTGTGCCGATTGCCAGTAAATTAGCAATGCCCAGAATCTAAACGAAGCTTTTATCAAAGCGTGATATGACATTTTCAAATATATGTTCGAAAATCTTGTGGATTTATTGCCACAGGAGATATTTGGATAATAAAAAAAAATACAACTGTAATTTGTTAAAATCATAATCCAATCCTATTCAGTTTTTACACTGTTTTATATAATTTCATTTAAATTTTCTTTTTTTGTATAAATGTGAAAAAAGTAAAAGTGTTCCAATTAAAATTTTTGTTTCTCGTTTAAAATAACTTTTTATGGAGTTGTATGGTTTTTAAATTTAGAAATCGATATTGTCTTTGTTTACATTACAGAACGTTTGTAAGGTAGGTAAAAGTCCTGTGTACGGAGTATATATAATTAAGGAAAATTTTTAAATACATAAGATACGTAAGGTATATAAAGTATTGATAAATTAGTGACATTTTCGAAAATATAACGTTTATATTGTAACATTTAAATGTTTACTACTAGAGTATTTTAACGGCTTTCCAGGCTCGGCCAATTAATTAACGGGAATTTTCAATCACAACATTATTTTTACTCTACGGAGTATATTGTACAATTTCCTTACCGAGAAGACTGGGACAGCGGTGGTCTAAGTCTGAACCCTAAAAGCCTTAAATAGTTCACTGATGGCTAAAAATGTAATATGGTACTGGTGTATTTGGACCCAACACTAGGGTTTCGAATACATGTTTAACGCCAAAAAGGACATAAGGGGCTAATATAACGATCATCTCTGATAGAAAAGTAGCCATAAGATCTCTATCCTTGTGTTGTATTTCCTCGAAGCTTAAAAGAAGCGCTTCGACACCCTGCAACAACTGACCGCTCATAACAGGGTCACGTTTTCGTCGATACCTGGTCACTCTGGTTTCAAGGGGGAAAGGGCCGTAGCTGATCGTCGGCAAGAGCTGTGATTAAAGACTGGGCTAAGGGTCCATAGATGTTATACTGGAGAAATGTTACTGGGCTTATCCAGGCTTAGGGACTTGCTAGGCTTTTTCGTTATAAAGATACCACTGCCAGATCAGATTTAAGGTTACTCGAAGGCTACCAATCTGGTCACTGCGGGTTGAAATGTCATCTACACCGGATGGATCTGTTCAGTGAGGTGGAGTGTCGGCTCTGTCTAAGGGACGATGAAACCATCATGCATATATTGTGTTTTGCGCGTCCTTGACATGGCTGAGAAGGAGGATCTTCAGTAGGGAATTTCTGAGCCCGGCTGATATTAGATCCTCTACTGTTTAAGACCGGTGTGAATGAGTACAAAATATTTGAGTAGCAAAAAGGGAAATTTCATGGTGATAACCTTTATCGGCACTTCAAAGCCGACCGCTTATACAAAGAAATCTGTAGCGTTTTATTTTCAGTTATGCCTCATTTTTAGGGTACCGTGCCAAAATGGGAAAAGGGAACCTTGATGGTGCGGTGGAACCTTAAATAATGCTTGTTCACCTTTATTGCAACCGGTAAAATTTAAAATTTTTATTTAAAATGGGTTCGAAAAGGTGGGGGGCAAACATTTTAAAGTGGGGGAACCAGGTCGAGAGGGGTATCATATGATAGGGCTTTCTTTGCACATTATAAAATATATTTTTATTTCCTTTTGCAGAGTTTTCGACTTATGAAAGAAATACCGTTCCCCCCACTTTATCTAGAGGTTGTAGCAGTCGCTACAATATAATTAATTAATAATTTATAAGTCGGTTCAGACAAAAATCAGAAAATAGTCTAATAACTTTATTGGAATGATTACATAAAGTTTTAAACAAATTTAACAAAATTTAACTTAATTCACCCGAAGAAATTTTTTCACGCACAAAAGTAAACAACGTTTGACAGTAGGAAATATATTTGTCCCATTCTCTTATATGCTTTCGTCTCTGTTAGTCAACGACCCCAGCTGATTTTAAATTCCTCGAGCAGCTTCACTCACGGATAGGAATTTTACACGGTACAGCGCTTCCTCTAGTTCCTTATTCTAAGGCAAATACTATTTAAAATCAAGCATTTCTTTGAATGTATATTTTAGTTTATTTGTCCGGGATATAGGTTTTTATAGGTGAGAATACTCTTTAACGCGCAATCTACAGCTTCTTATGTAAAGTTATGCTTATCTGTTCTAAGCAACAAACAAATAAAAAAGGCGTCAGCGGGCTTTCAAAAATCAAAAATTTACACTTAACATTGCCTTACTACTCTAAATGATACATGATTTTAAAGCTAAGAGATGACACTTCCGTTTGAAAAAATATGAAAAAAATTCATGATCAAGTGTTTTTTTAAAAATCAGAAAATATTTTTCAAAGTAAAATTTTTTTTTTGAAAAAAAGTTTTTCGGAAAATTATACTTTTATTGGAAGGCCATGTAACGTCTTAACAAATCACTAAAGATGTTCTATGACAATGGTGCCGATAGTTATGAATTTTCAAAAAAGGTGCAAACATGCAAAAGTCTACCACCCTCTAACTTCTGCACAAATTTTTTTTTTGAAATCCTTTAGTATGATAATTACTTAGCCCATTAAAAATAATTTAGTTAAGTTTGAACAAAATCGTAGACATCGAATTTTTTCACCTGGTACACTTGAGGAATTTTGCCCCATATTACATATGGTTTTTATATGATGTAGCCAAAGCCCAGAGGTCAACCCTATGACGCGTTTAGCATTGCTTTGGCCTGGATGAATGGGAATGAGGCAAATTGAATGTTTTGTTTTTGCATTGCTGCGAGCTAGACAACAGCACTTTCTATTAAAAACTCACTTGGAGACCGAATCTCGAACCATGGCGTGTTTATCTTTCCTGACAACCAAACAACTCCATCTCATAAAATTTTAAAACTGCATTTATTTGAGCATTAACGGAATAAACACTTAAGCAGTGGA
Source organism: Leptarthrus brevirostris (assembly GCA_964036015.1). Lineage (NCBI taxonomy): Eukaryota > Metazoa > Arthropoda > Insecta > Diptera > Asilidae > Leptarthrus > Leptarthrus brevirostris. Next base: position 98,118,294 of record OZ038371.1, on the reverse strand, counting down.
TGACTAGTTCAAAAAATAACAACGTTTTATAATCAAGTTTAGTACTTTAATTATTAAATGCAAGTTTTTATGATTTCTAATTCAAAATTTAATTTCTTTTATAAATTCAATATCACCTTTTAATTCTACTGTTTAATACTATATTTAGAAGCTAATATAAAGAATTTAAGCTATGTATCTAGTACGTAATTAGTCAAAGAACTTATTTCAATATTTCAGAATATACAAAATATATAATTTTAAACGTTAATGTTCATGATAAGATTGCCGTACTAGTCAAGACCCGGTGCGACTACTGAAGGAATTTCACTAATAGTTTCGTAATAGTCAAGAAGCGGTATGAAAAATATAAGTGGCCGGATTGGTATTAGTCAATACTCGATACGAAATCATTAGCAAAGGTGTGCATTATTTGTACTAGTCAATACCCGGTACAAGGGAGTGTAAGGGAAGAATTTGGAATTACAAAAAGGCAATTGTTATACTAGTCAATATCCGGTACGAGAGAGGATTATAAAGGATTCATATTAGTCAATGCCTGATACGAAATGATTAGAAAAGGTGTAAATTCTTTGTACTAGTCAATACCCGTACAAAATTTAACAAAATTTTAAGAAATGGGATTTACATGAAAACACAAAATATTTAAACTCTTCGTATAAGTCAATACCCGATAAGAAGACCAATTAAAGGAATTAACAAATTAAATTAATATCGGTTAATACCAAACAATAAAATAGTTTAAAAAAAAAAAGTTGAACCGACTTCACAAAAAGCGCTGAAAAGCATAAAATAATTTTTAATTGTATATCTATTATCAATATCTAACAAAATATATATATATATATATATATATATATTAGCAAATCAAATAAATCAAACAACTACAACAAAAATATTTAATCGTCATTTCTTATCCCGTAAGCTGAAACGTTCAGGTTGTTTAATCTCCACTCGGTTCCTTTACCGAGCTGTGAAAGTTCGTGGTAGTCAAAGTACAAAACCTTGACTTTGATGATATGATGCTTAGGTACAATATCAATGCATCCGAAAATATCACTTGATAAAAGTAAAAACAACTTGATTTGCGTAAATACTCCGTCCGACTGACTAATGAGCAACTTTTATTGACATATTTATATTTTATCTAGTCACATATAGAAGGTTACAATTTTAGCAGAGTTCAGCAAAGTAATTACAAATTCGTTGAAATTCCCACAAAATTTTTATCGCAGGTTGTCTGAAAGCACAAAATTCTCACGTACGTCAGCGATCGTATTATCGCAGGAAAATTCTTCCCACGGCAAGTGTCAAGGGATCATATAGCAAAGCTTCTGACTGAGAATTTTGTGCTTGCAACTTGATCTTTTTACCTTGACAATTTTGTGGAAATTTCTTTATAATTAATGTTATGAGAATTAGATTTCACAAAATTGAAGGTTATAAGTTTAAGGAATTTAATTTATGAAATTGGACACAGGTAGTATTATGTATTATTTGCAATTGTGGTACTGTAGTTGTTTTATTTGTTTAATTTGCACCGACTTCAAAATGTCGTAATAGATATAAAATTAAAAATTATTTTATGCTTTTTAGCGCTTTTTGTGAAGTCGGTTCAACTTTTTTTTTAAAAACCATTTTATTTTTCACTTTTTAGGGTCTTCGACTTTATACAACGAAGAAAGAACCATCCAAATCGGTCCACGCGTTAAAAGTTAGTTTTAACCCCCTACCCCACCCTCATTCCACTGAACTTTTTTTCTCATGGTATCAATCAAGGAACATACTCTACCGAACAGAAAAGGAATCATCGGAATCGGTTCACGCGTTACTAAGTTGGTACCCCTGCCGCTCTCCCACCACCACCATAGGACCAAATTATTCTCCTATTAGCAATGGGGGATCACACTCTATACAACAGCAAAACATCTATCCAAATCGGTCCACGCGTTACAAAGTTAGGTTCCACCCCCCTTCTCCCACCCCAACCACACCAACAACTTTTTTCCTCGTGTTATCAACCATCCCCCCACCATGGGGCAAATTATTCTTCTATTAGCAATGGGTGATCACACTCTATACAACAGCGAAAGAACCATCCAAATCGGTCCACGTGTTACAAAGTTAGATTCCACCCTCCCCCCACACCGCGCAGCAACATTTATTTTCTTGTAGTATCAACCACGGATCATATTCTACCCAATAGAAAAAGAATTATCCAAATCGGTCCACGCGTTAAGAAGTTAGACTACCCCTCCCCTCCACCCACACCTTTCACCCTAGGACAAAATTATTCTCCAATTAGCAATGGGGGATCATGCTTTATACAACAGAAAAAGAACCATCGAAATCGGACGACGCGTTACAAACAACATTTTTTTCTCGTGGTATCAACCACGGAACATACTCTACCCAACAGAAAAAGAATTATCCAAATCGGTCCACGCGTTACAACTCCCCCATCTTAGGCCAAATTTTTTTCTCATACTCATACTATTTCATACTTTGTACAACAAAAAAAGAACCATCCAAATCAGACCACGCGTTACAAAGTTAGGTTTCACCCCCACCCCCGCCCCTACCCTAGCAAACATCCAATCCGTGTACATACTCTACCCAACAAAGAAAGAATCATCAAAATCGGTCGACGCGTTAAAAAAGTTATGCCCGGTCAGACAAAAAAAAAAGATAAAACATACGCGTCGAACTTAGAACCTCTTTGTTTTTGGGAAGTCGGTTAAAAAGAAATAGAACCAGAAACGTCGCCAGATATTATTCGACCATACGTTTTGAGTCTAGAACGACTGGGTACACAAGTACAGGATCAATTTACATAAATGTACGTCTGACTAAGAAAAAAAAAATGACAAAATAAATTTTGTATAGATTTACGAATTATCATTAGATTAAGGTATATTAATTATTGTATTACTCACAGATAAACCTTGTTATCATTAAAAATAGTAGTAATAGTATTTTATTTTCTATCAATTGCAAAAGCAACGATTTAAAACTTTTAGATAATGCCATAATTAAGTAAGTAAATTTTTTTTTTCTCAAAAAAAAAAGGGAAACTTAAGCACTTTTGGTTTAGGATTAATATATATGTGTGTATATATTTTATGTAACAAAATATATATTCTTACAAAAAAAAAACCAAAAAAAAAAACAAACAGCAAATAATTATATATTAAATTAGGATATTAACGCTACAGCAAAAATGTAAGAGACCGGCTATACTTGTTCGTTCCTCCTTGACATTTCTTCTTAACGAAGGTTTACTCACAAATGCGTACAACTTTCTTTTCTAAGGGGGATGGTGTTGTAAGCGACCGCTTAACGCGATCCCTTACACCTGTATTACACATCCGAAACCTCAAATAACTTTCCCACGCAAGTGTACATCCCACATGTGCAATTGCCATATTTTTCATGTTGCATTTTTCTTAAACACAAAACCCCAAGAGAAAGTCATAATTTAATACAACCCAAATTTCTTTATCAGCATTTTTCCCAATCATAATTGTAAACACAAACCATTTCTACACGATTTGTTTTAAAGGAATCAAATTTCCAAACCGGAAATTCTGTCACCAGAATTTCCTCAATTACTCAAATCGCTATTTCACATTTGTAGTAACGATTTGTTTACATCAGATGAAAACACAAAACATTTCCTACACGGTTTGTTTTGAAGGGGTCACCAGAATTTCTTGATAAATACGCAACACATGTTTCTTCTTTTTTTGTTACCCAGCTAAAAGGCGGTTCAATGTGCACGACCAATAATGAGTGCGTTAACAGATTATTTCTGAAGGCATTTGAACCTTTACCAATTTCAACCAATAACGCTGGCGTAAACATTTTGTCTCTTTATGAGGTTCAGTAGCCTACGGCATTTTTCCCCAGAGAAAATCTTAACGAACATTTTGACCCCACCAGTGGTAAGACCTCTAACTCTGAAGCAAAGTTAATTAATAAAAATTTAAAAAGTGAAAAGTGAATTGTTTTTAAATAAAGTATAAAACAGGGCTGAGTGAACTTCTATCCAAAGCACTCATCAGTCCTTCGGTGAAAAATTAACCCAGAACACTAGCAGAGACATGACCGTACCAGGACTTTGTTACCAGCCGCCACCACGAATAGGTTGCATTCACACTTCTGTCAGTGCACGACGCGCAACCATAAGTTACACGTTGTTCCCCTTATGTACCTGACAGCTGACAGACAATATAATAATATATAAGCAATATAAAATATAAATAAATTTTACATTAAAATACTTATTAGTGCAAACGACTTCAACATATAGTAGTAGGTACTGTGTAAAATTCATTATTATTTTATGCTTTTAAGCGCTTTCTGTGTAGTCTCTTCAACTTTCTTTTAAAACTTTCTTGGTGCCATTCTTGGTGCGATTTTTACGTTCAGTTGCTTCGATATTCTTCCACTAATGGTCCAGCGGGGCGGCTCGTCGTGATATTTAGTGTCTTTAATTCAACTACAAAGACTTCCGTTACAAAGTTAGTGTTCAGTCTACCCGCTGAAAAGGGGATGCTGGTTACGCGAAAAATGAAAGCTTTATTGCTGATAAGATCAATTTTATTTAGTTGTAGTGTTTAACACCTGCACCTTTATATTTCACTTCCAATTCAATTCAAATCCTTAATTTAGCACTTAAATAACTTATTTCTACACTTATAATTAATTGCTGAAAGAATTTGAAATGTTTATTAGCTTATCTATTTAAATAGTTATCTTAAAATAATTCGAACAGCCAGGTTCTGAATTATTTCTTGACAAGTGTTTGATTAATTAGATATAATGGCGAAATGCCAGGTTCTGCAATTATATTGACAATCTATTGGGAATAATACTTATTCGAGCAGCCAGGCTCTGAATAAGTATTTGGAAAATATTAGTGTGAACACAAAACCAAACTTCTGTATTTATTCAAGCAGCCAGGCTCTGAATAAATATGTTAATAACTGTTAATAGGCAACACAATAATTTATTCGATCAGCCAGGCTATGAATAAATTGTTACAAATAGGTTAATTTACGCAAAGTAAAATATAATCGAGCAGCCTGATAATATTTTGATACTTTTACAAACAGATAAAATATTCGAACAGCCAGGTTCTGAATATTTTTTAAGTATATTTTTAATTGTACTCACCAAACTCGCTGAATATTCGATTTCAAAAGAGAAAGAGCCCATGTGCATGCAGCTCTTTTATAGTTTGAATTCAAACGGTGCATACAAAAAATCGAATTTGGTTGAAATCGAGAGATAGTCGCCATGTTAATTTGCATTCGATATCTTGTCGCCATGTTGAAAGGAATTCAAATTTTAAATATGATGTTGGCGGGAAACTTTTTATTTTAAAGACTTATAAATTAACGTTAAAGTTTAATTTTTACTATTAATATATTAAATGAGTTCATTTAATATATTATTTGTTCTTGGTCACACGGATTATACACAAAAATATTAGTTCCGATATTTGTTTACGTCGGTTGCTGAGCACCGAGTTACCAAATTGCTCTTGCCAAATATCAGCTGTTTGGTTGACTATCAAGGATGTTTGGCTAAACAAAGCAGGTAAGAATTTTGATTATTATTATTTTCAATTTAATTAATTAATTTTTATTCTAGCACTGCAGGATATGTTAGGAGGTGGAATAGGACGGGAGCGGGCATGACAATTATGTAAGTATACCATTGCCTTAGATCATATTTAATTGTTTTTTATTTTTTAGGTTACGTCGCAACAGTTAGTATGTAATTACAAAAACAATTGTTGGGTTTTAATAATTTTATCAGCCAGTTGGACTGGTAGGCTATTTTCTACAAGTGCCGGTAGGTGGATTTTCAGAAGTGTTGTCATATGCTCTTTCTAAATTATTACTAGCATCTATCATATAGTTTTATTTGCATTGGTTAAAAAATCCAGAAACAGATAACGCCCCTCATTAAAAGTTCGATCGCCGTAAAATATAAATAGAATGCTGCAAGTTGTATCTATTAGCGGAATAAAAAGGGAAAAGCAAATGGAAATATTTTAACCGACTTCCCAATAACGAGAAGATTCTGAGTTCAACGCGTCTTTTTTTATGTATGACTGAGCAAAATTTCGTAACACGTTGACCGTTTTAGATGATTGTCTATTTTTTTGTTGCGTAGTATGTTGCCCGATTGATGAAATGTAAAATATTGTCTTTGGTAAGGTGAGGGTAAGGGGTGACAGTTTATCTTTACTTCATAAGGCATGGATCAATTTGTATGGTTCCTTTTTGTCGTATATGATATGATCCCCCATTGACCCAATAAAAAAATATTTAAAAAAACTTTTAAACTAAGGTGGGTGCATAGGGAGACTCAACTCCTTAACGCGTAGACATATTTGGATGATCCTTCTTTTGTTGGATAGAGTGTGATCTCCCATTGCTTCTAGGTTGGAGGTGGGGCGAGGGATAACCTAACTTTGTATAACGTGGACCAAATAACATGATTCTGTTTTTAATGTATAGAATATATTCCCTCATGATTTTCCATTTCTACTATAACAAAAATTTTGAACCTTGGTTTGGAACTGGAGTAAGCGAACTTATTAACGTGTGGACCGATTTGCACCGACTTCTTGATTTTTCTGCCAAGACTGCACAATATGATTTCTACCAAGCTAAAGCAGGCTGCGGTAAAGTATTATAAAAGTACATTGTTTTGTATTGCTCTTTGCTGAACAAATTGTTTTTAAACAATAGTCTATTCAAGTGTATTATCGGCACCGTAAGCTATGTATTAAGAAATAAAAAGGAAAAAGTTTTAATATATATATATTAAAAAGCGTCTCTCTGTGAATTCCATTTTCATTAAAAATAAACCCTCCAAAACGTCAAATAACGACCAAATTCCATGTTACGTTACAAGATAATTTACCCTTGTTCCACTTGAAATGTATAGTGTGTACTTGTAACTAAAATGAAACGGCGAAGCCCAATAAATTATCTTCACTCTTTGCCTTACAACGAAAGGCAAATACTTTTGTGACTAATTGAAAAAGTACTTAAATTTTTCCATAATTCTTCTGATTTCATAAATCAACACTGCCTCTTACAACGGAACGGCAAGAAAGAACAGTAATTTAATTTTTACTTTCATTCTATAAAATTTATGTGAATTATGTGAAAGAAAATTTCTTTTCGTTTGGGTCTCCTCACTTAATATCAGACGGCCTTCGTTAGCTGATGTTTAATTGAAAAGTTTGCTTCCTCTATCTCCATTGAGGAGGAAGTTTGGTGAAAATAAAGTTTATTTGTATAAGGAAAATTGAGAAAATGAGTGCAGGGGATTCCTTGAGTTAGTGTTTCACTGCTTGAAAAGCCATTTTTGGTGCCCCATTCTGTCTACTCATACCATTTCGTTCTTTATCTTTCAAAGTTTTTAACGAAGACGACACAAGAGTTTTGGTTGGTTTAATTCTTGTTTACTTTTGTCATTGCGACAAGAAGTTAAAACAAATTTAAAGATCAAATTTTCGTGTTTTTGGGAAATAAAAGGTTTAGTTCAAGAGCAAATAACATTTTCCATGAAAATTATAATTTCTTACTTTTATGTAGTAAATCTATGTTGGTACGTATGGATTGAAAAGGATGTTTTACTGCAATCTCATTTTATTAAAAGTTTAATCATTTAATAGGTCGGTAATGTTGTGATATCGTTTTTTTACGACAAGGGACTGGGAGTGCTTGAATAGAACTCGAAGGTCACCAGCCGTTGATTATTTGATTGCGCAGAACATTGAAAGAAAACACACTTTTTCGTTGTTTATTTTACCATTACATTACACTTTTATTTTCGGTTTACACTTCTTTTCTGACCAAACCCGGAACCGAAGACTCAAGAAGAGTTGAAGACTCTTCTGATTTAACTTGGTTCCTTGTACTTTAATATCTTTAATTAATTTTGCAAAATGTCCAACTGGGTTTACTCTGATACTTCAGACACTCTGACTTCTGTCACTCTCTTCAGAACATATTTATTAATTTTTACCAATTCCTCCGATTTACCATTAAATCATAAATACATAAATCGGGAGTTCTAATTGGTTATTCCAGATTTTGGGTAATACCTAATTAGAACCAGCTTAATTATGTACGCCATTAACTGGCAGAAGGGCTCGAAGGCTCGAGGCTTCTTAAAGTGCGGAACATAATGTGGTGCTGGCGCTCGTAGCTGGCGCGGTAGCCAGACCTGTCAAAAGTTAAAAATATGGAAATTAAAAGATGGCGGTCCAATGTGTAGCTGGCGCTGTAGCTCAAAGTTCAATATTTTTAACTTTTGGCGCGCGCCAAATTTGACATTTCCGAGTTAGCTACAGCGCCAGCGAAACATTGTGTTCCAGCCTTAATGCTCATACGCATTGAAGGGGAAAACATGAGAATTATGAACATGCATTATGCGTTGGGAGTAAGCATGTGCAGTGGATTTACACACATGGGAAAACCAAGAACTTCGTATGGTTTACTATTCACCTCTTTGGTGCTCATAATTACCAGGGGAAATGTCAATGGGTGGCGTATGATAGAAGTACGCCGACGGGTTATTTACCGAAGAAAGGTATGTGACATGCGGGAATGAGATATTGGGATAGGTTAGGGTTTATGGAAATGGACTGTGCTCTTGAAGGTCAAGAGCAATTGAGACTTTTGTTTTTCAGATTTCAATTTATGGATTGAACGGAAATTCGGTGTGGTATTTCGTAGACCGATTTTCATTGTTTGTTTTCCCATAGATTGTTAGTGATTTTTAGGCAATTTTAGCGAATATGTTAGCCATTAATATGAGATTTTTGTGAAACTGGAAAATGTGCACATATTGCACTGAAAAGATTGGTCAGGGTTCGTGCTGGGAAAAAGCTGAAAAGATGGCTTTCATGGTGGTAAAAATAGGCAGATTTTGAGATGAAAATGTGGTAATGAGGCCTTGGCTCATTACAAGAGATGCAGAGTATTGAATGTGAGGATGAAAATATGGTAATGAGGCGTTGGCTCATTACAGTAATATATTCGTATAACGAATAGGCGATAAAAATATTTACGGTAGATAACATATTCACGTACAGGCGATAACAATATTTATAATAATTTTAAATTGCTAAACTGTAGGTTTAGATAATTAGGTTGTAAGATGAAGGTAAAACACTTTCCGCGGGGGTGAGTTCACATGGCTCGATTAAATCCAGGAAAAACAATAGTTAATATTAATCGAAATGAAAGTTACAAATTTAAATAAAACTATTACTGACGAAGAAAATACAGAAAATGTACGTACATTTGTTAATTGGTTATTTATGATAATCCTTATTCATGTTCCTTGTTTGTTACATATAAATTTAAGTTTTTACAGAGTTATTTCTATGTTTTTAGTTATGTCAGGGCTTCCGATATTATGTGCTACATAGTGAGGTGGCACGTCGTTCATGATTGGTCCTAATTCGATTCAGCTTGCACCTCAGATATGTAAGTAGACTGAAATATTGTCAGTTGGGCTGCTAACCTGTGTTCGGAGCAAAGTTCCTCCAGATTTTTAGAGTGAAACTTTTTTAGCCTTTCGTGCGGTTACGCATGTCGCTTGTGTCACGTCCACGCCGAAGAACTATACTCCTGCACCCCTGCGGGAGCTATGTAGATAACCACATAATATTCAGAGTGTAGTCGTTGATCTCAGTGATCCCGAAAACTACGATATCGACATTGGTTGATTTCGATTATTTTCTTCTGTCCCTTCTCTCACTTCCTTCCTATCAGCACGCCTAGAGATAACTAACTTCTTCTCAAAAATATTTCTAATCATCTTTTAATATATCTTAGAACAATCTTTGCAACTTTACATTTTGGAATATTCGTTCCGATCATTTCTGAAATCCAGTGAAGTTCCCCAGTACTCATCGGTACCTAATTTCTCAGTGCCATCATTAAATTAGTAAAAAGCCAATCTGTGCCATTCATCAACGATTTTTTGAAAACCTTCAGCCGTCAATAATCGAGGTTAGTTTACCATGAGCGGAGTAAATGAGGTGAACGACTCTCTTGTTGCGATTTACAAACTGCAGAACTCGGTCGTTGAAATTGTACCTAAAAATTATAAACGTGATTAATTTGTTCATGATTTTTTTTTAGTTTGCATTAATATATAGTTGTGTAAGACATGCTTTTTAAGTATTTCAACCCAAGCTTGAACCAAAAACTCCTGGCTGCGCTCTAAGAAGTAATTCACCAGGTCCTGTCCAGCATGCATTTTCGAAGTATTCATTTCCTCTTGAAAATAAACGTCCAAATACATCTGTGACTTAATTTTAAATTGCACTACATTCGCCGGAGATTTGTCAAGTTGTGAGAATACTTCATCAACATCAGTGATGACTGGTTTTCTTTATTGGACGTACTGGTTGACATTGGTAAATGCTGGTTGTACCCATTTTTAACCCTAATCGTACCACGTGTTTTTGTAACGAATCATACTACGTTTTTTATTTGTATGGTTATTATTCAATATGTAGATCCAATTTTTTAAGTGGAAACCTTTTCAACCTTTCTTATTCATTAGTGGTATAAAATGTGTTGCGATAGTTTAGTATTGGAATTAAAATTGTTTTTTAAATGTAAGTAGGTGATTTCCATTCCTTCAGGGATTTTTTTGCTTAATTTCGGGTTAAATTTTCATAATCAGCTTGCTGAAACTCTTACCAAAAGATTCCTTCGTGTTGTTGGATTGCGCATTAATCATTAAAGCAAATTGTACCTGTTGATTATTCGGTATGAAATCTTTAGTTTTGTTTCCCGGTAAATATTTGCACTTTCAGCACAGCTGTCATTTTGTTCTATTGATACACCTCTGTGTTTCGCAGTGTCCTATCGATTCTATGTACATTACTTCACTATACATTTGAGAATATGATTGAGTTGAACCAGTGTCAATAAATAGTCTTTTCAAAAACGTCATGTTCACCTTTATTATTGACAGATTTAGATTTTTTACATATCAGCTCCACTTTCGCTTTTACTACATTCTGCCTATATTCTATATATATATATATATATATATATATATACATATATATATATATATATATATATATATATATATATATATATATATATATATATATATATCTTCCCGAGGGCACTCTTACCTTGCAGCGATGGTGAGGCTTGCGTGATCCCTCGGGCTATGTCGGCGGAAGTTTTTAACTTCCGGCAGCGCCTCCCATGCCGAACAAGCTGAGGGGGAGTAGCCAGACAAAGAAGAGTCTCACACCTATAGAAAAAAAATGGCAAGTTCTGAAAACAATTATATACCCCAGGTGGGTCGCGGGCGTAATAGCCAAGAAATCCCACACCTGCTTGGTCTGTCCCGAGGATTCTGGGGGGGGGGAGGGGACAAAAACGTGTTAGTTTCAACGAAACAAAACCGTTCGGTGGAGGAACAAGCCGACGAAAATCAGCATGCTATTGGGACCAAACAAAAAACGCCAGCAGGAGATCCTTTCGCGAGATCGTCAGCCTTAAGACGAACTCTACCCAGAAAAAATCGAACGCCGTCGACAACAGTCAACGGCAATGCAAGGAAAAGAAGAAAGCAGGTAAATATAGGAAACTATATAGGTGTAGGTAGTGTAGAAGTAGATACACCATCTAACAAAAGGAAGAGGTTTGAGGCAGACCCAACTGTAAACCAGGAGCGTAGGGACATAGGCTATCTAGTTCCAAAAATCCTGAAGAAAGTCTGCAGCGAGATAGCAGCTCTCGATAAGGTAGTCAGAGAAAGCCAAACTGCCAAGAGGGAGATCAAGGATGTCAGCAGTAGGCTGATGCTCCAGGCTGAGCGGCTGCAAAACGGTACGCTGGAAATCTGGGCTGCTAAATGAAATGATGCAGACGAGAAAGGTGCCCGGATCAAGGAACAAGAAGCTGAGACGGAAAGACTTCGAGATAAAATCACACCAGCAGCAGCTAAACCTCGCTGAGAGCAGAAGAGACCACGCGAAATTCGAAGGGTGCCAAAAGGCCCAAACCTTAGAGGCGGAAAGAGCGAAGCTTAGAGGGGATGATACGCAAGGATCTTATCTCAAGGTGGAAGAGTCGGCCTGGAAGGAAGGAATCTTCACACGCGCCCGTATGGTGGCAGGAAAGTTGTGGGACGCCCCTATCTATACAGTGGTCGTATTACCATGCAGCAAGGCCATTGACACAGAGCACAGACCAACCAAAAGGGCCATCGAGAAATTTGGAGGCAGAGATGGCCTACTGTGGCAAGGGAAACGGACAGGGAGCTATACTACTCTATCATCGTCGACGACGTTGGTATGAAAGAAGACACCGATATAAAAAGTGTGTTTCGGTCGCTCGAAACGATTAAAGAAGATGTGCTCAAGCGGGGTAGGTATAGGATAGCCGTCCCGGGAATGGAGGGGGACATAGGCAAGATTCTAAAGAGGATGCTAGAGTTTATTTTCGGGGACACTGGTGTGCAGGTTATACTGTATGCAGACGTCCAGAGTAATGTAGCCCAGAGTAATGTCCCGCTGAGTAAGAAGAAGCCGGAACCTAAAACTGGTTCAACACGAAAGGCAAGAGGGAGAAAGCCGAGACAAGAAGCTCTCCTGCTAAATCCAGTGGAAAAACAGAAGCACTCAAAAAGGCCATCAATGAGAAGGTCCCAAAGGCCTCTACGTACTGCTGGTCAGAAAAAATGTTCTGCATATAAAAGATATGGACGGAATAACGATTGTAGAGGAAATAAGAGAGGCGATATGCAGCGCTGCTGGGGTTAGTCCGGGAGACCGTGGAGTTGAGAGCCCAGATGCCAACCTACGAAGGGAGGTAGAACGTAACAGCGGTGGTAGCGGAAAATGTCGCATTGAAGCACCTAAAAGTAGGCAAATTAAAAATCAGCTGGGTTATCTGCAGGGTAGTTTAGAGAAAAACGGACCCCAAATGTTTTAAATGTTGGAATTACGGGCATATCAAAGCCCAATGCAAAGGTCCGGACAGAGAGCATCTGTGCCTTAAATGTGGCAACGAGGGACATAAGGCTGGCAGCTGCACAAACAAGCCATACCGTGTGCACTGCGGTGCACTGTGTGCACCAGTCGGGGCATGTAAGATGCCCAAACAACAAGGATCAGGGTGAAGGGGTTCCTAAAAAGGGTAACGGCATAGGCAAGTAGTATGAAAATACTACAAATTAACACAAATCGCAGCCGCCCGGCCCTGCATATGGCAATAGCCACAGGCAGAGCAAAAGGAGTAGGAGTAATATTGGTAAGTGAGCCAAATAAGATAGCCATCAAAGGTTAAAGAGACTGGATATCGGATAAGGAAAGTGATGCAGCTATTAAATTCTTCGATGAGAAGCTGGTGATACAAAAAGCAGGCAGCGGCCCAGGATATACGTACGTGCAATTAGCCGAACTTACTATCTTCAGCTGCTACTTCTCGGGGAACAGAGATACTGCTGAGCTGGAGTATAGTCTAGATGACATTGGCAGGCGCATCAGAGCCAATGCGCAAAGCGCAATTGTGGCAAGGGACTTCAATGCTAAGTCCCCCAATGGGGAGTAGAGTATACGGACCGATGAGGTACAATTGTGACCGACTGGATAGCTGAGCGCGGGCTACTTATCGCCAACATCGGAGATAAACCAACTTTCCAAAGGCTAGGATATGCATCTATCCTAGACCTGACGCTGGTCACAAAAGACATCAAAAGTATGATTCGGCAATGGGAAATGAGTGACACAGAATTACTAAGCGACCAGAATCACATAGTCTTTGAGGTCGTAACAGCAAAATTAGGCAGGAAACCAAAAAGTAGGAGTCGTGAAGGGTGGCAACGTAAGAAGTTAGACCACCAAAAGCTAGAAGTTGAGATAGCGCGTGCTCCCCACGACGGAAGTACAGTTACTGCGGCAGGTATCATGAAGCACGTCAGTAACCAAGCAATGCCTATAAAGAGAGGACAAACCCAAAAAACCCCGGTCTATTGGTGGAATAACGACATTGCAGAGTTACGAAGAAAGTGCATGATAGATACAGAAGGTCCTATACCAGAAGTCCCAGACGCTCAGCAGTGGAAAGGCAGAGGAAATGGGAAGAATATAACATCAGCAGGAAAAGGTTAAGATATGCCATTAAAAAGGGTATGCTGGAAGACTCTGTGTAGCGAAATTGATAACCACATATGGGGAAAAGGCTATAAAATTGCCATGAAGGGCCTGTTGGGTTTCCCGCCCAGGCCAAACATGTCTATGAGCTTCATAGAGGAAGTGGAAAAGTGCCCCTTCCCAATCCACAAGCCGGTGACATTCCAAAGGAGGAGAGACACAGTATTTGAGCCCTTCTACAATAGACTTGCCAACGAGGGGCTGTTCCCGACAGAGTGGAAAAAATCACTGTTGGTCCTGCTTAAAAAAGGAGACAAGTCGAAAGATGCTCCAGCATCCTACAGGCCAATCTGCTTGCTCGACGATGAGGGTAAATTGTATTGTTGATGATCATCAACGAAGACAAAATCTGAAAGAAGTAAAAATAAAAAACATCACAAAGAATCAGTATTAAAAATAAATTATACTTATCTAAATTTCATCCATTCGTTGTTTGCTTCTCCTTTGAAATAGTGTTTCATGTATCAGAAATAGAAGAATTATAATTGTTAAATTTCCACCATGAATTCATGAAATGTAAACAGCACAAAATTGTAAACACGACCGATCTCAGGCAATCGCGTGAAAATTAGATATTCAATGCATACAAATTACACCAAAAGTTAACAATTAATAATATCGCAAACGTACTTACCTATTATCTTTCCTAAATACACAATTATAACAACAGTTTGAAAACTATCCAGCACCTTTCACTGATGAGTAATTTGACAAGATGAACTTGAAACTCATCTTTTATTTTACTGCCATTTAGTAGTCATTGGACATGCTAGTAAAGGAAAAAAAGTTGCTAGAATATCGAATTATGTAATAAATAAGAGAAATATCTAGAGAAAAAGGTGAAGTTAGTGATATATTCTGTTAGAGAATGAATACGGTGTAATTAAAAATCTAACGTTTTTTGTCATATCTGAACTTGGTAGAAACGGAATCATCATAAGGAAGCAAAACTTAAAAGCGATCGGTCGTGTATTTAAATAAATTAAATTCCTCTTAGAAAAATTTCTTTGAAACTATTTGTAAGGTTTGAAACTTAGATATCACTAAGTCAATAAATCACCGAACTTAAAGAAATTGAGTAGTTTGATTTCCGGAAAAATTATAAAAAAGGGTGTTTGAAATTTGAACAATTTATGATTTGAACATTTTGGTCTTTCGAGCCGGATAAATATACATCAAAACAAAGGTGAAATAGAGTGACTATAGAATTAAGTGACTGGAGACAGTGAAAATTTGGATTGCTTAGAATAAGTGAATAAAAAACAAAAATCTTTGAACTAAAAATTGTGATCTGAACTCAAAAAGTGGAAAATCGTTAAAGAATAAAAACTAACTCAACGGAATTACTTTAACGGATATTGGTGAGTCCATTCCATTATTATTTATTAAATTTACTGGATCTGGTGTTTTATACAACATTTTTTAAAATTTATAAAAATGGAACCACTTATAAAAAGGCAAATAGATACTTACGAATCAATGCAAAGGTGTCTTCGTAATTTCAAAAAGGAATCCAAAAGTCGAAGAACAAAAGTAAACTTGCAAAACCGCATTCAATCTTTAGTCGATCATTGGACAGAATTCAAAGATACTCATAAAAACATAATTATATTAGATACTCCAGAAGGTTTAGGAGAAAAATATTCAGAATATTTAAACGGAGAGTTATACTCAGATGTGGAGGAATTTTACGTAAACTCCAAATCCGAAATTGAAGTAGAACTATCCAAATCGTTCCCAGATGATGGTTTCACAAGTGGTATCGGCAAAGGCTCTGTTAACTCTACGATAACAAATAACTTAAATGATACAGAATCTGTAAAAGAGGAAATCAAGTTACCTAGAATAAATCTTCCAAAATTTAATGGAGATTATAAATCGTGGTCCTCGTTCCACGACTTATATGTTACATTGATCCACTCCAACAAATCTTTATCCGCAGTCCAAAAACTCCATTATTTGAAATCAAACCTTTCCGGTGAAGCTGAACAATTGCTAAGACAGTTCACAATTACAGAAGCTAATTACCTAGCAGCATGGGATTTACTAAAAAATCGTTTTGACAATTCTCGAATTTTAATTAAAACGTTACTCAAAACTTTGTTCTCACAACCTTACAGTAATAAAGACTCTGCGCAATGTATTCGAAAATTACTTGATGTCACCAATAAAATGTGTTCAGTCTCTAGAAAATTTAAAAATAGATACAAAGGGCTGGGACATATTATTAACATATCTCGTAACTGACAGGCTACCTCCTGAAACGAAGAAACTTTGGGAACAGCACATAGGTTCACAGAGAGATTTTCCCAAGTTCAGTAAACTTACGGATTTCCTCGAAGGACAATTTAGGGCGTTAGAAGCGCTGACATCGTCTACAAAACCAGTGTATAGTGCCACAAGACAGCCCCAAGAACGACAAACCTTTCACGTTACAAGCACATTTAGGTGTATAAAATGTACAGGATCGCATCCGTTACGTCAGTGTCCTGAATTCTTACATTTAGACCATAACGCAAGACGAACTTTAGTACGAGAAAAGGGTTTATGCTCCAACTGTCTAGGAAGAGGTCATATTTCGTCGCAGTGTCCCAGTAAATCAACATGCTTTATATGTAAACACAAACATCACACGTTACTGCATGATAGAAATACTATTCTGAACATGATTAATCCTGCATCAACAAATCAACCAGAAAGTTCGCCTAGTAGAGTGACAAATACATCAAATTCGTTTCACATAAAACCAAGTACCTCAAAAAATGAAGTCCTTTTGGCCCCTGCGTTAATAAGAGTCAGTAATGATGTGGGCCATAAAACTATTGTGAGAGCTTTGATCGATCCAGGCTCTCAAATGACTTCTGTCTCCGAAATGATAGTTCAACGAATCAAGCTAAAACGTTAACCAATTACAGCCACCGTACGTGGACTCGGAAATAAGGATTCCGCAAAACCGCGATCCAGTGTAAGCTCAGTTTTAGAATCTTTGACAAATCCCAATTTCAAGTTATCAGCACAAGCTCTGGTGCTTCCCGAGCTAACCGGTAATCTTCCATCAAATTACATTACAAGACATTTTCATTGGAAACATTTAAATGGTATTACATTAGCCGATCCTCAATATAACAATCCAGGACGAATTGATATGATAATTGGAGCCGATGTCTTCTGTAAAATTATTTTAAATGGCTTAAGACTCGGTCCCCATGGGTGTCCAGTTGCTCAAAATACTGCTTTTGGATGGATTTTGTCAGGTGAAATTGGAACCTCAGATAACAAGCGCATAGAAGTGTATAACCTACATACACAAGTGAATTTAAATCGTCGAAGCATCTTACAGAAGATGAACGTCATTGTGAAGAGTTTTACGAAAAGACCGTCAAACGATTGCCAAACGGGCGTGAAAAATGTTGTAACGCTGATTTTGTTTGATTTTTTATTTATTCTACTTTGAAATACACTTTGATGACCGCGTTAGGTATTAGATGGAATTGATAGTGCTGCTGCCGTCTGTCGGTTCGACTTAACATTGTGTTTTATTGACTCTAGTCTCAAACCACTTGAAATATTTCGTTAAGTTGCAGTTTATGAAGAATGATATTTAATTAAAAACAGCAGATCAAACGATCAATCGTTGAGGAAGTTATAAATATATATGAATTGTAAGTATTGGTTGTCGAGTCTTGTTTGCTCATGTACATTAATTTGAATTATTAGAATATTTATTTTTCTTGCAGGCAGATGATGCAGTTGAAAACATCGATGGACTGGGATAGTCAAGGTCGGCAGATAAGTATAACCCGGTGACCTACTTTGTGTTGTTTTGTTTACAGATGTCGTCATGGATTCAACATTCTCCCGGGCCTTGGAGTTAGCACACTCCAACTACCTTACGCATTGGATTCGATGTTAAGCTGGTACGTATATTGCCTTGGATGATGAAAATGCTTCCTAATTATAGACAACAAAACTGTGAATGCAGAAATGATATTTATTAACATCCCCTGAGAGCTGCTAATCTCTTGATGGCCTTCTATTTAGAGTTGCTTGATACGTCATCAGTGTATGAGTTATCATGATGTTGTAATTATTTCGTTTTACTTAATAAAACATACTTCTATTTGTTGTGATTTGATTTTTGTTTTTTTTACACTCTTAAAACTAAATGACGATGGACTTGGGGCTTCTGAACCGCCATAAGTTGCCATATTTGGAGCGAACTCGCTATCGTCTTCTAATGGGCTCTTGCGCCGTGGTGGTGGTGGTGAGCTCGCTTCCATTGTCGACGTGTTTTGAAATTTTATTTTGAGAGGGCGTGGGATCTGATGGACTTTTGCCATCGTAATTCCTTCTGTCTAGGTGAGCTCCGTCGACGTTTGTTTTAGTGTGTTTTCCTTTCCTTTGGTTTCTTTGTTTCCTTATATTTCCTTTGTGCGTGGGAGCTGGTGGTTTCATTTCACCGTAGTTCCTGGTTTCCAGGTGAGCATCCTCAGCGCATTCTCCGTTTTTCGGGGTTTCCTGTTTGTTTATTTCTTCATGATCCTGTTCCAGTTTTACGACGGTGTAGTTGTTCACAGGGACTAGATGCAGACTAATGGTAGTCAGAACTACTTGTGAATTGTGTGTGTTGAGAACTCCAACAGACACTGCTCTTAAACCAGCGAGGAGTAGGCCATTCGCTAGGAAGATTCCTTGGTCTATCTCTCTCGACAGACAGAGCATCCCCTCCTGCAGCTGCAAGGGAATCTCGACTATAATCTGTCACCAGGCTCTTTCAGCTGTATTTGTTGCTGCCTCATCTCGCAGGTCAAATCACTCTCAGTCGGTTTGTTCATCTCGCATTCCAGTGTTCAGCGGTCATTGTTCTCCTCCTGAGAAACTTTTGAAGTACCACAGATTGTCAGATCGGCCTGTCTGGGCTCTGCGCTATCTGTTCAGGCATTCACTTTAACCACTTTTTTAGAACACAGGTTATCCAAAGCAGCTGTTAATGGAACAACAAACTCCAAGTAATCCGTCGTCGGAAAGGCCGGGTAGGTTTTTATAACCTGAAAATTGCAGGGAATGTTATTCTTTAGTGTAAAATTGCCCTGGCATATTCCCAGCGTCTTTCCGGTACCAAAAGGTGTTTGTAATATATATGTTTCTCCGGTATTTATATCTTCGGCAATTTTAATTACTTTCTTCTTTATAATACTAACCTCAGCGCCAGTATCTACTACAAGTTTGGTATTGCCGCTCAGGCTAATATCCAACGGAAGGCTAACTGTAGAGATACAGGGTTCGGGCGGCTGAGGTGACCCTTTGTTAAAACTTTGTTTTATTAGTGTCGATCCGGGGTCTTTTCGGTCGACTGCTCATCGTTTCCCTGGCTCTTAGCGTCCCATTTTTGTTTTTGGCGGCATTCCTCTATGGAATGGCCGCGACGGTTGCAGAATTTACATTTGAGTTTTATGTTAAAAACTCGAGGACCAGCGGATGGTTGCTGATCGTAAATCCGTCGTTCGAGGAGCCTTGGCTGGTTACTCGGGCCCGGAACCTGGCGATTGTTCCTACAATCGCGAACATCATGCTCATATATCTTGCAGTTGGAGCGGAAGGGTGTCTTTTACGCTTCATGCAATCGGCATAAGTGTGACCTCTTCGCTGGCAAAAATTACATGTGATGTTTGACCTTATCTGGTCGAGGTTCAGGCGGCGCTAGTCGATCTGTGGGGGAGACGACCGTGGAGGTGAACACGTATATGGCGGAGTCGGTCGGCAGAAATTTTGTGGTGGCGGTGGTCTGTAAAACGTTTGCTTTGGAAAGTTTCGAGCAGGTGTATATGGGGTTCTATGGAATGCCCTGGCAGTTGGGTCCATAGCGACCGGGGTAGTTGAGCCTTGTTCAACAACAACCGGGGCAGGAAAGCCTTGGGTTGTTGTGGTTTGCATGAACTGGGTGCACTGCTGTAGTTTTTCCATGTCGAGTGCTTTATTAATCAGCTCCTCGAGCGTGCCGTCAGTAACGGTGAAGATATATTAGCATAGGTGCGGATTCGTAACCCCGCTGCGGATTGCGTTTTTCGCGAAATCCTCCAGCGGCGTTGTAACAGCTGGGGTGCCCACAGGTCCCTATTTCGTTTGTGCCGCCTCTTTACAGAGGACCAGCAACAGTTTCACTCTAGCCGTGAAGTCGGTGAGCGTTTCGCAGGGGTTTTGGTGAGCTGTTATGAGCCTATTTACCAGTTCCTGGTAAGTTTCTGTGGGAAGGTATGCCGCATTCAATCTGGCCTCGACTTCTTGGAAGGTTGTCAATACATCTGAGGCCAACAGTTGATATGCTCCTCCACGGAGTCTTGTGGGGAGGATCTTGAGGAAAGCGTCTTGCTCCCCTTCGGAGAGACAATGTTTGGCCTGGCGGCAGCAACCCAGGAATGTTTGCAACTCTGAACTGAGATGCGGGCCTGGCTCACATGAAAAAATGGCCACCATTTGCGCGGTTAATTTGACGATTTTTTCATAATCGGTCGCCATTGTGGGGTTCTGATTCGAGTCTTGTGCGAGAAATCGATTTAGACCTTGTTTTAAGTAAATTTCTCGCGGGGAGTCTTGTAATGATTGTCTGAGGTGTTCCTCGGTCTGGCCTACTAAATCGTTTTCTGTATTGTCTTCAGAAGGGAGTACGCGCGAGAATCCGTCTAGCTTGGCTTGAAAAAGTGCGGCCTCGTACAAATTATTAAAATTATCTTTATTTCTTACTTGGGTTTGACTTGATCTTTGGATGACAGTTCCGCTTCTGAGGGTGAGTCCCTCAGCACTTGGTCCCGGTTGTGCTGGGGTGATCTGGTGTTCGCTGACCTGTGTTTGGTCGGTGAATATTGATGACTGGAAACCCTGGCGTGGTCTTGCTTGTGGCTTATTGGAGTCCGAGGGTTCTTCCGTGCTGTTCTCCAGATCCAGGGAAGTTATGTGTGGGAATCCTTCTACATATACCTCCACTTACGCTTTTCGGCATTGCAAGGGGGGCTTTTGGCCTGCTTACCGTTCCCTTGTTCACAGTACTATAGTTGTGTTGGGGAAAAGGGGGGCTTGTCCCTGCTTCAGCGATTCCCTTTTCAACCCTGCTACTGGTGCTGTGTTCATTGTTGATTTACTAGTTGTCGTCTTCTTCGGGCTGGGACGGAGCCAAGGGCGTCGCCAGCAAATGGCCAAGAGGGGGGCCAGTTGATATTTGAAGGATGGAAAAATTATGAATTATGTAAGTTCAGTCGAGAGCTTGTAAAAATGTAAAGCAAGTATTCCGAGCTCTTGCTTGACTGTAGAATAAATAAAACTTGTAAACATAGTTATTATATATATACTTATATATATATATATATATATATATAAATAAATAATAAATAATAAATATATATATATATATATATCTATATATATATATATATATATATATATATATATATATATATATATATATATATATATAGATATATATATATATATATATATATATATATATATATATTTATTAAGTATCTAGAACAAATTATTATTGAAAACATAATTTTCCAGGGTTTTTTGAAAAATTGTTGATTACTTTATTATGAAAATCTGTTAAGTTTTCATTCATAATCTCTCTGTGCACACTCATCATGGCTAACCAGGTTTTTAGCCTCCTGAGGCTACTAAACGATCGCAATCAAAAATCAAAGATCAAAATTTTCAATTTTAGATTTATAGGATTGGATTTATTATACCACAATTGCTGCCAAAGTGCAATTTCATGTTTTAAATTTGGTAGGTCATAAAATTGGTCGATGGTTTCTTCTGTTTCTGTTAGATTTTACACTGACATCGTTTGCATCTGCTCTGGGTGTAATTTGGATAATGCTGCATACATAAATACAGGTAAAATGCTTTCTTATTATATACTTATAATATATATTATAGTATTAATAAAATACAAGTAATATAGAAAATTTAAAGTTCTTCGATATGAAGATTCTATCGTTAGATTAGTGCGTTGAAAATAAGTATTAAAATCATATTTAATATATTTTTTATTGATTTATGTACATGTTTCATAAATAGGGACAGGTTCACAGGAGCATAAACCAATGTGCGAGTCTTTGAAACCCTACTGAGTGCTGTACTCGGACACGTTCGAAAATTTGATACCATCAATGGAACAGATGTATAAATAATATATTTTGAGTATTAAGAATGCATAAATCATCGTTATATACTTACTAATTCGTGTATAAGAGGAAATTAGAAAAAAGATTCACATTATAAGTGATAAAAATTCTTTTTTGTGAGAATCTATAATTATACTTTCAAAGATTGTGATATACTTGTTTTTTAAAACATACTTCATGTCTACATGTATTGTATTGTGTAAAAACATACTATTCAGTTAATTTAAATTTACCCCGTAATTCTCGTCGTGTATATATATGCTTGTATATCTAACTAACATCGAGGCATTACTCAACTAAGAATCGAGTGTGTCATCAATGCCTAAAATAATCGGAAAAAGTTTCGATGCCTTAGTGAAAGTATCTACTTGGAACACGGGACCTTTGTGTAGCCACAAATTTCGATGTGAGAAAATTATTGGCTAAGCAAGTCTAGTGAATGAATTTAGGACTTTGATTAAATTTTTAAAATTTCTAGAGGGGGCAGCTGCCCCTACCTGCCCCCCCCCCTTGGCGACGCCCCTTGGCGACGCCCATGGACGGAGCCCAAACAATTCCACCGGTGGTGCTGGTTTGCACTTTGCGGAAGCGTTGGGAGTGACTCCTCAGGGCTATTCGCTACCGGGAGTGCTTCATGGTACCCCTTTTGTTCAACGTAGGATAAAAGCTTTTAAGGCTGTTACGTTTATGCTTAAACACGCTTCCCCTATCCTACCGGCTGCGCCAATTTTTTGTTACGCCTTGCGGAGCATACGATAAAGCAATCACCAAGGGGGGTACTCCAACTAATATTCCGGAGTCGTTTAATTTCTCTCCCCCTTTTATTTCAGGGGAATTGAGTCTTCGGATTAACGGTGAAAATGTGATGAATTTCAATGAAAAGTCACACGGTTACATGTCCCCAGAAGGGTTCGGAAACTTTTTATTTTTAAGGTTGTTTCTTTTGTAAAACTTACTAGTTAAACAGTTCATTATTACTTAATCGCACAATATTTCTTTACACTTTTAGATAGTAAAAGTGTCAAATACACAGTTCACTATTACTAAATCGAATAATATTTCTTTACACTTTTAGATAGTAAAATTATCAATTAAATAGTCCATTATTACTGAATCACACAATATTTCGTTGCGCTTCCAGATAGTAAAATTATCAATTAAATAGTCCATTATTACTTAATCGCACAATATTTCGTTGCAGTTTTAGATAGTAAAATTATCAATTAAATAGTGCCGAAAGAGCCCTTTTATTTTTTAGATATTATCGCGACCCGTTATTACCGCCAACATACTCATTGAAAACTCCAAAACAGACTCCTATAAAGCGCGACTTAATTGCTCCGCCGTTAATACCAGACTCATTTATTCTTATTTTTAAGACTCATTCCCAAGCCCTTGATGTAGATGGCTGTCATTGGGCAAAGCCGCTGTAGATCGTTGTGTTTCGCGCTGATTAAGGAAATTTCTCTTGCTTATCGTGTATGGCTACCGTGTGAAAGGAATGTCGACGGTAACCCGAGCGCGTTATTTATCATGACTTGGATTTGAATACGTGGCAACTTTGTTGCAACATAACTCGGTGTACGAAATCCAACCCATTAAATATTTGTTTCTTTTAATTTATGTGTTCATGAGCTGGATTTGAATATGTTGCAACTTTGTTGTACCAAAATTCGATATTTGAAATCCAACTCAGGAGACTTTTTATTTTAATTTATTTTTTCAAATGTCAGATTGGGTTCGATAGATTTTGGGTTATCTTTAAATAAACGAATCCAATTCATAACACATCTTTGACGCAATAATATTATAATATTTTGGGATGATGTCAACTTTGAATGATATTTATTTTGCGAGGATTGCAAGATCTTTTTTTTCCGTTATCATTGAAGCGAATTAAAATTTATTAGAATTGTAGCAAGAGATCGATTATCTCAGATCGAGACTCTCATTAATATGGTGGCGTAGGAACTCCAGATCGCCTTTTAAAGACAATGAGAATAGATTTCTCAATGTAAGCGATGCTTAGGTATTTTTTGTTTCAAAGAAAATTTATCTGTAAATAAACAAATGTCTTTGCAGCATCACTTCAATTATAAATGAACAACGAGGACCAAACATCACAGTAAGTTCTTTACACTTCTGACTTTAATTATTATTTATGTATTTCTTTTCAGGCTTTAGCATCCCTCATATTGCATGTAAGATCTCTTCTCCTTCCTCCAGGAGATTTCCTCGAAATACAAATAAAAGAGTAATGTGAATACCATGAAACCTAAAATTTATGAATCACCCTGTAACACCCAAACGCTTGAGATTGCCCCCCCCCCCTCCCTGCCATACAATTTTTTGTTTGTCTAGTTGAGATCTATCACCCTTCTCATTTTGGCATGTCAGATATGAAACACCCTGTATACAATATGTAATCTTAATCTAAATTTCAGTTCGGTGAGCTTCGATGAACAAACTTCCAGTTATCCAGCAAAGGTAATTTAAGCTTAACCTTTTCATCTTTGACGCAATAATATTATAATATTTTAGGATGATGTCAACTTTGGATGATATTTATTTTGCGAGGATCGCAAGATCTTCTTTTTCTGTCACCATTGAAGCGAATTAACATTTATTAGAATGGTAGCAAGAGATCGATTATCTGAACTCTCATTAATATGGTGGCGTAGGAACTCCAGATCGCCTTTTAAAGACAATGAGAATAGATTTCTTAATGTAAGCGATGCTTAGGTATTTTTTGTTTCAAAGAAAATTTATCTGTAAATAAACAAATGTCTTTGCAGCATCACTTCAATTATAAATGAACAACGAGGACCAAACATCACAGTAAGTTCTTTACACTTCTGACTTTAATTATTATTTATTTCTTTTCAGGCTTTAGCATCCCTCAGATTGCATGTAAGATTTCCTCCCCTTCGTCCAGGCGATTTCCTCGAAATCACCTACTTAAACTCTATAAAAAAGAAATACTTCGAAATTATATTCCCTAATGGGTAGAGAAGAAGAAACTTTAATATGTCAAAATGAAACAAGAAAATGGGATACTATTACTTATCTATAATGTTGGACTGATATAGCTTTAAATCCTTCGAGTGCCAAATGCCCGCACTCTTACCTGTATTTGCTCGCAATTCATATGTCCCGGGCGAAACGACCCTAGTAAGAGTGAAGGGACCGATAATTTTGCGTTAAAAAAATTGGAACTGTCTGATAAAACATAGTTTTTCCTCATAACAATATCATTTACCATACCATCTCTTCTGTGTAGATTATACGAATGTATTTTCGATTGCGCTGCCTTTTCTAATTTAACTCTAACATCCCTTGCGAGATGTTCGAAAGCTTCTGATCTTTTTATAGGGTCAAACTGTACGTTGTGGGCTTTTCCGTCCGTAATTATTTCTTTTCCGAAGTTGACGAAAAACGGTGTCAATTATGAGACTTCGTGGATCGACGTGCGGATTGCGCAAGCTATTTGAGCTAAAAGGGTTGTTCTCCACAACGTAAGCGCGAACCATGGTCTTTATGAATTGATAAGTTTGTTCCGCTGGGTTCGCTTGAGGTAGATAGAATTCTGTGTAGTTTATTTTACATCCATAGTCGCATAAGTTCTTAAACTCTGCATTTCTTTACGTACGTTCATTTTCGGCCAATAGAAGCATTGAGCATTTCGATGATAAGTCTTTTGAACTCCACAGTCACCATATGTTGGTGAGTTGTGTGGTTTAAACATAATATCTTTCCTTTCGCCTTTAGGAATTACCTGCTTCCATTAATCATTACCAAGCTCTAGTTCTGGATACTTTGCATTACAGTGTCTCTATAAGAAATTGTCTTTACACTTTCAGTCTGGGTATTTGGTGGGATTCTCAGTTACTTTCCTTACCATTTCGCTAATTCACTTATCTTGATGTTGGTCATTAGCCTGTAGACTCTCAATTACTGGTACAGAACGGGAGAGCCAGTCAGTCAGCAGATGCTCTTTGCCGTTGCGATGGACTATAGTAAAGTCATACTATTGAAGACCCATGGCCCACCTTGCCAGTCTATCAAAGGGGTCCTTCAAGTTATGGAGCCATACTACGGAAGCATGGTCCCTCACAACAGTTAAGTGGCTGCCCTCGATATTAGGCTTTAATTTGTTGACCGCCCACAA
This sequence comes from Leptarthrus brevirostris, assembly GCA_964036015.1. Classification (NCBI taxonomy): domain Eukaryota; kingdom Metazoa; phylum Arthropoda; class Insecta; order Diptera; family Asilidae; genus Leptarthrus; species Leptarthrus brevirostris. Next base: position 98,091,716 of record OZ038371.1, on the reverse strand, counting down.
AACGGCAAGACACTCTCGTTCCGTAGTAAAATAATTCATTACAAAAACCGCATTCTTAGAACTCCTTGAGCATCTAATTAATTTTAATTATTGCTGCAAAAAAGTTATAAAAATGTAGCCAGAATTCACACCCTTGTATCCTGGCGTTCTGTTACTCATACCTGATGAAAATCTTGCTATAAAAAAGGGTCAGTCAGCAAGAATACCTATCATAGTTTAAAAACAAATCAATAATTGTAGGTGTTTTTAAACAAAAATTATAATCATTTACATTTATGGTGCAGTAGACACAAAAGAGAGAGCGGTTGTACTTCGTTAACTTCTGCCGACGTCGAGCAGCAAATAATCACCATCGTGAGGCAGGACCCTGAGACGAGCACGAAACGAGGTGCAAGACGATCAGAAGTGTCGTCATCTAAGGTTTGGAGGGTTATTCATCGAGCGCGATTACGTCCATATCACCATCATCCAGCCCAAGGACTACTGGAAGCAGATTCCGAGAGAAGACTGAAATTTAGCACCTTGCTTCTGGAATGCGACATTGACGACAGAGCTTTTCTGAACCGAATTCTGTGGACAGATGAATGTCAATTCACCAGGAGTGATATCACGAACTTCCATCACCTCCATACCAATCACCAACAGAGATTCAGTGTCAATGTTTGGGCTGGTATCATGATCAACCATTTTGTAGGACCATTTATTTTGCCGCAAGTGCTTAATAGTGAAATTTATGTGAATTTTTGGACAAAACACTGCTAGATCTAATAGAGAAGAACCCTATGGACAATCTTAGGGGAATATCTCACCAACACGATGGAGTACCAGCGCATACGGCTAACATTGTGAAGGAAATACTAAATGAAAAATTTCCTAACCGCTGGATTGGAGGAGGTGCACCGATTCCTTTTTCTGCTAGATCTTCAGACCTTACCCTATTGGACTTTTTCTTATGGGGAACAATTAAGGATGAAGTTTGGTCAGGTTCAGTTAACAATAGGAAGGATTTAGTTAGCAGAATTGGGACGAATTGCAACGAAAATACGGGAGAGGCTGGGTGCAATACGCCTTATACAAGAACTTAGAAGGAGATTGTTGGCATGCACCCAAAGCGACGGTGGACATTTTGAACGGCTCTTGTTACTAATCAAGATTAATTGTAATCATTTTTAAATTCAATTGAAAGCATTTTAGAATTAATATGAGTTTAATTTCTTTGATTTGTTGATTTTTATAATATTCTCCGATAGAATTTCTTCGTTTAAATTTTGACATATTTTTTTTACGTGGATATGTTGCACCTTTTTGGAAATTTAATAAGATGGGGAATCTAAAAAAATAGAAAAGGGGTGTACTAATGACATGAATTTCGGAGAAAATTTGAGAAAATGCTGAACTTTAGGTAATCGCCAACCATTTTTTTTCACATAATTCACAAATTCTACGAATCTACTCTAACACGTGTTAAATCGGGACAATATAAGGTTCGCCTTCCGTTTCATAATAACCAATTACGCCGTCTAGGAAACTCACGAAACATGGCTCTTTTGGAAGTGACTGTACCTGCAATGTTAGGAGTAAGATCAATATTGTTGACAATTTTCGAAAATTCATTGCAAGGGTAGTTTTTTAGCGTGTGTCTGATGTCGCTATCTTGGGTAGATCAAAAGATTAAAATAAAAGAGTAATGTGCATACCATGAAAAACTGAAATTTATGAATCACCCTGAAACTCCCAACTGGTTGAGATTGCCCCCCCCCCCTGCCATACATTTTTGTATGTCTCTAGTTGAGATCTATCACTCTACTCATTTTGTAACGTCAGATCTGAAACACCCTGGTTGATATTGCCCCCCCCCCCCACCCATACATTTTTTTATGTCTCTAATTGAGATCTATCACTCTACTCATTTTGGCACGTTAGATCTGAAACACCCTGTATAGGTAGCGTCATGCTGCAGTTCGCTCTCTTTCCTGTGCTGATCGTTGGTAAGTAAACATCTTCATTTATTAACAATTCCTCTGAGTATCAATCGGAGTTAACTTACGTTCACCTGGGTAACGACCAGGCCCTTTTTACTAATTTTTGATTTGGGTTTCGACCAAATCAACAAAACTACTAATCTTCTAATTTGGTAAACGACCAAATTAGCTAAATTTAATTTGGGTATGAACTAAGTGCATAGAATTTGTGAAGTTTATAGTGAATATATCCACATTGAATTAAAACTATCCCTTTCTTATTCTTTCTTCTTGTGCTTTGAATTATGTAGGTACTAAAGTTGATGCTATCTGTAATTTTCATTTATTAAACCTTATTTTTTCCCACACTTGTGTTTCGTGTTCATCCTCTAAGTGACGGATAGAACATTTTATGATCCTTCGAGCCGAGTGCATATTCAAGCAGTTTCTTAAACTTCTTTTATCTGAAATTTTCTCGCCTGAAAGATATGACCATTTTCCATGCACGAAATGGCTCTGAAAGATCTTTTGATAAAGCAAAGCACGTGCGCTGGCCGTATCTCAAAATCTATCATAAATTACAAAAAAAACCTTTTTAATTTATTTATTTATTTATTAAAGCTTAATACAAGCTATTGCATAAAAAATGCAAAATAAAAATGCAAAATAAAAATACAAAATACAAGCTTTAACTTAATATCAATTCTACAGACTATAATAAATGATAATTAAGAATAAATAAATAAAAAGTATAAGCTACAATTAAACGATTAAATGACTTAGAAAAACTTTAGAAAGAATTTGTGGCAACTCATTACGAAATTGAAAGTGCCGCACAAGAATTGAGTTTCGAGGAACGTCAAAAATTAGAATATTTCTCAAAAGATTCATATTCTGAAATCAAAGAGAAATATTTTGATTTTATTGGACTTTTGACTGACACCCTGGGTAGTTTTAGTCAAGCTGACAATACAACTTTTTTTTCAAAATACCAGTAGTACATCATCACCTCAATCAATTTTAAAGCTGCCACGCATATCATTACCCACTTTTTGCGGGTCTTATGAGACCTGGAAATCCTTTTATGATTTATTTGTTTCCCTTGAGCATACGAATCCCTCTTTATCTCCCGTTCAAAAATTGCACTATTTAAAATCGAGTATAACAGGTGAAGCTGAACATTTAATCAGACAATTTCAAGTTACAAGCGCAAACTACGATTAATGCTTGGTATGATAACAAACGCGTGTTAGTAAATTCTCAGCTAAAACGTTTAATCGATCGTTTCTTCAGAATCAACCAAAGGAATTAAGAATTTGTTAGATCGATGCATCGAATGATCGAATACATCTTTGAACTTGAAGATTTGAGCGTCTCAACGAAAGAATGGGACACAATACTAATTTACATATTAGTGCAAAGGTTACCACCTGAAACTCATCGTACGTGGGAGCAAGAAATTAATACATCTCCACATCTTTCAACATTTATCCAGCTTAAAAAAATTCCTAGAGTCTAGATTTAGAACATTAGAATCCATTTCAGAAACAAAACTTTTAAGGACAGACAATGCCCATCACAAAGGATCATCAGGCAATAAATGAAACGCTTGCAATCAAGCACACCCTCCATATACATAAGTGCAAGTTCTTAAAATTCGAAAACAATGAAAGGCACAAATTTACAAAATCTAAACATTAATGCAGTAATTATCTCTGAAGTACACACATTTTGCAACGGGTTGGGTATGGAATCCCGGAATACAAAATCCCGAATGCAAAATCCCGGAATATAAAATCCCGGAATACCAAATCCCGCAACACAAAATCCCGGAACGCAAAATCCCGGAATACAAAATCCCGGATCCCGGAAATGCCATATTTTGAATTTATGCATTTAAAATGCCGGCCGCATTTGATTTCATAAAAACATGTATAAATTCAAAATATGGCATTTCCGAGATCGAACAAATTTATATAAAAATGCAACTACTCATTTTATTCAAAAGATGAATCTGAAACAGTGATAAGAGACCTGTGTTTTGATGTATATAAGTACAGTTATAAATTGAAACCCGACAAACAATAAATATTGCAAAGAGAATTACACTCCCTTTCATTATGAAATTTTCTCTACAAGATTTGTTGTCTATCGCTGGAGTTTATACGTTAATTAAAGACTTATCTAAGGAATTGATTGATAAAATATAAGAAAATTAAAAGAATTTTAAGGAGAAAGGAAACTTATACAAAACTGGATTTCTTGAAATGTATCGCTAGGGATATAGCCTTAAATTAATTACATTTTCTTTATCTTATACAAATTTGGACTTTTTTTCTCGAAACTATCATGTAATAAATTTTGGTATTTCCCTTACTATTATTATACTGCCGTTCTAATAATAATATGTACATATTAAAAAACAATTTTGAATTAAATTTTTTGAAAATCTAATTTTTACGCAACATATTTCCGGGATTTCTTTGTCCGGGATTTTATGTCCCAGGATTTTGTACTCCGGGATTTTCTGATTTTAAGACTCCGGGATATTGTGTCGCGGGATTTTCAAATCCGTTACCTTTAGTTACCATCCCTTTTGCAACATTGCCCGAGTAAGCATGTGTGCCATTGATGTGGAAGGAGACATCATTCGCTTCTTCATAGAGAGCTCACTTCAAGCTACCTCAAAAGGGTCAAACAAAGCACAACTTTCAGTGGCAAAGACCATTGAAAATACACACCAATGCAATAGTTCTTCTTCGCAAGCAGTAGAAGTCGCGAATCAACCTCTTCAAACATTCCTGTCAAATCAAATTCCCCGTGCATCTCAAGCACTGCTTTCCACTGCCCCGCCATTTCGCGCTCTGATTGATTCAGGATCGCAAGTGTCATTTATGACAGAAGCTGCAGCTCACAAATTAAAACTTAAAGGCCTAAAAGGCCTAAAGGCCTAAAGCTAAAGTGAAGATTGTATCTTTCCAGGGCAATCAGAAGGCCACATACGTCACTGCACTTATTATGCCTACAATTACTGAGATGCTACCCCATGCAAAAATTCCCAGTGATCGTTGGCATCACGTTAAGGATCTCAATCTCGCAGATACACTTTTCAATCACCCAGGAAGAATTGATCTTCTTTTAGGGGCAGAAATTTATAGTCAAATTTTGATTGAGAGATTGCGTAAGGTATCAGCAGACATGTCAATAGCACAAAACAACACATTAGGCTGGATAATTTTTGGAAATACGTCCAAAACAAATGTATCCTCCACAGTATCGTCACTTACACTAAGTGAGCATTTTAACGAAGACAACAATCTAGACAGGTTGTTGCGACAGTTTTGGGAGAACGAAGAAGTCTTTGTAGAACGAAAATATTCCCAAGCTGAAGCCGATAGTGAGAAATTCTACGAATCTATTCTAACACGTGTTAAATCGGGACAATATAAGGTTCGCCTTCCGTTTCAAAATAACCAATTACCCCGTCTAGGAAACTCACGAAACCTGGCTCTTCATAAATTTCACAATCTAGAAAGAAAACTCGGCCAAAATCCTAATTCGTATGCAGAGTATTGGAACTGCATTAACGAATACAAGGCCATGGGTCATATCACCCCAGTAAGTCAAGAGAGGGATTATACAAAGTCATATTATTTACCACACCATGCTGTCTTGAAGGACAGTACCACCACAAAGGTTCGTGTAGTCTTCGATGCATCCGCGTGTTCGATGTCAAAGGATGTTTTCAGGACCAGAATTTAAAGGAGGTCAAAATACTCCAACTTAATCCACTTTAGCAAAAAAAAAAGTAAAAAGAAAATGTCACTGTCTGTAGGATTCGAACCCAAGTCAACAGAAGCACACTCCAATGTTTTAAGCCACTGCGCCAATATTCACTGAATAAAATTGTTATTTAAAGAGAAGAAAACCCACTTTGTCGATATAAATTCACTATTTATTGTCACTTCCAATTTTACACAATTCAAAGTTTACTTCATATAACTATGTCCAATTAAAATTTCCGAAATACAACAATTAATTTTCAAGATAATTCACAAGTTCCAGCTAAAACTCACACGACGAGGAAAATGATTTCAAAAATGGTTTAAATTCAAATTTAGATTTCAAAAATTACTTTAGATTTCGAAAGAACGATTTCAAAGGTTCGCGACGTCGATTTCTACTTGACTGTGTCGAAATGTCGAAACGAGAATCACTTTAGCTTCTCGGATTAAACCAAGATTACCATATTTGGTAATGTAAAGGGAAAAGTTACTTTATGTTCTAGAAATATTACCATTTATGGTAATGTTTCCTTTCACATTTCCCCAACTATACTTTCTTTTATATATGTTGTCCCTTTCCAATCTTGAATTCGCCCAAAGTTATCGACAGATTTCGGCTTTCATTAATTTACAATGTTGGCGTCAATGACTAACAATATAAGTCAAATAAATGTCAAGTGGACGAGATGATTGGATTAAAGGTAAGTTTGTGATTATTTATCATATGTTTGTGTTTTGTGTTATTGGTGATGTTGATTTTATGTATATTCATTAATATTTGTTTTTCAATATTTAATGTATGCTCTTGTGTCGTGAAATCATTTTCGTCATTGGTAAGTGTTGTCTAACTAGTTTGTTTACATTTTGCAATCCAAGTTTGTTTATATTTTGCTATCTGCCCTATCAAATCAATTCCACTAATTTTATTTATATTTTCTAGGAAACTAATTTTACTACGATGGACTGGAAATGATTCTTTTGAGGAAACAAATCTTTAAGATAAGTATTATAAATGAGTTTAATAAAGTATGATTCTTTGTGGTTAATTTTTAGGTACTCCAGCGATCATGGTTTCTAGGCCCAAACATATTCCCCGCCTTGGAACGACCAGTTTCAACAAATTCAACGGCTGCTGGGATTGTCCATTGATGATCACACCGTTTGCACTAATGTTCTGATTCTGTAAGAATACAAACAAAATGGGAAATGGGGTTATAGCGCCCCGACTCGCTTTTAGGAATGCACAGGAATTGGAAATAAGGGACATGTAACACATAGAAAGGAAGTTGGAGGAAAATACGTGAATATTAATAGACAGTTGTGTAACAAATCTAATGTTTTTTTTACTGATTAATAAAGACACTGTTATTTTGATTATCTGACTCAGTATTCCTGGTATCATACTCTGTGAGTGGTAGTAAACAAATTTTAGCGATGGGTCGTTTTAAAATGGAATCTTTTGTTTTGACCGTCACAACACGAACAAGCCCATCTGGTCCAGGATGTGTTTCCACTACCCGTCCCATTAGCCATCTAGATGGTGGAAGATTCTCCTCCTTCAACGTTACGAGGTCTCCCTTTAGTATATTGCGCTGCTGACGAGTACATTTGGGTCGCTGTTGGAGTGTGTTTAAATATTCTGTATTCCACCTTTTCCAGAAGTTCTGATATAACCGTTGAATAAACTGCCATCTATCTAATCTATTGACATTCAGGTTCAATACAGAAGGTTCAGGAGGAGTCAAGAGTAGGTCTCCAATCAGAAAATGTGCCGGTGTAAGAGATGTAAGGTCTTCTGATTGACTACTTGCTGCACATAGTGGCCTTGAATTCAGGCATGCTTCGATTTGTGAGAGCACAGTCGTTAATTCTTCATATGTCAGTGTGTTATTGCCTAAGATCCTTTTCATATGATGCTTGGTCGATCTCACCCCAGATTCCCATAAACCCCCAAAATGCGGTGATGCAGGGGGGTTGAAATGAAATGTTACACCTTCACGTTCTACAAGACTAGCTATTTCGGCATCAATTTCATTTACCATTTGTTGTCTTTGGCGAGTCAAAATTTTGTATCCTCCAACAAAGTTCGACCCACAATCGCAGTATACATCACTTGGTAGCCCTCTTCTTGAACTAAAGCGTCGGAAGGCTGCAATAAAACCTTGTGCGGTCAAATCCGTAACGACTTCGATGTGGATTGCCTTTACTGCCATGCACACAAATATCGCGACGTAGCCCTTGTACGTTTTTGATCCTCTGCCCCTATATCTTCGTAGTTCAAATGGCCCGCAGTAGTCAATGCCAACGTGTGAGAATGGGCGAGATATTGTTACTCGAGGACGTGGAAGATTACCCATGAGCTGAGTTTGGAGTTGTGCTCTTTGCTTGCAACAAAAAACACATTTATGTACGTATTGTCTAATAGTATTCCTAGCATTCAGCAGCCAAAATTTTTTCGAAATAAATCGCATCATAAGTTGCGGTCCCCCGTGGAGCGTGTCTTTGTGGGTTTTATCGAGAATAAGCTGCGTTAGGTGACACTTATCAGGCAAAATGACAGGATACTTCTCATTGAAGGTTAAGTCAGCATGTCGCAATCGCCCACCTACACGTAGTAGTCCATCCGAATGCATAACTGGAGTTAATTTTAATATACGACTACTATTTTTCAATGGTTTCTTTAGTTTTAAAAGTGAGAGTTCTTCGGAGAAATGTTCAGCTTGAATTCTCTTCAGCCAGATAATTAGTGCAGCTTCTGTTTCCTTTGCCGTTATATAACCCTTTTGTTTTGTTTTAAAACGATAGCAGTATGCTGTGATCCTTAATAATCTGATCAGTGATGAATACTTTTCTTCGATCCTTTCCGTTTCAAGAACTTGTAAGCAATTGATTTTTGGTTTTCTGATTTCCATATTCGTATCAGGAACGTCTTGTTGACAAGGCCAATGTGTTTTTGGTTGCTCCAGCCATCTTGGTCGCTTCCACCACAGATCGAACGATAGTAGATCACACGGCATTACACCCCTACTAGCACAATCGGCAGGATTTTCCTTCGAAGGTACATGACGCCAGTTTGCTTCTTCTATTAGTTCATGCACATGTGAAACTCGATTCGCTATGAATGTCTTCCACTTTGATGGATGACCTCTCAGCCATGCCAAGACAATTTGAGAATCAGTCCAGGCATATATTGGAGTGTTCGGTATTTTAAGTGAGTTCCCAACGTATTTTAACAGTTTAACAAGTAGCACGGCCCCACATAACTCTAACCTAGGCAGGGAGATTGTCTTCACAGGTGCAACCTTCGTCTTGGCTATCAAAATGTTGCTATGTCTATGGCCATTAGAGTCTGTCACACAAATGTAAATGACTGCCGCGTATGCTTGCTGAGATGAGTCGCAAAATCCATGCATCTCGATTCCATGATTGGCCTCAGTAAAACGAATCCATCGAGGTAATGTTATAGCTCTCAATCCTATCATGGCCTGACGAAAAGTTAGCCATTCCCGCTTCATACTGTCCGGTATGTCTTCATCCCATTCCAGTTTTGCCAACCACAACTTCTGAATGAAGATCTTCGCAGTGACGATAATAGGAGCTACCCAACCCAACGGATCGAACAATTTTGCAACGTCTGATAGAACAGACCTTATCGTGTACACACTTTGGTCATCACTCAACTTGACGGAATAATACAATGTATCCTGTGATGGGTTCCAATATAGGCCCAATGCCTTGATCTGCTCTGTTCCTTCAACATTCAACATTACTGTCTCTTCGCGCTGTTCTTCTGGTATCCTTTTCAACAAAGACGGATGACTGGATGCCCATTTGCGTAAAATGAATCCACCTGATTTCAAAAGTTCCATTAATTCTGCCTGTTTTCTTATTGCAATTTCCAAAGTGTCAGCTCCTGATAGCAAATCATCAACGTAGAATTCTGACAAAGTGGCCTCTGCACCAAGCGGGTATTTGTCTTTCTCATCTATGGCTAGCTGTTTTAAGACTCTCGTTGCCAGATATGGAGCACTTTTTGTGCCAAATGTGACAGTCAGAAGCTTATAATGATGAATCGGGTCATTCAAAGATTTTCTCCAAACTATTCCTTGGAACTGTGCATGTTCAGGCCTCACGCGAATTTGCCGGTACATCTTTTCGATGTCCGCTGTAAAGGCAAATTGGTTTTTTCTCCATCGTAACAATAAACAAGCCAGCTCATCTTGCGTTGTTGGACCCTTAAGTAGAATTTCATTTAATGAGACTCCACTGGCTGTTTTTCTCGATGCATGAAACACTATCCTTAATTTTGTTGTAGAACTCTGCTCCTTTAGCACAGCATGATGTGGTAAGTAACAGTGAATTTGTGATCTTTCCTGTAGTGGTACTGATTCCATATGTTTTAACGATAAATATTCTTCCATGCATTTAACATATGAGAGTCTAAGATCAGGATCCCTATCAAATCGTTTTTCCATTTGGTATAATCTGGATATAGCAATTGATTGCGATCCGCCAAGCTGCATAATCACATTCTCGTCTTTAAATGGTAGAGCTACTTCATATCTTCCATCCTTTAAACGACGATGGGTGGTTTCGAATATTGATTCACATTGTTTTTCTTCTTCCGTTAAATGTTTTTCTATTTGCATCTCCTCTAATTGCCAACATTTTTTCAATTGTTGATCCAAATCAGTCAAAATATGAAAATTGTTGACCGTGACTCCAATATTGTGGGTATCATTAACCTCTCCAGACAATATCCAACCAAAAATTGTATTTTGTGCAATCGGCGTTCCATATGGTCCTTTAATAAGTCCAACTTGTATGATTTTTGCGTAAACATCTGCGCCAAGCAACAAATCTATCCTTCCTGGTTTATAATAAATGGGATCAGCTAACTTAAGTTCCTTAAGATGCCGCCAATTTTGAACAGAGATTTTGCGAGGAGGTAAAATATGTGTTAGCTTTTTTAGGACTAACCCTTCCACTTTTAATTGCACGTTATCATCATTCAATGGTGTTACGAGTAAGTTAACTTTATTAGTGACTTGTCCGGCGTTTGACTGACCTATTCCTTGGACGTTAGCATGAATGCACTCCTTTGGTAACTGCAGGGATTGTATGGCTGACTCGGTCACAAAAGAGGCTTGAGACCCTTGATCAATCAAAGCTCGCAGAATTAATTCCTTTCCTGTAGGTGCTACGATACGTACTAAAGCGGTTGCTAATAAAACTTCTCTATGCGCGTTAATTTCATTAATAAAAAATGAACCTATGTTTGAGGAGTTATGGTCATTGCTTTCGAAATTGAATGGTCGTGCTGATGCTGATAGTGAAGAATGAGAATTTACTTGCGAGATTTCTGGGTTGACGGCAGTTGACGATGTCGATGGAACTGCTTTGGATGATGCAAATTGAATATTTTGACTGGGTTGTGGCATCGACACGTCAGAATTAATGTAATCTTCTCGATGTAAAGAAGTATGATGTCGCCGTTTACAATGAAAACACTTATGAGAACTAGGACATCTAGCAAGTAAGTGCCCTCCACCAAGACAGTTCATACATAAACCCTTTGCCTTGACAAATTCCAGCTTGTTATGAAAATCTAAACCACTAAATTTCAAGCATTGTTTAAGATGATGTTGATTTCCGCAAAGAGCACACATATGAGCAGGAGCTGCATGAAACGCTTGTGTAGTTCGATTTGGCTTTAAAGTAAAGGACTTGTTTTTATTTAGTGTAGAGTTCGGTTTTAGAGAAACTGCTTCCAATGCTCGAAATCTGCTTTCCAAAAAATCTCTTAGCTGATTCCATGTAGGTAATTCCTTTTCTTTAGCAATGCTTTGTTCCCACAATGAATGCGATTCTGACGACATCTTTTGCACCGTGATGTAAACAATAAAAACATCCCAACTTTTTGTTGAAACATTTAAATTCTCTAATGCTTGCAGACATTCGGTCGTAGTGTCCAGTAAATTTTTTATTCCATTAGCTGTGTCTTGAGATAAAGTACTCTGAGAAAGAAGAATTTTCAAATGTGCATTTACCAGCACTTGCTTATTGTCATATCGATCTCTTAATAACTTCCATGCAGCTTCATAATTGTTTTCAGTTACTTGAAAATGCCGCAATAAACTTTCTGCTTCGCCACCTAAATGCATTTTTAAGTATTGAAGCTTCTGTACTGCTGGTAGCGAATTGTTTTCATGTACCAAAGTACGAAAAAGATCAAAAAAAGCAGGCCACCTTTTATACTCTCCCATGAATTTATCCAATGAAATTTTAGGAAGCCTTATTGAGCTTTCACATTTGACGAGCTTTTCACAATTGGTACGATCTATTTCACTTTTATTTTCAGCATGTGCAATCAAACTATTCGATGTAGGATATTCGCTTTCATATCTTTCTTCAATAGTGGTGTAACTATTAATAAAAAATGTTTCCATTTGAGAAAATATATCATCATCGATGTATGAAACTGATTTCTTTTTGTACTCTGGATCACTTGTATACTTCAATAATATAGCGTGATGTTTAGTTTTTGCTTGATTCCACATTTCTTGAAATTCCTTCAATCTTTTCATGTAGTACGCGGGATTTCTACGATCTTTGCCGTCTTTATTATAATTTTTGAAAAATCGCTCCATTTCAAATTTATTAACTAATTGACTTTGTATTAAATTTTTATAGCCACTATTTTATAATGAAAACTTCAAATTCAAAGGAATAAATTGGATTGACTTACCGCAGATCGTATTTGGCTGTGTTCTTCGACGTTTTTGATGATTTTTTCCGCTTGAATCCTTTAAATTCTTGATATCCGGCTCGAAGGACCAAAATGTTCGATGTCAAAGGATGTTTTCAGGACCAGAATTTAAAGGAGGTCAAAATACTCCAACTTAATCCACTTTAGCAAAAAAAAAAGTAAAAAGAAAATGTCACTGTCTGTAGGATTCGAACCCAAGTCAACAGAAGCACACTCCAATGTTTTAAGCCACTGCGCCAATATTCACTGAATAAAATTGTTATTTAAAGAGAAGAAAACCCACTTTGTCGATATAAATTCACTATTTATTGTCACTTCCAATTTTACACAATTCAAAGTTTACTTCATATAACTATGTCCAATTAAAATTTCCGAAATACAACAATTAATTTTCAAGATAATTCACAAGTTCCAGCTGAAACTCACACGACGAGGAAAATGATTTCAAAAATGGTATAAATTCAAATTTAGATTTCAAAAATTACTTTAGATTTCGAAAGAACGATTTCAAAGGTTCGCGACGTCGATTTCTACTTGACTGTGTCGAGATGTCGAAACGAGAATCACTTTAGCTTCTCGGATTAAACCAAGATTACCATATTTGGTAATGTAAAGGGAAAAGTTACTTTATGTTCTAGAAATATTACCATTTATGGTAATGTTTCCTTTCACATTTCCCCAACTATACTTTCTTTTATATATGTTGTCCCTTTCCAATCTTGAATTCGCCCAAAGTTATCGACAGATTTCGGCTTTCATTAATTTACAATGTTGGCGTCAATGACTAACAATATAAGTCAAATAAATGTCAAGTGGACGAGATGATTGGATTAAAGGTAAGTTTGTGATTATTTATCAAATGTTTGTGTTTTGTGTTATTGGTGATGTTGATTTTATGTATATTCATTAATATTTGTTTTTCAATATTTAATGTATGCTCTTGTGTCGTGAAATCATTTTCGTCATTGGTAAGTGTTGTCTAACTAGTTTGTTTACATTTTGCAATCCAAGTTTGTTTATATTTTGCTATCTGCCCTATCAAATCAATTCCACTAATTTTATTTATATTTTCTAGGAAACTAATTTTACTACGATGGACTGGAAATGATTCTTTTGAGGAAACAAATCTTTAAGATATGTATTATAAATGAGTTTAATAAAGTATGATTCTTTGTGGTTAATTTTTAGGTACTCCAGCGATCATGGTTTCTAGGCCCAAACACCGCGAAAACTTCAAAATGTAAGTTCTTGAACGAACAGCTGCACATAGGACCAGTTTTACAGGCAGAACTCTTATGCTGATTATGCTTTAACCACAGTTACCTTCGGTACAACCCCAGCTCATTATCTTGCTATGAGGACTTTGCATCAATTAGCCAGAGATGAGCTATACAACTACCCATTAGCAGCCAAGATTGTTGTCCTTATCTTGCTATTAGGACTTTGCATCAATTAGCCAGAGATGATTGTTGTCAGGGACTTCAACGTAGACTACCTAATAAGAGGTGCAGACTCTCTATCAGAAGTCTTAGAACACCAAACTAAGCTTGTGTCACTCCTTAAGTTAGGAGGTTTTACATTGTGTAAATGGTTAGTAATTCTTCAGATCTCCTTACTAAGATACCAGAGGAACACAGGGCAGTTCATCTTCCTCTAAGATTTGCAAGTGGTTAATCTGTTAAGGCTTTGGGCATCCATTGGCATCCAGCTTCGGATCACTTCACATTGCAGTATCGACAAATAGCAGACCGAAACCCGTCAAAACGTGCTATTTTTTTCCCAAATTGCCACATTGTTTGATCGCTTGGTTGGATATCACACAATATAGTGACTGGCAAAATTCTAATGCAAAAACTATGGCTTTCTGGAGTTGCATGGGATGATCCAATTGCAGCTGCCCTAAACGCAGACTGGCAACAATTCACATCTGAATTGCATCTTATTCCAAAGATCAACATTCCTAGGTGGCTCCATATGAGTATAAAATCTTACGACATTCAAATTCACAGGTTTTCTGACGCCTCTCAGCATGCCTATTCTGCAGCTGTTTATATTCGAACAGTAGATAATGAAGGAATTGTTCACACCAATTTATTGACAACAAAGTCTAAGGTAGCTCTCACAAGGCCAGTATCATTTCCTATGATCTAAACATTCCAGTTTAAAACCTTGGATGCATGGAGGCATGTGAAAAGTCAAGATAATCCAGCGGATTGCTATTATCGAGGAATAAGACCTTCACACTTAATAAGTCACAGCTTGTGGTAGCAGGGACCATCTTGGCTCAAACGCGCGCAGCGTAGTTGGCCCAAATCCACGGCTGTACTAGATCTAGACAACGATCTTGAACAAAAAAGGATCATTCCTATTTCCCTCTTTAACTCACTTGTAGAGGGCATTACAGGAGAATCCTCATCATTCACGAGATTGGTTAGAACTCTCGCTTATTGCCGAAGATTTATCTTCAATTGTAGACATCCAAAAGGCGAGCACCTTTCAGGCTTCCTGTCTACACAAGAACTTCATGAATCTGAAATGTCATTAATTAAGACTTCTCAAAGAGTTTCATTCAATTCAGAAGTAAATTTACTTCAAGCAGAACTACCTACATATATCCGCGAAGAGTAAACTCTTATGTCAAAATCCATTCTTAGATGAAAACGAAATTCTGCGATTAGGCGGTCGTTTAAAGAATGCCCGAATTCCTTAGTCTCAACAGCATCCTATTATTGCCTAGAGAAAGTAATTTAACTGTTTTAATAATAAAATATTATTACAATAAAAACCTTCATGGAGGTACACAACTCATTTTAACAACTATAAGAAATAAATGTTGGGTTCCAAGTGGCCGAAAAACTTTAAGAAATATTATTCACAAATTTTCCATTGCCAGGCAAAGCCAAATCATGAGAAAT
Organism: Leptarthrus brevirostris; assembly: GCA_964036015.1. Taxonomy (NCBI): domain Eukaryota; kingdom Metazoa; phylum Arthropoda; class Insecta; order Diptera; family Asilidae; genus Leptarthrus; species Leptarthrus brevirostris. Next base: position 98,076,286 of record OZ038371.1, on the reverse strand, counting down.
CTTCCTTCGTCCCGAGTTAATATTTCACGCCCATTCCAGCATACAGGAATTGATTATGCTGGACCCATCAATCTAAAAATGTCTAAGTACATAGGCGTTAGGTCTTATAAAGGTTACATTTGCATATTTGTTTGCATGGCTACTAAGGCTATCCATATTGAACCTGTTTCTGATCTCTCAACTGTAGCGTTCAGACCGGAGGCCTGGTAGGCCGGTATAAAGGCCATCAAACATCATCTAAAAAGGGTACTATGAAATGTAATTTTAACCTTCGAAGAATTTGCAACTATTTTAACACAAATACAAACCTGCCTAAATTCTAGACCTCCATGTCCCATCTCAGACGATCCTGATGACGACAATGGCATAGAGCATCTAATAATCCAAAGGGAACCTAGAACTAGGATCCAAACTGCACGCACTTTTGCTTTCTCTTTTGTTTGCATTTCATCGATTGCAGTGGTTCTTTCAAGTCGGTTAAGCGAATTTCATTCCTTCAAAATTTTATAACATATCGTACTTTTCCTTCATTCTATACTATTAACATATGTTTTTATTTGCTTATTTTCACTTCAATTAATCTATTAATATTTAATTTTATCTATTTATCTATGTACAAGTTCCCCCATCCTATTTAACTTCAAAGTTTTAATCAAACATCTAATATCTGTCCAGACTAATATTTTACCATTTTTCCTAAACCTACATATTCAAAACTCCATCTCTAAAGCAAATTATTTAGCTTTCCTAGTTTAATTAGCATAACTTTAAACATAAATCCTAATGCACATGTAATACCTTAATATATATACAATGTGTAATCTTAATCTATATATCAGTTCGGTGAGCTTCGATGAACAAACTTCCAGTTATCCAGCAAAGGTAATTTAAGTTTAATCTTTTCATCTTTGACACAATCATATTTTAGGATGATGTCAACTTGGGATGATATTAATTTTTGCGAGGATCGCAAGATCTTCTTTTTCCGTCATCATTGCAGCGAATTAAAATATATTAGAATGGTAGCAAGAGATCGATTATCTGAACTCTCATCAGGATGGTGACGTTGGAACTCCAGATCGCCTTTTAAAGACAATGAGAATAGATCTCTCAATGTAACTGCTGCTTAGGTATTTTTTGTTTCAAAGAAAATTTATCTGTAAATAAACAAATGTCTTTGCAGCATCACTGGTAAGTAAGTTCTTTACATCACAAAACAAAAACATCACAGGTAAGTAAGTTCTTTACACTTTTGGCTTTAACTAATATTTATTTCTTTTCAGACTTCAGCATAGCTCACATTGGCACGTAACAAAATCCATAAACAAACAAGAATAAATAATAACCTGTAAACCGAGAATGGCACACAAAAGCAAGAGTCACACCATCACGAAGGTAAGGCGCGAATGCCGCTATGCCAAGAACGGCGAACAAAAGATGAGCAAATGAATCAACGTCACAAACATATCAAAAAATCAAAGAGTCAGAAATGTAATTAAGATAAGATTGGACACAGTATCGCCAGTAACAGTAATAAATAAATAAAACACTGAATACAGGCAGTAGCAGTGAGAACAAAAACACACAAAAGTATTAACAATATAAACAACTGACACTGAAACTAACAAGGATCAGCAAAACTGAACAAGATTCAGGATCATAAATCAGAATAAATAAATCAGTATTACAAACACAAACATAAGATTAAATCAATAATAAATAAATTCAGAAACAAATGAAAATAAATAATAAATAAAATTGACAAGAATGGAGATACAGTAGCGCCAGTAGCAACAAATCATCGAGAGCACAAAAGAAATAAAGCAATTAACAGAGATAGAAGGAATGAATGCAAAACACACGCTAATATTAACAATATAAACAATATCATCTACAGAAAATGCCCCCCTGGACTGCCATCTTGACGTGGTGGTTTGGCTTATCGTGACGGCACGTAAACCCAAGCGTATCACCATGTAACCAAGAGCAGTCCGAAGAGAAACTCAGATCCCGGATTGCTATTGGGCTGACGATTCGCATTAGTAAGTTACATGAGTGTGCAGAAGTAAAACTCTGCAGAAATGTTTTTCATTTTGATACTGTAGTCGCCTCCATCCTGGTAGGTCTTATGGAACGCTCTTGACTCGGCACCGTTAAATTGGTGGTGTATTCTCAGATGTAGAGTTCTTGACTAGCGCTGATCCGGCTCTGAACACAAGTCCCTATAAGGGCTTATGTCAACACACGCATGACGCATGAGTAAGAGATTGCCTATCTTCTAAATTTATATACTCTATGTTTTGCTTTTGGTGCTGCTGTTGAGGATGAGCCAAAGGAATTTAACTTTTCTTTGAGTTCAATTTCAAGTTTTCAATTTTTCTTTGAGTTCAATTTCGTCCTCTTCTTGGTCATCGACAATATTAAAAATCTTAATTTTATTGCATTTTATTGCTTATTTTAACTTTTCCTGATATAAACTTTATCAAAAATTCGCTTTTTGTCAATTACTTCTTCACTGAGGTATCGAAGGCAGTCATTAGCTGTCATTAGGCTGATAAAATATTTGATCATGTCTATCTGCTTCCATTTCCTCCATCTGTTCCAATTCGAAATTTTCCTCTGATGAATATTCAAATTCATCCATGGAAGAAGTTCCAGGTAATTTCCTGATTTGTTCACGACAGTGTCTACAAATCTTTGATCGTAGACTTAACTGCGGAAGTCGTTGAACCATCCAAGGTAATACACCTCGCAACACTTGAAGGAGCCAACACGATTTTCCATTTTTATTTAAATGAGTAAGCTATCAAAAAACCATAAAAATTAACTAGCACAAAATCTATAATGAAACTGAAAAAAACCACAACCGTTTTGTTAAGTTTAAAGGAATCACCAATTATACAATATTGATCAATACGTACAACACCAAAAAAAAATTTCTATCTTTAAAGAAAGTGCACTAAAAAAACAAAAAATATGCATTTACTGTAGAACTTTGCCAAGAATAAATTAACAACTTGAAGTACATACACCAAATAAGTATACCTAGAAAGTGATTTTTTCTTTACATTTTCTAAATCCAATATTGTAAAAGTTTATCCCCTCCCACCCAACAAGATAAATTAAAGAATATTCTACCTCATCTCCTCATCACCCAATGATGTTTGAAATAAGAGATAATTATGTGTGTGTGTGTGCGTGTATTTTTTAATAGGCAGTATGAAATTATCGCTTAAGCAGGCCAAACACGATCAAGTCTACCGTCAAGTCTGCAGCGGACTTGACGCGGCGTCCAGTTTGCATGATGCCGCACCAGTTGACACCATGGCATCACCAGCGAAGGACGACGACGCGTTAGCCATCCTAGGGTTATTGCTCGCAATTAAGAAACCAAAAAGAAAAAATTTTTCACTAACGTCATGCATACTTGACCGCTCATACCACTGACATGTATTAAACTGGACTGACTTATAAGCTATCTCATATGGGTACAATTTTACTTTCAGTGGAGGAAAACAATTTTTAATCTCCAACGTTTACTGTGAATTTGCAGCCATTCAGATTAGAATATAATAACCAAATATAAACGAAGAGACATATTTAATTTTAGTCTTCTATATTGTTGTAAGGAAAATGTAAAAATCATTGGAATTACTGGAATACAAATTATAAATAAAAGGTTGTTTTAGTCTGGATAATGCTTACCCAGAAAGAGATGTAAGATGATTGTGAATATTGTCATCTATTTCTAACGCCAGCATTTAATAGGCGACATGACGTTCGCAATTAAGAAAACCATGTTGAAAAAAAAAATGCTTACCCAGAAAGGGACAACTAGCGAAAAGTGATGCCATTTTCTTGAAGAAATTTCATGGCACCAGTCACTCCAGTATTATATATCTCAGTGGCTCATACACACGTTCAAGTTTGCATGACGCTGAAGGCTTGATCAAGTCGGCAGAATCAAAATTTGATGTTTGCTTCAAGTAGACTTGTCATGCACAATGATAGCCATACACCGTCAAGTTTACTGGACGCCGCGTCAAGTCCGCTGCAGACTAGACAGTAGACTTGATCGCGTATGGCGTGCTTTAGCGTTGGAGAATTTCTGGTTATCATGGACTTCTCAGAAAACTACTCATTCCTAGTACAGGATGCAGTGCAAAGTTTTCATTGGAAAGATAAATTTGCCGCTCAGCAAGAAAAAGAGTCTTCTGTATCTATTCACTACGCACATATCCTTTGGAGTGCCATGTTGAATTTTTATATATTTTTGGCATTATCCCATTTAATTTGATACCCAATTTATTGCTTTAGGATAAGTAGAACCAAAGTAATGAATTTTTCAACTCTCCGCAAAATTTTCAACATTTTTCAAAATTTCATTCTCACATATTTCAAAAAGTGCCGAAATGATGAGATGTATGGATCTGATGATATAAGCAACATAATCATGAGATCATGTCCTATTCTTGAAATTTTTCTGTTGTTGTGGAATCTGTAGCGCTTGTAGTTTTTATTTTTGGCTTCCTGGGCTTCTTTCGCAAATTCGTGAATTGGCAAAATTCAGTGCAGTATTATATTTTTCCAAGTTTTAAAACTTTGTGGACTGTTGCTGTTAATTTTCTCCAGGCTTATTTTGTAATATCCAGGCTTAATTAGTAATATTTCTGTTTGTTATGCATGTATTCCGAATTTTCGCGCATTTATAGGAAGACGACAAGAAAGAAGACTTAATTTGGTCTTAAATCTCTTTATAATTTCCACGTCCACTTTGGTAATATCCGCTGCTACGTCCCGGTATCTTCTTTATGCTGTTTGAGTTTTCGCGTTTTGGTGATTTCCGAGCACTGATCCAGGGATTTTGCTGGTCTGCCTCTGGAGAATGATATAGAAGGTTCTAATGTTGATGCAGAAGGGTTCAATGTTGATTTACAAGACTCCAATATTGATGAAGAAAATTCCGATGTTGATGCAGAAGGTAAAGACGAAGGCGTCGTAAATGTTAAAGTTGATCGTTGAGATGACACGTAAGATTTTATTTCTTTAGCACGTGTATTTAACCACGAATCATTCTGTTGTTCAAACTTTTGTGCATTTCTAGTAGTAAATTGCCACTTCTTCTTGAAATTCAGAAAGAATCGCCGAACTCTTTCTTCGTTCAAAATTGTAATTTTATGCTATTTCAAGAATACGCAAACTCTTCGTATTCCATAACATTGTTATCACGGATTACTTTGTAGAGTTCACAATACAAAACACGCATATTGATTTTAGCACCTTTATACCAAATAAATATAATTAACCATAAGCACAAAATACTCTTATCGTATTATTAAATTTGCCGAAGCAGTGTGGTGTTTCCTCTTTTCAATTAAGATAAGTAGCTAAGATTTCCGTTACTTTCACGTACCTGCAACTTATGCTTTTAAAGACACGAACAATTGCAATTCACAATTCTCCATTACCTCAGGTGATTATAATAATATTAATTAGGTGTCATAAAAAGCAAACTCAATAATCATCAAATGTATCTACCTGGATGTCATACAGTAAATTCTTTAAATATAAATGAAATCATTCTTCCTAAACGTTTCTTAGAAAAACTGTAATTTATTTTCCAAACAAATATTATGCAGCCATAAAATTTGTAAAATTCCTGCATAAGTGGGAACATTGTGTGGAAATACGATCACGACAACAAGGTAGACTTTATTTTAAATGCAATTTGCTCCGAAGGTCGCAGATGGTCGCAGCCAATTTTTTAACGATGTTTGAGGTTTTTGTTTTTTTCGTGAAGGCGTCCAGCAGCTGAAGAAAAGTTAACCCTTTGGCGCTGCTGTTTAGGATGAGCCAACTAAGTTTAACTTTTCTTTATTAGAAACGCCGATCGTGTTAAGAAATTTTTATATTTCTTATGTTACTCGAGTTTGGAAACAGCTTGTTTTGATTTTGGTTTTAATTTTATATAATTGTAATTAAGTAATTTTGTAGCAACCGCTACACCGTCCTTAGACCTAAATCAGTTTAAAGAGTTTATCTCGATCAAACAGGATATCAATAGCATCAATGCGGCTATTATCACGGTCTGTTGTCTCATAGGAATTAACGCCAATAAACTCGTCGCGCCCTCGAATGACTCTTAGAGGAGCTGTGAAGATGAGGAGAAAGATAAAACCGTGCTCGTCTCCACTGCAACTGTCCACTGTAGCCAACGGCAAGAGTCGGTATTAAGGTACTCCAATTAGAAGGAGCTCTCCAAATTTGGATCTGTTGATATTAGAGACCTAGTTCGGCTTATTAGGAACTTGAAGTTGTTCTAAGGTCCTGTTTCATAGTGATGGTATTCTAGCTACAATGTGGTATTAAAGCAGGCCTTTATAGCCTAATTGTGTCCCCTTAGAAGGCTGCCACTCTCACATTACCTCACTTATGTATTTGCAAATACATAACGAACAGAAAGCTTTTTTCCAAGTTGGTTAAACTAACTGTATATTATAACCACTTAATTACTTCAAAAAGGTCAAGTAGATTATTTGTGATCCTAGTCCTTTAGGTGTAATCTGAATCTGTAAGTCATAGTCGAGTTCAATAGCTATTAATATATCAAATGGTGATACATTGTACTATGTTGAATTAATAAAAACTAAAAACTATACAGGGCGTTTCAGATCTGATGTTCCAAAATGAGTGGGGTGATAGATCTCACCTAGGCAAATAAAAAATTATGTGGCGGGGTTGGGGGCAATCTCAACCGTTTGGGAGTTACAGGGTGATTCATAAATTTCAGTTTTTCATGGTATGCATATTTATTTTTATTTTTATCTTTTGATATACCCAACGCAGAGCCATAAAACAAACGCTAAGAAACTACTATCCCAATAACCTCTCCAAAATTATCAACAATGTTGATCTAACTCCTACCATTGTGGGTACAGTCACATCCAAAAGTGAAAAAAATGTGATTACCTAAATTTCAGCATTTTCCCAAATTTTCTACGAAATTCATATAATTAGTACACCCCTTTTTTACTTTTATTAGGTTGCCCATCTTATTTCCTTTTCAAAACGGTACAACATGCCCAGGTAGAGAAAGGGTGTAGACATTTATAAGTAGAAAACTTATCGGGAAATATTGGAAAATTTGCAATTTAAAGAAACTAAGTTAATGTTAACTCTAAAATTCTGTGTGGATTAGTTTCCAACTAGGTATGGAGGTATAGAAGTTCTTGATACCATCTCTGCTGAATTGAGATTCATCCGTCTATAGAATTCGGTCCAGAAACGCCCTGTTGTCAACGTCGCGTTCCAGAAGCCATGTGCTGAAATCCAGTCTTCCTTCGGAATCTCCTTCTAGTAGTACTTGGACTGGGTTATGCTGATATGGACGTAATAACTCTCGATGAATAACCCTCACGATGGTGATTATTTGCTGCTCAACGGCAACGGTGTAAATACCCCCCTTTGGGATGCTCGCCGATTAGGGTATCTGTTTTGTTGTTGCAGTACAGCCGCTCTTCGGTTTCCGTCTACTACATCATAAATGTAAATAATATCCGCGTATTCCTCAAAAGTAAATTCTACCTTTTTTTAATAATTTTTGCTTAAAAACATCCGTACTTATTGATTTGTTTTTCAATTATGATAGGTATTCTTGCTCTTCTATAGCCAAATTTCCATCAGGTAAGAGAATCAGAACGCCAGGATACAAGGGTGTGAATTCTGGCTTATACAAGCTAATGTCGGCAATAAAACAAAATTACACTAACATTTTTATAAGGTTTTTGCAGGAATAATTAAAATTAATTACCTGAACAGCCAAAACAAACATTTGCGACCCTTTATCTTAAATATTTTGTTTATTTAAAGAATTTCCTACCTAAAGTGCAATAAAATAATTAGGTAGTCAGGGATTTCTAAGGATGTGGTTCTTCTATTCCTTTGTCTACCTTGCCATGTTGTACCTTTATGGAACGGTAATAAGATGGGCAATTAAAAAAAATAAAAAAGAGGTGAACTAATGACATGAATTTCGGAGAAAATTTGGAAAAATGCTGAATTTTAGGTAATCGCAAACCACTTTTGGAAATTTTGGAAGTGACTGCACCTGAAATAGTACGAGTTAGATCAACATTGTTGACAACTGTGGAAAAGTCATTGGGATAGTTGTCTTTTAGCGTTTGTTTGACGGCGCTGTGTTAGGTAGATCAAAATATAAAAATAAAACAGTAATGTACATATAATGCAAAACTTAAATTTATGAATCACCCTGCAACTCCCAAACGGCTGAGATTGCCCAAACCTACCATACAATTTTTTATTTTCCTAGGTGAGATTTATCACCTCCCCCTCATTTTGGGACGTCAGATCTGAAACAGCCTGTATACATACAAAAAATTTATAAAATCACATACTTTTACTGATGGCTCTTTTAACAAATGATATTAAAAACGATATTACTAGTTAGAAGCTAAAAGGAAACTATGTTGATCTCACTACTACCACTGCATACAGTCACGGCCAAAATTGAAAAAAATGTTTAGAAATTACTAAAATTTCAGAATTTTCCCAAATTTTCTCCGAAATTTATGTAATTAGTATACCTCTTTTTTATTTTTATTGGATTACCCGTATTATTACCTTTCCAAAAAGGTGCAAAATGTTCACGTAGGGAAAGTATTTAGAAATTTATACGTAGAAATTCTGTCGGAGAATATTATAAAAATCAATAATTGAAAGAAATTAAACTCAAATGAATTCTAAAATGCTTTTTATTGAATTTAAAAATAATGACAATTAATCTTGATAAGTAACAAAAGCCGTTAAAAATGTTCACTGCCACTTTCGATGCATTTCAACAATCTCCTTCTAAGTCCCTGTTTAAGGCATATTGCAGACAGCCTCTCCCGTATTTTCGTCGCTGAATTCCCAATTCGGCAAACTAAATCCTCCCTAGTGTTAACTGGGCTTGAATAAACTTCACCCTTCATTGTTCCCTATAAGAAAAAGTCCAATGGGGTAAGGTCTGGAGATTCAGCAGCCAAGGAATTGGTGCACCTCGTCCAATCCAGCGGTTAGGAAATTTTTCACTTAGTATGACCTTCACAATGTTAGCCATATGCGCTGGTACTCCATCGTGTAAGTGAAACATTCCTCTAAGGTTATCCATAGGGTTCTCTTCTATTAGATCTAGCAGTGTATTGTCCAAAAAATCTGCATAAATTTCACTAGTAAGCACTTCCGGTAAAATGAATGGTCCTACCAAATGGTTGCCGATGATACTAGCCCAAACATTGACACTGAATGTCTGCTGGAATGAAGTCACCTTTACCCTGTGCTGGTTAGTGTTCGACCAGGTATGGAGGTGATGGAAGTTCGTGATATCATTCCTGGTGTATTGACATTCATCTGTCCACAGAATTCGGTTCAGAAAAGCTCTGTCGTCAATGTCGCGTTCCAGAAGCCAAGTGCTAAATTTCAGTTTTCTCCCAAAATCTCCGTCCAGTATTCCTTGGGCTGGGTGATGACGACAAAGACGTAATCCCTCTTGATAAATAACCCTCCAAACCTTAGATGACGATACTCCTAATCGCCTTGTGACTCGTTTTGTGCTCGTGTCAGGGTTCTGCATCAAGGTGGTGATTATTTGCTGCTCGACGTCGGTAAAAATTTCTGAAGTTTCAGGTCGTGTGTCCATATCGTGTGAAGTTACACTTCCTGTTTCTCTTAACCTTTGGAAAGTCCGTGTGTATAACCTTCTTTGGGGTGCTCGCCGGTTAGCGAATCTCCTTTGGTATTCTAGTACAGCCGCTCTCTCTTTTCCGTCTACTACGCCATAAATGTAAGAATATCCGCGTATTACTCAAAACTAAATTTTACCATTTTTTACTAATTTTTGCTTTAAAACACCCGTACTTATTTATTTGTTTTTCAACTATGATAGGTATTCTTGCTGACTGACCCTTTTTTATAGCATAATTTCCATCAGGTACGAGTAACAAAACGCCAGGATACAAGGGTGTGAATTCTGACTAACACTAGCTAATATGGGTAACAAAACAAAATTGCACTAACATTTTTATAACTTTTTTGCAGCAATAATTAAAATGAATTACCTGTTAACCCAAAACAATCATTTTCGACCCGTTATCTTAAAAATCTTAAAGAATTTCCTACCTAAAATGCAAAAAAATAATTAGGTACTCAGGGAGTTCTAAGGATGCGGTTTTTCTAATTCTTTGTCAAGCTTGCTATGTTGCACCTTTTTGGAAAGGTAATAAGATGGGGAATCCAATAAAAATAAAAAAGAGGTATACTAATTACATAAATTTCGGAGAAAATGTGGAAAAATTCTGAAATTTTGGTAATTTCAAAGCATTTCTTTAAATTTTGGCCGTGACTGTACCTGTAGTGGTAGTAGTGATATTTTGTTGTTGATATTTTTGGAAAGATAATTGGGGTAGTAGTTTTCTAGCGTTTGTTTGATGTCGCTATGTTGAGTAGATCAAAAGAGAAAAATAAAAGAGTAACGTGCATACCATAGAAAAGTGAAATTTAGGAATCACCCTGTAACTCCCAAACAGTTGAGATTGCCCCCCTCCCCCTGCCGTACAATTTTTTGTTTGTCTAGGTGAGAGAAAGACGTTACACCCTATATATATATGTATATATATATATATATATATATATATATATATATATATATATATATATATATATATATATATATAATATAAATTGAAGATACAATTTTTGTATATCTTATGCAATTTGAGATACTAAAAAACTTTTTTTTAACTTAATCATATTACTTTCTACAATCCCTTACTTATCTGATCACATGGCACAAGTTCACAACAATTACACTATCACGTTTTAATTAACTTAACCCCAAAATAATGAAAAGCTTTCAAAAGTTTCCGTAATAACGTTATAATGATGTCAAGTAATAAGGTTTTATGACCAACGTTAAGCTCTATGGAACATTTTGTTTTTGTTGGTTTTAATATTCGTCTTAATGGCTCAAATTAGAGTGTATTTGTGAAATTTGTGTAGGCACTACTAAGCAGAATGGGCCGCAAGGACCACAAAACGTAATATAAATCCCTTGGTGATTAAGAAAATCCCTGAAAATCTTTTAAAATCCTTCTGGTCTTGATAAACTCATCTTCAGCTGTTGTAAAGTGTTAATGCTCCAGAAAATACCGAAAGACACACGTTTCAGGACGCGGTCTTTAAAAATTACACAATTTTCAGTTAATATAATGCACTGAACTCCACAGATATTCGGATTAAACTAAAGTGTTCCTAATAAGATAAAAGGATCACATCGTAATATAAAAGTTTGCTCCCAGACTTAAGTTAAATTTATTATAAAAGTTTCTCAAAGACACTTATATTCTTTGTTGAAATTCTTATAGAAAAGGGCTCCTACTTCCCAGATATTTTTCTTTCTCCTTAACAGGCCAAAACTTACTCCATCCAGTAGTTTTGACTTCAATTTCTCTTTGTTTTCGCCGTCCGCTCATTCTAAGATTTCTTCACTCCACTTCTATAAAATACATCCACCACCGGAGATGTTTAGATTGAGAGAACTTTCACAGACTTTTCATGAAGTTGAAGTGAAAATTTATGTGTGGGCTCTACTGTTTGCACCTCTGAAGAACGAAAGAAAACTTGGTTGATGCGAACATTTCACTAGAGTTATGAATTTCAATGAAAAGTTTAAATTCAGGAAAGAAAATGAATGCCAAATTTGATGAATACTCTACAATAAAGTTTATAAGTTGGTAAGTAAAGTTAAGAGCTTAATTGGTTTAAATAATATATTGTGAAGTCCATAAATATGAAATTTTTATTCGAAAATGTAAAGCTAATTTATGAAATAAAAAATTCATTTTAAAAAATTTTTAATTTATTCCAATAAGTTATCGTAAGAGTATATTAGGATGCTTTAAAAGAACTCGAAATTTTTTTAACATATTCTGAAAACATCGAAATCATCGAAAGGAATTTAAAACACTTTTTACTTTTGTTTTGTCGCTACTATTAGTATTTTGTCATTTCCGATGAAATCGGAATTTTTGTCAAGTCGCAAGTAACTTAGTTCGGATCTACAAAAACAACAAATTCCAAATTTTATTTTTGGTTGACCCATTTTAGCAGTGTATATTTAAGTTGTTCAAGGGACTTGAGCGACCTCTTAAAATGAGCTATTAGACTTCAAATTTGCAAGAATTTTTGTTTTATAGAATACTAAGTTTTTGAACAGTGCGAACTGAAAAAACTTCAGAGTATTTGTGAAGCATATATATATATATATATATATTGTTGCAAAAGTTGGTTTTGCAAACGTCGATTTGTAATTTGGGTTGCAAAAATCGCTGTTTGCCGCGAGTTTTTTGTTAGATCTATAGTGATAGTGTCGGCCGAGCGGAAGCGGTTTTTATTCGCGACTTACGCGGAATAGTGTTTTGTGTTGTTGTAATATTCGCAAGTGTAACTGCTTAGTACTTAAGTTTAATGGAAGTTTGAAGAACACGTACCTGTGAAGTTTTGTGTTGTAGTGTGAAGAGCAACAAGTGGATGGTGCCGTGCTTTTTGTGGAGTCCCGCGGCGATTTCTTAATTATGCGTGGTGCTGATAGCGACGTTTGTTTGATGGCTGTGAAATTCGGTGTGCTGAATAAGATGGTGCCGGATTCTTGTTGAATTGTGCTCTGCTCTAGCGCTCCTTGATCAGGGCTTTCTTCTGTGGATCGGCTATCGGATAATTCAAACAGCCGATTTCTGTGGAAATCCTTGTGGGAGGACGCCTTCCAGCAATATTTGTGCTGCTAGTTAAAAAGCCGAAAAGGGAAAGAAAACAGAAACAGCAAACTTGACTCTTGTAAAATGTGTTTATTATTTTTGGATCGGCGTAATTCAAACAGCCGATTTCTGTGGAAATCCTTGTTGGAGGACGCCTTCCAGCAATATTTGTGCTGCTAGTTAAAAAACCGAAAAGGGAAAGAAAAGAGAAACAGCAAACTTGACCCTTGTAAAATGTGCTCATTATTTTTCAGTGGATAACAGAGAAATAAAAAATGGCGGAGGGCCCTTTATAGGTCTAGTGGTGTTCGAAATTTCGAAAATGGCCTAAGGGCTCTAAATTAACTGACCTACATCTGGTAAGTACAACTTTTATCAAATTTTAATTAAATTATTGAGTTTTCTAGTGTAAAACAATGTTTTGTTAGTGGAAAAAGTAGCACAACAATTTTGAAATTTCATTTTTGTTAGTATTTGACAATTTTGTGTTGTGAGCTTATGTGTGGTGTTTTTGGTGTTCCTGTCCATCTTTCAAGGTTCTTAGGGCAGTCTTTTTCTTCTTTTAGGTTCCCCAGGTGCCGATCATAAATTTCCTGGATGCAGATTTCCCTGGGATATGGAGTTCGCCGAGATTTCCCTTATCTGGATAACCCGTTTTGACGCTGGGAGTTCCCTAAGGTAAGCTTATTAGCAAAAAAAGTGGACTGTAATTAAAACATTAATAGGTTTCTTTTCTTTGCATTTTAGGCCACAGAGTAGGACAACGTCCGGGACTACTGGTTGGATATTGGATTCGGGGAAAGAGGACTTTTCGGGAATAACGACTACAAGGAGAGAATAGGTAAGTTGGTGGTTGGTGGTGGGTTTTGTTTTTGTGTTTGTTTGTTTGTTTTGTCTACATTTCTTGTGTCAGTTAATTTGTGTTCTTTCTGTTCGTCCCTTGGTTGTTCTCCAATATAACATTTCTCTTTTACATTTAGCGGAAGACAAGGGAAAAGCCTCCCATATCATAGCGGATAGTGGGTTTAAAGTGACTACATCTTTTTAATCAAATATTAGGTATTAAATCACTAACGTAAAATGTATCACAAATCAAAGCATTTAAAGTTTCGGCAACGTCAGATATATCTAAGAGTAGCGAACCAAAATCAAACAAAGATTGTGAATTGTTCATCTCATAACTCCGATATAAATTAGTAGAGCAAAAATTAGAATAAAATAAAAGAGTTTTAAAAAAAAATTTTGAACCGAGTTCACAAAAGGCGCTAAAAAGCATAAAACAATTTTTAATTTTATATCTATTACGACATTTCGAAGTCGGTTTAAATCAAAAAAACCAAACAATTACAACTTTCTTATGATCCCGTGACCTGAAACGTTCAGGTAGTATTATTACCTTCAATTGTGGTTCCGTAGTAGCTTTATTTGTTTAATTTGCACCGACTTCAAAATGTCGTAACAGATATAAAATTAAAAATTATTTTATGCTTTTTAGCGCTTTTTGTGAAGTCGGTTCAACTTTTGTTTAAAAAACTATTTTATTTTTCACTTTTTAGTGTCCTCTACTCTATAAAGTTAGGATTAACCTCCTACCCCACCTCCATTCCACTACAATTTTTTTTCATGGTATTAATCAAGGAACATATTCTACCGGTCCACGAGTTACGAAGTTACTACTTCTTCCCCTCCCCCACCACCACCATAGGACCAAATTATTCTCCTATTAGCAATGGGGGATCACACTCTATACAACAGCAAAATAACCATCCAAATCGGTCCATGCGTAACAAAGTTAGGTTCCAACCCCAATCCCAACCCCACACCCAACCCCAACCCCACCAACATTGTTTTCCTCGTGGTATCAACCAGCGAACATACTCTACCCAACAGAAAAAGAATTATCCAAATCGGTCCAGGCGTTACGAAGTAAGACTACTGTTCAACCCCCCCCCCACCACCACCCCCTCACAATAGGACCAAATTATTCTCCTATTATCAAAGGGGGGGTCACACTCTATACAACTGAAAAAGAACCATCGAAATCGGACCACGCGTTACAAAGTTAGGTTCCGCACCCACCCCCACCACACCAAAAATTTTTTCTCGTGGTATAAACCAGAGAACATACTCTACCCAACAAAAAAAATTATTATCCAAATTAGTCCACGGGTTGCGAAGTTAGACTGCCCCTCCCCCTCCTCCCACCACCCTAGGTCAAATTTGTTTCTCCTATTAGCAATGGGGGATTATACTCTGTACAACAAAAAAAGAACCATCCAAGTCGGTCTACGCGTTACGAAGCTAGCTTTCATCCCCACCCCCACCCTAGCAAAATTTTTGTTGACATGGTACCAATCGGTGAACATACTCTATCCAACAAAAAAAGAATCATCAAAATCGGTCGACGAGTTACGAAGTTATGCCCGATCAGACATAAACAATAAAGAATAAAAAAAATTAAAAAAATACGCGTCGAACTTAGAACCTCTTTGTTTTTGGGAAGTCGGTTAAAAAGTAAGCAGAAAGTTCGCAACTTTCTTGAAGATTATTGGAAACCACACTATTTAGTTCCTTTTGTTTAGGTAAACTAGACGAAGCACGTTTATTATTATCAATACAGGACCAGAAAGCTTTACTGTTTCGTTTAATGTTATTCTCTGATGAAAGAGAAATTTGTGCAAAAACTCATATTCGCGTCTTAAACGTTTGAAATTAGATTCAATAGTTGGATTATTATTACTTTCAAACATTTTATATGCCTTATTTTTTGCATTTTAAAGCCTCAAAATTCCAAGTGTAAACCACGGTGGATGTGAATTCCTTTTTTTACTCTTAATAACAGGAATGAAGCTAGCACTGTGAACAATATCCAACAATGTAGAATATATAGACTTAAGATCACACAATTTATTTAATTCAGTATGCCAACTAATAGAACCAATATAATTGTTAAGGCCTTCAAAATTTCCATTTCTAAAGTCAATCAAAGACTCAGTTATTACCAGATTTGAAATGTTAGAAATATGCTTCTCATAAAACCTCAATCGAATATTATACGGTATATAGCTGACAATCTTCACAATCGCAGATCCATCTTCACAATCAGCTGCTCCACAATTCCATCATCATAAGGCACTGCAAGACGCTTAGAGGAAAACGTTGATTTAACAGCGATGAAAACTCCCATCCAGGACAACCCAATAGATGCATGGCAGCGATTCTTACGAAAAACGAAATACTTTCTTTCATCAAAGAACTCCAACGACAATGTACTAGATATTAGCCAAGTTTCCGTAAGGATTACATCATAATCACCCTCAATAATGTCAAGATTAGTTTCACATACTGTGGAACTAATTCCACATATATTCTGCTGGTAGTAAACATTTATTGCAGAATTTGAAATAACACCTCGAGGTGTTGTATATCGGATTTCACTTATAAACATAAGCATAAAAATCTTTATCCGATATACAACGAAAAGTCGATTTGTATAACAATAAGATAAGCCATAATAAAAATCAAAACAAACTACTTATACACTCGAGCAATGTAAGAAATATAAAAATTTCTTAACATGATCGGCCTTTCTAACTTTTCTTCATTAGAAACGCCGATCATACTGAAGAAAAGTTAACCCGTTGGTGCTGCTGTTGAGAACGAGCCAAAGGAGTTTAACTTTTCTTCATTAGAAACGCCGATCATGTTAAGAAATTTTTATATTTCTTACATTGCTCGAGTGTACAAGTAGTTTGTTTTGATTTTTATTTTGAAAATTAACTCGGGTCAAGTGAATTTTTGCTGCACATTTTGTGCATTTTGTGAAGATAAGCCATAAATTCGAATCCATAAGCATTCAGTTGAACCAGCCTAAAATTCAAGTGTAACAAACAAAAACATTAAATTACACCCGCTGACTTAACAACTGCATAAGCAGCATACGAACCTTCGTAGAATGTAAAAATGCTACGTAATCGTATTTCCGATAATTAATTAGAATTAATCCTTCTACCTCAGAAGGCGCACTTCTTAGGCAGAAGCCTAGAATTATTCGACCTATTCGCCAAAATATAACAATATATTGAGGTGAATGAGGCTCCCATACCAACATGCAAAAAAACATTAGTAACTTACACACTAAAATACGCCCACACACAACAATCTGAGGTGTATAGACAACAGAGATCGTTAAAGCAAATCCTTGGTAATAGTAAGGTCAAAAAGGGGACAAATATTCACGACTCTATACATGCATTTTATAATAATAATAATAGTGTTTCTATTCAAATAGATAAGGATCAAAAATGCATTGCAAATTATAGATACTCCTTTTAAGTGTCACTTTGTCCGAATTAGTATCAAAAGCGCGTCTAATATCATTAGCAGACCTGCACATGCGGTTAATAGGCTCGAATATGCCGTAATTAGTGCGCGAAACAGCAATCTGTAAAGGTGATCGATTGCGTAGGAAATATTACAGTTCTCTAGGCAATACTTTGGAAGCTAGTTCAGCACTGTCTAGCTTTCCTTGAAGAAGCTGATACGAAAATATCAAATCAGCAACCCAACGTTAGTCGCTTCTCGAGGGTAACAAGTTGTAGTAACCCTAAGCGCTCCTCATAAGGTGGTAGAATAAGAGGGTCATTCCGAGGAAAAAAACGCAGGACCGATCGCACAAATCTGAGCTGGACGGACTCGATACGTTTGATGTGGGATCCGTTAAACGGAGACAAAACCTGACTAGCATATTCAAGCAGGGCTCTAACTAGGGACGTAAAAAGATGGAGTCTTATTTAAGGGCTTGAAAATTCCTTGGAATATGGGAGATGAAGTTCAATTTAACATCAAGATACACTCCCAAGTCCCTCACCCCTTTCACTCGTTTTATACCAGTACCCTCAAACATGTACCGCGAGACCTCGAGAAGGACATAACCTGACATTTCTCAATATTCAGCTTAAGATTGTTGTTGCAGCACCACTCATAGAAAATGTGCAACTCTGATTGCAAAATCACACAATCAGCAATAGATTTGATTATTCATCAACGATTTACCAAAGGTGGTACGTGACGTGAGTGTACACCTCTATGCGGACGATGTTCAGTTATACCTGAGTAGGCGCATTGATTTGAACGAGTATTGCATGGATCGTGTAACTTTGGATTTGGATAGAATATATGCTTGGTCTGCACAAAATGGTCTGCAGTAAAATCCTAAAAAGTGTCAATGTATTTGTTTCAAAAATAGTGCACTGAGTGACCTAGATATTCCGTGAGTACTATTAAATGGATTTCCGTAAGGATGTCAGGTAAGGTGAACAATCTTGGAATTGTTCTGAACCAACACATGAAATGATGTGACTATGTAAGCTCGAGGCTTGGTAAAATCTATCGAGGACTGTGCAGACTGTGGCTTTCGGCAAATTTTTTGTGTTGTTGGGCTCGGTTAAAGTTGGTCAAGGCTTAAATTTTACCTCATTTTATTTACAGTAGCTTTGTATTTCCTAAGCTTGATAGCACCTGTTCTCGTAGAATTTATTGAAACTGCTTTTAATGACTGTGTCCGTTTTGTTTTCAGGCAAATAAGGTTTGACCATATTTCATCTTTTTGGTTGCGACTACTGGGCTGCTCTTTGAGTACTCATCAGAGGTACAGGTATCGTTTGCTCAATTCGAATAAACCGAATTATCTAGAGAGTTTTTTATTTTTACAACTTCGCAGCGCAACAGGGACTTACTGAAGACATGCTTTCATAGATCAGTCATGGAGTGTTCTTACCCTGTTCAGGTCATTCTTCTTTGGAATAGCCTTCCATTAAATATTCAAACTGTGGTCACAAGCTGCGTGTCTTTAATTATACATTGTTGAAATATCTTGAATTTATTGTATAATTATTTGTATTTTATTCTCATTTATTTATTTTTTTCGATTTTTTTTTTTTTTTTTTTTTCAAAGTATTAATAAGGTCTACATCCGATTAGTAATTAGTGCGTAAAAAAGATTATAAATCTTGTGTACTTATAACCTGAAATATATATTATTATTATTATAAAAAAAGTATAACGTTGAAACGCTACAGGGCGCAATGGAATTCGCTGTGTTTTAAAGATGGAATATTGAAACGCAAATAGGAAACACTCGACGAGTCATCATGCCGGATGCTGGACTGCTGTCGAAAATGTACTGTTTGTGCCTGTAGCAAATGATCGCACATCAAAACAAGGGGAGCGATGCAGCAAAACAACGTTGTAGCTCCTTTTTACAGAATCGCGATCGGCGTTACGGGACCATTTCCCGAGACATATCGAGGCAACCGGTACATTTTAGTGGTAATGGCTTATTTCAGTAAATGGCCAAAAGTATATGCAATACCAAATCAAGAAACAAAGATAGTAGCAGAGGAGTTAGTAACAAAGTGGCGTCCCCAATGAGCTTCATTCCGACCAAGGAAGAAACATTGAATCTCAAGCATTCCAGAAGGTTTGCGAGATTCTTGGAATAAAAAAGACGCGGACAACACCACTTTATCCACCATCTGAAGGGATGGTTTAGAGGTTTAATACAACAGTGGTTGAACATATCAGAAAAGTAGTAGATGAGCATCAATGGGATCGGGATAGCTGCATTCAATTGTTTCGATTAGCTTATCGTGCACATTGACCGATTAAAGCCATACTAAAGAGATACAACTGTTCGGTACGAACAGTTCTTTGCAGTGTAACATGCAATGTAGTCTGGCAAAGGCTACATGATGAGAACGAAATCAAGCCTTGAAATGCTCATGTCCCGAATTTCGGAAACCAGAAAAACGTTAGATGCCATATGAAGTCCAGGCCGTCTCGAACCTGTGGTGTGGTGGAAATGAATGACGGAAATTTCTAGAACTAAGTTGCTGAACGGTCTAGAATTAAGGTAAGTAGTATAAATAGGGCTGAGTAGCAGCCTAGTGAGTTAGTTGTATTTAACCCGCGAAGTGAAAACTGCTAATTAGAAAAGTGAAACGTTATATCGTGAAGACAATGATTAAAGGAAATTGTGAAGTGAAGTGAATAAACTTGTGAAAATTTGTGGCTAAATAAGTTTCTTAATTAATCCGTCAATCCTGAAGAGCCCCATTTACATTACAGTAGTATTTGTTCTTTGATTCTCTAGTGTCCATTGTAGAAACGCAGTTATTGATAAAATATATAATATACTGAATAAAAAATCTTTTATCTGTATTTTATTATAATTATTATTTAAATTTAGGTTTAATTATTAATTTCCTATAATTTTTTTATTATTCAATATGTTTTTTGTTTTTTATTAATGTTTGTCAAGTAAGCCTTTAAACTTGTAAAACCACTGTGGTTGCTAACATATTCTTCTTTATGCTATAATAATTCGGCTACTTAAGCAATTGAAGCAATTGAACATTTACCGTATCATTAATAAAAACATTGTTTACAACCTCGCCGTTATTATTGGCATTCTTTTATTCAGTGCCCGCCATTGTGAGTTTTTATTTTTCAATTTAATTAATTTAAGAAATTTCTGTAAAAGTTGAAATCGTAGTTGCTATTTTATATAAGTTTTTTCTGTATACTAATCTGAGTATATTGATGATATATATTGTGGCAGTACTCACATTAATTAAATAAAGATGAAATGTCCTCCTCCTGAGTTCATAAATGCATGTAATGTCTTCCCCCGATGACACATAGATGGCACATCTTAAAATAAAATGAAATTAAGAAGAGTTCAAATAAGGTCAAAGAAAAGAAAAAGAAATACCATCAGCGGTGTCCAGAAAAAGGTCGAACTGGAACAGCGGTCATATAAAAACGTCCTAGCGGATCAGGTGCGCTCTCTACGATCCTGAATTCCATCGAGTGATATACCTAAAAGCCAAAGTGAAGTTTGTGAAAAATTTAATTTGTTAAAATTGGATTTGTTAAAATTAAAGTTGTTAAAATTGAATTGTATCAATTAAATAAAAGAAATGCGCAAGAATTATGAAGTGAGGATTTTACTTTACACCACAAGAATTAACCGCCGGGCTGATCAATTTAAAATATCCGGTAAGTGGCTCATGGCATTTGACTAACCTCCTTAAATAAAAAAGTGCTAACCTAACTACACAAGACCAGTGCTAATTTGATCACCCAAAAGTTGCCTAAAATAAATCAGGAATATTGCGTGATAAAACGCACTAAATATCGCGATCGAATTTATTTTTCACTGTTTGGACTTAACTTTGCTACACAGGTAAATCGGCGAAGTGAAGCAAACTGCTCGCAAATATATTTCCTAGTGGCACTTAATAAATAAAAACACAGGAAAATCACTAAATCCCAATTTAGCGCAAGAATTTAGCAATATTTAATTTTGGTGAATCTCCGACAATACCACAAGAAACCCAGCGAGGTAACGAGAATTAGGAAAGTTACCTCAACCAGGTGGTCTATAGAAACACCAGAGTCCAAAATATTTCGGCATTATTATATTAGAAGCACTTTAAATAACCCGATTGTCACCATCAACAGCACTTTGTCGATTTCTAACACTCCTAGCAGGTAATCACTTAATTAGCACCTTATCACTCCGCGTATTTACCAATCGAATTCTCCGAACACAGAAGTTGACAGAGCTCAACTGCTCTGGTGGCACACTTCAGCGGATATTCCAACTAATTTCACACGTACCTAGCGGCCGTTTTGCTAATTTATCAATCCCAATTTGTTTGCGAAGATTCCTTTCCGCGTTGCACATTTCACCTTTTGATGAAGTAGCCCGGCTTGCTAGGAGAAACTAATTGAAAAGGTGATCTAATATACACCTTCCACATCCAGTATTCCAAATTAAAGGCAGGCGTCACGAACCACTCATATCACACTATACACGTCACTTAACCCGTCTTTAGAATTTAAACAGATCCTCGAGACGAAATAGGCGAAAATTTCAACTATAATTTAAACTTCACACGCGAGATAAAAGTTCCGACACGCCGTAAACAACTTGCGCCTTTACATCACCTCGAGTACTGATACGCAATACGTTCCTTCACTTACCACTACACCACACACAACTTGAGAAGTCCCATACAACTCTATCGGGACTTCACGAGTAATCAATGTGCGTTACTACATCAACTATCAACTACTACAACTCGACGACGAATTTTGCATTTGTGTTATTTCATTCGCCTTATATCCGCTGTAAGGGGCATAGATTTTATATAGCCTGGGGAAATTAAGCTCTCTGCGTTTATCACGTAAACTTACCATTTTTACCGACGCGGCGAATTGCTGGTTCAGCGTCGTTATTATTTGCTCGAGTCTTTTATATACCAGCTAGACAGACAAATCCAATACAAGAACCCCTCTCGGAAAGTTTTGCTCGGCAACCTGTACAAAAAACTGTAACAATATATTGCAAATTGTCGGTTGAGTCGCTCAAGTACCTGGTGGGACACTACTTTGTCCTCAGTGTGAGAAACTGTGATTTGCTTAGAATTTGTTGGTTCTCTTTTCAGTACCGATTTAAGTACATGCACATCACTTTCTTACTTAAATATTGTAAAATTTCCAGATAAATAACCTGCAATAACAAAAATTAATTCGATCAATTAATTTGCATTGGACGTGTTGTTAGTTTTACTATTTTTAGATTTACCATCTTGAAGCCAACTGTGTAAGAATATTTGAAGATACTGCTTATATTATAGATCAATAAATTGCTCTTCTGGGTAAAAAGTTAAAATTCTTTGTTATAGCTGCTTAGCCGAACCTTATTTGTCCGGTTGTCCGCAAAAACAGACCTATATTGGATTTATTTCGCTAACATAAGCATAAAAACAGGATGTGCTACGTATTACAGGCGAATATCGACGCTTAAATAACAGAATTTTGGGAAATTAAGAAATACCGAAAAAAATTACAGGAAGAAAAAAGCATGTGAAGAGAATTTCGAAAAAACGGTGCAGCGATCAACGGAAGGGAGCTATACAGTCAGTTACTTATCTATTTTATTTAAGCTTAATACAAGCTATTGCATAAAAAATACAAAAATAAAAAATAAAATACAAACTTTAACTTAATAGTAATTCTACAGAATATAATAAATGGATAATTAAGAATAAATAAATAAAAAGTATAAGCTACAATATGAGCTATATACATTGATAACTGGCAGAAGGCGAAAGGAAGAAGAATTAAAGTAGGCGATCAGGATCAAGATGGGCGGGGTAGAGATATAAGGCTTTGTGGAGTGATGATTTACTCAGATGGAAGTCAAAAGAGGAAAAGTCGTTGACTTTTCGTAACATTCTGGTAATTGGCTCGCTTTGACCGTAGTTTGTGCGATGGCGGTCGAGTCGGAAAAGGGGAGTGGACCTAAGGTTACGGGGATTGGTATAGATGGGTAAAGATTGCAGGATTGAGGGGCAGTCTATGGCACCAGTTAATAATTGATAAATGAAGAGAATGTCGGAAACATCACGACGTTTGCTTAGAGGTTGTAAGTCGATCAATTTCAGACGGTTTTCATAGGGAGGAAGGTTGAATCTGTCAACCCACGGAAGATCACGTAGAGCGAAGCGAATAAACCTACGCTGGACAGATTCAATCCTATTAATGTGAGTTGTTTGTGTAGGGGACCATACCTGGCTGGCATATTCAAGGAGAGGTCTAACGAAGGAGACGTAGAGAGATTTGGAAACATAAGGATTTGAGAACTCTCTAGACCAGCGCTTCACAAACCCTAGCGCGGAGTTAGCTCTGTTAATTATGCTGTCAATGTGGGAACGGAAATTGAGTTCACTATCACAGATTATTCCTAAGTCACACAAAGAGGTAACGATAGGGACTGGTACGTCGGTTAACATATAGACTCTCGGGGTGGCGGTAAGACGCTTGCGGGAATAAGAGATGGACTGGCATTTGGAGACATTGAGCTCTAGAAAGTTTTTCATGCACCATGTGATGAATGAATCGAGGTCTTCTTGCAGGAGAAGAGAGTCGGTAGTGGAGGAGATATGTTTGATTATTTTCATGTCATCGGCATAAATGGACAACTCTGAGTGTTTGATGACACATTCAACATCATTTATTGTGAGGATAAAAAGCAATGGACCTAGGTGGCTGCCCTGAGGGACGCCGGAACGAGCGACAATAGGGTTAGAAATGGATGAACTGAAAAGAATATTGTACTGACGGTTGTTGAGGTAGGATCGGATCCAGGAGATGAATCTGGGGGGGAAGCCAAGGCGATCAAGTTTGAACAAGATAACGTTATGGGAGATCTTGTCGAAGGCTTTACTAAAATCGGTAGCGATAACATCAACATCTTTACCGTTTTCCAGGGCACATAGGGACTTAGAGACGAAGTCAGTAAGGTTGGTGGTTGTAGATCTACCTTTGAGGAAGCCATGCTGGGAGAGTGAGAAGATAGACTTACAGTGGAAGAACATGGAATCATAGACCAATTTTTCGAATAGTTTAGGTATGGATGATAATTTAGCAATGGGTCTGTAGTTGGACACATCGTTCTTGCAACCTTTTTTGAAGATGGGAATAATATACGAATTTTTCCATAATTGAGGGAAAACCCCTTGAGTGACCGAGAGACGAAAAAGCAAAGTAAGGGGTTGGACAAGATGCATGGCACACTTTTTCAGAACGATGGCCGGAATGCCATCAGGACCTGGGTGAAAGTCGTCCTCAAGCCTACTAATACTGGCGGCGATTAGTTCAGGATCAGGGTCAAAAGATGAAAACGACGTTTGAGTGCATTTGTCCATGAATGCAAAATAGTTAAGGTCGGGTTGTAGAGAATTGTCGCTGAAAGATTTACTGAAGAAGTGTGCAAAGAGGTTAGCGATAACCTTAGGATCAGATGAAGAGGTACTCTCGAGCTTTAGGGTGGAAGGGTAACCATTGGATTTCTTCTTAGAATTAATAAAGCCTAAAAAAACGCTTGGGGTCGGATATGAGGCTAGTTTCCATCCGTTGGAGGTACTCATGGTAGAGGGTACCACAACGTTCAGAAAAAGAGGTATAAGCAGATAGATAGGAAGAATAGTCAGACTCGGTCTGGGTTAGAATAAAAGTTTGCCAACGTTTATTTCTGCTGTTGCGAAGAGTGCGTAATTCTTTGTCGTACCATACGGGGGATGAGGAGTAGTTTTTACGAGGAAGAAGAGGGATAGATTGTGTGAGACAAGCGTGTATTTCCGAATAGAACGCCTCTAAAGCAACGTCAACTGGGAGATGTTGAGGGATATCCCCAATACTAGAGTTGAGGAGCAAGTGATTTAATTTGTCAAAGTCGCCTTTACGCAAATTGAAGGATAAAGAAGACTCGGAGCCTGAAACGGCATGAAGGTGCTCGTAGGAGAAAACGAGTAACAAAGGAGGATGGTGACGGTCGAGGGAGGAGAGAAGATGGTTGCTTTCTGCGACAGCCGAGTTAACTGGGTCTGAAGAAAAGATTAAGTCTAATTGTCTGTCCAGGAAGTTCCTGACTCCGCTTACTTGAAAGAGACCTGAAACGGAGAGCTGATCGGTAAAGAAGGCTTCTTTGGCCGAAGATGCGTTAAGGGGGACAAAGTGAGAACAGTCCTCGGACAATGACCATTGGATACGGGGGAGGTTAAAGTCACCCAATAAAATAAATTCATCGGACGCGTTAGCGTTCTCAAGCAGGGTATCGATCGCTTCAATTATGGGCTCGTAGGCGTCTAAAGGTTGAGAGGGGCGAATGTAACAACAGAGGATGTATAGAAGACACTTTATTTAGTGCTATTTTTATACACACAAATTCTGATATTGTAGAGTCGGAGGTCTTTAGCAGGGTGGCGTCATAACGGTTGTGAGCAGCTATGAGAACCCCGCGACCTGGTGGATCATTGGTGCCTACACAACCGTCGACACGGAAAATGGTATAGTTTGGCGGAAATTGTTCGTTGTCGAGAATTCCTGGTGTTAGATTGGTTTCAGTTAAGGCAAAGATATCGTGCGGGAATTTGTGGGAGTTAAGAAAAATATTGGATGTTTTTGTACGAAGTCCTCTTACGTTCTGGTAATAGACCGACAAGCTGTTGGGGAGAGGATCTTGATCGGAAACCGCGGGTGCAATAGAGGGGAAGTCAGAAATAGGGAAATCAAGGGGGTTAGGAACGAAAGTAGTTTAAGGAGTCGTTACGACTTTTTTGAAGATGGGAAATACTGCGAGAACTGACGTACGCAGCATAGGTGGATAGATCTTCTGAAACTTTATGGGAAGGTATATTGAATGATTCATGGTATTTAGTGAAAAGTTGGAGTAAGACTGAGGGGTCTGTGGGCAGGCCTTCTTGTTGTATACTTAACATGACGTTGGTGCTGGTTTTACCTTCAACACAGACGGAGTTCGGTTTGTCGTGGAGATAGGCTAGAAATAGACGTACGTTGTCATAAATGCGACGGTCCCGTAAACGGGACAAGAGGTATCGTCCATCGCTAGAATCAACAGAGCGCAAAGTCAATTTAACTGTAGGTGGGAGAAGGGGATCGATAAATGAATTATGTTCGGATAAAGGAGTTTTGGCTAGCGGAATGGGCGGGTTAACGGAGGTAGAATTTGTTTGAGACGGGGCGACAGTGTAGGAGGATGACGGCGTGGAATTAGGTGGGCATGCGGAGGAAGTAGCGGGTGCAAGATTTGGCGTATATAGAGGAGAGGTGGGACAGACGGAAATCGGAGCAGAGGTGGTGGAGTGGTCGGAAGAAGTTGGCCTGAGGTTAGGAGGGCATGCGGAAGAAGTTGGGAGTGCATGGTTAGGTGGGTGCGCTGGACATACGGAACTCAAAACAGTATTGGTTGGGTTGACCGTGTGAATTGACGTGTTCGAGGGATTCGGTGTAACTGGAACAGGGGGGTTAAGGGTGTGAGAATATATAAAGTTGGGATACTTGACTGGAGTACTTAGATTAAAATTTGGAAATACTCCCATTTTGAACTGCCAATTGGAGTTAGGATTACTAGATTTAGGATTAATGGTGAGATGTGCGGAAGAGTGAGGAAATGATCAAAACCTGGAGAATCAAAATATAAAGCAAGATGGAGGCAAATAAATAACAAATTCTTAAGAAACGTAAAATTAGAAGAACATAAAGACTTTATAGAAAAATATTTGTGACTAGTGCATATGAAATTAGTGCACACAAGACACTTTATATCTTTAACTTAATTTAAGCCTGTATTGTTGCTACCACTACATCGCTCGAAATTCTACTACAAAAGAAAGTTGCTTCACTAAAATCGAGTTACAGCTCTTCCTCTAGTTCTTTATTCTAAGATTACAATCCCTATATTGATTCCACATGTCAACAAATCAAAGGCTGCTGAGCTGATTTGATTCTGTCATGCGTCGGAAAAAGCATATGCGACTGTACAATATTTAAGAACCACAACTTTCGGAATACTTCACTAATAACAGCCAAATTAGGATGGCATCCATAAGCAGATGTTTATCATTACCACGTCTGCAGTTATGTTGGGAAATCCTGTTATTAAATCTTATGAATCAAGTCAAAAGGACAATGGACTTTAAAATTATTCAGTGATGTGCATACACAGATTATATAATTGCATTACTTTAGTTAGAATAGGGTAGCAAAAATACACTCTACCTTAACATCAAGTCAAGCGCAAGCGTAAATTCATCGGACTCAGAATCAAGAGAAATGAACGAGACCGTATCGAAATCTTTCCAACCAAAATCCCGTTTTTTGAAAATGCCGCCTTTTTGGAAAAATCCCGTTTTTTTTAAATTCCGCCGTATTAAAACACCACCTTGTCAAAATCCCGTTTTTTTCTACTGAAGAAAAATCCCGCCTTAAATCCCGAAAAGGAAGAAAACAAAGCAATAAATAAAACAGTATTATTGTGCTGTCTTTTTACTTTGTATTTATTGTTAACTTCTAAAAGATTAAGCAAAGTCACAAACATTATAAGTTTGAATTCAGTACAATATAATATTCCAGTTTATTGAAAAACATGATAATTATATTGAAAAATATGAAATGAAAAACACTTCGTATTTTCTGAATACATACTATCTTGAAATAATAAATTAAAAAAGTGATATATTGTGTGCAAGATTTTTTTAAGAATTCTATTTTACTCATGATTTCTCTTTTAGTTATAATTCTTTTTAGATTTTTAAATTTAATTCTATAAATCTTCTTTCTAAAGTTATTAATAAAACCAGGTCTCATTCTTGCTAACCTGGCCTTAACTATAACACTTTCATTGGAAATATGAGAAAATAAACGATGTTTGTGGTAAGTTTGCTGATACAGTGTTTTTTCCATTTACTTAAATTTCGCCTAACAATTTTGCAAGTTTTCTTAGATTAATATCATCAAAACTACATACTAACTAACTCAGATTAGTAACTTGAAATATCTGTTTCTGGAACAAATGCAAGGCTTTTGATCATTCTGAACTGAAGGCTAAATTTTTCATCAGTACCGTATTTTGATGCAAGTTTTTCTTTCTGAACTTTCCGCCAAATAATTTGTACAAAATAAAACAGGAATGTTTTAAGTGAACAAGAAGGAAAAAAAATATTACCAGTAGATGGAATAGCTTTTGCAAAATCGCTGATAATCCGTGTTGATTTTAAAGTAATATTATATTCTACAGCTAGTCGACAGAGTTCGTAGAAAAATTCGAAGTAGACATCTTTGCTTTTACTACTTATTAGACAAAAAATTAAGGGTACGATTTAAGAGTCGATTTTCCCATGAATCGCGAAATGTTTCATCCATTATCCAACATGTAGCTTGACTAAGAACATTTAAACTGCTATAAGTACCAAGTATTATAATTTTATTGGTTCCAAAACTGTTTTCTGATGAAACAAATAATTCTTCTTCTACAAATTTTAAATGACTTGGGATCTGGATATTGTTTAGTCAAGTAGGCTCTTTTATATACGCATTGTTTATACTTGCATAGTGCATTGTAAACACAGTGGGATGCTGTCTTTAAGAGAAAAGATTTTGATTTAGCTGCGCGGCGCTCTCTTAAACGGGATTTCAAAAGGCGGGATTTTAAAAAAGCGGCATTATAATTGAACGGGATTTCAAAAAGCGGGAAAACAAAAAGTGTCATTTTAGAAACGGCATTTTGAGTAGCGGGATTTCGTACCGAACCCGGAATGAACCCAGCCAAGTCTCTCTCTGATCGAAAGGCTGTTGGATTGAGCCAACGATATATATCAACAAGGTTGAACTGTCTGAGTTAGTTCCGCAATCGCCTCGCGTTCACTGAGTTGAATTCAACTTCGGAGTGGCAGTCTAGTGCAGGATTAGTGTGCAGTTTTAGTCACCGCCAAGAATAACTTCACCACCGAAGCTTGCAAAATGAGACAGGACAGAGGTTGTTACTTGCCTTGGAATATCCTGGTCATCTGGCAAGTACATCTTGTTCCGCAAAACGAATTCTAAGGAAGGGAAGAATGAGCTGTGAATACAGGAGACGGTAGTATGGAACTGCTGGACACAGTAATTTTCACATCAGATGCGCTACAAGGATGGAATATAAGGCGACGAAGATTGAAAGTAAACTGTTAACATAAGGTGCATTCGAAAAGACCTGATGTCATCCTGCAATTATCAATAGACTTTTACCGTTACCTGCACCCAGCACGTAAACACCATACCATACCATAATAAAAAGGCAACACGTTGTCCCATAATTTAGTTATTTTTCTCTAACGGTTAATTTCTAGGCGCATATCAACTTTTCTTATTGTCATATCATAAGCCTGATATAATCCTCTTCTTAAGTTTAATTAGAAAATCTAATATTTATAAAATTGATTAAACGTTAAAATTGAATTTAACTTACATCACATAACTGATGGCCAGTGGCCCCTACCTACCGCAAGCATAAATTTAATTATGCAGCAATTAAAACTGGACGTGAAAATTGGAGGAAAACCCGTTGCAAATTGCGATATTGTTTCAAGCACGAAGTAATGGCTCGCTTCCAACAGATGCACGAAAATAGTGCTTTAAATCACTGCCTACTCATTTAAATCCAGTGAAAACTTATTTAAAAATGCACACTTAAACATGCTTGGGATTTGATTGAGTGCCTTTTAGAATGTTCATACATTGATATTTTTGTCGTCCATTTATAAAATTAAAGTGATCCCAAGCTCATTTTTACATGAACGTACCTTTCAAATACTACGTACCCGTTATTTCGTCTTAGTTTGACGGCAGTCGTTACGCCGAGAGCACATCATTCGCGATGAGTGTTGTATGCGCCCAAAGCTTCGAAGCGGTCTTTCTCTGCACGCACTCACGACAACCAAATTTGTCCTATGCAGCGGCTGCTAAAGTAATTGGTAAGTCGAAATACTTTGTGCAGAAATGGTGGAAATGATCTGCGAGAACGCTGAAAAATCTAACCTGCAACAGCAACGCAGGATAAGGCCATCGTCATACTTTTTAAGGGTACCCCAGTACAGCTACGACTTGTTATAAATAAACTACTACACCCCAGCATAAACACGATGAGGCAATCTCAATCTCGGGAAATCTCAAATGAAAAATATCATGGTAGCACAGATGGTTTAAAGAGTATAGAGCCAAAAATGGCATAGAGGCAATGGGTGGCCGCCAGATTCCGCAGATACTAATCCGATAGAAAATGTTTGGGGTTATATAAGAGGAGACTTTATGAAAAACGCGTGGTCGTCAGCCGTCGGGTACACAGCGGAAACAATATGCACATAGCGGGAATAACATGTAACACATTGATGTACGTTCCGTATCTGTGTGCATGTGCTGTAGGTTAGGTTAGGTTGAAGTGGCTGCCTAAGAAGGCACACTTAGGTCTAAGAGGCCCTTTGTGCTACCACATTGAGGCTTGAAATTAACAACCCCATAAAATTACCTAAGGAATAGGAGGGTCAATATTCTGCCCCCTGTGCACCGAACCAGTTTCTTGCATCCAGTGGAACTAGTTCACGGGAAGTCAAAATTATTCTGACTGGGTTGTGAAGGGTGTTCATCCTTAATTCGTCGTCGGGAACTATTTTGAACTCCCGATAAATCGTGTCAGGTTTCTGACATCTGTGGAGCCCAGCTCGGTTAACTCTTTGAAGTAGAGGGAGCCCAAAAACCGGTTCCTACGGTTGGCTAGGGCCGGGCAGCTACCGAGGAGGAGAAGTATGGTTTCCTCTTCCTCCTCGTCGTGAGAAGTCGTTTGAGGGCACGCCCAGCCTATCGGCGTGTCTACCTATGAGGCAGTGATCCGTGATTACGGCTACTGTAGTGCTCATTATTTTGCGTCCGAGTAGGATGAGCACTCTTGACCGCTTAGGTCAAGCTTTGGCCATATCTGTCGGGTAATCAGGCAGGTGTGTTCCTCTTGCCAGTTATTATTAGTAATCTGGAGAGCCTCCTGTGAGAGCTCCATTTTGCATGTAGCTAGCGGTTTACCCGGCTGGTGGTTAATGTCCGAATCAGGACGTGTAGTACCGATTCTCGCTAGTTCGTCGGCTCTGCAATTGCCCGGAATATCATTATGTCCAGGCACCCAGATGAGCCGTACTTTCAGATGCTCAGCTATGTCATTTAGTGTTGAGCGACATATTATAGCCGTTTTGGAGGTTGTGTATACTCCCGAAAGGGATTTAATAGCTGCCTGGCTATCTGTGAAAATATATACATTGCCTGTAGGTAGCGTTAGTTGATTC
The DNA here is from genome assembly GCA_964036015.1 of Leptarthrus brevirostris. NCBI lineage: Eukaryota > Metazoa > Arthropoda > Insecta > Diptera > Asilidae > Leptarthrus > Leptarthrus brevirostris. The sequence continues at coordinate 98,044,737 of OZ038371.1, read as the reverse complement.
AGGCGGTCCGCAGCTACTTTTATAGCCATGATATCTGCTTGAAACATGCTGCAGTAGTCAGGTAAGCGAAATGAGACATCGAGGTCCAAGTGTTCCGAGAATATTCCTCCACCCACTTTGCCATCCAATTTGGAGCCGTCAGTGTAGAGATGCACTGAGTTCCCCCATTGGGGAGGACCTTTCCGCCATTCCGATCTGGTGGGAAAGAAGGAATCGAATTTTGCTCCGAAGAAAGGCTTGGGCGAGGTGTAGTCGATATTGCTGGCAGTTCTACTGTGCAATATTTTGGAGTGACCGAAATCAGTTCGCTTCCAGGTCTGGATTGAGTTAAGCCTAATGGGGGCTGATGATGCGGTTTGCTTACCAAAGAGATCCAACGGTAGAAGGTGGAGAATAGTGTTCAGGGCTTTAGAAGGTGTGGTTCTCAGGGCACCTGTTATCAGCAGTGCTGCCATCCTCTGAACTTTGTCCATTGCTTTGAGATGGGTTGCTATATTTAGTGCCGGCCACCAGACAATCACCCCATCCATGAGTATAGGCCGTATGACACTTGTCTAGAGCCAATTCACAATGCGTGGTTCCATACCCCATCTTTTCCTTATAGCCTTTTTATACGAGTACAGCGCTACAGTAGCTTTCCGTACTCAGTCTAGTGTTAGGCAATTAATAGGAGGTGTTTTATGCCTCCGAGAGAAGAGTATTAACTCTGTTTTGTTAGGGTTTATACCTAGACCACACCCATCACTCCATGATGAAGTCTTGGGGAGGGCGTGTTGTAACACCTCAGCCAGTGTATTGGGGTGCTTACCTGAACATATCAGGACAATATCATCGGCATAGGCAATAACCTTGTGACCGGACAACTCCAGGTCTATGAGTAACTCATTCAGAGTTAAGTTCCATAAGAGTTTTGAAAGGATTCCTCCCTGAGGGGTACCTCTAGTTACCAGATATTGGATCCTCCTAAGCTGGAGATAATGACCCTGCATTTTAGTATGTGGTCAATAAGTTTGATGAGAGGGTCGTCGATTTCAAGCCTCCTTAAGGATGCCATTATCGCCTCTGATCTAATATTGTTAAAAGCACCCTCAATATCAAGGAAGGCTACAAGTGAATATTCCTTCTATAGTAGCGAATGCTCTATGATTGTGGTAAGTTCGTGTAGGGACTTACCTTTAGTATAAGCATGTTGCGAGAGAGACAACTTGGAATGATTGATTGTCTCTTAAATGTAGATATCTAAGAGTCTCTTCCAGGTTTTGAGCAGGAAGGAGGAGAGACTAATGGGCCTTAAATCATTGGGCTTATATTGTGAGGCTTTTCCTACTTTAGGGATAAAGACTACCTTCACCTTCGTCCATGAGGATGGAATAGAGGTGAGGTTCAGGCAAGCCTCGTAGATGACCAATAGCCACGGAATGAGTATCTCAGAAGCTAGTTGTAGTTCAGCTGGGATGATATTATCCAATCCCGGTGATTTATAGGGCTTGAAACTTCGTATCGCCCATTTCAGTTTTCTTACATTAAGTATCTTGTGGACCAGTTCATACTCGCTTGGAGTATCCGGCAGCTCCACACTGCTGGTCGCCGAGCAACCCGGAAAGTGAGTGTTTACAAGTAGCTCCAGCGACTCAAGACTGGATGAAGGCCAACTACCATCACTTTTGGTCAGGAGGGTTGGGGTGATGGGCGTTGTTGAGAGGATTTTCTGCAAACGACTCGCTTCGGAGGAGCTATCGATTTTATTACAGAAGCCCTCCCATGAGGATCGTTTTGCTTTCCTAATCAGTTTCCTAAATTTTTTGAGGCATTCTTTATAAGAAGTCCAGACATTAGTTTTCTTCGCTTGGTTAAAAAGCTTACGACACTCCTTTCTTAGGGTCATGATCTCACTCGACCACCATGGAGGTTTGGGCTTGCCTCTAGGGACCCTGTCGGGGCAGGAAATTTGTGTCGCTTCATTACACGCAAGCGTCAAAGTGTCCACCACCTTGTCAAGGGTTTGTTTACTGTCAATTACGGGTGGACCTGTAGTAGGCAGGCTATTACTGAGGACCATCCTGTAGAGGTCCCAGTTTGTCCTTAGCCTGTTTTTATAGGGAGGGCACATCATCTTGTGAAGTGTTATACCAAATTCAATATAGGCATGGTCGGAGAAGGATGGTTCCTTGGAAACCTTCCACTCCGTTATTAAGTGGGCGGATTGTTCTGAGACTATGGTAATGTCTAGAACTTCCCGCCTAATTGAGTTAGTAAAAGTGGGTTCTGCACCCACATTACAAATCTGGAGGTTAGTTCCGAGAATAAAATCAAAAAGTAACTCACCCCTTTCGTTGACGTTCCAGCTGCCCCAGACTATATTATGACCATTAGAGTCTGCTCCGATCACCAGTGTCTTCCTTTGTCTAGTGGCTTCCTTGATCGCATTCCTGAGTATTGTACCAGGAATGTCCGCCACATCGTGTGCCATGTAACTGGAGGTTATCCAGATATTGTTGTTTTGTAATTCCAGTATGGCTGTTGTTGTGTCCTTATCACTGAACTGTGTGAGAATAAATGCATTAATATTATTCTTAATGAGGATACATGACCTTGGTTTACTTGTACCTTGTAAATAGAGGAGCTTATAAGCCTTCATGTTGAGTCCGCAAACCTTGTCTCTGATGATCCAAGGTTCTTGGACAAGGATGAGCTCTTCTCCTTTTTGCGCAAGACGGAGGAGAAGGGCTTTGGACGCTGCTTTCGAATGATGGAGGTTAATGTGGACCACTCTTAACATCACTGTGTCCAGGTGAGGATACCTCTATCACAGTGATGTCAGCAGTCTCCCCTTCATTGCTGGCATCTTCGTCAGTGGAAGAACCAAGGAGTTGATCCTCCAGCTCTGGTCCGGGATCTGGGAGGGTGTCAACTACCATAGCATTGACCATCGCCTCACCATCTTCTGGTACTCCTTCCTCTGTACTCCTTCCTTTTTCCCGGTGTTGCTTGAGGAGGCTGCTGAATCCTCCTCTTGTTTACTAGCATTTAGCACCTTTAGGTCCTTTTCATAAACCTTCAGGCTGATAGAGCTGAAGCCATAGCAAATAATGCCATTGCATTCAGCAAGTGGGGCAAGGGACTCCTCATTTAGGATTACAATGACCTGCCTTGAGTTTCCCTTGACTTCGCTCACCTGGGCTACTTTCCAATCATGGGTAGGTAGTTCAGGGTTGGCCATTTGGATGAACTTTAGGATCTCTGCAGGATCCGAAGGTTCAGCTGGTATCCAGGCCCACTGCCTGGCCAAGAAGCTCCACCGACCTCTGGTCCGAGCAGGCACCTTGATGCCTTGATGCCAACCAGCATCAAGACAAGGTGGAGGAGTGCCAGGTTTCAATGAGAGAACTTCCGTATACACCTTCAGCAACGCCATCTCCACCATCTTCCATTTGTGATGGAGCCGTCCGCGTTGCTGCGATTTATAATCGCCCTTACTAAGCTGTCCTTCGCTCTCTCGCTGAAGGACTTAGCAGTGGAGGACTTAGCAGTGGCCTATCGCCTTAATCCTTTTGGAAGCTGGCTGCTGCTCGTTGGGGGAGCGCAATCTCTTCGGGGTAGCTTGCAAAGGGCCTTTGGAGGCCGACGCGCTAACTTGGGCAATAATCTTATTAGCCCATTGCAGAGAGGTTTTATCCTTCTCTCTAAGATTCTCCTGAGATACGGAGCTCAGTTTGCGGATGATTCTGAGCGCAGTCCGTATCTCTTTGAAGGCCACCGTTAAGGCATTTCCCTTCTGCTTGGTGGTCGAAAGGTTGGATTGGGGTGTCCTGAGAGGCGCGCTGGAGGATGTATGTCCGGGTGTTTTAGCCTTGGACAGGGACGCACTACCACGCGCAGGTTTTGCAGAGGGAGGAGGAACAGTGCTGCTGCTACTGGGTTTGGGGTCCTTTTCAGTGGCGTGCAGTGTGCTGTAACTTTGTACTCTAATGGTAGTGTGACTACAACCTCTTCGTTGTAGTGGCTGGAAATAGACTCCTTCCACGGTGATGTCTCTGACAGAAGTGCTTGTTTATTATAGTCAGGCGGATGGAAGGATACTCTCTTAACCAAAATACTCTAAGCCAAGGTGGAACAGCATACGCTGAGGGCTGCGTGCTAATAAGTACTTAGTCGCTAGTATGTTGACTCTGGTTACCAGGCGACCTCCAGTTTCAATACAACCTTCCTGCAGTGATGCGGAGGATCTGTTACAGATGACCGTTTATTTCTTGCGCTACTCGTGGGAATTTTATGGACAAAAAGAACATAAAAAGACTGGTAGCGTTCCCTTCAAAACACCAAAACAAGAGATAGCGCAATACCCATCGGGGACTGATGTTATTGAGAAAGAACTTCTGGAGCTTGATTTGAGGTCTTATGGATCCAAATCAATGTCTACAGGCGCGGAGGAGCGTTTGCTCGCCGGGAGAGGGTAAGGCAGACAGAGGTCCAAATAAAAAATCTGCCAGGAGGAAGATGACTGAAATCTTTAGTCAAAAACGTATGTTTATTAGAGCAACGCTCATGCTCGGTATTCTCTCCTCTAAGCAGTTCATAGAGAAAGAGCGTACGCGTTCGGCATGTGCAACGGAAGTCGTAGCCAAATACACATCAAGCCGATCTGGAACAGAAGTAGAATGTTCGCGGTACCGACTTTGCTAAGCAGGCTACAGAAGATAAGCGGCCTACGCTAGCGGGTAGTACGAAACCATCTACTAAGGCACCAATAACGTCGATAGCTCCGCTGTTGGAGCGAGAGGGTGTATGGCGAGCAAGCGGAAGGAGGAAGGAGGGCAGATCGACTGAGGAGGCGGGCATCTATTGTAAGAGGGTAGAGCAAGGCCGCAGGGAACAACAATTCAAGCTTGTTGGGTAAGACCGAGCCTAGTTCTGGTACCAGCAGGTTAAAAGTGGACATTTTACAAATAGTTAAAAGTATTACGACTTTTGACTCACAAGCATTGGAGGAGATTAATAGTAACAAATCAGAACTTAAATTGCCACCTGGCTCTTGTAAATTTGAGGGACACTGATAAAAGGGTACGTTGGAAGAAACAAGAGAAATTTAAATTTAAGCCTTAAATTTAATAATAGCCTTTCTAATAAATTTCCTAAGAAACCGGATTAAATATGTGAATTTATTTTAATTACAATTTATGTCATTAAGAAGTTTAAAGAAGAAAAATATTAGCTATTTGATGAGTAATAATATTAACAGCTGGGCAAAATTGAACCAAAAATATATATTTTAAAATATATAATTCAATATAATAAGTAAAATGAAATTTCAAGCCTATCTGCAAACTTTCTGCTAAAAGATATAATCTGGCTGAACTTAATGCCGTTTCCTACCGTTCCAGTCACTCGAATTCATTTGCATCGGAGGATGTTACAGCCTCTTATAGCTGTAACAGAAAAATGTATAAGTTGGTGCCGGGACTACAAGGGGTGAGTCGGCTTGAAACACACTTTATTTGAAAACAGTATTTTTGTAAAAATTCAATATTTTTATTGAAAAATTCAAATAATATAACAAAATAAAATAAATAAAAGAAATAATAATAATAATTTAAGAACAAAATAAATAACAATAATAGTTCAAGAATAATCCAATATCCAATAATCTGATTAGATGACTATTTAAACTATGGCTTAAACGAATAGTTAATGGTTTGTGAAGCGTTGGTCTAGAGAGTTCTCCAATCCTTATGTTTCCAAATCTCTATATATCTCCTTCATTAGACCTCTCCTTAAATATGCCAGTCATTATTTAGTCACCTACACAAAAAACTCACTTTAGCAGGATCGAATCTGTCCAGCGTAGGTTCATTCGTTTTGCTCTATCGGAACTTCCGTGGATAGACAGATTCAACCTTCCACCTTATGAAAACCGTCTGAAACTGATCGACTTACAGCCCCTAAGTAACCGTCGTCATGTTTCCGACATTCTTTTCATTCATCAGCTATTAACTGGTGCCATAGACTGCCCTTCAATCCTGCAATATTTACCCATCTATACCAATCCCCGCAACCTTAGGTTCACTCCCCTTTTCTGGCTCGACCACCACTGCACGAACTACGATCAACGCGAACCAATTACCAGGATACAACGAAAGGTCAACGACTTTTCCTCCTTTGACTTCCATCTGAGTAAATCATCCCTTCACAAAGCCTTATATCTTGATCCCGCCCATCCAGATCGCCTTTCTTAATTCTTCCTCTTTCCAGTTTGCATTTATTATAATTAGACCTCATATTGTAGCTTATACTATTTATTTTGACTTATCATTTATTATAGCTTGTAGTATTAGTATTATATTATATTATAGCTTGTATATTATTGCATTATTATGTTATAGCTTGTATTAAGCTTAAATAAATAAATGTTCCAATAGCTTTAAAATTACTTCAAGTTACGTTATCGGGTAGAAACCTCAAAATTATCAACTTTGAATCAAATTTCTTAGCTTTGATTTTACGTTTAATAATTATTCGGCCGATACCGGAATAAGTGTTAGTACAATTATATTTTTGATATAAAGATTCACTTGGGGTATACCAAAATGAACGAGAATAGTGTAAACGGGAATAAAAATGGAAAGACGTTTATTCGGTGTGTTCCGTGAAGGCTCCGACAGACAATCTAAAAGAAATAAAAACAAAGAATTCATCGCTAATAAAAATAATTCAAAACAATTATCTGACTTTGAATTTTGGGCTGCTCTGACAATTTCCACTTCTTCCTCTTGGATTTGAATTACTGCTGAAAACATAAAAAGATAATTAGTTAAATTTTGTATTAATTAAGAAAGTTAATATTGTAAATATTTTGAAATTTTAACAACAATAACAAACCTGTCACCACAATTACAACACTCAACACAAGATTTTGCACAACTTAAACGAAGAACATAATTCATATAGACAACACTGCAAGTCGCTACAATTAGACAATTATTTAAATAACTCACATATTTTCCTTGTAACTTATTATTTACCTCTTGTTTATATTTCAATCCGTCATTCGTTTGACAATATTTTGATTGACAAAAACTTATCGAAAGATAACAATATCGCCAACATTGTAGAGTTGAACAAGTATTTTAAAATTTTTGGAAAGAGGCGACATTATTAGGTGGGGAAAAATGCATTTTTATGTTAATGTATGTATTTGAAAGTTATTTGAATTTGACCATATTTGGTCATAAAATCGAAACGCATTTGAGGAAAACTCTAGAAATTACCGTTTTTGGAAATATTTGATGATGAGGGAGACTACCAACCTATACTTTTTGAGTTTCGAACAAAAGTATAGGTTGGCATTCGTATTTTGAAATCGAATCGGAGCGAATTGAAAGTGAAAATCAGAGTGATCGAATAAACTTGAAATCGGTTTAATATTAAAAAAATCAGTTTAAATCAGTATTTTGTTTTTCAATTATGTTAATATTTTTATTGTTGTGCAGTGGCTTGCGGTAAACCTCCTGGGTAGCGTCGTACCTCAGCGTGCAACTGATCCTCTCGCAAGTTGGGTTATCTTGGCGCAGCTTGTCAAAGCTTTAACTTCGGTGGTATTTCCTAGGAGCAGGCGATAGGCTTTAACTCCAAATGAGTAGCTAAATTAGCTTTGACTCCGAATTATGAGATTAGACCAGGAACAGCTTGTAAAAGCTTTAACTCCTATAACGAAAGACTGGTTTTCGACTAATCTGATTTATTCTATTAGCATACTGTATTTATACAAAATTTGTGCTTACCACCTAAGTTCAAAGTACTTATTGGCTAGATCTCAGATCCAGTTCATTCCCCTTTAAGTATCAGGTAACCTACTTTAATTGCTCGCGAGCTTCTTTTTGCTGCGCGATGCACTATCCCGTCGGTCAGTGCTTTGGTTCATTGTTTGTTTATATTCTACCGACGCGAAACTTGAGTGATGTGATTCAGCTCTAGCTTTATTTACGATTACCTCAAATTGCAAAGTGTAATTTTTGGTAGGACAGGATTGATATTTATGTGCAATTAATGGATTTAAGCATTTAGGTTACTACACCTACCCCCTTTGGGAAAATAATTAAACTAATATTTGAGTTAAATGTTTTTTAATTTTCTATTGACTATACTAGTCAATATTTTACCTATATCAATTGTTAATAAATTATATTGTTTTGCCTTATTTAGTGCGTTTTGTAGTCTGAATTTTACTTCGTTACTGTACAAGTCATAATTTCATATCGGGCCTGGTTGGCTAGTGCAGAGTCTGATGGGATGCTGACATTTTTAGCGAAAATTAATTCGAATGGCGTGTATCCATGCACAGTGTTTGGTGTAGTGTTGTAACAGAATGCGTAGTAAGGCGTCCATGTATCCCAACCATCTCTGTTATCGTTCACAAAACATCTTAAATAATCATTGAGACATTTGTGATTTCTTTCCAACGCTCCTATAGTTTATGGGTGTCCTGCCGTCGCGAAGAGTTGTTTGTTTTTCAAATTTTACATATTTCCGTGAAAATCTGATTTTTATATTCTGTTGCCAAATCTGATTTGATTTTGCTCATATATTAATATGAACCCATTAACTGTCTTTTGTTGGGATTATCACGATATACTTACTTAAATCGCACTACATCGTTACTGCGTATCGGTGCATTATTTTTACTTCGATTTTAGATTTGTAGCTACAGTTTTTTAATTGTAGGTCCGGTAGGTGTTCTACTTTTGTTGGAGATATCGCTCCCACAACGCGCAGTCAGGCTGCGGTGCTATAGGTCTTTTATCTTCTCTTCAGCGCTTATTGTTTCTTTATTACTTTGATTTGTCATTGTGCGGGTTTGTATAATTTAATTTCCTTCAAGTCTATTATATCAACTTTTTTTTCTTGACAAAGCATCTGGTCCCACGTTTTCTTTTCCTTTCACATATTCAATTTCGAAATCGAATTCTTCCAGATCTAATCTCATCCGTGTAAGTTTTTATGAGGGATTTTTCATTCCAAACAGGTACACAAGTGGCCGGTGGTCTGTTTTTACTCAAAATCTTCTGCCGTAAACGTAAGGTTTGAATTACGTTATCGCCCAGTAAATCGCTGCAAGTTCCTTTTCTATAATAATAATTTTTTTCTCCGGGGGAAAAAGTTTTGCTTGCGTATACGATCGGCAGTCCTTTCCATCGATAATTTGCTACAATATTGCTCCACATGCATCATTTGATGCATCGGTTGAAATTATCAAAGGTTTCCCAAAATCAGGATGTTGCAGTATCGTAGGCGACATTAGGATATTTCTTAGGGAGTTGAACGCTTGCTGATGTGCGTTAGTCCACTCGAATTAAATATTTTTGCGGAGTAACTTATTCAAGGGTAATGCAGTATTTGTGAAATTTGGGACGAAACGTCTGTACTAGATACAGAATGCAACGAAGCGTCTCACTTCGTTTGCGTTTTTTGGGACAGTGTAGTTTTTTATAGCTTCATATTTTGAGCTATCCGGTTTGATGCCTTGAGCCGATATTTGATGCTTTAAATAAGTGATTTTTGCCAGAAAAAACTTACATTTTTCAGGGTTTAATTTGAGATTTCGTTCGCGTAGCCTTTTCAAATACTATATTAAATTTTAAGGTGATGCGACTGCGAGCATACTATAACTATTATAACGTCAATATATAGGAATGCTGTTTCTGGGGTCAAACCCGACATGGCGCTAGCCGTCATTCGTTGAAAACTATTTGGGCTTATATTGAGTCCGAAGGGAAGTCGCGTATATTGGTAATGCCCTTGGTTTGTGAAGAAAGCGGTAAACTTTCTCGAGTGTTCTTCCAGCGAAATTTGGTGAAAACCTGACATGAGATCTAAAGTGGAGAAGTATTTGGCTCGACCCATCTGATCGAGAATATCTTCTAGCCATGGGAGTGGGAATTTATTGGCTAGGACTTTTTTGTATAGATTGCGAAAATCAACTACGAGTCGCCATTTTTCTGTTGGCCAGTGGATTTCTTCGGTACCAGAAGTATTGGGGAGTTGAATTGTGACACTGAGTTCTCTGTGATGCTATCTGACAGCAGTGGTTCGTCTTCTAGAGCAAATATATCATGGTATTGGCGGCATGCGTCTTCGAGCTGTACTTTAGCATAGTCTGGGATGTTACTGAAAATTAGCTTGGATATTAGCTTATGCGATCTATTTGAGTTGTTTGGTTTGGTTTTCATGATGTGAAAATGTTCTAAATGTTCTGATTTTATTTCTAATTCTTTTATTATTACTGTTTTACTTGTGGTATTCAAAATTCTTACTAGTCGGTTATTTTTTGAAATTATGGTACCTTATATGAAAACGCTTGGTTTAATTTCTGTGTTTAGGGTTACTATTTGGTGTGCAACTAAGTTCTCACTGTTTGTCAATAGATGGCTCCAGCAGTAAGTGCTGGTCGATTTTAACATATCGAAAACGTCATGAAACAAGCTTTTGACACATTAGTGATTATTTTTTTACGTGATATACTTTTAGTTGAGTGAAAATGTCTGTTTTTGTGCCAAATAATCGTCATTTGCGGGAAGTGTTGATTTTCTTCTTACATTCGAAAAAAACGGCGGCTGAAGCGCATCGAGAGCTCCAAAAAGTGTATGGTGATGCTGCTCTAAGTAAAACAACGTGCCGTGATTGGTTCCAATTGGCCAAATACGATCAGATCCACGAAAAGTAATTCTGCAGAATGACAGCGCTCGTTCTCACATTACCAAATCCGTTAAAACCTACTTGGAAACGCCGAAATGGGAAGTCCTACCCCACCCGCCATATTCCTCAGATATTGCGTCGTCCGATTATTACTTATTCCGTTCGATGGAACTTGGTCTGGCTGATCAGCAGTTTCACTCATATGAAGACATCAAAAAATGGCTTGATTCGCGGATAGTCTTAAAAGATGAACACTTTTACCGTAACGGTATTCGAGCTCTGCCTGAAAGATAAGAAAAAGTTGGAAATAGCGATGGGCAATACTTCGAATGATTAATTTGTAACCATTTTTTAACAATAAAGTTGCAATTTCATCAAAAAAACAGCGAGAACTTAGTTGCGCACCTAATAAATCATCAGAGTTATTTATATGACACGCCGTTTTGCTATTTATTAACATAAAAAAAATTGTTTCTAAATCAAAAGTTTCAAACAATAATTGTTCGCAGGACATTTAAAGTTTATAAAAATAAATAAAAATCCATGTCAGGCGTAATTTTAACTCAATGAATTAGAATTATAAATAGAAAAAATTAAAATGTTCAATTTTTATTACGCTGAGATTAAATTTTAATGCGGCAAAATATTATTTTACTATAACATAATAAAAATTTTATATTAAATTTATTTCAAAGTACAATTAAAATTCATGGCATTCTAATTATGACAATGTTTAAAAAATATCCACATTTAAAATTATGTACATAATTTAAAGTTCCCAATTAATTTTATGTACATAATTTTAATCCTTCAATTTTAATTCTGGAATTAACATTATACACGTTATTTCATAACTTTAATTAAAATTATCTACATAATGTTAATTCGAGACAATTCAAATTTGGATATCATTTTCATTCGAGTCGATTAAAATTTGGACATCATTTTCATTCGATTCAATTAAAATTTGGACTTCATTTTCATTCGATTCAATTAAAATTATGTAACAAGAAGAAGAATTAAAGTTCAAAAAAATAAATGCAAGCTATTAAATAGCAAAATGGCGCACGTCGTTTACCTATTTAATAATTTGCATTTCATTTTTTGAATTTTAAGTCTTCTTCTTGTTACATAATTTTAATAGAATCGAATGAAAATGAACTCCGAATTTTAAAGCTCTTGAATGGAAATGATGTTGAAATTTTAATGGACTCGATAAAATGATATCCAAATTTTAATTGGCTCGAATGAAAATGATATCCAAATTTGAGTGGTTCAATTTAACATTATGTACATAATTTTAATTTAAGATATGAAATGCGTGCTATTAAATAGTAAAACGTAAGTATGTACACAATTTTAATACAAGAATTTTATTATTCGTGAATTTAAATTATGTACATAATGTTAATTCGAACCAATTAAAATTATGTACATAATAACAATTGATTGAATTTTCATTCTAACATAATATACTGGAAAATCTTAATTGAAATGTTTTTAGGGAACAATGATAATTCGTCCCGGTCTTTAAAATTTATGGCATGTTATAATTATTATTCGACAATTTGATTTGATATTTGAATATATTTGAAATTGAGAATTAAATTTTCGTCATAGCATCACAATAATTCATGTGGTTTCTTTTATCCTTAAACAAAATCAAAATTTATTAGACGTACTTAGAAGAGCATTAATGTTAATTTTATCGCAATATAGTTATAATTCTATAAACTATTATTGTACTCAACTTCAATTTTAATAAGATGAATTATATTGCTGACGTGGGTCCGGTTTGTCTGCTGTACTTGCATGTGCCGCTAATTCCTATTATAGTTACTGTTATTATTATAATTTGACCTGTTTTGATTGTTGTAGACCTGCCTGTTGAAATTATTGTAATTTTGTCTGTTGTTGCTATATCTATTATATCTGCCATTATTGTTATTTTTGTTGTATTTGTACCAATTATTTCTGCCCTTGTTTGGGTAGTTCTCTGATCTTTCGGGATGGTTGCTTCTATACTGGAGGATTTTACATGGTTGTTCTTTGCTTACTGCTGTCGCCTTTGGCCTTATCTCCGGTAGTCTTGTGAGATTACTAGCTTTTAATATGAGCGCTGTTTCTTGGTTGTTCACATTATCGACAAATGCTTGGACCGAACATTTTTCAGCTAGTTTTTCAGCGGCCACTCCTGTCGCCACCTTTTCAGTTATCAGTGCTCTAGTAAGGTGACTAGAGAGGTTTTCAATTTAATTGGCAAAGCCTGCCAATTTTTTATTTCCTTGCCGTGATACTCTTAGTTGTGATAGAACTGCGTCCGACGAAAGCTTGGCTGCACATTTTTGTCGTATTTTGGTTTTTTTGCTTTGATCGAGTTAGTATCGTCTGCTATTACAAACTGGGTTTGCATTTTCTTCTTCTCTTAATAAATTTTACCATTATTGTTTTCTGTTCTGCTGGTGTCAACTCATCAGGCAGTTTGACCGATTCGATAAATGCTTTCGTTGCCTCATGTTTCCCGTCATATGTTGGGATCAAGGAGGTTGCCATTTTTATATCGAAAGCCATAGTTTGTTCCTTTTAAATGTTTATTAGTTGCGCAATATCTCCTGCTAGCTCTTTTATTTGCTTGTACGTGTCGTTACATTGAGAACCAAAGACACGAACTTAAAGAGACCTATTGCAAAAATGTGCTTGCTCCCAATTTCAGAAATCTGTAACAATTTAAATACACAATAACATCTCGAACGAAATTGACTTATTAACTAAAAAAAAGTTGAACTCAATTTACTGCTAAAGCTTTATTGATGGTGTATCCATAATCCAATTCCTATTTATAAAAAAATCCAAACACATTGTTAACAAATAAAATCTATCAAAAATTCCCAATTCCACATAGTCCTAACAGCGAGTAAGCGCGCTATAACCCTATTCCGTCTTTGCCATCTTTTTATTTTCATTGCAGGTGCACCGCATACGTTTAATATTTACAAAGAAGCATTGTTTGAATCTTTGCTAGCAACGATGCCAAGACGGGGAGTATTTTCAGTGAAGGCTCCGACAGACGATCTGAAAGAAATATAAAGAAAGAATTCATCGCTAACAAAAATAATTCAAAACACTTATCTGACTTTGGACTTTGGGCTGCTCTGACGATTTCCACTTCTTCCTCTTGGATTTGAATTACTGCTGAAAACATAAAAAGAGAATTAGTTAAATTTTGTATTAATTCAAAAAGTTAGTATTGTAAATATTTTGAAATTTTAACAACAATAACAATTGTGAAGTAATTTTATTAAAAACACTTGTGTCGATTCCACAAAAATTATATTCTTTATTTTAAACTAAATAATTACAGAAACCTACGCGTTTCGTCCTGTTAAGACATCTTCAGGGTCTATACTAAATACCAACTAACTGCTAAATCTGCAAGAGAGTCTAAGCTAAATGTGCGTACATACGAATTAGTATTAACCATGCTATAAGTGTGAAGTATATACAACAACATACATACGTATTTTTACTATTACAATTTTATTATATTTGGGTTTAATAAGGGCCTAGTATTACAAAAATCTAATTGATCATTAAGTAAAATACAACTTACATCTTTCGCTTTTTTAATTTCAAAAATTTCAAGTTTGTTTAGAACAGTACCTCCGTTGATTCTATGAAGCAGCTTAATATTTTCAATGTTACATGTATGACCCGTAGATTTTAAATGTTTGGCGAGACCCGACGTTGGATTGTCGGATCTGGAGGAAGCCATGTTTTCATTGAATCTGACTTTGACAGATCTTTTTGTTTTCCCTATATATAAACCCAAGCAATCGCTGCAACTGATCTGGTAAACGCCGCTCTCATCCAGGTAATTTCTTTTTAACCCAATTTTATTATTACATAAAAGATTTTTTATTGTTTTTTTATTGAAAAAGGCCGGGTTTATATTGGTTTTTTGTAACGGTTTCCTGAGTCCACCACTTAATACCGGAATATATGGGATTTTTTTTCATTTTTTTATTTGGTCCTTTTCATCGGTTTTTTGTTAAGTAGTCTGTAGATAATTTTTGCATCGTATCCGTTCTTTACAGAAACATTTTTTATTATATTTAATTCTTTTTTAAAATTAGCATTACTGAGTGGGACAGAGAGAAGTCTATTTATAAATTAATGGAACGCTGACATTTTTATGATGCAAGGGTGTAAAGAGATGCTGAGTATAACCACGTCAGAATAACTTTCCTTACGAAATATGTCAAAGTCTAACTTGTTATCATTTTTTATATTAATCGCCAAATCTAAAAAATTTAAAGACTTATTACCTAACTCTACAGTGAATTTGATACTGTCGTCAATGCTGTTTAAAAAATTATTTAAAAAGAACATCAATTGTCTCTCCGTCCCCGTCCAAATACAAAATATGTCATCTACATATGGAAACCACGTCATTATATACTTAACTAATTGGTTGTTGCTATTAAATATAACTTTCTCAAGACTATCCATATAAAAATCTGCGCAAAAACGAGAAAAGGCCGAGCCCATAGCAAGACCGTCTTTTTGTTTATAAATTTTCCCGTTGAAACTGAAATAATTTTGATTAAGGGGTTATATACAAAGTTGGGGCTCAAAAAATCGAACATTTTTTGATTGCATATTCTGAAAGTACATATTTTCGAAAATATCTGTGTGAAATTTCATCCAGATCGGAGCATTAGATTTCAAATGACAGCCGTTCGCAGCGCGCTAGTTCCATCCATAAGCACTTGGCGAGCGGCGTCCAAAAACTTTAAACGCGATGATCTCGGAATAGAGTTTTTTGAAAAAAAAAAACCGTTGCGGTGAACGTGATATCTCAAAAACTTTTCAAACGGATTTTCATAATTTTTTTTAATTGTTCATATTTATAATCTCGTGTACTTGAATGGTTCCTTTTTCTTCTAAAAATTTTCGATTGTTTGCAATGAATTTTTGTTTAGAATTTTGAACACCTCAAAAATCGATTTTTTTGTCAACATGGTTTTTTTATTGGAAAAAAAAATTGTTTCGGAAACCGATCCGTTCAAGTACACGACATTACATTTTTCTTCAATAATTTTTTTACACTTTTGATTTCAGTTAAGCGGTTCGCCTTGGAGAGTGTTCCCCGCAAGCCTCTGCAAAAAAACGGGCTTCGGGGGAGGGGCCATAACTCAATTTTTAATATTTTTTTATAATTCAACTTGTTTTTTTTTTCTTCGATAGTAGTACCAACAAATAATATTTCGCTTTTTCTAATAAAATTTGCATAAAACCCTTAAAAAAATCACCAACTTAGCTCACTTTTTCCCCTCAACTTTGTATATAACCCCTTAATGCACAGGTCCACCAGATCAATCAGCTGCCGCGATCTCTCAGGATTTTCAATTTCATTTTTTATTTTTGTATTTAAAATAGTAATGAGTTTTTTTTTAAAGGAACCGAAGGAAATAAACTGGTGACATCAAATGATACCAATTGGCCCGACTTGGAAATATTTAAATGTTTTATTTTATTTATTAAATCTATTGAATTTTTTATAACGTATTTAGTGGTAACATTGATAAGCTTAGGAACAATATCACTAAGTTTTTTACACAATATTTGTGATGGCGCGTTGAAGGAAGACGAAGCTGGCCGGAGTGGAATATTATTCTTATGAAGCTTGGGCAAACCGTATAAAGTTGGTATCGTGGGGTTACTGTTCTTCAAGAAGTATTTTTCATGTTGATCAAATATTAAGTTAGAATTATTTATAGCACTTATTTTTTGACGGTAATATTTTCCTGTTGGATCAGTAGCTAGCTCTTCAACATTCATGCTATCTCAACATTCTTGCATTTTCTCTAAATAGTTATCTCTATTTAAAATAGTTATAGAATTACCTTTATCTGATTTAGTTAAGATTAAATTATTACATTTAAGCTTTTTTCTCATATTAGCTATAATTTTGTATTAGTTCTCAGCTCTTACCTACTTCAATCAAACTAGCACAATCAAATTTCTCGCGTACATTTTTGTCCGGTAAAGCTGTGGATAACCTAGTCCAAAATATCGTCTTGTTTTACCTTCAGAGCTGGAGCATAATTGAGTCCAAGTTCCAAAAACTTTTGTTCGGTGGGAGTAAAGACTACATCCGATAAATTATTAACTCTGGGAAAAAATCTTGCCTCATTAGATAGTTGGGGAACATGACCATTGGAACTGTATCGCTGAACCCGCAAACTGTTTAACTTCGATCGTGAGTACTGTTCAAATGACACACGCCGAGCCTTCTTATTACATTTCTCTCGTATTACATCAAATTCAACTGCATGTAAGAGGTATGATAGCTGGGAATGTAGCACTTTTAAGTGAGCACTGATGTTATCACGCACTTTATATTGAAATTTAATTTCATTGTTAAGCCAAATCTCTCTCGCCTTTTTTAGAGCTGCATCAGCACGATGGTTTGGAGTATTACACCACAAACTAATGTATTTCGGAAACACACTATGGCGTTTGCACATTGAATTAAACCAGATATGATTCGTGGTGCACTTAATCTTTATTATTAGCCGTTGGTATTAAATGATTAATTTGTCAATAGACGCATTCTTGATAATGTTGATATATCTTCTTGATAACACTTGCTGGAATATATTTCTCATTGTGAAGTAATTTTATTAAAAACACTTGTGTCGATTCCACAAAAAAATAAAATAATTAGTTAAATTTTGTATTAATACAGAAAGTTAGTATTGTGAATATTTTGAAATTTTAACACCTGTCACCACAATTACAACACTTAACACAAGACATTGCACAACACCAGACATCACATCAAGTCGCTACAATTAGACATTAATTTAAATAACTCACATATTTTCCTTGTAACTTATTATTTACCTCTTTTACAATATCGCCAACATTGTAGAGTTGAGCAAGTATTTTAAAATTTATGGAAAGAGACGACATTATTAGGCGGGAAAAAATGCATCTTTATGTAAATGTATGTATTTGAAAGTTATTGTTGCGACGCAACCTAAAAATAAACAAATTTAATAAACATAACAAATCCAAAGTTTTACCTGATCAGCCAAATATCCCTGACAGTCTGTCAAAACAGCTGATATTTGGCAAGATCAATTTGGTTACACGGTGCTCAGCAACAGACGTAAACAAATCTCGGAATTAATATTCGTTTTGGATATAATCCGTGTAACCAAGAACTAAGTATATATCAAATGATCTCATTTAATATATTAATAATAAACCTTAAACTTTAACGTCAATTTATAAATCTTTTAAGTAAAAAGTTTCCCGCCAACATCATAGTTAAAATTTGAATTCTTTGATTCAACATGGCGAAAAATATCGAATGCTAATTAACATGGCGACTATCTCTCGATTTCAACCAAATTCGATATTTTTGTATAAACCGTTTGAATTCAAACTATAAAAGAGCTGCATGCACATGGGCTCTCTCTCTTTTGAAATCTAGTATTCAGCGAGTTTGGTGAGTAAAAATAAAAATATAATTAAAAAATATTCAGAACCTGGCTGTTCGAATATTTTATCTAGTTATAAAAAATATAAAAATGTTATCAGAGCCTGGCTGCTCGATTATATTTACTTTGTGTAAACTAACCTATTTGTAACAATTTATTCAGAGCCTGGCGGCTCGAATAAATTATTGTGTTGCCTATTAACATTTATTAACATATTTATTCAGAGCCTGGCTGCTCGAATAAATACATAAGTTCCTTTTTGTGTTCCCACTAATATCTTCCCAATACTTATTCAGAGCCTGGCTGCTCGAATAAGTATTATTCCCAATAGATTGTCAATATAATTGCAGAACCTGGCTGTTCGCAATTATATTACATTAATTAAACACTTGTTAAGAAATAATTCAGAACCTGGCTGTTCGAATTATTTTAAGATAAATATTTTAAGCTAATAAACATTTCAAATTCTTTCAGCAATTAAACATAAGTGTAGGAATAAGGTATTTAAGTGCTAGGTTAAGAATTTGAAGTGAATGTAAAGTGAATTATAAAAGTGCAAGTGTTAAGAACTACAATTGAATAAAAACTTATCGAATCAGCAATAGAATCTTTAAATTATTGTGTAACCAGCATCCCTTGTCAGCGAGCCTGCACAGTTATTGAATTTGACCATATTTGGTCATAAAATCGAAACGCATTTGAGGAAAACTCTAGAAATTACTTTTTTTTGGAAATATTTGATGATGATGGAGAAATTGAGTTTTAAACAAAAGGATAGGTTGGCATTCAGATTGACCGAATAAACTTGAAATCTTTTTACCATAAAAAAACTCAGTTGAAATATATATTATTTTTTCTCGAAATCAAGTTAATATTTTTATTGTTTTGCAGAGGCTTATAATATTGAAATTTGGATTTTTGAACAGTAAAATTTGTTAAATTGAATTAATATCAAATAAATTGTTGAATTAATTTTATGAACGTAAAGCGTGTCTTATTAATTTGTGCTGAGTTAATAAAAGAGCGACTTTGGTGTAGTGGAAAGTAAGTTCGCCTGAGATACAAGATGTCGCGAGTTCGAGACCAGATATTTTGGTTTTTTTTTCTTATTCAAGAAATAATATATTTTTTTTATTCTAATTTGGAAACCTCCTTTTTAAGCATTGTCCTGGCATCAATTAATTTACGGTGTAAACCAGAATAAAATATGAAAAGATCTATTCGGTGCAAACCAGAATAATCTTTAAGAAAGAGTTTATTCGGTGTAAACCAGAATAAATTTAGGAAGGAATTTATTCGGCGTAAACCAGAATAAAATAGAAAAAGTTTATTCGGTGTAAACCAGAATAGAATAGGAAGAGTTTTTTCGGCGTAAACCAGAATAAAATAGGAAGAGGAAATTTTACGGTGAATACCTGCTTTGAACTCGGTCAATACCAGAATTATATTTTTCAGCAACTGCAGCGGATTTTATACAATTTTTCTCCTATAGGAGTGAATAGCGCAGCATTGCATTATTGCTCACTTCAGCTTGAGTGACAGAACTGTCTGTGCTGAGACAGCTGATGTGGGATTCTGTTTCCAACTGTGAAAGAGTAAGGACGCCAAGATATACCGCCATCTTAACACTGTATACAAAATCCGTATTTAAAGCGATTAATTTGGATTATATGGTCGCCTAGTGCAAAATACCGTGATTTTAGCTACACTTTATACAACAGAAGTTATTTACACGGTAAATACATCAATTTATTGTCAATTATTTTCCAAAAGCAAGGTTAGTGAATTTTTTGAGTTTTCATATATTCTTTTGAATAAAATAAGTACATTCATTAACACCGAATTTATTGTTGGAGCCCAGTTTATATAAATCTCACATCCGGTCGCGTGCTAGGTTAGGATGGTTTATCCGGAGGAAATCGTGTTTTCTACGGATTAGAATAGGAATAAAGGGGACAGGAAGATCCCCCGTCCCAGGAGATATCCTGACTCGCCACTCAGGGCTGAATATAAAGTTTTCATCCAAGCTTTTCTAGAAGAAAAATTACCAATTGTATCGATATTTAAAAGCCTAAAGACTGCAAACAACATTGCATCTAACTCGGAAATGTAAAATTGAGATCCAAGGAGTAGCCCCAATACCCTCGGACATAACGGAGAAAGAGATTTTCGGAAATAGTATAATCTTCCTTAAACATAACTTCCTGACTTTAAGTAAGCCCCTAGAAATAAAAGAAGTGAATCGAATTTTAAAACGCACGGACGGAAATAGCACCCCATCTAATTTACTGTGCATCACAATGGAAGACCAGGAAACGAAGATCACAATAATTACACGATTACAAACTATAACTGATCAACTACCGAGGAATAACTCAGTTCTTCTATATGATGACTTTAATGCACATAGCACAGTATGGGAAAATACTTATTCCGATAATAAAGGAAGGAAAATTCTTCACTACCTTGATAATAGTAATTTCGTTCTTCTGAACGAAAACTCTAATACATACGCGGGACCAGGAAATCCAACCTCCATAGACTTAACGATTTGCTCGCCGGATCTTTCATTAATTGCCGATTGGAGAACTCTTGCAGAGTTCATATAGCATTTAGCCAGCCTCCTCCAACCCCCCCCCCCCCCCCTCCCCCCTCCCCCAAAAAGGTATATACCCAGGAACTGACATGGACACAATAAATCGAGACATTATGAGCAAATTCAGGAATGCGAAGAACACAAACCACATAGAAACATACACTTCACTCGTAAGCACTATAAAAAGTTCTGCAGCATCCAAATCTCAAAACCAAAAAAATTAAAAACATATACACCCTAGGCCCTGGTGGAATCCAATATGCTCTAAGGCTGTAGCAAGACTTGCCTTAAAAATTTATCGCCTCAACCCTAGCAATGCAAATTTTATAAAACTGAAAGAGATAGAAAAAGAAACGAAGTACTCTCTGAAGAACGAAAAGAGGAAAACTTCTGCGGCAACACATTACTGCCTCTGAAATGTGGAGTTTTATCAGAAAATTTCGAGCAAATTGAAAGTATAATATCTGCCACATACCATCCGACACTTTCGCCTTATACTTAGTAGACAACCACGGAACTCACTGGGAGTTCATCCCAACACAAGACTTGCATAAACAATATCCAGGACATGTTAGCCCTATTCACTTATAGAGAGCTAGAGAACGCTCTATATAACAAAAAAGATACTACACCAGGTCCTGACCTGACCTGACGATATAACATAATCTCGCGTCTCTCTCCGTATGCGAAACAATTAATATTAACCATATTTAACAATTTCCTCGATACAACAGACATACCCAAAGAGTGGCATATGGTCGATGTCATTCCTATATTTAAAGCCGGCAAAGATCCCTCCTACTTAGAATCATACAGACCAATCGCGCTGTCCTCCATAGTATGGAAAACATCCGAAGTTCTTTTGAAAATAAGACTCGAACATTATCTGGAAAGTAACGAAAAGCTGCCCAACCACCAATTCGGTTTTCGACACTCTGGTCACATTACCAACTTTTAAAATTGTAAAAAGTGTACTCAGCTTGCGTTTTCTTAGACATTCAAAATGTTTTTGACAAAGTATGTCATAATATTTTAGCCAACAAGCTAATTGACCTAAATATCCCACACAAGATGATAGCAGTAATGATTAAGCTTAACTCATTAAAAAATATTGCACTTGTAAATTATAACAGACAGAGCAATAAATACCACTCCCACATGGGACTCATACAAGAGTCAGTTTTAAGTCCCATCCTTCTTAATATCTACACAAAGGATATTGGCAACTCCCTACCCAACCAGATCGGGATCTTTACATATGCCGACGACATCTGCCTTTATACAAGTGGCGAGACAACCCAAGCAACATCAGACTCACTTCAATATACCACTACTATTCTAACTCACAACCTATATCAAATAGGCCTACATATTTTCCGTCTCACAAACATCTTAACATCTCTCTGTGGAGTAAAGTGGGGATCCAATCCTCGATGTCTTATTAACATCTCATCATTCCAGTACTGGACTACATGACCCACCTCATAATCGAGACACCACAGAGCACCCTAATCCATCTGGATCGTATACAATTCAGATCACTTAGAATCGCACTAGGAGCCATGATATCCCACCACACCATGTTATTAGAAGTAGCTGCAAACGTCACCCCCCTCTCTCTACGCAGACAAGTTACCACAGGAAAACTTGCTATTAAACTAATTAACTCCAGGCAGCGCCCAGCTCACACTTCCCTCAAAAACATACAGGCTATCATAGCAAATTCTCCATCAACTAAAACAGGGCACTTTTTAACAAAATACATATCCCTAAATTCTAACCATAACTTCATTTCTTTTCCAAAACCACCCAACTTCTGTCACCCTAGGGGCACTGAAATTTTCTCCCCAGTAACTATCATACCGTACAAGTAAAGAATCTCTCTCCAAAAGACGCTGACGAACTCTACTATAAACTCACTAACTCACGCTGAAAAAACTTCACCAGAATCTACACAGACGGCTCAAAAGCCTCTGACAAGACCAGCGGCGCTTTCTGGATCCCAGATTACGATCTGGAGGGCACATTCTCATTAAATCCCAAAGCGAAAGTATTCCACGCGGCAGGACAAGCCATTATAGAAGGCATTAAAACCATTGAAGTAATGGACCAAAAAGGTAAATACCTTATACTGTCGGACAGTAAATCCTTCCTTGTTGCGCTCAAAAATTTCGGCGGTAAAAAACCGTACCCATTGGTACTTGAGACGAAAAAAATCCTCCAGAAATTCAGAACTAAGAATAATCCCTTCCATCTGGTATGGATCCCTGGCCACCTAGGAATTAGCGGTAACGTGTATGCATACTCATTGGCCAGAGACGCCCACCCCCCACAGCTACAGTAATGACAACATCCCTCAGAAAAGTTGCCCTCACTTCAAGCAATAGCCATTACAGAATGGCAAGAAAAATGGGACAATTCTATCACAGGTAGGAGATTCCACTCCCAATAGCCAATAGTGATCAAGAGGCCTTGGTTCTTCAACGCCGGCCTCTCAAGGCATACTATAGTCACCATAGCAAGATTAAAGTTTGGCCACGTCTGTACGAATGAACATCTTCACAGATTAAATATCAACGCCTCTCCACTTTGTGAACTATGTCACTCTATCGAAAACATAGAATATAAACTGCTATGCTAAACAAATAATATAAACAAAGAGAAAACAATTTTTTTAATTATTACATATGCAATTTAATCAATACATTAATCACTCGCTTATTAACCCTGGAACACTAACCCGTTTCAATATTCACTAATTGAGTAATAATTACTCACTCAAACAAAATTAGAAACAAATGAGTTAAAGTAATTTAATTACTTATTCAACGCAATACAATAATATAAAAATTAAAAAAAACAAGGTATACATAAGAATAATTTAAGATTTACATAAAAAAAATTCAATAAATAAGGTAAGGATAATTAAAAATTGATGTAATCACAAAATCATATATTTTTCATGATGAACTAATTCAGTTTTATGAAACATAACTATTATAATGTGATTAAAAATAAAATCATGATCAAAGTAGATATCTTAAAGATAACAACACATTTAGAAACATAATATAAAAATAACTTGAAATTCGCGAAATCACATAAAAATACTGATTTTTTCATAAGTAGTCGTTAACACGTATTGCAGTACTTGGTACATGTTTATTCAACAAATAAAGTATTAAAAAGAAATTTACGAAACCGAAGGAAAATAATTAAAGACCCGTGAAAACACATTCTCATTCTAATTTTCCAAAATTTATCGGAAGTATTAGGCTCCGGAAAACTACAATTGGGACAGATTTTTTATTGATGCTCACCACATATTGGATTGAAGCACTTATTGCAGTAAGTTCTAGTATATCTTCTCTTTGCATAGTGATAGAAATAACAATGCTGGGTAGCAAGCATACTATTCGTAGATGCCTGAATCTTAAGCAAATTATAAATCTTAGATTTACATTGCTTTGTGATAGTTTGTTCACGCCTGATTCGATGCCATGGCTCGGTAAGTTGTTCATGTAACTTGAGCATGTAGTCCAGCCGAGAAACAGTCTTTCTTTGAAGCTTTATGTTGTTGTTGCCGAAAATGATGTAGCTATTTATTGCAGCTATGTTGGGCATTACGAAAAATACACACATTGGCCATCTTTTAGTTTTTCTACCACACTAGCATTTTTATTATAGGCAAACATCGATGTATTGACCCTGCGGTTTCTTTTAGTTCAATAAGCTCCACAGGAAGTTCACAATTATTTTGTCTTTTAGTACCCACTGCATTAAGCTTATATGGTGGTTCCAATAATTTCGTGACCAATGGATAACTGGTGAACCAGTTGTCCATTGTAATATTTCTATTGGTTCCATAAACGGTAGATGTGAGTTTAGTTGTATAATAATCCGCCGTTTGTCCCTTTGTATCAGTCCCCTTTCCTAATTATGGTTCAGCGTTGATCATGTACTTCGATGCAACGTCGCACAACATTACAATTTTCAAGCCATATTTAGCTGGCTTGTTAGGTATATACATCCTGAAAGAACACATACCTCTGAAACTGACAAGTTGCTCGTCTATACACACATAAGAGCTGGGTTTGTAGTTACTTTAGCCGATTTCAATCAGATCCTGCCATATTTTCGAAATCGGCGCAAAAATAGTTTCTTTAACGCCTTCTGATCTCGTTCCTTTTTCGTCAAATAGCAAGCAATTGATCAAAAAATTAAATCGCGCCTTGCTCATAGTAGCGTGATATCTACTTCCACTACACGATGTACTGACGAGAATATCTGAAGACATATGATTGTCTTTCTTTGCCGCAGCTAAAATAAAAATTCCGATCAGCGCCTTTAGCTCACCCACACTGATCTCAGAGACAGTTGTGTTACTGTGCTTGTAGTTTGCCTTTTGTCTGATTATTTCTTCATTCGTGTGCAGATGGATTTCGTTTATTATCCCATCCGTGAAAAATGCTTGAAATAGAGTTGTTGCATTTTTCGCTCAGCCAGTAGGACCTGGTGTAATATGTACCAAGTTTCTCGATAAAGTTTTTGACTGCTGCAGAAGAGGCTTTATTTTCTATTGGTGTCCATTTTTTCCCCAGAAGATCTGATTAATCTGGAACAATGATATTATCGTGGTAGGGCAAATAAATGTTTTCCAATGGATTTGCAGCGGCAGGCACATCATCACTACCATGCTGAGAAACAGCAATTTTCTTCTTCCTCTTTGGCTTTGTAGATTGTGAACTAGCAGGAACATCATTGGATTCTCACAAGCGCATCAAAGTATCCTCGAGAGCTTCTTCATTTATGTCACTTTGCCTAGAGGGGTCATCAAAACTGTCATCGGCGGAAAAATCACTACCGGCATCATTTAGACTTAAAATATAATCCTCTTTGTCGACATCACTCAAAACGTCTTCTTCGTTGATTAAACGCTCGATGTTTGCTTCAGATAATGCAGCCATGATGTATAACTATGTACGGTAAAAAATATAAACCTATAAATGTTTGTAAACATGAGTAAATATTACTCCCACAATTTTACCTTCTAATACTAACAATGAGTAAATTTTACTCCCACAATGTTATCCTCTAATACTAATAATGAGTTAATTTTACTCACAGGGGTTTAAATACCCAACACAAAATTTCAAACTGTAAGATTTACACTCCAACTCCTCCAATACTAACAATGAGTAAATTTTACTCACAGGGGTTTAAATACCCAACACAAAATTTCAAACTAAGATTTACACTACAGTGAGCTGACCAGAACTAACAAACACGCAAAAGATAATGCACTTGCGAAGTCCAGATGTGGTCATATGTTGCGAAGAGCAGTGCGATCGTAAAGTAGCAAGTGAGTAAATTTTACTCATCGTTAGCGTTCCAGGTTTAAAAAACAATAAATTAGTTTATTTAAAAAAAAAAATTTGAACTGACTTTACAAAAAGCGCTAAAAAGCATAAACTAATTTTTAATTTTATATCTATTACGAAATTTTGAAGTCGATGCAAATCAAACAAACCAAACAACTACAACAAAAGTATTTAATCGTCATTTATTATAATCCCGTCAGCTGAAACGTTCAGATAGTATTATATATTATTTTCAATTATGGTTCTGTAGTTGTTTTATTTGCTTAATTTGCACCGACTTTAAAATGTCGCAATAGATATAAAATTAAAAACTATTTTCTGCTTTTTAGCGCTTTTTATGAAGTCGGTTCAACTTTTTTTTAAAAACTATTTTATTTTTCACTTTCTAGTGTTTTCTACTCTATACAACGAAGAAAGAACCATCCATCGGCCCACGCGTTAAAAAGTTTTGTTTAACACCCTACCCCACCTCCATCCCACTAAATATTTTTTTTCTCATGGTATCAATCAAGGAACCTACTTTACCGAACTGGAAACGAATCTTCGAAATCGGTCCACGCGTTACGAAGTTACTACCCCTCCCCCTCCCCACCATAGGTCCAAATTCTTCTCCTTTTAGCAATGGGGATCACACTCTATGTAACAGCAAAAGAACCATCCAAATCGGTCTACGCGTTACAAAGTTAGGTTTCACCCCCTTCCCCCTTTCCCCATTCTCCCACCCACCTCCGCCCCACCAACATTTTTTTTCTCGTGGTATCAACCAGGGAGCATACTCTACCCAACAGAAAAAGAATTATCGAACTCGGTCCACGCGTTACGAAGTTTACCTACTACTTCTTCCACCCCACTCCCACCCTTGGACCAAATTATTCCCCTATTAGCAATGTGGATCACACTATACAACAGAAAAAGAACCATCGAAATCGGTCCACGCGTTACAAAATCAGGTTCCACCCCACCCCACCAAAATTTTTTTCTCGTGTTATCAACCAGGGAACATACTCTACCCAACAGAGGAAGAATTATCCAAATCGGTCCACGCGTTACGAAGTTAGATTACCCCTCCTCCACCCTAGGCCAATTTTTTTTCTCCTATTAGCAATGGGGGATCATACTCTGTACAACAAAAAAAGAACCATCCAAATCGTTCCACGCCTTATAAAGTTAGGTTTCAATTTTATTCGAATTCTTTTAAGAGAAATTAGAAGAGGTTCTCAAAGATGCGCAAATAATTTAACTAAGAAATGAGTAGGAAAAACAGATAAATTGTTTTGGTTGATGCCGCTTTCTAGATTTTGTAGCAATAATGATGTGTTTATACTAACAAGGTTTGTTGTTTAATTAACTTATGTTACATATAACTTGCTTTTTCTATAACATACAAACGAAATTCTATAATTGTATTCCTTCACATTTGAACTTTCCTTGCCAGTGGAAGTTATCAGAGGTACACTACCCCCGAAAAGTTTCCGGACAAAGAGAGATTCATAACATTTATCGTATTGAACTTGAAATAATACAGCGCTTAATATCAAAACAAGTTTTTATTTGCCTGATATTTGCATTTTCATATGTAAGTTATAATCTGAAGAATAATAAATTAAGTTTTACAAAATAATTTCACAATTTTTGATTCATCGAAGTATCACCCTTCTGCTCTGATGAAAACTTGGCACACTCGGAGTGCTCTTCTTGTCAGTTTTTGGGGTTTTTCTGAAGTAACGGACATCAAGCACTCCAGAAGTCAATCGAACAGAAGCTTCTGATTTATCGAGGTTTATACTTATCAATATTCCACTTTCCGTCATGGATCCACCCCCATTACGGATCCACCCATATGTTTCACTGTGGTCACTATGCATTGCTCCAACAACCGCCCACCTTTTAAAAGATGCACAAATTGTCTAATCTATTTTTCTTATTAATGAAAAAAAAATCAGTAATAGCGACACTACGTAAAGAAGGATATACAATTCGAGAAATATCAGTAACAGTAATTGATACTATGCTCAGATATAACCGAACCAGTTAGAATCGCTCTAGTGAACGGTCTGAAAGGCCTAAAGTCACGACTAAAGCAGAATTATTGTGACCAACAAACGAGATAGAAGAAAAACAGTGCCCCAAATTCAAGCAGAGATAAACAAAACTCGGTTAAAACCCGTAAGCTATGAAACAGTCCGAATACGTTTAACACAGGCAGGAATGAAAGGATGTTTGCTGCACGGAATCCACTCTTACGACCAATTAATAAGAAAAAAGGATTATTATGGGCTAAGAAACATGCAAAGTGGAGTATTGATAAGTGTGAGAAACAGTAAACAGTTTGTTCGTCGTAAAATATTTATGGTATAATGACAAAAGAAATGTATCATAAAATCCTAACTAAACATGCCTTCTCTGCTCTGGAAAAACAATGGTGCAAAAGCAGAAAGAAAAGAACTTCACAATATGACCTGGCCCTCTCAATCAACTGATAGCAATCCGATCGAATTTTTGTGGGATGCATTAGATAGAGCAGTACGAAAGGAAGCCCCGACAAACCAGAAGCTTTTGTTTGAACGTCTTCAGGAGTGCTAGATGTCCATTACTTCAGAACAACTCCAAAAACTCACTAGAAGAATGCCTCGAGTGTGCCAAGTAGTCTTCAAAGCAAAACGTGGATATTTCGATGAATCAAAAATTGTGAAATTATATTGTAAAACTTCATTTATTACTGTTCAGATTATAAGTTTGAATACAGAAATGTAAATATCAGGTAAATAAACAAATATTTTGATATTAAAAACTGTTTTATTTTAACTTCAATATTATAAATAATATGCAACTCGCTTTGTCCGGAAACGTTTCGGGGGTAGTGTATGTCGGTCAAGACGTCATGTCAACCATTTCTCAGACTTCGGTCAGTCGATGTATTACGGAAGTTGCAGAATGTATAAATACGGTTGCCAGGGATTAAATAAAATTTACCTCAATTGACAAAGCTGTTGAAACAAAGCAATCGTTTTTTCAAGTAGCGTCTTTTCCCGGAATAATTGGACTAATAGACGGTTTACATATAAAAATAACTTCACCGGATAAAAATATAGAACAAGTATATTACTGCCGAAAAGGCGGTTATTCAAAAATTTCCAAATTGTTTACGATGGGAATTGCGTTATACTGAACATAAATGCACGCTTCGGCGGTTCGACGCACGACTCTTACACTTAACGGTGATCACTGCTAAACCGACATTTGGAAGACAGATACCAAATAGGACAGCGCAACTTTTGGCTTCTTAGAGATAGCGGATACCCGTTACAGCTGTGGTTGATGACACCAATTTTATCTCCATCAAACCAATCCGAGGAAAATTATAATAGAGCGTATAAAGAAACTAGATATATAGTAGAGAGATGCATCGGGATTTTAAAAAACTGATTTCGTTGCTTGTCGAAAGACAGAGCACTTCACTATACTCCTGAGAAAGCAGGTAAAATCATAACAGCAAGTTCTGTACTACATAATATTTTAATGAAGTCTAATGTTACACCACCCGAATATTTGGAAGTTGATGACAATGAAACAGAGTTATCTATTAGTATTTTTAATCCTGAAAATGTATTACCCGAAGCTAGACGAATCCAGTCTGATATTATAAATCAATTCCTTTAAATCAATATTTTTTTAATAATTGTATTTTGCACGAAACGTGAAAACTTTTAAATAAAGTAAAACACAAATTTATTATTGCCAAACAGTTTCGTTGTTGATAACGCCAGATATTATTTTGTTATTAAAAAAAATTATTTTTATAGAATTTCAGTATAAAATTAATTTCCCAGACAATTATTCGGTTGTTTAATTAGGAGCCAGACCGTTTAAGTCTGTGCAAGTATTGCGATAATATACAGGTAGTAAAAGAGAGATAGTTGCAAAGAAGACAATATGTCATCAAAATTAATTTATTTAGCAATGCAGATTTATTACAGTAGAATTTGATTATAGAATAAGAAGCAGATTATTATCTTTATATTCTGATGAAGAAACAATTTGTAATTCTTCAATAGATTATATGAGAAAGAAGGATACACATGAGATTCGGTTTGAATTAAGTAGTACCAACCATTTCAACTTCACTTCAACTTTCGCACAATCATATGATGTGAGTACACACCGGCTTTCTTCCGAAATGGCAAACTTAGGACTTTAAAATTACTCAAAGAATCAGAAGATTATCAGTTAGCATTTCAAAGTATTGTCACCGATAACGAAGAAATACTTGAGCGTACATTTGTCACCTTAGAGAAATTTGTTTGTAACATGAACATATGCGGTCCGTCATATTACTTAAGTTAATGATGTTGGATTTTTTTTTTTTTTTTGTAATACTTGTCGATCTTAAAATTTCGACAACAGTTTTCAAAAAAAATTTAGGAATTTCGACTAATCAAATGTACCGTCTTGTAAAGCTAAATTACGACATCACTATTACGAGTTCGTTACGTGACAAAACCTTGGAGAATTGCTCACTTGAAATCTCCTACATCCTTGTCACCACTTAAACCTAAATATATAAATTTTAATGTCATGCTATATATTTTTCGGCTTCTTATTCTTGTTTGCAACTATCTCTATTTTACTACCTGTATATTATCGCAATACTTGCCCAGACTTAAGGGGGAAACCACCCTGACGGCTCTAAAAAACAGCATTTTCACGAATTTTTTGAAGGGTTAAAAAACAATAAAATCATTTGTGGTTTTACGCTATATCATTGCATGTATTTTCAACTGTCCTGAAATAAGATAGAACGAAATCTTTTAGATTTCCTTAAACTATATTAGACTGCCTATCTGATAGCATAACATTTTTTCAAAATTCAAAAATTTACAAAAATGGCGGCAGTTTGAAAAAAAAAATTCAATTTTTCGTGAAAAAAATGTTATAAAATTGTTTATAAAAAATCGAAAAATTAGAATATCAAAAAATCCTATGCTACACGATAGAGAAAACAGTTTTACACATTGTCGAAAAAGATTGAATCGATTTCATTGAATGGTTCCCGAGAAAAACTGGAACTCAGTTTGAAAAATGTGGTGTCGAGCAAAACGCGTTTAAAGTTTTTGGTACTGTTTTTTTCTATGTTTCTTCCGCCACCGGCCCCACAATTCTTCTTGTATCTTTGCAATGGCTTCGAATATCAATAAACTCTTTTATAGGGTTATTCTAGACACCATAAGGAATAGATCTATGCAAAATAGATTTTTTCAAACCTTCAGGGTTGGGTCCTCCCTTAAATGGTCTGGCTTCTAATAACCGAATTATTGTCTGCCAAATTAATTTTACATCTTTTGATAACTGACTAACAACATATTAATATTTCAGCCATACTGAAATTCTTTAAAATATTTTTTTTTAATTACAAAATAGTATCTGGCACAGCATTGTCAACAACGAATGTGTCTGGCAATAATAAATTTGTGTTGCTGCAAATTAATATAAACCAATGAAAAAAAAAATTATGTACCTAAAATAATTTCAAAATTAATATTTTTACCTGTATTAGTGCAACGTCTCCCGCCTGCCAGACTGTCCACATGCCTACCGTGATAGTGAAAAAGAGCGGATATCAAAAAACCAGCAGACCTGGAATTCTTGTTTTGACGATGTTGCTAGCTCTCGTACGATTTGTTAATGTATATTTTAAGAGCTGCAGAAGCAACAACATAATTAAGAATTCCTTACCTCATAAATATCGGGCTCCGCTCCTGCTAAGGGCATCGGCAATTTGCGCACTCCGCTCCTTGGTGTATTGCCTGAAATAAAATAAGTAATTATTTTAATTATTTTGAATATTAAGCAAAAATTTGTTAAGTCGAGCCAGAATTCCTCCACTTCTGTCCATCGTTATTGGCTCCACCTACAGCATTAAGCTAGTCAGCTAGTTCGCGCCACAAACGTTCTCGCGTTCTTCCTTCATCTATATAGTCCAATCTGTAAATAAATTTTCGTTTTAAATTCAATCACTAATTTACACATAATTATTACCTATCATAAGCTTAATAAACGTGCAGCTCTAAATAATCAATTAAATGATTCCTTTGCTGCTCACTCGTTCTTTTTCCACGCTTTAAATTAATTTTCTACATTTCAAATTTTGTTCTAACTGTAAAATACACTTTTCCAAACTTTTCACAAAACAATTTGCCGGTGATAAGTTTTTCTTCGAATTATAAGTTTTTGAGAGATGTTTTCATGTTTACACAGAACCGGAATCGCACCGCAGTGAAAACCTTTCTCACAGCGCATATCACAGAACGCGAATAGACCCCCTGGTAATCGTGTGTTGCTGGAGCAACGGATCTTCAAGCAGTGATGCCAATTCAGTGATTTTGTCACCAAATGTGGTGTTTTCGAACACCTCCCTAGTGACAGAATTTTTTTCTCAGACAAGTCTAAAAGTTGGTGATTTTTAACTTCCACCGCGGTGACTTCTGGTGACTTTTAATGTAGTGATGCCAAATCAGGGACTTTGTCACCAAATCTGGTGTTTTCGATAACCTTTCTAGTGACTGACATTTTTTTAGTGACACTGTGATTTTGAACCTCTTCATATGACACCAAATGTTCTCCGACTCTTTAACGTTTTGACGTAAATATTCGGCATTTTTAATTGTTTTTGACTATTTTTGTACATATTTATTTGCTGGATTACTACTTAGTTCAGTTACAACCGGTGTTGCATCATACATTTAACGCTTTTGTTGCTAAGCTAAAAGCTGAAACTTTTAACGATAATCATTTTCTGTCGCTTACAAAAATTAGAACTTTATCTGTTTCTCCTCCCTTTCCTTTTACAAATTGAAAGGAAGAAATTACACGACGCTTAAGTTAATGAGCAACAATTAAAGGTAAATACGTTTGTGATTCAGGTAAGTAGAGTCAATTGAGTAGTAGTATTTACATTTTTGTTACTTAGAAATTGATTATATTATATTGGAAGTAATTTTGAAAAAAATGTATTATTTTGAATCTGGTGACTTTTTTTAAAAAAAGTGTCCTTTTTAGTCACTATCTGGTGACATTCTTCATCGACGACTTGGCAACGCTGCCTTTAGTGGCCGGCAAAACACTCCAATCTTAGGCTGGTGAGGTGAATTGTCGCTAAATGTTTTATGTCACGGGATTTGCTGTTCAGGTACCGTATTTGGAAGAAGAAAAAGAACAGCTGATTTAATTTGTGTTTTTTGGTTAGCAGGAATTTGCAGAATTTCGTTTTCGATAAGTAGCATTATTTATTTTAAATAATTATTGATTCTTTGTTGCTTTTTTTTATTTAGGTTTAGGAGGAGAGGTGCAGGAAAATTATCATCGCGGGATTTGGAATCTGGACATGAATTGGAATTATGCAAGATTTGTAAGTTTGTTAACATTTGAAATTGTATTAATTTCATTTCTTTTTAGAAAAATATATATTGACTTGCGACACCCTCCCCCGGCAGTTAGTTGAAATAAAGATTTGGTGCAGTTCCCTATTATTTGGTTAGATTGAATCAAAAGAGTCTTTTTCCACCGACTTTTAGCCTAATCTTCATTCCGTTTTGCAGAAAGACGGAGAATCGCTGTCTTTTTGTACCCTCAACCGTCCGAAGGCGGACTATACTTTCCGTTGGATTTTTAATTTGCGGAGCTGTACGTAAAGCCAAGCTTAAAGTCGAATGCAGTTTGTCGGTCTTTGGGATATCGGTTATT
Source organism: Leptarthrus brevirostris (assembly GCA_964036015.1). Classification (NCBI taxonomy): domain Eukaryota; kingdom Metazoa; phylum Arthropoda; class Insecta; order Diptera; family Asilidae; genus Leptarthrus; species Leptarthrus brevirostris. The sequence goes on along the minus strand of OZ038371.1, from coordinate 98,010,820 downwards.
GTCTCAGAGTAAGACCACCACTGTTGTCGGAATACGAGGACTTTGTTGCACGTACTGCAAACCTTTCCTTGCACAGTTCCAAACAACCTCTTGACAGCCGGTATTGTTTTATTCTGTTGGGCTCTCGCTGGAAGTCTGTTTAATACAGCACTATTTATCCGTGTTAAAGGAACTGAAACACGTAGGCTGGATTTTTTCGTGTTTCCACTCCAGACCTTTGCCGGTTGTGTACGCTTCCTGATGCAACAACTAAAATCTTCTTGAGAAGTCAAACACTGAGCCTTGCTAAATGTACTTTTCCTCGGCGATTATGCTTTTGGTTCAGGCTTGATTAAGTCGGCTAAGTCAATATTCTTTCCCGGCGTTGGAGGTAGCTCAGACAATTTGGTTTCCAAATGAGGGGGAGTGAGACCTGCTCACCCAGGAATTTGATGGATTTTCTGCGTGAGGAGGTGTGAGCGGTGGAGACCTGCTCACCCAGCCGATTTCTTCGTTTTCTGCTTAACAGAGTTGAAAAAGTTTTAATTGGATGGTGGGTCCATTCATCAGTTGCTCATTTACACTCAAACCATTAGTTTATTTGATCAGATAATGGTACAATTTGACCACGTTTCATGTAATCCATGCAGTGACATCCATCTGATGACATTTCTACAAATAGAATCCATCCTAGTTTAGTATTTTGAGCAGTTGGTGATCCGATTCCTCTTTGGATGACTCCTGTGGATATTATTTTTGAGTGCGCGTTCTCCCAAAAGTAAATCAATATTGCCTGTTTTTTTAAATTCTGGGTCTGCCAGTTGGAGATTCTAAATATGAGTTAAGTTCATTGAGGAGAGATAAGTTGGAGGCACCACACTCGTTATATTCCGAATTACGTAAGCTTTCATTGGCGGTTCAAACTTTGTTGTTTTTGAATGAATTTTAAACGAAGCCTACTTTTTTGAAATAGGCCTGCTATTTGTAAATAAGTTGGATTCGCTTTTATTTGTAGTGATGAAATGCTGCCTTTGTTATAAAGGAACTTTGAGAAAGATGTGTAAATGTCGTGAAATGCTCTCCATGATTTGTAATCTCCACTAAATTTGGGTAGATCAATCCGGGGCAACTTTACGTCAACTTTTCCTCCAAGCTGGCTTTGAGTTGCTGTTTTCGTTTTGTCGACCAAGTTTTCTGGACTGGTAGTTTTTTTCTCTATTAGATCTTCTAGCTCTCCATAAAATTCGGAGAATATATATATATATATTATACTATTTATTTTGACTTATCATTTAAACATTTTTTAAAATTTTTATTCGGTGTAAACCAGAATAAAATATGAAGAGTTTATTCGGCGTAAACCAGAATAAAATAAGAAGTGAAGATTTTGCGGTGAATACCTGCCTTGAACTTGGTCGATACCAGAATTAAATTCTGCAGCGGATTTTATACAATTTTTCTTCTATAAGAGTGAATAGCGCAGCATTGCTGTCAATAAGTGCGACAGAGCAAGATTGCACTGACCATTAAGTTAAAGTTTTAACAATTGAAGTATAGGCGGCACTTTTATCGTATTGTTGCTCACTTTAGCTTGAGTGACAGAAGTGTTTCTGCTGTTAAAAGACAACTGATTTATTTTTTGTGTTTTTTGAATAATTATTGATTCATTCTTGCTTTTTTTTATTTGGGTTTAGCAGTGGTGCAGAAAAATTATCACAGTGGGAATTTGGAATCTGGACATGGATTGGGATTCTGCAAGATTTGTAAATTTGTTTACGTTTGAAATTGTATTAATTTCATTTCATTTTAGGAAAATATATGTCGACTGGCTGCAGAGGACTTCACATTTAAAACACCCACCACCCAGAAGTAGAATTAATTAGCAAAATACGCACAAAATGTACACAAAATTTACACTTGACATGAGTGAATTTGCGAAAAATCCAAAATAAGCTTTTTATAAACTCGAGCGACGTGAACAATATGACAAATTTCTCAACGCGATCAGCGTTTCTGATAAAGAAAAACTAAACTTTTTTGGCTCTTCCTCAACAGCAGCACCAAAGGGTTAGTGTGCTGCTGTTGAGGAAGAGCCAAAGGAGTTAAGTTTTTCTTTATCAGAAACGCTGATTGTGTTGAGAAATTTTGTCATATTTCTCACGTCGATCAAGTTTATAAAATGTTTTGTAAATTTTGGATTTTTTGCAAATTCAATCCCCTCCCCCCCCCCCCCCCCATCACACAAAATTTTTTTTCTCGCGGTATCAATCGGGGCACATACTCCACCCAACAGACAAAGAATCATCGAAATTTATCCAAGCGTTACGAAATTAGGAGGGGGTACCCCTCCCCACCCCCTCCCCCACCTAAGAACCAAATTATCCTCCTATAAGCAATGGAGGATCATACTCTATATAACAGCAAAGGAACCATTCATATCGCACCACGCGTTACGAAGCTAGACTACCCCTCCCTCCATTCTAGGTCAAATTTGTTTCTCCTATTAGCAATGGGGGATCATCCTCTGTACAACAAAGAAAGTGCCATCCAAATTGGTCCACGCGTTACAAAGTTAGGTTTCACCACCACTCCCCACCCCCACACAACCAACAAAGTTTTTGTACATGGGACCACCTCTGAAACCAACCAAAAAAAAGAGAATCATCAAAATCAATTTGTAATTGGCGGAATGATCGCGTAACAAACATACAAAAAAAAACAAACAGTCGAATTGAGAACTTCCTCTTTTTTTGAAATCAGTTAAAAAGGGTCAGTCAGCAAGAATACCTATCATAGTTGAAAAACAAATCAATAAGTACGGGTGTTTCTAAACAAAAATTATTAAACAATGGTAGAATTCACATACGCGGGATTATTTTATTACCTGCGGGGGCTGGCGGCGCTCGAAAACCTGTTTCTCCTCCGGTGCTGTTGACAGGTTTTGGTAACTTCGTTACATCCCCCTCTTTCTTTCGGAAAATACAACGGTAGCTCTGACTTTGCCTAAATTTAAAAATGGGAGCTGGAAAGATAACTCGTAACTAACAAAACAGGATTTATTCAGTCCACTATTAACACATTTATAACTAAAATTCATAAAAATAAAAAATTCAATGTAAAAATCGATCAAGTCGTTTCTCCTCGTCTTACTTCCGTCGATGGTCGTCGTTCAGATGGACCCGCACTGATTCGCCTCGAAAACGGAGCTTCCAGGTCCCGTCCGTCATTCTTCTTCCTCGGACAAATCTCGAACTTGTGGAGAGGCTGGCTTCGCGGAGGCGGTCGGTCCATTCAAGTAGCCGATTGGTGGCCTCTAGGAAGGGCTTCGGTGCTGCGCGGGGCGTTTTCGGTGGTATCGGGGGTCCAGTGGGACGATCGCTGACCTCCCGACTCATGTTTGTGGGGCCTCATTGCCTTGGTCCTGGAGAGCTGCTGGTTGAGGGCTCCGGGGCGCGGACAATGTGACGGTCGGTGGTTACGGCGGTGCTAGTTCGTCGGATGGTGGTGTTGGAGTGTCGGATGATGGCGGCCGGAGACTGTCGGGTGCTGGCTGGCGGTGGTCTCGCGTTTCCGTGTGGCGCAGTTGTGCTTCCTTCCACGGCTGGCTTTGGCCGCTTTATGGCGGCTGGTTTGAGGATGTCGTCCCGGCTGTTTGATTCCCCGGTCAACCTACGTTTGGGGGTTAACCCCTGTCCTGCCGTGGATGTCGTCGGCCTCTTGACGTGCTCCGGGCGGCCACTTGTTGACTGCGGTCTGGTTAATTGGGCTTCGGTGGTCGTAACTGGTCGGACTGTTTTCACGCATCCCACTTTCCGGCCGGTGGAGATCTTGCACGGCATTACGCGCTTCCGAACGGTCGGATCAGTTGTTGGATCGATCAGGATTGCTTTCCGTGCTGTGGTCTCTGCCATGGTTGCGCGTAAACTGATTTGTCTCGGTTCGAGGTCTGCTTGAGTTGACTCCTGGGGGGTACTTGTGTATGGCTTCAGATCTTTTACGTGGGTGTTGCCTAGTGTTTTCCCTCGCTGGTCAGCGATTCTCACGATCACGGGTGAGATAAGGTTGGTCACTCTGTACGGTCCTTCATATTTTGGCCCCAGTTTAGCTGAGAAGTGTTTCAGCGCGGAGGAGAGGTGTGTCTCCTTCCGGAGCACGAGATCTCCCACTTGTGGGCACTACGGTCTCCGTCTGAGATTGTAGTGGTGTCTCTGCTTTTCAAATGCTTTCCCCAGGTTTAAGTTTACTAACCGGTATACCTTCTGCAATTTTTTCTGTGGGGGTATTGTATTGGTGTCTGAGGCAGTTATTCCTCTCTGCGAAGATCGAAGTCGGGGAGATTGGTTCCCTGCCAAAATTTTAATACGCCGGATAAAATCCTGTTGTCTCGCTCTTACTAGTGTTGTAGGCTAGCATAAACTCGGGTAGCAGTTCATCCCATTTTAGCTGGTTCTTGTCTACGTACTGAGTTATCATCGTTTTGATTACTCGGTTGGTCCGTTCTACGGGGTTCGCCTGCGGGGTATACGGCGGAGTAAGTCGGTGCGTAATTCCAAGTTCCTTTAGGGTGCGTTGAAACTGTCCACTTATAAATTGTCGGCCATTGTCGGAAATCAGTACTCGGGGAATTCCGTATCGGGCAAATACTCTCTCTCGGAAGGCTTTAATCACGGCCGGTGCGGTTGCTTCTCGGAGTGGCACTACCTCTATCCATTTCGTAAATTTATCTTGGAAGATTACAACCATGGTGCTTCCTCTCGAAGACCTGGGGAATGGTCCCATGAAGTCCACACTGATGGTCTCCCACGGTTCGGTGCTTTTCGTCACATACATTTCGCCGGCCGGTTTTCGTTGAAGGGGTTTGTGGCGAAGACACGAGTCGCAGCTTCTTACATACTGGGCTATGTCACGAAACATCCCTGGCCAGTAGTAATTTTTGGCTATGCGGCTGATTGTCTTGTTACCCCTCCATGTCCTGCGGTGGGGTCGTTATGATTCTCTCTCAGTACTCTAGTTCGCTCTATTTTTGGCACACACATTTTCCAGGGGTTACTAGTGTCGTCATCTTCGTACGAACCGTCGCTTATTCGGGGAACGGTAGGCTGGGTTGTTGCCATTGTCGGTAATCCTTCGGATGTCTGCAGCTTTCTGGTACTCGGTGACGGGGTGCTGACGCTTCTCTCCGGATATAAGGTCGGAGTTAGTAGTGACGGGGCTCCTGCTAGGCCGGATGATTTTCCAACTTCCATGAAAAGCTTTCAAACTTTCTCTTCTCGGACGACCTGGCTTAGTCGTTTTCGGAGCTCTTCCACTGTTCCTTCACTGTCCAATTTTCGATTGGCTAGTTCCTTCTGTAGTTCCTCCTTTTTCAACTAGCTGATTGGCATGCGGGCCCTCTCGGTTTCGATTCCGTCCTGTTTTCCTAGTTGCTGGTCCCACGCTTTTCAGCTGTGTGTCCTCGGTTCAGTCGGTTGACATTATTATGTCCCTGCTCGGGCGCCAATTTTCTAACGTAAAAATCATCTTGCGGCGGCGACGGTTATTCTTCCTAATGGGAAAGAAACGGAGGCAGAATGTTTTCGTACTAAATACAGGCCTAACAATCTATGCTCTGAGGGATTGCACTTACATACACGGGCCAGGAAACACGCTGCCGAAGAATGTGTCAGTACCACAGTGATAACCGGGGCTTGCCGGTTAAGAGTGTGTCACCAGGGAGGCACGCTAGTGACAGAGAACTAGATAGCCGGGGAGGCACGCCAGCTATATGAGTGTCTTGCACCAGGGATGCACGCTAGTACAAGAGATAGAACGAGTGTGTCACCAGGGAGGCACGCTAGTGACAGAGCCGGGGAGGCACGCCAGCTATATGAGTGTCTTGTACCAGGGAGGCACGCTAGTACAAGAGATAAAACGAGTGTGTCACCAGGGAGGCGCGCTAGTGACAGAGAGCTAGATAGCCGGGGAGGCACGCCGGCTATATGAGTGTCTTGTACCAGGGAGGCACGCTAGTACAAGAGATAAACGAGTGTGTCACTAGGGAGGCACGCTAGTGACATAGAGCTAGATAGCCGGGGAGGCACGCCAGCTATATGAGTGTCTTGTACCAGGGAGGCACGCTAGTACAAGAGATAGAACGAGTGTGTCACCAGGGAGGCACGCTAGTGACAGAGAGCTAGATAGCCGGGGAGGCACGCCAGCTATATGAGTGTCTTGTACCAGGGAGGCACGCTAGTACAAGAGATAAACGAGTGTGTCACCAGGGAGACACGCTAGTGACAGAGCCGGGGAGGTACGCCAGCTATATGAGTGTCTTGTACCAGGGAGGCACGCTAGTACAAGAGATAAACGAGTGTGTCACTAGGGAGGCACGCTAGTGACAGAGCCGGGGAGGCACGCCAGCTATATGAGTGTCTTGTACCAGGGAGGCACGCTAGTACAAGAGATAAACGAGTGTGTCACCAGGGAGGCACGCTAGTGACAGAGAGCTAGATAGCCGGGGAGGCACGCCAGCTATATGAGTGTCTTGTACCAGGGAGGCACGCCAGTACAAGAGATAGAACGAGTGTGTTACCAGGGAGACACGCTAGTGACAGAGAGCTTGATAGCCGGGGAGGCACGCCAGCAATATGAGTGTCTTGTAGCAGGGAGGCATGCTAGTACAAGAGATAAAGCGAGATATATATAAAGGTTTATACACTAATCTTACCCACCACCAGTGGATCCAAATCTGGTCCAATACAACTTGTTGTAGCCGGGGAGGAACGCCGGCTACCAAACCTTTACTATACCTGGGTATATCTTACCACCTCGTAGGGAGCTTCGTGGTGTCCGTCCAAACGCTGGTCTTCAACTGCCGGCGATCCGGTATGGGGCCCACCTATATAGCCGAAATGCTGGAATCTCCCTAACAAGAAAACTATTACCTCGCTGCTCTTCGGTGATCTGCCTCGCTGCGTCGGTCGGTGATGACTGACTCGTCCACGGTAGTCAGTCCTCCTTATATTCCGGTCGGTCTTTGGTTGTCTAACCTTACCTCGGTTGGTCCCAGTGGTTGTTTCCTCTTGAGCTGGTCGAAGACGACTGGCTGAGCCGCTGTGTGAGCCCTCCTTATATAGTGCCAGGGGGCTCTGGCGGCACTCGGTAGTGGGACTTTCTCACGGTGTTTGTGGGAAAAGAGGTATTTTACCACTGCGGGGCGTGGTAAATTCGGTGAATTTTCACTATAATCGTATCCGGGGGGGTCTGGCGGGGCTTAAAAACCCTTAACTTAACCCTTAACCCTTGCTGTTTACTGGTTTTGTCACTTGCTGTTAACAGGTTTTGTGGCCTTTTCCGACTTTGTGGCGGCTGCGGGGAGCGGGAAATTGATCCCGGTTAACTTATTTTATTACATGGGGGTCTGGCGGCGCTCGAAAACCTGTTTCTCCGATGCTGTTGACAGGTTTTGGTAACTTCGTTACAATCTACATTTATGGTGTAGTAGACGGAAAGAGAGAGCGGCTGAGCTGGATTTCAAAGGAGATTCCCCAACCGGCAATCACCCCAAAGAGGGGTATTTACACGGACTTTACAAAGGTTAAAAGAAACAGGAAGTGTAACTTCACACGACATGGAAACACGACCCGAAACTTCGGGAACTTCTGCAGACGTCGAACAACAAATAATTACCATCGTGAGGCAGGACCCTGAGACGAGCACGAAACGAGTCGCAAGGCGTTCAGGAGTCTCGTCACCTAAGGCTTGGAGGGTTATTCATCGAGGGGGATTACGTTCATATCACCATCACCCAGCTCAAGGACTACTGGAAGGACATTCCGAGAGAAGACTGAAATTTCGCACTTGGCCTCTGGAACGCAACATTGACGACAGAGCGTTTCTGAACCGAACTCTGTGGACAGATGAATGTCAATTCACCAGGAATGATATCACGAACTTCCGTAACCTCCACCACAGGGCAAAGGTGAGCTCATTCCAGCTGGTATCAGCGGAAAACATTTGTTAGGACCATTAATTTTGCCTCAAGCGCTTTATAATGAAATTTATGCTGACTTTTTGGACAATACACTGCTAGATCTAATAGAGGAGAACCCTATGAATAGTCTTAGGGCAATGTTTCTCCAACACGATGGAGCACCAGCGCATACGGCTTATATTGTGAAGGTTATACTAAGTGGAAAATTTCCGAACCGCTGGAATGGACGAGGTGCACCGATACCTTGAACTGCTAGATCTCCAGACCTTACCTCTTTGGACTTTCTCTTATGGGGAACAATGAAGAGTGAAGTTTAGTCAAGCCCTGGTAACACTAGGGAGGATTTAGTTAGCCGAATTGGGAAAGCAGTGACGAAAATACGGGAGAGCCTGGCTGCAATATGCCTTAAACAGGGACATAGATGGAGATTGTTGAAATGCATCGAAAGTGGCGGTTTACATTTTAACGGCTTTTGTTACTTATCAAGATTAATTGTAATTATTTTTAAATTCAATAAAAAGCATTTTAGAATTAATTTGAGTTTAATTTCTTTAAATTGTTTTGATTTTATAATTTTCTCCGATATGATTTCTACGTATAAATTTCTAGATATTTTCTCTACGGGGATATGTTGCCCTTTTTTTTGGAAAGATAATAACATAAGGAATTTAATAAAAATAAAAGAGAAATGTACTAATTACATGAACTTCGGAAAAAATTTGGGAAAATACTGAATTTTAGGTAATCGTAATTTTTCACTTTTGGAACTGATTGTACGTGCAATGGTAGGAGTTAGATCAGTAGTGTTAACATTTTTGGAAAGGTTATTAGGATAGTTGTTTTCTAGTGTTTATTTCGCTATGTTGGGTAGATCAAAAGATATAAATAAAAGAGTAATGTGCATACCATGAAGAACTGAAATTTATGAATCACCCTGTACCTCCAAACCGGTTGAGACTGCCCCCGCCCCCTGCCATACAAATTATTGTTTGTCTAGTTGAGGTCTATCAGCCTACTCATTTTGGCATGTCAGATCTGAAACACCACGTATATAACAAAAAGAGTCATCTAAATCGGTTCACGCGGTACGGAATTAGACTGTCTGTGAAGTTGGCATACAAAATGTGAAAAAATAAATAAATAAAAATTGTTCTGAGTACCTTTCATATAGTTCTAGAGTTCCTGAAAAGGAAAATAAAGTTCTGATAATTAAAACCCAAAAAATTTAAAAATAAATTTTGGGGTGCTAACTTCACACAGCATATAAAATATCCAAAACTGCATATTTTCACGACTGTTCTGGGCTTATCTATAAAAGTTCTAGAGTTCCTGAGAAAAGAAAAAAATTCAGCTTATTTGGTGCCAGGAAACAATTTAAAAATTTAAAAAAAAATTTTTTTATCCAGTCAAAAAGTTGAATAATAGTTCAAGGGTTTCTAAGAAAATCAAAAAAATTTGCTACTTATTTAGAGTCAAAAATGCAATTTCAACATTTTTCACAAACATTTTTTTATCGAATCAAAAAGTTCCGCTCTGTTCTGGGTCGACGAACAATAGTTCTAGACTTCCTGAGAAAATCAAAAAAAGTGCCGCTTATTTGGTGCCAAAAACGCAATATAAAAACTTTTCACAAAAAAATTGCTTTTTATCCAATCAAAAAGTTTCGATCTGTTCTGACTCAAGGAACAATAGTTCTAGAGTTCCTGAGAAAATCAAAAAAAGCTCTGCTTATTTAGAGCCAAAAATGCAATTGCAAAATTTTTCACAAAAATATTTTTCTTTATCCAATCAGCAAGTTCCTCTTTGTTCTGGGTCAAGGAACAATAGTTCTAGAGTTCCTGAAAAAATCAAAAAAAGTTCTGCTTATTTGGAGCCAAAACCCAAATTTCAAAATTTGTCAAAAATTTTTTTTGCTCTAATCAAAACGTTACGCGCTGTTCTGTGTTAGAAAATGATTTTAGCTTATAGTTCTGCTCCATTCGATTCCATATAAACTTTGAGAAAAAGATAAATGTTTGAATTTATTGTTTATGCAAATATATGGTGTCTTTCTAGGATGTATGTAGTACCTACTTGATATTCATAAATTTAATGTGTCTCTTGCAGCCAGCTTACAATTGAGGAGTCTTGAACCTCAACTTATTTGCACCAGCGAAGTGAGCTGCAGTTATAAATATATTTTTCATTTTTACTAGAAAACTAATTTGTTCTTTTCTCTTCAGAGGAACTATTCCCAGCGGACTTTTTTCCTTTTTTTCTTCTTCTGTTGAATTATTATTTATTTTATGGGTTTGAATTTTGATTTTATTTTTATTTTATTTTACATTATTATATTTTTTTATTATTTTGTATTATTTAGTTTCTGTATTTACTCTTTATTATTTGAATTATTTATTTTTATTTGAATTTCTTGCTTTGAATAGCTTTTGTGATAATAGCTCTTAAGATTCTTGAATTTTGAATAAAACATATATATGGACGAAATTCCAATTGTTGTCATTTGTTACCCAGCAACCCTCCTTTTTTCGCTTAAGCCAGTTAGGGCTTAAACAAATGTGTAAACTAAACTAATTAGTTCCTGTAACTAAATTATCTCTGTGTATACTAGTATTTGTTAATTGACGGATACTGGAAGTTGAAATAGTAGTTACTACCGAAATTGTTTATCGCAACTTGAATTCACAAAAATGATTGCTTATTAGTGGAATACCAATAAAATGTTATCTTTAAGCCATTTTTGAAAATAATTAGGCTATGTGGGAAAAAATAAATTAAATTTATGTGAACAGAATTCAAAGTGAAGAAGTTAACTAAACTTGAAAATATGTGAACGGAACTTTATAGGAAACGTTAGATAAATAATTATAAGAAGACTTAAAATAAAATTAATGACAGTTATATGTTGGCCAAGTTGATTTGGTTAACTGAAGACTTTAAAAGTTCAAATCCGGACAAGTAAAATTAAATCAAGAATTTTACACCATTTTTGAAATTAAACCACTCTTATTTTATGTTAGTTGCTTGATAATGCAATTGAAAGGCAAAACATATCTCTCAGCTCGTATTAAAAATTAAAGTTATTTGTAGAACAGAAAACAAGTATGGTTTAATTTCAAAAATGGCGAAAAAGTTGTTCTATCACGTGCCTTCAACATATTCAATCGAATTAATAAAAACAAGTATTTTAGTTATATACCTATTTACATAATAAAGTGTATGGTTTGTTCCAAGGACGTACGAGTTTGAAATTTCATTTTATGTTATATTTCCAGATACATCGAAGATATTTTTTAAGAAAATATATGTTTTGAAAATATTTTAGGACGTATGTATGTACTTATATACGTAATATACCAAAATATTAGCAGTTTGTTCTTGAAATGTTACTAACACGAAACAGGAATATATTAAAGTATGTAAGACATTGTTTCAGCCAATAAAAGTATTCCTGGAATGCTTTCGTTAAGCGTTAAAAATTAAACGGAAAAACAAGCCAACAAGAAAATTTCAAGACTTGCAGATCAGATAGAATTAATAAAAAACCTGGTGCGAAAGAACCATAAATATAGATAAACAAAACCAAAATTATTTGGTCCTTTTGCGATCCTAAACAATATTTTAAGTAGATCACAATAAATCGCGAATTCAATTATACCCCCTTCTAGGAGAATGTATTGAGAAAAGCTCCGTCGGCGCCTGCGTTAATAAGTTGAACATTTAAAATTACAAAGTTTATGACCCTTCCCAAAATTCCTAAAGTAATTAGTGTTACCTCGTAGGTATTGATCACCCCATTAGTTGTCCGAGGTTTCCTTTTATTATTTTTGTCAAGAAGCAAGGTCTCACCGCACAAGTAAGGGGCAAAATCTGATAATCGTTTATTTGTACTTATATCATACGAAAAAATATTACGGAACCTTCGGTGCGGGAGTCAAAATCGCCCTTGTCCGGTTTTTTAAACTTATTCATTTGCAGTTGAAGATATACTGCCACGAAATAACAACACATTTGAGATATATGTTAAGGTTAAAATAAAAGTGTTGATAAGTTGTAATTAAATATAAATATTGCCTCAATGTATTATAATGATTTTTTTACATTTCTACTTCGTTTTAAAACTTACTTGTTATATATGTGTACATTTTAAAGGGAAAATATTGTTAGATAAAAATTGAAAATATATTATTAAAAATTACTATGTGAAACAAATTGATTTCATATATTGATGAAGATGTTGCAGGAGGTTTCGAAGTGATTTCTGCAGTGTTTTTTTCAGTCTATTTTTTTTTTACATTTGAATGTAGACGTAGTATACGAGGCTTGGTTTAACTACCTCATTTTCGCTTACAACGGCACTAAGAAGATTGTAGTACAAATACCAACGTAGACCGTTGTGCGTAAAGGCTACGTAATGGGCTTTGGCCCATATATAATGGACGATTCCCTTTAGTTCGTATTGATTTGAACCAATATTCAATGTTTTTGGTATATGACGCAGCTCACATCCTTTGGGTGTTATGCCCAAAAGTTGCAAATATCCATCATTAGTATAATCGTCTGCATCAATTAAGAGGTGATCCAAAAACACAAAATCTGGCTAACCACAGTAGTAAGGGGGCTTATGAAAATGTGTAATCGCATCTTGCAACCTTTCAAAGCCATGGTCCAAAAATTGTCATGGTACTAATAAAATGTTAAGTGTCGGTAATTTTATAGTTTCTTTCTTTAAGCACTAAAGACAAGTTCTTCAAGTTTGACAACTCGGGAAATCGCGGAATAATTTTTCTGTTAACTGACCAACGTTACACATACCGTTTAATTTCTTCATCGATGTTTATCTGTTTTCCAACCTGAACATTCCATTTTTCAGTAAAATATCAGCGCGCGAACATTTATGACCTAATAAAATATCGAAACTAAAATGAACTTTCCCTTTTTCAACATATTTAAACTAAAATGAACAAATTTATTATCTTCTTTTTCTACAGTTTATATATATTTTTTTGATGTTGCAAGGCTACTCATTTAGATTTGACATACTGAGTCAAAAGCACATGTATCAGTAACTATTATCACCTAATTGCTTTCACTGCTTTACATAAACTTCTATTGAGCAAGAGCGGTATCCCGATAAACTTACTATCTTGAACATAATCGAAAGTGGGACATTTTTCTAAGCATGACAAATGTTTCTTTTTCTTAACGGATTTATTTTTTAATTTATTGGAGTTTTCAGTAAATTTATTGTTAATTTTCCGAACGTCTTCACTGCAGATTTTCTGAAGCTCGAAGCTTCTTTAGATAAATCTGAAACTTATTTGTTTTATCAACCTTCCAACCTTTCCAGTTTTCAATTTGGTTCAAATTTTTCGCCATTATTCCATTAGTTGCGTACCAATCCGAAGTATCCTTTCTTTTCTTTATAACGAGTTTTTTTTCGGATGTAGCGTCTTTGTCATTGGACTTCTGTAATAACTCATTCTGTTTCTCCTTCTCTTTCTCGTTGTCAAATTACTCGTTTCCTTAAATTGTTGTGGCAATAATAGGTCTGTTAGAGTTTTTCTTCCTTTTTTTCTTTGTGGCGTGGTTTCAGCAGTGGTCTTTTGAGCGACTTTTTGAATGCAACGTTCGGATTGGAATGTAAAATCTGTTGGACACGCATTTTTGTAATTGGTAGGTCAAGTTTGCTAACGATTTGTAACTAGATTTTTGGAGCTTCAATAGTAATTTGAATTTTCTATCTATTGGAAATTCCCTTTATTGCCATTTTCGTACCGTACTTATTTTCCAGTTTTAAAAAATAGTGAATAACATACTTCGAACGTCCAATTTTCTAAGCTATTGTCCTCTTTGAGAGTCCTTCTTTCTTCAGTACTTTGATTTTTTTTTCTTCTTCATACAAAAATTTTCCTCTTGCCATCTTCCCCTTTTTATATTCCAAACCGAACAAAAATTTCTATTGATAGTAACAGTTAAAAATATTATTTATCTTTGAATAATTAAAGGAAAAATCACAATTCAAACGGACGCGTTTAAACAATTTCGCATTAGCAACGGCGGTGGTAATAACTATTTTCTAAAAAATGCAGCTGCAACAATAACGCTCCGAGAATGCAAAGCGGGGAAAGAAAAAGAAACGGTAACATCAGGCAACTTTGACTACAAGTTTTCAAATAATCCAAAAATATTGCAAGTACATTTAAAGAAATTTCGCTCACTGTACCTCTGCCCGCCACTCTTTGGTGCCCGCGGAGGACGCTGTCGTATCGGACGACGATGTCGAAGACACCGGCAAACGGAAAGGGGAGCGACCGAATTTGATTATTTCTGCTGGCTGTATTGTGTCCGGCTATTATTGTGTCTGTCAAGTTGTTTAGGTTGCCCAGCTGGTAATCTATTTGCCGTTGCCTCTAGACTGGTAAATTCAGGGGTCTTTGTATTTTGGTTCACGCTGTCTTCACTGCGCCCATTTGTTGCTTTTTCAAACCAGCGAGTACCTAATGGTTAGATTCCAACGCATCCAGGCGACTATAGACTTCGCGTTCGTTGGTACTATCCATAATACCGAATAAAGGGTGCATGGAATTTCCGATGCCACCAAAAATTGATCGAGGTTTGGGAACAACTTGGTTAACCCTCAAACGCTAAAGGGCAAAAATTGCCCTACTTTTTTAAATTTTTCTGAGTGCAATTTTGAACGATTAAACGTGCGTCCCTGAAAATTAAATTATATATTTCTTTTGTTGAAACGCATGTAATGACATTAGCGACAGTCAGATATGACAACACTTTCATACGTTTTTCACAGGAGTCCTGAATCTGACGCGGGCAATATTTGCCCTATTTATCATGTCTGACGCAACTTATTTTTGTATTGGCTACTATGTCATAAATTCCTAGGCAGTGCCAATGAACTTACTGGACGGAAATCCACCGTAATAAAAAACTGTAATAATAATTTGAGTAATAACTGAATAGTGCACCTTAGACTGTTATTTAAGGCTTTTTTACAATGATGTTTACATATGATCAATGAGAAAGGGATTTTAAATTAACATTTTCCTTGTAGGAGACACTGTTGGTAAAGGTAAAAACTCGGCTACTTGATGAGAAAGTTTCTAGTCATGAGTGGGTAATTGTCGAGATTTGTGATTATGTTTTGTATTGGCTACTATGTCATAAAATTAATTTTTGTTTTTTGTTATGGAAGCGGATAAATGCATTTACGCACTCGTGTGCCGGACTCCCCTGACCAATGACCAGTCATACCGGGTAAAACCCACCTTCCCACTCAACCCTACAGGAGGACACCACGGAACCGTCTAGGAGACATTACCTCGCGGTGGAGTCCTATAGAGCAGCCTCATACGAGGCCCGCAAGGCAACTGGACTGCCTAACGGGTGCCCCCGCTCTCTCGCGCCCCAAACAAGCTAGCAAGCGCCCCCCCTAGGGAGCCCGTTGTTGTCTCCCTCCTTTTGGCGAAGGACTCCTCTCACAAAAACGGCAATCCTTCGCCAGTGGTCTTCCCCCTGCAGCATGATCCTAACTATTTTCATTCGAAGAATGTGTGGAGAGCTGAGTCCAGTGAGAAGCCGCAGTATACACAGCACGGGCTCGGCACCAGGAAAGACCCTTCGGGCATCTCCATACGGAGAATCTCGTCGTATGTGTAATTCCATATGTCGGAGCCCAGTATGGAGCCCTGGACCGCCCTTGCCGAAAGAACCCTCGTTTTGTCATAAAATTCATAGGCAGTGCCATTCCCAGGCAGTGTCCAGCACACATAGCCCCTAATTTATGTTTTTAATGTTCGCAGCAAACTAGTTACACATAATTTGTCGATTTAATAAAATATTTTTACTTAGCTTACTTTCTTTTTATGAGTTAAAATTGAGTTTTTAAAATCACTATTTCCATTCTCTAATTAATTATATCATTTGATTAAAAAAAATAAGCAGCAAAGCAAAATGCTCTTTTAGGGTGAAAATTGCCCTAAACGTCGGATTAGGACCACTCCAAAAACAACAACTGACGCATGTAATGCTCAGTTCGTTCCGCTAGCGCTGCTTGGTTGTCCAAGTGGGTCAAGTCCAATTCCCTGAATATATTCTTAGTCCTCGAATAATACTCCTGTATTCCTGAGTTGGTTTACTGTATATGGCTACAACGTGAACCTTCCCAAAGTGGACATAATTAGACCGGGGATGATAACAATTAATATCATACCTGGGAGAGAAATTTTAAGGGTTACTTTATAATTTTGTCTTATTTACTAGACGTAGAATTCTTTTAAAGTGCTGAAATTCATTTATTCACATCACATTACAAAATAAAAGATGCGAACACTTTTAATGGTAAAAAAAAATTTTACTTTTCCTTATTATTTGGAACTGGTTGTTGGATGTGCCAATTTTTGTTGTTAGGAAGGAAGTAGTTATGCCATAACTCCAAACTTTTCCTCTTTTGACAGAATAGCGAGTTATTAGGTTAATAGTATTAGAAGAGGGTTTAGTTATAATTTTCCTCCTGTTAACTCTCTTATAAGAAGACATTCTCATTATTATGTCCCCTAAACGCGAGGCGGAGGAGTTTAGGCGTGGTACTTTCAAAAAGAAATCCCTGGTATAAAATTAAAGAGAAAGTGATAGTAATTCAGGGTACTATCAAGAATAAATCCTTGATATAACATTAAGGGAGATTGAATCTGGGTCGTCCAGTCCTTGAATGAACTTCATAGAAGTTGTTTTGAGTTTTTGTTCTGAGAATTGACTCGAGTTGCGTTTTAATTTTCGCGAGACAGTATTTTTTGTTCTGGTAATTCTTGAGTCGGAGAAGTTCAAACGTTAGGGATTTTGTGGGTTCAGGCACGTTTCATAAGGGGCTTAGGCACGTTCATAAGTGCAGTAACACTTCTCACGTTAAACAATTTTAAGTTGGATAGGATATTAAGATAATCTTTTAAAAAATTTTTAGTAACGATGGGGTTGGACCCGATTGGACTGAGTTGATATACGATTTTCTTTTCTCTCTCTCTCTTTTTTTTTTATTGATTGCCTTGCATTACGGTCTCTTCTCGACGCACTCAACGACGCGTTATAAAATTTTTATATAGTAGTATACGGATTACCAGATGTGATCTTACGCAGACTTGAGAGAGCTTATGCTTCTGGTTTTCGGTCTTGAGTAGGACCCTGTCCCCTATGTGAAAGGATAAGGGTCGAACATCTTTATTGTAATATATTTCTGACCTTTGCTTACTGGCAAGCGAATTTTTTTCGTGCTGTGCTGTAAGACTTCTGGAGCTTGTATCGTTAGATCTGGTAGTTGCTCTCGAGATAATACGCGAGTCCAGGTATCGTTTTAAATTATACGAAACATCCAAGGCAGTCCATGGGAGTTACTTTTGTACCTTAGTGTGCACTGTTGTTGTACACAATTGCAGCGGCTCACATATATTGATCCCATGATTTCAGATTCTCGTCCACTATGGTACGTAAATATTTGATTAGCGGCCTGTGTGCACGTTCTAGTTCGCCATTTGACTATGGATGGTAGGCAGAAGTTTGTAGCTTCTTCATCCTTAACAATTTTAACACCTTTTTAAAGTGGTCACTTAGGATCAGTGACTATTCGTTTTGTGATGCGATTGCGAGTGACGATCTCGTCGAAGAAGATTTACGTTACAGTGATGGCTTCCCCGATAAGTATGGCGTACCAGTCTACAAATTTCGTGGGGTTATGCTGGAAAGTCAAGATGTACTAGTTTCCGGAGTTAGTTGCCTCGAGTGGACCGTCAATGTCAAGATAGACTTTGTCGAAGGGCTGCTCTGCGATGTCCGTGATGACCATCGGAATTTTAAATTGTAGTGATGTACTTCCTTCGAATTCGCTTATATTTTTTGATCACACCTTCGCCAAAAGGAGAATTATGATAGTCATGCAGTATTGTTTGTATCGGTCGGAGCTTGTAATCACTGTGAGCAGGGCTCTTAGACTCTGTTGGAGCGGTTTTCGCTTGGGTCCGGGTCACAGCGTAAAGTGCAACGAGTTTGTTGCGAATAGAGGGTGTTGTAGTCGCCTAATTTGATTTTTCTGTTTAAGATCAACTGGAATTATTTTTCACCCGCCATGAAAAAGGAATTTTTTTTCCATCGACATCTACCGGTCACTGGATAACCAAAAAATAAATTTAAGATTTCTTCATGTATAAAAAAAATTGTGTCTCTATCTATAATAGATTTTACTTTATACCACTACAATATTGACGATTTTTTTGGCTTTAACTAGGAATAGGTCCCCTTAACCGACTTCCCAGAAACAAAGAGCTTCTAAGTTCGACGTGTATTTTTTTTAATTATTTATTTATTTATTTTGTTATGTCTGATCGGGCATAACTTTGTAACGCGTTGACCGATCTTGATGATCCTTACCATATAAAAAAAAATTTGGGTGGGGTGGCGGTGGGGGGTGGTTGGTTTGGTTGGTTCCTTTTTTGTTCTACAGAGTTTGATCCCCCATTGCTAATAGGAGAAAAAAAATTGGCCTAGTGTGGGAGAGGGGGAGTTGTAGTCTAACTTCGTAACGCGTGGACCGATTTAGATAATTCTTCTTATGTTGGGTAGAGTATGTTCCCTGGTTAATACCACGAGAAAAAAAATGTTGGTTGGGGCGGTGGAGGGGAGGGGGGGATCGCATTTTGTAACGCAAGGACCGATTTGGATAGTCCTTTTCCTTTAGAGTGCGATCCCTAATTGATAATAGGTGAATAATTTGGTCCTAGGTTTGGCGGCGGGGGAGGGTTAGTTTAACTTCGTAACTTTCTCATTTTCTCTTTTTGTTTTGCCTTGCACGGGTAACAGGAGTTTCCTGATCACTCCAAAAAAAAAAAGGAAATATATAATAGTAAAAAAAAATCACGTGGCGCCCAAAAACTCGAAACTTGAAAGTGAATCCTCTATTTGTACCCATACCCTCCTCCACGGGCTAGCTCCAGTTACGCGAAAATCGGGCGTAACACGTTATACTTTCTCTTTCAAAGTTAACTCGGTTGTTTGCTTTTCCACCAACTAGGTAAATTCAAAACTGGATCTGGGAGCTGGTTGTGGAATTGGGTTATATATGATATTGTTATCGTTTTGAGTATTTACGGTTTTTGCTTTTTTATATCTATTAATTAAGAATATTCCAAATGATACTAAAATTTCTAGTGCTAGGTAAGTTTTAAGATATTGGTGTATTTCGTGATGACTGCTGGATTGGTGGGCATTTGATTTCCTTTGACAGTTCTTTACTGTCAAGTAATTTTATTATATCATGACTTAGTTTTTTTTAGAATAATTTGGTGAAATATGATTTAGTCTATTTGAATTACGTTTGATAAGTTAAAGCTAGACACATAATAGTTTTTCAGGGTAACGGTGGTTTCTTGGTGATTATGTAATACGAGTTGGTTAGATCTGACCTAGTAATCAGAATTTATTTTCATTATTCCCGCTCCTTGTAATAAGTGGGTTGCTAGCCACGTGTTTGGTTGAGTTTATTGAATCCAGAAAACAGTTTGGTTAGAGATTCGGATTTCGCAATCGAAAGAGATAGTTTCCCTGTTAAGGAGACGGTTTTCGCAGCGTTGATGTTTCGAGTGGGTATTGAAAATAGGATGCATTATTTTGCAGTACTATTGGTTTGCGCTTGATATCCGATAACCAAGCCATCTTTATCTAGAAGAGGGAGATTAGAAGAATGCAGATATTCTGTACATAATCATAAATTTTATGATGAAAGTTATTCTCTGAATAATTTGAGGTCATTATTAAGTATTCTTTTAGTTTTATTTCCGATATTTAACGTTGAGTTTTCAGGGGAGTTTATTTATGTGATTTCATATGGTCCATACAATAATGGAGAAGATGTGTTGTTCTTTACTCTATTTTTATGAGTACTTTTTCGCCGATATTAAATGGTTTTTTTTTTGTAGTTCTGTCGTAATGTTGCTTTCATATTTCCTTACTGTCCAACTTTGGCTATTTGCGAGCAGTGTCTAAGTTGTGCTTTCAGTTATGTGCATGATTATCATAATTATACCTATGTGCCTTTAGGTTTGTGGTAATTTCTGGGGGGAAAACCATAAACAGTTCATGAGGACTGTAATTGGTACTTGATTGGGGTGCTGTATTATAGAAAACACAGCGTATGGTATCCATGTGTCCCAGTATTGTGTGTTTTTAAGGGTGTAGGATTAAATTTATGTACTCAGTTAGGTCCACCTTGTTTTTGAAATGTAAGTTGTGGTCAAGTGTTTGCTCGATTTCAGTGTCATTGGTAAGCGGAAGAATATATGACAATGGCTTAGAAAATGTTCCGCGCAAAATCGAATCGCTTGAGATTCCGAGCAAAAACGAATCGTAGAAAATTTTCGAGCAAAAGCGACTGAACTACTTAACTGCATTAACTTTGCATTACCTTTTGTAGTTAAATCGTTTTTGCCCGGAAATTTTCTATGATTCGTTTTTGCCCGGAATCTCAGGCTATTCGTTTTTACGCGGAACATTTTCTAAGCCACTTTTGCCCGAACCTTATAAATAGGGCACTTTTACTCTCAGCCCGTCATATGAGCGTGTTTCCATTATGAAATTGGTTGAACATTATATTGGGTTGTCGTTTTGTATTGAGATGCGGGGTGACTGAGACTTTTAGGAGAGACGTAAGGGGCTTGGCCAATTTGGCAAATTTTTCGATGAAACGTCTATAATATCCTACGAGTCCTAAAAATACTCTGACATTAATTTCTTGTTTTTTGGTCGCTGATATAATTTGAGGGTTTTGAGTTTCCCTGGATCTGGTTTGAATCTCTGTTGCGTTATTATGTACCCAATATATCATCCATATATAAAAAAAAACATTGAGATTATATTCGTAGTAATTTCTCTGGTTTTTTTCGAACCAGAAATAAGGGCGAATTCCAGGAACTATTTGATGGATGGATGATTTGAAAAAAATTTGATTGATTTATTTATGAATTTATAGAATGTTGAGTTTCGTTGGGAATGGAAGGAAATCAATTCATGGGTTATGCTACTTGTTGGTGAAATATGATTTAGTCTATCTGATAATCTCTTTTAATTAACTTGTATCAATCTTCGGCCTTATCATGGCATGGTTCGCGGAAGTAATCGCGTCCTTCGTCGAAGTTTTCATGATTTCGGATTTTCGTTTCTATGTCTTCAAACGATTTCGGCCGCTTGTAGTAGTCGGCCAAAACTTTTATAATTTCATTGGTTTTACTTATTTCGTCGAAGAATTTGTTTTCATCTAACATATTTTGAAAACTAAGACAGAAGACGTAAAAAAAGGCAGAATAAATTTTGTAGGAGAAGAACTGGACGTTGAGATTCAGATCCAAAACGCTGAATCTGCGTTTTATGTTAGAATTGTGATTTGTGTCCTAATGAAAAAACAACATGGTATTTTAAAAAACAAAGCACCACTGAAAAACAAGACTTCACGAAAGGGGCTGAAAGACAGATTTAAATAGAAAAATAGCAAAAATATTAACTCACAAAAAGCGAAAAAGGTAAAGCACACTTTGAGTTTCCAATAAAAATGGCTCAGATGTTTTCTTACTACTAGATCTTTATTTAAAGAAAAAAAAATTAAAGACATTTCTACCTTGAATTTTGTTCGGTTGTTGGATGACCACGGTCGTCGGGCGTCCGAGATGACTTTTTCTGGAAGTTTTTGAAATGATGACGTCATGGGGAGATGTGCGGTTGTCCTTTTACGATGCTGCTTCCCTCTCTACGTGTTTGTGAGGCGGGGATGGGACTTACAGGAGTCCAGCGGACCCTAATTCTGTTGGTTTTTGATATTTCTACTCTAAGTACCCTATTTTAAAAGTAACCAGGCTTATTATTTTTGTTTTATTATAGTTGTTGTTATTGTTCTTAATAATTACGTGTAGCGAATTTTACTTTGCATTCATTTAAAATAATCATTGAAAACACATCGATTTCACATAAAGTAATTCTTTTTTTATCACTGATCTTAATAGATTTTCGAGAACCGCTGCCACCAGTATGTTGTAGTCGCCGCCGTGCTCCTTGAGGAGAGCGAGAGCTTTAATAAAAATTTGTAAAAGCATCACTTCTTGTCATCACTTTTTTATTGAACTACTTCATTTATAAGCCTTTTGGCAGTATAAGTTAAACAATAATTTTTCCACAAAAAAGTTTAACAATAATTCTTTAAAAAAACTAGGCAAGTTAAAAAATAATTCTATCAGAAATCTAAGCGAGTAAAACAATAATTCTTTCACAAAACTACGTGAGTTAAACTATAATTCTTCAATATAAGGGTTGTGACTGGGTCAATGTTGTTTTTCCTTGGAGTCCGAACCCATTTTATGGTGGACCTTTACTGCCTTTACTGTTAAATGTTGGCCATTTGTGTCTTCGTTGATTTCCCGTGGAATGCGTCGGCAGTCCTGTTACACTTTTTTGATAGCTGACGTATGGGCAATGGCAATGGGCTAGTTGTGTCCAACTTCTCCTTGGGAAAGAACGGTTTCTAATGCCTCGATGCTGGCGTCCGTAAATATTTTAAAGGGCTCCCAGAAATCGTGAAAAACAAAAAGTAGAGGGTATATTAAGAAAGTTTTGATTTTCTCAGACACTTCTTGACATTTCTCGGTATCTGTGAATTTGGCATCTTTGCGGAGAAAGTTCTTAATGGGACTACAATCTTGGAAACTGGAAAGTTCAATAAAAGATTAAACTTACCGCACTGTTCTGGGAACTCGGAAAGTTTAGACGGTAGTAGTGCTTCTTCACTGGAACACTTGTGTCCTAAGTCCTCTTTACTCAGAAACTGGCACTCTACCGAGAGCAGTTTGAGCTTGATCTCTTTCAAATGATGGAAGACTTTGTGGAGCTTGTCATTATTAGCCGCAAGGTTTCTACCATAGACGACTATGTCGTCTAGGGAGGCAAAGCATGCCAAGCCTTGTAGTCCTGTTAAGACGAAATTCATAGGGCGTTGGAATGCGGCCGGGGTTCCTTTTAGATAAAATTCAATTGGTAATTGGTGCTGAATGCATCGAGGCATTAGAACCTCGTGATAGCCGTTGGCGAGATCGGGGATGGTAAAATACCGAGAATGACCAAATTGGTCAAGTATCTTCTTGATCCGAGGTATCGGAAAGGCGTATTCTATCATTTGTGAATTCCAAGGCTTTTACTTGGCTGCACTATGCCGTTTTCACATTTCTCGAAGCTGTTCGTTGATCACGTTTAGCTGTGTTTCTTCTAGTCGATACATTTTCTGGTTAATAGGTTCGTGGTCCGGCAGCAGTTGTATATCACGGGTGATGGCGTTTACGTCTTGAGCCTATCACTTTTGAGGAAAAAGATATCGTTTTGCTCGTTGAAGTAACTTGTTTTTCCTTCCGAGGCGCGGGTTAATTTTAGGGTCGACCGGGTCTTCGAACTCCGGCTATAAATATTTCATATTCTGTACCTTTCTTAACTTTATCAAATTTACTCTTATATCTAAATGACTTTGGAGCTGGGGTTTCTGAACCACTGTACATTGTCTTATTTAAGGTGAAATCGTGTTTAACTTATTTGAACACTTTATTTTTGAGATGTTGCTTTCGCGCAAGTTGAAGATACCGTCCCTGTGGTGAGCTTGCAACCATTATCGATAAATTTCGCAATTTTACTTTTAGAGAGCGTGCGAGATGATGGGCCTTTGCAATCGTAATTCCTTTTGTTAGGGTGAGCTTCGCCGAAGCTTTTTTTTAATTTTTTTTCTTTTCGTTCTTTTGCTTGATATCTTTTGATCGTGGGAGCTGGTGATTTTGTGTCACCTTAATTTATGCTTTGCCGGTGAACTTCTGCAATGCTCTCTCCTGTTTCCGTGGATTCCAAATGTTGTATGTATTTGGGGTCCTTTTCATTTGGACGACAGTGAAGTCTTGAATATGGACAAGATGTAGACTAATGTTAGTCAGGATCATTTGAGAATTGTGTGTGTTGAGGACTCCAACAGACACTGCTTTTGAACAAGTGGGGGGCAGGCCGTTCGCTAGGAAGACCCTTTGGTCTATCTATCTACAAAGGTTCCTTTAACTGTACCTGTTCCTGTCTAATTTCGCAGGTCAGATCTTGTTTAATTGTGTTGCCTCTCTCGAATTCCTGTGTTTTGCGGTCAGTGTTCTCCGGTTGAGAAGCCTTTGAGACAACACAGATTGTCAGTCCAGCCTCTCTGGGCTCTGCACTATCTGTTTGGGTGTCTTTTTTGACCACGGAATACGGCTTATCCAAAAGCAGCTGTTAATGGTACGGTAAACTCCTTCGGATTGTTTTCCGTTCGAGGGCATCGCAAAGCCTTATTTCGGCACTCAACGTTACAATTTGCTAGCCGTCGTCGGAGAGGCCGCGTAGGTTTTTTTATCGACTGAAAATTGCGAAAAATCGTATTTAATGTAAAATTTCCCTGGCATGTTCCCAGTGTCTTTGTGATACAAAAAGGTGCTTATAATGTGTAATTTTCTCTTCTTGCATCGGGATTTTCAATAACTTTCTCCTTGATAATACCTACTTACCTCAGCGCCAGTATCTACTACAAGGTTGGTATTGCCGCTAATGTCCAACGGCTACAGGTTTCAGGCGGCTCAGGCGACCCTTTCTTGGATATTGTGTGTTTTAGTGGCTAATCGGGATAATTTCGGTCGAGTACTCGTCATTTTCCTGGTTCTTGGTGTCCCATTTTTGTTGCTGTCTGAACTTAAAGACCAGTTGGAGTTTTTAGGTCCATAATCCGTCGTTCTGGGAGCCTTGTCGGGTTACTGGAGTCCGGAGCCTGGCGATTGCTTCTTCAATTGCGAACATCATGCCCGTAAATGTTACAGGTTGAGCAGAAGGTTATATTCTTACGTTTCATACAATCTGCGTAAGTATGGCCTCTTCGCTGACAAAAATTACAAGTGACATTTGAGCTTAGCTGGTCGAGGTTCTGGAGGCGATCACTATATATGAAGTCGAGTGGGGAGGGGGGGGGGGGGGGGGCGTTGTGGTGGAGTCTAGCGCCGAAAATTGTTTGATAGCGGTGGCCTATAGTATGCTTGTGACTGACTGCAAAGATCGAGAAGGCGTGTATGGGAAAAGTTGTTGTGGGCTGCGTGAAATGTTGTGTCAGTGACGCTGAGGAAATATTGGCAGAGGTGAGGATTTATAACCGTTATGACAACTCGGGTGGTCGCAGGACGGTATTTGGTTTCGAGGGCCTCCTTGCAGAGGGCCAGCAACTGATTCACTTTATCTGTGAAAGTAGTGAGCATTACGCAGGGTTTTGGCTAGCCATTATCAGCCTGTTTACCAGTTCATAGTAAGTTTCTCTGGGGAGATCGGCCGCGTTTAGTCTAGCCGCGACGTCTTTGAATGAGGCCAAACGTTGGTAGGCTCCTCCTCGGAGTCTAGTGGAAGGGATCCTGAAGAAAGCTTCTTGCTTCTCGTTGGAAAGCCACTGTTTGGCCTGGCGGCAACAGCCCAGAAAAATATTTGCAGCTCTGCCTACAACGTCTTCCTTAAATTTGATGGTTTTCTCTTTAGTATTTGCAATTTGTTTCGCAGGGCATCGTAATAAGGCATGAAATCTTGTCCGATTCTTTCGCTTTCTTTAATAATTTATTTAAAAACCTATTTAAGCTTACTGGATACTTTAGTCCTGGGAGAACCGTTCCGCTTCTCAATAGAGTTCCTTGTAGCTCCGCGCCGGGTAAGGGGCCGGTAGTTGCTGGTGCTCGGTTTTAAAAGCACTTATGGTTGTTTGATTTTAACCAAACTTCCCTGTTCCTACCGATTGCGCCAATTTTGTTAATGTTTCATTTCAGGTCAGAGGTGGGAAGTAATGATTCCTTTTTGGAATGAATTACAGCTTAATTACAATTCCAAGAAATGATTACTACGATTAATTCTTAATTTCGTAAAGGAATTAGTAATTACGACTTTTAATTCCTCATTACAAAAAGTAATTAAATACTTAGACGTTTTCATTCTTTAAATAGTTTAAGCTGTAAATGAATTTAAATACCATTGGAATTAATATTGGAATGAAAAGATGTAATTTAGTAATTAAATGAATTATTAATTACAAAAATTTCATTCCTTAAATACTTTATTGCACTTAATTAATTAATTTGGTCAAAATACATAGCATCAAACTTTGCCTTACGGAGGACGAGCTGTTCAAAATTCTTGTCTGAGAGTTTAAATCTTTTAGGAGCACTAACAATTACTGCAAAAGAGAACAAACGTTCGGCTGATGCGGAAAAAGGAAGAATGGTATTAAACTTTATAAATCTATTGTAAATTAGAGGATGTTTTTTCATCTCGTATTCTTCTGCAGGATCATTTAAATTTGTATTGTCCATCCATTCTTTTGTATGAGAAGAGTAAGATTGGAATGGTAGGTGGTCACCGTCAGCATTGCATGATAATTTTACTGTACTTACTGCGTAAAATCATTATACTATTATAATTAGGTTGAATCTTAACAAACACTTAATTTTCTAAAGTAAGTAAACGTCTTTGCATGCATTAAAGTAAATAAATGTAGATGACTTACACAAGCTCTGATAAAGCACTTTTCTTATGGGAAATTTGTCTTCGCTTCTGTGCCTTATCGCATGTTTGGTTACCATGGCTTTTCTATGGGAAAAGAATGTATTGTAACCTGAGCGACTTGTTTTTCTCTAGCCAGTTTTTAATATGGTCCAACATATTTTGGCTTGAAAATCTGGCTCGTTAAATTAGTTATCGGATTTGGCTTATTTTTATTAACGTAATCCGATATGTAATGGACTTGGTTAATAATATTGCAGATTGGATTCGTATGAATTCGGCTTAGCCTTATGATAAGTCGAATCCAATCTGCAACTTTATCTTAGAGTTGCAAATTTACTATTTAGGGTATACTAGTTTTATTGGAAGTATTTGAGCTGCTTGACACCGAATTTTGAATTACCTAAGATAATTCATTCCAAACTTTACGGATATGGCGGAAGAGCAGGCGTATAGTAAGAGGGATTACTACATCTGGAAAGTACAAAATTGCTCATTCTGTTAGATCTGTCAAACTCCATCAGTTCATAAAAATAAGCAGGACCTTAATACTTTAAAATGTTGGTTAAAAAGTTCGCCGAACGGAAAATAAAACTAGTGGGGTGGGTCCAGATTCTGGGTGTCGCATCATTGGTGCGACTCTTGAAGTCCACACGAACAACTTCCCAGTTAATAACAATTTTCAATTGTTATTAAAAATATTTAATTATTATTAACAATATTTAATTGTTAATAGCGATAAATTTCATGATCATAGTACAAACGAGTAAGTGAAAACTCAATAAAATTTATATTATTCGATTTATCGTTTTATTTATCATTAATATCAACTATTTATGGTTTTTTCACCATTTTTATAATGTTACAATGTTTTTTTGAAGTATCGAGTTGTATCAGAACCAAATTGATCAGATGAATCTTTTTCAAAAAAAAACTTTCGCCCACTTTTATGTCATTTAAAAATACTTTAAAAATTGTTATTTTAAATTTATAAATAAATAAATTAATAAATTAAATTTATCATAATAATTTCGTTGTAATTAGACGCAAACAAAATTTTAAAAATTGTTCCGTTATAGCACTATTTTTTAATGAAAACCAAATAAATGCACTCTGTTTGGAATTCATTTGTTATTAATAACTTTGAATATTTATAAACAATTTATAACTGATATAAACAATTCTTAATTGTTATGGACCATTTTTAATTGATACAAACGAAGTTTCTTCATAAAAGAAATTTTTTGTGGTAAGAAAAATTTCATTTGTTTATAAGAATTTTTCATTGTTTATAAAAATTTTCAATTGCTATGAACAATCTTCAATTTTGTATTCAATTTCCAATTTTCATAATCAATTTTCAACCAGGTTAAACCATTTTTATGATAATAAATTTATTATTGTTATATACAATTATTTATTGTTATAAACAATTTTTCATCATTATAAACAATATCTGTTCATAATAAATTTTTATTATCCGACTTTTTGATGTCCCAATCGTCATCAGAACAAATTATATCGAAGAAATCCTTTTCAAGAAAGTCTAAAATCAGTTTTTTTTTCAAAAGAAATTGATTAAATTTCTTTCAGCTCTTATTGACAATAATACGCTTCGAATAGCACCTTAGCGAAGTCGTTATCATTTTTGTTCGCGAGATATCGTTGTCGAAAAAAGTGGGTCCGAACGTACGTACGTACGTACACACACACACACACTCTCTCTCAAACACACACACATATACATGTGTTCAAAAACATGCGTAAAACACTATGGTGACTTTGAAATCTAAAAAAAATTTAAAACTAAATATTTTGAAAATCGGGCCCATTACAATAACTTCCCTATATGTGAGAAGTTAATAAAGACAAATGCTACACTCAAGAATTGTGTTTCTAAATTGAGAAATGTGGCTACATCTACGAAGATGGTGCATTTACATAATTATAGAATTGCATTCAATTTCTAACTTGCATGGCTCATTCCTAATATCATATCCTCTGTTTTGACTCAACTAAAAGTTAATAATGGAACCAAAGGTAAACGAGCTTAAATTTCATCCGCATCCGGAAATATTGCATTAGTATTTTTCTGATCAGAAAACAGAAGAAACAGAAGAAAACTACAGTCTAAAAAAAATTTCGATTATTTTTTTTTACATATTTCATTAGAGATAGGCAAGGTCACAAGTGAAATAAGATCGCAAATAAAAGTAGTAAACCAAAGGCAATTAATTAAAAATTCACTTAGTCGACCAGATTATGCATAAAGTACAGAGAACCCCAACATGTAACATGTTAATTAACAGTAGCATGATTGAAATATGAATAGGTTAGTGGTGCTGTGATAGATTAACATAATCATTAAATGGTCGGATATTTCAGAAAGGGAAACAGGATGATCAAAGTGCATCTAACAGTTATCCATGGTAAGAAAAATTTCAAAAAGTGATGTAGGAATACATGCAAAATAGATCGGTTAATAATAAGGCGGTGGAAGGGTGAAGATGTTCTTGAACAGCTCTAAAATCATGTTTGGTTCAGATGAAATGCAGATGAAAAATCGAATACTTTGCAATTTTGGTGTTGAATTAAAATTGTTAATTGTCTAGATCACCTCACCCCCTTCGCAGAGGGTCAGTAGTGGTAAGGGTGGTAGAGGGATTATGCACACAAATCTTGGAGGGTTGCGAGGTCGGGGAATCACTGTGGATATAAAAAATACACCCCAGTAAAGGTGTATTTTAGATCAAAATATGAAAACAACTTTTGTAGAAGGAAATGTTTGCACACCAAAACTATGATTTTCGTTTTACAAAAAATTGTAACACTATTTTTTGTACGAAGAAGCTTAGTCGACAGCTTAACAGGTAATTTTTGGTTCAAATTTTTATGGCTTAATAGGTAATTTTTCACTCACACTTTATTTGTTTTTCTATATTTCTTATTTTTGCTTTGTAGATCCTCTACCACCCATACCTCTCTTGAACCTTGGTCTTAGGGAGTGAGTTAATTTAGATATTACCAATTTTATTTCATCATTTGAATCTAAAAGTAAACCTAGCAATAAATCATTGAGTCATAACTGCAGACACACACTGGCGCTTAAAGTATTACATGGCACCCATAAAATTTGAAAGTCGCCGACGGAGGAGATATTAAGAAAACGAAATTATTTC
Source organism: Leptarthrus brevirostris (assembly GCA_964036015.1). Taxonomy (NCBI): domain Eukaryota; kingdom Metazoa; phylum Arthropoda; class Insecta; order Diptera; family Asilidae; genus Leptarthrus; species Leptarthrus brevirostris. Next base: position 97,981,072 of record OZ038371.1, on the reverse strand, counting down.
TTTCTCGTAAATAGAGAAAGTTATGATATTGATAGGGCGGGTGGGGGGGGGGGGGCGTTAACTTTAGTCATAACACTGACTACTCAGTGCCAGGCTCGGCAGATTGCGAAACTTCCAATGATTTCTCTTACTGCATTCCCTCGGTCGTTTCTCTTCTTCAGACATGATACAAATGCCCTCAATATAAGCCAATGGCTTTGTATAATGATAATACGTACGAGTGAAGTAAATCCACACAACTATTATGTCCAAGCACCATAGGTTATTGAGAATAATAAGAATGATATCGCTAGGCAATGAAATACGATAAAAAAATTTTAAGTACAGCAGACCGGTAATTCGTTCATTTCACTCGTCGTATATTAAATAGTTTTACACAAAATAGTTCCCATATCAATCCGGTAAATTCTTAAGAAATTTATCAGTAGGTAGTAGTAATTTAAACAGATAAAATAGTATTATTTCATGAGCATTTTTAGGCGTGGCTTATTGTAGAAATGCTTGTAGGTATGTATATATAATTAAATTTAAGAAAATTTTATTCTACATTCTACAACTACAAACAAATTCATCAGTTAAAATTGTATAAGATGTCGTTACAAATTTTCCTTTTAAATGCGGCACTAATATCATCTTACAAGCTTTTCTTCGTCATGACGTAAATATCATGAATTCTGTTGTTTGGAATTACCATCTGTACAGTTTATTTAAATTAGTTCAGTGGGAAGATAGACGGCTAATATTCTCTATAAACACTGCTATGCCAACATTTAACTGGATGAACGTGGGCCCAGTGTTATCAACAAAGGGATTCCAAGCAGACCACATGTTCCAAACGTGATTGGATTTATTTGCTGCGGAGATGTAAATCGCGTGTCGTGCTTGAAATTGCATTCTGTCTGGGGTTTATAATTTAGTAACCATTTTACGTGGTTATGGAAATTGAGATATACTATACATACATTTCGCGTTCAGTTCCTCAGAAAAACCGCATGCAGAGATTGTCGCGACGGCCACATTACTGAGCGAACTTATCCTTTAATTAATTCCTCACAAAATGGTATTCGAAATACATGAATATGAAAATAAGAAAATGTTCTCCGGATAAGGCTTTTGAAGTAAAGGAGCAAAGGTAATATATTTATATTCATAGGTATACATATTAATATTAATTAATTACACATGTCTTTTATATGTACTTACTGGTAATCACATTTTAAATAAATGTAATATTAAGCTAAGAATACTTGAGAGTGAACGCAATTATTGTTAAAATAAGAACTTAGGAAAGGCTTAATAAGAAATTTAACGAATAAATCAAAACTATTTATAATTGAGAAAATAAAGAAAGGAAAGAAATATAAACACATAAAATAAAATAAGTAAGGATCATAGAACTAAAAAGATTACATAAAAAGACTAAATAAACCCACACACTGATCTATCCATTTGCATTAAAAAATATTCCACATACTGTTAATTGTACATACAAGTGAACACATTCAGTAACATTCATTTAGTGCAGTCAGTTAGTTTCCTCATAGAAGCAAGATCAGGTCAGCCAGTTCGCCCATTCAATTAAGTAAATTTGGAATTAACTAAGTTGAATTATTGTGAAGTGCACTCAAAGGTGTTTCATTCCTTATTTTAAACCTGATCCAAAACATTAATGGTGCCGAAATCTGGGAATACAAAAGGAATAAAAGAGATTAGAATCAAAGAATGTTCATAAGGCGAAAACAGCAAGTTCATTAAGTATCATCCTACGAAGAAAGAACTAAATAAATGGATATAAACGCAATTTTCTGAAGCACCTCAAAACTCCTAACACACTTTTCACTACAAACACACATGGCCGCAGTGTTTTTTTTCTGGGTAATATATTACTTTATTATTATATTAAAACCAAGCTAAATAAAAAAAATTTAACTAAATGTAAACAAAAGCGAAATTGTGTTTGTGTTTTGAAGAACGTTGGTTGTGAACTGATATTCCGGGCAATAGGCGATGAACTCGATTTCCGCAATTTTGAACAATGTAAAACACTTTAACTCTAATATATATAAATCAATATTTGTTTGTTTGTTCGTATTTTATTCGTCAAAAAATATGCCTCCCAAACGTTCATATAGCTTCACTAAGTCACTTGCTCCCCCACTCTAATATTGGGGATATCCCTCAACATCTCCCAGTTGACGTTGCTTTAGAGGCGTTCTATTCGGAAATACACGCTTGTCTTACACAATCTATCCCTCTTCTTCCTCGTAAAAACTACTCCACATCCCCCGTATGGTACGACAAAGAATTACGCTCTCTTCGCAACAGGAGAAATAAACGTTGGCAAACTTTTCTTCTAACCCAGACTGAGTCTGACTATTCTTCCTATCTATCTGCTTATACCTCTTTTTCTGAACGTTGTGATACCCTCTACCATGAGTACCTCCAACGGATGGAAACTAGCCTCATATCCTAGAAGAAATCCAATGGTTACCCTTCCACCCTAAAGCTCGAGAGTACCTCTTCATCTGATCCTAAGGTTATCGCTAACCTCTTTGCACACTTCATCAGTAAATCTTGCAGCGACAATTCTCTACAACCCGACCTTAACTATTTTGCATTCATGGACAAATGCACTCAAACGTCGTTTTCATCTTTTGACCCTGATCCTGAACTAATCGCCGCCAGTATTAATAGGCTTGAGGACGACTTTCACCCAGGTCCTGATGGCATTCCGGCCATCGTTCTGAAAAAGTGTGCCATGCATCTAGTCCAACCCCTTACTTTGCTTTTTCGTCTCTCGCTCACTCAAGGGGTTTTCCCTCAATTATGGAAAAATTCGAATATTATTCCCATCTTCAAAAAAGGTTGCAAGAACGATGTGTCCAACTACAGACCCGTTGCTAAATTATCATCCATACCTAAACTATTCGAAAAATTGGTCTATGATTCCATGTTCTTCCACTGTAAGTCTATCTTCTCACTCTCCCAGCATGGCTTCCTCAAAGGTAGATCTACAACCACCAACCTTACTGACTTCGTCTCTAAAACCCTATGTGCCCTGGAAAACGGTAAAGATGTTGATGGTATCGCCACCGATTTTAGTAAAGCCTTCGACAAGATCTCCCATAACGTTATCTTGTTCAAACTCGATCGCCTAGGCTTCCCCCCCAGATTCATCTCCTGGATCCGATCCTACCTCAACAACCGTCAGTACAATATTCTTTTCAGTTCATCCATTTCTAACCCTATTGTCGCTCGTTCCGGCGTCCTTCAGGGCAGCCACCTAGGTCCATTGATTTTTAACTTCACAATAAATGATGTTGAATGTGTCATCAAACACTCAGAGTTGTCCATTTATGCCGATGACATGAAAATAATCAAACATATCTCCTCCACTACCGACTCTCTTCTCCTGCAAGAAGATCTCGATTCATTCATCACATGGTGCATGAAAAACTTTCTAGAGCTCAATGTCTCCAAATGCCAGTCCATCTCTTATTCCCGCAAGCGTCTTACCGCCACCCCGAGAGTCTATATGTTAACCGACGTACCAGTCCCTATCGTTACCTCTTTGTGTGACTTAGGAATAATCTGTGATAGTGAACTCAATTTCCGTTCCCACATTGACAGCATAATTAACAGAGCTAACTCCGCGCTAGGGTTTGTGAAGCGCTGGTCTAGAGAGTTCTCCAATCCTTATGTCTCCAAATCTCTCTACGTCTTCTTCGTTAGACCTCTCCTTGAATATGCCAGCCAGGTATGGTCCCCTACGCAAACAACTCACATTAATAGGATTGAATCTGTCCAGCGTAGGTTTATTCGATTCGCTCTACGTGATCTTCCGTGGGTTGACAGATTCAACCTTCCTCCCTATGAAAACCGTCTGAAACTGATCGACTTACAACCTCTAAGCAAACGTCGTGATGTTTCCGACATTCTCTTCATTTATCAATTATTAACTGGTGCCATAGACTGCCCCTCAATCCTGCAATCTTTACCCATCTATACCAATCCCCGTAACCTTAGGTCCACTCCCCTTTTCCGACTCGACCGCCATCGCACAAACTACGAGCCAATTACCAGGATGTTACGAAAAGTCAACGACCTTTCCTCTTTTGACTTCCATCTGAGTAAATCATCCCTTCACAAAGCCTTATATCTTGACCCCGCCCATCTTGATCCTAATCGCCTACCTTAATTCTTCTTCCTTACCCCTTATGCCAGTAATCAATAAATATAGCTCATATTGTAGCTTATACATTTTATTTATTTATTATTACTTATTATTTATTGTAGTTTGTGGAATTAGTATTTAGTTATAGCTTATATTTTTTTTGTATATTTATGGAATAGCTGGTATTAAGCTCAAATAAATAAATATAGTGGCAGGGTGGGAGTTTGAGCGGGGGTGGTATGTACAAACTCGGAAACGGCTATTTCGATTTCGATGGGATACCACCGAACAACAGTGGGAAGGGGAAGTGTGGGGGAAAAGTTGGTGGTGACATGTTCAAATAATCAAAACGGACCCATATTAGTGTCGAATCCATAATTTTCGGCGTCTGTAAGATAAATAATGACACTCCCGAAGCCATTAAATAATTTGGTGACAGTACTCCGTTATGAAGGGGATGGGGTGTCGCTCAGAAGAATAATGATACTGCCATTAGATACTCCGAGAAGAAGACACCACTAGGCGTGGGGGTGGAAGAGAATAACAGAAACAAAAATCCGATGTCAATGTAGAATTCATAGTTTTTGGGGTGCCCGAGATGAACAATCATATTCTAAATGTCTTTGAATACTATGGAGTTGAGATACACCTAGCACTCCTAGAATGGAGTGAAGGAAGTGAGATGTAAAAATAATCGGAAACGACACTCACCGAAAGTCCGAGCAACGCCGGGCACAGGCAGTTAATTGCTTATATTTTGCACTGGAAACTATTTTCACTTCTTTTATGTTTGAGTTCATTAAATTTATTTCACAAATTAACACTCTTTAAACCGCTTCCATGTAAAAGAAAATTTGACTGGCACTTGTTTAAATTAAAAATGACAATTCAAGAATCTTCTTCTTATTGGCGAACTTAAACTTGCCTTTTCGTCTCCCATACAAACACAAACGAGATGCTTGACTCACGTACAGAATTTGTAAAGGGTATAGCTGTTCCGTTTCCTTCTTTCTTAGTAGGTACCATGATATCAGCATGGAAATAATCTGAATGGTCTGAGGTTACCGGGTGATCAATACCAAGACCAATTTTCTAAGGATTTCCTTAGCAGCTGCGTCGACAAGATTGTTGAAGCGTGGGAAAGCTCCAAGCTTGGAGAAATCCAAGTCTCGGAGATCCCGAGGAGACCAAGGGCTGGACTGCAACAAGTTTCTACAATGCTCGATAGATTTGCACCACCAGCAGAGGTGGATCAATTAACGTCACACGCTTACACGGAAGAAACCAGTCTACTGCTAGTCTGTGATGCCAATTCAAGGCACATTCTCTGGAGCAGTTCTGAAAATAACGAGCGAGGTGAGTCTATGTTTGATTTTATTAAGTATACTAACCTGTAATAAGGGCAACCAAAATTGCAGTGGATTAAAATCCAACTCATGAAAAACCAAAATAAAAACCGATAAATATTTAACGAGTTGGATTTTATATGCCGAATTACGTTGCACAAAGTTGCCATAAATTCAAATCCAACTCATGATAAACATCGCACTCGGGTTTCCGTCGACATTCCTTTCACACGGTAGCCAAATATACGATAAGCAAAAGAAGCTTGCTTAGTTCGCGCAAAAGAAAACGATCAACAGCGACCCTGTCAACGAATCACAGAAAAAGTCACGGCAGAGCGAACCAATGACAGCCATCTACATCTAATTTGCCTAAAAAGTAAAACACAAAGAAAAAAGCGCGAAAACTCTTTTCTTCATATAGATTGGCTGTTCGAGATTCTACATAGGCAGATTCAGTGAGTCCGGTTTTAACATCGACAAAAAGAGGTCGCGAGAAAAAGGGAGACGAAAAATAATAAAGGATCGGTCGGAATTTGGTCAGGGGACTAAGTGATAACCAATTTTGTGTAGTAAGAATTTTATCACTACACCAAGTGATAATTAATTTTGTGTAGTAAGAGTTTGTTAAGTAACGTAAAACAGTTTTTGAATAATGTAAATTTGAATTTTAATGAAACTAGAATTTTAATGGACATTAATATAGTATCTAGGCGGCGAAAAGAAATTAATGTTCGGTTAGCAAATTTATTAAGTGAATAGACGTAAAATTTGTAACCACTGAATTGTGTTTTTATTTACTAAGGGAACGGGCAGGCAATACCTCAATCTTCTTATCTATCAACAGTTCTAGCTCTAGCGGCCGCAGAATACACATGCGGACACACAGGAAACCGAAGAACTCCAGCAGCCGCCGGTCTCTTACCCCTATGTCAAGGAGCTCGTTTGAGAAGTGATACGGTCCTCCCAGGGCCAAATTATCAAGTAAGCCTTAGTAGTTTTCTAAATAAAATTCTAGAGAAAGCACGAGAATCGGAGAAGCTCCCGGTGCCTCATTTCGAACCCCCGACCAGAGGATAACTAAAAAACACGAAGAAAGACTGGCGCAAATAGAAAAATTTAAAGAGAACTCTAATCGTTTTAAACAGGAGATTGTCCAGTTTGCGGAATTCTCGCGCTCTCTTGAAAGTGTTATTGATAAAATAGTTTTTTAAAAAAAAAGTTGAACCGACTTCACAAAAAGAAAGAAAATTTTCAATTTTATATCTATTACGACATTTGAAGTCGGTGCAAATCAAGCAAACCAAACAACTACAACAAAAATATTTAATCGTCATTTCTTATGATCCCGTAAGCTGAAACGTTCAGGTAGTTTTATGAATTATTTTTAATTATGTTTGGGTAGTTGTTTTGTTTGTTTAATTTGCACCGACTTCCAAATGTCGTAATCGATATAAAATTGAAAATTTTCTTTCTTTTTGTGAAGTCGGTTCAACTTTTTTTACAAAAACTATTTTATTTCTGACTTTTTAGTGTCTTCGACTCTATACAACGAAGAAAGAACCATCCAAATCGGTCCACGCGATAAAAGTTAGTTTTAACCCCCTACCCCAACCCCATTCCACTAAACTTTTTTTCGCATAGTATAAATCGAGGAACATACTCTACTGGTGATTCCGTTCCATTTTTTTAATTTTTATTCCATCCAACATTCAATGTTATACAATCATGCTTCATTGAATGCGTTTAACGGGTCTCCACTGCTGAGCATTTGGCTGCCTTCGTTGAGATCAAAGTTCAGCACAACAGGCATTACACTGCTGCTGGCTTTGTTATCACAGGGCTGGCTTTGCTTCGCATTTGTGGATCCTATTCGTCAGTCCTTGTGTCGGCACGATTGAGGGTTTTAAATCCTATACAGTTCTGCGAACAGAGCTTCCTCAATCCTACCGACTGCTCCAATTTTGTTATACTCTCCGGGTGAACAACTCAACGCGACCCGTTTTGACTTCCCGATGGCCGATAACAGACACCTCCGTAGTTCAAACCGGGCTCTTACGCGTTTAAGACCAGACTTTTTTTCAACCCGCGGCTTAACTCATACGCGATTGGAACCAAACTGATGATGTAGGGAGAGATCGCGATCAAGACGATATACTTGAGAAAAGCTTTCAGAGCTCTTTCTTCTTTTTGTATATTGGCCGTGTATGCCTGAGCAAGACACGATGTATGTACGAAATCGCTGAGAAAGGCACCTTAAAGGCTGGAACACAATGTGGCGCTGGCGCTCGTAGCTGGCGCTGTAGCTAACTCGGAAATGTCAAATTCGGCGCGCGCCAAAAGTTAAAAATATTGAACTTTGCGCTACAGCGCCAGCTACACATTGGACCGCCATCTCTTAATTTCCATATTTTGAACATATTTTGAACAGGTCTGGCTACCGCGCCAGCTACGAGCGCCAGCACCACATTGTGTTCCGCACTTTAGCTGGAACAAACTTAATTTCGTTCGGTACCTTATCGGTTTTAATGCTTAATTAGCATTTTTAAGGTACCAATGTGCTACAAATTTCGTGAGAAAGGAGTGCGTGGTAACTTGAGCGATTTGTTTGCCGCGAATTGAGATAATTTATGCCGTTTAAATGAATTTAGTTACATCCCTTTGAAGTAACTGAAATAACTTCTCAATAGTTGCATATTTTTTTTTTATTTTAGGTAGGTATGGCCATTTTTGGTACATAAGAATAAAGACAGAATTACCCATCTATAGGAACCCACTGGACAACACTGGCGTATTATTCGAAGAGGTTTCAAAAACACTTATTTACAAGGACAAATGGACTATGTATACGGCGATAAATATGTCTCGAACGTATATGTTGCAAGAATATGTCAAATAGAGTGAAGAAACAGTGTGAATGCTATGTGACCAGCAGACAGTACTAGGATATAATAACACTTGTAACCAAGAAATTCAGAATGTTAAATACATTTCGAATAGAATCAAAGTAGCATTAACCAAATTAAACAGTAATTCAGCTAGATATATGCGTTCAGTTATTGATGGAGTAGGAAAACTATCTTAATTTCTTTACGGAACTATGGACCAAGACGACGCGAATAAAATATATTTCAGTCTAAAAAAATTTAGAAATTAATGAGAAACAGAATTTAGATTTAATTAAACAACAGATGAGTCTGATGAAATACAATTATGAATCAAATAAACAAGTGTATGAAAAGCTAAATGAAGATATAAGAAATATTAAAATTCAAACTTTAAACATGTTAGATTATTAAAATTCAAACTTTAAACATGTTAGATACAGCCAATAGCTCCGTAGAAAACATATATTAACAGTCTAAAAATCTTGAAGTTCGAGTTTCGTTAGAGGAAATATCTACGAATTTAATATTACACTTACAAGAAATAGAACACCAAATTGAAAGTATTCACATCATTAGTTCACTGAGCAATAAACACCTTCAGCTTTTAGTACTTAGTTATTCTCAGATAACGAAGTTATTCCAAAATCTTCAGCTGACAAATCCACCCAATGAAATACTTCAATTTTACATTGCGACAAATCGCCTTTGTTGACAGCGAATTTGTTCAAGATAAAATTATGTGCAGAATTACAGTACCATTACTATTAAAAAAGTCTACCAACTTCCTATTCGTTCCAGCAGTAGTATTTCTTTCCATAAATTATTACTTACTTACAGATAAAGGAACAAATAAAATGATACCACTTCGCGGGACACAACTTAAACAATGTTCAAGCCTCACTCTGGCACTCACGAAAACAACTTTACTATGTCATGTAACTATCCCAACATGTACAGCTTCCGATCAAAATTGCTTATTACTCCTTTCCAAAAAATGGACCGAAGCTAAAAAAATTTGCACTGTAACATCAATTTTACATCAACATAATAATCGCAGAGAATTCTGGGCTCTACATTTTATTGAGCGAAATATCAATAAAAATCGAATGCACAGACTTTAAGACTATAATTAAATTAATGGGTACAGGTATCTTAACTGTTCAGTCCCTCCAAAAATTATTGCCTGAAAAGAAAAATATTTAATGAAAGCTTAATTTCATTAAAATTATACTCGTTAAACAATCCCCCGGTGTCCAAATTTCCTCCTGCTACTTTCTAATTGCCCCTTTCCTCGTCCTATATGTGTTCCAATCTGCAAATAAATAAACCACAAAGTAAACAAACTTTTGATTAAAATTTGAGAAAAACTTATCTAAATGCACGGGAAGTGCATATTATTCTCCTAATCTGCTCCGACCATCCCGCCAACAAAAACTATCAAGCTGAAATAAACAAGAAATTAATAAATTAATAATTATTTTATAAAGAAAAACTTACCAGAATTTCTGCCACCAAAACAGCTGTCATCCTTTCACTTGTACAAATGTCACTTTACATTTCCATTGTGAATGACATTAACATGAAAGTGAAATAGTACTACCAGGCGAACTCATGAATGAAAAGAGTTTAAATCCGCTAACCTGGAGCTGTATAAACCGGCGAGATTTTCAGTATGGCACCTCATTCCTTGTTCAGCATTCAAACTGAAACAATCCCACCCGTGATTTTCAAAACTTAATTTGAAAATTTCCTGTCGCAGAAACTTAATTCTGCAAATCCTACCACAGAAACTTACTTCTGTAAATATTATCGCAGAAACTTACTTCTGTATTTTTTCCCGCAGAAACTTAATTCTGCATTTTTGTATTTTTCCTGCAGAAACTTAATTCTGCATTTTATTAAAATAGAAAATTAATTCTATTTTTCAATTCAAAAACTTAATTTTGAATTTCCTTTTGTAAATTTCTCTCTTCTTCTTCTTTTTTCAGGAAGGCACCAAACCAGCACCGAACTAGCTGTGGATTCTTTTTAATTTTATTGATTTACTTTTTTTTTTGAATTTATTATTTATATTGAATTTTTGAATTATTTATTGAATTTTTGTTTTTGAATTGAATTTTGACTGTGATATTAGGATTAAGCGTTTATATTGAATTTATTATTGAATTTTTAATAAACATTTTGAATTGGAACTTTGATTGGGCATTTTTTAATTCCGGCACCTCCCCTTATTGCGCACAGCCCGCACATTGGTCCTTCGAGCCGGATTTGCCCTAAGTTCAAAATGTCCTCACTCGAAAAAATCCTTACTAAGCAATATGCTTTAAAGGAACAAATAAATACAGCCGCCATCAACCATAAAAAGGCCGGTAAAAGCAGATGAAACCAGGGCTATTTTGAAGCCCGTCTCGCCTTTATTAAAGAGTTGTGGGAACAGTTCTCTGCAAACCATATCGATTTATGGGCATACACGGATGCAAAGGAGAACAAATACAACTCCGAAAATATATACGAAATCACTGAAGAGGCATATTTCGATCTCTTAACTCAACTTAATGATGGGCTTAAAGAGTACATTAAGAGCAATAGTTCTCTCGAAACTAATCCATCAAATAATCCATCACAGTCAAATTCAATCAGGCTACCACCTATTGCCATACCCAAGTTCAATGGCAACTACAAAACATGGAGATCTTTCCATGATTTATTCTCCGCCCTAATACATTTAGATAAAAATCTGAGCAAGGTCCAAAAATTGCATTATTTAAAAGCAAATGTCTCTGGGGAAGCAGAAAGACTTCTGCGACAATTTGACATAATTGAGAGCAATTATGACAAGGCATGGGAACTTCTCACGAAGAGATATAATAATAAACGATCTCTCGTAAATCAGCAACTGAAGGATCTCCTGAGCCAGTCTCAAATTAAAACTGAGACATCAACCAATATTAAATCGTTTTTAGATAAAACTGAGGAATGTATTCATGAGCTACAAGTTCTCGAATTACTCGTGGACAAATGGGACGCCATCTTGATCCACATACTTATCCAGAAATTACCACCAGAGACTCATTATCATTGGGAACAAGAGTTACGAAACAATACTGAACTCCCAACTAATACAGAATTCACTACATTTCTCGAAACGAGATTTAGAATGCTTTGAAGCTCTAACCGAAGGAAAGAAAAACCTTCCCCCTAAACCAACGTATGGACTCTTAAACAAAAGCACGAGTTCAGCTCCAATTCAAAAACCATATTCGCCTAAGAATATAAAAACCTCGTGCTGCCATTGCAGAGGAAACCATATAATTTTCCATTGTCCTACATTTAGAAATTTAAGCATTCGACAACGACATGAAATTGTTACTAACAAACACTTATGCAAAAATTGTCTCTCGTCCAACCATACAACTTCACAATGTCCTAGTAACAAAAAATGTTACCACTGTGGCAAAAATCACAATTCTTTGCTTCACTATGAACAAAACCTTTCAAATACAAATTCAACCACCGAATCTACTACAAAATCAAAGTCTCCATCCACTATCGAAGCTAATGAACAACAAGTTCAAAATTTTTTTACTTCTAACACTAAAAGAGCTTTTCTCTCTACAGCTCTAATAAATATTACTGCCCCATCGGGAATTACAATGATCTTTCGAGCATTAATAGACTCTGGATCACAAGTATCCATTATAACAGAAAGAGCCTGTAAACGATTACAGCTCAAAGGATTCCCAACAAATCTCCAACTAATTGGGCTTGGCACAACTCCTACTAATACAAGCTCAAAACAAACTACAGTCAGCATCAATTCATTACACTCGAATTTTAAAATGAAGGTTAACATGTTGATAATCGAAAAAATCACCGACTTACTACCAGCTCAAACAATTAAAGTCTCAAATTGGAGACACATACATAACCTTCCTCTGGCTGACCCCACTTCTACAACTCCAGCAGAGATCGACATTCTTCTCGGAGCTGACATTTATGCCAACATTATTATAAATGGAATCAAAAGGGGAACTTTCAACACACCTACAGCTCAAAACACAAAACTAGGATGGATTTTAACGGGAGCAATCCCAGAAACAAAGAATATCCTCACGACAATATTAACCACTCATACTACAATACAAACTGAGTTGGACAATCAGTTAAAACGATTTTGGGAAATCGAAGAGTGTCACATTAGCTCTAAACAATCACCAGAAGATCAGCTATGTGAAAAACTCTATAAAGAAACAACAATTCGTTTGCCCTGCGGAAAATACGAAGTGCAATTACCATTCAAGGAGCAAAGTGCACCGCAGCTCGGTCAAACAAGAAATATGGCAGTCAGGCAATTTCTATAAATAGAGAAAAGACTCTCATCTAATCCAGAGCTATATAAACTATATAGAATTTGTATTAATGAATACGCGGAGCTTGGACACATGAAATTAATTCCCCCTACACAATTACAAACAGAAAACAACTACCATTCCAATTTACCACACCACGCAGTACTCAAAGAGAGTACAACAACAAAACTTCGAATTGTGTTCAACGCTTCAGCACGCACGTCTAATGGAAAGTCTCTAAATGAGCAACTGCTAATTGGACCAACTATACAACCAACTCTTTGGACCATTCTATTACGATGGCGATTATGTAAATACGCATTCACAGCTGACATTTAAAAAATGTATAGGATGATCCAAATGGCACCTAAACACCAGAATTTCCAAAGAATAATCTGGAGAAATACTCCAAATGAAGAATTAAAGGACTACGCTCTGACAACAGTCACATTCGGAACCGCACCAGCTCCATACCTCGCCATTAAAACTTTGCAGCAGTTATCAAAGGATGAAGCTCACAACTACCCACTCGCAGCAGAGAGTATAATGAAAGATTTTTACGTCGACGATTTGGTTACCGGTGCCCATAACCTCAATGAAGCTCAACGACTTCAACAGGAGCTTATCGAGGCTTTACATAAAGGAAATTTTAATTTGAGAAAATGAACTGCCAACCATCCCGATCTACTAGACAGAATACCCCTTGAACACCGAGAGCTAAAAACGAACTTAGAATGCTCAGAACACGAATCCATTAAAACTCTCGGCATTCGGTGGTATCGAACGACAGATCATTTCTCCTTTAAAGTTAAAATTCCTGAATCAACTAAGGCGTACACAAAACGAATAATACTCTCTGAAGTCTCATCTCTCTTCGATCCATTAGGATGGCTGGCACCATGTATAATAACAGCCAAAATTTTAATACAAAATCTCTGGCTTACAAAATGTGATTGGGATGACATAGTACCTAATGAAATTACAAGAGAATGGAGTAATTTCAAAGCTCAACTGAATACATTGCAAGATATTCAAATTCCAAAATGGCTGGGATATGAGCCTAGTATAAAAGAGATAGAGCTACACGGTTTTTGCGATGCTTCCAATAACGCTTACTCAGCTGTACTATATTTAAAAATACATGAAAACAACAATTCCAAAGTTCAACTAATTACAGCAAAAACCAAAGTCGCTCCTATCAAACCAGTTTCGTTGCCTCGTCTAGAGTTATGTGGCGCTGTTTTACTCTCTCGACTGATAAAACAAGTCACAATCGATTTAGAGCTCAAAGAAATCAAAGTGACAGCCTGGACAGACTCTAACATAGCTCTGGCATGGTTGCGGAAACATCCATCAACTTGGAAAACATTCGTAGCCAATCGTGTCTCCGAAATACACGAGAACATACCAAATGCAATTTGGAAACACGTTCCATCAAAACAAAATCCTGCAGACATAGCCTCACGAGGAATTCTACCAAAAGAACTATTAACGACTTCAATATGGTGGAACGGACCAGACTGGTTACATAAAGATGAGGAATTTTGGTCTCAACAAAACACAGATATCCAAACTGCATTAGAGTCTAAAAAATCGAAAACACTCACTAATTTAATCAACGAACACATAGTTTTACTTACCAAATACTCATCATTCCAGAAAACTATTCGTATAACCGCATACTGCCTTAGATTTATAAACAACATGCGCAAATAACACCCAACTACTCAGTATTTATCAGTCTCCGAACTCAAAAAGGCAGAACGATGCCTAATAAAAACTCTCCAACACATAATTTTTTCTACCGAAATTACATGTTTGCAAAAAAATCTGCCCCTTCCTAAAAAAAGTCGAATTCTGTCACTCAATCCAATACTAGACTCTGAGAATATCCTACGTGTAGGAGGTCGGCTGACAGAAGCACATTTAAATTATAACCTAAAACATCCTATAATCCTTCCAAATAAACATCATGTTACTTATATCCTTATCGATCATATTCTCAATTACACTCTGCACGGAGGCACTCAAGTTGTATTAAACACACTACGTAATTCTTATTGGCTACTTAATGCCCGCAATACAATTAGATATCGCATACATAAATGTATCACGTGTTTTCGATTCAATGCTAAACCCTCCTCTCAATTAATGAGTTCTCTCCCAGCTGCTAGAGTCAACACTTCCTTACCCTTCCAACACACTGGCGTCGATTATGCAGGCCCAATAGACATGAAAACCTCATCACTAAGAGGGGCAAAAATTACAAAAGCATATATTTGTTTATTCATTTGTTTAGTTACTAAAGCGATACATATTGAGCTGGTCTCTGACTTATCTACTCCAGCCTTTATAGCCGCTCTAAAACGACTTATAGGCCGGAGAGGTTTTTGCGCTCACATTTATTCGGACCGAGGCACAAATTTCATAGGAGCTAATCGACTTCTACAAACTAACCTAGAAAAAACTATTAAAGCAATTGAAGTCGATTTAGCTACCGAACTTGCTAACCAAGGCATAACTTGGCACTTTAACCCTCCTGCAGCACCTCACTTCGGAGGATTGTGGTAATCTGGAGTAAAATCCACAACACGCCATCTGTATAAAACTATCAGAAACACAAAGCTCACATACGAAGAATTATATACAGTATTAGTTCAAATAGAAGCATGCTTAAATGCTAGACCACTCTCTCCGCTATCTAATGATGCCACAGACTACAATGTCCTTACCCCTGGCCACTTCCTGACAGGCAGACACTAAATCACAACCAACATCCTTTAGAGAGATGGCAATTTATCCAGTGGCTCTCTCACAATTTTTGGAAACAGTGGTCAAGAGATTACCTTCACACCCTACAACAACGACAAAAATGGCAATCCCAAAAAGAGAATTTAAAAATAGACACTCTCGTATTAATAAAAGAAGATCAAGTACCAATAGGACATTGGCCATTAGGACGAATAATTGAAATTCATACTGGTCATAACAATTTAGTACGAGCAGTAACAATTAAAACGTCAAAAAATATTTTAACTCGCCCTATTGCCAAGGTCTGTCCTCTCCCTTTCTCCGACATATCCCAACAATAATAAACCACTCTCCCTTGACTCTCTTGGCAACACTAAATGTTTGAAAATTCCCGTTCATTTTGAATATAAACGAATCCAAAACCCGCCAAAATTCACTTCAGTTTTGAAAGTTGAAGAAAGTGCGCGGCAAAAGTGTCTTTTTGAGTTTATTTTTATTTTCTTTTATTATTTTGTATTATATATATTTTTGAAATGGAAGAGTTGTTAGAATTGTTCAATTCGGATTCTTTGGATTCTTTAACAACTCCACCAAATACCCCAAAAAGGAAGTTATGGGATCTATTGGATGAATTGACAGACATTCCTGCACCAGTTTCCCCGATAAAAGGGACTCCAACCAAACCAGGTGTCTCGGCAAAAGCAAAGGTGACAAAAGGGATGACAACTGCCACTGGATCGAAGGGAACAAAACGACGGTTGAAGTCAGTGGTTGTCAAACCTCACTCGTCACCAATCAGGGCGAGACATAGACCCTTTGAAAGTCAGAAGCTGTCGTCCCCAGTAAAAAGGCTACAAAAAACGTTGTCATCAAACAATAAAAATTTCACCTTTAAGCCGAGACCAGTCCAGTCCCTCCCAGGAATACGCGTTCCAACCAGGCCCAGACCAGTATCTACAACTGTAAAATGCCCTGACGTTAATAACAACGCCGTCAGGACACTATTCCCAGCACCTCAGATTAACACACCACCAAAGGCATTACCAAAGGCAACAACACCGAAATTATCAACGCCAAAACCGAACTACAACACCATGGGAATGCATCAGAAAATCCAAAAAAAATTTCCGATGGGATCTTCCTGGAAAAGTTTCCATGAAGCTGGTACGGAAGAAAGGAAAATACCACATCTTCCATCAAAAAAACGTAAGTTTATTTAAACCACTATATTAAACATATATATACCTCAAAAAATCTAATTTTGTTAAAGGCGGGAGGATGTTCAGTCCCTCCAAAAATTATTGCCTGAAAAGAAAAATATTTAATGAAAGCTTAATTTCATTAAAATTATACTCGTTAAACAATCCCCCGGTGTCCAAACGTCCTCCTGCTACTTTCTAATTGCCCCTTTCCTCGTCCTATATGTGTTCCAATCTGCAAATAAATAAACCACAAAGTAAACAAACTTTTGGTTAAAATTTGAGAAAAACTTATCTAAATGCACGGGAAGTGCATATTATTCTCCTAATCTGCTCCGACCATCCCTCCAACAAAAACTATCAAGCTGAAATAAACAAGAAATTAATAAATTAATAATTATTTTACAAAATAAAAACTTACCAGAATTTCTGCCACCAAAACAGCTGTCATCCTTTCACTTGTACAAATGTCACTTTACATTTCCATTGTGAATGACATTAACATGAAAGTGAAATAGTACTACCAGGCGAACTCATGAATGAAAAGAGTTTAAATCCGCTAACCTGGAGCTATATAAACCGGCGAGATTTTCAGTATGGCACCTCATTCCTTGTTCAGTATTCAAACTGAAACAATCCCACCCGTGATTTTCAAAACTTAATTTGAAAATTTCCTGTCGCAGAAACTTACTTCTTCAAATCCTACCACAGAAACTTACTTCTGTAAATATTATCGCAGAAACTTACATCTGTATTTTTCCCGCAGAAAGTTAATTCTGCATTTCTGTATTTTTCCTGCAGAAACTTAATTCTGCATTTTATTAAAATAGAAAATTAATTCTATTTTTCAATTCAAAAACTAAATTTTGAATTTCCTTTTGTAAATTTCTCTCTTCTTCTTCTTTTTTCAGGAAGGCACCAAACCAGCACCGAACTAGCTGTGGATTCTTTTTGATTTTATTGATTTACTTTTTTTTTGAATTTATTATTTATATTGAATTTTTGAATTATTTATTGAATTTTTGTTTTTGAATTGAATTTTGACTGTGATATTAGGATTAAGCGTTTATATTGAATTTATTATTGAATTTTTAATAAACATTTTGAATTGGAACTTTGATTGGGCATTTTTTAATTCCGGCACCTCCCCTTATTGCGCACAGCCCGCACATTAACATTAAACCCAGGTTGCGAAGTCGGAATAGGGAATATTTCGTTTTCTAGCTCAAACATTGTTACTCAAAATGTCCCTGTTGAACAAGTGAATTTTTTACCGCACACTAATTTCAGTATGTTTTTTTTCGCGGGAGAGGTGAAAATCTTCCCAAAGACACCAGACAGCCCATGCCCTCCGGTAGTGTGAGATTCTTACTCACTAAAAACATCTCTCTGCGGATTATCCAAAACACACCACATAATCGGGTCCCTTTTCGTCCCCTCCCAGTATCCCTTAGTGGGGGCAACTGAGTATCCAGTTATCCCACTGTCCTAGCCTATCTGCATAAATCCATGTTTTCCTACCGTCTCCAGTGTTCCTTCTTGGTCCATGCGTTAGTAACATAACTTACCCCTTCACTGTCTACGACATTGAAGGGTTCCAGGCCGTAACGCTTTAGTCCTGAGCCAGGACAAGGAACCCCCTCCGGATTAACCGCAGCTAACCCTACGGAAGGCAGATCTGCATAAATCCATGTTATCCCACCGATTCCAGTGTTCCTTCTTGGTCCATGCATTAATTACAACCTTCATCACTTCTCTGCATACGGCATTGAAGGGTTCCAGGCCGTAGCACTTTAGTCCTGAGCCAGGACAAGGAACCCCCTCCGGGTTAACCACTGCTAACCCTTTGGTAGGCAGATTTGCATCTTCTACCGCACCTGAGGACGTGCTAGTTATTATTATGCCAATGGCACCCTCTTCCAGGACTGCTACAGCAGTTTCAGCCGGTGGGAGCGAGCCAGCCTCCATAGCCGCCACAGTTCCTTCGAAAGGTAATTCTCCCAAAGCTGCTACTGTTGTGTTGTGGGTACCGTGGGTATAGCTGAGGTGGATTGTATGTATGGGGTCTCCCATACAATCCACCTCCACTACCACAGAAGCGCCCGAGGAAAACGCCATTCGCAACCCAATTACCCCTGGGTCCTGTAGAGGGGACGACGACACTGCAGACTCCCTTGGAGTTAGGGGGATTTTTAATGAGGTTATCTCCTCCCGCATTAGTTACTTGGCTACATTCTAGGATGCATTGCCCGGTTGCTACCACTTGGAGGTGTAACTAACACTTGAGAATATCCAGATGAGGATCACCGTATCCTAGAAGGCTTCAACTCGTCCGTCCATTCTCCAGCAAACCAACCAATTTCAGTATGTTACTTGCAAATATACCACAACTAAATCTAAGTTATTCAAATAAATTACATTTTACAGATCACTAACGGCAAACCGACTATTTTAAGGGACAAAAAGTCCAAATAGACCAAATTTTAAAACAAATTTAAAACTAGTGGGGTGGGTCCAGATTCTGGGTGTCGCATCATTGGTGCGACCCTTCAGGTCCACACGAACAACTTCCCAGTTAATAAAAAATGTCAATTGTTCTTAACAATATTCAATTATTATTAACAATATTTAATTGTAAATATCGATAAATTTCATGGGCATAGTACAAACGAGTAAGTGAAAACTCAATAAAATTCGTATTATTCGATTTATCGTTTTATTAACTTCCCACATATATGGAAGTTATTGTAATAGGCCAGATTTTAAAAATTTTTGGTTTAAAATTTTTTTTAGATTTCAAAGTCACCGTAGTGTTTTACGCATGTTTTTGAACACATGTATGTATGTGTGTGTGTGTGTGTGTGTGTGTGTATGTGTGTGTGTGTGTGTGTGTGTGTGTACGTTCGACCCACTTTCTTGGACAACGAAATCTCGCGAACAAAAAATGATAACGACTTCGCTATGGTGCCATTCGAAGCGTATTATTGTCAATAAGAGCTGAAAGAAATTTAATCAATTTCGGTTCAGCAGTTTTTTTGTTTAAACAAAAAAACTGAAAAAAAGTTGATTTTAGACTTTCTTGAAAATGATTTCTTCGATATAATTTGTTCTGATGACGATCGGGACATTAAAAACCCAGATAATAACAATTTATTATGTACAGAATTTGTTTATAATGATGAAAAATTATTTATTACAATAAATAATTGTTTATAATAATAAATTTATAATCATAAAAAATGGTTTAACCTACATAGTTGAAAATTGATTATGAAAATTAGAAATTGAATACAAAATTGAAGATTGTTCATAGCAATTGAAAATTACTATAAACATTGAAAAATTCTTATAAACAATTGAAATTTTTTTTACCAGAAAAATTTTTTTTTATGAATATACTTTCTTTATATCAGTAAGAAATGGTCTATAACAATTAAGAATTGTTTATATCAATTATAAATTGTTTATAACCATTCAAAATTATTAATAACAAATGAATTCCTAACAGAGTGCATTTATTTGGTTTTCATTAAAAAATTGTGCTATAATGGAATAAATTTTTAAAAAATTTTTTCCATCTAATTACAACGAAATTATCATGATAAATTAAATTCATTCATTTATTTATTTATAAATTTAAAATACCAATTTTTTAAGTATTTTTAAATGACATAAAAGTGGGTCAAAGTTTTTATCTTCTGTACTACGTATTACAACATTTTAATCAGTATTTTACTTAATCACTAATTTCAAAAAAAAAAAAATATTATGATGACAATTTTCATTTAAGACCCAAATGAAATGTTTCTGATCCTATACTAGAAGTCAACTACGCGCTTCGCACACTATCTCGAGTCACAATTTGTACTATATGATACAATAATCAGAGAGAAATATTCTCTGAGTTTCATATTTATACAAGTAAAAAAAAATATTTGAAAATAAGTTGACTTGACAGTAACAAGACTCTTAAAACACGTGAAATTCACTGTTTTACCCACAAGTGTTAATATAAATTATCTACGATTTTATTGATTTTTCTTGCATTTTGCTCGCACAAAGTGCTCCCCGATGAATGGATAAAATTTTAAAATTAAAAGAGCAGCAGGCATTTTAAAAGATGACAATTTTCATGTAAGACGCCATATTGAAATGTTTCTGATCTTATACTAGAAGTTAACTATGAGCTTCGCACACCATCTCGTTTCATAATTTGAATTATATGATACAATAATCAGAGAGAACTATTCTCTCTGAGTTTCAAATTTATACAAGAACATAAAAATATTTTAAAATAAATTGACTTGACAGTAACAATCTTAAAACACGTGAGATTCACTGTTTTACCCATAAGCGTTAATATAAATTATAAATTATCTACGATCTTATCGATAAATCATTGATTTTTCTTGCCGTATGTCATCTATTTGTACATCATAGATAGGATATATAAAATTTGATCAACTGTACATGATGAACGTTAACAGTTTACAATTAATTAAATATATAGAGAATTATTTGTCTGCTACAGCATACAGCTATATATATTTAAAAAAAAAATCTGTAAGCTAAAAAGCGACAGCTATATTTATATAATTAAATAAATAATCTGTCCGCTAAAAAGCGACAACTGTATATATTAAAAGGAAAAAATCTCTTTGCCAAAAAGCGACAGTTATATATGGTATATTTAAAAAATAATAATCTGTCTGTTAAAAAGCGATAACTGTATAATGTATATATTTAAGAACTTATTTGCTAACAAGCACTAACTGTATATATAAAAAGAAAAAATCTGTCTGCTAAAAAGCAACAGATATATATACTTACAAAAGCAATAGTTATAAATGTAAAATAAACAACTTATATAAAATTACAAACAAATTATCACCTGCGAATTAAAATAAGTAAAAATGAGATCTAAAAGACAATCACAACGAAAAATCAATAAACAAAAAAAAACTTACCAAGAAAAAAATAAAAATGAAGTAAATACTTCTTCTTCTTCTAGTAAATTTTTGAAAAACAGAAAAGATAAAAAAAACAGTACACACGCATATTGCGTTCTGATATAGATTTCAAATGTTTAGAAAATGAAAATGCTAAAGAACGAATGAATACACTAAGAAAAAATAAATAATACAAAAAAAAAGAAAAGGTTCAGACAGGAAAAAGAATTCAATCATTACGTGATGATGAAGAATACAAAAAAAAAGAAAAGATTGTGACACGAAAAAGAATTCAATCATTACGCGATGATGAAGAATACAAAAAAAAAGAAAAGATTGTGACACGAAAAAGAATTCAATCATTACGCAATGATGAAGAATACAAAAAACAAGAAAAGATTCTGACACGAGAAAGAATTTAATCATTACGTGATGATAAAGAATACAAAAAAAAAAGAAAAGCTTCAAACGCAAAAACGAATTTTAAAATTAAGGAAAAATGTAATTTTTCGATTAAACCAAAATAACAAAAATCTTAATAATATGAGAATATTAAGAAAACGTGAAGAATATATTAATAATGAACGAAAGAAAAATATAGCAAGAAATAAAATTTTACGCCAAAAATTACAATATATTCGAAATGAAATGACAAAAAATAAAGAAAGGATGAAAAAAGTTCGCAAAACATTAGATTATAAATGCTATGAAAACGATAAAAATATAGTACGAATGAAGAAATTAAGACGAAATTACGAATATTTAAAAAAAGAAATAAAAAATAATATTAATCGTAATAAAATGTTACGGTCAAAAAAAGCATATAGGATACACGAGAATAAAAATAATCTTGAAAGAATGCGATTAAGTAGAAATTGTCGAGATTATAAAAATAAAAGAAAATTTGAAAAATAAACAAAATATGAGAACAAATCGACAAAATAGTGAAGATCTAGATTTTGAAATAAATAATAATACAAAACAAAAAATCAAAAATCGAAAAAATGCATTTATACGTTTTCGAGATAATTTTTATACTAACATAATAGAAAAAAAAACATGATCCATTTTCAAAGTTGAAATTTCAGTTCATTGAACTCAGAAGAGAAACACCTTCATTTATTTGCTGTTTTTGTGAAGGATTATTTTTTAAACATTCTGTTGTAAAGTTGAATAAACAAAAAATCATAAATAAAAGTGGTATACAATTTTTAATGCAAATAAATAATTTGTCATCAGATTATATATGCAGTACATGTAAAAAATATGCATATGATGGTAAAATTTATAAACTATCGACAAGTAACAGTCTCAAATTTGTTACTGTACCGAAAACGATTAATGAACTCACTGATCTTGAAGAAAGAATGGTATCGCCGATATTAAATTTTATGCAGATACGCGCATTAAAGCCGTATGCGTTGAATCCGCAGCTAGGTTTAAAAGGTAGTGTGGTCAACATTTCAATCGAAGTGAATGATATGTTGCAAGTATTGCCACGAAGATTTAATGATATGCAAACAATTCAAGTGAAATTAAAACGAAATATATTTCATAAAAGTAACTATATGTTCGAAACAATTAGACCAGCAATGATTTGCAAGGCTCTAAAATACCTTATTGATACACCATTATATAAAAAATATGACGTAAAAATCGATAAAAAATATTTTGATCGCTACGAAGATTTGGATCTTCTAGAACAAATGAATTTTATAGTTGATGAAAATGATGTAATTGATATTGAATCCAAAAATGAGAATGAAGAAATTGAAATGGTAAAAAATAATTATGATGATATTGATAATTTGACAGAATATTTATCTCAATCTTGTAGTTTTACAGAACAAAAAACTGCACAAAAATGTAACAATTTTGATTGCTACGAAGATTTAGATCTTCAAAAGCAAATGGATTTTATAGTCGATGAAAAAGATTTAATCGATATTGAATCCAAAGATGACAATGAAAAAATAGAAATGATGAAAAATAATTATGATAATATTGATAACTTAACAGAACATTTATCTCAATCTTGTAGTTTCACAGAACAAAAAACTCCACAAAAATATAACAACCTTATAGATATTCAACAAAAAAATAATGATGAAGTTCTATTAGTAAATAATAATATAGATATCACAGAAGGACATTCATCGACTGTTAATGTTATTGCACCAGGACAAAACAAACGTCCAATACCATGGCATAGTATCGATGATTTAGATGAATTATGTTTTCCAAAAATATTTGCTGGATATAAAATGAATGTACCTAAAGATGTATCTTATACAGATCGCATAAAATCGGAAGTAAGACGTTATGATCGCCGATCTTGCATTCCTACACGGGTTTTATTTTGTGCCAAAAAAAATTTAGAAAAGACTTGTTTATCAAGCATAAACATATGTTTAAGAAAAACAAAGAAAAATAGTAATAAAAAACTTAAATCCGAAGATGTATTAAATCCAGATAATATAAAAGACATTGTAAAGTTTGATGATGGATATCGAATGTTCAAATATAAACGTTCTTCTCCAGCATTTTGGGAACATAAGAAAAAAGAGTTATTAGCTATGATTCGTCAATTAGGAAAACCAACATTTTTCCTAACGTTATCAGCAGCTGAATCATACTGGCCAGAAATACTTCAGACAATAATGAAGGACGTATAGTGAGTATTAAAAATGCCTATGAGTTAGATAATAACATCAAAACTACTTTAATAAGGAATGATCCTGTTTCTTGTGGCAGATATTTCGATTACAAGGAAAATAAATTTATGTGGTTAATCAAACAGAATAATAGTATTTTTGGTAAATACATACTTGAAGATAGCTATGAACGCGTCGAATTTCAGCAACGTGGTAGTCCACATGAGCAACAATAGCAATGAAGAGCTGATTGATTTCATTGACCAGTTTCTTACATGTGAATATGATGAAAACAATCCATATACCAAATTTCAAATCCATAAACATTCTCATACATGTTATAGAGGAAAAAGGAATAAACAATGTAGATTTCATGTACCTTATCCAGTAATTAAAAATACAATGATAGTAGAACCTCTTATTGAAGGCGAAATTGCACCAAAATCTTACGAAAATATCGATGTATTGATGCACAGCTTCTATGCTAAGAAAAAGTTAGTTAGCTATGAAGAAATATTAAAAGACTTAAATATGACTGAGCAACAATATATTCTTCCAATACGTAGCACCTTAAAGCAGACACGTGTATTTTTGAAAAGGACAAGTTTAGAAGTTGGCATCAATTCCTATAACAAAGATATTTTACAATTATTTGAAGGAAATATTGATTTACAATTCATACTCGATGTATATGCTGTGATAAGCTATGTAACAAATTATATTAGGAAAATTGAAGGTGGGTTATCGAAATTATTGAGAGCGGCCGCTGTAGACTCTGATAATAACAATGCAAGTCTTAAAGAAAAACTTCGGACACTTGCAAATGTATTTTTAAATAGTAGTTTGATGTCTGCTCAAGAAGCAGCTAATCACGTTCTATCGTTATCGTTATCTAAAAAAAGTCGAAAATCCGTATTTATTAATACCAGTCCAATAGGAGAAAGAGTGTTAATGTTAAAATCCGAAAATGCTTTAAAATCTTTGAAAAAAGATTCAACTGAAATTTATATGGACGCTATTTTTAAGAAATATAGTAAGAGAGAAATAAAGCTTGCTGAAATTTGTTTAGCTGATTACGCAGCCAATTATGAGATATGTGAAAAGAAAAAATCGAATGTTGATGATGAAAATGATGACTTTAATAATGATGACAACGATAACAGTTACAACTATAACACTTATAGAAACCGACAGAGATCAGCGATTATAAGATATAGGAGGTACAAATTAAAGCAAGATACAATTAATTATTATAGAGAACAATTATTATAATTCATGCCATGGAGAAATGAAGAACTAGAAATTGAAAACATTAATTATGAAACAGTCTATAATAATAATATAAAAACTATAATGGCTAATCAAGCAAAATTTTCAATAATCAGTGATGAATTAATTGACGAAGCTTTAGAACAAGTGGAGAACGACAATCGTGACAAAATAAATGATAATGTTGAACAATGCAATGATGATAAATTTTCTAATGATCAATATATTGACATTTTTCAACAAAATGATGATAAAAAAGCGAACCAACAAAAAACTAACAAATCGATAAATAAAACTCGATATAAAATCCCACCGACAGTATCAGAATCTGAACTGTGGAACATGATGGGAAATCTAAATACAAAACAAAGAGAATTCGTTATGCATATTTTAAATTGTTATGAAATTGGCAAAATTCCATTTTAAATATTTCTCAGTGGATCAGCAGGCGTTGGTAAAAGTACAGTTATTAATACTTTATATCAATTAATAACAAACTATTTTGACAAATTACCAGCTGGAGACAATGATAAAATAATTGTACTTTTATGTGCTCCATCCGGTAAAGCAGCCTTTTTAATCAACGGTGTTACATTGCATTCTGCTTTTGTATTACCATGTAATCAATTTGGTGTGAATATACCACAGCTATCTTGTGATTTAACGAATAACATAAAAGAAAAATTATGTAAAGTAAAATTGATAATAATCGATGAAATTTCCATGACAGGTAGTACTCTGTTTGGTTTTATAAATACAAGATTACGACAAATAACTGGAAAAAATGAGCCATTTGGTGGTATATCTGTACTAGCAGTTGGTGATTTGAATCAATTACCTCCTCTACGTGATAAACCTGTTTAGCAGGTATCCGGCCACAGTGAAATGGCACCATTTATTGATGTAAATCCTTTATGGGACCAATTCGACTTTTATGAATTAACGGAAGTAATGCGACAAGAAGATGATTTATTGTTTATAAATGCCTTAAATAATTTAGCACTTGGAAAAATGACCGATGATAATATACAACTAATCAAATCTAGAGAAATTAATAATGCAAATGATATTCCAGAAACCGCCTTAAGACTATATGCTACTAATGTTAATGTAACGTCTTATAATGCAAAAAAAATATCTCAATGCACAAGTAAATTATATACTTCAATAGTTGAAGTTACATTTTCGAAACATGTAAATAATCAAGAAAAAAAATTTATATTACAAGCCCCGACGCAAAATAGTTCGTCCAGTCGAAAATTTCTTTAAAAAAGTGTCATTAAATTTAATTATTATTTTAACCCATTTCTTTTCAGGAAAATTTTTTTTCTAGTACCTTATTCTACAAAAGGTTGGTTATTAATTTATCGTTGTTTGAACACCGAAGCTCTAAGTATATTAGAACAACAGTCGAGGAAATAAAATTTGAACCGAGAAATTGACTTTTAATTAAAATTATGCTTAAAATTATTAAGAAAATTATAAAGAAAAAAGTGACATGTTTTCTTAATTAGTAGTTAATGTAGATGAAAAATATTTAGTTTATAAACTTAAGGAAATTAAAATATTAAAATTATAAGCGACTGAACTTAAAAAAAGGAATTTGTGAAATTAGCAAAAAAATTTTTTTTCACCACGACAATTCTTCTTTCCCATTAGCAAAGATAACTTATAGAAACAATGCAGAATGTTCGTCTTCAATCATTTTGCACATAATTACTTCTATTGGCAAAGAAGTGTTGTCGTGGTGCAAAAAAAAGTTTTTTGCTAACTAATGTGATGATAATAATACCAATGAACCTTATAACTTCAATTTATCAGTTATAGAATGTAAAGAAATTCACCATCCTCAGTGTTATTTAACTGATAATCACATAAATTTATTTCAAG
Source organism: Leptarthrus brevirostris (assembly GCA_964036015.1). Taxonomy (NCBI): domain Eukaryota; kingdom Metazoa; phylum Arthropoda; class Insecta; order Diptera; family Asilidae; genus Leptarthrus; species Leptarthrus brevirostris. The sequence continues at coordinate 97,953,606 of OZ038371.1, read as the reverse complement.
AAATAATCAATAGAAAACTAACTGCACGAGGAATATTTACTTTTGGACAAAATGTATGTTATACAATGGCTTTTTACGTAATTTACAAGCAATACCTCAATCAGAAAGTAATATTCAAATTATATATACTGGTAGTCTAGGTTCGAACGTCATAGGCCACTGGATTTATACAAAATATGATGGAAATGGAAACGTCCATATTTATGATAGTTTGAATAAACATTATTTAGAAAAAGATCAGATCGATTTTTTGAATAAAATATATCGATTTAAGAAAAATTATATATTTCATAATGTTCCAAATCAAACTAATGGAATTGATTGTGGGGCATTTGCAATCTATTTTGCAACATTATTATGCTACAATAAAAATCAAGTACACATTATGAGAAGGTATATGTTCAAATGTTAATAAATAAAAAATTATTACCATTTCCAGAACATGAATATCTGGACTGATGATATTGTTTTTTAATTATACTCTATAGAGTTGTGAAAAACATTATACTGTTATTAATAGACAACAATCTAAATATATTATAAAAATCCCTAATACATTATAGAGTTTTGAAGCAATTAACTTATTTTATATCGTTTAACAAAAAATTTACATATGAATGGGTAGATGTGTACCTTTTCAGTATTGTATTTTATTAAGAGTTTACTATATTATATATTATCAAATTTGTATTTTTAACTTCCCCATATATTGGGAAATTATAGTAATGAGCCCGATAATAAAAATCGTGGTTTTCGACATATTTTAAAATTTCCAAGTGGAAATAGCATTGCAACATAATTTTTTTGAAAAAGATTCATCTGATCTAATTGGTTCTGATATAACTCCTTCCTTCCTTCTTTTCCTCAGACCCAGTTAACTCGGCTGTCGCGGAAAGCGAGCATCTCCTCTCCTCCCTCGATCGTCACCATCCTCCCCTGTTCCTCGTTTTCTCCTACGAACACCCTCACGCCCTTTCAGGCTCCGAGTCTTCTCTTTCCTTCAATTTTCGTAAAGGCGACTTTGAAAAATTAAATCACTTGCTCCTCAACTCCAACATTGGCAATATCCCTCAACATCTTCCAATAGACATTGCTGTAGAGGCGTTTTATTCGGAAATACACGCTTGCCTTACACAATCTATCCCTCTTCTTCCTCGTAAAAACTGCTCCTCATCCCCCGTTTGGTACGACAAAGAATTACGCTCTCTCCGCAACAGGAGAAATAAACGTTGGCAAACTTTTCTTCTCACCCAAAATGAGTCCGACTATTCTTCCTACTTGTCTGCTTACACCTCTTTTTCTGAACGTTGTGATACCCTCTACCATGAGTACCTCCTACGGATGGAAACTAGCCTCATATCCAACCCCAAGTGCTTTTATAGCTTTATTAATTCTAAGAAGAAATCCAATGGTTACCCTTCCACCCTAAAGCTCGAAAATACCTCTTCATCAGATCCTCAGGTTATCTCCAACCTCTTTGCACACTTCTTCAGTAAATCTTTCAGCGACAATTCGCTCCAACCTGACCTTAGCTACTTTTCATTCTTGGACAAATGCACTCAAACGTCGTTTACATCTTTTGACCCTGACCCCGAACAAATCGCTGCCAGTATTAACGGGCTTGCGGATGACTTTCACCCCGGTCCTGACGGCATTCCAGCCATAGTTCTGAAAAAGTGTGCCGTGCATCTAGTTCAACCCCTTACTTTGCTTTTCCGCCTCTCGGTCACTCAAGGGGTTTTCCCTCAATTATGGAAAAACTCTTATATTATTCCCATATTCAAAAAAGGCTGCAAGAACGATGTATCCAACTACAGACCCATTGCTAAATTATCATCCATACCTAAACTATTCGAAAAATTGGTCTATGATTCCATGTTCTTCCACTGTAAGTCTATTTTCTCCCTCTCCCAGCATGGCTTCCTCAGAGGTAGATCTACAACCACCAACCTTACCGAATTCGTCTCCAAAACACTATGTGCCCTGGAAAACGGTAAAGATGTTGATGTTATCGCCACCGATTTTAGTAAAGCCTTTGACAAGATCTCCCATAGCGTTATCCTGTTTAAACTTGATCGCCTAGGCTTCCCCCCCAGATTCATCTCCTGGATTCAATCCTACCTCAACAACCGTCAATACAATGTTCTTTTCAGCTCATCCATTTCTAACCCCATTGTCGCTCGTTCCGGCGTCCCTCAGGGCAGCCACCTCGGTCCATTAATTTTCATCCTTACAATTAATGATGTTGAATGTATCATAAAATACTCAGAGCTGTCCATTTATGCTGATGACATGAAAATAATTAAACATATCTCCTCCACAACCGACTCTCTTCTCCTCCAAAAGGACCTCGATTCGTTCACCACATGGTGCATGAAAAACTTTCTTGAGCTCAATGTCTCTAAATGTCAGTCCATCTCTTATTCCCGCAAGCGTCTTACCAACACCCCGAGAACATACATGTTAACCAACGTACCAGTCCCTATCGTTACCTCTTTGTGTGACCTAGGAATAATCTGTGATAGTGAACTCAATTTCCGTTCCCATATTGATAGCATAATTAACAGAGCTAACTCCGCGCTAGGGTTTGTGAAGCGCTGGTCTAGAGAGTTCTCCAATCCTTATGTTTCCAAATCTCTCTATATTTCCTTCGTGAGACCTCTCCTTGAATATGCCAGCCAGGTTTGGTCACCCACGCAAACAACCCACATTAACAGAATTGAATCTGTCCAGCGTAGGTTCATTCGCTTTGCTCTACGTGATCTTCCATGGGTAGATAGATTCAACCTTCCACCTTACGAAAACCGTCTAAAACTGATCGACTTACAACCCCTAAGTAAACGTCGTGATGTTTCCGACGTTCTCTTCATTCATCAGCTACTAGCTGGCGCCATAGACTGCCCTTCAATCCTGCAGTCTTTACCCATCTATACCAATCCTCGCAACCTTAGGTCCACTCCCCTTTTCCGACTCGACCGCCATCGCACGAACTACGGTCAACGCGAACCAATTACCAGGATGCTTCGAAAAGTCAACGACCTTCCCTCCTTTGACTTCCATCTGAGTAAATCATCCCTTCACAAAGCCTTATATCTTTATCCCGCCCATCTTGATCGCCTTTCCTAATTCTCCTTCCTCCCAGTCTAAAGTTATCATTATCATAGCTTATATTGTAGCTTCCATTATCTGTTATGAATTATTGTTTATATTAGTTTGTAGTATTTATTTTGTTATTTTGTATTTTTTTTTATGTAATAGCTTGCATTAAGCTTAAATAAATAAATAAATAAATAAACTCGATACTTTCAAAAAAGTCAGATATTTTTATCTAGAACTTTTATAGTTTTTTTGCAACATTAAAAAAATGGTAAAAAACCATAAATAGTTGATATAAAAAACAGTATTTCATATACTCAATGTTATATTGTACGTTTACAATTAAAGAAAATAAATTTAATTAGCTAAGTTAGAAATTGTGTTTAAACATATTCTTAATCATTATAAAAATCTATTATTAAGTAGAAAACATGTTCTAAATAAAGATTGAAAAAAAAAATATATATTTTAAGTTAAAAAATATTTCATTTATTTAAAAATTAAAAATATTTTTAAAACAGATAAACAAAATAAAAAATAAAAAAAAGATTTTAGAAGGCAATGTGTAGATTATAGAATTTTTACTAAGTGTTATTTCCACACGAAGACGTTTGTATCATGTGTCTATTATGCAATTAAATAATTTTTCCTTTTGTCATTTCTTACAAGTTTACATTTTCTAGCCTTAAAAATACATTCTTATTACCTAGCTCCTTTGGAAGATCTCAGATCTTCCACTTGAAGGAGGCGAGGTATGTGGGATGAAGACACATTAACATACTGTTCCGGAAGAATTAATTTAGTATTACAAAACTTTACACACACATTAAGCAATCGGTAATCAGGAAATATTTGACCCAATATTTAAATTTATTATTAATATTTATTAAACAAAGCAACTACAATAAAATTATTTAATGCTCCATCCTTATGATCCCGTGAGCTGAAATATATAGAATTAACCCTTCTAACTCAGAAGGCGCACTTCACAGGCAGAGGCCTGGAATCAATTGACCTATTAACCAGAATATAACAAATATTGAGATGAATGAGGCTCCCACAACCCATGCAATAAAATATTAGTAAACAAAAAAAAACAAAAAACAAAATCTAGAACAATCCCAAACACTACAATCAGGGGTACAAAGACAACAGAGATCGTTTAAGCAAATCTTTAGTAAGAGCCAGGTCAAAAATAGGACACAAATTCACGGCTCTACACATGCGGTTAATAGGCTCATGCATACCATAGTTAGAGCGAGAATGGATAACATGTAGTAAAGGCAATCTCCTTAAGCTATACGGGGTTTGCCTAAAAGTAACCAAACTTGCAAGAGTAAGAGAATCTATATTCAAGTTCAAGAGCTTAGAGTGCATATTACGCAATCGGAGGCGATCCTCATAAGGAGGAAGCCTTAATGGGTCATTCCACGGGAGGTCCCTTAGAGCGAACCTAACAAAGTTCCGCTGCACCGATTCAATGCGTCTAGAATGAACAGCATAGCAAGGAGACCAAACCTGAGATGCGTACTCAAGAATTAGTCTAACTAAAGAACAAAATAAGTGAATGAGGGTCTGTCGATCAGAAAACTCCCTTGACCACCGCTTAACAAAGCCAAGGACTGAATTACTTCGAGATACTATATGGTTTATGTGCAGAGTGAAATCGAGTTTCTTGTCTAGCTTTACACCGAGGTCAGTAACGGACTCCACACGACGGATATTAGTCTCCGCAAAGGTATAATCAAAGACGAGCTGATTGATGTTCCTAGAAAATGACATAACTTCACATTTATCCAGGTTAAGTTGCAGTCCATTTGTGGCACACCAACCCCTGAAGGTATTCAAATCATCCTGAATGCAGGAAGAATCATAACTGTTTCTAACGCATGAGAAAATCTTCATATCGTCTGCATAGATTAAAACTTTGGAGTGCTTAATCAGAGGGACAATGTCGTCAATGGCAAGAATAAACAGCAGCGGCCCCAGATGGCTACCTTGCGGTACACCAGATGAAGTCCTAACGACTCTAGATAAAGTATTACGGAAAGAGACACGGTAAGTCCTATCTTTTAAGTAAGAGCAGATCCAGTCGCGCAATAAAGGCGGAAAACCCAACCTTTCAAGTTTAAGCATAATCACTGGGTGAGGGAGCTTATCAAATGCCTTGCTAAAGTCGGTGTAGACACAGTCAGTCTGGAGTCCCTGTTGGAAGGCAGAGATAATGTCTGATGTAAATTCCAGAAGGTTGGTTGTTGTCGATCTACGAGGCAGAAAGCCATGTTGATTAGATGAGATTAACCCCTTACACTGCCCAATAAGCTGTGAGTATATAACAGATTCAAACAACTTGGGTATGCAGGAAAGCTTCGCGATTGGCCTATAATTTGTTATGGAGTTTTTAAGCCCCTTTTTATAAACAGGAATTATAAAGGAGTTCTTCCATAAGGTAGGAAATCTGCCGGCCTGAAGAGATTTGTTGAAGATGAGTTCCAATGGAGTGAGTAAAGCATCGGAACAGGATTTTAAGAATACAGGTGGAACACCATCAGGACCAAAAGAAAAGTCCACTTTGAGTTCCTTGATAGCATTCATGATAATATCACGAGATATAATGGGCAAAGAATTGGAGGTAGCGGGACGATTTTGGATATGACAAAACTCTTCCAGGGAAGGCACAAAGTTGCCTGATAAAAAGGCACCCTCAAAAAACAATGCAAAGTTATCAGCTATATCAGGCGCGCTACAACTAGAGGATCCATTATACCACATTGAAGATGGATAATTATCAGTTTTCTTTTTCAGATTTACAAATTTAAAAAAGGTACGAGGATCATTGTGCAAGCGACTGCGAACATTATCAAGGTATTCCCTGTATAAAGATGACGATAACGCTAAGAAGCATTCATGACAATAAACGAATTCAGAATAAGCTGACGCACTTCTACTGCTTAAGTAGGTTTTCCATAACCGATTTTTTTTATTCTTAAGACTCCGTAGTTCCCTAGTATACCACGGGGGAGAATGAGAGGATGATCTCACCCGTTTAAGTGGTACACACGAATTAAACAGATCATAAATCCTATCATAAAACACGGAAACGCAATCGTCGATATCGTTATCATGAAAAAGAGATGGGAAATCAATTGAGAGAATCCTGTTCGAAAGATCAGAGAAGTCCGCCCTTTTAAAATCAAGAACGTACTGATCTACGTTGGGGTCAACAATATTAGAACCATCGTAACAAAAAGAGATAAAAATGGCCGGATGTAAACTGTCGATAGCGGATAAATTACGAGAAGTCGGTTCGACTATAGCGTTACTCGAATCAGAAGAAAAGATGAGATCTAACTGCCTTCCCATAGAGTTCTTTACATCACTCATTTGGTGCAAACCAGAGGAGGAGATGGCGTCAAGAAAATGGGAGTCTTTAGCAGTAAGACAATTTGAAGGAAGGTAGTCATCGTTATCAGCGTTGAATACCCATTGAACGTTGGGTAAGTTAAAGTCACCAAGAAGGATTATTTCGTCCTCTAGGTTTGTCATATTATTAATAAAATCTAGGCTAAGAATTGAAATATCGTAGAGACTACCACCATCTGCATCAGCATGGTTTGTCAAGTTTGGAGGGATATAACAACATAGAAGGAATATATTCAACTTTCCCAGAGCTATCTTAAGAGCTAAGAGCTCGATTGTGAGCGTGACGGATAAAGCAGGGATATCAACCAAACTGCAATCCAAGTGCGATTTGCATGCAACCAACACGCCACCTCCACGTGATATGGAGTCAGAGTATCTATCCTTTCGAAAAATCTGATAGGACTCGTCAAGAATTTCTGCATCAGTAAAACCGCAATGAAGCCAGGTTTCGGTCAGAGCGATGACGTCGTAACAGCAGGCAAGAGAAGCCTGAAATAACTGGCTGGATCTTGTTCTTAATCCCCTTACATTTTGGTAGTAAAGGGATAGCGTTTCTAGTTTTTTTGGTTGGTAGCAGAAGTTCTATTCTGAGTGTCTCCAGCGACCCTACGACGGGGCACAAATTCGTGCGCAATGATATTCTCGGGCCAGAAATCGGGGGCAGACAATATCTCAAAAAGTTCTGGGGACGATGTCAACTTAAAAGACAACATGAGTCCTTGAGAATGGCAAGATCCTAGAAATTGACAACGGAGGAGTGCTGAGTCATCAACACCACTTCTCTCCCTCACGTAACCAACAATGTCGTCAACGGAAGTCGAGGGATCAAGACGGGAAACAAAAAAGGACCGCGGTGGTTGCGCAATCTTCGGGGTGAAACCCTCATTTCTAGAAACATAAACTGATCTTAATTGATTATTAATTGCGTCATGCGATGGTTGAGGCCAGACTGAGGGGGGACAGGAGATATGTTCCCAGCTGGCTCCGATGCAGGGGGAACACGAGCAGCACTACGACGACGCCTCCGTCTACGAGCGGTCTGTGGTCGGCGCGGCGGCTGGTCAAGTACGGGCAAGGCATTGTCCACAGAGCGAGAAGGTGGTGGAACTACCGCCAGCCCCGAGGAAGAAGTTTCTTGATATTCGCAGGCAGAAGTGGGACACGGAGAAGAAGGATGGGGTTCGGTACAGGGCGGCGAAACAGAAGGCTGCAATCGAGAAGAAGCCGAGTGATACGAGGACAGGACACTCAGGTCAGAAGCAATAGAGCCCAGCACCTTGGAGTTAGCGGATACAGCCTCAGAGTAAGCACTCAGGTCACATTTTACCTGCTTTACACCCCGGCGGATGTCGTCGACAATGGGGAGGATGGGTGATGGACCCGCTGAAGAAGACACGCTCGGGTCGAGACCAGCAAGAGAGGCATGAATATCGTCCAGAGAGCCCGACAGCGACAACATTCGAGAGGACATCTCCTGCGACCTCGCCAAGAGGACACCAGAGTTTGACTCAAGAGTGTCAACGATGGCCAGCAACCTATCCATTTTATTGGACAAGGTGTACGTGTCATCCGACAGATGATGAAGGTCAGCCCAGCGAGAAGCGAAGCAGCTAACCTTACCGGCAACGAGAGAGAGATCACCGGAGAGCGCATCGACCATGCTTTTCACCAACCTCAGGACGTGGCAGGGCTTAATGTCGGAGCATTCTTTGCACGTCGAGGAACCAGATGATCTGGTTCCATGCCTCAGACAATCTGGGTGAAAGATCAACCCACAAACGCCATCACAGGCCATACCGTCGCTGGAAATCAACCTCGCACAGGCTCCACAGGAGGATATACTGATTATGATGACACAAAAACCAGATGTAAAAGAAAATGTCAGCAATGGAGAACAATAAAAAGTCAGTCGATAAAAAAAATAGTCAAGTCGTTAAAAAAGAAAGAAAAAAAAGCAAAAAAAAGAAAAAAAAATAAATAAATAAATAAATTAAGACAAGAAAAAAATAATAAAAACGAAATAAATAAATTAAAGTAAAAAAATAAAAGAAAAAAGAAAGAATCGACCATCCACAAAAATACAATCAAAACACGAAAACCAACAAGAACAAAATAAATACCAAAAATCAAAAGCAAACTACAAACGGGAAAAGGTCAGTGAACCTCCCAGACAAAACAACCAAAAACAAACAACACAACAGCACAAAATCAATCGAACCATGAAAACAGATAAGATGACGCAATAAACAAATGCGGAAATGAACAGTGACGCCACGCAGATAACCGCACCGAAACACAAAAAATGCACCGGTAAGTGATACCGTAGAATGCATGTGAGAGCACAAAAACCATATAAACAAAAACATATACACACAATCGCAATGGCAAGACTAACGGATCGAATCAGAAAACTGAACAGCAACAAGCCAAAGACAGGTCGAATATTAGACAAAAATGAACACTACACAGAAAATCACAGAACACACTAACCAAAAATAGCGATACAAAAATAACAATAAAATTGCACTGTAAACCGCAAGGAAAATTTCCGAGACAGGTGACAAGAAAACAGGTAAACTTTATAGTGGATTGCGACACACAGCACCAACTAGCACAATTTCACCAAAAAACGTTTCCCAGACGCAAATACGCTTAATGAATATTTAGGTAGTTTTAAATATTATCTTCAATTGTGATTGGGTATTTGTTTTGTTTGTTTAATTTCCACCGACTTCAAAATGTCGTAACAGATATAAAATGAAAAATTATTTTATGCTTTTTAGCTCTTTTTGTAAAGTTGGCTGAACTTTTTTTTAAAACTATTGTTTTTAAAATTTAAGTGTCTTTGTATATACGCAAAAGAACCAATTTCAACAGTTACAGAGGTATTATACTCTATAGAAAGGAAATGCGGCATCTTAAATCGAAATCCGGCAACATATTACGAAATTAGTCATGGTCACCCTTTCATAACTTTTCCTTAGATCTAAAATTTTTACAATCGCGCTAGTGCGCCACCGTACTCTATACAGCAAAATAGAATAGAATAGAAATTGGTCTACGCCTTACAAGGCTAGGTGCTGCCCCTCCTTCAACTCTCTCCATAAGCCAGATTTTTTTTCATGACACAGATAGATACTATATGAATTCAGGATCATCTAAATAAGTCCACGCGTTACAAAGTTAGGCTACCCCTACCACAACCCTTGGCCAAAATTGTTCCTTATAGTTGCAATATATACAACAAAAAATAATCATTCAAATAGGTCTATGTGTTTTAAGGTGTTGAATAAGGACCCCTTTCCACCCCACCCATAGATTTTAGTTGTGGTAACAATTGGGAAACATATTCAAAAGAAGAATCATCCAAATCGGTCTACGTTATCCCAACCCACCACCGTTTAAAATTTTGTCGCGGTACCAATGGGTAACATATATATAAAAAAGAGAATATACTCTACCTAACAAAAAATATCATCAAAATCGGTCCATGACTTACAAAATTATCTTTCTGTTCTTGGGAAGTCGGTTAAATAATCTCCGGTAAAAAATAGGTCTTATAAATGTGTGAGACAATTCCACACAATTCCACATTCGAGATATTTCCATTCCAATTTTCCATGCGGTTTTTAAAGCATTCTTTTAGTTCAAGTGGCAGGAGCTAGCGCACGTCCTAGCTCGACTGGTTGTCAGACGGAGACACCTTCTCTGTAAGTAATGGAACTCACTATACTGTCATCCCAGTGGTGAGTGAAGTGAAGACGCCGGTCAGGACTATGGTACTTCCACGTAATGCGAGGCGGAAACTGGTATTCGGTGGGTTCGACACTGGTTAGCAGGCTGCATGGCTAAGGGGGAGCTTAGTCGTTAGTATGCGAACTCTGGAGACCAGGCGACCTCCGGTTTTAATCTAGCATTCTCGTGGTAATACGGATCTCTGCCACGGGTGACTGTCCTTTCTCCGCAAATCGTGGGACCAAAAATGGACAAACAAAAAATGATGAGAAGGAAGCGGAGGAGAGGCTGCCAGACGACAACCTAACCGACATCGAAGGCAGCGGCGGGGAGGTGGTGAGCCCGAGCGAAGAAGAGGAGGAAAGGCTCCTCAAATCGCCAGGCAAGGACCAGGATGATAAATCCGGTCTGAAGAAGCCACCGAGGAAAACTTCGAAAGGACTGAGGAAGAGAAGGCGGTGCCAAAAGGCACACATGTCCTGACGAAGCTGGAGAGGATGAGCCCGGCGTCCATCAGACAAAGCGACAGGAGGGAAATGATGCGGGCGAGAAATCTCCTGGCATCAGATCCATACCATGTCCCCTATATATATTGTAACATGCACTGTAGTCTGGCATAGGCTACGTGGTGAAAATGAAATCAAGTGTACAATGCGCTTGTCCCGACTTTCGGAAACCAGAAAAACGTCAGATGCCGTATAAAGTCAAGGAAGCCGAACGGAAGCCGCCCCTTCTCCTCCTCATTCTAGCATATCTGCCGACGGACGCGTCTCCACTCCGCTTACACTGAGGATAGCGCAATTATCGAAATCTTTTTTTCGTTTCTCGTCTCGATCTATCTACATCTGTTGATGACGTCATTAGTTACGTGAGGCAGAAGAGTGGGGCTGATGACTCTGCACTCCTCCGTTGTCAGCTTCTTGGTTCTCGTAATTCTCGGGGACTCGTGAGTTTGTGCCCCGTCGAAAGGTCGCAGGCGGCACTCACAATAGAGCCACTGTCAATAACCAAAAAAACTAAGCACGCTATCCCTTTACTGCCAAAATGTAAGGGGATTAAGAACAAGAATAGGCCAGCTATTTCAGGCTTCTCAAGCTTGCAGTTACGATGTCATCGCTCTGACCGAAACTTGGCTTCACCACGGTTTTAATGATGCTGAAGTGCTTAACGATTGCTATCAGGTTTTTCGTAGGGATAGATATTCTGACTCTGTAGCTCTTGGTGGCGGTGTGTTGGTTGCATGAAAGTCCTACTGGGGTTGCAGCTTGATTAATGTTCCTTCTTTCTCCAACACGCTCATAATTGAGCTCATAGCTCTTAAACTCTCTCTTTATAAGAAGAACTTTTTCCTGCTCTGTTGCTATATTCCTCCAAATTTGACAAACCGCGTTAATGAACGCGGTCGTAGTCTCTTTGACATTTTAATACTTAGCTTAGATTTTATTAATAATATGACGAACCCTGAGGACGAAATCATCCTTCTTGGTGAATTTAATTTACCCAATGTTCAATGGGTATTGAACACTGATGACGATGACTACCTTCCCTTAAATTGTCTGACTGTTAGAGACTCCCTTTTTCTTGACGCCATCTCCTCCTTTGGTTTACACCAAATGAGTGATGTAAAGAACTCTATGGGAAGACAGTTAGATCTTATCTTTACTTCTGACTCGAGTAACACTATAGTCGAATCGGCTTCCCGTAGCTTATCCGCTATCGACAGTTTGCATCCACCCATTTTCATCTCGTTTTGCTACGATGGTTCTTATACTGCCGACCCCAACGTGAATCAGTACGTTCTTGATTTTAAAAGGGCGGATTTCTCTGTTCTCTCAAACAGGATTCTCTCGATCGATTTCGCATCTCTTTTTGATGAAAGCGATGTCGATGAGTGTGTTTCCGTGTTTTATGATAGAATTTATGATCTGTTTAATTCGTGTGTACCACTCAAACGGTCGAAACCATCCTGTCATTCTCCCCCGTGGTATACTAGTGAACTGCGGAGCCTTAAGAATAAAAAAAATTTACTATGGAAAACTTACTTACGCTGTAGAAGCACGTCGGCTTATTGTGATTTTGTTGATTGCTATGACAGATTTTTTCATTATCTTCATCATTATACAGAGAATACCTTGATAATGTTCGCGTTAACTTACATGATGATCCTCGTACTTTTTTCAAATTTGTTAATATGAAGAAGAGATCTGATAATTACCCATCTACAATGTGGTATAATGAAACCTCTAAATGCAGTGCGCCCGACATAGCCGACAACTTTGCATTATTTTTTGAGGGTGCCTTTTCATCTGACGACTTTGTGCCTTCCTTGGATGAGTTTGGTCATATAAAAGACCGTCCCGCTGCCTCCATTGCCTTGCCCATTATATCTCGAGATATTGTCATGGATGGTATCAATGAGCTTAAACTTGACTTTTCTTTTGGTCCTGATGGTGTTCCACCTGCGTTCTTGAAATCCTGCTCTGACGCCTTACTCACTCCACTGGTACTCATCTTCAACAAATCTCTTCAGGCCGGCAGATTTCCTACGTTATGGAAGAGCTCCTTTATAATTCCTGTTTATAAAAAGGGGCATAAAAACTTAATAACAAATTATAGGCCAATCGCGAAGCTTTCCTGCCTTACAGCGTGGTCTCCAGAAAGACTGCATCTACACCGACTTTAGCAAGGCGTTTGATATGCTCCCTCACTCTGTGATTATGCTTAAATTCGAAAAGCTGGGTTTTCCGCCCTTATTGCTCGACTGGATCCGCTCGTACTTAAAAGATAGGTCATACCGAGTATCTTTCCGTAACACTTTATCTTGATTTATTAGAGCTTCATCTGGTGTACCGCAGGGTAGCCATCTGGGGCCGTTGCTGTTCATTCTTGCCATTGATGACATTGTCCCTCTGATTAAGCACTCCAAAGTCTTAATCTATGCAGATGATATGAAGATCTTCTCATGTGTTAGAAACAGTTATGATTCTTCTTGTATTCAGGCTGATTTGAATACCTTCAAGGTTTGGTGTGCCTCAAATGGCCTGCGGCTTAACCTGGATAAATGTGAAGTTATGTCATTCTGTAGGAACCCCAATCAGCTCGTCTTTGATTATACCTTTGCTGAAACTACTATCCGTCGTGTTGAGTCCGTTACTGACCTCGGTGTGAAGCTTGACAAAAAACTGGATTTCACTCTGCACATAAACAATATCGTGTCTCGGAGTAATTCAGTTCTGGGTTTTGTTAAACGGTGGTCAAGGGAGTTTTCTGATCGACTGACACTTATTCACTTATATTTCTCCTTGGTTAGACCAGTTCTCGAGTATGCATCTCAGGTTTGGTCACCTTGCCATGCGGTTCATTCTAGACGCATCGAGTCAGTGCAGCGAAACTTTGTTAGATTCGCACTAAGGGACCTCCCGTTGAATGATCCATTAAGGCTTACTCCATTACTCCTCCGATTGCTTAATATGCACTCGTTGGAGGAACGACGTAGAATTGCTGACCTAGTATTTATTCACCAGCTTATTAACTCGAATATAGATTCTCGCACTCTCGCAGGTTTGGTTACTTATAGGCATACCCCGTATTGCTTAAGGAGAGTGCCTTTACTACATGTTGTCCATTCTCGGTCTAACTATGGTATGCATGAGCCTATTAATCGCATGTGTAGAGCCGTGAATATTTGTCCTATTTTTGACCTGGCTCTTACCAAAGATTTGCTTAAACGTTCTCTGTTATCTGTGCACCCCTGACTGTAGTGTTTGGACGTGTTTCACTATTTTGTTTACTAATATTTTATTGCATGGGTTGTGGGAGCCTCATTCACCTCAATATATGTTATATTCTGGTGAATAGGTCAATTGATTCCAGGCTTATGCTTGTGAAGTGCGCCTTCTGAGTTAGAAGGGTTAATTCGATATAAAATCAAACTAATTAAGTGAATTGAATAAAATTGTGAACTTTCGTGATTGAAAATAAGTGTCTTAATTAATCCGTCGAGCCCGAAGAGGCCCATTTACGTTACAATATTAAAAAGCTGGCGAAGGCGACAAACCTCAGGGAAGTGTCTCTATCACGTTCCTTAGGGGGCGTTCCTTAGATGAGGTAGAAAACGCAGCAAAAAAAACCAAATAAGTCCGACAGAACCCTGTTCATGGTAATACCAGTAGGACTTCCAAGACACCTGCGAAGGGTGCTGCAAGCTGTTCAGCAGCTACAAAGAGCTCTGTCGCTAACCCTCTGAAGAATGCGGTAGCGCCTAAGCACGGGGGAGTCGAGAAATCGGCGGCGGTGGGAATCAAAGGACCACCAAGGCTATCAACCTCAGGTATGAGAAGGGAAGGTACGGCTTTGACGATGGCGGTGGCCGCCCGTAGCTTCTTGAAAGTTGCAGTGGTATACACTGGCAACAAAGAGTGGAAGCTCACGGCGGATCAGATGCTCTTGGTGGAGAGGAAGCTTATGGCGGTCCTAATTGAACACCTAGCGTCGAAGCCGGGAGGACCTGTCCCACAATACGACACGGCTGGCTCGCTGAGGGGAGTGAAGCTGTTCTGCTGCAAGGATAAGTTTTCACTAGAATTCCTGAGAAGCAGCGTGTCGAAGCTGGGGGCGGTATGGGACAAGGCGAAGTTACAGGTCATCTCAAGCACGGATATTCCAGAATATCCGAGGGGTAGGATCTGGTTGCCAGAGCCTGTCTTACCCGCAAAACAACTTTTGGCGGTTTTGGGATCACAGAACCCCACTATTCCTTGCGGGGACTGGAAAGTCCTTCGGATGGACGAGCCGAAGCTGATGGAGAGGAACGTCATCCTGAGAACTGAGAGCTTACTCATCCTCCTAGCGGAGGAGAACATAGATTTTGCTTTAATCTAAGAGCCGTGGGTCAAGGAAGACGCCATACTGGGATTAAAGCACAAATCATTCACGCTTATCTATAAAAAGTGTGCAGGTAAGCCGAGAACTTGTATTCTGGCAAATAAGGGCATTAACTTATTTTTATTGTCTAATTACAGCACTAACCACCTCACAGTAGTTCAATGGGAGGGTAGCAGCATGGCGCCTACTTGGATCGATTCGGCGTATATGGCGCATGACGTCTGCATTCCACCTACTGAGGTTCAGGCACTGGTGAAAGCAGCGGATGAAGGGAGACGAGACCTGTTGTTGGGTTGTGACGCCAACACACACCATTCGGTTTGGGGAAGCACGGACATCAACGAACATAGTGAGTCTCTATTTAACTTCATTTTAAATTCTAGACTTAGTATATGTAACAGGGGCAACAGGCCCACATTTATTACAGCACATAGGGAAGAGGTTTTAGATATGACACTCGTAACGGAGTCAAATGTTCTAAAGGTGGAGGACTGGAGAGTATCGGGAAAGAGGTCGTTTTCGGACCACTGCTGGATACGCTTCAGAATCAACCTCCTGCCAGAGCCTCGCATCCCCTTTAGAAACCTGGTCAGAGCAGACTGGGATGAATTTAAAAGACGAGTAGCGCATAGCGTACCAGCGCCAACTTGCGAGATTCTCGAAAACACCCTTTCCCTTGATGCTTCAGTGGAGGAACTATCCAAAGCGTGTACTGACGCCTTCAAAGAAAGCTGTCCGCTAAGCAGACCACCCAAGAAGTCTTACCCTGCTTGGTGGAGCAGGAGCCTGAGCGCTTTAAGACAGGAGGGGCGGAGGCTTTTCAATAGGGCTAAGTCAACAAAACAGCTGAGGATTGGACCGCCTACAAAAGAGGTCTTAAGGAGTATAAAAACTCCATTAAAAAGGCCAAACGCACTTCATGGAGGGCTTTCTGTGAGTCCATTGAGAGTGCAAGTGAGTCTACTAGGCTCAGGGAGGCCCTCGCAAGCAGTCCCAATGTTCCCTCTTTCTTGATGCGGGGCGATGGTTCCTTTACAAAATCGGTAGAGGAGACACTGGAACTGCTTATAAGCACGCATTTCCCGGGAAGTCGTGCTGGTAGACCGGCTAGATCGAAGCTACCCAGACTGGATTCCACCAGTTACATAGTAGCACAAGACAGGGTTGAATGGGCAATTACAACTTTTGCGCCATACAAGTCACCAGGAAAAGACGGGATCTGGCCTATCATGCTGCAAAAAGCACAGGCTTCAGCTATTCCGTGACTTAGGGTGATATTTACTCCTATGTTGCTCTAGCTTGGAGACAGGTCACGGTGATCTTTATCCCCAAGGCAGGAAAAAGTGGAAACATAATCGCTAAGGACTTCAGACCAATTAGCCTTTCCTCGTTTTTACTTAAAACACTAGAAAGACTTCTCGACGTATACTTGCGTGAGATAATTCTACCAAGAGGGGTTAGCGGCTACCAGAACGCATATACAAAGGGGAAGTCAGTCAAAACTGCGTTGCAAATAGTAGTAAGAGCGGTTGAGCAGTCACTTAGAAACAGGGAATACACGTTGGGGGTGTTTCTTGACATTAAAGGGGCTTTCAACAACGTCAAGCCGAAGCAATTCACGATGCCCTTATGTCTCACGGTACAGACCACTCTATCTTCCAGTGGATTGGCGCAATGTTATCAAGCCACCAGATCCACACAAAACTGGGCAAACACGAGAGAGTCAGGTCCGTAGACAGAGGAACACCCCAAGGGGGCGTATTGTCACCAATTTTGTGGCTCCTAGTGGTCAACGATATCCTGATTTCACTTGAAAGAGATGGGATAAAGGTGGTGGCTTATGCAGACGACCTGGCCTTACTGGTATCAGGAAAGTTCCGAAGCACCATGAGCGAGTTGATGGAAAGAGCACTAGGTAAAGTCCACAGGTGGGCGAAGAACGGTGGTTTATCGGTCAATCCACAGAAGACGGAGGCAATCCTATTCACAAAGAGGAGAGTGATCGAAGCCCTCGAACCACCTAAACTTGCGGGCAATACCGTAGCAATAAAGACCGACACTAGGTATCTAGGGGTCATACTCGAATCCAAACTAAGCTGGGGCATGAACATAGATGAACGCGTGAAGAAAGCGTCAATAGCGTTCTACGCCTGCAAGAGGATGTTTGGCAAGAAATGGGGTATAAGCCCTCGTATTGTCCACTGGATATATACCTCCATAGTGAGACCTATTTTTACCTATGTCATAATAGTCTGGTGGACAGCTCTAGAGAAGTAGAGCAATCTAAAGAAAACAAAAAAGATTCAAAGAGCTGCCTGCTTGGGCATCTCCGGAGCTATAAGCACAACGCCAACGGCTGCAACGGAGACTATGCTTCATCTCCTACGGACGTCTACGACGACGTCCACGGCAAAAGTATAGCTGCATGCAGTGCCGTAAGACTGAAAGACTCCAATTGCTGGAATAGCTCTGACAAAGGCCACAGCAGTATACTAAGGACCTATCCGGGAGGCTATCTACAGGTGAACACCGACTACACCACCCCACCACTTAGTTTTGGGAAGGCCTTCTCCACAAGAATCTTAATTGGAGAAGAGTGGGGGATGACACCGGTGCAGTATTATCGGTCTTCACGGATGAGTCTAGGGCGGAGGACGGGGTGGGAGCGGGGGTCTTCTCGGATTGCCTAAGCATACGCAGTAGGTACCGGCTACCGGACCACTGCAGTGTATTCTAAGCGGAGATCTTGGCCATAGAAAGGGCAGTAGCACTAATACACGGGCGCCCAAACCTACCAATGGGCAGTGAGATATGCTTGTACATCGACAGCCAAGCAGCTATCAAGGCGCTGGACTCAACTGGTCAGACTAGTCAGGTCACGGCTGGTCGGCAGGTGTCTGGCTGGTCTCCGGACGTTAGGGGCGAGACATAAGGTAACTCTCTGCGGGGTCCCTGGTCACAGTGGTGTTCAAGGGAATGAGGCAGCTGATGAGCTGGCAAAGGAGGGATCAGAATTGGATGATTCCTCTATTGAAAAATCGGCTGGCCACTCGTTAAGAAGAGATGGAGTAACTTAACCACATGCAGACTATCAAGGCAGCTGCGGCCTGAATCGGATTTCAGAAAAACCGCGTTCCTGCTAAACGGAAGCCGGATAAACCTCCGAAACATTGTGGCAGTTATTACTGGCCACTGTCTTTTCGGTAGACACGCAGAACGTCTACGCGTTCCCACGAATGACTTCTGCCGGAGCTGTACGGACGAGGAAGTGGTGGAAAGCATTCAGCACTTACTCTGCGAATGCCCTGGGCCTAGCAAAAAGAAGGTACAATGCAATGGGCGTGTACTTTTTAGGTGGCATGGGCGATATAGCCAGCATCGGGCTGAAGTAGCTCCTAAGGTTTATTAACAGCTGCGGCTGGTTTTAGATAAACCCGGCAATCAGGCACGGTTCCACGGATGTGGTAACACAACGGACCATTTATAGGTCTATGTGAGGCTAAGAGACAGAGATGACAGAGGGTTAAGACTCATGTCAGGTCTGCCACAAAGGATAAAAACAAACAAAGAGAAAACAGACTGAAGATAGACCAACAGTTCTGGTGTCACCTGTTACTCTTAGCCACACTGAACCATCTTGAACTCATAAAAAAGAAAATCTATCCCCTTTAAACGATGGTTCAGGCACTAACCCACTTCACCCCTGTACCTGGCTAGGGTATAAGCCCGACCTATAAAGAGTGCTGAAAACAAGAGCACAAAATATATTAAATCAAAAGCATTGTGATAGAGGGAGAGGGGTGAGGAAATCAAGAAGAGGAAGAAGCTTCCTGGGGTCTCCTGAAATAAAAGTAATTTAAGACATACTGTAAAAATCCATATATTAAGAACATAATATAATAATTTCCTTCAAATTCATGAAAATACCTTAATGTTACAACAAACCTATCCAATCTAATTGGTATATTGACTATATGTTTAAATTCCTCAACTACTATGTTTTCGGTTAAGTTAATAAATAACAATTAAAAAAATTCCGATATATGCTGCACACATTAGAAACACACAGAATGTGCTTTCCAAAATAAATTTAGTAATGACAATAAATATAGGCACTGACCCAGAAATATTTCTATTCTAATCTATTATAAAACAGCGAAACGTTTCATTGCGCAATCAAACATCATAACAGGAATATTTAACTATTGAATAAATTTCTCCACCGATATCTGTCACCGAAATATTTTTACTTAGTTAGTTATCTATACGAAATTTTAAAAGTGAATTTGCGACGAAATATTTTCGAAGGAAAAAAAATTATTAGCCTCTTTTAACTATTACCTCTCTCAATAAAATCAAAGTCATTTTCTTCATTTCCTTTACTCTTAGTTTCTTTAAAGAAGAAATTGAAAAATATTTGAAGGAAATCACAAAAACAGTACGTAATTGAAATATAAAACAAAGAAACATTTCTTAAATCTCAGAAAAAAATCATTTATCCTAGAAAATGAAAATGTGGAAGTAAGTATATATGTATGCGCTTTCTATTCCCTTCTTATAAAAAATGACAAATATACTTATGCGCGCCTAGCGTACAATCATTAGTTGGAATTAAAACCATATATGTAATATAAATAACATAATTGAACCAATATAAAAGACCATGATCTCTATACAAAAAAAAATTAACAAAAGCTTTTTGAGTCTGATTTTATATGAAAAAGTAAGATCTCGAGATCATTTAAACGCCATTTAATGTAGTTGTACATACCGAACTTATCCAAATACAATGTAGCTGTTGTAAAGTAAATAAAATCTTTAGAAGCCGGAGATCTCCTTCGTATCGATAGAATTGAAAAACTTCAGTTGTTTTGTTTTTATTCCCTTTTGGAATAATGTGAAAATTGTTTTAGATTGTTAATGAATTTTGGATTAATAGAACTCCTGTTAACCTTTCAAAATATTTCAACTTCAGGGTTTTGCTTATTTGTCTGTTAGTAGTTTTTTTCTAGTAGTTTCAAACCTTCGTCTAATTCTTAAAACGCTTTACAGTTTTAATGATCATCTTACAAAACATCCAGAAGCCAATTTTTTCGGCGAGCTGAAAACGTGCCTGGTAGGGATGTTGACAATCCTGTAGACGGGGTTTTTGTTTATATTTTTTGTGATGACCCATCAATCTTGTCCTGTGGCAAATGTTCCTTTTTTAACCCGCTTGAGGGCAGGACTGTATAATCTATGAAACACAATTTTTTTGTCAATTCAGAGACAAGATATAATTGGAAAATGAAAAGAGTTACCGTTTTGTTTTCATTCTTTCTTCTTAAATACTGAGGGAGGTTTTGTGATGGGGCTATCAGTGGCCAAAGGTGTCTTCAAACGTTAAGAGCACCTTTTGAAGTCTGACTTGGTTACAAGCGCGTTACAAAAGTTGTTTTTCTTTCTTACGGCCTGCGGTTGAATTTAATTTTTTTCTTTTAGGCGTTGCCTTTATAGCCTTGCAACAATCTTAGGGGGTCAATATTGGATTGAATCCATGTTAATTTTTTTGCTCACAAGTTACTAGCTATAGTTGGCGTGAGTGAACGTCCTTTATTTGTTGTAATACGTTGCTGCAAATGAATAGGTAGTCGTTAGAAATTTATTCAAGCGTGGATGGCTTGAAGAAATTTTTAAAAAAATTGATAAATTACCACTTACCTCTTGTAGTCGATCATCCTCCAACAGCTGTCACGGAACGTGTGCTTCTTCTTCCCCAAAAGATCACATCCGTGGCAGCTAACAGGGGTGGCAGAGTATAAGCGGGTATGTTCACACCGAAAAGGTTAGGCATGGGCTCACATTACACTGTACATATTATATGTCTGATGTATATACAATTATAAAATGGAATTCGATGGACAACAAATCTCGCAAAGACAATTTCACAATGAGAGTGAGTGTAATTCTCTTTGAAATATTTACTGTCTGTCGGATTTCAATTTATAACTCTATAAACATCAGACACGCACATGTCTCTTATCAATGTTTCAGATTCAACTTGTAAATAAAATCAATCGTTGCACTTTTGTATAAATTTGTTCCATCTTGGAAGTGCTATATTTTGAATTTTTGCATGTTTTTATGAAATCAAATGCGGAATGCGTAAGTTCAAAATATGGCATTTCCAATGCCAATTTAAGTGGATTCCAAGCCACGCACATTTTCTCTGCAACCCACAACGCTCTTTAGTTTAGTTTTTTTAAGGTTAAATTTACACTTTTTTTAAACTGCAACTTGTGCCGTCGGTGGAGTAACTGATAACGAGTTGGCCTTCTATCATGTAGATCCCATGATTATTTTATGCTAACAATAGATACGATAAAAAGGCTGCGGTGACCGCAAGCACACTCGTACAAACCTGGAAGTAAAATGACTTATATTCAGTTTGTATCGTAACTGTTTGACTTCTACACTTACCGAATCGCCCGAACTTTTGTAGTTAATAAAGTAGATTGTAGTTTAGCAGACGCTGGTCTTTCATTTCGCCCACTTTCGTGTAAAATCCACAATTGGTGACCCCGACTTGATTTGAACACGCAACCTTTCACAATTAGTGACCCCGTCTGGACAAGCTACAATTGCTAAAATCGGTACAAATACGCAGAAAGACGAAAAATCTCACCACGCGGTATAGAGTAGTCCGTGGGCGAAGTGACGGCCGCCATTTTGTACAATCATTTAGAATTAAAAATTGATCGCGCCGTTTATAAATTAATCAAACGAAATTAGCGTTCCAGAGAAGCATCGGCATCGCCATCGGCGGAATACCTGAAAATTTAAAAAATCATAGTGACGAAAATCGACGCCAGTGGACATTCAAGCTCACTCGTAACACGTGTCTTCGTAAAGATCCCATCATTCTGGCATGAAAAACCAGAGATTTGGTTTGTACAAATAGAAGCGCAATTTTTCATTTCTAGAATACTATCAGACGAATCAAAATTCAATACCGTTGTCAGGGCTATTGAACCAAAAGTTCTGACCCAAATTTTGGAGGCCGTTCTTTCACCTTCATCTCAGAACAAATACTATATTATAAAACGGCTCATTATCGAACGTTTCGGCGACAGCGGGCAAAGCAAAATAAAAAAATTGCTGTCGGAGGTCGAATTGGGTGATAAACGCACACAATAAACGCACTAATCAGCTGCTAAACGAGCTTAGCAGTCTTGGAGGGACAACATTAAACGTCGAGTTCTTAAAATTCTTCTATTTGCAGTGCTTGCCAGCACAGGTGAGAGCTATTCTGCAGGCATCGAACGAAGAGTTAAGCTCCCTAGCGGTTTTAGCAGCCCGGATCATGGAAGTTGGAGACTTCAAGACCGTAGCCGTCACAACGACAACAGAGCGCACAACAGCATCAAGTTCTTCATCATATGCCAGCACTATCGAACAGCAAATGCAAAATAAAAATGAAAAGCTCATTCAGAGCCAGTAGTGATGGTACGGAATGTTGTTATCACCAGCGATATGGGACTACATCCGTTGGTCTTCTCTGAATTTCACAACACATCTGACCAACGGATTAACAGACTATTAGTGAACGACAAAACTTCAAATCAGAATTTTTTAATCGATACAAATACAACGAACGTTTTAACCAACCAAGCGCTGTGAGATTCTTTGCAGCTAATGGAACTCCGATTAAGACAAATGGGAACAAGCGACTCGTATTAAACTTGGGATTACGCAGATCATTTACTTGGACTTGCGTAATAGCAGATCTCACAACATCAATAATCGGATCGGATTTTATTAAGCATTACGAACTTTTAATAGACGTCAGAAGAAATAAGCTAATAGACATCGTAACCAATTTTGAATTCAAAGCATCGCCAGCAAAAGCAGGTACGTACGGCATCACTACATAAAATACACAACCACGTTCAGCACTGTAAAAACTGCAATGTTAATGTCACTCACCACATAGAGACAAAAGGTCCTCCAGTATCTACGCGAGCACGCCGACTATGTCCCGAAAAGCTGAAAGCGGTCAAAGAGGAGTTCCGATATTTGATGCAAAATGGGATCTGTCAACCTTCGAGAAGTAATTGGTCTAGCCCGTTGCATATGGAGAATGGCGACCTTGCGGCGATTACCGCGCATTCAATGCTAACACTGTGCCCGACAAGTAACCAATTTCTTTCATCCAGGATTTATCAAGCAAATTTTTTCAACGATAGATCTACAACGAGCCTACCACCAGATACCTGTAGAGCCATCCGACATCCCAGAGTCAGCGATTATCACACTGTTCGGATTATTTGAGTTTAGGTACATGACTTTCGGGCTACGTACTGCCGCCCAAACGTTCCAGCGGTATATGCATGAAGTTTTACGAGATTTAGAGTTTGTGTTTTCATACTTGAACCAACCAACAAAGAGGAACACGTAAAACACCTGAGGACAGTTTTCCAGAAACTCTGTGTTCGCGGCCTTGAACCTTCCGAACGCTACGTGTGGCCTGGAATGCGCAGGGACATCAGGAAATTTGTAAGGCAATGCATTCCTTGTCAATGCTCAAAGATCCAGCTACACAACAAGACCCGTCTCGCGGAATATTCGATACCCACCGACCGTTTCGAATATGTGAACATCGACATCATCGGCCCGTTACCAACATCTAGAGGTAACATATATGTTCATACATGCATTGATAGATTCTCCGAATGGCCAGAAGTAGTTCCTTTAACGGAAATTACTGCTGAAGCTATTGCACGTGTAGAAAAGAAGAAGAAGCAACTCTATTTTGGGAACTAACGCGAATACTCGGAATCCGACATCTTAAGACGACTCCTTGGAATCGAACATTAAAATCAATCAGCAATTAAATGTTATCAAACGAATGACTGGTGCGACGTACTGCCCCATGTTATGCTAGGACTGAGAACCGCATTTAAAGAGTACATCAAGGCCACACCAGCGGATATAGTTTTTGGAACAACATTGAGAATACCGGGAGAGTTTTTTACACACAAACTTCGACAATAAAACGAAACTGAGCTCATCAAGGATTTGAGAAGAACTATGTTTAAATTATCTCCTAGCCCAGCTTTGGTGCACGACAATACTAAAATCTTCGTTCAGCCTTCGCTGTACGCACGTTTTTGTCAGAAATGATTCCGTCAGGAGCCCACTAAAACCGCCCTACAATGGTCCGTATGAAGTTGTACAAAAAACAGACAAGTACTTCAAGGTGAAGATTAAGCAAGAATAATTAGAAGATCGTCTAGCGAAAGATCACAAAGTAATCGAACCAGCATCGCATCAAACAACTATCCGATCAGGACGAAGTGTTCGAATTCCTTCGCTTTATCGTTAGAATTTTAAATGGATATGGAATAGTGTGGTGACCGCACGCACACTTGTACAAACCTAGAACTAAAATGATTTGTCTGCAGTTTGTATCGTAACTGTCAGTTAGTAACGTCAGTGTTCGACTTTCACACTCACCGAATCGCCCGAACTTTTGTAATTTTATAGTTAATAAAGTATATTGTAGTTTAGCAGACGCCGGTCTTTTTTACTTCGCACACCTTCGTGTAAACTCCACAAGGCCATTGACAGCTGCTAATATTGGTGGTTCGGAATTCAGTTTAAATTGTAGCTACACTTGTAATTATTATCTTGAATCGAGTGAAGTACTTCTTCAAACCCATGCCCCACAAGGTGTTACGGGCACTAGAGAGGCAATGGTAACAAGTCGAAAAATATACTTATTTTATTCCACAGTGATTTCTGAAAAAATTTTATGAACTAAATGTTATTTTAATTTTACATACTATGGAATAATTATAATCTTAGGAAGTTTAATTGCTTTAATTTTCTAAGAACCAGAACTTCTTATGAGGAAGGAGGAGGGAAATAATTGTGAACGAAATTTTCTTGAAAGCAGCTTTCAGTTTTTTTAATATATTACTAGCCATGTTGTGTTATATTAATCTATTAATTTATTATTTTACCGAAGTTTATTTTGACCAAACTAAATTTTTATCACAAGAAATTTGCAGATAATCGATAATTTCTGTCAGCGCTGCAACATAGAAAAGTTTTTTTTTATAAATTAATGTACAAATATTGATGCATTTAAATCGTTATGCCATTATGGTAATTAAATAAATCTTCCAACTGAAAGTGATGAAAACTCCATAATCAATTAAAAAGAGTGATTTTATTATATACGTTCTTATAATGCGCATAAAAAAAGTTTTATGTATATTATTATCACTTTCATTGAAAACCTGAAAAGACGACACTGAATCAAATATATGTCAAATTACAAAGACGGGAGATATTAAATGTAAACCATTCAAAAGTAAAGCCGTAGATATTCTACCACAAGAATGATAGCAATGACACTGCCAAAGAACGTACCTTAGCTTAGTTGGCTTTATGATACTCAATTCAAAGATGAGACGTGCAGAAAAGTTGAGGGATTTAATGCGAAAAAGGAAATCTCTTTAAGTGAATACTTTATATTTATGATATTCTATGCCCTTCTTTCACTTCGGTAAATTAAAGGCCTTACAAGGGGATCTTCAAGTGTACATCTCTTGAAAAAAAGACTTCATTTAAAATAAGTTGATTTTTTGTTGTTTATAATATCACTTAAGAGAGCAAATAAAGAGCGGTAGGTAACTTTACAGATTTCAGGAAGTTAATTTTTAGAATTTGTTCGTTATTGAAATACAGTTTTACGCGTGACCAACCAGCATCTGTCATGCCAAGTGTAAAAACATCAGAACTATTGCAAATTGCAGCTTTCTGCAATGTAAGCCCTTGAGAGCGATGGATACTAATTCTGTAAGCCAATCCTGACGGAAACTATTTCTTTATGTAGTTCAGCGGATTTTCAATGTACAATGTAGACCACTGTAGTTTTAAAAATTCCAACGAGAACCTTATTCCAGATAATGCGGAAAAATATTATGTTGGGGTGGAAGTTGTAAAAAAAAAATTTTAACCGACTTCACAAGAAGCGCCAAACAGCATAAAATAATTTATTATTTCATATCTATTACAACATTTTTAAGCCAGTGTATATCAAACAAACCAAACAACTACAACAGAAGTATTAAATTGTCCTTCATTATGATTCCGTGAGCTGACATGTTCAAGTAGTTTTATACGGGTGTTTCAGATCTGAAGTGCCAAAATGAGTGGGGTGATAGATCTCACCTAGGCAAACAGAAAATTATATGGCAGGGAGGGGGGCAATCTCAACCGTTTGGGAGTTACAGGGAGATTCATAAATTTCAGTTTTTCATGGTACGTACATCTCTTTTATTTTTATCTTTTGATTTACCCAACTTAGCGACATCAAACAAACGCCATCCCAATAACCTTTTCAAAATTGTCAATAATATTGACCTAACTCTTACCATTGCAGGTACAGTTACTTTCAAAAGTAAAAAACAACGGGTTGCGATTACCTGGAATTCAGCATTTTCCCAAATTTTCTCCGAAATTCATGTAATTAGTACACCACTTTTTTATTTAATTGGATTGTCCATCATATTATCTTTCCAAAAAGGCACAAAATGCCCAGCTAGAGAAAGGGTGTAGAAATTTATAAGTAGAAAACTTATCGACAAATATTTGAAAATCAGCAATTTAAAAAAACTAAACTCATATTAACTGTAAACTCCTTTTTATTGAATTCAAAGCGTATTTCAATTAATATTAGTAACTTGAAAAAGCTGTTCAAAATGTCCACCGCCACTTTGGATGCATGCCTACAATCTCCTTCTTAGTCCCTGTTTAAGACGTAATTCAGCCAGGCTCTTCCGTATTGTCGTCGCTGCATTCCCAATTCTGCTAACTAAATCCCCCCTTGTGTTAACATGGCTTAAATAAAATTCATCGTTCATTGTTTCCCATAAGAAAAAGTATAATGCGGTAAGGTCTGGATATCTAGCAGGCCAAGGAATCGGTGCTCCTCGTCCAATCCAGGGTTTAGGACATTTTTCACTTAGTACAATGTTAGTAGTATGGAATGGTGCTCCATCGTGTTGGAAAAACATGTCCGTTCGATTATGCACAGGAATGCCCTCTATTAGATCTGGCAGTGTATTGTCCAAAAAGTCTGCACGAATTTGACTATTGGGCACTTGCGTCAAAATGAATGATTCTATTAAATGGTTGCCGATGATACCAGACCAAACATTGACAGTGAATCTCTGCTGAAATGAGGTCATTTTTGTCCTGTGTGGCTTAGTTTGCGACCAGGTATGGAGGTTACGGAAGTTTGTGATACGATCCCTGGTGAACACCCTGTCGTCAATGCCGCGTTCCAGAAGCCAAGTACTATATTGCAGTATTCTCACGGAATCTCCTTCCAGTAGTCCTTGGACTTGGTGCTGGTGATATGGACGTAACCCGTCTCGAGGAATAACCCTCCAAACCTTTGATGAAGATACTCCTCACGTCTCACGATGGTGATTATTTTCTGTTCGACGTCGGCCGAAGTTCCCAAAGATTGGGGTCATGTCTCTCTGTCGTGCGAAGTTACACTTCCTGCTTTTCTTAACCTTCGGAAAGTCCGTGTAAATACCCCTTTTTGGGGTGTTCGCCAATTAGATAATCTAATTTGATATTCCAGTACAGCCGCTCTTTCGTTTCCGTCTACTACACCATAAATGTAAATAATATCCGCGTATTCATCAAAAGTAAATTCTGCCATTTTTTAATAATGTTTGCTTAAAAACACCAATACTTATTAATTTGTTTTTTCACCTATGATAGGTATTCTTGCTGACTGAGCCTTTTTTATAGCAAAATTTCCATCAGGGACGAGTAACATAACAACAGCATACAAGGGTGTGAATCCTGGCTAAAACAAGGTAATATCGGTAATAAAACAAAATTACACTAACATTTTTTAAGTTTTTTGCAGCAATAATTAAAACGGATTACCTGTTAACCCAAAACAAAAATGTTCGACCCCTTATCTGAAAAATTTTGTTTATAAGGATGCGGTTTTTCTGATCCCCTGTGTACCTTGCTAACTTGCACCTTTTTGGAAAGGCTATAAGATGAAGAATCCAATTAAAATAAAGAAGGGGTGTACTAATTACATGAATTTCGGAGAAAATTAGGAAAAATGCTGAATTTAAGATAATTGCAAACCATTTTTTTCAGTTTCGCAAGTGACTGTACCTGTAATGGTAGGAGTTAGGGCAACATTGTTGACAATTTTGGATCAAAAAATAAAAATAAAAGAATAATGTGCATACCATGAAAAACTTAAATTTATGAATCACCCTGTAACTCCCAAACTGTTGAGATTGTCTCTCTCCCTGTTATACAATGTCTTGTTTGCCTCACTCATTTTGGAACGTCAGATCTGAAACACCCTGTATATTATCTTCAATTGTGGTTGGGTAGTTATTTTGTTCGTTTAATTTGCACCGCCTGGATAATGTCGTAATAGATATAAAATACAAAATTCTTTTATGCTTTTTAGCGCTTTTTGTGAAGTCGATTCAAATTTTGTTTTTAAATTTTTTTTTCTTTCTAGTGTCTTCATATATACGACTCGAAGAATGCTGCTAGTCCGAACAAAGCAATTTCCAAAGTTACAGAGATAGTGCACTAAAATAATTATCCAAATCGGGCAACATATTACAAAATAAGTCAAGGTTAACCTTTACTAACCGCACCTTAGAAAATTCTTAACATGACCCTAGTGCTCCACTTTTCTCTATACAGCAAGAGAGAATTATCGTAGTCAGAGAATAATTTTAATCACTCTAGGTACAAAACTGTTATCATTTATCAATCAGGAAACGTATTCTGCACAGCCGAATCAGCATCGGTCTATGCCTTATGAAGCTAGAATAGATAATCTATGTGTTCAGAATAATCTAAATCAGTCCACGCGTTACAAATTAAGGTCCCCCCCCATAACTCTAGGTCAACATTTTTCCATGGAGTAGCAATGGGGGATCATATAATACACAACAAAAAGAATCTTCCTTATAGGTGTGTGAATTAAGAATTTGTGTAACGCCCCCTCCGCACACCACCTTATAAATTTGTGTCGTCGTATCAGTAAGGAAACATAGTCTGCACATAAAAAGAAGAATCATCGAAATCGGCCAAAGCGTTACGAAGTTAGACTACCCCTCTCCCTCCCTTATCCCCCGCTTGACATTATTTTTTCTCCTATTAGCAATGGGAGATCATACTCTGTACAACAAAAAAAAACATCAAAATCGGTCCACGCGTTACAAAGTTAGTTTTTCTTCTCGTGGTAGCAACCAGGGAACATACTCTTCCCAACAGAGAAAGAATTATTCAAATCGGTCTACGCGATGCGAAGTTTTACTCATCATACTCTGTACAACAAAAAAAGAACCATCCAAATCGGTCTACGCGTTACAAAGTTAGGTTCCACCCCACCCCCCACTCCACCAACATTTTTTTCTCTCTATCCAACAGAAAATTATTCAAATCAATCCACGCGTTACGAAATTGGACTAACTCTCCCCTGGCCCTACCCTAGGCCAAGTTTTTTCTCCTATTAGCAATCGGGGATCATACTCTGTACAATAAAAAAGAACCATCCAAATCGGGCCACACGTTACAAAGTTAGGTTTCACTCCTACCCTACCCCACCCAAAATTTTTTTGACAATCGGTGAATATACTCTACCCAACAAAAAAATAATCGTCAAAATCGGTCAACGCGTTACGAATTTATGCCCGGTCAAATCAAAATCAAAGCGAAGAATTTGAATCAAATATTTCTCTTAAAGATAAATTAAAACTGTAATAAATTCACCCCAGCAGCAAATCTAATGAAATAATTATTATAAAATCTGCAATCTTGCTTTATGGAATATTTTGAGGAAGGTTGTCAATATTTGTAATATAAAAATATTTTTGATTGTAGCTTATTTAGGAAATAGAAAGACCTTAAATCTAGATGCTTATTTACATGACTTTGTCACAAAAGCAAAGGACTTATTAGGAAGTAGCTTAATACCATCAAATGACAAGGAAATAAAGGTAAAATTAACCCTTTCATTCCCGAATTATTTCTAGCGAGCGGAACTTTTTTGTATTGTAAGAAATGTGCTATTAGGGATCTGAGTATGGTATGTGTAAAGTTTCGCACCGATCGGACTAAAGGTTGTAGTATTAAAAAATGTTGCGTGTGCGCAACATTGGGCCGGTAGGTGTATAAAATAGATAGATACATTTTGTTGAAAAGAAAAATATATTATACATGATATGATATTATTATGTGTGGTATGATAAGAAACAGTTTTTTTAGTGTTACAACAAGATGTACATCACATTTGGTACACTTTGAATTAGGGAAACATGTCTTGCAAAGTCGACAATGGCCTCTGCATCCCCATACTACCCAATGATCATATTGGTCAAATCTTTTTTGTGTTGATGGAGCTGGTACATATCGGCGGTGTTTGTTCGTGTCCTGAAGGCCTGAGAAATCTGTAAAACAAGATGAAGCGGAAGGAGCTGCTGGGCTGTCAGGATGAGTATGCAATGTTGAGTTATTGGAAAACCGTGCTGATTTTGAAGGACGTCTTCTTTTTTGCAACTATTGTTTTGTTAACTTATGAAGTAAGTCCATGTATAATTTCTATCTGAAACTAAATCAGTGCCATGTGCTTTGTATGGGGATTCACTGATTTCAAATCCCGTATGTATAACAGCCGTCCGTTTGTAACTGCAGTGCCTAGACACCAGTAATTTATATGTGTATAATACTTATTCGACCTATGGTTGATACGGTACAGTTCAACGAGCATATCTGCAAGATCAATCTACTCCTCCCATAAATCTATTAGGGTCAGCCAGAATTGCCGAATTGGCGATCAATCTCAATATGTTCATTTGAATTTGCATTCAGCAACATAATTTGAAATGAGTTGGACACTTTTGTTATTATAGCAACGATCAGCCGCAATATTGTGACTGTGTTCAACTTTGTAGTCGTATGATCCTCGACCAAGGGATTGAAGGTGCTTTTCGGATTGTAACTCATATTTACCTAAACCTAATCTATTACTGCGAATTGTACCCACAGAAAATATGCCATTCTCTTTGAGCGCTACTATGAGGCTGATGGAAAAAATGTTTCGTGCTCACACTACAAACAACAGGCATCAATTAAATATAAACCGTTATGTCTGTTATACTGCCGTCCTTTTTCTATAAGACAAACTTCAAAGAATAAAGTTAGAAGGCTTTCATTACACTACGATTACGTACCGACGATTTAAAAGCTCTTAAAGTTAAAGTTGCTTACACGCAACATCGTGAATGAAGGGGTTAAGGGTTTATTTTCCATGCATCAGCAAAGTCATTCGTGTGTGGATGGGTCATACATCATTCCATGCATACACAAAGTACACGCAAATTGGAAGAAAAATTAATAATGTTGGTACATGTATGTAGCACTAAAAGCTCAAATTTAATTTCTGGTCAAGATCTTTCGTAAAGGAAATATTTTGCACATACACCAAAATTATATTCAAGCAAGAAAAAGTACTTTGGAAGAAATAGAAAAGTTTTCACAAATAGCAAACGAAATTTCTTTGTTGCTGTTAGATCAATGAGGCGCATGGGCCTCATT
Source organism: Leptarthrus brevirostris (assembly GCA_964036015.1). Taxonomy (NCBI): domain Eukaryota; kingdom Metazoa; phylum Arthropoda; class Insecta; order Diptera; family Asilidae; genus Leptarthrus; species Leptarthrus brevirostris. The sequence continues at coordinate 97,921,818 of OZ038371.1, read as the reverse complement.
GATATAGAAGGACCAAAGAAATTCATATTACGATGATTAGAACATAAGGTTCTTCAATAAATACCGATATCAAATCAAAGATATTGAGAAAAATTTGTAGTCAGCGACCTGAAAAACTCCCGAGTTAACAATTTCCGTCCAATAAATCAATTTGACTCGAGGGATTTTGAGGTCGCTGATTATAAATCCGATATCAGATTACAAAAATCCAAGATGCCAAGAAAGCCGCCATCTACAACTCCCTATCTGGATATTTAAAAGTGCCACACGGTATTCTAAAGTAGAGGTTCCACGATGTTTTAAGTGCCAATTTTTTACAGCATGGGAAAGAATGCCCCATATATATATATATATATATATATATATATATATATATATATATATATATATATATATATATATATTTATATATATATATATATATATATATATATATATTACCTAGTGAGTGAAAAAATCAAAGGAAAATAAACGAAACAGAAAGGAGATTTGAAGAAGGCTTTCCTCATGTTATCCGCTGAAATAAAAAAGAAGCACGACAATATTGCAACAGATTAAAAAATATACACAGCACCATATCACATACTACACCAGAGACAACACACCAATTACACACAACAATCCAGCACAATACACCTCTCCGAACCACACATTATTCCATCACCAATATTGTCGTTACCTGGCGAAACCGCAAACCTAAAACTCCACCAACTTATTGCCTTCTTTCCTAATCCCTTCTCCAACAAGGGTATCCAACCAGCCCTCGCCTTTGTCCGCATCCTAAAATTAAATTAAATTAAAGATTTATTTGGCGTCTTTACAGCACAAAATAGGGCTACAGTAGTCAGCAAACTTACCAGCATTCCAGGAATCTTACCTGAAGGGAAGTGAAGTATACTAACTCTACACCAGCGGACACCATTTGACCACAAAATACCTGAAAACAAGCCCAACACAAGAGCAACAACTGAGAACAAAAGCACTTACTTGGTCATCGCAGCTGTCAAAACTGGGCATTTAAGAAGTAACATTTCTGCCCGTACTCCATATTCCAGAAAATCCTGCAACTTCAAAATCCTGCAACAACGCCCAAGGAACCTGAAAATAAAAGAAAGGAGTAAAATTTAGAAAGGAAATAACAAACATCAACACAAGAAACTACACATAACCTCACAAACTAAAAACTTAATTTTAACACCAAACAGAATCAAAACAAACAAACTAATATTTTTTACATAGATTATCGATAATTTTTTCTATTCTGAATTAAATTAAATGTAAACTTGTTAATAAAAATAATTACACGATAGATGTCACTAGTAGTTTTAGGTCAAATCTAGCCTATTTTGATTAATTTCGAATTTCGAACATAAAAAGTCTATCAAAACCCGCACCGCCATTTTGTAACTCTCTCTGTTCTGGACTATACTCTGCGGTAAATAAAGGTAAGAATGAATTTTCACAAATTAAAGCTTGTTTTTTTATTTTTTACACGCCTTATTTACCATAACATTTTGGAGAATCGGCCCCACTAAACAGGATTTCCACCGAGACTCCAACTAAATTACGAAGAAATCCAAGCCAGGGAAGCATTTATTTTGCCACACACTTACACGTTGACCAGAAAAACGACACCAGATTTTCAAACAAAACAACAAAAACTCTACACAACATACACCATCCGACAACATCAACATAATACACGTCAATACCGCGAAGAACCTTTGCACGTCCCGACACATCAACTTGATAAAACGATCAGTTCACCAACAAACACTCTTCACGATTCAAAACAGGTAACAATTTGCTTTCACTAAGCCACATTGAACACTATTAGAAACACACAAGTGAAAAAGAAACTAACAAGAATAAAATCTTGCATATCGACAACAAATTTGGAAACAATAGCTGACGTCAAACGCGGCTAACGAAACAGCTGTGCTTAAAAACAAAGTTTGTGCAGTTCGTGTTTAGATTGCTGATCCTGACCGTGAAATTATGAATTTATTTGTTTTGCCTCCGCTCGGTCTTAACAAAGGCTAAAGTACAGATGAATGAAAAGAAAATCTGTTACAATATATACATATATATATATATATATATATATATATATATATATATATATATATATATATATATATATAAATATATATATATATATATATATATATATATATATATATATATATATATATATATATATATATATATATATATATATATATATATATATCTATATATAACGGATATTGTCTTATGAAAAATTCTGCTTATAAATCCGAAGTTGTTAAATAACACTAAATCCGAAGTTGTTGAATGCTCCGCTTAAAATAACTAGGAAGTGTGAGATTTAGCTTTATAAAACAGAAGAAGGTTGCATTTAAGATACAACAGACTAAACAGATTTTGGTATTTTATTATAAAATATAGTATAAATGTTCACTGACATACATGTATCTATACCACGATCATTGGTCTTAAAAGCTTTTATCTTAAAATAATCAATATTTTAATTTTATATAATTATTATTTGTTTTACTCATCTATTTGAGAATACCCATAAGCAAACACTTAAGTAAATTCTAAAACTGACACAGTCTAATTTATTGCTTACAAAATTATACATTAAAAAATTAAAAAATTTAAAGCCCTAAATTAAATTCCAGTATTTTGTGTGTGTTGACTTCTGTAGACGATTCGGAACTTTACCTTTTCCAGGAACTAATTCATTCGGTGTACATAAATTATTACAGATTAATTTTTCACATATTTGTTATTTTATGGTAAACTTGTAACTTTTCGTAAGCGGGTGATTTAAAGTTCCTTAAAGAATATTTATTAAATCTGCCGTTTCCGTTAGCCGTTATATAAAAGATCTGATTATTGTTTTCACTTTTTTTTGAAGTCAGGCCTTTTAGGTTTTTATTTTTAGCTAGCAAAACGTTTTGATGTTCTTTCCCTCGGCGTTTAAGTTTATTTTTGTTCAATTCTTTTTGGAGTTTGGGCTGATAACCTTGTTGAAGTACTCGAATGAAAATTATCACGCTGTTTTTAAAATTACAGTCAATTTCCCTCGCCTTACTTTTACGTTCTTGCAGGAAAATTTCCGCTGGCTGAATAACATGAACCTCGTCTGGCTCTTTAGAAAAGAATATTTCGGCAGATGAAAAGATGTTGGTCGATGTTAAGAAAACGGGAAGGCATAACTGAGATTGGAAGTAATCAGTAAAAGCACCAGCAAATTATTTTCTTCTTACCATGAAAAACCCAAGCATTACTTTTGTTGAATTACTAAATTACCAACTTGTATTAACGAAGATGTTCTTTTGTAGACAGTTCTTCTCAAATTAACTTTTCATAATAAATATGTTTACCAAAATATGAAGGAGAAATCAAAAGACGCAAAAGTTTTGTATAGTAGCAATAAAAAGCACGCTCATTAGCAGCTAATCACACATTCATTAGATGCTAACGACTGTTAATTTATGAGTAGGTTTTCGAAAAAAAGAACGCCGATAAAACCGATGTGACTTTAATCTTTTCCGCAAGCGTCTTCATAAAAAACTTAAAACACTGCTTTGACAGACTTAGTTGTCTTTTTCTTCTCTTCTCAATCCTTTATCAAATCTTTTTTAGGCGCTGCTCGCTGTAACCACAACGAAAAAGTGTCCATTATATTTTTGTATTACAGTTTTTATATTTGGAACAAGAAATCCTGTCAAAATAAATGTCCAAGCTTAAACTATAATAATATCTGTTTGCATGAACGTATGTACGTTGAAATCTAACGAAAATAAAGGAAAGTGAAATTAGAAAACTTTTTAGTCCAAAAATTATCACAAAAAGTACGTAAGCACTCGTGGGAAAGATCGTGATAGAATAAAATATTAGCAAATTTTAACGACATCAATTCATTTGAAAAAGTCGTAAACCTTTATGGGTTTGAATTAATACTATTAAATTACCGGGTCTGATTTTCATACTTAAGGGTTCACTATTACTTGAATATGAGCAGTAATACTGTTTCAGTTAAGTTGGATAGTTTAATGTTTTTCTTCGCTTTTAATAGAAGATAAAAACGTTCAAAGAAGCATGTCAGTGAGTTTTTTGGGTAAAATGATGTAGTACTAGCGTTTTAATGTTTGTTCAATTGTTATGGATGGCTGTGTTCTGTTGTGTTAAAAAAATTCCTTTTGCGCCATCCGTTACTGCTAAATCGGAGACATTCGTCCAGCTATTTTCTGCGGCATCTACCGCAAAATCAGTCTACTGCGGCATCCGCTCCTTGAAAGCCAGCATCTCTTGCTGCCAATGTGCCTACGTGAACGTAGTTAGAGCTGCATCTAAGGACGGCCCATTTCCCAAAACAGTTATTATGAGGCCAAATCTTGCGGTAAAAAAGAAAGCTGGTTTAATTATTGCGCCAGAAAGGGCATCCACATCTAGCCCAGCGTTAGCCTCATGGACTAGGTACGCCCAACAGGTGATTGGTAGTTAGAAGTTGTCATAATATCCGAAGAACGATTGTCAGATATTTTTTCAGTTCTCCGCCATGTTGAGTTTTCGCGCATGTTTTTCAGCTTTGCCTCGCATTGTTGAGGTATTTGCGATGCTGCATTACTGTGGGTTCGATCCCCTTGCATCGACAACTTTGCCCTGCGTTTCTCAAACATTTGTGATACTACGTTAAAAGAAGTGCGATCCCGTTGCATCGACACCTTTCCTCACGTTGTTCAGGCGTTTGTGATCAGAGATGTCAGACGATATGGAGCAAAAGTCGCCGAGCCGTGACGCTAAAGTCACCCAAAGTCGCCGCGCTATTATTTGAAATCGCCCAAAAATCGCCTTTTGATTTTCTTTCAAATTGTTGTTTGTACAACTTAAATGTAATATTTATTACAGTAATCACAGCAACAGATACAAGTAACACAAATTTAAAATTGTGGTAGAGGCGTCGTGAAAAACAAAAAACACCCTTAAGTAGGTATTTATTAATTAATGGAAGTGACTATTTGCACTTACGTGTACTTTACGTGTACTTTTGAATTCGGGAAAGTTCCGTTTTTACTTACTTTATGTACTTTTATGTACTACTTTACAGATATGTTCCCTCGAGCATACTTTTATGTTTGAGCGAAAAAATTCCATTGCGATAAACGTCAGTTTGGACTCATTCGGAGTTCAGTAAAAAGTTATTCGCGCAAAATTAGAATTTGAGATGACTCGACACCAAAAATTTGTCTACTGTCACATCTGGTTATATGATTTCGATTAGCCAATATGAACTATTGCTGTAGGCTGCCGTGCATTCTGATTCAGCCTATAGAAGAAAAGCGCCCAGCAAGAATTAAAAAATCGCCCAAAAGCGCCCAGCAAGAATAAAAAATCGCCCAAAAAGTACCTAGTCGCAGAGAGGAAAATTTTCTCGCCCAACGGACGGCTCAAGTAGCCCAATCGGCGAGAAATCGCCCGAATTGGCAACTCTGTTTGTGATGCTAACCGTTCACGTTCTTTTTGGTGTGTTATCTTCATGTTCTCTAGCGCGACTTGCTCGATATTTTTCCCTCTCCCTTTCTAGCCTCCTTTTTCGTTGCGTTTTAGTTTTTTTTGGTTTTGTTTTATTTTTCATATTTTTCTTCTTAAGACATAACATTTTTATCCACCATAATGCCATACAGTCCTCGGCACGCTTCAAATCTTCAATTAGATGGTGTACCGCTTCTGGCTTATAATTTTTAGCCAACCTAGCGCCACACAATTCTCGGCACTATACAGGAACCTTAACTTGGGTGGATTTAAAAATAATGTTTGAATTATATATAAAATTCAGTGAGTAGCGATGTCTTACAGGTGTTTCGGATGTCCTTCCCCATAGACCATATTCACTTTTATATATGAACTACGAGCTGTGTGTGCCCGGCGTTGCTCAGACTTTTGGTAAGTGAGTGTCGTTTTCGATTAGTTTGCATGCCTATCTCTTCTCACGCCCACCCTAGGGGTGCTAGATGTGTGTTAACCACATAGTATCCAAAGACAGTTAAAGTGTAATTGATCATTTCAGTAATTCAGTAATGCCGAAAACTACGAATTCAACATTAACATCGGTCGATTTCGATAATTTAGTTTTTATTTATTTATTTAAGCTTAATACAAGCTATTACATAATAATACTTCAATTACGAGCTATAACATAATACTAACACTACAAGCTATAATAAATGTTCATAATAAATAAATAGTAAAAGCTACAATATGAGCTCTAATTAAAGTAGATACAGGCTGGAAGGAAGAAGATTTAAGAAAGGCAATCAAGATGGGCGGGACAAGATATAAGGCTTTGTGTATAAGGCTGTCCCCCACAGCTAGGGTGCCTTACTTTTACAGCGGCACCGAAATTATGGATTCGACACTAATATCGGTCATTTTGATTTTTTCTAGATTTTACTATTTTTCCACCGAAACCCCTGGGAGTGCCTTATCAGCAAATTATTTAACTGCATTGGGAGTGTCATTATTAATCTAACTGACCCTGAAAATTATGGATTCGAGACGAGTGTCGGCCACTTTGATTATTTGTACATGTCGTACCCACCACAACCCCCTTCGATGGCGTATTGTATTGAACATGTCTGCAAAATTTCAAATCTATACAACAATTACAACTTTTCTCCGTCTACACCTCAGCCCTGGCGGTGCTAGGGTTGTCTTACCAGTGTTAGGGGCGTCTTACCGGTGCTATGGTTGTCTTACCGCACAGGCCATTTCCACTTTTATATGTATACTACTAGATGTGTATGGCCGTCGTTGCTCGGACTTTCGGGTTCGATTTCGATTAGTTTGTGCTGTCCTTTCCTCCCCACCCCCACGCCTGGAAGTCTTTTACTTCTGCACACCGAAAACTATGGATCCAACACTAATATCGGTCGTTTTCGATTATTTGTACATTTAACTTTCTTTCCACGCCTATCCTTGGAGGTGTCTTATCAGCAAAGTATTTAACGGCATCGAGAATAATTAACCCGAAAAGTATGGATTCGACACAGGTTGCTGGAGAATGGACGGACGATTTGAAGCCTTCTAGGATACGTTGATCCTCATCTGGATATTCTCAAGTGTTAGTTACACCTCCAAGTGGTAGCAACCGGGCAATGCATCCTAGAATGTAGCCAAGTAACTAATACGGAAGGAGATAACCTCTTGAAAAATACCCCTAACTTCAAGGGAGTCTGCAGTGTCGTCGTCCCCTCTGCAGGACCCAGGGGTAATTGGGTCGCCAATGGCGTTTTCCTCGAGCGCTTCTGTGGTAGTGGAGGTGGACTGTATGGGAGACCCCAGCAGGTTGGCTGTACCCACAGTGCCCACAACACAACAGTAGCAGCATTGGGAGAATTACCTTTCGAAGGAACTGTGGCGGCTATGGAGGCTGACTCGCTCCCACCGGCTGAAACTGCTGTAGCAGTCCTGGAAGAGGGTGCCATTGGCATAATAATAACTAGCACTTCCTCATGTGCGGCGGTGCAGAGACGGGGGACTCTAACGAGTTGGCTATCTCCGGGATACGCACACCAGTAGCAGATGCAAATCTGCCTTCCAAAGGGTTAGCTGCGGTTAATCCGGAGGGGTTCCCTGTCCTGGCTCAGGAATAAAGCGTTACGGCCTGGAACCCTTCAATGCCGTAGGCTGAGAAGGGATGGTTGTAATTAACGCATGGACCAAGAATAAACACTGGAAACGGTGGGAAAACATGGATTTATGCAGATCTGCCTTCCGTAGGGTTTAGCTGCGGTTAATCCGGAGGGGGTTCCTTGTCCTGGCTCAGGACTAAAACGTTACGGCCTGGAACCCTTCAATGTCGTAGACAGTGAAGGGGTAAGTGATGTTACTAACGCATGGACCAAGAAGGAACACTGGAGACGGTAGGAAAACATGGATTTATGCAGATAGGCTAGGATTCTAGCAGTGACCCAGGAAACCGAGGTTAGTGGCGACAGTGGGATAACTGGATACTCAGTTGCCCCCACTAAGTGAGACTGGGAGGGGAGGAAAAGGGACCCGGTTATGTGGTCTGTTTCGGCTAATCCCCAGAGAGGTGTTTTTAGTGAGTAAGAATCTCACACTACCGGATTGCACGGGCTGTCTGGTGTCTTTTGGAAGATTTTCACCTCTCCCGCAAAAAAAAATGGATTCGACACCTACATGTGTCGTTTCGACTACATAACATTTTATTGTCACCGGAATTGAACATGTATGCAAAATTTTAAAGCGATGCAAAAATAGAAGTTCTTGAGAAGTCAATAGTCCTAGTAAAACGTTTTAAAAAGCAACTAATTTTAGAAGTTTTTCTTATATACTAAACATATATTATATAATACATGCTTCGTAAATTTAATTTTGTTTTAAATACTAGACATTTCATTCACCAATATTTTACTTTTAGTCTTCATATATAAATTAGGCCTCATATAATGCAGAAATAAAAAATTTACAAAGAAATATTTATGACACAGCCTTCACAATTCCAATCTGCTTTCGACATACATATCTTTCATATTTTAATTCAAGAACGGGAAAGTTAATTTTCCATCTCTGGTGAAATTTGTTTTATTCAAATTTCGCTATAAATGAATATTCATGCCCAAAAAAGGGTTGAAGTGTTGATGCGCACTCTATTGGAGACTGAAGAGATTCTAACCTTGTCAGTTAGATGAAAGGTGATGCTTAGGAAACAAAACTGGACAGGGTCGTTGTATAAAATGTAAACGTAAATGAAGAATTTAAATAATTGAGAAAAAAGAACATTTTCAGTCCCTCTGTGTTTCCAGTAGGTACTTATTTAACTAGCTGGAAGTTTAGAATCTTACAAGTCTTTATAGAGGAATGAAAAAACTTATGGACAACTAAACCAACAATTTCAAAGATATTTGTAAAATTTATTAATTTAAGAGGCGATGGAGAATGAGTCTTGTTCCAGTTTATAAATCGTTTTCCTATGTATGTTATTATATTATAAATTACAATAAATTTTATAACACGAGTTTGATATACATATAAAGTAGTAATTAAATAAACAGCATGTTTCTAGATACTTGAAGAAACTTGATATATCTAAATGACACTTTTTCTTTAATATGGCAATCTTAAAGGGACTGGGGAAGGTTGTAAAAATTAAATTTTTATTTATTCGGAAGGAGTTGTACTTTAAGAACAATTTTCCTTTTGATTGATGAGATATTTGAAAAATTTAGATGAAGACGACTGGCATTTGACAACTTCCTACAATTCTTGGTTTGACACGCGCAATTCTTGACTCTTTGGAATTAAACTAAACTAAAGTCTATGGAATTGTTAATATGATATTAATTTGAACATAAGAATTGTAAAAAACGACTGCACATCAACTGAACCTGAACTTATATTACAAAGAATTCTGATAGAATTTAATAGCAATACAAAAAACAGACTCAATCATATTAGTAATCTTTAAGATTCTATTAATAGGTCCATCCGTTTATATATAAATATAACAACAAATTATGTCGATATAACTTGTGGTGACGGACAGTGATGGCTCGTTTACTTGGGCAGGAATTAATAAGGTTGTCAGAAACTGCAGAGGCAATTATTGTTTGGTCGCATGGAAGAAGGCGCAGGCTTCGGTGGAGGCTTGTGTGTAAAAATTTAGGCTGTGGTTACACTTTAAGCGATATTTAATTGCGCGAAATTATCGCTTGAGTCCTGGCGATTATTTTTATTCTAGTGGTTGACTAGACTAGGCGATTAACTTGCTGAGACGCATAGGTTAGTACTATGCGTGTTTTAGAGTATTTAATGGGCTTTATATACATAGATAGTTCGAAAAAAAACCAATTTTTTCCTTATGTTTTCTTATAGTATGAAAATTTAGGAGTAACTCTTGAAAATGTCAAGGCGATATCTCACAAATCCACGAAGTTAGAAAGTTTTTTTTATAAAGCGCGGCAGCTCAGTTTTCATTGCAGTAGCATTCGATCTCAGATTTTAAACGCGTTCTTCTCTGAAAAGTATTTTTCAATACGGTAACCCTCATATCTCGAGGACCAATCAATAGATTCTCCTAAAATTTTTTACAGTTACGTAGGAAACCTCTTTTAATTCGGCGACGATCTTCCATTACAATTGTTTAAAAAAATTGTCAATTAATGGAATTTTTTCACAAAATTTACTTACATAAAGTTTGCGATGAATTATATATATATATATATATATATATATATATATATATATATATATATATATATCTACTAGATACCGTACCGAGCGTTGGCCGAACTTTTAATAAGTGAGCGTCGTTTTCAATTATTATTACACGGGCCTTTCTTGCCACCCCTACCCTTAGGGTGTGTCTTACCACTACACTTTTATTAATTCAATTCAATATTAAGATCATCCGGAATGTCATTATTCATTCCATCTCTCTAGTTTCCGTAACTCCTCGTGGAGCATAAGGCGGGAAAAGAATTTCACCCGATTCGCAATTTAAAGAGGATTCCGAACCGCTAACATTTACTTTGCAACCCCCTTGGCCTTTTTATCGTAATCTGTTGTCAGCAGAAAACAACCATGGGCCGCCGTCGGCAGGATTAGAACCTGGGACCTCCAGATTGGCAGGATGACACGTTATCACTTACACCACCGAAGACTACTCATTCCAGCGACCCGGAATACTACGAATTCGGCACTAATATCTGTCGTTTTCGATTTATTTTATATATCACCTTCTTCCACCCCACCCCTTCGAATGATAGGGATGTCTTACCCCACAGCATCTAGGGGCATCAGGAGAATCATTATTAACCTCAGCGACCCGGAAAGCTATGGATTTGACACTAATATCGGTTGTTTCCAATTATTTTTACATGGCACTCCGTTTTCACCCCCGTCCCTAGGGGTGTTATGCTGTCTGACCTCCACAGTTTCTAATGTCATCAGTAGTGTCATTATTCATTTCAGTGACACTGATTTCGATTAATTTTATGGCACTCCCTTCCCGCCCACCTTTAGGGATTTTAAGGTTGTCCTACCCCCACCGTACCTTTTCCAGATTGTAATTAATATGTGTACAAAGTTTGTTATATATTTCTCCAAGCATTCCAGAGTTATTCTCAAATATACACATTAGGGTGCTTAAAAGGTCGATTTTTATTAACCGACTTCCCAAAAACAAAGAAGTTCTAAGTTCGACGCGTATTTTTTTTTGTTTTTTTGTTTTTTTTATTTCTGACCGGGCATAACTTCGTAACGCGTCGACCGATTTTGATGATTCTTTTTTTGTTGGGTAGAGTATGTTCACCGATTGGTATCATGTCAAAAAAAATTTTGGTTGGGTGGGGGTGGGGGGGTGGGGGTGAAACCTAACTTTGTAACGCGTGGTCCGATTTGGATGGTTCTTTTTTGGATAATTCTTTTTCTCTTGGGTAGAGTATGTTCAGTGGGAGATACCAGGTGAAAAAAATTTTGGGGGATGGGGTGGGGGGTGGGGGTTGAACCTAACTTTGTAACGCGTGGTCCGATTTCGATGGTTCCTTTTCTGTTGTAAAGAGTGTGATCCCCCATTGCTAATAGGAGAATAATTTGGTCCTATGGTGAAAGGTGTGGGTGGGGGGGGGAGGGGTAGTCTAACTTCGTAACGCGTGGACCGATTTGGATAATTCTTTTTCTATTGGGTAGAATATGATCCTTGGTTGATACTACGAGAAAACAAATGTTGCTGGGGCGGTGGTGGGAGAAGGGGGGTGGAACCTAACTTTGTAACGCATGGATCGATTTGGATGGTTCTTTGGCTGTTGTATAGAGTGTGACCCCCATTGCTAATAGAGAATAATTTGGTCCTATGGTGGTGGTGGGGGAGGGGGAGGGATAGTAACTTCGTAACGCGTGGACGGATTTCGAAGATTCCTTTTATGTTCGGTAGAGTATGTTCCTTGATTGATACCATGAGAAAAAAAGTTTAGTGGAATGGGGGTAAGGTAGGGGGTTAAAACTAACTTTTAACGCGTGGACCGATTTGGATGGTGCTTTCTTCGTTGCGTAGAGTAAAACACACTAAAAAGTGAAAAATAAAATAGTTTTTAAAAAAAAAGTTGAACCGACTTCACAAAAAGCGCTAAAAAGCATAAAATAATTTTTAATTGCATATCTATTACGACATTTTGAAGTCGGTGCAAATTAAACAAATAAAACAACTACATAACCACAATTGAAAATAATACATAGTACTGCCTGAACGTTTCAGCTTACGGGATCATAAGAAATGACGATTAAATATTTTTGTTGTAGTTGTTTGGTTTGTTTGATTTGCACCGACTTCAAAATGTCGTAATAGATATAAAATTAAAAATTATTTTATGCTTTTTAGCGCTTTTTGTGAAGTCGGTTCAACTTTTTTTTTTAAAAACTATTTTTTAGTTTCATGGGTTTTACATCATTGCAGGAAATTCCCAATCTCTTAAGCTCATAATAGAGTTCGACTGAGGACATATTATGGAGACCGCTCAGAACAATTTTTAATGGTTTGAGGCTCTTTGCGACATAAGAGAAGAATTCGCAACTTTCCTTAATAAGTGCATCTTTTACGATGCTGTATTTTTCTTCAGAATAGGTAAATATTTTAACACCCAAAGATGTCAATTTTATATTGCACTCTTTGCCGCAATTTAATTTCTGAATTTGTTCACGAATGTACCCGGCGTTCCTATTTAGTACCACTATAGGTGGCATGGTAATTTTTGGCTTACTTACATCGCCTAGTGTCTTGCTAGTTGATGGAGTGCTGTCACTCTCCTTGTTTATGGTTTGTTCCTGCAAGATTGCTGCTTTTCCGTCGGTTTTCAGACATTTCCTTTAATTCATCGTACTCCGGAGCACGGCCTTTAATTTTATTTCTTACGTTTATATAGTTCGCGTCATCTCCGCATTCGGAGGAACTAGAGTACCCGCGCTTTTTAGGGATTTTTGATATAACGTTTAGTACTATCAAATGCGTTTGTATTGCTTAGTCGATAATCACTCAAAATGCGACCACTCACGAGGGCTGTCTGTGAAGAACTGAAAGAAATGAAATAAATACAAATTAAATCAGCTGTCTTTTGACAGCACGAAGTGTCTGTGCTCAAACTCAAATTAAAGTGAGCAACAATACGACAAAAGTGCCACCTATATTTCAATAGTTGAAACTTTAGCTTATTGCTCAGTGCAATCTTGCTCTGTCGCACTTTTGGTAGCAATGCTGCACTATTCACTCCTATAGGAGAAAAATTGTATAAAACCTGCAGTTGCTGACAAATTTAATTCTGGTATCGACCGAGTTCAAGGCAGGTATTCACCGTAAATTTTCCTCTTCCTATTTTATTCTGGCATACGCCGAATAAACTCTTCCTATTTTATTCTGGCTTACGCCGAATAAACTTTTCCTATTTCATTCTTTCTTTATTACACCGAATAAATCTTTTAATATTTTATTCTGGTTTGCACTGGATAAACTCCTTTCCATTTTGGTATACACCAAGTGAATCCTTACATAAAAAAATATAATTGTACTAACACTTATTCTGGTGTCGGCCGAATAAATATTAAACGTGATGTCAAAGCTAAGAAATTTTACTTCAAGTTGCTAAATTTGAGGTTTCTACCCGAAAACGTAACTTAAAGTAATTTCAAACATACAGTGAAATAATCAAAACGCTATTTACTATTGGCTTAATCCATAGTTAAATAGTGATTTAATTATATTGCCACTAGTAAAATTAAAAAAATTTGAATTTCTTTAAAAGAGATATTATACCGTTCTGTTTTCTCTTTTGCAGATATTGCTTTTTACTTATAATTTTTTAATGCTCTGTTGTTGACTATCACAAAAATATGACCCGAGTGAATATTTCAAAATTTCAATAAAACGAAATTGCAAAAATTTTCTTTAAAAAACTCAAGCAAAGAAAAAAATATTGAAATATTTCTTTACACCATCGGCGTAAAATGTGTGGAATTATTATTATTATTTCTTATATTTTTTTATTTTTGAACTATTCATTATTATTGTATTATTTCATTCATACAGTATTTTTAATTTAAAATAAAAATATTGAATTTTTTCACAAAAGACTTGTTTTCAATTAAAAGGTGTTTCAAGCCTAGTCACCCCGTAATAGTCACGTCACCTACTTATACATTTTCTGCTACCTCTATATGAGGCTGTAACATACGCAAACAACGAAAAAATTAAGAAATATGTAACTTTTACCCTCCACCCCCCGTAAAAGTCGGTGCAGGTCTATATATGTATAACATTTCTTATTGGTAGGTACTTCCAAGAGTTCTAGAAAGCTGAAATTTGATATGTAGGCTAGGATAAGCGCACAAACTACGAAAAAATTAAGAAACCTATAAGTCTTACCGTCCAACCCACCACAAAGAGGGTGCAGGTCTGTATATAAAATTTCTTCTGGGCAGGTACTTCCAAAATTTGTAGAAAGTTGAAATTTGATATTAAAGCTAGATGTTATTAGTACATAAATAACTAAAAAGTGAGTGGGCTATGAAGAAAGGAAAGACCTTATTTACCCGACTATGCCAGAACGAAGGGTCGCCGGGGGTGATTTTTCTTTAAACTCGTCCTAGTGCCTAATCTATTGCTTTTATGAAAATGTTGTTTTGTTCTACTTGAAGTTAACAAAACAATCTTTTGAATGAAATAAAAATAGTCATACCGTACTTAAAAAACTAACAAGCATTTATAAGCCTTGTTATTTCTCAAGCCTTTATGAGAATTATCCAAATAAAATAAACCAAACGATGAGGAAATTAAATTAAAAACAAAACTTTTTTTGGGACTTAGCGACTTTATTTCAACTGTGACTTATTGCCTGCAACTAACTTTACAACTGGACTCAATTGCTGAAGATGAACAAAACGTTATATGTTATCTACTCACAAATACAACCTAAATAACAAACAATAGGAGTTTATAGATTGAACTTAGGAAATCAGTACATTAAAGAATTATGAACTTAACATATGCCGGCCTCCTTGAAAGCATCAGCTTTCAACGTTGAATCAATTTCATCCAGCAGTGGTAGGGGACAAATCTTAGTGATTGCTCTTTTGACGGTTTCAGCTATAGTTCGAATGATGACTTCACGAATATGGCCATCCTTCCCTTTTTGGATGCCTTCGACACGTCCTAAGAGCCATTTGAGTGGAGGAGCGTTTTCGTCTTTCAAACGGACCATAGCTCCAACCTTAATAGCGGGACTAACCATCTTCCATTTATTGCGCACTTGAAGATTTTGAAGGTATTCCTTTTGCCAGCGGGACCAAAATGTCTGTAATTTCGCCTGTACATGTTGCCATCTGGAAAGATATCGCGCCTTAAGATCTACATAAGAAGCTTCAGGAATGCAACTCATAGGACCTCCAACCAAAAAATGAGCAGGTGTAAGTACTTGCATGTCTCGGACGTCGCTAGAAAGCGGAACAAGAGGACGGGAATTTAGAACGGCCTCTACTTGGCATGAAATTCTTTGAAGCTCGTCAAATGAATAACCCTCCAATCACAGCACTCTTTTTAAATGATATTTTGCTTTCTTTATAGCTGCCCCCACATGCCGCCAAAGTGAGGAGAGCGTGGGGGAATGAATTTCCGTTGAATACCATCTTTCTTGTACATTTCTAGAATGGGCTCAGAATGCTGTTGTGTGTCCCTAAATTTCTTTAACTGACGGCATCAACCTACAAAATTTGTGGCATTGTCAGAATAAATAACTGAGACATGTGGACGACGAGCGATGAATTTTCTCAACACAGACAAGAAAGCTTCGGTGGTTAATCCTTCCGCTACCTCTAAATGGACTGCCTTGACTGACAAACAAAGGAATAGGCAGATGTATGTCTTATAGGATGGACGATTACGAATCCGGTTTTTTTATATAAAATGTCCTACAAAAATCTACGGCAGTATGATAGAAGACAGGACAGTTGTCCCATGGTTTGTTCCATTACCATTGGAGGCAGTCGAAAACAACGAATGCAGGATCGAATAGCTTGTTTTACTACTCCTTTTCCACCAGTAGGCCAAAATCTATTACGTAGTTTGGCTAATAAAGGCTGACAATCGGCATGGAGGTACCGAATTTCGCAAACGACCGCCAACACGAATAAGCCCGTCAGAGTCTATAAAGGGATCTAAGTTCTTTATAACACTGTTTTGTTTCAAAGGCCGTTTTGTGGATAATCGGCAATAGACTTCAAATAAATGGTTTCTTTGAACGAGACGAAGAACGACCTTAAGCGCGAACTCAAACTCTTGTACCGTGAGCGGACCACGCGTACGCATAGTAGTATTTATCCAACAACACTTTGCATTTCTGTACAATCGATAGATGTAAGCGAAAGTATTAACCAGCTTCAAGTAAGAATCGATGAATTTTGAAGATTCAACTAGGTCGTCGGATGGTGAAGCTGCTAATGAAGTTATTACTTTTTTTCTCTCTGAAGGATTCTCAATTACCTCGATTCGAGTTGTAGGCCATAACTTATCGGGTGAACCATAGGTTAGATTCAATAAAATCAGCTGGCATCGCGCCTCTACTAATGATGTCTGCTGGGTTGTTTTCTGAAGGAACGTGCCGTCACTCATAGCCCTGCGTTAGCTCCTGAATCTTACATACTCGATTTGCGACATATTCATTCCATTTCGCAGGGGATGATGACAGCCAGGAAAGAACGATAGAGGAATCAAACCAGCAGTATACCTTTCTTATAACTGGAGCAAAGAGCTTGTGGACTGACGATGTAAGCTCAGCAAAAAGCGCAGCACGTAATTCTAATCGTGGAATTGAAATTGTTTTCAGAGGAGCCACTCTGGATTTTGCAGTAAGCAGGTTGCAAGATATACCACTGTACTTTATACAGCGAATGTAAATGCATGTCCCATATGCCACCATACTGGAATCAGGGAAGCAGTGTATTTCTATTTGGGCCGGAGAAGAAAATGCATATCGAGGAATCCTTACATCTTTTAAAAAATGAAGTTGTTCATGAAATGAAATCCATTCAGAGTATAAATCTTGTGGTAATTCGTTCCAGTGCAGTTTAAAGCTCCACGTCTTCTGTAGGAAGATTGTCGGCTTTACAATTATTGGATTAACCAAACCGAGGGGATCGAACAAACGACCAATAGCTGATAGAACTGTTCCTTTTGTTATTTTAGAAGAAGCTTGATTGAAGCCTTGATAATCGAAGCGATATAGGTCTGCTTGCGGCTGCCAAATAATTCCCAGCGTTTTGATTACATTATCTCCAGATAAATTTAAATATTTCTCCAGGCTTGTACTATCAATCGATGTCAACACCTCCATACTATTTGAGCACCACTTACTTAGTGTAAAACCTCCAGAATTAAGTAGCTGAATTATTTCTGATTTAATTTGTTTAATTTCTGTAACGCTGTCAGCACCTGTTAACATGTCATCAACGTAAAAGTCTCGCTGAAGAATTTTTGCCCCTTGCGGATATTTTGAGGTGCGGTACCATAAGTGACGGTAACTAATCGAAAGATTTCAAGAGGCTCACTTGGTGAAGCACGCCATAGAATGCATTGCCAATTACAATCCGAAGGCTGAATTCGCACTTGCCGATACATTTTTGAGATATCTGCACTTAGAGGATATTTATAAGACCGAAATCGAAGAAGTATACTGTCATTCTGAACTACTGGGCCAACCATTAGAACGTCATTGAGTGAGTATCCTGACGTGGTCTTGCATGAGGCGTCGAACACCACCCTCAATTTGGTACTACTGCTTCTAGGTTTCAAGACACAATGATGAGATAAAAAATAATGAGTTTCTGGAAGCAAATCAAGGGAGACTTTCTCCATATGTTCTTTTGGCTATGTATTATGACTTTTCTAGGAGTTTGGAATTTTTGCTAAAGGGTAATCGAACATGAAATCTTCCAGAACTATCTCGTTTTACATGCTCTTGTAAATGTTTCACACAATCATCATTTGCTATTATTGAGTTAGGTGATACGCAGTTCTCAATTTCCCAAAATGTATGCACTAATTATTCCAAGTCTTCTTCAAGCTCATCGGTTCCATTACCAGCAATCATGCTTGCGAATGCATTTTTTCCTCCAGATACGATTCAGCCCAATAACGTCTTTTGAAGAAAAGGAAATTCTGCGCCTAGACGTATCTGTCCCACGGCCAATAATTCAAAGAAGAGACCAGCACCAATTAGTAGGTCAACTGATTGTGGAATGTGGAATTTGGGATTTGCCAAAGTTATGTTATCCGGAATGCTCCAGTTCTTACGCTCAATGGGATGACATGGCTGATTGCTTGTTATTTTAGGAATTACTAATGCATCAAAGGAAGTTTGATAGCTATTACACCGAGAATTGATTACGACATGGGTTTTATATTTTGTAGTGGCGATGGTAGAACCTTTACCAGCTATATATAAAAATGCCTTTGATTTCTTGAGATGAAGTTGTTGAACCACGCGTTCAGAGACGAAATGAAGCACAGATCCCGAATTAAGCAATGCTCTGTAGTGACAAAACTCACCTGCAATATTTTTTACACCAACCACTGCGGTAGCCAATAAAACGCCTTGAGCCTCCAGATTAGAATACTTGACTGCATCCGATTTATTTACTAGTGACGTAATAGCAATTGCATTTGAAGTTGAAGGATTAGAGTTATCAGATGAAGGAGAACCATCTGCACTGCAAGGGTTCTGTGTGAAATCTCTATGAAGCATTGTGTGACAGCAACCTGACCGACAATTCTTTACTGTGTGACCAATCTTTAAACAAATGTGACCAATCTTTAAACAAATATAGAAACTGTTGGCCCTTTTCGATATCGTGTTCAACTGTTTTGTGAATAAAATGAATGAAGACCTCCGTGGTTGGGTTTTTAATTTATTTATTCTTGTATTTACTTCTTGGATCAATGGACAATGTATTAAGTGCGTTGACCATGTTCTGTATTTTCTAACAATTGACATTTTTTATCTAGGAAGTCTGAAAATTCTTCCCATGACGGTATGCTGTTAAGATATGCTTCTTCCTCCCATTTTAAATTGGTAACTGAATCAAGCTTGTCTTTAAGAAGCTGAAAAAGTAATGCATCAGACATCTGACTCGGAACACTTATCTACTGGTTTAAGATCGAACAAAGATTTTACATGGCTTTGAAAAATTAACCTTTTATTTTCATATCGAGACTTTAGCAGATTGAACGCAATATCAAAGCCTTTGTTGTCTAAGCCTACCTTGCTAATTATTTGAAGAGGACCTTCTTCTAACGAACCACGAAAATATACTAACTTTTCCACCTTGCTCGTTATCCTCAAGAAGAGTGGTGAAGGCAGCATAAAAATCAGGCCAATCAACGAAATTACCAGAAAATTTCTTTATGTGTAGTTTCGGCAAATTAACATTAGGTTTTACTTGATGCGAAAAACCAGGCGTCTGCAAAAGAGATACAGAATTTCTAGGACGTTTTTGGTCCATTAGCGAAAAATGCTTATTTTTTATTGAAATATAGATTTTCTCGTATGAATCCCTTTCGTCACTTTTGACCTCCTCTGGATCTTCACACTCTAATTGCGCCTAAATGGCATTACACCTCACTAAGTAACCTTCTAATAATGATGATCGCATTTGTAATTCCGAAAATGGCATATTTTTATCAGGTGTTTCAACGTAATTTCTCATTATCGTTTGTTGCATAGTTACTGTATGCGTAAGTCCCTAATTTTTCTTTTATTATTCGTTTGACCTTCATTTGCGGAATTATCAGCATTTAAATCTATATCTTCCAACATTTTGACAACTTATAAATTTAAGTAAAAACACACAACCAAGCTGCCCGAGAGGGAAATTATTTATTGTGTGCAACTGAAGGCGAGCAGCAAACGGTTCTAATGCACTCACAGCCGGAAAGAGTAGCAGCGAAAATAAGGCAGCAGCAGCAAAAGCACACTCGAGTGGAGTCTAATGTACTAATAGCCCAGTCATATTTGGGGTTTCACCTCGGAATGAAAGATAATAAGCTGTAAATTGGTATAAACCTTTGTTTTGTCGTTCTAAATGTTGTCTCAAAAGTCACAAATGTTTTCGTGTCCGCGTCTTAAGATATTGAAGGTCAAAGGTCATAAAAATCGGTTTTTCGCGAATATCTCGCTTTCTATTGCTTAAATGAGATTTGCACCTATTATAAAAGTTTTAGAGTATAAAATTCTCTACAACTTTTGTTTGAACTTTTTTTTCTTATTTTTAGATTCGCAACATTACCCTTCACTGAAAAGAAAGAGCTGTCCTCAGCTCGTCCAGGGACTGTGCATCGGATGAACCTATTTCCGCAAGTCTTGGTTTTCCTCACATCTTTATCGCAGCTTCCGGATGTTTTTTTTTTGTTTGGGGCTCGTAATATAAGACATGAAAGAGATACAAATTCATTAATAATCATAGAATTCAACAAGTAAAGGAAATTCATCTATAGTTACGCAGGTACGATATTTGGACTTCTTCAATTCATTTTAGCCTGTTTCTTGGTTTAAGAAATTAATATAAGTGTTTGTGAATGCCGAGCAGGGTCGTTAGCATTTCTGCCCGCGATCGCGTTCGCGATTTTACACTCGATACGACCGACCCATCTCGACCGTTTGACAAGAGGTTAGCGAGGCGCCTCTTACTCGCCTATTGATGCCCGAAAGTTCATTAGCGCGCGACGATTAAATAATTCATTTGCAGATTTTTTTTTAATAATAAACAGCTAAACGATTGCGGTAGACTACAAGGGATTTTCTACTGCCTTCTTTTTTTATTCTATAGACTTTCAACGATTTCGTATGGCCCTTCCCAGTTTCTTTGAAGTTTAGGGCATTTTCCTTTTCTTCGCTTAGGGCAGAATCTCTAACATGAAAGGGGTTTGCCTTAGAGGATAAATCATATCGTTCTTTCTTTTTTCGGCTACTGTTTAATTGCGAATCGCAGGTAGAGTTATAAACGACCTGTATACGCTCTTATAAGTGGGATAAGTATTCCGAAGTTGTCAGGGTTTTTTCTGATGGCAATCCAGTGTACAGCTCGACTGGTAGTCGTAGTTCTCTACCGAGATTTAACATTGCAGGTGTTAGTCTTGTCGCCTCATGAACTGCAGACCTTTATGCGAGTAGTAGGAAAGGTATATGGGTATCCCAGTCTCTGGTCTTCT
The DNA here is from genome assembly GCA_964036015.1 of Leptarthrus brevirostris. NCBI lineage: Eukaryota > Metazoa > Arthropoda > Insecta > Diptera > Asilidae > Leptarthrus > Leptarthrus brevirostris. The sequence continues at coordinate 97,900,556 of OZ038371.1, read as the reverse complement.
GCAACATGTTTTGCCAGGTAGTCCAATATGGTACGGTTAAACCGCTCCACCATGCCGTCAGATTGTGGATGTAAAGCTGTGGTACGAGTCTTCTCTACTCCGAATCGTCTGAAAACTTCTCGAAAGATATCAGATTCAAAATTTCTTCCTTGGTCCGAATGAATTTGAAGAGGCAATCCGAATCTGCAGAATACATTCTATATTAGTGCTTCGATGACAGTTTCAGCTGTTTGTTGCGGTAGTGCTATAATTTCTGGCCATTTTGTGAAATAGTCCATAATAACAAGGGCGTATTTGTTACCCTTAGAAGTTGTTGGTAATGGGCCTAATATGTCAATTGCAAGCCTTTCAACCGGCGCACTCACGTTGTAGATTTGCAGCCTTGCTCTGGTCTTTGGTGTAGGTCCTTTTCTTTCTTCGCAAAGTTTGCATTTCTGACACCAGTCTTTTACATCATTGGTGCAATTTACCCAATAATATCTGGATTTTAGTTTAGCTAAAGTTTTTTCGAAACCTAGATGGCCACCTGTAGCACTTGAATGGATGTGGTGGAGGATTTTTTCTCGCTCAGACGTTCGAAGAATTATTTAGTAATAAGGTCCTGATGTATTAGAGTAGCATCGACACATCACGCCTTCTTTAATGCACAATGCAGTCCACATTGACCAATAAGATTTGACGACAGGATGTATATGTGTGAAAGTTTCTCGTGAAGGTCGTTCGCCAGACTGAAGCCACTGTTTGACAATTCGTAGTTCTACATCTTGATCTTGCCAGCTCCCCAGAGATTCATGGACAACGGCGATGCTAATTTTTATGCACTGTTTTTCTTCTACTAGCTCACAATATCCGTAGTTATTTACAATACACGGCCGACGAGAAAGTGCATCTGCATTGCCGTGTTTACTTCCCGCTCGATGTTGTATTTCGAAATCGTAGCTTTGCAGCCTCACCAGCCATCTGGCAATTTGTCCTTCGGGTTCCTTGAAGTTCATGAGCCACCGAAGCGGGGCGTGGTCCATCCTGAGGAGAAAGTGACGTCCTAGAAGATAAGGCTGAAAGTGTTCGATGGCTTTCACAACAGCGAGGAGCTCCTTCCGAGTAACGCAGTAGTTTCTCTCTGGTCGGTTAAGAGTTTTACTATAAAACTTTTTCTTCGCCTTCTTGGACTTAGGAGAGCACGGCTACCCAAGCATGGTAGCTAGCGTCTGTATCTAAAATAAAACAGTCGTGTTCGTTCAGTTGGGTTAAGATAGGCGCCGTGGTCAGTTTTTTCTTCAGCATCGCAAAAGCGGTGTTACATTCTTCCGTCCAAACAAATTTAGCTCTCTTTTCCGTCAAGGCGTTTTGCGATCTTGGAAAAATTCTTATTGAATCGCCTGTAGTAAGCGCAGAGTCCTAAGAATGACTGAATATCTACCTTGGAAGTTGGTTTCAGCCAATTTTCGACAGCAATTACTTTCTCAGGGTCTGTCGAAAAGCCTTTACTGGAAACCACATGCCCCAAAAGCTTTACTTACATTTTACAGAAGTCACATTTGGCGGGGGAGAGCTTCAATCCAGCAGATCGAAGTCTTTCGAAGACTATTCTGAGATGGGTTATCATATCGTTGAAAGTTTTGCCCCGAACAATTATGTCGTCGAGGTAGACGAGGAACTGAGTATACGGAATTCCTGATAACACTAGCTCCATCAGCCTCTGGCAAGTAGCTGGAGCATTTGTGAGGCCAAAAGGCATGACACTAAATTCATTGAGCCCGCTACCAGCGCTGAAAGCCGTTTTGTCTCTATCAGCTGCATCCATTTCGACCTGCCAGTACCCTAACTGGAGATTCAGAGTAGTAAACTACTTCGACTCTCCCAACGCATCCAAGGTCAGATCAATGCGGGGCAATGGGTAAGAGTCCTTTCGAGTTACCGCATTTACTTTTCTATAGTCAACGCAAAATCTCAAAGAGCCATCCTTTTTCTTTACTAGTACTACCGGACTACTCCAGGCGCTATGAGATGGGTGGACAATGCCCTGTTGGATCATATCCTGCAGCAACTTCTCGGCTTCTAATCGTCTAGATAAGGGTATCCTGCGAGGTGGTTGCTTAATCGGCAAGGAGTCCCCGACATCGATCTTATGGCGTAAAATTGATGTGTGTCCAATGTGGTTTTTGGAATGTGAGAACGCGTCACAATATACCACTAGCAGGTCCCAAAGTTGTTTGCCTTGAGTTTCACTCAGTGCAGGTTTACTTTTATCGAAGAGGGCTTGAAGATCTGAAAGAATAGGGCTTCTTGTAGACTGATTTATTTTAATCATTTTAGGTTCTTCTTCAACTACTGCCATTTGCGTTCCCGCCTGTAATTGGACGTCGTTTGCAGTTGGATTTACGACGTGAGCAAATATAACTCCAGCCATCTAGCAACAGATCGTTGGCAGAAGGTATAGTGAATCGGACGTATTTGGGAAAGCCGTAACCAAGACGTGAGCAACATTCGGCACATTCGTAATGAGGGTAATGAGACGTTCTTCTCCAGCAGGTATATGAATTTCTTTAGCAGTTCTAGCATTTGTAATTTCGGTCTTTTTTGATTTAAGTAAGATGGTTTCATTAGCGATGTTAAGAACTCCGTTTTTAAAATCTAACTTGCATGCGTGTTTCATCAGAAAGTCTATGCCGATAATGCAATAATCGGAAATTCTAGCAGAAAACGTATCTACCTCGGTGGCTCCGTCTACAGGAAAAATTTCTCCAGTTACACTCTGAATGACAGCTTTCTATGGATCCAACTTTGCCTGATAACCGGACTTCTCTAAAATTCTTGAGTGTACGATAGTTTGGCTCGCCCTAAATTATTCATCGCGTTCGCTGCACCGATGAAAATTGGCATAGCACTTGGGGCTGTATTCTCCACTAACTCGTGCCCCTGAAAGCAAGTGGATTCGAGTTTAAACATTTATTTTCTGGATTGGTGTCTGTTTTGACTAGGGGTTCTATTGGTAGTGGAATAGAGTCATCAAATTCAAGCTGATGGGGAATTAGTGACGAGTTAATTGAAGCCGCTGCAGTAGGTGTAGCTAAAGATCGTTTGCGTTCGTCGATCTCATCGGTAACAGTGGTGAATATCGGGATGGATTCATTGGTGTGTTTCAATTTTTGTTCGTTGCTACTAGAGGTATTTGTTGGTACGATTTCCTTTTTGTTAGGTGCGTGGGTATTGCCTAATACGGGTTGTCCTTCCGGTCCAGTGACATTAATTGATCGTGGGTTTTTTGTACTAGGGACTGCATCAAATACTACTCGTTCGCCATCATCCAAAAAAGAGATTTGTTTCATTGGATTAATTTTTGCTAACCTAGAACGATGAACAAAAACGTCTTTTCCATTATCGGCCCTCGTGATAAATCCATACCCCCGTTTCACATTAAAGCAGTGCACAATTCCTTGTATTCCTTTTTCGATGTTAATTGTTGGCTTCTTCGAACTTTTTGTTGTTGGAGGGGCTTTAGATTTATTGAACGTCCGCTGCTTTTTGTTGTTGGTGAGCGTTTCCCGCGTAATCGAACGAAATCTAAGAGCAGCAGTTCTTGCAGTTCTGGAGGAGCACCAGTTTCTACGCCCAGTCTTCGCTCCGTAAGGCTAGGTAAGACTAGTTTCCCGACAGCTGTGAACCCTTCTTTGAGTTTCGGCATCGGCTAGCCCGTCCAAAAACTGCCGAAGAGCTATTCTCTTACGAGCGATTTCCGGACAGTCATTAAAGCTCAAATAAGTTAGTCGCTGCACGTCCGTAGCAAACTCCGTAATACTCTCGTTTGATCACTGCATACGTTCGCGAAGCTGTATATGGTCTATGGTATTCATCACTAAAGCGTTCAGACAGGGCCTTATTCAGTCGCTCAAAGTTCTCCTGGATATCCTCTGGTAAAGTCTCAAAGAAGGCTAAAGCCGTTCCACGAAGATAAGGAACTAGGTAGAGAGATTTGTACTCTATTTACCAACCGTTGGCTCGAGAAACAGCTTCAAAGTGTCGACGATAAACATTCCATGGCTCTTTGCCATCATAATCTCGAGGCGCAATTCGAGATGGAGGAATAAATGGTATTGGCAAACCGCTGAGTCGTGGAGATGAAATAACTCTTGTCTGGTTATTTACTGGCAAGTGAGACATACTGCGGTGCGGAACTGAGGGATCTACCTTTGGCACCAAAGTGGAGGTGAACGGCATTTGTGTTGGTGATAAGTTTTTCGCTCGTGCATAGTCACTTCGTTCATCGAGCTGATCCTCTTGAGTTGGAATCTTCGGTTGGACTGGAGTGTTTAGTGGAGTAGGCTTACTGCAGGGTTCATCAAGATTAATAAGATTTCCATTGTTTATCGAGATTCTTTTAGTGTAGGATGACGACAGATAGTTGTAAAAAGTTGATTTCTGGTTACACTGTGACCGACTTCTAACTCTTCCAACCGCTGAGAAATACATTCAACTGCTGTTGTAAGATCGCACATTCGTCGAGGGTGTTCAGTCATTAGTGCTTCTAAACGATCTATAACATCAAACTCACTGATAGGTGATATTACTTGGCGTTCAGGATGATCTTGCATTTTTGTGGACACGTGCTAAGTTCCTCTAGTGTGGAGAAGGATTCTTTCGAAATCCGTCCGATGAAACCCCTCACCTGGCACCAATTGTTGCCCGTTTATTACAACCAAGTTGCCCGATATCACAACCAAGTTGCCCGAGAGGAAAATTATTTTTTGTGTGCAACTGAAGGCGAGCAGCAAACGGTTCTAAAGGTGGGTATCCACCAAGGCAAACGAATATTTGCTTGCAATCAAAATTTCGTCATAATGACGTAAAAAGAGCTTGCTCCAAACCAAAAGAGCTTTTGCTCGCATGCAATATAAAGTCAGTATCCACCGAAAACAAATGATCGAGTGCAAAGCTTTGCACGAAGGAAACATTTTCTTGCGCGTTATGCTTATTTCGAATGCTAGTGATCGAATTCTTGCGTCCCATTGGATTTGGATAACATTTGCACGCAAGCACCTTGTTAGTTTGGTTTGACATGTTTTACGAGGAGGAAATTGTGATAAGTGCTTCTTGCGTGATTCTGGATTCATTAAATAATAAGCGGAACTCACCACAGTGCTGGATGAGACCGTACTTAAAAAGTAGAGATAGAAGTAGAGAAGATAGAAAGCGCATTCGAACACTCCTCGGCGTCATTACCGGACACTGCCCCATAGGAGCTATTACCATTAGACTCGGCGTACCATCGAATGAGTTCTGTAGAAGCTGCAGAGATGAAGAAGAAATTTAGTCCATAGTGCAACTACTCTGCGAATGTAAGGTTCTAAAGGAACGACGACTCGCCTGTTTGGGAGCAAGGTTCTTTGACAACTTGGACGACTTAGCGGAGATAACACTGGTGGACCTAAATAGATTCATTCAGAGATCTGGGTGGCTTCTGACATGCTTATTCTTTTTAAGGGCATTCACAATGGGCCTTCATGGCCTCCGAGTGAATTGGGTGCTTCTTAGCAATAAACAGCCCGACTAACCAACCAAAAAGTAGAGATGATATGCACAAGAAAACCAGTTTGATACAGGAGTTAAAAACAGATCATTTGAGCGGTTTCAAAAATATGGACCGATCGTATGCTATTTCATTTTGAGACTACTTTTTTACCAGAGTGGAAAACCTTTTTTGCTTACATTTTAATTTCGAGTATTTTGCTAATACTGGCGAGAGAAAAAGACATTATTACATGCAGATTAAATTATTTTTGGTGATACACTATTTCTCTGTACTCCTCGTATTTCTTAAAATAAAATTTTGAAATAAATGGTTATTTTCCTCTGGAATGTGCTTAACTAGAATGAGAGCGGAGATATTTTCCTGTATATTCATATAATTTTTTTTATGTATATATGGCTCTTTATTTGGCACAATCGTTATAAAGCGTAAAAATCCTACAAAAACTAGCTACCCTAAAAATCACATAAACATTAAAAAGACACAGTAATAAGGACAAAAAGAACATAACAAAAATGACTCAATATACTACGTTACTGTAAATAGGTTAAATAAAAAGGACTCTAAAACTTGAAGGCAAAAACCTGTAAAAAAGAAAATACAAAGAAATTTTGAAATGCCTCCAAGCGAGTGCCAGCTCTAAGAAAAGTTCAGGAAAATTTTGAAAAGAATCCGAAACAAAACCTAGAGCTTAACCTAAAACGAACGAACAAATGAACCGAAACCGAAAAAACAAACTAGAACATGGTTGTCTGAGTGTTCCCAGAGGGTAGATGCAGCACCGGGCGAAGTTCCTACTTCGGGAACCACTGCTCCCAAGCAAATGCCCTCTCCGTAGAGCCGTTCGCCACTTTTCTAGTCCTCCGGGAGCACTCATCCAAACATGTTCTAAACGAACGCACAAAAATTCGAACCGATTAGAGTCCCGCGGGACCAGTTTGCAGAGTCATTGACGTCTGCAAACTGCTCCCATCATCCTCCCAGTTCTACGATTCCAACGTGAGACTTGTCCTTCCCGCAGCACTTGCAGCAATACCAAAGCGAAGAGAAGCTTCGTGGACAAGCTGCTGCAAGTCTGCGGCCTGTTATTCCCAGTGAAAGACGAGGCTTCCGTTCCGCACCGACGATAAAGGTTGCCAGGTGCAGTTGAATGTGTCGGCCTTCGTTGCCATGAACTCTAGGCGTAATCGCCTCTTCAATCTGGCAACGAAGTGGTTCTTAAGTGCGTGTGTGTGAAACTGTGGGTTAGTGGGCTGTTGCCCAGGCTCGATCCGCATGCAGTATAGATGAATTGTCGATTAAGCAAGTGTTAAGATAAAGCTTATCAAGCAATTTACCTGGTTACATGTCCTTGGCCCCAGTAAAAACGACGTTCTTGTAATGCTGAATGTCGGGCAGATATGCCCGTGGACATAACGAACGAATGACAAATCCCCGAAGTCTTGGCATTACGCCCGACGTAGGGGAAAACTACCGCCGCGCCGGCTAAAAGCCATACATACATAGCATGTACATTTTGAGAAGAAGTAATAAATTCATTTTTAAGAGAGCAAACAATTTGTTTTTAGAGGATATAAAATTATGCAGAATTTAATATTAAAAAATTAAGAAAAGAAAAAAAACACAAAAGAGAGAAAAAAAAGCTAAATTTCTGTTAACTACAAGCTGTGCACGGCTTAGCAGTTGTATTCATCAGTAAGCATTTTCCGGTATTTCCAGGCTAATTGGGCGTATGTAATCAGAGCATCGAAGTTTCCACCATTTAATATCGCTATAACATCAGTTTCTGTAAGAAATCCTTTACCAAATGCTATAAATCGAAATTCTTTGAGTATCAGGCAAATAGCCAGATAATGAATCAGGTCTTCATCTTCTTCCATGTTGCAGAGCGAGCACATTGATGTTCCCTCTGTTTGCCAGGGACTTGCATTTAGCTGTATGTGACGCCTATCCTGCTTCTTTGAGGTACTGTGGCTGCGAGAGCGACGACGCTCCCACAATTTCTAATTTGTTCGCGGATTTTTTCCGAACCTCCTTCTGTGATTCTCTCTGTGATATTTCCTCTCCTGATTTTATCCACTTGACGCGGCTTCCGCCTACCTCTCTTGAGCCTAATGACTTAGTTTTCGACGATGCACACGTTGCTGAACACTTATCTAAGTTGGCGGAGGGCTTCACTTGTGGTCCGGACGGTTTACCCGCTTCCTTTCTGAAGAAATGCCATTCATCCCTCGCCAGCGTCCTTTGCTACTTATTCAATCTGTCCCTGAAGTCTGGCCGCTTTCCTGAAATCTGGAAGACTTCTGTGTTGATTCCCCTCCATAAGAAAGGGAATAGGTCCGACGTCTCTAACTACCGACCGATCGCTAGCCTGAGCCACACTGCAAAGTTTTTGAGTCTCTAGTTAGTGACGTTCTTCGATTTCATTGCAAGCCTTTCATGGGGTCCTTTCAGCATGGTTTCCTCAGGGGGAGGTCCACTACCACCAACCTCCTCGAATTCATTAATTATTCTTTACCAGCCGTCGAGGCGGGCAAACAGGTCGACTGTGTATTTACTGATTTCAGTAAGGCTTTCGATAGGATCAACCATGGTATCCTGGTCTATAAATTAAATCTTCTTGGGTTTCCTTCCTGTTTCATCAACTGGCTGTCCTCTTACCTGTCAGGTCGCACCCAGCGCGTCCAGTTTCGGGGAGTTCTCTCTGATCAAATCCTTGTCACTTCGGGGGTGCCACAGGGCAGTATACTTGGCCCACTCCTCTTCATCCTATACGTTAACGATGTTTCGCTCCTCCTGACCCGCAGCAAGATCTTGTGCTATGCGGATAATGCTAAGATTTTTCGCATTGCCTCCCACGAAACAGACTGCAGTACCTTGCACTCTGACCTAGCTGTGTTTCACGACTGGTGTGTGCGTAATCGCCTTCCTTTGAATGCCGACAAGTGCACCGTTATGACCTTCTCCCGTAAGAGATGTCCTTTCCTCTTTGACTACACCGTCGATGGCGTTACCTTGGGCAGGGTTGATAAGATGAAGGACCTAGGTGTGGTCCTCAATTCTCGCCTCTCATTTGAGGATCATGTAGATTCGATCGTTGGTAGGGCCAATTCGATGTTGGGTTTCGTTAAAAGATGGTCTAAGGAACTCGATGATCCCTACTTAACTAAGCTTCTCTACTGTACCTTCGTCAGACCGGTCTTGGAATACGCTAGCCCCGTATGGGCTCCCTATTTCGCCGTTCACGTCAGCCGCATCGAAGCAGTACAGCGCAGATTCCTTAGGTTTGCTCGCCGTGGACTTCCCTGGATTGATCCCTGGTTACTTCCTTCCTATATTGATCGCCTGGGGCTGATTTCTCTTGACTCCCTTGAAAAGAGGCGTAACATCTCCAGACTATTATTTTTGTTTGATTTATTGCAGGGAACAATAAATTCACCTGATTTACTGGCGGCCATCAACATCTCTACCCCGCAACGCTCCTTGAGGAATCGCAACTTCCTGTACATCTCTAGTCATCGTACTCTGTATGGGATGCACGAGCCCATCACTTCGATGTCTCGCCTCTTCAACCAACACTTCGCCAGTTTCGACTTAAATCTCTCCAGGCTGCAGTTGAAGGGCCTGCTCAGACAGTGCCTTGGTTGACGTGGGGTTGCGGATGGTGTGAATTGCGGTCCTTGCTCGTTTTCATTGGCTTGTTTTTTTCGGCTCTAGTATGTAGTTTAGTTTATAAGTTTTTTACGCTGTAGTAATCTCTGTGATGAATCTGAATAAATGAAATGAAATGAAATGAAATGAAATCTTTGTATAAGGATCATTCTGATATTTGTGATGGTGAAATCATCCCTGAAGTAGGCTTGCTCATCCAGTTTGTAGTACAATCTATCATAGAGGCCTTGTCGTACAGTTTGTTTTGCCCTATTTTGGGCTTTTTTCCATAACCACTTTTCCTCCCTTTCTAAAATTTCTGAGTCTCTAATAGGTCTGCAGTATTTCGTCTAGTTATCCTGATTACTAGATCATGTTTTTCAGCTAGGTCTAGCCAGTCTTGATACCAGTATGTTTCCTTCTCCACAACTTTTTTTGCTAAAATATAAGGAAATCTGCTTTCACTGTATGTTCCCAGGACTTGAAGCAAATAAGAAAAGTGGCACTTCAGGGTGTATATATAAAGATTCGCCAGGCCTGTTTCGAGGGTGAGTACGTAGTTAGGCGTAGTTCTAGGCAATAAGAAAAGCTTTTTTATAAAAAAGCGCTGCAGTTTTTCAACTTCCTCATACTCGCTAATGCCCCATACTTGCGCGCCATAACACATCACCGATCTGGAAACAGCTGAAAATAATTTGAATTTTGCAGAATGATTTATGTTTACATCTCTGATAAAGCGGTTCCAAGTGCTGTTAAGAGTAGCCTTTGCCACGTTAAGTCTCTCCGTTAAGTGTGCCTTCATAGATAATCTCGGTGTTAGGATTAATCCAAGGTACTTATACTTATTGACGACATCAGTATTTGTCCCATTGTATGTCCAGTTTTCGGGACTCGCTCTCCGGCCTCCTCCTTTCTGGAATATCATTATTTGCGATTTGTTTATGTTAATCACCAAATTCCAGGTTTGACAATATTCTTCTAACTGGTTTATCATTGTTTGCAGTTCCGCCGGGGCTTCAGCTAACATAACTAGGTCACCCGCATATAATAGACTCTTGATAATAAATCCATCTAAGTTGACTCCACCAGTCATCTTGTCATCTATATCATTTATAAATAATGAAAATAACAAGGGGCTGAGTATACACCCTTGTCTAAGACCCGTAATAGTGTAAAACTTTTCGGGAAGTGAATGTCCATTCCGTACTTGTGCTGAAGTGTTTTTATACGACTCCTGAAGAAATCTGATCAGCTTCGTGGAAACTCCAAGATTATAAAGTTTGTAGAAAAGTGCTCCTCTATCAATCGTGTCAAACGCTGCCTTAAGGTCTACGAAGAAAGCGAATACTTTTTTGCCCCTTCTTGTAAGCTTAAGATTTACAATACTGCACAAGTTGAATATGTTGTCTACCGTTGAGTAGCCCAATCGGAATCCCGCTTGAGCTTCTTTCAATATGCCATGACTTTGTTCCCATAAGATAAGGCGATTGTTTATAATGCCAGCTAAAAGTTTTGCTACCGCATCCATAAATGAAAGTCCTCTATAATTATCAGGGATATTTGGGTCTCCTTTTTTAAAGATAGGGAAGACAATTGAATTTGAAAAGCTGTTTGGGATGTTTCCACTATCTAATATGTCGTTATAAGCCTTCGTAAGAGCATTTAAAAATTCGGCTGGTGCATGTTTAAAAAACTCGTAAGGGATTCGATCTGGCCCCGGTGCCTTATTGCCTTTAGATTTCCTAAGTACCACTTCGAGTTCACCGATTGTGATTTCACTGTCCAGCTCTTCAATGCTAATATATGGTGCGGCATATAAAACCGAGTTTGTGCTCATGGGTCGATTTAAAAGCTGCTCAAAATATCTCTTTAGATCCATTATGCTGATATCAATACCTGTAATGAATTTGCTGCCACGAATTTCTCGGACTAAAGACCAGAACTCCTTGGTGTCTCGCGACGAGCCTAGTTTATTCGAGAGTTCCTCAAAGTATGCTTTTTTTTTCTTACGACACAAATCTCTGAATTTTTTGTTTTCCCCCAAGTACATGTTCTTTTCGTAGTCCGTGTTGTGTGTATAAGTTCAGCCATTTAAGAGATGTTTTCCTCGCTTTATAACATTGTGCATTAAACCATTTGTTTTTGTAAGGCATATAATACGAGCCATCGGTTCTTGCAGAAGACTTAACGATGAGTTTAACAAGATCATTAACAGAGGGGTCAGTAGACATTTCCCCTAATTCTAGTTGTAATCTTCTCCTATATTGATCACAATTTTGTCTTTTCCACTCACGTTTAGGCAGCAACTTCATATCTTTCTCTCCCAATCCGGCTTCATCGTTTATTGAGCATACTATTCATATATTTCTATTACATGTGCTTTCTTGTTTTGTATGTGACACCAACTTAAGAACGCAATTGTATTTGCTGGCGGCAATTTAAAATCGAGATCGAGAATTTAATGGAAAATATTTTAGATCGGCGGGCACTCCTATGAATATAATAAATATTCTAGTGCCTTACACGAAGTATAACATATCGATTATAATTAAATAAAGGAAAATTCGCATTTTGAAACAGAATATTCCCAGAGTCTTAATGTTAGTAGGTCCGAAATAGCTCAATGAACTGTGTACGAATTTACCTTTAAGAGTTCAATGCAATGTGCTTATAGGGAAAAGGACCAACATACAAAATTGTTTCACTTTGCTGCATGTAATTTTGACAGCTCTATCGTTCCATAGTTATAAGTCATTGGGAAGCACTCGTGCGCTTATTTTGTGCTTTCAGTGAATAAGTTAATTAAATTAAATCAAGGTGATTTTAATTCGGTGCTTGGCGAAAGCGTCTAGTGCGTGCGAGTGTGATATCCTGTGACTGTGTTATGGTTTTTGTTTTCAACGAATAGAAAGAAAAATGTGCCGCGGTTAATGTTCTTTTTCTTTTCTGGCTTTCCTTTGATGATCACCGTATTCGCTGATAGTGTAAGATGGCGGATGGTTTCTATCATTCACGCCGGCGCGTGTGTAAGTGGGCGAAAGGTTTAGGAGGGAATGGTGACGTCACTCCGATTTTAGTAAACACGTCAAACTGAAGAAGTGTCGAAATTATTTATTTTATTAATAAATCGAGTTCAGATGATTGTGCTTAAGTAAATTTATTGTTGTTCTTGTCCCGGGGTAGTGCCTCGTCGCAAGCTGACAGAATCAACTGGTGTACATAAAATTTCGGCTGAACTTTCTTTGGATTTGTCTGGCTGTAAATCTCGCGAACAATTTCAACTTTTGCGCAATGCGATTAATCTTTTCTTTTGCCGGTTATGTCGCATAAAATGTGTGAATAAAAATAGTTCAGTACTCACCGCAATCGTTTTTCTGAAGCCTGATTTTTACTTTGTTTACAACCGTTTCAACTTTTCGAATAAAACACGATTAAATTTCAATACTCTTTATTTTACTTTCAGACAGTTAATTCACGTTGACTTTTCATTAAAAGAAGGAAGGAAGAGAGAGTGCCTAGCGGTCAGTCCTTTTTATTTCGCCGCTTTCTTCCAGGACGTTGACCCAGATTTCCAGTGGGTGAGTTCGTCGACCTTTGCTGACAGCATTCATGATGGATTGGGTATGTTTTGAGTTTAATTTGCACATCACTGATTTTGTTTATTTTTAGATTCGCAACAATATTTAATTAATTTATAAATAGAAAGTCCAATTCACAAGTTAAATTTATGTTTACTCCGGAAATAAATTCCTTTGAATAGAATATTAAGCTTCGAAGAAATCCAGAGTAACGGGTTACTTCAGAACCGCAGATTTCAAAGAATCCAAATCGATATGAATTGCAGTCACTTTAATTCAAAATATGTGATTTTCTTGTAATAAATCCAGAGTAACAGATTGCACTAAATCCAGATGATAACCACAGCAAACAAATTGATTTGAGTTGAAGTCACGTTAGCTATTATTACCAATGCAATTGATATCGTTTAATAAGTCCCTGCAAAAATTTTATACAAAATAAATGTAAATAACAAGCAATAGGAGTTTGTAGATTGAACTTAGGAAATCAGTACATTAAAGAATTATGAACTTAACAAGCCTTAAAGCGCGGAATTGTACAAAATTACAAATTAAAAAAAATACAAGCACCAGACCATGATCGGACCATGATTTACTGCTTGCGTTTGGTTATTTATTTAAGCTTAATGCAAGCTATTACATAAAAAATACAAAATAACAAAATAAATACTACAAACTAAAATAAACAATAATTCATAACAGATAATATTAGCTACAATATGAACTATGATTATGATAAACATAAACTGGGAGGAAGGACAACTAGGAAAGGCGATCAATATGGGCGGGATAAAGATATAAGGCTTTGTGAAGGGATGATTTACTCAGATGAAAGTCAAAGAAGGGGAGGTCGTTGACTTTTCTTAGCATACTGATAATTGGTTCGCGTTGACCGTAGTTCGTGCGATGGCGGTCGAGTCGGAAAAGGGGAGTGGACCTAAGGTTGCGAGGGTTGGTATAGGTGGGTAAAGAGTGCAGGATTGAAGGGCAGTCTATGGCAGCAGCTAAAAGCTGATGAATGAAGAGAACGTCGGAAACATTACGACGGTTACTTAGGGGTTGTAAGTCGATCAGTTTCAGACGGTCTTCATAAGGTGGAAGGTTTAATCTGTCTATCCAGTAGAGCAAGGTATTCAAGGAGAGGTCTAGCGAAGGAAATATAGAGAGATTTGGAAACATAAGGATTGGAGAACTCTCTGGACCAGCGCTTCACAAACCCTAGCGCGGAGTTAGCTCTCTTAATTAAGATATCAATATGGGAACGGACATTTAGTTCACTATCACAGATTATTCCGAGGTCACACAAAGAGGTAATGATAGGGACTGGTACGTCGGTTAACATGTAGGTTCTCGGGGTGGTGGTAAGACGCTTGCGGGAATAAGAGATGGACTGGTATTTGGAGACATTGAGCTCAAGAAAGTTTTTCATGCACCATGTGGTGAACGAATCGAGGTCATTTTGGAGAAGAAGAGAGTCGGTTGTGGAGGAGATATGTTTAATTATTTTCATGTCATCAGCATAAATGGACAGCTCTGAATATTTGATGACACAATCAAAACATTAATTGTTAGGATGAAAATTAATGGACCGAGGTGGCTGCCCTGAGGGACGCGGGAACGAGCGACAATGGGGTTTAGAAATGGATGAGCTGAAAAGAACATTGTACTGACGGTTGTTGAGGTAGGATTGAATCCAGGAGATGAATCGAGGGGAGAAGCCTATACGATCAAGTTTAAACAGGATAACGCTATGGGAGATCTTGTCAAAGGCTTAACTAAAATCGGTGGCGATAACATCAACATCTTTACCGTTTTCCAGGGCACATAGTGTTTTGGAGACGAATTCGGTAAGGTTGGTGCTTATAGATCTTCCTTTGAGGAAGCCATGCTGGGAGAGGGAGAAAATAGACGAAGAACATGGAATCATAGACCAATTTTTCGAATAGTTTAGGTATTGATGATAATTTAGCAATGGGTCTGTAGTTGAATACATCGTTCTTGCAGCCTTTTTTGAATATGGGAATAATATAAGGGTTTTTCCATAATTGAGGGAAAACCCCTTGAGTGACCGAGAGGCGGAAAAGCAAAGTAAGGGGTTGAACTAGATGCACGGCACACTTTTTCAGAACGATGGCCGGAATGCCGTCAGGACCGGGGTGAAAGTCATCCGCAAGCTCGTTAATACTGGCGGCGATTTGTTCGGGGTTAGGGTCGAAAGATGTAAACGACGTTTGAGTGCATTTGTCCAAGAATGAAAAGTAGTTAAGGTCAGGTTGGAGGGAATTGTCGCTGAAAGATTTACTGAAGAAGTGTGCAAAGAGGTTGGCGATAACCTGAGGTCCAGATGAAGAGGTATTCACGAGCTTTAGGGAGGAGGGGTAACCATTGGATTTCTTCCTAGAATTAATAAAGCTATAAAAACGCTTGGGGTCGGATATGAGGCTTGTTTCCATCCGTTGGAGGTACCCATAGTAGAGGGTATCACAACGTTCAGAAAAAGAGGTGTAAGCTATAGTTGAATGTAAACGGTTAATAGCTCAGTACCACCCTGATTTATCGCTTGATGCAAATAATAAGCCAACAAGGAAAAGAAGCAACTATAGAAAGTGGGCTATGAAAAAAAAGAATAACTTACACAGAAGAAATACAGCGTGAAAAAATAAAAAGAACTAAAGCATCTTGCAAAGATAAATTTAATCCCACCAACAAAATTTTATGTAAAGAAGGTTGCCAAGCCTCACAAGCTCATACCGCTTTCACTGTTAAAAAATTATCAGATCCCATGTAGAGCCATGCGCCTAACTCTGCAAGTCCTAACTCTACAAGCCCTAGCTCTACAAACCCTTCATCTTGGTCAAAAGGTATGGTTTGGCCGTTTCATGAATCTAATGCATGACACAACATTAAAGACCAGTGACATAATTTCTTACAATAAGTCCATAGGAGTG
Organism: Leptarthrus brevirostris; assembly: GCA_964036015.1. Taxonomy (NCBI): domain Eukaryota; kingdom Metazoa; phylum Arthropoda; class Insecta; order Diptera; family Asilidae; genus Leptarthrus; species Leptarthrus brevirostris. The sequence goes on along the minus strand of OZ038371.1, from coordinate 97,884,852 downwards.
ACTATGTGACGATGTAGGATTGCATTGGAAAAGAATTGCATTCTAAAAGAATTAGAAATTTCGTGACCCACACAATTCGTAAAGCTAAAAGAGAAATTATTGGATAAATCCCTTTCGGCTAAAATTCTGGTCTAATCTCAAACAGAGTGGTGTATGTGGTAAGACTCTACCACCCTGTGGCCTGCATGAAGATGAACTCAACATTAATTTTCTCTAATGTATCTAACACGTTTTTCACAGCCTTGCTTGTGTCGGTCATGAAGAGGTTGTAGAAATAATCACTTCTATTAGGTCCAATGCAACTGGTTCAGATGATATCTTGCAAATGTTTTCAAGATGTTACTACCATCGATCCCCCGTCGCAAACACCTTGACGTGTTGACAGGTGTTAACAGGTTGACCGTGTTGCATCGCGCAGGCGGCAGGTGGCGCCTTCCAAAGCCAATTACAAGGCTAGACGCTATTCTCACTCACTCTCTTTTAGAGGCTACCATGCCATGGGTCCCGGGTTCGAGACCAGATCTTCCCGTGAGCTTTTGTTAAGAAATTAAAATAATCCACTCCATCTCTGGGCTGCTGACTACCTCGCAGCAATGCAAAAACAAAACCTAGAAGTTTCCTTACCCTAATTCCTTTCCGGCCAAAACCATGCTAATGCATCAAATTGTTGTACCCTAAGATTTGCCGACATCGTATAAAAAAATCAGCCTTCACGCCCAATAGAAGTAAACATATACTTAAAGGGTTAGGCCAGTCTAGAGGCCGAAAAAATAGGATTTTTTTGGAAATTTTTTTCAGAGAAACTACAAAATAATTCCACATTACAAAAAAGGGAATTTGTCATACATATCACTGACTCTATACAGTAATTTTTTTGAAACGATGAATTTCAAAATGGCGGTTGTGCAGGGAGCTTAATGAAAACGTAAGTAATATTAAAAAGTGTAAGAATAACAAACTAAATTACTGCAGTAGCTCAAGCGCCTGCAGGATGACCACTCTGAAACAGTTTTTTGTTTTCGTTTTTTTAATTTGATGTTGCCAAAGCACAGTGGATGCTCTATGATGCTAAAGCACAGCCTTGGCAGGAAAGGAATTAAGGATGAGGGAAATGGGTTAGGAGGCTGAGTGAAGGAGGTGTCGGTGCACGACCCGTTTGAAAGTTTCAGGGGAAAAAACAGAAGATGATAAACTGTTCCAGATTCGTGTTGTTCTGCTTAGAAAATATTCCTGAAATTTGACGGTACGTCCAAATTTGACCTGGAAAATATAGGGGTGGGAGCGACTTGTAGATCGTTATCATGTGTTTACAAGGAATCAGGCTGGCAATTTTGTTAGAGCGATGGCCATGGAAATAGCGATAGAAGAGTGAGAGACAACCGACATTCCGTCGATGCTCCAGAGAGTCAAGGCCCTCAGAGATTGAGGAATCGCCAATAAGTTCTATAGCCTTACGCTGGACTTTGTTTCACGGGGACAATGCGATGTGTCCGGCCTCTGCCTAAATATTGGATTTTGCTTATCTTTCGGTGTTTGTTATCGGTGGCAAGAATACTGTTTGCCGAGCGGGACCTTACAGATTGTACCTGCTAGGTGGAATACCTGTAGGAAGTGTGGTGTTTCGGTGCTGGATTATCGGTGATCGTGACTACCGGCGAATTCCTTGGGTATCTGCGTACGTTTTTCTGGCGACGGCTCTTTATCTGGCGGTGATGCGGTTGGGGTGTTCTTTAAAGGTGCTTATTGATGTGCAGTAGTGGTGGTTTTTAGTCTTGGTTTCCTCCAAGCTCCTTGTTCAGGGCTTTCCGCGGTGGGCTGGTGTAAAATTATCACCTGGCTCCTGTGGAATCCTTGCAGGAGGGTGAGAAAACCACGGAAGTTGTGACGTGTGGCTAGGAAAAATTAACAGAAACAGCCAAGTGTACGTAAAAAATGTGTATTTGTTGACCGTGTGAAGTTCAAAATTCTAAAGAGAGCTTACAAAATGGCGGACGGCCTTTTTTATTTTTGGGTGTTTTCGAAATTCGAAACTGGCCTAAAGGGCCCTAAATGGATTTCCCTACATCAGGTAAAAAAAATTTTTGTTAAATTTTAATTAAATATTTGCATTTTCTAGTGCTGGACATTGCATGATTAGTGTTCAAAATAGCCCTATGAAGCAAAAATTTCATTTGGGTTAGTAATTAGAGATTTTGTGTAGTGAGGTTATATCCAGTATTTCCGCGTACAGGCACGTCTTCCAGTGTGTTTACGTCTTTCTTTTTTCTCGTTTCAGGTGCTCTAGATTCCTGTGGCGGATTTCCCTGTTGTGGATTCCCCGGGGCTATGGAGTTCGTCCAGATATCGTCTCGTCTGGGTGGCAGATTTGACAGCTGGAAGCTGCAGGTAGGTATCTCAAATTTGGCTGTAATGGGACAAAATTCGGGTGGTACTTTGTTATTTTAGGTCAGGCGGACAACTTTGGATCAAGGATTGGCGGATTGGGTTTTTGGCCGGGAAATATTTATTAGAATATTCGCTTTATGGACAGTGCAGGTGAGTTGGATTCGGTGGTGGATTTCGGGTTTTTTTAGTGTTTTCTGTGTGTTATCTTCTGCGTATTTGTTTTCTTTAGTTACAGTTTTGTGTTACTTTCCTCTTGTTTTTATTCCCTCTCTTATGCCTTTTTCCTATTTAAGCGAAGGACAAGAGAAAAGTCTCCCATCTGACTTGGTTTTGATGGGTCCGTAAATTGGTATGACCAGCGATGAGGAATCTCTTGCTGCTTTGAGGGACTCCATGTGGTTTTCAGCCGTTGAATGGATTAATTCCCAGCTGAGTCTGGCTTGATGGTGAGTTTGTTTTTATTGATGGAGTTTGTTTTTGTTTTGTTTCTTGTATTTCGTGTATACTTTTTGTTTATTTATTTAAGATTCATCACAGGGCTGATTACTTTACATGAAAATATAAAAATAGTTATAAATTAAAATAAGAATCACAATAATTACAATATTTAATAATTAATATAAATAACTAGAAAATAATTAATTTAAAACAATAACTAGAAAAATAGAAAAATTATTAACTAGAAAAATAAATAATAATACATAAATACAAAATAATAAGAGAGTAGTTAGGAAAGTTTGGCCTTCACAGAATTTTTCGACAAATTAAAATCAATGTTGTTAAAATGCGAGTTACCCGTAATTTGTGCGATGCTGTGGAATTTTAAGAAAATCTCCATTTCTCCAGGAGCGACTCGGAATCGATATATTAAAAGAAGACAACAAGACTGTAGAGTCAACATTACCTTGAAAACATTCAAAAGCGAAAACAGTTCTAGAGATGTTACGTCTGAATTCAAGAGAGTCTAGTTTTATGAGCTTAAGCCTATCTGAGTACGGCGGCAGGATAAGAGAGTCACTCCAAGGAAGCCCACGAAGTGCAAAGCGAACAAAACAGTGCTGGACTGCCTCTACCCGGTCAATTGAGTCACGATAAAATGGTGACCAAACACAACTAGCATACTTCAGAATAGGCCTAACAAAGATGCAGTAGAGGAGCCTGGTGATATAAGGGTCGTCAAATTCCTTTGCCCATCTTTTTATAAAACCCAATGTAGAATTAGCCTTAATAACTATCTCATCAATGTGATCTTCAAACGTAAAACGACTGTTCAACCAGACACCCAAGTCTTTGGTCCTAATAATTTTTTCCAGAACACAGCCATGCATGGTGTAGTTGAAGTCGAGATGATTCTTTCTACGAGTAAAAGACATAGACGTACACTTACTAATATTGAGGGGAAGATAGTTATCAGAACACCAGTTGTAGAAAGCGTCTAAGTCAGAATTTAAAAGTTCACAGTCTCGAATAGAGGACACAACACGGAAAATTTTGGCGTCGTCAGCATAACAAAGAATTTTTGAATATTTCAAGAATAAAGATACATCATTGATGTATATAATAAATAAAATCGGGCCCAGATGACTTCCACGGAAGGACACACGCTGAGTCCGATTTAGTAGGTAAGAACGAACCCAGTCTATAAACAATGAAGGAAACCCGAGGGCCGTCAACTTGTGAATCAAAATTTGGTGGCTTATTCTTTCGAATGCCTTGCTAAAATCTATAAAGATACAATCCACCTGCATTCCAGCCTCAATTTTGGATAAGCAGAAATTTGAGAATTCCAGTAGGTTAGTCGCAGTAGACCTACCTTTCATAAAGCCATGCTGGAAAGTTACAAGAAAAGTTTTGCAATGAAAGTATAGTGTATCGCAAACTAATGCCTCAAAAATCTTACAACACAAGTTTGCAATGGGTCTGTAATTGGAAATATCACACCTCTTGCCTTTCTTGTGAAGAGGGATAATAAGAGATGATTTCCAAGATTTTGGAAAGACTCCACAAGAAATAAATAAATTAAATAAATAACAAAGAACAGAAACCAAGGAAGAAGAACAGTTCTTATAAAGGGAAATAGGAATACCATCAGGACCGCACGAAAAACTATCTGCCAAATTATTGATGTTATCGCGACTGTATCGTCATTATTTCCAGTAAAGAAGGAGGAAATAATATCAAGTAGCTAAAATCCTTAGAGCAAGTATCGCAGTTTTCAGAAAGAAAAGCTGTCTTAAAAAAGTCGCCGAAAAGGTTCGCAATCGTCAAGGGATCACTACTTTCAGTGTCACCTAGTTTTAATAAAGTAGGGTAGCCGTCGGTGCTACGCTTAGAGTTAACAAATCTCCAAAACTGCTCAGGCTCACCGCGTATAATGGACCTCATTCTGTTAACGTAATTATTATATGAGGCATGAATTTCGGAATTGAACTCATCGCGCAATTGTTAGTAGATATAAAAATCCGAGTCGCTCCTTGATGAGCCGAACCGCTTCCATGCTTTATTTTTTAAGTTTTTAAGATGCTTCAGCGAGTTATTGAGCCAAGGCGGACCAGAGAAAGAAGAAAACGAACGAGAAACAGGAACACAATGCAAGAAACAAGTAAACAAATTGTCATAAAAAGCACTTACCGACACATCAATGTTCCGCTCATAAAAAACATTAGACCAATTACAATTCAATAAAAAATTATTCAATACAGGAAAGTCAGCCTTTTTAAAATTAAAAGAGAAGTCGTCGTGAATCAGAAATGCAGCAGGCAGTGGATCGAAGACCAAAGTAATTTGAAGCGCAGGATGATGAGACGTCTCAGGAACTAAATTAACCGGGCAACGCCTGACCAAGGTGCTGCATGGGTCAGTGCTAAACAGCAAATCCAAAAATCTGCCGGAATCATTAGCGATGCTGGAACACTGTACAAGCCCGGAAGAGGTAATGCCGTCGATGATACAGAGAGAACTCTGCGATGCAGGTGATTGGGAAGGAATCAGCCCGTCAACATCTGATGACACCCAGCTAACACACTAATATCCGAGGAGCAACAACTCATCTTGAGGACGCAAAGAGGAGGAAAGAGTGTCGATGCAGGAAGCAAGTGAGTCGTAAATATCCCTGGTTGCTCCCGGCGGAATGTAAGAGGTGGCAATAAACACGTTCTTATCCGGCAATCTGAGAACTATACATAAAAGTTGGAAAAATTTGAGTCTAAGATCTCAACACCAGAGCAAGGGATGTTGCGACGAACAGCGCATTATACTCCTCTGTTGTCTGTTGAACAAAGCATCAGGGATGACAACCTTGAAAGACGCGAAGAAGGAGCTCGGGCAGTTGCGTGACTTGTCAATTCTTCGACAGTTAATTACATCTCGCGAAATTCCAAAGTGTGAGGCAATATGATTCACGACGACGTCCACGGTGGTATCATGGGCGATTTTGTTACATTACTCCCCCTTCCAAAACTTGAAGCTCCGTCCAAGCTAATTTTCTTGTCGTAGAGAACATAAAATTGTATGCGTGCGACTTTCCCTCCGGTTGGAATACTCGGAGCACCGATATTTACTTCCTTGAGGCGCGCGACGATGTAGTGGACGTATTTGTCTTTTTTAGGAGAATCCTTCGTTTCGTTCGCGATAGGGGCTAATCGATCGATATGTACTCTCCATAGATTCCCCCCTCGGCAATTTTTGAGTTTGAAGACGACCTCGGTGTCGGCCTCGATGATCTTGTATGGCCCATCCCAGTTACATTGAAGTTTTGGACACCGGCCGAATGACGCGATTGTGTTCATGGATATCCTTCAGTGTATCTATCAATCTCTCTAGATACTCCCTCGTTGGGGTAGCAGTAGTTAGTGGGCTACCCATTACCATTTCCAATGGGAGGCGGAGTTCCCTTACAAAAAGCAATCTAGCAGGGGTTTGTTTAGTGCTGTCTTGAAGACTTGCTCTATACGATAGTAGTAAATAAGGTACATATTTGTTCCAATCTCGTTGATGGTTGTCCAGAAATTTTGCTAAGTAATCAAGGATCGTCCGGTTAAACCTTTCTACTAGGTCATCAGATTGCGGGTGGAGGGCGGTAGTGCGAGTTTTCTCTATTCCAAAGCGGTTTAATGTTTCCTGGAAAACCGAGCATTCGAAATTTCTGCCCTGATCTGAATGTAGCTGCAGTGGGGCTCCAAAACGACTGAAAACTGCTGAAATCAAAGCGTCGGCCACCGTTTCTGCCGTCTGGTCCGCAACTGGTATTGCTTCCGGCCATTTCGTAAAATAGTCCATGCAGACTACTAGGTAGCGGTTGTCTCGTTCGATTCTGCGAAGTGGGCCTAGGATGTCCACTCCTACTCGCTCAAATGGCGCCCCAAAATAACAAATCTCAAGCGGTGCCTTCGTCCTAGGTCTGGGCCCTTTGCGTGACTGGCATAGTACGCATCCTGCGCACCAATCTTTGATGTCTGTGCTGGAACCGATCCAGTAGTAACGCTGCTGCAGTTTGTTCAAGGTCTTAGCTACACCGAAATGTCCGCCCGTTGCCGAATCGTGAAACTGACTCAATACGAGTTTACGCAAGGTTTAAGGCACCAACATCTGCTTGAGGACCCTCTTTCCTTGATCAAGGGTTCGTATAACGTTGTTGTTTAGACCAGAAGGCTTTTCTTTCAAAGCTCAAATCTTTAACAGAGTCCTTTGTAGGTCGGTTTCCCGATTGAAGCCAGGTTCGTGGTTGTCGCAAGGTGGGGTCGTGCTCCTGATGTTCAGCCAAATCCCCTTGAGCTGTGACGATGCGAGCCGTTATGGCTTCTTTTTCCTCAAGTCGTTGGCAATAGAGGCAGTTCGAGGTTGTACATGGGCGGCGAGACAGAGCATCGGCATTGTTGTGTTTGTTTCCTGCTCGATGGACAATCTCGAAATCGAATGCCTGCATGCGTTCTATCCAACGCGTTCTGGAGAACGAAAATTCATCAGCCATCTCAACGATGCGTGGTCGGTACAGATGGTGAATTTTTGACCAAGCAGGTACGGCTGAAGGCGTGTGCTCACTGCCTTCACAATTGCTACCAGCTCCTTCCGGGTGACACAGTAATTCCGCTCTGTTCGACTGAAGGTCTTACTGTGGTAGTCTATTACTTGCTCTACACCACCTTTGACCTGCGATAGTATGGCACCCCAAGCGTGTTGACTGGCATCAGTGTCGAGGATGAACGGCAGATTTTCATCTGGCTGTGCTAATATAAGTTCGAGTCGGTCCTTTAATGTTTGAAAACTTTCTTCGCATGCATCTGACCAACAGAATTTTCGCCCTTTTTCCGTAAGCTCGGTCAGCGGTTTTGCAATAGCAGAAAAATTATAAAAAAATCGTCGGTAATAAGAACACAATCCGAGAAAGGACTGTATATCTTTCTTTGTTTTTGGTGTCGAACGGCAGCGGTTTTCTCAGGACCTGTAGATACTCCCTTAGCGCTTATCACGTGCCCGAGAAAATTAACCTCGTGTTGACATAGTTGACATTTCTTAGGGGAGACTTTAAGACCGGCGGCTCTTAATCGTGCCAGAACGAGGCGCAAGTTCGTCACCATCTCCAAAAACGTTGAACCGTGCACAATGACGTCATCCAAGTAAACCAACGAAGCTTGAAAACTCCCAAAATCCGTTGCCCGCGGTGAAGGCTGTTTTTTCCTTGTCATTATCGTCGACTTCTACCTGGACACAGCCAGGGCGTCCAGGGTCAAATCTATGCGGGGCAGTGGGTAGGAATCTCTCTTGGTGACTTCATTCAACCGCCGGTAGTCGACGCAAAAACGCATGGAACCATCTTTCTTCCTAACCAGTACTACCGGGATGGCCAAGGGCTGCTGGAGGGATTAATGGCACTAGCGCCTAGGCACTAGCGCCTCCGCTTCTTCTCGCTTAGCCAGAGGAAGTCGTCGAGGGGGTTGCTTGATCGGCTTACTAGCACCCACATCGATTCGATATCGTAATAAATAAGTTCGTCCCAGGTCAATTTTCGTCCGTGCGAAGACATCCTGTTTGTTCTTCGCTCCCGAGTTGGCTGACTGACTTCTCGAGTAGAGAGAGTAGCTCCGGCGGTAAATTATTTGGTTCAGGACTTACTACGGCGGCGGGACTGATGACGTCGGCGTTAGCTTCAGCTGTGGCCAGGATGGTATTGGCCCTAAGTTTGAAGGGGTCCGAGGATAGGTTAGTCACTTGTGCAGTTGTGTTCCCATTGTGTGAGAGGCAAACAGTCGGCGCTACCCAAAGTTCAGGCGTTGTATCTCTCGGAGAAAGAAGCACAGTTTTCTTATCTCCTAATAAAGGGTTTGACATAGGGTTGCATAGCGTTCTTACGAATATGTCGCTGTCCACTTCCAGAATTGGAATAATTACTTCCCTTATTTGAAGGTTGTGCCTCTCTAGGTCGATAAAACACCGATGTCCTGCGAGGAAGTCCAATCCGAGGATACAACTATCGAAGATATCAGCAACGTAAAAATGGTGAGTCGTCGTAAAGTTTTCGATACTAATTGATAGGTCTACCATTCCTTTAATCTGACTTTTTTTTCCACGTAACATCCTGAAGGTAGGTCAAACATGGTCTAATGGGTATGGAGTACAGCATGCGATCTAATATTCGTGTGTTCACTATAGAGTGAGTAGCGCCAGTGTCCACAATCATATTACATGGTACTCCTCCGATTCGTCCTGCAATTCTTATAGAACTGCATATAACACTTTGACCCACTGTAATGATAGCAGGTACTGGTAGTGTCGGGATGTAGGGTTCCCTACAAGGTGTCAACAACGAAGCGGATGGCGTGTCCATAGTTGATCCGTCATCGATGGGTAGTGTATGGTTGAAGGTGGGTGCGTTTTGTAGGCTTGTTGACGGTGCCTGGGTGTTCAGTGTTCCGACTGTCGATATGTGAGTGTGGTGTGGCGTGTTTTTGGGGTGTGGTTGGTTGTTGTAGGACGTTGTGTGACTGTGAGCCTCTTGTATGTTGTGGTGGTTTGTGGTGCATGTGGTGTTGGTATTTCGAATGTTATCGTTTGGTTGTGTTTTGTTGGTTATGGGTGTGTTGTCAGTGTAACTTTGGTGCTGGTTCAATGCGTCGTATGTTTGGTGTGGAGCTTTTCTTACGCAAACTGGTCCCCGCTCCTCGGAAACAGCAAATTTCGGTTTAACTGTTCGTTCTGGCCGGACCATGATGTATCTGGTAATTAAGGTATCGTGGATGGTGACGTCGTAGGCTGAGGGCGAGTTGGATGGATAGCGTCTTCTCTCTCAATGTTTTGTTCGACCATCACGTTGAACTCCTCGCGATCTCTTTGAGTGGCGGTTATAAGAGACATAACGGCTGTTGAATCCTCAACCTAAAAGTAAACAAATTTAATAATTCACAGCAAATATTTATCATACCTGTACCAGTTCACCATCCCAACATCCTTCAATTCCTCTTGTATCGATATTTCCTATAATTTGACAAAATTAATTAAAATTCTTATAATTATAACTCAAAACAAACTCACCTCGCAATATTTTCCCCAAAACAAGATGACACAGCAACATTTCACTAAATATTATGACAGCTATCAGCTGTCTCAAACACTCGCACAGAAATATCATTCGAAAAGCAGCTACGGGACTTTTCCCATTTAGTCAATGCTTTTCGAATGATATAAATAGAGTGCGCTCGGCAAGCAAAATCTGCAAAATTCTGCTTTCAGATCTCAAACGAGTAGTTTGATTACAACCGCTTTCGGTGAATTTAATAGTAGAGATTTCTCTAAAACTAATTATTATTCTTTTAAAGGTATTGCTGATTTCAGCATTTTATTATTTTTTGATTGTTCTTTATAATAATTTGTTTCATTTCAGCAAATATTCCCTTTCCTCATTTTTCCTTTCCCCATTGTAAGTTGTAGCGCTGTTTTCGGCCATATTTGTGCTGTCCATAATTTCGTGGTGCTGCTTTCGGCCACTTTTTAGTGCTGTTTTCAGCAAAACCATTAATCTCGTTTTCTCTCTTTTTTTCACAGAGAATTTAATTGGATTGGAACCGTCTTCTTCTTCTTGAGTTTTATTTTTTATTACTTTTTATTTTTGAATTTCTTTATTTTTTGAATTTATTATTTTGTATTTTATTTTGAATTTTATTATTGAATTACTTTTATTATTTTATGAATTGTTATTTAGTTTTAAGATTTTTTCGTGAATAAAACCATATAAAAATTTCGATTTTTTGGTGTTGTCAATTATTGACCCGGCACCCCTTCTTCGTTTAAGTCTTACCATAGGCTTAACATTGTTCCTTCGAGCCGGATAGACCAAAAAATATACAATATGGAGATCGAAAAAATACTTAAAACGCAAAAAGCTCTTCACGAGCAACTTTCCAAAGCCATTGTAAATCACAAAAAGGCTCCTAAAGTCAGGCGCACGGAAAGTTATTTCAAAATCCGAATTGACACATTTCAGTCAATATGGAGTCAATTCCATAATAATCACTCTCTAATCTACCAATCCGAAAGCGAGAAAGCCGAAAAATATATAACTAGCAGCTTATATGAGTAAACAGAAGACATGTATATCGAATACTTGTCTGAGTTTACCGAAGAACTCAAAACACTTAACAAAAATGAGGAGAAATCTCATTTTGAGCCACACAAAAGCGAAGTTAAGCTTCCGACCATAACAATCCCAAAATTCGATGGGACATATCGCTCATGGAGATCATTCCATGATTTATTCAAATCAATGGTTCATAACGCTCCAGCTCTCTCTCCTGTTCAAAAATTTCATTACCTAAAAACTTGTGTCTCTGGCGAAGCCGAACGATTGCTTCGTCAATTTGACATTACTCAACAAAACTATCCAATCGCTTGGGAGTTTTTACACAAACGATATAACAATACCAGAATATTGGTAAACACACAACTAAAATTACTACTCAATCTTACACGAACTTCGGGCTTTGGACGCTTCCACAGATTCGTGGGACGCCATATTAGTGTACACTATTGTACAAAAACTTCCACAAGAAACCCATTGCCAATGGGAACAAGAGCAAGGTAACAAAACTACTATTCCCTCATACTCAGAATTAACAAACTTTTTAGAGTCTCGTTTCCGAACTCTAGAAGCACTCCAAGACTGGGGGAAACACACTTACACACTATTTAACAAAACTATTACATGCATTAAATGCAAACAAAATCATTTCATCTATCATTGTTCTCATTTCAATAAATTACAACCCAGATTACGCTTACAATTTGCTCAACAACATCAGTTGTGCAAAAACTGTTTGAATTCAGAACACAATACAGCCGATTGCGGCAGTAAAAAAAGATGTTTAAAATGTCAGAAAAAACATCACACACTTCTACATTTAGAGCAGCAGACTCTACATTCTAAAGAAACAATCTCTAAATCAACTATTAAACCACAGGAGAGGACAATTTCTAATGCAGATATTCAAGCTGAAGCATTTTTCTCAACAAATTGCAAACGAGTATTACTGTCAACAGCACTAATTCAAGTGCAAGGGTCAAAGGGAGAGTCACAAGTCCTAAGAGCATTACTCGATTCAGGCTCTCAGGTCTCTTTTATCACGGAAGCCGCATGCCGACGGCTTAACCTGAGGAGAACCAATACTAACATGGAAATAACAGGGCTAGGAAAAACTCCGACTGCCCATGCCACTTCTAAAGTGACAGTTGTAGTCAACTCACTACAAACAAAGTTTCAAACGTCAACTTTCGCATTAGTACTAAAGAAGATTACGGACGTCATGCCCCCGCAGCAAATCAACATTGCAAATTGGACAAAATTAACTAATTTAAAATTAGCAGACCCAAATTTCTGCACACCAGGAGCTAAAGACGTACTACTTGGGGCTGACATATATGCACAGATTATTGAAAGCGAAATAATTCGAGGAACAAATGGAAATCCAACAGCACAAAACACTAAATTGGGTTGGATATTAATGGGTCAAATTAGTTACGTCACCAAACCTAAGTGTGAAACATTTACTATACAAGTAAATGAAACACAAAGACTTGATGAACAGCTGAGGAAATTCTGGAAGCAAGAAGAAATTTCAACAAAAATTATTCATCCAGACGACAAACAATGCGAAGACTTTTACAGCAAAACACATTCGCGCTTAACAAATGGACAGTACGAAGTAATGCTTCCATTTCGAGAGTCTACAGGACCAACCCTAGGACAGTCAAGACACATAGCACTAAAACAGTGTCTACAACTAGAAAAGCGGCTGGAAAGAAATGACGAAATAGCAGAGCAATACAAAAAATGTATAAACGAATACATTCAATTAAAGCATATGGAGGAAATTCCAGAGAAACAAATATATCAGGACTTAACCTCAAAAGAAGTTGCTCATTATTATCTCCCACATCACGCTGTGTTAAAGGAGAGCACCACTACTAAACTACGAGTAGTTTTTAATGCATCTGCAAGAACAAGCAATGGAAAAACCCTCAACGAGCAACTATTCGTTGGACCAACTATTCAATCAACACTATGGGCACTCTTACTAAGATGGCGGACATACCGATACGCATTCACCGCTAACATTGAAAAAATGTACAGAATGATACATATGCATCCGAATCATAGGAAATATCATCGAATACTATGGCGGAATAACCCAAATGAAGAGATCAAAGATTACGAATTAACAACTGTCACATTTGGAACGGCCTCTGCGCTCTATTTAGCCATAAGAACCATTCACCAACTCGCTCAGGATGAACAACTAAATTATCCATTGGCGGCACAAAGCCTTTTATCCGATTTTTATGTGGACGATTTATTAACAGGGGCACATGCTATAAACACAGGAATCCAACTACAGAGCGAACTAATAAGCGTACTGAAAACAGCTGGATTTAATCTCCGCAAATGGACTGCTAATGATACGGAATTAATAGAAAGTGTTCCCTACGAACACAGAGAAATAAAAGAAGTTTTAACATTATCAGAAAACGAATCTATTAAAACTCTGGGAATACAATGGCACCCACTGACAGATGAGTTCAGCTTTGCTGTCAAACTTCCAGAACGAAAATTTCCACACACTAAACTGACTATCCTCTCGGAAACAGCATCTTTAATCGATCCACTCGGATGGTTAGCCCCATGTGTTATCATAGCGAAAATGTTTATAAAAAGGCTATGGTCATTGACACTTGATTGGGATGAAGAAATTCCAGAAAATTTGACAGCTGAATGGGAAAACTTCAAGTGTCAATTACCAGAACTGCGAAAAATAAAAATTCCGAGGTGGATAAAATATTCTCCGTCACTGGAAACAATACAAATACATGGCTTTTGTGACGCTTCCACTCAAGCCTATGCAGCTGTCGTATATTTACGAACAACAACAAGAGATGGCGCTATTAATATTCATCTCTTGACATCTAAAACAAGAGTTGCTCCAACCAAACCTGTCACTCTGCCTAGATTAGAGCTATGTGGAGCTCTACTATTATCACAACTGATCAGACAAGTCAAAATTGACATGAATTTTTCTAATGTCACTACATATGCTTGGACTGATTCAGAAATAACATTAGCTTGGATCCTAGGTCAACCCACACGATCGAAAACTTTTATGGCAAACAGGGTGGCTGAAATCCAAGACACAATTCCACCTCATTCATGGCGCCATCTGTCATCCATACACAATCCAGCAGATTGCGCGTCACGAGGTTTGCAACCCAAACAATTACCACAATTTGACATTTGGTGGAATGGACCCACATGGCTTAAAAATAACGAGTGGACAAATGCCAAACACAATATCACGGATACCAACCTAGAAGAAAGAAAAATTAATAATTTTACAAACACTATTGAGGAACCACCCTTATTAAATAGGTTTTCATCTTTTACAAAATTAATTCGAGTAACTGCCTATTGTTTACGTTTTATTTATAATACTCGTTCAGAAAAAGACAAACGTTTGACAGAATACCTTACTGTCAAAGAATTACAAAACGCCGAAACAAAAATTATAAAAATATTACAACAAACTAGTTTTTCTCAAGAATACAAGGATTTAAAGCAAAACAAAACTATTTCAAGCAAAAGTCGCTTACTTTGCTTAAATCCATTCTTGTCAAATGACAATACTATTCGAGTTGGGGGGCGTTTAGAAAACTCCTCACTCACATATAACCAAAAACATCCTATTATTCTTCCTAACCAACATCATTTAACTTTAATTATCGATCACATACACAAATACACTTTACACGGTGGAACACAATTAATTCTAAATACATTATGCAATAAATATTGGCTTATTAACGCTCGAAATACTATTCTCCATCAAATACACAAATGCATAGTTTGTTTCCGAACCAACCCTAAACCTGCTAAGCAGATAATGAGTAATAATGAGATAATGATAAATTTCAACACCACCACTCATTTATAATGGGAATGTTTTTACTGACTCATTGGACAAGGCCAACCTGTTTGCTGCTAATTTTGCTGCTAATTCATACTTACCACCTTCATCGCAGCCACTTCCATCTCTATCACAATGTACAAGTAGGCAAAAGACGCTACACTTTCGCACTCGCGAAGTTTTTAGAGCACTTTCAAAACTCGACGTGTCCAAAGCTACTGGGCCTGATGGCTTCTCGCCACTTGTTTTAAAATGCTGCGCCTCTGTTTTGGCTAAACCTCTGCGCAAACTTTTTCACCTGTCATATTCAACAGGAATGTTTCCAAGTGTATGGAAACTTGCTCATGTCCAGCCGATACTTAAAAAGGGAGAGGCATGCGACCCCTCTAACTACAGACCAATTACACTAACTTCGATCATATCTAAAGTTTTTGAATCTCTCATCAACTCTCAGTTGTTGAAATATCTAGAAAACAACCATCTTATCAACGATTGCCAGTACGGTTTCCGCACTGGCCGCTCAACCGGTGACCTACTAACGGCTCTAACGGAACGTTGGAATCATTGTCTTCATAATTTTGGTGAGTCTGAAATCGTCGCTCTTGATATTTCAAAGGCTTTTGATAGAGTCTGGCATGCTGCCCTTTTAGCCAAACTTCAAACATTTGGTCTGCACCCTACCCTCGTTAAATGGATAGAGAGTTTTTTGTCAGGCCGTTCAATTCGTGTAGTAATTGACGGAGTTACTTCTGATTCCTACGAAATAAATGCCGGTGTACCTCAGGGTTCAGTTCTTTCACCAACCTTATTTCTTCTTTTTATTAATGATCTCTTATCCCTTACTCTCAATCCTATTCATAGTTTCGCCGACGACAGACCCTTGATTTCGCGTACTCATTTGGTTCTGTTATGAATTCACGTGGAAATGCTACAGAAGCCAATCGGGAACGCATGTTTAGATCATTAAACAACGACATTTCCAAGGTCCTTGCTTGGGGCAGAGCAAATCGTGTTACGTTTAATGCATCCAAAACCCAATGCTGTTTAATGTCCCTTAAAAAACGCCCAGTTCACCCCCAACCCATTTCAGTAGACGGAGTGAATTCACCCTCCCTAAACATCTTGGGTATCGAGATATCCAGCAATCTTAGCTGGACTGATCATATATTTGCAATCGCTAAAAATGCGATGAAATGTTTGGGTTTTCTACAGAGATGTAAGAAATATTTCACCCCACCTGACTTAGCGCTGATCTACAAGTCCCACATTAGGCCTAGACTTGAATATAATTCCCATATTTGGGCAGGGGCCGGACACACCGCACTGTCCGCGTTAGACAAAGTCCAGCGTAAAGCTGTTAAGCTTATTGGCGATCCCTCAATTTCTGAGGGTCTTGACTCTCTGGAGCATCGACGGAATGTCGGTTGTCTCTCACTCTTCTATCGTTATTTCCATGGCCGTTGTTCTAACGAAATTGCTAGCCTGATTCCTTGTAGACTCATAACAACGCGCGATACAAGATCAACAAGCCGCTCCCACCCCTATACTCTCCAGGTCAAATTTGGACGTACCGTCAAATTTCGGGAATCTTTTCTAAGCAGAACAACACGAATGTGGAACAGTCTACCATCTTCTGTTTTTCCCTCGTCTTATCAGCCTGAAACTTTCAAACGGGGCGTACATCGACATCTCCTTCACCCAAACTCCTAACCCATTTCCCTCATCCTTAATTCCTTTCCTGCCAAGGCTGTGCTTAAGCATCATAGGGCATCCCCTGAGCTTTGGCATCATCATATATAAAAAAAAAAAAAAAAAAAAACTCCTAGAGTCAACCAATCACTGCCATTTGAGCATACTGGAGTTGACTATGCCGGTCCAATCGACATCAAAACGTCAAGAATTCGTAACGCAAAAGTTACAAAGGGCTATTTAAGTATATTTATATGCTTAGCAACCAAAGCCATTCATGTGGAAGTTGTTTCCGATCTGACTACAGCTGCTTTTATTGCAGCACTGCGTAGATTTATTAGCAGAAGGGGCATGTGTTCTCATTTATATTCCGACTGCGGCACCAATTTCGTTGGTGCACAAAAGGAATTAGGAAAAGAGCTCCGTAACACTTTAAATAAAGTGCCCGAAAAACTACCCGAATTAGGAATCACATGGCATTTTAATCCCCCAGCAGCTCCACATTTTGGAGGTATTTGGGAAGCCGGGGTTAAATTAATCAAAGCCCATCTACGCAAAATTTTGCAGAAAACAACTTTGACATTTGAAGAACTGTCAACTGTCATCAAGCAAATTGAGGCGTGTGTAAACTCCCGACCATTGTTTGCTATGTCAAATGATCCTGGTGACTACAACGTAATAACACCAGGACATTTTTTGACAGGAAGAAATCTACTTCATCTTCCCGAACAACAGTATGACGATAACATTTCGCCACTAAAACGCTGGCAACACATACAATATTTGATGCAACAATTTTGGCGACACTGGTCAACGCAATATTTGCACACCCTCCAACAACGAACAAAATGGATGACAGCAGACAATAATCTTCAACCTAACGACCTAGTTCTAATAATCAATAATCAATACCCACCATCTCAATGGCCATTGGGTCGAATCATTGAAGTCCATTATGGAACCGACAATAAGGTTAGAGTAACAAAAATTTAAATACCTCAAAAAATATTAACACGTCCCATCACCAAATTATGTAAGCTACCTATCATTCAGTAACTTATTACAAATTGGAAAGCATCCTAAACCATTCATCAATCTGAATGTATCCCGACCTTAATTGTCAAGTCCACTGTGTCATATGTGAAAAACGTGATTGTTTTCATTCAGTTTTTGATTTCATTGTTGTTATTTTTATTCTTTATTTTTTTTCTCTCTTTCTTCTTCTTTTGACTTTTTATTTCATTTCTGGTAAATAAAACAATTAAGTGTTTTCAATTTATATTTATGATAACATTATTTACAGCAAGAATGTCGTTGCCAGTGTTGGATGATGTCTTGTTGCTTAATGACTTCTTCCCAGAGCTAAGTTCTTCAGAGTCAGAGCCTGAAGAACAAAAGGAGAAGAAGTCGAAACAGAACTTAAAAGACCACTTGAGGAAGATTACGCCTCCACAAAGGCCGAAACCATTTCGCCCACCATTCGAAGCTCGACCAGCAGCAAAAAGGGGAGACACTGGTCCCTGGGTTCGAAACCCAACACGACCACGTCCAGTGCCCACGACGAAGAGTCAGAACCCTCCAGCAGTCAATCTATCACCAGCGGCTGCACAAATATTTAAACCAGCCGCTAGAACCCCCCATATCCGGCACTTCATCGTCAAGCCGGACCTATGGCGAAAAATATGCACGCAGCCCATTCCCTGGAATGAGGTGTTCGCCGCGAAACGCAGCTGTCGCGTGCATATAGAGGATGGAAATTGCCTGCGGTTTAAGAAGACTGCGGGGGGCAAAATAAAGATTAAACTGCAAATTAAAAATAGTAAGTTTACCTTTTCTGTTTGTGTTGCTGTCCCTCGATGTGGAATTGGTTAAACACGTGTCGTTCCTGATTTGTGGAGGCGGGAGGATGTTGAATCCTCAACCTAAAAGTAAACAAATTTAATAATTCACAGCAAATATTTATTGTACCTCAATTCCTCTTGTATCGATATTTCCTATAATTTGACAAAATTAATTAAAATTCTTATAATTATAACTCAAAACAAACTCACCTCGCAATATTTTCCCCAAAACAAGATGACACAGCAACATTTCACTAAATATTATGACAGCTATCAGCTGCCTCAAACACTCGCACAGAAATATAATTCGAAAAGCAGCTACGGGACTTTTCCCATTTAGTCAATGCTTTTCGAATGATATAAATAGAGTGCGCTCGGCAAGCAAAATCATTCTGCTTTCAGATCTCAAACGAGTAGTTTGATTACAACCGCTTTCGGTGAATTTAATAGTAGAGATTTCTCTAAAACTAATTATTATTCTTTTAAAGGTATTGCTGATTTCAGCATTTTATTATTTTTTGATTGTTCTTTATAATAATTTGTTTCATTTCAGCAAATATTCCCTTTCCTCATTTTTCCTTTCCCCATTGTAAGTTGTAGTGCTGTTTTCGGCCATATTTGTGCTGTCCATAATTTCGTGGTGCTGTTTTCGGCCACTTTTTAGTGCTGTTTTCAGCAAAACCATTATTGTGCAAAGATTAATCTCGTTTTCTCTCTTTTTTTCACAGAGAATTTAATTGGATTGGAACCGTCTTCTTCTTCCTCTTGAATTTTATTTTTTATTACTTTTTATTTTTGAATTTCTTTATTTTTTGAATTTATTATTTTGTATTTTATTTTGAATTTTATTATTGAATTACTTTTATTATTTTATGAATTGTTATTTAGTTTTAAGATTTTTTCGTTAATAAAACCATATAAAAATTTAGATTTTTTGGTCTTATCAATTATTGACCCGGCACCCCTTCTTCGTTTAAGTCTTACCATAGGCTTAACAACGGCTTTTGGGGTTGCAGTGCCTTCGATTAGATCAAACTCGACCCTTCGACCGACTGTTATACTATACTTGGTGGGCAACCGGGACGTGGAGCCTTTAAATAAGTACTGTAGAGGAAGGCGTCCTGTCCATTGTCATCTCGGGTGATAAAACCAAATTGGCGTAGGCTGTCAAACCATCTAATCGTTCCCTGTAGTCGTCGTGCAAGCACTTTTCGGACTGGAGGTTGTATGCGGGTGCTAGGGTTCTTTCCGTTTGCTGAGCTGGCTCTGGCCCTCTTAAGCCAGCTCGACGGCGTTTCCCGACTGTTGGGGCGAAGGGGTTTGATTACGCGTAGTCCGCTCCTCCATTCGTCGAGCTCGTTGTCGGTTGCTCAAAGATGTGGATGCCACCGCTGCTCGTATGGTCCTTCTCACAGCTCGTGTGGCTCGATGGTTCGCCTTAATTCGAATTGCGGTTTGTATGGCCTCTTGAAGGTTGCTCGGAGCAGAATCTCGCACCCTCTCCTGTACTTCTAGGTCGATAATACCGTCCAGAAATTGTTCAAGCGCGATGCGGTCTTTTGCGTTTTCAGGACAATCGGAAAATGTTAGGTGTGTTAGTTGCTGCAAGTCCGTGGCGTATTCAGCAAAGTTATCTCCGTTTCGCTGGACCCTAGCCCGCAGCTGGATATGACTAATTGATTGTTGGTGATCGGAGTTAAATCGCAGCCGGAGGGAATTACGAACTCTATTGAAAGTTTCTCGAGTGTCTGTGTTTAGAGTCTCGAAGAATGTTAATGCCGCACCCCGCAAGTACGCGGCCAGGTAAACAGCTTTTAGATCATCATTCCACTGGTTGGCACGTGCGACGGCGTTAAAGTGAACTTCGTATCGTCTACATGGAATGTTCCCGTCGTATTCTGAGGGTGATATTACGAGTCGCTGGCCATGGATAACGTGAGTAGTATGATGTCGTGGATGAGATTGCGAAGAAATGGTTTCATGCGTCGGTCTTCCTTCAATGACGGACGAGTTGTTTGGCTCAGGTGTTGTTGCAGATTGGATTCGCTTATTTTAATATAAGCCGAATTCTAACGAATCCAATCTGCCATTTATAAAAACAAATCGTAAAAAGTCTCATGAGTTGGATTTCAAATATCACATTTTTGCTGCAACAAAGTTGCAACATATTCAAATCCAACTCAAGAGCACTTAAAAAATAAAAAACCATTAAATATTCAATGGGTTGGATTTCATACACCGAGTGCATTGCAACAAAGTTGCAATGTACTCAAATCCAACCCATGATAAACAACGCGCTCGGGTTACCGTCGAAATTCCTTTAACACGGTAGCCCAGTACACGATAAGCAAAAGAAATTTGCTTAATCAGCGCGACAAACAACGATCTACAGCGGCTTTGCCCAATGACAACTAAATACATCAAGGGCAAAGCTAAAAAACGAAGAAAAAGCACGAAAGCTTTTCTTCATGTAGATCGGTAGTAAGTATTTTCGTAAAGAATAATCACGGAGTTTTGTTTTAATCGAGATCGGAGTTAGTCGCGGTAAATAAGAGTCTGTTTGAAAACCTCGGTCGCTAATAGGTTGGCGGGCTTGTTTAGGGGAGTAATATCACTCATAAGTGGAAAAGTTTGTAAAAAGGGTTAAAGAAATAATTAAGGCGGATTTAGAGTAATAACAGTAACCATTAGTGGAAAATTTTGTAAAAATGTTTGTTTAAAGCAAACTTTATTTAAGGCAAACTTTGAATAATAATATTGATCATTAGTGAAAATTTTTGGAAAAGTGTTTTACTGTTGGGAATTCAGTTAAGGTGGCATTGGTTGTGGTAGCACAAAGAAAAGGGAGTATATAACAAAAAATTGGCGCAGCCGGTAGGATCAAGGAAGCGTGGTTAATCAAAATTACCGTAACAGCTTGAAAAGCCTTGATCCCATACCGAACTAAAGGGGATCCTTTGACCACTGCCGGGTAGTCAATAGCCTGGTACGTCACCCCCAACGCTCAGAGTTAGGCAACTTTAGCTGCCTCTGCTTCAGGCGAGCACGCAGTTGCCCTAGTTTAACTGTGCAAAAAAGGACCAACTGTAACTAAAGAAGACTTTCCGAAGGAAGCCAAATAATCACGAGAAGGAAGTCAACGACGGCAACCAACGACGCACAACAATCAACACCAGCAATAAACACGGCACCAGTAACAAGTAGGAAAAGGGAACCGCTGAAGCAGGCACAAGCCCCCCCTTTTCCCCAACACAACTTTAGTACTGCAAACAAGGGAACGGTAAGCAGTCCAAAAGCCCCCCTTGCAACGCCGAAAAGCAGGAGTTGATATCCAAGGACACCCACTCTACTCCCACTCATTCACCAACTAAAGAGAAGACAGAGGACCTCCTCATAACCTCCATGGACCTGGAGATCGGCGAGAAGAACCACGCCAGGGCTCCCAGTCATCGATATTCACCGGTCAAACGCAGGTCAGTGAACACCAGATCACCCCAGCACAACCAGGACCCAGTTCACAAGGACTGACCCTCAGGAGCGGGACCGTCCTCCAACGAGTACATCAGAACCAAGTAAGACATAAATATAATTTTAATAACTTGTACGAGTCCTCGCGAGAATCCGAACGCCTAGCAACTCTCTATTCTAACCTCCTCGAAAACCGGAATACCAAGTCCAGCGAGGAGAGATTGGAAGACCTAGAGCGCTTTCAAAAGGAAGCCGAACTCCACTATGGCGACCGATTATGGAAAAATTGTAAAATTAACTGCGCAAATGGTGCCCATTTTCTCAGGTGAGCCAGGCCCGCATCTCGGATCAGAGTTGCAAACATTCCTGGGTTGCTGCCACCAGGCCAAACAGTGTCTCTCCGAAGGGGAGCAAGATGCTTTCCTCAAGATCCTCCCCACAAGACTTCGTGGAGGAGCATATCAACTGTTGGCCTCTGATGTACCGACAACATTTCAAGAAGTCGAAGCAAGGTTGAACGCGGCATACCTTCCCAGAGAAACTTACCAGGAACTGGTAAATAGGCTAATAACAGCTCACCAAAACCCCTGCGAAACACTCACCGCCTTCACGGCTAGAGTGAAACAGTTACTGGCCCTCTGTAAGGAGGCAGCACAAACCAAATATGGAGTTGCGGCCACTCCAGCTGTAACAACGCAGCTGGAGGACTTCGCGAAAAACGCAGTCCGCAGTGGGGTTACGAATCCGCACCTTTGCCAATATCTCCTCACCGTCACCGACGGCACGCTCGAGGCGCTGATCCATAAAGCACTCGACATGGAGAAACTACAGCATGGCGCCCAGTTCACGCAAACCACAACAGCCCAAGGCTTCCCTGCCCCTGTTGTTGTAGAACAAGGCACAGTTACGCCAGTCGCTATAGACCCAACTGCCAGAATAAGGGCATTCCATAGAAGCCCATATACACCTGCTCGCAATTTTCCACAACGAAGAGGTCACACTTACGCCGACTGCATGAAGCGTAAAAACACACCCTTCTGCTCTAATTGCAAGATATATGGGCATGATGTTCGCGATTGTAGAAACAATCGCCAGGTTCCGGGCCCGAGTAACCAGACAAGGCTCCCCGAACGACGGATTCAGGATCAGCAACCTTCCGCTGGTCCTCGAGTTTTTAACATAAAACTCAAATGCAAATTTTGCAACCGTCGCGGCCATTCCATAGAGGAATGCCGCCAAAAACAAAAATGGGACGCTAAGAGCCAGGGAAACAACGAGCAGTCGACCGAAAAGACCCCGGATCGACACTAAAAGTAAAAATTTTAACAAAGGGTCACCTCAGTCGCCCGAACCCTGTATCTCTACAGTAAGCCTTCCGTTGGATATTATCAGGAGCGGCAATACCAAACTTGTAGTAGATACTGGCGCTGAGGTTAGCATAATAAAAAAGAAAGCAATTTAAAATCCCGAAGATATAAATACCGGAGAAACATATACACTACATACCATTTGGTACCGGAAAGACGCTGGGAACATACCAGGGCAATTTTACATTAAAGAATAAAATTCCCTGCAATTTTCAGGTAAAAACCTACCCGGCCTTCCCGACGACGGCTTGCTAGGAAATGACTTCCTAGCAAAGAATTGTAACGTTGAGGGCCCGAATAGGGCATTGCGATTCCCTCGAACGAAAAATAACCCTGAGGAGTTTGCGGTTCCATTAACAGCTGCGTTGGAAAACCTGTGTTCTAAAAAAAATGGTCAAAATAAATACCCAAACGGATAGCGCAGAGCCCAGAAAGGCCGATCTGGCCGATCTGTGGTACTTCAAAAGTTTCTCAAAAGGAGAACAATGACCGCCGAACACTGGAAAGCGAGATGGACGAACCGACTGAAAGTGATTTGACCTGCGAAATGAGGCAGCAACAAATACAGTTGAAAGAACCTGTAGGCATACCTGCTAGGTCACAGATCATAGTCGAGGTTCCCTTGCAGCTGCAGGAGGAGATGCTCTGTCTATCAAGAGAGATAGACCAAGGAGACTTCCTGGCGAATGGCTTACTCCCCGCTGGTTTAAAAGCAGTGTCTGTTGGAGTTCTCAACACACACAATTCACAAGCAGTTCTGACAACCATTAGTCTGCATATAGTCCTTGCCCACAACTACACCGTCGTCGAACTGAAACAGGATCATCAGGAAAGAAATAATAAGGAAACCCCAGAAAAGGGAGAACGCGCTGAGGATGCTCACCTGAAAACCAGGAATTACGGTGACTCGAAGCCACCAGCACCCACGCACAAAGGAAATATAAGGAAAAAACGGAACCAAAGGAAAGGAAAACCCAATAAAACAAATGTCGACGGAGCTCACCTAGGAAGAAGGAATTACGATGGCAAAATTCCATCAGCTCCCACCGCCACACAAAATAAAATTTCGGAACAAGCGAGCTCACCACAGGGACGGTATCTACAAAAGCTCCAAAATCAACATACACAGTAAGTAAACAACAGCGAAAGAGCCTATTAGAAGACGAAAGCGAGTTCGCCTCAAACATGGCAATTTACGGCGGTTCAGAAACCCCAACTCCATCGTCATTTAGTATTAAGAATGATTTAAATAAAATACAGTGGGGTGAGAATTTAAATAAAGATAAAAATATTTCAGGTTTCCGTAAAATAAGTAAAAGTAAAAATAAAGAAACAAATATTTCTAGCGCAGAAAAAATGGCCACTTTACAGCATGTTAAATATTTATTCCAGGAGTACGAAGAACCAGAAAACTCAAATAATAAACCGCGTCTCGTCAGGCTAGACGAAGAGCTCAGCCTGGACGTAAATCTGAGCGCGGAGGAAAAACAAGCGATATCACAACTCTGTTACGAGTACAACGATATCTTTTTCCTCAAAGGTGATCGGCTAACTTTCACAAACGCCATCACTCATGATATACCATTGGTGCAGGATCAAGCACCAATTAACCAGAAAATGTATCGCTTGCCAGAGACGCAGCGAAATGTAATAAACGAACAGCTTCGCGAAATGCTAGAAAACGACATAGTGCAGCCAAGTAAAAAAAAAAAAAGGAATTCACCTCTCCTAGTCGTCCCCAAGAAGGCGGGACCAGACGGTGAAAAAAGGTGGCGCGTCGTTGTCGACTTTCGTAAATTAAACGAAAAGACAATTGGAGACGCCTTTCCGCTACCTCGGATCGAGGATATTCTCGACCAATTAGGTCATTCTCGGTATTTTACCACCCTCGATCTCGCTAACGGCTATCATCAGGTGCTCGTCGATCCTCAAGATCGACCAAAAACTGCGTTTAGCACCAATTACGGCCACTATGAATTTAGGCGTATGCCATTTGGGCTCAAAGGAGCCCCAGCCACATTCCAACGCTTAATGAATTTCGTCCTAACAGGATTACAGGGCATGGAATGCTTTGTCTACCTAGATGACATAGTCATCTACGGTAAAAACCTTGCGGACCATAATAATAAGCTCCGCAAAATCTTCAATCGCTTGAGAGAGAACAACCTCAAACTGCAGCCGGAAAAGTGCCAGTTTCTGAGAAAAGAGGTTGTTTACCTAGGCCACAAGTGTTCCAGTGAAGGAGCACTTCCAGACCCCGGTAAAATGGCTTGCGTCCAAACTTTCCCAGTCCCCAGAACTGTACGACAAGTTCAATCCTTTATTGGACTTGCCAATTATTATCGAAAGTTCATCCCCGACTTCTCTAAAATTGTGTGTCCGATAACGAATTTGCTCCGCAAGGATGTCAAATTCACATGGACCGAGAAGTGTCAAGAGGCATTCGAGAAAATAAAAACTTTATTAATCTCTCCTCCACTACTTATATATCCCGATTTCTCGAAACCGTTCAATTTAACCACGGACGCCAGCAGCGAGGCATTAGGAGGCGTCCTCTCGCAAGGAGAAGTAGGACACGACCAGCCCATTGCCTACGCCAGCCGAACACTGAACAAGGCGGAACGCAACTACTCAACTATTGAAAAAAAATTGCTCGCTAAAGTCTGGGCTACGCGTAACTTTAGATGTTACTTGCAAGGCCGAAAATTTACGGTCCATACAGACCTCTCAAAGGCGTCTTTAATGTCAAAGACCCCACTTCCCGTCTGGTGAGATTTCATCACAAACTTTCCGAATTCGATTATCAAATCGAATACAAACCAGGAGAGTACAATACGAATGAAGTCAGCGAAGATTCAAATGGCCAACACATAATAGTAAAAGCGCAAGTCCATCATAAAATGGATTCGGACTCGGAGGATGAAATAACCTCTATTCGCAAAAATCGCCTAAAATGTAACGCTGTGACCCGGGCTCAAGTGAAAAACGCTCAAACAAGGTCTAAAAGCCCCGAAATACGGGATCACACGCCTCACAAAAATGAAAAACTTCCAAATATAAAAGAGGTCGCTGCAAAAAACCCGCCAGATACTAATCCGCTAATTGACGATAAACCTAAACCCCCTGAAATAATCACAAGCCCCAAAGAGATACAAACGATCTTACATGATTATCACGACTCTCCTTTTGGCGGCCACATACAACATACAAGCGGATTCGAAGGAAGTACTGGTGGAGGCACATGCTTAGCAATATTAAGAAATACGTAAAGCGTTGCTCAAAATCCCAAAAAATTAAGGCATCACCTCTGTATAAAATGCCGATGGTCATCACGGACATCGCAGAACAGCCCTTCGACAAAGTCTATCTCGACATTGTAGGTCCACTCGAGGAAACTGACTCCGGAAACAAGTATATCTTGACTTTCCAGGATAACCTCACTAAATTTGTCGATTGGTACGCCATACCTAACGGGGAAGCCGTCACTGTAGCACAAATCTTCTTCGACGAAATCGTCGCACGCTACCGCATCCCCAAGCGAATAGTCACTGATCAAGGAAGCAACTTCCTTAGTGACCTGTTTAAAAAGGTACGTAAACTGCTACGGGTGAAGAAGTTACAAACTTCTGCCTACTACTCAAAGTCAAACGGCGCACTTGAACGTGCACACAGACCGTTAATTGAATACTTGCGTACCATAGTGGACGAGAATCCCAAATCATGGGATCAATATCTGCGAACCGCTGCATTCGTGTACAACAACAGTGTACACGAAGGGACGAAATTTACTCCCATGGATTGCCTTTCCGGCTTCACAGCGGATGTTCCGTCAAATTTAAAACGAGACCCGGAACCCGTGTATAATCACGAGAGCTACTATCAGATCCTACGATACAAGCTTCAAAGGTTTTATGCCACGGCACGCACAAATCTGCTCGCTAGCCAACAACGGTCGAAAATATACTACGACAAAGCTGTTCGACCCCTATCGTTTCACATAGGTGACAAAGTCTTACTCAAGAGCGAAAGTCGAAAACACAAGCTCTCTCAAATCTGGGTAGGACCATATCTGGTAATCGGTATACCATCATCAGTGAATACAACCCTAAAAATGGGCAAACGTACAGTTATGGTTCACAACAACCGTCTTAAGCCATTCTACGAATAAAATAACTTCAATCGAAAATTTTTTTTCGCGTCGTGGCGTGCTACCACAATCTACGATTGAGAACAACGACAAAACCCCTTAACAACTCGGTCCAATCGGGTCCAAACCAACTGTAATTATAAACCTATTTTAATTCTTTAACACCTTCTACTTAAAATCCTTAAGTAATACCTGCCATCTCACCTATTAAACGTGCCTAAAACAACGAAGAACCAATCAACAGGACTTCACTATTTGCTTTAGCACGACAACTCATAATTAAAAGAACGACTTCTACAAAAAGTCGAACCTTAAAGCTATGAATTCAAACCAACACTTGTGAAATTTCGTGAGAGATTGAATCACCAAAAATTCCTCTCTTTAATGCTATATCTAGCAGTTCTTCCTGGCAGTTCCGTGCCTTGAAGTCTCCCTCCTCCTTAGTCATATTTTCTACAGCACAAAAACTCTAAACACCTCTATATCTGGTAGTCCCTTGCCTTGAGGTCCTCCTCAACCGCTTTCGCAATACTGTATTCAACAGTAGATATCAAAGCAACTTACCATAAAATTCTCCCTGGTAGCCCCGTGTCCTGAAGTCGACCTGCGGATATAAAAAATCCGAATAAAACAATTTAAGAACACTACACTGGAAAATAAATATGAAGTCTACGTAAAGTAAATTACAACTCTCCCGACTAATTAAAAACAAAAACGCCATATTTCAAAAAATTGCTAAATATGGCTCCACTACATTCCCAACAACAAGGAATTGGCGTTAGAGCCACCTTGATCACCCTCGCTTTAAGGGCTACAACAGGTATTTCTCCTGACAGTCCTCGCCCTGAGGTATACCCGTGAGAGTGCAAGACAAGCATGACATCACTTTAGGGAAAATCTACGCTTAGTAAATAAGAAACTTAATTTAGAAACCTCCATTAACCATATTCCTCTCCCCTGGTATGATACAAAACGCTATCATCCTCAGACTAATCATGTCCACTATGGGAAGTAGTACGTCGGAGACATACTCGGTGAACCCACTCAACAATACAGGAGTGCTATTCGAGGATTTAGGAAGCCTCATGGTTTACCACTCCACATGGAATATCCCTACGGAACTGGACCTGACCGAGTTGGAAAATCAGACAACGATTGCGGAACGAGCTGAACACTACGTGCATCAACTATGCGGAAATAACACCGTAGGAGACCTCTGCGAACTCCAGCAAAAACACATGCACGCATTGATGTTCCCAAATCTCGCAAAACGAGATCTATCTTTGACGGCATCGGAAACGCCATGCACTACCTATTCGGTACCATGGATAATGCCAATGAACGCGAAGTCTATAGTCGCCTGGATGAGTTGGAAACTAACCATCAGGTACTCGCTGATTTGGAGAAACAACAAATCAGTGTAGTGCGCTCAATACAATCCAAAAACCTCTAAATTCACTGGTCGAAAGACAAAGGCAAATAGCCTACCAGATGAATGACTTATATAATTCAACCGACAAACTCGTAGCAAGACAAATGAGACAGGAAATAGTCTCTAGTGTGCTGCTACAAATGGTAGAAATTGAGTTCCGACAGCAGGCGCTACTGGATATAATAACCGCTAGCCGAAATAATCAGATTCACCCAATGCTGATCGCCCCTGATTCACTCCTTGAGATTTATCACAAATCTCACACCACGTGTTCAAAGGCCCAGAATTGTCTATCAATTCTCTATCAGACGGCTGAATTACGGACACACCTGTTGCAACAAAAATTGGTAATCAGAATTACATTACCAATCTTCAGTCTTCCAAAAATGAAGTTGCAACGAATCAGATGCTTCCGTATACCTACGGAAGCGAAACATTCATTAGTCCCGGAAATAGAATATTCGCATATAGCGAGTCAACTTTCGACTCAGAAATTTCTATTACTTAAACCGGAGAACATGAAAACATATCGGAAAGTCACTCGAGATGTCAAGGAGGATACTTACGCTGGTTTGCTGAATACGCCGATAACAAAGGCAACACAAACGGATGAATGCGTGATCAAGTTGCTCTTCAATCCCCTGAACGAAAACCCTAGGTGTTCGCTAAAAGTGCAAATACCTCCCAGGGACATTTTAATTAAATTAAATAGGCCAAACTCCTGGCTGTATGCATTGAAGACCACAACCATTGTGCATATTACATGCACCCAACAATTGTATTTGGTGTAATTTCGTTGATGGCAATTTAGCTTGTTCTGAATTTGGGTTTCACGTACCTGTTAGGTGGAATACCTGTAGAAAGTGTGGTGTTTTGGTGCTGGATTATCGGTGATCGTGCCTACCGGCGAATTCCTTGGGTATCTGCGTACGTTTTTCTGGCGACGGCTCTTTATCTGGCGTTGATGCGGTTGGGGTGTTCTTTAAAGGTGCTTAGTGATGTGCAGTAGTGGTGGTTTTTAGTCTTGGTCGCGGTGGGCTGGTGTAAAATTATCAGCTGGCTCCTGTGGAATCCTTGCAGGAGGGTGAGAAAACCACGGAAGTTGTGACGTGTGGCTAGGAAAAATTAACAGAAACAGCCAAGTGTACGTAAAAAATGTGTATTTGTTGACCGTGTGAAGTTCAAAATTCTAAAGAGAGCTTACAAAATGGCGGACGGCCTTTTTTATTTTTGGGTGTTTTCGAAATTCGAAACTGGCCTAAAGGGCCCTAAATGGATTTCCCTACATCAGGTAAAAAAATTTTTGTTAAATTTTAATTAAATATTTGCATTTTCTAGTGCTGGACATTGCATGATTAGTGTTCAAAATAGCCCTATGAAGCAAAAATTTCATTTGGGTTAGTAATTAGAGATTTTGTGTTGTGAGGTTATATCCAGTATTTCCGCGTACAGGCGCGTCTTCCAGTGTGTTTACGTCTTTCTTTTTTCTCGTTTCAGGTGCTCTAGATTCCTGTGGCGGATTTCCCTGTTGTGGATTCCCCGGGGCTATGGAGTTCGTCCAGATATCGTCTCGTCTGGGTGGCAGATTTGACAGCTGGAAGCTGCAGGTAGGTATCTCAAATTTGGCTGTAATGGGACAAAATTCGGGTGGTACTTTGTTATTTTAGGTCAGGCGGACAACTTTGGATCAAGGATTGGCGGATTGGGTTTTTGGCCGGGAAATATTTATTAGAATTTTCGCTTTATGGACAGTGCAGGTGAGTTGGATTCGGTGGTGGATTTCGGGTTTTTTAGTCTTTTCTGTGTGTTATCTTCTGCGTATTTGTTTTCTTTCGTTACAGTTTTTTTTGCTTGTTTTACTTTCCTCTTGTTTTTATTCCCTCGCTTATGCCTTTTTTTCTATTTTAGCGAAGGACAAGAGAAAAGTCTCCCATCTGACTTGGTCTTGATGGGTCCGTAAATTGGTATGACCAGCGATGAGGAATCTCTTGCTGCTTTGAGGGACTCCATGTAGTTTTCAGCCGCTTGATGGTGAGTTTGTTTTTATTGTTGGAGTTTGTTTTTGTTTTGTTTCTTGTATTTCGTGCATGCTTTTTGTTGGTCGATTTTGTTACAATATTCAAGTCTAGGCCTAATGTGGGACTTGTAGATCAACGCTAAGTCAGATGGAGTGAAATATTTCTTTCATCTCTGTAGAAAACCCAAATATTTCATCGCACTTTTAGCGATTGCAAATATATGATCAGTCCAGCTAAGATTGCTGGATATATCAATACCCAAGATCTTTAGGGAGGGCGAATTTGGTATATTCACTCCATCGACTGTAATGGGTTGGGGGAGAATCGGGCGTTTTTTAAGGGACATTAAACAGCATTGAGTTTTGGATGCATTAAACGTAACACGATTTGCTCTGCCCCAAGCAAGGACCATAGAAATGTCGTTGTTTAATGATTTAAACATGCGTTCCCGATTGACTTCTGTAGAATTACCACGTGAATTTATTACAGAATCAAATGAGTACGCGAAATCAAGGGTACTGTCGTCGGCAAAACTAGGAATAGGATTAAGAGTAAGGGATAAGAGATCATTAATAAAAAGAAGAAATAAGGTTGGTGAAAGAACTGAACCCTGAGGCACACAGGCATTTATTTCGTAGGAATCAGATATAACTCCGTCAATTACTACACGGATTGAACGGTCTGACAAAATCTCTCTATCCATTTAGCGAGGGTAGGGTACAGACCAAATGATTGAAGTTTGGCTAAAAGGGCAGCATGCCAGACTCTATCAAAAGCCTTTGAAATATCAAGAGCGACGATTTCGAAGTAACCAAAGTTATGAAGACAATGATTCCAACGCTCCGTTAGAGCCGTTAGTAAGTCTCCGGTAGAACGACCAGCGCGGAAACCGTAGTGACAATCGTTGACAAGATGGTTATTTTCTAGGTATTTCAACAGCTGAGAGTTGATGAGTGATTTTCTGGATTAGTAAAGGAGAATTGAGGGAGATGGAAGAAATGGCACATCATTTCTAATATCAACCGCGATTCCACTTTGAGGAGAGAAGAGCGGCTCTAAGTGATAACCAGGAATATGATACTGATTAATATCAGAATCGGAAACAACCTTGGTTTCACTTAGTGCAAAAATAGCCGGATTTTCCACGATCAAGTGGCAGTAAACCGAAAAATGGTTACTGTTCAAGCCACGAATGTTGCAAAAATTAAATAAAAATGTTTGCATAGTCCCGGTGTTAATTTGCACAAAATAAAACGAAAACGTACGCAAACACAAGAACTGACGAACGAGAACAAAGCCAGCAGCAGAGTTATGCCTGCTGTGCTGAACTTTGATCTCAACGAAGGCAGCCAAATGCAGCAGTGGAGACCAGCTAAACACATTCAATGAAGCACGATTATACTACATTGAATGTTGGATGGGAGAAAATAGATATAAATAGGAACGGACTCACCAGACTGTGCTTTTAAATAAAGCATAAAAGCCCTTTCCTTCGGTGAAGATAGTATTTATTCCCGAACTACGAATAACCAGGAGAAACAAAACGCAACAAGCGTCTCGTCAGGTTAGATGAAGAACTCAACATGGACGATAACCTAAACGCGGAGGAAAAACTGGCGATATCCCATCTCTGCTATGAGTGCAATATCTTTTACCTCAAAGATGCTAGGCTCACTTTCACGAATGCCATCACCCATGATATATCATTGGTACAAGATCAAGCACCAACCAGCCAGAAAATGTATCGTTTGCCAGAGACGCAATGAAACATAATATAATTAATCCTTCTAATTCAGAAGGCGCACTTATCAGGCAGAAGCCTAGAAGCAATTGAAATATTCGACAGAATATAACAATATATTGAGGAAAATCAGGTTCCCACACCAGCATGAAAAAAACATTAGTAATTAAATAACCAAAACACGCCCACATATAACAATCAGGGATGCACAGACAACAGAGATCGTTTCAGAATATCCTTAGAAAGACTCAGATAAAAAAAACATTTCACGGCTCTACACATGCGATTTATAAGCTCATGCATACCATAGTTAGACCTAGAGTGAACAAAATGCAGTAAAGGCAATCTTCTTAAGCTACGTGAGGTATGCCTATAAGAAACCATACATGCGAGAGTGCAAGAATCTATGTTCGAGTTCAAAAGCTCGTGAATAAAGACTTGGTCAGCAACTCTACGTCGTTCTTCCAACGAGGGCATATTAAGCAACTGGAGGCGATCCACATAAGGAGGAAGCATCAGTGGATCATTCCATGGAAGGTCTCTTAGCGCGAAATTAACAAAGTTCCGCTGAATTACTCTTAGAAACAATACAGTTAATGTGCAGATTGAAATAGAGCTTTTTGTCTAGCTTCACACCAATATCAGTAATGGAGTGCACGCGACGGATAGTAGTATTCACAAAGGTATAATCAAAGACGAGATGACTGATGACAGAGAATGACATAACTTCACATTTATCCAGGTTGCAGGTCATTTGATCCACACCAAGTCTTGAAAGTATTTAAATCATCCTGACCTAGTGCAGCTAAGCAAAAGCCCTTGGAATTTACCACTCCTAATCGTCCCCGAGAACCAGGACCAGACGGTAGAAAGAGATGGCATGACATCGTCAACTTTCGTAAGTTTAACGAAAAAACGATTGGAGACGCCTATCCGCTACCCCGGAACGAGGATATTCTTGACCAATTAGGTTATTATCGGTATTTTACCACTTTCGACCTTGCCAACGGCTATCACTAGGTGCTTGTCGATCCTCAAGATCGACCAAAAACTGCGTTTAGCACCATTTATAGCCACTATGAATTTTGGCGT
The DNA here is from genome assembly GCA_964036015.1 of Leptarthrus brevirostris. NCBI lineage: Eukaryota > Metazoa > Arthropoda > Insecta > Diptera > Asilidae > Leptarthrus > Leptarthrus brevirostris. Next base: position 97,851,229 of record OZ038371.1, on the reverse strand, counting down.
ATGCCATTCGGGCTAAAAGGAGCGCAACGAAGTTCATCCTCGCAGGACTACAAGGCTTAGAATGCTTTGTCTAACTAGATGACATAGTAATCTACGGAAAAAACCTTGCGGACCATAACGAAAAGCTCCGCAAAGTCCTCGATCATTTGAGAGAGAACAACCTTAAACTGCAGCCAGAAAAGTACCAGTTTCTTAGAAAAAAGGTTGCTTATTTAGGCAGCTAGTGTTCCAGTAAGGAAGCACTTCCGGACCCCAGCAAAACGGCTTGCGTTCAAACTTTCCCAGTTCCTAGAACTGTTCGGCAGGTTCAGTCTTTCATTGGACTTGCCAATTATTACCGAAAGTTCATCCCTGACTTCTCAAAGATTGAGCTTTCCATGACGAAGCCCGAGAAGTGTCAGGAGACGTTTGAGAAAATCAAGACCTCATTGGTATCTCCTCCACTCCTAATATATCCAGATTTCACGAAACCATTAGGAGCAGTCCTCTGCCAAGGAAAAGTAGGAAACGACCAGCCCATTACCTATGCCAGCCGAACACTAAATAGAGCGGAACGCAACTACTGGACTATAGAAAGAGAGTTGCTCGCCATAGTGTGGGCTACGCATAACTTTAAATGTTACTTACAAGACCTAAAATTTACGGTCTACATAGACGACAAGCCTCTCAAAGGAGTCTTTAATGTAAAATACCCTACTTTCCGTCTGGTGAGATTTCACCATAAGATTTCCGAATTCGGTTATATCATCGAATACAAACCAGGAAAGGATAACACAATTGTTGACGCCCTAAGTCGCATTCTCCGGGAAAAAAACGAAGACAGAAATGGCCAAAATGTAATGGTGAAAGCACAAGTCCATCATAAAATGGATCCGGGGTCGGAGGAAGAAATAACCTATACTCGGAAAAATCACCTAAAATGTAACGCCGTGACCCGGGCTAAAGCGAAAAACGCTTCAATCGAGACTAAGATCCACGAAGCACGGGATCACACGTCACGTTAAAATGAGAATGCAAAAATTCAGAGCAGAAGAGTTACTAAACGAAAACCCGCCAGATACTAATCCAACGCCCAAACCCCCCGGAATAATCACAAGCCCCAAAGAGATATAAAAAATTTTATGTGATTATCACGACTCCCCTTTTGGCGGCCAACAGGTTGTTAACAAAACATGTAAGTTTATTCGAAGGAAGTACTGGTTGTCAGACAGAGACACCTTCTCTGTAAGTAATGGAACTCACTATACTGTCATCCCGGTGGTGAGTGAAGTGAAGACGCCGGTCAGGACTATGGTACTTCCACGTAGTGCGAGGCGGAAACTGGTACTCGGTGGGTTTGACACTGATTAGCAGGCCAAAACCTAGTCCAACCCAAGCCAAGGTGGAACTGCATACGCCGAGGGCTGCGTGGCTAAGGGGGAGCTTAGTAGTTAGAATGCGAACTCTGGATACTGAGCGACCTTCAGTTTTAATCTAGCCTTCTCGTGGTAATGCGGATCTCTGCCACGGGTGACTGTCCTTTCTCCGCAAATCGTGGGACCAAACATGGAAAAAGCAAAAATAATAAAAATACAAAATGATTAGAAGGAAGCAGAGGAGAGGCTGCCAGACGACAACCTAACGGACATCGAAGGCAGCGTGTGACCCCTACACATATAAAAAACCTGGCGAAGGCGACAAATCTCACGGAAGTGCCTCTTTCACGGAAAAGGCGTGTAAAAGGGCGCGCTCCTTAGATGAGGTGGAAAACGCAGCCAAGAAAACTAAAGAAGTTCGACAGAACCCTGTTCATGGTAATACCAGTAGGACTTCCACGACATCTGCGAAGGGCTACAGCAGCTACAAAGAGCTCTGTCGCTAACCATCTGAAGAATGCGGTAGCACCTAAGGACGGGGGAGTCGAGAAATCGGCGGCGGTGGGAATCAAAGAACCACCAAGGCCATCAACCTCAGGCATGAGAAGGGAAGGCACGGCTTTGACGATGGCGGAGGCTGCCCGTAGCTACCTGAAAGTTGCAGTAGTAGACACTGGCAACAAAGAGTGGAAGCTCACGGCAGAGCAGATGCTCCTGGTGGAGAGGAAGCTTATGGCGGTCCTAATGGAACACCTAGCGTCGAAGCCGGGAGCACCTGTCCCACAATACGACACGGCTGGCTGGCTAAGGGGAGTGAAGCTGTTCTGCTGCAAGGATCAGTTTTCACTGGACTTTCTGAGAAGCAGCGTGTCGAAGCTGGGGGCGGTATGGGACAAGGCGAAGTTATAGGTCATCCCAAGCACGCATATTCTAGAATATCCGAGGGGTAAGATCTGATTGCCAGAGCCTGTCTTACCCGCAAAACAGATTTTTGGCGGTTCTGGGATCACAGAACCACACTATTTCTTGCGGGGACTGGAAATTCCTCCGGATGGACGAGCCGAAGCCAACGGGGAGGAACGTTATCCTGCAGCTAACAGATGAGTCCCTGCCCCTGCTGAAGCGTGCAGGATTTAAGCTGCACTGTGGCTTCAGCTCGGTGGCGGTAAACGTCTATCGGGGGACACAACAGCAAGGTCCTGGGAAACCCGAGCCAATGGAGGTGGCAGCAACCGGAGTGGAGGCTGGGAAAGCAGCTGTCCAGGAGGTAGCCGTCCAAAAGGGAGGCACTGTGGGCGTGGAAGAGCTGGAGGTTGAACCTCAGGTGCAGGAACTAGGGGGCCGGACCGGGAGGAGACGAGCACTAAGGATGCAGGTGGTCCAAATCAACCTCCATCACAGTAAGCTAGCATCCGAGAGCTTACTCATCCTCCTAGCGGAGGAGAACATAGATGTTGCTTTTATCCAAGAGCCGTGGGTCAAAGAAGACGCCATACTGGGATTAAAGCACAAATTATTCACCCTTTTCAATAAAAAGGGTGCAGGTATGCCGAGAACTTGTATTCTTGCCAAGGAGGGCATTAATTTATTTTTAATGTCTAATTACAGCACTAACGACCTCACAGTAGTTCAATGGGAGACCAGCAGCATAGCGCCTACATGGATCGCTTCGGCGTACATGGCGCATGACGTCTGCATGCCACCTACTGAGGTTCAGCCACTTGCGAAAGCAGCGGATGAAGGGAGACGAGACCTGTTGTTAGGTTCCGACGCCAACGCACTATTAAACTTCATTTTAAACTCTAAACTTAGTATCTGTAACAGGGGCAACAGGCCCACATTTATTACAGCAAATAGGGAAGATGTTTTAGATATGACAAAATCTAAAGGCGGAGGACTGGATAGAATCGGGAAAGAGGTCGTTTTCGGACCACTGCTGGACACGCTTCAGAATCAACCTCCTGCCAGAGCCTCGCATCCCCTTTAGAAACTCGGTCAGAGCAAACTGGGATGAATTTAAAAGACGAGTAGTGCATAGCGTACCAGCGCCAACTTGCGAGATTCTCGAAAACACCCTATCCCTTGATGCTTTAGTGGAGGTACTATCCAAAGCGTGTACTGACGCCTTCAATAAAAGCTGTCCGCTAAGCAGACCACCCAAGAAGTCTTTCCCTGCTTGGTGGAGCAGGAGCCTGAGCGCGTTAAGACGGGAGGCGCGGAGCCTTTTCAATAGGGCTAATTCAACAAAAACAGCTTAGGATTGGACCGCCTACAAAAGGGGTCTAAAAGAGTATTAAAACTCCATTAGAAAGGCCAAACGCACTTCATGGAGGGCTTTCTGTGAGTGCATTGAGAGTGTAAGCGAGTCCGCTAGGCTCAGGAATGGCGGGGCGATGGTTCCTTTACAGAATCGGTAGAGGAGACACTGGAACTGCTTATGAGCACGCATTTTCCCGGTAACTCGGACGCAAATGGGGCGGCAAGTTGTGCGGGTTGACCGGCTAAATCGGAGCAACCAAGCCTGGATTCCGCCAGCTACATAGTAGCACAGGACAGGGTTGAATGGGCAATTAAAACTTTTGCGCCATACAAGTCACCAGGAATAGACGGGATCTGGCCTATCATGCTGCAAAAAGCACAGGCTTCAATTATTCCGTGGCTTAGGGTGATATTTAAAAGCTGCCTCTTCCATGCCTATGTCCCTCTAGCTTGGAGACAGGTCAAGGTGATCTTTATCCCCAAGGCAGGAAAAAGTGGACACAAAATCGCTAAGGACTTCAGACCAATTAGACTTTCATCGTTTTTACTTAAAACACTAGAAAGACTTTTTGACGTATACTTGCGTGAGCGTACCAAGAGGGGTTAGCGGCTCCCAGCACGCATATACAAAGGGAAAGTCAGTTGAAACTGCGCTGAATGTAGTAGTAAGAACGGTTAAGCAGTCACTTAGTAACAGGGAATACACGTTAGGGTGTTTCTTGATATTGAAGAGGCTTTCAACAACGTCAAGGCTGAAGCAATTCGCGATGCCCTTATGTCTCACGGTACGGACCACTCTATCTGCCAGTGGATTGACGCAATGTTATCAAGCCGCCAGATCCACACAAAACTCGGCAACCACGAGTGAGTCAGGTCTGTAGACAGAGGAACACCCCAAGGGGGCGTATTGTCACCATTATTGTAGCTCCTAGTAGGCAACGATATCCTGATCTCTCTTGAAAGAGATGGGATAAAAGTGGTGGCTTATGCAAACGACCTGGTCTTACTGGTATCAGGAAAGTTTCTTAGCTCCATGAGCCCTCGTACTGTCCACTGGATGTATACCTCCATAGAAAGACCTATTCTTACATACGGCATATTAGTCTGGTGGACTGCTCTAGAGAAGGAGAGCAATCCAAATAAAACAAAAAAGATTCAAAGAGCTGCCTGCTTGGGCATCTCTGGAGCTATAAGCACAACGCCAACGGCTGCAATGGAGACTATGATCCATCTCCTACCGTTCGACGTCCACGGCAAAAGTATAGCTGCACGCAGTGCCGTAAGACTGAAAGAGTCCAAGTGCTGGAAGAGCTCTGATAACGGCCATAGCAGTGTACTAAGGACTTATCCGGGAGGCTATCTGCAGGTGAGCACCGACTACACCACCCCACAACTTAGTTGTGGGAAGGTATACTCCACGAGAATCCCAACTAGAGAAGAGTGGGAAGAGTGGGGGGATGCACGGGCGCCCAAACCTACCAATGTGTAGCTATATATACTTGTACATCGACAACCAAGCAGCTATCAAGGGGCTGGACTCAAACTTAGTCAAGTCACAGCTGGTCGGCAGGTGTCTGGAAGGTCTCCGGACTTTAGGGGCGAGACACAAGGTAACTTTCTGCTGGGTCTCTGGTCACAGTGGTGTTCAAGGGAATGAGGAAGCTGATGAGCTGGCAAAGGAGGGATCACAACTGGATGATTCCTCTATTGAAAGATCGATCGGCTGGCCGCTAGAATCAGTAAAGAGAGAAATTAACCTTAAGGCTACTCAGTTCGCTAAACAGAGATGGAGTAACTTAACCACATGCAGACTATCAAGGCAGCTGTAGCCTGAATGGGATTTGAGAAAAACCGCGTTCCTGCTAAACGGAAGCCGGATAAACCTCCGAAACAATGTGGCAGTTATTACTGGCCACTGTCTTTTCGGTAGACACGCAGAACGTCTGCGCGTCCCCACGAATGACTTCTGCCGGAGCTGTATGGACGAGGAAGTGGAGGAAAGCATTCAGCACTTACTCTTCGAATGCCCTGGGCCTAGCAAAAAGAAGGTACAATGCAATTGGCGTGTACTTCATAGGCGGCATGGGCGATGTAGTCGGCATCGGGCTAAAGCAGCTCCTAAGGTTTATTAACAGCTGCGGCTAGTTTTAGTCAAACCCAGCAATCAGGCACGGTTCCACGGATGTGGTAACACAACGGACCATTTATAGGTCTATGTGAGGCTGATCGGCTGATGGCCGCCACCCTAACCTAACCTAACCTAAGTACTGATGGAGGCACATGCTAAGCGTCATACGGAAATATGTTAAGCGTTGTTCAAACTGCCAGAAAATAAAAGCATCGCCTGAGTATACATTGCCGATGGTCATCACAGACATCGCAGAGCAGCCCTTTGACAAGGTCCATCTCGATATTGTGGGTCCTCTCGAAAAAGCCGAGACTGGAAACAAATATATTCTTACTTTCCGAGATAACTTACTAAATTTGTCGATTGGTATGCAATCCCTAACATAAAAGCAGTCACAGTGGCAAGAATTTTCTTCGACGAAATCGTCACATACTACCGCATCCTAAAATGAATAGTTACCGATCAGGGAAGCAACTTTCTGAGTGACCGGATTTTGGGATCAATATCTGCGAACTGCTGCATTCGTGTACAATAACAGTGTACACAAAGGAACGAAATTAACTCCCATGGACTCTATTTACAGTTTCACAGCGGATGTTCCCTCCAATCTAAAACGAGACCCCGAACCCTTTTATAATAGTCATAGCAAACGAACCTATCATTTAACTCCAAACGCTAAAACGCGCATATTTAGCCCAAACGAAATTTTATATTTCACGTACCTTCATATTTTCACTTTATATTCCACGTAATTTCATATTTTCATATTTCTAGTGCAAACCTTCTTTCACGAAAAGCTTGCACAAAATATTATAAACGTAGAAATCGCGTGAGCAATTTCTCACTCGCCTCAAGTAAAGTGACGTTTCTGCCGCGGCGAAAATGAAAAACCTAAAAACTAGAGAAACAGTTCAGTCTTGTTTGGATTTGACCGAGGTTCCGAGGTAAAGTTTTTGTCTGAAAGTTCTAAGATATATTAAAGTTGTTTTAATAAAAGGTGTTTCTTTTAACTAATTAATGAAAGGAAAGTTGTTTTTCTTTTTTTATGTCTTTACGTGAATTGAACCTTTAAATGGCGCAGTCGGCGCGCTGCACTTAAAACATAAACCCGCTTCTCTAAAGAAAGTGACATTTCAACCAACTTTAAAATCAGTGAATGCGCTTAAATGTAAGAAAAACACAGAAAGAGTGCATAAAACGCGAAACAAAACACCCCTTCTCTAAGGAAAGTGAGATTTCTTTAAATTCGTTTGATCAAATTTAAATTCAGTGGATGCTGCCACACAAGAACTAAATAAAGACGCATAAGGGAACCAATTAATATCCATCACCATCTCATCGAACAAGCTCACCACCAACACACCACGGTACCAACGTGTTTATGTTTTCTGTAAGTTCATAAGATACTATTTCTCTTATTCAATTTATGTAATTAATTCTACAAATTTTATGTATATATATATATATATATATAATATATATATATATATATATATATATATATATATATATATATATATATATATATATATATATATATATATATATATATATATATATATATATATATATATCTATATATATATATATATATATATATATATATATATAGCTCGTTGATCTCTTTGAAATTTTTGTTTCATATACTACTTATAAAATCGTGACGTGTGGTTTAACAAGGTGTCGCCCTCTTTTTCTATCACTGGGGGGTTGTAGCGTTATTCGCCTGGATTATTTGATATATTGTATTCTCGTACTCATGGCCAAAATGTCACTGTATTTCTTTGTTGTTCAACGTTGTGGTTTTCTCTTTACGGTTTATGTTAGCATTGCATTTAAATAGTATGTCGTTTTCTATCAATCCATCAAAGGTATCGTGGAAATTATATAAGAAAAATAGGAATTTGTCATTTTCGTTCGTGCTACGAATTTCCTCAAAACAGTCTATTATGATGCCTTCAGTTACAACAGTGTTTTTCTTCAGGGATCGCAGAATTACAGGCTTCGTCATATATTCCGGGTTTTATTAAGGGATCGTCTCAGTGTGAAATTTTCAAAAAATCGATTTTGTTTTGTTGCATTATCGGATAGTATACATAGTATATATATATATATATATATATATATATATATATATATATATATATATATATATATATATATATATATATATATATATATATATATTGTAAAGTATTTTCCGGTAGTGGGGAGGGTCGCTGTCTCTTTCCAAGGAATAAGCTCGCCGGATCCAGGGTCAAGGGCTTCTGAAAAGAAACTCACCAATTCCTCACTACAAAATGTCAGTTTATTCACAACTTAAATCCCTATAAATGTATGTCGTTAACTTATATCTACAATTCACTGTATGTCCTATTCTCTAGAGTGTCTATATTTCACTACATTCACAGTATGTCATATTCTCTAAAATGTCTATGTTTCACTATAATTCGCAGTGTGTCCTATTTTCACTCGTTCGTCCTCACGGGGTATACGGCGGTCGTGCTACTCCTTCTGTCTCCCTTGGTATATCGGGTCGATTTCGGCTGGTTGACGGATGGATTGTCTTCCTCCTGCGAACGTAGTATGACTGACGGACGGGTCTTGTTTCCGGGCGAAATCTTCTTGCGGCGGTGACGGTTATTATTCCTAATGGGAAAGAAACGGAGAAAGAATGATTTCGTACTAAATACAGGCCTAACAATCTATGCTCTGAGGGACAATCACTTACATACACGGGCCAGGAAACACGCTGGCGAAGAATACAGTGATAACCGGGGCTTTCCGGTTAAGAGTGTGTCACCAGGGAGGCACGCTAGTGACAGAGAACTAGATAGCCGGGGAGGCACGCCAGCTCTATGAGTGTCTTGTACCAGGGAGGCACGCTAGTACAAGAGATAGAACGAGTGTGTCACCAGGGAGGCACGCAAGTGACAGAGATAACTAAATAGCCGGGGAGGCACGCCAGCTATATGAGTGTCTTGTACCAGGGAGGCACGCTAGTACAAGAGATAGAACGAGTGTGTCACCAGGGAGGCACGCTAGTAACAGAGATAACTAAATAGCCGGGGAGGCACGCCAGCTATATGAGTGTCTTGTACCAGGGAGGCACGCTAGTACAAGAGAATAAAGCGAGTGTCCGTCACCAGGGAGGCACGCTAGTGACAGAGATAACTAGATAGCCGGGGAGGCACGCCAGCTATATGAGTGTCTTGTACCAGGGAGGCACGCTAGTACAAGAGAGAGAACGAGTGTGTCACCAGGGAGGCACGCTAGTGACAGAGATAACTAAATAGCCGGGGAGGCACGCCAGCTATATGAGTGTCTTGTATCAGGGAGGCACGCTAGTACAATAGAATAAAGCGTGTCCGTCACCAGGGAGGCACGCTAGTGACGAAGGTAGAACGAGATAGCCGAAGAGGCACGCCAGCTATATGAGTGTCTTGCACCAGGGAGGCACTCTAGTGCAAGAGAGAGAGCGAGATATATATATATATATTTATATGCTAATCAGAGATAACCAGATAGCCGGGGAGGCACGCCAGCTATGTGAGTGTCTCGTACCAGAGAGGCAATCTAGTACAAGAGATAAAGCGAGTGTCCGTCACCAGGGAGGCACGCTAGTGACGGAGGTAGAACGAGATAGCCGGGGAGGCACGCCAGCTATATGAGTGTCTTGCACCAAGGAGGCACTCTAGTGCAAGAGAGAGAGCGAGATATATATATATATATTTATATGCTAATCTTACCCACCACCAGTGGATCCAAATCTGGTCCAATACAAATTGTTGTAGCTGGGGCGGCACGCCAGCTACCAAACTTTTACTATACCTGTGTATATCTTACCACCTCGTAGGGAGCTCCGTGCTGGCCGTGGTGTCCGTCCGAACGCTGGTCTTCAACTGCCGGCGACCTGATATGGGGCCCACCTATATAGCCCAAATGCTGGGATATCCCTAAAAAGAAAACTATTACCCCGCTGCTCCTCGGTGATCTGCCTCGCTGCGTCGGTCGGTGATGACTGACTGGTTCACTGTAGTCAGTCCTCCTTATATTCCGGTCGGTCTTTGGTTTTCTTACCTTACCTCGGTTGGTCCCAGTGGTTGTTGCCTCTAGAGCTGGTCGACGACGACTGACAGAGCTGCTGTGTGAGCCCTCCTTATATAGTGCCAGGGGGCTCTGGCGGCACTCGGTAGTCGGACTTTGTTTGTGGGGAAAATGGGTATTTTACCACTGCGGGGAGTGGTAAATTCGGTGAATTTTTACCGTACTAGTATCCGGGGAGGTCTGGCGGGGCTTAAAAACCCTTATTTCCGGCCTTGCTGTTGACAGGTTTTGCCACTTGCTGTTAACAGGTTTTGTGGCCTTTTTCGACTTTGTGGCGGCTGCGGGAAGCGGGAAATTGATCCAGGTTAACTTCTCTTAGTACCGGGGGTGGGGGGGGGGTCTGGCGGGACTCAAAAACCTTTTTCTCCTCCGGTGCTGTTGACAGGTTTAGGTAACTTTGTTACATCTCCCTCTTTCTTTCGGAAAATAAAACGGTGGTTCTTGCTTTGTCTAAATACAAGAATGTGGGAGCTGGAAAGGTAACTCGTAACTAACAAAACAGGATTAACACATTTATAACTAAAATCCATAAAAAAAAAGAATAAAAATAAAAAGTCCAATGTAAAAATCGCTCAAGTCGTTTTTCCTCGTCTTACTTCCGTAGATGGTCGTCGTTCAGATGGACTCGCACTAATTCTCCTCGAAAACGGAGCTTCCAGGTCCCGTCCGTCATTCTTCTTCCTCGGACAAATCCTGAACTGGTGGAGAGGCTGGCTTCGCGGGGGCGGTCGGTCCATTCAAGTAGCCGATTGGTGGCCTCTAGAAAGGGGTTCGGTGCTGCGCGGGGCGTTTTCGGTAGTATCGGGCGTCCAGTAGGACGATCGCTGACCTCCCGACTCCTGTTTGTGGGGCCTTGTTGCTTCGGTCCTGGAGAGTTGCTCGTTGAGGGCCCCGGGGCGGCGGCAATGTGATGGTCGGAGGTTACGGCGTTGCTGGGTCGTCGGATGGCGGTTTTGGAGCGTCGGTGATGGCGGTGTTGGAGCGTCGGATGATGGCGGTGTTGGAGCGTCGGATGATGGCGGCCGGAGACTGTCGGATGGTGGCTGGCGGGGGTCTCGCGTTTCCGTGTGCCCCAGCTGTGCTTCCTTCCACGGCTGGCTTTGGCCGCTTTATGGCGGCTGGTTTGAGGATGTCGTCCCGGCTGTTTGATTCCCCGGTCAACCTACGTTTGGGGGTTACCCCCTTTCCTGCCGTGGATGTCGTCCGCCTCTTGACGTGCTCCGGGCGGTCACTTGTTGACTGCGGTCTGGTTGATTGGGCTTCGGTGGTCGTAATTGGTCGGACTGTTTTTACGCATCCCACTTTCCGCCCGTGGGGATCTTGCCCGGCATTACGCGCTTCCGAACGGTCGGATCAGTTGTTGGGTCGATCAGGATGGCTTTCCGTGCTGTGGTCTCTGCCATGGTTGCGCGTAAACTGATTTGTCTCGGTTCGAGGTCTGCTTGAGTTGGCTCCTGGGGGATACTTGTGTACGGCTTCAGGTCTTTTACGTGGGTGTTGCCTAGTGTTTTCCCTTGCTGGTCAGCGATTCTCACGATCACGGGTGAGATAATGTTGGTCACTCTGTACGGTCCTTCATATTTTGGCGGCAGTTTAGCTGAGAAGTGTTTCAGCGCGGAGGAGAGGTGTCTCTCCTTCCGGAGCACGAGGTCTTCTATTTGTGGGCACCACGGTCTCCGTCTGAGATTGTAGTAGTGCCTCTGCTTTTCAAATGCTTTCCCCAAGTTTAAGTTTACTAACCGGTATATCTCCTGCAATTTTTCCTGTTTCTCTGTGGGGGTATTGTATTGGTGTCTGGGTAGCAGTTCATCCCATTTTCGATGGTTCTTGTCTACGTACTGAGTTATCATCGTTTTGATTACTCGGTTGGTACGTTCTACGGGGTTCGCCTGCGGGGTGTACGGCGGAGTAAGTCGGTGCGTAATTCCCAGCTCTTTTAGGGTGCGTTGAAACTGTCCACTTATAAATTGTCTGCCATTGTCGGAAATAAGTACTCGGGGGCTTCCGTATCGGGCAAATACTCTCTCTCGGAAGGCTTTAATCACGGCCGGTGCGGTTGCTTCTCGGAGTGGCACTACCTCTATCCATTTCGTAAATTTATCTTGGAAGATTACAATCATGGTGTTTCCTCTCGAGGACCTGGGGAATGGTCCCATGAAGTCCACACTGATGGTTTCCCACGGTTCAGTGCTCTTTGTCATATGCATTTCGCCGGCCGGTTTTTGTTGAAGGGGTTTGTGTCGGAGACACGAGTCGCAGCTTCTTACATACTGGGCTATGTCACGAGACATTCCTGGCCAGTAGTAATTTTAGTCTATGCGGTTGATTGTCTTGTTGACCCCTCCATGTCCTGTGGTGGGGTCGTCGTGACTCTCTTTCAGGACTCTTGTTCGGTTTATTTTTGGCACACACATTTTCCAGGGGTTACTAGTGTCGTCATCTTCGTACGAACCTGGAGTGTGTATGCGTCGGTGAAGTTGGTCGTTTCAAATTGCGTAGTCGGGATAGTCGGCGAGTTTATTTTGTACTTGCTGAAATTTTCTGCTGTACCAGCTGCAACCGTCTTGTGCAGCTCCTAGAGACGAAAGTTTTGCGGTATCGGTATATATCAACGTTTTGGATTTTAGGTCGGAGAGCCGTGTTGGGATAAAATGTCGTTTATCATAATTTGGTTTGGTTGTGGAGGCACGTTCCGCGGCTTGATTCGCTACTGCGGCTGGTGGGGTGCAGGGCAACCTCCTTTGTACTACACCCGTCTCTCGTTGCCGGGGCGGTAGTCGTTCTCGGTTTTCGGTGTATGTGCCGTCGTCGGTGAAGATTCCTTGTTGTCGAGTTTTCGAACAAAGCAAGACTGAGTGATTTTGACAATGTTGTCTCTGATGACCTCGTTGTCCGCACCTCCAACAGCAGTCCACTGGTAAGTAGCCCTCTCGGATTGATAGGACTCGGTTTCGGTCTGGGACGTGTAGCAGTGGTGGTACACTTCTCGTTGGCGGGGTTCTTTGTTCCTCAGCTCGGAGTGACTCGTACTCTTCGGCCATTCGTACTAGTCCGGCCAGTGTCTGACAGTCGCTGCGGCGTATGTAGAACCGATATTCTGGCCGTAGATTGTCGTATAGCCGCTCTAGTTTCTCTTCCAAGCTCATACTTGGGTGCCATCGCATCAGCGATTGAAGAGCGGTCACAAAGTCTTTGGCCTTTTCTCCACTCCTTTGCACTCGGGTCCGGATTTGTTCTGAGAGCTTGACGTGATAGCGGGGTGGAAGGTAGAACTCCTTGAATGCGCTCACAAAATCGTTCCATCCAGTCCAATCGGCTCGGTTGTTGCGATACCAAGCTAACGCGTCTTTCGTAAGTAGCTCCGGAAGTGCTTTGTAGATCCTTGTTACTGGTATCTCGTAGCATTCGGCTAGCTCTTAAACTCTCTCCAAGAAGGCTAGGGGGTCTTGTCCCTTGTCAAAGCGCACGTTCCACTTTCGCACTTTATCCATGATTTCCCCGTCGCTTATTCGGGGGACGGTAGGCTCGGTTGTTGCCATTGTCGGTATTCCTTCGGTTGTCTGTGCCTTTCTGGTGCTCGGTGACGTGGTACTGATGCTTCTCTCCGGATATAAGGTCGGAGTTAGTAGTGACGGGGCTCCTGCTAGGCCGGATGATTCTCCAACTTCGATGAAGAGTTTTCCAGCTTTCTCTTCTCGGACGACGTGGCTTAGTCGTTTTCGGAGCTCTTCCACTGTTCCTTCACTGTCCAATTTTCGACTGGCTAGTTCCTTCTGTAGTTCCTCCTTTTTCAAGTAGCTGATTGGCATGCGGGCCCTCTCGGTTTCGATTCCTTCCTGTTTGCCTGGTTGCTGGTCACACACTTTCAGCTGTGTGTCCTCGGTTCGGTCGATTGACATTATTATGTCCCTGCTCGGGCGCCAATTTTGTAACGTAGTTACACTAAATAAGTGCCTTCTGTACATTCTCTGTTGTTACATTCGTCCCTCTCAACCACTTGACGCCTACGAGCCCATAATCGAAGCAATCGATACCCTGCTTGAGAACACTAACGCGTCCGATGAATTTATTTTATTGGGTGACTTTAACCTCCCCCGTATCCAACGGTCATTGTCCGAGGACTGTTCTCACTTTGTCCCCCGTAACGCATCTTCGGCCAAAGAAGCCTTCTTTACCGATCAGCTCTCCGTTTCAGGTCTCTTTCAAGTAAGCGGAGTCAGGAACTTCCTGGACAGACAATTAGACTTAATCTTTTCTTCAGACCCAGTTAACTTGGCTGTCGCAGAAAGCAACCATCTTCTCTCCTCCCTCGACCGTCACCATCCTCCTTTGTTCCTCGTTTTCTCCTACGAGCACCCTCATGCCGTTTCAGGCTCCGAGTCTTCTTTATCCTTCAATTTTCGTAAAGGCGACTTTGACAAATTAAATCACTTGCTCCTCAACTCTAATATTGGGGATATCCCTCAACATCTCCCAGTTGACGTTGCTTTAGAGGCGTTCTACTCGGAAATACACGCTTGGCTTACACAATCTATCCCTCTTCTTCCTCGTAAAAACTACTCCTCATCCCCCGTATGGTACGACAAAGAATTGCGCTCTCTTCGCAACAGGAGAAATAAACGTTGGCAAACTTTTCTTCTAACCCAGACTGAGTCTGACTATTCTTCCTATCTATCTGCTTATATCTGTTTTTCTGAACGTTGTGATACCCTCTACCATGAGTACCTCCAACGGATGGAAACTAGCCTCATATCCGACCCCAAGCGTTTTTATAGCTTTATTAATTCTAAGAAGAAATCCAATGGTTACCCTTCCACCCTAAAGCTCGAGAATACCTCTTCATCTGATCCTAAGGTTATCGCGTTATCGTTCAGCGACAATTCTCTACAACCCGACCTTAACTATTTTGCATTCATGGACAAATGCAATCAAACGTCGTTTTCATCTTTTGACCCTGATCCTGAACTAATCGCCGCCAGTATTAATAGGCTTGAGGACGACTTTCACCCAGGTCCTGATGGCATTCCGGCCATCGTTCTGAAAAAGTGTGTCATGCATCTAGTCCAACCCCTTACTTTGCTTTTTCGTCTCTCGGTCACTCAAGGGGTTTTCCCTCAATTATGGAAAAATTCGTATATTATTCCCATCTTCAAAAAAGGTTGCAAGAACGATGTGTCCAACTACAGACCCATTGCTAAATTATCATCCATACCTAAACTATTCGAAAAATTGGTCTATGATTCCATGTTCTTCCACTGTAAGTATATCTTCTCACTCTACCAGCATGGCTTCCTCAAAGGTAGATCTACAACCACCAACCTTACTGACTTCGTCTCTAAAACCCAATGTGCCCTGGAAAACGGTAAAGATGTTGATGTTATAGCCACCGATTTTAGTAAAGCCTTCGACAAGATCTCCCATAACGTTATCTTGTTCAAACTCGATCGCCTAGGCTTCCCCCCCAGATTCATCTCCTGGATTCGATCCTACCTCAACAACCGTCAGTACAATATTCTTTTCAGTTCATCCATTTCTAACCCTATTGTCGCTTGTTCCGGCGTCCCTCAGGGCAGCCACCTAGGTCCATTGATTTTTATCCTCACAATAAATGATGTTGAATGTGTCATCAAACACTCAGAGTTGTCCATCTATGCCGATGACATGAAAATAATCAAACATATCTCCTCCACTACCGACTCTCTTCTCCTGCAAGAAGACCTCGATTCATTCATCACATGGTGCATGAAAAACTTTCTGGAGCTTAATGTCTCCAAATGCCAATCCATCTCTTATTCCCGCAAGCGTCTTACCACCACCCCGAGAGTCTATATGTTAACCGACGTACCAGTCCCTATCGTTACCTCTTGGTGTGACTTAGGAATAATCTGTGATAGTGAACTCAATTTCCGTTCCCACATTGACAGCATAATTAACAGAGCTAACTCCGCGCTAGGGTTTGTGAAGCGCTGGTCTAGAGAGTTCTCCAATCCTTATGTTTCCAAATCTCTCTAGGTCTCCTTCGTTAGACCTTTCCTTGAATATGCCAGCCAGGTATGGTCCCCTACACAAACAACTCACATTAATAGGATTGAATCTGTCCAGCGTAGGTTTATTCGCTTCGCTCTATTTTCTTCCGTGGGTTGACAGATTCAACCTTCCTCCCTATGAAAACCGTCTGAAACTGATCGACTTACAACCGCTAAGCAAACGTCGTGATGTTTCCGACATTCTCTTCATTTACCAATTATTAACTGGTGCCATAGACTGCCCCTCCATCCTGCAATCTTTACCCATCTATACCAATCCCCGTAACCTTAGGTCCACTCCCCTTTTCCGACTCGATCGCCATCGCACAAACTACGGTCAAAGCGAGCCAATTACCAGGATGTTACGAAAAGTCAACGACCTTTCCTCTTTTGACTTCCATATGAGTAAATCATCACTCCACAAAGCCCTATATCTTGACCCCGCCCATCTTGATCCTGATCGCCTACTTTAATTCTTCTTTCTTACGCCCTCTGCCATTAATCAATATATATAGCTCATATTGTAGCTTATACCTTTTATGTATTTATTCTTATTATTCATTTATTATAGTCTGTTGAATTAGTATTAAGTTATAGCTTGTATTTTATTTTTTATTTTTGTATTTTTTTTACGTAATAGCTTGTATTAAGCTAAATAAATAATAAACGTATTTTCCGGTAGTGGGGAGGGTCGCTGGCTCTTTCCAAGGGATAAGCTCGCCGGATTCAGGGTCAAGGGCTTCTGGAAAGAAACTCACCAATTCCTCACTACAAAATGTCAGTTTATTCACAACTTAAATCCCTATAAATGTATGTCGTTAACTTATATCTACAATTCACTGTATGTCCTATTCTCTAGAGTGTCTATATTTCACTACATTCACAGTATGTCATATTCTCTAAAATGTCTATGTTTCACTATAATTCGCAGTGTGTCCTATTTTCACTCGTTCGTCCTCACGGGGTATACGGCGGTCGTGCTACTCCTTCTGTCTCCCTTGGTATATCGGGTCGATTTCGGCTGGTTGACGGATGGATTGTCTTCCTCCTGCGAACGTAGTATGACTGACGGACGGTTGTCTTGTTTCCGGGCGAAATCTTCTTGCGGCGGTGACGGTTATTATTCCTAATGGGAAAGAAACGGAGACAGAATGATTTCGTACTAAATACAGGACTAACAATCTATGCTCTGAGGGACAATCACTTACATACACGGGCCAGGAAACACGCTGGCGAAGAATACAGTGATAACCGGGGCTGGCCGGTTAAGAGTGTGTCACCAGGGAGGCACGCTAGTGACAGAGAACTAGATAGTCGGTTAGGCAAGCCAGCTCTATGAGTGTCTTGTACCAGGGAGGCACGCTAGTACAAGAGATAGAACGAGTGTGTCACCAGGGAGGCACGCTAGTGACAGAGATAACTAAATAGCCGGGGAGGCACGCCAGCTATATGAGTGTCTTGTACCAGGGAGGCACGCTAGTACAAGAGAATAAAGCGAGTGTCCGTCACCAGGGAGGCACGCTAGTGACAGAGATAACTAAATAGCCGGGGAGGCACGCCAGCTATGTGAGTGTCTTGTACCAGGGAGGCACGCTAGTGCAAGAGATAAAGCGAGTGTCCGTCACCAGGGAGGCACGCTAGTGACGGAGGTAGAACGAGAGAGAGCGAGATATATATTTATATGCTAATCTTACCCACCACCAGTGGATCCAAATCTGGTCCAATACAAATTGTTGTAGCTGGGGCGGCACGCCAGCTACCAAACTTTTACTATACCTGTGTATATCTTACCACCTCGTAGGGAGCTCCGTGCTGGCCGTGGTGTCCGTCCGAACGCTGGTCTTCAACTGCCGGCGATCCGATATGGGGCCCACCTATATAGCCCAAATGCTGGGATCTCCCTAAAAAGAAAACTATTACCTCGCTGCTCCTTGGTGATCTGCCTCGCTGCGTCGGTCGGTGATGACTGACTGGTCCACTGTAGTCAGTCCTCCTTATATTCCGGTCGGTCTTTGGTTTTCTTACCTTACCTCGGTTGGTCCCAGTGGTTGTTGCCTCTAGAGCTGGTCGACGACGACTGACAGAGCTGCTGTGTGAGCCTTCCTTATATAGTGCCAGGGGGCTCTGGCGGCACTCGGTAGTCGGACTTTCCCACGGTGTTTGTGGAGAAAATGGGTATTTTACCACTGCGGGGAGTGGTAAATTCGGTGAATTTTTACTGTACCCATCTCATGTTACCAAAACAATGAAACATGGAGGCGGTTCGTTGATGGTTTGGGGTTGCAATACACCCAACGGTGTCGGACCTCTTGTAAGAATTGAAGGCTTAATGCGGAAAGAACAATATCTTCGCATTTTACAGCAGAATTTGCCAACAGCAGCGGGTCAGATGAAAATATCAGCTGGAAAAGTGATATTTCAACATGACAATGACCCTAAAAATATTGCGAAAGTTATTAAGGAGTGGCTCAATTCACAGCAATTTGAGGTTATGAGCTGGGCAGCCCAAAGTCCGGATATAAATCCGATTGAAAATCTTTGGGCTTATTTGAAAAAACAATTGGCAAATTATGCTGAACCACCTAATGGCATCAATCAGCTATGGGAACGTGTTCAGTCAGTATGGCAGAGCATTTCGAATGAATATGTGCTAAAATTATATGAGTCTATGCCAAACAGAATGAAACAATTGAAAAAGGCCAGAGGATATTGGATCAATTATTGATTTTTACGCTTCATGGAAAGTGGTGCAAAAGTGCGGCAATGGCCTGAATTTAGAAAATTTTATATTGTTATTGTTTTTTATAGATCACCTAAGTATTTTTTATCTTCAAATATACCCCTGAAATATAACTGTTAAAATGTATATTGCTTTTGTTTTTTTGCACAAATAAATACTTCAAAAATCAATTTTGTTTTAATTAACCTGTAACACTGCCTCATTTTTGCACCAAACTGTATATATATATATGTATATATATATATATATATATATATATATATATATATATATATATATATATATATATATATATATATATATGTATTAAAAACAACATTAAATAAATATATATCTAGTGAAAATTTTTTGTTGTGATTAATTTTATCAACTATGTAAGTGATTTACAAAAAAGTACAAAACAGTAGAACTGAAAACTGTGTGTTATAAAATCTCTATGAAAGAAAAATAAGTAGTGATTTTAAAATTTTATTACGCTATTGTACTGTGTGATAGTTAGGTAAATCATTCGCATTGTGCAAATTCTTAGCTTTCTCCTCTTTTAGTAAAAGAATTTGTTTGTCTTCTTCTAAATAATATAATTTTTTGATGAAAAAAAATCTCCTTTTAAGAATTAAGTGGACTTCTTTACATTTTTCTCCCTGTTTTAAATTACCACAATATATGCAAGAAAATCTAAGCGACACAGACCCAACCGGTACCGAACTTGACAATCTGATAGACAGAATTAAAGTTTTGAATATCAAAAACGAAACGCCTCTACTTGCGTTAAGCATTGACCCACTCAATTATTCAGGGAAATTGCCCGACTTCGACGAGAATTGCAAAATTTCACTGACCTAATTGAATGTATTCATCCTACATTAACTGCATACGATGACATCTCGCAAGGAATATTTTCTGATATAATCAAATCAAAATTAAAGGGACGCGCAGAAAAGTGATTAAAACAAACAACCATGTCACTACTTGGAAGGATATTAAAGACGTCCTTAACAAAAATTTGTGAGATAGAAGTACGGCAAGCCAACTCTTCGACGACTTAAGAGGTTTAACTTTTAAACATAATGCAGTAGAATTCTATAATAAAATGAAAACTGTTTAACATAGGCTTAACATGAAAACTAAATCAGAATGGCAAAGTAATGCGGATAATTTAACACAAACCCTAAAAGCAAATCTTTGCAAAGCTAAGATCCCACAGCCGATGTAATCGATATTGTATTGCAGAGACCCTGGAGATTTAGAAGAAGCCATTAATATACTACAAGAAGCCGGTTACGCGTATTTAAGTGCAAATACCCCTGGAAGATCTTTTGACAATGACAGACATAATAATAATAGTAATGGGGAAAGAATAAACAAAGGCCGTAACAATGGACGTTACCACGACAAGAATTATTTTAATTTCAACCCCCAAATTAAAAACCCACATATTAATCCATCTCCACGCTATAATACTAATTCCGAACCTACCAACTTTTACCGAAATTATGGCCCAGTGCCAAATCAAAACTAAAGAAATTATATTCCAACTACAGTCTTTAGCAACTACACTTCTAACCGCAATCCTAACCTAGCTTCTACAAGTACAAACTCTAGATATCGGAATTCCCCTTTCAACAACAACGATCATAGCCATAGAGAAAACAACTTTAATAATTTTTATAATAATAGCTCACGAAATATTTCTCACCCAAGCCACAGTAACAACAGTTATCTACAGGTAGAGCCAACCCAAATAACTCAAAGCAACAGTAATAATAGTTCCGAATCAATGGATGTTGACATAAATACCCAAAATGCCATACAACAAAATGCCCAACAAACTACTCTACGTAATATTTCTAGGTCATAGATTCTTTATTGATACCGGAGCTTCCAATTCCTTACGGGATCGTCTCAGTGTGACCCTCCAAAAATCACTGATTTTCGCGATTTTTTTTTTTTAATGTTGCAATAAACTAATCGGTCCGGTTTTTTTTATAAATAAATACATTCATGACAAATACAAAATGATTTTTTTTATGTTTATTTATTGGGTGTATAATAGTTGAATAAATTGTTGAAATGACACGTAAAAAAAAAGGTCCTGTACGGTTTCCACGATTGCGGCCGCAATTTTGATCTGAAACAAAAATGGAAAACGAACTGAAATGATTGGCCAGTTTATTTTGGAAAGTTATAGAACGTAAGCACCTTAGAAAGATACACACGCAGGTAGAAAAATAAACAAAAGGAATAATGGTCGAGCGGAGCGCCGAACGAGGCAGATGTCTCGCTCCGTTCCCCACTCCGTTCCCTTTCTACAAGAAACGCTGTAGCGACCGCAATAATTTGAATTTCGATTTGAAAATTTGAGAGAATATTTACTACAGTGTATACTATCCGATAATGTAACAAAAAAAATCGATTTTTTCGAAAATTTCACACTGAGACGATCCCTTAATAAAACCCGGAATATATGACGATGCCAACAAAATAAATTTAAGTAAGCCTGTAATTCTGCGAACCCTGAAGAAAAACACTGTTGTAACTGAATGCATCATAATAGACTGTTTTGAGGAAATTCGTAGCACGAAGGAAAATGACAAATTCCTATTTTTCTTATATAATTTCCACGATACCTTTGATGGATTGATAGAAAACGACATACTATTTAAATTCAATGCTAACATAAACCCTAAAGACAAAACCATAACGTTGAACAACAAAGAATTAAAGTGTAATTTTGGACATGAGTACCAGAATACAATATATCAAATAATCCAGGCGAATAACGCTACAACATCCCAGTGATAGAAAAAGAGGGCTACACCTTGTTAAACCACACCTCACGATTTTATAAGGAGTTTATGAAACAAAAAATTTCAAAGCTCTAGCGAAAATCCGCAACATTGATACTAAACTCCACATACTCAATTTCAATAAACCTTTTCCTTCAACAGAAATAAAGGAAATCATAGTTTTTAATAATTCCGAGATCAACGAGCTAACTTTAGAGAGCGTATTAGGCGAAAATAATGTTTTGGAAAGAATTTATACAGACCATTTGAACGACGAAGAAAAAAGGAAAATAATTGGAATAATTTTAAAATGTAAAGAAATCTCCAGCGAGACCGATCCTTTAGGGTTTACTAGCAAAATACGACATAGAATAAGAACCACAGATAACATACCTATCAGAAGCAAAATGTATAGATACCCTTATACCCATAAAACCGAGATACAAAGACAAATTGAAGAAATGTTAACAAATAAAATAATCCAACCCAGTTCCAGCCCATACAATAGCCCCGTCTAGGTAGTTCCAAAAAAACAAGACTCCTCCGGTAAGACCAAATGGCGGCTAGTAATAGACTATGGGAAGCTCAACGAGAAAACCATAAGCGACTCATATCCAATCCCGAATATTGAAGAAATATTGGACAGATTGGGAAGGAGCACGTACTTCTCCACCCTAGATTTAAAATCAGGTTTCCATCAAGTAGAAATGCACCCGGAAGACGTAGAAAAAACTGCTTTCTCCGTTGATAATGGGCACTACAAATTTCTCAGAATGCCTTTCGGTCTTAAAAATGCTCCCAGTACCTTCCAGAGACTAATGAAGAGTGCAGCCTGATAAATGCCAATTATTAAGAAAGAAGTAGAATTTCTGGGGCGTGTGTTCAATAAAAATGGTATTCATCCGAACCCCAAGAAAATAGAGGTCCTTTTTTGAAGTCGGTTAAATAAAGCTCTATACGGATCACCAACCGCTGGTAAACTTATTCGTTGGAAACTGCAGCTGAAAGAGTATGATTATGAACCAATTTATAAAAAAGGACAGGAGCACAAAGTCGCAGACATTCTGATTTCAATCAACCATAACGAAAATATGGACAATGAAAACGTAGTCTTAGAAAGTGTGACCCTTATCAATCTTTATAAGAACCAAATAATATTTAAAGTCCAACGATCGGGATCCCTGAATGAAAATATATTCGATAAAAAACGCAAGATATTAGCACTTAAGACTGTTGAAAACAAAATATTGATACAAATAATTAAAAACAATTTTAACCTTAATCGAATGAACGCCAAATCACTGGATAACGATCTCTTTAAAAAAAACTATGCGACGTGCACGCAAAACATTTCGCAAGTTATAAGATAATTAGTTGTAATTAACTTTTACAAGATCTAACGGACGAAAAAGAACTAGATTCCATTATAGAAAGTAAACATTTAGCAAATAATCACAGAGGTATTAACGAAGGAGGAAATCAAGTCAGAATATTATTGCCCAGATATGAAAACCAAAATTACCGAATTCATAAATAATTGCGATACATGAACATTAGAAAAGTATGATAGAAGACCTTTAAGGTTTCGGAGACCCCTAAAAACCCCAACGAAATTATCTATTTAGATGATGTTCTACTCAATCAACAAATCATTATTTGTCACTATTATAGACAAGTTCAGTAAAATAGCAATGTTTATAAAAATCAATAACAGAAGTAAGTCAGAATTCAAAAAAGCGTTAATGAAATATATAAGCACATACGGAAAATGCTTTTAATTAACGGTTATTATAACAAAACCATACATTCTACCACTAAAAGAAAACATATAGATTTCATACAGGGAAAAGTAAAAGACGACGAATACTAGGAAATTTATAGACGCAAGCTAGAGAAAAAAAAGGTAATAGATAAGTTAAATGTAGATAGGAAAAATTGCATATTAGAACCCGGTATTAATTATATCAAAGAAATCCGAGGAGCAAAAAACCACTCTAGATTTAGGAAAATAGATACAGAATTTTTAGACTATGATCATATAATTGATAAGGATACAGGACATAAATATTGTAAAACATACATTAGAAGAAAAAAGAAATTTCAAAGCCCCCAGAAAACTAAGTTTAAAATCATTATAGATGGAAATAAAATACGACACAAAGCTAAAATGAAAAATATTATTTCAGGTAACGATGAAAGTACTCCTCGTAATCGTGACGAGCCTTCTACTAGCAGAAGCGCAGAGAATTGAAACCCAAGACTTAAGAAAAACCAACGGCTACATAATAATAAAATTAAGAGAGAAAAGAGTTGCGACCAGGTATAACAAAATATTACATATAATTAATATCACAGAGTATGAAATAATTAAAAACCAAATAAAAGATAACAAATAAATTACCACCAAAGTTAAATCAAATTGGTCCCATACTGACTACATCAAATCACATACTTCAAATCTTAGAAACAAAAATACACCACAGTAAACCACATACAAGAGTCAAAAGAGGTAAATATTTTAGGCAAAGGATTAAAACTACTAGCAGGTTCTTTATAAAGTGACGATGAAGAAGAAATAAAGGGAATTTAGAAACCTTAGCAACAAACATAAATAGACTAATTCACGAGAATAATAAACAAGTACAAATCAATAAAGAACTCTCCGACTCAATCCAAAACTTAACACTACATGTAAGAAGACAACAGAACCCAATCGGAAATTTTCTTAACGAATATAATAAAAATTTAGAAAACAAAATTTTAAACTTAGAACAAAAAATTTATTACATCCAACAAACCTACCAGCTAAACTATGACATCAACTTACTTTTGACTCACTTAGATGAAATAGAACAGATAATATTTATAAGCAGATTAGGACTTTTAACAAAAAACATTCTAACACAAAAGGAACTTGAATTAGTAGCAGACCTAGAAACCGTACAGAATATTAGGATAGCAGTCGCACTTTGGACGGACCAAATTATAATTATCGTACTAATTCCACAATTGTCTGATACTATTTATAGCCAAATTCTTATCGAACCTCTCCCAAATAAAGAAAATAAATCCTTGAATCAACTTGAAACCGAAATACTTGTCAATCTAAAAAACGAAGTGTTCTTATCACCTGTAAAGGACGACCTAAAGAAAACCCTAATCGAAATTAAGGAGAATTGCATTAAAAACATAATAAATTTCAAACCAGCCCATTGTAATATGGAGTTTTCAATAGAAGAGCAAGTAAAAGAATTAAGTGAAGGTATAATTCTTACAAAAAATTTAAAAAGTACTTATATATCCCAAAATTGTAATACGCAAAATATATTTATTGAAGGTAACAACTTGCTAAGATTTAACAACTGTACAATCAAAATAAAAGAAAATATTTATAGAAACAAAATGAGGTAAAAATATACGATAAACCTATAATACCTAATTTCATTACTGACATTAAAGAGAACTTTATAATACCAAAGGTAACATTTGAAGAAATACATTTGAAAGCTATAGAAAATAGGAAATGAATTGAAGAAGTACTGTACGATAATAACAATAAAAACATTGTGAGCCTTGGTATGAATTTAACAACAAAATATGTTAAAGTAAACAAAACCTTTAAATTCAAATCATCTCAAAAAATCACTCCCTTAGCAATAATAAGAGACAATTTATGCGAGTTTTCTGTTGTTTTTTTTTGTAAAGGGTTATGCTCATCATTTATAAGAAAAATTACATATGTTTGGGAATTTGTTACTTCCAAAGTCTAGAATTTAATTAAACATGCATAGTTCCTTTGCCAGTGCTGCTAAAAAACTAAATTAATTTAAATTCGGTGAACTAATGGTGCGTAAATAAGTGCTGTTGCGTGCTACTGAGCTTTATTTACGGGAGAGATAAACTTTTAGAGTTAACTACAAAAGGAACTTTACTGATTGGATCGCATATTTTCAGCTTAGTTTTACTTGGTGTGAAAAGTTGTATAATCTAATCAACCGGGGAAACTTTCTTCTTGTTTATTTACCCTTTGTTGCAATTTCGACTCTTGAGAAGCAACGGACATAAAAGTTTCAATCAATTAACTCCAAAAAATCTTTGTCATCGTGAAGACAACTCCCGAACTTATTTTTAACTTGACATCCAATATAGGGTCTATTCCCTTTTTTTATTTACGAGATTTGATAGAATTTAAAAATGTTTTGTGTAGCGCTTCACGGCACCGAGACAAGACCGAAACTTTGGCATATATCGGAATCTCGGCGAGATAAAGCACAATCTCGGGCCGGGGAGATAAAAAAGCGAATTTCTGGTCCTTATTTTTTGACATTTTGAACAGATTTTATTCTTTTAGTTTTTTGATACGATTAAGAGGTCGCTACCAGTTGTCAAAATTGAACAAAAAACATTGTATAGCCGCCTAAATGAGGTTCTCACTAATTTTTCATTTAAGTGTTTATTTAACATTTTAACTGTAAGTGAAACTCATAGGCATAGGCTCTGCCTGCTCCCCCATCGACCCTTCTCCTGCACCTACGCTTCGAGATTTAGCCCACCCAGCACTTCAGTTCTAATTAGTAATTAACGAGAGTGCACTCGTTTTTTTTAAAGGCATATCAACATGTTTCAACTTGCAATGACGTCTACAAGTAGCGGACTCATTTAAGCTACTAGAAATCAAACCAACATTTGGGTAATCGGTCAATTTGTGGGAAAAGGCTAGTATACCAATTCAATTAAAAAAAGATATCATCGGTAAAATGAAAAAATTCTTCAAAGACTGGCAGAATAAAAAAAAATTAAGAAAAGAAATAAAAACGTTTGGAAGCATTTAAGAAAAACGAACAAAACTGGCAACAAAAATTAGAAGATTTATTTGATATTGCTCATCGTGTTGCTAGTACACTAATAAATAGCTAAATTTAACACTTATTTCAATAATTTTTTTTCCGCTAATTTTGTTATTTTATTTTATAAAATTTTTGAGGCATATACATATATAGTTGAAGAATATAAAAAAAAATTGTTTTTAATTTATTATTATGATAATAATTTTACAGAGGGCGGCGCCAAAGTTCTGTTCTTTAAAATTGCATTGTCTCATGGCACAGAGTTATTCTTGAAAACGGCTTCTCTGAAACAAAAAATAAAAATGGGATGTAAAAAAGGAAGGTTAATTACACCGTAATCTACCAAAATTTTATAAAAAATCGATTTAAACAAAAAATGGTCACAATTTGAAAAAAAAATTTTTTTTTATGTTTTTTTCGACTTTATTATCAAGCCAAAATTTTTTTTTTACATATTTTTGTAATTTTCTGGTAGATTACGCTGTCGGATAGATAAACAAACCTACATAAAAAAAATGAGAACAATCGGACTAGTAGTTGCAGAGAATAAGTCTGTGCCGATTTGAAAAATTGAGTTTCGAGATAAACGCGAAAACCGATTTTTTCGGTTTATTTCTTATATAATTTAAAAAAAATTAAGTTTGATCACTTACAAAAGATTAATCTGCTATCCCTGGTCCATATAAAAGAAGTCCCGATTCAATAAAAGCCTCGTCTTCATCTTGCTTAGCCGATTTTTTAGCCAAACGGGCTTCCTTTGACGCCGCTGTACTGATCTTTTCAGCCATTGCGATCCGCTCGTCGTCTTTCATTTGGACATAAGTGAAGGCTGATCGTCCAATTGTGCACCCCATAATCTCCAACATCTTCAGAAGTGTCATCCGACCCTCATTGAAAATTGCTAATGCAATATTTGTTGCCAACTCCGTCACTTCCTTCCCGACAAACGTATGTTTGGGAATTATAGCCCAAAGCGTTTTATTAAAACACTCGTTATTATTTTGCGTGTTTTTTCCTTAACATCGTTTTAAAAGATGTTCGTCCGTCAATTTTGTAAATACGACTTTCACGAGCTCTTGAACCTCTTCACTTAGAGCTGGTTTATGGTTGTATGGAATGCCTTCTTTTTTGGCTTTTAAAAATGCACACCAGTCCGGATCGCAGTAATCATGCTGCGGATTTTCATCGGTGGAAATTTTATGGTAAAATCCAGCCCATATTTCCTTTTTCATATCAGCTACAGAATCTGGGTGTCTCTGAATAGCCAATCCATAATAAATAGACATCTGTTTGATAATTTTACCAGTCAACTCTTGCTTTTTTACAGGTTTGGGTGGTGGAGGGTCATCGATTTTTCTTTTTTTACGTGTATTCTTTATTTTTTCTTGCGCTTCTTTTTTTTCGATTCTTCTTCTATTTTTTTCTGTTCAGCTTTTTTGATTTTCGCAATTGGGTGATGGTTTTTTTAACTTCTGTAAGATGGCGAAACATACGTTTACCAACATGTAGAACGCACTCAAGTTTTTGAATAATAAACTCGCCGTAAGGTTTAGCATCGCATAAATTTGTAAAAGTTTTAGAATCCCCGTCTCCAAAGTAGTAAGCATATTTAGCATTATGCAAATTAATGGAATTTTTAAAAATTTCAATAATACCTTGTACTTCCATTCCACCAGAGCTACCTTTGTCATTTGCACTGCAATCTTCTTTATGCTCGCTCTCGTACCAAATATCAAAATCGACGGAATTCAATTTTTTCATCATCATCTCACAGGTTTTACAGCATTTTGAAGAAACAAAAAAATCTAGAATTTTCTCAGAATATTTACCGATAACAGTCGCAACACCAAGCAAAGAACTGAAACCGCGCTTTGACCAAGTACCGTCTCCCGAAACGACTAACTCCTCCTCGGGCATTCCAGCTTCCTTATTTTTCTGCTTCTCTTCGTCGCCAGCTTTTTTCAAGCAAATGTTAGCACAACTTTTTGCTGCAATCTTTACATTTTCTTATTAATTATAGTACGTTGTTTTATTAAAAAAAGCTGTCATATCCAAACCATTGCGGCCAGTCCCAAGTAAACGAAAAACAAATATAATTCGACGATTAATTTCAAACGCCTTGCCTATCATAGGGCACGAATTTATTAGTATATCACCACACTCACACTCAATGTTCATTTTGAAACCTAGACCCCGATTTGAAGTTTGCGTGAACTTTATATCTTTGCCGCATGTTTTACACTGTAGCATACTTGCCAATTCCGAAAAAACGAGGGAAAACGACAAAATACAGTAGGAAAAACCATCTTCAAGTTTTATATTGAAATTACTGCTACTTAATTTTTTTGCTGAAGCACTTGTGTATTCCGTACTTTGCTCGGAAGTATGCTGATTTCCACGAAATTCGTTAGATCTTCGAGTCTGATTCCGGTGTCGATTGACCTCTATCATCTCATGTTCAAGGTCGTTTGAAGGTTAAAGTAAGAATAGGAGGTGAAAAATATGGGAAACAATTTTTGCGAATGCTCACCTGCCTACTTATTGTCTGTATATCTGTCTGACTTTTTACCTGCACACCTGTTTGTTTGCTTCTTAGTCTGTATTTATCGTCCGCCTGCATTTTATTTCTGTCCATCTACTTGACATCCTGCCGTTCTACATGCCCTTCTGTCGCTAATTTTGCCTGCCTTCCTGTCTAACTAAATGACTAAATGTTTCTATCTGTCTGTTTTCCTGCCACCCTGACCACTGATAGTTTGTCTGCCTCCCTGACCACTGATAGTTTGTCTGCCTCTCTGTCAGTTTGTCTTCTTACCTTTCTGCCTACCATCCTCTCTCGATTTTGCGTGATTGTACAAAACTATATTAAACAAAAAACTGTTCAAAGTCTTTAACAAATCAATTCACATCTCTCAGCATAAGTGCATTAATCGAAATTCGGGCGAGAACGCTTACGTTGTTCCTGGAATTATCTTCGAATCGCTTTTCTTTTATGTGCTTTATTTGCGTCTCTCTTTAGATTCCAATAGTCTGCTAACACCTTGATATCTTTGTTCAAATTCATTCAGGTCCTGGTGTATTCTTTCTCCTTGTTCTTCACTAAGAGCTCTCAGATTTTCTGGGAACCAGTAAAGATGAGAATGAAGGAAATGAAGTTTCAGATTCATAAGACACCCTACTTATTTGAAATTCTGGACCATCTTTTCAACAATATTTTTATAATCGGAGTCTTTATTATTTCCAAGGAACTTTTTTGTCACCTCTCTGAAACTTTGCGAAGATACTTTCTCTGTATCATTCATTCTTCTTTCAAACTCATCATTTTTTAGCAGTTCTCTTATCTCTGGCCCAGTAAAGACGCCCTCTTTTATTTTTGCATCAGAAAGATGAGGTAATACTTGGAAAATATACACAAAATCAGGACTTTCAACACGACTCATTGCCTTGACAAACTGCTTTACTAGACCTAATTTAATATGCAAAGGTGGAAGGAGAACTTTATCGGTCGATATCAAACTGGAATCTATAATTTTTTTTTCGCCAGGAACTAATGCTCGTCTCAATGGCCAGTCTTTTCTCACATAATGCTGTTCTCGATCTCGACTATTCCACTCACAAATAAAGCACGGATACGATGTATTTCCAGATTGTTGCCCTAGTAAAATTGTAACTATCTTTAAGTCCCCACAAGTAGCCAATCGTGTTCATTGTACTTTAATTTTTGCAATAACAATTTAAATTTATGGTATTCTTCATGAAATATAACGGAATGAGCAATTGGTAGAGGGCCATACACATTACAATTGCTTTTAAGCTTCTTTTAGAAGAATCCATAAAAATACGCCAATCACTAGCTGAATATTCTATTTTGTATTCCTTAACCAACCCTTCAATATTAGTGCAAACTAAATTATGCATTTTTGAGACAAATTTTCCGAATGGACATTCCCTTGAACGATAGTGAGTTATGCGCGTTCCTGGTGCTGAACAATTCTTCTCTTTCAGTCTGGATGCTAAGAGTTCCGGTCTATCTTTCTAGAGGCCTAAGTCTCTGCACAGGCCACTTGCTTCATCTTGGTTGAACTTATTAGGATCTAGTGCGCTGTCCTCAACATCTGAGTCTTCTGTTCTGAAAGTATCACTTTTTTCATCTTGCAATGTATTTAATTCATCTGGCATTTCTGCATCATCAGTAATACTATTAACTTCTTCAGTTAAAATGTCAAGTTCCTCTTCTGTTATTTCCATACCATCATCAGGCTCTGCGTGATCTAAAACAGGAAAAGTCACAGATGTAACACGCGAATATGAAATAGAGTTTTTTTTATTTCGGTTGTAGCCCTTCCCGTTAGTTAAGCAGAAATAACAGCCTGAGACATGATTTGTCGGAGTTCTCCATATCATTGGATGAGAAAATATCTGCTTATTTATTTTATTGAGGACATAGCGGCATCTAGAACATATAGTTCTAGGAGTCCAAGAGTTATTTAATGTGCTTGTATCAATACCGAAACATTTATTATACTTCTTATACAGACAATAAGTAGGCAGGTGAGCATTCGCATAATTTTCCCATATTTTTCACCTCCTATTCTTACTTTAACCTTCAAACGACCTTGAACATGAAGTGATAGAGGTCAACCGATACCGGATTCATACTTAGCGACCCAAAAAACTTATGTAGGAATTTTTTCAAAATCTTTTAATGTTCTCTCCTCATCTCTTCTCGAATTAACCTTGAAATGACCACAGAATGATCTTTAAATGACCTCTGGATGTCTTTTAAGGATAAGTGAACAACGGATTCGGGCTCAGTGACCCCAAAAACCTATGTATGATTTTTTCAAATTTTTTCAACCACCTTTTCTTATTTTGACCTTGAAATGACCTTGAAACTGACGTAGTGGAGGTCAAATGAAACCGGATTCAGACTCAGCGACCCCCAAGACCCCTTTGTACCTAGGAAGTATCCTATGTTTTTTATGTCCTAACTTATGAATAAAAGAATCCAACAAATGTAGAGATTATAAGTTTTTATTTAAAATTCAACCCTTAGTAGCAACCCTTAAAATTAATTTTTAAAAAAATACTTAAATAGTTTCTTACGGTATATAATCAAATTATTTGGTACCCCGTGAAATTAAAGAGAAAAATTAGTTTTGGTATGAATAACCACCACGCTAATATAATATATATAAATAAATAAATAATATATATAAATAAATATATATATATATATATATATATATATATATATATATATATATATATGTGGGGCGTTCTACTTTTCTACCGACAATCTGAGTGATAAATTTTTAGATTTAAAAAAAAAAATTAAAGTGTATTTCTTTTATAAAATGTATTTTTAAACTATTGTCCAGTTATCGAAGATTTTAGAAACGTATAAAAATTTTTAAGTTTTATCGGAATAGTAAGAAAAAATAAACACCTCAGTCACAAAAAAAATATATTTATTAGTTATTACGTAAAATCAAATTTTCAGTTTTTTTTAACTTTGCTTAACTAGAATACAAGCATTCATTATTATCTAACTCGATTTATCGGAATTCTTATTACAAATATATAAAAAATGACATTTAATACCACTCTGTCACATTTTTGCTCGTTAAGACAACAAACTTTGAAATATTTTGCAAATACTTGATATAAACATAGCTGAAATTCTGTTAAAACCTTGTATGGTCAATTTATAATAATATAGTTCGTTAGTTTAGTATATATGTTTTCAATAAACTGAATCATATGCTACTTTGACGTTTAATTACAAGAGGGACAAAGTTGTGACAGAGTGTGACAGAGAGATAGATATTAATAAGCCAACATTTGAACTTAATCCTTTAACATTTTTAAAGTTTTTAAAATGATAACAAAACATAATGCTTCTCTTATAATGCTACATAATATATTATTTCTTGGTAGAACCATTCTTTGGTACATGTAAAATCAGAATAATCTTCTCTTTTCTTTTCCGCCGCAGATAACGCCATTTTTTAATTACCCCGATGATAATACCATAAATGAATAAAATAATTGATAATGTAATATATAGAACACAAAACATATTAATTAACTATTGTGAAAATCAATCAAGGCAAAGTTCCAGACAAAAATTACCACTCCGTCACGAGTTATGCCACTCCGTCACAGTTGTTTTGTGACAGAGGTGTAAAATAACAGTGTTGGATGATTTCAGCGTTCACAAAATTACGAATTGTTCGTAAAAGTGGGTGAATATGACAGATTTACTGGGAAATAATAATATTACGTATATTAATGGGAATTACAATAAGATTTCAAAGTAGTAACTTACGTGACAGAGTGGTCGCCGAATAAACACACGCACCTCTGTTCACTACCTGCGGGCGACTAACTCGGCTCGCTCCCGGGTGGGGCCCCAAGGCTTGCGGCCAAGGGGGGAGAGGAAACAGTACTGTTGCTTAGTGTTGAAGGTCAAACAGCTAAGGCACGTTTTTTGTTTAACGAAATGCGTGACGGAAGATAGCAAGAAAAAACATATGCCGCCGGACCCAATGATAAAATATTTTTTTGTTTAATAGTATGAACCTTTACGTTTATTATATTGTTATTAATTTAATGATAATGTTTCAAAAGTTCAAGAAATAATTTTATATTTAAGAGTTCTATATGATTTTTTTAAGGCAGATCATTTTGTAACATTAGGCGGCGCAAAGAGACACATTTTATTTGTATGTAAAACACCTCTGTCACACATTTCGAATACTATGTCACAATGATTTTGTAAAAAGCAAAAACAATAAAACCGGGATTTTAGTATTATTATAATGACTATGTGGTCCAACAAAATCTTGTGAAAATAAAATTTGAGAAACTGCAATTTTGGACGAATACCGATTTTTTTTCCTGCGGGGACACGTCATTGTCGGAAGAAAAGTAGAACGACCCATATATATATATATATATATATGCATTTTCTTCTTATTCAATAAACAACAAAGGCTCTTCTTGGCTTTTGGGTGGTCTAACGGACTAGCTGATGTAGATTTATGTAAGCTTATTTCTTCCAAAGGTAAGCAATTTCCTATACCACCTCACCTAATCTGACATCGGAAAATAGTTTTTTATACGTTGATTAAAACTGCCTTACAGAAGGATTGTTGTTGCTACCCAGACCCATTCTAATGGAAGAGAAGAATAATTCGATATTGTCTGACTTATTTATCAAATGGGAAAAAAGATAACCTACAATTTCAATAAACCTTTCGTTTATAAGTTTAATATTTTCCACGCAACATATCAGACTAACAGACCCAACGCTGTTGCCTCCTTTAATCATATACTCGTTTTTAAGCGAAGTTAATTCTGAAATATATAATATCGCATAAGAAAGGCATTCTTCTAAATGCCTTAAATTGTTCTTTCAAAGGAATTTTTTTCTATATCCATATTTTGCTACTTTCCTATTATTTAATATATCTAATAAATCTTAAACAGACGAATAAATTCAGCAGCAAACGCTTTAAGAATTAAAAACTTTCTACAAAAGTCAAGCGCATCTCCAACTAACTTCCACAGCTAATTTCATTTTAATTTTTTGCTGTTGAAAGTATGCATGTGCTTTTCTAATATTATTACTTAAGTGGAGGCTTTCTTTTTCTTGAAAATCGACAAGTTTAATTAGGTAGTCCCATTTAATTTCACGGCCGTCCTTGTCATACATGGTACCCAACTGAAATAAGGCATTGCGCACTTATTTCAACATGTGACAAGGATCAGGATGTAAAATATATTTTGTGACCTCGTCATTGAGCTAAAAGAAATGTGGCGACTTGAAATCTCAGATATAATTCCCGAGTAGTTTTGCAGTGGTTAAATTAGTGGCTTGGCTATCGAACTTAAGATCAACAACTTCCAAGCCAGTATCTAGAAAATTTTGCATGCACAAGAGTGGTATATATTTTTTTGTTCTGCACTCATAGATTGGAAAGAAGGCAAGCAGTATTTTCCAGGATCTATTAATCGCAACAGCAAGGAAAACTAATATGTAATGTAATGTGTTGCAGTTGTGGTGTTATTCCCCCTTCGCCTATATTTGCAAATCCTGTAGAGTTGTCACCGTTTGAATCAATATGTTGAAGAATGTACATTTTTTCAAACATAAGATGGAGAAAGATTTTTTCGCCACTGCGTAAAGCCTGTTGAGTAACTTTTTGTAATACTACAAAACGCTCTTGCTTAAATCCCGGATTACAACATAAATTTTCATACCACTTTTGTAGAGTCCTGCTGTGTGGCAACATACTGTCGAAAGTATATCTAACATAGCAATATGTCTTCGGTCATATCAAGTTTAAAGATAGGGCAAAAGTGCGGATTTGTGGGTTATATGATTTGGACAGTGTTTTACCTTGCGCTTCATTAAGCTGTCTTTGCAATAAGCTTTTATTGGGTCCAACAATTCGGTCAAGAGTTTCACGTAATTCTTCACTTATTAAATTTTTATCTTTTAATGCATGGAGAGCGTTTTTAAATTTTTTTGACTATGCTTCTTTGTAATGCGAAAAATTTTCGTTTACAGCCCATATTTTTGTAAACAACCTAACAAATTGAACTTTTAATACAACAGAGAAAACTTTACATTATTTACATACTCTGTGATAAGTACAATAAATTAGTAGAAAAAAAAACAGGCGATTTAATTTTAATTCTTGACTTTATTATTTCTCACTTAAGAGTATAAACTTAGTCTAATTCTTAAAAGAACTAATTGAATTTAAAAAGTATATACGAAATAATACCAAAGTATTTATATTATCGTAAACTAAATTTAAGAGCTGTAAGAGTTGTTAAAGTAACTTAATAAGAAAGCAATTTTTATTATATATAGCAGAAGACATAAATTAATAAATACCTCATTTTTGGTAGCACTTTGCTGACATATATCTGCTTCTAATTCATTATTGTAGCCTATTCGCTCCGTGCATTCAGTGATTACCTAGAAAAAGAAATTTTTTGAAATGTTTATACCGAATAATTCAGCATTATCATTTCTCGATTTTTATTTTCTACCGACATCGAGACTTCTCCTGGATCTCCATTAATTGCAACATCCTTTCTTATCTAAAATTTATAAATAAATAAATAAGTAAAATTAAGTAGCTATTAGTTGCTTACCATTTAATTTTTTTCTGCATCTGATACTTGTGCCTCTTGTACTAAAAAATAAAATAAGATATTTTCTTGAGGATGCCGATATATTGAAGTCTTTGTTGTGTAAAGGAGAGGTATTGTTAAACCATATAACAAAATAAGGAATCAAAAACTTTAACATTTCGATGTATGATTAAATATTATTGCTTAAATTTGCCAATCTATCGTCTTAAGACTTTTATATTTTTACATATCTAAATCGCTTGTTAAGGCTTTAGCTTCTAAGTATTACATATTAAATTACGTAAACCAAATTTTTTGGAAGCATGAAATTATACAAGATTTTTTATAATAATTTTCTTAATAGAAATTAATCTACTAGTTAATATATAATTAATCATAAATATAGCTAATTATAAAACTACGAAGAACGAATAAAAATTACCATTTCTCTATCTTCGATACTTGATAAATCTTGGGAGATTAAAAACCTAAGAACTATTTAGCAAAATTAATGAGGTCACGAAATTTGTTCAGAAAATGCCTTCTTTAACTGCATATTCGCAAGTTTCTTCTGGCTCCACATTACCTAAAAGAAAAAAGTTATACTTTAATAAATACATGCTTCAATTTTACGTACCAATAAGTTATCATTGAAATCAAGGGAAGTAGCATCTTATTCTAAATAAGGTACAGCATCT
The DNA here is from genome assembly GCA_964036015.1 of Leptarthrus brevirostris. Taxonomy (NCBI): domain Eukaryota; kingdom Metazoa; phylum Arthropoda; class Insecta; order Diptera; family Asilidae; genus Leptarthrus; species Leptarthrus brevirostris. The sequence goes on along the minus strand of OZ038371.1, from coordinate 97,815,130 downwards.
ATGTTAAGTAAATTCTTCTTATCACAAAAAAATATATCCGTATTTAAAAAAATTTATTTAACATATAAAATTGCTGGACTTTGGCTGGGAATGTGGTTGCTTACTTACGTGATAATATTTAATCTATTAGAAAACTAATGTTAAAAAAATTAATACATTTTTATTTTAAATAAAGCAAGAAAGTCGCCAAATATAAACATAAAATTGTAATATAAAATATTTTTTCAAAAAACCCCTTCCGATTTTCATTTCTGCTAACGACGATGGAACTAAAATTTCGCAGAAATTATAACAATTAAAGAAATGTCAACAAAACTTTCCATCGATATTGTAAGTGCGATTTTTCTTTAAAAATGCATTAAATCCATACCAGCTACTTTCTTTTATTAGCCTTATAAAGTTCTCTTCCTTTTTTAAGCTTAACTGTGAAAAGATGTTCCGGCATGCTTGTGGCGCTCAGAAGATTTCACGGAGCAGTTTTTCTACAAAAAAATGCACTTTTCCCTGCTAACAATATTAATGAAGTATTTTAACTTGTCTTTGCACTCTTTCAGCACTTCACATCACAATAATTATAGATATTTAACGTAAAAATATGAAATATTTATCACTTTTTATTTCTCTATATCACTTCTAGCCGGAGAAAAGTAATCAAAAGTGACAGCCAGTGGACCAGTTTGTAATCACTTGCCTCCTCGTCAGAATAGGTCTATTGCGTTTCGTTGAATTGTGAATTATGTAGAAGATATTTCTGAACTACAGACGATATGTAAATAATAGATTTAAGGGGTTACACCACCTTGAAGTGTTATGAGATAAACCTGCTACGTAAGGGATATGGTGACCTAAAACAAAAGGAATTTTTTCATCAATTTTTGTGCTGTAAAACAAAATTACCTATGTTCTGGTCGTCTCCATCTGTCTCCCCCATACCGAGATTGGAACGATTCTGCAAAGAATTCTGCTTTATTTTTAGAACCTAAACACAATATCGGGGATACAGGATAGATATACTTACCTAAATGAGCCAGACGCGTTCAATAACAAAATTTCTTTGGGGTGTTTAGAGTGTCAGGAATCCTCTTCCCTCCATCATGAAGATGCTGATGCTATCGTCAAGATATGGACGACCTTTCCCTATACGCTGGAGATTTGCTCGATGAAATCTTACCTATCTCGATATAGTAGAAGACGCCGATACTTTTCTTCATTTAAGAGGTACGTACATATTTTCCTATGACTAATCGTCGCGGGATTTCAATGATCTGGAATTAGAATTAAGTAAGATGAAGTTTCTGTTAATCATTTGCTTGAATTTTAAAATAAATACCCTTTGTCAAGATGATGTAAGCTATGTAAGGGCTACGCACGACGTCATATATAGTATTGAATTCGCGTAAAATACAAAATCGTAGTATTTGTCTCTTCCTGAAAACACAGACAGCATTCCTTAAGAGCAAACTTAATACTTACCTGGTCCCGTGTTCTCAAGAACTTCAAAATATCATACAAAATACAACCTTACCTTCTCACCCGCATAGACGTTACCGATTTTCACAGAAAACTTTAATTTCCCGAGGATAACACAAACGATATCGATAAGTTGGGACACTTTGCAGAAATATATAAGGAACATTTTAAGAAGATAAATAATAAACCGAATTTAACCGATTGATGAAAAGGTGGCAAAATAGTGGGTGGAAACGTCAATAAGGGCGATTTTTCAATAAAAGCTTTGGTAGGTGAATCAGCTCCCTCACTTTTTTGTCTGAAGTTTTAGTAGTGATGTACGAGTAGTGTACAAGTAGGCTGTACAAAAAACATTTGCAACAGAATGGAAAATTAAGTTGTGAAAAAAACGTCAAGGACACAAAATAAAAGTAAAACAGTAAACAAAAATTAGACTGAAGATTATAAAAAGGAGCAGGAATCGGAAAACAACAGAAACGGCAAAGTTGACGGTAACTTTTGACGGTAAGGACGGATGAACGCGGAGCCATTGAAAGTAAAACGAGGAGACTGGATTAAGGGAAAACAACTTGGCAAAAACATCTATAAATCTAAACTTAGTAAGATAAGTACTACGAATCATTTTCCAATTTATTCCTTTTATGCTTTTTTATATATGTAAAATTATTTAATTTGCAGAACGTCCGGTACTTTGCACTGCTCTTTGCCACTCATTAAAATCGGTTCCATACGGAGTGACATTTTGTGAAATTAAATTGTCTAATGAATAAAAGTGAACTTAATGAAAGAATCTGATTTGGTTTTGTGAAAGAATTATCTTTTTTCTTTATTTTAGTTTAAAAGAGTTTCTCCAACGCTAGCTAGGTTAGAGATTGCGCAAGAAAACATTGCGCACAAAATTTGGGGCCCAACGTGGAGCCAAAACACTTTGATCATTTCATGATCAACATAAATTAATCAGAAATTCCATATGTTAGAGAAATCTCTTCATTCTTTCAAGGTTTGTTATAGATAAATTTCGTCGCACGTTAATGTTGGGGGATATCGTTTATAGAAATAAAATGGAAAAGTAACACTTTTCCTCCGAAATTTGGGCATTATTTATTAAAAACTTTTATTATTATAAAATTTATGTGTAATTCTTTTTTAACAAATAAGAAGAAAAAAACCGCGCAGTAAATGTGATATGTTTCCTATATTTTAATTTACAGATACACTACATTCCCTTGCACTCACGTTAAACAATATTAGTGTAACATAACAATTTTTTTTAAGTCTTGTCCACTGTCGACTAGGTATACACTTAGCGTAAGAATCACTTTTAAGAAAAATTTCCACGTTCCGCGTATAGGTAGCGTCGCTTGGTTTATTATTTTATTCATCCTGCTGCGTTTTAAATGGATCACATTGATCTTGTACATTTATTGCGAGAGAGGATTTATTCAGAAAGGGACAGGATTACTTCATTTTAATGATGGTGGATTGTTTATTAGTGCATTAGAGTTGCTAAGCGACGCAATGAATTGTCACTGACCTACCCCCCCCCCCCCCCCCCCCCCCCCTAATTGATCTAGTTTTAGTTGGATGAGCTATATTGATTTTATTGCAGTCTTACTGCCTCAAAGTGATATATCTTCCTACTTTTATTTACGTATAAAAAAGTTGCAACACATAAATTTTCTTAAACAAACCATTTGTACAAGATAGTATACACAATCTGCACACATTTTTGTGCAAGAGAATTTCAAATCAATATAATTGAATTTAGCAGATATATTTTGGAATTTGTAATATTTTGGTGTTGTTTTCTGCCGTCGGGTTTTTCTGTTGGGTTGGGCGTGAATCATTTGTCTTGAATAGGAAGGCATACATGCTATCAAGAGATTCCCATTAATGACTGAGTCATAATTTTTTTCAGACGTTTTACAATAATATTGTTTTGTTTGCTAACTGGTTTTTTCGAAAATACTTCGGCAATGTTAGAAAGCTAATTTATTTATAAATTGAGTGAAGACTGCAGTTACAATGCAGTTATTTTCTTCCTCTGAGTCCGAATCCATTTTATGGTGGACTTGGGCCTTTTCTAGGAGGGTTTGTTCGGTGATGTCTTCGATTTCTTCCCGTGGAATGCGACTGAGTGCATCAGCATTCGTATTATATTTTGTTGGTTTATGTTCGGTTTTGTAATCGAACTAGGAAAGCTTGTAGTGGAATCTATCTCGCCAAGCGGGAAGTAGGGTCATTGCCGTTAAAGACGCTTTTGAGAGGCTTGAGGTCCAAAAATTTAGGCCATGTAAGTAACAGCGGAAGTTACGTGTAGCCCAGACTACGGCCAGCAAATCTTTCCTGATAGAAGAGTAGATGCTTTCAGCTCTATGTAGCGTACGACTGACATGGCGTAGGATAGATTTATCCAAGTGAATTTGACATCCTTACGAAGCATATTTGTAACTGGAGGTACTGTCTTGGAGAAGTCGAGAATGAATTTCCGGTAATAGTTTGCAAGTCCTAGGAATGATTGTTCTGTGACTCATGCCGTTTTGCTGGGATCTGGAAGTGCTCTCTTGTTTGAACACTTATGGCCTAAGCATACAACTTCTCGTCTTAGAAACGGGCACTTCTCAGGCTTCAGTTTCAGTTTGTTCTCTCTCAGTCTGTCACAGACTTTGCGGAGCTTTTGGTTGTGGTCCACTAGGTTTTGTACGTCGATGACTATGTCATCTAGGTACACGAAGCTTACCAGGTCTTGTAAACCTATTAATACGAAATTCAAAAGGCGTTGGAAGGTAGCCGGGGTTTTTTTGAGCCCGAACGGCATACGCATGAATTCGTAGTGCCCATAGTTCGTGCTGATACTTGATGGTATCCCTTGGCAAAATTAAAGTAGTGCATAACGTAATGAACTAATTGTTCGAGTATGTCCTCGATTCGAGATAGCGGAAAGGCGTCGCCAATCGTTTTTCTTGTGTAGTTTGCGAAGTCGACAACGACGCACCACCTTTGCTCACCATCGCGTCCCGCCTTCTTGGGACGACTAGGAGAGGTGAGTTCCACGGACTTTTGCTCGGTTGAGCTATGTCATTATCCAGCATTTCACGGAGCTGCTCGTTGATTACGTTGCGTTGGGTTTCTGGCAACCGGTACATCTTTTAATTGATGGGAAAATAGCATCGTACTCAAAACAAAGTTTGGTTATGGCAGATGTCTCTTCCGTGATAAGGGTGTCGTCCAAGTTAAGTTCTTGTACTAAACTGGCGGGACGTGGGTTATCTCTGGGTTCATCCGTATCGTCCAGACATTTGTTATGCTTGCAAGCGCCAGACGTTGGGGTTTGATGAGTGACGTCTCCTGTTGGGCTCCTGTTGTCCTTAATCCTTAACACGACGGCACTCTTTACAAATGATTTAACCGAAATGTTTTGAATGTTAATTGTTGTTTCGGTTAAATTATTTATTTGTTGTGATCGTAAGCGCCAGACGTTCGACGGATTTTCTTGAGGGCCCTCAAGTGTCTCTGGAGAAGTGGGAGTTACTGCGTCTTGGTGATGGGTTCACCAGCGCCATTGTTCCGACTCATTGCCCGTGTCTGTATCTGTATACCTTTGTTTGATATATTTGGTTATGGTCCGTTGGCTATTGGTACGACGGTGTAGTCTTTGTTAGGGACAAGATTTATGGAAATACTACTTGAAAACTGTTAGAGTTGAGGACACCAATGAGCACTACCTTAATTCCTGCCGAGAGTAATCTGTTTGCAAGGAAGACTCCATCGCCTATCTCGTACGATAGACAGAGCATTTCTTCCGACAAATGCAACGAAATTTTAACTACAATCTTTGATCTTGCAGGTATGCAAACAGGTTCGCCTAATATTACCTGATGCTGCCTCATTTCGCAAGCCCGTAATTTGGTACTGTCTTTACCAGAGCGGTATTCTTGTGAGCTGCAGCCGGAATTATCTAATTGAGATCCCTTGACGACACTTCAGGTAGACAGTTTGACCTATGTGGCCTCTGCCTGTTATTGTTTCTTTCTACTTCGACTGCGTTCTTTGAACACGCTTCGTCCGATGCAAATGTTAGTGGTACATCAAATTTTTCGGGGTTACTTTCCTTGCGAGGAAACAGAAGCGCCATATTTGGACCTTCAACGTTGCAGTTCTTTGCTAAGAAATCATTTCCTCGCAGACCGTCATCAGTGAGACCTGAAAGGTTTCAGATGACTTGGAAATTGCAGGGTATTTTGTTCTTTACTATGAAGATTCCCTGTCAGCTTGCCAAACGCAGTTTCTTTTGTCTCCTAGGTATTTATCCCGTTGAGGGTGTGTAATGCCTTTTTCTAAATAATACTAACTTTAGCGTCAGTATATACAACTAATTTGGTTGGGCCTTGTAGGCGTATGTCTAATGAGACTTTTAATTTTGCTTTTGTAGACATATCGACGCTGAACGAAGTTTACAGTAGAGCTCATTACTCTTTCACCAGAGAAGCAAGAATGCTTTTTTCTTTTCTATCATACACTTTGTTAATACTAGTACTTTGCTTACTGTTAGGTCTCTTTCTTTTGGGACCATATTTTTCAGAATATCGGAGTCTATTTTTATTCTAGATAACGGGTCAGCATTTGTGTTTATTTTGCCTTTCTTAAACACTATGTTGAAATCATAATCAGCTAAATCTAATCAGATTCTTGTAAGTTTTGACAAAGGATTTTTATACGTAAATAACGATACTAGTGGTCTATGGTAAGTGACTACGATAAATATTTTTCCGTATAAGTACGGTCTGAAGAAGCTTATACCCCAGTGCATTGCAAGTAACTCCTTTTCGATAATGGGTTTATTTATGTCGTATTTTTACAGTGCTTCACTTGCTTAGGATAATGGTAAGTCAGCTTGTGATAGAACTGCTACCGCAGCATATTTTGAAGCATCCGTTGTTAAGATGAATGGTTTGTCAAAGTTTGGATACTGAAGTATCGGTGATTGTATAAGACTTTACTTCAATGCTTCGAATGCTGCTTGGCAAGATTCATCCCATAAAAATTGTGTGTTTTTTTTTAGAAGAGAATTTAAGCTCTTTGCTGTTTTTGCAAAATTTGGAATGAACCGTCTGTAATAATTACAGAAAGCTACAATTCTACGAACATCGTCGGCATTTTATGGTATTGCGTAATTTTTAATTACCTCCTATTTGGAAGGATCTGTTTTTATGCCTTCATTTGTTATCAAACGTCCTAACTGCACAACTTGTGTTTTGAGTAATTTACACTTACTCGGATTAAACTTAATATTGTATTTGCGCAATCTCTAAAATACTTTGCTCAAATTTGTGTTATTGTGTTTGATGCTACAACCAAAAACTATAGTGTCGTCTACGTAAAGCAATGCTTCAGAACTGAGTCGACTTAGAGAAACAGTTAGCACTTTCTAAAAACTATTAGAAGATACTTTTAATTCAAAAGGTAATCTTTTGAATTGAAAATGACCATTTCCCATTGAAGAGTTTTGCTGATATAGCAAAGGAGTTGCATAAGCTAACGGAGAAGCATAAGACATTCGTTAGGACAGGAAAAGCAGAAAACAGCATCAAAACACTGAAGCGGGCGCTTTGTAATGTGCTTACTGATCAAAATACCGGCGAGACATTTATATTGGATACCGATGCAAGTAATGTTGGGATTTCGAAATTATCCATAGATCCCATGGAAATGCAGATGCACTTTCATGACGATCATGTAAGCCTGATTGGATACTGTTCTCGTCTGAAAAGGAAACGCGACTATGTGATTGTAAAAAGAACAACTGTCGTACCCTTGACAGGATGGAACCAGAAAGAATTTCAAGTAGCTCAACTAGAAGAAGCGCAACATTCAACAGAAGCGCAACGTTGAACAGCTACTGGGCGCAATGTAATTTAATGTGTGTTGAAGAAGGAATATTGAAGCGCTAATGGAAGACACCCGGCGAGTCGGCATGCCGAATGCAGGTGTTGGTTCCCAGGAACAAAATAAAGGATGTGCTGGAGGAATTCCATAACGTTGCTTTAGGAGGACATCCTGGCGTCAATAAGACTTTGGAGAAATTAAGAGAATGGTTCTACTGTTTACATATGCGAGAGGATGTGGAGGACTGGTGTCGAAGATGTACTGTTTATATCTGCAGCAAAGGATCTCACATCAAAACGAGGGAAGCGATGCAGTAATACAACGTTGGATTGCCGTTTGAGAGAATCGCGATTGACGTTTCGGGACCATTCCCAGAGTCAGATCAAGGCAACAGGTTCATTTGAGTGATAATGGATTATTTCAGTAAATTACCAGAAGTATATACGATCCCAAATCAAGAAACAGAGATAGTGGGAGTGGAGTAAGTAGCAAACTGGATATGCAGATTTGGCGTCCCCAATGAGCTTCATTCGGACCAAGGACGACACTTTGAATCTTAAGTATTCCAGAAGATTTGCGAGATTCTTGGAGTAGGAAAGACGCGGACAACACTACTTCATCCACAATCTAACGGGATGGTTGAGCTGTTTAAGAGAACTCTGGTCGAACATCTCAGAAAAGTAGTTAATGAGCATCAACGGGATTGGGTTAGCTATATTCCGATATTTCTACTAGCTTATCGAACAGCCGCCCATAACTCAACAGGACGGACATCCTCTAAAATTGTGTTAAGAAGAAAGATTCGACTACCCAGTGATATGAAGTTCGCAACACTTGAAAAGGATACTGAAAACACTGAAGAGTATATAACTATGCTTAGGAAGTGTCTCGCAAAAATCCATCACCTGGTAAGACAAGACCTCAAGACATCCAGCGATAGAATGAAAACACGATAAGACATCATCAAATCATCGAAGCTTCAACAGTAGTGGGAAAGACCCTACAAGATCCTTACGATCATCAACGATGTGGTCTACAGGAAACAGCGGGGACCGCCAGACAAAAATATCGTGCACATTGACCGAGTAAGGCCATACCTAGGAGATATAACTGTTCGGGACGAACAGTTCTAAGAAGAGGGCCAGTACAACATGCACCGCAGTCTGACATAGGCTACGTGATTAAACGAAATCGAATTTTGTAATGCGCATGTCCCGAATTTCGGAAACCAGAAAAATGTCAAATGCCGTATAAAGTCAAGGCCGACTTGAACTTAGTGTGGTGAAAATGAATAACGGAAATTTCTAGAACTAAGTTGCTGAACTTTCTAGAATTAAGCTAATTAGTATAAGTAAGGCTGAGTAGCAGAATAGTTCGTTGTTTTTTCACCCGTGAAATGATAAGTGAAACGGTATATTGTGAAAGGAAAGTTGTCAAGAAAATTGTGAAACGAAATAATCAGTGAAGTGAATGAAACTGTGAACATTTGTAATTGAACAGAAGAGTCTTAGTTAGTATATATAATACATATAGTGGTAAAGGATACCTTCCTCTTTAAGAACTGGTGTAACTCCTGTTTTGTTAACTAAAGCTCGTGTGGATCAACGGTACGATTACGGGATCTTTTAGATCATCAAGGATCCGAAGCTTCGTTTGTATCTATGCTGTGTGTACAAACTCTCAAGTTACCGGTGAAAACAGCCAACGCTTCTATCACTGGCATTAGAGGTGCCTCTCCTGGTCGCACCAAGGGCTAAACCATAACCATATGTTTTCATTCTATAGTGGATCAAATGCTCACGGTTTTATCCAGGGTACTTATTTTGAACAAATTAGCTACTGCACCTGTTGCTTCATTTGACTTTGTGTCTACGTGGGCTCATATTTCAAATATCGAGCTAAAAACCTATTGAAGCTGATATTTTTCCTGGAATTATTTTGGATGGTGTATTAAAAGGCAGAAAAGGTGAACCTCCTGCTCAGAAAATGATGTTAGGATAGATTATTTCCGGACAGACTGCATATCCTCTAGATCAGTCTATTTTTGCTCTTTCTGTCACAATGACGATATATGTAATCAGCTAAGTTTTGAGAGATTTAAGAGATTATTCTTCTGAAGAAGATAGCTATTGTGCAAAATGGCTAATTTACGAGTTGTGTTCGATGGGTCCGCGAAAACATCAAATGGATCTTCTCTTAATGAAAGAATTCTTATCGGACCAAAACTGCAACAAGATTTATCGAATATAATTTTCAATTGGCATCTTTATCGGTTTGTCTTCATAACAGACATTGAAAAGATGTTCAGACAAATCTTAGTAGACATTAAAGAGCGCCATTTGCAAGGAATTGTCTGGCGCTTTCACTCTCCAGAACCTATAGAAGAGTATCGCCTACGTACTGTAACTTATGGTACCTCCTGTGCACCTTACATAGCCTTAAAGATGATACAAATGCAGTCAACAGTAGTATAAATATGGGGTTTCTGGCGCAAATGTGAAATGTGAACATTAAAAATGGTCAAATTGTGAGGGAAATCAAGGTCTGACGTCACATTTTTGCTAATTTTTAGCAAAGGGATAAGGGAATGGGGTTCCGAAGGTCAAGGTCAAGGTCGGTGATTGTTTAGTAAGATAAGGATGAGTTGCACCTGTCGGCCATCTTGGATTTTGGGTATTCGGTCTTGGAGGCTACAATTGATCTTCTTCTTCTTCTTTGGTTTGCACCTGGACCTGGACTTAAAAATAGCATCAACAATTTTGTCTAAATCCATTGATAAATAATTAATAAATATCTGGCTCAATTTCTTTTAACATAAAAAATCCGCTGATAAGTAGTAGTAAATGCTTGGATTCGATTCGTCAGCGTAAAAAATTTGTCGATAAGAGTTGAATGGCCCAGAATGTTTTGGGGTGATAAGAAAAAACGATTCGCTGTAGTAACCTCGAACTTTAAAAGATTGTCATGCAACTTCTTTTCCAGATCTAAATATAGACATTAATTCGAGGTGATATTATGAAATAATTTCGTGTTTATGAAACTAGCAAGTAAGTCATTCCACCGATTACGTCATCTGGACCTTGATTACTAGTCAAAATAACACCAGTAGTCTTTTAGTATTCATAGTAAAGTCACCAGTGAAATTGTTGTAATTAAAATTCGTGCTCTAAGTCAGATTGAAATAATAAATTTTGCGGCATCTCCTTACAAAACAAAAAAATATTTAAAAATGTATCAGCAACCGATCAACGAAGCAGTCATCGAAGACTTCGAAGTATTGGAGGAGCTAAATTCTGCAAATTTTAAGCCTGCACTCGCTGTTAAAGATTTGGAAGAGTCGCAGAATGATTTCGTAATTCTGCGACTCTTCCAAATCTTTAACAGCGAGTGCAGGCTTAAAATTTGCAGAATTTAGCTGCAGAAGAACAACAACAAAATATGGACCCAGGATTCTTTTAGAACTGGAGAACTATTATGTTTTTTTTGCCGCCTAGATTTGATACTAAAATTACTAACCGTTCAATTGAGAAAATAAACGATGGAGGCTTCTTTGTTGAAAGGAAAGCAGCAGGTGGCAGCTATTTTAATTTAATGTTTTCTAAGATAACACCTAGCACTGGTTATTATTTAAATTTATAAATAAATAAAGTACTTTTATTAAATATATGTTTCATTCCACTTCACCTTACAATCATTTCCCTCTGGAGTTTGAAAATAGTAATAGTCATTTGCAGACTGACAATTGAATCAAAAATGCAGGAGGATGATATAAATATACCAACTTCATAAAATTCAGTTAGTTTTCGACTTCAAGTCAACATGCTAACATTAAAAATGGTTAGACTTTCAGCAAGTCTTTTGCTTTTATCACTATGCATCTTGCATATCAATAGCTTACAGATCCCGTTAGGTGTAAACCTAATGGATAAAAACAGTAGTAAATTAGATTTTGCGCTCACTCTACCAACTAATGACTCTATGCAAATTGGCGTAACTTTTAAACTGATGACTTACAGTAACGCAAGCAATCCGAAAGAAGATGTAGTTTCTACTTCAAAAGAAAGTAATGGCGAGCTAATTCCTACTACCACATCAAGGATCACTACTACTAATGATAATCATAAAAAGAAATTTGTGTCTATTGACGAGGCCATCGAAGGTTTCAGGCAAGAACTATTAAAGAAAGAACTGGATATTGCAGGAATTATTGAGAGCAAAGATATCTTTTACAGACACTTTAAACTTGAATTCGATGACGAAACTATGCTGACCAATGTACATATGACAGTAATTACGTAACTCGCTCATTGAAGATATCATGCTATGAATACCGCGAGTTTGAAACTGAAAGAATTCTAAGTAACGGCGAAGTAGAGATGGTGAAACAAGTTGATACTAATTATAAAAGCGATGTGGAATTAGTGAATTTAAGAGGAATGAAACAAACATATCAAATGAATATTTCTAAATAAGCAGCTATAAAAGAAAGTTTAATCCGTTTTTAAGTCATTTTAAAATGATTATGAGTATCTTCATACAAAAATAATTTTGGACAATATTTGCAGTTTAATTGAACTAACAGATTATAATGAACTTATTGCTGAATATAAATAGCGAGATTTATTTATTTTTCATTTATTTATATATTTATATATTATAATTATTTTTTTGTAGAACGAACTTTTGTTTAACGATTATCAAAAGCATGGGAGGTTCGTTCTTAAGATTTCTAAATCTGATTCAGCGACATATAAAAAATTAAAGGATATTTGTAGGAGTTTGCATCTTCAAGATGTTTTGCTTTTGCTACAAAAAGAAGAAGAGAAGGCCAAAGCAGTTGGAAAAAAAGTAGTACAATTTAATATCAACCCAAAGATACATTTCGTTCCAATATACGAGCGTAAGGGTCCCTGTCAAATATTTGCGTTGGACAGATTTCGATTTCAACAGCGAATTCGAAATATGAAGGATATTTTGGACCCCATTTTATTTACCTCGCATAGAAATAAAATTTATTGCTTAAGATTTAAAAATTTCAAATAGAGTTGTAAATTGAAACTAAAGTACTTTTAATATAAAATATATATTTGTATAACAATATTATAATACATTATTTTTCTTAATCCAAGAGTTGTGTTTTGATGAAAACCCGAGACATTTAACAGAAACTTTATCTCCGATTCTCTTCAATATTTTTTCTACGAGGTAAACATCAGGATTCTTCGACTTTTTGAGCTCCATTTCATTTCATAAATTTAATATCTCCCGGCCCCTCCTCAACCATCGCATGACACATTCCCACTGAGATCAATTAATTTTTCTAGAAATGAGGGTTTCATCCTGATGATTGCGCAACCACCGCGGTCCTTTTTGTTTCCTATCTTGATCCCTCGACTTCCATTGACGACGTTGTTGGCTACGTGAGGGAGAGGAGTGGTGTTGATGACTCAGCACTCCTCCGTTGTCAACTTCTAGGATCTCGTCATTCTCAAGGACTCATGTCTTCTTTTAAGTTGACGTCGTCCCCAGAACTTTTTGAGATAATGGCTGCCCCCGATTTCTGGCCCGAGAATATCATTGCGCACGAATTTGTGCCCCGGAGTAGGGTCGCGGGAGACACTCAGAATAGAACTTCTGCTAGCAACCAAAAAAACTAGAAACGCTATTTCTTTACTACCAAAATGTAAGGGGACTAAGAACAAGATTAAGCCAGTTATTTCAGGCTTCTCTTGCCTGCTGTTATGACGTCATCGCTCCGACCGAAACCTGGCTTCATTGCTGTTTTACTGATGCAGAAATTCTTGACGAGTCCTATCAGATTTTTCGAAAGGATAGATACTCTGACTCCATGGTTCGTGGAGGTGGCGTGTTGGTTGCATGCAAATCGCACTTGGATTACAGTTTGGTTGATATCTCTGCTTAATCCGTCACGCTCACAATCGAGCTCTTAGCTCTTAAGATAGCTCTGGGAAAGATGAATATATTCCTTCTATGTTGTTATATCCCTCCAAACTTGACAAACCATGCTGATGCAGATGGTCGAAGTCTCTACGATATTTTAATTCTTAGCCTATATTTTATTAATAATATGACAAACCCAGAGGACGAAATAATCCTTCTTGGGTGACTTTAACTTACCCAGCGTTCAATGGGTATTCAACGCTGATGACGATGACTACCTTCCCTTTAATTAATTAATTACTGCTAAAAACTCCCATTTTCTTGAAGACATATCCTCCTCTGGTTTACACCAAATGAGTGATGTAAAGAACTCTATGGGAAGACAGTTAGATCTTATTTTTTCTTCTGATTCGAGTAACACTATAGTCGAACCGACTTCTCGTAGTTTATCCGCTATCGACAGTTTGCATCCGCCCATTTTCATCTCTTTTTGCTACGATGGTTCTAATACTGCCGACCCCAACGTAGATCAGTACGTTTTAGATTTTGAAAGGGTGGACTTTCTGATCCTTCAAACAGAATCCTTTCGATCGATTTTGCATCTCTTTATGATGATAGCAATATCGACGAGTGCGTTTCCGTGTTTAATGATAGGATTTATGATCTGTTTAATTCGTGTGTACCACTCAAACGGTCGAGATAATCCTGTAAGTCTCCCCCGTGGTATACTAGGAAACTACGGAGTCTTAAGAATAAAAAAAAATTGGTTATGGAAAACCTACTTACGCTGTAGAAGTGCGTCAGCTTATTCTGAATTCGTTTATTGTCATGAATGCTTCTTAGCGTTATCGTCATCCTTATACAGGGAATACCTTGATAATGTTCGCAGTAGCTGGCACAATGATCCTCGTACCTTTTTGAAATTTGTAAAACTGAAAAAGAAAACATAATTATCCATCTACAATGTGGTATAATGGATCCTCTAGTTGTAGCGCGCCTGATATAGCTAATAACTTTGCATTTTTTTAGGGTGCCTTTTTATTAGGCAACTTTGTGCTTTCCCTGGAAGAGTTTGGTCGTATCCAAAATCGTCCCGCTACCTCCATTTCTTTGCCCATTATATCTCGGGATATTATCAAGAATGCTAGCAAGGAACTTAAACTGGACTTTTCTTTTGGTCCTGATGGTGTTCCACCTGTATTCTTGAGAACCTGTTCTGATGCTTTACTCACTCCATTGGAACTCATCTGCAACAAATCTCTTTAGGCCGGCAGATTTCCTACCTTATGGAAGAACTCCTTTATAATTTCTGTTTATAAAAAGGGGCATAAAAACTCCATAACAAATTATAGGCCAATTGCGAAGCTTTCCTGCATACCCAAGTTGTTTGGATCTGTTATATACTCACAGCTTATATACAGTTGGACAGTGTAAGGGGTTAGTCTCATCTAATCAACATGGCTTTCTGCCTGGTAGATCGACAACAACCTTCTGGAATTTACATCACACATTATCTCTGCCCTCCAGCAGGGACTTCAGACTGACTGTGTCTACACTGACTTTAGCAAGGCATTTTGATAAGCTCCCTCACCCGGGATTATGCTTAAGCTTGAAAGGTTGGGTCTTCCACCTTTATTGCTCGACTGGATCTGCTCTTACTTAAAAAATAGGACTTACCGTGTCTCTTTCCGTAATACTTTATCTAGAGTCGTTAGGACTTCATCTGGTGTATAGCAAGGTAGCCATCTGGGGCCGCTGCTGTTTATTCTTGCCATTGACGACATTATCCCTCTGATTAAGCACTCCAAAGTCTTAATCTACGCAGACGATATGAAGATTTTCTCATGCGTTAGGAACAGTTATGATTCTTTCTGCATTCAGGATGATTTGAATACCTTCAGGGGTTGGTGTGCCTCAAGTAGGCTGCAACTTAACCTGGATAAATGTGAGGTTATGTCATTTTCTAGGAATATGTTTCCTATTTTTGACCTGGCTCTTACTAAAGATTTGCTTAAACGATCTCTGTTGTCTTTGCACCCCTAATTGTAATGTTTGGGATTGCCATGGCTTGAGTAAGTTCAGCACCGGTCTTTCTTTTAATAGGAATTGCCCATGCATATTTAGAAAATCCACATATCACAGTTAATAAAAAATTATGACCGCTATTGTTTTTAGCATAAGCACCCATTTCACCTAAGTCAGCTTGCCATAGATCATCTATTCCTTTAATTCTAACACGTCTTCTTATGAAATTTTTTGCAGCTGTTTTATGAATCTCAGTAACTACTTGTGTTTTATTCATTTTGTAATTGGCACAGATTCTACATTAATTAACGCTTTAAAAGTGCCTTTCAAAGTGTCTTTCATTTCTTGTATATTTAGATCTATATATTTCATCAACTTTTCATTAACGTCAACAATTGCTTCATTTACATATAATTCGGCTGCTCCCTTCAATCGCTCTTGCAGATTCGCAATTGATTCATTCGTATATAATTGACTAGTGTTTTTATCTTTTTCACTTGTTATATTGATTATGTTGTGTAACTCCTTTAATTCTCCTTTAATTCCCAGCACTTTCCTTATGTATTTGCTCAGTTAGATTGTTGCTGACTAACTGGATTTTTTCATTAACGTAGGAGTTACTTAAATTTATGGTCTTGTCAGCTACATCGTCAACATATGTTTTATTGGTTGCATCATCCCTTTCTAGAGGACTCTTAAGGTATTTCAAATTTTTAAAACTTAGATTGAAATCTCCACTTTCAGTGAGCTTAAAACCCACACCACTTAGGCCTTGTATTCCTTGTTCCCCTTGAGGACCAGGGTCGCCTGGTGAGCCTCTAGGACCACACTTGCCAGTAGATCCGAACTTTACCTTTTTAGAATATCTCCCAAACTTATCGACACTCATTATTAAATTAAAACTGAATATGATTAAAGATGTTATTTATACTATAATACCGCCTTCTTTTAACTCTTCAATAATTGACATAATTTCATTGTTGTGATTAGTATGCCCAGCACTTTGTGATGCTATTAAAAGACGAAGTCTATGCACAAGTTCATTAGGATCATTCCAATAATCATAATCAATATTATTCTTGGGTATATGCATCAAACCCTTGCCTTCATGAGAAACCAGTTTACTTATAATTTCTAAGTACTTTAAAGCTCTACTTCCTTTTATTTGACCAGCCGCTTTATGGTCTCTTTTATAGGCGTTAGTTTCTTTAAAGATAGCTTGATAATCTTCCAAGTCATCCATACTATACAAAGTTTTCGCAGGTTGTTTCATAAAAAGCAATTCACATAGACCTAGCGTTATTTTATACGATTTTCCGTTAATAAGGAAAAAATCTTCCTCAATTGCAATCTTTGAATTTCCAATTTTCCATTCGTTATCATCATCTAAATAAACTCCATAAGTGTTGTCAATTATCGGGATTTTTTTTAAGGTATAGTTCTAAATATTTATCAACTATACCGCTTGATAAATTAAGAGGAGAATCTCTCTATTCCATCAAAGTTCTAGAGTGTGTAGGTGTTGCAAAGTTATCATATTCCGACATTAAGGAATAATCTGAACGCTTTATAGGTGTAATGGTCGGCTCTATTTTCAGAAGTTTCATTTTAGGTGTAAGCTTTATATTACCATAATCATCATCATAATCTCCATATTCATCTTTTATTTTAGACTCATGTTTTGCTTTTGTTATGAACTCATGAAGTGGTTTTGTTATGGGCTTAAATGTCTCCTCAAGACGAGTTTCAGTTTCAACTCGTTCAGTTCTCACATCGCGGAATTCCTTCTTAATGGCATTTCTAGTTTTGATTAGATTTTTCAGTAGTCGTGTCTCTTTTTAACCATCTTTGTAATGAGATTTGAACTGGTCTGTGAACTGGGTTATACTGGTCTGAATAGGTCTATGGATAGCTCTTATCAGGTCTGTGAACAGCTTTTGACAGCTCCGTGAACAGCTTTACCAGCTCTATAAAACAGCTTGAACGGGTCTTTGAACAGCTTTACCAGGTCTAAGAACAGCTCTTAGCAGGTCTATGAACAGGTTTACCAGGTGTTTGAACAGCTATATCAGGTCTACTACCAGCTTTAACAGGTCTATTACCAGCTTTAGCAGGTCTATGAACAGCTTAAACTGATTTGCTTTACTAGATCTTCTAAATTTATAGTGAAATGTATGTATCGATCCCTTTTCGATAACGTCCTTTGTTAAACAAACTATCTTTATCGATTACTAAAAAGCCATAATTGTCTTTCCGGCAAACACCGCAAATACTACGAAATTTTTCGAAGGTCATGTCTGTGTTAATATGATCATTATATATATATGTCTAAGATTCATATCATCTTGTTTAAATAAAATAAGAAAGTTAGCGTTGTCACGTATTAAGTGCTTCGATATATGAGTGTTAGTCTGACAGAGACAGAGAGTATCAATATTTTTATGTCGACCCATACAAAAATAATTACGTATATTATTTTGTTTCCCACATGCTACATCATCGAAAATAAAAATAGAATTCTGTTTGGCTTCCTATGGAGGTATAACTTCGCAATTATTAGAAAATGGGTAGTACCCCAGACCACTAATGGGGCTTATCAAGTGCTCCAGATACTTTAATTTAGGTTGATGTAGTGATTTTGAGTAGATGTAAATATTCTCGAACTTAAGTCCATTCGGATGTTCTATAAGCCCAATATAAGATTGGTTTTGCCACAGTTTGAAGGTCCAACAAGAATACCTCTTATATTATTAGGTATAAGCGAGCTATGTCTTTTGACTTCATTTGTAGATTTAATATGAAGATTTTTTATTGATAAAGAGTCCTTCTGCTTCACGAACTTTATTATTAGAACTGAAATATTTATTACACAACACTAAACTTTTATATCAGTCACCAGCTCAGTGTGTGTGTTGAGGACGTCTAAAAGGTTTATCTTACCAGTTGAATGATTAATCATTCAAAGAATCAAAATCGTTCTCGTCAGCGTAAATGTCGAAGAGGAGGCGGTTTGCTAAACACAGCAATTAGCAATTTACCATTTGAGTTTCATTTGCCTGGATATCAATATTGCGGTCCTGGTACTAAATCTTTTTATTCTGTGACTCAGTTCCTTATTTATATAATTGTGAATTATTTTTGCTTTGCACGCGGAATTGCCTTAATCTGGTGTAAATCTTCTTAATCTACTTAACTTTATATTTCTGTGACAATAATTTTCACGCGTAATGGCAAAAGCGTGCTCCAGTGAGTTGATCAATGTTGGTGTGGCTTGTGATGGCATTTGTGGTGATATTTTCCATGACACTTGTCTTAGGGCCGCCACTGGTCTATCAACCTGTAAGGATTCCTTTAATATTAGGCCATGTCACGTATTACGCCTGATGAAAGAAGTCGTCGCTACGCTCTCCACCGAACAAACATTTGTTGCGGATAAGGTCAAAGAGATATCCTCAAACTTGGCCGGTCTTCAGATTTTGTCCGATGACTGCGCCGGGTTAAATTCAAAGTTGGACAAGCTGCTTCATATCACTGAAGTTTTAAATAGTGATTCGTCGATGCTGTCCAACAAGATTTGCGAGGTTTCATCGAAGTTTAGCGGGCTGGTAGCTTTCCTGGATGATTGTCGGACAATGCAAACTGCGACTGGTTCACCATCTTCCTCCAACGGACAATCTACTGAATCTATAATGCCGGTCATAGACGATATTAGGCGTGGTGTCCGGCACGTCAAGCGGGACCTAGATTCATGCTGTACAGCCATTGGGAGAAACTTTCAGCTCATTTACTCAGTTGCCTCTGATGTCAGGAGCCTAACTTCAAAAGGCTCTTCAGCTTCTCATCTGCATGACGACATAGCTACTTCCAGTTTAGATGCTGCTTCTTCAGAAACTACATCTCCGAATAGGAAATGTCTCACTCTACAGGATTCATCATCTGCAGCTCCTCCTCAATCAACCGAGAAACCGGTTCCTACAGACCCGCATTCCTCCTTGGTGCAGCCTACTCCAGTTGTTGATGCTACTGTTAGTCCGGTCGAGGCCGACATGGCGACAGGTTCTGGTGTTATAATCAACTCTGGTCAAGCAGCTCCTCCTCAATCAACCGAGAAACTGGTTCCTACAGACCCGCATTCCTCCTTGGTGCAGCCTACTCCAGTTGTTGATGCTACTGTTAGTCCGGTCAAGGCCGACATGGCGACGGGTTCTCGTGTTATAATCAACTCTGGTCAAGCTGGTGTTATGATAAACTCTCCGCCAGCATCATCTAAGTCCACATCCACCGCATCCATGGTTAACAAATTTGGCACCACCTGGACAATTTTTTTTTTTTATTTATTATTATAGGGGGGATTACTCATATGGTGGGCACTGCGACCATGGAGGTCTTTTGTGCCAGAGCCCCATTACTGCAAAAGACGCTCAGCCATCCTGAGGTAAGTGAGGAGGTCTTTAACAGGGGAGGATCTAACGTCAGCCGGATTCAGAAGTTCACGACTGAAGGTCCTCCTTCTAAGCCATGCTAATGCAGGACAGGAGCACAAAATGTGCAATGTTGTGTCGCCGTCTTCCAAACAAAGCCGACATTCCGTCACGCTAGACAGACCTATTCGGTGTAGATGATACCTAAGCCCATAATGGCCAGATAGGTAGACTGAAAGCAGTTTGAGATCCGCCTTGCTAAGGGCGGTGATATCGTTATAAGCGTAGGGTCTGACAAGTGCCTTGGCCTGGCGAAGCCCAGAGACGTTCCTCCAGTACAGCAGTTGTTGACTCCTACCCCAATTTTCTACAACAGCTCTCGTCGAACCCCAACTGAGGCTGCAGTAGGGTTCGGGACCGTGGAAGCGAGAGGATGAGCCTTTCCTGGCCAGTTCATCAGCGAGCTCGTTGCCCTCGATACCAGAGTGACCTGGTATCCAACAGAGCGTGACCCTGTTGTAGGTGGCCAGTAGCTGGAGGGTGTCGAAGCACTCCTTAGTAATCCTCGAGGAGAAACTCCATGAGGATAGGGCCTTAAGGGCCGCTTGGCTATCAGAAAAGATGGTAATGTCCGCACCTTTCAGTCCTTTATTGACGTTGAGAATGGCGCAAGTTTCAATGGCATGGATTTCAGCTTGAAAAACGCTGGGCCAACTACCCAATGCGAGCGAAATCCTAGTGTGGGGTCCAAAGACGCCAGCACTGGCACCGTGTGCCATTTTAGAGCCATCAGTATACCATTTGAGGCATCTGGAATCCAGACTTGGACCACCTCCGTCCCAGTCCGCTCGTTCAGGGAAAATGGTCCTGAACCTTTTGCCAAAGCGCAGCTCCTTGGTCATGTGATCCGTTACGGAGCACACATCTAATCCAGGGATGCGCTTGAGGATGCTCATGTGACCCTTGTCGTCAACCGGCATATTATTCAAGAGCTGCATTCTCAGGGCGCTGATAGCAGCAGATTTCATTATAGAGATGTGCAGTGGAGTAAGTCCAATCACCGCCTCCATGGCAGCAGTAGGACAAGTCCTCATTGCTCCTGTCATGGAGAGGCAGGCAAGCCGCTGCAGCTTGTTGCATTTGTCGATTGCCAACCGCTGCTGGACAGCCAGAAAATCATCTTCGGGGTTAGACCCCAAGTCCTTCCGAAGAGTCTTCGACAGGCCCATAAGGCTCGTGTAGCCTTATTTAGGGTTGTGTTGAGATGAGTGTTCCAATTTAGTCTTTTGTCGAGCGTAATTCCCAAGTATTTGACTTCATTGGAGTACTCAATAGCCGTGCCTTGGATCAGTATTTGATCAAGGTCCAGATGGTGCCTTCTAGTGAATGGCACCAGAACAGCCTTGGCAGGGTTGATCGTAAGATCTTCGTTAGCGCACCAATCAGTGACCGTGCGCAGAGCTGATCTCATTAGATCAGTGACAGTAGAGTCGAATTTCCCTGTGATAATGATGGCAAGGTCGTCCGCATAGCCAACGGCCCGGTAGCCAAGCTCACTCAGCTTGCTTAGGAGGTCGTCTACTACTAGAGACCAGAGCAGCGGCGACAGTACACCGCCTTGTGGGCACCCCTTAGCTGCCCTGATACACACAGAGGTGTTGCCCAGGGTGGATATAATTTCTCGCTCTTTAAGCATCGCATCCACCCACTTCACAGTTTGCGAGTCCAAACCCCTCCGTACGAGAGCTCTAGATATGGACCTGTATCTAGTATTGTCGAAAGCACCTTCTATGTCAAGAAAAGCACATAATGCTATTTCTTTATGATGAAGAGCTTTCTCAATCTTGCTGACTAGATTGTGTAAGGCAGTCTCTGTTGATTTGCCTTTTGAGTAGGCAAACTGGGTGGGATGAAGGGGAGATACTTGGTCCAGTTTGTACCTGAAGGTCTGTGAAGGTCTAGCAGTCTCTCCATTGTCTTTAATAGAAAGGAGGTTAGACTGATTGGTCTATACGATTTAGGCAGCTCAAGGGGCCTATTGCCCTGTTTGGGGATAAACACCACCACTACTTTCCTCCATGAGAGTGGTATGTAGCCCCAATTATATCTGGCTCTAAACAGGTTGACTAAAGGGTCAAGGATGGTATCCAAGCAGTTTTGGAGGAGTGCTGGAAAAATCCCATCACCCCCAGGGGCTTTAAAAGGTTGAAAAGAGACCACTGCCCATCTAACCTTATCTTTGTCGAATATGACACCGGACCGGCTCAAGGCCCTACGGCACAAAGGAGACCCATCGTCGCAGTCGACGTAATGATCTGAGCCTGGTCCTAGAGTTGACCCGGGGAAGTGAACCTGTAATAGGTATTCTAGGGTTTCCCTTGGGTTTTCGGTGTAGGTATCATCCTGCTTCCTGAGAAGCCCTACTCCATTTGAGGTGTCCTTGGCTAGTACCTTTTGAAGACGAGCTGCTTCCGGCAAAGACTCTATGCTTTCGCAGCGTCTTCTCCAGGACTCGCGTTTGGAGCGTCTAATCTCCTTATTGTATTCAGTGAGTGCGAACCTATATTCGTCCCATTGCTTGGAGCGTTTAGCTCTGTTAAAAAGACGTCTCACTCGCCCACGCATTTCAGACAGCCGTTTGCTCCACCAAGGCACCTTACGTATCGCATTGGTTGGGACCGAGGCTGTACTATCTTGGTAGGAGGAGATGAGCACGTCCTTAAGCTGGTTAGCTGCCACTTCAAGTTCACCAATAGAACTGATTGAGGTGACCAACATGTCAGCCCTCGAGCACACAGCAGCCCTGAAGGTGTGCCAATTTGTTTTCTTGGGGACAGTGATACTGGAGATAATCTCAGATCGGCCCTGAATGTCAAATCGGATATGTTGGTGATCCGACAGCGATGCTTCATCTGAAACTCGCCAGTTCCTTATGAACTTGGACAGGACTCTGCTGGCCAGAGTGAGATGTAGCACCTCTACTCTGGCTGCAGTGATAAAGGTAGGTTTGCACCCTCTAATGTTCTTATCTATAAGATAATTAAGCAGCCTCTCACTCACCTCTTTCATTTATGTTGCTGCTGCCCCAGATCGTATGGTGGGAGTTCGCGTCGCATCCAATGATGAACTGCCGATTTGTCCGCTTGCAATAGCTGATGAGTTCTTGTACCTCATCAGGTGGAGCAGATGAGATGATTAACACTTTTGTCAATCAGGATGGCCGCCCGTGGCCCAACCTCTCCTCGGTGATAAATCAACTTACCTAAGTTACTGTTGAGTCCTCTGACTTGGCCACTGACAACCCAGGGCTCTTGGATTAGCGCCAGGGTTATCTGTTTTTCGGCGAAGGTCCTGCATAGTGTGGCCGATGCCCCCTTGGCATGGTGCAGGTTCGCCTGAAGCACCTTAACGGAGCTCATTTTTGCAGCGACTGTCGGATGAGCTTCGCCGCTCTGGCTCGCCGGGGTCCCTTAGAACCGCCCTCCTTGGAGGTTCGTGACGCCTTACCAAAAGTAGTGGAGGTTGTCTTCCTGGCCGCCCCACCGGCCTTAATAGTAAGCGACCCAGTGGTCACATTTGTTGGAGCCGCTCCAACAGCGGCACCACCGGTCTGCCCAACGGCTGGACTATAACGGACTGGGAACAAAGACTACTAAGACTGGGAAGCACTAAAACATCTAACATTTTTCTTAACTCCCACAAATTCCCGCACGATATCTTTGCCTTAACTGAAACCAACTTAACACCAGGAATTCTGGACAACGAACTGTTCCCTTCAAACTGTACTATTTTCCGTGTCGACGGTTGTGTAGGCACCAATGATCCACCAGGGTGCGGGGTTCTCATAGCTGCTCACAACCGTTATGACGCTACCCTGCTAAAGACCTCCGACACTACAATATCAGAATTTGTATGTATCAAATTATGCTATTACATTCGTCCCTCTCAACCTCTAGAAGCCTACGAGCCCCTAATTGGAGCGATCGACACCCTGCTTGAGAACGCTAACGCCTCTGATGAAATTATTTTATTGGGTGACTTTAACCTCCCCCGTATTCAATGGTCATTGTCTGAGGACTTTTCTCACTTTGTACCCCTTAACGCCTCTTCGGCCAAAGAAACCTATTTTACTGATCAGGGTAGGAATTCTCACGAAATTTGTTGTTTCGGTGCCTTGTTACTACGCAAAATTGTAAAAATGTGTAGGGCTTGAATTTAACAAGTGTGTGTTCAATCGGTTGAAGGAAATTCAAACAGTCCAACGCTATGAAGTGTCAAAATCACACGCCAGCTCCCAGCCAGGCGGCTGAGTATTTAGATGCAAGCTCCGGGGAACGGCATGGGAGAATTACAGATCATGCGCACAAACTTGACATTTATTCGTTGCTATGAAATATTTTTCTGTTGCCACAACATTTTTTGGGCATGCGCTTAATTTATTGAAACGGTTATTCAACCAAATTGTGGTAGAATCGCTACCCAGCTCTCCGTTTCTGGTCTCTTTCTTTCTGTCAGGAACTTTCTAGACAGACAATTAGACTTAATCTTTTCTTCAGACCCAGTTAACTCAGTTGTCGTGGAAAGCAACCATCTCCTCTCCTCTCTCGATCGTCACCATCCTCCCCTCCTCCTCGTTTTCTCCTACGAACACCCTCATACCCTTTCAAGCTCCGAGTCTTCTCTTTCCTTCAATTTTCGCAAGGGCGACTTTGAAAAATTAAATCACTTGCTTCTCAACTCTAACATTGGCACTATCCCTCAACATCTTCCAGTCGACGTTGCTATAGAAGCGTTCTATTCGGAAATATACGCTTGTCTTGCACAATCTATTCCCCTTTTTCCTCGTAAAAACTACTCCTCATCCCCCGTATGGTACGACAAAGAATAACGCTCTCTCCGCAACAGGAGGAATAAACGTTGGCAAACTTTTCTTCTATCCCAAACCGAGTCTGACTATTTTTCCTACCTATCTGCTTATATCTCTTTTTCCGAACGTTGTGATACCCTCTACCATGAGTATCTATAACGGATGGAAACTAGCCTCATATCCGACCCCAAGCGTTTTTATCACTTTATTAATTCCAAGAAGAAATCCAATGGATACCCCTCTACCCTAAAGCTTGAGAATACCTCTTCATCTGATCCTCAAGTTATCGCCAACCTCTTTGCAAACTTCTTCAGTAAATCTTTCAGCGACAATTCCCAACAACTTGACCTTAACTACTTCTCATTCTTGGACAAATGCACTCAAACGTCGTTTACGTCTTTCGACCCTGATGCCGAACTAATCGCCGCCAGTATCAACGGGCTTGAGGACGACTTCAACCCAGGTCCAGACGGCATTCCGGCCATCGTTCTAAAAAAGTGTGCCACTCATCTAATTCAACCCCTTACCTTGCTATTCCGCCTCTCGGTCACTAAAGGGGTTTTCCCTCAATTATGGAAAAACTCGTATATTATTCCCATCTTCAAAAAAGGTTGCAAAAACGATGTGTCCAACTATAGACCCATCGCTAAATTATCATCCATACCTAAACTATTCGAAAAATTGGTCTATGACTCCATGTTCTTCCACTGTAAGTCTATCTTCTCCCTCTCCTAGCATGGCTTTCTCAAAGGAAGATCTACTACCACCAATCTTACTGACTTCGTCTCCAAGACACTATGTACTCTGGAAAACGGTAAAGATGTTGATGTTATTGCCACCGATTTTAGTAAAGCCTTCGACAAGATCTCCTATAATATTATCTTGTTCAAACTTGATCGCCTAGGCTTCCCCTCCCGATTCATCTCCTGGATTCAATCCTACCTCAAAAACCGTCGCTACAATGTTCTTTTCAGTTCATATATTTCTAACCCTATTGTCGCTCGTTCCGGCGTCCCCCAGAGCAGCCACCTCGGTCCACTGATCTTCATCCTTGCAATAAATGATGTTGAATGCGTCATCAATCACTCAGAGCTGTCCATTTATGCTGATGACATGAAAATAATTAAACATATCTCCTCCACAACCGACTCTTTTCTCCTGCAAAAAGATCTCGATTCCTTCACCACGTGGTGTATGAAAAACTTTCTTGAACTCAATGTCTCCAAATGCCAGTCCATCTCTTATTCCCGCAAGCGTCTTACCACCACCCCGAGAGTTTACATGCTAACCGATGTACCGGTCCCTATTGTTACCTCTTTGTGTGACCTTGGAATAATCTGTGATAGCGAACTCAACTTCCGTTCTCATATTGACAGCATTATTAACAGAGACAACTCCGCGCTAGGGTTTGTGATGCGCTGGTCTAGAGAGTTCTCCAATCCATATGTTTCCAAATCTCTCTATATCTCCTTCGTTAGACCTCTCCTTGAATATGCCAGCCAGGTATGGTCACCTACACAAACAACCCATATCAATAGGATTGAATCCGTCCGGCGTAGGTTCCTTCGCTTCGCTCTACGTGATCTCCCGTGGGCAGACAGATTCAACCTTCCACCCTATGAAAACCGTCTGAAACTGATCGACTTACAACCCTTAAGTAAACGTCGTGATGTTTCTGACATTCTCTTCATTCATCAGCTATTAACTGGTGCCATAGACTGCCCCTCAATCCTGCAATCTTTACCCATCTATACCAATCCCCGTAACCTTAGGTCCACTCCCCTTTTCCGACTCGACCGCCATCGCACAAACTACGGTCGAAGCGAGCCAATTACCAGGATGCTTCGAAAAGTCAACGACCTTTCCTTCTTTGACTTCCATCTGAGTAAGTCATCCCTTCACAAATCTTTATATCTTGACCCCGTCCATCCTGATCGCATTTCTTAATTCGTTTTCCTTCCAGCCAGTTTGTTCCTTAATGAGAGCTCATATTGTAGCTTTTTCAATTTATTTATTATTCCATCATTTATCATCTAGTATAGCTTGTAGTATTAGTATTATTATTATGTTATAGCTTGTATTAAGCTTAATTAAATTAAATTAAATCTCCAGATAATTCAATATTACCTTCAAGAGGATCTTTCAATTTTTGTATTCCTTTAAAGTTGTTGCTCGGCTTTGCTGAAACTATAAGAAAATTGTTATAAATGCTAAACATGAACTTATATTGATTCGAAGTAGGGGTGATGAAAATGCTTTTATATCACCAAACGATGAAGTTAAAATAGATATTTTCAAACTGCAATGGCGAGTATCCCACATAAGTGTAGCTGATGAAGAAAAACTATCGCTGCTTAAGTTAATCGATACTGAACGACCAATACAAATGAGTTTTCGAAGCTGGGATATATATGAATATCCTATATTACCTACAACTGTTGATCAGAATTGGACAATTAAAACATCTACTCAGTTAGAAAAACCTCGATATGTCATTTAAGCTCTTCAAACGGATCGAAAAAACGTGAAGAGTAAAGATGCAAGCAAGTTCGATCATTGCGAACTTTCAGATGTGAAGCTTCACTTAAATTCTGAAACATTTCCATATGAAGACTTAAATATTAAATTTGATCGGAGAGATATGCTTTATTGTATGTAAAAAATTCCAACAATCATATTACAGACGTCTTCATCAACCGCTACTTACCCGAGAGAAGTTCAAGGAAAGCGCTCCAAGTGCTGTTATCGATTGCTCACATCAAAACGAGGTGATCAAATCAGGACCAGTCGATATTCGTATCCAGTTGAAAACACTTAGTAATATTCCCGCAAGCAATATAGTTCATTGATGAGTGAAGTTAGAAAAATAATTTAAGATTACAAATGGCTGCAATTGTGGATATTCAAGGATTAAAAGACGAACATAGCAAGTTTATTGTGAAGGAATTTGCAATTTTGACAAATGGAAACCAAATACAGCACTTTATTATTCAACCTCCATTCAGATTTAAGGATTTAACACCTGCAAAGAGAAGAGAAGCGAAATGGCTGCATGATAATTATCATGGATTCAGATGGACCAATGGATATATTCCCTATTATCAATTACGTGCTATAGAAACAAAACACTGGATGTGAAAGGCTGTGAAAAAGTTTGCTGGATCAAAATACATTTGGTGAAGGTGTAATAGTATATAATATGGAAGAAGAATTGCAGTGTCCAAAATTATCCTCTATTAAATGTTTTTAAAAGTGCTATGCTATTTAACTCATCAGGGACAATGCCCTCAAGAAAATGTTTATCTTTTAAGAAATTTCCTAGAAAAGTAATAAAATTTAGAAATAAGAAATAAATGTCTTATAATTTTATACTAATAAAAGTCTTTCTGTTAATGTTAAAATAGTATTTTATTTTCGTTCTACATACATTTATTCATAATTCTCTAAATAAACATTTTATATTAAAAATACTTTTTTATTACTACATATAATTAAAATTTTAAAAACTGCTTATCATATTTCATCATCGTCGCCGGTGTCCCAATCTTCTTCCCTGCGTGTTAACGGATCGAATCGCATCCTCATCGCCAGCATCATCGACTCGATGCTGTAAGTAAGAATGAAGACCCTACTTCCATCGATGTTGTAATAACGCTGTTAATTTAAAAAGATTTTATTATATGATAAATTTTCTTAAAAATTTTAAAATCTTACCGATGTGACTGGTTCCAAACCCTCTGAGTACGGGGTGGTTGCCTCGTACCACTCGTCTTCACCTCGGAGCATATACACTTGTATGAGAGTCCTCATATAAATCAATATTATGGAAAAAATTTACAATTTTGCTTATAATACCCATTCTGACGGATTTAAACCAACTTTTGAATTAAACAACTTGAAGCATCTGTTTAAATACTAAAATAATGTTCACTTATTTCTAATCAGTTTTTCTATTCATTTTTGAATTTCCTGTTAATTCGTATGTTTTTGATAATCACTATACATATTATCTTTTATTACCAGAAATCGACCTAGGATCATATATTTTAATTACCATCATCGCGTAAAAACATCCAAAAATTTTTTGTTACTAGTACCAAAACTATTAAAACTAAAATGAAAAACAGCTAGAAAAAACCGACTGCTTGGAAAAACGGGCTATATAAAAATTAATTAGATTGTTTTAATTAAAAATCTTGAGGAGCATAATATAATAAGACAACTTAGTCGAGACCTATTTTTTCTTGCTTGTTAACTGTTACTATCAGAAATCGACCTATCACCTTATCTTCTAGCGACGTTAGCCACGTTCAAAAAATTTTTTGGATCCAAATTTTCTTCATCATAATTTTCCCCATACAAACTTTTTGATAATATTCAAGCAAAAACAAGCGGCACCGCCGTACCATCCTTTTCTCGAAGCAGTTCACGCCATTTTCGACCCCCCTATAACTTCGTTGTGGATAAAACTAGAAGCCTGAATTTTCAGTAACCAAGCAGGCATTGTATAAACACGGTATATTTAAAATGTTATTCAATTTGAACCAGTAGTTTAAGAATTATAACTAATAAAAGTTTCTTAATTTTGTCACCACTGACTGACCGATCATCAAAACTCTAAGGTACTTCTAGCAGACATAGAAGCTTCAAATTTAGAATACAATTAGTGTTTAGTGTATAAATCAAGGAAAAACTAAAATATTTTGCAATTTCGGTCCAGTTTTCTAGATACACCAACTGCATAAATAACTTTGTAATTCCATATAAATATAGGACCCCAGATTAATTAATACATTTGCAGTGAATGAATCAGTGTACCTGTATACGTATAAATAATAATGGAATAATAAGTGTAGATAGGTACCTAGATATTATATAATATAATAGAATAATAAGTGTATATAATATAATGGAATAATAAGGGTAGATAGGTACCTAGATGTAATTATGTTCAAAGGTAACTTGTAATAAAATGGTCAACGGAATGAAAAAGAAACAATGGGACATAAAAAAAATAATGGGTTAAGTAATTTATTAATTTAAAAAAAACTTTGAGTGTGGCAGTGAGTGCCGTACATTAGTTCAATTAATCCTCTGTTAAGCTTGATGTTGTAATTAATTTTCTGTTAGGTACATTGACAGTGTTTATAGTGAATGAGAGATAACAATTTTACATAAGGATTAACTTTAACCGAAATAAAACTAACAGCTGTAGATAGCATAGATTGCCCCAGATACCTAACAAAAAGAGCTCGTGAATGCATAAAAAAATATGAAGACGATGCTTCTATGACTGCGGGCCTGGAAGAGAACATAATTATAAAAATAGGAGCAAAAGTCATGTTGAGGCGAAATATTGACGTGAGTCTTGGTTTAATTAATGGTTTTATCGGTATAGTGCAAAGAGTAAAGGTTGATCCAGAAAATACAAAAATAATTAAGAAAATATACATTACATTTAATAAAGAACATATTTACGAGCTTAGTCCGGTCAAAACTAAATTTGAAATTATTAATAGAGCTTATGTTCATCGCGAACAGTTTCCCATATGTATAGCCTATGCTATAACTATACACAAAAGTCAGGGCCTAAGTCTAAATTATGCGCTGATGGAGATCAGTTCTGCAGTATTCACATCCGGTCAAGCTTACGTGGCACTTTCGGGAGTTACAAGTCTGGACGGCTTACATCTAATTAATGTCGACTTTAGAAGTATTAAACCGCAGGAATCCTGAATTTGTGAATAAAATAGACTAATAAGCATTTACCGTGCAGACTTGTCAAAAAATTGTAACATCAAAGCCTACGAGAAAAACCCATAGAGACAGGGAGTGGGCTTTGAGAAAAACTGTAGCTGAAGCTCAAGAAGTAGTACCGGAAAAGAAAAAATGAAGACTACCTACAAAAAGAAATGAGATGCCATCAAAAACATAACCTGTAAAAAAAAACCAAGTCTCTCAACTCAGTTCTTCTATCGTAGAAAGTTGTGAGACCCATGTAATACCAAGTCGGTCAATTTATTTAGTCCCTACTTAAGGGTCCTCCTGTCTTAAGTTATTACGTAATTGGCTAACCTAACAACATCTTATAGTGACCATATCAATATTAAAAATCTTTTATGTTTTAAATAAATAGATTGACTTGGCAATCGCACTAAACAATCTAATTTAATATAATATTACTTGTGAGGTACATTATGTTTTTAATAAAAAAAAAAATAAGAAAAAGATAAATTGTGCTGAGACATCAAATTCGTACTAATTGTCGCTAGAACCAAGGTTGTCCAATTAAAAACAGTTTTATTACCTCGACTAGAGCTATGTGCAACTGTTTTGCTAACGCGTTTGATGAAAACTTTTTAAGTAAACGCAGTACCTTTGAAAACGTGTTTGCCTGGAACAATTGTACAATAACTCTTTTCAGAGAAGCTTCTTCACGCATGAGATATCTTCGTTAACATCTGGCAACCCCATCCAAAGAAACAGTCAACTCAGTCATAACCCGTTTTTATAACATAAAGAGGCGGTCAGAGTTGGAGCTTGATTGGAGAATTCTACATTAAATTACAACACAAAGCATCCAGCTATACTTCCAAAGCACAATTATTTTACCATCCTTCTTATTAGTAATGCTCATTTTAGTACACTGAATGGTGGGCCATAACTCACTCTTACTTATCTTTGCCATCATTATTGGATTCCTCATGCCAGAACCTTGGTCAAGACGATCATATATCAGTAAAACACACATTGGGGCCAACTCCGCGCTTAAAGAAATTTTTAAGGAAGTTTAGTACAATGATTTTGCCAAAGAAACTGCTACGAGAGACTTTAGCCACTCTCCGCACTTTAGAGGTTTATTGGAGGCGGCGGTGAAATCCTTCAAACATCACTTCCGTCGAGTGACACGAGAACGAGTTTTGACGTAATAGGAGATAAGTACTTTCACGGAAAAAAATAATTCGCAAAAAATGAAGTGTGATCTTTATAAAAAACAAAATAATCAGGGAAAATTGTCTTGTAGTCCTGTAATTTAGAAATTTCATAGGATACCCAATATAAATTGATGGGTAAACTGTAAATATTACAAATAAAATAGTATCATTACAGTTTCAGAGAGTAAATTATTCAAGTTGTCCAAGAAAAAATTTAGTTAGCAAAAAATACTAAATTATTATTCAAAATATCAAATAAACGAGAACTAAAAATTACAGGGCAAACCGTTAAAGTTGCGTATAAACGGTACTTGTTACTATTCTTAGATATGTATATTTGAAAATTATTTATTATTCAATTGATACTACAATGAATTGTAATTTGTTACTGACTGTCCCGTATTTTTTAAAGTTTACAAATCGTTTTAAATAATAAAACAATTCTGACAATGAAATATATTTTAAATCCAAATGTTCAGTTAGATGTTTTAATCTAAATATACCGATTTCATTGTCTATTCTACTGAAATGTATTAAAATGGAATGACTTATAAACTATCTCATATGGGTACAATTTTACTTTCAGTGGAGAAAAACCATTTTTAAGTTCCAATGTTTACTGTGAATTTGCAGCTGTTGTAAGCTGAATAAAATAACCAAATATACACGAAATGGCAGAGTTAATTTTAATCTTTTGTATTGTTGTAAGCAAAATATAAAAATCATTGGAATTACTGATATAAAAATTACGACGTTGGCAATTAAGAAAACCATATTGAAAAAAAGGATGCTTGCACAGAAAGGGACAACTAGCGAAAAGTGATACCATTTTCGTGCAGAAAATTCAGAGCATCAATCACTCCAATATAATATATCTCAGTGGTCTATTGTTACAGGCGAATCTGTAAATTTACATTTATCTTTAAAAAAAATTTACAGTTTCATCTCTGTAATTTTGACTATTCATGCGTCGTACTTGTTATGAGAAGTTTTATCAAATTTTTATTTATTGTAAATGCATACTTCTTACAATTAGACCCGGCGTACGAAAACAAAGAGGTATATACACACTAGCCAAAACCACCGTAAACTACAAGCCATGAACTAGACTTTTATATGTAATCGTAAATGGTCTTACTGAATGGTCCAAGTTAAATTGCTTCTTATGGGAGCCAGGGGGTGATTTTTCCTTCAACTCGCTCTCACTAACTTAAAGCAGACTAAATGATCTTTTTAACAAAGTAAAAATATGTAGACTTTATTAGTAGAAATAACAAGAAATCTTTGATTAAATGTGAAATTTTAATCGCAAACCAAATTTTCATCCAAAACGCAAGCAGTAAGTCATGGTCCGACCATGCTCTGTCGCTTGTATTTTCTTTAAATGTCCACTTCTGCACTTTTAGGCTTAAAAATGTTTATTATTTTTTTAAGTAGGGTATGAATATTTTTACTTCATTCGAAAGATTGTTTTGTTTACTTCAAGTAGAAGAAAACAATTTTATCATAGTAGCTATTGTTTAGACACTACGGCGAGTTTAAAGAAAAATCACCCCCCGGCTACCATAAGAAGCAATTTAACTAGGACCATTCAGTAAGACCATGTACGATTTCATATAAAAGTCTAGTTCATGGCTTGTAGTTTACGGTGGTTTTGGCTAGTGTGTATATACCTCGAAAAACCAGACCATTTTGGCTCTAATGTGTGTGCGTGAAATTCGTCAGTTCATGGCTTGTAGTTTACGGAGGTTTTGCACTAGCCCATGAAAATTACTGTGCTGATTTTCTTTATTCTACATAATTGGTAGATGTATATTGCTGGTGGGAGAATACGGTTTTTTTGCTCTCATTTTTCTTTTCGTGTTGTCACTTGTTTGACATTTTTCTTTAAGTGAGTGTTGTGGTTAGAAAAAGTGCTAATTTTATCGTCCTGTAATGTTGAAGTAAGAATTAAATTGATTGCGAAGGACAAAAATATAAAACTATTGCGTGATGTGTCAAAACAATTTGAGAAAAGTTCAAGTTTTAAACGATTAGTGACAATGAAGTGTGTAGTGTACCTTTGTTACCTTTGGGTCAGCAGCCATATTTTCTTCAGTTATCACTTACAAAAGCGGTGGTGTAATTAAATTTAGCAAGAAGATAGTAGATGAAAACTTTATTATTGAAGTGTTTACTGATTTGCAAATTAATTAGTTAAATTTCTTGTGATGAAAAGCCGTAATAAAAATTACAAATTTTAGTGCAAAACCTGCTTTGAAATTGCAATTTTAAACAGATTTCTCCAGAAGTTTAAAAATTGCACCAAAGCACCCACATATAAAGATTTTTTCTTCAGCCTGTCCTGTACGGTTTTTCTTGCGTGCGTGTAAACTCACACATTTTAGGCACAGGCTACGGAAATCTCTGCTGTTGGGCCACTCCATTTAGTTACTTACTCGTAGAGTGTAGTGAATCGAAGCTTCATCGTTTTTTGTGCAATTTTGATCAAGTTTATTTAAGCCGTAACAAGTGTCGTGACAGCATCGTGTGTTACTCTTCCAATTTAAGAAAAAGGTATTTATTTGAATATTTTATTGTCTTATACATCATAATACATTTTTTTTAATAATAAACCATTAACAAATTTTGTTCAGTTGAATCACTAAAATTATTATTTAGATACAAGTGTTTAAAGTATGAGTGAGATAGATAGTTCTTTTTTCACTGATATGTATTCCACAAGCAATTGTGCGGTGCCGGTGCCGGTAGTTTCAGACAATACTGATGGTAATGATGTATCAGAAATGATAACAAATGTACGTTTTTATTCTTATCATTTATCAAAAAATATTTTGTTTTGTTCTTAGTAATTTTTTCTTAATTGTGTGTATGTATATATAATTATTTATCTGTACACGCAAAACCACCGTAAACTACAAGCCATGAACCTTAGAACAGAAAACAAAAGGAAGTGCAATACCGTCTATTAACCGTGTACGTGTTTTCCGATTTTTTGTTCGTGGGAAAGGTGTGGGCAGGGGTCTAAAAAGTACGGCTTCCGAAATGTCAATTTCACGTGGAATTTCTGAAGAGTGCGCACTCAAAGTTTTTATAGTGTTTATTGAATAATTTTCACTGTTCAGTTATTAAAAGTGGTGTAATTTTACAAATAAAGACAATTAATATTTTGAAGACTGTTTTGGTTTAGTTTACTAAGAATCTGACGTGCTTAACTTGAACATTTTTCGTGATGAAGTGTGCGGTATTTTGTTATAAAAATAATCGACGCATATAATAATATGGTGAAATGTGGTGAAAATCATTTTTCAGGGAAGTTAAATAGTATAATAAGCAATTATACAGCATTTTCTTTGAAATGTGTGCAAAAGCTGTATAAATACAAGCTAAATTACCAAAAAATATTACCATTTCTCTTGATGGTGCTCATTTGCTTACATTTGAGATTCATCAAAGTTTTGGTTCGAGTTTGGATTTCCAAAAGATAAAGATTCAGAGAACTGTGGTTAAAATCCTAAAAGTGCAGAAGTAGAAATTTAAAGAAAATACAAGCGGCAGTGCGTGGTCGGACCATGACTTACTGCTTGCGTTTTGGATGAAAATTTGGTTTGCGACTAAAATTTCACGTTTAATCAAAGATTTATTGTTATTTTGCTTAATAAAGTGTAAATGTTTTTACTTTATTAGAAAGATCATTTAGTCTGCTTTAAGTTAATATTAGTCTTTTTTTCATAGAACTAATAGTTTTGGTGTAACGGCGAGTTTAAGGAAAAATCACACCCTAGCTACCATAAGAAACAAGTTTACGGTGGTTTTGGTACACGTAATATGCATGAAATTTTCAAAACTCTTTTCATTACTTCCTACAGTTCTCGAACAACCATCTTACTGAACTTACTGCGCCTTCAAATAATCCAAAGGTAGTAGGTCCAATTAATAATACTGCAGAAACTAATAGTGAAACAAGTCACATTCTACGTCCAATACAAGTCCGTCAAGAAAATTCCACAAAAGTAATTGTAATTTTTATTCTCATTAGCATCTTCTATTATAACTAATTAATTTATTAATAACAGAAGTATACACTCTTGGAATGGTTGAGTTAATCTCAAAATGGACTTTCTATAATTGATTATTATAACGAACAAAAGTTATTAACATCTGAACTACGAAACTTATTGACACGAGAAATATTACGTCGAGAACACGATGTCAACCTAAAATATACCACACTGCCACAAACTCGTTTTAGAGAATTATCTCAAGAAATTTGTGAATTATTTCTGAGCGAATCTGCAACTATTTATTACACGCCTCACAAACACTTGGATTCAGGAGAGACAGTAAAAGCTCATGGGAAGTTGCAGTTTCATAATGATTATTTGATTCGTAAACAGCATGCTAGAAAAGAAAAGCTGAAACGTCCAACACCAAGTATTGATGAAGGTATGCAAACCTATATTTTTATTGATATATGGCAATTTATAATTTTTAATTTATATTATAATGAAATTTGTTATATTTCTTTCTTATAGATGAAGAAAATACACTACTTTTAAATGGAGGTAATAAAAATTGCGAATTTTTAAAAAAATACATAGAACCGTGGAATCAAGTAGAAACATCATGGAAATTAACTTTTCATGAGAGGCAAAATTTGATTGCCACATTAACCATAGCTGAATATTACAAGCTGTTCCCTTGTTTAGAGCAAAAAGAAGGATATATGTTGGTAAGCAGTTATTTGTTCATACATATTGCATTTCTCATCATTACACAGTCTCATTTTGTGTCATAGATTTGTTTTCGCCAAAACTATTTTTATAACAATTTTTTTGGTTAAAATTTTTTTCTGATTTATCTTCAATGTTACAAATAGTTACTTGAAGAACTTAATAGTTTAATTTTTTTCTACACATTTGAATCAAAAAATTAATTGCGTTAAAATATAAATATTGTGTTTTTCGATATTTAATTTACAGTTAGAACTGGATTTTGATCTCAAATATCCTGAGAAGAAATACGCTTTCTCAAATAATTGGCCAAGAGTACGGGATCAGCTTGTAAAATTATTTCGTAGTCATAGAAAACCAAAAGATGTTTACTTTGCAGTAGAAGCAGCAAAACTGCCCAAACTTAGTGGAGGTTTGTCGAATGAAATATCTATTTTAATTCAATATAATATATTTATATTTGTACTGAATATAAAATGCATTATTTTTAATACTAAAATTTTTTTTTAAAATATAATTTCAGATGCTTTAGATTCAGTGGTTCTGGTATTACTTTCAAATGTGTTTCCATTACTAAGAACACTGGTTCTCATTATAAACAGAAAACAAAAAAGTTAAAAACTACAGATTCTTCAAAAGAAGCCAAGGAAGTTCTTAAAAAATGGAATCCTTCTAAGGCAGAATCGCGTGGGGGCTTCATTTTTCATGTGAATGTATGTATCCGCTTACATATTTTAAGTTATTACTAAATGATTATAGTAGATAGCGCTTGTCTTGAACTGCTTAATACATTTATTCAAGCCAGATGTTGAACGTATTTGAATTGATATTAATTTGAAGGATTGCTCTACTTATAGGATCGATTTTTTGTAATTGTAAAACTTATTTAGTCAATTTTTACAGGTAGAAAATGATATACTACCAAGCATAAGTCGCCTTCGAAATACACTAGCAGCATATGAAATACAACTGCAGCCCAGGCCAATCATATTTGGAGATATTGGTGACATTATTGCCGCCCACATTTTTGTCAACGACACGCAGTACGACGTGGAATCAACAGCGCGAGCAGTCGAGGTTTGCTTTAAAATATATTTTGCTTTACATGCATTTTATCCACCTGAATCAAAACCAGCTTGGCTATTTATACAGAAAGCGGTATTCGGTTTAGAATCGTTACATGATGGTAACATTCCGACTGCAGTATCAGAGTTATGTGGTGAAATCAATGTAAAACTTAATTAAAAATATATTTAGTTTGTCATCAATTTTTAAGTCCAAGATTAGACTGAAGTTTATATTATTTCATTAATTTATGTAGTTTTCCGTTAATTTTTAGAATTTAATTCTAATATTTATAAGCTGATAAGTATTTTAGAATCATATTAATTATGTCATTTATTTGTAAGTGTTTGAAAATATTCCATATTGATGTTGCTTTCAGTAAGCATTGTCATTACGACCATGAACAAGACGATTCAGCTAATTGTTTCCAATGTTTAGGGACTTGTACTCGTAAATATGATAATTTAGATGTATTTCGAAAGCATTTGCGGAGAAATCATATATTTCAATCTAATTCTGTTAATTTACTTACTGTAAGTAATGACAATAATGCTAACTCTGAAATTAACATCAATACAGGAAATACTACATACGTTAACGACAAAGTATTTCCAGCTAATTTAACAGAACTGCCATATATGTCGAATGTTGAAAATGATAGTGATTCTAATTATATAAAATATACTGATGGCTTGCAACTTTTATCACAAGTTAATACTAAGTTGTCTGTTGAGCATTGTGTTCATCAATTAATTTCTAAATGGTACTCTGATAATAATTTATCTCGAAAAACGATTCAATCAAACATTCAAGATGTTGGAAATTTTTTTATTGATACTATTGGTATTTTATCTGATACCATATTAGGTTTACTTTGTCAAAACAATATACCTGTTTCAATTCAAACAGATGTGCAAAAAATATTTTCTGATATACAAGAACCATTTAATAATGTAGATAGTGAACACATAATGTTAAAAAAATTTTGTCAATCTGGAAATTTAATACTCCCAGAAAATGTTCTCCTTGGTACTATTTCTGGAGCTAAATTGATCAATGGACAATCACAAATAGTTGCTGAAGAGATATTTGCTCAATTCATACCAATAAGACATGTCTTACGTATTTTCTTCGAACTACCTAATGTTCTTGAAAGAACTATTCTTTATATGAAACATTGTTATTCCAATAATACTGGTATATGTAACTTTATTCAATGTACTTTGTGGCAGAAAATTCTTTCTGAGTATGGTTCAAAAATTGTTTTTCCTTTATTTCTTTATTTCGATGAATATGAGAGTAATAATTGTTTAAGTAGCCATTCCGGGGACGGGGGAAAAATTGGAGCACTATACATTCAAATTCCTTGTTTGCCTCCTGAATTTTTAAGTAAGCTTGAAAACATTTTTGTTTTTCAATTATTTAATGCATTACATAGAAAAATTTTTGGAAATTTTAGAACATTTCAAAAGGTAATTGGTGAACTGAATTTTTTGTCAAAAAAAGGAATTACTATTCAAACTAGTAAGGGAACGTACCATATTTATTTCGTATTAGGATTAATTCTCGGAGATAATTTAGGATTAAATTCATTATTAGGATTTGTTGAATCATTTCAAGCTCATTATTGGTGTAGACTTTGCTTGATGAATAAAAGTGACGCTACCACAGCAACTACAGAGTTACCCAATCTTATACGAACTATAAACAATTACGAAGTTATATCGAATTCCCAAGTCAATAACAACATACATAAATATGGTGTGAAGGAAAAGTGTATTTGGAACGATGTACATCAATTTCATGTAACTCAAAATTTTAGTGTAGACGCAATGCACGACTTGTTAGAAGGCATTTGTAAATACGAGTTAGCAGACATACTATTCCATTTTATTTATGAACAAAAAATTATTTCAAAAGATACTATTAATGATAGAATAAATGCTTTTGAATTTGGTCGAAATGAGCGAAGAAGTAAACCACCTGAATTATCACCTGATCATATTAAAAAATTTAATTTAAAATTAACATCTTCAGAGGTTCTTTGTTTTATGAGACACTTTGGATTATTTATCGGCGACCTTATACCGGAAGACAGTAAAATTTGGGAGGTGTACACTACATTGAATGAAATTTTAAATATTGTGTTAGCAAAAGTCTATTACATTGGTTGTCCAGACTTATTAAATACGCTTATTTCTGAACATTTAGAATTGTATCAAAAAGTTTTTAAACAACCATTGAAACCCAAGCACCACATTCTTTTGCATTACCCTAGAATCATGAAAATAGCTGGTCCAGTAGTTCACTTTTGGTCTATGCGATTTGAAAGTAAACATAGGGAATCGAAGATAGCAGCTAGAGCTACAGTTTCACGAAAAAATTTGCCGTACACCTTAGCACTCAAACATCAACTCAAATTAAACCATAGATTAAGTACAAAAAGTGTACCTTCACCTCATCCCATATGTATTCCAATAATAAAAACTCCTATTACAAATTTGCTAGATTATGTTGATGTAATGCGCGTGCTCCCCTCAAGTATTAATTCTCAGAAACTTAAAATAGTTAAATGGATTGACTATATGGGATCTGAAATTCATTCAAATGACGTTATCGTGGTATTTACTGAACTAGGGTCATCTTTTTCAATTATTAAATATATATGTTTGTTTGATAATGAACAAATTTATTTTATTTCTCATGAAATTGAAAATTTGTATTTTGATTCTCATTTTCAAGCTTTTCGAGTTAATCCTAAGAAATTGAAATTAAAAAGTTATAAATTAGAGAATATTCATGATATTACATATATGGTCAAACAAAGTAATGGAAATACTTATGTCGTAAGTAAGTGGTAAGCAGAGTTATGTTTACTCGAGTTCTAATGTCTTTATTTGCATTTAGTTTTTGAAAAAATATAAATAATCACTACTGTAAATATAAATGTGTTTAACTCATAAGGTTCATTGTAAAACAACAATATTTTTGAATAACATAAATACAATAAAAATTATTATTTGTAGTAATTTTTCTATTTACCTTTTTATTCCTTGAATAATATATACACATACTTTTCACATATTACTAGTATAAATAATAGAAATCACACAAATACAATTATTTAGTACACATCTAAAATTGTCAAATGTGGCGTGGAACGAGGAAACGTACCTTACAGCACCTGGCAGCGTCTATCTCCGGCTGGAGGGAGTGGACCTTTTCCCCTCGCGCGAAGCTCGTATTCTCAAATAGGTTTTACAAAATGCGCTATAGATTTTTCAATTTTTATCGCACAAACTTGAAGGTATGCTCATTCGATTCTACGTACTTTCTTCATGCAGGTTCATTAAAAACCTGAAATTCGATTTTTGGTGCTGTAAGGTACGTTTCCTCGTTCCACGCCACAAATTACGTACAGATACTGTACTTTTTTTAATGTACACGTACATCGAATGCTATATATACATCGTACACGGTGCAATTTAATTTATGGTGGTATCAAGTTTTACAATTGTAAACAGTAAAAAATATTCAACAACGCTTCAGTTTTGACTTACTGTCGATATTAAAAATATTATAATATATTTAGTAAAAATCACATATTTAAATATATAATTTGATAAATCACCCTGTAAAAAGTGATTTGAGACACCAACAATATTCACTGTAGTGTGAAGTAAAGCGTGCCTCCACATTACTAACTCATTCTGTAAATTTTAACTTGTTATGTCTGCATATTTTAGATGAAATTGTATGAAATTATTGTTTGGCAATAATCAATAATTACAGTTTTTCGCTTACCGTCTGGGCTATACTGGATAAAACTGTAATTATTAATGGAAATTCAATGACTTCTTACAGCATTTTTTTTCCGTGAGAGTAGATGATGAGTGAGTATAATGCCTTAACTCTCGACCCTTTGGCATTTTGTACACCGATTCAGCAGATCTGGCTTCTTTCACTCCTGGCCATTTTCTGATTGGATATTCCTTATTGGCAATTCAAGAACATAATCTTCTTCCTAAGAGCACTAATTACTTGACGTGTTGGCGTCTTTTATTGCAGATAAAGCAGCACTTTTGGCAACGTTGAGCTCGGGAATACCTGCATACCCTTCAGCCACGGTACAAATGGGATTCAGTGTCTACGCCAAACAAGCGGGTCCTTGCCAAAGTCGAAGCAGTCTACCCAAGTACGGATGGATTAGTAAGAACAGTTACGCTTCGTTACCGTTGGTCAATTTTTAAAAGAAACATCACCAAATTATGTGGTCTACCAATAATGACAACGAATGAAGGGCATCATGTTAGAGCAAAACACAAAACTAATACTCTTGGTCAAATTGCTTTTATTAATTATATATTCCAATTCAAATTATAAATATTATATGTCGTCGTTCTTTTTATGCAATTACGTTTTCCTCGCGATCTTAAATAAATTTAGATCCTTATATAAACACATTGATTTGTACTATTTCAATTGGAGTCGAAAAGTTAATGAATTTAATTTTTTCTGATTAAATTAACATACTAAATATGTATAGTTGTCTTACTAAAACATCCGTAAGAAGATGAAAATAACACATAAATCGTTCTGTACTCTAAATCAATGTTGCTCCATTTACAAGCGACAAAGCCGCCTAATCATCCTGTCACGTTGAGTTATTTATTCTCGAATTATTCCTCCTAACTAAACGATTTTTGCAAGTGAAATTGTCGAATATCTTTAGCCTCAATTCCCCAGATAAATTTTAGTACTCAACAGTGTAAGAAACTTTACCCCACTTGTTTGAAAACACTCTACCGCGGCCAACAAAATTTCCAGCAAATTGCCTTGAAATTGTTTCACTTTGCTCCGTTGCGAGTTGGATTTTAATTAAAATGAGGTAAGGTGATGATCTCTAAGCTAACTGATGATAATTTCACCTGAGATATATAGCCTTCGAAAAGTGACTTTAATTAATTGTTTCGTACTGAAATCTTTTTGATTAAGATTCCAACAAGGGACGTTAAAACTAGAGAATTTCTACTTCAGAAACAAATAAAGCAAATAGAAGGATAAAATGTTTCTCAGAGTAAATGTTGTCTGCAAAAGTTATGAGAAGTACATAAAATGCGAGCCCCAAGGCCTAAAAATATTAGTTCAAGAGCAATAAGCTACTTCGACTAACGTGTGAGATACAAATCTAGGATTTTATTTATACTTTATATAATAATATTAAAGTAAAAAAAATCATAACTTGTCAGCGTTGCCGCTGTCGTTGGGTTTAATATTACCCCTCAAGTTTTTCAAAATGTAAAATATTTATAAATATTAATATGCTTCTACAAAGCACGAGTTTAAATATGTTTCAATTAATATATGAGCTACTCAGAAGATAAATCGATTAACTCCATTTTTAACGAACATAATCACTAAAAATACTTTAAGTGATGAAAAAAACCACTTGCTTTTTCAACAAGAATTAATTTTTTCGATTTAAGATGAGCAACGCGTTTCTACCTCTTAAGTCATCATCAGGCTACTAACAAAACTAAGCTCTCATGCGATAGTACATACTACAATTATTCTAAATCTGATTCTACATATATGCAATTTTACATTCTAATTATTCAAAAGCATATCTAAAAGTGGACTATTGTACATGAAATCAATTTGATCATTTAACAACAATGAACCTTTTTCTTTTTCCATCTTTATTTCCAGGTTTTCGTATTTGTCCAATATTTTGCCTCTACTAATATTATGAACTAATTTTGAATTATTAATTGACGTAGTATGTGCCGTATCCATTAAATGTTTGCTAAAACCTGAATTACCGCGCTGGAATTTAGCTGAAGATATGTGTTCTTTGTACCGTGCTTTTATTGTCCGTTTTGTCTTACCTATATAAATTGCTTGACAATGACTACAGCTAATCCTATATATATCACTTTTATCTAAATTTTGTACTTTAGGTTTTAATTTGTTAATAACTATAAGTTTTCCTAGCGTCCTATTTGTAAAATATGCTGTCCTCACTTCATGCTTGATGAGTGTTTGTTTTAAATTATCTGAAATTCCTTTTTTGCCAATTATTTTCTTTTTTGTCCTTGGCGATCGGATATACTGAACGTAAGGTCAAAGTCTGGTTCTTTGTTCTTAATAAATTATAAACAAAGCTTTCTTATATCCATTCTTGATTGCAATTTTAACAATTGTGTCTAGTTCACATTTAAAATTCTTTTTCCATTTTTAATTTTTTCTTACTGTCAGAATATAAACACTTATATTGTCAAATTCTTTTTGAAAACAAAATCAGTATATTGTATATTAAATTGTGGAGTGACCGATTTATCAAGCTACTAGTTTAAATTTCCAAAAAGAATTTTACAATAAAAGCATTTATATTCCGACGGTAAGAAAAAATTGAAAACGGAGTTAATCGATTTGTCTTCTGAGTGGCTCATATATTGTTGCAAGACGACGCAGGACAGGACACAAAAGCTATGACAGAAAACACAAGAGGGCAAAAAACACCAAAAACACAGTGAACACAAC
Source organism: Leptarthrus brevirostris (assembly GCA_964036015.1). Taxonomy (NCBI): domain Eukaryota; kingdom Metazoa; phylum Arthropoda; class Insecta; order Diptera; family Asilidae; genus Leptarthrus; species Leptarthrus brevirostris. The sequence goes on along the minus strand of OZ038371.1, from coordinate 97,771,284 downwards.
TCCAAACCTGAAGCGTTATTTAATCAGAAATACTCACCTTTAGTTGTCACCAATATCCTAAGTCCTGTCCGCTACTTAAGCATTCCAAGGATGTATCCAAGCCGGGATACCTGGAAAGGAAAAGTTTACTGAGAAAGACGTAAGGCATATTACAATACTTACCATTTCATTGCATCTCGTACAGGAGAAATTTCACCGGTCTGCACCGCTACCGAATGTCTACACCAACTTTTACGACTCCTGAAATGAAACGAATTAACTAACCCGGCATCTAGATTCATTTGACACAGTTTAGAAAGAGAATTTACTTGATTTCATTCCTTAAAGGTGGTGAATCCGAAGTCTCCGATGAAGGCGTAATCCGGTACAAACAAGTCTTTGTTGACAAAACAAGACAATCCGAAGCACATATTTATTTCACATTAAAACAACATTTTCCACAAATTTCATCACCGATTTTCACTTTGACATTCCGCGAGAGGTCACTTTATATCCAGCATCTCAGCTTTTCCAGGAAAATCGCCAAATATTCCGAGACGTGGTAAGGAATATTCCAGATCGACACCGAGACTATAAAATAGCTGGCTACGAGAACACGACACACGTTTTTTCAACCGGAACTTTAGTTGAAGTAGTATCGCGTTGAATTTGCACCGACTTCAAGATTTCGTAATAGATATAAAATTAAAAATTATTTTATGCTTTTTTGTTCTTTTTGTGAAGTCGGTTCAATTTTTTTTTAAACTATTTTATTTTTCACTTTTTAGTGTCTTCTACTCTGTACAACAGCAAATGAACCATCCAAATTGGTCCACTCGTTAAAATGTTAGGTTCAACCCCCCAAATCTCACCAAAATTTTTTTTCTCGTGGTATCAATAGGGGCACATACTCTACCCAACAGAGAAAGCATCATCGAAATTGATCCAAGCGTTACGAAATTAGTCTACCCTACCAAACAAAAAAAGAATCATCAAAATCAATTGATAATTGGCGGAGTGATCGCGTAATAAAATTAAAAAAAACAGTCTAATTGAGAACCTCCTCTTTTTTTTGAAATCCGTTAAAAATAAAGGTGAAGGTTCAGGTAAGTAACGTGTTGTAAATTTTTCCAACCTACCTACCTACCAACCTGAAAATTTAACAATCAAACCTCATTTCTTAACAATTTTGTGTCAGGTGTGGGGTTAAATTCGATCATTCCATAAAAAGAGTTTTTTACATTCCATTTAAAAATTAACTAAAACAATTAAACTACCAAAAAATAAATAATTATAATAAAAATTAACTACCAAAACAACACTTAATTGGAAAGAGGGCAAAAGTGTAAACTTTTTTTTCTGTGGTGAAAAATCCAAAACAAACCCAAATTGTGTACGATATCAGAAGTGCATTTAATAAATTTTGAGAACACCTGTAATTTTGTTCTGACCTTGAACTGTACAACTTTAAATTTGCCATCGGAAGGATGTGAACGTGAAAAGACATTGTACTCAGAAGAGATAAAAATTTTTGCGGCGATTTCTGTTTTTACTCTTCAGTTTCAATTTGCGGATGTTATTTTTTAGAATTTGTTGGCACAGTGTACAGGTTTCAAAGCGGTTTCAGTAAAAATGTTTGGTTTCGTCGAGGCATCGTTAAAAATATTTGCAACATGAGGCATTAGCTGTAAAGTGTAAAGTGGATAAAAAAAAACACATTTCCATAAAAAGAAGACTCCTTCCTATTCAGGCTTAAGCTATAAAGGTAAACAATTACTACATAAAGGTAAAACAAGAACTTTTTATTAAGTGACACAGTTCCAATTTTATATAAAAAAAAATAGATGTTAATTGTTGAAATCTACCACGACCTAGGCACATATTTGACTTTACTTTCGAGATTTGTGATTATATAAGTGAACATTAATTAGCTAATAATTTATTTTTCAAAGACAAATATTCTTACAAGTGTGCCTTATATTTGCTGTAGTCACTTTTTTGACTGTTCAACTATCTCATTTTATAAACTTACTTAACCAGTTGAATTAGAGCATTTGAATTTCGCCAAGGAAGTGCGTAGTATTTTACTAATGATTGAAGTAGATGCTAATCTTAAAAATAAATAGTGACTGTTGCATTTTTTCTCGTTATTTTAGAAGTTAATTCAATAACTGAACATTTGAATTTCAGAGTTTACATTTAACCAATTTAACAATCCATAAATTATTGTTAAGCTTAAGTTTTGTTCAGAAAATACACCAATATGACAAATGAAACATCCGGCAATCACTTACTTTGGAGAGACTTTTTCAAGCTCTACAGGAGTTTAGGAAAGAAGATTGAGGGCAGAGAAAAGAAGAATCGGCACAACTTATAGCTGCCATGACAAAGTCCCAAGAGCAGTTGCGACAAGATATGCAAATTTTCAGGATAGCCTGCCGTTACGGTGGATCAGGTTTTGTTAAGTGAACCCCAGGGTAACTTGGCTGGTCCTGCTGGAAGGATATTGTCAAATCCTTGCGCTCATTCAACACCTCCTTCAAGATCGCCCGCTCGAGTATCACATGCGCTAACGAAACGGTAAAACTGTTTCTTTGGATGTTGCCTCATCATACTCCGTGGTATGGCCACCTGTAACGCCTACCGAATTTGATGGAAAGATACCGCTGGGGCGGTACATTTTACAGCTGAAAGCAGTAAATCGACCGAAGCAGTAAATGGTCCTCATAACTTAAATCCATCTATTTGGCAACACATTTGCGTGGAACGTCTTTGGCCTTCTATGAAACAATTGTTCCTTAGACTTTTATGAACTCAGTCACACTTTTCAGGTCAGTTTTGGTTTAAATCATCAGCAAACTGTTGCTCACATGCAGCTGCATTCTCATATTCAAGCATCATGAGAGAGCTTCTCAAAATTTGCTACAGATGTCCAACGACCAACGCATTTAACGTTCGCCGATTGTCCTGAAAACGCCAATGACAAAATATCTCTTGAGCATTTCCTCGACGGCATATCAGATAACGAAATCTAGGAAAGAGTTCGGAATTCTGCACCAGAAATTCTTTACGGAGCTCTGCAAGTAGCTATGCGAGTAGAGGCAAGTCACCGTGCTACTAGAGCTAATCGTCGTCACATTCGAGTGGGCGCTGTTTAGTCTACCACTACAAATCGTAGACGAGAGTTTGGGCGCAGCAATGAGCACAATTCAGAAACCAGCGGAACGCCAAGCCATCTTCCAAAATCGAGCTAGCATAGAGGAGCCTCAGCTAGCTCACACCAGTTCAAGGGCTCCAAGGTCAAACAAAAGCTGAAAGTTATCCAGCAAACTACGCCACTGCTAAGCGGTGGACAGGCATCGTGCGATTGTACAATTTACAAAGACGCTATGGCTTTCTAAGCCTTGATAGAACCGGCGAGGATATTTTTCTACATGCAGACAAGTTACGCTCTCCAGAGATCTTAGATCGTCTTCTAGCTGGAGCTCGAGTTTCTTTCCGGATAGTCCCAGGATGTTCATCTGGCCTACACCTAAAACATTCAAAGCTAACGCAATTACTAACCGCGCCATCCGAATCACAACTTCTAGACCAACCCAGATATCAAACCCAATATCATTCACATCAACGTCAATCTCCAATCATTAATTCCCAATTGCTTCAAAGATTCCAGGACCGCTCATAAGCACATCACCACTCTAAATAAATACAGCCATCAACCACATCGTTCCAGCCACAAGAAATCCCTGAAACCACGCGGAGTCAACAAACCTCCAACCATCACAGCCAATCGCGCCATACCAGCTGCAACAAACACTACCAGCAGAGCAACCGGTCTTCTTTTACACCATGGAGCAAAATAACTTGTCATCCGATTGAAACAAGATAGCGTTGACCTAGGGGAGCAAGATTCAGCGCCTCTTCAAGAAGCCCCCAACAAACAACATAGCAACCATACTAACCAATTGCCGTGCCACCAACTACCTCCCGTCGAAACCGATGTCTTCCAATATTGTATAAATTTCGAATCCAGGAACAAAAGGCGAAGTCTTATTGCAGTCCATAACTAACCTTCCCGAAGAATTGTTTATTTTCCCCACAACTAATGACGTCCACAACGAAGTTGTCACTGTCAACATAGAAAAAATGTATAGGCACATATGGGTTGACAGAAAGAACTCGGAATATCAAAGGACACTATGGAGAAAGTCACCAAGTGAACCGGCTCTTTATTTAGAAGTGCGAACATTGCATCAGTTAGCAAAGGACAAAAGTGACAGTTATCCCGTTTTAACACTTTTTGAACTTTATGTGGACGATTTGTTGACAAGCACAAGTACCATTCCAAAGGCTTTAGAATTACAATAAAAGATTATAGACTTGTTGATATCGGGCGGCTTCAGTTTAAGAAAGTGGACTTCTAATAAGACGGAACTGTTAAACAATATTCCTAGTGAAGATAAAAAACTTAGTGGTGCGCACAATTTAAGTTTTGATGAAAAAGTGAAGACATTAGGAATAAATTGATATCCTAGGTTAGATAGTTTTAAATATATAATTGTAATAGTTAATGATGAGGCAAAACTTACAAAAAGAGAATTCTTAAGCAAAATTTCGAAATTATTTGATCCTCTTGGATTTTTGTCGCCGGTCACAATAAAACCGAAAATGTTAATGCAAGTCATTTGGTTGAGGGGCGTTGGTTGGAACGAAGAAATTCCGGAAGACATTTTGCATGTTTGGCATCAAATCAGCAGTCAACTGAAAGAAATAGAGTGCATTGAAATTCCAAGGTGGATACATACTTCAACTTATTCGGCAGAAATTCATGGTTTTTGTGATGGATGTCTTCACGCATATGCAGCAGTGCTATACGTGCGTTCAATAGACACCACAGGCAACATTAAGGTTATTCTTCTTGCGGCGAAAACGAAGGTATCACCGATTAAGCAAATTTCTCTGCCCCAAGTTGAGCTTTGCGGAGCAACATTACTGGCGCGACTCATTCATTCTGTTACAACGGCAACGAAATTCGAACACATATCGTTTCGAGCATGGATTGATTCCACTATAGTCCTTTCTTGGCTTCAAGGCCATCCCAATAAATATGAGACCTTTGTCTCTAACAGAATAGAAGAAATTGGAGGAGCATGTAACAACGATGTTTGGAACTATGTGCCTACTGGCAGTAATCCTGCTGACTGTGCAACAAGGGGACTACTACCTGTCGAAGCCGTAAAACACAATTTGTGCTGGAATGGACCAGATTGGCTTAGAATGGCGGAGAAATTTTGACCTTCGGTTACTAACTTGAAAGAAACAAACTTGGAAACAAAAACGATCAAGGTAAATTGTAGCACCACACAGGAAGATTCATCCTTGTATTCACTCACCAGCAAGTATTCATCTTTACTAAAAGTGATCAGAATTACGGCGTACTGTGTTCGATTTGTATCACGATGTCGATCAGAACCACGAAATGAAACAAAAAACTGGTTAACATCCACTGAATTAAAAGCTGCCTTGCTATTTTGGATCAAACAAGCACAAGCGGAAGAATTCAAAACGGAGATAACGATCTTTAATCTAATAAACATTTAAAAACTGGACAACTGATTAACTTAAACCCATTTCTCGACAGCAATAGTATACTAAGAGAAGGAGGCAGATTGCAAAACGCAGAAATTTCATGGGCTGTAAGACATCCAATAATATTACCGAGTCTACACAGATTGACAGATTTAATAATCGACGACATGCACAAATCAACACTTCACGGTGGACCACAATTGATGCTTGGACTACTTAGACGAAAATATTGGATCCTACGAGCAAGAAGCACTGTTATAATGCGTATTCATAAATGCATTACCTGTTTTAGAGAAAGAGCTCAATGTTGCAGCCAATTAATGGGAAGCTTACCCAGTCCCAGAACAAATATATCAAGACCATTTAGCCACGTTGGAGTCGACTACTGTGGACCTTTTAAAATAAAAACTGCAAAACTGAGGAATGCAAGAAAGGAAAAATTCTATTTAGCTGTGTTCATCTGTTTAGCCGTAAAAGCAATACATATTGAGGTAGTAACTGAATTGTCTACTCAAGGTTTTCTGGCAGCATTTAAACGGTTTACTGGTCGTGGAGGAATGTGCAGTGACATATATGCGGACAATGGTACAAACTTCGTATTTTGGACGGCGATTTCAAGAACTATCTTGCAAAAGACGTTTCTGAGCATCTAGCAACTACAGAGATAACTTGGCACTTTATTCCTCCAGCAGCACCACACTACGGTGGATTGTGAGAGAGCGTAGTGAAGTCAACGAAATTTCATTTAAAAAGGCTTCTAGGAAACACCTCTTTAACCTTTGAAGATCGAGGCATTTTTAAATTCCCGTCTCATTTGTTTGCTAACTAGTGACGCCACAGATCTAACCGCTCTCACTCCTGGAAATTTTTTAATCGGTGCACCCATACTGTCAATACCCGAACCATCATATTTAGAACAAAGGGAACACCGACTGAATCGTTGGTAATACATACAACAAATAATGCAGGCATTCTGGAGACATTGGCATTCTGAGAAATTGTTCTAAATACAGCAACGATCAAAGTGGAGCACTAAGAAAGGAATTTAAAAAGAGTGAAAGATGAAAAATCACCACTGTGTAGTTGGCTACTTGCACGAGTCATTGACACTCATTCCGGTTCAGAAAAGTGCGTTAGAGTCGTCTCAATCAAAACAAAGAACAATGTATGTAAATGTCCATTAGCTAAACTTTGTTTACTCCCAATAGACGACAACCTTAAAAGAAATTCAAATATTAACCCACTGCAAACACCGTAAAAACTTCACTTCCATCATTCATTCTTATAAGCATCCATTTCACGATTTTCGAACACAATCCCATTTCTTCCTCAATGGGCATAAAATAGTTCCAAACATTTACTTGTTAACATTTAATCGTTCTAGTTCATCTTTAATTTTTTATCTACCAGAAATCATATTTTGTTTTGTTGTCCCAAGATCACCCCAGAGCAAGTTCCATTTCGTCAGCAATCATCTGTAAATACAAAAATGGTAACAAAGTATCGCATACGAAGAAAGGAGTACTTATATGAGGCGAAAACGACACTAGTGAGTCCTTCCACGCGGCGTCCTTTATCGGAATATTCTGGCTGACCTCGCTCTAAAAAACAAATAGGATTAGTTAAGAAATTGTTTTCCAATATCACAATAACATGTAAACAAACCATTGAACTGCATCACTGAACACTTTCACATCATTAAAAACATATTACCGACAGCCACATCACAAAAACTCCATTACCAAACGTTTATCACAAAACATTTAACATGAAAAATTACAGTACAACACATTTTTGAATAAAAACACCTCTTTGTAAACAATCTCCATCGTCAGTACCTATGACAAGCCGACAGCTGGTAGTATACTGCTGCAGGTTTTCAATATCAACACGCACATGACAACAAAAATTACCAGTATTATTATAAATTTCTAGAATTAAAGGAATTTAGATGAATATATGATGTGACGTGTCATTTTTGTGATTTAAAAAGAAGGGAGAAGGAGTTCACGTTGCAGCTCAGTAGTTTTTCGTTTTGGACATTTTCGGCATTATAAATACAAATCTAAATTTGGTGCATTTATATATTTGTAACGATTTATTGAATATAAAAGCTTCGTATCCTATTTTTATGAATTATTCTAGCCCACTCTTTATTCGGAATTTTCAAGTTGGAATAATTTAGTGAATTGGTATCCTACATCTATCTCGTAAAGACATTAGTGAACAACTACAACAATTCTGAGAAATTGAAGAAACGGCTTCCGATTCTACATTATCTGATGAAGACAAAAAATGATATTCCCTTCAAAGAAGGAAAAGAACAACTGGGAGAATCAAGATCCAGAGCCTTGGCTCGGCTATATCAAATGGAAATAAATTTCGCAAAGGATAAGGCCCTACAGAGAGAATATTGTAATTTCATGCAAGAATATCTGATTTAGCTCATATGAGACCAGTAGGAATCGAAGAACAACCTTCTACAACAAACCTTTATTACATTCCCCATCAAGCAGTTATCAAGAAAGATAGTACAACAACAAAGTTACGTGTCGTGTTCGACGCATCCACTAAGTCAAGCACGGGCATAAATCTAAATTATAAGATTTATACCGGACCAAGATTACAGTAAAATCTTCAACATATCTTACTAAGGTGGAGGAAACATCAGTAAGTTTTTGCATCCGAGATAGAGAAGGTGTACCGACAAATAAAAATAACAGAAGAACACCAGAATTACATAATTTAATCTTACAACTGTCACATACAGCATTAAGTCGGTTCCATACTTTATAATAAGAACACTCCAGAGATTAGCTAGAGATGAAGCAAGTTGACATCCTGAAACAGCAGAAATTATACTAGAGGACTTCTATATATGTAGATGATTTAATGACAGAAACATACTCCTTATAAATGGCAAAAGTACTATAAAGCAATTTAATTCAGGTGCTAAAATGGTGGTCTCAAAATAAGGAAACGGAAAACAAACCATAAAGCTCTACTGGATAACCTTTCAAAAGATATGTGAGATGAAAGAGACATCGAAATAATGGAAGGATAAGCTGTTAAAACTTAAAGGGTGATATTTCGGGCAATTGCAGAGCCGACGAACTATGTAGCTAGAATCGGTACCACTCGTCCTGATTCGGACATTTACCACCAGCTGGGTAAACCGCTGGCCACATACAAACTGGAACTCTTACAGGAGTCTCTCAGGATTGCAAACACTAATTGGTAGGAGGAACACACCTGCCTGATTACTCGACAGATATGACCAAAGCTTGACCCTAAACGGTCAAGGGAGCTCATCTTACTCGGACGCAAAACAATTAGCAGTACCGTGGCAGTTATCACGTGTCACTGCCTCATAGGCAGACACGCCGATAGACTGGGCGCGCCTTCAAACGACTTCTGTAGGAGTTGCCATGACGAAGAAGAAGAAGAAGGCATACTCCACCTCCTCGGTAACTGTCCGGCCCTGGACAACCGGAGGAACCAGTTTCTGGGCTCCTCCTCCTTTGAAGAGTTAACCGAGCTGGGCTCCACTGATGTCAGGGACCTGGCTTGATATATCAGAAGTTCAAAATGGTTCCCGACGGAGAGTTAGGGCCGTACAAAACAATAAGCAGTACCGTGGCCGTTATCACGGATCACTGCCTCATAGGCAGACACGCCGATAGACTGGGCGCGCCTTCAAACGACTTCTGTAGGAGTTGCCATGACGAAGAGGAAGAAGAAGGCATACTCCACCTCCTCGGTAACTGTCCGGCCCTATCCAACCGTAAGAACCAGTTTCTGCGCTCCTCCTCCTTTAAAGAGTTAACCGAGCTGGGCTCCACTGATGTCAGGGCCCTGGCTTGATATATCAGAAGTTAAAAATGGTTCCCGACGACGAGTTAGGGCCGTACAAACTTCCCAACCTAGTCAAATCTATTTTAGCTTCCCGAGAGCTGGTCCCACTAGAGACAGGGAGCTGGCTTGGTGCACAGGGGGAAACATGTCCACCCTTCTATTACTTAGGTTATTTTTATGGGGGTTGCTAAAGCTTCTGTAGCCTCAACGTGGTATCAGAATGGGCCTCCTTGGCCTAAGTGCGCCTTTCTCAGGCAGCCACTTTAACCTAACCTAAAGGGTAATGCTACGCCTGCATTTTATGCTTCGGGTATTGGCTCATTTACATTTGATTACAAAGACCCAAGCCTCGGACAGTGACTTGAAGAAAATTGTTTTTCTATGAAATCCGATGCGCTCATGTTTTGAAGTTGGGGTGACGATTATTAAGGAAATTGATTGTGTCATAAATGAGGAAAACATGAGACATTGGGTAAAGATAATTTTATTGGGATTTTAAATGTCGATGATTGTTTTATGTTAATTCGGAATTTGAGTCTCTTGCATTTGTTGTGAAGTATTTCTTAAAAAAAAATTTACAACAGCAATATTTGGGCACACAGGAAATTAGCGATAGGAATATATATTTAAGAAAATTTGAGAATCATAAAATTAACGGCTTTGTGTGGAATTTATCGATGGGTGAAGTAATTAGAGTACTTCTGGGTTTTTATGGGTGAATAGTGATTTGGTCATCTCGTATGGAGAAGTAATGAGGGACGTTTTAACGTATTATTACACCTTCCCCTTTTGAGAGGAAAGGTCACGCAGGGAACTTTCGAAATTGGAAAATATGGGAGTTAGAAACTTGAAAATAGTGAAGTAGCTTTTGTTTTGGGAGAACCCTATAGACTTTGTTTTGTGATAAAAAATTGTTCAGTGTATTATTATATTCTCTTTCTGAATGTATAAACTTATTACACCTAAAGCATGATTATTATTAAAATACATACCGACAGCATGACTGTTAAGGTTCTTTAATCCTATATTCTAACTTATAATATTAATAATTGATATTATTCTTTCTCTAAGGGCCTAAATTTATGCAATATTAATTTATCTTAAAATCCTTCTAATAACTAATAATTTTGCCTTTAAACACAATGAATTTAAGAACTTATTTTTCTTTCTGAGTTATATATAAAAGATATATAATGTTACTGATCTATGTTAAAATAGTGTTATTGTTTTTATTATTTATATACATAATTTTTGAAAAATTTTCCTATTATAATTTTGACATTAAATTCTAAAAGCTTTACCTTGGATTTACTTGTATAATTTTTCATTTTAGTGGCTTAATTATGTGGCTTAAATTATTAAAAGCTTTACATCGTGCTTCTTGTTTTATCGTTCATTTCAAGCTTTACATAGTACTTCTTGTTTTATAAATTTGTGTTTTTTTCTATTGCATTTACATTGTTATCTGGTATGCTGACTTTTTCCTATCCTCTTCTTGTTTTACAGCTGTGCTGAACTTTTCTGTTTGGGGAGGTAGATCACTGGGTTTTACTTGTTTGTGTGGTTGATAGGTTGATATCGAGATGAATTTTTCCCACTTAATTAACAACACATAATATTCATCACTATACCATTTTCTACATTCTACTCACAATAGAATGTAGAAAATGGTATAGTGATGAATATTATGTGTTGTTAATTAAGTGGGAAAAATTTGAAAATTCGAACTTGTATAACGTGTAGTAATGTTCTCTGTTTTAGTCAATTACTATATACTCGAGGGAGCTTTTAATGTAAATGAATTTATCTTCCTGAATTGTGGGCAAAGGACGAGGTTTTAGAATTGATAGTAATCCTTGAAAGGTAAGGGTAATTTACATGAAAAATTATTCTGTTACTCATTATTTTAGTACGTACAATTCCTATCTGTTAAAGTTGGAGGAGGTTGTTTTGGTTTTTATTTATTGGTAATGCAAGGGTATTGGGTAATAGTTTTTGTATATCTTCTAGAATTTGCCTCATTTGGCGCGCGGTTATTATTGCTGGGTGAGGCTTTCCGTGCCTGACATCGGTTATTATATCAATAAGAACGTTTTGGGTGGTTTGATATCGCAGCATAATTAAGGTAGTGAGAGAGACCATAGTCTCCAATTCTGTGGTCATACCTCGAGATAAATCGTTGTTCGAACTCTACCAATTATAGTATTAAAGGCAATCAACTTCAATATGAAGGAATTGTTCCTTTACGGCTCGCCGTGATTTATTGATTGATTTACTGTTGTATCAATGATAATGGTTTGATTTTTAATTAATTCCAAAAGGTAGTCCTGATTACTGTTAATACAATGTTTTCTTAGTGTTTCTACGGCATTAAATAGTCCTCTTTTAAATCGTGTTGCTTCTAGCTTAAGTAAGAGATAGCCCTCAGAAAAATTTTAGGACTGATAATGGAACTAAAAATTGACGGGGCGGCCTAATAATGAACCTGGATCAGGTCACAAAAGATCAAACTGGTCGCAGTGACTAAAGGATGCGGAAAGTCCTTGATCCAATCCTTAATAATAATAAGAGAGAATTTTGTCTGAGTAGCTCGGTAATTATCTATAGTTGATGTGTTCTTATGACTTTACATAGTGGTATTTATTATATTGTGATATTTTTTGATATAATTTTAAAGGGTATTATCCTGCTCGGTGCAATTACACAATTTTTCTAGTTCGAAGTTAAAATCAGGTCATAGTATATTATTACCTGTCACTCATTGCTAACTAATCCCACTCTTCCGACTTCCTCGAAGTATATTCCAGGATTGGACTCTAATTTAGTAATCCTTATAAGTTCAAACAGTTTTACTAGGACGGGATATTGGAATTAAATGGTTACTGCGAGCATCCTGTGATAAATAAGGACTTATTATCTATTCGATAAACAGCTTGAGGTTTTTATTATAAATAATATTATTTTTATTTCCTATTTTAATGGTAGTATTTTCAGTAGAATTTATTTGCACAACTTCGTATGGTCCTCTTCATAATTGCGAAAGTTTGTTTTTACTCGCGTGATTTTTCAGGAGTACCTTGTCGCCGTAATTAAAGTTTTTTACTTTCGAATTCTTGTCATACCATTCTTTCGATTTGTCCTTTCGTTTTAAGAGATTTTCTCTTGCTATTTGGTGACTATGCTGAAGCCTCGTTTGTAATTGTAGTTAACGGTGGGTTGCGCTTTTACTATAGATGGGATGTTTGGTGAAAATCTTATGGGGTATAATTTGTACTTGTATGCGGAATAGTATTATACGTGAACGTGGCATAGGGTATCCATGTGTCCCAGGTTTGGGGATCTCTATTCACGAAATGCTGTAAATATTAAGCAAGAGTCCTATGGCTTCCTTCCAAGGCTCCATTAGTTTTCGGATGGTATGCTGTAGTTTGTAATTTTGTAATATTTAATATTTTACACATTTGAGTAAACATCTCGCTCAAGAAGTTAGAGCCCTGGTCAGTTAAAATAGACTTCGAACTGCCTCATACTGATAGTAGTTATTTTCATCGGAACTCTTGGGTTTTTAGCGAGCTTGTTCATTTGATATGATTGGCATTTCTTAATAAATTCTTCGACATCCTTGTTTAATCCTGGCCAAGAATATGCAATTTGGATCTTTTTAATGGTCCGCGTAATCCCTTGGTGACCTCCTAACGGGTTTTGGTGAAGGGATTCGATAATGCATTTTTGTTCCTGTTGGTCGGACACTAGCCTTACTTGAGTCGGATAAATGTTGATGTTTTTGACTGGGATTTTAGAAAATGATTTATAAGAGTTTTTGTTTCTGCGTGCATTACTATGTCTAAATTGGGAATGGAAATGTCAATATCACTGAGGGTTTTCTCGTTACAATAATGATGTACATCTAGTAGGATGACTTGCTTATAGTCCAATACAGACTTCATTGGTAAGGGTGCCTTTGCTATAACAAATGTTTGTTTGTTCTTTTTGTATTCATATAATTAATTTTTTAACAAGGAATCCTCCAACGATGCGATAAGTTTTTTTAGAAAAACTTTTGTAGGGTCTTCTTCTTTGGGTAACATGAAAAATTTGACGGATATTTTTCTACAATTCATAATATAACCTTTATTTCCTTCAATGCGCTGTTGTACGAATGAGGGACGGAAATGTATTCATTGTATAATTTATTTAAATCTAGGATGTTATTGTCCGAGTTAGTTTTAGTTTGTGCACGTGTTATTACTTTAAAGCAATCGTTACCAGCATGTTGCTTAAGCCACTAATAATATTTCTGAACTCGTTTTTACAAGCACAATTTCATTTGATTCCCATTTCACCCCAATGAAAATTAGACTCAAACGTCAAAATTTAACTACACGGCTGTTATTCTGCCACCAATTCCTATCTTCGTACCAAATATCAACTCCCTTTATGAAAGCGTTTCAGAAAAAACGCGAAACAATTAAAGACTTCCAATAAAATATATTTCATTATCTACCTATAGTTAAAGTAATTTTCAATTGTAGATACTAACGCTTTGATCAGTGAATCCAACGCTCGTTGCACCTTATTATCTTTTAGAAGTTCAATTGTGTTTGAATCGTTTTGCAGTGCACATTTGCATACAATAGATCGGATTTTGACTCCGTTATAGATGACTTATTGAGGATTTTTAATAAAAAAACAGGTGTCTAGATCGGTGCTTTTATTTAAATGGTTTTCCATCTAGTGTTCGGTTTTTTCGAAGGCGTCCAGCAGCTAAAGAAAAGCTAACCCTTTGGTGCTGCTGTTGACGAAGGGCCAAAGAAATTTAGCTTTTCTTTATTAGAAACGCCGATCGCGTTAAGAAATATTTTAATATTTCTTACTTTGCTCGGGTCATGTGTTTAGTTTGTACATTGTGTACATGTGATTATTGAGGATGCTTAGAATTTTCTTCTGCAACTCGATCTCTGGATCAGGTTCGACAATTTTCGGTTGAGTAGCTGAAAGGTCAGCTACGTCGCCTAACTCTGCCTTTTTTTGTAACTCACACCTTTCTTTTAACAATTGTAAAACTGTTAAGAAACGATTGTCAGCAAGTGCGTTTAATAAAGTTTGGATCGCGTCTGGATGACATTCTTTTAAGGGAAGAGCAACTGAGCTATTTGGAAGAATGATTGGCAAAGCTGTCGGCAGTAATTTCTACCTCTCTGCGCGCAATTTGATTTGAAAATCATTCGATCATTCGGTATTAGGCCCGAATTAAAATTCCGACTGATTAGTTAACTGCAACTGAGTTTTCAGCCGAAGTCAACGCCAAAATCAAATTTGAAAATACATTGTAGCTTCAGCTTCTGTCATTTTCAAAGATATTTGCATGTATATTTCAAATGAAGTTAGCCGCAGTTGAGTTTTGTGACTACAACTTTGCACTTTGAGCAAAGTCTAAGTTCAGTCGGAGTCTAAGTTCAGTCGGAGTCAACTGAAAAGTCGTTAAATTGTAGCAATCATGTCGCATGAATTTCCCATTTGATCAAAGTTGCAGTCGACTGATCCGCTGGAATTGTAATTCGGGCCTCAAGTTAATGGCATTATCCAATGTCATATTTCTGTCCTCCGCTGGTTGTCCAGAAATTATGTTTATATGATACTTCAATGCTCTTCGTTTTGGGCGGTGACAAGTACTGCATATAAATCCACGTCATGAAATATTTGCGTTAACTTTCCCAATTGGTACCTCTTTATTTGGAAAAAGCAAATCAACTTTTAAATATAACCTTTTCATATTCGGCATATTCTCTATAAAAGGTAAAAAAACGTAATGAATCTATACATATTCAATAGTCCAATTACGTGTGCCTGGTTAACGACAATTATCTCACAATCATTGTAATCAGGAGGGACGTGGGCATGCTACTGAAGCTGTTGTAAATTCGCTTGAGTTGCCTCTAGAGTTTCTTTGTTTTGCTGTGGTTTCTTACCTTTACCTATTTTGTACCCTTTAAACAAAGATCCATTGAGGGCTTGAGCTGCCTTATTAGCAATCGCTTCTGTTTCAAATTGTAAAAATCCGAAATATTTTTGCTCCAAATAGCCGAGAGTTGTTCTGCATATATTACAGATACTTTCGAGTTCTTCAATGGTACATGTTTGTAGGTTTTTGCTAAAGTAGGATCTCTTACTTTTAATAAACCGTTTTCTATTATTCCTTCTAACATTTATTAAAAATAACAGAATTAAACTGCGAAAAAGCCGGCAAATAACTCATTAGACGTGCCGTAGAATTTTCTGTCATCAATTTCATATTTTTTGTCGCCAGGATTGATGAAAAATCGCCACATCTAGTGACCCTGATCTCGCGACTTGTCACAGTCACTTGCAAAAATCAACTCTCTGATTAAAATATTTCTCGGTGCCTAATCGCGCCGAGAAATGCAACACTTCTCAAAAACTAAAAAAAAAAAAAAGGATGTTTAGATATCATGAAGTGATATCCAGACGGAAGAAAAAAAGCAAAAAGCAACATAGTTTATTTGCTTATTATTCTTCCTGAACAGTGGTAGCGCAGACTAGTGGTGTTTTACACTATCTGGACGCTCTTTCTTTTTGCAGCGATTGCGTGAGCTTTGGCGGCCTAGGTATTGCTGAGTCCCTTTCTTCTTTTAGCGTGTCTAAGTCAGTTGCGGCTTCACTACGGTTGACGTTTTTCGTAGGTGCGGTCATTTTTTTAACTGCTGCGATATAGGGTTTTCACCACTGTGTAGGTAAGGGCGAGCAAAATTAGTGCACTTGTGAGAGACATCGACGTTGTCGATAACACAATTGTGTATTGTGAGAACGTTTGTTGTCCTAATTGGGACAATTTTGCTTGGATTTCTTCCAGTGATTGTGTCCCTTGGTTGATTATCTTCTTTGTTTCGTCACCTGATAATAGTTCAGGGTAATTTACGGCCTTATTTGTAGATTTGGTGAACGCATCTTTAATATTTGGTCCCAGTTGCGTTTCCCTGGGTAGAGAAAAGTATGATGGTTGGGAGATTCTGAGAGGATTTCTATCCTCTTCGTCGAAGTACAGAAATTTTTCTCCCACTTGTGCTTGACAAGGTTCGTTTATTGTTAATGTACCTTGGCCCGCAAGTCGGGCCGACGTATCAATTGTGGTGATATTAAAGGGACTAACCACGTATTTGGGCGTGTTAATTTTATTAACAAGTTTCTTTGGGGAATATGTATATTTAATTTGCAGTGTAGGGGTTCATTTAGGGGGTTGAACAACAGCCGCACCACAGAGTTATTAGTGGCTGTGGCTTTCACCATGGGTGTGCTTAGACGTCCCGCAAAAGTGTGTTCTTCCACATTGACGGAAACTAGTTTGAATTGCCTACTTTCCTCGGTAAGCGCAATGAGACATCGAGGTCCAAATGTTCCGAGAATATTCCTCCACCCACTTTCCCATCCTATTTTGAAGCCGTCAGTGTAGAGATGCACTGAGTTCTCCCATTGGGGAGGACCTTTCTCCCATTCCGATCTGTTGGGAAAATAGGAATCGAATTTTGCTCCAAAGAAAGGCTTGGGCGAGGTGTAGTCGATATGGCTGGCAGTTCCACTGTGCAATATTTTGGAGTGACCGAAATCAGTTCGCTTCCAGGTCTGGATTGAGTCAAGCCTAATGGCAGCTTATGATGCGATTGGCTTACCAAAGAGATCCAACGGTAGAAGGTGGAGAATAGTGTTCAGGGCTTTAGAAGTGCTGCCATCCTCTGAACTTTGTCCATTGCTTTGAGATGGGTTTGCTATATTTAGTGCCGGCTACCAGACAATCACCCCATACATGAGTATAGGCCGTATGACACTTGTATAACGCCAATTCACAATGCGTGGTTCCATACCCCATCTTTTCCCAATAGCCTTCTTACACGAGTACAGCGCGACTGTAGCTTTCCGTACTCTATCTTAGATGTTAGGCTTCCAGGTAAGTTTTCTATCTAGGACTAAACCTAGATACTGATTACATAGTTCCAGCCTTACCCAGTCCAGTGTAGGGCAATTAATAGGAGGTGTTGTATGCCTCCGAGAGAAATGTATTAACTCTGTTTTGTTAGGGTTTATACCTAGACCACACCCATCACTCCATGATGAAGTCTTGGAGAGGGCGTGTTGTAACACCTCAGCCAGTGTATTGGGGTGCTTACCTGAACATATCAGGACAATATCATCGGCATAGGCAATAACCTTGTGACCGGACAACTCCAGGTCTATGAGTAACTCATTCAGAGTTAAGTTCCATAAGAGTTTTGAAAGGATTCCTCCCTGAGGGGTACCTCTAGTTACCACTCTTTGGATATTGGATCCTCCTAAGCTGGAGATAATGACCCTCCTTTTTAGCATGAGGTCAGTAAGCTTGATGTGGGGATCGTCGATTTCAATCCTCCTCAAGGATGCCATTATCGCCTCTGATCTAATATTGTTAAAAGCACCCTCAATATCAAGGAAGGCTACAAGTGAATATTCTTTCTGTAGTAGCGAATGCTCTATGATTGTGGTAAGTTCGTGTAGGGCTGTCTCTACGGACTTACCTTTAGTGTAAGAATGTTGCGAGAGAGACAACTTGGAATGATTGATTGTCTCTATAATGTAGATATCTAAGAGTCTCTCCAAGGTTTTGAGCAGGAAGGAGGAGAGACTAATGGGCATAAAATCATTGGGCTTATAATGTGAGACTTTTCCTCCTTTAGGGATAAATACTACCTTCACCTTCGTCCATGAGGATGGAATATAGGTGAGGTTAAGGCAAGCCTCATAGATGACCATTAGCCACGGAATAAGTATCTCGGAAGCTAATTGTAGTTCAGCTGGGATGATATTATCTAATCCCGGTGATTTATAGGGCTTGAAACTCCGTATCGCCCATTTCATTTTTCTTACAGCAAGTATCTTGTGGACCAGTTCATGGTCGCTTGGAGTATCCGGTAGGTCCACACCACTGGTTGCCGAGCATCCCGGAAAGTGAGTGTTTACAAGTTACTCCAGCGACTCAAGACTGGATGAAGTCCAACTAACATCACTTTTGGTCAGGAGGCTTGGGGTGATGGGCGTTGTTGAGAGGATTTTCCGCAAACGACTCGCTTCAGAGGAGCTTTCGATTTTATTACAGAAGACCTCCCATGAGGATCGTTTTGCTTTCCTTATCAGTTTCTTAAATTTTTTGAGGCATTCTTTATAAGAAGTCCAGACATTAGTGTTCTTCGCTTGGTTAAAAAGATTACGACACTCCTTTCTTAGGGTCATGATCTCACTCGACCACCACGGAGGTTTCGGCTTGCCTCTAGCGACCCTATCGGGGCAGGAAATTTGTGTCGCCTCATTACACGCAAGCGTCAAAGTGTCCACCACCTTGTCAACGGTTTGTTTACTATCAATTACGGGTGGACCTGTAGTAGGCAGGCTATTACTGAGGACCATCCTGTAGAGATCCCAGTTTGTCTTTAGCCTGTTGTTATAGGGAGGGCACAACATCTTGTGAAGTGTTATACCAAATTGAATATAGGCGTGGTAGGAGAAGGATGGTTCCTTGGATACCTTCCACCCCGTTATTAAGTGGGCGGATTGTTCTGAGACTAAGGTAATGTCTAGAACTTCGCGCCTAATTGAGTCAGTAAAAGTGGGTTCTGCACCCACATTAAAAATCTGGAGGTTAGTTCCAAGAATAAAATCAAAAAGCAACTCACTCCTTTCGTTGACGTCCGAGCTGCCCCAGACGATATTATGAGCGTTGGCGTCTGCTCCGATCACCAGCGTCTTCTTTTGTCTAGTGGCTTCCCTGATCGCATTCCTGAGTATTGTACCAGGAATGTCCGCCATCGTGTGTCATATTACTGGAGGTTATCCAGATAGTTTTGTTTTGTAGCACCAGTATGGCTGTTGTTGTGTCCTTATCACTGAACCGTGTGAGAATAAATGCATTAATATTATTCTTAATGAGGATACAAGACCTTGGTTTACCTGTAACTTGTAAATATAGGAGCTTATATCCCTTCATGTTGAGTCCGCAAACCTTGTCTCTGCTGATCCAAGGTTCTTGGACAAGTGTTGAAGAGTTAATTCTAATAACTTAACTCAGTGTTTGGTCATAGCAAGCTTTCGGCTTTTTCTTACTTGCCAGAATATTTTTCCGTGCCGTTGCGTATGATTTTTGAAGTTTGTACCGTAGAAGATGATAATAACTCTCATGATTCTATACGGGTTCTGGATCCCATTTTAGGTCGGAGAGGACATCCGCTGTAAAGTCGTACAAAAAATCCTTGGGAGTTAAATTTGTCCCTTCAGAAATTTACAGACGTTTTTGAATAGCTCGTTCAGGAAGTTCTGATCAGTAACTTTTCTTTTCAGAATGCCGAAACGTATGACGAAAATGTGCGCTACCGTAAGTGCTTCCGTATTAGACATTGGTCTGCAAACTTGATCAGGTTACCTGGAACAGCGTTGCCAGTCTTTGGCCAATCGATTATGGTGCCATCTGGACTGTTCAATAACCTTTTGATAATTGCACAACATGTAGAAATAAAGACATTGGATTGATTTTATTGTTTTATTGACTTCAATTCTAAATTACATTAACTTCACTGACTCGAACTAATGACTTGGACTAACTAGACTGACTCTGATGATTTTCAATACTTGACTGACTGAATATTCTAACTGTGCTGCCTATGATGATACTGATTTCGTGATAACTGAAACATTTTCTGTGTTGGCAACTATAATACAATCTCATGAATTTAGAGTGTTGCTAACTTTAGTGATTGTCTAATGTTGATTTTAAATGTTACTTTAGTTTGACTGTGTATTAACCTTAAATCAGTGAAATCTAAATCTATTATTGTTTGATGCCTTCGATAAGGGTACAAAATCTATTTTGAGCTAATATGCAAATAACATTGGTTCACTAGTTTTTGACTCTACATCTAATATTTAAACCTTTCTTGAACATTCTCCCCCCAGTTAAGGGATACTCTTAACTATAACTATTCTAGTTGTTGACAGATACGGGTAATTTACAAAGCTTTACTGCAGGTCGTTTAATAATTCCGTTAGCAGTTCGTACTGTGAGTACTCTTACAAGGTTATCTGGTCCAGGATGAGTGTCTACCACGCGACCGAGGATCCATCTTGAAGGTGGTAGATTGGGTTCCTTGATTACTACCATATCCCCTACTGATAGATTAGGTTCAAATTTTTGCCATTTTGGACGCTGTTGCAATGTCGACAAATATTCGGTTTGCCAGCGTTTCCAGAAGTGCTGGTGCATATTTTGAAGTAGTCGCCACCGGCCCTGCAATGAAAGAGATGATTGATTCACTGGAATGTCTGGAAGGCATGTGATGGGTTCCCCAATGAGGAAATGAGCAGGCGTTAATGAATCTAGACTAGAAATGTCGTCCATCATGGGAGTGAGTGGTCTAGAGTTAAGCAGTCCTTCAATTTGAGTAAGTAGAGTACTCATTTCTTCATATGTAAGCTTGGTTTCTCCTATGGTTCTACGCAAAATTTGTTTTACTGAGCGTACACCGGCCTCCCAAATGCCGCCAAAGTGAGGTGCTGCTGGTGGATTAAAGCACCATGTGATATTGTTGAATGAAAGAAAATTTGAAAATTGTGAATTGTGATGTATCGAAGTGACTAGCTTGCGAATTTCCTCCAATTGTCTCTTGGCACCCACAAAGTTTGTCCCGTTGTCACTGTAAATGGTTGCTGGAATACCTCTCCTAGCGGTAAATCGTCTTAGGCACGCTATGAATGTTTCGGATGTTAAGTCTCCAGCTAATTCTAGGTGAATAGCGCGTGTACTAAAACACACAAATAATGCTAGATAGCCCTTTGTTGTACGCGCTCCTCTTCCTCTTCGCAAAAGTATTGTAAATGGTCCAGCATAATCCACTCCTACGTTTTGGAAGGCCTTATAGTGACCCACTCGATGTTTGGGCAAGTTGGCCATGAGTTGTTGAGCTGTTGTTGCTCGATGTCTTACACATGTGATGCATTTGTTGATATGAGCCTTAACTGAAGTTCTGCATGATAGGATCCAGTAATTTTGACGGATGATTCCTAATAGATGTGACGTTCCAGCATGGAGGTGATTTTCATGCAGATATGCAATGAGATATTTGGTCACAATATGATTTTTGGGAAGTATTATAGGATGCCTTGAGTTGAATGAGAGGTTGGAGTTTTCCAGTCGTCCGCCGACACGAAATATTTTATCAGAATCCAAAAACGGACATAAAGGAAATAATTGACTGGATGATTGAATTGGTTGTTTTGATTGTAGATTTTTGATTACGTTCTCAAATGCTTCTGATTGAGCCCACATAATACAGCTTCGGAGCGCCCGTTGTATATCCTCAGCTTTGATCCATGAAGTTCGGTTGTTCGTAGATTTTATTCGACTATTTCTGACAAATTGAAAACACTTTCCTAAGATTCGTAGAATCTTTTTTAGAGATGAAAATTTGTTAAAAAGTGGAGATACTGAATCATTTACAATTTGATTAAAGAAGGCTTCTAAGTATTGCTCTCTTTTCTCTTGATTAGCGACTGCATCAGTGGCTGCGATCGAAGGATTTATTTTACGCTTCTTCCAGTCCGATTTCAGCCACGTTGGGCCTTGCCACCAGATGGATGAATTGATAAGTTCTTGAGCGTAAATACCGCGAGATGCGAGGTCTGCCGGATTTTCGTCGGAAGAAACATGATTCCACTGTTGTCTAGGAAGTATTGACAATATAGCTGACGTGCGATTTCCAATGAAGCATTTCCATTTTCGTGGATGTGATGAAAGCCAAGTTAATACAACGGTTGAATCAGTCCATGCAAAGCATTGATGATCAGCAATAGTAATTGTTGATCTGACAAATGTAACCAGATTCGCCAGTAGAGTCGCTCCACACAATTCAAGTTTTGGTATTGATAGCTGCTTAATTGGAGATACTCTCGTTTTTGCCGCAACTATGTTGATGAAAATGTTTTCATGTTCGTCAGCGGATCTTATGTAAACAACAGCTGCATAGGCAGACTCTGAGGCGTCAGAAAATCCATGTAGTTCTATATGTTTCGTATTTGAATGCAGCCATCTGGGTATACGCAGTTGCTGAAGGTAAAAAAGATCACTGCGAAGTTTGTTCCATTTTTCACTGATTGGTTCGCAAATGTCATCCCAGTCATAATGTAGTAACCATAATTTTTGTAACAGGATCTTAAAAATGATTGTGACAGGTGAGATGAATCCCAAAGGGTCGAAGATCTTGCTTGATTCCGATAGTATGATTCTTTTTGTTGGCCTGGAACTGGATTGTGGAATTGAGTCAAATGTGAAATAATCTTCTGATGACATCCATTTCAAGCCAAGTACCTTGATGGATTCTGGATGCTCCATGATTTGTTTGCTAGTCTCGTCGCATGCATTGTTTGGAATGGATTTCAAGAATTCTCCCGAATTGGATGCCCATTTATGTAACGAGAACCCTCTCTTGTTTAACAGTGTGGTTAATTGCTTGTAGAGTTCTGTTGCTTCAGCTTCATCACTAGCTCCCCCCATCAAGTCATCCACATAAAAATTCTCGTTAATTGCCGTCTCAGCCAGTGGAAATTGTCCTTTGAAATCGATAGTTAGTTGTTTCAAGCATCGCGTGGCTAGAAATGGTGCAGCAGAAGTACCATAGGTTACTGTTGTTAACCAAAAATGTTGAATTGCGTCATCAGGCTGGCTTCTCCAAACAATTCGTTGAAAGTTGCGATGATCCTTGTGAACCAGAACCTGCCTATACATCTTCTCAATGTCGGCAACAACAGCAATTCTAAATGTTCTGAAGGACAATAGTATGGGTAGTAGATCGCGCTGAACCTTGGGACCCACTAGCAGCATTTGGTTGAGTGAGATGCCATTTGATGTTAGTGATGAACCATCAAATACTACTCGAATCTTAGATGTCGTGCTCGATGGTTTAAAAACGGCGTGATGCGGAAGATATAGGTGTTGGGTTTGAGTCTTTAAGATGTTTTGTGGAATGACTTCTAAATGACCCAAGTTTGCATATTCAGTCATGAACTTTGAATATTCACTATGTAATTGCTTGTTTTGCCAAAATTTTCGCTCAATTGATTTAAATCGAGATGTTGCTACATTAAGAGATTCTCCTAGAGATGGTGGACTGTTTTTAAATGGTAATTTCACTAAATACCGATTGGTAATTGGATCGACCTCATGAGTTGATGCAAAGAATGCTTCACACTGTTCCTCTTCGATTGTGTAACTTGTGATCGCGTTCGGTAATTCCTCTATTTCCCAAAATTTTCTTAGCGAGGCATCTATGTTTGAAATGTCTGTATGTAATGCGATGAGGTGAAATTGATCTTCCGGAAGTTTCACTGGTCCCGTCACTATGTATCCAAAAGCGGTGTTTTGAAGTGAAGGAAGATTTTGAGATACAGTAGTACGTCCATCCTTCAATATGTCAATGAAATAATCCGCACCTAATATCATGTCTATTTGACTTGATTCATTAAAGTAAGGGTCAGCTAAGTCGTATTTATTGAGCTCAGTCAATTCAATACAACTAAATGATTTTGATGGTTGTGGTGCTGTCAATCTGTTTAGAATATATAATTGTGCAGATAGAAGAAAGTTGGATGAGAATCGTGACGTAATGGATACTGTGACCATTCCCTTCGTAACTGCTGCAGTTGTTGAAGATAAGCCACGTACTATGAGTTTCGCCTTATTGCGTTGCAATCCTAACCGCTGAACACAATCCTCTGAAATAAAAGATGCCTGCGATCCAGAATCTAGCAAGATTCTGCACAACTGTAACGCACCTCCAGCATCAGCTACATGCACTAAGGCCGTTGGGAGGAGTGTTAACTGACTTCGTTTTTCCTTAACGACTGTGTATGAATTAAGATATGAAGTTGAGGGTTTATTTGATGTGATTGGATTAAAAGATCCTGCCATTGCATTTACACGAGTATGGTTTGGTTGATGATTATCGTTTTGAGATGTCAGATGAAAGTTGGATACTGGTTGCATATCGACGTTAGTGGTGGCTGACTCAGCTGGCTTGTTCTGATGCAGGCTAGAATGGTGAAGTTTCTTACAGTAATGACAACGAAATTTGGAAGTGCATCTCTGCGCTGGGTGCCCTGAATTGAGGCAGTTAAAACACAGTGAATTTTTCCCTACAAACGTGCGTTTTGTTGCTATGTCCATTTTTTTGTATTCAGGGCATTTGAATAGTGAATGTGCTTGTGAGCATTTACAACATCTCGTTGTTGTATCAAGGTGCAAGTTACGTATAGGTTGATTGTGAGAGGATCTTTTAATAGCAGGATCACAACTTTCCAGAGCATCACATCGTGTACTTAAAAATTCAAGGAATGAGTCGAATGAAGGAAAGTCCTTGTTTGCTGTTTCTTCAGCCCAAGCCTTACGAGTGTCCGAATCTGTTTTGTTGAGAATTAAATAAATAAGCCATGGATCGCGTTGTATCAACTAGGCGACGCAAGGATGTAGCAGAAGGTTGTGATACACTAGGCTGGGTTATGAATGCGCTTATGTAAGCAGACACAATTTGCTTTTTTTTATCGTATCGCTTCATTAATTTCACCCAGGCCTCGCAGTAGCTAGATTCAGTAATTGTTAAATGCTTTATTATTGATGCAGCTTCACCCTTTAATAACCCCTTGAGATATTGAAGTTTATGAACATCGGAAAGATCCTTATTATTTTGAATGGAAGATACAAATAGATCTTTGAAGGATGGCCAATCCTTATAGTCTCCGCTAAAAGGAGGAACGTCCACTTTTGGTAACTTAATTTGGCTTAGGTGAGTAGATTGATTATTAAAACCGTCAAGAAAGGCCTTCTGTTGTTCTGCAATTTTATGTATAGTTGTGCTAAGTTCATCTGAATTTGGTTTAGCTGCAGTAGTTTCCCTTTGGAGTTGATTGAGATGTCGTCGCAGGATAGCCTTTATTTCTAAATATTTGTCATCGAATTCTTCATTTTCGGATTGAATATCGTTCAGCCCTAATTTATCGTCCACGATTGCAAAGGCTCGTTGAAGTTCCTCTAATTTTTCTAAGCGTGTTTCTATATCTTCGACTGATATGTTTTCAGGTATTTCTTTAACGTAGTTTCGCAATTTTGTCAGAGAACCTTTAATACGCCCTCTTTCAATCTTTAATAATGAAATATCTGCCATGATTTTTGTAGTTAATTGTATCTTAATTGAGCACGATGCACAAAATAATTAAAGAGAATGAATTCAACCTGTACTGATGTGATGTGGCTTAACGGATCTGATAGCGGTGCAGACTAACTGATTAAGCTGTTCACATTAAGAATTGTAATAATTAAATTGAATCGTTTTGCTAAACAAATCAAAACATTTAAGGTATCACAATTAATTTTAAATAAATGAAAGTAGTAACATGAAACGATTTTTCATGCAATGCTTAACCTTTTATTGTCCACGTGTTCGAAGTCTATTTTTCACTATTCGTTGCACTGTAAATTCTTTTCAATATCGTAAATTCAGCATTGGCCTTGAAGTTGGTAATGTCCTCATTTTAAGCTAAAGCGATCTAATTTTTAACAGGTGTTTCACGTAGAATTTGCCAAATGTAGATATGAGACAATGTTGATGTGTAAATAATTTATCGAGAAATTTTGATATAAATGAAATCAGATTAAAATGAATTGAATTGCATGCAATACTTAGCCTTAGCAGATAACTTGTTCTGTAGATATTCTGGAATTCACAGATGACTGATTAGAATTGTCTAGAAGCACATATTCGATGTTCCGTTAAGTTAACTCACTGTCTATTGTTCACGTATTTTATGTCTTTCACCTTTTCACAGTTCCCGGGTTTCGGCACCAAAAATGTTCAATAACCTTTTGATAATTGCACAACATGTAGAAATAAAGACATTGGATTGATTTTATTGTTTTATTGACTTCAATTCTAAATTACATTAACTTCACTGACTCGAACTAATGACTTGGACTAACTAGACTGACTCTGATGACTTTCAATACTTGACTGACTGAATATTCTAACTGTGCTGCCTATGATGATACTGATTTCGTGATAACTGAAACATTTTCTGTGTTGGCAACTATAATACAATCTCATGAATTTAGAGTGTTGCTAACTTTAGTGATTGTCTAATGTTGATTTTAAATGTTACTTTAGTTTGACTGTGTATTAACCTTAAATCAGTGAAATCTAAATCTATTATTGTTTGATGCCTTCGATAAGGGTACAAAATCTATTTTGAGCTAATATGCAAATAACATTGGTTCACTAGTTTTTGACTCTACATCTAATATTTAAACCTTTCTTGAACATGGACAAAATTATTTTAATTGACGAAAAATTATGGTATTGTAGGTAATGAAGATAATTGATAAGAAATTAAGAACTGTGTATTATTTGAAATACACAAACTTTTAAAACGCATTTAAAAGAGCAAAGAACTATCGATTTTCTGCACTTTCAAATTGGTGATGTACAGATCAGTACAGTCCCTGGTGGCCAGCAAAAGGAGAATCGTGGCAATCGTGTAAAATTGTTTGAATCTCCTCGGGAGTCGTAATTACTTCAAGGGTTTTCTGAGTACCTATTTCTATTGAAAGTTGTGTTGAAGCATTTTTGTTGTCCGTGAGTGCTTGAGGTTCTGTTATGTTCAGTTCGTCTTGCTGTGGACGACTTTGTGTTTGTTCGGGAGGTTTCATCAGAGTCTCATTGCACTTTTGAGCTTGAGCCCTTATCACGGCATTGCACTGTGCCGGATTTCTAAGATTTCATGACTCTTCTAGGATGTCTGAATGCATACTATGATGGACTACGTCTTAAACGTCAAGGTATGGCCTTGTTCATCTTTAAGAGTGTCTTGTGGGTTTCGACTTAGAGCATCCGCGTAAGTATTGTATTTCCCGGGCTTATATTCGATGTTGTAATCAAACTATTATAATTTGTGGTGAAATCTAAACAAACGAGAAGTGGGGTTTTTTACGTTAAAGACTCCTTTTAGTAGTATATGGTCGGCATAGACCGTGAATTTTCGGCCCTGAAGGTAGCATCTAAAATTTCTAGTTGCCCAGACTATAGCCAATAACTACTCTATATGGTGGAGTAATTTCGCTCGACGTTGTTTAGAGTGCGACTTGCGTATGCAATGGTCGCTTTCCACTTCTCATTTGTAAAACACTGCTCCCACTGCTTTATTATTAGCGTCCGTAGTAAGATTAAAAGGTTTTGAAAAATCGGCATAAATAACAAGGGGTGGTGATACTAATGAGGTTTTTATTTTCTTAAATGCTTCTTGGCATTTGTCCGTCCCAGTGAACTACACATCTTTCCGAAGCAAATTCGTGATTAGACGTACTATCTTTGAGGAATCAGAAATAAATTTTCTGTAATAATTGGCAAGTCCTAAAAATGACTGGACATGCCTTACTGTCCAAGGAATATGAAAGGTTTGTACGCAAGCCGTCTTACTGGGGTCTGGCAGTGCTCCTTTGTTAGAATATTTGTGGACTAAATAAACGATTTCTCGTCTTAAAAACTGGCACTTTTCTGGCTGCAGTTTTAACTTTTTTACTCTAAGTCGATCAAAGACTTTACGCAGTTTGTCGTTATGGCCTCGTAAGGTTTTCCCGTAGATGAGTATGTCATTTAGGTAGACGAAACATTCCAAGCCTTTCAGTCCTGTCAAGACGAAGTTCCTGAGGCGTTGGAATGTGGCAGTAGCTCCGTTGAGCCCGAAATGGCAGATCTTTCTACTGCGTTAAGTGTATCATCTAGCTAAATTTCTTGCTCAAGCTGGGAAAGACGAAGGTTATTACTGGGGTCGTCCAGATTATCGTAATCCGGGTAAATGTATTTTAAATGTTGTAGAGAGGTTATCTTATTGGTGCTAGAGCCTCTACTTTTGTTGTGCGTTACCTTTTTATGTTCGCTTACCCTTATTACAATGCTCTTATACCTTGCAAGGTACGCATGCATTGATTGCTGCAGGGCTCGTATGCCCGTCTGTTGTCTCGTTAGCTGTTGCAGGGCTCTTATACCCTGCGTCGATTACGTAAAGTAAAAGTAAAGTGGGAGATAGAGATATATGAGGATCCGTACGACCTTTTGGTGTCGGATTGGGTTCGCCTGAGTTGTAGCGATTTTGTTCTCGAGATTGATTAGCTCGACTATTATATTTGTTTATTTTGGGACTGAGTGGTTCGGGTTGTTGCTGCTTATTAGACGATGGAGTTGTGCGATCCGTGAGGCCGTCTGGCTCGCATGCGTCCGTGTGTGGGTGCACTGACCTGGATAGAGTTGTAGGTTTTTTGGATGATGGAGTTTTCTTGAGGGACTCGCATGCGTCGTTTGTCAGGTGCGTTGATCTGGGTATTACTGTATTAACAGCACCTCTGTAACTCACTTCGCTTGCCTCTGAGTTTAGAGGTACAATGGTGTAGTCTTTAGTTGGAACCAGTTTCAGATTTTTTCTGGTTAGGACTACTTCTTCATATTGGCGTTGAGAATACCAATTAACACTGGATTTTTTTCGGCGCGGAGGAAGACTCCATCGCCTATCTCTTGAGACAGACAGAGAATTTCGTACTGGGTTTGCAGAGGTATTTTGGCTACGACATGGGGCCCCGAAGGTATGCAAATTGGCTCCGTTAAGGTGACCTCTTGCTGCCTCATTTCATCGACCTAATTCTTATTTGCCAAGATTCTTATTCGCCAAGATTCTTGTTTCACGTCCTTTAACTTTTCGTGAGTACAGTCTCGTTTGCGTGTACATTGCATGTAGACAGCTTAACCTCTACAGGTTACATCTTATCTTCTGATGTCCGCTTCTTGATTGCTGTTCGGGAACGAAACTTTTTGTCTGATGCCGTTGATAATGGCACGGCGAACTCCTCCGAATTGGTCTCCCTTTGAAAAAACCTAAGTGTTTGGTTTGGACTCTCTACGTTACAATTTCGGGAGAGGAAATCGTTTCCCAAGAGTCCATCCTCTGAAAGACTGGGCAACTTTTGGATGACTTGGAAACTTCAGGGGATTTTGTTTTTAAATTTAAAGTTTCCCTGGCAGCTACTCATCGTTTTTTCTGTACCAAAGGGGGTGTGTAGTTAACATGTTTCCTCGGCATTTATGTCGCCGAGGTTACCTATTGCCTGTTTTTTAATTCTGCTGACCTCAGCTCCGGTATCCACAATTAATTTTACTTAGCTGCTCAGGCCAATGTCGCTTCCCTGACTTTTATTTTTCCATTTTTCTTTGTGACGGCAATTGTTTACTTTATGGCCGCATCGGCCGCAGAATTCACAACTGAGCTTTGTATTATAGAGGTATTGTTGGGGAAGTGACCGAATTCTCCGTCGGCAATTGTTATGCGACATGTGGCGAGATTTGAGACGATGCACTAGAAGCCAATTGTTTTTGGTAGCTAGCCGTTTGGAAAGGATTGACCAGTATGGCGCTCGATTGGCCGGTGTAGGGTATCTGTCCGCATGTCTGTTGGGCATACTGTGGGGAGGTGAATGGTAAACACTGTTGCAACCTCTCTATGTGTAGAGCTCTCTGTGCTAAAGCGTCTAGTGAATTTTCCTGAAGTATTCATAAATAAGCACTTAAATGGGGGCTTATTGCTCCTGACTCTACTGCCGGTATACCGCAATCTTCCAACTGTGGTTTTATAGCTTCATATGAAGCTGCACCGTATTTTGTCTCACCTGCTGGGTTATACTAAGCTCAGGGGATGCACTATGATGCTAAGGCACAGCGTTCCCAGGGATAAAATCCCCTGTAGACCTAGGGCACGGGTCTGGGTACCAGCTGAATCTTCGGATCCTGCAGAGATCCTAAAGTTCATCCAAATGTCCAACCCTGAAATACCTACCCATGATTGGAAAGTAGCCCAGGTGAGCGAAGTCAAGGGAAACTCAAGACAGGTCATCTTGATCCTAAATGAGCAGTCCCTTGCCCCACTTGCTGAATGCAATGGCATTATTTGCTATGGCTTCAGCTCTATCAGCCTGAAGGTTTATGAAAAGGAGCAGCCTCCTCAAGCAACACCGAGGAAAAGGAAGGAGTTCAGAGTCTAACGACAGTTTCTGCCGTTGTCACTCCCTCACATGAAGATGGTGAGACGATGGTCGACGCTATGGTAGTTGACACCCTCCCGGATCCTGGACCAGAGCTGGAGGACCAGCTCATTGGTTCCTCCACTGACGAAGATGCCAGTATTGATGGGGAGACTGCTGCCATCACTGTGATAGAGGTATCCTCACCTGGACACAGTGATGTTAAGAGTGGTCCAAATTAACCTCCATCATTCGAAAGCAGCGTCCGCAGTCTTGAGTCGCTGGAGCTACTTGTAAACACTCACTCTCCGGGTTGCTCGGCGACCAGAAGAGTAGAGCTGCCGGATACTCCAAGCGACCATGAACTGGTCCACAAGATACTAGATGCAAGAAAACTGAAATGGGCGATACGAAGTTTCAAGCCCTATAAATCACCGGGATAGGATAACATCATCCCAGCTGAACTACAACAAGCCTCTGAGATACTTATTCCGTGGCTAATGGTCATCTACGAGGCTTGCCTTAACCTCACCTATATTTCATCCTCATGGACGAAGGTAAAGGTAGTCTTTATCCCTAAGATAGGAAAAGCCTCACATTATAAGCCCAACAACATTATAAGCGCGCAACATGCTTATACTAAAGGTAAGTCCGTAGCCCTACACGAACTTACCACAATCATAGAGCATTCGCTACTACAGAAGGAATATTCACTTGAAGCCTTCCTTGATATTGAGGGTGCTTTTAACAATATAAGATCAGAGGCGATAATGGCATCCTTGAAGAGGCTTAAAATCGACGACCCCCTTATCAAACTTATTGAACTCATGCTAAAAAGCAGGGTCATTATTTCCAGCTTAGGAGGATCCAATATCCAAAGAGTGGTAACTAGAGGCACCCCTCAGGGAGGAATCCTTTCACCACTCTTATGGAACTTAACTCTGAATGAGTTGCTCATAGACCTGGAGTTATCCGGTCACAAGGTTATTGCCTACGCCGGTGATATTGCCCTGTTATGTTTAGGAAAGCACCCCAATACACTGGCTGAGGTTTTACAACACGCACTCTCCAAGACTTCATCATGGAGTGATGGGTGTGGTGTAGGTATAAACCCTAACAAAACAGAGTTAATACATTTCTCTCGGAGGCATAAAACACCTCCTATTAATTGCCCTACACTAGACGGGGTTAGGCTGGAACTGTGTAACCAGGTTAAGTATCTAGGTTTAGTCCTAGAAAGAAAACTTTCCTGGAAGCCTAACATCCAAGAAAGAGTACGGAAAGCTACAGTAGCGCTGTACTCTTGTAAGAAGGCTATAGGGAAAAGATGTGGTATGGAACCACGCATTGTGAATTGGCTATATACTAGTGTCATACGGCCTCTATTCATGTATGGGGTGATTTTCTGGTGGCCGGCACTAAATATAGCAACCAATCTCAAAGCAATGGACAAAGTTCAGAGGATGGCAGCACTGCTGATAACAGGTGCCCTTCCAAAGCCCTGAACACTATTCTCCACCTTCTACCGTCGGATCTCTTTGGTAAGCAAACCGCATCGTCAGCCGCCATTAGGCTTAACTCAATCCAGACCTGGAAGCGAAGTGATTTCGGTCACTCCAAAATATTAAACAATAGAATAGCCAGCAATATCGACTAAACCTCGCCCAAGTCTTTCTTTGGAGCAAAATTCGATTCCTTCTTTCCCACCAGATCGGAGTGGGAGAAAGGTCCTCCCCAATGGGAGAACTTAGTGCATCTCTACACTTCAAGGATGGCTATAAAAGTAGCTGTGGACCGCCTGAATCAACTAGCGCTACCTACAGACAAGGTATGTATTTTCACAGATAGTCAGGCAGCTATCAAATCGCTTTCGGGAGTTTACACAACCTCCAAAACGGTTATAATATGTCGCTCAACACTAAATGACATAGCTGAGCATCTGAAAGTACGGCTCATCTGGGTGCCTGGACATAGTGTTATTCCGGGCAATTGCAGAGCCGACGAACTAGCGAGAATCGGTACCACACGTCCTGATTCGGACATTAACCACCAGCCGGGTAAACCGCTAGCTACATGCAAAATGGAGCTCTCACAGGAGGCTCTCCAGATTGCTAATAATAACTGGCAAGAAGAACACACCTGCCTGATTACCCGACAGATATGGCCAAAGCTTGACCTTAAGCGGTCAAGAGGGCCCATCCTACTCGGACGCAAAAAAATTTGCACTACAGTAGCCGTAATCACGGGTCACTGCCTCATAGGTAGACACGCCGATAGGCTGGGCGTGCCCTCAAACGACTTCTGTAGAAGTTGCCACGACGAGGAGGTAGAGGAAACCATACTTCACTTCCTCGGTAGCTGCCCGGCCCTAGCCAACCGTAGGAACCGGTTTTTGGGCTCCCCCTACTTCAAAGAGCTGGGCTCCACAGATGTCAAAAACCTGACTCTATTTATCGGGAGTTCAAAAAGGTTCCCGATGGCGAACTAATGATGAACATCCTTCACAACCCAGTCAAAATAATTTTTACTTCCCGTGAACCAGTTCCACTAGATGCAAGAAACTGGTTCGGTGCACAAGGGACAGAATGTTAACCCTCCTATTCCTTAGGTAATTTTATGGGGTTTTTATTTTCAAGCCTCAATGTGGTAGCACAAAGGGCCTCTTAGGCCTAAGTGTGCCTTCTTAGGCGGCCACTTTAACCTAACCTAGCCATGGCCTCGCTACTGGCGTCCGTGGTTAGGTTGAAGGGTTGGGTGAAATCCGGGTATATTAGAAGTTGAGGTGAAAGTAGGGATTTTTTAATGACTTCAAATGCCTCTTGACATTTGTCAGTCCAAGTAAATTTCACGTCCTTGCGAAGCAAATTCGTCATTGGACGTACTATCTTTGAGAAATCGGTTTTGCTGAGGTCTGGAAGTGCTTCTTTGGTCTAAGTATATAACCTCTCGTCTTAGAAACTGGCATTTCTCTGGTTGGTTTCAGGTTGTTTTTTCTCAGTCTGTCGAAAACTTTGCGGATGTTTTGATTGTGGTCCGCCAGGTTTTTTCCGTAGATGACTATGTCATCTAGGTACACGAAGCATTCTAGGCCTTGTTAAGCATTCTAGGCCTGTTAATATGAAATTCATTAGACGTTGGAAGGTAGCCGGGGCTCCTTTGAGCCCGAACAACATACGCTTGAATTTGTGGTGAGTTTGTGCTGAAAGCCGTCGTTGGTCGATCTTTGGGATCGACTAGTACTTGACTAGTACAGTTGTTCGAGTATGTCCTCGATACGAGGTAGCGGATAGGCGTCACCAATAGTTTTTTCGTTGAGTTTGCGAAAATCGACGAAGACGTGCCACCTTTTTTCACCATCAGGCCCCACCTTCTTGGGGACGACTAGGAGAGGACTCTTGCTCGGCTGGATTATGTCATTATCCAACATTTCTCGGAGCTGCTCGTTGATTACGTTGCGTTGGGTTTCAGGCAATCGGTACATCTTTTGATTAATGTGTGCTTGGTCTTGCACCAGGGGAATGTCGTGGGTGAT
This sequence comes from Leptarthrus brevirostris, assembly GCA_964036015.1. NCBI lineage: Eukaryota > Metazoa > Arthropoda > Insecta > Diptera > Asilidae > Leptarthrus > Leptarthrus brevirostris. Next base: position 97,737,193 of record OZ038371.1, on the reverse strand, counting down.
GGCGTTGGTATGAGTGAGCCTATCACCATTTAAGAATAAAATATCATCGTACCCATAACAAAGTTTGGCTATGGCAGATGACTCTTCCGCGCTTAGGGTGTCGTCCAAGTTGAGTTCTTGTTACTAAGCTGGCGAGACGCGGGTTATTTTGGGGTTCATCCGGATCGTCACTGTCCGGGTATAAGTATTTAATGTGTTGCAGAGTGGCCATCTTATCGGTTCTAGTAATCTGTTTTTATTTATTTTGTTTTTCTTATATTTATTTTTCTTAAAACTATTGTTTTTGAAAGTTGGAGTTTTGTGGGCCTTGATACTTACGGGTTCAGTCACTTGTTGGAACTCGCAAGCGTTTGTCGGTTGTATATTTGTGCTTGAACCTCTTGACGATGTAGGTTGTCGATCTGGGCTTTCCTTGGGTGTCAGACAATTATTGTACTCACAAGCGCCAGACGTTGGGGTTTTCGTGAGGGACCCGCAAGCGTCTCTGGAGGGTTTTGGAGAGTGTTTGGGCGGGTTATTACCTCTAATTGGCTTTAGAGCTACTGGGTTTTTGTTACCGATTAGAGTCCACCTTTTGTGGGATTTGCCAACGCCATTATTCCAGCTCATGGGCCGTGTCTTTCTGTGTTCCGGTGTAGTTTCATCTGGTTTTGTGTGATCCGATCCGTTGTCGATAGGGATGACGGTTTAGTCTTTGGTGTAGACAAGCTTCATGTCGAGGCTGGTCAGGAATACTTTAAAATTGTTAGCGTTGAGGATTCCAATGGGCGCTGCCTTTACTCCCGTTGAGAGTAAACTATTTGCCACGAAGACTCCATTGCCTTTCTCCTGGAATAGACAGAGCATTTCTTCCCACAATTCCAAGGGAATTTCGACTACTATCTGGGATCTTGCAGGTATGCAAACAGGTTCGTCTAAGACTTTCTGGTGCTGCCTCAATTGAGATGCCTTAGGGACACTGCAAGTAGACAGCCTGACTTCTGAGGCCTCCGTCCTACCTGTTAGTGTTTCTAATTCAACTGCGTTCTTCGAACACGCTTCGTCCGATGCAAATGTTAGGGGTATAGCAAATTACCATAATTGGACCTTCAACATTACAATTCTTCGCAATGAAGTCATTTCCTAACAAGAGGTCGTCCGTGAGACCTGGAAGGTTTTGGATGACTTGGAAATTGCAGGGTATTTTGTGCTTCAGTGTGAAGTTTCCCTGGCAGCTTCACAAGGTTTTTCCAGTGCCAAACGGCGTTTGAAGTGTATACACCTCCTCGGTATTGATGTCGTCGAGGGACTGTAATGCTTTTTCCTTAATAATACTAACCTCAGCGCCAGTATCCACTACTAATTTGGTTTGGCCATGTAGGCCGATGTCCAATGGAAGTTTTACGGTAGAGATAATAGTCTTGGTCGTCTGAGGTGACCCTTGTTTGTTTTGCGGATGGTTTATAGTCGAGCCGGGGAGTTTTGGGTCGACTGTGTGTCGTTTCCCTGACTCTGAGACTCCCATTACTGTTTTTGTTGACAAATGTCAACAGTGTGTTCGCGTTGGCCACAGAAATTTCATTTCAAGCTTATTTTAAACACTCAGGGGCCGCTGGATGGTGGATCTGTTTTCTCTTGGGACCCTATTGCATGGCCTGTATCTTGGATTTTTGCAGAACGATTTGTTCTGCAGTCGCGAACATCATGCCCATAATTTTTGCAATTCACGCAGAAAGGTGTGTTTTTGCTACATGTAATGTTCTGTGCCGGTGTACTTTGGTTCGGTCGTCTGTTTCCAAAAATGTGGTCCCTTGGCTGAAATGGTGGGCGTTGTGATGGGTTGGGAGTGTATTGTTGGTTTTGGTAATGTGGTGGTGCTGTCCTAGAGTACCTGTAAAAAGTTTATTTGACCGGGCTTGTTGGTTGATCCCTGCGTGTGTGTCATTAGCTTCTGTGTGGGTAATGTTGGCATTTGTGAAAGTGGGGATTGTATGAATAGGGCGCTTTGCTGGAGCCTCTCCATGTCCAGCGCCTTTTGTATTAGCTCGTCCATTGTTGCATCTCCTATTGTGAGGAGGTACTGACACAAATGCGGGTTACCTACTCCGCTTTTTAGTGCGTTTTTAGCGAAGTCCTCTAACTGAGTCTTCACTGTGGAAGCTGCATTGTATTTGGTGTCAGCAGCTTCTTTCCAAAGGACCAACAATTGTTTGAGTCTGGTCGTGTATGCATTTAACGTAGCTGTCGAGTTGTGATGAGTTTATTTACCATCTCTTGGTACGTTTCCCTAGGTAAATATGCCCTGTTTAGACGTTCCTCCACTTCTTTGAGAGTGGGTGGAACGTCTGAGGCGAAGAGTTGATACCCTTCACCCTGGAGTTTGGTTGGCAAAATTTGTAGGAAAGCTGATTGTTTTTCTGCGGTTAGGCATTGCTGTGTCTGTTCACATCAATTTATGAAGGTTTGGAGCTCTTGGCTCAACTGAGGGCTGTTTGCACCTGAGAACAAAGGAACATGCTGTGCCATTAGTTTGGCTACTTTGGCGTAGTCTACCATCTTGGAGTATTTGTAGGTTGTTGTGGATTTATACTCGGGCAGACTAAGCAGGCTTTCCTCGTGGCTGGTGTCCGTGAAGGATACTTCCAGCAAATCGTATAGGAGGTCTTCGTCGGTCGGTTCCGATTTGGTTTGATCGTCGGTGTCTTTACCTGGTGAGGCTCTTACAATTACACTGGCCTCTTTACAATTTTCCCTATTTAAATTATCTTCCTTAATTAATTCGAGCGAGCGCGAGATTCCCTTAAATTCGGCAATGTCCGCTGAGGTATGTCAGGATGTTTGGAATTATAAGTTGACGTGGGGGCGTAGTCCCTTTATTTTTGAGCCTCCAAAATCCTAAGTCCTCTTTGTATCTAATGCGTAAGATACATTTTATTTTATAAAAAAAAATTATTTTTAGTTTTAATTTTTTATTTAATTTCAATACAACCAGTCTGGTTGTTCTGGCTAGACTAAAAATTATTTACAATATTTTTGTATCCTACTTTACGTTATATACATAGATAGTTTGTTAAAATTTTCTTTGTATTGAGTACAGTATTTTATTGTCAATGAATAAATGATTACGATAATTTTTAAAGTGTTTGTGTTGTACACTATTCAAATTTTATCGAAGTGTACAGGTTGATTAAAATATTTTTGACAGTACAGTCTAATTGGATATTATTGAAGTAGATTTTTAATACTAATATTTTATTAATAATATAATCAAAATAATAAACTTTTACTTAAAATATAATATATTAAATTTGTAGCTACTGCTACATCCGCCTTAAATCTCTCTGTATCCTCCTGATATTTTTTCACAATGCGAGCCTATCCTTGCGGTTTTGTGTGAGTTTTTTATCTAAAACGTCACACTGAGGTACAGAGAGTTTATCGCAGTCCCGCGCTTTCTCGAGAACCCTATCTAAGTACTTATTTAAACTTACTGTAGCGGCTGTTGGTATTGGATAAACTGTACCGCTTCGGAGTCTTCTCCCTTCAGATACGGGCTCGTGTTCCATGGGTGTAAGGAGCTGTCGGTCGCCTTGCGATGAGGATGTCCTCTCTGCGGGGAACTTTGTCCTCGGAGCTGCCTTCGGTGGGAAACATGTTTGGTGGTTGCAAGGGGGCTAGTAGCCTACTTAGGTACCCCCTTGCCGTAGTTCGCTGTTGATAGGGGGGCTACTTCAGCCGTCTTTGGGTTACCCTGTGTTGTGGTCTGAAAGGGGGCTTTTGGCCATCTTCGGTTTTCCTCCCAGACCTAAATAGATGCACACTGATGAGGGCGGGTTGGCCTTTGTGACGTCCTATTGTAGGGTCCTGGTTTAAAGGTGCGGGCGAGTTAGCCTTTGGATCGTCCGAAGTAGAGGCGGCCTTCTTTCCAGTCGTACTCCTATGGTTGTTTTCAGGAGTACCGATGAGCCTGGAGGATGGTTCCTGGGTTTATTACTGCTTCGCTCTGGTCACGGAGAAATCCTCAGCTCTTTAAAAGATGGTGCCTTTGTGTACTTCTTAAAGGGCAACCGCTTGCTCGCCTGTAGCAGAGGCAGCTAAAGTTGTTTAGCCCTGAGCGTTGGTGACTTACTGTGCTATTGCCTACCCAGCAGTGGCCAAAGGATCCCCTTTAATTTGATATTTGATCGAGGGTTTTAAAGCGTTTACGGTTGGTATCAACCAAGCTTTCTCAATCCTACCGGCTGCGCCAATGCGCCAAGTTGTTATATATATATATATATATATATATATATATATATATATATATATATATATATATATATATATATATATATATATATATATATATATATATATATATATATATATATATATATATATATATATATATATATATATATATATATATATATATATATATATATATATATATATATATATATCTTTCACAACTCTTCTTCTAGGATTTACTTTAAGATTGGATAAACACTTTTATTTAATTGGATACACACTTTTATTTACTTAATGTTAATACACTATGATATATGAAGGCTAGCACTAACCTTTGTTCGCTTTATCGTACCATAAATTTTGTAAATTTACGCAGTTCAGAACTCTTTTAAACTTCTCTTCTAGAATATGGCAAAATACTTGTATTTACTTAATTTCTAAATTCTACGTTATTCCACAATTCCTTGTTATACAACTCAAAACTTTTTTACAATTTATTCTATTCTAGCACTTGTTATAAAATTGTACAAACTCTTTTATCTAATTCGATACACACTTTTTTTTCTTAATCAACCGATGGAACCTCACTTATTCCTTTTACGAACGATCCTTTTTGAATTTTCCGAATCCGCTTTTCGGCACTTGGTAACTCCGAAGCTAAAACCAGACTCGCTCGTTAATAATTTTTTTCCTAGACCACTTACCTGTTTATTCGACTTGAACTTTTTGATCAAGGTAGAAAGCTTTAGGCTTTCGATCTCGATCGTATAGCTCCCGTTCAGTCGTTAAACATTAAGTAAGCTTTTGGTCGTTTGTGTGAGAGCTTTTCCTCTCACTTACTTTCTTGATCAAGTTCAAGCACCAATAGACCTTGGGCAAGGTGATGTACTCATCGGAATTTGATTGCGAGGAGCTTTTAGCCTGAGAACTTTGATTCTTATTCAGGTAATTCGCCATCATTTTCCATGTACTTCGACTTGCTTTGTTTTCTGTGAAAATTTACACAAAAGCCACTTCGTGAAAGAGGATATGCAATTTCCTTTGGAATGTGGAAGTGGCTACTTCCGGGTAAATTTTTATGTTCTTTGTTTGTGGTCATATCCGTTATCCGATGTTGTTGACCAAAATATCCAGCATCGGATTTCGGATCTGACCTGTAACAGTTGCAAGGGTCGATTTTGGCCTTCATTAATTCCTTTGTTGGGCTGGTATAAAGTTGGGCTGCGGAAAAGAAGGGCTTTTGGTTTCTACCCTTCTGTGGAGTTGAGAAGACATGGAGTTGAGAAGTTCGTCCTTCCTGGGTCGGAGTCGAGACGTCCTTCTGCTGGGTTGGCGGTTGATTGGTGTTGATGGTTTCGGGAAGTCATCCAACTACAGTTTTTATTTCATCGGAAACAAATACCTTACCTTGGGATTTGCTAAGTTTGATTTATTTAATCCAACTTTGAAATATGTTCGTCTGTTCAGATGATTAGTTAAATAATTAGATATGTTATTTAACAAATGAACTGAACAGGGTTTCAATGATTTTCAGCTTATTTTCTGATTTTCAGGAAATCAGAAAATCTTGGGGTGGATAATGGATTTTAAGATTTAGTTAGTCCTTGTTGATCCTATTCTCATTTTGGTCATTGGGTTTGTCTTTTAAAATTTATATTACAGTCTTTTTAAAATTTTCACTAATTTTTCTTCCCGCTTCTTTTATAAGACTGTCGGTATTTATGGACTTTCTAAAACGAGGTATGGCAGTAAATACAACCAATTCTATTAGTCTCACGTTTGGGGCGAGAATAGTTAGGTATCACTGGTAACTGCTCTATCTGATGCCAATTTTCCTTGCTGAGCCCCTTTTTATCAGAGTAGGTGCAAACCGGTACAGTGGGAGTTGTTCTGATGTTTTGAGATTCGTTGATGCGTTGAGCATGTTCAGAAGCAAAGGTTATAAGTTTACGGAGTGAATTCTTAGCTCGTGCTTTTACTATGATCTTGAGATGATCACTCCTGATACCGTCATCAAAAGCTCTAATTGCGTTCTTTTCATTTTCCGAAACTAAATAAGGACGAGCGGCAAGCTCTAACTTCGGTAATAGTGGCGTTTTTTAAGTCTGTCAATTGTTTGGTAATGCGTAAAGCGAAATCGTGAACACTTTCTCTTGGGAATTGCTTGAGTCGCATTAGTTCACCTTGGATTGCTAGAAGGGGTCTGTGTTCCAAGAAATTCGATTCTAGTTATTTTTTTAGTTCAGCCTAAGTGGTAACATCATTGTATTTGAAAATATCGTGCGCCGGTCCTGTCAATATCGTTTTCAGAACGCTCAGGCACATTTTTTTTATCTGCTTCAGTTTTGGCTTGTGAGAATAATATCTCACAGTAAGATATGTACCGATGCAAATAATGTTGAATTCCATCAATTTCGGGAATTAAATTTCTTGCATCAGTACACGAAATTTTTAATTCCGTTGGTCGGATTTCGTTACTGACGTTTTCGCCCATTTCAGGCAATATTTGGAAGAGAAAAAAATTTATTTTGGGAATAGACTACAGCTATCAACCTTACTTGCTTACAAGAAAGGGGGGAAAGGAAGTTTACACTTTTGTCTCAAGAGAGAAGGGCACAATCGATGGATATAACTTAACTTCCACCTCCTTAACTTTTGTTTTTATGTTCTTTTTTATCACTAGCCACCACTGCACGCACTGTCACTTATCTCTTTTCTAAAAAAAATTTTTTTTATCTGCACAGAAGAGGAGAAGACATGGTCACACCCAATACAGTAATAACAAGTTACAACGAGGAGAAATCAGTCAAGAAGCAAAATCAAGAACATAATTGAATGCACACATTTTTAACATACAAAAAAATTTTTAATTTCAATCACAAGAACATAATAAAATTCGTTATTTCAATTTAATAAAAATAGAAAATATTTTCTTTTCTTATCCTATAATAATTTTAATACATAGTATAAAACGTTTAGATAGGTAACAACAACAGAAAGAATGGATGACTTACATTATCACCTGTTTGATCAATTCAATTAGTCGTCTCTTCAAGGCGATGTATTCCTGGAAATCCGCAGTCTCGTCATCGGGAAAAGATGGTGCTTCAATTTTCTCCAATTGTTCCTGAATTTGTTCAATTTCGTTGATTGGTTCCATTCCTGGCTTCTTTCTTAGTTTATTGTGAGTGCCTATTTTTTCAGCTCACTTCTCGTTGGGCAGTACCCCTGAGTGCCTGGCTGGGGACGCCTTGCAAAATGTTTGTTATATGTGGCTAAAAGAACACAAGTCCCTATATTATTAGGGAAGGCTTCTTGCTTGCCAATCCCACAGCTGCCACGAAAAGTTTGTCGTTGCTTCTTTTCGAACGAACACTTTTGCCACGACACAGACTAGGGAGTGCTTTTATGGTGTTGAACAAGGTCACCTGCCCGTAATTATAAACACTTTCCACTCGATTTTAGTTCTTTATAATTGAATCTCATACAATGTTTTACAGTCATATAATAAACTTGAGATTTTACACGTCATAAAAAAACTTGGTATAATTCACTAATTTTACAATACAACTTTTACTTTTCTTATTGATTTCTGAGCTAGATTGGAGGCCTGAACACTAATAGGGGAACTCCAATTTTTGATCAGAATCTTTTGAACTCCCATCAAATTATTGACCCGATCCTCTGTTTGTGATCTATATTTATTGGGGTTATCGGGTTCTCCCACCATCGATTTATTGGAAAATATTGATGGAATATTTCCATTCACCCAAAAGGTCGTTTCAGGATTTCCACTAGCCAATAGGAATTTTTCTTAAATCTTATTAGTCAAAGAAAAGTACTTTGAACCGCCGCACGAGATCCAATTTACTTGCAGCACATATGTTTCGAAATTATTGCCCAAAACCCAATGCAACCTACGCCTGCATTATGTGCTACGATTATTGGCTTGTTTACATTTGAGTACAAGTACCCAAGCCTTGAACAGTGACTTGAAGAAAAATGTTTTTCTATGAAATCCGATGCGCTCATGTTTCGAAGTTGGAGTGACGATTACTAAGGAAATTTATTGGGTCATAAATGAAGAAAACAAATGGGACATTGGGTAAAGATAATTTTATTGGGTTTTTAAATGTTGATGATTGTTTTGGGTTAATTTGGAATTTGAGTCTCTTGCATTTGTTTTGAAGTGTTTCTTAAGAAAAATGCAGAACATCAATATTTGGGCACTCAGGAAATTAGCGATAGGAATATATATTTAAGAAAATTTGAGAATTGAAAGATAAACGTCTTTGTGTGGAATTTATCGATTGGTGAAGTAGACGTTTAAGAGACTCATTACAGGCATACGGTGCAGTGGTGTACAGTAAAATAACCACGGGATATGAAAAAACACACCTAATGCTTATTACATCAAAAACCGACGTGACTACATTTCAAAAGGTAAGAGTACCTCGCCTTGAACTATGTAGCGCAGTTCTTCTTACAAAGATTATACAAGAAACGAAGAGAGCCTTGGAATAAGAAGGTATCACAGTATATAGGGCTTTGGGATCCTACACCTTTGAGTCTAAAATCGTCTGGGACTGTCTCACTGCTCTAAAAGAACTAGCCCAGAGCAACAGCATTACGCTAGCATGGGTACCAGGCCACAAGGGCATTGAAGGCCCTGGCAAGAACAAATGCGGATACTCAGTTTATTGAACCGGAGCCATTCTGTGGCTACTCAAAAAGCCAAATAGCAATGCCTATCAGGTCATGGCAGGACGAATGCAAGTACTCACACTGGAAAAATATCCCAGGGTCAAGGCAAGCAAGGATGTTTATAACCTACTCAAAACAGAAAACGAAGGAGCTGCTCTCACTCAGCAGACCAGATTTAAGGCTGATAACTGGACTTTTAACTGGTCACTGTCACCTGGGCTACCACCTAAAAAAGTTGGGGCTGGCTGATGATGACACCTGTCGATTCTGTCTAGAAGAGGAAGAGACAGCGGAACATATCCGGCTTAGACACGTATAGAACATATCAGGCTTACACACCTTGGTGGGGCTTTCCCTTCACCATGAGATATAGCCAAGGCAGCCCCCAGAGAAATTTTAGGTCTAATAAGGGAACTAAAGATTGGCGGGGCGGCCTTATACTGAACCTGGATCAGGTCACAAAAGATCAAATTGGTCGAAGTAAATAAAGGATGCGGATAGTCCTTGATCCAATCTTTAATAATAATAACCTGTAAAGGTAATACAAACGGTCCTACAACAAATTATAAAAATGACACAAAGAGTTGAGTTTTACACAGAAATAAAACAATTTATTTCAAATCAAAAATTAAGTAGGAAGAGTAGCATACTATTCTTGAATTCCTTTATCGATGAAAATGGCATTGTTGGAGTTAGTAGTAAGATTGAGAATTTCGTCCTGCGACGAAAAATATCCAATAATCTTGCCAGGGAATCACCACGTAACAAATTTGGCTATACAAGAAGCTCACTTCGGAACCTTACATGGTGGAAATGAAGCAAACACTTGCCTTTTTAAGCCGTAAATATTGGATACTTAATGGTACAAGTAAGGCACGTCAAGAACTAAGGGAATGTATTAAGTGTTTCAGGGACAATCAATTACATAAATCATCGGAACGTTGCCACCACCGAGAGTCACTCCTTTAAATTCGTTTATAGATGTGGGTATCCACTATGCGAAGGCAATTCAAATTAAGGCTTCAAAAGTAAGGAAGAGTAAATATCATAAAGGATATATAACTATTTTCGTATGCCTGGCAAATAAGGCCATTCATATTGAAGCAGTAACATACATGTCAAGTGAAGCCCTTCTAGCAGCATTCAAAAAATTTACAGCCATACGAGGACTTCCATGCTACATTTACAGACAACGGGACAATTTTTATAGGTGACAAAAAGATGTTAGATAAGGATCGTCAAAGAGCTTTTACACAAGCAGCTACGGTGGGCCAGCAGTTGGCAATTGAAGGGGTACAGTAGCTATTTATTCCACCGGCAGCTCCTAAATTCTGACGAATTTGGGAAGAAGGGGCGAAGTCTATAAAATATCACCTAAAGCGAATATATAGGCGATACTGCACCAATCTTCGAAGAACTAGTCACGTTATTGTGTCACATAGAGGTGTGTTTGAATTCTAGACCATTATGTCCACTAACAACTGACAGTGCACTTGCTCTTATTCCTGGTCACTTTCTTACTGGAAGAACTTTAGTAAGACCACCAGAACCCACCATCTCGGATACTGAGGTAATTCCATTGACATGCTAGAAGCAAATTAAAAAGATAAAAGAAGACTTCTGGAAAATATGGCAAATAACATACTTATACCGCTTACAGTAGCGTCACAAATGGCAGTCGGGAAACCACAATATTGCAGTCGGAAGAATCGTTTTAATTAAGGACGAATTACAATACAATACAATACAATTAAACGGCCAGTTACGAACATATGTTTATCGCCTATCGAGAATAAAGAATTGAAGGCAAAACAACCGAAGGAAAAGCAGAAGACCCAGTGTACAGCACACCCGATCATAATTAGTGATCCAAGTACTTCCACAACAAACGAACTAGAAAATACGTCATGTGCTTTAAGGATGATTTTTAGCCATCAACCCAAAGTGTGCCCAATATATAGTTGGCCTTAAACGAAAAAACACAGAGCTAGATCAAAACCCTGGAAACTCATCCGCAAAGATGGCTAAATTAATCCTGACCAGAATGATAGTCCTAGGAGTTCTACAAGGTGGTAATACGCAATATACAATGAAGCGACCTGAATCTGGCTTTTATATAGAACATATTGGGGAAACAATAGAGGTAGTCTAAGAATCGAACCTTCCCCTCAATATAACAGTTGAGAAATAAAGAATAGATGACATAATGAAATAAATGGAAAACGCATGCAATCAGTCCTGGAAGTTCTCCGGAGACACTCACTATAATATGTTACTGGAACACTTACAGGACCGAAGGAATGCGATAATGAGTGAAATGAAAATACTGGAATTACTTGGAAAACTCTTACAATATGCGTTTGCAATAAATGATGAAGTCCATACGAATGGCGGTAGCTACAAATATAATTATTAATCTTTAATTAAAATATTCATAAGTTTGATTATATTACTTCAATAAAATATTTTAAATAAATCCACTTTGATTATGTTTAATCAGACTGTACAGATAAAATAACTGTCAAACATATTTAGTACACTTCGATAAATTTTGAAAAGTGTGAAACACAAACAATTAAATACTCTAATCTATACAGAAAAAATTCTAAACTACATATGTATGTATTTATTGTAAAGTAGGATACAAAAATTGTAATTGAATAAATCAAAAATGCACAAAATGTGTGTTAAGAAATTCTTTTATTTCTTACGTTGCTCGAGTTTAGCAAGTGTTGTTTTGATTTTTAGTTTTGAATAAATCAGTCTAGCCAGAACAACCGAACTGGTAACTTATAAAAATAATTTTTTTTTAAAATAGTAAAAATGAAAATAGTCTTTTTTGTTATTTAAAAAACTAAAATGTATCTAAAATATTTATAGGTAGAAAGAGGTACTAGGAGCCCCCATTTATGCTATAACGCCTCAACGCACATTGAGAGACTGAAACACAACCAACAAATTCTACGACAGGCAACAAATCATCACACAAACATAATGCTATCAATAATGGCAAGGATGTATGACACCGAAAGCCACTCAACGAAGAAGATCAATTTAATAACGAACAAATTCAATAAGGTAGAAGGTTGGTATAAAACAATCAATGGCAACAAGGTTATTATTCACATATGAAAAAAAAAAACTATATTGAAATACTAGAAGCCACGTTTGGCTGAAGCAGTCTGTTAGAATTTGTAACACCTAATAAGCTTAAAGACATCATCAATAAAGCTTCGAGTAAGACGCTAATCAACTTAAAAATAATTCCTGAACCTGAACCAAAATTGGAGGTTGCGATAAATTGTAAAGGCGGATTGTATTTGTAATATAGAAATTTACTTGAAAAAAATATATATGTTTTAAATTAAGAAAAACAAAAATCTTCCCGCATCGGGAATTGAACCCAAAGCGTCTCCGTGCTACGCGCTTTTCCTAGCGATGCACCAAAGTTAGCAACGCGTGGGAATATCAAGTTTCAAAACTTGATATTAAGGGGACCCGGTGGTCTAGCGCGCGTAAATTTAAGGCATTTTCAGGATTTTTTTAAGGTAAAACCAATTAAAAAAACTATAATTGAACTATGTACATTTAATAAACTACTCAATACTCATACAAAAAAAAAGTTATTATAAAAAAATTTTTTTTTATGAAAAAAATGTAGCTGAAAATAACACCCTCAAAAAAATCGCTCTGTCAGTCATCTGAACAATAGAAAAAAAAATGATATTAATCTATATGACTGTCTCTATCGTTGGAACTAAAAGAAATTTAAAAGAAATTTTTTTAACGAAGTGGCGCACTTTCGAATTTTGGGTACCAAAAATACGACTTTTTTTCGATACTTTTTTAACATAAAAACAAAAAGTTATTAAAATAAAAATTTTTGTTTAGTTCCGACGATAGCCACTGGCATACTGAATAACATATTCAAAATTTAGCCCAATCGGATGGAGAGGTTTTTTTTTGCTCTACGCCGTGCAGACAAAAGTAGTTTTGAGATAAATGAGCTTAAAGTTTTCCATTTATGAGGCGGGCCAACCGTTCGCTACCTGCTATAAAGACTGTAGAAACTAAAATACTGTCAATATTATTATAAACATATAACAGTATATTCTCGAAAGACTATACTTTGGAAAAAAAAATCGATTTTTTGAAAATTGTAGACAACCGGGTCCCCTTAATACACAATTTATTAAGCTTAGGTAGTTCTTTCTTTCTAAGTGCCATAGCTTCTGAGCGCCTGGTAGGGGGTTCCGTTTAGAGTTTAAGTGTAGTAGTAGTATTTAATACGTAGTTCCAATTTCCAAAAATATCAGTTCAATATAAAAGATGGATCAACGAGAAAGAGAAGTTGAATCCGTTGGCCGTTAGAAATTTGGGTAATTCAGCCAGATATTCGATGTGAGATAAGTACATAATTGCGAAGCTTACAGTTGGCGTCGGTATATAGAACGAAAATTTATAAAAGGCCCTGAAAGTTTAGCCGTTATAAGTTTTGAGTTTACCGTGAACGATTCATTGAACCAACTCGTAATTAAACCTTTAAGAAATTTAGAGAGTGAAAAAAATATTATTAATTAAATAAGTGCAAGTAAGGAAAGCTAGAATTAAATATGGGAAAAAATTAGTTTAATTGTTATTACTCTAGAATATAGTTAGTAAAACGTGGAAGAATTATTATCCATAGGCTAGATCGTGTTAAGTGGAAAGTGCAAGGAATAGATTGAGAGTTTTCTAAAAGGCAAGTAGGTGAGTAAGAAATTATTCAGTGGTTATATGAAGGATTTATCCTTATCGTTCAAGTAGGGTAAGATCCATCCAGGGAGGAAGGGCATTGGGTCATCTCCAATTTCTCGATAACCTTTAAATTACAAGGGTACTCCTAATTATTGGAAAGGAAAGAAAAATTCAATTAAATTTCAAATGGGATTTCTAGTATTGGAAAGAATTCCACTTCAAGATAAATTTTAAATTGAAGTTCTGATAACGAAAATCTACAAGACGAACTAGAGGATACATATGTATGCAACACGTCGCCATGTTTAAATTACTTCAAGCACGAGCAATTTTGTGAGAACCCAATTGCCAATATCGTCAATCTAGAAGAATTTACCTACAGCTACAAAAAAAGAAAACCAACATTTTTATAAATAAACAAAGTAATTACTTGCAAGACGACGAAAAGAACGCTGGAAGTTCGCAAAGAAAACAGAAGAATGTTCGGCCAACAATCTACGAAGCTACAAGGATAGGATTAGCTTATAAATTAATTACAATTATTATTAATTTTCAGCAAATCTCCGGTGATCATGATCATGATGCATTTAGGATCCCCGGTAAGTACTGCTTTGCTTTCTCTTACTATTGCTTAAAATATATACATATATGTATAGATATAGCGTGATTAATGTTCAAGTAAAATTTTTTTTATTACTTAAAGTATATAACTTAGACAACTTAAGATGTTCAACCAATTAGTAAGAATAATTTTTATTTACTTTAAAGTAATCTGATTATAAATTAATGAAATTTTGATTTCTTTTGCAAATTTCCTAGCAACTAAGTGGGAATAATTAAGAATTGGTATTTTTGTGTAGCACTGGTTTATTTATTCAATTGCTTCAGCCTATGGCATTCTTCTAATGCTTTTGTTTTAAATTATTATACAAATACATGTTGAACCACACAATAATAAAATTAATTAGTGATATTTGCAATTTAATCATCGACGAGGAATTATTAAAATGTGGAGTCAATTGCTAGTCTGAATGTAGATTTACTGGATTAATTTATTGTATTAAAAATCTGAAAATTCTCAAAACTAGCAACTTTCATTGAAGCTTTTCTTGTTAATCGTTAGCGAAGGGACAAAATAGTTAGTGATTTTTTTTGGAAGTTTTTTCTTTTCTTGGAGAAATTTGAGAAACATATGAACGGCCTATGCAAGGTAAATCGATGCTGTAAATCATTCCTATAATTTCCCGTATCCCTCTGAGCTTGCTGTCGCAAGTAATAACCATGGTCCCAGTTAATGTTCATAGATGTCTCTCGCTAGCAAGAAAATAAAAAAACTCGGAATACCAAGCTCCGGACATTAGAAATTATGGCTGCGAATTGTTTTGGAATTTGTTTGAGATTCTGGGTGCAGGGCCTAATGATTCAAAATCAGACCAGTGTACATAGACGGCATGTTTCGAATTTGCTTAGCCAAACAAACTTTGGAGGAGAGCTGGTGCAGGGACAACGTGTCATGACACCAACATAACTTCGCGCCGGGTCGTCGACGAAAACACCTTTTATTAGGTTAATAATTGCGAGTCTCCTTAACATTTCAGTAACTAAAATTTTTCAGTTATTTAAATTTTTTTGTAATGATGACAGACCAGTCTTTTACTGTTTTCCTTTTCCTTTTCAAATCGGTTACAGTTTCCGCCACTAGTATAAAAATTTTTTTTACCAAATTCCCAATCCCTTGAAATTGGCCCTTCTTCCTACCCAACCCCAATCGACGAGCCAAAGGCCGGCAACCTTTTTAAGGAGGATTCGTGGAAGAATGGGTCTGATGAAGTAAAGCAATATTTAACTTCGGCTCTGTAGATCAAGCAGCTAGATAGCTTGCTTCAGTCAAGGAGCCTGACGCCCAGATGCGCCGTGTTAGCGTTCCGCTTAACATCAAATCCTCTGACCTGTATTAGACATAGACTGAAGGTCACTCTGTTATAAAATGATACAAACATAAGTATATCTGGATTCCTTCACACAGTGGAAATTAACGAATATGACCTTGTAAAACCCACCCCAATACCAGAAAAGGTAAAGACTAAGACCTAAGTAGCCATTGATATTTCTCTTCCCGCCACCAATTCTAATAATCAGGGGTACTGCGAACTAATTGAAAAGGAGTTTAAGAATTGCATCAATGTGGAAAGAGATGAGATTATGCATACCTACTGTTGTCAGCAACATTGAAACTAATGCAAATTGTATTATCGATGAAGTGTATCAAGATGAACACGATTGTCCAACAGAAAAGCTCAATACTCCCAAGGTAAGCATCTATTTATGGCTCACACTTGGCTGTTTATAGCAGATTGTTCAACATCAGCAACCATTACATGCAACGGAATTAGGGAGGACGTCATAATAACTGAGGTCAGCATACTACAAATTAATCAAGAATGCCTTATTCAGACACGGAAAAACACATTACATATATTCAGAAATTAATAATAAGGTGCAGATCAAATCCACTTTTCTAAAACCTATAGACATCAACATTTCGAGGAAAGAGGACCCACAGACACCAGCTATCAAAGCACTGGACTTAGAGCCAATACTTGAAACATCAGATCAGTTCTTTAGCATCACTCAACACAACGAAGAACTTCAGAATGTTCAGCTTTCAGGATGGCATTCAATTGGCTATCGTGCGACCGCGGCTGCAAGTTCAATATGCATTACGCTAGTGATCGTCTTCATCGTCTGGACATATCATAAATGCCGCATCTGGAACCTGATATCTTGTTTTTAGAAGGTAATATTACAGCGAAAACGGTCAGCTCTCATTCCAGCAAGATCCAAGATGACACCCCAGATTTTAACTTACACCAACCTGTGGAAATCTCAGAGCAGTTGTCTAACAGGCGCCTGAATCGTCGTCAACATTTCCAATCAGCCCACTATGCCGGCCGCCAGGATGTTTGCTAACCAAATATAATTATGAAAATAGAACAGTGTCATTTACCTCGGAAAAGAAATGATGAATTGCTTACCTGCATAAAATGGGCACGAACGTAATTTGCGAAGTAAGCAATTGCGTCATTTAAAAATTTAATAGTAAGCAATTAGTTCCTATAACATAAATAATTTGTACAAGGAAAGTAAGTAGCAGTAAGGCTGTTAACCAACGATCATTGGTAGTATTATTCCGCTACTTGTGTATTGAATTCCCCTTACCCAAGGTAAGGGTTCAATAGGCTATATATTCTAACACCAGCTAGTGAAATCTTCAAACTACGAATTTCTGAGCTGCGAATACGGGTAAAAACAATATAATTGATAAGAAAAAATTATTCCAAGAAAGATACTACTACTTTAATTTCCATAAAATTATTTATCACTGAATGATTAAAAAATATATTACATCAAAAAGACTTTTTGAAAAACTTGCAGGAACCTAATTTTGTAATGCGTGGGCCGATTTGGATGGTTCTTTTGCTGTTGTATAGAGTGTGATCCACCATTGCTAATAGGAGAATAATTTACGGGGTTGGTGGGAGGGGGGTGAGATTTAGCACGCAGATACAACATAGTTCGTAAAACACACAAGCAAATAAAAATATGTGACTAAAGTTTTTTTAATTATTTTTTTTTTTTTATAATGTTTACAAATTCCTGAGGAAAACACTGTGATCCGTTAGCGTTACTTTGTCGGGAAGCGAATGAAGGTAAGGGGAATGAATTTCTTTATTTCTTTGCATTGCTGCGGGTTAGACAGCAGCCAAGAAACGGAGTAGATTTTTATTTGATTGGATATTGAAAATTAAAAACTCGAACCTGCATCCAACGGTTTGGTGATCCTGTGAGTCAACCAATTGATCCACTTCCGTCCGTTAATGTCCGAATAATCTCAATCTCTTGGTATTGGTGACGGATATTCGGAATCATTTTATAACACACCTAAATTTACGGTACGGATGGTCCATGTACATTGCGAATGGCATTATAAAACCAATGTAGGAAATTATTCCCTGAGAAAAACTTTTAAACTTTCACAGTGCACAAAGCTCGTCCCACTCAAACCTGCACAAAGTATAAATACTTTTGGTGCTTTTCTACTTCAGAACTCTTAGACGATAATTTCTTAGCATCAGGAGCAACTTAAATTCTAATAGAAGTAAAGAAGTACCTCTAAATTATAGATAACGGGCATTTGGTAGCCGTTTCAGTGAGTGAAGGGGAAACTCGTGGAGAAATATTGGAGAAGTCATCCACTTTTTGAATGCAACAGGGTGGATCTGATAAGCTCCTCTCGATTGCTCACCGCACGACCTACATCTTATATATTTAAACAAATAAGACAAAAATGTGTGTGGTATCAAAACGTCGCATTGCGTGCTAATTGGATCTTCGCCGAAATGGGGTCCGCCTGTATAACAATCTAACTAAATATGATTGATCTTATATAAATAAATAAACCACTAAAAGGCCAAATCAATTTAAGGGGGTCCGCTCATGGTTTACTTTCAAAAAATCGCTCAAATCGTTAGATTCGTGTTCTGAGAATATTGTCTTAAAGTTTCAAAGTCTGAATCCGTATAGTTACAAAGTTATCCCCAAGAGAATCGTTGCCGGACGAGCGAGCGCGAGGCATGCCGCGACTCTTAGGTGGGATGCTAGCGGCCCACGTTCGACGGCCACGTTGGCTATTTCAGTATAGCTGCGATCATTGACGAAAATAGTAATGTATACGTTCAAACGAGTTATTTGAGGAAGCCGAGGGTTTATTCTACGGGCCGGGTATAGCTGATTAACATCTAAACCTCGTAAGTCTATTTTTCTCATATATGAAACTTTAAACCCCGTTTTCTCTTTATTTTCTTTTTTAAGACGGTGTGCAGGATGTAAAAAAAAACTATAGAATATATTTGAATAATTTTTTGTAGATAATTTAAATGCCCACAAAGTAGACCTATAATATTCATAAAAATATCGTTTAAAATATATTTTTAGGTCAATAATAACTAGAAAAAAATAGTCAAAAATTGAACTTTTTTTTAAACAATGGTTTTATTAGTAGATTTCTTACTTTTATATGATATTATAGGTCTACTTTGTGCGGTAAAGTCTTCCAATTAAGAATGTGTTTTCCTTTTTTGCTTCAGATAAAAACTTCGGGCTGCATCATGCCCACCGTTTTAATTTTCTACGGCGAGGCGTTGCTAGAAATCTTATCATAAGTCCGCCATTTTGAATTTTGTTTACCCACAAAAATTTATTTTAAATCTTGAATCTTCAATAAATAACATGATGTAAAATTCTCACGTGTTTTTTTTCCTTACTTCTCAAAAAATTTTTCCTTAAAACCACCTTTTTTTTCGAGCAATCCATGAGCAGACCCCCTTAATACATTTGGAAAGTTTTTTAATGTGGTATATTTTTAAATTCTTTTAAAAATTAAAAAAGGAACGATAATTAATCGTTCACTCCGCAATTCAAAATAAGATGATTTATTTCACCATTTTGTTTTCAAAAGGACAAGGTGAGTGGTTTTTTTCTGACAATCGAAAAATGGTAATTGTTTAGATAATGACCCCACCTCCGCACAGGGAGTTGTGAGAGGTAGGGTGCGTGGGCTTCCCCTGTTCTCTATTAACCGTAAATATCGCGGAGTTCGACCCTTATAAAAAGATATACCCGCATAAATGTATATTTTTGATCAAAATATGGCAACATTTTAATTTTCAACGTCATATAAGAAACTAAAACTTTCAGCTACGTCGGTATTATATGTATAATAGGTTAAATCATTCTTTAAACTATGTTCATTAATATATAAATTGTTTTATAACATCTTAGTTAGGAAAGGGAAGAAAATCTTAAACTATGTAATTACTTAAGCAAAGTGTGTCATAACACACAGAAAATAAATAGTGAAGTGATGACTAAGTTTACGATAACGTTAGGAAATTATCCTGGGCTAAGTTTAGTCGTAAATTTGACTGTTTATTTGCTGTGTTTTTTCGCACACTTTAATTAAACAATTAGGTTATAATTTGCGTCTCTTTTCTCATTAAGATATAAATCAGATTTCAGAATAAACTTGTAGGCATCTCTTTTACCAGAAATACTGAGTACATTGCGATTTATTAAACATTAATGAACAAGAAACTCTAATACTAATACTAATAATATTTGTTCAACTTTTATAAAAATAACCTAATTACATTATTACTCCTAAACAAAACTGAACAAAAGAGAAAACTTTCTCTTCTTGAACATTATAATGTTTTACTCCTTTTAATCGTAACTCCAATGACCCGAATTACATGATAATTCTAAAAGCGAGAATTTGACTAATTTATCCCTTTAGGAAATAAGGAAACATTACCAACTTTTGATTCAAATGATTAGCTTTTTTGTCTACATATTCCTTAATTTAGATCTTATTTCGTGAATGGATTAAGTAAAATAGAAACACAACGGTGGTAAAATAAGCATCAACTGCCATGAAACGATGTAGTATAGAAATGTAGTAGGTGGAATATTAAAAGTGAAACTGACGAGTTTTCAAGAAGAAAGGAACAACTACATCCCTTCATTATCCTAATTAATCCGTTTATTGTTCTGTTAATGGGCTCAGCTGAATAAAAGACAACTTGCGACGACATTCTACACGTAATGGTATTTAAGATAATAGAAAAGAAGCTCTTTGTGTCACGAACGGCCACGGGCCTGTTCCTTAATTATGAGATATGTTAAGTGCTGCTTGGAGATTCCCTTCCATTAAGAGTAGATGCACAATAGAAGCAAAGTGAGTGGGTAGACTTTTCTGACCCGGCGAGATAAGCTAGAATGAAGGTTAATGAAGGTGAGATACCATTCAGTCAGAGAAATATGGCAACAATAATTGTTCCTTTAACCCTTGAATTGAATGCTGTTCTGCTCAAAGGGAAGCAAGAAAATAAGTTCTGATTTGCTCGTTTATATAAAGTACTAATTTAGCCTTTATCAGACGTGATTAAGAACATCTTGTGCGTAAAATAAAATTGGAGGAAATTAAGAAATTTCTCAAAATTATCATTTATTACATGTTTATCTCTGCTGAAATCTCTTTTTATTTCACGAAAATATAAAAAAAAGGTAGTTGAAATTCAATTGTGTTTATACAGGGTGTTTCAGATCTGACGTGCCAAAATGAGTGAGGTGATAGATCTCAACTAGACAAACAAAAAATTGTATGACAGTGGGGAGGGCAAGGTCAAGCGTTTGGGAGTTACAGGGTGATTTCAGTTTTTCATGGTATGCACATTACACTTTTATTTTTATCTTTTGATCTAACACAGCTTAACACAGCCACATCAAACAAACGCTAAAAAACTACTATCCCAATGGCCTTTCCAAAATTGTCATCAATGTTGATCTAACTCCTACCATTACAGGTACAGTCACATCGGAAAGTGAAAAAAAATGGTTTGCAATTACCTAAAATTCAGCATTTTCCAAAATTTTCTCCGAAATTCATGTAATTAGTACAAACATGTCCACATAGAGAAATTATGTAGAAATTTATACAGAGATCCTATCGGAGAATATTATAAAAATCAACAAATTAAATGACTGCAGACTGGTTGACATCCCGAATTCCGATGATTTGGAGATTTTATGTATCGCTATTGGACTGCCTTGCAAAACTGTGTTCATTTCGACCGCTTATATTCCTCCAGGTTCCCCGTCTTATGTTTATGAACGGTTTGCCTCCTGCCTGGATGACCTCTCACACGCCTTGATGCCTTCTGATGAATTGTTGCTTTTGGGTGACTTTAACCTGCCGGATGTTGGCTGGGAGCCCTCACACTCGGATGATGGCTTGGTTCCTTCTTTTCGGTCTGCCAATCAGTTTGCTTTTTCTTTTATAGATATCCTTGCTTCTTCAGGCTTAATTCAGGATGATTTCTAATGATCATGGAAGGTTCCTCAACCTCGTTTTTTCTACTGATCCTGCTAGTACACTGGTGAGACGATGTTTAGTGCCCATTG
This sequence comes from Leptarthrus brevirostris, assembly GCA_964036015.1. NCBI lineage: Eukaryota > Metazoa > Arthropoda > Insecta > Diptera > Asilidae > Leptarthrus > Leptarthrus brevirostris. The sequence continues at coordinate 97,715,521 of OZ038371.1, read as the reverse complement.
TTCCAGAGTCGGGTCATCACCCTGCGCTTTATATTGCTCTTTTCCTTGATCCAGTTATGATGGCTTCTCGTGTACCAGATGATGCTTGTTATAACTTCAGTAAGGCTAACTTCTCCGTGATTAACAACTGGCTCTCAGCTTGTGATTAGAGTAGCGTCCTCAATGAACGAGACATCAATGTGGCCGTAAGATCTTGTCTGCCTTGGTTTGATGGTTCCTTGAAACATTTAAGGAATATTAAACGTAAGGCCTGGAAGAGGTTTTGTTCTTCTAGGAGCGACGCTGACTATTTAACTTATTCCAATTTACGCAGTCAATTTTTATCTGACTTAGTGTCTTCTTTTAATAATTATAGTAATAGAATGAAAGCGTCCCTACGAGTCGATCCTAAGAGATTTTGGAGGTTCGTGAACTTGAAGCGCAATTCTGATGGCTATCCATCTTCTTTGTCTTTCGGAGGCAGCGAAAGCAATGAGCCCTTGACGATAGCAAACCTTTTCGCCGATTTTTTTAAAACTGCGTTTTTGGATGATATCTGTGGTATTAGCATTAAGGATTTTACTCACTTGAAGAGGTTAACACCGACTTCTCTCGAATCCAAAGACCTTTTACTTGACGAAGTTACGATTTTGAAGAAAATCTCTACCTTGACTGATAGTTTTTCAATTGGTCCTGACGGTATCCCTGCCTCACTCGTGAAAAGATGTGGTTCCGTTCTTGCTCCTATTTTGTGTTATTTATTTAATCTCTCAACTCGTTGCGGTGTTTTTCCGAAGGCTTGGAAAACCTCATTAATTATTCCCCTTCACAAAAAAGTTGATAAATGTGAAATCTCGAACTATAGACCAATTGCTTATCTTTAATGTATATCCAAGATTTTTGAGGCACTGATTTGCGATGTTCTATACTTCCACTGCAAGCCGTTCTTGCAGCCGTTTCAACATGGCTTCATTAGGGGTAAGGCAACTACCACCAATTTATTGGAATTTTCAAACTTCTGTATTTCTGCAATTGAAGGTGGCAAGCAAGTTGACTGTATTTTTACTGATTTCTGCAAAGCTTTCGATAGAATAAATCATAGAATTCTTATTCTCAAACTCTCCCTTCTTGGGTTTCCACGAGTATTTGTTAATTGGATTCATTCGTACTTGTCTGAACGCACTCAGAGGGTTTCTTTTCGTGGAGCTCTATCTGATGCAATTTTCAGCACTTCCGGTGTACTGCAACGCTCTTACCTTGGCCCATTGTTATTTATAATTTATATCAATGATGTATCTGCGATACTGTCTATCTCAAATATTCTTTGTTATGCCGACGACGCTAAGATATTTCGCACGTTGTCTGACAATGCCGATTGTCTACTCTAAAATTCTGACTTGGACGCCTTTCAGAATTGGTGTTCCATTAGCGACCTTCCCCTAAATGTTAGCAAGTGTACATCTATGTCCTTCACACGAAAAAGGTCTCCATTTTAATATAACTTTACCATAGAGGGTTGTCCTTTAACAAGAGTTACTAAGACTAAGGACTTGGGTGTTTGGCTCAATTCTCAATTTTCTTTCCAGGATCATTTTGATGCCATAGTCAACAAGGCTAATATGACTCTTGGTTTCGTGAAGAGGTGGTCAAAGGAATTTGATGACCCTTACATTACAAAGCTCTTATATTGCACTTCTGTCCGGCCTATTCTGGAATATGCCTCTCCAGTCTGGTCCCCGCTCTATGTGTCACATATCAATCGCATTGAAGCTGTTTAACGGAGGTTCGTTAGGTTTGCCCTTCGAGGCCTTCCTTGGAATAACTCCCTTATATTACCTCCTTATGCTGATAGACTTAAACTCCAGCACTTGGACACACTTGAAAAGAGACGCCGTAATGCCGGGATCCTTTTTGCTTTCGACTGCATTCGTGGGTCCATTGATTCTTCTGTTCCCTTGGGTCGTTTTGGCATATCGGTTCCAGCTCGCTCCCCGAGGAATCATGACTTTCTTCGGTTATCGTTTCATCGTACTAATTATGGATTGAATGAACCTATAACGTCGATGTCGCGATTTTTTAATTCCGCTTTTGATCGCATTGATTTTCATCTATCGCGAAATCATGTGAGGAGTCAGCTTTGTTGAGGTTACTTTATGGTTTTTGTTGTGCTTTTTACTTTTTATTTGCTTTTTATTCACTTTAGCACTTTTGTTTTCTGAATTTATATTTTGCGAATTCTCTTTTTGTTCTTTGCTTTTATATGATTTGTTATAGTGTTTTTATTTAGTTTTTGTTTAGTTTTTTTATTTAGTTTATTGTTTAGTTCTTTTTTGCAGTAATCAGTACATTGATGAAATATTGTAAATAAATAAATAAATAAATTATTCTGTACTTCTTCCTCCAAGGTATCGTAAAAATTTAATGCAGTTCTCCGAAGGTAAGGAGTAAAGTATAAAGCTTTAAGCTCTGCCGACCAAGAATTTGCTTTAGCGACAGTTTAAAAATGCCTTTTGTATACCATGTAAGATGGGTGCTCGTGGTAGTTTTAGCGGTTGCTTGTGATGTTCCTGCACACTACAGTAACTAGTACTTGGAAATCTGTCCTCAGTATAAGTCCTGAGTATAAGTTGACTTGGATGATAAGGTATTCAGGGTATCTTTTGGGTGCAGCCCTATATGATGTTTAGGCGGTCCCGGAGTCCTGGTTAAAGAACGCTCTTGAGTTCAAATGGATTCCCTGAGTGTCCTGAGACGATTCGGAGAAGTCGTTGGGTATATCGAAGCATTTTTTAATTCAGCGATGGTTTGGATAAGTTCATCTTTTCGGGCTGTTCTGCCCGTAATAGGACGAACACGCAAAATAAGAGAAAAAGAAAAGAAGATTTCGGATAACAGTTCTATATATATTTTTATTCTCCTTATTGTATCACAGACTTCACTTACAATAAATACTATCAGTTAACTTACAAGCTTATCACTTTAATTCACTAAGATAAATTCACTGATATTCGCTTGAAACAAATTCATTAAAATACTGGAGAATCAAGCAGTGAAGGAAATTTCAAGAAAGGAGCAAGTATAAATTCAAGAAATAGAAAAGTTCAAATATAACATTACTGTGTTATTAAAGTCGCTTATATAATAAAGAAGTATAACTAATATTATATTGCAATTTGATCGTTTAAGTCGTATACTAAAACAATGAAGGAAAGGAAATCTTTATTCTATCCGAAAACCCAGAATAAATTGAAAGGAAATATTTATTCAAGTCAATGCCCTGAATAAAGTGTAAAGAAATCTTTATTCTAGTCGAAAACCCAGAATAAAGTGATAGGAAATCTTTATTCAAGTCAATACCCTGAATAAAGTGGAATTAAAACCTTAATTCAAGTCGTAAATAAATTAAATCTACTCTCATGTACAAATAAATTTAATTCTTTAGTATCGTCGTTTTCGCGCAGTTGAATTAATATTTGTAACATTTGTAAAGTTTTGTTGCGTGTGGAAAAGAGAATTGGTCCAAGCCGTCTAGCCGTTTAGCCGTGATAAAACTTGATACTGGCCATCTGTAAAGATGTGTCAGAGTGTTTATTTGTTTTGATCAATTCTGGATGGCTGTGTGAAATATTAAATTATTAAGTAAGTTTTATAAATGTTTTCATGAAATAATATGATTGTTTATGGTTTTTTTTCTTCTTTTTCAGGGCCGGAGCTGGATCAAATGAACGGTACACTGGATACAAGAATGGAAATTCTGTTGGATGTACACAGGATTCTGGAGTTTTAGGGAATGCCGTCGGCATTGCAATAAGGTAAGAAATTTATTACCTTTTTGTGGTATAAAATCTATTATTTCTATTTTAGGAAACTTTAGACTAGAGGATTACTTTTCGGCAGTCAGAACATGCTCCCCCCCCCCCCCCCCCCCCTTGAAAGGTTGCGTCTTTCAAGAAGGAATTTATGTTTAGGTGTTGTGTCAATTTTATGATTAGGTTAATACAATTTTAGTGATAATGTAATTAATTCGAGTTGTGATTGTTTTGTGTAAAATTTATTTGTTGAATAAATGTGATTTCATAAATACCTGAGGTTTTTATTTCTCATTCTAGTGACATACCTTGAATGAATAGGTTATGTTGGTAACATAATGTTCTGATGTGTACCATTTGCCGAACTGTGTGTGTGTATGATTGTTGCCTTGTACATCATATTTATAGGAAAGGTGATATTCTTATGCTGTAGTAGAGTTTTTATGCTATTGCCAGATGAATGCGATCAAAATGAAAAGCTAAGAATAAAAGGAAATGACATTTAGATTTGAAATCATGTTATTAAGTTTTACTGGAACTAAATTTGGAAATTAAAAGACAGTGCCGTTCAAGACACACGAATACTACTAAATGTACAAACAGATCGTCACTAGAGCTTGTGGCTGGTACGAGAAGTATATTTTGTAGGATCTGTATTTTCGGTGGAGTTCGAGTTGATTAAGGTGGAACTTCGTCGTCGTCTATGACAATAACCTCTGGATCTACAATCGCTTCTTTCAACTTGATTTTATTAAATCTTCTCCTCAAATGCTCAATGTTGGGTGGCTGTTGTGTCGAGTGCGGAAAATGTCCTGAGGAATTCCCTTCCGTCGTTTTGTGATCGATATCATCCAGAAGTTCCTCTATTTCCCTCAATAGCGTGTCATCATCGGAATTTCATAGATAATATTTCCTCTCCTTTCCAGGTGTTATAGGTCGGTTTAATTCCATCAAAATTTGCTCAATTTCTCGTTCCCGTGATGTAGGAGAATTCCCTTTAAAATTTATTTCTCACGATTCCATAATTCTCTTATAGTTTTGTTTTAAATTCAAACGCGTTACTGGTTTGCAGCGATCGAACTAAAATTTTGCTGTCATGCCAGCAGAATATACATAGATGTAACGGACGATTTGTCTCTGATTTGAGATTTGTTTTAACGGGTTCGTTTGTAATTTTATTTTCAAATGGAAAATACAGTTGAATTTCGGAATTTTTGTGATATTCGATTTGAAGAGTTTTCAATTTTGAATTTTTGAAAATTTTGATTTTGACTAATTTAGGACTTTGAATTTTTGAGCACTTTAGGATTTTTTACATTGGAAAATTTTAAATTGATTAATTTTGGAAATTAGACTTTTAGACAAAATTGATTTTTGATTTAAGAATTTGAAAATTTTGTACAATTTGATCTTGATTAATTTGATTGTGGAAATAACATATTTTGAAATTTTTTGTCTTGACTGTCACCACCCTAACTAATTTATCTGCTCCTGGATGAACGAGAAGATGGTAAATTATCTTCTTCGATTATGACTAAATCTCTAATTTTGGGATTCAAAATTGGTGTTTTTCACTTAGGACGATTTTGTAACAAATTTAAGTAGTCCTTAGACCATTTCGACCAAAATTGTTGTTGTAACAATTCCAGGTGATTCCAGCGAGATGTTAGGGATGTATGCTTTAAAGAAGATGGTTTTGGAGGTGTAATTATTGAATTACCAATTAAAAAATGACCAGGTGACAAGGCGTCTAAATCATCAGGGTCATCGGATGTCGGACATAATGGCCTTGAATTAAGGCAAGCTTCTATCTGAGCCAAGACTGTTACGAATTCCTCAAATGTTAAGAGTGAATTGCCTAGAACCCTTCGAAGGTGAAATTTTATAGATTTCACTCCTGCTTCCCATAAACCGCCGAAGTGAGGCGTAGATGGAGGATTGAAATGCCATTTTATACCTTCAGCTGCCACACTTTCAGCGATTGTCTTATTTGCTTCCTCTATTGCAATCGCGTATTCAGTTTGCAGAACCTTACTAGCACCAATATATATGTGAGAGCACAGTCCTCTTCTGCTGCAAAAGCGTCTGTAAGCCGCAATAAAGGCTGCTGTTGACAGGTCAGAAACAGGCTCTATATGAATAGCTTTGGTGGCCATACATATAAATATACAGATATAGCCCTTATATGATCGATTACCCCTATGTTTCGACATTCTCAAATGTATCGGTCCTGCATAATCAATTCCGGTATATTGGAAAGGACGAAATATGTTGACGCGATGGAAAGGTAGATTTCCCATGAATTGATTTGATGTTTGAGGAGATTGCTTGAAACAAGTAATGCATTTATGGATTATGTTTCGAACAGTTTTTCGTCCTTGAGGAACCCAAAATTCGTTTCTTAAAGTGGTTAGCACTAATTGGGTTCCTCCGTGGAGCGTTTGAGTGTGAAAATGTCTTATAATTGAGGAGATATCTGAATTGAGGTTTGTCTTTGTACATTTGCAGCTTTAGACTTTCCCAATCCAGTGATTTGAACAGAGACATAATTTGTTGAGTATTGAATGATACTTGCGATCCAGAATCGATTAGTGCTCGGAATTTATAAACTGTGCCTGATTTAGACGTGTCACGTCCGTTGCCTTCAACCAAGGCAGTTGATATCAAGGTTTGAGCGGTGTGTTGGCCATGTTTCGTACAGAATGATTGTACTGGTGTTACTGCATTGTCAACAGATGTGGAAGATGTTGGTTTCGTGATTGAATTTTCACAAGGAGTTATGCCTTGTCATGCACGTGATCGAGAATTCTGAATTGAATTATTTCTATGAAGTAACGAATGATGCTTTCTGCCACACCACTGACAAGAGAACTTGCTTGTACAGAATTGCAGTTTATGATTTTTCGATAAGCAGTTCGCACATAAACTGTTTTTCGACACAATTTTAAATCTTTCGTCGACACTTAATTTAGCACACTTCGAAAATTTGAATAGTTGATGCGAATCATTACAAACGGTACATTTTTGACTTGAACAAGCAAAATCTGATGCAGCCTTAATCTTGTACTGATCAAGGCCTTTACTTCTGGATCCGGTTTTAGACTCCATGATTGCCTCCAAAGTACGGAATCTTTTTCCCAAGATACTCTTGAATTGTTCAAATGTTGGTAGGCCTTCAGAGCTAATTATTTTTTGTTTCCACATTCGGTGAGTCTCAGAAGGTAGACCTTGTACCAATAAATAAATAAGAATTGGATGCCTTTCCTTCGTCGAAATCCCTAATGCTTCGAGCTCATATATGCACTCTAAGGACTTGTCTAACAATGACTTAATTCCCTTTTCTGACTCAGTTGTTTATTTTTGAATATGACGAAGAATTTTTAGTTGCGCGTTAACTAAAACTCTTTTATTGTCATATATGTCAACAAGAAGTTTCCATGCATTATAATAACTTGTATTTGTTATGGGGAATTGTCGTAATAAGTGTTCTCCTTCTCCAGCAACACTTGTTTTCAAGTAATGAAGTTTCTGCACCGAAGGCAGTGAGGGATTCGTGTGCACTAATGAATGGAATAAATCGTGGAATGATCGCCACGATTCGTAAGATCCTGAGAATTTAGGAAGTGTGATTCGAGGCAACTTGAAAAACGAAGAAATTGATTCGGACACTGACTCATTATTTTAGTTCGATTATAAGAAGGTGATGGAGGAGTTTCGAGTGCAATTAATGGATCTTTTAGATAACCGATAAATTCATAATATTTTTCCTCCATCTCCGAATATTGGTCACTCATGAAATATTCATGCGCCACTTCTTCAGGTTTCGAACTATGAGCCAATTCCGTAATTTTATAATGATTTTTAGTATAATCTGCCCAAAGCTTCTTTATGTCTGTCTGCCGTTCAGTTATAACACCCTTTGTACGCTTGTTTACAGAAGTTTTCTTGAAGTTTGTGATAAATTTGGAGATGATTTCAGCCGCAATGGCTTGTTTGACAAGACTATCACTTAGTGACATCTTGAGAAGTCAAATATATGTTGTAGAACTGTTTATTTGGCTCGAAGGACCATTAAATGTTCTGCCCGTAACAGGACGAACACGCAAAATAAGAGCAAAAGAAAAGAAGATTTCGGACAACAGTTCTATATATATTTTTATTCTCCTTATTGTATCACAGACTTCACTTACAATAAATCCTATCAGTTAACTTACAATCTAATCACTATGATAAATTCACTAATATTCGCTTGAAAAAAATTCATTAAAATACTGGAGAATCAAGCAGTGCAAGAAATTTAAAGAATGGAGCAAGTATAAATTCAAGAAATGGAAAAGTTCAAATATAAGATTACTGTGTTAATAAAGTCGCTTATATAATAACGATGTATAACTAATATTATATTGCAATTTGATCGTTTAATTCGTAGACTAAAACAATGAACGAGAGGAAATCTTTATTCTAGTCGAAAACCCAGAATAAAGTGATAGGGAATCTTTATTCAAGTCAATAACCTGAATAAAGTGTAAGGAAATCTTTATTCTAGTCGAAAACAGAGAATAAATTGATAGGAAATCTTTATTCAAGTCAATACCCTGAATAAAGTGTAAGGAAATCTTTATTCTAGTCGAAAACCCAGAATAAAGTGTAAAGAAATCTTTATTCTAGTCGAAAAACCCCAATGAAGTGGAATAAAATCTTTATTCAAGTCAATACCCTGAATAAAGTGGAGTTAAATCTTTATTCTAGTCAATGCCCAGAATAAAGTGGAAATTACTATGCAAATATATTTTTAATGTTCACTCACCGAAAGCCAAATGATAAAAGAGGAGGATAAACGGTATCCGCAGTTATTTTATAGATGAAAAGCTAGCGGCACTATGATTTGCAATCAATGACGTAATTTCTTTAGTGTTACCACTTTCCAATTCTTAAAATTTTTACCTACTTATGTCTTTTACAAATTTACTACAATGATTTGTGATCTTTATTTCCAATCTATCTTTATATAATAATAAATTATATTTACTTTCATGTACAAATAAATTTAATTCTTTAGTATCGTTGTTTTCGCGCTGTTGAATTAATATTTGTAACATTTGTAAAGTTTTGTTGCGTGTGGAAAAGAGAATCGGTCCAAGCCGTCTAGCCGTTTAGCCGTGATAAAACTTGATACTGGCCATCTGTAAAGATGTGTCAGAGTGTTTATTTGTTTTGATCAATTCTGGATGGCTGTGTGAAATATTAAATTATTAAGTAAGTTTTATAAATGTTTTCATGAAATAATATGATTGTTTATGGTTTTTTTTCTTCTTTATCAGGGCCGGAGCTGGATCAAATGGACGGTACACTGGATACAAGAATGGAAATTCTGTTGGACATACACAGGATTCTGGAGTTTTAGCGAATGCGGTCGGCATTGCAATAAGGTAAGAAATTTATTACTTTTTGTGTGGTATAAAATTTATTATTTCTATTTTAGGAAACTTTAGACTAGAGGATTACTTTTCGGGAGTCAAAACACGGGCCCTTTCGACTTTCTTTAGTCTCTTTAATAGGCTACTAACATTCTACCAATTTTTTTGACAGGTTTCAAAGTGCAATAAAGCTACTATCCTCCCGGTGTGTACGCCTGACAGATTCGAAAAAGTTAGGCAGCTGCTCTATCATAACAGAGCGATTAGTAGCGCCCCAGTCTCTTGTCTCCATTGCTTAATAAAATGAATAAAATGTCGGGCAGTTTTTTGTTTGTTAGGACCGGGCGGAAGTTATTGTGTAGGGAGTTTCTTTCGAACACTTTAACTGGATACCCCACACCTGACACCAATTTTGTAACCGACGAAGCCTTGAATAAAACCACGAAGACATTATATTAAGGCCTTCTTGTATTCAAAATTTATCGTTTGGAGCAATTTCTCTCGCCGAATATAAAAGTTAGAACACTCGCCAAAAGTTAGCTAAAAGTGGAAAGCGTGCAGTCCCCAAGGTGCACAAATTGAAATGTCACGGTGCACACCTTTCAGGTGCAGTGACTGTTTGTCGCTGCCGGTGAAAATTCAGGTGGCGGCCACTAAGAATTTTAGTTCCAATTTAAGGGCCAGTGACGTGACTGGCCTAGCGATTTCCTAACGGGACGTGGGGATGATTAGGTTACTTCAAATTCGATTTCCGATTAGGGCTTCTGTTCACGAGCTTGTTAAAAATTCTTCCTTAACCTAACTTGTAACCTCCAACAAAAAATGTCTAACTTCGAATTTTCTTCTTCCTAGGTGAAACTAAATTGATATCAATGGAAGTCGCAGCAGAAAGGCGATCCCCCGCAAAGGATTTTTATGGCTAAGAAAGAACTTACTTGGTTTACCAACACATGCAAAAGGTTCATTCAAATCAATCAATTAAATCCGTCGATTTATTAAAATTTGGTTTTATTATAACACTATTAAAATCACGTTAACAGAAACTTCTTTAATGAAAACTTCTAAAGAAAACAAAAACTCTAACCCGGTTTCTTTTGTTTTAGCGTATCTCATCCAGCCACTGAGATATATTAAAATGGAGTGACTTATAAGCTATCTCATATGGGTACAATTCTACCTTCAGTGGAGGAAAACCATTTTTAATTTCCAATGTTTACTGTGAATTTGCAAATAACCATATATATACGAAATGACATAATCAATTTTATTATGTTAAATTGTTGTAAGGAAAATATATGTAAGAATCGTTGGAATTACTGATATAAAATTTACAAAAAAAGGTTATTCTAATCTGCATAATGCTTACCCAGAAAGAGATATGAAATGATTGTGAATATTGTAATCTATTGCTATCGCTAGCATTTAATAGGCGATATGACGTTGGCAATTAAGAAAACCATGTTGAAAAAAAAGACAGAATGGGACAACTAGCGAAAAGTGATACCATTTTCTTGAAGAAATTTCAGAGCACCAATCACTCCAGTATTATATCTCAGTGGATCCAGCGAGTTGATTAAAGATTAATTAATTAATTTTTAAGTGACAAAATTGCATGGTTGTCAATTTCTACTTTCGAGGCATACTAAGGAAATTTACATTTTCTAAGGGTATATTTTTAGCATTAAATTCATCTTTTTAATATTAAGTTAATTTTGTATAGCGTTGATTCTTAATTTTCGTAATAGTGTATATACAGGGTGTTTCAGATCTGACGTGCCAAAATGAGTGGGCTGATAGATCTCAACTAGACAAACAAGAAATTGTATGGCAGGGGGGAGGGCTGCAATCTCAACATTTTGGGAGTTATATGGTGATTCATAAATTTCAGTTTTTTCATGGTATGCACATTACTCTTTTATTGTTATATTTTGATCTACCCAACACAGCCACATAGAGCAAACATTAAAAAACTGCTATTCCAATGACCTCTCCAAAATTTTCAACAATGTTGATCAAACTCCTACTATTCACTATACTTACTTCCGAAAGTGAAAAAAAAATGGTTCACAATTACCTAAAGTTCAGAATTTTCCAAAATTTTCTCCGAAATTCATTTAATTAGTACACCTCTTTTTCATTTTTATTATATTGCTCATCTTATTACCTATCCAAAAAGGGGCAACATGTCCACGTAGAGAAAATATGTAGAAATTTATATGTCGAAATCCTATCGGAGAGTAATATGAAAATTAACGAATTAAAGAAATTAAACTCGAATTAATTCTAAAATGCTAAATATTGAATTTAGAAATAATTAAAATTAATCTCGATAAGTAACAAAAGCAGTTAAAAATGTCCACCGCCATTTTGGATGTATGCCAACAATCACCTTGTAAGTCTCTGTTTAAGGCGTATTACAGCCAGCCCCTCCCAAATTTTCGTCGCAGTCCCTAGTGTTAATAGGGCTTGAATAAACTTCATCCCTCATTGTTCCCCATAAGAAAAACTCCAATGGAGTAAGGTCTGGAGATATAGTAGGCCAAGGAATCGGTGCACCTCGTCCAATCCAGCGGGTAGGAAATTTTTCACTTAGTATTTCCTTCACAATGTTAGCCGTATGCGCTGGTACTCCATCGTGTTGGTGAAACATTCCCCTAAGATTATCCATAAGGTTCTCCTCTATTGGATCTGGCAGTGTATTGTCCAAAAACGTCTGCATAAATTGCACTATTAAGCACTTGCGGCAAAATGAATCGTCCTACCAAATCGTTGCCGATGATACCAGTCCAGACATTGACACTGAATCTCTGCTGGAATGAGGTCACCTTTGCCCTGTATGGGTTAGTATTAGACCAGGTATGGAGGTTATGATATCATTCCTGGTAAATTGACATTCATCTGTCCACAGAATTCGGTCCAGAAACGCTCTGTCGTCAATGTCGAGTTCCACAAGCCAAAAGCTAAGTTTCAGTCTTCTCTCGGAATCTCCTTCCAGTAGTCCTTGGGCTGGGTGATGGTGAGAAGGACGTAATCCTCCTCGATGAATAACCATGCAAACCTTAGATTACGATACTCCTAATTGCCTTTCGACTCGTTTCGTGCTCGTCTCAGGGTCCTGCCTCACGATGTTGATTTTTTGCTGCTCGATGTCGGCATCCGCGTGTTGCTCAAATGTAAATTCTACCATTTTTTAATAATTTTTGCTTAAAAAAAACCGCACTTATTGATTTGTTTTTCAACTATGATAGGTATTTTTGCTGACTGACCCTTTTATATAGCACAATTTTCATCAGGTACGAGTTAAAACTCCAGGATACAAGGGTGTGAATTCTAGCTAACACGAGCTAATAACGGCAATATAACAAAATTCCACTAAAATTTTTATAACTTTTTTGCAGCAATAATTAAAATTAATTACCTGTTAACCCATAACAAACAGTTTGGACCTTTTATTTTAAAAATTTTGTTTTGTTTTTCCTACCTAAAGTGCAATAAAATAATTAGGTATTCAGGGAGTTCATGAATTTCGGAGATAATTTGGGAAAATGCTGAACTTTAGGTAATTGCAAACCATTTTTTTGCACTTTTGGAAGTGACGCAATGGTGGAATTAGAACAGTATTGTTAAATTTTTTAGAAAGGTCATTACGATAGTTGTTTTTTAGCGTTTGTTTGATGTGGCTGTGTTGGGTAGATCAAGAGATAACAATAAAAGCGTGATGTGCATACTGTAGCGGTAGCTACACGTATTATAATTGTATAATTTTAGATAATTGCTAAAAAATTAAAAATTAAATTATTCTAAATCCACTTTGATTTTTTCAAACAGACTATACTGTCAAATGATATTTTACTCAACCTGTACACTTTGATAAATTTTAAATTGCGAAATATAAACACTTTGAAATTCTATATAATCATTTCTTCATAGACAAGAAATACTGTACTCAATACACAGAAAATTTTAAACACGTTTTCATTGTTTAGATTTAATGTTTCTTTTTAAGTAATATTGTAAAAAGTTTTAGTTCTTACGAATCAACCGAACTAGACGGTTGAAATTTAAAAAATAAAAATATTTCAAAAAAAATAAAAATTAACCGATTTTTATTTTATATACAAAGAAATCGGATTGTATCTAATTTTCCTATTAGGTACAAAGAAGAAGTGAAGGGACTTTGGAAGCAGCGATTCAAAGGGACTACGCCCTTACACAACAAGTGCCGCACCAAGTCTTCACCAGGTCCCCATCACATCATTGGTGACCCCGACAAGGAACATCACAACCCAGCCTACAAATACATTAGGAGGACGACAGGACTGCTTCAAAAACCAGAAGCTCCGGTCACAATCATTGGTGCCTCCTGCCGTCTACACAGATCCTCCAATACCAGAAGATTTGGTCACAACCATTGGTGACACCGCAATTTTTAAATAAGAGGTACCCCCCACCAGTGGTAAGGTACACTCTTTATTTTAAAGAATAAAAAAACTCCTAAATAATTAAGAGGTACCCCCCACCAGCGGTAAGGTACACTCTTGATTTTTAACAAATAACTCCGCAACAAATAAGAGGTACCCCCCACCAGCGGTAAGGTACACTCTTAATTTTTAACAAATAACTTCGCAACAAATAATAGGTACCCCCCACCAGTGGTAAGGTACACTATTAGTTTTTGTTTTAAAGAAAAAACCTACAACGGATTCAGCTTTTACAAGAAGACTCTATCTTTCAAGTAGACGTTGTCTGGTCTGACAGACACAGCCTCTACCTCAGCATTAGCAACAAAATTATTTTTTAATAAGAGGTGCCCCCCACCAAGGGTAAGGCATCCTCGAATTTAAAAAAAATTTTAAATATACGCCACAAGATATGACACCCACCCGAGAAAAAGACAATTCAACAACTTAAGTTAAAAAAGAAGATTAACAAAAATACAAAGAAACAATCAACTTTAAGAAGATTCAGCATTAACAAGAAAGAAGAAACAAATCGATCAACAATAAGAAGAACATACAACAAGCAATATAAAAACAATCAATAGTCAAAATATATGGTATGTTTCCTTTTATATTTAATTTTAGTTAAAAATTATTGTACAACAATACAATTTAACTACAAAGACAACACTTCCCAAAGCAATTAAAATTTTATCATTTAAAAAAAAAATTTAAGTTAAATAATTTTTCTTTAAAAGAATAATTAAAGTTTTTTTTTTACAATTAACTATTATAGAAATTTACTTTCAATTAATAAATTTTATAATAAGGTATTTTCTTCCATTTTTACGTGATCCGCGAAGTTAAGTATGCGTTAAAGTCAGTGAATTTTATAAAGTGAATATTTGAATAAAAACAAAAAAAAACAACAATATGATTAGTGAAGAGGAGTCAAATACTTCTGAACACAACATAAATGTTAGTGCTTCAAACCTCAATCAAAACAATTATGTTGCTACCACATCTATTAAATTACCAAGTTTTTGGACACCATATCCAGAAGCGTGGTTTATTCAAGCAGAGGCGCAATTTGCCTCTAAAAGAATAACGGTTGACGAAACTAAATACAGTCACGTTGTTCAGGCTTTACCAGTTGAAGTCATTACTAACGTTTTGGATTTTTTACAAAATCCACCCAACCGTGACAAATATGAAAATCTAAAAAAGGTGTTATTAAAAAGATTTACAGAATCGGAAGAGAAAAAGTTAGAGCAACTTCTATCTACCACAGAAATTGGAGATAGACGTCCTTCCGAATTCTACAGATCTATGGAAATTTTAGTAGGCAATTCATCCACTTTTAGTAAAAATTTAATTAAAAAATTATGGATGAGGAAATTGCCCCCAAACATCAACATCGCCTTAATATCTTCTGGAAAACAAGAAATCAAGGATCTTTTAGATTTAGCAGATAACATATATGATATTTCTAAAATACAATATGTGTCTGAAATTAACAATATACCAAACAAAAATATAAATTTTGTCAATAACTCTGTTCTTTTAAATAAAATAAATAATCTTGAAAATAAAATTGAAAATTTAGAAATTTTAATTAGAGGACTAACAATGCAAAATCATTTTCATCTCCCTCGTTCTAGAAACAGATCGAGAGACTATTCCAACTCTAGAAACAATTCTTACAACAGAAAAGTTTCAAATACTGGAGATAGCAATAATTTGTGTTGGTATCACCATAAATTTGGTACCAAGGCGAATAAGTGCATTTCGCCGTGTTCATTTAAATGTTATAAAACTAACCCTATTAATCAAAAAAACTAAATAATCCCTCAGTGAACAATATATATAACAATAATATTTCTAAACGTTTATTTATTTATGATAAAGAAAATAAATTTAAATTTCTAATAGATACTGGCGCAGATATTTCTGTAGTTCCTAATGAATTCTTTAGAAAATACAACAAAGACACTAAATTATACTTATCAGCTGCAAACGGTTCTACCATCAATACATATGGTACTAAACTACTTAAGGTAGATTTTGGTCTCAGAAGAGATTTCACATTTCCGTTCATAATAGCAAATGTAAACAAACCAATTATTGGTGCCGACTTTTTAAACAAATTTAATTTATTAGTAGATTTAAAAAACAAAAAATTACTAGATGGTACAACAACGTTAAGTGTGAGTGGAATCACGGTAAATGCAAACACTCCAACTCCTCGTTACTATGCGATCAGTAATGACTACGGTAAAATTTTGCAACGATTTCCCACATTAACACAATCACCTCGTTATGATCTACCAGTAAAACACAATGTGGTCCATCACATACAAACTAAAGGACAACTTCCTTTTTCACGTCCAAGACGTTTAGATGGACTTAAACACAAAATAGCTAAATTAGAATTCGATAATATGGTCAAATTAGGTTTATGTCAATTATCATCTTCTCCAGTTTCATCTCCACTACATCTTGTAGCAAAGAAAAATTCTTCCAATTGGCGACCATGTGGAGATTATCGTCGTTTGAACGCAATAACAATTCCGGATAGGTACCCTTTACCTCATATTCAAAATTTCTCAATGAACTTAAATGGTTGCACAATATTTTCAAAAATTGATTTGGTAAGAGCTTATCATCAAATTCCTGTGACAAATGATGATATACAAAAAACAGCTATTACAACGCCATTTGGATTATTCGAATTCACTAGAATGCCTTTTGGTCTAAGAAATGCTGCACAAACATTTCAAAGATTTATGGACCAAATAATTAAAAATTTAGATTTTGCTTTCGTCTATATTGACGATATTCTAGTAGCCAGCAAAACCGAATCTGAACACAAAAGTCATTTAGAACAAATTTTCAAACAACTTTCAGAGTTCGGAATCAATATTAACCCATCCAAATGCATTTTTGGAGTAGGAACTTTAAATTTCCTCAGTCACAAAATTACAAAAGATGGCATTTTACCTTCAGAAGACCGAGTAAAAATTATTAAAAATTTTCCGTCTCCAAATTCTATAAAACAAATACAACAGTTTATTGGCATGGTTAATTACTACCATAGATTCATTCCTAATCTAGCCAATCTTTTAAATCCAATTCACAGTCATCTGGCACAGCTTCTTAAAAAGAAACCAAACAATACTAAAAATTTTTCTTGGCCAGAAGAATGCGAAAATCAAATTAACATTATCAAAGAATCTTTCTCAGAAGCAACTTTGTTAGTCCACCCGTTAGAAAATTCTAAATTTAACTTAACCGTGGACGCTTCTGCTTTTGCTGTTGGAGCAGTTCTCCAACAATTCAATATAAATCATTGGGAACCCATAGCATTTTTCTCTAAGAAATTACAAGTTTCAGAAATAAAGTATTCTGCTTTTGATAGAGAACTTTTGGCTCTATATTTAGCCATTAAACACTTTAGACATTTTCTAGAAGGTAGAGAGTTTATAGTTTTTACAGACCACAAACCATTAATAACAGCTATTTGGTCTAAAACGGAAAGAAGTCCAAGACAAACACGACATTTGGACTACATCACCCAATTCACCTCTGATATCAGACATATAAAAGGTAAAGCTAATACAGTAGCCGACACCTTGTCTAGAATTGCTGTTGAAAGTTTCGAAAATTCGAAAGATAAAAATATAACTAAATTTGATTTAATAACTATAGCCGAGTACCAAAATAATGACGAAGAACTTACACATCTTTTAATAAATCAACATAACAGACCAGAAAATTCAAAATTTAAATTAGTAAAAATTAAATTGAATACTTCTGAGTCTGATATTTGGAGTGAAGTTTCTACTAAAAATTCACGTCCATATATACCAAAAGAACTTCGAAAAGTTATTTTTAACACCATTCATAATTTATCTCATCCAGGAATTAGAACAACTCGAAAATCCATGGTTTCTAAATATTTTTGGCCGGAAATGAATACAAACATCAACGATTGGACTAAAAACTGTATCAGTTGTCAGAAAGCAAAAATTACAAAGCATACAAAATCAGAAATAGGTAGATTTGAACTACCCAAAGAAAGGTTTGAACATATCCATTTAGATTTGGTAGGTCCTTTACCATCTTCAAATGGATATACATATATTCTTACAGTAATAGATAGATTTACTCGTTGGCCTGAAGCTTATCCAATCAAAGACATACAAGCTAGTACAATTATTAACACATTATATGAACAATATTTTCCTCGTTTCGGCATTCCATTAGAAATTACTACGGATCAGGGTACTCAATTCGAATCTAAATTATTCGAAGAGTTTTCAAAAATTTTAGGATCACATAGAATCCGTTCTACCCCTTATCATCCACAATCAAATGGAATGATCGAACGATTCCATAGACAGTTAAAAGCAGCCATTCGCTCTCGCGGCGGTCAAAATAATTGGGTTATACAATTACCTGCAATTCTTTTAGGTTTTAGAACCACGATTAAAGAAGACTTGCAATGTTCTCCTGCAGAACTGGTTTATGGACAACCTCTTCGCGTTCCAGGAGAATTTATCATAAACCTTGATTCAAAAAGTCAAAATCCTCAAAATTTTTTAAGTAAAATCAGAACAGCTATAAATAATTTCAAACCCACTGATTCTAGAAAACAAAATTCTAATATCTATGTACCAAAAGAATTAAAAGATACTGAATTTGTTTTCATTAGAATTGACAGAAGCAAACCTTCTTTACAAAATCCATACGAAGGTCCTTTTAAAGTCTTAAACAAATATGACAAGTATTATCAAATCGACTACCGCGGAAAACTAACAACTATTTCAATAGATAGACTTAAACCTGCATTCATTGAACAGTCAGAAAAACAAATTTTACCAACAAATAAAAAATCTACAAAAAAAGTATCATTTCAATTATAAAAATATAAAATATTATTGATTTACGTATGATTAATTTTAAGGTTCAAATAAAAATGGACGTTTTCACTGAGGGGGGGAGTAATGTAGCGGTAGCTACACGTATTATAATTGTATAATTTTAGATAATTGCTAAAAAATTAAAAATTAAATTATTCTAAATCCACTTTGATTTTTTCAAACAGACTATACTGTCAAATGATATTTTACTCAACCTGTACACTTTGATAAATTTTAAATTGCGAAATATAAACACTTTGAAATTCTATATAATCATTTCTTCATAGACAAGAAATACTGTACTCAATACACAGAAAATTTTAAACACGTTTTCATTGTTTAGATTTAATGTTTCTTTTTAAGTAATATTGTAAAAAGTTTTAGTTCTTACGAATCAACCGAACTAGACGGTTGAAATTTAAAAAATAAAAATATTTCAAAAAAAATAAAAATTAACCGATTTTTATTTTATATACAAAGAAATCGGATTGTATCTAATTTTCCTATTAGGTACAAAGAAGAAGTGAAGGGACTTTGGAAGCAGCGATTCAAAGGGACTACGCCCTTACACAACAAGTGCCGCACCAAGTCTTCACCAGGTCCCCATCACATCACATACCATGAAAATCTTAAATTTATGAATCACCCTGCAACTCCCAAACGGTTGAGATTGCCCTGCCCCCTGCCGTACAATTTTTTGTTTTGGCACGTCAGATCTGAAACACCTTGTAGATGGATCATCATATTTCTTTGCATGGATAGATACAGGGAAGCATTTAGAACACATTTATAGGACAAAACATATGCGAGATGTGCCCCTTTCGAAATTACATAATCAATTTGAAATTTAGATTTTATAAAATATTAACCTCTTTACATAGAAGAAGGCAATTTTAAATATTTATGATGCAACAATATTGTCGAATTGGTGCTTTGTTCTTTCATTTGAAGAAATTCAAACTTTGTTAGCATTGAGCCTGTTTTTGCCATGTAGGATATTTTTTTGTGATTCGTCTTGGATAGACCATAACAGCATTGTTTCGGATTTCTCTCTCTAGTTTTCATAAGGCGAAGGAAAGATTTCACCAGATTTGATCAAAACGATTGGAAGTAGACGCATAATTTAAGTTTGCTTTTTAGCATTATCTGTAAACTTTGCAATATATGTACGGGGAAGATCCGTCGACAAGGAAGGTAAACAAGTCAGCAAATCGTGGAATCAGTTGAAGGCGTTGGCGCAGAATCTGACCAAGTGGAGAGGCCGTGTAGTAGACCTCCTATGCCTCAAAAGGGGTTAAAGAAACTAGAGTGAGATCTGTAAATTTCATTTTCTGTCCCTCTTGTTTTGCTTAACTGTGAGACGTGAGTTCTGCATGTAACCTTATCTTTCTCCTGTTCAATATTTCGATCGTAGTCTGAAGTATATAGTCAAAGTTTTCTCACATAGCGAAGGAATTCCTTTTAAGTTAAAATATTCTGGATATGTCGGGGATTTTCCTCCTTCAAAATTAAGAAGAAAAGGACAAAAATAATTGTGGCTTTAAAGATAGTTATTAATGAAAATGTTTTTAGGAAAATGCGCCTTTTTGAATATTTCAAAGCAAAATTATCCAGTCTAAAAGCTGATGGGCGTTAGTAACGTAGGAATAAAATAAATTTTTTGAAATAGTTTTGCAAGAGTTTGAATGATAAATATAAAATTTTTATTGCAGCATTTTAGTATAAAAAACCAAACTTATCTAAATTTACTTTTCTAGAAGGTAGAATAAAAAATTCTTTTATGGAAAGGTGGGGACTTTTTTTCGGTCACTTGAAATAAGTGCCAAAGAAACATAAGTTTCCACTTAGCGGATTTGCGCTGTTTGACATCAAAATTCCTGAAAAGCATGCATTGGACTGAGAAGCGGTAAATTACTTTTAAACTTCTACTTACGACTGATGAGGTCATAAAGCTAAAATAATTTACCTGACAGGGTTCTACATTTACAGATTAGTATATCAAGAAATAAATTGTAATTCAAGTGAAGTTATGTAGTGCATATAAGGAAATTATTCAAGGAATTTTTCTTTAATCACCTATACAATCTACTAATCCCTCAACATAAAATTTTTGGTCCTTCGTAACCGGATACAAAGTTCCCATTGGAATAAGTGGTATGTACCCAATCATTTAATTATGTGCTATATGTAGTGTGCTATATCAAAGGTGAATTAAAAAGATTCATAGCATGTATTGATATGCGGTAACTTGCAAATTGTTAAAAGAAATTTGAAGCGAATATTACATTCTTATGGTAATAATAGATAGCAGTTTATAGTGATTGAGTACCGTACGTGAAGCGGTACATGGACAGTTAGCATTGGTTTATGCAAGTTTCCTCTTATTGTTACATATCAATAAATTAGATGGATAATGGTGTTCCACTAGTCGCAAAGGGATTAACGGCATTAGGAATAATTCATAAAGTTTATGAAGCGTTGGTAGAATTCTTGGGTCAACTCAATTTGGATAAAGGTTAAGATTGATCATTTCTTAAGGATATGTGCTGGAGTCAAATCTTTACAAACGACATATTAATTGAAATTTATGGTTTAAAGAGCTATTAATTTTAAAGATAAATATTACTACGCATTGTTGTAGATCTGGAGTCTTGTTTTTAATTGCATCTTACCACTTGGCAGCTAGTTACTCACATCCATCGGATATTCAATTGCAAGTGATGGTAGGCATTCTATCTGAGCAAAAGGAGATAGAAAAAGAATTAGATCGATGTATTCGTAATTTCAAAAAGGCAAATAAGGAGCAAAAGTCAAATGTAGGGTCACTGCAAAGAAGGCTTACGGCCATCGAAGAGGAGTGGCAACATTTCAAGGCAACTCATAAAAACGCTAAGGCCTTATTTGATGACAGCATTCACAGGGAATTACAGTATTTTAAGGAAGATAAATTTAGTTCAGTTGAAGACAGGGTCTTTGACACATTAGGTGAGATTTCCGGTCTTATGAACCAACTCAATATAAGGGATAATAGCGTTATATCAGATACACATAATGTAGTTAATGCAGGTCCGACTGTAATTTCGACGCAAGGTCAACTACCCAGAATTAACCTACCTAAATTCGTTGGTGATTATACTACATGGACATCATTCCGTGATTTCTTTAATTCACTTATCCATGAAAATACGTCTCTAAGTTCGGTACAAAAGCTGCACTATTTAAAGAGCAGTCTTAGCGGGGAAGCTGAACAATTGGTTAAACATTTACAGATTACCGGAACAAATTATGAGGCAGCATGGAACCTATTGAGTAATCGATATGAAAATAAGCGTATTTTACTAAATACTTATTTGAAAACATTGTTCTCGTCTCCTAACAATACAACAGAATCAGCTAATTCGCTTCGGACTATATTAGATACAACAAGGGAATGCTTAGAAGCGATTAAAGGGTTGGAAATTAGTATCGACAATTGGGATAGTCTTATAATCTACAATGTCACACATAAACTTAGTAATGAAACTTTAGCGCAATGGGAATTAACTGTAAGCAAACGTTCGGAACCCACTGCAATTCCCAAGGTGGATGAATTCTTATCCTTTCTTGAAACCAGGTTCCGATCGTTAGAGGCAATCAATCTTTCGAAAACAAAGTCAAGCAGTAACAAATCGTCGTTCAATATTCAAGGTAAGGGATCTTTTAACTCACGCGCAGACACTAATTTGTCGAACAAGGTAGCAAATTGCCAGTTATGTAAGCTCAAACACTCATACAAGGATTGTTCAAAACTTTTGGCACTCAACATAACTGAACGCAGAGATATGGTTCGGAAATATTCTCTTTGCTACAATTGTTTACTACCGGGACATTCTGTCACGAAATGCCGTAGTAAGCATTCCTGTCGCTCTTGCGGAGGTAGACACCATTCCTTCTTACATCAGCGTGAGAATCTTAACGAGGAAATTTCTATGAAGGGTAATGACGATAAGTCCGATACAATTACATTGCAAGAAAAATCTGTAAACACGTCGTGTAAGCAGGATGATACGAAGGTATTATTAACTACAGCATTGGTAATCGCAAAAAATTCTCAAGGTTATTGTGAGCATCTGCGAGCATTAATAGATCAAGGGTCTGAAACGAATTTTATTTCACAAGCTGCTGTGAAACTCCTTCATCTGGAAGAAACTCGGACAAATGTCAACATTAAAGGTGTTGGTGAATCACAATTAGCCACTGCTAACAAATCAGTTCAAGTCATAATCGCACCTCGTTATGATCCTAAAAATCAATTCGAAATTCAAGCGCTCATACTTCCAAAATTGACTTGTCTTCTTCCCTCGTCGCCCGTACATTACCAATCCTGGGAACATACGAAAGATTTAGTACTAGCTGATCCTACATACTACCAACCGGGAAAAATAGATATCCTGTTGGGAGCGGATGTTTATGCAAGCATTCTTGAAGAAGGAATTAGGAAAGGTACCGATGGAATGCCAATAGCTCAGCGAACATCACTAGGGTGGATTTTATCAGGTGCTATAAAACCACAGAAGCGTTATTTCACAGAAGAGGCAACTGTGTCCCACCTCCACTGTGAGAGCCAGCTAGATTTGCTTGTAAAGAAATTCTGGGAGATAGAAGAAGTGCCCAGCTGTATTCACTTGACTAAGGAAGAATTGCAGTGCGAGGAATTATATATAAAAACAACTACAAGGCAAAACGATGGTAGATACGTGGTAACGCTACCATTTCGTAATGAAAATGGACTGCCTGATCTAGGACATTCGAAGGATTTAGCAGTGAAACAACTGCTACAAATTCAAAAAAGACTAGAACGCCAGCCCCAACTTCAAGAGCAGTACATACTTTTCATGAAGGACTATCTAGAGCAAGGCCATATGGAGGTAGCAAGCGGAATAGTTCGAGGTACTGAAGCAAATTATCTTCCACACCACTATGTTATAAAGGAAGACAGTACAACTACAAGGCTCAGAGTTGTTTTTGATGCCTCTAGAAAGACAAGTAACAAAAAATCACTTAATGATAATCTAATGGTTGGTCCAAGTAAACAAGAAGATCTGTTCAATATACTCGTTCGATGGAGAATGTATCGACATATTTTAGTACACAAGGAGAATGTAGAGTATCAGAGAATAGTATGGAGGTTTCAGAAGCATGAACATATCTTGGTATATCGTTTGATGACCGTGACTTATGGCACTTCGTGTGCTCCCTACCTTGCTACAAGGACGCTTCTAAAACTAGCTCAAGATGAAGCACACGTTTTTCCAAATGCTGCCAAAATATTAAAAAGGGATTTTTACGTAGATGGTGCAAAATGTACCAGAAGGAGAAAGAGAGTTAGAGTTACCATTCGATATCAACAAGGACAACGCAGTTAAGGCTCTAGGAGTATATTGGGATCCTGCGAAGGATATTTTTAATTTCAAGGTAAATGTTGCAGACTACAAGTCCCCTACTACTAAAAGGAGTTTACTATCAAATATTTCAAAAATCTTTGATCCGCTAGGATGGCTCTCGCCTATTACTATTACTGGAAGGATACTGCTACAATTATTATGGGTACGACGTCTAGATTGGGATGAAGAACTTCCCGTAAAACTGGAAGAAAAATGGAAGGAATTTTATTCACACCTGAAGGAGATAGAGAATCTTCACATTCCCCGTTGGATAAATTATTCAAGGAATTGTAAGAAATTCGAATTGCATGTGTTCAGCGACGCATCAATGGCTGCATATGCAGCGTGTGTATATGCAAGAGTAGTTACACATGAAAACAACACATTCTCTAGTTTAGTGACAGCAAGAGAAAGGGTTGCACCTTTGAAACCCGTAACATTACCAAGGCTTGAACTATGCGGAGCTTTACTAGGAACAAGACTAGTTAAAAGTGTTGCCGACGCACTAGGAGTTGCATACTGCAATATACATTCATGGACTGACTCAGAAATTGTTCTAGACCAGATCAAGACGCATCCTCGGCAATGGAAGCAATTCGTGAGTAACAGAGTAGCAGAAATACAAAATTATCTCCAGGATAATACATGGAACTACGTGCCTAGCAAAAAGAATCCAGCCGATTGCAGTTCAAGGGGACTCTCACCAGCCAAGCTTAAAAATCATGACTTATGGTGGTTAGGACCTCCATGGCTCCGAGATGAAAGATCTAAGTGGCCAAGGTTTCAAGATAATACTGATGCGACACCAATTCTAGCAGAAGAGGTCAACAAAAAACAACTTTTTCACATACCCATTTCATTATGTAATGACTGCTCCTTCATTGAGAAATATTCGTCATATGGTAAGCTTGTTCGAATTTGTGCCTACGTAAAACGTTTCATTAACAATTTGAGATGTCATGAGAATAATCGACTTACAGGATATTTGAAAATTCAAGAACTTCAAGGTGCGACAAGGACTCTTTTAAGGACTGTACAACTTCAAAGTTATTCCAATGAGATAAATGATCTTTCAAATTCAAGGACTCTACGATCGTTAAGCAAACTGCAGAATTCTGATCTGAGCCTTAATGAAAAACATCCGTATATTTTACCTGGAGATGTGCACTTTACGAGGTTGTTGGTTCAAGAGACACATAAGGCTACCCTTCACGGAGGAGTTCAATTAATGATGAATCTTTTAAGGAAAACATATTGGATCGTAAATGCAAGAAACTTAGTAAAGAAAATCCTCCATAAGTGCATCACCTGTTTCAAATTCACGGCCAAATTACGAACACAACTGATGGGAAATTTGCCTAGCCCTCGGGTAAAACCATCTCGGCCATTCTTGCATTCTGGAGTTGACTTTGCAGGACCCTTTGAAATCAAGTCTCATACAGGACGAGGCAGAATGCGGCTGTACTAGAATATCAAAGGAGATTCCCCAACCGGCAGCCGAAAGTGGGGTATTTACACGGACTTTCCGAAGGTTAAAAGAAACAGGAAGTGTGACTCCACACGACATGGGGACGCGACCCGAAACTTCGGGAACTACTGCTGACGTCGAGCAGCAAATAATCACCATCGTGAGGCAGGACCCTGAGACGAGCACGAAACGAGTCGCAAGGCGATTAGGATTGTTGTCATCTAAGGCTTGGAGGGTTATTCATTGAGGGGGATTACGTCCATACCATCATCACCCTGTCCAAGGACTACTGGAAGGATATTCTGAGAGGAAACTGTAATTTAGCACTTGGCTTCTGGAACGCGACGTTGACGACAGGGCATTTCTGGACCGAATTCTGTGGACGGATGAATCTCAATTTACAAAGGTAATTAGGATAGTTGTTTTTTAGCGTTTGTTTCATGTAGCTGTGATGGGTAGATGAAGAGATAAAGATAAAAGAGTAATGTGCATACCATGAAAAACTGAAATTTATGAATCACCCTGTAACTCCCAAACGGTTGAGAGTTCCCCCCACATTCATTTTAGCACGTCAGATCTGAAACACCCTGTATAGGTATGCAATATCAAATATTTTTTATACTTAGTAATTATTTGTTAAGTTTTTACTTTTTTTATTTATATTTGGCATTTTTCTTCTAGCATTCTTCATGATTATTTTGTAGTTTGTTAGTTTATTTAACTATGTATTAATTAACTAAGTAGATGGTATTTTAATTTTTAATTTTTTTAATTTCGGATATATTTCTGAAGTATTAATTCTTTTCTAATATCATTCCTACACAAATGTATAAATTGAATAATTTCATTGTGTAGTTGTTCTGACAATAAATGAATATATGAATATATATAAGTACACGTAAATACACGTAAGTGCAAATAGTCACAACCTCTAATAGTTCACCTAGCCGCTTATAACGCACATTTTAATCTTTTAGGAATTAATATATATACAAAGGATAGCAAAAGCAACCGCAGGGACGACAGAAAAATAATTTTGATGTCGGCTGTATCAAAATCATCAAATTCCATTGAGATAAACGTCAGTTCGGACTCGTTCGGAGTTCAGTAAAAAGTTATTCGCGCAAAATTAGAATTCGAGATTACTCGACAGCAAACATTTTTTTACTGTCACGTCGGGTTTAGTGATTTCGATTAGCCAATATGAACTGTCGTGCATTCTCATTCAGCCTATAGCCCAAAAGCGCCCAGCAAGAATTAAAAAATTGGCCAAAAGTGCCTAGTCGCAGAGAGGAAAATTATCTCGCCCAACTGACGGTTTAAGTAGCCCAATCGGAGAGAAAACGCCCGACTTGGCCACTCTATGTTTAAGAGCTGTGAATACCATTTTTGGGTGGACACTTCATTGTCAACGAGAGGGTTTAATCAACGCAACTTCTGCGTTATCGGCTTCAATTGTTACTTTAGATACGCAACCGAACGAAATTGAAGGTATTAAATTTGATATGGAACGTTTATTGTCCGTAAAAAGCATAGGTATTATACCACCCGTTAAAGAAGACAAATTGGCTTCTGTTGACAGTGTAGCGAAGTTACAAAAGCACAAAACCTGGTAACAGCAAACCTGTCAACAGTAGCACAGCGCCCAAATAAAAACGGTTGAAGTGCCTCCACCACCAGACCTCCGCCGGGCTATATAAAGAGGGCCGGCTCAGTATCAGCCGGCAGTCACCATCCAGCAGTCGACCAGACCAGACCTAGCAGACCGACCAGAAGCCAGAAGCAGTTACCGTCTAGTAGTCGACCAGAGCAGACCTAGCAGACGATCAGAAGCCAGAAGCAGTCGTCGTCTAGTAGTCGATCAGACCTATCAGAAGCCTGAGGCAGTCGTCGTATAGTAGTCGACCAGACCAGACCTAGCAGATGATCAGAAGCCGTTCAGTAGTAGATCAGACCAGTCAGCAGAGTAGCCGCCCGAGTTAAGAGGTAATATTTCAATTTCTGGTGACTGAGCATTCGGGGCTATAAAAGCAAGCCCGGTGAGGCATTTTAGTCAGTCCCTGACTAGCCACCAGGACCACATCGAGCAGCGAGGGAGTCCCCAAGTGTTAAGAGGTATTCAGGTAATTTAAGTTTAAAGTAACCAGCGTGCTTCCCTGGTTATCTAGTCATCACTGTCACCAGTGCGCTTCCCTGGTGTTGGCCACTCATACCGTTCGCTCTCGCACTAGAGTACTTCCCTGGTGTGAGACGCTCACCTAAAATGTGCGCTTCCCTGGTTATCGCCGTCACCAGTGCGCTTCCCTGGTGTTGGCGGCTCATACCGTTCACTCTTGCACCAGCATGCTTCCCTGGTGCAAGACACTCGTCTTATCAGTGCGCTTCCCTGGTTATCTAGTTATCGCCTACCCAGTGCGCTTCCCTGGCTATCTGGCTACCGCCCTCACCAGTTCGCTTCCCTGGTGTTGGCCACTCTTATTATTTCTCCCTACCGTTTCTCCGTACTAGAGCGCGTACAATTCACTCTCATAACCGGCGTGTCACCTTGGTTATCTAGATATCTCCTCTTACTAGTTTATCACCCTGACCGTAATAACACATCCTACCCTTCTAACAATATTGTCCGTCGTACTCTAGGTATTATTTTCCTCCGTACAGATTAATTCTTCTTTGTCTCTTTCTTATTTCCCCCGAAGGTAAGGCTAACAGAGCCCCGAGTAGTAGAACGATACCGCACCGACCGACCGTATTCAGTATAACCAGCTGGATTTATCTAGAACCATATTCATCGTGGGACAGAGCAGATTAACGACACCACAGGACTTAGTAGACGATTACGAATCATCTAAGAACAGGGACCCGTAAAACAGAGTGAAGTATTTTAAAAAAGTTAGAGCAATATAAACTTAAAGTGAAATATAACTATTTTTATTTAGTATAATTTTGTGACTAGGATATAGGAAAGTAATTAACACTGTGAATAAAGTGAATTATATTTAGGCAAAGGTTTTGTTCATTTCAAAAGCCACTGACCATGGATCCGGCGAGCTTATCTCCTGAAGGAAACCAGTAACCGCCTATATACGAGGAAAACACGTTATAACAGCTACATTTCTAAGCGCGGCAAAAGATATATGGCTTCATTAATATGGAAAAATCCAAACTGTTATCTACATAGCTATAGAGAAGAAGCATTAATTAGGTTTCAACGCTTGCTAAGAAGCTTATCCAAAGATCCGGAACAGAAAAGAGATTATGACAGAGCCATGTTAGAGTTGATCACCGCTGGAATCACAGAGACATGTGAAGATAATGATGATATTCAGCCAACTCAGCGAACGTACTATATGGCCCATAATCCAGTTTATCGACCAGTGGTTTTGCTACAAAAACGCGCATCGTGTTCGACGCATCGGGAAAAGATACAAACAATAGTTTATTAAATGAGCTGTTATTACCTGGACCAAATCTGTTGGGAGATATCCTAGCCATTTTATTAAACTGTCGTGTCGGTAAGATAGCAATGGTGGGTCATATAGAAAAGGCATTTCTACAAATATTATTAGCAGTGACAAGGACGTTCATAGTTTTTTTTGGTCTAAAAAACCGTACGACACAGTACGACGCCTAAAATCAGAACTTTTTATATGGACGATCTTGCTATGAGTGTTGATTCATATGACAAGGCCGCACGTTGTTTTAATGAAGCTAGACAAATTTTTTAACGCCAGTATGAATATTCCGAAGTGGAATTCCAACGACGAAGGTTTATGTAAATATTTTGGAGACGTAGCGAATCTATCTGACGTTCAGAAAGTGTTAGGTGTAATTTTGTTCAACAAGAATGATTGTATTGCTGTTGATCTCGACAAGGTAATTGATTCGATTCCTATAAACATTACTAAGAGAAATTTGCAATTCTTAGCCAAAATTTACGACCCCCTAGGAACACTAGGGCCTTTTACTGTTAAATTAAAGCTTCTATTTCAAGAAACTTGGCGAATTAAAATGCTCTGGGATGAACCCTTGTCGTGCTACTTGAAGACAACCTGGGAATATGTTACTCCCACGGTGCGTTCGAAAGGCAGTCAACCGAATCAGGACGCAACTGCACATATTTTTCGACGCTAGCCCTGTAGCATATGGAGCATTAGCATTCATTAGGGAAGAAAGTACTACCTTTCTTCGAAAAAGCGAGTTGCCCCACTGAATAAAACGTCTGCGTTATCACTGCCCAAGATGGAGCTTACTGCCGCAGTTATTGCAGCGAGATTATTAAAATATCTTACAAATTGCTTGATTATTTCCTTTGATTCATTTAATCTGTGGTCAGATTCTCAGATTACGCTCAATTGGATTTGCAATGGAGAACACAAAGCTGAACCGTACATTAATAATCGAGTTAAAGGATATAAGGAAGAGATCAATGACCTTCATAGCAAAGGGGAAACTATTAACTCCTCATCTATTTTAGCGCTCAACCCCGTAATGGATGAAAACGGCATCCTTAGAATAAGTAGTCGCCTTACTGAATCGGATCTTAGTTGGCAAGAAATTAACCCGATAATACTTCCGAAGGATTCACATTTTCCTTCGCTCATAGCATCATATTCTCATGAACCTGCTTTACATGGAGGCGTTAACGCAGCATTAACGAAGCTTCGTCAAAATTTTTGGATAATTAGGGGTCGGGGTGTTTGTCATAGTCGAACGGCCCCCATGGTGGGAGGGTTTTTGGGAGAGACTAGTGAAAGTTGTTAAGGATTTGTTAAAGTCTGCTATCAGACGCGAAGTTCTTACAACGGATCAGATACAGACGTACTTGGTAGAAGCAGAATAAGTTATTAACGGCAGACCATTAAGTTATGTGGGAGACGATCCACATGAATTATCGCCTTTAACGCCTACAAAATTTGGAACTTTCTTCGCAACACTAGCACCAACTACATTTAAAGGCAATAGCAGTCAAGATATTCGTGCTAAGTAGATGGCACGGCTACGCCTACAGCAAAATTTTCAAAAGAGATTCAAATCCGAATACTTAAGTCAACTTCGTTCAGCACATCACAATAAGCAACTCTTTTCAAGGGCGATAAAGATTGGCGATGTCGTCACTTACAATGACCAGTTTGTGCCCCGGCATTTGTGGAAACTTGTGCGTGTAGAGAACCTTTTCATTGACGTGATGGTAGAGCTCGAGCGTGTAAGTTAAGATTAAGTAGCGGAACCAAAATACGACGACCAGTTCAACATGTTTACCCGTTAGAAATCGATGATTCATCGCCGGGGGGAGGATGTTAAATTTCCAATCGACCTAAAAGCTTAATAACTTTAATTTGTTTTTGCTATACATAAATTGAATTTACTTGCATTTTATTTCATGTTTGCTATTCATTGAATTTTCTCTTGTATTTGTTGCTTCACACATTTATAAAGGTTTTTCATTTTCTCTTTGAAATTTATATTTGAAGCTAGTTCCAGTTAGTCGCTTTTGAAGATCGGATGAATTAAGAAATTTTGATCGGTATAAATGCTATTAAGAAAATAACGATTGCCTTTTATTTTTTGAACGGAAAGTTACGAAAGCTTTAAATTTTCACGGGATACCTGCGGAAGTGGTTAGCGAGGTGCCACTAAGGCCCACAATCTTGTGGAAGAGGGAGACGCCGCGGCTTTGACTATGGTAAAGGCCGCCCGAAACCACCTGAAAGTTGCGTTGGTAGATACTAGCAACAAGGAATGGAGACAAAATGCGGGCCCTTGCTCCTGGTGAAAAGTAAGCTAATGGATATTCTGATGGGACGTCTAGCATCAAAATGGAGGGGTCTATGGGAGAAAACGAAGCTCAAAGAAGTAGCTTACTCGGATATTCCAGAATATTCAAAGCTAAAACCTTACCTTAGCCTATTCTTCTTGCCAAGAAACCTCTGATCGCTTCGGCTTCACAGAATCCCACAATTTCCTGCGTGGAAAAGAAAAAAATTTGGGGTAATTAGGCATAACAATGCAAATACTAAGTATTGATAATGTAGACAATGAGAGATTATATTTAAGTTATTTGTATAATTTTAATGACACTATGGTAATTTAGAATTATATTTGAGCAAACAATTATATTTTTAAAGATACTAACCCTTTTCAAAGTAGTTCGCTCAATCAAAATTTTGTTTAAAAAAAAAGTGTCATTAAATTTAATTATTATTTAAAAACAATGCCTTTCAGGAAGACTACTTCTCTAGTATCTTATTCTATTAAAGGTTGGTTATTAATTTAATGCAGTTTGAACACCAAAGCTCGAAGCATATTAGACCATATATTGTGGAAATAAAACTAGAACCGAAAAATTGACTTTTAATTAAAATTGTGCTTAAAATTATTAAGCCTTAAAAAGAAAAAAAAAACGTGACATATTTTTTAAAATTATTAGTCAGTGTATGTTACTATATACTTAAGGAAATTGAACTATTAACATTATAAGCAACGGAATTTAAAAAACCAAATTCGTAAAATTAGCAAAAAAATATTTTGTTTAATCACAACAATATGTCTTTGCTAATAGAAGAACTTATGTGCAGAATAATTAAAGAGGAACATTCTTCATTGTCTCTATAAGTTATCTTTGCTAATGGCAAAGAAGAATCGTCGTGGTGAAGAAAAAGGTTTTCGCTAATTTCAAAAATTCCGGTTTTAAGTTTAGTTGCTTATACTTTTAATTTCGTTAAGTTCGTAAACTAAATATTTTTATAAAAAACATGTCATTTTTTTTCTAAATTTAATCCTAAAGGTCCCATCGCGTCTTGACTCCTGACTTCTTAATATGAGCCACTAGAGAAAAACCCAACAAGAAACCTAAAAAAAAAAGTTATTATAACTGTAATAATTTGAAATTTAAACTGAATACTTGCCTGTAACAAATTGTACAATTGTTTGTAAATAGATTTGCATCCAACTGCATTTTCATTTAATTTGCAGTACTATGCCCATCAAAACAAAAGCAATAGAAATCGTACCGTTTGTTTTGTATTCCCGACGTAACGTTTTGGTCTGTGCAGCTGGATACACAGCTCGTCATGACTTTACTTGGTTTTGAACAGTTGTCCGAATAAGTTGACTTTTACAATAAATTGTTAAAGTAATTGAAACTACCAGAGTCTTTAATTTGCATGTGACGCAGGTGAAATAAAGTTAACTAGTGCTAAAGGCTGAAAGAACGGGTTACGAAGAAAAGATTCTAAACAACATTTTGAGTAAGCATCTTTCTATACAACATTTTGGTCCTTCAAGCCGTATTTCCGGTGAAAATTTTTTGAAAATAATATAGTGAAGCATATGGGACAACGTGGGATTATGAAAAGGTCATTCTTTAAAAAATTCAACGAGGGACAAGGAGTTTATAAGTTCATCAGTTCTACAGATTACTAAGATGGGTGTATCTTAGTATACCAACGGGGGACAAAACGGTAGATATTTTTGTGAAATTACATAGCATAACCGACACTCTACATATAAAAGCTTATACTTGATATATGTTGAAAAAACTTTATTGTTCGTTTGTAATTGCTAAAGGGAAAATAATTAATAATGTTTTAGTATTTTATTCCCCAACTTTGATATATATTTATTTCCAATTTGATATAATCATAATTTTTTGCATATGTATATCAACATTTAATTGATTTCTATAAAAGTGTTTTGGGTCATCTTATCCATATTTTTCTGTACGAATTTCGAAATGTTTTTTATAAAGGTATAAGTTACGGAAAAGTTATCTTTCAATCAGAGTGAGGCTTTTGTTGCTTTGAAGCCGCCACCCTCTGTTGTACCCTGTGCCGACATTCAGCCTGCATCCGAGACGGAAGGTAAAGTTAGTGGTGGGGTTACTGAGGTATGTCAGGATGTCTGGAATTATAAGTTGACGTGGGGGCGTAGTCCCTTTATTTTTGAGCCTCCAAAATCCTGTCCTCTTTGTATCTAATGGGTAAGATACATTTTATTTTATAATAAAAAAAATTATTTTAGTTTTAATTTTATTATTTAATTTCAATACTACCAGTCCGGTTGTTCTGGCTAGACTGAAAAACTATTTACATTTTTTTGTATCCTACTTAACATTTAACACATAGATAGTTTGTTCAATATTTTCTCTGTATAGAGTACAGTATTTTATTGTCTATGAATAAATGATTATTACATATTTCAAAGTGTTTGTGTTTCACACTATTCAAAATTTATCGAAGTGTACAGGTTGACTAAAATATATTTGACAGTACAGTCTGATTGGATATTAGTAAAGTGGATTTTAATAAAAATATTTTATTAATAATGTAATCAAACTTATGAAGTTTAATTTAAAAATTAAATTTGTAGCTACTGCTACATTACTCCCCCCTCAGTGAAAACGTTCATTTTAAGTGAATCGTAAAATTAAGAATATGATGAATAATAATATTGTTAGTAATAAAAAATTATAATTGAAATTTTACTCTCTTTTTTGGCTTGGTGATTTTTGATTGGTGTAATTATTTGTTCCGTGTTTTCGATAAATGCTGGTTTTAGTCTGTCGACTGAAATGTTTGTAGCTTTACCACGGTAATCGATTTGATAAAATTTGTCCAGTTTGTTTAATACTTTGAAAGGACCTTCATATGGGTTTTGTAAAGAAGATTTGCTTCTGTCGATTCTAACAAAAACGAATTCTGTATCTTTTAAATCTTTAGGTACGTAGATTTTAGAATTTTGTTTTCGAGAATGTGAAGGTTTGAAGTTATTTATGCAAGATCTAATTTTACTTAAGAAATTTGATGGATCTTGTATTGTTGAGTTGTTGTTAATGATAAATTCTCCTGGAACGCGAAGAGGTTGTCCATAGACAAGTTCTGCTGGAGAACATTGCAAGTCTTCTTTAATCGTGGTTCGGAAACCTAAGAGGACTGCAGGTAATTGTGTGACCCAATTATTTTGGCCGTCACGAGCGCGTATGGCTGGTTTTAATTGTCTGTGAAATCGTTCTATCATTCCGTTGGATTGTGGATGATAAGGAGTAGTACGGATTCGATGTGATCCTAAAATTTTTGTAAATTCTTCGAATAATTTGGATTCGAATTGAGTACCTTGATCTGTGGTAATTTCTAGAGGAATACCAAAACGTGGAAAATATTGTTCATATAATGTGTTGATAACTGTGCTTGCCTGTATATCTTTGATTGGATAAGCTTCTGGCCAACGAGTAAATCTATCTATTATTGTTAGAATATAAGAATATCCATTTGAAGAAGGTAAAGGACCTACCAAATCTAAATGGATATGTTCGAATCTTGTTTTGGGTAGTTCGAATTTACCGATTTCAGACTTTGTGTGTTTAGTTACTTTGGCTTTTTGGCAATTGACACAATTTCTAGTCCACTTGTTAATATCTGTATTCATTCCAGGCCAAAAATACTTAGAAACAATAGATTTTCGTGTTGTTCTAATTCCTGGATGAGATAAATTATGAATGGTATTAAAGATAGTTTTTCGAAGTTCTTTGGGTATATATGACCGTGAATTTTTAGTAGAAACTTCGCACCAAATGTCAGACTCAGAAGTGTTTAATTTAATTTTAACAAGTTTATATTTTGAATTATCTGGTCTGTTATGCTGAGTTATTAAAAGATGTGTAAGTTCTTCATCACTATTTTGGTACTCAGTGATAGTTTTTAAATCAAATTTGGTATTGTTATGCTTTGAATGTTCAAAATTTTCGATAGAAATTCTAGATAAAGTATCTGCTACTGTGTTTGATTTGCCTTTGATATGTCTGATATCTGAGGTAAATTGAGTTATGTAGTCCAGATGTCTAGTTTGTCGTGGACTTCTTTCTGTTTTAGACCATATTGCTGTAACGAGCGGTTTGTGGTCTGTAAAAGCTGTAAATTCTCGACCTTCTAGAAAATGTCTAAAATGTTTGATGGCTAGATATAATGCCAAAAGTTCTCGGTCGAATGCTGAATATTTGATTTCTGCGTCTTTTAATTTTTTAGAGAAAAATGCAATGGGTTCCCAATGATTTGCATTGGATTGTTGGACAACTGCACCAACAGCACTAGCAGAAGCGTCCACAGTTAAATTGAATTTTGCATTTTCAATAGGATGAATTAATAAAGTTGCTTTTGAAAATGATTGTTTAATTTTGTTAAGTTGATCTTCACATTCTGTTGGCCAAGAAAAGTTTTTAGAGTTATTTGGTTTCTTTTTGAGAAGTAGGGCCAAATGAGTGTGAATTGGGTTTAGTAATGTGGCAAGATTTGGAATAAATCTATGGTAATAATTAACCATGCCAATAAATTGTTGAATGTGTTTAATGGAATTTGGAGAAGGAAAATTGTTAATAATTTGGACTCTGTCTTCTGAAGGTAAGATGCCTTCTTTTGTTATTTTATGACTGAAAATGCATTTGGATGGATTGATATTGATTCCAAAATCTGATAGTTGTTTAAAAATTTGGTTTAAATGATTTTGATGTTCGGATTCAGATTTGCTGGCAACTAAAATATCGTCAATGTAGACAAAAGCGAAATCTAAATTTTTAATGATTTGGTCCATGAATCGTTGAAATGTTTGTGCAGCATTTCTTAGACCAAAAGGCATTCTAGTGAATTCAAATAATCCGAAAGGTGTTGTAATGGCTGTTTTATGTATGTCTTCTTTAGCCATTGGAATTTGGTGGTAAGCTCTTACCAAGTCAATTTTTGAGAAAATAGTACAACCGTTTAAGTTCATTGAAAAATTTTGTATATGTGATAATGGGTACCTATCTGGAACAGAGATTGCGTTGAGTCTGCGATAATCTCCACATGGTCGCCAATCTGTAGTATTTTTCTTTGCTACTAGATGCAGTGCAGAAGATACTGAAGAAGATGATAATTGGCACAGACCTAATTTAACCATGTGATCAAATTCTAATTTTGCAATTTTGTATTTATGTCCATCTAAACGTCTTGGACGAGAAAAAGGAAGTAGTCCTTTAGTTTCTATGCGATGTACAACGTTATGTTTAACTGGAATATCATAACGAGGTGGTTGTGTTAATGTGGGAAATCTTTGCAAAATTTTACCGTACTCATTACTGATTGCGTAGTAACGAGGAGTTGGAGTATTTGCGTTTACCGTTATTCCACTAACACTTAATGTTGTTGTACCGTCGAGTAATCTTTTGTTTTTTAAATCGACGAGTAAATTAAATTTTGTTAAAAAGTCTGCTCCAATGATGGGCTTGTTGACATTAGCAATTATAAATGGGAAAATGAATTCTCTCCTAAGACCGAAATCTACTTTAAGTAATTTTGTACCATAAGTGTTAATGGTAGAACCGTTTGCTGCGGATAAATATAAGTTAGGGTCCTTGTTAAATTTTTTAAAGAATTCATTAGGTACTACTGAAATATCAGCACCTGTATCAATTAGAAATTTGAATTTATTTTCTTTGTCAAAAATGAATAAACGTTTAGAAATGTTAATGTTATATATATTATTCACTGAGGGATTAATTAGTTTTTTTGATTATCAATAGGTTTATAAGAACACGGCGAAATACATTTATTCGCTTTGGTACCATATTTATTGTGGTACCAACAATAAGAATTGCTATCTCTAGATTTTGAAAATTGTCTATTATGTGAATTGTTTCTAGAGAATGAATGATCTCTCGATCTGTTTCTAGACCGTGAGAAAGAAGGTTGATTTTGACATGATAATCCTTTGATCAAATTTTCGAGATTTTCTATTTTATTTTCTAAATTGTTTATTTTTGATAAAAGGAAATTGTTATCTATGAAATTGTTATTTGGTTTTGGTAGATTTTTGTTTATTTCCGATATAAATTGAATTTTGGAAATATCATATATATTATCTGCCAAATCTAAAAGTTCTTTAATATCTTGTTTTCCGGAAGATATTAAAGCAATGTTTATATTTGCCGGCAATTTTCTCATCCATAACTTCTTTATTAATGATTTGCTAAATGTGGATGAATTGCCTGCTAGAATTTCCATAGAGCGATAAAATTCTGAAGGTTTTCTATCTCCGATTTCAGTTGTAGATAGAAGTTGCTCTAGCTTCTTTTCTTCTGATTCTGTAAAACGTTTGATCAGAGTATTCTTTAAACATTCATATTTGTTTAACAGTGGAGGATTTTGTAAGAAATCTAGAACATTTGTTATAACTTCCACTGGTAAAGATTGAACAACGTGACTATATTTTGTTTCGTCAACCGAAGCTCAATTTGCTTCGAAGCCGAAGCCCAATTTGCTTCTTTTAGAAGCAAATTGGGCTTCGGCTTGAATGAACCAAGCTTCTGGATATGGAGTCCAAAAGCTTGGTAGTTTGATTGCAGTTGAGGCTACATAATTGTTTTCGTTGAAATTTGTAGCATTTGTATGTAATGTTTGATGTGAAAAATTTGACTCGTCTTCACTAGTCATTATGATTGTAGATGTTCACTGTTTGAAAATAAAATTTCACCTTTTTTTTAAAAACACTGATATTAACGAGACTTAACTTCGCGAATCACAAAATGAAAGTACAACCCCTTAATATTTAAAAATTTTTAGATGATTATACTATGATAAAATATATTTTAACTTGAGTTAAAGATATATTATTTATTGCAAAGAAATATACAAATTTTGAAAGTTGAGAAAAAGCGAAGAAAATATGTTGTAATGTGGAATTGTGTATGTTTATGTTGTACAAATTATATTAATTTTAATTAAAAAACGAGAACATACCAATATTAAATTTTTGTTGAAGTTATGTTGATTCTTCTTTCTTCCTAAAGATGTGTTGACTTGATGGATGGATTGTTGCTTTTGTTGTTGTTGATTGTAGATTTGATGATGACTTCTTTTTAAAATAATGAGGATGCCTTACCACTGGTGGGGGGCACCTCTTATTAAATATGTCCTTACTGTTGCTGTTGTTTTTGATGGCAGCTTTGAGTCGCTGCTGTTGATTGTTGATGGCAGCTTTGAGTCGCTGCTGTTGATTGTTGATGGCAGCTTTGAGTCGCTGCTGTTGATTGTTGTTGATTGCCTAAAAACAGAGAATACCTTACCTTGGGTAGGGGGTATCTCTGTTTTTAAAGTTTGTGATGATGCTTCTGCTTCTTTAGTTAAAACTAGAAAGTACCTTACCTTGGGTAGGGGGTACTTCTGTTTTAAATTTTTTATATTTTTATTTTATTTTGCGTTGATGTTGCGTTGAAAGTTTTAGAAACCAGAAAGTACCTTACCTTGGGTAGGGGGTACTTCTGTTTCTAAAATTCTGAGATCACTAATGTTGTGACCGGAATGTCGGGGTCACCGATGAGGTATGTCAGGTACTTTACATTTAACACATAGATAGTTTGTTCAATATTTGCTCTGTATAGAGTACAGTATTTTATTGTCTATGAATAAATGATTATAACATATTTCAAAGTGTTTGTGTTTCACACTATTCAAAATTTATCGAAGTGTACAGGTTGACTAAAATATATTTGACAGTACAGTCTGATTGGATATTAGTAAAGTGGATTTTAATAAAAATATTTTATTAATAATGTAATCAAACTTATGAAGTTTAATTTAAAAATTAAAAATTAAATTTGTAGCTACTGCTACAGTTACCAACTCCTCCCCCGAGAGGGTGAAGGACTCGAAATCGAAACCTAAACCCAGGTTACTGTGTGGAGTGTGGAGTACTCCGTGGCGGATTCTGGTCTTCCTGTTCCGGTTGTCACTGCTGGCAGGTCTAGTGGCATCAATGGGGGTAGGGAGGGGATTTGAGCGGTGATAATGATGTGATTCCCGCCGGCACATTGGCGAGTCCAGTGTTGATGATGTTGGACTCTCCGCCGTTCCTACTCCAAGTTCTATTTTTATCTCTCGTCTAACGCCTAGAACCTCTTGTGACCGAATATTACGTTTCCTTCGGTAGGAGTGTTGACACGTCCAAAGTGTTCTGTAGGAAAATAAGTGGGCAGTCAAAGCCCTACGCATCTTTCTTGTTGTCGACTACATCTCAGGTGGCTGATACTCTGCTCAGTGATAATTTCTGGCACCATGATGTTTTTTGTAAGGTCTTCGTGCCCAATTCTCGCCGCCGCACCAGGTCAAGAGCGGCTCAGTCCCCTAGTTCAAAAAACGGGACAAGCTCTCTCAGGCTGGGGTTTATGGATGCTGCGGCGAAACTTTTTGCAGGTATGCTCTATAATAGAGCTTCCCTGTGGGAGAAAAGGTATAAAATTCTACACGAGTGCCAAGCTGGCTTTCGTTCTGGATATTCGACGGTGGATAACATATTTCACCTATTAAATATTATAAAGCTGAGTCACTCGCTAAATACTAAAGAGGTATATGCATTTCTTGTCGACTTTAAATCAGCCTTTGACACTATAGATCGTAACTCGCTATTCTATAAACTTTATAAATTAGGCATGTCGACAAAATTTGTAAGAATACTGCAAAGCATGTACGAAAATACACAGTCGCAAATATGGAATGGGGATAAGCTCTCTGAGAGTTTCCTTATTTTGAATCCTTTGTTATTTGCACTGTTTATAAATGACATTGAGGGGATTCTGGAAAGTGGACTAATGATTGAAGATATTGAAATAAAAGTGCTTATGTATGCAGATGGCTTAGTTATCCTCTCC
The DNA here is from genome assembly GCA_964036015.1 of Leptarthrus brevirostris. Taxonomy (NCBI): domain Eukaryota; kingdom Metazoa; phylum Arthropoda; class Insecta; order Diptera; family Asilidae; genus Leptarthrus; species Leptarthrus brevirostris. The sequence continues at coordinate 97,675,393 of OZ038371.1, read as the reverse complement.
GATGACCCAATTAAGTTGCAAAGAATGATCTATCAGTTAGAACGATACTGTTAAATGTGGAACCTTGTCGTAAATTTGGGAAAATCGAAGATCATGATTTTTCAGCGGGGTGGCGGTAGGAGGAGGGACACTGAGAACTGATGCTACGGTAACGTGGCAATTGATGTAGTAAGAGAATACGCATACCTGGGAATCATTCTCACTCCGAAACTGTCAATGGCAACTAATTTTAAAAGCCGTCTTGACTCTGCAAAAATTAGCATAAATATAGTTTGGAATAACTTTTTTAGAAGTATCAAAACAAGATACCCAGATAAACTTAAATTATTTGATGCAGTGTCAAGGTCTGTTTTATGCTACGGAGCACAGATTTGGGGATATCAGCAGCACGAATTAAGTGAAAAGCTGCAACGCTTTTTTGTAAAGAAACTGTTTAAGTTGCCACAACAAACTCCAAACTATATGATAGCTTTGGAAACTGGTTTACCTTGTATCTTTATCTACACTTTAAAGTTGCATTTCGAATACTTAGCTAGGGTACTTTACAAATACGACAATAATAGACTACCATTTCGTTTGGCATGTAAGATCATGGAGAAAAAATATACTGGTATACTACATGGCAAGATTTAGCGATTAAGCACGACATTGATCTGAATACTGGCCAAATAAATAACCATTCCTTCAAAGCTATGATAACACACATAATTAAAAAAGAAGACGCATGGCTGAGGAGTAAAGCAGTACATCAAGCTAGAAGTACCATACGGCATGAACCTTACGACAAATTGCATTACTTTTCAGCGCAAAGTTATGTTAAAGACTGCTTATCGGTAGAAAAAATTAATCTAATTTGGAGATACAGGGGGGGCTTAGTATACTTAAATAGCAGTCCTTGGAGAAGAGGAGGAAGCAGTTTATGCTCCCTTGGTAACTTAAATGAGGAGGAGAACCTGCTGCACTTTCTTGGCGGATGTCCTATCCTCACTGAAATCCGTGTCCTAGCATTTGGTAAGCGAGTGCTAGAAGAGGCTGAAATCATTGATGTATTAAATGGTAAGAACAATTATAATGATTTGTTTCTTTTTGCTACAAAAGCCTGGAGGTACAGGAAATTCCTAGTAAATGAATTTAATAACTGATTTTGATATTCATTTGTGTCGCTAAATGCACGATGTCGAACTTTTCTACTGAGCTCATTCTCGCATTACTTCTTTTCATCGTTTTATCTGCTTTTTTTCTCTTTCTTTTGTTTCTTTTTGTTGTAATTGGATAAAATTTTTAATAAATTTTTTTTTTACTGCTTGCCAACCTTGACAGACGGGCTCTGAGCCATTGTCTAGTTTATTAGCAACTAGTATACGTTCCATTCTAGGGTTTCTCTATTTTTGTATTATATATAGTACAGGTATTTAGTATAAGTATAGAAATACATATGTGTATTTTTACTGTTATTATGTTTTTAGTTTATATATTATGTATATTATTATTATTTTTTTTTAAATTGAATTGAATTTGTAATGGAGTTTAATTTTAAAATTTAAATTTTGTAATAAACATTATTATTATTATGTTTTTATTTACATTTTCTTTTTACACAGTTTTGTACCGGAATATTAATCTGACTCGGGGCTTACAGCCAAACGAAATCTAATTTTTCTATTGCATAAAGGATCGGGTTATGTGACAAGTATCTAGTATGACTGCTTTCTGGATTCTATTGACGACATTTTTATGAATTCCAAGTTGTTTCAGGTTGTCCTGTAGTTTGACGTGGATAAGTCCTGTAGACGAGAGTATGATTGGAATTACTTGGATGCTCCTTAGGTTCCATTGTCTCTTCAATTCTACCGCGAGTTCTGAGTACTTCGACATTTTGTCTGCGTATGTCTTCTGCATATTTCTTGCTAATGGCACCGCTATGTCAATTAGGAATGCTTGCCTGCTTCTTCTGTTAATTATGGTTATATCCGGCCTATTGTTCTCGCGGGTAAGGTTGGTATGGAGTGTGCGGTCGAAATATAATTTAAGATTTTCATTTTCTATTACAGGCGGTGGTTCGTATTGAAAGTATTTCCTTTGTGCAAGTGGGATCTCGTACAGTTTGCACAGTTCCATATGCAGGATTTTTGCAACGTTGTTATGCCGTCTGAGGTATTCTGAGTTAGCCAATGTTGCACATCCTGATATGATGTGATCTATAGTTTCTCCAGGTTGATTGCATCGTCGGCAGAAGTCTGGGGGAGAGTTGGGGTCCTGAATGACGTGTCGCAAATAGTTCCTGGTGGGTAGTACTTGGTCTTGGATTGCAAACATGTAGCCCTCCGTTTCAGCATATATATCTCCACGAGACAGCCATAAGTTTGACGACTCAATGTCAACGTATTCGCTGTGTAGGTCGCGGTAGAATCTGCCATGAACGGCCTTGCCTGCCCATCTTTGCTTCTTCGTACTGAGGTCTGTGCTGTTAATTTGGTAGTGATCGCCATTTAGGGAAAGAGGTGTAAGTCCTTTGTCAGCTGAGGTTATTGCTCGGAGTAGAGGGTTGTTCACTGAGTCTATAAAATATTTCCTTAGTGAATTTATTTGCTTTTCGCATATATATGCAATGTCCAATAATCCCCGGCCACCCATTCGCCTGGGAATTGTTGATCTTTCGACGCATGACTTTGGGTGATGAGTACCATGCTCGGTTAGTAGAGTCCTAATGTTTCTCTGCAGGTCTTGTAGATCAGTCATCGACCATTTGATTACACCAAAGCTATACGTCAGGACAGGAATTGCGAAGGTGTTTATGGCTTTTACTATGTTCTTCCCATTGAGATGTGAGTTCATCAGGCGACGAAGTCTGCGAATGAATTCTCCCTTGAGCTGTTTTTTTACTTGTTGGTGTTCTGTTCTCTTATTCTGTAGGACTCCCAAGTATTTATACATCTCAGTGTCGTTCATCTCAGCAATTGAGCCGATTGGCTCCTCCTGGTTATGCATCGTAACCTTCCCTCTGAATATATGTAGAGTTCGGCATTTTTCAACACCAAGCGTCATTTGAATATCCCCGGAGAAAACAAGAACTATTTTTAGCAGTTGGTCCAGTTGCTCTTTCTTCGCTGCGTAGAGTTTGAGGTCGTCGATGTATAGTAGGTGGGATATTTTATATATATTCGTGCTGCCGTCGCGTATAGAGAAGCCATATTTTGATCTGTTTAGCATCGTGCTGAGTGGGTTTAATGCCAAACAAAACCAAAAGGCACTGAAAGGATCTCCCTGGAAGATGCCATTATTTATTTGGATTTCGTCGGTGGTGATAGTCTGATTATTATTGCTCAGAACAATATTCGTCTTCCATCTGCTCATAATCCTCTCCAGGAAATCCACTATGCTCGGGTGGATTTTATAAATTTGCAGGACTTCCAATAGCCATGTGTGGGGGACACTGTCGAAAGCTTTGCGATAATCGATGTAGCACACGTCTAGATTCCTATTACTGCAGGTTGCCTGTCCTAGAACCACTGAGTCAATAACAAGTTGTTCTTTGCATCCTCTGGACATTTTCACGCATCCTTTCTGCTCATGTGCTAAGATGTTATTATTATTGCAGTGATTGTATATAAGGTTGTTTATGCAGGTCATAATTAGCTTGTATAGGGTACAGAGACAGGTAATGGGTCGATATTTGGCTGGGTCCGTAGAATAGCCGTCTTTAGGCAAAAGATAAGTGGTGCCACGCGTTAGGAAAGGAGGAACACTTTCGGGGTTTTGTAGGGCTCTATTAAAAAGGTTCCGCATCATTGGGTGCAGTGATGTAAATCTCTTGAACCAAAAGTTCTGTATTTTATCAGGGCCCGGTGATTTCCAATTGTGGGCTTTAGATATTACCTCCTTCAGTAGTTGTGGGTCAATTTCTGCCTGTTCCATGGACTGCGTAGAGTCGTGCTCGTTTCTCATCTCCGATATCCATGTGGCGTACTGGTTATATGCCTTGCGAGTTGACCACAAGTTGGACCAGAATTCATGAAGATGTTGCTTTTCCGGAAGTTCTGCTGGTTCGGTGTTGCTTTTCTGCTTCAGTAGTCTGTAGAACTTCTTCTCGTTGGTGGCGAATACTGCGTTGTTCTTTTTTCGTTGCGTTGCAGTTAAATACTTATTTTTCCGCGCCACTACTACAGATAGTTTCTGTTTTAGGGTATCGAGTACTCTTATGGGGATTTCGGCATTGAGTTCAAATCTCGAGTGCCTGTTGTGGTTTCGGCAAATCCTCTTGACTCTGTTGGTTAGGCGTTTGGAATTATTCCCGCTTAGGTGAGCACTTATTCTATTGATTTGCACGCGAAGGTTCTCAATCTGTTTCTCGATTCGGCGCAACCATCTCGGTGGAGTCCCTCGATTACTACCACTGCGGACATTGTTCGTTAATAAATCTTCCCTCAAGGCTCCTGTGAGCTTAGCAACAGTAAGTGCTGCACAATATGTGATGGTGTGGATACTTTCTAGATCAGTTTCATCGTTGAGGAGGGGAGGTATGATATGATCATTGAAAATTGATATAAATTTTGAGGTTTTGCGGGATGTGTTGATCCTAGGAATGTTTGGTCTGGATAAGGGATCTAGTTCACTGTAGAGAGCATGGAAATGACCAAAAGATTCCTGAGCCGTCGCAATATCATAGGAGGGTGGAGTATTTTCGTAGTCTGTCCTTTGGTTCTCAGGAAGATTATTCGCTGGTGTCTCATTGGTCTGATCCGCTATGGGTGTTTCAGTGTTAAGTTCCAGTTGCTGCGTGCTGTTATGATTCGTGACAGCTTCTCTAGCTGTACTGGCAGCTTGATCCTGCATTGTTTGGGTGTTGGTTGGGGGAATGAGGGTATGTACGCCATTCAATTGTGTCGTCGTAACAATATTAGCATTAGGTTCATTTGTTGTTAAGAGGGGGGGATTCAGGACGTTTGTTCTCATTGCGGCTGCAACCTGGTCTTGTATTATTTGTCTGTTAGCTGGGGAAATTAAATTGTTTCTGAATATAACTCTAACTTGGTCTGACAATCTTTGTTCGGTTGTAGTAAAGTTTGGGTATTGTTGTGTGAATATTTGGTGCAGTCTAGTTCGATATCCTGTCATGTTTGTCTGGAGATCTGTAATTTGGTAAAAGGTGCGCAGTAAAAATTCATTTATTTCAAGGGACCATCGAATGCGCTGTCTAATCCTTCCAGCCTGAGTGGTAACTGCTTCTGTGGGAGCTTGTATACCGTTCTCAGTCCGTTCATTGTGAAGTCTATTGTTCCCAGTTGGGTTTGAAGATTGATAACTTCTTCCGGCCTGGGCTGAATCCGGAAGATAGTTTTCGCGATTTCCATTTCGGGCCAGGTCGTCAACGTGTATTCCGATCCGATCCGAGGCATTACTGTTTTGATTATCCATGATTTATTTTTCTTGCATTTTAGACCTACTGCCAGGTATGTGTACCGACCGCTCTACTAGAGTCCGACGTCGACCGGGGAGCCGCCCATTTTGAGTACAGACGCTTCCGGATTTTAGCCATGCTTAGTTTTAATGGCGGCATGTACTCGCCACGACACAGAACCCATCAACAACGTGCGTTCTTTTAATGGGAACCCGCGCTACCAGGAACCCGAACGCGTCTCGGTAGTTCTGCCGCAAGTTGGTCCGGGACTGCTTATTCAGCATATTCGCAGCTACCCCTCATATCTGAGGGGTGTTCCCCTATCCGCCACCTGGGGACCCGTCTGGTAGCAGCCTGCCACTGCCCCAGATATTATTATTATTATGTTTTTATTTACATTTTCTTTTTACACAGTTTTGTACCGGAATATTAATCTGACTCGGGGCTTACAGCCAAACGAAATCTAATTTTTCTATTGCATAAAGGATCGGGTTATGTGACAAGTATCTAGTATGACTGCTTTCTGGATTCTATTGACGACATTTTTATGAATTCCAAGTTGTTTCAGGTTGTCCTGTAGTTTGACGTGGATAAGTCCTGTAGACGAGAGTATGATTGGAATTACTTGGATGCTCCTTAGGTTCCATTGTCTCTTCAATTCTACCGCGAGTTCTGAGTACTTCGACATTTTGTCTGCGTATGTCTTCTGCATATTTCTTGCTAATGGCACCGCTATGTCAATTAGGAATGCTTGCCTGCTTCTTCTGTTAATTATGGTTATATCCGGCCTATTGTTCTCGCGGGTAAGGTTGGTATGGAGTGTGCGGTCGAAATATAATTTAAGATTTTCATTTTCTATTACAGGCGGTGGTTCGTATTGAAAGTATTTCCTTTGTGCAAGTGGGATCTCGTACAGTTTGCACAGTTCCATATGCAGGATTTTTGCAACGTTGTTATGCCGTCTGAGGTATTCTGAGTTAGCCAATGTTGCACATCCTGATATGATGTGATCTATAGTTTCTCCAGGTTGATTGCATCGTCGGCAGAAGTCTGGGGGAGAGTTGGGGTCCTGAATGACGTGTCGCAAATAGTTCCTGGTGGGTAGTACTTGGTCTTGGATTGCAAACATGTAGCCCTCCGTTTCAGCATATATATCTCCACGAGACAGCCATAAGTTTGACGACTCAATGTCAACGTATTCGCTGTGTAGGTCGCGGTAGAATCTGCCATGAACGGCCTTGCCTGCCCATCTTTGCTTCTTCGTACTGAGGTCTGTGCTGTTAATTTGGTAGTGATCGCCATTTAGGGAAAGAGGTGTAAGTCCTTTGTCAGCTGAGGTTATTGCTCGGAGTAGAGGGTTGTTCACTGAGTCTATAAAATATTTCCTTAGTGAATTTATTTGCTTTTCGCATATATATGCAATGTCCAATAATCCCCGGCCACCCATTCGCCTGGGAATTGTTGATCTTTCGACGCATGACTTTGGGTGATGAGTACCATGCTCGGTTAGTAGGGTCCTAATGTTTCTCTGCAGGTCTTGTAGATCAGTCATCGACCATTTGATTACACCAAAGCTATACGTCAGGACAGGAATTGCGAAGGTGTTTATGGCTTTTACTATGTTCTTCCCATTGAGATGTGAGTTCATCAGGCGACGAAGTCTGCGAATGAATTCTCCCTTGAGCTGTTTTTTTACTTGTTGGTGTTCTGTTCTCTTATTCTGTAGGACTCCCAAGTATTTATACATCTCAGTGTCGTTCATCTCAGCAATTGAGCCGATTAGCTCCTCCTGGTTATGCATCGTAACCTTCCCTCTGAATATATGTAGAGTTCGGCATTTTTCAACACCAAGCGTCATTTGAATATCCCCGGAGAAAACAAGAACTATTTTTAGCAGTTGGTCCAGTTGCTCTTTCTTCGCTGCGTAGAGTTTGAGGTCGTCGATGTATAGTAGGTGGGATATTTTATATATATTCGTGCTGCCGTCGCGTATAGAGAAGCCATATTTTGATCTGTTTAGCATCGTGCTGAGTGGGTTTAATGCCAAACAAAACCAAAAGGCACTGAAAGGATCTCCCTGGAAGATGCCATTATTTATTTGGATTTCGTCGGTGGTGATAGTCTGATTATTATTGCTCAGAACAATATTCGTCTTCCATCTGCTCATAATCCTCTCCAGGAAATCCACTATGCTCGGGTGGATTTTATAAATTTGCAGGACTTCCAATAGCCATGTGTGGGGGACACTGTCGAAAGCTTTGCGATAATCGATGTAGCACACGTCTAGATTCCTATTACTGCAGGTTGCCTGTCCTAGAACCACTGAGTCAATAACAAGTTGTTCTTTGCATCCTCTGGACATTTTCACGCATCCTTTCTGCTCATGTGCTAAGATGTTATTATTATTGCAGTGATTGTATATAAGGTTGTTTATGCAGGTCATAATTAGCTTGTATAGGGTACAGAGACAGGTAATGGGTCGATATTTGGCTGGGTCCGTAGAATAGCCGTCTTTAGGCAAAAGATAAGTGGTGCCACGCGTTAGGAAAGGAGGAACACTTTCGGGGTTTTGTAGGGCTCTATTAAAAAGGTTCCGCATCATTGGGTGCAGTGATGTAAATCTCTTGAACCAAAAGTTCTGTATTTTATCAGGGCCCGGTGATTTCCAATTGTGGGCTTTAGATATTACCTCCTTCAGTAGTTGTGGGTCAATTTCTGCCTGTTCCATGGACTGCGTAGAGTCGTGCTCGTTTCTCATCTCCGATATCCATGTGGCGTACTGGTTATATGCCTTGCGAGTTGACCACAAGTTGGACCAGAATTCATGAAGATGTTGCTTTTCCGGAAGTTCTGCTGGTTCGGTGTTGCTTTTCTGCTTCAGTAGTCTGTAGAACTTCTTCTCGTTGGTGGCGAATACTGCGTTGTTCTTTTTTCGTTGCGTTGCAGTTAAATACTTATTTTTCCGCGCCACTACTACAGATAGTTTCTGTTTTAGGGTATCGAGTACTCTTATGGGGATTTCGGTATTGAGTTCAAATCTCGAGTGCCTGTTGTGGTTTCGGCAAATCCTCTTGACTCTGTTGGTTAGGCGTTTGGAATTATTCCCGCTTAGGTGAGCACTTATTCTATTGATTTGCACGCGAAGGTTCTCAATCTGTTTCTCGATTCGGCGCAACCATCTCGGTGGAGTCCCTCGATTACTACCACTGCGGACATTGTTCGTTAATAAATCTTCCCTCAAGGCTCCTGTGAGCTTAGCAACAGTAAGTGCTGCACAATATGTGATGGTGTGGATACTTTCTAGATCAGTTTCATCGTTGAGGAGGGGAGGTATGATATGATCATTGAAAATTGATATAAATTTTGAGGTTTTGCGGGATGTGTTGATCCTAGGAATGTTTGGTCTGGATGAGGGATCTAGTTCACTGTAGAGAGCATGGAAATGACCAAAAGATTCCTGAGCCGTCGCAATATCATAGGAGGGTGGAGTATTTTCGTAGTCTGTCCTTTGGTTCTCAGGAAGATTATTCGCTGGTGTCTCATTGGTCTGATCCGCTATGGGTGTTTCAGTGTTAAGTTCCAGTTGCTGCGTGCTGTTATGATTCGTGACAGCTTCTCTAGCTGTACTGGCAGCTTGATCCTGCATTGTTTGGGTGTTGGTTGGGGGAATGAGGGTATGTACGCCATTCAATTGTGTCGTCGTAACAATATTAGCATTAGGTTCATTTGTTGTTAAGAGGGGGGGATTCAGGACGTTTGTTCTCATTGCGGCTGCAACCTGGTCTTGTATTATTTGTCTGTTAGCTGGGGAAATTAAATTGTTTCTGAATATAACTCTAACTTGGTCTGACAATCTTTGTTCGGTTGTAGTAAAGTTTGGGTATTGTTGTGTGAATATTTGGTGCAGTCTAGTTCGATATCCTGTCATGTTTGTCTGGAGATCTGTAATTTGGTAAAAGGTGCGCAGTAAAAATTCATTTATTTCAAGGGACCATCGAATGCGCTGTCTAATCCTTCCAGCCTGAGTGGTAACTGCTTCTGTGGGAGCTTGTATACCGTTCTCAGTCCGTTCATTGTGAAGTCTATTGTTCCCAGTTGGGTTTGAAGATTGATAACTTCTTCCGGCCTGGGCTGAATCCGGAAGATAGTTTTCGCGATTTCCATTTCGGGCCAGGTCGTCAACGTGTATTCCGATCCGATCCGAGGCATTACTGTTTTGATTATCCATGATTTATTTTTCTTGCATTTTAGACCTACTGCCAGGTATGTGTACCGACCGCTCTACTAGAGTCCGACGTCGACCGGGGAGCCGCCCATTTTGAGTACAGACGCTTCCGGATTTTAGCCATGCTTAGTTTTAATGGCGGCATGTACTCGCCACGACACAGAACCCATCAACAACGTGCGTTCTTTTAATGGGAACCCGCGCTACCAGGAACCCGAACGCGTCTCGGTAGTTCTGCCGCAAGTTGGTCCGGGACTGCTTATTCAGCATATTCGCAGCTACCCCTCATATCTGAGGGGTGTTCCCCTATCCGCCACCTGGGGACCCGTCTGGTAGCAGCCTGCCACTGCCCCAGATATTATTATTATTATGTTTTTATTTACATTTTCTTTTTACACAGTTTTGTACCGGAATATTAATCTGACTCGGGGCTTACAGCCAAACGAAATCTAATTTTTCTATTGCATAAAGGATCGGGTTATGTGACAAGTATCTAGTATGACTGCTTTCTGGATTCTATTGACGACATTTTTATGAATTCCAAGTTGTTTCAGGTTGTCCTGTAGTTTGACGTGGATAAGTCCTGTAGACGAGAGTATGATTGGAATTACTTGGATGCTCCTTAGGTTCCATTGTCTCTTCAATTCTACCGCGAGTTCTGAGTACTTCGACATTTTGTCTGCGTATGTCTTCTGCATATTTCTTGCTAATGGCACCGCTATGTCAATTAGGAATGCTTGCCTGCTTCTTCTGTTAATTATGGTTATATCCGGCCTATTGTTCTCGCGGGTAAGGTTGGTATGGAGTGTGCGGTCGAAATATAATTTAAGATTTTCATTTTCTATTACAGGCGGTGGTTCGTATTGAAAGTATTTCCTTTGTGCAAGTGGGATCTCGTACAGTTTGCACAGTTCCATATGCAGGATTTTTGCAACGTTGTTATGCCGTCTGAGGTATTCCGCCGCAAAACAATCAGCAGCAAACGCTGCTTTGATAAAAACAGCGACAACTGCGACGACAGCACCAGCTGTCACTGCGAAGACAGCACCAGCTGTCACTGCGACGACAGCACCAGCTGTCACTGTGAAGACAGCACTAGCTGTCACTGCGACGACGGCAACAAAAGGAGTGCCGAAATCACCGAAACTGTCGGATGTCGTTAGAGCTGCGTCGAAAGATGCTCCAGCTCCGACCACCGTCATAATGCGGCCGAGTCTATCCGGGGCGACGAAAGCATCCAGCAACACAGCGCCAAAGGGAGCAGCATCAACAACTTCAGGGGTAGTTGCAGGCAGCAGCTACGCCCAGCAGGTAAGTGGCAGCTCCAATAAAAGTGCATTTATTACTATTACAGGTAGCTATGTGACTCCTCGTCAGCCCCCGGCTGATTTAGGCAAGTCTCGGCCTAGATCAGGCGCGGACCTTCAAGGGCTTTTTGACGCCCAGTGGCAGGACGATAGGTACGGTATGTACTTTGAGCACCTCCGTGGAGTTGCACAAAGTACATACCTGCGAGCCCTGTCACAGGTCGTCCCATTGGAGAAGATATTCTCCTTTGGTCTGGTCGGACGCGGTATGGTGGAGGTGTATACCACCACCATTGAAGCGTCCACGAAGCTTATGCTTGACGGCATCGATGTGGGTGGTAGACACCTCCAACCGTACCCGGTGACAGTGAAGCCGACGAGAGTCTGCTTTTCCCGGGTCCCACTTCGAGCTAAGCCAGAGGACCTCGCAGCCTTTTTGCAAAGGTTTGGCAAGGTTCACGGCAAGGTTCGAGCGGTTCCACTAAAAATTGGGGACCAAGGTCTGGGCAAGGGCATCCTCAGCTCAAGCCGGGAAGCATACGTCTCCCTAAACCAGGGATGTGTGCTTCCAGAGGGCTTCTTCTGGAGCATGCTCGGGTCCAGAAATTGGATTGAGGTGAGCACCGAGGCAAAATGTTTCGCCTGCCATCAGGTAGGGCATTTTGCTGCAGAGTGTCCCAAGAGGGAGAGGAAAGTGGCTGAAGACGCTGTGGAGCGTGCACCTGCATCTGCAGTTGTGCCCGCAGTAGTGCCTTCGCCCAGTGCTGCGCCTGCTCTCTTGGGGCAAACTGCAGAAAAAGTGCCCGAGGAAAGTACTCCAGAGACAACTCCGGTCCTGGCTGTAAACGGTGCCACCCCAACACGGGTAGAAGCAGTGAGCTCGGATGAGGAGCTCACGAAATCTGGTCAGGAGAAGAAGAAGAGGAAGAGGCGCACAAAGCGCAAACCTGACCAGGACGTTATGCCTGCACCTCCACCAAAGAAGGTGCTGAGCAAGAGGGGGGTTTCGGCAGAGGAGACAAAACCTGTCGCTCCGAGTGCGTCGTCGGTGGCATCGGAAGATGTCACTGATGCCCTCTCAGACGTCGAGGTTCTCTCCGCTACCGAGACGGCCGGTCCAACTCAGAGCGGCTACGAATCGTGCGGCAGTACCGCGTCGATGAATAGCCGCTTCGAGGTGGACCCCGATTTGGTGGAGGTGCCGAGGGCGAAGCTGCGTACGATCCTCGACAGTCTCCACTACAAAAAGAGTGGAGACAGGATCTTGGCTATACTCAAGCGAGAGCTTGGTGAGCCGGCCAGGATCCTGCCTCAGTTATTGCTTCTTAAGCAAGAGGCAAAGAAGCGGGCTCGTTATAATGAGGTGTCGAGGCTCGAGCGCCTCTACAACAAAGTAGTGGATGCCCTCGAAGAGCAGCGCCTGGACAGGGCTCTTCTTCAATAGAGTCGAACACTCATAATCCCAGTTCAGCTTTCCCCTTGAATGTGTAGGATAGTCTCTCTGAATACTGGGGGCTTAAGTGCACCTACACGCCTACACGCTATTTTCGAAGACATTAAACATTGGAATACTGACATTGCACTCTTACAGGAGACAAATTTCACACTCGACACATTTACACAACTCGAACGAAACACTATATTACACAAAGGTTACACAGTTTTTGCCACACCAGCTCCTCGTAGAGGATCTGGTGTGGCAATTGCTGTGTCGAACAGTTTTACACTACCGTCTCCTGTATACACAGACATCTGCTCAGGTTTCGCGTCTTCCTTAGAATTCGTCTTGCGAGACAAAACACTAAGGATAGTAAACGTGTACCTACCGCATGACCAGGATATCGCAAGACAGGTAATGGACTCTGTCCTGTCGCATCTTGCGAACTTCGGTGGTGAGGTTATCGTTGGGGGTGACTTCAACTGTACACTGGATTCTGCGCTCGACCGCCATTCCGGAGTTGAATTCAACTCAGTGAACGCGGGACGATTGCGGAACCTAGTCAGACAGCTCAACCTTGTCGATGTCTACCGTTGGCTTAATCCAACGACTAGGTCATACACAAGGGTTTCCCGAAATGTCCGGGGTAGCTTTTCGGGTTCGAGGATAGACAGACTTTACGTCTCGTCTAGCCTTCTTAACTTTTTCGTTAGTGTCACTCATGAAGTGTGCTCACTTAGTGATCACCTTCTTGTTGTGGCGACTAGCACTTTGGTCGAAAAGCGAACTGCTTACTGGATTTTCAACAATAACTTGTTGAATTCAGAGCAGTTCATTGAAGAATTCATACAGTTTTGGCATCAATGGCGAGAAAGGAAACAAGACTACGCGAACCTTAGTCATTGGTGGGATGTTGGAAAGCTTCAGATTCGCTCATTTATCGAGACGAGATTCAATCGAAGCAGGTATATAGCATCGAGTTTGACGGCCGAAGTCACCCGGATTGGTACGCTTCTGCCCGCGCAGCCAGAATTGCTCTCGCAATACGAGAGATTAAAAGAACGGCTGAGAGTACAAAATTACAAACATAGTTTGGATTTTGTACTCCGGAATCAGTCGCGCTGGTTGCGAGAGGGCGAGTCTCCGACCGAGTACTTCTTCCAGACAACACGACGACGTACCGCTTCTTGTGAAGTAGATTCGATTCTTGCCGAATCTGGGCAATTCCTACACGGAGACGAGCTTGCGGATTATATCCGAAACTATTACACACAGCTATATGCTGCACCGACGTTGCCAACATCTACGTCCACTGATGAATTCTTCCAGTACGTTCCTGCTTTCTCCAACGAAAGTAGAGAATTCCTGGACAGAGCATTAACCCTCGACGATATGCTTACCGCTACGAAGGATCTTCGCCGTCATACCTCTCCTGGTTATGATGGTCTAACTCCAGAATTTTTTCTACGCTTCAGGAATCTTTTGATTCCAGACCTATTGGAGGTCTTCAGTTCTGCAGTGGTTGGACATACCGAATTTCCCTCAAGTTGGCGGAGATCCGTTATGCGTCTAATACCCAAGAAGGGAGATCTTCAGAGGCTGGGAAACTGGAGGCCAGTTACGTTGTGCAATGTCGACTACAAGATAGTTTGCAAAGCACTCGGAACGATATTAAGCTCAGTGATAGCATCTGTTATACACCCGGAACAGTCCTACTGCATTCCAGGTCGTACTATTTACGACAACATCGCCGTAGCAAAACATCTTTTCGCCTACCACGAAAAGACTGGTTCGCAGATGGCCATGATCTCATTGGATCAAGAAAAGGCGTTTGATAGCGTCTCTCATGAGTATCTACTGAGAGTGCTCGATAAATTTGGGCTTCCGTCCAGATGGATTGAGATCATCAGTGGTCTGTATAGAGATTCAGTGATTCTCATAAAGCATAATGGGCATATATTGTCTCCTATTCCGTTTCGTCGGGGTATCAGGCAGGGATGCCCGTTGTCAGGAATGCTTTATGACTTTTCACTGGAGCCGCTGCTAGTAAATCTTCGTCTGTCGTTGAGACAATATTCAGTTCATCTACCATACACTACTATAAGGCCACTTATTCTAGCGTATGCTGATGACCTGTCTATTTTCGTTACGAAAGAAGATGCATTTCCAGTCGCTCGTAGGGTTTTCGAACAATATGAGCGATTAGCGGGCGCTAGGGTTAACCTAAGCAAAAGCCAAGGCCTATGGTGTGGGAGGTGGCGGAATCGTTCAGATTCTCCCCTCGGCATACAATGGACCAATACTTGCTTGAAGTATTTAGGTGTGTATATCGGGCTCGAAGGTAAAACACGTAATCGCCGCATGGCTCTGGAGAAACTTTCCGGAGCAGTGAATTCGTGGCGGACTAGATTGTTCCCCCTTTCGCTGAAAGGACGTGCAGTCGTTGTCAATTACCTGATTACCTCGTCCATCGTTCACCTGCTTAAGTCGGAGTGCTTCGAGGAAGGCTTCGTTAAACTTTTGCAGGCAAAAATAATTGACGCATTTTGGGGGGGAAGAAGATGGGTCGCTGAAAGCACGCTCTGTCGACCAGTAGCGATGGGTGGATTGGGTCTTACGGACATGGTCGTTAAAACTCGTTGCCTTCAGATCAGAGCATTCCAACGAGTGTTCCGGTTTGAAGACAGCTTGATTTCTCAGCTGTGGGTAAGCGCCTTGGGGGGTGCCGGAGTAGGAAAGCATTACTATCTGCTTTCAGTCCGCCCACCCTATCCGCACGACTGGTCTCAGGAAATGATCTCTACGATCACGACCTGGGGCAGAATAAGACCGGCATTCCATTTGCAATGGGATGAAATTGGGTACGGGGATTTTTCAGCTATACCGATCAGGTTAAATCCTGAATTAGTGGATTCGGTGTTCAGTAATGCTCGAGGTGTAACAGCCGATACAGGACAGCTTACAGTTCTCGGAGATATCATTGATGCCTCTGGGAACATACTAATACACCCACATACAACACAATTAAACGAATTGGTTGATACAGCACGAGAGCGTTTCAGCCAACTCAGTACCAGGTCGCCTGGCACAGAGGTGGTGAACGCTTTTGTGGTGAATCAACCGCCGCACACGCCATTCAGTACACTGACATCACGTCGGCTGCGCGATCTATTTGCAGATGCGTTTCCTGTAGAACACTTAGGTGTTAATAGATGGAGCGCACATCTCGGGGTAGAATTGGGAGTAATCGGAGGGGTGACTTGCAGAGTGATCTACAGTTATCCATCCAATTATAGAGACTCTGATGTAGCATTCAAACTGTTACATCATAGCCTCGTGCATCCAAATCAGCTGTCGCACATTGACCAGAGCGTTCAAAGAGTCTGCACGGTTTGTGGGGGTGAAGGAACTTTGTTCCACCGATACTTCACATGCCCGGCCTTGTGCGAATTGATGCTACTGGTCCGTCACTTGTGCCAGGTAATCTGCCCGCGTTTCGGCATTACTAGAACATCGTTTTTACTGGGGCCAAGGACATGCAGCCAGGTGAATTGTTTAATTAGCTTTGTTCTTACACTAGCTAAATCAACAGTTCATTTGTATTGCATGCGGATTGAGCCTGGGCAACAGGCCACTGACACACAGTTACATACACGTGCACTTAAGAGACACTTCGTTGTCAGGCTGAGTAAACGACTCCGTCTCGAGTTTCTGGCAACGAACGCCGACACATTCAACTGTACCTGGCAGCCGCTAGCGTCGGTACAGAATGGCAGTCTCACTTTTCACTGGTGACAATAGGCCGCAGCCTTGTAGCATCTTGTCCACGGAGCTTCTCTCCGCTTTGGATTTGCTGCAAGTGCTGCGGGGAAAGTGATTCTCCCGTTGGGAGAGAAGAACTGAGAGGATGATGGGATCAGTTTGCAGATGTCTACGACTCTGCAGACTGGTCCCGCGGGACTCTATCGCGGTCAAAATTTTTCGTACGCTCGTCTAGAACACTTGATGCTGAGTGTTCCGGGGGAGTAGAAAAGTGGCGAACGTCCCTGCGGAGAGCGTTTCTCCTTGCAAGCAAGAAGTGGTTCTTGATGCAGTGACTTCGCCCGGTGCTGCGTCTATCCCCGGGAACACTCAGTGTTCAGTGTTCTAGTTATTCAAAATTTTCGGTATATTTTTCGGCTATTTTTTCTGTAATTTAGGTTAAATCTAAAATGTTTTCAAAATTTGAAGGAACTCTTCCTGGAGCTGCCGCTTGCCGCTTGTGCTGTGGCTTTTAAAATTTTTTGTTGATATTTTTATACTTCTTCAGTCATTTTAATACTACGCGGTTTATTGCTGATATCTATTGTTCTTCTAAGTTAGTTTTTTGTTCCTATTCATTTGTTTGTTCTTTATATCTATTGTTCTGGTTCATTTTATTGCTCTTGTTTATAGTTACTTAACCATTTTTTGTTAATCTTAGTTTACATTTTATAGGTTAAGTAGTTTCTTTTTTTCTCTTTTTATAGCATTTTTACAGTAACATTTATAACGTTTGTGCCAAATATAGTGCCATATATACAAAAAAAAAAAAAAATTATTATTATTAGAAGTGTCAGTGAGTCTACATCGCGTGCCATTGAGCTCCTAGTAATAGTGCCATATCTTCGAGAAAAAGTGTAATAAATTTATAAAAAGTTGACTAAAGCAAGTGAAAACAATCAGACAATAGACTGAAGTGAAATTTAGAGACAAAAAGAGTGTTAAAAGTTATTAAATTACAAACAATATTTTACATAATTTAAGCGAAAAAGCGAAAAATAATTATTTTTGCTCAAGGTTGCTAAGCAACCGAGAAAGTTGTTTATCGCAGGTAAACAAGAAAATTCTTTGCTTAGCAACGAATTTTCTGCTCAGTACGAAGTAGGCGCAGACATTTAAATTTAAATTTTTTCAAAAAAATTAACCGAAATTTTGCTGCTGCCCTCAACATGAGTGGCAGTAGCAGCGATTCGGGGGGGAAAAAGAAACCCCCCAACAATGCTAGAAAAAAAAGGGACCGAGGACAGAAATTAAACCTCGGTGCTTTCCTGAACCCCGTAGAGCCCACTGAAAAGGCTAAGACAGGGCCCACTGAAGAGGCCAAAGCGAAAGATGTCCCAGCTGTAGCCACCGGTGTACTCGTGACAGGCGTCACGCAACTAAAAGCGACATCCGTTGCTTCGACTTCTGCAGCATTAGCTGCTCCTGTGCCAGCGACTGTCGTCGCTTTAACAACAGCGGCAACCGCCGCACCAGTGCCAGCGACATCCGTCGCTAAACCTTCTGCGGCATCCGCCGCCAAAGTGCCAGCAGCAACAGCTGCTAAAACCTCTGTGGCAACAGCCACAAAACCAGCGTCACCAGCAGCCCCGCGACTAAGTAAAGTCGTGAAAGCTGCTTCGAACGCAGCGCCACCGCCGAACCCGACACCTCCTTTACGCCCGATTCTTTCGGGTGCTAAGAAAGCCGGGACCAGCAAACCAGCGCCACAACAAGGAACCCCAGTTAATACAGGCAGGGTAGTAGCCGGATCCAGCTACGCCCAGCAGGTGAGTGGAAGTTCCCATAATAAGAGTGCATTTATTACTGTAGAGGGTAGTTACGTAACTCCTCGTCAGCCTCCAGCTGATTTGGGGAAGTCTCGACCCAAGTCTGTTGCGGGGCTTCAAGGGCTTTTCGACGCCCAGTGGCAAGACGATCGATACGGTATGTACTTTGAACATCTCCGTGGAGTCACTCAAAGTGCATACCTTCGAGCCATGTCACTGGTCGTCCCATTGGAGAAAATATTCTCCTTTGGTCTTGTTGGACGCGGTATGGTAGAGGTGTATACCACCACCATTGATGCTGCGACCAAGCTTATGCTTGAAGGCATTGATGTGGGTGGTAGACACCTTCAACCCTACCCAGTAACGGTGAAGCCGACGAGAGTCGTCTTCTCACGAGTTCCGCTCCGGGCTAAGCCAGAGGACCTCGAAGCCTTCTTGCGAAGGTTCGGTAAGGTTCAAGGCAAAGTCCGTGCTGTTCCGTTAAGGATTGGTGACGAAGGTCTTGGCCGGGGCATTCTCAGCTCCAGTCGGGAAGCATACGTCACTCTAAACCAGGGGTGTGTGCTTCCGGACGGCTTCTTTTGGAGTATGTCTGGGTCAAAATCTTGGATAGACGTAAGCACCGAGGCTAAATGTCACGCCTGCCATCAGGTAGGGCATTTTGCTGCGGATTGCCCCAAGGGATCCGTGAGTGCGGCTGAGGTTACTGTAGAGAGCATCTCTGCACCAGCAGTGGCTCTAGCAGCAGTGCCTACGCCCAGTGCAGCGCCCGTTCTCTTGGTGCAAGCCGCAGCAAAAACGCCTGAGGAAACTCCGGAGATAACGCCGAACCTGGCTGTAAACGGTGCTTCGCCTACGCGAAGAGAAGTCGTGAGCTCGGACGAGGAGTTCATAAAAGTTTCGGATAGGAAGAAGAGGATGAAGAGAAAGTCGAAACAAAGGCCGGATCGGGAGGCAATGCCACCTCCACCGAAAAAGGCGCAGGGAAAGAGGAGTGTCTCTGCGGAGGAGACCAATATTTCCTCTCCGATTGTAGTACCAGTGGAATCTGTGGATACCACTGATATATTATCGGAGAGTGAGGTGGTATCCGCTATGGAGACGGCTGGTCCTCTTCAGAGCGGTTACGAATCGTGCGGTAGTACCGCTTCGATGAGTAGCCGCTTTGAGGTCGACCCCGATTTAGAAGAAATGCCTAGGGCGAAATTGCGCTCGCTCCTCGACAGCCTGCATTACAAAAAGAGCGGCGAGAAGATCCTCAACATCCTCAAGCGAGAGCTTGGGGATCCATCTAGGATCCTTCCCCAATTAAAGCTCTTGATGTCTGAGGCAAAAAAACGGGCAAAGTACAATGAGGTGTCGAGGTGCGAGCGCCTTTTCAACAAGGTCTCGGATATCCTCGAGGATCGTCGCCTCGACAAAGCTCTTCATCCGTAGAGTCGAACAATCATGGTTTGAGTTCGAATATTTCCCTGAATGTGTAAAATAACATCGATTAATGCTGGGGGTCTCAGTGCACCCACACGCTTGCATGCAATATTTGAAGACATTAAACACTGGAACACAGACATCGCACTAATACAGGAGACAAATTTTACTCAAGACACCTTTACACAATTAGAACGCAACACTATCTTACACAAAGGTTACACAGTTTTTGCCACACCAGCTCCTCGTAGAGGATCTGGTGTGGCAATTGCTGTGTCCAACAGTTTCACACTAACGTCTCCTGTATTCACAGACATTTGCTCAGGTTTCGCGTCTTCCTTAGAATTCGTCTTGCGAGACAAAACACTAAGGATAGTAAACATGTACCTGCCGCATGACCAGGATATTGCAAGACAGGTAATGGACTCTGTCCTGTTGCATCTTGCGAACTTCGGTGGTGAGGTTATCCTTGGGGGTGACTTCAACTGTACACTGGATTCTGCGCTCGACCGCCATTCCGGAGTTGAATTCAACTCAGTGAACGCGGGACGATTGCGGAACCTAGTCAGACAGCTCAACCTTGTCGATGTCTACCGTTGGCTCAACCCAACGACTAGGTCATACACAAGGGTTTCTCGAAATGTCCATGGTAGCTTTTCGGGCTCGAGGATAGACAGACTTTACGTCTCGTCTAGTCTTCTTAGTTTTTTCGATAGTGTCACTCATGAAGTGTGCTCACTTAGTGATCACCTTCTTGTTGTGGCGACTAGCACTTTGTTCGAAAAGCGAACTGCCTACTGGATTTTCAACAATAACTTGTTGAATTCAGAGCAGTTCATTGAAGAATTCATTCAGTTTTGGCATCAATGGCGAGAAAGGAAAAATGACTACGCGAACCTTAGTCATTGGTGGGATGTTGGAAAGCTTCAGATTCGCTCATTTATTGAGACGAGATTCAATCGAAGCAGGTATATAGCATCGAGTTTGACGGCCGAAGTAACCCGGATTGGTACGCTTCTGCCCGCGCAACCAGAGTTGCTCTCGCAATACGAGAGATTAAAAGAACGGCTGAGAGCACAAAACTACAAGCATAGCTTGGAGTTTGTACTCCGAAATCAGTCGCGCTGGTTGCGAGAGGGCGAGTCTCCGACCGAGTACTTCTTCCAGACAACACGACGACGTACCGCTTCTTGTGAAGTAGATTCAATTCTTGCCGAATCTGGGCAACTCCTACACGGAGACGAGCTTGCGGATTATATCCGAAACTATTACACACAGCTATATGCTGTGCCGACGTTGCCAACATCTACGTCCACGGATGAATTCTTCCAGTACGTTCCTGCTTTCTCTAATGAAAGTAGAGAATTCCTGGACAGAGCATTAACCCTCGACGATATGCTTACCGCTACGAAGGATCTTCGCCGTCATACCTCTCCTGGTTATGATGGTCTAACTCCAGAATTTTTTCTACGCTTCAGGAATCTTTTGATTCCAGACCTATTGGAGGTCTTCAGTTCTGCAGTGGTTGGACATACCGAATTTCCCTCAAGTTGGCGGAGATCCGTTATGCGTCTAATACCCAAGAAGGGAGATCTTCAGAGGCTGGGAAACTGGAGGCCAGTTACGTTGTGCAATGTTGACTACAAGATAGTTTGCAAAGCACTCGGAACGATATTAAGCTCAGTGATAGCATCGGTGATACACCCGGAACAGTCCTACTGCATACCAGGTCGTACTATTTACGACAACATCGCCGTAGCAAAACATGTTTTCGCCTACCACGAAAAGACTGGTTCGCAGATGGCCATGATCTCATTGGATCAAGAAAAGGCGTTTGATAGCGTCTCTCATGAGTATCTACTGAGAGTGCTCGATAAATTTGGGCTTCCGTCCAGATGGATTGAGATCATCAGTGGTCTGTATAGAGATTCAGTGATTCTCATAAAGCATAATGGGCATATATTGTCTCCTATTCCGTTTCGTCGGGGTATCAGGCAGGGATGCCCGTTGTCAGGAATGCTTTATGACTTTTCACTGGAGCCGCTGCTAGTAAATCTTCGTCTGTCGTTGAGACAATATTCAGTTCATCTACCATACACTACTATAAGGCCACTTATTCTAGCGTATGCTGATGACCTGTCTATTTTCGTTACGAAAGAAGATGCATTTCCAGTCGCTCGTAGGGTTTTCGAACAATATGAGCGATTAGCGGGCGCTAGGGTTAACCTAAGCAAAAGCCAAGGCCTATGGTGTGGGAGGTGGCGGAATCGTTCAGATTCTCCCCTCGGCATACAATGGACCAATACTTGCTTGAAGTATTTAGGTGTGTATATCGGGCTCGAAGGTAAAACACGTAATCGCCGCATGGCTCTGGAAAAACTTTCCGGAGCAGTGAATTCGTGGCGTACTAGATTGTTCCCCCTTTCGCTGAAAGGACGTGCAGTCGTTGTCAATTACCTGATTACCTCGTCCATCGTTCACCTGCTTAAGTCGGAGTGCTTCGAGGAAGGCTTCGTTAAACTTTTGCAGGCAAAAATAATTGACGCATTTTGGGGGGGAAGAAGATGGGTCGCTGAAAGCACGCTCTGTCGACCAGTAGCGATGGGTGGATTGGGTCTTACGGACATGGTCGTTAAAACTCGTTGCCTTCAGATCGGAGCATTCCAACGAGTGTTTCGGTTTGAAGACAGCTTGATTTCTCAGCTGTGGGTAAGCGCCTTGGGGGGTGCCGGCGTAGGAAAGCATTACTATCTGCTTTCAGTCCGCCCACCCTATCCGCACGACTGGTCTCAGGAAATGATCTCTACGATCACGACCTGGGGCAGAATAAGACCGGCATTCCATTTGCAATGGGATGAAATTGGGTACGGGGATTTTTCAGCTTTACCGATCAGGTTAAATCCTGAATTAGTGGATTCGGTGTTCAGTAATGCTCGAGGTGTAACAGCCGATACAGGACAGCTTACAGTTCTCGGAGATATCATTGATGCCTCTGGGAACATACTAATACACCCACATACAACACAATTAAACCAATTGGTTGATACAGCACGAGAGCGTTTCAGCCAACTCAGTACCAGGTCGCCTGGCACAGAGGTGGTGAACGCTTTTGTGGTGAATCAACCGCCGCACACGCCATTCAGTACACTGACATCACGTCGGCTGCGCGATCTATTTGCAGATGCGTTTCCTGCAGAACACTTAGGTGTTAATAGATGGAACGCACATCTCGGGGTAGAATTGGGAGTAATCGGAGGGGTGACTTGCAGAGTGATCTACAGTTATCCGTCCAATTATAGAGACTCTGATGTAGCATTCAAACTGTTACATCATAGCCTCGTGCATCCAAATCAGCTGTCGCACATTGACCAGAGCGTTCAAAGAGTCTGCACGGTTTGTGGGGGTGAAGGAACTTTGTTCCACCGATACTTCACATGCCCGGCCTTGTGCGAATTGATGCTACTGGTCCGTCACTTGTGCCAGATAATCTGCCCGCGTTTCGGCATTACTCGAACATCGTTTTTACTGGGGCCAAGGACATGCAGCCAAGTGAATTGTTTAATTAGCTTTGTTCTTACACTAGCTAAATCAACAGTTCATTTGTATTGCATGCGGATCGTGCCTGGGCAACAGGCCACTGACACACAGATACACACACGTGCACTTAGGAGCCACTTTGTTGCCAGATTGAGAAGGCGTTTACGTCTTGAATACCTGGTAACGGAGCCAGACACATTCAACTGTACCTGGCAACCGCTAGCGTCGGTACAGAATGGTAGCCTTGTCTTTCACTGGTGACAATAGGCCGCAGCCTTGTAGCACCTTATTCACGGAGCTTCTCTCCGCTTTGAATCTGCTCCAAGTGCTGCGGGAAAGATGAGTCCTACGTTGGAAGAATTGAACTGAGGCGATGATGGGAGCAGTTTTCGGACGTCCATGACTCTGAAGACTGCTCTCGCGGGACTCTATCGTCAAAATTTTTAGTACGCTCACCTGGGACTCTTGAAGCGGGGTGCTCCAAGGGGACTAGAAAAGTGGCGAAGACTTCTGCGGAGAGCGTCGCTGCTTGCATGCAAGTAGGTATTCTCGATGTAGCGTCTTCGCCCGGTGCTGCATCTACCTCCGGGGATCATTCAAGCTCAGTAACCAGGTGACTTAAATTAATTTATTTAGGACTTCTAGTTTTTAAACATATTTTGGCAACCTAACTCAAAATTTTAAAATACTCTTCGGAACTTCCACTCACCGGGTGGCTCTCAAATTTTGATTTAAATTTTCTTAACCTTTCTTTGCTTTTCTTTTTCCACACATTTTGGCAGGTTTTATCTAAAATTAACAAATTTGAGTCTTTTTTCGTCCTTCTGACATGTTTCAAGTATATTTTACCTTTAGCCTTTTGCGATTTTGTGATATGTTTTTGAGCCTTTTTGCTATTTTTGAGTCATTTTGATGAGTGTTGAGCCTTTTTACAGCAATATTTTGTGATTTTTGTGCCTTGTTTTTATAAAACTTTTTGATATTTTTACATTTTACAGAGTAGTTAGGGAGTTTTTTAGTTTTTATACAATATACGATTTATAACGTTGAGCCAATAAAAGTACCATATATACATAAAAAAAAATTATTATTATTGAATAATCGGGAGTAGACGGACGCGTATTTTAAAGATTGTGAAAAAGTGCCAAAAAGTGTCAAAAACGTAAGAAAAAAAGGTGGAAAAAAGTATAAAAAGGACAATCAGTGAACGATTGGTGAAAAAACTAAAAGAAACTGTGAATTTGTGAAGATTTTTGTGCAAAAGATTTAAAAAGAAAAATTGTAAAATTGTGACATTTATAGAAATTTTTGTGTTATTTCGCGTTTCCATGGTAACGCTCTAATTTTGCAAAATCAAGTAGTCAGTGCAAGGAAAAAATTTAAAAGTATTTTTTGCTACTGCACTCACAATGAGTTGCAGTAGCAGCAGCGATACCGGGGGGAGTAAAAAGCCCCCCAATTTAAGGAAGAAGAAGAAGGAGAGAGGTACGAAGGTGGACCTCGGCTCCTTCCTAAAAATAAAAGAGCCCACCGAAAAGGCTATTTCAGGGCCCACAGAAGAGGCCAAAGTGGTAGATGGTAGAAGACGATCAGTCGCCAAGACTGCAGCAACAGCAGCTTCAGCTGCAGTGCCATCGACTAGCGCCACATCAGCGGCACCCGCCGCTAATGTCTCACCGACGCTCATCCCATCAACATCGGCGGCATCCGCCGCGAAGAAAATTGTGGCAGACGCTGCAAGTGTGTCTGTGGCTGCGGCCACAAATAATGCAGCAGTAACTGCTGCAAAAGTGTCTGCAGCTTCCGCTGCAAAAGTGCCTGCAGCATCCGCTGCAACCAAAAATGCAACATCTGCGCCAAAATTAGCAGATGTGGTTCGAGCAGCATCAAAAGATGCCCCAGCACCGTCCAGTTTGGTAATGCGGCCAAAACTGTCAGGGGACAAAAAAGCCGCGACCAGCAATCCAGCGCCAACAAGAGCAGCAGCGACCAGCTCCGGGGTAGTAACAGGGACTAGTTACGCCCAGCAGGTAAGTGGCAGCTCCAATAAAAGTTCTTTTATCACAATTGCAGGAAGTTATGTGACTCCTCGTCAGCCTCCGGCTGATTTGAGCAAGTCTCGGCCCAAGTCAGGCGGGGACCTTCAAGGGCTTTTTGACGCCCAGTGGCAGGACGACAGGTACGGTATGTACTTTGAGCACCTTCGCGGAGTTACTCAAAGTATGTACCTGCGAGCTGTGTCACAGGTCGTCCCATTGGAGAAAATTTTCTCCTTTGGTCTAGTCGGACGCGGTATGGTGGAGGTGTATACCACCACCATCGAAGCATCTACGAAGCTGATGCTCGAAGGCATCGATGTGGGTGGTAGACATCTGCAACCGTACCCGGTGACAGTGAAGCCGACGAGAGTCTGCTTCTCCCGGGTCCCACTCAGAGCTAAGCCTGAGGACCTTGAAGGCTTCTTGCGAAGATTCGGAAAGGTCCACGGCAAAGTTCGGGCAGTACCCCTAAAACTAGGAGACCAAGGGCTCGGTCGGGGCATCCTCAGCTCTAGCCGGGAAGCATACGTCTCCCTAAACCAGGGATGTGTGCTTCCAGAGGGCTTTTTCTGGAGCATGCTCGGGTCGCGTCATTGGATTGAGGTGACCACCGAGGCAAAATGTTTCGCCTGTCATCAGGTAGGGCATTTTGCTGCAGAGTGTCCCAAGAGGGAGAGGAAAGTGGCTGAAGACGCTGTGGAGCGTGCACCTGCACCTGCAGTTGTGCCCGCAGTAGTGCCTTCGCCCAGTGCTGCGCCTGCTCTCTTGGGGCAAACTGCAGAAAAAGTGCCCGAGGAAAGTACTCCAGAGACAACTCCGGTCCTGGCTGTAAACGGTGCCACCCCAACACGGGTAGAAGCAGTGAGCTCGGATGAGGAGCTCACGAAATCTGGTCAGGAGAAGAAGAAGAGGAAGAGGCGCACAAAGCGCAAACCTGACCAGGACGTTATGCCTGCACCTCCACCAAAGAAGGTGCTGAGCAAGAGGGGGGTTTCGGCAGAGGAGACAAAACCTGTCGCTCCGAGTGCGTCGTCGGTGGCATCGGAAGATGTCACTGATGCCCTCTCAGACGTCGAGGTTCTCTCCGCTACCGAGACGGCCGGTCCAACTCAGAGCGGCTACGAATCGTGCGGCAGTACCGCGTCGATGAATAGCCGCTTCGAGGTGGACCCCGATTTGGTGGAGGTGCCGAGGGCGAAGCTGCGCACGATCCTCGACAGTCTCCACTACAAAAAGAGTGGAGACAGGATCTTGGCTATACTCAAGCGAGAGCTTGGTGAGCCGGCCAGGATCCTGCCTCAGTTATTGCTTCTTAAGCAAGAGGCAAAGAAGCGGGCTCGTTATAATGAGGTGTCGAGGCTCGAGCGCCTCTACAACAAAGTAGTGGATGCCCTCGAAGAGCAGCGCCTGGACAGGGCTCTTCTTCAATAGAGTCGAACACTCATAATCCCAGTTCAGCTTTCCCCTTGAATGTGTAGGATAGTCTCTCTGAATACTGGGGGCTTAAGTGCACCTACACGCCTACACGCTATTTTCGAAGACATTAAACATTGGAATACTGACATTGCACTCTTACAGGAGACAAATTTCACACTCGACACATTTACACAACTCGAACGAAACACTATATTACACAAAGGTTACACAGTTTTTGCCACACCAGCTCCTCGTAGAGGATCTGGTGTGGCAATTGCTGTGTCGAACAGTTTTACACTACCGTCTCCTGTATACACAGACATCTGCTCAGGTTTCGCGTCTTCCTTAGAATTCGTCTTGCGAGACAAAACACTAAGGATAGTAAACGTGTACCTACCGCATGACCAGGATATCGCAAGACAGGTAATGGACTCTGTCCTGTCGCATCTTGCGAACTTCGGTGGTGAAGTTATCGTTGGGGGTGACTTCAACTGTACACTGGATTCTGCGCTCGACCGCCATTCCGGAGTTGAATTCAACTCAGTGAACGCGGGACGATTGCGGAACCTAGTCAGACAGCTCAACCTTGTCGATGTCTACCGTTGGCTTAATCCAACGACTAGGTCATACACAAGGGTTTCCCGAAATGTCCGGGGTAGCTTTTCGGGTTCGAGGATAGACAGACTTTACGTCTCGTCTAGCCTTCTTAACTTTTTCGTTAGTGTCACTCATGAAGTGTGCTCACTTAGTGATCACCTTCTTGTTGTGGCGACTAGCACTTTGGTCGAAAAGCGAACTGCTTACTGGATTTTCAACAATAACTTGTTGAATTCAGAGCAGTTCATTGAAGAATTCATACAGTTTTGGCATCAATGGCGAGAAAGGAAACAAGACTACGCAAACCTTAGTCATTGGTGGGATGTTGGAAAGCTTCAGATTCGCTCATTTATCGAGACGAGATTCAATCGAAGCAGGTATATAGCATCGAGTTTGACGGCCGAAGTCACCCGGATTGGTAAGCTTCTGCCCGCGCAACCAGAATTGCTCTCGCAATACGAGAGATTAAAAGAACGGCTGAGAGTACAAAATTACAAACATAGTTTGGATTTTGTACTCCGAAATCAGTCGCGCTGGTTGCGAGAGGGCGAGTCTCCGACCGAGTACTTCTTCCAGACAACACGACGACGTACCGCTTCTTGTGAAGTAGATTCGATTCTTGCCGAATCTGGGCAATTCCTACACGGAGACGAGCTTGCGGATTATATCCGAAACTATTACACACAGCTATATGCTGTGCCGACGTTGCCAACATCTACGTCCACGGATGAATTCTTCCAGTACGTCCCTGCTTTCTCTAGTGAAAGTAGAGAATTCCTGGACAGAGCATTAACCCTCGACGATATGCTTACCGCAACGAAGGATCTTCGCCGTCATACCTCTCCTGGTTATGATGGTCTAACTCCAGAATTTTTTCTACGCTTCAGGAATCTTTTGATTTCAGACCTATTGGAGGTCTTCAGTTCTGCAGTGGTTGGACATACCGAATTTCCCTCAAGTTGGCGGAGATCCGTTATGCGTCTAATACCCAAGAAGGGAGATCTTCAGAGGCTGGGAAACTGGAGGCCAGTTACGTTGTGCAATGTCGACTACAAGATAGTTTGCAAAGCACTCGGAACGATATTAAGCTCAGTGATAGCATCGGTTATACACCCGGAACAGTCCTACTGCATACCAGGTCGTACTATTTACGACAACATCGCCGTAGCAAAACATATTTTCGCCTACCACGAAAAGACTGGTTCGCAGATGGCCATGATCTCGTTAGATCAAGAAAAGGCGTTTGATAGCGTCTCTCATGAGTATCTACTGAGAGTGCTCGATAAATTTGGGCTTCCGTCCAGATGGATTGAGATCATCAGTGGTCTGTATAGAGATTCAGTGATTCTCATAAAGCATAATGGGCATATATTGTCTCCTATTCCGTTTCGTCGGGGTATCAGGCAGGGATGCCCGTTGTCAGGAATGCTTTATGACTTTTCACTGGAGCCGCTGCTAGTAAATCTTCGTCTGTCGTTGAGACAATATTCAGTTCATCTACCATACACTGCTATAAGGCCACTTATTCTAGCGTATGCTGATGACCTGTCTATTTTCGTTACGAAAGAAGATGCATTTCCAGTCGCTCGTAGGGTTTTCGAACAATATGAGCGATTAGCGGGCGCTAGGGTTAACCTAAGCAAAAGCCAAGGCCTATGGTGTGGGAGGTGGCGGAATCGTTCAGATTCTCCCCTCGGCATACAATGGACCAATACTTGCTTGAAGTATTTAGGTGTGTATATCGGGCTCGAAGGTAAAACACGTAATCGCCGCATGGCTCTGGAGAAACTTTCCGGAGCAGTGAATTCGTGGCGGACTAGATTGTTCCCCCTTTCGCTGAAAGGACGTGCAGTCGTTGTCAATTACCTGATTACCTCGTCCATCGTTCACCTGCTTAAGTCGGAGTGCTTCGAGGAAGGCTTCGTTAAACTTTTGCAGGCAAAAATTATTGACGCATTTTGGGGGGGAAGAAGATGGGTCGCTGAAAGCACGCTCTGTCGACCAGTAGCGATGGGTGGATTGGGTCTTACAGACATGGTCGTTAAAACTCGTTGCCTTCAGATCAGAGCATTCCAACGAGTGTTCCGGTTTGAAGACAGCTTGATTTCTCAGCTATGGGTAAGCGCCTTGGGGGGTGCCGGAGTAGGAAAGCATTACTATCTGCTTTCAGTCCGCCCACCCTATCCGCACGACTGGTCTCAGGAAATGATCTCTACGATCACGACCTGGGGCAGAATAAGACCGGCATTCCATTTGCAATGGAATGAAATTGGGTACGGGGATTTTTCAGCTTTACCGATCAGGTTAAATCCTGAATTAGTGGATTCGGTGTTCAGTAATGCTCGAGGTGTAACAGCCGATACAGGACAGCTTACAGTTCTCGGAGATATCATTGATGCCTCTGGGAACATATTAATACACCCACATACAACACAATTAAACCAATTGGTTGATACAGCACGAGAGCGTTTCAGCCAACTCAGTACCAGGTCGCCTGGCACAGAGGTGGTGAACGCTTTCGTGGTGAATCAGCCGCCGCACACGCCATTCAGTACACTGACATCACGTCGGCTGCGCGATCTATTTGCAGATGCGTTTCCTGTAGAACACTTAGGTGTTAATAGATGGAGCGCACATCTCGGGGTAGAATTGGGAGTAATCGGAGGGGTGACTTGCAGAGTGATCTACAGTTATCCGTCCAATTATAGAGACTCTGATGTAGCATTCAAACTGTTACATCATAGCCTCGTGCATCCAAATCAGCTGTCGCACATTGACCAGAGCGTTCAAAGAGTCTGCACGGTTTGTGGGGGTGAAGGAACTTTATTCCACCGGTACTTCACATGCCCGGCCTTGTGCGAATTAATGCTACTGGTCCGTCACTTGTGCCAGGTAATCTGCCCGCGTTTCGGCATTACTCGAACATCGTTTTTACTGGGGCCAAGGACATGCAGCCAGGTGAATTGTTTAATTAGCTTTGTTCTTACACTAGCTAAATCTACAGTTCATTTGTATTGTATGCGGATCGAGCCTGGGCAACAGGCCACTGACACACAGTTACATACACGTGCACTTAAGAGACACTTCGTTGTTAGGCTGAGTAAACGACTCCGTCTCGAGTTTCTGGCAACGAACGCCGACACATTCAACTGTACCTGGCAGCCGCTAGCGTCGGTGCAGAATGGCAGTCTCACTTTTCACTGGTGACAATAGGCCGCAGCCTTGTAGCATCTTGTCCACGGAGCTTCTCTCCGCTTTGGATTTGCTGCAAGTGCTGCGGGGAAAGTGATTCTCCCGTTGGGAGAAAAGAACTGAGGGGATGATGGGATCAGTTTGCAGATGTCCACGACTCTGCAGACTGGTCCCGCGGGACTCTATCGCGGTCAAAATTTTTCGTGCGTTCGTCTAGAACACTTGATGCTGAGTGTTCCGGGGGAGTAGAAAAGTGGCGAACGTCCCTGCGGAGAGCGTTTTATGTTTGCACGCAAGCAGGGGTTCTCGATGCAGTGACTTCGCCCGGTGCTGCGTCTATCCCCGGGAACACTCAGTGTACAGTGTTCTAGTTATTCAAAATATTCAAAATTTTCGGTATCGGTTTCGGTTTATTTTTTCGCTAGTTTAGGTTTTCGTTCAAAATACTTTCAAAATTTTAAGGAATTCTTATTGGAGCTACCATTTGCCTGGAGGCTTCCTAATTTTTCGTTGATCCTCTATTATCTTTATTCTTTAGATATTACGCGTTTACTATTCATTTGTCCTTTGTATTCTAATGTTTATTTTAATGTTTGTTCCTAGTTCTTATCTTTTTCTGCTTGTTCCTAGTTCTTGTTCTTAGTGTTAAGTTTTTATTGTTCCATTATCGACTTTTTGAGCCATTTTTTGTGCAATTTATATGTTAGGTAGTTCTTCATTTGTTCCTTTTATAGATTTTTTTACATTTTTTACATTTATAACGTTTGTGCCAATAAAGTCCCACATTTACATAAAAAAAAAATTATTATTATTGATAATCTAAAGTGTGCAGACGTGATTTTTAAAGAGCCAAAAAAAGTGCCAAAAAGAGAGAATAAATAGGAAAAAAGTGTAGAAAGTGCATCGATTGTGTTGTTAGCGGATACTGAGATAAAAAGAATTTTGAATTTCGGAAGATTTATATGTAAAACTGTTAAATAAAAATTTAGAAAAAGTGAAAAATATTGACATTCAACAAAATTTTTGTGTTTATCAGGATTTCCATGGTTACGGTATAAACCTTGAATTACAAAGTAGCCAGTGCAAAGAAAAATCGAAAATATTTTTGCTACTGCCCTCAAAATGAGTGGCAGTAGCAGCAGCAGTGAAAATGGGGGGAAAATAAATCCCCCCAATGTTAAGAAAAAGAAGGATCGGGGAGTTAAAATGAACCTCGATGCCTTCTTGAAAAATAAAAAAGAGCCCACCGAAAAGGCTATAAATAAGAGCCCAAATGAAGAGGCTAAGGCATCTCTGGAGACGAATAGGACGACTATAGCAGCAGCTGTAGCCACCGGACAGTCATCGACGAGCGTCACCACATCAGGAACAGCGGCAATTGCCGCCTCAAGCGCATCAAAAGAAGCCAATGTTACAGCGACAGTAAAAGCTGTCGCACCTGCACCAGTGACAACTGTCACACCTGAGACCACCTCCAAGTCATCACCACGACTCACGGATGTTGTGAGAGCCGCCTCGGAAGCAGCGCCACCTCCAAATCCCGTCATTATGCGCCCGAGTCTCTCGGGATCTAAAAAGGACGGCAAGAAGACACCACTAGCAGCTGTAACTAATAGTTCAAGCATAGTTTCAGGCATCAGCTATGCACAACAGGTAGGTGGTAGCTCCAATAAGGGTTCCTCTTCCATATTAGAAGTTTCAGGCAAATACGTAACTCCACGTCCGCCCCCGCCTGACTTCGGCAAGTCCCGACTGAAGTCGAGCGCAAAGTTGCTGGAGTTGTTTGAGGCAAGGTGGCAGGATGACAGCTACGGTATGCACATTGAGCATATCCGAGGATCCGCGCAGAGTGTATACCTTAAAGCGATATATGCTGTCATCGCTTCAGATGAGCTCTTCTCCTTTGGGCTGGTGGGCCGTGGAATGGTGGAAGTGTATAACACCACCATCGAGGCGGCAACCAAATTAATGCTCGAGGGCATCGACGTCGGTGGTAGACATCTATCGCCATTTCCGGTGTCGGTAAAACCCACAAGGGTTATACTCTCTCGTGTTCCTATACGAACCAACCAGGAGGATATCCTAGGGTTCCTTAAGAAGTTTGGGAAAGTCCACGGGAAGGTTCGTCCTATTCCATTACGGATTGGGGACGCAGGCCTCGGCAAAGGTGTACTCAGTACAACCTGGGAGGCATATGTATCTGTTAATCAGGGATGTATGCTTCCACCAGGGTTTTATTTGAGAGCATCTGGGTCAAAGACCTATATCGAGGTGATGACCGAAGCCAAGTGTTACGCGTGCCGTCAAACAGGGCATTTTATTGCTGATTGCCCAAAGAGGACAGGCAAAGTGGCTAAAGGTGCTGAGGAAGCAATCCCTGCATCTGCGGAGATATCTGCTGCAGCACTTTCACCTGGTGCTGTGCCTGTTCTGCAAAAACAATCGAGTGAAAAAGTGCCTGAAAACTACCCAAAAGAGACACCAAAATCGGCTGAAACTGGCATCACCTCGATACGGGAGAGTGCGACTTCCTCGGACGAGGAGCTTATTCAAAAACCTCCTTTAAAAAAGCGAATGACAAAGAGGAAACCAAAGAAGTCTGAGGAGGTGGTGATGGCCCCGCCAGTACCGCCTACACAGGGAGAAAAAAAGAAGAGGAAGCACTCTGACGAAGGCAGTGGCCCTAGTTCTTCGAAAGCACCGGCAGTGGGTCTTAGCGGAGCTACTTCCCGTCTCTCGGAGAGCGAGGCTATGACTGTCGACGATATAGAGGGCCCACCTCTGAGCGACTACGAGTCGTGTGGGAGTAGCCTATCGATTGGTAGTGGCTTTGAGGTTGTTAAGAAATTAGATAAAATTCCAAAAGAAAAGTTGCGCTCACTACTTGATAGCCTCAATTACAAGAAGAGCTCCGACAGGATCTGGTCTATTCTCAAGAGTAATCTTGAGAACCCTGAACACATCCTACCGCAGCTCAAGAATTTACAGGTTGAAGCGAGAAAGAAAAGGAGGTATAATGAAATTACAAGGTGTGAGCGCCTCTTTTCCAAAATTAGCGCAATAATCGAGGAAAAGAAATTGGAGGACACTCTTCCTCAATAGAGTCGTCCTATCATCGTTTCAGTTTTAACTTCCTTGAATGTGTAGGATAGTCTCACTAAATACTGGGGGCTTAAGTGCACCTACACGCCTACACGCTATTTTCGAAGACATAAAACATTGGAATACTGACATTGCACTCTTACAGGAGACAAATTTCACACTCGACACATTTACACAACTCGAACGAAACACTATATTACACAAAGGTTACACAGTTTTTGCCACACCAGCTCCTCGTAGAGGATCTGGTGTGGCAATTGCTGTGTCGAACAGTTTTACACTACCGTCTCCTGTATACACAGACATCTGCTCAGGTTTCGCGTCTTCCTTAGAATTCGTCTTGCGAGACAAAACACTAAGGATAGTAAACGTGTACCTACCGCATGACCAGGATATCGCAAGACAGGTAATGGACTCTGTCCTGTCGCATCTTGCGAACTTCGGTGGTGAAGTTATCGTTGGGGGTGACTTCAACTGTACACTGGATTCTGCACTCGACCGCCATTCCGGAGTTGAATTCAACTCAGTGAACGCGGGACGATTGCGGAACCTAGTCAGACAGCTCAACCTTGTCGATGTCTACCGTTGGCTTAATCCAACGACTATGTCATACACAAGGGTTTCCCGAAATGTCCGGGGTAGCTTTTCGGGTTCGAGGATAGACAGACTTTACGTCTCGTCTAGCCTTCTTAACTTTTTCGTTAGTGTCACTCATGAAGTGTGCTCATTAAGTGATCACCTTCTTGTTGTGGCAACTAGCACTTTGGTCGAAAAGCGAACTGCCTACTGGATTTTCAACAATAACTTGTTGAATTCAGAGCAGTTCATTGAAGAATTCATTCAGTTTTGGCATCAATGGCGAGAAAGGAAAAATGACTACGCGAACCTTAGTCATTGGTGGGATGTTGGAAAGCTTCAGATTCGCTCATTTATTGAGACGAGATTCAATCGAAGCAGGTATATAGCATCGAGTTTGACGGCCGAAGTAACCCGGATTGGTACGCTTCTGCCCGCGCAACCAGAGTTGCTCTCGCAATACGAGAGATTAAAAGAACGGCTGAGAGCACAAAACTACAAGCATAGCTTGGAGTTTGTACTTCGAAATCAGTCGCGCTGGTTGCGAGAGGGCGAGTCTCCGACCGAGTACTTCTTCCAGACAACACGACGACGTACCGCTTCTTGTGAAGTAGATTCAATTCTTGCCGAATCTGGGCAACTCCTACACGGAGACGAGCTTGCGGATTATATCCGAAACTATTACACACAGCTATATGCTGTGCCGACGTTGCCAACATCTACGTCCACGGATGAATTCTTCCAGTACGTTCCTGCTTTCTCTAATGAAAGTAGAGAATTCCTGGACAGAGCATTAACCCTCGACGATATGCTTACCGCAACGAAGGATCTTCGCCGTCATACCTCTCCTGGTTATGATGGTCTAACTCCAGAATTTTTTCTACGCTTCAGGAATCTTTTGATTCCAGACCTATTGGAGGTCTTCAGTTCTGCAGTGGTTGGACATACCGAATTTCCCTCAAGTTGGCGGAGATCCGTTATGCGTCTAATACCCAAGAAGGGAGATCTTCAGAGGCTGGGAAACTGGAGGCCAGTTACGTTGTGCAATGTCGACTACAAGATAGTTTGCAAAGCACTCGGAACGATATTAAGCTCAGTGATAGCATCGGTTATACACCCGGAACAGTCCTACTGCATTCCAGGTCGTACTATTTACGACAACATCGCCGTAGCAAAACATCTTTTCGCCTACCACGAAAAGACTGGTTCGCAGATGGCCATGATCTCATTGGATCAAGAAAAGGCGTTTGATAGCGTCTCTCATGAGTATCTACTGAGAGTGCTCGATAAATTTGGGCTTCCGTCCAGATGGATTGAGATCATCAGTGGTCTGTATAGAGATTCAGTTATTCTCATAAAGCATAATGGGCATATATTGTCTCCTATTCCGTTTCGTCGGGGTATCAGGCAGGGATGCCCGTTGTCAGGAATGCTTTATGACTTTTCACTGGAGCCGCTGCTAGTAAATCTTCGTCTGTCGTTGAGACAATATTCAGTTCATCTACCATACACTACTATAAGGCCACTTATTCTAGCGTATGCTGATGACCTGTCTATTTTCGTTACGAAAGAAGATGCATTTCCAGTCGCTCGTAGGGTTTTCGAACAATATGAGCGATTAGCGGGCGCTAGGGTTAACCTAAGCAAAAGCCAAGGCCTATGGTGTGGGAGGTGGCGGAATCGTTCAGATTCTCCCCTCGGCATACAATGGACCAATACTTGCTTGAAGTATTTAGGTGTGTATATCGGGCTCGAAGGTAAAACACGTAATCGCCGCATGGCTCTGGAGAAACTTTCCGGAGCAGTGAATTCGTGGCGGACTAGACTGTTCCCCCTTTCGCTGAAAGGACGTGCAGTCGTTATCAATTACCTGATTACCTCGTCCATCGTTCACCTGCTCAAGTCGGAGTGCTTCGAGGAAGGCTTCGTTAAACTTTTGCAGGCAAAAATTATTGACGCATTTTGGGGGGGAAGAAGATGGGTCGCTGAAAGCACGCTCTGTCGACCAGTAGCGATGGGTGGATTGGGTCTTACGGACATGGTCGTTAAAACTCGTTGCCTTCAGATCAGAGCATTCCAACGAGTGTTCCGGTTTGAGGACAGCTTGATTTCTCAGCTGTGGGTAAGCGCCTTGGGGGGTGCCGGAGTAGGAAAGCATTACTATCTGCTTTCAGTCCGCCCACCCTATCCGCACGACTGGTCTCAGGAAATGATCTCTACGATCACGACCTGGGGCAGAATAAGACCGGCATTCCATTTGCAATGGGATGAAATTGGGTACGGGGATTTTTCAGCTATACCGATCAGGTTAAATCCTGAATTAGTGGATTCGGTGTTCAGTAATGCTCGAGGTGTAACAGCCGATACAGGACAGCTTACAGTTCTCGGAGATATCATTGATGCCTCTGGGAACATACTAATACACCCACATACAACACAATTAAACGAATTGGTTGATACAGCACGAGAGCGTTTCAGCCAACTCAGTACCAGGTCGCCTGGCACAGAGGTGGTGAACGCTTTTGTGGTGAATCAACCGCCGCACACGCCATTCAGTACACTGACATCACGTCGGCTGCGCGATCTATTTGCAGATGCGTTTCCTGCAGAACACTTAGGTGTTAATAGATGGAGCGCACATCTCGGGGTAGAATTGGGAGTAATCGGAGAGGTGACTTGCAGAGTGATCTACAGTTATCCGTCCAATTATAGAGACTCTGATGTGGCATTCAAACTGTTACATCATAGCCTCGTGCATCCAAATCAGCTGTCGCACATTGACCAGAGCGTTCAAAGAGTCTGCACGGTCTGTGGGGGTGAAGGAACTTTGTTCCACCGATACTTCACATGCCCGGCCTTGTGCGAATTGATGCTACTGGTCCGTCACTTGTGCCAGGTAATCTGCCCGCGTTTCGGCATTACTAGAACATCGTTTTTACTGGGGCCAAGGACATGCAGCCAGGTGAATTGTTTAATTAGCTTTGTTCTTACACTAGCTAAATCAACGGTTCATTTGTATTGCATGCGGATCGAGCCTGGGCAACAGGCCACTGACACACAGTTACATACACGTGCACTTAAGAGACACTTCGTTGTCAGGCTGAGTAAACGACTCCGTCTCGAGTTTCTGGCAACGAACGCCGACACATTCAACTGTACCTGGCAGCCGCTAGCGTCGGTGCAGAATGGCAGTCTCACTTTTCACTGGTGACAATAGGCCGCAGCCTTGGAGCATCTTGTCCACGGAGCTTCTCTCCGCTTTGGATTTGCTGCAAGTGCTGCGGGGAAAGTGATTCTCCCGTTGGGAGAGAAGAACTGAGAGGATGATGGGATCAGTTTGCAGATGTCTACGACTCTGCAGACTGGTCCCGCGGGACTCTATCGCGTTCAAAATTTTTCGTGCGTTCGTCTAGAGCACTTGATGCTGAGTGTTCCGGGGGAGTAGAAAAGTGGCGAACGTCCCTACGGAGAGCGTTTTTGCTTGCACGCAAGCAGGGGTTCTCGATTTAGCGACTTCGCCCGGTGCTGCGTCTATCCCCGGGAACACTCAGTGTACAGTGTTATAGTTATTCAAAATTTTTGGTTTTATTTTCGGCTCGTTTTTCATCAGTTTAGGATAAATTTAAAATTTTTTCAAAATTCAAAGGAACTCTTCCTGGAGCTGCCACTTACCGGGTGGCCTTCTAAATTTGTCGTT
Source organism: Leptarthrus brevirostris (assembly GCA_964036015.1). NCBI lineage: Eukaryota > Metazoa > Arthropoda > Insecta > Diptera > Asilidae > Leptarthrus > Leptarthrus brevirostris. The sequence continues at coordinate 97,637,871 of OZ038371.1, read as the reverse complement.
CATTTTTATTCCTTTTTAGAAATTTTGATACTACGTGGTTTATTCTTGTCCGTTATTCTTTATCGTTTGTCTATCGTTCTTACTATATTACTGTTCCTGTTCATTTTCTTGCTCTTGTTATTTATTGTTCTTTTTTACTCTATTGTTCTTTTTCGTTCATTGTTCCTTAACCATTTTTTGTTGCTGTTTATATACAATTATATTATTATTAATTATTATATACATAGGTTACAATTTATAGGTTAAGTTTCTCTTTTATGTGTCTTTTTCTAGGAATTTTACAATTTTACTTTTATAACGTTTGTGCCTAATAAAGTGCCTTATCTACATAAAAAAAAAAAAAATTATTATTGAATAATCGGGAGTAGACGGACGCGTATTTTAAAGATTGTGAAAAAGTGCCAAAAAGTGTCAAAAACGTAAGAAAAAAAGGTGGAAAAAAGTATAAAAAGGACAATCAGTGAACGATTGGTGAAAAAACTAAAAGAAACTGTGAATTTGTGAAGATTTTTGTGCAAAAGATTTAAAAAGAAAAATTGTAAAATTGTGACATTTATAGAAATTTTTGTGTTATTTCGCGTTTCCATGGTAACGCTCTAATTTTGCAAAATCAAGTAGTCAGTGCAAGGAAAAAATTTAAAAGTATTTTTTGCTACTGCACTCACAATGAGTTGCAGTAGCAGCAGCGATACCGGGGGGAGTAAAAAGCCCCCCAATTTAAGGAAGAAGAAGAAGGAGAGAGGTACGAAGGTGGACCTCGGCTCCTTCCTAAAAATAAAAGAGCCCACCGAAAAGGCTATTTCAGGGCCCACAGAAGAGGCCAAAGTGGTAGATGGTAGAAGACGATCAGTCGCCAAGACTGCAGCAACAGCAGCTTCAGCTGCAGTGCCATCGACTAGCGCCACATCAGCGGCACCCGCCGCTAATGTCTCACCGACGCTCATCCCATCAACATCGGCGGCATCCGCCGCGAAGAAAATTGTGGCAGACGCTGCAAGTGTGTCTGTGGCTGCGGCCACAAATAATGCAGCAGTAACTGCTGCAAAAGTGTCTGCAGCTTCCGCTGCAAAAGTGCCTGCAGCATCCGCTGCAACCAAAAATGCAACATCTGCGCCAAAATTAGCAGATGTGGTTCGAGCAGCATCAAAAGATGCCCCAGCACCGTCCAGTTTGGTAATGCGGCCAAAACTGTCAGGGGACAAAAAAGCCGCGACCAGCAATCCAGCGCCAACAAGAGCAGCAGCGACCAGCTCCGGGGTAGTAACAGGGACTAGTTACGCCCAGCAGGTAAGTGGCAGCTCCAATAAAAGTTCTTTTATCACAATTGCAGGAAGTTATGTGACTCCTCGTCAGCCTCCGGCTGATTTGAGCAAGTCTCGGCCCAAGTCAGGCGGGGACCTTCAAGGGCTTTTTGACGCCCAGTGGCAGGACGACAGGTACGGTATGTACTTTGAGCACCTTCGCGGAGTTACTCAAAGTATGTACCTGCGAGCTGTGTCACAGGTCGTCCCATTGGAGAAAATTTTCTCCTTTGGTCTAGTCGGACGCGGTATGGTGGAGGTGTATACCACCACCATCGAAGCATCTACGAAGCTGATGCTCGAAGGCATCGATGTGGGTGGTAGACATCTGCAACCGTACCCGGTGACAGTGAAGCCGACGAGAGTCTGCTTCTCCCGGGTCCCACTCAGAGCTAAGCCTGAGGACCTTGAAGGCTTCTTGCGAAGATTCGGAAAGGTCCACGGCAAAGTTCGGGCAGTACCCCTAAAACTAGGAGACCAAGGGCTCGGTCGGGGCATCCTCAGCTCTAGCCGGGAAGCATACGTCTCCCTAAACCAGGGATGTGTGCTTCCAGAGGGCTTTTTCTGGAGCATGCTCGGGTCGCGTCATTGGATTGAGGTGACCACCGAGGCAAAATGTTTCGCCTGTCATCAGGTAGGGCATTTTGCTGCAGAGTGTCCCAAGAGGGAGAGGAAAGTGGCTGAAGACGCTGTGGAGCGTGCACCTGCACCTGCAGTTGTGCCCGCAGTAGTGCCTTCGCCCAGTGCTGCGCCTGCTCTCTTGGGGCAAACTGCAGAAAAAGTGCCCGAGGAAAGTACTCCAGAGACAACTCCGGTCCTGGCTGTAAACGGTGCCACCCCAACACGGGTAGAAGCAGTGAGCTCGGATGAGGAGCTCACGAAATCTGGTCAGGAGAAGAAGAAGAGGAAGAGGCGCACAAAGCGCAAACCTGACCAGGACGTTATGCCTGCACCTCCACCAAAGAAGGTGCTGAGCAAGAGGGGGGTTTCGGCAGAGGAGACAAAACCTGTCGCTCCGAGTGCGTCGTCGGTGGCATCGGAAGATGTCACTGATGCCCTCTCAGACGTCGAGGTTCTCTCCGCTACCGAGACGGCCGGTCCAACTCAGAGCGGCTACGAATCGTGCGGCAGTACCGCGTCGATGAATAGCCGCTTCGAGGTGGACCCCGATTTGGTGGAGGTGCCGAGGGCGAAGCTGCGCACGATCCTCGACAGTCTCCACTACAAAAAGAGTGGAGACAGGATCTTGGCTATACTCAAGCGAGAGCTTGGTGAGCCGGCCAGGATCCTGCCTCAGTTATTGCTTCTTAAGCAAGAGGCAAAGAAGCGGGCTCGTTATAATGAGGTGTCGAGGCTCGAGCGCCTCTACAACAAAGTAGTGGATGCCCTCGAAGAGCAGCGCCTGGACAGGGCTCTTCTTCAATAGAGTCGAACACTCATAATCCCAGTTCAGCTTTCCCCTTGAATGTGTAGGATAGTCTCTCTGAATACTGGGGGCTTAAGTGCACCTACACGCCTACACGCTATTTTCGAAGACATTAAACATTGGAATACTGACATTGCACTCTTACAGGAGACAAATTTCACACTCGACACATTTACACAACTCGAACGAAACACTATATTACACAAAGGTTACACAGTTTTTGCCACACCAGCTCCTCGTAGAGGATCTGGTGTGGCAATTGCTGTGTCGAACAGTTTTACACTACCGTCTCCTGTATACACAGACATCTGCTCAGGTTTCGCGTCTTCCTTAGAATTCGTCTTGCGAGACAAAACACTAAGGATAGTAAACGTGTACCTACCGCATGACCAGGATATCGCAAGACAGGTAATGGACTCTGTCCTGTCGCATCTTGCGAACTTCGGTGGTGAAGTTATCGTTGGGGGTGACTTCAACTGTACACTGGATTCTGCGCTCGACCGCCATTCCGGAGTTGAATTCAACTCAGTGAACGCGGGACGATTGCGGAACCTAGTCAGACAGCTCAACCTTGTCGATGTCTACCGTTGGCTTAATCCAACGACTAGGTCATACACAAGGGTTTCCCGAAATGTCCGGGGTAGCTTTTCGGGTTCGAGGATAGACAGACTTTACGTCTCGTCTAGCCTTCTTAACTTTTTCGTTAGTGTCACTCATGAAGTGTGCTCACTTAGTGATCACCTTCTTGTTGTGGCGACTAGCACTTTGGTCGAAAAGCGAACTGCTTACTGGATTTTCAACAATAACTTGTTGAATTCAGAGCAGTTCATTGAAGAATTCATACAGTTTTGGCATCAATGGCGAGAAAGGAAACAAGACTACGCAAACCTTAGTCATTGGTGGGATGTTGGAAAGCTTCAGATTCGCTCATTTATCGAGACGAGATTCAATCGAAGCAGGTATATAGCATCGAGTTTGACGGCCGAAGTCACCCGGATTGGTAAGCTTCTGCCCGCGCAACCAGAATTGCTCTCGCAATACGAGAGATTAAAAGAACGGCTGAGAGTACAAAATTACAAACATAGTTTGGATTTTGTACTCCGAAATCAGTCGCGCTGGTTGCGAGAGGGCGAGTCTCCGACCGAGTACTTCTTCCAGACAACACGACGACGTACCGCTTCTTGTGAAGTAGATTCGATTCTTGCCGAATCTGGGCAATTCCTACACGGAGACGAGCTTGCGGATTATATCCGAAACTACTACACACAGCTATATGCTGTGCCGACGTTGCCAACATCTACGTCCACGGATGAATTCTTCCAGTACGTCCCTGCTTTCTCTAGTGAAAGTAGAGAATTCCTGGACAGAGCATTAACCCTCGACGATATGCTTACCGCAACGAAGGATCTTCGCCGTCATACCTCTCCTGGTTATGATGGTCTAACTCCAGAATTTTTTCTACGCTTCAGGAATCTTTTGATTTCAGACCTATTGGAGGTCTTCAGTTCTGCAGTGGTTGGACATACCGAATTTCCCTCAAGTTGGCGGAGATCCGTTATGCGTCTAATACCCAAGAAGGGAGATCTTCAGAGGCTGGGAAACTGGAGGCCAGTTACGTTGTGCAATGTCGACTACAAGATAGTTTGCAAAGCACTCGGAACGATATTAAGCTCAGTGATAGCATCGGTTATACACCCGGAACAGTCCTACTGCATACCAGGTCGTACTATTTACGACAACATCGCCGTAGCAAAACATATTTTCGCCTACCACGAAAAGACTGGTTCGCAGATGGCCATGATCTCGTTAGATCAAGAAAAGGCGTTTGATAGCGTCTCTCATGAGTATCTACTGAGAGTGCTCGATAAATTTGGGCTTCCGTCCAGATGGATTGAGATCATCAGTGGTCTGTATAGAGATTCAGTGATTCTCATAAAGCATAATGGGCATATATTGTCTCCTATTCCGTTTCGTCGGGGTATCAGGCAGGGATGCCCGTTGTCAGGAATGCTTTATGACTTTTCACTGGAGCCGCTGCTAGTAAATCTTCGTCTATCGTTGAGACAATATTCTGTTCATCTACCATACACTACTATAAGGCCACTTATTCTAGCGTATGCTGATGACCTGTCTATTTTCGTTACGAAAGAAGATGCATTTCCAGTCGCTCGTAGGGTTTTCGAACAATATGAGCGATTAGCGGGCGCTAGGGTTAACCTAAGCAAAAGCCAAGGCCTATGGTGTGGGAGGTGGCGGAATCGTTCAGATTCTCCCCTCGGCATACAATGGACCAATACTTGCTTGAAGTATTTAGGTGTGTATATCGGGCTCGAAGGTAAAACACGTAATCGCCGCATGGCTCTGGAAAAACTTTCCGGAGCAGTGAATTCGTGGCGGACTAGATTGTTCCCCCTTTCGCTGAAAGGACGTGCAGTCGTTGTCAATTACCTGATTACCTCGTCCATCGTTCACCTGCTTAAGTCGGAGTGCTTCGAGGAAGGCTTCGTTAAACTTTTGCAGGCAAAAATAATTGACGCATTTTGGGGGGGAAGAAGATGGGTCGCTGAAAGCACGCTCTGTCGACCAGTAGCGATGGGTGGATTGGGTCTTACGGACATGGTCGTTAAAACTCGTTGCCTTCAGATCAGAGCATTCCAACGAGTGTTCCGGTTTGAAGACAGCTTGATTTCTCAGCTGTGGGTAAGCGCCTTGGGGGGTGCCGGAGTAGGAAAGCATTACTATCTGCTCTCAGTCCGCCCACCCTATCCGCACGACTGGTCTCAGGAAATGATCTCTACGATCACGACCTGGGGCAGAATAAGACCGGCATTCCATTTGCAATGGGATGAAATTGGGTACGGGGATTTTTCAGCTATACCGATCAGGTTAAATCCTGAATTAGTGGATTCGGTGTTCAGTAATGCTCGAGGTGTAACAGCCGATACAGGACAGCTTACAGTTCTCGGAGATATCATTGATGCCTCTGGGAACATACTAATACACCCACATACAACACAATTAAACCAATTGCTTGATACAGCACGAGAGCGTTTCAGCCAACTCAGTACCAGGTCGCCTGGCACAGAGGTGGTGAACGCTTTTGTGGTGAATCAACCGCCGCACACGCCATTCAGTACACTGACATCACGTCGGCTGCGCGATCTATTTGCAGATGCGTTTCCTGCAGAACACTTAGGTGTTAATAGATGGAGCGCACATCTCGGGGTAGAATTGGGAGTAATCGGAGGGGTGACTTGCAGAGTGATCTACAGTTATCCATCCAATTATAGAGACTCTGATGTGGCATTCAAACTGTTACATCATAGCCTCGTGCATCCAAATCAGCTGTCGCACATTGACCAGAGCGTTCAAAGAATCTGCACGGTCTGTGGGGGTGAAGGAACTTTGTTCCACCGATACTTCACATGCCCGGCCTTGTGCGAATTGATGCTACTGGTCCGTCACTTGTGCCAGGTAATCTGCCCGCGTTTCGGCATTACTCGAACATCGTTTTTACTGGGGCCAAGGACATGCAGCCAGGTGAATTGTTTAATTAGCTTTGTTCTTACACTAGCTAAATCAACAGTTCATTTGTATTGTATGCGGATCGAGCCTGGGCAACAGGCCACTGACACACAGTTACATACACGTGCACTTAAGAGACACTTCGTTGTCAGGCTGAGTAAACGACTCCGTCTCGAGTTTCTGGCAACGAACGCCGACACATTCAACTGTACCTGGCAGCCGCTAGCGTCGGTGCAGAATGGCAGTCTCACTTTTCACTGGTGACAATAGGCCGCAGCCTTGTAGCATCTTGTCCACGGAGCTTCTCTCCGCTTTGGATTTGCTGCAAGTGCTGCGGGAAAAGTGATTCTCCCGTTGGGAGAGAAGAACTGAGAGGATGATGGGATCAGTTTGCAGATGTCTACGACTCTGCAGACTGGTCCCGCGGGACTCTATCGCGGTCAAAATTTTTCGTACGCTCGTCTAGAACACTTGATGCTGAGTGTTCCGGGGGAGTAGAAAAGTGGCGAACGTCCCTGCGGAGAGCGCTTCTCCTTGCAGGCAAGAAGTAGTTCTTGATGCAGTGACTTCGCCCGGTGCTGCGTCTATCCCCGGGAACACTCAGTGTTCAGTGTTCTAGCATCCAAAATTTTTGGTTTCACTTTCGGCTATTTTTTCTTTTATTTATTTATTTATTTTATTCAGGTTAAATCAAAAAAATTTTTAAAAAAATTTCAAGGAACTCTTCCTGGAGCTGCCACTTACCGGGTGTCCTTCTAAATTTTTTGTTCATTTTTATTCCTTTTTAGAAATTTAGATACTACGTGGTTCATTCTTGTCCGTTATTCTTTATCGTTTGTTTCTCGTTCTTACTATATTACTGTTCTTGTTCATTTTATTACTCTTGTTCTTTATTGTTCGTTTTTACTATATTGTTCTTTTTAGTTCATTGTTCCTTAACCATTTTTTGTTTCTCTTTATATATAGTTATATTATTATTAATTATTATATAGGTTACAATTTATAGGTTAAGTAGTTTATTAAGTTTTTTTTTGTACCTTTTTATAGAATTTTTACATATTCATTTATAACGTTTGTGCCAATATAGTGACAAATTTACATAAAAAAAAAAAAAAAAAAAAAATTATTAGAAGAGATATACTGTATTTAATTGTGTTCCGTTACGTTTGCGTGTCAGTGTTCTGTTGAATTTTTATTAAAAATATTTCGTTTTAGTTCCTGTTGTGTTACATTTATACAACCTCTTTTGAGGAACTTTTTGACATTTTTTGCGAATTTTTAATAATTTATTTTTCGAACTGTCAGTTAAAATCAAGTAGCCGAAAACTACTTTGCGACAAGTAACTTTAACTACTGTCCTCAAATGAGCGACAGTAGTAGTGATAGTGCTTCCGGGGGAAAGAAAAAACCCCCTAATACTCGTAAAAAGAGGGATCGAGGACAAAAGGTAGACCTTGGCTCTTTCCTGCCAACACCACCATCAGCAAAAGAGCCCACAGAAGAGGCTAGAAAGGGCCCAACAGAAGAGGCCAAACTAAAGAAGACCATGATGCCGCTCAAGATGTCAGCATCTATCGTTTCTCAGAAGTCGGCAAGCATCCAACCAGAAACATCTGTGTTTGCTGAAGATACGGCAGCACCCGATGCTAAAGCGACTGCGACAACTGTTGCAACCAAAAAACTTTCGGCAGCATCCGCTGCTAAAGCGCCGAGAACAACCGCTGCATTCACTAACCTTTCGGCAGCACCAGCTGTGAAGGCTTCTGCGACGGCAGCTGCAATAAACAAACTTTTGCCAGCACCTAAGCTGGTAGAAGTTGTAAAAGAAGCGTCAAGAATAGCACCAGCACCGCAATCTGTGACCTTTCGCCCAAATCAATTTTTCAACAATAACTTGTTGAATTCAGAGCAGTTCATCGAAGAATTCACAGTTTTGGCACCAATGGCGTGATAACAAGAATATTTATTCAAACCTTAGCCATTGGTGGGATGTTGGAAAGCTTCAGATTCGCTCATTTATCGAGACGAGATTCAATCGGAGCAGATATCATGCATCGAGTTTGACGGCCGAAGTCACCCGGATTGGTACGCTTCTGCCCGCGCAACCAGCGCTACTCGCATAATACGAGAGACTTAAAGAACGACTGACAGCACAGAACTACAAGCATAGCTTGGAGTTTGTACTCCGAAACAAGTCGCGCTGGTTGCGAGAGGGCGAGTCTCCGACCGAGTACTTCTTCCAGAAGACGAGACGTCGTACCGCTTCTTGTGAAGTAGACTCGATTCTTGCCGAATCGGGCCAGATCCTATACGGAGCGGAACTTGCGAATTATATTCGCAACTACTACATGCGGCTTTATGCTGCATCGACGTTGCCAAAATTCTCGTCCAACGATGAATTCTTTCATCATGTTCCTACTTTCTCTGATGATAGTAGAGAATTCCTGGACAGAACGCTTACTCTCGATGATATGCTTACCGCAACGAAGGATCTTCGACGTCATACTTCTCCTGGTTATGATGGTCTAACTCCAGAATTCTTTGTTCGGTTTAGGAATCTTTTGATTCCGGACCTTTTGGATGTCTCTAGTTCTGCAGTGGTTGGACATACCGAATTTCCCTCAAGTTAGCGGAGATCCGTTATGCGTCTAATACCAAAGAAGGGGGATCTTCAGAGGATGGGAAACTGGAGGCCAGTTACTCTGTGTAATGTCGACTACAAAATAGTTTGCAAAGCACTCGGAACTATATTAAGCTCAGTGACAGCATCGGTTATACACCCGGAACAGTCCTACTGCATTCCAGGTCGTAGTATCTATGACAACATCGCCACCAACAATGCTAGAAAAAAAGGGACCGAGGACAGAAATTAAACCTCGGTGCTTTCCTGAACCCCGTAGAGCCCACTGAAAAGGCTAAAACAGGGCCCACTGAAGAGGCCAAAGCGAAAGATGTCCCAGTTGTAGCCACCGGGGTACTCGTGACAGGCGTCACGCAACTAAAAGCGACATCCGTTGCTTCGAATTCTGCAGCATTAGCTGCTCCTGTGCCAGCAACTATCGTCGCTTTAACAAGCGCGGTAACCACCGCTCCTGCCGTAGCTTCAAAAACAGCAGCAACCGCCGCCCCAGTTCCACAGACATCCGTCGCTAAAACTTTTGCAGCTACCGCTGCGAAGCCATCAGCGGCATCCGCCGCCAAAGTGCCAGCAGCAACCGCTGCTAAAAACCCTGTGTCACCAGCAGCCCCGCGACTAAGTGAAGTCGTGAAAGCTGCCTCGAACGCAGCGCCACCGCCGAACCCGACACCTCCTTTACGCCCGATTCTTTCGGGTGCCAAGAAAGTCGGGACCAGCAAACCAGCGTCACATCAAGGAACCCCAGCTAACACAGGCAGGGTAGTAGCAGGATCCAGCTACGCCCAGCAGGTGAGTGGAAGTTCCCATAATAAGAGCTCATTTATTACTGTAGAGGGTAGTTACGTAACTCCTCGTCAGGCTTCAGCTTATTTGGGGAAGTCTCGACCCAAGTCTGTTGCGGGGCTTCAAGGGTTTTTCGACGCCCAGTGGCAAGACGATCGATACGGTATGTACTTTGAGCATCTCCGTGGAGTCACACAAAGTGCATACCTTCGAGCCATGTCACTGGTCGTCCCATTGGAGAAAATATTCTCCTTTGGTCTTGTTGGACGCGGTATGGTAGAGGTGTATACCACCACCATTGATGCTGCCACCAAGCTTACGCTTGAAGGCATTGATGTGGGTGGTAGACACCTTCAACCCTACCCAGTAACGGTGAAGCCGACGAGAGTCGTCTTCTCACGAGTTCCGCTCCTGGCTAAGCCAGAGGACCTTGAATCCTTCTTACGAAGGTTCGGTAAGGTCCAAGGCAAAGTCCGTGCTGTTCCGTTAAGAATTGGTGACGAAGGTCTTGGCCGGGGCATTCTCAGCTCCAGTCGGGAAGCATACGTCACTCTAAACCAGGGGTGTGTGCTTCCGGACGGGTTCTTTTGGAGTATGTCTGGGTCAAGATCTTGGATAGACGTGAGCACCGAGGCAAAATGTCACGCCTGCCATCAGGTAGGTCATTTTGCTGCGGATTGCCCTAAGAGGTCCGAGAGTGTGGCTGAGGTTACTGTGAAGAGCATCTCTGCACCAGCAGTCGCTCTAGCAGCAGTGCCTATGCCCAATGCACCTCCCGTTCTCTTAGTGCAAGCCACAGCAAAAGCGCCTGAGGAAGCACCCCAGGAGATAACACCGAACCTGGCTATAAACGGTGCCACGCCTACGCGAAAGGAAGTCGTGAGCTCGGACGAGGAGTTCACCAAAGTGTCAGAAAGAAAAATGAGGATGATGAGGAAGGCCAAGCAAAGGCCGGATCGGGAGGCAATGCCACCTCCACCGAAAAAGGCGCAGGGAAAGAGGAGTGTCTCTGCGGAGGAGGCCAATATTTCCTCTCCGATTGCGGCACCAGCGGAATCTGCGGATCCCACTGATGTTTTGTCAGAGAGCGAGGTGGTATCCGCTATGGAGATGGCTGGTCCTATTCAAAGCGGATACGAATCGTGCGGTAGTACCGCCTCGATGAGTAGCCGCTTTGAGGTGGACCCCGAACTAGAAGAAATGCCTAGGGAGAAATTGCGCTCGCTCCTCGACAGTCTTCATTATAAGAAGAGCGGGGAGAAGATCCTCAACATCCTCAAGCGAGAGCTTGGGGATCCATCTAGGATTCTTCCCCAGTTAAAGCTCTTGATGGCTGCAGCAAAAAAGCGGGGCAAGTATAATGAGGTGTCGAGGTGCGAGCGACTTTACAACAAGGTCTCGGATATCCTCGAGGATCGTCGCCTCGACAAAGCTCTTCATCCGTAGAGTCGAACAATCATGGTTTGAGTTCGAATATTTCCTCGTAGAGGATCTGGTGTGGCAATTGCTGTGTCCAACAGTTTCACACTAACGTATCCAGTATTCACAGACATTTGCTCAGGTTTCACGTCTTCCTTAGAATTCGTCTTGCGAGACAAAACACTAAGGATAGTAAACATGTACCTGCCGCATGACCAGGATATTGCAAGACAGGTAATGGGCTCTGTCCTGTTGCATCTTGCGAACTTCGGTGGTGAAGTTATCCTTGGGGGTGACTTCAACTGTACACTGGATTCTGCACTCGACCGCCATTCCGGAGTTGAATTCAACTCAGTTAACGCGGGACGATTGCGGAACCTAGTCAGACAGCTCAACCTTGTCGATGTCTACCGTTGGCTCAACCCAACGACTAGGTCATACACAAGGGTTTCTCAAAATGTCCATGGTAGCTTTTCGGGCTCGAGGATAGACAGACTTTACGTCTCGTCTAGGCTTCTTAGTTTTTTCGATAGTGTCACTGATGAAATGTGATTATTAAGTGATCACCTTCTGGTTGTGGCGACTAGCACTTTGGTCGAAAAGCGAACTGCTTACTGGATTTTCAACAATAACTTGTTGATTTCAGCGCAGTTCATTGAAGAATTTATTCAGTTTTGGCATCAATGGCGAGAAAGGTAAAATGACTACGCGAACCTTAGTCATTGGTGGGATGTTGGAAAGCTTCAGATTCGCTCATTTATTGAGACGAGATTCAATCGAAGACGGTTTAGCGTTTGTCTGCTAAATACCGACAATTGGAAAAAAGCAAATGAAACAAGAATCTCAATAATAAAACTTAACTTCTTTATTTCACAAAATGTACAGCCGGACTGGTTAACTGCGACGATCTCCTCACTTCTTCCCGTTGCCTCGTTAATATTTTCGAGACTAACTGCATTGCTCGTGTTTGCGTGTGTGAGCACTTTTGTCGTTTACAGTTGTGGCTCTGGAGCGCAATGGATATCCATTTGAAAGTTTCGATGTGCGACTGTTATTGTTCGGTAAAATTTACATTGGCGTACAAGTTTATGTGACAAAATGATTATCCACAGTACTCCCCTCCCTGTGACAACGATAACTCAGATGTTGTGGGCGTCGTACTTTTCTTCCAAAACGTGTTACGGCGATGGGTCGATTGTTATTTAGCGGAGGGCTCCTTGAAGAATCCTTTAATCTTTGTTTGACTGGGTCCTTTTTTAACTCATCTGGCTCCTTTATCGTTACTGATCGGGATCGTCCCTTGTTTTGTGCTGTTGGCGTTGAAACCTGGCTTCTCATTGAGTTTGTTATTGGAATAATTGGATCTGCGTCGATGACTATGTGTGCTGCTTTCAGACGGTCAACAGAGACGTTTACTTTTCTGTTGTTGATTTGCAGTTTGTAAAACTTTTTGTTTCGGTTGAGTACCAGGTAGGGCCCGTCGTAAGGCTGTTGCAACGGTTTTCGTACCGTGTCGTTGCGGACGAAAACATGAGTGCATTTCCCGAGTTCTTTTTGGATGAATATTGTTCCTTCAGTATGATGCGTAGTTTGTTTTGGTTTTATTGTCTGCATGTGCGTTTTAAGTCTTACGACAAATTCGCTGTTTGGCCGTGATGTGGTTTCCTCAAAGAATTCACCAGGCAAACGAAGTGTTTGTCCGTAAACGAGCTCCGCTGGGGATGCGTTTATATCTTCTTTAAACGTCGTTCTTAGTCCCAATAAGATTATTGGTAAAGCCTCGACCCAATCTGGAGATGAATAGCATTTAATGGCAGCTTTTAATGTGCGGTGCCATCGTTCGATTATTCCGTTTGATTGCGGGTGGTAGCTTGTGGTACGCCAGTGGTTGCAGCCAAGAATGTTGGACAATTCTTTGAATAGCCCTGCTTCGAACTGACGGCCTCTGTCGGTAGTGATCTTTGACGCCACACCGAACTTCGCAAACCAACCTGAAACTAAAGCACTGGAGATGGTTTCGGCGGTTTGGTCAGCGATGGGGATAGCTTCTGGCCACCTTGAGAATCGGTCAATGACAGTTAGGCAATATGTGAAACCTTTTGAGTAAGGCAGTGGCCCAATTATATCGATGTTTATGTGTTCAAAACGACCCAGTGGCAAAGCATATTTTTGTAACGGAGTTTTGTTGTGGCGGTTGATTTTTGATTTCTGGCACGGTAAGCATTCTCGAACCCATTTCCTGCATTCCTTTTTCATCTCTGGCCAGAAAAATCGTTCGGTGATCATCTTAATGGTTGGTCGTGCACCCTGATGAGCCAAGTTGTGTATTTTTTTGAAAACTTGTTTTCGGAAGTTTGGTGGTATATATGGTCTAACGCGTCCAGTTGATGTTTCGCAGTAAAGTTTCTTTTGCGAGCCAGGTAGGTGTAGCTGTTTTATGTGGACCGACTCGTTTTTTAAAAGTTCCTCCAGTTCATCGTTAGTTTGATGATCAGCGATGCTATTGTAATTGATCTCTGTTGGCGCGTTTTCAGTGTAATCGATTTCGTGCGATCCCGTGTCTGTTATCGACCGAGATAAAATGTCTGCGATTATATTTTCCGCACCTTTGATATGACGTATGTCTGTCGTGAACTGGCTGATGAAATGTAGTTGGCGGGCGGCACGCGGTGATGCTTTGTCGGATTTTTGAAAAAAAGCGTATGTCAGCGGCTTATGGTCAGTGAATATCGCAAATGGGCGGCCTTCAAGCATGTGGCGGAAATATTTAACGCTTTGATATGCTGCCAGAAGTTCCCTATCATAGGTACTATATTTTCTTTGCGCCTCTGAAAGGCTTTTAGAGTAGAATCCTAGTGGCTCGAGTTGCTTTCCAACCAGCTGGTGGAGTGCGGCTCCAACTGCCTTATTAGATGCGTCGACTTGTAATATCAGGGGCACATTTTGCAGAGGATAGGCGAGAAGGGTTACCTTTGCGAGCTCGTACTTGCATTTCTCAAATGCAGCGATGTGTTCATCGTCCCACTTAATCGGAGTTCTATCATTTTTCTTGTTACCTTTGATTAAGCTGTGAAGTTTTGATTGGTTATTTGCTGCTCGTGGTAGAAATCGACGGTAAAAATTCAGCATGCCGATAAATTTTCGTAGGTCCTTCGCAATGGTTGGTAGCGGAAAAGCTGCAATTGAGGCTACTTTGTCGGGCAGAGGACGAAGACCTTCCGCACTGACCTCATGGCCCAAAAACTTGACATTTCGTTTTCCGAAATCACATTTTGCGACGTTGATGGTCAGACCATATTCCCTGAATCTCTGGAACACTATCTGAAGGTGTTTGCGATGTTCTGCATCGGACGTTGAGGCAATAATAACGTCGTCAATGTACACGTAGGTAAAATCCAAATCTTTTAGGACCTCATGCATGAAACGTTGAAAGGTCTGACCTGCGTTGCATAGCCCGAACTGCATAAAATGGAATTCGAAGAGCCCAAATGGGGTTGTAATGGCAGTTTTCTTTATGTCTGCTTCCTCAATAGGGATCTGATGGTATGCGCGCTGCAAATCAATAGTAGAAAAAACTGACTTACCCGCAAACGACGATGTACAATCCTCGATGTGGGGTATTGGATACCTATCTGGGATTGTGATGGCGTTTAGCCTTCTATAGTCGCCGCACGGGCGCCATCCTGTTTCTCCTTTCCGTGCCATGTGAAGTGGACTTGCCCAGTTGCTATCGGAGGGACGACAAATTCCTTGCTCCATCAGGTATGCGAACTCGGCTTTTGCTGCTTCGAGTTTTGCACCCGATAGCCGACGCGGTCGCTCGAACACTGGCGGTCCATTCGTTTGAATGTGGTGGGTCACGTTGGCTTTCCTGGTTTTTGCGTTTGGGGTTGCTTTTGTGATGTCGATGAAGTCTTTAAGCAGCTCGGAGTAGGTTGAGTTCTCGTTAACTGTTGAAATTTTCATTGTTGGTGCTTTAACGATGATTGCTGAAATCCCGATATTGGTTTTACTGTCAACGAGTCTTTGCTTTTGCAGATCTACAAGTAAATTAAAGTGTTTAATAAAATCGGCTCCAATAATAGGCTTGGTGGAGTCCGCTATTATGAAAGGCCAATCGAATTTGCGACGCAGTCCCAAGTTTAGGGTCATGCGTTTGTACCCGTAAGTACGAATTATAGAACCATTGGCGGCGTATAAAGTTACCTGGTTGTGTGGGTCCGGTAATTTCTTTCGGTCGGCGGCTGTAGGGGGTACTAACGAAACGTCAGCGCCTGTGTCGATCAGAAAATGTAATTTTGAGTTGGAGTCCTGAATGAAGAGGCGTGGAGAATCAATAGGGCCCACTGCGAATGCCTCGTTTCGCGAGTGGTCTCACAGTTTTCCGATGGCTCTGTTAAGTGATTTGCGAACTTGCATGGCGATGTGCATTTCTTGGCTGCGACACCAAATTCTCTGTGGTACCAGCACATTCCTCCTGGACGGTGATGTCGAGAGCTTGAGCGTGATCGATTTCGACGATTGCGATGGCTGCTTGTCTTGAAGTTCTTGCTGGCACGTAATTCGCTTAGCTGGGAAGCTAATTCGGAGATCTGCGCTTCTAAGTGCGATGTGTTCGGAACCGTCGTGTTTTGACTGAGTTGAGATGATTTTGTTGGTGCCTGTTGGAGTTCCTGCTGTCGTGTAGTAAAGGGCTTTATTGAAAAGTTTGGCCGTGGCGCTGGGTCCCGTTCTATAGGAGACATGTAGTGACCTTCGGGTACTAAATCCCAAATTTTATCCGCGATTGCAGCCAAGTCATCCAACGTTCCGGGCGCTGCGATCACCACAGCTTGTATATGTTGAGGTAATTGATTTATCCACAGAGAGCGCAACATTTGATCAGAAATTAAATTTCCACCTACCTGGCGTTGCTCGTTGAGTAAATGTGACGGCCTTCTCGAACCTAACTGGAGACCTGATAAAAGCGTTTTGATGCGCCGTTGTTCGGATTCAGAGTAAACACTGATTATTTGTGCTTTTAACGCCTCGTATTTATTTAGTTCTGGCGGAGATTCAACCAACGGGGCGACATGGGTGAGCACGTTTGGTTTTAATTGAGTCAGCAACAGGTGGTATTTCGTGATGTCGGACGTAATCCGGTACAGGGCGAACTGCGCTTCGACTTGTTAGAACCACACTCTAATATTTTGAGGCCAAAATTCGGGCATAGAAATTTTTGCGTTTACCGCTTGTAACTCATTATTATTAACTAGTGCATGTGGCGTGGGCTGCGGATAGAAAATATTCACTGGCTCGTCGTTGTTGGCTGGAGGTTGAATAATATCCTCAGGTGATGCTTGAGATGCAGGAAACTCCGGTCCGGCTGCCTTCTTATTGTCTGGTGTCGACATCCTGGGAAGCTTGA
This sequence comes from Leptarthrus brevirostris, assembly GCA_964036015.1. Classification (NCBI taxonomy): domain Eukaryota; kingdom Metazoa; phylum Arthropoda; class Insecta; order Diptera; family Asilidae; genus Leptarthrus; species Leptarthrus brevirostris. The sequence continues at coordinate 97,621,372 of OZ038371.1, read as the reverse complement.
CGGTTTGCGTATAATACTACTGAAAAAATGAAAAATCGAATAATGTTGAAATTTCCGTCGCTAGGCGCGTTAATTTTTTCGATGACGCCGAGTACAGAAATCACGTGGGATAAAAAAATTTCCTTTTTGCCGTTCAAATAAACTGAAATTATTTCTTCGCGACCGTCGCAAAAGATCACGTCGGGGTCACCACTTTAGCGTTTGTCTGCTAAATACCGACAATTGGAAAAAAGCAAATGAAACAAGAATCTCAATAATAAAACTTAACTTCTTTATTTCACAAAATGTACAGCCGGACTGGTTAACTGCGACGATCTCCTCACTTCTTCCCGTTGCCTCGTTAATATTTTCGAGACTAACTGCATTGCTCGTGTTTGCGTGTGTGAGCACTTTTGTCGTTTGCAGTTGTGGCTCTGGAGCGCAATGGATATCCATTTGAAAGTTTCGATGTGCGACTGTTATTGTTCGGTAAAATTTACATTGGCGTACAAGTTTATGTGACAAAATGATTATCCACAACGGTATATAGCATCGAGTTTGACGGCCGAAGTAACCCGGATTGGTACGCTTCTGCCCGCGCAACCAGAGTTGCTCTCGCAATACGAGAGATTTAAAGAACGGCTGAGAGCACAAAACTACAAGCATAGCTTGGAGTTTGTACTCCGAAATCAGTCGCGCTGGTTGCGAGAGGGCGAATCTCCGACCGAGTACTTCTTCCAGACAACACGACGACGTACCGCTTCTTGTGAAGTAGATTCGATTCTTGCCGAATCTGGGCAACTCCTACACGGAGACGAGCTGGCGGATTATATCCGAAACTACTACACACAGCTATATGCTGTGCCGGCGTTGCCAACATCTACGTCCACGGATGAATTCTTCCAGTACGTTCCTGCTTTCTCTAATGAAAATAGACAATTCCTGGACAGAGCATTAACCCTCGACGATATGCTTACCGCTACGAAGGATCTTCGCCGTCATACCTCTCCTGGTTATGATGGTCTAACTCCAGAATTTGTTCTACGCTTTAGGAATCTTTTGATTCCAGACCTATTCGAGGTCTTCAGTTCTGCAGTGGTTGGACATACCGAATTTCCCTCAAGTTGGCGGAGATCCGTTATGCGTCTAATACCCAAGAAGGAAGATCTTCAGAGGCTGGGAAATTGGAGGCCAGTTACGTTGTGCAATGTCGACTACAAGATAGTTTGCGAAGCACTCGGAACTATATAAAGCTCAGTAGTAGCACCCGGAACAGTCCTACTGCATTCCAGGTCGTACTATTTACGACAACATCGCCGTAGCAAAACCTCTTTTCGCCTACCACGAAAAGACTGGTTCGCAGATGGCCATGATCTCGTTAGATCAAGAAAAGGCGTTTGATAGCTTCTCACATGAGTATCTACTGAGAGTGCTCGATAAATTTGGGCTTCCGTCCAGATGGATTGAGATCATCAGTGGTCTGATTCAGTGATTCTCATAAAGCATAATGGGCATATATTGTCTCCTATGCCGTTTCGTCGGGGTATCAGGCAGGGATGCCCGTTGTCAGGAATGCTTTATGACTTTTCACTGGAGCCGCTGCTAGTAAATCTTCGTCAATCGTTGAGACAATATTCAGTTCACCTACCATACACTACTATAAGGCCACTTATTCTAGCGTATGCTGATGACCTGTCTATTTTCGTTACGAAAGAAGATGCATTTCCAGCCGCTCGTAGGGTTTTCGAACAATATGAGCGATTAGCGGGCGCTAGGGTTAACCTAAACAAAAGCCAAGGCCTATGGTGTGGGAGGTGGTGGAATCGTTCAGATTCTCCCCTCGGCATACAATGGACCAATACTTGCTTGAAGTATTTAGGTGTGTATATCGGGCTCGATGGTAAAACACGTAATCGCCGTATGGCTCTGGCGAAACTTTCCGGAGCAGTGAATTCGTGGTGTACTAGATTGTTCCCCCTTTCGCTGAAAGGACGTGCAGTCGTTGTCAATTACTTGATTACCTCGTCCATCGTGCATCTGTTAAAATCAGAGTGCTTCGAAGAATGCTTCGTAAAACTTTTACAGGCGAAAGTCGTTGACGCCTTGTGGGGAGGAAGAGGATGGGTCGCTGAAAGCACGCTCTGCCGACCAGTAGCGGAGGGTGGTTTGGGTCTTACAGACATGGTCGTGAAATTTCGTTGTCTTCAGGTACGGGCATTCCAACGAGTGTTCTGTCAAAGAGATAACTTAATTTCGCAGCTGTGGGTAAGTTCTATGGGGGGTAGCGACGCAGGGGAGCACTACTATCTGCTCTCGGTTCGCCCACCATATCCGCATGACTGGTCCCAGGATATGATCTCCACGATTACAACCTGGGGCAGAATAAGACCAACATTTCATTTGCGATGGAATGAACTTGGGTACGGGGATTTCTCAGTAATTCCGATCAGGTTGAACCCTGAGTTAGTAGATTCGCACATCTTGGGGTGGACTTGGGAGTAATGGGGACCATAACTAGCAGAGACTCTGATGTGGCATTCAAACTGCTCCATCACAGCCTCGTGCATCCAAACCAGCTGTCACATATCGATCGAAGAATTCAAAGAGTCTGCACGGTTTGTGGTGGTGAAGGAACCCTGTTCCACAGATACTTCACATGCCCGACCTTGTGCGACATTAATAATCTTGTTCGCGATATGTGCCAGCATATCTGCCCGACATTCAGCATTACAAGAACGTCGTTTTTACTGGGGCCAAGGACATGTAACCAGGTAAATTGCTTGATAAGCTTTATCTTAACACTTGCTAAATCGACAATTCATCTGTACTGCATGCGGATCGAGCCTGGGCAACAGCCCACTAATCCACAGTTTCACACACACGCACTTAAGAACCACTTCGTTGCCAGATTGAAGAGGCGATTACGCCTAGAGTTCATGGCAACGAAGGCCGACACATTCAACTGCACCTGGCAACCTTTATCGTCGGTGCGGAACGGAAGCCTCGTCTTTCACTGGGAATAACAGGCCGCAGACTTGCAGCAGCTTGTCCACGAAGCTTCTCTTCGCTTTGGTTTTGCTGCAAGTGCTGCGGGAAGGACAAGTCTCACGTTGAAATCGTAGAACTGGGGGGATGATGGGAGCAGTTTGCAGACGTCAATGACTCTGCAGACTGGTCCCGCGGGACTCTAATCGGTTCGAAATTTTTGTGCGTTCGTTTAGAACATGTTTGGATGAGTGCTCCCGGAGGACTAGAAAAGTGGCGAACGGCTCTACGGAGAGGGCATTTGCTTGGAAGCAGTGGTTCCCGAAGTAGGAACTTCGCCCGGTGCTGCATCTACCCTCTGGGAACACTCAGACAACCATGTTCTAGTTTGTTTTTTCGGTTTCGGTTCATTTTGTTCGTTCGTTTTAGGTTAAGCTCTAGGTTTTGTTTCGGATTCTTTTCAAAATTTTCCTGACAATGCCTTGGAGGCATTTCAAAATTTCTTTGTATTTTCTTTTTTACAGGTTTTTGCGTCTTTTACTGTGTCTTTTTAATGTTTATGTGATTTTTAGGGTAGCTAGTTTTTGTAGGATTTTTACGCTTTATAACGATTGTGCCAAATAAAGAGCCATATATACATAAAAAAAAATTATTAGAAGTGTCAATGAGTCTACATCGCGTGCCATTGAGCTCCTAGTAATAGTGTCATATCTTCGAGCAAAAGTGTAATAAATTTATAAAAAGTTAACTAAAGCAAGTAAAAGCAATCAGACAATAGACTGAAGTGAAATTTAGAGAAAAAAAAGTGTTATAAGTCATTAAATTATAAACAATATTTTGCATAATTTAAAGTGAAAAAGCGAAAAATAATTCTTTTTGCTCCAGGTTGCTAAGCAACCGAGAAAGTTGTTCATCGCAGGTAAACAAGAAAATTCATTGCTTAGCAACGAATTTTCTGCTCAGTACGAAGTAGGCGCAGACATTTAAATTTAAATTTTTTTAAAAAATTTACGGAAATTTTGCTGCTGCCCTCAACATGAGTGGCAGTAGCAGTGATTCGGTGGTGGCGGGGGGGGGGGGGGGGGGTCGTTCTTAGTCCCAATAAGATTATTGGTAAAGCCTCGACCCAATCTGGAGATGAATAGCATTTAATGGCAGCTTTTAATGTGCGGTGCCATCGTTCGATTATTCCGTTTGATTGCGGGTGGTAGCTTGTGGTACGCCAGTGGTTGCAGCCAAGAATGTTGGACAATTCTTTGAATAGCCCTGCTTCGAACTGACGGCCTCTGTCGGTAGTGATCTTTGACGCCACACCGAACTTCGCAAACCAACCTGAAACTAAAGCACTGGAGATGGTTTCGGCGGTTTGGTCAGCGATGGGGATAGCTTCTGGCCACCTTGAGAATCGGTCAATGACAGTTAGGCAATATGTGAAACCTTTTGAGTAAGGCAGTGGCCCAATTATATCGATGTTTATGTGTTCAAAACGACCCAGTGGCAAAGCATATTTTTGTAACGGAGTTTTGTTGTGGCGGTTGATTTTTGATTTCTGGCACGGTAAGCATTCTCGAACCCATTTCCTGCATTCCTTTTTCATCTCTGGCCAGAAAAATCGTTCGGTGATCATCTTAATGGTTGGTCGTGCACCCTGATGAGCCAAGTTGTGTATTTTTTTGAAAACTTGTTTTCGGAAGTTTGGTGGTATATATGGTCTAACGCGTCCAGTTGATGTTTCGCAGTAAAGTTTCTTTTGCGAGCCAGGTAGGTGTAGCTGTTTTATGTGGACCGACTCGTTTTTTAAAAGTTCCTCCAGTTCATCGTTAGTTTGATGATCAGCGATGCTATTGTAGTTGATCTCTGTTGGCGCGTTTTCAGTGTAATCGATTTCGTGCGATCCCGTGTCTGTTATCGACCGAGATAAAATGTCTGCGATTATATTTTCCGCACCTTTGATATGACGTATGTCTGTCGTGAACTGGCTGATGAAATGTAGTTGGCGGGCGGCACGCGGTGATGCTTTGTCGGATTTTTGAAAAAAAGCGTATGTCAGCGGCTTATGGTCAGTGAATATCGCAAATGGGCGGCCTTCAAGCATGTGGCGGAAATATTTAACGCTTTGATATGCTGCCAGAAGTTCCCTATCATAGGTACTATATTTTCTTTGCGCCTCTGAAAGGCTTTTAGAGTAGAATCCTAGTGGCTCGAGTTGCTTTCCAACCAGCTGGTGGAGTGCGGCTCCAACTGCCTTATTAGATGCGTCGACTTGTAATATCAGGGGCACATTTTGCAGAGGATAGGCGAGAAGGGTTACCTTTGCGAGCTCGTACTTGCATTTCTCAAATGCAGCGATGTGTTCATCGTCCCACTTAATCGGAGTTCTATCATTTTTCTTGTTACCTTTGATTAAGCTGTGAAGTTTTGATTGGTTATTTGCTGCTCGTGGTAGAAATCGACGGTAAAAATTCAGCATGCCGATAAATTTTCGTAGGTCCTTCGCAATGGTTGGTAGCGGAAAAGCTGCAATTGAGGCTACTTTGTCGGGCAGAGGACGAAGACCTTCCGCACTGACCTCATGGCACAAAAACTTGACATTTCGTTTTCCGAAATCACATTTTGCGACGTTGATGGTCAGACCATATTCCCTGAATCTCTGGAACACTATCTGAAGGTGTTTGCGATGTTCTGCATCGGACGTTGAGGCAATAATAACGTCGTCAATGTACACGTAGGTAAAATCCAAATCTTTTAGGACCTCATGCATGAAACGTTGAAAGGTCTGACCTGCGTTGCATAGCCCGAACTGCATAAAATGGAATTCGAAGAGCCCAAATGGGGTTGTAATGGCAGTTTTCTTTATGTCTGCTTCCTCAATAGGGATCTGATGGTATGCGCGCTGCAAATCAATAGTAGAAAAAACTGACTTACCCGCAAACGACGATGTACAATCCTCGATGTGGGGTATTGGATACCTATCTGGGATTGTGATGGCGTTTAGCCTTCTATAGTCGCCGCACGGGCGCCATCCTGTTTCTCCTTTCCGTGCCATGTGAAGTGGACTTGCCCAGTTGCTATCGGAGGGACGACAAATTCCTTGCTCCATCAGGTATGCGAACTCGGCTTTTGCTGCTTCGAGTTTTGCACCCGATAGCCGACGCGGTCGCTCGAACACTGGCGGTCCATTCGTTTGAATGTGGTGGGTCACGTTGGTTTTCCTGGTTTTTGCGTTTGGGGTTGCTTTTGTGATGTCGATGAAGTCTTTAAGCAGCTCGGAGTAGGTTGAGTTCTCGTTAACTGTTGAAATTTTCATTGTTGGTGCTTTAACGATGATTGCTGAAATCCCGATATTGGTTTTACTGTCAACGAGTCTTTGCTTTTGCAGATCTACAAGTAAATTAAAGTGTTTAATAAAATCGGCTCCAATAATAGGCTTGGTGGAGTCCGCTATTATGAAAGGCCAATCGAATTTGCGACGCAGTCCCAAGTTTAGGGTCATGCGTTTGTACCCGTAAGTACGAATTATAGAACCATTGGCGGCGTATAAAGTTACCTGGTTGTGTGGGTCCGGTAATTTCTTTCGGTCGGCGGCTGTAGGGGGTACTAACGAAACGTCAGCGCCTGTGTCGATCAGAAAATGTAATTTTGAGTTGGAGTCCTGAATGAAGAGGCGTGGAGAATCAATAGGGCCCACTGCGAATGCCTCGTTTCGCGAGTGGTCTCACAGTTTTCCGATGGCTCTGTTAAGTGATTTGCGAACTTGCATGGCGATGTGCATTTCTTGGCTGCGACACCAAATTCTCTGTGGTACCAGCACATTCCTCCTGGACGGTGATGTCGAGAGCTTGAGCGTGATCGATTTCGACGATTGCGATGGCTGCTTGTCTTGAAGTTCTTGCTGGCACGTAATTCGCTTAGCTGGGAAGCTAATTCGGAGATCTGCGCTTCTAAGTGCGATGTGTTCGGAACCGTCGTGTTTTGACTGAGTTGAGATGATTTTGTTGGTGCCTGTTGGAGTTCCTGCTGTCGTGTAGTAAAGGGCTTTATTGAAAAGTTTGGCCGTGGCGCTGGGTCCCGTTCTATAGGAGACATGTAGTGACCTTCGGGTACTAAATCCCAAATTTTATCCGCGATTGCAGCCAAGTCATCCAACGTTCCGGGCGCTGCGATCACCACAGCTTGTATATGTTGAGGTAATTGATTTATCCACAGAGAGCGCAACATTTGATCAGAAATTAAATTTCCACCTACCTGGCGTTGCTCGTTGAGTAAATGTGACGGCCTTCTCGAACCTAACTGGAGACCTGATAAAAGCGTTTTGATGCGCCGTTGTTCGGATTCAGAGTAAACACTGATTATTTGTGCTTTTAACGCCTCGTATTTATTTAGTTCTGGCGGAGATTCAACCAACGGGGCGACATGGGTGAGCACGTTTGGTTTTAATTGAGTCAGCAACAGGTGGTATTTCGTGATGTCGGACGTAATCCGGTACAGGGCGAACTGCGCTTCGACTTGTTAGAACCACACTCTAATATTTTGAGGCCAAAATTCGGGCATAGAAATTTTTGCGTTTACCGCTTGTAACTCATTATTATTAACTAGTGCATGTGGCGTGGGCTGCGGATAGAAAATATTCACTGGCTCGTCGTTGTTGGCTGGAGGTTGAATAATATCCTCAGGTGATGCTTGAGATGCAGGAAACTCCGGTCCGGCTGCCTTCTTATTGTCTGGTGTCGACATCCTGGGAAGCTTGACGGTTTGCGTATAATACTACTGAAAAAATGAAAAATCGAATAATGTTGAAATTTCCGTCGCTAGGCGCGTTAATTTTTTCGATGACGCCGAGTACAGAAATCACGTGGGATAAAAAAATTTCCTTTTTGCCGTTCAAATAAACTGAAATTATTTCTTCGCGACCGTCGCAAAAGATCACGTCGGGGTCACCACTTTAGCGTTTGTCTGCTAAATACCGACAATTGGAAAAAAGCAAATGAAACAAGAATCTCAATAATAAAACTTAACTTCTTTATTTCACAAAATGTACAGCCGGACTGGTTAACTGCGACGATCTCCTCACTTCTTCCCGTTGCCTCGTTAATATTTTCGAGACTAACTGCATTGCTCGTGTTTGCGTGTGTGAGCACTTTTGTCGTTTACAGTTGTGGCTCTGGAGCGCAATGGATATCCATTTGAAAGTTTCGATGTGCGACTGTTATTGTTCGGTAAAATTTACATTGGCGTACAAGTTTATGTGACAAAATGATTATCCACAACGGTATATAGCATCGAGTTTGACGGCCGAAGTAACCCGGATTGGTACGCTTCTGCCCGCGCAACCAGAGTTGCTCTCGCAATACGAGAGATTTAAAGAACGGCTGAGAGCACAAAACTACAAGCATAGCTTGGAGTTTGTACTCCGAAATCAGTCGCGCTGGTTGCGAGAGGGCGAATCTCCGACCGAGTACTTCTTCCAGACAACACGACGACGTACCGCTTCTTGTGAAGTAGATTCGATTCTTGCCGAATCTGGGCAACTCCTACACGGAGACGAGCTGGCGGATTATATCCGAAACTACTACACACAGCTATATGCTGTGCCGGCGTTGCCAACATCTACGTCCACGGATGAATTCTTCCAGTACGTTCCTGCTTTCTCTAATGAAAATAGACAATTCCTGGACAGAGCATTAACCCTCGACGATATGCTTACCGCTACGAAGGATCTTCGCCGTCATACCTCTCCTGGTTATGATGGTCTAACTCCAGAATTTGTTCTACGCTTTAGGAATCTTTTGATTCCAGACCTATTCGAGGTCTTCAGTTCTGCAGTGGTTGGACATACCGAATTTCCCTCAAGTTGGCGGAGATCCGTTATGCGTCTAATACCCAAGAAGGAAGATCTTCAGAGGCTGGGAAATTGGAGGCCAGTTACGTTGTGCAATGTCGACTACAAGATAGTTTGCGAAGCACTCGGAACTATATTAAGCTCAGTAATAGCACCCGGAACAGTCCTACTGCATTCCAGGTCGTACTATTTACGACAACATCGCCGTAGCAAAACCTCTTTTCGCCTACCACGAAAAGACTGGTTCGCAGATGGCCATGATCTCGTTAGATCAAGAAAAGGCGTTTGATAGCTTCTCACATGAGTATCTACTGAGAGTGCTCGATAAATTTGGGCTTCCGTCCAGATGGATTGAGATCATCAGTGGTCTGATTCAGTGATTCTCATAAAGCATAATGGGCATATATTGTCTCCTATGCCGTTTCGTCGGGGTATCAGGCAGGGATGCCCGTTGTCAGGAATGCTTTATGACTTTTCACTGGAGCCGCTGCTAGTAAATCTTCGTCAATCGTTGAGACAATATTCAGTTCACCTACCATACACTACTATAAGGCCACTTATTCTAGCGTATGCTGATGACCTGTCTATTTTCGTTACGAAAGAAGATGCATTTCCAGCCGCTCGTAGGGTTTTCGAACAATATGAGCGATTAGCGGGCGCTAGGGTTAACCTAAACAAAAGGCCGTTCTTAGTCCCAATAAGATTATTGGTAAAGCCTCGACCCAATCTGGAGATGAATAGCATTTAATGGCAGCTTTTAATGTGCGGTGCCATCGTTCGATTATTCCGTTTGATTGCGGGTGGTAGCTTGTGGTACGCCAGTGGTTGCAGCCAAGAATGTTGGACAATTCTTTGAATAGCCCTGCTTCGAACTGACGGCCTCTGTCGGTAGTGATCTTTGACGCCACACCGAACTTCGCAAACCAACCTGAAACTAAAGCACTGGAGATGGTTTCGGCGGTTTGGTCAGCGATGGGGATAGCTTCTGGCCACCTTGAGAATCGGTCAATGACAGTTAGGCAATATGTGAAACCTTTTGAGTAAGGCAGTGGCCCAATTATATCGATGTTTATGTGTTCAAAACGACCCAGTGGCAAAGCATATTTTTGTAACGGAGTTTTGTTGTGGCGGTTGATTTTTGATTTCTGGCACGGTAAGCATTCTCGAACCCATTTCCTGCATTCCTTTTTCATCTCTGGCCAGAAAAATCGTTCGGTGATCATCTTAATGGTTGGTCGTGCACCCTGATGAGCCAAGTTGTGTATTTTTTTGAAAACTTGTTTTCGGAAGTTTGGTGGTATATATGGTCTAACGCGTCCAGTTGATGTTTCGCAGTAAAGTTTCTTTTGCGAGCCAGGTAGGTGTAGCTGTTTTATGTGGACCGACTCGTTTTTTAAAAGTTCCTCCAGTTCATCGTTAGTTTGATGATCAGCGATGCTATTGTAGTTGATCTCTGTTGGCGCGTTTTCAGTGTAATCGATTTCGTGCGATCCCGTGTCTGTTATCGACCGAGATAAAATGTCTGCGATTATATTTTCCGCACCTTTGATATGACGTATGTCTGTCGTGAACTGGCTGATGAAATGTAGTTGGCGGGCGGCACGCGGTGATGCTTTGTCGGATTTTTGAAAAAAAGCGTATGTCAGCGGCTTATGGTCAGTGAATATCGCAAATGGGCGGCCTTCAAGCATGTGGCGGAAATATTTAACGCTTTGATATGCTGCCAGAAGTTCCCTATCATAGGTACTATATTTTCTTTGCGCCTCTGAAAGGCTTTTAGAGTAGAAACCTAGTGGCTCGAGTTGCTTTCCAACCAGCTGGTGGAGTGCGGCTCCAACTGCCTTATTAGATGCGTCGACTTGTAATATCAGGGGCACATTTTGCAGAGGATAGGCGAGAAGGGTTACCTTTGCGAGCTCGTACTTGCATTTCTCAAATGCAGCGATGTGTTCATCGTCCCACTTAATCGGAGTTCTATCATTTTTCTTGTTACCTTTGATTAAGCTGTGAAGTTTTGATTGGTTATTTGCTGCTCGTGGTAGAAATCGACGGTAAAAATTCAGCATGCCGATAAATTTTCGTAGGTCCTTCGCAATGGTTGGTAGCGGAAAAGCTGCAATTGAGGCTACTTTGTCGGGCAGAGGACGAAGACCTTCCGCACTGACCTCATGGCACAAAAACTTGACATTTCGTTTTCCGAAATCACATTTTGCGACGTTGATGGTCAGACCATATTCCCTGAATCTCTGGAACACTATCTGAAGGTGTTTGCGATGTTCTGCATCGGACGTTGAGGCAATAATAACGTCGTCAATGTACACGTAGGTAAAATCCAAATCTTTTAGGACCTCATGCATGAAACGTTGAAAGGTCTGCCCTGCGTTGCATAGCCCGAACTGCATAAAATGGAATTCGAAGAGCCCAAATGGGGTTGTAATGGCAGTTTTCTTTATGTCTGCTTCCTCAATAGGGATCTGATGGTATGCGCGCTGCAAATCAATAGTAGAAAAAACTGACTTACCCGCAAACGACGATGTACAATCCTCGATGTGGGGTATTGGATACCTATCTGGGATTGTGATGGCGTTTAGCCTTCTATAGTCGCCGCACGGGCGCCATCCTGTTTCTCCTTTCCGTGCCATGTGAAGTGGACTTGCCCAGTTGCTATCGGAGGGACGACAAATTCCTTGCTCCATCAGGTATGCGAACTCGGCTTTTGCTGCTTCGAGTTTTGCACCCGATAGCCGACGCGGTCGCTCGAACACTGGCGGTCCATTCGTTTGAATGTGGTGGGTCACGTTGGCTTTCCTGGTTTTTGCGTTTGGGGTTGCTTTTGTGATGTCGATGAAGTCTTTAAGCAGCTCGGAGTAGGTTGAGTTCTCGTTAACTGTTGAAATTTTCATTGTTGGTGCTTTAACGATGATTGCTGAAATCCCGATATTGGTTTTACTGTCAACGAGTCTTTGCTTTTGCAGATCTACAAGTAAATTAAAGTGTTTAATAAAATCGGCTCCAATAATAGGCTTGGTGGAGTCCGCTATTATGAAAAACCAATCGAATTTGCGACGCAGTCCCAAGTTTAGGGTCATGCGTTTGTACCCGTAAGTACGAATTATAGAACCATTGGCGGCGTATAAAGTTACCTGGTTGTGTGGGTCCGGTAATTTCTTTCGGTCGGCGGCTGTAGGGGGTACTAACGAAACGTCAGCGCCTGTGTCGATCAGAAAATGTAATTTTGAGTTGGAGTCCTGAATGAAGAGGCGTGGAGAATCAATAGGGCCCACTGCGAATGCCTCGTTTCGCGAGTGGTCTCACAGTTTTCCGATGGCTCTGTTAAGTGATTTGCGAACTTGCATGGCGATGTGCATTTCTTGGCTGCGACACCAAATTCTCTGTGGTACCAGCACATTCCTCCTGGACGGTGATGTCGAGAGCTTGAGCGTGATCGATTTCGACGATTGCGATGGCTGCTTGTCTTGAAGTTCTTGCTGGCACGTAATTCGCTTAGCTGGGAAGCTAATTCGGAGATCTGCACTTCTAAGTGCGATGTGTTCGGAACCGTCGTGTTTTGACTGAGTTGAGATGATTTTGTTGGTGCCTGTTGGAGTTCCTGCTGTCGTGTAGTAAAGGGCTTTATTGAAAAGTTTGGCCGCGGCGCTGGGTCCCGTTCTATAGGAGACATGAAGTGACCTTCGGGTACTAAATCCCAAATTTTATCCGCGATTGCAGCCAAGTCATCCAACGTTCCGGGCGCTGCGATCACCACAGCTTGTATATGTTGAGGTAATTGATTTATCCACAGAGAGCGCAACATTTGATCAGAAATTAAATTTCCACCTACCTGGCGTTGCTCGTTGAGTAAATGTGACGGCCTTCTCGAACCTAACTGGAGACCTGATAAAAGCGTTTTGATGCGCCGTTGTTCGGATTCAGAGTAAACACTGATTATTTGTGCTTTTAACGCCTCGTATTTATTTAGTTCTGGCGGAGATTCAACCAACGGGGCGACATGGGTGAGCACGTTTGGTTTTAATTGAGTCAGCAACAGGTGGTATTTCGTGATGTCGGACGTAATCCGGTACAGGGCGAACTGCGCTTCGACTTGTTGGAACCACACTCTAATATTTTGAGGCCAAAATTCGGGCATAGAAATTTTTGCGTTTACCGCTTGTAACTCATTATTATTAACTAGTGCATGTGGCGTGGGCTGCGGGTAGAAAATATTCACTGGCTCGTCGTTGTTGGCTGGAGGTTGAATAATATCCTCAGGTGATGCTTGAGATGCAGGAAACTCCGGTCCGGCTGCCTTCTTATTGTCTGGTGTCGACATCCTGGGAAGCTTGACGGTTTGCGTATAATACTACTGAAAAAATGAAAAATCGAATAATGTTGAAATTTCCGTCGCTAGGCGCGTTAATTTTTTCGATGACGCCGAGTACAGAAATCACGTGGGATAAAAAAATTTCCTTTTTGCCGTTCAAATAAACTGAAATTATTTCTTCGCGACCGTCGCAAAAGATCACGTCGGGGTCACCACTTTAGCGTTTGTCTGCTAAATACCGACAATTGGAAAAAAGCAAATGAAACAAGAATCTCAATAATAAAACTTAACTTCTTTATTTCACAAAATGTACAGCCGGACTGGTTAACTGCGACGATCTCCTCACTTCTTCCCGTTGCCTCGTTAATATTTTCGAGACTAACTGTATTGCTCGTGTTTGCGTGTGTGAGCACTTTTGTCGTTTACAGTTGTGGCTCTGGAGCGCAATGGATATCCATTTGAAAGTTTCGATGTGCGACTGTTATTGTTCGGTAAAATTTACATTGGCGTACAAGTTTATGTGACAAAATGATTATCCACAACGGTATATAGCATCGAGTTTGACGGCCGAAGTAACCCGGATTGGTACGCTTCTGCCCGCGCAACCAGAGTTGCTCTCGCAATACGAGAGATTTAAAGAACGGCTGAGAGCACAAAACTACAAGCATAGCTTGGAGTTTGTACTCCGAAATCAGTCGCGCTGGTTGCGAGAGGGCGAATCTCCGACCGAGTACTTCTTCCAGACAACACGACGACGTACCGCTTCTTGTGAAGTAGATTCGATTCTTGCCGAATCTGGGCAACTCCTACACGGAGACGAGCTGGCGGATTATATCCGAAACTACTACACACAGCTATATGCTGTGCCGGCGTTGCCAACATCTACGTCCACGGATGAATTCTTCCAGTACGTTCCTGCTTTCTCTAATGAAAATAGACAATTCCTGGACAGAGCATTAACCCTCGACGATATGCTTACCGCTACGAAGGATCTTCGCCGTCATACCTCTCCTGGTTATGATGGTCTAACTCCAGAATTTGTTCTACGCTTTAGGAATCTTTTGATTCCAGACCTATTCGAGGTCTTCAGTTCTGCAGTGGTTGGACATACCGAATTTCCCTCAAGTTGGCGGAGATCCGTTATGCGTCTAATACCCAAGAAGGGAGATCTTCAGAGGCTGGGAAATTGGAGGCCAGTTACGTTGTGCAATGTCGACTACAAGATAGTTTGCGAAGCACTCGGAACTATATTAAGCTCAGTGATAGCACCCGGAACAGTCCTACTGCATTCCAGGTCGTACTATTTACGACAACATCGCCGTAGCAAAACCTCTTTTCGCCTACCACGAAAAGACTGGTTCGCAGATGGCCATGATCTCGTTAGATCAAGAAAAGGCGTTTGATAGCTTCTCACATGAGTATCTACTGAGAGTGCTCGATAAATTTGGGCTTCCGTCCAGATGGATTAAGATCATCAGTGGTCTGTATAGAGATTCAGTGATTCTCATAAAGCATAATGGGCATATATTGTCTCCTATGCCGTTTCGTCGGGGTATCAGGCAGGGATGCCCGTTGTCAGGAATGCTTTATGACTTTTCACTGGAGCCGCTGCTAGTAAATCTTCGTCAATCGTTGAGACAATATTCAGTTCACCTACCATACACTACTATAAGGCCACTTATTCTAGCGTATGCTGATGACCTGTCTATTTTCGTTACGAAAGAAGATGCATTTCCAGCCGCTCGTAGGGTTTTCGAACAATATGAGCGATTAGCGGGCGCTAGGGTTAACCTAAACAAAAGCCAAGGCCTATGGCTCTGGCGAAACTTTCCGGAGCAGTGAATTCGTGGCGTACTAGATTGTTCCCCCTTTCGCTGAAAGGACGTGCAGTCGTTGTCAATTACTTGATTACCTCGTCCATCGTGCATCTGTTAAAATCAGAGTGCTTCGAAGAATGCTTCGTAAAACTTTTACAGGCGAAAGTCGTTGACGCCTTGTGGGGAGGAAGAGGATGGGTCGCTGAAAGCACGCTCTGCCGACCAGTAGCGGAGGGTGGTTTGGGTCTTACAGACATGGTCGTGAAATTTCGTTGTCTTCAGGTACGGGCATTCCAACGAGTGTTCTGTCAAAGAGATAACTTAATTTCGCAGCTGTGGGTAAGTTCTATGGGGGGTAGCGACGCAGGGGAGCACTACTATCTGCTCTCGGTTCGCCCACCATATCCGCATGACTGGTCCCAGGATATGATCTCCACGATTACAACCTGGGGCAGAATAAGACCAACATTTCATTTGCGATGGAATGAACTTGGGTACGGGGATTTCTCAGTAATTCCGATCAGGTTGAACCCTGAGTTAGTAGATTCGCACATCTTGGGGTGGACTTGGGAGTAATGGGGACCATAACTAGCAGAGACTCTGATGTGGCATTCAAACTGCTCCATCACAGCCTCGTGCATCCAAACCAGCTGTCACATATCGATCGAAGAATTCAAAGAGTCTGCACGGTTTGTGGTGGTGAAGGAACCCTGTTCCACAGATACTTCACATGCCCGACCTTGTGCGACATTAATAATCTTGTTCGCGATATGTGCCAGCATATCTGCCCGACATTCAGCATTACAAGAACGTCGTTTTTACTGGGGCCAAGGACATGTAACCAGGTAAATTGCTTGATAAGCTTTATCTTAACACTTGCTAAATCGACAATTCATCTGTACTGCATGCGGATCGAGCCTGGGCAACAGCCCACTAATCCACAGTTTCACACACACGCACTTAAGAACCACTTCGTTGCCAGATTGAAGAGGCGATTACGCCTAGAGTTCATGGCAACGAAGGCCGACACATTCAACTGCACCTGGCAACCTTTATCGTCGGTGCGGAACGGAAGCCTCGTCTTTCACTGGGAATAACAGGCCGCAGACTTGCAGCAGCTTGTCCACGAAGCTTCTCTTCGCTTTGGTTTTGCTGCAAGTGCTGCGGGAAGGACAAGTCTCACGTTGAAATCGCAGAACTGGGGGGATGATGGGAGCAGTTTGCAGACGTCAATGACTCTGCAGACTGGTCCCGCGGGACTCTAATCGGTTCGAAATTTTTGTGCGTTCGTTTAGAACATGTTTGGATGAGTGCTCCCGGAGGACTAGAAAAGTGGCGAACGGCTCTACGGAGAGGGCATTTGCTTGGAAGCAGTGGTTCCCGAAGTAGGAACTTCGCCCGGTGCTGCATCTACCCTCTGGGAACACTCAGACAACCATGTTCTAGTTTGTTTTTTCGGTTTCGGTTCATTTTGTTCGTTCGTTTTAGGTTAAGCTCTAGGTTTTGTTTCGGATTCTTTTCAAAATTTTCCTGACAATGCCTTGGAGGCATTTCAAAATTTCTTTGTATTTTCTTTTTTACAGGTTTTTGCCTTCAAGTTTTAGAGTCCTTTTTATTTAACCTATTTACAGTAACGTATTATATTGAGTCATTTTTGTTATGTTCTTTTTGTCCTTATTACTGTGTCTTTTTAATGTTTATGTGATTTTTAGGGTAGCTAGTTTTTGTAGGATTTTTACGCTTTATAACGATTGTGCCAAATAAAGAGCCATATATACATAAAAAAAAATTATTAGAAGTGTCAATGAGTCTACATCGCGTGCCATTGAGCTCCTAGTAATAGTGTCATATCTTCGAGCAAAAGTGTAATAAATTTATAAAAAGTTAACTAAAGCAAGTAAAAGCAATCAGACAATAGACTGAAGTGAAATTTAGAGAAAAAAAAGTGTTATAAGTCATTAAATTATAAACAATATTTTGCATAATTTAAAGTGAAAAAGCGAAAAATAATTCTTTTTGCTCCAGGTTGCTAAGCAACCGAGAAAGTTGTTCATCGCAGGTAAACAAGAAAATTCATTGCTTAGCAACGAATTTTCTGCTCAGTACGAAGTAGGCGCAGACATTTAAATTTAAATTTTTTTAAAAAATTTACGGAAATTTTGCTGCTGCCCTCAACATGAGTGGCAGGGGGGGGGGGGGTGAGGGGGGACCCCCAACAATGCTAGAAAAAAAGGGACCGAGAACAGAAATTAAACCTCAGTGCTTTCCTGAACCCCGTAGAGCCCACTGAAAAGGCTAAAACAGAGCCCACTGAAGAGGCCAAAGCGAAAGATGTCCCAGCTGTAGCCACCGCGGTACTCGTGACAGGCGTCACGCAACTAAAAGCGACATCCGTTGCTTCGACTTCTGCAGCATTAGCTGCTCCTGTGCCAGCAACTATCGTCGCTTTAACAAGCGCGGTAACCACCGCTCCTGCCGTAGCTTCAATAACAGCGGCAACCGCCGCCCCAGTTACAGAGACATCCGTTGCTAAAACTTTTGCAGCTACCGCTGCGAAGCCATCAGCGGCATCCGCCGCCAGAGTGCCAGCAGCAACCGCTGCTAAAAACCCTGTGTCACCAGCAGCCCCGCGACTAAGTGAAGTTGTGAAAGCTGCCTCGAACGCAGCGCCACCGCCGAACCCGACACCTCCTTTACGCCCGATTATTTCGGGTGCCAAGAAAGTCGGGACCAGCAAACCAGCGTCACATCAAGGAACCCCAGCTAACACAGGCAGGGTAGTAGCAGGATCCAGCTACGCCCAGCAGGTGAGTGGAAGTTCCCATAATAAGAGCTCATTTATTACTGTAGAGGGTAGTTACGTAACTCCTCGTCAGGCTTCAGCTTATTTGGGGAAGTCTCGACCCAAGTCTGTTGCGGGGCTTCAAGGGTTTTTCGACGCCCAGTGGCAAGACGATCGATACGGTATGTACTTTGAGCATCTCCGTGGAGTCACACAAAGTGCATACCTTCGAGCCATGTCACTGGTCGTCCCATTGGAGAAAATATTCTCCTTTGGTCTTGTTGGACGCGCCACCATTGATGCTGCCACCAAGCTTATGCTTGAAGGCAATGATGTGGTTGGTAGGCACCTTCAACCCTACCCAGTAACGGTGAAGCCGACGAGAGTCGTCTTCTCACGAGTTCCGCTCCGGGCTAAGCCAGAGGACCTCGAAGCCTTCTTACGAAGGTTCGGTAAGGTCCAAGGCAAAGTCCGTGCTGTTCCGTTAAGAATTGGTGACGAAGGTCTTGGCCGGGGCATTTTCAGCTCCAGTCGGGAAGCATACGTCACTCTAAACCAGGGGTGTGTGCTTCCGGACGGGTTCTTTTGGAGTATGTCGGGGTCAAGATCTTGGATAGACGTGAGCACCGAGGCAAAATGTCACGCCTGCCATCAGGTAGGGCATTTTGCTGCGGATTGCCCTAAGAGGTCCGAGAGTGTGGCTGAGGTTACTGTGAAGAGCATCTCTGCACCAGCAGTCGCTCTAGCAGCAGTGCCTATGCCCAATGCACCTCCCGTTCTCTTAGTGCAAGCCACAGCAAAAGCGCCTGAGGAAGCACCCCAGGAGGTAACACCGTACCTGGCTATAAACGGTGCCACGCCTACTCGAAAGGAAGTCGTGAGCTCGGACGAGGAGTTCACCAAAGTGTCAGAAAGAAAAATGAGGATGATGAGGAAGGCCAAGCAAAGGCCGGATCGGGAGGCAATGCCACCTCCACTGAAAAAGGCGCAGGGAAAGAGGAGTGTCTCTGCGGAGGATGCCAATATTTCCTCTCCGATTGCGGCACCAGCGGAACCTGCGGATCCCACTGATGTTTTGTCAGAGAGCGAGGTGGTATCCGCTATGGAGATGGCTGGTCCTATTCAAAGTGGATACGAATCGTGCGGTAGTACCGCCTCGATGAGTAGCCGCTTTGAGGTGGACCCCGAACTAGAAGAAATGCCTATTGAGAAATTGCGCTCGCTCCTCGACAGTCTTCATTATAAGAAGAGCGGGGAGAAGATCCTCAACATCCTCAAGCGAGAGCTTGCGGATCCATCTAGGATTCTTCCCCAGTTAAAGCTCTTGATGGCTGCAGCAAAAAAGCGGGGCAAGTATAATGAGGTGTCGAGGTGCGAGCGACTTTACAACAAGGTCTCGGATATCCTCGAGGATCGTCGCCTCGACAAAGCTCTCCATCCGTAGAGTCGAACAATCATGGTTTGAGTTCGAATATTTCCTCGTAGAGGATCTGGTGTGGCAATTGCTGTGTCCAACAGTTTCACACTAACGTATCCTGTATTCACAGACATTTGCTCAGGTTTCGCGTCTTCCTTAGAATTCGTCTTGCGAGACAAAACACTAAGGATAGTAAACATGTACCTGCCGCATGACCAGGATATTGCAAGACAGGTAATGGACTCTGTCCTGTTGCATCTTGCGAACTTCGGTGGTGAAGTTATCCTTGGGGGTGACTTCAACTGTACACTGGATTCTGCACTCGACCGCCATTCCGGAGTTGAATTCAACTCAGTTAACGCGGGACGATTGCGGAACCTAGTCAGACAGCTCAACCTTGTCGATGTCAACCGTTGGCTCAACCCAACGACTAGGTCATACACAAGGGTTTCTCAAAATGTCCATGGTAGCTTTTCGGGCTCGAGGATAGACAGACTTTACGTCTCGTCTAGGCTTCTTAGTTTTTCCGATAGTGTCACTCATGAAATGTGATTATTAAGTGATCACCTTCTGGTTGTGGCGACTAGCACTTTGGTCAAAAAGCGAACTGCTTACTGGATTTTCAACAATAACTTGTTGAATTCAGCGCAGTTCATTGAAGAATTTATTCAGTTTTGGCATCAATGGCGAGAAAGGTAAAATGACTACGCGAACCTTAGTCATTGGTGGGATGTTGGAAAGCTTCAGATTCGCTCATTTATTGAGACGAGATTCAATCGAAGACGGTATATAGCATCGAGTTTAACGGCCGAAGTAACCCGGATTGGTACGCTTCTGCCCGCGCAACCAGAGTTGCTCTCGCAATACGAGAGATTTAAAGAACGGCTGAGAGCACAAAACTACAAGCATAGCTTGGAGTTTGTACTCCGAAATCAGTCGCGCTGGTTGCGAGAGGGCGAATCTCCGACCGAGTACTTCTTCCAGACAACACGACGACGTACCGCTTCTTGTGAAGTAGATTCGATTCTTGCCGAATCTGGGCAACTCCTACACGGAGACGAGCTGGCGGATTATATCCGAAACTACTACACACAGCTATATGCTGTGCCGGCGTTGCCAACATCTACGTCCACGGATGAATTCTTCCAGTACGTTCCTGCTTTCTCTAATGAAAATAGACAATTCCTGGACAGAGCATTAACCCTCGACGATATGCTTACCGCTACGAAGGATCTTCGCCGTCATACCTCTCCTGGTTATGATGGTCTAACTCCAGAATTTGTTCTACGCTTTAGGAATCTTTTGATTCCAGACCTATTCGAGGTCTTCAGTTCTGCAGTGGTTGGACATACCGAATTTCCCTCAAGTTGGCGGAGATCCGTTATGCGTCTAATACCCAAGAAGGGAGATCTTCAGAGGCTGGGAAATTGGAGGCCAGTTACGTTGTGCAATGTCGACTACAAGATAGTTTGCGAAGCACTCGGAACTATATTAAGCTCAGTGATAGCACCCGGAACAGTCCTACTGCATTCCAGGTCGTACTATTTACGACAACATCGCCGTAGCAAAACCTCTTTTCGCCTACCACGAAAAGACTGGTTCGCAGATGGCCATGATCTCGTTAGATCAAGAAAAGGCGTTTGATAGCTTCTCACATGAGTATCTACTGAGAGTGCTCGATAAATTTGGGCTTCCGTCCAGATGGATTAAGATCATCAGTGGTCTGTATAGAGATTCAGTGATTCTCATAAAGCATAATGGGCATATATTGTCTCCTATGCCGTTTCGTCGGGGTATCAGGCAGGGATGCCCGTTGTCAGGAATGCTTTATGACTTTTCACTGGAGCCGCTGCTAGTAAATCTTCGTCAATCGTTGAGACAATATTCAGTTCACCTACCATACACTACTATAAGGCCACTTATTCTAGCGTATGCTGATGACCTGTCTATTTTCGTTACGAAAGAAGATGCATTTCCAGCCGCTCGTAGGGTTTTCGAACAATATGAGCGATTAGCGGGCGCTAGGGTTAACCTAAACAAAAGCCAAGGCCTATGGTGTGGGAGGTGGTGGAATCGTTCAGATTCTCCCCTCGGCATACAATGGACCAATACTTGCTTGAAGTATTTAGGTGTGTATATCGGGCTCGATGGTAAAACACGTAATCGCCGTATGGCTCTGGCGAAACTTTCCGGAGCAGTGAATTCGTGGTGTACTAGATTGTTCCCCCTTTCGCTGAAAGGACGTGCAGTCGTTGTCAATTACTTGATTACCTCGTTCATCGTGCATCTGTTAAAATCAGAGTGCTTCGAAGAATGCTTCGTAAAACTTTTACAGGCGAAAGTCGTTGACGCCTTGTGGGGAGGAAGAGGATGGGTCGCTGAAAGCACGCTCTGCCGACCAGTAGCGGAGGGTGGTTTGGGTCTTACAGACATGGTCGTGAAATTTCGTTGTCTTCAGGTACGGGCATTCCAACGAGTGTTCTGTCAAAGAGATAACTTAATTTCGCAGCTGTGGGTAAGTTCTATGGGGGGTAGCGACGCAGGGGAGCACTACTATCTGCTCTCGGTTCGCCCACCATATCCGCATGACTGGTCCCAGGATATGATCTCCACGATTACAACCTGGGGCAGAATAAGACCAACATTTCATTTGCGATGGAATGAACTTGGGTACGGGGATTTCTCAGTAATTCCGATCAGGTTGAACCCTGAGTTAGTAGATTCGCACATCTTGGGGTGGACTTGGGAGTAATGGGGACCATAACTAGCAGAGACTCTGATGTGGCATTCAAACTGCTCCATCACAGCCTCGTGCATCCAAACCAGCTGTCACATATCGATCGAAGAATTCAAAGAGTCTGCACGGTTTGTGGTGGTGAAGGAACCCTGTTCCACAGATACTTCACATGCCCGACCTTGTGCGACATTAATAATCTTGTTCGCGATATGTGCCAGCATATCTGCCCGACATTCAGCATTACAAGAACGTCGTTTTTACTGGGGCCAAGGACATGTAACCAGGTAAATTGCTTGATAAGCTTTATCTTAACACTTGCTAAATCGACAATTCATCTGTACTGCATGCGGATCGAGCCTGGGCAACAGCCCACTAATCCACAGTTTCACACACACGCACTTAAGAACCACTTCGTTGCCAGATTGAAGAGGCGATTACGCCTAGAGTTCATGGCAACGAAGGCCGACACATTCAACTGCACCTGGCAACCTTTATCGTCGGTGCGGAACGGAAGCCTCGTCTTTCACTGGGAATAACAGGCCGCAGACTTGCAGCAGCTTGTCCACGAAGCTTCTCTTCGCTTTGGTTTTGCTGCAAGTGCTGCGGGAAGGACAAGTCTCACGTTGAAATCGCAGAACTGGGGGGATGATGGGAGCAGTTTGCAGACGTCAATGACTCTGCAGACTGGTCCCGCGGGACTCTAATCGGTTCGAAATTTTTGTGCGTTCGCTTAGAACATGTTTGGATGAGTGCTCCCGGAGGACTAGAAAAGTGGCGAACGGCTCTACGGAGAGGGCATTTGCTTGGAAGCAGTGGTTCCCGAAGTAGGAACTTCGCCCGGTGCTGCATCTACCCTCTGGGAACACTCAGACAACCATGTTCTAGTTTGTTTTTTCGGTTTCGGTTCATTTTGTTCGTTCGTTTTAGGTTAAGCTCTAGGTTTTGTTTCGGATTCTTTTCAAAATTTTCCTGACAATGCCTTGGAGGCATTTCAAAATTTCTTTGTATTTTCTTTTTTACAGGTTTTTGCCTTCAAGTTTTAGAGTCCTTTTTATTTAACCTATTTACAGTAACGTATTATATTGAGTCATTTTTGTTATGTTCTTTTTGTCCTTATTACTGTGTCTTTTTAATGTTTATGTGATTTTTAGGGTAGCTAGTTTTTGTAGGATTTTTACGCTTTATAACGATTGTGCCAAATAAAGAGCCATATATACATAAAAAAAAATTATTAGAAGTGTCAATGAGTCTACATCGCGTGCCATTGAGCTCCTAGTAATAGTGTCATATCTTCGAGCAAAAGTGTAATAAATTTATAAAAAGTTAACTAAAGCAAGTAAAAGCAATCAGACAATAGACTGAAGTGAAATTTAGAGAAAAAAAAGTGTTATAAGTCATTAAATTATAAACAATATTTTGCATAATTTAAAGTGAAAAAGCGAAAAATAATTCTTTTTGCTCCAGGTTGCTAAGCAACCGAGAAAGTTGTTCATCGCAGGTAAACAAGAAAATTCATTGCTTAGCAACGAATTTTCTGCTCAGTACGAAGTAGGCGCAGACATTTAAATTTAAATTTTTTTAAAAAATTTACGGAAATTTTGCTGCTGCCCTCAACATGAGTGGCAGGGGGGGGGGGGACCCCCCAACAATGCTAGAAAAAAAGGGACCGAGAACAGAAATTAAACCTCAGTGCTTTCCTGAACCCCGTAGAGCCCACTGAAAAGGCTAAAACAGAGCCCACTGAAGAGGCCAAAGCGAAAGATGTCCCAGCTGTAGCCACCGCGGTACTCGTGACAGGCGTCACGCAACTAAAAGCGACATCCGTTGTTTCGACTTCTGCAGCATTAGCTGCTCCTGTGCCAGCAACTATCGTCGCTTTAACAAGCGCGGTAACCACCGCTCCTGCCGTAGCTTCAATAACAGCGGCAACCGCCGCCCCAGTTACAGAGACATCCGTTGCTAAAACTTTTGCAGCTACCGCTGCGAAGCCATCAGCGGCATCCGCCGCCAGAGTGCCAGCAGCAACCGCTGCTAAAAACCCTGTGTCACCAGCAGCCCCGCGACTAAGTGAAGTTGTGAAAGCTGCCTCGAACGCAGCGCCACCGCCGAACCCGACACCTCCTTTACGCCCGATTATTTCGGGTGCCAAGAAAGTCGGGACCAGCAAACCAGCGTCACATCAAGGAACCCCAGCTAACACAGGCAGGGTAGTAGCAGGATCCAGCTACGCCCAGCAGGTGAGTGGAAGTTCCCATAATAAGAGCTCATTTATTACTGTAGAGGGTAGTTACGTAACTCCTCGTCAGGCTTCAGCTTATTTGGGGAAGTCTCGACCCAAGTCTGTTGCGGGGCTTCAAGGGTTTTTCGACGCCCAGTGGCAAGACGATCGATACGGTATGTACTTTGAGCATCTCCGTGGAGTCACACAAAGTGCATACCTTCGAGCCATGTCACTGGTCGTCCCATTGGAGAAAATATTCTCCTTTGGTCTTGTTGGACGCGCCACCATTGATGCTGCCACCAAGCTTATGCTTGAAGGCAATGATGTGGTTGGTAGGCACCTTCAACCCTACCCAGTAACGGTGAAGCCGACGAGAGTCGTCTTCTCACGAGTTCCGCTCCGGGCTAAGCCAGAGGACCTCGAAGCCTTCTTACGAAGGTTCGGTAAGGTCCAAGGCAAAGTCCGTGCTGTTCCGTTAAGAATTGGTGACGAAGGTCTTGGCCGGGGCATTTTCAGCTCCAGTCGGGAAGCATACGTCACTCTAAACCAGGGGTGTGTGCTTCCGGACGGGTTCTTTTGGAGTATGTCGGGGTCAAGATCTTGGATAGACGTGAGCACCGAGGCAAAATGTCACGCCTGCCATCAGGTAGGGCATTTTGCTGCGGATTGCCCTAAGAGGTCCGAGAGTGTGGCTGAGGTTACTGTGAAGAGCATCTCTGCACCAGCAGTCGCTCTAGCAGCAGTGCCTATGCCCAATGCACCTCCCGTTCTCTTAGTGCAAGCCACAGCAAAAGCGCCTGAGGAAGCACCCCAGGAGGTAACACCGTACCTGGCTATAAACGGTGCCACGCCTACTCGAAAGGAAGTCGTGAGCTCGGACGAGGAGTTCACCAAAGTGTCAGAAAGAAAAATGAGGATGATGAGGAAGGCCAAGCAAAGGCCGGATCGGGAGGCAATGCCACCTCCACTGAAAAAGGCGCAGGGAAAGAGGAGTGTCTCTGCGGAGGATGCCAATATTTCCTCTCCGATTGCGGCACCAGCGGAACCTGCGGATCCCACTGATGTTTTGTCAGAGAGCGAGGTGGTATCCGCTATGGAGATGGCTGGTCCTATTCAAAGTGGATACGAATCGTGCGGTAGTACCGCCTCGATGAGTAGCCGCTTTGAGGTGGACCCCGAACTAGAAGAAATGCCTATTGAGAAATTGCGCTCGCTCCTCGACAGTCTTCATTATAAGAAGAGCGGGGAGAAGATCCTCAACATCCTCAAGCGAGAGCTTGCGGATCCATCTAGGATTCTTCCCCAGTTAAAGCTCTTGATGGCTGCAGCAAAAAAGCGGGGCAAGTATAATGAGGTGTCGAGGTGCGAGCGACTTTACAACAAGGTCTCGGATATCCTCGAGGATCGTCGCCTCGACAAAGCTCTTCATCCGTAGAGTCGAACAATCATGGTTTGAGTTCGAATATTTCCTCGTAGAGGATCTGGTGTGGCAATTGCTGTGTCCAACAGTTTCACACTAACGTATCCTGTATTCACAGACATTTGCTCAGGTTTCGCGTCTTCCTTAGAATTCGTCTTGCGAGACAAAACACTAAGGATAGTAAACATGTACCTGCCGCATGACCAGGATATTGCAAGACAGGTAATGGACTCTGTCCTGTTGCATCTTGCGAACTTCGGTGGTGAAGTTATCCTTGGGGGTGACTTCAACTGTACACTGGATTCTGCACTCGACCGCCATTCCGGAGTTGAATTCAACTCAGTTAACGCGGGACGATTGCGGAACCTAGTCAGACAGCTCAACCTTGTCGATGTCAACCGTTGGCTCAACCCAACGACTAGGTCATACACAAGGGTTTCTCAAAATGTCCATGGTAGCTTTTCGGGCTCGAGGATAGACAGACTTTACGTCTCGTCTAGGCTTCTTAGTTTTTCCGATAGTGTCACTCATGAAATGTGATTATTAAGTGATCACCTTCTGGTTGTGGCGACTAGCACTTTGCTCAAAAAGCGAACTGCTTACTGGATTTTCAACAATAACTTGTTGAATTCAGCGCAGTTCATTGAAGAATTTATTCAGTTTTGGCATCAATGGCGAGAAAGGTAAAATGACTACGCGAACCTTAGTCATTGGTGGGATGTTGGAAAGCTTCAGATTCGCTCATTTATTGAGACGAGATTCAATCGAAGACGGTATATAGCATCGAGTTTAACGGCCGAAGTAACCCGGATTGGTACGCTTCTGCCCGCGCAACCAGAGTTGCTCTCGCAATACGAGAGATTTAAAGAACGGCTGAGAGCACAAAACTACAAGCATAGCTTGGAGTTTGTACTCCGAAATCAGTCGCGCTGGTTGCGAGAGGGCGAATCTCCGACCGAGTACTTCTTCCAGACAACACGACGACGTACCGCTTCTTGTGAAGTAGATTCGATTCTTGCCGAATCTGGGCAACTCCTACACGGAGACGAGCTGGCGGATTATATCCGAAACTACTACACACAGCTATATGCTGTGCCGGCGTTGCCAACATCTACGTCCACGGATGAATTCTTCCAGTACGTTCCTGCTTTCTCTAATGAAAATAGACAATTCCTGGACAGAGCATTAACCCTCGACGATATGCTTACCGCTACGAAGGATCTTCGCCGTCATACCTCTCCTGGTTATGATGGTCTAACTCCAGAATTTGTTCTACGCTTTAGGAATCTTTTGATTCCAGACCTATTCGAGGTCTTCAGTTCTGCAGTGGTTGGACATACCGAATTTCCCTCAAGTTGGCGGAGATCCGTTATGCGTCTAATACCCAAGAAGGGAGATCTTCAGAGGCTGGGAAATTGGAGGCCAGTTACGTTGTGCAATGTCGACTACAAGATAGTTTGCGAAGCACTCGGAACTATATTAAGCTCAGTGATAGCACCCGGAACAGTCCTACTGCATTCCAGGTCGTACTATTTACGACAACATCGCCGTAGCAAAACCTCTTTTCGCCTACCACGAAAAGACTGGTTCGCAGATGGCCATGATCTCGTTAGATCAAGAAAAGGCGTTTGATAGCTTCTCACATGAGTATCTACTGAGAGTGCTCGATAAATTTGGGCTTCCGTCCAGATGGATTAAGATCATCAGTGGTCTGTATAGAGATTCAGTGATTCTCATAAAGCATAATGGGCATATATTGTCTCCTATGCCGTTTCGTCGGGGTATCAGGCAGGGATGCCCGTTGTCAGGAATGCTTTATGACTTTTCACTGGAGCCGCTGCTAGTAAATCTTCGTCAATCGTTGAGACAATATTCAGTTCACCTACCATACACTACTATAAGGCCACTTATTCTAGCGTATGCTGATGACCTGTCTATTTTCGTTACGAAAGAAGATGCATTTCCAGCCGCTCGTAGGGTTTTCGAACAATATGAGCGATTAGCGGGCGCTAGGGTTAACCTAAACAAAAGCCAAGGCCTATGGCTCTGGCGAAACTTTCCGGAGCAGTGAATTCGTGGCGTACTAGATTGTTCCCCCTTTCGCTGAAAGGACGTGCAGTCGTTGTCAATTACTTGATTACCTCGTCCATCGTGCATCTGTTAAAATCAGAGTGCTTCGAAGAATGCTTCGTAAAACTTTTACAGGCGAAAGTCGTTGACGCCTTGTGGGGAGGAAGAGGATGGGTCGCTGAAAGCACGCTCTGCCGACCAGTAGCGGAGGGTGGTTTGGGTCTTACAGACATGGTCGTGAAATTTCGTTGTCTTCAGGTACGGGCATTCCAACGAGTGTTCTGTCAAAGAGATAACTTAATTTCGCAGCTGTGGGTAAGTTCTATGGGGGGTAGCGACGCAGGGGAGCACTACTATCTGCTCTCGGTTCGCCCACCATATCCGCATGACTGGTCCCAGGATATGATCTCCACGATTACAACCTGGGGCAGAATAAGACCAACATTTCATTTGCGATGGAATGAACTTGGGTACGGGGATTTCTCAGTAATTCCGATCAGGTTGAACCCTGAGTTAGTAGATTCGCACATCTTGGGGTGGACTTGGGAGTAATGGGGACCATAACTAGCAGAGACTCTGATGTGGCATTCAAACTGCTCCATCACAGCCTCGTGCATCCAAACCAGCTGTCACATATCGATCGAAGAATTCAAAGAGTCTGCACGGTTTGTGGTGGTGAAGGAACCCTGTTCCACAGATACTTCACATGCCCGACCTTGTGCGACATTAATAATCTTGTTCGCGATATGTGCCAGCATATCTGCCCGACATTCAGCATTACAAGAACGTCGTTTTTACTGGGGCCAAGGACATGTAACCAGGTAAATTGCTTGATAAGCTTTATCTTAACACTTGCTAAATCGACAATTCATCTGTACTGCATGCGGATCGAGCCTGGGCAACAGCCCACTAATCCACAGTTTCACACTCACGCACTTAAGAACCACTTCGTTGCCAGATTGAAGAGGCGATTACGCCTAGAGTTCATGGCAACGAAGGCCGACACATTCAACTGCACCTGGCAACCTTTATCGTCGGTGCGGAACGGAAGCCTCGTCTTTCACTGGGAATAACAGGCCGCAGACTTGCAGCAGCTTGTCCACGAAGCTTCTCTTCGCTTTGGTTTTGCTGCAAGTGCTGCGGGAAGGACAAGTCTCACGTTGAAATCGCAGAACTGGGGGGATGATGGGAGCAGTTTGCAGACGTCAATGACTCTGCAGACTGGTCCCGCGGGACTCTAATCGGTTCGAAATTTTTGTGCGTTCGTTTAGAACATGTTTGGATGAGTGCTCCCGGAGGACTAGAAAAGTGGCGAACGGCTCTACGGAGAGGGCATTTGCTTGGAAGCAGTGGTTCCCGAAGTAGGAACTTCGCCCGGTGCTGCATCTACCCTCTGGGAACACTCAGACAACCATGTTCTAGTTTGTTTTTTCGGTTTCGGTTCATTTTGTTCGTTCGTTTTAGGTTAAGCTCTAGGTTTTGTTTCGGATTCTTTTCAAAATTTTCCTGACAATGCCTTGGAGGCATTTCAAAATTTCTTTGTATTTTCTTTTTTACAGGTTTTTGCCTTCAAGTTTTAGAGTCCTTTTTATTTAACCTATTTACAGTAACGTATTATATTGAGTCATTTTTGTTATGTTCTTTTTGTCCTTATTACTGTGTCTTTTTAATGTTTATGTGATTTTTAGGGTAGCTAGTTTTTGTAGGATTTTTACGCTTTATAACGATTGTGCCAAATAAAGAGCCATATATACATAAAAAAAAATTATTAGAAGTGTCAATGAGTCTACATCGCGTGCCATTGAGCTCCTAGTAATAGTGTCATATCTTCGAGCAAAAGTGTAATAAATTTATAAAAAGTTAACTAAAGCAAGTAAAAGCAATCAGACAATAGACTGAAGTGAAATTTAGAGAAAAAAAAGTGTTATAAGTCATTAAATTATAAACAATATTTTGCATAATTTAAAGTGAAAAAGCGAAAAATAATTCTTTTTGCTCCAGGTTGCTAAGCAACCGAGAAAGTTGTTCATCGCAGGTAAACAAGAAAATTCATTGCTTAGCAACGAATTTTCTGCTCAGTACGAAGTAGGCGCAGACATTTAAATTTAAATTTTTTTAAAAAATTTACGGAAATTTTGCTGCTGCCCTCAACATGAGTGGCAGGGGGGGGGGTGAGGGGGGGACCCCCAACAATGCTAGAAAAAAAGGGACCGAGAACAGAAATTAAACCTCAGTGCTTTCCTGAACCCCGTAGAGCCCACTGAAAAGGCTAAAACAGAGCCCACTGAAGAGGCCAAAGCGAAAGATGTCCCAGCTGTAGCCACCGCGGTACTCGTGACAGGCGTCACGCAACTAAAAGCGACATCCGTTGCTTCGACTTCTGCAGCATTAGCTGCTCCTGTGCCAGCAACTATCGTCGCTTTAACAAGCGCGGTAACCACCGCTCCTGCCGTAGCTTCAATAACAGCGGCAACCGCCGCCCCAGTTACAGAGACATCCGTTGCTAAAACTTTTGCAGCTACCGCTGCGAAGCCATCAGCGGCATCCGCCGCCAGAGTGCCAGCAGCAACCGCTGCTAAAAACCCTGTGTCACCAGCAGCCCCGCGACTAAGTGAAGTTGTGAAAGCTGCCTCGAACGCAGCGCCACCGCCGAACCCGACACCTCCTTTACGCCCGATTATTTCGGGTGCCAAGAAAGTCGGGACCAGCAAACCAGCGTCACATCAAGGAACCCCAGCTAACACAGGCAGGGTAGTAGCAGGATCCAGCTACGCCCAGCAGGTGAGTGGAAGTTCCCATAATAAGAGCTCATTTATTACTGTAGAGGGTAGTTACGTAACTCCTCGTCAGGCTTCAGCTTATTTGGGGAAGTCTCGACCCAAGTCTGTTGCGGGGCTTCAAGGGTTTTTCGACGCCCAGTGGCAAGACGATCGATACGGTATGTACTTTGAGCATCTCCGTGGAGTCACACAAAGTGCATACCTTCGAGCCATGTCACTGGTCGTCCCATTGGAGAAAATATTCTCCTTTGGTCTTGTTGGACGCGCCACCATTGATGCTGCCACCAAGCTTATGCTTGAAGGCAATGATGTGGTTGGTAGGCACCTTCAACCCTACCCAGTAACGGTGAAGCCGACGAGAGTCGTCTTCTCACGAGTTCCGCTCCGGGCTAAGCCAGAGGACCTCGAAGCCTTCTTACGAAGGTTCGGTAAGGTCCAAGGCAAAGTCCGTGCTGTTCCGTTAAGAATTGGTGACGAAGGTCTTGGCCGGGGCATTTTCAGCTCCAGTCGGGAAGCATACGTCACTCTAAACCAGGGGTGTGTGCTTCCGGACGGGTTCTTTTGGAGTATGTCGGGGTCAAGATCTTGGATAGACGTGAGCACCGAGGCAAAATGTCACGCCTGCCATCAGGTAGGGCATTTTGCTGCGGATTGCCCTAAGAGGTCCGAGAGTGTGGCTGAGGTTACTGTGAAGAGCATCTCTGCACCAGCAGTCGCTCTAGCAGCAGTGCCTATGCCCAATGCACCTCCCGTTCTCTTAGTGCAAGCCACAGCAAAAGCGCCTGAGGAAGCACCCCAGGAGGTAACACCGTACCTGGCTATAAACGGTGCCACGCCTACTCGAAAGGAAGTCGTGAGCTCGGACGAGGAGTTCACCAAAGTGTCAGAAAGAAAAATGAGGATGATGAGGAAGGCCAAGCAAAGGCCGGATCGGGAGGCAATGCCACCTCCACTGAAAAAGGCGCAGGGAAAGAGGAGTGTCTCTGCGGAGGATGCCAATATTTCCTCTCCGATTGCGGCACCAGCGGAACCTGCGGATCCCACTGATGTTTTGTCAGAGAGCGAGGTGGTATCCGCTATGGAGATGGCTGGTCCTATTCAAAGTGGATACGAATCGTGCGGTAGTACCGCCTCGATGAGTAGCCGCTTTGAGGTGGACCCCGAACTAGAAGAAATGCCTATTGAGAAATTGCGCTCGCTCCTCGACAGTCTTCATTATAAGAAGAGCGGGGAGAAGATCCTCAACATCCTCAAGCGAGAGCTTGCGGATCCATCTAGGATTCTTCCCCAGTTAAAGCTCTTGATGGCTGCAGCAAAAAAGCGGGGCAAGTATAATGAGGTGTCGAGGTGCGAGCGACTTTACAACAAGGTCTCGGATATCCTCGAGGATCGTCGCCTCGACAAAGCTCTTCATCCGTAGAGTCGAACAATCATGGTTTGAGTTCGAATATTTCCTCGTAGAGGATCTGGTGTGGCAATTGCTGTGTCCAACAGTTTCACACTAACGTATCCTGTATTCACAGACATTTGCTCAGGTTTCGCGTCTTCCTTAGAATTCGTCTTGCGAGACAAAACACTAAGGATAGTAAACATGTACCTGCCGCATGACCAGGATATTGCAAGACAGGTAATGGACTCTGTCCTGTTGCATCTTGCGAACTTCGGTGGTGAAGTTATCCTTGGGGGTGACTTCAACTGTACACTGGATTCTGCACTCGACCGCCATTCCGGAGTTGAATTCAACTCAGTTAACGCGGGACGATTGCGGAACCTAGTCAGACAGCTCAACCTTGTCGATGTCAACCGTTGGCTCAACCCAACGACTAGGTCATACACAAGGGTTTCTCAAAATGTCCATGGTAGCTTTTCGGGCTCGAGGATAGACAGACTTTACGTCTCGTCTAGGCTTCTTAGTTTTTCCGATAGTGTCACTCATGAAATGTGATTATTAAGTGATCACCTTCTGGTTGTGGCGACTAGCACTTTGGTCAAAAAGCGAACTGCTTACTGGATTTTCAACAATAACTTGTTGAATTCAGCGCAGTTCATTGAAGAATTTATTCAGTTTTGGCATCAATGGCGAGAAAGGTAAAATGACTACGCGAACCTTAGTCATTGGTGGGATGTTGGAAAGCTTCAGATTCGCTCATTTATTGAGACGAGATTCAATCGAAGACGGTATATAGCATCGAGTTTAACGGCCGAAGTAACCCGGATTGGTACGCTTCTGCCCGCGCAACCAGAGTTGCTCTCGCAATACGAGAGATTTAAAGAACGGCTGAGAGCACAAAACTACAAGCATAGCTTGGAGTTTGTACTCCGAAATCAGTCGCGCTGGTTGCGAGAGGGCGAATCTCCGACCGAGTACTTCTTCCAGACAACACGACGACGTACCGCTTCTTGTGAAGTAGATTCGATTCTTGCCGAATCTGGGCAACTCCTACACGGAGACGAGCTGGCGGATTATATCCGAAACTACTACACACAGCTATATGCTGTGCCGGCGTTGCCAACATCTACGTCCACGGATGAATTCTTCCAGTACGTTCCTGCTTTCTCTAATGAAAATAGACAATTCCTGGACAGAGCATTAACCCTCGACGATATGCTTACCGCTACGAAGGATCTTCGCCGTCATACCTCTCCTGGTTATGATGGTCTAACTCCAGAATTTGTTCTACGCTTTAGGAATCTTTTGATTCCAGACCTATTGGAGGTCTTCAGTTCTGCAGTGGTTGGACATACCGAATTTCCCTCAAGTTGGCGGAGATCCGTTATGCGTCTAATACCCAAGAAGGGAGATCTTCAGAGGCTGGGAAATTGGAGGCCAGTTACGTTGTGCAATGTCGACTACAAGATAGTTTGCAAAGCACTCGGAACGATATTAAGCTCAGTGATAGCATCGGTTATACACCCGGAACAGTCCTACTGCATTCCAGGTCGTACTATTTACGACAACATCGCCGTAGCAAAACCTCTTTTCGCCTACCACGAAAAGACTGGTTCGCAGATGGCCATGATCTCGTTAGATCAAGAAAAGGCGTTTGATAGCGTCTCACATGAGTATCTACTGAGAGTGCTCGATAAATTTGGGCTTCCGTCCAGATGGATTAAGATCATCAGTGGTCTGTATAGAGATTCAGTGATTCTCATAAAGCATATATATTGTCTCCTATTCCGTTTCGTCGGGGTATCAGGCAGGGATGCCCGTTGTCAGGAATGCTTTATGACTTTTCACTGGAGCCGCTGCTAGTAAATCTTCGTCAATCGTTGACAATATTCAGTTCACCTACCATACACTACTATAAGGCCACTTATTCTAGCGTATGCTGATGACCTGTCTATTTTCGTTACGAAAGAAGATGCATTTCCAGCCGCTCGTAGGGTTTTCGAACAATATGAGCGATTAGCGGGCGCTAGGGTTAACCTAAACAAAAGCCAAGGCCTATGGTGTGGGAGGTGGCGGAATCGTTCAGATTCTCCCCTCGGCATACAATGGACCAATACTTGCTTAAAGTATTTAGGTGTGTATATCGGGCTCGATGGTAAAACACGTAATCGCCGTATGGCTCTGGCGAAACTTTCCGGAGCAGTGAATTCGTGGCGTACTAGATTGTTCCCCTTTCGCTGAAAGGACGTGCAGTCGTTGTAAGTTACCTGATTACCTCGTCCATCGTTCACCTGCTTAAGTCGGAGTGCTTCGAGGAAGGCTTCGTTAAACTTTTGTAGGCAAAAATAATTGACGCATTTTGGGGGGTAAGAAGATGGGTCGCTGAAAGCACGCTCTGTCGACCAGTAGCGATGGGTGGATTGGGTCTTACGGAGATGGTCGTTAAAACTCGTTGCCTTCAGATCAGAGCATTCCAACGAGTGTTCCGGTTTGAAGACAGCTTGATTTCTCAGCTGTGGGTAAGTTCCTTGGGGGGTGAAGGCGTAGGAAAGCATTACTATCTGCTTTCAGTCCGCCCACCCTATCCGCACGACTGGTCTCAGGAAATGATCTCTACGATCACGACCGGCATTCCATTTGCAATGGGATGAAATTGGGTACGGGGATTTTTCAGCTATACCGATCAGGTTAAATCCTGAGTTAGTGGATTCGGTGTTCAGTAATGCTCGAGGTGTAACAGCCGATTCAGGACAGCTTACAGTTCTCGGAGATATCATTGATGCCTCTGGGAACATACTAATACACCCACATACAACACAATTAAACCAATTGGTTGATACAGCACGAGAGCGTTTCAGCCAACTTAGTACCAGGTCGCCTGGCACAGAGGTGGTGAACGCTTTTGTGGTGAATCAACCGCCGCACACGCCATTCAGTACACTGACATCACGTCGGCTGCGCGATCTATTTGCAGATGCGTTTCCTGCAGAACACTTAGGTGTTAATAGATGGAGCGCACATCTCGGGGCAGAATTGGGAGTAATCGGAGGGGTGACTAGCAGAGTGGTCTACAGTTATCCGTCCAATTATAGAGACTCTGATATAGCATTCAAACTGCTACATCATAGCCTCGTGCATCCAAATCAGCTGTCACACATTGATCAGAGCGTTCAAAGAGTCTGCACGGTTTGTGGGGGTGAAGGAACTTTGTTCCACCGATACTTCACATGCCCGGCCTTGTGCGAATTAATGCTACTGGTTCGTCACTTGTGCCAGACAATCTGCCCGCGTTTCGGCATTACTCGAACATCCTTTTTACTGGGGCCAAGGACATGCAGCCAGGTGAATTGTTTAATTAGCTTTGTTCTTACACTAGCTAAATCAACAGTTCATTTGTATTGCATGGAGATCGAGCCTGGGCAACAGGCCACTGACACACAGTTACATACACGTGCACTTAAGAGACACTTCGTTGTTAGGCTGAGTAAACGACTCCGTCTCGAGTCTCTGGCAACGAACGCCGACACATTCAACTGTACCTGGCAGCCGCTAGCGTCGGTGCAGAATGGCAGTCTTACTTTTCACTGGTGACAATAGGCCGCAGCCTTGTAGCATCTTGTCCACGGAGCATCTCTCCGCTTTGGATTTGCTGCAAGTGCTGCGGGGAAAGTGATTCTCCCGTTGGGAGAGAAGAACTGAGAGGATGATGGGATCAGTTTGCAGATGTCCACGACTCTGCAGACTGGTCCCGCGGGACTCTATCGCGTTCAAAATTTCTCGTACGTTCGTCTAGAACACTTGATGCTGAGTGTTCCGGGGGAGTAGAAAAGTGGCGAACGTTGCTGCGGAGAGCGTTTTATGTTTGCACGCAAGCAGGAGTTCTCGATTTAGTGACTTCGCCCGGTGCTGCGTCTATCCCCGGGAACACTCAGTGTTCAGTGTTCCAGTGATTCAAAATTTTCGGTATCGGTTTCGGTTTATTTTTTCGCTAGTTTAGGTTCAATTATAAAAAAAAATATTTTCAAAATTTTAAGGAACTTTTCTTGGAGCTGCCACTTACCGGGTGGCCTTCTAAATTTTTTATTGATCTTCATTTCCCTTTATTCCTTTTGATACTACGCGTTTTGCCCTTTTTTCTTTGCCCTTTCTTTGTTCTTAGTTCTTATTCTACTTGTTCTTAGTTATTCATTCTTCGTTTAAAATAGTTCTTAGTTCTCATTTTATTCGTTCCTAGTTATTCGTTCTTCGTTTTAAATATGTTATTGTTCGTTTTAAAGTATTTTATTGTTCCATAACTGACTTTTTGAACCTTTTTTTTGTATAAATTTTTTAGGTTAGTCAGGTTTTCTTGTGTTCTTTTTTATAGTATTTTTACACTTTTAAATTTATAACGTTTGTGCCAATAAAGCGACATACATATATAAAAAAAAAAAAAAAATCGCGTGCCATTGAGCTCCTAGTAATAGTGCCATATCTTTGAGAAAAAGTGGAATAAATTTATAAAAAGTTAACTGAAATAAGTGAAAGCAATCAGACAATAGACTGAAGTGAAATTTAGAGACAAATAGAGTGTTAAAAGTTATTAAATTACAAACAATATTTTGCATAATTTAAGTGAAAAAGCGAAAAATAATTATTTTTGCTCAAGGTTGCTAAGCAACCGAGAAAGTTGTTTATCGCAGGTAAACAAGAAAATTCATTGCTTAGCAACGAATTTTCTGCTCTTTACAAAGTAGGCGCAGATATTTAAATTTAAATTTTTTCAAAAAAATTAACCGAAATTTTGCTCCTGCCCTCAACATGAGTGGCAGTAGCAGTGATTGGGGGGGGGGGAAGAAACCCCCTAACAATGCTAGAAAAAAAGGGACCGAGGACAGAAATTAAACCTCCGTGCTTTCCTGAACCCCGTAGAGCCCACTGAAAAGGCTGAGACAGGGCCCACTGAAGAGGCCAAAGCGAAAGATGTCCCAGCTGTTGCCACCGGTGTACTCGTGACAGGCGTCACGCAACTAAAAGCGACATCCGTTGCTTCGACTTCTGCAGCATTAGTTGCTCCTGTGCCAGCGACATCCGTCGCTTAACCTTCTGCGGCATCCGCCGCCAAAGTTCTAGCAGCAACAGCTGCTAAAACCTCTGTGGTAGCAGCCACAAAACCAGCGTCACCAGCAGCCCCGCGACTAAGTGAAGTCGTGAAAGCTGCTTCAAACGCAGCACCACCGCCGAACCCGACACCTCCTTTACGCCCGATTCTTTCGGGTGCCAAGAAAGCCGGGACCAGCAAACCAGCGCAACATCAAGGAACCCCAGTCAATGCAGGGAGGGTAGTAGCAGGATCCAGCTACGCCCAACAGGTGAGTGGAAGTTCCTTTAATAAGAGCTCATACATTACAGTAGAGGGTAGTTATGTTACTCCTCGTCAGCCTCCAGCTGATTTGGGGAAGTCTCGACCCAAGTCTGCTGCGGGGCTTCAAGGCTTTTCGACGTCCAGTGGCAGGACGATCGATACGGTATGTACTTTGAACATCTCCGTGGAGTCACACAAAGTGCATACCTTCGAGCCATGTCACTGGTCGTCCCATTGGAGAAAATATTCTCCTTTGGTCTTGTTGGACGCGGTATGGTAGAGGTGTATACCACCACCATTGATGCTGCCACCAAGCTTATGCTTGAAGGCATTGATGTGGGTGGTAGACACCTTCAACCCTACCCAGTAACGGTGAAGCCGGCGAGAGTCGTCTTCTCACGAGTTCCGCTCCGGGCTAAGCCAGAGGACCTCGAAGCCTTCTTACGAAGGTTCGGTAAGGTCCAAGGCAAAGTCCGTGCCGTTCCGTTAAGAATTGGTGACGAAGGTCTTGGCCGGGGCATTCTCAGCTCCAGTCGGGAAGCATACGTCACTCTAAACTAGGGGTGTGTGCTTCCGGACGGGTTCTTTTGGAGTATGTCGGGGTCAAGATCTTGGATAGACGTGAGCACCGAGGCAAAATGTCACGCCTGCCATCAGGTAGGGCATTTTGCTGCGGATTGCCCTAAGAGGTCCGAGAGTGTGGCTGAGGTTACTGCGAAGAGCATCTCTGCACCAGCAGTCGCCCTAGCAGCAGTGCCTATGCCCAATGCACCTGCCGTTCTCTTAGTGCAAGCCACAGCAAAAGCGCCTGAGGAAACACCCCAGGAGATAACACCGAACCTGGCTATAAACGGTGCCACGCCTACGCGAAAGGAAGTCGTGAGCTCGGACGAGGAGTTCACCAAAGTGTCAGAAAGAAAAAAGAGGATGAAGAGGAAGGCCAAGCAAAGGCCGGATCGGGAGGCAATGCCACCTCCACCGAAAAAGGCGCAGGGAAAGAGGAGTGTCTCTGCGGAGGAGACCAATATTTCCTCTCCGATTGCGGCACCAGCGGAATCTGCGGATCCCACTGATGTTTTGTCAGAGAGCGAGGTGGTATCCGCTATGGAGACGGCTGGTCCTATTCAAAGCGGATACGAATTGTGCGGTAGTACCGCCTCGATGAGTAGCCGCTTTGAGGTGGACCCCGAACTAGAAGAAATGCCTAGGGAGAAATTGCGCTCGCTCCTCGACAGTCTTCATTATAAGAAGAGCGGGGAGAAGATCCTCAACATCCTCAAGCGAGAGCTTGGGGATCCATCTAGGATTCTTCCCCAATTAAAGCTCTTACTGTCTGAGGCAAAAAAACGGGCAAAGTACAATGAGGTGTCGAGGTGCGAGCGACTTTTCAACAAGGTCTCGGATATCCTCGAGGATCGTCGCTTCGACAAAGCTCTTCATCCGTAGAGTCGAACAATCATGGTTTGAGTTCGAATATTTCCTTGAATGTGTAAAATAACATCGATTAATGCTGGGGGTCTCAGTGCACCCACACGCTTGCATGCAATATTTGAAGACATTAAACACTGGAACACAGACATCGCACTAATACAGGAGACAAATTTTACTCAAGACACCATTACACAATTAGAACGCAACACTATATTACACAAAGGTTACACAGTTTTTGCCACACCAGCTCCTCGTAGAGGATCTGGTGTGGCAATTGCTGTGTCCAACAGTTTCACACTAACGTCTCCTGTATTCACAGACATTTGCTCAGGTTTCGCGTCTTCCTTAGAATTCGTCTTGCGAGACAAAACACTAAGGATGGTAAACATGTACCTGCCGCATGACCAGGATATTGCAAGACAGGTAATGGACTCTGTCCTGTTGCATCTTGCGAACTTCGGTGGTGAAGTTATCCTTGGGGGTGACTTCAACTGTACACTGGATTCTGCGCTCGACCGCCATTCCGGAGTTGAATTCAACTCAGTGAACGCGGGACGATTGCGGAACCTAGTCAGACAGCTCAACCTTGTCGATGTCTACCGTTGGCTCAACCCAACGACTAGGTCATACACAAGGGTTTCTCGAAATGTCCATGGTAGTTTTTCGGGCTCGAGGATAGACAGACTTTACG
The DNA here is from genome assembly GCA_964036015.1 of Leptarthrus brevirostris. Taxonomy (NCBI): domain Eukaryota; kingdom Metazoa; phylum Arthropoda; class Insecta; order Diptera; family Asilidae; genus Leptarthrus; species Leptarthrus brevirostris. The sequence continues at coordinate 97,582,148 of OZ038371.1, read as the reverse complement.
TCTCGTCTAGTCTTCTTAGTTTTTTCGATAGTGTCACTCATGAAGTGTGCTCACTTAGTGATCACCTTCTTGTTGTGGCGACTAGCACTTTGGTCGAAAAGCGAACTGCCTACTGGATTTTCAACAATAACTTGTTGAATTCAGAGCAGTTCATTGAAGAATTTATTCAGTTTTGGCATCAATGGCGAGAAAGGAAAAATGACTACGCGAACCTTAGTCATTGGTGGGATGTTGGAAAGCTTCAGATTCGCTCATTTATTGAGACGAGATTCAATCGAAGCAGGTATATAGCATCGAGTTTGACGGCCGAAGTAACCCGGATTGGTACGCTTCTGCCCGCGCAACCAGAGTTGCTCTCGCAATACGAGAGATTAAAAGAACGGCTGAGAGCACAAAACTACAAGCATAGCTTGGAGTTTGTACTCCGAAATCAGTCGCGCTGGTTGCGAGAGGGCGAGTCTCCGACCGAGTACTTCTTCCAGACAACACGACGACGTACCGCTTCTTGTGTAGTAGATTCGACTCTTGCCGAATCTGGGCAACTCCTACACGGAGACGAGCTTGCGGATTATGTTCGAAACTACTACACACAGCTATATGCTGTGCCGACGTTGCCAACATCTACGTCCACGGATGAATTCTTCCAGTACATTCCTGCTTTCTCTAATGAAAGTAGAGAATTCCTGGACAGAGCATTAACCCTCGACGATATGCTTACCGCTACGAAGGATCTTCGCCGTCATACCTCTCCTGGTTATGATGGTCTAACTCCAGAATTTTTTCTACGCTTCAGGAATCTTTTGTTTCCAGACCTATTGGAGGTCTTCAGTTCTGCAGTGGTTGGACATACCGAATTCCCCTCAAGTTGGCGGAGATCCGTTATGCGTCTAATACCCAAGAAGGGAGATCTTCAGAGGCTGGGAAATTAGAGGCCAGTTACGTTGTGCAATGTCGACTACAAGATAGTTTGCAAAGCACTCGGAACGATATTAAGCTCAGTGATAGCATCGGTTATACACCCGGAACAGTCCTACTGCATTCCAGGTCGTACTATTTACGACAACATCGCCGTAGCAAAACATCTTTTCGCCTACCACGAAAAGACTGGTTCGCAGATGGCCATGATCTAGTTAGATCAAGAAAAGGCGTTTGATAGCGTCTCTCATGAGTATCTACTGAGAGTGCTCGATAAATTTGGGCTTCCGTCCAGATAGATTGAAATCATCAGTGGTCTGTATAGAGATTCAGTGATTCTCATAAAGCATAATGGGCATATATTGTCTCCTATTCCGTTTCGTCGGGGTATCAGGCAGGGATGCCGGTTGTCAGGAATGCTTTATGACTTTTCACTGGAGCCGCTGCTAGTAAATCTTCGTCTACCGTTGAGACAATATTCAGTTCATCTACCATACACTACTATAAGGCCACTTATTCTAGCGTATGCTGATGACCTGTCTATTTTCGTTACGAAAGAAGATGCATTTCCAGTCGCTCGTAGGGTTTTCGAACAATATGAGCGATTAGCGGGCGCTAGGGTTAACCTAAGCAAAAGCCAAGGCCTATGGTGTGGGAGGTGGCGGAATCGTTCAGATTCTCCCCTCGGCATACAATGGACCAATACTTGCTTGAAGTATTTAGGTGTGTATATCGGGCTCGAAGGTTAAACACGTAATCGCCGCATGGCTCTGGAAAAACTTTCCGGAGCAGTGAATTCGTGGCGGACTAGATTGTTCCCCCTTTCGCTGAGAGGACGTGCAGTCGTTGTCAATTACCTGATTACCTCGTCCATCGTTCACCTGCTTAAGTCGGAGTGCTTCGAGGAAGGCTTCGTTAAACTTTTGTAGGCAAAAATTATTGACGCATTTTGGGGGGGAAGAAGATGGGTCGCTGAAAGCACGCTCTGTCGACCAGTAGCGATGGGTGGATTGGGTCTTACGGACATGGTCGTTAAAACTCGTTGCCTTCAGATCAGAGCATTCCAACGAGTGTTCCGGTTTGAAGACAGCTTGATTTCTCAGCTGTGGGTAAGCGCCTTGGGGGGTGCCGGCGTAGGTAAGCATTACTATCTGCTTTCAGTCCGCCCACCCTATCCGCACGACTGGTCTCAGGAAATGATCTCTACGATCACGACCTGGGGCAGAATAAGACCGGCATTCCATTTGCAATGGGATGAAATTGGGTACGGGGATTTTTCAGCTTTACCGATCAGGTTAAATCCTGAATTAGTGGATTCGGTGTTCAGTAATGCTCGAGGTGTAACAGCCGATACAGGACAGCTTACAGTTCTCGGAGATATCATTGATGCCTCTGGGAACATACTAATACACCCACATACAACACAATTAAACGAATTGGTTGATACAGCACGAGAGCGTTTCAGCCAACTTAACACTTAGGTGTTAATAGATGGAGCGCACATCTCGGGGTAGAATTGGGAGTAATCGGAGGGGTGACTTGCAGAGTGATCTACAGTTATCCGTCCAATTATAGAGACTCTGATGTGGCATTCAAACTGTTACATCATAGCCTCGTGCATCCAAATCAGCTGTCGCACATTGACCAGAGCGTTCAAAGAGTCTACACGGTTTGTGGGGGTGAAGGAACTTTGTTCCACCGATACTACACATGCCCGGCCTTGTGCGAATTGATGCTACTGGTCCGTCACTTGTGCCAGATAATCTGCCCGCGTTTCGGCATTACTCGAACATCGTTTTTACTGGGGTCAAGGACATGCAACCAAGTGAATTGTTTAATTAGCTTTGTTCTTACACTAGCAAAATCAACAGTTCATTTGTATTGCATGCGGATCGAGCCTGGGCAACAAGCCACTGACACACAGATACACACATGTGCACTTAGGAGCCACTTTGTTGCCAGATTGAGAAGGCGTTTACGTCTTGAATACCTGGTAACGGAGCCAGACACATTCAACTGTACCTGGCAACCGTTAGCATCGGTACAGAATGGTAGCCTTGTCTTTCACTGGTGACAATAGGCCGCAGCCTTGTAGCACCTTTTCACGGAGCTTCTCTCCGCTTTGGATCTGCTGCAAGTGCTGCGGGAAAGATGAGTCCTACGTTGGAAAAATTGAACTGAGGCGATGATGGGAGCAGTTTTCGGACGTCCATGACTCTGAAGACTGCTCTCGCGGGACTCTATCATCAAAATTTTTAGTACGCTCACCTGGGACTCTTGAAGCGGGGTGCTCCAAGGGGACTAGAAAAGTGGCGAAGACTTCTGCGGAGAGCGTCGCTGCTTGCATGCAAGTAGGTATTCTCGATGTAGCGTCTTCGCCCGGTGCTGCATCTACCTCCGGGGATCATTCAAGCTCAGTAACCAGCTGACTTAAATTCATTTAGTTATGTCTAGTTTTAAAATATCTTTCGGCAACTTTTTTCAAAATTTTTGAACTCTTATTAGAGCTTCCACTCACCGGGTGGCTGTCGAAATTTAATGTAATCTTTTCATAATTTTCTTTACTTTTTTTACATTTTGGCAGTCTTTATAATTTTAACAAATTTGAGCCATTTTTCGTCCTTTTAATATGTTACAAGTCTTTTTGTTTTCTACTTTTTGATATGTTACGGAGCCTTTTGCGATTTTGTGTTTTGTTTTTGAGCCATTTTGCTATTTTTTGAGTCTTTTTGATGAGTATTGAGCTTTTTACAGTGATATTTTCTGATTTTTGTGCCTTGTTTTTATAAACTTTTTGACATTTTTACATTTTACAGAGTAGTTAGGGAGTTTTTTAGTTTTTATACAATATACAAATTATAACGTTTGAGCCTATTAAAGTACCACATATACATAAAAAAAAATTATTATTATATGATGGGAAACATGAGGCAACGGAAGCATTCATAGAATCGATCGAACTGATTGATGATTTAACACCAGCAGAGCATAAAACAATAATGTTAAAATTTATCAAGACAAGTATAACGGGCAAAGCAAAGCTTGTAATTACAGCCGATACTAACTCGATCGAAGAAATAAAAACCAAAATACGGCAAAAATTGTCATCCAAGCTTTCGTCGGACGCAGTTCTAGCACAACTAAGAGTATGACGACAAGGAAATAAAAATTGGCAGACTTTGCCAATCAAATTGAAAACCTCTCTAGTCAGCTCACTAGAGCACTGATAGCCGAAAAGGTGGCAACAGGAGAGACCGCTGAGAAACTAGCTGAACAATTTTCCGTCCAAGCATTTATCGATAATGTGAACAACCGAGAAACAGCACTCATATTAAAAGCTAGTAATCTCACAACACTACCGGAGATAACGGCAAAGGCAACATCAGTAGACAAAGAACAACCAAGTAACATCTTACAGTACAGGGGCAACCATTCCGAAAGATCAGGGAACAACCCAAACAAGGGTAGAAATAATTAGTACAACTTCAATAACAATAACGGCAGATATAATAAATATAACAACAGACAAAATTATAATTCCAATAGGCCGGTCTACAACAATCAAAACAGGTCCAATTATAATAATAACATAGCTATAATAAGAATTACCGGCCCATGCAAGTACAGCAGACAAACCGGACTCAAAATATTAGCAATCGGGCAAACTTGCAAAACAGAAGAATAAACCACTATGGGTCGGGGGAATACCAGGACCCCAACCCGACACAGAAATGGCCCCGTTGGGGGGCATAACACAATCAAACCCCGAATTTACGAATTAAACCTTTCACTAAAAAATTTTATACAAGCGTATGTGGAAATGTGCGACTCAACCTGTACATTTATCATAGACACTGGCGCGGACATTTCGATATTTAAACGAAGAAAAATCAGCGACGACCAGTTATACAATCCAAAGAATTACTGCATAATCCAAAGAATTACTGCATAATACAAGGAGTAACTAACGCGAAAAAACAATCTATCGGGACAACAACAACTAACCTTATTTTCAACAAAGAAGCCTCAGTAGAGAACTCGTTCCAAATTGTGGACAAATATTTTGCTATTGAAGCCGATGCTATATTAGGATTAGATTTTCTTACAAAGTTTACGGCCAACATCGATTACGATACGTAGACACTCTCAATCACCATTAATTATGAAGTAGTAGTATTGCCCATTTCAAGTGGGCCAACACCAAATTCAATAGCCATACCGCCTCGATATGAAACTTTTAGAAAAGTAAAAATTTTCAATATAAACAACTCTGATGATTTAGTCATCCTAAACACAGAAATTCAACCAGGCGTTTCCATATCAGGTACCATAATTTCAAAAAATAACCCACTAGTAAGAATTTTGAATACTACAAACAAAACAGTAATAATAAAGGAATTAGAAATAAAAACAGAACCCTTAGAACATTTTCACATCATGAAAACCAAACCAAACAACTCAAACAGAGCGCATAAGGTAATATCCAAGCTAAATTTCAATAAGATCCCAGACTATGCTAAAGTACAGCTTGAAGATGTATGCCGCCAATACCATGATGTATTTGCTCTAGAAGACGAACCACTGTCGACAAATAATTTCTATCAGCAAAATAAAGACCTTTCCGATAATACACCGGTATACACAAAAAACTACCGGATCCCGGAGCTTCATAAACACGAAATTAATCGACAAATAGAGCAAATGCTGGCAGATGGCATCATAGAGGACTCAGTCTCACAATTTAACTCCCCAATATTTCTGGTACCGAAAAAGTCCACTGACCAACAAAAGAAATGGCGACTCGTAGTCGGTTTTCGCAACCTAAACAAAAAAGTCCTAGCCGATAAATTCCCACTCACACGGCTAGAAGATATTCTCGATCAGATGAGTCGAGCCAAATACTTCTCCACTTTAGATCTCATGTCAGGCTTTCACCAAATTTCCCTAGAAGAACACTCGAGAAAGTTCACCGCTTTCTCCACAAACCAAGGGCATTACCAATATACGCGACTTCCTTTCGGACTCAATATAAGTCCAAATAGTTTTCAACGAATGATGGCTATCGCCATGGCGGGTTTAATCCCAGAAATAGCATTCCTATATATTGACGATATAATCGTTATAGGATGCTCCCAGTCGCATCACCTTTAAAATTTAATAACAGTATTTAAAAGACTACGCGAACGCAATCTCAAATTAAACCCTGAAAAATGTAAGTTCTGCCAGACAGAAGTCACTTATTTAGACATCAAATATCGGCTCAAGGCATCAAACCGGATAGCTCAAAATATGAAGCTAGAAAAACCACCCTGTACCGAAAAATGCAGACGAAGTAAGACGCTTCGTTGCAGTTTGTAACTATTACAGACGTTTCGTCCCAAATTTCAAACATCAGCAAGCGTTTACACCCTAAGAAATATCCTAATGTCACCTACGATACTACAACACCCTGACTTTGGGGAACCCTTCATAATTTCAACCGATGCATCAAAAGATGCATGCGGAGCAATATTGTCGCAAAATACCGATGGAAAGGAACTGCCAATTGCATACGCAAGCAAAACTTTTTCCTCCGGAGAAAAAAATAAATCTACTATAGAAAAAGAACTTGCAGCGATTCACTGGGCGATAACGTACTTCAAACCGTACGTTTACGGCAGAAGATTTCGAGTAAAAACAGACCACCGGCCACTAGTGTACCTGTTTGGAATGAAAAATCCCTCATCAAAACTTACACGGATGAGGTTAGACCTGGAAGAGTTCGACTTCGAAATTGAATATGTGAAAGGAAAAGAAAACGTGGGACCAGATGTTTTGTCAAGAATAAAAATTGACAAAAATGACTTGAAGGAAATTAATATAATGCGAACGCAAACCCGCGCAATGACAAATCAATTTAATAAAGAAACAAAAAGCGCTGAAGACAAAGAGATACGAACCATAGCACCGCAGCCTGATCAACTTAGCGTATGTAATCTATTTAGAGTAATTATGTAATGTAATAATGTATTCAGCACTTGTAATAATCTTAATATTTAACAATAATAATAACATACTAAATTTATGTTAGCAAATAAGAACTTTGAACTTAGATAGTAAGCAAAATATCTGTATAAATATAGTATGTTAAGTGAATAAATGACATTAGTCGAAAAACCGTCTTTTAATACAGGAGTTAATGCTTAATTAAGCTGCTCCTCAATTTAGCTCGGAGTTAACGCTAATCTAGCTGCTCCATAGGAGTTAATGCCTTCGGCTGCTCCAGGAAACTTAAACTTTAAGGTAAAGAACGCGAAAAATAAATAATTCGAATACCACAGTACACGACAGTTCTTACACAGATCGAGGCAGTACTGAATTCGAGACCGCTTTGTCCACTTTCCTACAATCCTAGTGACTGTGACGCTTTGACAATAGCCAATTTCCTCATTGGTGAGCCGTTAATTGCAGTTCCAGAACAATCTTTGTTGGAAATAAATGTAAATCCGCTAACAAGATGTGATTATCTGAATTAATGCTAAAGGTTTAAATTGCAATACTATGACCATCAAAACAAAAGCAATAGAAATCGTACCGTTTGTATTGTATTCTGCACGTAACGTTTTGGTCAGTGCAGCTGGATGCACGTCTCGTCATGACTTTACTTGGTTTTGAACAGTTGTCCGAATAAGTTGACTTTTACAATAAATTTTACAATAATTGAAACTACCCGAGTCTTTAATTTGCATGTGTCGAACGTGAAATAAAGTTAACTAGTGCTAAAGGGTGAAAGAAAGGGTTAAGAAGACAAGATTCTAAACAACATTTTGAGTACGCATAATTATATACAACATTAGAGCTTAATAATTTTAAGTACAAATTTAATCAAAAGTAATTTTCTCGGTTCAAATTTAAATTTACAATAAATTAATAACCAAACTTTCATAGAATAAGGTACTAGAAAAATATTCTTCACAAAAAGCGTTGGGTTAAAATAATAACTAAATGTAATCACGAACTATTTTGAAAAGGGTTTGCATCTCTCTTTCTGGTTCCTTTAACCCCTGGCATAAGGCGTTAAAGATCTCATGAAATAAAATTATATGTTGAGCTTGGGCTATGCGGTTTCCTTTCTTATTCCTAATATTGTAAAGAACGTAAATCAATTTTTTTATTTGTACGAAATAGATAATTAAAAAAAAATCATGTGGACCTATGGAAATTTCGCTCACTGCATTAAGTTCTATAAGCGGTAAGATACTATTATATATATATATATATATATATATATATATATATATATATATATATATATATATATTTATATATATATATATGTATATGTATATGCATATATATTATATTTCCAGCAACTCAATTACACAATGCAAGCACACTCAATTAAAAAGTAATTTCATCTTCAAAATTAAATCACACTCACCTGGATTATTATCATTCTACTAAGTACGAAACTTTGGTGAACTTGAATCTATTTACAATGTTTGCCACGTTTTAGGTATGCCTCAGTTTGAGTGATATATTTCGTTTTCACTTACACATATATATATATATATATAATTTAATATTCTCATTTCGCCCGATATGAACGTGGCTTGAATCTTAACTAGCTGTTAAAATTCAGTATTCAGACAGTGCTCTATCACTAACGTAGTGGCAACACTATTCAAAGTGCGGGAGTTTTATATTCAGGCTCGAAAACATGACCTGGGGGAGAGTTGCAGCCAGCAGTGTATTTCACCTTGGAATGATAATTCATATTTATGACACCAATTTGTCAGATAATGGTCCTTTTCAGTGGTTTCATACAGCCTGAGAATTCTAAATGAATTCAGAAAAATCCCTAGACTTGAATAAAAAAAAAACAAAATGTTGACCATGATTGTCTTATGATGAAGAACTTACTAGGGACCGGGAAAAAATCTGAATATTAATATGTGCTTAAAAAACGATTAAGAACAATAACTGGATTATTTCGATATAGGCCTTATCGTCCCTAAAGTCTGCTAAAAGTTATTTAATAATAACTGGAGAATTTAGCGATTATTGTTCTTCAACAAAGTGAATTGCAGGTGGAAAACATCAAATCCGTAGTTGCCGGAACTGCACACAGTAGATGTTTACGTTGGCTTGAGCTGTTCCTCTGTTGGTTAGCTTAAGCAAATAAACCTATAATTTGACTAAAGCAATAAGTGGGAGTTATTTAAAAGAGATTATAAAGAATATATGGAAGCATTTAAAACGACGAATTATATGGTTAAGCAGTTCCTGAATGAAATCACCAAAGTGTATGGTTGAGCTTTTAGTTTCCGAATGAACCCACCAAATTATGTTGCAGCGAACAACTGAAATTAGGTTTCAATGAAACTACAAATGATTGACGCTTAAAATTAGTTGTTGTACTCATAAACGCAACAACTGTTTTCCAACGAATTGGAATTTTTTTTTTTTGGATGTTGGGAGGGTAATTTAGGTGTTGGTGATTATACTAAGTAAGTGCACATTTCAAAATTTTGTATATAATTCATGATAAATTCAATATAAATGAAGGTACAGAATTCAAGGGTTATTGTAAGGTAAGATTTCAGTCATTTTCTACTACCATTACGTAGATATTAAAGTTATGTGTACTACGATTAAGTCGTTAGACTCAATCTTTCCTTGTTTCATTCGTGAACGAATCAGTCGGTGGGAAACAGATTTTTGTTAGAGGCCGCTTTATTTCGCTATTTTTAATTTTTACTAGCACTAGTTGATCGCTACCAGGGTGAATTTTAATTACACGTCCCATAGCCCATTGATTAGATGAACGTTACTCGAAACTGTTAACCACTTTGGCGTTTGTTGAAGCCTGGACAAATATTCCCTATGCCATGCTTTCCAAAAGTCTTTCTTCAGACGTTGCACGAAATTCCACCGGCTCAATGCAGTCAATTTCGAAATAGGGAAATCTGACTCAGGAGGGGACAGTAGAGCGTCTCCAGTCAAAAATTATGCGGAGCTCATTTGGGTCGTCGGTCAGCGGGAAAAAAGTGTGGACATTTCTTCATACGTAAGGGGAACATTTCCTACGGTGTAACAATATATATTATTTAGGTCGCAGTGAGATAGTTTCCTTTTCGAGATTGCGAACATGGCTGCATTTTATTCCTATAAAGCAAAGAAACCCAAACCTAGAATAAAAGAAATCAATAGTGCTGCCATCTCCCAGCCTTCTGTTATATTAATAATACCGCCATTGCCTTACAAATGTGGAAGTTAACCCCAAACCAACCTAATTAGCAAATGCCGTTGTCGAAACTCAAAATTTAGAAAGATCAGAAAATGGGCAAGGGAACATATATATAAAACTTTTTTTCTTTAATTCCTAAGATGAGGGGACTAAAACAAAATTTATAAGACTTCTAGAATCCTCGCTTAATTATGACCTCTAGCGGAGAAGGGTAAAACGACATTATTCCGATAGTACAAATTAGTAGTTCCCGATCAACAAGAATTTACTATACTAAGTAAGCTAGCATTTGATAGGAAGGGAAGAGTCATTTTGGCGGAAGCATTGGCTCAATTAGTAGTGGGACTCGTGATTTGGTTAAAATACCTTGAAAGATTAAGTGTGGAGTGGCGGTGCAGTGGAAATTTATTTTTATTTCATTCAAGTTAAAAAGTGTAAAAATCTCAGTGAAGTCCATGAGATTTTAATCTACTCCGCTTAATTAACCACGGTCTTAGAAGTGAAAAGTGACGATGAGCGGATTATCTTGAGATTACGACTCCGCACCTCGTGGTCTCCAGTGGAGAATACAAAGGGAATCGGTAAGATTAATTTCGCCATTAAAGAAATCAGAGCCATATGGTAGATCGTAAAGCCAAAACCCCAATTAATTTCAGCACAGCAGAAAGTTTAATTCAAGGAACTCAGTATAATTGAGCCCAAAATTAATTTTGAGACGTCCACCCCCCCAGCGAACTCTAATTCGGCGTAAATATATATAATATTCTCGGTAAACGACATCAAGCCTGGCTTAGGTAGGTTATCATATAAAAAAAAAACCCAAAACAGTGTGGTGTAACCCGAATAAATTATTTTAGTTGATCGTGAAATTTCCTTTTTCTATGCGTTTAATACCAATCGTATGAAAAGGCCGAAACCAGTGGTAAATTTTGAAAGACGAGTCTCTTTTGGCAAAAGTCGGCAGGAATAGAAGAAAAGTAAATTGTTGCAAGGAAACCAGGCGCAGCACTTCAATAAAAAAAAATATATATGACTTTTATAATAGAAGAGCTTTACATCAAGGAGAGGAGTTGTCAACCGGACTTTAATTAAGGAAACCAAATTATGTTTTTTAATTATAATTCTTGAGATTTCAGCCACCGCCCCACCGGAAGCCAATCGCAATTGGGATCCGGGTGAGTACCTAAATATTTCTTATTTTTTTATATAACCATAGAGAAAATTTTTCGAGCGTTCCCCGTTTGAATAAAAAATAAATAAATTTTGTTCACTTGCTTCAGTAGATAGTACAGAATTCCTATTACAAGAACTAATAATAATAATTCGTATTACAATTAGAACTATAAGAATTTCTTGATAATTAGTACAATAACTATTATTTTCACAATCAAAATTATTCCTTAAAAGTTTGAATTTCTTAAAGGTTGATGAGTGTTTAATTAGATTCCGTAATTTCGTATTGGATTAGCTTTTAGATTACAATTAATTATAAAAACAAAAAAAAGGTTATCTTTTGAGTTGATCGAGTAAGTTTATTGGGCTCAATGAGTATAGAGGTCGGAAGGAAAACAATAGAACTTTTTTATTTATTTTTTGGTAATATTGCACTGGTGGTTAAAGCATTCTAAGTTATTATTAAATTTAAGAAAAGGGCGGTTTGTCTTATTAGCGTTTGGATAGCCATAATGGAATAAATTATTATTAATTACTTGCCGAAGTTTTTTGGGTGCGTCGTGATAGTGAGTAGCGAGTATTTCGTTGGTTCCCATCCTTTCAGACACAATTCAGCTGTTTGTTATCGAACCATCGCTTGCGCTTGAAAACAAATTGTGATGGTACTAAGTGCCGTGGTCATGAGTGCTTATTGGCACTATGCGTAAATGACCTTAACTGTTTAAATTGTTTACAGAGCAAATGTAGTGTGAGATGGATTTGGTCCAGTGGGAAACTTTTAAAACAGATCTGTGGATTTCGACGAGCTTGGGTTCGAGGCTTGGTCACTAAGCGGGAACAATGGTTACTTTTATTTGGGTTGTGGTCGCTAGGGAGAAAGAAAAGACAAATTTTTGAGTTGAATTTCTTAAAGTCAGCTGGTGGTGGTTTTGTTGTTGTTTACATTATGACGGCAGAGGTCATAGTTCCGGTTGTGTTACTGTGAGGCAGTGGATGGCGAAGTTGTTTGGTCGACATCATCTGATTCGAGATTATTCTTCTTCATTGGGTTTTGTTTTTTTTTTTTGCGTCTGGAGCTTCTCACCTTCCGCCCACGCCCGAACCGGCGAGCTTAGCCCCACATTCAAAGGAGGTATATGGGAAGATGAGAAGGAGAGCTGCGGTGCATAGTGCTACTTTTTGGTTCTAAGCTGCTGGAATGTGCCTCGAGTACACACAATGTCGGAAATTACCGGTTGTTATAATTGTGGTATCGAAGTATATAACGTTGCCACTTAGTTAATTCTAACGAGTGTTATTGTGGTCCAGTACAGCCGTTGTAAATTCTGTGAAGAATTGGTTTGATTCTCCCAAGGAACCTGGCGCCCGGTGCACTGTATCTCTCAGCATAACTTACCTCCGAACCTGTACGTCGTAGACCCATCTGGGTAGCAAGAAGGATGCCCCGATCCGAAAGGCATAGAACTTGCTGACCTCCACCACTTCGTTACAACGGTTCTCTTTAAATGGTGTTTAATAGGTTTAACTACAGCCTCCCATTGCCCACCGAAATGAAGAGAGGTTGGTGGAATAAAATTCCAATTAATTCCTTGCATACTGAGATTTATCAGCATCCTTATGAATACCTTCCTGATATGCTGCTTGAAGATCTCCATTAATTTGATTGCGTGCTCCTACAAACGGTGTCCCACAGTCTGAATATATGTTTAAAGTGCTTTAGGAAAGCTAGAAAAGCGTCTGCAGTGAGATAACTTACTATTTCTATGTGATTCGCCCTTGTACATAGGCATACAAAGATAACTATATAACCATTATAGGTGCGACACTCTCTAGTCCTAGAGATCCTGAGATTGAATGGTCCTGTGTAGTATATTCCCACGTGCATGAAAGGTCAAGATGCGGTAGTTCGAGGAGATGGTAAGGCTCCCATGAAATTATTCTGAGTTTTACACGAACTTCTGAAACACATAATACAGTTGTGGATAACTTCTTTAACCTTAATCAGAAAGTTTCCTTTCGATAAACACTTGGCGTAATGCATTTATTTGAAAATAAGAAATTAAAAGCACTTGTTTTACTTTCACAAAACAAGGAGTATCCTTGGGATGGTGCCCGCCCACAGATATGAGTGCTTTTACTTTTTTATTTCTTTAACCTTGTTTCGACCCTTGACGATCCAAACTGTTTTTTAAAGAAGTGAAAGAGTTAGAGTTGGGCAACCATGCAAGCATAACTTGTCAGTATAATTTATAAACAGACTAGTTAGATGACTTCCGTTGTGCAAAATTATGGGATGTTTTTCACTGTATGGAAGAGAGGCATTATCAAATCGGCCACCAACTTTTAATAAATCCTCACTATCGAGAAAGGAATTGAGATTTATAAGTTTGCAGGTCTTGGGGAGGGGTTTGGTTTTGGATAGACAATTGATTTCCTCAGGGAAATATCTGTTCTGTTCATGTTTAACCCGGTTAAACTTCGCTTGATTAAGCTCTGATGGTAGAATAGAAGACGTGACATGGATCTTTCGGCATTTTCTTAGATATTTCTTACATAGATCTCTTATGCAAAGTAGCCGTGAGAGAGTGGAAAATCTTGTTAATAAATTTGTGGAGTATGTAAACTCAGATGGCAGAATCTGTTCAAGAGGTAATACTGATATTCTTGGGAGACACAGAGGAATTAAACTTCTTGACAAGATGTGACAGTAGAACAGTACCACAAAGCTATACTCTGGGTAGTGTAATCGACTTGAGCGGTGCTACTTTAGTCATAGCGCTGATGAGATAAACGTCAATGCTGCTACTAGTCTCCATTCTAAAGTATAAGACAGCCCTGTAAGCTCTCTCTGAAGCATCACATAATCCATGAATCTGTGACGTACTACCAGGTTCTGTATTTAAGAATCTAGGAACCGAAATAATATTCAAGTGACCTAAGAGGTACAGGAACTCTGGCCACCGTTTGGTACACTCTGGAGGTATTAACTCATCCCAACATAATCCTCGTTGCCATAAATACTGCATCAACATTTTGGTAGTTATTGTAAGTTGAGTTAACCTACGCAAAGGATCATAAATCCTAGTAAATTCTGATAAATTTATGCGTTTTGTGTAGGGAGGTTCCTTCTGTTTTAATTCTAAGCGGTAAGATAAACAATCGGCAATCACAAAGTTTTCACCGCATTATCGGGATCTAAAATTATGGAGGAACAGGATGAACGTTTAGACTCGGGATTTTCAGCAAGGAGCTCTTCACAATTTGTAGCACATTTCCTTAATTCGAATTCTCCACTCTTTAGAACAGACATAATTTTTCGTTTAGCTTTCTTAGCTTGCACTATAGAGTTACCTCCTGATAATACGTCATCAACGTATAAATCATTCATAAGGATTTCTGCGTATTGCTAAAAAGGGGCAGGGGTAACTCCGAAAGTCATTGTAAGAAGGAGATAGTCCGCAGGCGGCTCCGTTGAATTAAGACGCCAAATCAACCTTTGAAAATCACTATCAGAAGGGTGAACTAAAACCTGGCGATATATGCGGGCTATGTCCGCAATAAATGCAAATTTGTGCTGTCTGCATTCGGACAAGAGAAGAGTGATATCACGTTGTAGGAGACGATCGTTGAGGGAGTATCCATTTGTCGATTTACAACTAGCATCAAAAACAAGCCGAGTTCTTGTCGTTATACTTTATACGTTATATAGCTTTAAGAACCGCATGATGGGGAAGATACATAAAATAATTGTTCTGCAGGCTGAATAAGATGAGAGATAGGAACCTTTTCCATGTGTCCACGCTCCAAGTATTCTTCTAGACACTTATTGTAGTCCCTTTGTAATGAAGGATTAAGGTTTAGGTGTCTTTCAAGTGCCTTAAATCTTTTCATTGCAATTTCCCTAGAATCTCCAAATTTGATTTCATGTTTGGGGAGAGGAACAAAGGATAAACGGATAACATTGTTATGTGTGAACGGGATATTCGTTAATTTCACACCTTATTTTAGATTATGTAACCACACTCAAAACCTTTAATTAATTACTTTATTTCACTTAATTCTTTTACTAATAAGCCTAATATATTACACTTAATTCTGATCTACTCTAAAAATTTCGCTAAAGTACATTTATTTCTCTCTTTTAAATCAAAAGATTGTCTAAATTGCATTATTTTATCATTTATATCACTACAAGTCTTCCTCAATTACACTTATATTTCCTTTTTAGCACTACAAGTCACACTCAATTGCAACTATGTATCTTCTAACACCACAAATTACACCAAATTGCAATTATGTATCTTTTATCCCAAAGCTCCAAAAAGACTTTCCAAAACAGACCTTTTAAAAGTCCGGGCATAACTTCGTAACGCGTTCACCGATTTTGATAATTCTTTTTTTGTTGGGTAGAGTATGTTTAATGATTGGTACCATGTCAAAAAAATTTTTGGTGTGGTGGAGGTGGTGGTGGGGGTGGGTGTGAAAGCTAACTTTGTAACGCGTGGACCGATTTGAATGGTTCTTTTTTTGTTGTACAGAGGATGATCCCCTATTGCTAATTGGAGAAAAAATTTGGCCTAGGGTACGGAGAGGGGGGAGGGGTAGTCTAGCATCGTAACGCGTGGACCGATTCGGATGAATCTTTTTCTGTTAGGTAGAGTTTGTTCCCTGGTTGATACCTCGAGAAAAAAATTTTTGGATAGCTATGGAGGTGAGAGGTGGGAGTGACACCTAACTTTGTAATGCGTGGACCGATTTGGATGGTTCTTTTTGTGTTGTAAAGAGTATGATCCCAGATTGCTAATAAGAGAAATAAATTTGCCCTAGGTAATGGGGAGGGGGGGAGGGGTAGTCTATCTTCGTAACGCGTAGATCGATTTGGATAATCCTTTTGTTGTTGGGTAGAGAGTATGTTCCCTGGTTGATACCACGAGAAAAAAAAAGTTTGGTCAGTGTGGTGGGGTGGCGGTGGGGGGTGAAACCTAACTTTGTAACGCGTGGATCGATTTGGATGGTTTTTTGCTTGTTGTACAAAGTATGATCCTCCATTGCTAAAAGGAGAAGACATTTGGCCTAGGGTTCGGGAGGGAGGAGGGGTAGTCTAACTTTGTAACGCGTGGACCTATTTGGATAATTCTTTTTCTGTTGGGTACAGTTTGTTTCCTGGTTGATACCACGAGAAAAAATATGTTGGAGGGGTGGAGGTGGAACCTAATTTTATAACGCGTGGAATGATTTAAATGGTTCTTTTGCTGTTGTATAGAGTGTGACCCCCCATTGCTAATAGTAGAATAATTTGGTTCTATGGTGCGGGGTGGGGGAGGGGTAGTCTAACTTCGCAACGCGTGAATCGATTTCGATGATTCTTTTTCCGTTGGGTAGAGTATGTTCCTTGATTGAAACGAGAAAAAAATTTTTAGTGGGGATTGGGAGGGGTAGTGGTTGACCCTAACTTTAACGCGTTGGATATTTCTTTTTTCGTTGTATAGAGTGGAAGACACTTAAAAGTGAAAAATAAAATAGTTTAAAAAAAATTTGAGCCGACTTCACAAAAAGCGCTAAAAAGCATAAAATAATTTTTCGTTCGGCGATCCAGCCTAACGGCGGACTTTACTTTTCGCGACTTTCTTTTGGAATTGTACTCGTTAATTAATACCGTGCCTACATGAAGTAAAGCTTTTAGCTTTTTCTTTTATTATTTTGCAGGTAAATCGAACGCGATCAATCGACATTTATGAAAAGAGCTTTTTATGTTTCTTCTTCTTTTTTTCGTTTTGCCTGTGTCTTCCTGGACAAGACGGTACATGTCGCTGGAAATCGCTGATAAGGCACATTATGATGGGGGCAATCTTAAGTTTGTTCGGTACCTTATCATTGATATGCTTAATTAGCATATATTTACATTACCATCGCACCACGATTTTGTGGAAAAATAATGCGTGGTAACTCGAGCGAATTGTTTGTCGTGGTTTTGTGACAATTAATTGCCGTGTAGGCAATGTGGTTGCTTGAATCCAACAATGAAATGGAAAGAATTTTTTTAATTCCTTTGAATAAAACTTATTTTAATTTATAATAATTTTACCAAGATCACCTTTTCCAGATTTTAGTATATTACAACATATCTACCGTCTGGGTTTCTAGAATGAGTTTTTGAAAAATCTCTTCGCAAAGAACATCTCCTTTTGAAAGCTGAGGAGAGGCGGAAACTACTTCTGTCTCTCAGTACCGTTTAATTGCATCACATTCTTTCACTTGAGAACAAAAGGTGAAGGTTAGATTATGTAAAGATATATATCGCTATTGATGGAGTTTGGGATGAGATTTTAACAAACAGTACTTATCCGAACAATGTTTTTTGTGCTGTTGTCATACCAATTTCTCCACGGATAATATCACCTTCAACTAGCCGCTTATAAACTGCTTCCCCGAGTTTAAGATCTATTTTCTATGGCTGATGAAAAAAAGGGTCAGCTAGAGCGATGACTTTTAAATAACTCCATTGTGCAATTGGAATTTTCGTCGAAGAAATTAAATCAGTAAGTGATGAGTTCAGAAAAACGGCCTTAACTTGTAAACTAGGACCATCTGTTGAATGCGGCTTTACAGTCATTGAAGCTGATGAGTGCGATTCAGCTGTAATGGTATTTCCGACGCTAAGGACCTTGACTGAAGCATGCAACATTTTCAAATTAAGACCATTTGCAGCTCTGCGAGTTATAAACGTTGACTGATTATCGGGAATAATCAAAGCCCGTAATATGAAAGCATCACCATTGCTTGAAAGGACCCTTATTAATGCTGTAGCTGGTAACACGGATCCATTTTCGGAAGAGAAGTACATTTGGCCCTTCTCCGTTGTCATTGTGCTCGTGTCTGGCCGTGATTGGCTATCGAAAATAACATCGTGCATCTGCAGGTAATGACTTGGATGGTTTTATTACACGCGATACTGTAGCTATCACTAGTAATGTTTAAATGACGAACAATTTGTTCTGCATCTCCACTCAACAATGATTTGAGTGTGAGTGCATTTTCTGAACGAAGCTGAGGTTTTGATTTGAATTAACCATTGAATTAAAGATGTCGTAAAATGACATATAGATCTCCAGTAAAATAATCTCCTTGCTTATCTATAGTTACAAGTTACAACATAAATTGATTCATCATTTGCATGAAATTTGTCTCTCAATTCCCCCAACGTCATAACAAAACCAGAGTGAGAGTCGACTGACTTGTTGATTCAGTATACGTAGTATAAGATAAAGTACTTACATAATGCATGTTACAGGGGTTTAAATTCAGCGTACAATTCAATATCAAATGAAGCAATTCAAAAATTTATTAAAATACATTATATACTTAATTATAGGATTTATCATCGTTATGTTGTATGATCAGTCCAACCACTGGCTTCACTGTTCGTCTATATTTGGTTTTGAATGTTTCCGAAGGTAGTTGCGGCTTGGAAAGTGTCTTTGTTAGTGGGCTGGTCCTCTTAGCGGTTTATAGGCGAAATGAAACGCTGCTGGATGACTGGTTTTCCTTGCTATCCAACTCCTCAGCTAATACTACAATGAATCTTTCGGGAACTATGTTTGCCTGTGAATGATTAAGTTGACTTGTATTTCTGTGGAATATTTTACCGTCCATAGTTTAAACGCGTATGAGCGAGGCTCTTTGCATTTATCCAATATGCTTCCACTGAGCCAGTTTCGATGGTTAACTTGCAGTCTGATTTTGTCGCTTGGATTAAATTCTGGGGCTTCCTTTGTAAACCTATCTGCGTACGTCTTATAAATTTTCCTGGTTTCAATCAGTTTTTCTTGCACGTTCGATACCAAAGTCGGTTTCAGCGACTGCTTTGTTATTGGTAAATTGGTCCTGGTGAGTCGGTCCATGAGTCGTTGGTTTGGAGAATCTAACTCTTTCGACCTTGGCGTATTCCTTAGACTGAGTAGTATGTTGCGCGCACTTCTTTAAAAGGAGTTTTGCTGTCTGTACGCAGCGCTCCGCAAGACCGTTTGCACGTGGAAACTGTGGACTGGACGTCTAATGACTGAATTTCAAATTAATCACTTGAACTGCTGAGATGTAAATTGCGGACCATTGTCCGAGTCGAGCACTAGTCGTATACCATGTGTTAAGAATTTGTTATTGCTTTTATTTCTGACTGAAATCGTTTCACTCCTTTCTAGTTTCTTGGTATTTGTAAGAGTCCCTTTATGTAAGAGCTTGTAAATAATTACACAGGTATAAATGTTCCACTGGATTTTCATTTAAATTACTAATAAAATTTCACCATATAACTACAATTTCACATAAATTGTTAAAATATTTCCACAGATATTTCCCTTAATTTTCTAATTTGTTTTTCCATTAAAATTACTAATATAAAGTCACCGAATTATTATAATTGCACATTGCTCACGCCACGATATCAACCAAGACTCCTCGACGACCCCATCCGAAAAACCTTGATCCGCGAATTTTCTGTTTCGTGTTAAAAACCGGACTCACTTTTTGGGTCGGCAGGATCCGAGACGATCCAGCCCTACGGCGACTTTTGTTTACGCGACCGCTTTTTGACGAAGTTAAAACTGAACTCTTTTATTATTTCGTAAACTACCGTGCACCGCTTAAAGAGAAAGCTTTAAGCTTTTTTATTCGTTTATTCTTTGGTTCCTCTTTTACAGGCCGAAGACGATGTCGCGCGAGATCGCGATCGAAACGACGTACATGAAGAAAGCTCCCAGAGCTTTTTCTTGTTTTTGTATCTTACTCGTGAATGCCTGAGAAAGATGCGATGTATGTTGAGAAATATCTGGGAACGAATTTAATTTCGTTCGGTACCATATCTGCTTAAATGCATAAGTAGCATTTTTAAGTTACCAATGCGCTGCAAATTTCCTGGGAAAAGAATGCGCGGTAACTTGAGCGATTTGTTTGTCGCGAATTGAGATAATTTATGCCTTTTAGGCGAATTTAGTTACATCCGTTTGATGCAACTGAAATAATTTTTTAATGATTGAATATTTCATTTTAGTTATGATATTCAATTTGAATGAATAATAATATTTTATTTCAGGTGCATTATGACCATTTTTAGGTACATAACAATCCTTCCCCCTTGGAAAAAGTGAGCTGTTCTTGGGAGAGGAACAGATCACAGAGGGGAGTAAAGGGAATTGGAGTATTCTTGTTTTATTCGATGGTTTTACCTTTGGCCGTTACTGTCTGTCCCCTTAGGGAATACAGAGACCGCATATGTCCTTCTCGACCATATATTGTGGTAGTACTCCACGGCGCGTTTCTACTATTAACTTTATTATTTATTTTATTCAGATTTTCTTAGTTTGATCTATATTATTACTTGCCTTGCGTTTGAACTTATTTTATTAAACTGTTATCACTGTCATATTTGTTAGTACTTGCCATGCGCTACGGTCTCTACTCGACCGTCAATTGTGGTAGTATTCCACGGCGCGTAAATTTTTACTTTTACTTCTTAATAATTTCTCCTTTTTATAGTATTTTTATCCCCGGTTAGTAAAGCGGTTAGTACTTGCCTTGCGCTTCGGTATTTTTTCGATCGACGATTGTGGTAGTACTCCACGGCGCGTAAATTTTTACTTTTACTTCTTAATAATTTCTCCTTCTTATAGTATTTTTATCCCCGGTTAGTAAAGCGGTTAGTACTTGCCTTGCGCTTCGGTATTTTTTCGACCAACGATTGTGGTAGTACTACACGGCGCGTAAATTTTTACTTTTGCTCCTGTACATTATTCCTTCCTTTCCTTTATTTTTATGTTCCTTAGTAATCTAGAGGTGTCTAGTAAATTTTATATTGGACTTCTGCGTATCTATTTGTATCGATTGTTTAAACCAGTTGTATGGACCGTGCCCTGGGCAGTGTTTGTGGTCGTTGAGGCCGCTCTTTTGGTTCTGTGACTGCCTCTTCTAGGGGGATTTCGGGCATGGGCGTTTGATTACGCCGCGTTGTCCATGCCCTTTGGGGAGGTGTGGCGTATTTGGCTTTCATGTAAATGACGATGAACAGCAGCATTAGACCCGTAAGTGACAACGAAGTTGTTGAGTGTATGTGGGCTGCTTTCACCCGGTAGTGTTAATGTAACTCTCCTATATTTTGGCCTGTATTTGGTCCTATGATTGCGTACTCTCGTGCAACATTTCGTTAGTGTTGTCACCTAGTAGTAACTTCCGTCCTAGAATGCTGCTCGCATTTAGCCATGAAGGAATCTAATTCTTTTGCCGTTTCATTAGTTTTCGGGAAGTACGCTGGTTGCGTGAAAAGTAGTGGATGTGTATTTTCAGCCTCGTAATATAGGGTATGTGGTCCTATTTGTAAATGGCAATGTTGGTTAATGACCAAGATTCCCTGTCCTGAGAGGCGATGCGTGAGTAATTGCTGGGTGCATGTAATATGCACAATGGTTGTTGTCTTCAATGCATACAGCCAGGAATTTGGCCTATTTAATTTAATTAAAATGTCCCATGGGGATATTTGCACTTTTAGCGAGCACCTAGGATTTTCATTCAGGGCATTGAAGAGCAACTTGATCACACATTCATTCGTTTGTGTTGCTTTTGTTATCGGCGTATTTAGCAGCGTAAGTATCTTTCTCGACATCTCAAATGACTTTCCGATATGCTTTCATGCTCTCCGGTTTAAGTAATAGAAATTCCTGAGTCGAGAGTTGACTCGCTATATGGGAATATTCTCTTTTCGGGACTAGTGAAGCGAAGCACCTGAAGCAACTTTCATTTTTGGAAGATTGAAGATTGGTAATGTAATTCTTATTACCAATTTTTCCTGCAACAGGTGTGTTCGTAATACTGCTGTTTGGTGGAGAATTGATAGACAATTCTGATCATTTGAACACGTGGCATGAGATTTGTGATAAATCTGAAGGAGTGAATCAGGGGCGATCAACAGGGGATGAATTTGATTATTTACGCTAGAGGTTATTATATCCAGTAGCGCCTGCTGTCGAAACTCAATTTCTACCATTTGTAGCAACAGACTAAAGGCTATTTCCTGTCTCATTTGTCTTGCTACGAGTTTGTCAGTTAAATTATGCAAATCATTCATCTGGTAGGCTATGTGCCGTTGTCTTTCGACCAGTGAATTTAATAGTTTCTGAATCTTATTAAGCGCAGTCTTGACTACTCTGATTTGTTGTTCCTCCAAATCAGCAAGTACCTGATGGTTAGTTTCCAACTCATCCAAGTGACTATAGACTTCGCGGTCATTCGCACTGTCCATGGTACCGAATAGGTAGTGCATGGGGTTTCCGATGCCGTCAAAGATAGATCTCGTTTTACGAGATTTGGGAACAGCTTGTTTAATTACCTTAGTGCGTTGTTTGATGTTTTCCATCAATGCGTGCATGTGCTTTTGCTGAAGTTCGCAGAGGTCCCCTACTGTGTTATTTCCACACAGTTGATGCACGTAGTGTTCAGCTCGTTCCGAAATCGTTGTTTGATTGTCCAACTTGGTGAGGTCCAACTCCGTGAGTATATTCCATGTGGAGTGGTAAACCATGAGGCTTCCTATATCCTCGAATAGCACTCCTGTGTTGCTGAGTGGGTTTACCGAGCAAGTCTCCGACGTACTACTTTTCATAGTAACATGATTAGTCCGAGGATGATAGCGTTTTGTATCATACCTGGGGAGAGGAATATGGTTAATGGAGGCTTACTTAATTAGTTTTCTTATTTACTGAGCGTAGATTTTCCCTAAAGTGGTTTCCAGCGAATGTTATATTTCCGCGGGTGTACCTCAGTGCGAAGGCTGTCAAGAAATTCCTGTTGAAGCCCTGGGGGCGAGGGTGATAAAGGTGGCTCTAGCGCCAATTTATTGTTGTTGGCAATGTGGTGGAGCCATAGCAACTTTTAAATATGGCGAGTTTTTGTTTTTAATTAGTTGGGCGAGTTATAATTTACTTATCGTAGACTTCATATGTATTTTTCAGTGTAATGTTCTGAAATTGTTTGATGCGGATTTTTTTTTTATCCGCAGGTCGACTTCAGGACACGGGACTACCAGGAAGAATTTTCAGGTAAGTCACTGGAGGTGGGGTATAATAGTTGATTACCTTTGGGAAGTTGTTTTGATATCTACTGTTGGATACAGTATTTCGAAGGTAGTAGAGGAGGACCTCAGGGCAAAGGACTACCAGGAAGAAGTTTTTGTCCCAGCCTTGGAGGCGAGAAAAGGAAGAAACTAGGGGATAATGTTTGATCGAAGTGGGAAGGTTTTGCTTTATGCAAAGTAGGTAAGAGTGATCAAGACATTAAAAGAAAATATTATAATTATCCCCTTTGATTGCGGCGTATAGAAGCCAAGTAGGGCGTAACAGCAATTCAGTTTACCATCAAGAAGAATTTCTAGATGTAGCATTAAAGAGATGGAGTTTAGGTGGTCCAGTCTCTGACGGAATTGCACAAGAGTTGTTTCGAATTTGTAGACTAGGGTTCGACTTTTGGCAAGAGTTGTTCTTTTAATTATGGGGTGCTGTGCAAAAAGGTAGTGAAGTCCGGTTGTTTGGTACTAGGTAGTTTTAAGCACGTTTAATAGGTGAAATGGGAGTTTTTAAGTTAAGTTAGGTGATTTAAAATTAATTAGGAGTTTTAAATAGGTTCAAATAAGTTTTTTATGAAGTTGGATTAGACCCTACTGGACCGAGTTTTAAAAGGGCTTTTTCGTTGTTCCCTTCTAAATTTTGTGCTGGCTTTGCGTTTAAAATCCTCAATTGGAATTATCTATTCTAGGTTGTTGTGAACCGTAACTGTACGCTTGCCCATTTCTAGGGTAGTATTCATTGATGATGGTATACCGCTTACCGACTTTGTCACCTATGTGAAACGATAGGGGTCGAACAGCTTTGTCGTAGTATATTTTTGACCGTTGTTTGCTAGCGAGTAGGTTTTTGCGTGCCGTGGCATAAAACCTTTGGAGCTTGTATCGTAGGAACTGATAGTAGCTCTCGTGATTATACACGGGTTCAGGGTCTCGTTTTAAATTTGACGCTGTGAAGCCGGAAAGGCAGTCCATGGAAGTTAATTTTGTCCCTTCGTGTACACTGTTGTTGTACACGAATGCAGCGGTTCGCAGATATTGATCCCATGATTTGGGATTCTCGTCCACTATGGTACGCAAGTATTCGATTAACTGCCTGTGTGCACGGTAGGCCGAAGTTTGTAACTTTTTCACCCGTAGCAGTTTAAATACCTTTTTAAACAGGTCGCTCAGGTAGTTACTTCCCTGATCAGTGATTATTCGCTTAGGAATGCGGTAGCGCGAGACGATTTCGTCGAAGAAGATTTGCGCTACATTCTACAAATTTGGTGAGGTTATCCTGGAAAGTCAAGATGTACTTGTTTCCGGAGTCAGTTTCCTCGAGTGGACCTACAATGTCGGGATAGACTTTGTCGAAGGGCTGTTCTGCGATGTCCGTGATAACCATCGGCATTTTAAACTGAGGTGATGCCTTCATTTTTTGGCATTTTGAGCAACGCTTTACGTATTTCTTAATATCGCTAAGCATGTGCCTCCACCAGTACTTCCTTCGAATCCGCTTGTATGTTGTATGTGGCCGCCAAAAGGAGAGTCGTGATAATCATGTAAGATCGTTTGTATTTCTTTCGGGCTTGTGATTATTTCAGGGGGCTTGGGTTTATCGTCAATTAGCGGATTAGTATCTGGCGAGGTTTCTGTAGTGACCTCTTCTATGTTAGGAACTATTTTGTTTTCGCGGGGCTTGTGATCCCGTATCTCGGGGCTTTTGGATTCTATTTTAGCGTTTTTTGCTTGGGCCCGGGTCACAGCGTTACATTTTTGCCGATTTTTGGGAATGGAGTCCCAATCCATTTTATGGTGGACTTGCGCTTTTACCATTATGTTTTGACCATTTTAGTCTTCGTTGACTTCCCGTGGAATGCGGCTTAACGCGTCCGCATTCGTATTGTACTTTCCTGGTTTGTATTCGATTTCATAATCGAATTCGGAAAGTTTATGATGAAATCTCACCAGACGGGAAGTGGGGTCTTTAACATTAAAGACGCCTTTGAGAGGTTTGTGGTCGGTATAGACCGTAAATTTTCGGCCATGCGAGTAACATCTAAAGTTACGCGTAGCCCACACTATGGCGAGCAACTCTTTTTCAATAGTTCAGTAGTTGCGTTCCGCCTTGTTCAGTGTACGGCTGGCGTAGGCAATGAGCTGGTCGTTTAATACTTCTCCTTGCGAGAGGACGGCTCCTAATGCCTCGCTGCTGGCGTCTGTGCTTAAGTTGAATGGTTTCGATAAATCGGAATATATAAGGAGTGGAGGGGAAATTAGTGAGGTCTTGGTTTTTTTGAATGCCTCCTGACACTTCTCCGTCCATGTGAATTTGACATCCTTGCGGAGCAAATTCGTTATCGCACGCACAATTTTGGAGAAGTCGGGGATGAACTTTCGATTGTAATTGGCAAGTCCAATGCAGGATTGAACCTGTCGTACAGTTCTGGGAACTGGGAAAGTTTGGACGCAAGCCGTTTTACTGGGGTCTGGAAGTGCTCCTTCACTGGAAAACTTGTGGCCTAGATAAACAACCTCTTTTCTCAGAAACTGGCACTTTTCGGGCTGCAGTTTGAGGTTTTTCTCTCTTAAACGATTGAAGACCTCGCGGAGCTAATTATTGTGGTCCGCAAGAATTTTACCGTAGACGACTATGTCGTCTAGGTAGACAAAACATTCCAGGCCTTGTAATCCTGTTAGGACGAAATTCATTAAGCGTTGGAATGTGGCTGGAGCTCCTTTGAGCCCAAATGGCATACGCCTAAATTCATAGTGGCCGTAATTGGTGCTAAACTCGGTTTTTGTTCGATCTTAAGGATCGACGAGCACTTGGTGATAGCCGTTGGAGAGATCAATTTACGAAAGTCGACGACGACGCGCCACTTTTTTTCACCGTCTGGTCCCGCCTTCTTCGGAACGACTAGGAAAGGTGAATTCCAAGGGCTTTTACTTGGCTGCACTATGTCGTTTTCTAGCATTTCGCGAAGCTGTTCCTTTATTACATTTCGTTGCGTCTCTGGCAAACGATACATTTTCTGGTTGATTGGTTCTTGGTCCTGCACCAATGCACCAATTTATCTTATTTAAATCACTCTTAATACTAAATGACGATGGAGTTGGGGTTTTTGAACCGCCGCTAATTGCCATATTTGAGGCGAACTCGCTTTCGTCTTCTAATGGGCTCTTGCGCCGTGGTTGACCTACTGTGAAAGTTGATTTGGGAGCTTTTGTAGATACCGTCCCTGTGGTGAGCTTGCTTCCAATGTCGACGTGTTCCGAAATTTTATTTTCTGCGGGCGTGGGAGCTGATGGGCTTTTGCCATCGTAGTTCCTTCCGTCTAGCTGAGCTCCGTCGACGTTTGTTTCATTGTGTTTTCCGTTTCTTCGGTTCCTGTGTTTCCTTATATTTCCTTTGTGCGTGGGTGCTGGTGGTTTCGAGTCACCGTAATTCCTGGTTTTCAGGTAGCATCCTCAGCGCCTTCTCCGGTTTTTTGGGGTTTCCTTATTATTTCTTTCCTGATAATTCTGTTTCAGTTGGACGACGGTGTAGTTGTGGACAGGGACTAGATGCAGACTAATGGTAGTCAGAACTACTTGTGAATTGTGTGTGTTGAGAACGCCAACAGATACTGCTTTAAAACCAGCGGGGAGTAGGCCATTCGCCAGGAAGACTCCCTGGTCTATCTCTCTTGATAGACAGAGCATCTCCTCCTGCAGCTGCAAGGGAATCTCGACTATGATCTGTAACCTAGCAGGTATGCATACAGGCTCTTTCAACTGTATTTGTTGCTGCATCATTTCGCAGGTCAAATCACTCTCAGTCGGTTTGTCCATCTCGCATTCCAGTGTTCCGCGGTCATTGCTCCCCTCTTGAGAAACTTTTGAAGTACCAAAGATTGTCAGATCGGCCTTTCTGGGCTCTGCGCTATCTGTTCGGGTATTCCTTTTGACCATTTTTTCAGAATACCGGTTATCCAAAGCAGCAAACTCCTCAGGGTTATTTTCCGTTCGAGGGAATCGCAATGCCTTATTTGGGCCCTCAACGTTAGAATTCTTTGCTAGGAAGTCAGTTCCTAGCAAGCCGTCGTCGGAAAGGCCGGGTAGGTTTTTTATAACCTGAAAATTGCAGGGAATGGTGTTCTTTAATGTAAAATTGCCCTGGCATGTTCCCAGCGTCTTTCCGGTACCAAATGGTGTGTGTAGAGTATATGTTTCATTGGTATTTATGTCTTCGGGATTTTTAATTACTTTCGTTTTTATAATACTAACCTCAGCGCCAGTATCTACTACAAGTTTGGTATTGCCGCTCAGGCTAATATCCAACGGGAGGCTAACTGTACAGATACAGGGTTCGGGCGGCTGAGGTGATCCGTTGTTAAAATTTTTAGTTTTTAGTGTCGATCCGGGGTCTTTTCGGTCAACTGCTCGTCGTTTCCCTGGCTCTTAGAGTCCTATTTTTGTTTTTGACGGCATTCCTCTATGGAATGGCCGCGCCGGTTGCAGAATTTGCATTTGAGTTTTATGTTAAAAACTCGAGGAGCAGAGGAAGGTTGCTGATCCTGAATCCGTCGTTCGGGGAGCCTTGGCTGGTTACTCGGGCCCGGAACTTGGCGATTGTTCTCACAATCGCGAACATCATGCCCATATATTTTCCAAGTAGAGCAGAAGGGTGTGTTTTTACTTCATGAAGTCGGGGTGAGTGTTACCTCTTGACTGGCAAAAATTGCATGTGATGTTTGACCTTATCTGGTCGAGGTTCTTGGCGGCGGTCACCATATCGGAAATCGATTCGTGGGGGAGACGAGCGTTAAGGTGGAGTCGTATATGGCGGAGTCGGTCCGCGGAAATTTTGTGGTGGTGGTGGTCTGTAAAGCGTTTGCTGTGGGAATTGTCGAGCAGGTGTATATGGGGTTCTATGGAATGCCCGTATTCTGGCAGTTGGGTCCATAGCGACCGGTGTAGTTGAGCCTTGTTCTACAACAACCGGGGCAGGAAAGCCTAGGGTTGTTGTGATTTGCGTGAACTGGGGGCCCTGCTGTAGTTTCTCCATTTCGAGTGCTTTATGTGACAGCTCCACGTGCGTGCCGTCTGTAACGGTGAGGAGATATTGGCATAGGTGCGGCATAGGCAGCTGGGGTGGCCGCAGGTCCGTATTTGGTTTGTGCAGCCTCTTTACAGATGACCAGCAATTGTTTCACTCTAGCCGTGAAGGCGGTGAGCGTTTCGCAGGGGTTTCGGTGAGCCGTTATGAGCCTATTTACCAGTTCCTGCTAAGTTTCTATGGGAAGGTATGCCGCGTTTAATCCTTCGACTTCTTGGAAGGTTGTCGGTACATCCGAGGCCAACAGTTGGTATGCTCCTCCGCGGAGTCTTGTGGGGAGGATCTTGAGGAAAGCGTCTTGCTCTCCTTCGGAGGGACACTGTTTGGCCTGGCGGCAGCAACCCAGGAATGTTTGCAACTCTGAACCGAGATGCGGGCCTGGCTCAACTGAAAAAATGGGCACCATTTGCGCAGTTAATTTGACGATTTTCCCATAATCGGTCACCATAGTGGAGTTCTTATTCGAGTCGGTAACGGGCGAGTCTTGTGCGAGAAATCGATTTAGACCTTGTTTTAGGTTGATTTCTCGCAGGGAGTCTTATAATGATTGTCTCAGGTGTTCTTCGGTTGGATTTACTAAATCGTTTTCTGTATTGTCTTCAGAAAGGAATATGCTCGAGAATCCGTCTAGCTTGGCTTCAAACAGTGCGGCTTCTGTTTGAAAACGTTCTAGATCTTTTAATCTTTGCTCGCTGGATTTTGTATTCCTGTTTTCGAGAAGTTTAGAATAGAGAGCCGCTAGGTGTTCGGATTCTCGCGCGCACTCGTACAAATTATTAAAGTTATTTTTATGGCTTTCTTGGGTTTGACTTGGTCTTTGGATGACAGTTCCGCTTCTGACGGTGAGTCCTTCTGAACTGGGTCCTGCTTGTGCTGGGGTGATCTGGTGTTCGCTGACCTGTGTTTGGTCGGTGAATAGTGATGACTGGGAACCCTGGCGTGGTTTTGCTTGTGGCTTATTAGAGTCCGAGGGTTCTTCTGTGCTGTTCTCCAGATCCAGGAAGTTATGAGAAGGTCCTCTGTTTTCTCCTCAGTGGGTGAGTGAGCGGTGTGTGTAGAGTGTGTATCCTTGGACATCAACTTCTGCATTTCGGCGATGCAAGGGGGGCTTTTGACCTGCTTACCGTTCCCTTGTTGACAGTGCTATAGTTGTGTTGGGGAAAAGGAAGGCTTGTGCCTGCTTCAGCGGTTCCCTTTTCCAACCTGCTACTGGTGATGTGTTGATTGTTGATATTACTTGTCGCCTTCTTCTTCGAGCTGGGACGGAGCCCACACAGTTCCACCGGTGGTGCTGGCTTTCACTTTGTGGAAACGTTGGGGGTGACTCCTACGGTCTACTGGCTACCCGGGAGTGCTTAACTGTACCCTTTTTGTTCGACGTAGGATAGAGGCTTTTAAAGCTATTACGTTTATATAAAACACGCTTCCCCTATCCTACCGGCTGCGCCAAATTGTTATAGTAGTTTTTCTTCTTATTATAATTTTTTTTTATTCGTTCTCTTTTTTTTACAATAGTCACTTAACTTTAGTTGCACATTTACTCTTTTGTTTAAAATTACACAAGTACTTTTTTGTTTAAGACTAGTAACCGTACAATTATGTGTTCTGGAACTGATTAATTCACACAAGTATTCGTTTTATTTTAAAATTACACAATTACTCATTGTTCAGGATTCAATATAAAATTTATGTTTTTTGCTTGAAGAAACTTACGCCAAATTATTTTCTCCAAATTTGCAAAAAAAAGAGTTCATAAAAAAAGTTCCACTACCAAGATTCGAACTCAGGGCCACCACACTTCAATCCACGGTTTTAACAATTCGGCTAAATTCACACACTAGTTCAAGTTCAGGCTTTCTTTAATTTAAACAAAGTTTTCACTTATCACAGGTTTATTAAACAATTCATTGAATTCAATAGTATTGTCAAATTTTACGTCACGATTTATGTAAAACAAAACTAAATTACAATAGTTCAAATGAAATATATTGCAACCGAAAACGATTTTCCACTTTAACTTTTAATTTTCCGAAAATTAATGCAATCCGATGCACTGGAATTTAAGATAAAACTTTCAATGATTTCAACAAAAACTTTTTCCTTATAGAGTTCGACACACGACCTTTAGGTTTTCAAATCACTTTTACCAGTGTTTTAAGGTTCAGTTTTGTATTTCCCTGAGACTCATGATTTGCTATACTTTTACCATATAAGGACATAAATATGAGAGCTTCAGAAGTTTTAACCATATATGGTAATATTAATTTAATATTTCCCGTCAAACATTAAGCTGTCTCAATTCTAGATGTCCTTTTCTATGATCTTATTCAGCTCTTGCGATGGTTATGCCATATGCGACTCCGAATCTGATCGATACAATTTCAAATTAGACAAATGTAACTAATACTTATTGGTTGATTTATGTGTCGTGTAGCTTGAATTATTTATTGTTTTTTGTTGACAACAATTGATGGATTTTCTGTATAAAAATGGTAGGTATTTGATTGCTCTATTTATCATATTTTATGTACGGTGTTAAATGTGTACTAATCGCTTTCGTTTGTTTCGTGGTAAGTTAAAGTGAAGTTAAATTCTATATTATTTAGAAAAGTAAATTTTCAATAAAAAGACACTTGTATAAAATTGTTTCACAGTTTTTATTATTTAACCAAGTTAATACAAATATTAACCCGACGCGTTTCGCCTTCTTAGGGCATTATCAACAAAAAAGAGATCTGGCTTAAGCAACGGACTAATATCTGTAAAATCTCTCTGATCGTTCACTACTACACTACCATCAGCCAAAGCTTTTCTAATTTCAAATACTTCAAATCTTACCATCACGTAACCTTCTCGTAAATCATGAAGTAAGCTAATATTATTGATATTAGAGGAGTGACCTTCAGAGACCAGTGGCCTATTTCATGGAATTACAAATTGTGATTTACAAGTGATTTTTCACAAAAATTGTAGGAAAATTGATATATTCAGTTTCACGAAATTTCTGTGCTACAAAATTGTAGTTGTATTCTACAAAAGAAAATTTGTAGAAATTTGTCATTTTTTGTTTCACCAAAAGATATTTGTAGTTGTAATTCACAAGCTAGAAATACGTAGAAATATAATTTTTTTGTAGATTTTGGTTTCACAAATAAATTGCAGTTACAAAATTTGTGCAATAAGCGAGAATATTTTACAAGTGAAAGGTGCTGTGTAAAGTTTTTACAAATTGTTTTCTTGAAAGTACTAATTTCATTTAATTTAAGAAAATGTCCCTGATGCGTCGAAGACATATCAGCGCTAATTATAATTTACTTGATATTTTTGAATTCAATGAAAGGTTTTGTATGAGCCGCCGCAATGCAGAGGAACTAATTTTAATTATCGGACCGCGAATTGCTCACCGAACTCAAAAAAACTTTGCAATAACTCCTAGCCAGCAGTTCCTTACATCGTTACATTGGCTTGGAAATGGGGCAAGGCATATCTAAAAGCACTGTATGCAGATGCGTTCATCGCGTCTGTACAGCAATTGTGGACTTATTGTTTAATAGCGTTGTACGATGGCCTACGGAACACAATATTATATGTGAAAAAATCTTCAATATTGCTGGTTAGTACTTATTGATTAAGTTGTAAAATTGTTTTGCTAAATATATTTCTTTCAACAAAGGCATGCCATGCGTATATGGATGTATTGATGGGACCTTAATAAACATTGATACGCCCAATAAGTTTGAATCGACATATGTCGATAGGCATGGGAAATACAGCATTAATTGTATGCTAGTATGCGGTCCAGACTATTCGTTTTACGTTAATTGGCCAGGAAATGTGCATGATGCAAGAGTATTGCGAAGAAATCCACTTTTTTCAGAATTTGAAAATGGATTTCGACCTTTTCCTCATTCGGTGTTACTTGGGGACTCCGCGTATCCTTTAAAAGAATGGTTAATTACACCAATTTTAAGGGCCTCAACTCCAACAATTGATCGGTATAATCGAGCACATAGGTCAACTCGGAGAATAATAGAAAACGCTATTGGAATTTAGAAGGAAAAATGTCCATGCTTAAAACATTTACGTCTGCAACCTCGAAAAGCAATATATGTTATTAAATGCTGCATTGTTTTGACTAACCCTGTATTACTTTCCACCACAGATGAGGAAGAAAACTTGAAAGAATATGATGATGATGGTTTGAACAGTTTAGATGGACAAGCTACCCTGAATTATTTTCTTAATCATTTTTCATACAAAAAATATAAAATTAAGATTTATTTAATCGAAATAAATGTATTTTAATTCATAATCAAAATGGCATGTTCAATATTCACTTATATGAAGAATGTTCTCCTGTGCAGCTGAATTTTGTACATCTGTATGATTTCCGTCTTCTATTTCAGTTGTCAGACGACTTCTCCTTAGTCCCAAATCCCGTTCTTTTTTAATGGCGTCCAATTACAGATTGTAAATTTCAAGTTGCAATCTTCTTTTTTTTAAAGAAAGGTTTTCATCATCCTCACATCTTTCCGTCCTCCTCTTGGTAACGGTCTTTTTATTTTGTACCGGTATTCTAATAAAAAGCAACAAGACATTCAAATAAAATAGTTTTAAAAAAAAAAGTTGAACCGACTTCACAAAAAGCGCTAAAAAGCATAAAATAATTTTTAATCTTATATCTATTACGACATTTTGAAGTCGGTGCAAATCAAACAAACCAAACAACTACAACAAAAATATTTAATCGTCATTTCTTATGATCCCGTACATAAACGTTCAGTTAGTATTATGTATTATTTTCAACTGTGGTGCTGTAGTTTTTTTATTTGTATAATTTGCACCGACTTCAAAATGTCGTAATAGATATAAAATTAAAAATTATTTTATGCTTTTTAGCGCTTTTTGTGAAGTCGGTTCAACTTTTTTTTTTTAAAACTATTTTATTTTTCACTTTTTAGTGTCTTCGACTCTATACAACGAAGAAAGAACCATCCAAATCGGTCCACGAGTTAAAAGTTAGTTATAACCCCCTACCCCACCCCCATTCCATTAAACTTTTTTGCTCATGGTATCAATCAAGGAACATACTCTACCGAACAGAAAAGGAATCATCGAAATCGGTCCATAAATTACGAAGTTACTACCCCTCCCCCATCACCACCATAGGACCAAATTATTCTCCTAATAGCAATGGGGGATCACACTCTATACAACAGCAAAAGAACCATCCAAATCGGTCCACGCGTTACAAAGATAGGTTCCAACCCCCTTCTCCCACCCCAACCACAACAACAATTTTTTTTTCTCGTGGTATCAACCAGGGAGCATACTCTACCCAAAAGAAAAAGAAATATCCAAATCGGTCCACGCGTTACGATGTTAGACTACTCCTCCCCTCGCCCAACCCCCTACCATGGGCCAAATTATTCTTCTATTAGCAATGGGTGATCATACTCTATACAACAGCAAAAGAACCATCCAAATCGGTCCACGTGTTACAAAGTTAGGTTCCACCACCCACCCCAGCAACATTTGTTTTCTCGTAGTATCAACCAAGCATCATATTCTACCCAATAGAAAAAGAATTATCCAAATCGGTCCACGCGTTACGAAGTTAGACTACCCCTCCCCACCACCCACACCTTTCACCATAGGACCACATTATTCTCCTATTAGCATTCGGGGATCATACTCTATACTACAGAAAAAGAACCATCGAAATCGGACCACGCGTTACAAAGTTAGGTTCCACCCCCACCCCCATTCCTCCAAATTTTTTTTCTCCTGGTGTCAACCACGGAACATACTCTACCCAACAGAAAAAGAATTATCCAAATCGGTCCACGCGTTACAAAGTTAGCCTATTGCTCCCCCCCCCCTCCCCCCACCGTAGGTCAAATTGTTTTCTCCTATTAGCAATGGGGGATCATACTCTGTACAACAAAAAAAGAACCATCCAAAGCGGACCACGCGTTACAAAGTTAGGTTTCACCACCACCCCCCACCCCCACCCTACCAAAAGTTTTTTTGACATGGTACCAATCGGTGAACATACTCTACCCAACAAAAAAAGAATTATCAAAATCGGTCGGCGCGTTACGAAGTTATGCCCGGTCAGACATAAAAAAAAAAAAAAAAAAAAAAATTAATAAATAAAAAAAAATAAAAAAATACGCGTCGAACTTAGAACCTCTTTGTTTTTGGGAAGTCGGTTAAAAATTACATTGGAAGAAAAGCTTTTATATATATATAGTTACCATGTTTATTTATGATTCTGTTGATTTTCTTCAATTTGAATCGTCATTAATGGAGAAGAGGAAAGAGTGGGAGATGTTTTAAATATTGGTACATATGTTTGAGGAAAAACTTACAGTAGTGCCCTCTTCATGTTTTGCCACGCAACATCGCGAAGATATTTGTAGTCTTTTTCTTTAAGAATGCCTTGAGCATTTAATGCATTCAAAATACTTTTCCACTCGCTTATTTTTTTTTTCATGAGTAATCTCTTCCGAAAATTTCCCAAATAAAATGCATTTTTTATCTCTTACTAGAGACGCAAGAAGCATTTTATTTTCCTTCTTCAATACACAATGTATATTGTAACGTAAATGGGGCTCTTCGGGCTCGACAGATTAATAAAGGGGGTCGTCTACGTATGAAGTTGCAAAAAATCTTCTTTTTTTTTACATAATACTCATTTGGAAGATGTGAGAAATGTTATTTTCAAAGGATTTGGGTAAACTCTTCACGGTTATTGAGCAAAAGAGCGTTAAACACGCTCGCTCACCGTGTTTCCGCGTGCTCCCTGTGACCGCGGCTACCCCGAATTTTCTATTTCCTTCAGTTTAAAACCGATTCTCGATCATAAAACATCTAAACTGTTTCGGAGTTACTCCAGGAAGAGGAAGGTGAACTCTGTCCACCATTTCGAGAGATTTTTAAATTTTACAAAAAGCTTGTGTCTAAGCATAGCTGATGTAATAACAATTATAGATTAGTTTCATTTCTTATTGTAGGTTACGTGGTTTTCCCAAAATCTTGCAGGAAAATTGATATCAAAATTCTGATGAGGGCACGTTCAAGGTCATCCTGCACTTGAATATGTAGAAATATAATTTCAATGACTTTCCCTCTTGAAAGATTACGATTAAATAAACAGAAAACAAAAAAAAAGTGAGTGAATATCTTTTTTCTTTCCTTCGTAATAAATTGTGAAAAACAGGCTCGAAAATCAGGCCGCTACGTAGACTACCCCCTTAAGAAACTAATTTTCAATTCAAACGTTCAGAGTTTTATTCACTTCACTTAATCAGTACATTCCACAATTTTCCAGCCCTCCACATCCGCCCGCATATGTAACTAGTAGAATCGTTCTCTTAATTTCTCCAAAGTCTTATTGACACCAAGATGTCCTCCTGAAGCACCGTTATGGAATTCTTCCAGCACATCCCTTATTTTATTCCTGGGAACCAATTCCTGTATTTGGCATGATAACTCGTCGGGTGTTTCCCATACGCGTTTTAATATTCCATCTTCAACACAGCGAATTCCATTGCGCCCATAAGCTCTTCAATTTTGTACTTCTGTCGGAAATGTCTTTCCATTGGGGCCTTTCGTCGTTATCCTTCCACGTCAAAATTGGAGAAATATTCTCGTCTTTTCGTTATGCTGCTTGAAATTCTTCCTTGTTCCATCCTGTCAAGGGTACGACAGTTGTTCTCCTCGCAATCACATGGTCGCATTTCGCTTACAGACGGGAACAGTATTTACAATCGGCTTACATGGTCGTCGTGAAAATGCATCTGCATTTCCATGGGATCTACCCTTCCTATGCATAATTTCGAAATCATAGGATTGCACTCTTTCTAGCCATCTTGCCACTTGTCCTTCAGGGTTTTTAAAATGCATCAACCACTTTAGAGCTGCATGATCAGTTCGGAGAGTGAATTTTTGTCCATAGAGGAATTTATGGCAGTGCTTCGCTGCATCAACAATAGCCAGCAGTTCTTTCCTCGTAACGCAGTAATTTCTTTCTTGTTTTGATAGGGCTCTGCTATAGTATGCCACCACCTTTTCGTGCCCGTTTAATTCTTGTGACAGCACAGCGCCAATTCCAACATTACTTGCATCAGTATCCAATATAAATGTCTCACCCGCCTTTGGATAAGTAAGTACAGGTACATTGCAAAGCGCCCACTTCAGTGCTTTAAAGCTGTTTTCTGCTTTTCCTGTCCAAACGAATGCTTTATCCTTCTCCGTTAGCTTATGCAATTCTTTTGATATATCAGCAAAATTCTTCACAAATCGTCTGTAATAAGTGGCTAGTCCAAGAAAGCTCCGTAGCTCATGTTTATCTTTCGGTGGGGCCAGTTCTCCACTGCAGTTATTTTCTCAGGATCAGTGCTAACTCCTTCTTTTGATACCACATGACCAAGGTATTTGACCTGGTCTGCAAAGAGCGTACACTTTTTAGGGCTTAGTTTTAGTTTGGCCGACTTCAGTTTCTGGAACACTTCTCGCAGATTTCCTAGATGTTCTTCAAAACTTCGTCCAATTACAATGATGTCATCCAAATATACCAGGCAGGTTTTCCTAGTTAAACCTTGTAGGACACATTCCATTAAGCGTTCGAATGTTGCTGGCGCATTGTAAAGTCCAAAGGGCCTGACTTTAAATTGCCAAAATACACTTCCCACCGAGAATGCGGTCTTTTCCCTGTCATCTGGATCGATCTCGACTTGACAATAGCCGCTTTTTAAGTTCAACGGTGAAAACCACTTGGATCCTGATAAGGTGTCTAGGGTGTCGTCTATACGGGGTAGTGGATAACTATCTTTCTTCGTGACATCATTTAGTCGACGGCAGTCGACACAGAATCTTGTACTGCCATCCTTCTTCTTTACTAGCACCGCTGGTGAAATCCATCGACTCTTCTATTAGACCTTGCTTACGCATTGTTTCAACCATTTCGTCTGCTTCTTCTCGCTTTGCAAGTGGTAATCTTCTTGATAGGGCGGGCGTCTCCGGTGTCAATTTTATGTTGCACTATATCAGTTTTTCCATAGTCTTCGTCCCGTAGTGCAAAAATATCGGCAAATTCTTCAAGCAACTTCTTTGCTTAACGATATTCCCCTTGACTCAGTTTATTTGACGGAAGTATCATGTGGGTTGGCTTTGTAACATCCTTCATTGGCTGTCTAGTTTCATCTACGTCTGAATATTCCGCTAACACAATCTCTTCGGCTGGTTCGCCATGACCTAAGACTTTACCTTTCTTTAAGAACTTTTGCTCGTACCAAGGTTTCTGTACAAGGACTGACGTTTTTCTGGTTTCCGAAATTCGAGACATGCGCATTGTACAACTTGATTTCGTTTTCATCACGTAGCCTATGCCAGACTACAGTGCATCTTACAATATTTTAACGCTACCTATCACTTCTACAGTGTTATGAAAAACATTTGTAACTAAAATCGCATTGTGCTTATAGCTGATTACAACAAATCATGAGCTACTGAAACCAAAAAAGCCGACATACATATCCAAGAATTTGTGAGAAAACACTTGTAGTTTACAACTCAACTACAAATCTTTTGAAACTGTACTTATACAAAATTGTGACAGACAAAATTGTTTATTTACAATTTTCCTGCTTCTGATCACAAATTTGTCAAACAGTTATTTGTACTTTGTGAAACCGAAATTCGACTTACAAATTGTAATTGTGATCCACAAGTAAAAATTTGTGTTTGTAATTTGTAGTTTTGTGAAATAGGCCACAGATGTTTCGACAACCCTGACTTAGGTTTGTTGTTATTTTCGCCTGCGATATGTTCGGAAAATCTTGTTAAGATTTTCCTTTTGGTTTTTCCATTATATATTGCCGGACAATCATCGCACTTAATTTTATACACACCGCTTTTTTCAATTATTGGAATATTTTCTTTTATTTTATTATTTACAAATATAGTCTTTAAATTGTAGTTATTACTAAAAGCTGGTCTTATATTATGTCCAGCAAGAATATTCCTTAAATTATTTGAAACTCCCTCACATATGGAACCTTTCTCCATTGTACGCTTGGATCACTTGTCTGCTTTGGAAAGATAGAGCACAAAATGGACTTGCGATTCTTCTCTTACATTAATTTATAAATAGTTTTCCTTTTGTAACCATTATTTTGTGCTATATCGATAATTGTCCGCAGTTCTGTCTGAAAACAAACGCGGCTCAGTGGTATTTCCAGTAGTCTATTTAGCATACTGTGGAAAGTTGCCATCTTAGTAGTCCAAGGATGATTAGAATTAAAAGGTATCACAGCGTCAGAGTATGGTTTCTTTCTGTGTACGTCAAAATTTAAATAATTGTCCGAAATTAAAATCTTAATGTCTAAAAAAGCTATATTGTCCAATCCAATTTCTACTGTAAATTTTATACAGTCGTCCAACGTGTTTAAAATATTGTTAACGAAGTTATTTAACTGACGCCCGGTACCTGTCCAAATACAAAAAATGTCATCCACGTATCGATACCAAACAAAAACTAACTTTATCAAGTCACTCTTTACTAAATTAAATAACTTGTTCTCTAGATAATCCATAAAAAGCTCAGCGAGGAATGGAGAGGGGCGTTAAAAGAAGAAGAGACTGGTCTCATCGGGTTACCCTCTTTATGTAATGTGGGAAGTCGATATAGAATTGGGATGGATGGATTAGAATTTTTCAATTTAAATTTTTCCAAATTACTTAAAACTAACGAGCTACTGTTAACAGTTTTTTGTATTGCTTTATTAAATTGCACTGTGGGGTCGGATTTCAATTTTTTCACATTCATAATGTCAAGACAAGAATTCATTTTACTAACATAATCAGATTTATCTAAAATTGTAACAGTATTACCCTTATCTGCTTTGGAAACTATTAGATTATTATGTTTAATTTTATTCTTTAGAGACCTAATTATTCTAACCTGATTTACATTAACACCAATTTTCTTTTGGAGTGGTTTAATGGCCTTAGCACATTCCAACTTGCTTTCATATTCCTCTGTAGGTAGTGCAGCATCGAGGTAAACAGCCAAATTCTGAAGGTCGCATGTCTTGTAGCCCATATCTGGAGCAAAGTTCAAACCCTGGCTGAGGAGATCATTTTCGGCTGCAGTCAAAGCGGTAGATGAGAGATTAACAGTTATAATAAATAAAAATATAATATAATTAAATAAGATCATAAAGTGCATTTCGCCCAATGACCCCAAATTATCCTATCCATAACACGCGCAACCCAACTTCCTGTCCAACAAACAATTCTCAAGAATTGTTTGTCGCAATATTCCCAGACGCAACGTTAACATTTCCTGTCCCACAAAATAAATTCGCTAGAATCATTAATAGATCAAGTTAAAGTGTAATAAAACCCATAACACTGCAATTTTCCTCATTACCTGTAAAATAGGTAAGAACTTAGCTCAGGTAGAATTTTTGATAAGAGAGTTAGTTTTAATCCGCGGTAGAATTAAGTCGCTTTTTCTTGTCGCGACAATTTTGTTATATTTTATAATCTTTTAATGTAAAGTATTGAATAAAAATATCGAGTGTATCGAACAAGCGGTCGTTTTATTTGTTTAAAAAAATTTTGTTTTCTAAAAATTGCAAGAGCAATTTGTATTTGGCGCAGTCGGTAGGATAGGCGTCGTGGTTGAATAAAAGAGCATAAGATTGTTCTAGTGCCGCGTGTATTTCTATACTTAAGCGCGTATCGTTAAGAAACCAAAGTGCGATCAAGGGATCGAACTGTTTCAAAAAGTGTAAATATAACAACTGCGATCAAGGGATCGAACTGTTTAAAAAAAAAAAATTTTAATCTTACGAGTGCGATCAAGAGATCAAACTGTTATTAAGAAGGTGCGATCAAGAGATCGAACTGTGGAACTGTTCCTGTGAAATTGCAATTCTCACATGAAGAAATTTTTTCTCAACTCAGTAAAGTGAAAATCCTCAGATAAGTGAGAAAAATTCAAAAATATAAATTTGTGTAAATAGTGAAGTTATGTCTTAAGAAAATTTACCACAACAAAGTGTGAATAGTTAAAGAAAAAGCAATAACTTGGAAGCAGTGAAATTATCTACATAAGCCAGAAATAGAAGATACAGCATTTTCATTAGAAACTACAACGGAGATTTTTACCCGACCACAACCATCAGAAGACACCTCAAACACCATCCTCCAATCAACAAACCGACGAACCGGATAAGAAAGGTCAGAAATTTATTCATAGTCCTTTTCGATTTTTTTCTCTTTTTTTTCCGATTATTTAGATAGGGTAATCTGTTAGGAATATAATATTAATTTCATTTAAGAAACAATTCATTATGTGCGTAAGATTAATGTGAACGCGTTGAACGCGTAGTATGCCAGGCAATTTAATCGAAGGAATTGAACAAGCGAGAGCCCGATCCCTAGAAATTTCGAATATAGTACAAAATTTCTTTGAACCCCAAGTGAATATGTTATCCTTAAATATCGACCCTTTAAAATACCTATCCAAACTCCCAGAATTCAACGGAGACAACGGACCTGCAAAATTTCATAGATCTCATCGATAAAATACATCCTCTCCTGGTAAGGTATGAAGACCTGGGGCAGAGTATCTTCTCAGATTATATCAAATCGAAATTAAGAGGTAGAGCTAGGGAAGTCATAGAAATAAATGCACATGCAACGTCGTGGACTGAAATTAAAACCACGCTCATAAATAACTTTGTAGATAGGCTTACAATAGAAGAGTTATTTGATGAACTCCGCTCAGTTAGATTTAAGACAAATAGCGTAGATTTTTATAATGAAATTAAAACGATTTTACGAAGGCTTAATGTCAAAACCAAACAGACAATCGAAAACGGTGAAGAAATACTTAGTGCCGTGGAATCAAACAAAACTTCAGCATTAACGATTTTTAAGAACAAATTGCCAGAACCCATGCGTTCAATCCTCCATTGTAGAAACCCAGACAGTTTAGAGGCAGGGATAAATATCCTATATGAGTGAGGATATGCCTACCTCAGCCCATCTCAAACGAGAGCACCACACAACTCTCAACAAGACAATAATAGGCAAATTAATAGAAATCGCATGAGAGGCAATGATCGAAATCATAATCGAAGCTATATTCCAGACAACAATAGACAGAATTTCAATCAGCAAGCTAGGATATCGCCGTTGTATAATAACAATTTTCCCAGACCTCCATACGTAGGAAATCAACCAATATCGAAAAATTTTATTCCACGTCAGCACCTCCCACATCTTGGGAACAACCAACCTCCCAATGCGAATAATCAAAGGCCAGTAAATGCCTTTCATAGGTTTAATAATAATGCAAGAAACAATAATTTCGATAGACCCGAACCAATGGAAGTAGATTTACTACACCCTAATAGAAACGAAGCAAATAATCACCCACAAAATTTTCCAATTCAAGCCTCCCAAACAAGTTACCCTATATAGTGGTAAAATCTAAAACTATTCCGCTCAAATTTATAGTGGACACGGGTGCGACACATTCCATTATCAACCCAAATCTATGCCACCCGAAATGGAACTTATCGTTACCCTCATAAACACAAAAAGGAAGTCGAAAAGCAGATACACGAGATGTTAGACAACAATATAATCCGCCATAGCGACTCTCCTTATTCGGCCCCAATCTGGATCGTGCCTAAGAAGGTCGACGCCAGTGGCAAAGCCAAATGGAGACTGGTAATAGATTACCGGAAATTGAATGAGGTGACCATTGACGACAAGCATCCGATCCCAAATATTGACGAAATCCTCGATAAATTAGGAAAATGTCAATACTTTACTACACTCGATTTGGCAAAGGGATTCCACCAAATCGAGATAGATGAAAATGATGTACATAAGACCGCCTTTAGCGTGGACAACGGGCATTATGAGTTTTTACGAATGCCATTCGGCTTGAAGACCGCTCCTGCAACATTCCAGCGGCTTATGAACTATGTCCTAAAGGATTTCATAAATAAAATTTGTTTAGTATACCTTGACGACATAATTGTTTTCTCGATATCACTTCAAGAGCATATGGATTCTTTAAACAAAATGTTCAAAAGACTGCAGGAAGTGAACCTTAAGATACAACTCGATAAATCGGAGTTTCTAAAGAAAGAAACAGAGTTTTTAGGTCACATAGTTACACAAAACGGAATAAAACCGAACCCTAAAAAGGTAGAATGTGTTAAGAATTTCCCGATCCCGAAGACCGGCAAACAAATCAAACAATTTTTAGGTTTGACGGGATACTACAGAAAATTTATTAGGGACTATTCGAAAATTGCCAAACAAATGTCCAAGTGTCTCAAAAAGAACGCTAAAATTAATACTTTAGATCCGGAATACATACAAGCTTTTGAAACATTGAAACTTCTTCTAATCAACGAACCCATC
Organism: Leptarthrus brevirostris; assembly: GCA_964036015.1. Classification (NCBI taxonomy): domain Eukaryota; kingdom Metazoa; phylum Arthropoda; class Insecta; order Diptera; family Asilidae; genus Leptarthrus; species Leptarthrus brevirostris. The sequence goes on along the minus strand of OZ038371.1, from coordinate 97,539,185 downwards.
TTAAGTTACCCAGATTTTAACAAGACACTTACACTGACTACAGACGCAAGTCAATATGCTCTCGGTGCTGTACTCTCACAAGGCAACCATCCGATCAGTTATGCTAGTAGGACATTAAATGAACACGAAATAAACTATAGCACGATTGAGGAAGAATTGCTAGCAATAGTGTGGGCAACAAAGTATTTTCGCCCCTACCTCTTCGGACAAAAATTCCTTATAGAAACCGATCACAGACCACTGACATTGCTCTTCTCAATCAAAGAACCAAACTCTAAACTTGTCAGATGGCGATTGAAACTTTCGGAATTTGATTACCAAATAAAGTACAAAAAAGATATAAAGAATAGTAACGCAGACGCTTTATCTAGGATAACAAACACGGAATTGAATTTTGTACAAGAGGACCCGATCATACCAACCAGACAGTCATGTTTGAACGTTTTCAAAAATCAAATTGTATTAAGTAAATCAGGTTCATTGAGAATGAAAAAGATTAAGATATTTGACAAAAATCGTACCGTCATATTTATAAAACTTTTAGATGAGCCAACTGCTATTACACTATTGAAAAACCATTTTACCCCAATGGCTTAAACGCAATTTTTACTGAAAATGAAGAATTCTTTAACAACATTCGCACTGCATTTAACGGAAACTTTTCAAATAACCCCAAGTTTAAACTTATTCGTTGTCCAGTACTCTTAGGGGACATAACTGACGAAGAGAAACTCGCTGACTTAATAGAAAAAGAACATCGAAAAAATAATCACAGAGGAATCGACGAAGTCTCAAAGGAATTAAAATTATGTTACTACAACCCCAAACTAAAGAACCGCGTAACACAGTTTATAAATAACTGCGACGTATGCAACACAGAAAATATTCAAGGAAACCTCCTAAACCATTGTTCAAATTAACTGAAACACCACAGAGTCCAAGAGAAATAATACACATAGACGTGTTTTACACCTTAGGAAAATCCTTATTCTTGACCGTTATAGACAAATTTTCAAAACATGCTTTTGCGATAAAACTTTTAAAAAGAACTTGGACGGAATTTAAACGAGCTCTTCTATACTACTTTAGCCAATTCGGTGACGTACAAAAAATCGTTGTAGACAATGAATTAGGCTTCAAAGCTTTGCCTCTAAGGGAATTCCTAAGCAATCGAAATATACGAATCCATTTCACCTCCAATAGTAACCACACATCAAATGCCGATGTTGAACGCTTGCGTAGTACAATCAATGAACACATTCGACTCTTAAAACACGACGAAGTAAATAATCAAGGAACGGTAGAGGAGAAAATTTTAAAAATAATAAGTTTCTATAATAATACCATACATGCAGCCACAAATAAAAAACCCATTGACTTTGTCAACGGTAAAATACATGAAGAAGAATATAGGGAAATCTATGACAGAATCATTAGGAAAAAGCAAAATGTTATTGAAAAATTTAACCAATATCGTAAAGATATCCCCTTAGAAAGCGGTCAACATTTTATCAAAGAAATAAGAGGTGGTAAGAACCACTCAAGGTATAGGAAAATCAATACAGAAAAGGTAGATGAAGATCACGTCGAAGACGTTAACAACCGTACATGTTAAGCCTAAGAAAAAATACCAAACCGTAGACAGGCCAACAATCAAAACCAATAATACAGTAAACCGAACAAAACGAACTAACAGACAATAACAATCTATTTCAGTTTCAGGAAATGACGATGACATACATACTGCTAGTACTGACCATAACCATAATGACGATACTGCCAACGAACAGGACACAAGAGATACACCTGAACGACCTCAACAACAATAACGGTTACCTAACCATAAAATTAGAAAATATTAAGGTAGTAAAAAATTATTGTAAAGTATTGCACATAGTAAACGTAACAGAATTCGAAACAGCCAAAAACCGCATAAGAACAAACATTTTATCACTCAAACCCAAATCAGGATTAGTAGAACCAATGTACAATACCATTAACCAAAGTCTGATTCTGTTAGAAGCAAAGATAGAGAACTTAAAACCACACTTTAGAGAAAAGAGAGGTCTAATGAACATAATAGGGACAGGTCTAAAATATTTAGCGGGAACAATGGACCACGAAGACGAAGTTCAAATAAAAGAAAAACTAGACAGCTTATTCGAGTACAATAAAAAAAGCAACAAACATGTTCTTATAAATAAAGAAATATCCAAGCAGATACAAAACATAACTGCTCATATAAGAAGCCAACAACACTCAATAGAATCCTATCTGAACTCGTTTAACAAAGATTTGTCAAATAGGGTAATGACTTTAGAAGAGGAAGTAGAGCTAATCCAGTATTTGTACCAGATCAATCACGATATAGTACTCCTTAGAAGTCACGTAGATGACATAGAACAAATATTGTTTTCAAGTAAATTAGGAATCCTCACAAGAAATATTTTAGGGAAAGAGGAATTAAGAATTAAGATGGCAGTCACTTTATACAGAGATCAAATCATTATTGTCCTCCTTATAGCCCAATTCTCCGAACACAAGTACTCCGAGATCCTAATAGAACCTCTTCCAGATCCACAAAACAAATCAATTCTTTTGAAAAACGCAGAAATTTTGGTTAATGAAGAAAATACCGCATTCGAATTCCCAGTGAAAGAAAATCTGAAGAATAACCTTGTTCAAATAAATGACAATTGTATTAAAAATATCATGAGTTCAAAGAAAGCGTATTGCACTAAAATAGTAACAGACATTGAAGAAGTTAAAGAAATTGAAACTGGTGTTATAGTTATAAAAAACATTAGAGAGACTACAATCACTCAGAATTGTAATACGCTAGATATGAAACTGAGTGGTACTTTTCTAATAAAATTCAAAAATTATAAAGTAGAGATATATAACAAAACATTTGAGAACTTTGAAAAGACAATTTACGATAAAGTTATTTTACCCAATGTTGTTACGAAAATTAAAGAAGGAAGAACTATTCCCAATGTAAAATTATATGAACTCTATTTAAAACATATAAAAAATAGAGAACTAATAGAAATAAATTCAAAAAGTAATAGAACATACAATATTATATCATCAAGTATTAATGTAATAACTATTGTAAGTATAATTACCATTATTATAATAGTAATAATTTTAAAAAGGAATAGGGAAATTGCAGTAAAAGAAAATATTTTCAAAATATCGTCGGAGCCTCAATCTAACGATGGGGGAGTTATAATAAATAAAAATATAATATAATTAAATATGATCATAAAGTGCATTTCGCCCAATGACCCCAAATTATCCTATCCATAACACGCGCAACCCAACTTCCTGTCCAACAAACAATTCTCAAGAATTGTTTGTCGCAATATTCCCAGACGCAACGTTAACATTTCCTGTCCCACAAAATAAATTCGCTAGAATCATTAATAGATCAAGTTAAAGTGTAATAAAACCCATAACATATAATTTTCCTCATTACCTGTAAAATAGGTAAGAACTTAGCTCAGGTAGAATTTTTGATAAGAGAGTTAGTTTTAATCCGCCGTAGAATTAAGTCGCTTTTTCTTGTCGCGACAATTTTGTTATATTTTATAATCTTTTAATGTAAAGTATTGAATAAAAATATCGAGTGTATCGAACAAGCGGTCGTTTTATTTGTTTAATAAAATTTTTTTTTCTAAAAATTGCAAGAACAATTTCTATTTATTAACCACTCTTGGATAGTACTCTTGAGTGTGATGAGTTTGATGACTGTTACGAGAAGCGGATGAATGTTGTTGTTTATACATCAGAGACAACTTTGCTTTCTGTTGTTCATACTGCAGATAAGCGACTGCTTTAGCATTTTCTAGTGCGTCACTTAATATCAAATCAAGAACAATATTATGGAATCTCTTGGCTAATTCAATGTGTAAGTAAAACTTTTAAATGTGTTCCAATGTTGTCCCTCTGCGAATAGTGTTGCTGAATTTCAGAATGAAGCCAATACTTTTTAGCAAAAATTAAAGCTTTTTTGCAAGGCTTAGATGAAATGTTGCACTTTAAATTTCTCCTTATATAATTAGGGAAGATGTTGAGTTTTTTGCACTGGGTGTTAAACTTAGAAGGCGAAACGCATCGGGTTAATATTTGTATTAACTTGGTTAAATAATAAAAACTGTGAAACAATTTTATACAAGTGTCTTTTTATTGAAAATTTACTTTTCTAATTCTCGAAATGTTTCACCAAGTGTCTAAAAAAGATTCAATTAGCTATATTAAAAGCTGTAATAATGATAAACTCATTGTTTTGTATCGTCGACAGCTGACAAAAAATTTAAGAAGATCAACAATCATATTTGGTTTAACACCCAGCGCAAAAACTCAACATCTTCCCTAATTATATAAGGAGAAATTTAAAGTGCAACATTTCATCTAAGCCTTGCAAAAAAGCTTTAATTTTTGCTAAAAAGTTTTAGCTTCATTCTGAAATTCAGCAACAGTATTCGCAGAGGGACAACATTGGAACACATTTAAAAGTTTTACACATTGAATTAGCCAAGAGATTCCATAATATTGTTCTTGATTTGATATTAAGTGACGCACTAGAAAATGCTAAAGCAGTCGCTTATCTGCAGTATGAACAACAGAAAGCAAAGTTGTCTCTGATGTATAAACAACAACATTCATCCGCTTCTCGTAACAGTCATCAAACTCATCACACTCAAGAGTACTATCCAAGAGTGGTTAATCTCTCATCTACCGCTTTGACTGCAGCCGAAAATGATCTCCTCAGCCAGGGTTTGAACTTTGCTCCAGGTATGGGCTACAAGACATGCGACCTTCAGAATTTGGCTGTTTACCTCGATGCTGCACTACCTACAGAGGAATATGAAAGCAAGTTGGAATGTGCTAAGGCCATTAAACCACTCCAAAAGAAAATTGGTGTTAATGTAAATCAGGTAAGAATAATTAGGTCTCTAAAGAATAAAATTAAACATAATAATCTAATAGTTTCCAAAGCAGATAAGGGTAATACTGTTACAATTTTAGATAAATCTGATTATGTTAGTAAAATGAATTCTTGTCTTGACATTATGAATGTGAAAAAATTGAAATCCGACCCCACAGTGCAATTTAATAAAGCAATACAAAAAACTGTTAACAGTAGCTCGTTAGTTTTAAGTAATTTGGAAAAATTTAAATTGAAAAATTCTAATCCATCCATCCCAATTCTATATGGACTTCCCAAATTACATAAAGAGGGTAACCCGATGAGACCAGTCTCTTCTTCTTTTAACGCCCCTGCTCAAAAATTAGCAAGACATTTAAGTAAATTAATTCCTGAAATTATTAACTTCTCGCCGCGCAATACAGTGAAAACTTCCTTAGAGCTCATTAGAAAAATCAAAGACCTTAAGATACCACCGAATCCTAAATTGGTTTCCTTCGATGTTTATAATCTCTTTCCATCCGTACCTGTAACTAGACTAAAGCCTGTTCTTTTTGAGCGCATCCGTACGAAAGTTTCTAATCCGGACAAATCATCGCAATTAATTAATTTATTAAATGTGTGTATCGAACAGAATTATTTCTTTTTTAATGGTGATTATTATTCTCAAAGGGTTTGGCTATGCGATCTGCACTTTCTCCATTCCTCGCTGAGTTTTTTATGGATTATCTAGAGAACAAGTTATTTAATTTAGTAAAGAGTGACTTGTTAAAATTAGTTTTTGTTTGGTATCGATACGTGGATGACATTTTTTGTATTTGGACAGGTACACAGCGTCAGTTAAATTACTTCATTAACAATATTTTAAACACGTTGGACGACTGTATAAAATTTACAGTAGAAATTGGATTGGACAATATAGCTTTTTTAGACATTAAGATTTTCATTTCGGACAATTATTTAAATTTTGACGTACACAGAAAGAAAACATACTCTGACGCTGTGATACCTTTTAATTCTAATCATCCTTGGACTACTAAGATGGCAACTTTCCACAGTATGCTAAAGGGACTACTGGAAATACCACTGAGCCGCGTTTGTTTTCAGACAGAACTGCGGACAATTATCGATATAGCACAAAATAATGGTTACAAAAGGAAAACTATTTATAAATTAATGTATGAGAAGAATCGCAAGTCCATTTTGTGCTCTATCTTTCCAAAGCAGACAAGTGATCCAAGCGTACAATGGAGAAAGGTTCCATATGTGAATGGAGTTTCAAATAATTTAAGGAATATTCTTGCTGGACATAATATAAGACCAGCTTTTAGTAATAACTACAATTTAAAGACTTTATTTGTAAATAATAAAATAAAAGAAAATATTCCAATAATTGAAAAAAGCGGTGTGTATAAAATTAAGTGCGATGATTGTCCGGCAATATATATTGGAAAAACGAAAAAACGAAAATCTTAACAAGATTTTCCGAGCATATCGCAGGCGCTAATAACAACAAACCTAAGTCAGGGTTGTCGAAACATCTGGTCTCTGAAGGTCACTCTTCTAATATTAATAATATTAGCTTACTTCATGATTTACGAGAAGGTTACGTGATGGATAGATTTGAAGTATTTGAAATTAGAAAAGCTTTGGCTGATGGTAGTGTAGTAGTGAACGATCAGAGAGATTTTACAGATATTAGTCCGTTGCTTAAGAAAGATCTCTTTTTTGTTGATGATGGTCAGTAGTTCCCTTGATAATGCCCTAAGAAGGCGAAACGCGTCGGGTTAATATTTGTATTAACTTGGTTAAATAATAAAAACTGTGAAACAATTTTATACAAGTGTCTTTTTATTGAAAATTTACTTTTCTAATTCTCTAAATCTTTCACCAAGTGCCTAAAAAAGATTCAATTAGCTATATTAAAATCTATATTATTTGTTCACATTTAGATGATCTGTACAAAAAATTAATTACTATAAAATTATATTATAATATGTTTTCAGGTTAATTACAATAAATTACAATATTTTAGAAGAAATCGAACCTGATGGACAACTAAAACTTCAGATAAGTATTACAAATATTAAATATTTTCTAGATCTTTATTCTTTGTGATGAATTTTGTTTTTTATTTCAGATGTTCGCTGCAACATGCTCCCCCCTTTGAAACGGCATGTTTCAATGAATTTCTTTATTGCTGCCTCCAATTAAAATGCTAAAGTTTTCCAAAAATGATTGTGAACAGGAGCAATTTAATCCTTGACGCCTTAAAAAAAAGAGAATGCATGAAAATTTTCAAATACGGAAGGATAATTTATGCATCTCCATTATGGACATATAATTGTGCAAGAATAGGATTAAAGGTTATATGGATTCAATTCTTTGTAGGAATAGGTAAGAGGCATATTTTGGTAATGGGTCGTTTTAATATGTTATTTTGTGTTTTTATTGTGACGACGCGAACTAAGTCGTCTTTTCCTGAATGAGTGTCAATTACTCTTCCCATTAGCCACCGGGATGGCGGCAGTCTATCATCTTTGATAAGGATTAGATCGTTGACTTTTATATTATTTTGCTTCTGCAGCCACTTCGGTCGTTGTTGTAGTCGATGTAAATATTCGGTGCTCCATCGCTTCCAGAATGCTTGGTATAATTTTTGAATGTATTGATATCGATCGAGTCTATTATTATTTGTATCTAAGATGCTTGGTTCAGGTGGTGTTAATAATGATGTTTCGATTAGGAAATGCCCAGGTGTTAACGCAGATATGTCGTCTGGGTCATCTGATAATTCTGTAAGTGGCCGGGAATTAAGACTAGCTTCTATTTGTGTCAGTAAAGTGTAAAATTCTTCATAAATTAATGTTGCATTGCCGATAGCTTTCTTCAAATGGGTTTTTGTCGATTTCACCAAACTTTCCCATAGTCCTCCAAAGTGAGGTGAGGAGGGCGGTATAAAATGCCATCTAATTCCCTGATTTTCTATTTCTTGGGTGATTTTGTTTTCTAATTGTTGAACCATTTCCAGTTTATAACAGGTTAGAATAGCATTTGCACCAATGAAATTTGAGCCGCAGTCACTGCACATGTCAGAACACAAACCTCGTCTTGAAGAAAATCTGCGGAAGGCTGCTAGAAATCCAGATGTTGTGAGATCGCTGACTAATTCGAGATGTATGGCTTTTGTAACCATGCGTATAAAGACGGCTATATATCCTTTGTAACACTCCCCGTCCCTTAGAACTTCTGATGTCAAATGGTCCACAATAGTCTACTCCACAATGTGCGAATGGTCGTGCTTTTGATATGTTGGTAACTCACCCATTAACTGAGTTCGGGATTGGGCTGTTTGCCGAAAGCATGTAATATATCGGTGAATTTTGAAACGAATAACATTTCTAGCATTTAAGATCCAATACTTTCGCCGAAGTAAAGAAATCATAAGTTGAGTGCCGCCATGCATGGTGATCTTATGCATTTTGCCAATTATCAGATCAGTCAAATGACATTTTTCGGGTAATATGATAGGGTGTGCTTCTGAAAACGGTAACAATGAGTTTTTGAGACGGCCTCCAACTCGAACAAGGTTATCTTTATCAAGAAATGGATTAAGTTTGATTAGTTAACTTTGCCTTATGATGGATTTGCCCTCCTTTATTAATTTAATTTCATTATAGAAATTTTGGGCCTGAACTATTTGTAACCAATATTTAAGTGCCTGCTGCAAATCTTCACTAGTTAAGCAGCCGACTCGTCGATTAGACTTTTGATTGCTAGCGTTTTTAATAAAGCGTTTACAATAAGCTGTAATTCTGACAAGCTTTGAAAGTGATGAATACTGATTTAAAAGATCACAGTGTGCAAATAATGTTTGCGTATACAAATTCAGTACCTTTTTTCTTATTCCTTGTGTCGTCGATATTTCATTATTTAATTTCCGCCATTTTCAGGTTTTTCTCTGAGCCATGCAGGTCCATTCCACCATAGACGGTTATCATTCAGTTTGCTAGGATCTAACCTCTGCTTGCACAATCCGTGGGATTTGTTGATGTAGGAACATGAGCCCAGCAGTTTTCCTCCAATAGTCTATGAATATGTGAAATTCTATTAGCAATAAATGTTTCCCAATTGGAGGGATGTTTTTTAAGCCATGCAAGTCTCGGGAGACTTACAGTTTTTATAGGAGCCACCTTTGTTTTTGCTGATATAAGATGTATGTCGATTCCATCGTCACGTCCTTCAGTGCGAATGTATACAGCTGCCGCATAGGCCTTAATTGATGCGTCGCAAAATCCGTGAATGGTAATGTTCAGCACATCAGTCTCTGTGCCGATCCATCGAGGAATCTCGATTTCTTGCACTGCTCTTAGCTTGTTTCTATATTGGTTCCATTCGGTTGCAATAGCTGGAGTAATTTCATCATCTCAATGGAGTCCGGTGAGCCAGAGTGTTTGAATAAAAATTTTGGCTGTAATCGTGACAGGGACAAGCCACCCAATGGGATCAAAAAACCTGGCGATTTCCGATAAAATTTTCCGTTTGGTCCATGTTTGTTTCGTTTCTTTCAATTCTACTTTGTAAGACAGATTGTCATTTTTTGGATTCCATCGTAAGCCAAGAGCCTTAATGTCTTCCGTGTTGACCGATAATGGCAGGTTGATCTCTCATATTCCCTCTGGAACACCCTGAAGTATTTCTTCGTTGTTAGAAGCCCATTTCCTTAGTTCGAAGCCTCCACTTTGAAAGAAACGATTAATTTCAGACTGCTTCAAAAGAGCTTCCTCTACACTTTCTCTACCGGAAATTAGATCGTCCACGTAGAAATCGTTGAATATAGCTGCTGCTCCAATTGAATAGTTTTGTTTTTCTTGTGTTGCAAGTTCCTGCATGGTCCGTATGGCGAGAAATGGGGCACTTTTGATTCCAAATGTTACTGTAGTTAACTTATATTCTTGTATTGGTTTGTCCTGTGACTCTCTCCAAACTATTCGTTGATATTCTGCATCGTTCGGATGCAAACGAATCTGCCTATAAATTGTTTGTACATCAGCTGTAAAGGCAATCTTGTATTTTCTCCACCGCATAAGGATTGAGAATAAGGTTTCTTGAATTGTTGGTCCCTTTAAAAGTACATCATTTACCGATTTTCCGTTATTAGTTTTTCGCGACGGGTCGAAAACTACGCGAACCTTGGTAGTGGTACTGCTTGGCTTCACGACCGCGTGATGTGGTAAATACGAACAAGTATAATACGGTTTTCCGTCACTATCATGTTTCAAATTTTCGAATTCTGTTGTATTTATTAGATTCATATGTCCTAATTCTAAATATTCGTTTAAACATTTCACATATTCCGATTTTAGGTTCAGATCCTGAAGGAATTTTTTTCCATTTGAAAAAGCCAGGCAATCGCAATAACTTTAGATGAGACCAATTTTACTTCGTCGTCAATAAATGGTAAACTCACTTGATATCTTCCATCCGGACATCTGATGACGTGATTTGAAAAATGTTCTTCACATTGGCTTTCTTCTGCTGTTAAAACTGGCTTTGACGGTATTTCTTCTAATTCCCAAAACAATCTCAAATCATTGTATGGATTTATATTAATATGAAAATTTTGTAGGTTTTGATTGATTTTGGATTCGGCGGTTTCACCAGAAAAGATCCAACCAAACATGGTTCGTTGCCCTAGTGGAGTTCCAAGTCTTCCCTTTCGAATACCATCACGGATCAACGTAGGATACACATCAGCGCCTAGCAACACATCGACACGACTAGGTTGATTAAATGTTGGATCAACTAAGACAAAGCTATATAAATGTGTCCAATCCTCAGGAGAAAAATGATGGCTTGGTAGAATACCAGAGATAGTTTTTAAAACGAAAGCATGGACACTTAACGATTCCTCTTCATTTGCATACGTGGATCGGATTGTAAACCTAGCTTGGGATTTAATAGTTTTCGTATGAACATTTCCTAAGCCAGAGACATTTGTATATACTATTTCTTTGGGAAGTGAAAGTGTTTGTACAATGCGTTCTGCCACAAATGATGCCTGGGAACATGGATCAATGAGTGCCCGGCAGATTTGAGATTGTCCATTTTGAGATATGACTCGTACCATGGCTGTTGCTAACAAAATTTGTTGTGGCCTAGATGAATGATTTACCATGAAAGAGCTAGTTTCTCTTGGAGACTTATTTTTATTTTCCCTTGAGTTGTTACCAAAATTTTGTCGAACATTTTCAGACTGGATGTGACGATCTGTAGAGCTAGTTTCATTGTGAAGGGAGGTATGATGAGGTTTTCCACACTTGAGACACTTGAGCTTATTAGGACAATTTGCAAGCAGATGACCGGTTCCAAGGCAGTTCAAACAAAGACCTTTTGATTTTAATATTTCTAGTCTGCCTTGTTGATTTTGACTTAGAAAAGAATATATGGTGATTTTGTAGCGATGTGAAAACTGTCAGTTCTTTTCCATGACTTTTCCCCCTGAACTGGTTGTTTAGCGTCTTTGTATGGTACCTTTCGTTTTATAGATACAGCCTAAAGTGCGGAAACGAGATTCGAGGAATTGTTTTAATTCAACCCAGTTCGGAAGATCCTTTTTTGAACTTATTGACTGTTCCCATTATTCAAGAGTTTCATAAGGTAACTTTCGTGTTATCAAATGTACTATGATTGGATCCCAAGTTTCTATACTGACACCAAGATTTTGAATAGCAATGAGACATTTCGATGTTTTGTCAAGCAAACCTTTTACCCCATTTGCCGATTCTTGATTCACATTAAGCTGCCCGAACAGAACGTCAAGTTGCATTTTAACTAAAACCCGTTTATTATGATACCTCTCTATTAACGTGTTCCAAGCTGGTTCATAGTTTGCACTAGTAATAGATGTATTACTAAGGAGAGCTTTAGCTTCCCAGGCAATATGTGCTTTCAAGTATTGGAGCTTTTGCACGGAAGAAAGACGATCGCAGTCATGAACCATGGATTTAAATAGATCATGAAAAGTGGTCCATGAAAGGTAATCACCAGAAAACGTTGGCAATGAAATCTTTGGAAGTTTTATGTCATCACTTTGGACTTGTACTTTGATATATTTTTCTGTTTGATTTGTGCTTTTGTTTTCTTGAGGAGGAAAATCTCGTTTAAATTCCATTATCATCAAAGCATGCGGATCAATGTAAAAATCTTCTACTTTTGAATAAATATCTGTGTTGAAATATGTCACGGATTTTTGATCGTCTTCTGTACTTAACAAAACGATCTCATCATGAAGAGCTTTGAATTCGTTCCAATATTTTTCAAAATTACATAATCTGTCTTCATAATAAGCTTTTGTTCTACGTTCTTTCCCGGCCTTTTTATGATTCTTTACATAATTTTCAATTATAGACTTTTTGTTTAATTGTAATTTCAACAAATTTTCCATTTTTATGTATAAAATTTTAATTCCTTAAAGCATGCAATTATTGTACAATAAATAAAATGAAACGAACTCACCTTGTTTTTACCTTAAAAATATTTCGATTTCCAGTGCGCTGTCAAAGTAGATTTCGGGGATTCACTAAGATTTCTTGATTTCTTGCTATTCGAAGTTTTCCAAGTATACAGATTTCAACAACATCCGGCTCGAAGGACCAATATGTGCAGGATTCAATATAAAATTTATGTTTTTTGCTTGAAGAAACTTACGCCAAATTATTTTCTCCAAATTTGCAAATAAAAGAGTTCATAAAAAAAGTTCCACTACCAAGATTCGAACTCAGGGCCACCACACTTCAATCCACGGTTTTAACGATTCGGCTAAATTCACGCACAAGTTCAAGTTCAGGTTTTCTTTAACTTAAACAAAGTTTTCACTTATCACAGGTTTATTAAACAATTCATTGAATTCAATAGTATTGTCAAATTTTACGTCACGATTTATGTAAAACAAAACTAAATTACAATAGTTCAAATGAAATATATTGCAACCGAAAACGATTTTCCACTTTAACTTTTAATTTTCCGAAAATTAATGCAATCCGATTCACTGGAATTTAAGATAAAACTTTCAATGATTCCAACAAAAACTTTTTCTTTATAGAGTTCGACACACGACCTTTAGGTTTTCAAATCACTTTTACCAGTGTTTTAAGGTTCAGTTTTGGATTTCCCTGAGACTCATGATTTGCTATACTTTTACCATATAAGGAAATAAATATGAGAGCTTCAGAAGTTTTAACCATATATGGTAATATTAATTTAATATTTCCCCTCAAAAATTAAGCTGTCTCAATTCTAGATGTCCTTTTCTATGATCTTATTCAGCTCTTGCGATGGTTATCCCATATGCGACTCCGAATCTGATCGATACAATTTCAAATTAGACAAATGTAACTAATACTTATTGGTTGATTTATGTGCCGTGTAACTTGAATTATTTATTGTTTTTTGATGACAACAATTGATGGATTTTCTGTTTAAAAATGATAGGTATTTGATTGCACTATTTACCATATTTTATGTTCGGTGTTAAATGTATACTAATCGATTTCGTTTGTTTCGTGGTAAGTTAAAGTGTAGAAGAAGATTCTGTGAAGAACCTTGTTGCTGAGGCTGAACGACGCAGGGCTGGGCTCATTCTGGAATGCGACGCCAACGCAGATCATACGGTGTGGGGCAGCTCCGACATCAACGAGCGAGGTAAGTCTCTTAATGATTTCTTTTTAAATACTGACTTGCTCTTATGTAATGTGGGGACAGAACCCACTTTAATCACAAGGAACAGGCAAGAGGTTTTAGACCTGATTCTGGCTTCGAATAATGTCAGATCCCTTCTTAAGAATTGGAGGGTCTTCAATGAACATTCCTTCTCTGATCATAGGTACATAATCGATCTGTATGACCGTCCTTCGAAACCACCAGTCTTTAGAAATTACAGAAAGACTGTTTGGAACTTATACAGGGACATTGTAGAAGCGTTACTGCCTTCTGATCCGCCTATTCCTCCAAATAACAACGAGGAACTGGAAGAACTAGTTCATAAACTTACCATAGTCCTAAATGGAGCTATGGCTCAATCCTGTCCCATTAGGATACCCAAGGGCAAACAGAAACCTCCGTGGTGGAATGCACACCTAGGGACTCTTAGGAAGGAGTGCAGAAGGACCTTTAACCTGGCGAAAGCCAATAGGGACACGCACTCGTGGGACTGCTATAAAGACAGACTGAAAATCTATAAAACGGAACTCAGGAAGGCTAAGAGGAAATCGTGGAGTATCTACTGCGATAAAATAACAGAAACCTCTGAAGCCTCCAGACTGAGAAAAATCCTAGCTACCAATCCAAGTATTCCCAGCTATCTACTTCAGGCGGATGGTACTTGGACGCCATCTAGCGTAGAGTCTCTAGAGTTTCTCTGTGAAACTCATTTTCCCGGAAGCTCCGGGGGGGTTGAGATGCCCCCTTATGTAACCTTCCTCGTTCTCTAGAGCTGGCGGATGTGATTACGAAGTCCAAACTCCGGTGGGCTTTACACAGCTTCATGCCTTTCAAATCTCCCGGTCCTGATGGTATTGTTCCTGCCGAGCTCCAACGCAGCTCCGAACTCACACTGAATTGGCTGATGGCATTATATAAGGGTTGCCTTGACTTGACCTACATCCCGCCACTGTGGAAATGAGTCAAGGTGGTGTTTATTCCCAAAGCAGGCAAAAGCTCGCATGAGAGATTAGTTGATATTCATTTACGCTGTAGTATCCCTCAGCATCTACTATCGGTGCCCCAGCATGCGTACTGTAAAGGGAAGTCTGCGGAGTCTGCTCTGCATTCTCTCGTGCGTACTATAGAGAAATCCCTTGATTGCAAGGAGTTCACTCTAGTGGCCTCCCATTGAGGGAGCTTTTAACAATGTAAGTCCGGGGGCAATCATGGATGCACTCGCTTCTCTGGGTGTGAATGCCAATCTTATGTCGCTGATCGGTCAGATGCTTCATGGCAGGACTATCAGCTCAAGGCTGGGAGAGGCTCATGCTACCAGAACTGTGAGCTCGGGCACACTGCAAGGTTGGGTCCTATCTCCTCTTTTTTGGAATCTGGTGGTAAATAAACTGCTTCTAATCCTGTAAGGGGAGGGCTGTGGAGTGTTTGCTTATGCGAACGACATCGCTATAGCTATCTCAGGCAAATTCCTGCCTGTTTTAAGGGATCTTATGCAGAATGCCCTCACCAAGCTTACCAGGTGGGCGGTGGGACGTGGGCTTTTCGTTAATCCTAACAAGACCGAGATGCTCATCTTTACTAGAAAATATAAAATTCCTCCTGTTGATCCTCTGTATCTGAAGGGCCCCGCCTGGGCTTTACCGAGGAAGCTAAATATTTGGGTATCATCCTGGATATAAAGCTCAGCTGGAAGCCTAATATTCATGAGACGGTCAAGAAAGCAACTTTAGCTCTATACTACTGTAAGAGGGCCATCGGTGGGAAATGGGGGGTTTCAACCCAAGTTAACTCACTGGCTCTATGTTGCAGTCATTAGGCCAATCCTGTTGTATGGCGTGGTTGTCTGGTGGCCATCAGTGGACAAGGCCACTTACCTCAACGCTTTGAGAAAGGTGCAGAGATCGGTCTGTATCTGTTTCACCGGAGCGCTACGGACCACTCCTACTGATGCTCTGGAGATACTTCTCCACTTACTTCCATTAGATCTGATGGGTAAACAGATGGCTGCTAATGCTGCCGTTCGACTTACAGCCGCATCTCAGTGGTCCAATACTAGAGTTGGGCACTCCACAATTCTGGAATCCTTTTCGCTCCAAGTTGGGAATCTTGACTACAAATCTTTGCAGGTGATTCATATCGACCATTAAAAACAGGCTTGACTGGGATGTGGACACCAATCCCTGTGGGGAATCCATTCAAATTTATAAAGATGGCTGTAAACTACAGAATAGGGTGGGGAGTGGTGTTTTCTCAGAGGCACTGAACATTAGCTTATCCTTCCGTCTTCCAGACTACTGTAGTGTAGCTCCACGGGACATCTGTATCCTTACAGATAGCCAGGCTGCTTTGCTATCCCTTGATTCTGTCTTATCGACATCTAGGGCTGTTAATAGCTGTCGCTCACACTTAAATGAGTTGGCTGAACGATATTAAATTCACCTGTACTGGGTCCCGGGGCACAGGGATATTCCAGAAAACTGCGTGGCGGACGAGCTTGCAAGACGTGAACCACCCTGGAGATCCAACCGAAAAGGACTACTCTTGGTAGGCCCCTGGTAATCTGTAAGATATTGCTTAGCACGAGGGCAATTAACCTAGCGAACAACAGATAGACAAACGGCACTACGTGCCATACGTCCAGACAGATCTGGCCTTAGCTGGATCTTAGGCGCTCCAAGTGTCTGCTTTTGAGGGGCAGATCTGACCTTAGAATAGCTATTGGGGTTATCACACGCCATAACCCTATTGGCTTACACGCGAAGAGACTGGGTATTTTCTCAAACGACTTCTGCAGAAGCTGCATGGACGAGGAAGAGGAAGAAACTATTTTCCACTACCTCTGCCGGTGCCCTGCACTGGCACGCAGGCGAAAGTCCTTCTTAGGCAACTATTTCTTTGATAGTGTCTGCGATCTGGCGGCGATTGACGTTGCAGATCTTTCTGGATCCGGTTCAAATGAGGAGGTGGAGTGAATTCTTGGATTTCCGTGGCATCACAATGGGCCTATTGAGATAAAAGTGTGCCGTTTAAAGCAGCCACACGAACCTAACTTAACCTAACACTATAATCGACTTAGCTTCTGATCAGTTATCCGCTGTTTCTGGTTTTCATCCGCCTGTCTTTGTCTCTTTCTATTACGATGGCACTAATATTGCGGATCCCAATATCGCGCTTGACTTTAAGAGATCGAATTTCTCTGAGATAACGTCTTATCTCCTATCAGTCGATTTTTCGGCATCGCTGGACAATAATGATATTGATGTCTGCGCGTCTCTATTTTATAATAAGATATATGAATTGTTTAACTCCTTTATTCTATTAAAACGGATTAGGTCTACATACTCTTCTTTCCCGTGGTACAATGCTGAACTCCGCAGTCTTATGAACAGGAAGAAGAGACTCTGGAAAAGCTACTTGGGTTGTAATAGCGCAATAGCGTATTCTGACTTTGTGACCTGTTATAAAAGCTTTAAGGCACTATCCTCTTCGCTCTATAAGGAATACCTTGTTAGTGTTCGTGATGATATGCATAATAGTCCTCGCGATTTCTTTAAATCCATCAATATGAAAAAGAAATCGAGCAACTATAGATCTACGATGTGATATAAGGGGTCTTCTAGTAATAACGTGTCTCTCATAGCAAACAATTTTGCTTAATTTTTTCAGAGTGCCTTTTTTTCGGATACCTTTGAGCCTTGTGTAAATAATTTTGATCATATTCTTGATCGTCCCGCTTCATCCGATTTTTTGCCGTTTATAACTCGGGATCTTATTATGGAGTAAATCAATGAACTTAAATCGGACTTAAATTTCCTGCATTGTGGAAGCTCTCTTTTATAGTCCTTGTTCATAAGAAGTGCCATAAGAATGTTATAACTAATTATAGACCAATCGCAACGTTATCTTGCATACCTAAATTATTTGAATCAATAGTGTATTCGCAGCTTATGGAGCGTTGTATTGGCTTGATATCTCCCAATCAGCACGGGTTCTTGCCCGGCAGATCAACGACTACTAACTTACTGGAATTTACCTACCACGTCATTTCTGGCCTCCAGCGAGGCAGACAAACTGACTGTATATACAGGGATTTCAGTAAAGCCTTTGGTAAACTCCCTTCCGTAATTATATTTAAACTCGGAAGGCTGGGTTTCCCCCTGTTCTTTTCGCCTGGATTTCTTCCTATCTAAGAGACAGGACATATCTTGTGTCGCTACGTGGCTTTACCTCTAGAATCTTCAGAGCTTCATTTGGTGTACCACAAGGCAGTCATCTCCTCTACTATTCGTTCTTGCCATTGACGACATTGTCCATCTGATCTCGCACTCTAATGTTCTAATCTACGCTGATGATATGAAGATCTTCTCTTATGTTAAGGATGGTGGGGATGCCGCCCTTATTGAAAAGAACTGAGATGCGTTTCTGGAGTGGTGCCAGCATAATGGCTTACACCTCAATTTTGAGAAATGTGAGGCTAGGACCTTTTCTCGGAGCCCTAATCCACAAGGGTGGGATTACAACTTCGCGGGGAATGGTCTCCGTCGCGTACTGTCCGTAACCGACATTGGGGTAAAACTTTATAGGAAGCTTAACTTTACTCTGCATATCAACTATATCGTGTCTAGAGGTAGTTTAGTCTTCGGCTTTGTTAAGCGTTGGTCTAGAGAGTTCTCGGATATACCTGATTCATTTGTACTGCTCCTTAGCTAGACCTATTCTAGAGTATGCATCTCAGGTCTGGTCGCCCTACTACGCTGTTCATTCCAAGCGTATCGAATCGGCGCAGCGTAATTTTCTTAGACTTGCGCTAAGAGGGCTACCATGGGACGATCCGTTTAGACCCCCGCCTTATACCGATCGCCTGCGGTTGGTCGGTTTGTCCTCGCTTGAGAAAAGGCCCAAAGTCGCTGGTCTTTATTCGTCGCTTGGTCTTTATTCACCAGCTTTTGAACTCTAATATAGACTCAGGTTCGCTTGTTAGCAAGGTCCCAACATATCCTTTGAAGACTTCCTTTATTGCATGTTCAACCATCCAGATCAGATTATGGCATGCATGAACCAATTAATCGTTTATGTAGGGCTGTTAATGCATGTCCTAGTTTTGATTTAACTCTCAGCAAGGTGTCGTTTAAGAATTATCTATTTTCTGTGCTTACGTGACTCTCTATTTTACATGTTGTGCGCTTAGTTCCCTTACTTGTTTTCTTCCTGTTCCTTTCTTTTGCTTGTTATATTTTTCTTTGCATGCTGGTGTGGGAGCCTCATTTCATCGTTTTGATGGAACAGGTGAATTGATTCTGGGCTCCTGCCGAAGAAGTATGCCTTCTGTGTTAGAAGGGTTAATTCTAATTTTTTCATTTTTAAAATAAAAGTAGAGGCAGCTTTGATGGGTATTCAAATAAGAAACCCAACGATATAAACTACAAATTTGTACGTACAAATAAGTACGCAAAGCAAATAAACACTAAATCTTGTTAAAATATTACAGTCAATGCACTAGGAGATGGAGAACTTTAACGAAAACTTGCAAATCTGTCGTCTGTTTACGAGCCTCAGATTTCACTAAAGAATAAAAAACAGCAAAGGTAATAAATTTTACTAACAATATGCGAATTCAATTTAGATTTTAATACGAAATTTTGTTGTGAATCTACTTTAGTAAATGAGAAATAAAAACATAATCCAACTACCTAATTTAATCAATTTGGTTATGGGCTTCCGTATGAGACAATAAAATTTCACATAATAATGCATTTAGGTAGCGATCTCGTGAATGTGTTACGGGTTACAATATTAGTGATAACTTTTTCAAGTGCATATACATACATGGTGTTTAAGATCTTACGTGACAAAATGAGTGAGGTTATAGATCTCAACTATACAAACAAAAAACAAACTTAAAAACTTAACCGTTTGGGAGTTACAGGGTGATTCATAAATTTCAGGTTTTTATGGTATTCATATTACTCTTTTATTTTTATCTTTTGATCTACCCAACACATCTACAACAAACAAAAGCTAAAAAACTACTATCACAATGTCCTTTCTAAAAATGTCAACACTTCTTATCTAACTCCTACCATTGAACGTACAGTCACTTCCAAAAGTGAAAAAAATGGTCTGCGATTACCTAAAATTCAGCATTTTCCCAAATTTTCCCGGAAATTCATGTAATTAGTGCAACCATTTTTTATTTTTATTGCATTGCCCATCTCATTACCTTTCCAAAAAGGAGCAACATGGCAAGGTAGACACAGGATAGATAAACCGCATCCTCAAACCTCCCTGAGTACCTAATTATTTTATTGCACTTTAGGTAAGAAATTCTTTAAAGAAACAAACTTTTTAAGATAAAAGGTCGAAAATGTTTGTTTTGTGTTAACAGGTAATTAATTCTAATTATTGCTGCAGAAAAGTTATAAAAATGTTAGTGTAATTTTGTTTTATTTTCGATATTAGCTTGTGGTAGCCAAAAATCACACCCTTGTATCCTAACGTTCTGTTACTCGTACCTGATGAAAATGTTGCTATATAAAAAAGGGTCAGTCAACAGGAATACCTACCATAGTTGAAAATCTAATCAATAGGTTTGGGTGTTTTGAAGCAAATATTATTAAAAAATGGTATAATTTACATTTGAGGAATACGCGGATATTATTTACATTTATGGTGTAGTAGACAGAAAAGAGCCAGCCCCTGTACTGGAATATCGAAGGAGATTCCCTAACTGGCGAGCGCGCCTAAGAGGGGTATTTTCAAGGACTTTGCAAAGGTAAAGAGAAACAGGAAGTGTAACTTCATACGACATGGAGACAGGACATGGAGACACGACCCGAAACTTCGGGAACTTCTGCCGACGTCGAGCAGCAAATAATCACCATCGTGACGCTGGACCCTGAGACGAGCACCAAACGAGTTGCAAGGCGATTAAGAGTGTCGTCATCTAAGGTTTGGAGGGTTATTCATCGAGGGGGATAACGTCCATATTATCATCACCCAGCCCAAGGACTACTTTTTTTTTATATATGATGATGCCAAAGCTCAGGGGATGCCCTATGATGCTTAAGCACAGCCTTGGCAGGAAAGGAATTAAGGATGAGGGAAATGGGTTAGGAGGTTGAGTGAAGGAGGTGTCGATGTACGCCCCGTTTGAAAGTTTCAGGCTGATAAGACGAGGGAAAAACAGAAGATGGTAAACTGTTCCACATTCGTGTTGTTCTGCTTAGAAAAGATTCCCGAAATTTGACGGTACGTCCAAATTTGACCTGGAGAGTATAGGGGTGGAAGCTATTTGTAGATCTTGTATCACGCGTTGCCATGTGTCTACAAGGAATCAGGCTAGCAATTTCGTTAGAACAACGGCCATGGAAATAACGATAGAAGAGTGAGAGACAACCGACAATCCGTCGATGCTCCAAAAAGTCAAGGCCCTCAGAGATTGAGGGATCGCCAATAAGTTTAATAGCTTTACGCTGGACTTTGTCTAACGCGGACAGTGCGGTGCCCAAATGTGGGAATTATATTCAAGTCTAGGCCTAATGTGGGACTTGTAGATCAGCGCTAAGTCAGGTGGGGTGAAATATTTCTTACATCTCTGTAGAAAACCCAAACATTTCATCGCACTTTTAGCGATTGCAAATATATGATCAGTCCAGCTAAGATTGCTGGATATCTCGATACCCAAGATATTAAGGGAGGGCGAATTTGGTATATTCACTTCGGCGA
Organism: Leptarthrus brevirostris; assembly: GCA_964036015.1. Classification (NCBI taxonomy): domain Eukaryota; kingdom Metazoa; phylum Arthropoda; class Insecta; order Diptera; family Asilidae; genus Leptarthrus; species Leptarthrus brevirostris. Next base: position 97,517,806 of record OZ038371.1, on the reverse strand, counting down.
CTTTAATGGGTTGGGGGAGAACCGGGCGTTTTTTAAGGGATATTAAACAGCATTGAGTTTTGGATGCATTAAACGTAACACGATTTGCTCTGCCCCAAGCAAGGACCATAGAAATGTCGTTGTTTAATGATCTAAACATGCGTTCCCGATTGGCTTCTGTAGCATTTCCACGTGAATCCATTACAGAATCAAATGAGTACGCGAAATCAAGGGTGCTGTCGTCGGCGAAACTATGAATAGGATTGAGAGTAAGGGATAAGAGATCATTAATAAAAAGAAGAAATATGGTTGGTGAAAGAACTGAACCCTGAGGTACACCGGCATTTATTTCGTAGGAATCAGATTTAACTCCGTCAATTACTACACGAATTGAACGGCCTGACAAAAAACTCTCTATCCATTTAACGAGGGTAGGGTGCAGACCAAATGTTTGAAGTTTGGCTAAAAGGGCAGCATGCCAGACTTTATCAAAAGCCTTTGAAATATCAAGAGCGACGGTTTCGGACTCACCAAAATTATGACGACAATGATTCCAATGTTCCGTTAGAGCCGTTAGTAAGTCTCCGGTTGAGCGGCCAGTGCGGAAACCGTACTGGCAATCGTTGATAAGATGGTTGTTTTCTAGATATTTCAACAACTGAGAGTTGATGAGTGATTCAAAAACTTTAGATATGATCGAGGTTAGTGCAATTGATCTGTAGTTAGAGGGGTCGCATGCCTGTCCTTTTTTAAGTATCGGCTGGACATGAGCAAGTTTCCATACACTTGGAAACATTCCTGTTGAATATGACAGGTGAAAAAGTTTGCGCAGAGGTTTAGCTAAAGCAGAGGCACCGCATTTTAAAACAAGGGGCGAGAAACCATCAGGCCCAGTAGCTTTGGACACGTCGAGTTTTGAAAGTACTCTAAAAACTTCGCGAGTGCGAAACTGTAGCGTCTTTTGCCTACTTGTAGTTGTTTTATTTATTTAATTTGCAGTAGTTGTTTTAATTGTTTAATTAGCACCGACTTCAAAATGTATAAAATTAAAAATTATTTTAAGCTTTTTAGCGCGTTTTGTGCCTTTTTTCACTTTTCACAACGAAGAAAGAACCATTCAAATCGGTCCACGCATTAAAAGTTAGTTGTAACACCCTACCCCACCCCCATTCCACTAAACTTTTTTTATCATGGTATAAATCAAGGAACATACTCTACCGAACAGAAAAGGAATCATCGAAATAAGCCCACGCGTTACGAAGTTACTACCCCTCCCCTCCCCCACCACCACCATTGGACCAAATTATTCTCCTATTAGCAATGGAGGATCACACTCTATACAACAGCAAAAGAACCATCCAAATCGGTTCACGCGTTATAAAGTTAGGTTCCATCCCCCTTCTCCCACCCCAAACACACCAAAAATTTTTTTCTCGTGGTATCAACCAGGGAACATACTCTACCCAAAAGAAAAAGAAATATCCAAATCGGTCCACGCGTTACGAAGTTAGACTACTCCTCCCCTCGCACAACCCCCCACCATGGGCCAAATTATTCTTCTATTAGCAATGGGTGAGCACACTCTATACAACAGCAAAAGAACTATCCAAATAAATCCACGTGTTACAAAGTTAGGTTCCACCCTCCATATATTCTACCCAATAGAAAAAGAATTATCCAAATCGGTCCACGCGTTAAGAAGTTAGCATACCCTTCCCTCCCACCCACAACTTTCACCATAGGACCAAACTATTCTCCTATTAGCAATGGGGGATCATACTCTATACAACAGAAAAAGCACCATCGAAATCGGACCACGCGTTACAAAGTTAGATTCTACCCCCATCCCCCCAAAATTGTTTTCTTCTCGTATCAACGACGGAACACACTCTACCCAACAGAAAAAGAATTATCCAAATCGGTCCACGCGTTACAAAGTTAGACTACCCCTCCCTCCCCTCCCCCACCTAAGAACAAATTTTTTTCCTCCTATTAGGAATCATACTCTGTACAACAAAAAAAAATCATCAAAATCGGTCGACGCGTTACGAAGTTATGCCCGGTTAGACATAAGAAAAAAATTAAAAAAAATTAAATAAAAACACGCGTCGAACTTAGAACCTCTTTGTTTTTGGGAAGTCGGTTAAAAATTGAAGTTGATTTTATCCCCCCCCCCCCCCCCCTCCCCTAGGAAAAATTTTACTGAAATACTAAAAAATAACCTAAAGTGTATAAGAAATTGGACCCTCCAACCCAGCAGCAAATCCTGCGCACGGGCCTGAGTGTGACCGACACTTTACGCGGCTATCGTATAGTGGTGAAAAATAGAACAGGAGTATTACAAAAAGTGCAGAAAGCAGTCTGTCTAGAAGCAACGAGAGCAACAAGCACCTGCCCCAGTGTAGCTATGGATGCTCTATGTAGCTATGGAGGCTACTTAAAATTCCAACTCAAAGATGATCCTGCGGTATAGCCAATATCAAATGTCATGCCGAAAAGGCACTACTTTGAGATACCATTGAACTGATTCTAAAAAGCAGAAAATACTGGCTCAATAATAGCTACACCTTTAAAAAGAGATCTGTGTTAAGAGAGGCAAAGAGGTTCAAATCATACTCAAAAGAGAAAACAAAGGGGCTGCTCTTACTTAGCAAACCAGATTTAAGGCTTTTGAGAGGATTTTTAACTGCCCTTCGCCGTTCGATTACCACTTAAAAAATGGGCCTACCTAAGTGGGATACCTTCCACTTCTGTTTGAATGAGAGCGTTACACATCCTTTGTCACTGTGAGGCCCTCTGTCAAAACAAGTTCTCAGTAAGGCTTTCCCAACACCGGTAAGGATATCAATGAAGGCGCCAGAGTTATAGGATCTCGTCACAAAAAATTTCTCTCGTCGTCCTCGGATCAATATTTATTATTAGTAATAATCATGTTTATTATTGTTGTGGAGGCGTCCAGCGGTTAACGAAAATCTAACCCTGTGGTACTGCTGTAGAATAAGAGCTAAAGGAGCTTACATTTTTTTAATCCGGAAATAATTTATTTGATGTGGTGAAATCTAGGCTCCCCTCTGATTATTTTGAAGATAAACTTTAGCAAAATAAATTGATCAAATTAACTTTTTATAATTTGTGTATAGTGTCTACGAGCATCTAAGTAAGTATGTATGACTGAAGAATCGCTTCCTTTTTGATTGACAGTTAAAAATTCAGCCACTTAATACTTAAACTGTAAATTTATTTCCACGTAAATACTGCAAATTGAAAAATAAATGACGTAACGATATTACTTTATGTTAGTTGATTCTTTCTGGTTCACGCCTAAACAAATGAGACTCTTTGCAACCACAGGTTTCATTTCTATATCGAAAACAGCTGCATAAATTCTGTTATAAAACTTCTCCTCCCAAACTATTAAGTTTCTACTATATAAATAACTGATGTCCTCGCTACTCACTACAACTGCCTTAAAACCTCATAAATCCAAGGGAAGACGTAAAGTAGGAAAACATTTGAAAGACTTTCATAACTGAAAGTTTTCGTTGTTGACTGTATCAGAAGTAGTTTTCCATGGTGCTGTTCCATCTTTCACAAACTCTCGCAGAGAATAATAGTAGTACAACTGCAGCATAGCACCAACATAGAAGGACATGCCGGGAAGCGGTCTTTCATAAACTTTTCATAAGTGACCTACTCTCTGTAATGGGGTGCTGTTTATGAGAGCGGAGAAGAACTTTTCGCGCGTTGGTATTCTCCTCCAAGCGTTCTTACATCTTTATGATTTAGTGAAGCTAGTGGTGTACAACTAAAATTGGGGGCAGCGTCCTCCTTATATTTTTTCATATTTTAGGTAAATTTCACAAGTCGGTTGGCATTGTTTTCAGCTGAAATAATTCTGGTTAGGAACTAAGCGATGTGTGGCATAATAAAACTTTCTTGCTGGACCGGTGCAACTGGAAGTGAATATGAGTGGTGGAAGCAAAAGTTAATATTTTAAGACCTGTGCACTTTTGCAGGATTTATATAATTGCACAGGGGACGAGACTACGGTTTGTACGACTCTCATAATTGAGTGCTTTGTTTTCTGTGTGAATGACAGATTTATTTTGAATTGGTGATATTTATGGGCAAAGAAAGATTTCTAGATGCTATGCAGGGTAATATGTATATTGCACAATTTGCTATATTCGAATACGTTTCGTTTAGTATTTAAATAACAATTTTAAAATTAAAAATTTATTTAAGTTTAATATTAAAACAACAACTAATTGGGCAGACAGTTTTTATTTAAAGGTACTGTCTTTCAATATTAAGTTAATATTATTGAACAAATAAAGCAAGTTGTGCAATTAATATGAACAAAATTATTAAATGCGCGTTGTTTTAGATTTATGAAAACTTAAATTGCATTATACCAGGCATATATTTATATTGCCCTTTTGGCAATATATGCTCTTAGCATATTTATAAGTTCTTCCAATATAACCAATTCTTTAATATAAATCACTTTTCCACGTTTATGAGTGTGAAATGACCTAGTTGAGTGGTACTATCTGAAAATGAATAGTCGTAAATAACTTAATATGTCAGAATTGGCTATCTTTGTAGCTATTGAGCTTACAGGATTTTGGTAAGTTATTTTGCGTAGAGTCTTGAGCACGACAGATAAAATGCGTTGGCAAGTATGGTAGGAAAATAATGTATTATTGAAAATTGGACATTTATGATGCCGCTGGACTTAAAGATTGTGTCCATATTATTTGTAATAAGCAAAATGTGGAAATTTATGAATTTATGATTTATAAGCTTCAAGACAGCTGAAAAATTATGAATGCTACAATCAGAAAATTATAGGGCTTGAAATTGCATGCTTAGGTAAATTACCACACTGAGTCTACAGGGTTGACATCATCTGGGGTCTAATATCCTAAAGAAAGAGTCTCACAATCGGCGGGAGATTTTGGTGAATACGAATCAAGAATACAATCGAGCGCACTCTTAGCGATGAATAGGCAGGCTGTCGTGAGGATTTCTCCTTCCAAGTGCTGAATGGAGTGAGATAAGGATGCATACTGTCACTTTTGCTTTTTCTGATTATCATTAATAACCTATTGTGCAGCGCCCTAGACAACCACCCACCAACCACGGATTATCAAGAAAGAGGAAAGTTGTTCCTTGTTGAAAGACTATTTATTTTCCTTTTGTCCTTCTATAGTGTTCTGTTCCAATATATATATATATATATATATATATATATATATATATATATATATATATATATATATATATATATATATATATATATATATATATATATATATATATATATATATATATAGCAGTGTTTATATATATATTGCGGAAGTAACGGAAGCTGCAAATTGCCCTAATTTAGGCGGAGCATGACTATAAACAGAATAAATAATAGAATAATAATTTTAAAAAATTGAATAAAAAAACAAACAAATGTAATTTTAATAATGTGTCTGTCCACCTTTATTGCTAATAACTTCAAAAAGTCTGTTTGGCATACTTTTTAATAAATTTTTTATTATCGTATTGTCGATATTACACCATGCTTAAATGATGGCAATTTTTAGATCAGCTACATTATTGTACTGTTTGTTATCCTTATAAATATGACTTCCTAGGAGTCCCCAAATATTTTCAATGGGATTGAGATCTGGGGAGCAAGCGGGCTATGCCACTACTTGAACCTTACTGTCCATAACTTGGGATCCTTCCGCAAATCACGCCAATACTCATTGAAACCATCTGGTCCATCCAAGTTAAATTTTTTCTCATCAGAAAAAATTATCTTAAAAAAAACAGTTTCAAAAATTGATCGAAAACCAGCCTTGTTGATTTGTGGCGCGCTAAAATTCGCGTTGCAGATTTCAACTTCTGGCGCACAATATGGTTGGAACTCCTTAGAACTCTATGAACTGCCCATTTGGACATGTTCAGTCCACAATCCTTAGCGATTTCGGCAGCGGTCTTCATACTGTTGCTTGAATAATGCATCGCCTATTTCTGTCTGACAACTTCCTTTTCGGACCTCCTGTCCCGTTTTTTCCATAATTTTCAAGCACCTTGCCTACTTCCAAATCACTAAGCCCTGTTCCGCGTGGCATTTAAAAAAATTATTCATACAAAATTAATATAATATAATATAATAAATTAATTTTATTATTTGGCACACTTTTTTGTTGATATCAACAGTCAATAACGTGAAGAGCTGATAATATACTCGCTGCGTTTATAGTCATTATATATATATATATATATATATATATATATATATATATATGTTGAAATCGTCACTGGAAGGTTCCGTTAATGAGTTAAAAGCATCAATGGACGAACAGAAAACGTCATCAGCCGAGTTAAAGTCAGCAATGGAAGAACAGAAATCATCAACGGCAGAGTTAAAAGCGACGATGGAAGCGTCCGTAACTGAGGTAAAGGCATCGCTGGAAGAACAAAAGTCATCAGTAGCGGAACTTAAAGCCTCCGTTGAAGAAGTAAAAGCTGAAATAGAAATGTCTGTGCAAAAACAGTTTCAAAACCTAGAAAGCTCTATGAAGTTAAATCTCGAATCCCATATGGAAAACAACAAACTTCATCCTCCAACTTTTGATGGTCAAACTCCCTGGCAGACATAGAGACTACAGTTCGAGGCAGCAGCGGCAGTAAATTTCTGGACTGACGAGGAAAAAGCTACAGCTTTAATCATCGCACTTAGAGGCGCGGCAGCAGAACTGCTACAGACGGTACCGGCAGACAGAATTGTGGTATGGAAACCAGCACATGCAAGAGGTCTACCGTCTACAGCTACGGAGCCGAATACAGAAGCATGGAGAGACGTTGCAGCAGTTATGTGCGGACATAGAAAGGCTGACACATTTGACTTATCCCACGTTTAGCCAAGATTATGTCAATTAGGTAGCCAGAGAAGCATTTATTAATTCACTTGCAGATCGTGACCGACAGCAAGCTGTACGACTGGCTGGAAAAAACACAAACGCTGAGGTTTTGGCTCACGCTCTAGCATACGAGGCAGCAAAACAATCCTCAAAGAGTTCTGTCCGCCTTAGAGAACCGAAAATAGAAGATACCTGCTGTCGGGTCAATACATCGGAAAGACGGAGTAGATTTAAATGCTGGAACTGTAACAAAGAAGGTCACCTCCAAAGAGATTGCAGAAAGAGACGAAGATCAAACTCCCCACAACATGACAAGAGGAATTCCGGCTCTCGCTGTGAAAAATGAAGAGAAAGAGAACGAGCGGATCAAAGAAGCAATGGAGCTGTAAGCCCCATACCAACTCGACGCTCGCAACAGGGAAACGAGTAAAGACCAACTCTGCGGGGCAGGAGTTGGCCGGTAATATCGACGGCCCCGGAATCATCATCAATATTAAGAAATTGCAGCGAAATTATAGCAGCTTAGTAATCAACGGGAGAGTTCAAGAACAAAAATGTACGATTACAGTAGACACAGATGCTTCCAGGTCTATTCTTCGGTGCGATTATGCTAAAGACCTAGCAACAAAAGGCTTAGCAACAAGATTGATACATTTTGAAGACAGCTACAGGAGAATCCGTTGAAGTATATGAGGAAATTGTGATGACAACATCCCTCGGCGACAACCAATTCTCACACAGATTTCTTGTCGCAGATATAAGGGATGAGTGCATACTTGGCCTCGATTTCATGAGAGCACACAACATTCAACTGGATATTGGAAGAGCAATCATGAAATATGACAACAAAGAGATTCCCATGGCTCTGGGATCCAATTATTATTCGAAGCTGAACATCGTGGCATATGAAGACGTTGAGCTCCCTCCTTGTGCAGAAACCTTAGTTCGAGCAAAAGTTCTTGGTGATCCCCGGAGCTATCGATTTTATCTAGTAGAACCAGATCGAACAGAACCAATAAGAAATGTCGCCATTGGAAAATGCTTAGTAACTATCGGTGAAAAGAAAGAAGTTTTGGTACGAGTCCTAAATAACCGTGAAAAAGGTATCAAATTAAAGAAAGGTAAAGTTTTGGGTCATGGTGAACCAGCCGAAGAGATTGTGTTAGCAGAATATTTAGACTTATATGAAACCAAGCAGCCAAAGAAGCATGTCACAAAGCTAACCAAAATGATACCTCCATCTAATAAACTCAGCCAAGGGGAATGTCGTAAAGCAAAGAAGTTGCTTGAAGAATTTGCCGATATTTTTGCACTGCGGGACGAAGACTATGGAAAAATTGATATAGTGCAACATAAAAGTGACACCGGAGAAGCCCGCCCTATCAAGCAACCACCAAGAAGACTTCCATTTGCAAAGCGAGGAGAAGCAGACACCTAGACAAACGTTGGACTTAAAAAGCTGCTACGGGGAAGTTGAGATCGATCCAGATGACCGTGGATTGTGGCAATTTAAAGTTATGCCCTTCGGAATTTTCAATGCGCCAGCAACATTCGAGCGCTTAATGGAATGTGTTCTACGAGGTTTAACCTGGAAAACCTGTCTGGTATATTTGGATGACATCATTGTAATTGGACGAAGTTTTGAAGAAAATCTAGGAAATCTACGAGAAGTGTTAAAGAAACTGAAGTCAGCCAAACTAAAACTAAGCCCTAAAAAATGTACGCTCTTTGCAGACCAGGTCAAATACCTTGGGCATGTGGTGTCAGAAGGAGTTAGCACCGATCCTGAGAAGATAACTTCAGTAGAGAACTGGCCCCCTCCGAAAGATAAACATGAGCTACTGAGCTTTCTCGGACTAGCTACTTATTACAGACGCGTTGTGAAGAATTTTGCTGATATAGCAAAGGAGTTGCATAAGCTAACGGAGGAGGATAAGGCATTCGTTTGGACAGGAAAAGCAGAAAACAGCTTTAAAGCACTGAAGTGGGCGCTTTGCAATGCACCTGTACTCACTTATGCAAAGGCGGGTGAGACATTTATATTGGATACTGATGCCAGTAATGTTGGGATTGGCGCTGTGCTGTCACAAGAAGTAAACGGGAACGAACCACCACATACTATAGCAGAGCTCTATCAAAACAAGAAAGAAATTACTGTGTTACGAGAAAAGAACTGCTGGCTATTGTTGATGCAACAAAGCATTTCCACAAATTCCTCTATGGACAAAAATTCACTCTCCGAACTGATCATGCAGCTCTAAAGTGGTTGATGCAATTTAAAAACCCTGAAGGACAGGTGGCAAGATGGCTAGAAAGACTGCAATCCTATGATTGCGAAATTATCCATAGGAAGGGTAGATCCCATGGAAATGCAGATGCACTGTCACGACGACCATGTAAGCCTGATTGTAAATACTGTTCCCGTCTGGAAGAGAAATGCGACCATGTAATTGTGAAAAGAACAACTGTCGTACTCTTGACAGGATGGAACAAGGAAGAGTTTCAAGGAGCTCAACGAGAAGACGAGAATATATCTCCAATTTTGACGCGGAACCGAAAGACCTCAATGGAAAGATGTTTCCAACAGAAGTGCAATATTGAAGAGCTACTGGACGCAATGGAATTCGCTATGTGTTGAAGATGGAATATTGAAACGCAAATGAGAAACACCCGACGAATCATCATGCCGGATGTAGGTATTAGTTCCCAGGAACAAGATAAAGGATTTATTGGAAGAATTTCATAACGGTGCTTCGGGAGGACATCTTGGCGTCAATAAGACTTTGGAGAAATTGAGAGAACGATTCTACTGGTTACATATGCGGGAGGATGTGGAGGACTGGTGTCGAAAATGTACTGTTTGTGCCCGTAGCAAAGGATCTTATATCAAAACAAGGGGAGCGATTGACGTTGCGGGACCATTCCCAGAATCAGATCGAGGTAACCGGTACATTTTAGTGGTAACGGATTACTTCAGTAAATGGCCAGAAGTATATGCGATCCCGAATCAAGAAGCCAAGATAGTGGCAGAGGAGTTAGTAACAAACTGGATATGCAGATTTGGCGTCCCCAATGAGCCTCATTCCGACCAAGGACGAAACTTTTTATATCAAGTATTCCAACAGGTATGTCAGATTCTTGGAATAAGAAAGACGCGGACAACACCACTTCATCCACAATCTGACGGGATGGTTGAGCGATTTAATAGAACAGTGGTCCAACATCTCAAAAAAGTAGAAGATGAGCATCAACGGAATTGGGATAGCTACATTCCAATATTTCTACTAGCTTATCGGACAGCCGTCCATAATTCAACAGGGCAGACACCTTCTAAAATTGTGTTTGGAAGACAGAGTCGAATGCCTAGTGATTTGAAGTTCGGAACACTTGAGAAAAATACTGAAAACACTGAAGAGTACATAACCATACTTCGGCAGCGTCTCGCAGAAATCCATCAACTGGAAAGGAAGAACCTCAAGACATTCAGAGATAGAATTAAAACACGATACGACATCAGAGCTAATTCTAGCGGTAAAATCGGCATTTTGACTTCCAAGTGCTGTAAAAAATTGAAAAATCAATAAAAAAAAAACTCGACGTCATTACCTGCAGAAACTTATTGTTACGTTTTTGTAAGGTTTTTCTTGATATTTCCGAGAGGGAGATTTTTATCTTGCAGGTAGTGATATTTTAAAAGAAAGAAACCGTTGTCAAACCGGAGGGGTTCTAAGGAGAGAGTAAGATCGCTATATGACGCACTGTACAGGAACAGAGGAATGATGAGGGCAACCGAACTGGGTTAGCAGAACCAGGGTAAACCCATACTGAAGATTACCAGCAGCAACGGTGAAAACTTTCTGGTCTTATACCGGAGATGTGATGTACTCCAATGTTATTGTCTACACTCAATGTAGACAGATGAAACCGCAAATGGACCAATTCGTTTGTCAGAAGTTTGAGTGCTGTTTACGATGATAACGTGATCGTGCTTTGTTGTCACCGCTACCGATTTGTGCAGTGTATCGACTTTTATCAATCCCGAAAAATAAGAAACTAAACTGTTTGTTATCGCCTGGTTTGAACTAGAGCGACAAGATGGGTTAATAAGTACCGTGTTCGTGTGGCAACTGTTTTGATGGAGGATGATTTGTCCACAGCTGTGAAAGTGAAGTAACAGGGCTACTGTGGTTTGTTATGGTTTTCGGGTTCACTGATGGATGGATGGATGGCAGTTTGTCAACAACAACAGCTTGGAAAATTTATTTACAATGCAAGTGCGGTTTGTTTTTTGTTTTCGAGTTCACTGGAGGTTATTTGTGTGCCGTGTTTCGGGTGTCAACAATAGACACAGTGATAAATTCCGTTTCCTCTCTCTGGTTTCTATTTCGGGCAACCCGGTTGGAGTGCTGTCCTTATTATCGGCGCCCGCTGGGTTTTCTGCGATACTACCGGAACTCGGCGTATTGTGGAAAACACTAATTTCAAGGAGTACTAACTTTCTACTTCGTTTCTTACTAGCCCGTATTAAGTCTGGTTCGCGATATATTGCTGTATCCCAACTTGCGCAGGGTTTTGTTTTTTGCTCGTTTGCAATTTTCGCTCTCTAGTGCAAGAAAATTTTGTACACCACCAATTTATTGTGTGTAGCTTAACCTATAGAGTAGAACGGAAAGCACTTACCCAGTATCTCCACGGGTTTAGTAAATTCGGGGTTTTTGTTTCTTCTTTTTTGGGATGTAGTCGGTTAAGTGTGGCTTTTCCTCCAAGGACTAAATAAGACAAAAGACCACCACTTTTACTCCAATTTCATTACAGTCTCCGAACACAGTTTTGTTGTTTGCGTATTTCTTTATTTGACAATTCTATTAATTCAAAAAAAAAGGTTTAATTTAACAAGACCAAGGTAAAAGAAAATGAAACACGTGCAGCTCGGTGCTATGCAAAAATTTTACATGTCTTCTTTTTGGGATGCCGGAAACAATATCTCTCCTCTTCTTCATGTTGTCGTTCTCTTCTAACGAATTTCATCATCTTTTAGTGGTGTCATCTATACCTCATCGAAGTGTTTTGTGGATGCGATGGACTACGTTCGGTGGTCACGGATCCTTTATTTTGGCAGATTTAACACGACACCCTTCTGATGGAAGAGCTGTCCTCAGCTCGGTATGTTGGTATACACCAGCACTTAGGTTGGGTAGTTGAGACGACGGGTATTTGATATATCCAGCCGCCCACAGCAGGATAAGTTGACCAGTTTGTTCCGATGTACATAACATCCAGTTCCTTTCAGACTCCCAAAGGAAGTCGTGGAAGTTGAAAGAAAATAAGAATAAAATTAGAAAAATTTCTTATACAAGCTAACTAAATATTAAATGTTACACTTGATTTTGTTTTTGGTTAGGATTAGTGTTCAGTCCAGATTTGGTTTTATCTCCTTCTTCAGTTCTCCTCTCTGATTACATTTTGTTAAGTGAGTTTTAAGTGGTAACATTGGGGTAGGGCCGTTGGCATTTCCGCCTGGTTACGTTTTTCGTATACGACGACCAGCCCATCCCAATTCTGGAACAGCAGAGGTTTTAAGGCGCCTCTGACTCGCCTGTGATGGTGTAAGCGTTAACAATTAGCACCAATGCGCAAATACAACAGACACCGTGTTTGGAATATCGCTCCAGACTTTTGTGTTGTGGGCTTTAGTTAGTTTTATTCTTCTACTCCCTTAGTTTGTTGCTACTATCGATGAATTTGGAGGATGATAATAGGGTGCAAGTCTATTCCTATGAATCACTAAAGACTTGGCTCTACTTACGCCGATTTCTTTTTGTATTCTATATGTTACGTCTGTTAGAACTTCTAATATCTTATATGGACCCTCCCAGTTCTTTTGTAATTTGGGGCATTTCCCTTTACGCCTTTTAGGATTATATAGCCAAACTAAGTCACCAACGTGAAATGGATTCGCTTTAGCTGATAGGTCGTAGCGCTGTTTCATAATTTCGGATTTTTTTCTAAGCTGATTTCGGGTAAAATCGTGAACGGCCTCTAAGCGTGTTTGGAGATGGTTCAAATATTCGCTGATTGACGAGGTTGTGTGAGGCGGTGCACCCATATACAACTCCAGAGGAAGACGGAGTTCGCGGCCGAATGTCAGCATAGCTGGCGTCTGTTTAGTGCTTTCATGCACTGATGATCGGTAGGCCAATAGCAGGAATGGTAAATGTTCGTCCCAGTCTCTTTGGTCGTCGGATACAAATTTGGACAGATAGTCTAAAATGGTTCTATTAAAACGTTCGACCATTCCGTCTGACTCTGGATGCATAGGCGTGGTCCGGGTTTTTTCGATACCGAACCTTTTCAATAGTTCTCTGAAGATAACTGATTCGAAGTTTCTACCCTGATCTGAATAAAGTTGCATGGGCATACCGAAACGTGAGAAAACATGTTGTATTAGAGCTTCCGCAATGGTCTCGGTGTTCTGATCTGGAAGTGGTATTGCCTCAGGCCATTTCGTGAAATAATCCATGACTGCGATTAGATAGCGATTACCTTTAATGGTGGTAGGTAACGGCCCAAGTATATCGATGGCCACTCTTTCCCAGGGTGCTCCTACGTTATAGACCTGGAGTTTAGCTTTTGGTTTAATCGTGGGGCCTTTTCTTTGTTGACAAACTATACACTGCTGGCACCAATTTTTTACGTCTTCGGAGCAGTTCACCCAATAGTATCTGGATTTGATTTTTTGCAGTGTCTTTTCTATCCCTAGGTGGCCGCCAGCTGAACTGTCGTGGTAGTGTTGCAGGACTTCCTTCTTCTGAGTTTCTGGAAGAAGTGTCTGGTAGTGTATTCCGGATGCGTTTTCATAGCAGCGGCAGGCTATATTATCTTTGAGTGTCAAGGCGGGGAACATTGTCCAGTATGATCTAATCGCTGGGTGGAGGTGAGATATTTCTTCTCTTGGAGGTCGTTCACCTTGCAGTAGCCAGTCCCGAACAATTTTTAAGTTTGGATCTTGATTTTGAAGGTCTTCCATATTATCCCGAGTAACTGCTATTCTAGCCTGGATTTTTTTTGGTTTTCCAAGCGTCCGCAGTGTTGACAATTAGCTGGGATGCATGGTCGTCTAGATAGTGCGTCTGCGTTACCGTGTTTTTTCCCTGCTCGATGTTGGATTGTAAAATCAAACTCTTGTAGTCTCTCAAGCCACCGTGCCATCTGCCCCTCTGGTTCCCGGAAGTTAACGAGCCATCTTAAAGAGGCGTGGTCTGTTCGAAGGATGAAATGGCGGCCAAGAAGATACGGTTGAAAGTGTTTCACAGCCTTTACTATCGCAAGTAATTCTTTGCGAGTCACGCAGTAGTTAACCTCGGGACGACTTAGGGTCTTGCTATAGTACTCAATTACCCTTTCTGTTCCATCCTGCACTTGCGAAAGTATTGCTCCCCATGCGTAGTAACTAGCATCCGTGTCTAGGATATACATATCGAATTCGTTCGGCTGAGCAAGGATAGGCGCGGTGGTAAGCTTATCTTTGAGAGTACTAAAGGCTTTTTCGCAGTCTTCTGTCCACTGAAACGTGACCTTCTTTTCTGTGAGGGTAGTGAGGGGTTTTACGATTGCCGAAAAGTCCTTAATAAACCGGCGGTAGTATGCGCAAAGGCCTAAAAAGGACTGGATTTCCTTCTTGTTGTTAGGTTTAGGCCAATTCTGAATAGCTGTTATTTTGTCAGTATCAGTGGAAATTCCCTGGCTCGATACAACATGTCCCAAGAACCTTACTTCATCTTTACATAGGTGACATTTCGAAGGGGATAATTTTAGGCCAGCAATACTTAGTCTCTGAAAAACCAGCTTTAGGTGGCCCAGCATTTCCACATACGTTTTTCCGTGGACGGTAATGTCGTCTAAGTATACGAGGCACGAAGTGTATGGAATCCCCTCTAACACGAGCTCCATCAGGCGTTGGAACGTAGCAGGAGCATTGGTTAACCCGAACGGCATGACTGTGAATTCATATAGACGAATACCTGCGCTAAAGGCCGTTTTGTCTCTGTCTGCTTCATCTACTTCGACTTGCCAGTATCCAGACTGTAAGTCGAGGGTACTGAACCATTTTGACTCCCCCAAAGCATCGAGAGTCAAATCTATGCGCGGGAGTGGGTAAGAGTCTTTCACGGTTACTTCGTTTAGCTTTCTGTAGTCAACGCAGAATCGCAGTGTGCCGTCTTTTTTGCGTACAAGGACTACAGGACTGCTCCATGCACTCTTCGACGGTTGCACAATACCTTGAGTTATCATCTCCTCTAATATTTTTTCTGCTTCTGCTCGACGAGAAAGGGGCAATCTGCGGGGGGGTTGCTTGATGGCCCTTGCTTCGCCGACATCGATCTTGTGTTTCAGGAGGGTGGTCCGTCCCAGGTCATGTTTGGATATAGAAAATACGTCGATGAACTCTTCCAACAAAGCCTGTAATCGATTTCGCTGATCGTTGCTCAATGAAGTGGAGGCACGCTCGAGCAGCTGGTGGAATTCAATAAGATCGGTTGTAGGACTTGGTTTATTACAAACGATGTTAGCTAGTTTAGGTTTAGTATCCAAGGTTCCAACATGAGTAAACGATGGTATGGTGACTTCCTGCGGGGTTATGTTGGCGACGCGGGCAAAGACACATCCATTTTAGGAACTTGACAATGAAGGGATTATCTCGATAGCCTCTGGGGCTGACGTACTGGGGAGGACAAGAACACTACCAGCATTGACTAGATTGGAAGACAACTTTAACAAGCCTTCTCCATAAGCCGGCAAGGTAATTTCTTTCATAGTACTTGCTTTCAAGGATTCAGGATTTAAAGATTTTAGATAGAATACCTGTCCTTCAATCTGCAAAGAGCCCCGCTCAAAGTCTAGTTTGCAGGCATGCTGGAAGAGAAAATCCACGCTCAATATGCACTCGTCTGAAATTGCTGCTACGAAGGCTAAGTGCTGCGTGGAAAAGTTGCCTATCACTATGTGGACTTCGGTGACGCCATCGACAGGAAATGTTTCTTGGTTGACGGCTTGAATGATGACATTAGATGGTTTTAGCCTATGGCGATATTGGCTTCGCTGAAGAATTCTAGGGTGGACTATAGTTTGGCTGGCTCCGGTGTCTACAATTATTTGGCATTCGATACCGTTAACTACACCTGCGATGGATAGGTTGCTAATAGCATCAGCTGCTCCCACAAAAATTTTTGTAACTGCTGGGGCTGCATTTTCCACTAACATTCGCCCCGGAAGGTCAGTGGTTGCCAATTTAAATGTAGTTCTTCTGATGGTAGCTCGAGGGGGTGGTGAGTACTTGCAAAAGCTGAAGGAGGTGGTAGCAGTTGAGCTTCGCAGGAAATTGACTCGCCTTCGATTGAAGATGTTTCTTGGTACAGAGTGTCTGTAAAAGGTGTTTCTTGTAGTTCTCCTTGTATTTCTCCATTCGAATTGGTGCTAGATAGTGGTACGACACTTATTTCTTTCTTCATTACAGCAAATGCGCTGCCTTTAACCGGTGTTCCATCTGGTCCAGTAACATTTAAGGCTTCACGACTCTTAGACCCAGGCGCAAGGTCGAAGTAAACAATTTCCCCGTCTTGTAGGGAAGGTCTCTTATGCTCGGGGTTCTTTTTCACGATGCTGGACTGATGGACAAAAACTTCTTCCCCATTATCTTCACGGGAAATGAATCCATACCTTTTTCGAACGTTGAACCACTTCACCGTGCCTCTTAATTTAGTGGTCAAGCTTTCTTCCTCTGGCTTGGTTGTGGTCGATTGGTTTGTAGGCTTTCCAGGTTCTAGTACGTGTAAACTAGAGTCTCTACATTTGTGTTCTACCTTCTTATTTTTTACGCGGTCCCTGTTTTTTTTAGTTCCGGGTGTAGTGAGTGTTTCCGTTCGGAATTTTGATCGGCGAGTAGCAGTATAAGGAACTCGTTTATCTTCTAGTGGAGCTGGTTGTAAAAATGGGCCCAGTCTTCGCTCCCTCAGGCTGGGCAAGCCTAGTTTCCCGAACGCTGTGGAAAGTGGGATTTGGCAGGCTTAGTACGTCTGTGAGGGATTGGGTGATCTAAAGGTCTGATATTGCGACGGCTTATTCGAGTGGCATCACGACTAGCTTCAATCCTGATGGCTTGTGTTAAAGCACCTTCAAGCGTGCTAGGCACCGAGTCTCGGACCCTTCTTTGCGTGTCGCCATCCGCTATTCCATCTAGGAATTGCCCCAGAGCAATCCTATTACGTGCATGTTCAGGGCAATCAGCAAAGCTCAGATAAGTCAGACGCTGGACATCTGTTGCAAATTCGTTCAGGCCCTCACCAGGCCGTTGGGTTCGCCCCCTTAACTGAATATGTGCGACGGACTCTTGGTATACGTCGCCGAATCTCTCTGATAAGGCCTTATCAAGCGTATTGAAATTTTCTCTTGTACTTTCAGGAAGAGTTTCAGAGAAGGCCAATGCAGTACCACGGAGGTATGGGATCAAATAGAGAGACTTGAGGTCCTCAGACCACCCGTTGGCCCTTGCCACCGCTGTAAAGTGTCTTCGATAGACTGGCCAAGGCTCTTTACCATCAAAGTCTCTAGGAGTTAACGAGATACGTGTGGGTGTGATTGGAGTTACTAGCGGCAAACGATGCTGACAGCTGGACGGAACTTGATGGTGGTAACTGTCCCCTTGGCCCCTGTCTGAATCGCAAGGCGGTAAACCGTCGGTAATAACGAAAGTTGATGAGATTGGTAAACGACTAGGTGAATTTCGAAAACTGTGTTGACGTGTCGGTAATCCACTTCTTGGTACAACATTCGATTGTGGCTCATCGAAGCTTATTAAGTCACCGCTGTTTTAAGGTATAGATTGTCTTGGTATTCGCGGGGGGTGACTCCGAAAGGGTGGTGTCGGACAATTTGCTAGTCCATCGATGGTGCGGCGTACTGCTTCTTCATGCCTTATTTCAATTCGTTGCATCCGCGTCAGCATGGTCTCGACTAGGCAAGTCAGATCACCAATTTGTTTTGCTTGATCACCTATGGTTTTCTCTAGTTGGTGCAGGTAGGATGGTGGATCTTCCGTATCATACTGATCTTGTGTTCCCTCAGGTTCCATTGTGAGTGTGGTTAAAGATTCTTTCGAACTCTGATCGAGTAACCCCACACCTGACACCAAATGTTACGTTTTTGTAAGGTTTTTCTTGATATTTCCGAGAGGGAGATTTTTATCTTGCAGGTAGTGATATTTTAAAAGAAAGAAACCGTTGTCAAACCGGAGGGGTTCTAAGGAGAGAGTAAGATCGCTATATGACGCACTGTACAGGAACAGAGGAATGATGAGGGCAACCGAACTGGGTTAGCAGAACCAGGGTAAACCCATACTGAAGATTACCAGCAGCAACGGTGAAAACTTTCTGGTCTTATACCGGAGATGTGATGTACTCCAATGTTATTGTCTACACTCAATGTAGACAGATGAAACCGCAAATGGACCAATTCGTTTGTCAGAAGTTTGAGTGCTGTTTACGATGATAACGTGATCGTGCTTTGTTGTCACCGCTACCGATTTGTGCAGTGTATCGACTTTTATCAATCCCGAAAAATAAGAAACTAAACTGTTTGTTATCGCCTGGTTTGAACTAGAGCGACAAGATGGGTTAATAAGTACCGTGTTCGTGTGGCAACTGTTTTGATGGAGGATGATTTGTCCACAGCTGTGAAAGTGAAGTAACAGGGCTACTGTGGTTTGTTATGGTTTTCGGGTTCACTGATGGATGGATGGATGGCAGTTTGTCAACAACAACAGCTTGGAAAATTTATTTACAATGCAAGTGCGGTTTGTTTTTTGTTTTCGAGTTCACTGGAGGTTATTTGTGTGCCGTGTTTCGGGTGTCAACAATAGACACAGTGATAAATTCCGTTTCCTCTCTCTGGTTTCTATTTCGGGCAACCCGGTTGGAGTGCTGTCCTTATTATCGGCGCCCGCTGGGTTTTCTGCGATACTACCGGAACTCGGCGTATTGTGGAAAACACTAATTTCAAGGAGTACTAACTTTCTACTTCGTTTCTTACTAGCCCGTATTAAGTCTGGTTCGCGATATATTGCTGTATCCCAACTTGCGCAGGGTTTTGTTTTTTGCTCGTTTGCAATTTTCGCTCTCTAGTGCAAGAAAATTTTGTATACCACCAATTTATTGTGTGTAGCTTAACCTATAGAGTAGAACGGAAAGCACTTACCCAGTATCTCCACGGGTTTAGTAAATTCGGGGTTTTTGTTTCTTCTTTTTTGGGTTGTAGTCGGTTAAGTGTGGCTTTTCCTCCAAGGACTAAATAAGACAAAAGACCACCACTTTTACTCCAATTTCATTACAGTCTCCGAACACAGTTTTGTTGTTTGCGTATTTCTTTATTTGACAATTCTATTAATTCAAAAAAAAGGTTTAATTTAACAAGACCAAGGTAAAAGAAAATGAAACACGTGCAGCTCGGTGCTATGCAAAAATTTTACATGTCTTCTTTTTGGGATGCCGGAAACAATATCTCTCCTCTTCTTCATGTTGTCGTTCTCTTCTAACGAATTTCATCATCTTTTAGTGGTGTCATCTATACCTCATCGAAGTGTTTTGTGGATGCGATGGACTACGTTCGGTGGTCACGGATCCTTTATTTTGGCAGATGTAACATTATGAACTAAACAAATCATTTTGGTTTGATTTGAGATGATCCAATTCATAAAAGTTAATGAAAATTTCACGAAATGTTCTTCAAATGTTATTTTATTATGTACTAATTATAGAAATAAATATATATTAACTGTGTTACCAAAAACAATTATCGAAAGTATGCTTTTTTTGTATCGAATTAACTTACTCCGCCCTTAAGGATCCCGAAGATCCCCTATCTAGAAGTAGGACTAGATACATTTTATTTTAAAAAATATTTTTATTTTAATGAAGTAAAACTTTTTAAATTTTTTTATTTATTTTTATTATTACCAGTTCGGTTGTTCTGGCTAGACTGAAATTTTAATTTACAATTTTTGTAACCAACTTTACATTGTTTATAATTTTCTCTGTATAGAGTACAGTATTTTATTGTCAATGATTGAATGATTATTATATTATTTAAAGTGTTTGTGTTTCACAATATTTAAAATTTATCGAAGTGTACAGGTTGACCAAAATATATTTGACAGTTATTTTATCTGTATAATTATTATTAAATTCACTTAAAATCTGAATTTCTATTACAGGTCAAGAAGAATATAGAAAACCAATGATACTGCAGCCTTTTTGCTTGCTTATGAGGAAGGACGAATTTGTTCATGCACGAAAGAAAAAATCCGCGATGCAGAATATTTTGGAAGACTATTGTCTGAACTATCTGAATCTGAGGTACTGGAGAACAAAAATAATACATCGGTGTCTTCGTCGGTGTTATTTTCGCAATCCGACGATTCAAAAGCAACTAAACAATAAAAAAAAATATATTTCAATGTAAGGGCCGCTAATTATATTTAATTTTAGTACCTGAACAATTTCCTCTGCCCTCATTTCTCAATAGTAATTCGCTAAAAGAAGGTATATAACTTTAAATTTGCTTTCCTTAAATCTGTACGAAATGACAATTACAAAATAGTTTTTAAAAAAAAAGTTGAACCGACTTCACAAAAAGCGCTAAAAAGCATAAAATAATTTTTAATTTTATATCTATTACGACATTTTGAAGTCGGTGCAAATCAAACAAACCAAACAACTACAACAAAAGTATTTAATCGTCATTTCTTATGATCCCGTAAACTGAAACGCTCAGGTAGTATTAGGTATTATTTTCAATTGTGGTACTGTAGTTGTTTTATTTGTTTAATTTGCACCGACTTCACAATGTCGTAATAGATATAAAATTAAAAATTATTTTATGCTTTTTAGCGCTTTTTGTGAAGTCGGTTCAACTTTTTTTTAAAAACTATTTTATTTTTCACTTTTTAGTGTCTCCGACTCTACACAACGAAGAAAGAACCATCCAAATCGGTCCACGCGTTGAAAGTTAGTTTTAACCCCCTACCTCACCCCCATTCCACTAAACCTTTTTTCTCATGGTATCAATCAAGGAACATACTCTACCGAACATAAAAAGAATCATCGAAATCGGTCCACGCGTTACGAAGTTACTACCCCTCCCCCTCCCCCACCTCCACCCTAGGACCAAATTATTCTCCTATTAGCAATGGGGGATCACACTCTATACAACAGCAAAAGAAGCATCAAAATCGATTCAGGCGTTACAAAGTTAGGTTCCACCCCCCTTCTCCCACCCCCACCACAGCAAAATTTTTTTTCTCGTAGTATCAACCAAGGATCATACTCTACCCAATAGAAAAAGAATTATCCAAATAGGTCCACGCGTTACGAAGTTAGACTACCCCTCCCCCCCACCCACACCTTTCACCATAGGACCAAATTATTCTCCTATTAGCAATGGGGGATCATACTCTTTACAACAGAAAAGGAACCATCGAAATCGGACCACGCGTTACAAAGTTAGGTTCAACCCCCACCCCCCACCCCATCCCCCCAAAATTTTTTTCAACTGGTATCTCCCACTGAATATACTCTACCCAAGAGAAAAAGAATTATCCAAATCGGTCCACGCGTTACAAAGTTAGACTACCCCTCCCCCCCTCCCCCACCCAAGGCCAAATTTTTTTTCTCCTATTAGTAATGGGGGATCATACTCTCTACAACAAAAAAAGAACCATCCAAATCGGACCACGCGTTACAAAGTTAGGTTTGACCCCCACCCCCCACCCCCATCCTACCAAAAATTTTTTTGACATGGTACCAATCGGTGAACATACTCTACCCAACAAAAAAAGAATCATCAAAATTGGTCGACGCGTTACGAAGTTATGCCCGGTCAGACATAAAAAAAAAAAAAAAAAAAAAAAAAAAAAAATACGCGTCGAACTTAGAACCTCTTTGTTTTTGGGAAGTCGGTTAAAAAGACAACTCGATTATTAAATATGAGTTCAATCAACTTTTTAAATTACTTTTTCAGGAAGATACAGATCGTTTTTTTTTGCATCGAGATCTGAATCTTCTGCAAAAAACGCAGCTAATATTCGTCTCAAAAAATAAACCAGAGCAGCTGGCACCACATGCCTGAAAGATAGTCTGGATTAAATATTTAGAATAGGAATGTTGGTTACACGAAATTTGTTCAAAGTATTACAACTTTTGCAGCAATTATGAAAAAAAACACAAACATTTTATTTATTATTTGTGATCGAAATTTGCCTCAGTAGACTCAGGACCAAGGCGAGATAAACCAGTGTGATTAATTCTTATTTTATATATTTTTTCGAATACTATTTCTTTTCTAGTTATCTCCTAGCAAGCAAATTAATTTTGTAGGGAAATAACTTTTTTTCATTTTATTTTAGTTTGAAAAAAGTGAATAAAATATGGCAATATGGCAAATAAAAATCTTATAATTCTGTTTAAAGTAGGTTGAGCCCGGTGCCACTTAGGGTAATACATTTTAAATGTACATAGATTCTTTGAAATCTAAGAAATCTGATGTTATGTAGGTGTTAAAATACCTGCTGTGCAAACAATTTCAATTGTATTCTTATGCTATTCTTATATGTATATGAAAGAATATCTCTGCGTACTTAAATAAGAACTACCTTTTATTTTGTCTGCTTTATTCCAATGAAGACGTCTTTTCAAATAACAGTCCCTGTCCCTATTTGCAAAAAAAAGTTCGACAATCCCAATAAAAGTTCGGCAAATCTTGAAAATTTTCAAAGACATGGAAAACCTTTTCTAATCTTTAAAAAATAAAGAGGTAAGCTGAAAAGCAACTCTAAAAAAAGTGGAACGAGTAACATCCTGTCAGCAAATTACTTTCTTTGATCTCAGCCAAAAGAACAAATAACGTCTGCACATTCAATTGTTATTTATGAGTTTGCTCCCTTTATCCTTTTTTGTCAGTACACATATGTATCCTGTATTGTGTATTTGAGAGTTTGTCTCATAGTGTAAGAAGTACCACTCAAAAAGAATAGATAGGCAACATGACGATATACTAGTATATCTGAGAAAAATTTCCTTTTTCATCGCCTGCTCTTGTTTTTAAGATTGTTCACTTTAAGAAACTGGAAAAGAAGCACATAAAATAAGCAGCAGAATCCTTCTGATGCCACCTCTTATTACAGGGTTTTCTTTCAGAATGCTTTCCATTACCTTAAGTGCATTTCAGGATTTGTAGGAAGCACATTTTGCAACACGATTTATAAAGCTAATATAGTTAGTTATAATCACTGTAATCAATAAATAGTTTTCAATAAACTTCGAATATAGAATTTATCTTAAATAATCTGAACGGATAATATATTAAAGTTCGGCCTATGTTTCATTTTAGTTATTAGGTACGTGAGATAAGGAAACAATTATAAAACAAAAATTTTAAATGAATAATTACACAGTATGGCAAGTTTAAACTTTTCGTTTGGAAAATGGCTTTCTTTTTTCGGTTGGAGAGAATAAATGCCCAACTTCAATTCCTTGACAATATTTTTTAAGTTTAAAAATTGGTATTAATTTTCTACAGTAGTATACATAAGAGTAAACGAGAATTCACTCATGTTGTACACAGGTTAATTAAAAGTTTAGTGTTAAGAGTGCTACGAATATATACAGTCTATTTCTATTGTAATAATTTGAAATTTTTTTTCTGGCAGCAAATTTCAAGAGGCAAATGTTTGAATTCATTCATAAATAGAAAACCGAAAACAACAAATTTAAAAGTAATTTTTTAAATAGTAGTATCCCTCCGAACTCAAAAATGCACTACCCATGTAAATGTTCGTTAGCTTGAGAGTTCAAAAAGTCGGACAATATACAGCCCCTCAAAAAGCGTCCAATTCAATTTGTTTGTAAATGCAAATGAAATATATTTTGCCATTCACGTGTAATCCGCGTATCACCCTAGCAACAGCACAATAACGGATTTGTGTATGCATATAATATAAACTAGAAGTCGTCATATAATATAGTAGAATCGTCGGAATAAAACCAGAACCCATAAAATGTGAGGAAATTGTTGCATCCACTGGGGAGATAACATGATTCTCTTTCCACGTTATACCTAGTTGATTTTCTACAGGAATAGTCTTGTCAGTAAAAATTGCAGGCTGGAGGCCCAGAAAATTCCATCGAAATGAAGGTATATGAAAGGCATCTGAAAATGCTTTCGCAAGGTTCCTAACAAAGAAACCAGTATTTAACTTTTTTTTAGGTACGTGTGGCTGCCAAAATAATCAGCAAATGGTATCTCTAGCCTCGGGGGTGTAAAACTTCAGGAAACAAAATATACCTGACGATGCAGACTATAAGATGCATCGAAAAACGACGTTTTCTTTCTCAAAAATTTTTCCTCTCTGGAATGTGCTGCTCCAAGAAACTACATATTAATAAAATGTTAAAGAAAATCACTAGACTGAAAGTATTCACGTATGTTTGTAATTTTCTTGCAACTTTGGGCTGATTATATGTATATTGCTATTTCGACAAAAATATTTAAGTTATATCTTTAAATCACAATGCTTTGAACAATCGTATTTAAATGATTACAACTGAAATTAAACTAATTATGGATGAATAATCTATTGCCAGAAAAAACGGTCCTATGCTAATTCTCTAGCTTTAATTTTTTAATATTATTGCGTTTTAAATTATGTTTTATTTAGGTATTATTCTAGTATTGATTATTTATGGTTCGCCGGTGAAATACCATTTTAACCAATTGTGTCAAACATGGGACACATTTTTAAAAAACTCCCCCAGCTTCGCAAGCTTTATTTTTTTGGTGACCAGAGATTTATAACACTTGTCTCAGAACAAAAGTGTGATCAGCCATGATTATTGATAGAAGAAGAAGAAGAAAACCAGTTCTTAGAATGGAAACTAGGTTTGTAGGCAGTGGCTATTCGCATCACCCGTATCTGTGTATAACAGCTTTTAGACGGAGAACACGGATCCATTTACTGCGTGTACACAACATTTACACGGACTACACGGAACGTAAATATTCATATTACTGGTAATAGTTCTTTACAGCCTATTCTAGATACAAACCTGGCCCCCACAGTTAAGAAGCAACTAAAAGCCTGATTAATATACCTCTTCCTCCCAGAAAGTCTAATAAAATTTGACGGAACGTGTTGTGTATACGGAGTACACGGATCCGTGTAAAGCTCTTTTACACGGATACGGGTGATGCGAATACACGCTGCCTATTTTTTATTATGTATTTACCCCACTGAGATATATAATACTGGAGTGATTGGTGCTATGAAATTTCTTCAAGAAAATGGTATCACCTTTCTGGGTAAGCACCTTTTTTTCAACATGGTTTTCTTAATTGTCAATGACATATCGCCTATTAAATGCTGGCGATAGAAATATATGACAATATTCACAATTATTTTATATCTCTTTCTGGGTAAGCATTTTGCAGATTAAAACAACCTTTTTTTGTAATTTTTGTATCAGTAATTCCAATGATTTTTACATTTTCCTTACAACAATATAAAAGATTAAAATTAAGTATGCCATTTTCTATAAATATGGTTATTTTATTCTGCTCGCAACAGCTGCAAATTCACAGTAAATATTGGAAATTAAAAATGGTTTTCCTCCACTGAAAGTAAAATTGTACCCATATGAGATAGCTTATGAGTCACTCCATTTTAATACATCTCAGTGATTTACCCATATTACATTATGGATGTATGACATAACTGCGCGTTTCACTTGCTATATACGTTAGTAAAATTAATATCGAAACTTTTTTTAAGTCTGTAATGAATCTAAAAAAAAGTTTAAAACGAATCATCATGCTTTAGTAAAAACCCATGAGGAGACCTGGTCTCGAACCAGGGAACTATGGCATAGGGGAGCTTTTGCGACTTTGCAACAAAGGGTGTTTTACCCTGGCCGATTTGTTAAAAGGTCGGTTGAATAAAGGAAATAAAACTGAATTTAAATTTAATCTTTATTAGCACTTTTTTAATGAAGTTTCTTCTGAAACTTATCAAACATACTCTTTTACGAAAAATATCAACTTTTAACAATTACGTAGAGGTTTTTCTTTTTACCCTTTTATAACTGCTGCCTAGTTTATCAACACCTTATAAGATCTAGAGATCTTACCTTGGATGCAAGAATACTTCTGCAATCTATGTCTCGATAACTCCCAATTTAATTGAAAATTTAACGTGTAAGCGATTCTCTTTTCCTAAAATTTATCTCAATTAGTCAGTTTATTATGTGCTGCCTAAAAATTCACAATCTGCATTTTTCCAATAAAGTGGAAAAACAAATTAACACCTCCATTATAAATTTGCACTCTTTTATTCATAAAGCGTAGGTGCATCTTCGCTTGCGTCCATAATATTCCATATGAGCATAAAAGTGTGATTGGAATTTAAAAGTCCAAAGGTTTCCCGCTGTGGCGTATGCTTATCTTGCGGATAAGCGTAGCCGAACACAGGGGTAACGTTTGGGTATGGAAGCGATGATCACATCGTCGTCACTTGCCCATGCCGGAAACTTGATTGTTTATCGTTTTGGGACTTGTAGTGATTTTTGATGTTCATTTATCCCGGGTGGAAATCTGCAATAGTGAATCTGTAATTTGAGGTGTTATGTTCTGATTGCTTAGATAGGTTTGTACCTTTAGCAGATTCATAATACCTCCCCGTAAAAGTTATACATAATTTTATATTCTTGAAGAGAATAGAAAATTTGTATAAGGTAATTGAGGCATTGACTTCACATTTTTACAAATTTGGTAATTCCTTAAGTCCTTTTATTATATGTATGTCGGATAACAATTGTTTTGTAAAATGTGTGATAATAGGAATTATAATCAGTACTTATTATGACTTTGTTAAATATTTATCTAATTTCTTTATGTTATTTCCAAGTGATAGAGTTTTAAAGACATTTTTTACAAATTGAGGAAGTTTTTATCTTAAAGAATTTTGTATAATTTGTCTTCTTTTGTTCTTCTTTCGTGTTACTTGTAATTGAAAATTATGATAGTTTATCATTATATATTTTCCTTAAAGAAAAAATAAGTATTACGAAAAAATAATATATATAATTATTATTTTCGTTTAATCGACTATCCTTACTAGTATTTTACTTGTTTTTGGCTCCTCTCCTTTCCTAATTCGGTTACTTAGTTAATGGTTTGCTTTGTTTATTACTTTTGAATCTTAAATACGATTTTATTACTTTAATTTTAGCAAATATTATTAAAATAATAATTATTATATAAATAAATGAATAATGATATATATCAACTGGTGATACGCTAGTTAATTTGCTTCTTTCCTATTCCCTAGTGATTCTATATCGTGACTTAATTAGAGGAGTGCTTGGTGATCTCTGTTATGAATCATGATAGTCTTTGGTAATTGAAGATCAGTGATTTTTATGGAGGACAGCTTTGTTAGATTTACTAAAGGTATTATTATTATTATTATTAAGGATTGGATCAAGGACTAACCGCATCCTTAGTCACTGCGACCAATTTGATCTTTTGTGACCTGATCCAGGTTCAGTATTAGGAAGCCACGCCATCTTTAGTTCCCTTATCAGACCTAAAATGTTTCTGGGGGCTGCCTTGGCTATATCTGATGTTGATGGGAAAGCCCCACCAAGGTGTCTAAGCCGAATACGGCCGAGGGCCTCACAGTGACAGAGGATATGTTCCGCTGTCTCTTCCTCTTCTAGACAGAATCGACAGGTGTCATCATCAACCAGCCCCAACTTTTTTAGGTGGTAGCCCAGGTGACAGTGACCAGTTAGAAGTCCAGTTATCAGCCTTAAATCTGGTCTGCTGAGTGAGAGCAGCTCCTTCGTTTTTTGTTTTGAGTAGGTTATAAACCTCTTTGCTTGCCTTGACCCTGGGATATTTGGCCAGTGTGAGTGCTTACATTCGTCCTCCCATGACCGGATGCGCATTGCTATTCGGCTTTTTGAGTAGCCACAGAATGGCTCCGGTCCAATAAACTGAGAATCCGCGCCTTCTTTTGCTAGGAAATCCGCCTTCTCGTTGCCTTCAATGCCCTCATGCCCTGGTACCCATGCTAGCGTGATGCTGTTGCTCTGGGCCAGTTCTTTAAGAGCAGTGAGACAGTCCCAGACGATTTTAGACTCAAAGGTGTAGGATCCCAGAGCCTTAAGTGCCGCCTGACTGTCTTACATGATATTTATTTTAGCACCGCGTATTCCTCTCTTGGTAATTTCACGTGCGCAGATTTCGATAGCATGTATCTCTGCTTGAAAGATGGTTGGTGTAGAACCGAGCGATTTGTACAGCCTTAATCTTGGTCCATAGACCCCAATTCCCGTTCTGTCTTCCATTTTGGATCCGTCCGTGTACCAGACCAGAGATCCCCTTTCAAAGATATGTCTATCATGAGCCAATAATCTCTGCTATCAAGGATCAGCTTGAATGGTATATCAAAGTTATGCCTCTTTGGCATAATATCCGATATTGAGTTGATCACCGGATCATCCATGAATTCTTTAAGGATTTTCCTATGGCCAGACCAGTCTCCTGCTGAGAGGAGATTGGTGCCATTCAGCCTTATTGCACTTGAGGCAGCCTCCTTATTTAAATGCAAATGTAAAGGGGGGAGGTCTAATAGGGCTTCCATAGCCACCATGGGGCATATGCGCATGACACCAGTAACTCCTAGACATGCTGACCTCTGCAGTTTTAGCAGTGTGGATCGCGCTGTCTTTTTTTCTACTTTTGGCCACCACACTAGAGCTACATAGGTGACCATGGGTCTTATGATTGTTTCATATGCCCAAAGGGCCATTTTGGGCCTTAGTCCCCAGTTCTTTCCAAAGAGTCTTCGGCAGGACCATAGGACAGTCATAGCCTTTCCTGTAACCCTATTGAGTTGAGGATTAAATGTGAGTCTTTGATCCAGAACTACTCCTAGATATTTGACCTCATTTGAGCATTCTATCCTTGTTCCTTCAAGAGTAGGAGCCTCTAGCTTTAGGTTACTTTTTCTTGTGAATGGTATAATGGTTGTTTTATTAGGGTTGACTCTGAGCCGTTCCCTAGCACACCAGGATTGTACCATATTCAGAGCATTTTGTAGTCTGTCTGATAGGGTTCTATCCTGCTTGCTCTTGATGGTAATGACCAGGTTATCAGCGTTGCCCTGGCAATCGTAGCCAGCATTAGTCAGTTTGGCCAGGAGATCGTCGATAACAAGGGACCAAAGCAGTGGGGAGATAACTCCCCCCTGAGGACATCCTCTAGTGGCCCTTACTGTTACCGACTTGTCCCCCAGCCTCGCTGTGATGTTCCGGTTACTCAGCATTGCCCCAATGCATCGGACCGTCGGCAGTTCAATACCTCTGTCGGTGGCCGCTCCTTCAGTGGACGAGAAAGACGTATTGTCAAACGCACTACTAAGGGTAAGTACAACCTATTTAATCTTGGATTTTATCAGAATGCCCGTATAAGGTAAGTTCGTCGGTTCGGACGTAAGATGCCAGAGAGATTTAAAATATGCCGCTGTTTTTGAGTGTTAGGGTTTCTATGCTATTCCCGCAGATATTATCGACTATGAGTGTTTTGATTAAACTGTACAACCATTTATTTGGGTTGGATAGTTGTACCCAAAGTGTAGTTGTTTTTAATCTGTTTACTTTGCATGATAGTGATATCTCGAGGGAGTGTTTGAGAAGTTCCATTTCGCAATTGTTAGTTTTTACATTTTGACTGAGAACCGTGTGTGTTATTTTACACAGATGGAGGTCATGGGGGAGTATAATGCATTTATTGACGTCTTCGCCTCGTGTAGGGTATTGCTTGTCTCTGTTAAGGTGCTTAATAAGTATTATATAGTTGGTTTTATATTAATAAAGGCATTATCTACAGATCCTGGTAATGGTATTACTTTATAAATTTGGAACATAATACTTAGAGGTAAAGGTATTTTGATTGCGATTAAAATTTGATTATTAATTTTATTGGTTCGCGTTTGGCTTATTCTGTACAGGTTAGTAAGCTCATTTGAATTGCTTGATATTGGGAGAATCGTGCTGATGGAGGATTTTTTCTAATGATGGCTAACATGTTCTCGAGTTGTTCGGGCGTTCCAATTAACGGATTTTCGATCTTATGTCTTATATCGAGTAATATATCTATAATTGATTTCTAATTCGATATTCCCCATTTCCAGGACTAAGATATTAGTGCTTACAACTCCGAAAATCAAATTTTAGATTCGCAATATACAAATACTTCTACGTATGCTTTCTATTATGGTTCAATGAGTTTTTAATATTATTAATTCATTAGAAAAATTATTTAAATCCAGTTAGTGTTAAATATGGTCATAATTGTTCCGTTGACCACGTCATTAGAAATGTGATCATTTTAATTTAGTAGGGATTACTCATTGAACAGCTTTAAGTGGTTATTGTGAATTTTTTCCTAATTGTTTTTTTTTATTAATTCTGATGACCACTGAATTTTTGTCTCTACTATTTCATAGGGCCCTTCCTATAAGGGGCTTAACTTGTTTTTCCCAGCGTGTAATTTTATTACTACTTTATCACCGATTATAAATGGCTTTGGTTTCGATTTTTTGCCAAGCCTTTAATTTTTTTTAATGTTTAATTAAATTTTCTCTTGCTGTCTTGTGCGAGTATTGAAATCGTGCCTTTAGTTCACTAACATACTCGTCGTAATTGTATGAAACTTCGGAGTCCTTTTTTAGTGATGTCGAGATTTCTACAGAAAATCCGTAAAGAAGCTCATGTGGCGTGACGCCAATACTAGAATTAACCGATTTGTTATAAGTGAACATAGTAAATAAGATCCAAGTGTCCTAGATAAGGAGATCAATTGACACGCCGTTTCTAAGATACTCCGCTAGAGTGCGATGGCTTCGTTCTAAAGCCCAAACCTGACCTGTTCTTGCTTACGCCTTTTATAATGGGATGGCTTCGGGGTAGTTTGTTAAATCATCATGAATTGTCAAAAGACATCTGTTGTTAGTATGACTTGAAGGTAAAGGTCCTATAGCCAGAAATATTTTTTCAAATGGCTTGCTACTAGTGGTAGTAATTTTCATGGGTATCTCTTTGTAGAACCGGAATTGTTAATTTGGCAGTGGAACATTTCTTCATGAAGTCCTTGACGTCTTTGGCTATATCTAGCCAATTATAAACCTTTTTTACTTTCCCCAGGGTTTTATTATCTCCCTAGTGATCGCCTAAAGTAGTGATGTGTTAATCGCTGCTTATCTTTTCAATATCTTTAGGGTGAGGTAGATTTAATGTTTTATCTAAGAAAAGTATAGGCTTTCGATTAAAGTTTTTGAATTATTCCACAAAATAGAGTTTACGTTCGCGAGAAGACGCGTTGGGGAGAATTGGTAAACCAGTTGAAATATTCTCCTCTTTTTTTGGGATAACTCTTTAAATTCACGAAGGATATTTCTAGCTATGTCTTCGTCTGGTCTCCCTTTAAAAATTAGAGAAGCACGTCTTATTATGCAGGTCGTTTCTTAGTTTTTGTATTATTTCTCCTACAGGGATTGTATCATTATCTGTTAGATATGTTTTAGTAAATTTTATTATTATGACATATTTTCTTTTAATAGGCTGTTTGAATTTTCATTAATTATATTACTGCTATCCTGGGCTCTTCTCTGGCGCCTAATTATACTTGAATAAGGTTGATCGGTTGTAATAGTAATTTTCCGACCACAAAGGTAAGGACGTAATTGTTTCACAGCGTAAATAATTGCTAATACTCTTTCTCGATTGTGGAATACCTAGTCTCAGCTTGATTCAGTGTTCCGCTGGCATCACAAATTGGTTTTTCCTGACCAATTTTGCCTTGCGATAAAACCTAATAGATAAAAAAGATGACGTCCCGTTTTAATTGTGCCAAGAGGGGCTTGGCTATTTTAGGAAATTTTGGGAAGAAGCGACGGTGAATTCCAGCAAAAGTCTTTTTCCTTCAATGGCAATGGAAAAGCAATATTTTCGTATCTCAAAAGATGCAATTTATGCTGTATCTAGTATTAAATCCATGTTACACTAACTTTAGGATAATTTCATCTTTTTTGTCTAATGACCGTTACTCCAAGAATAAGCTTTTTATCTTCTCCAGTTAACGAGTAATGAGCTCTACTGTAAACCTCCATTTTCAAGATACGACAAGATTGCTTTTGAACGTCGATATGGTGTACTAAAGGATGTTTTATCTTTGTCGTTGCTATAGGAATTTGATGAAAGCCGTCAAGGTGTAAGCATCTTCGGCTTTTATGTCGTTCAAGCCCGTAAAATCTACTACTGCTCACCATTTTTTGTTACCTGCGGTGTCAGGTTTTTTCGAAACCACTAGTAGAAGAGAGTTCCATGGACTAGAGCTGGGGCTTATAATTTTTTCGTCTAACGCCAGATATTTAAAATTGTCTCGGTTTCTTTTGAGCTGCGACGGGAAAGTTCTAACGCTTTTATGAATCTAGTAAGTCTTTCCTTGATAGAATCCTTTTACGAACTTAATTTTGTTATATTATTGTGTTATTATATTTATTTATATTTTTCAATGAATATCCTATTGCCTTTTATTCTAATAGAGACTTCTTCTTGATTGGAGTTTAGTAGGAGAACATTCGCATGGCTAGTTTCGTCTGGCTCTATTAGCGTGTTCGTAAAATCGTAATTATTACTATTGGTTGTAATTCTTGATGCTCACTGAAAAAGGTGATTTTTTGATTTATATTCAGCCTAGCTATTATTTGAATGCGAGCCGGTAATTTAATAACTTTGGCTTAATTTGTGTTCTTGAGACCATTTTAGGTTCTCTTTTTATATTTTTGTGTTCACCTATTTGCGAGGAGGCCGTTTTGCTTAATATTGACTGTTTGTCTTGACTTTGGTCTTTCAAACCTCCATACCTGACAAGAGTCTTAACATGTGGTTGTTCGTCTTGGTTCATGCCTTTCAAACCTCCATACTTGACTTCTGATTTTATCTCCATATTTGCCTTATAGCTTCGTTCGACGTTTATGCTTGTAGTCTATCAAGCAAATTATTTTATCTAGGAAATCGTTTCCTAGTATTCCATCATAATTTAGTTCAAGGTTTTTTTCAGCGAGGTGGATATCATGAAAAAAGATTGTTTCTTACACTTGGAATTCGCATTTGAATGTTTATAGGGGGCGCTGGAATCGATTATTATTTGTTTGTTGAGGGATATTTGTTTGGTTCCCCCTGAAGTCATGTGTCTCCGAGCTTAGTAGACGTGTTAGTTTCGCTCCGATCTATTCTTAAGTTATAGTTGGTTTCCTAGGGATTTTGTAAAGGTTTAAATATCTAAAAACATTACTTTATTGATTGTACATCGCTGCTTGCCGTTAAAATCACTTTTTGCTTGGACTCTTTTCACTTTCATCATGACTAATCGCAACATGCGTGCTAATAGTGAAACCTCTTCAACTACGTCTGATGTCAAAAATATGTTGGGATCACTAAAGAAACACTTTGATATCAAATTTAAGGAACTGGAGAAGAAATTTGGTGAATTTGCTAATAAATTGAATAATTCTGTCGTTGACATGAAATCATCAATTGCTGCTTTGGAAGTGCGAGTGCATAACCTCGAAAACCACGTGGACGAGATTGAAAGAAGGTCGAAATGTAAAGATGCTTTTATAACAGGAATTCCCATTATGCCTAATGAGGATCTTCATTCAATCATCAAAAAGCTTTCTGAATCTATTGACTCCACATTATCGAGCCCAACATCTGTGTTTAGAACTCGATCAAAACATCATGCCTTATCAAGAAATCCAGACAAACATGATTCAGCATTATTGTGCGATTTAGCGACTCATCACAAAAGAATGGTTTCATTCGGTGTATGAGAAAAGCAAAACCTCGTTTAAATAGTATCGGTTTCAATGGCAATGGAAATATTTATATCAGAGAAAGTTTGTCATCCAGGGGTATCCAGTTATTTTATAGTGCACTGGCCCTTAAAAAGCAAGGTAAAATAACTTCAGTATTATCTTTGAACGGCTTTGTTTTTATATGAACTGATGTCAACAAAAACACAGCAGCAGTCAAAATAACCTCTCTGGAGCAGCTGCAAGGTCTTGGTAATTAGCTGTACACTCTTAATATGAAAACAACTTATAGGTAATGCCGCAATAATAAAGTTTTTTTTTGATAGGGAATTCAATTTATGAATTTACTAGTCATTTGTTATATATTTGGAGCTCTAAATTATCTAAATTAAAATGAATTTAATATATTTGTTGCTAATTTTTGAATCTCATTTGTCAAATTTTTATTGTTTAATTTTTATTTTACTATGCTTAAGGTATCTGTATGTTTGTTTTTATTGTCATTCTCATTTGTATCTATACGTCTTTTTGACCGTTGCTGGTGTATCGGGAGGATATGTGTCCTTATAGTGAAGGTGCAGCCATGGACGAGAAATCTTTTTTAAGGCAATTTGCAATTGCTAACACCGGAAATTTGAATATTTGCCATATTAATGCGCGAAGTTTGCTTTCGAATTTTAAGGAGTTTAAGTTGATAGCAACATTGACGTAATTGTAGTATCCGAGTCATGGTTAAACGATTATATAAATTACTCTGCTGTCTGTTTACCCGGTTACCAGTTATTTAGAAATGACAGAGAATTCACATCTGGGGGTGGCGTAGCTGCATATGTTAAAAAACCGTGGAAATTCTAAAATTTTAATCGGTTGTTTATATAAACCTCCTAGAGTTTATAGTTTGGAACCTTTGCATAACTCATTGATGCAATCGTGTTGTGTTTATCCTATAATTATTGTTTATCCTATAATATTATTAATTAGTTAATACCAATGCGAGGAAAAACTTCATCACATATCTTGATAATATGGGAATGGATATAGTTAATAATGAGGCTACTCGTGTTCATGATAAAGGAAAATCACTTTTGGATTACATAATAACCGATCGTATGGATTTGGTTACCGGTACGACTCAATTGCCACTTCCAGGAATAAGTGACCACCAAGCTATTCTTGCAGCATTTTCTATTCCTATTTGCGAACAAACCAGGCATTCGAATAAGATATCTTTCCGATGTCTTAAAACTTTAAAAATTACTGAACTCATTGAAGAAACTAAATTACTCCCTTGGAATCATATTTACTATTTATGTGATGTTAATGAACAAGTTACGTATTTTAATCGCATGATTTCATATTTGTACGATAAATACGATGAATTAAATGGCTACTTCTCTAAAGTAACTTTACCTAAATCTTCAAGTAATGTCCTCCCCAATTCCCTGATAGATGACTACGACGGAATATCTCATTCTATAATGTCAGTATCTCTGAAATTGTCATGGCACTTAAATCCTTGAAATCGAACGCTATCGGGATGGATAATATTGACTTAAAATTCATAAAAATAATTCTCCCTGAAATTATTTCCCCGCTTAGTTTCATTATTAATACATCAATTACTAAAAGCGTGTTTCCTGTTTATTTAAAAATATTATTGATTACTCACAAGCACCCTTACTGATCTTGAGTGGATTGCCTATTGCCTATTCGGAGACTGCTCGAATCCTGGGTGTTCTTTTTGACAGATATCTTAGTTGGAATAAATATATTGATTCTGTGGTGAATAAGGTCTACGGTGGGTTGAGGAATCTTTGGATACATTCTGCTTATACACCTCGTGATGTTGTTAAATCCTTACTACTACCTATTATTACATATGCTGATGTGATATTTTGCAATCTTAATACTATTTGTCGTGCTAAACTTATGTAGCATACAATTCTTGTGTTATGTATGTGTATGGCCTGAGACGTTTTGACCATGTTTCGGAATTCGGTGCAAGTATTCTTGGATGCACATTAAATAACTATTTATTGTTTAGAATATCATTAATGATGTTTAAAATCGTTAATTATCTGAGTCCAGTTTATCTGTCTAACTGCATAATTCCTTTAGCCTCGAGACGTACTAGCAAACTTTTGATTCCTCGCCACAATACTCACTTTAGTACTACATGTTTTTTCGTCCATGGTATAAAAATCTGGAATAGTTTACCTCTTCAGATACGCATGTTACGATCCGCTGGGGGCTTTAAGAAGGCTTCTTTTGACTACTTTGCTAAGATGTAGCAATTGACATACAGATACCTCTTTTCGAGTCTTTCTTATCTTTCTCTTTTACAATAAATTTCTTAACTTTAATCTTTGCTTATTTTGCTAACTGTATTAATAATATGTTTTTCTATTCTTTACTTTTCTTTTGCTCCATCCTTTTATTTTATATTTTGTTTTCTTTTCTAAACGTCTATAAATAATTTTGAATTTGTACCTTATTCTTAAACTTAGTTTTTATTCTATAATTAATAAGTAATTGGAGTTTGCACATAATAATAATTTTTTTTTTTATGTAAATGTGGGACTTTATTGGCACAAACGTTATAAATGTAAAAAATGTAAAAAAATCTATAAAAGGAACAAATGAAGAACTACCTAACATATAAATTGCACAAAAAATGGCTCAAAAAGTCGATAATGGAACAATAAAAACTTAACACTAAGAACAAGAACTAGGAACAAGCAGAAAAAGATAAGAACTAGGAACAAACATTAAAATAAACATTAGAATACAAAGGACAAATGAATAGTAAACGCGTAATATCTAAAGAATAAAGATAATAGAGGATCAACGAAAAATTAGGAAGCCTCCAGGCAAATGGTAGCTCCAATAAGAATTCCTTAAAATTTTGAAAGTATTTTGAACGAAAACCTAACCTAGCGAAAAAATAAACCGAAACCGATACCGAAAATTTTGAATATTTTGAATAACTAGAACACTGTACACTGAGTGTTCCCGGGGATAGACGCAGCACCGGGCGAAGTCACTGCATCGAGAACCCCTGCTTGCGTGCAAACATAAAACGCTCTCCGCAGGGACGTTCGCCACTTTTCTACTCCCCCGGAACACTCAGCATCAAGTGTTCTAGACGAACGTACGAAAAATTTTGACCGCGATAGAGTCCCGCGGGACCAGTCTGCAGAGTCGTAGACATCTGCAAACTGATCCCATCATCCTCTCAGTTCTTTTCTCAAAACGGGAGAATCACTTTCCCCGCAGCACTTGCAGCAAATCCAAAGCGGAGAGAAGCTCCGTGGACAAGATGCTACAAGGCTGTGGCCTATTGTCACCAGTGAAAAGTGAGACTGCCATTCTGCACCGACGCTAGCGGCTGCCAGGTACAGTTGAATGTGTCGGCGTTCGTTGCCAGAAACTCGAGACGGAGTCGTTTACTCAGCCTGACAACGAAGTGTCTCTTAAGTGCACGTGTATGTAACTGTGTGTCAGTGGCCTGTTGCCCAGGCTCGATCCGCATGCAATACAAATGAACCGTTGATTTAGCTAGTGTAAGAACAAAGCTAATTAAACAATTCACCTGGCTGCATGTCCTTGGCCCCAGTAAAAACGATGTTCTAGTAATGCCGAAACGCGGGCAGATTACCTGGCACAAGTGACGGACCAGTAGCATCAATTCGCACAAGGCCGGGCATGTGAAGTATCGGTGGAACAAAGTTCCTTCACCCCCACAGACCGTGCAGACTCTTTGAACGCTCTGGTCAATGTGCGACAGCTGATTTGGATGCACGAGGCTATGATGTAACAGTTTGAATGCCACATCAGAGTCTCTATAATTGGACGGATAACTGTAGATCACTCTGCAAGTCACCTCTCCGATTACTCCCAATTCTACCCCGAGATGTGCGCTCCATCTATTAACACCTAAGTGTTCTGCAGGAAACGCATCTGCAAATAGATCGCGCAGCCGACGTGATGTCAGTGTACTGAATGGCGTGTGCGGCGGTTGATTCACCACAAAAGCGTTCACCACCTCTGTGCCAGGCGACCTGGTACTGAGTTGGCTGAAACGCTCTCGTGCTGTATCAACCAATTCGTTTAATTGTGTTGTATGTGGGTGTATTAGTATGTTCCCAGAGGCATCAATGATATCTCCGAGAACTGTAAGCTGTCCTGTATCGGCTGTTACACCTCGAGCATTACTGAACACCGAATCCACTAATTCAGGATTTAACCTGATCGGTATAGCTGAAAAATCCCCGTACCCAATTTCATCCCATTGCAAATGGAATGCCGGTCTTATTCTGCCCCAGGTCGTGATCGTAGAGATCATTTCCTGAGACCAGTCGTGCGGATAGGGTGGGCGGACTGAAAGCAGATAGTAATGCTTTCCTACTCCGGCACCCCCCAAGGCGCTTACCCACAGCTGAGAAATCAAGCTGTCCTCAAACCGGAACACTCGTTGGAATGCTCTGATCTGAAGGCAACGAGTTTTAACGACCATGTCCGTAAGACCCAATCCACCCATCGCTACTGGTCGACAGAGCGTGCTTTCAGCGACCCATCTTCTTCCCCCCCAAAATGCGTCAATAATTTTTGCCTGCAAAAGTTTAACGAAGCCTTCCTCGAAGCACTCCGACTTGAGCAGGTGAACGATGGACGAGGTAATCAGGTAATTGATAACGACTGCACGTCCTTTCAGCGAAAGGGGGAACAGTCTAGTCCGCCACGAATTCACTGCTCCGGAAAGTTTCTCCAGAGCCATGCGGCGATTACGTGTTTTACCTTCGAGCCCGATATACACACCTAAATACTTCAAGCAAGTATTGGTCCATTGTATGCCGAGGGGAGAATCTGAACGATTCCGCCACCTCCCACACCATAGGCCTTGGCTTTTGCTTAGGTTAACCCTAGCGCCCGCTAATCGCTCATATTGTTCGAAAACCCTACGAGCGACTGGAAATGCATCTTCTTTCGTAACGAAAATAGACAGGTCATCAGCATACGCTAGAATAAGTGGCCTTATAGTAGTGTATGGTAGATGAACTGAATATTGTCTCAACGACAGACGAAGATTTACTAGCAGCGGCTCCAGTGAAAAGTCATAAAGCATTCCTGACAACGGGCATCCCTGCCTGATACCCCGACGAAACGGAATAGGAGACAATATATGCCCATTATGGTTTATGAGAATAACTGAATCTCTATACAGACCACTGATGATCTCAATCCATCTGGACGGAAGCCCAAATTTATCGAGCACTCTCAGTAGATACTCATGAGAGACGCTATCAAACGCCTTTTCTTGATCCAATGAGATCATGGCCATCTGCGAACCAGTCTTTTCGTGGTAGGCGAAAAGATGTTTTGCTACGGCGATGTTGTCGTAAATAGTACGACCTGGAATGCAGTAGGACTGTTCCGGGTGTATAACCGATGCTATCACTGAGCTTAATATCGTTCCGAGTGCTTTGCAAACTATCTTGTAGTCGACATTGCACAACGTAACTGGCCTCCAGTTTCCCAGCCTCTGAAGATCTCCCTTCTTGGGTATTAGACGCATAACGGATCTCCGCCAACTTGAGGGAAATTCGGTATGTCCAACCACTGCAGAACTGAAGACCTCCAATAGGTCTGGAATCAAAAGATTCCTGAAGCGTAGAAAAAATTCTGGAGTTAGACCATCATAACCAGGAGAGGTATGACGGCGAAGATCCTTCGTTGCGGTAAGCATATCGTCGAGGGTTAATGCTCTGTCCAGGAATTCTCTACTTTCATTAGAGAAAGCAGGAACGTACTGGAAGAATTCATCCGTGGACGTAGATGTTGGCAACGTCGGCACAGCATATAGCTGTGTGTAATAGTTTCGGATATAATCCGCAAGCTCGTCTCCGTGTAGGAGTTGCCCAGATTCGGCAAGAATTGAATCTACTTCACAAGAAGCGGTACGTCGTCGTGTTGTCTGGAAGAAGTATTCGGTCGGAGACTCGCCCTCTCGCAACCAGCGCGACTGATTTCGGAGTACAAACTCCAAGCTATGCTTGTAGTTTTGTGCTCTCAGCCGTTCTTTTAATCTCTCGTATTGCGAGAGCAACTCTGGTTGCGCGGGCAGAAGCGTACCAATCCGGGTTACTTCGGCCGTCAAACTCGATGCTATATACCTGCTTCGATTGAATCTCGTCTCAATAAATGAGCGAATCTGAAGCTTTCCAACATCCCACCAATGACTAAGGTTCGCGTAGTCATTTTTCCTTTCTCGCCATTGATGCCAAAACTGAATGAATTCTTCAATGAACTGCTCTGAATTCAACAAGTTATTGTTGAAAATCCAGTAGGCAGTTCGCTTTTCGACCAAAGTGCTAGTTGCCACAACAAGAAGGTGATCACTTAATGAGCACACTTCATGAGTGACACTAACGAAAAAGTTAAGAAGGCTAGACGAGACGTAAAGTCTGTCTATCCTCGAACCCGAAAAGCTACCCCGGACATTTCGGGAAACCCTTGTGTATGACATAGTCGTTGGATTAAGCCAACGGTAGACATCGACAAGGTTGAGCTGTCTGACTAGGTTCCGCAATCGTCCCGCGTTCACTGAGTTGAATTCAACTCCGGAATGGCGGTCGAGTGCAGAATCCAGTGTACAGTTGAAGTCACCCCCAACGATAACTTCACCACCGAAGTTCGCAAGATGCGACAGGACAGAGTCCATTACCTGTCTTGCGATATCCTGGTCATGCGGTAGGTACACGTTTACTATCCTTAGTGTTTTGTCTCGCAAGACGAATTCTAAGGAAGACGCGAAACCTGAGCAGATGTCTGTGTATACAGGAGACGGTAGTGTAAAACTGTTCGACACAGCAATTGCCACACCAGATCCTCTACGAGGAGCTGGTGTGGCAAAAACTGTGTAACCTTTGTGTAATATAGTGTTTCGTTCGAGTTGTGTAAATGTGTCGAGTGTGAAATTTGTCTCCTGTAAGAGTGCAATGTCAGTATTCCAATGTTTTATGTCTTCGAAAATAGCGTGTAGGCGTGTAGGTGCACTTAAGCCCCCAGTATTTAGTGAGACTATCCTACACATTCAAGGAAGTTAAAACTGAAACGATGATAGGACGACTCTATTGAGGAAGAGTGTCCTCCAATTTCTTTTCCTCGATTATTGCGCTAATTTTGGAAAAGAGGCGCTCACACCTTGTAATTTCATTATACCTCCTTTTCTTTCTCGCTTCAACCTGTAAATTCTTGAGCTGCGGTAGGATGTGTTCAGGGTTCTCAAGATTACTCTTGAGAATAGACCAGATCCTGTCGGAGCTCTTCTTGTAATTGAGGCTATCAAGTAGTGAGCGCAACTTTTCTTTTGGAATTTTATCTAATTTCTTAACAACCTCAAAGCCACTACCAATCGATAGGCTACTCCCACACGACTCGTAGTCGCTCAGAGGTGGGCCCTCTATATCGTCGACAGTCATAGCCTCGCTCTCCGAGAGACGGGAAGTAGCTCCGCTAAGACCCACTGCCGGTGCTTTCGAAGAACTAGGGCCACTGCCTTCGTCAGAGTGCTTCCTCTTCTTTTTTTCTCCCTGTGTAGGCGGTACTGGCGGGGCCATCACCACCTCCTCAGACTTCTTTGGTTTCCTCTTTGTCATTCGCTTTTTTAAAGGAGGTTTTTGAATAAGCTCCTCGTCCGAGGAAGTCGCACTCTCCCGTATCGAGGTGATGCCAGTTTCAGCCGATTTTGGTGTCTCTTTTGGGTAGTTTTCAGGCACTTTTTCACTCGATTGTTTTTGCAGAACAGGCACAGCACCAGGTGAAAGTGCTGCAGCAGATATCTCCGCAGATGCAGGGATTGCTTCCTCAGCACCTTTAGCCACTTTGCCTGTCCTCTTTGGGCAATCAGCAATAAAATGCCCTGTTTGACGGCACGCGTAACACTTGGCTTCGGTCATCACCTCGATATAGGTCTTTGACCCAGATGCGCTCAAATAAAACCCTGGTGGAAGCATACATCCCTGATTAACAGATACATATGCCTCCCAGGTTGTACTGAGTACACCTTTGCCGAGGCCTGCGTCCCCAATCCGTAATGGAATAGGACGAACCTTCCCGTGGACTTTCCCAAACTTCTTAAGGAACCCTAGGATATCCTCCTGGTTGGTTCGTATAGGAACACGAGAGAGTATAACCCTTGTGGGTTTTACCGACACCGGAAATGGCGATAGATGTCTACCACCGACGTCGATGCCCTCGAGCATTAATTTGGTTGCCGCCTCGATGGTGGTGTTATACACTTCCACCATTCCACGGCCCACCAGCCCAAAGGAGAAGAGCTCATCTGAAGCGATGACAGCATATATCGCTTTAAGGTATACACTCTGCGCGGATCCTCGGATATGCTCAATGTGCATACCGTAGCTGTCATCCTGCCACCTTGCCTCAAACAACTCCAGCAACTTTGCGCTCGACTTCAGTCGGGACTTGCCGAAGTCAGGCGGGGGCGGACGTGGAGTTACGTATTTGCCTGAAACTTCTAATATGGAAGAGGAACCCTTATTGGAGCTACCACCTACCTGTTGTGCATAGCTGATGCCTGAAACTATGCTTGAACTATTAGTTACAGCTGCTAGTGGTGTCTTCTTGCCGTCCTTTTTAGATCCCGAGAGACTCGGGCGCATAATGACGGGATTTGGAGGTGGCGCTGCTTCCGAGGCGGCTCTCACAACATCCGTGAGTCGTGGTGATGACTTGGAGGTGGTCTCAGGTGTGACAGTTGTCACTGGTGCAGGTGCGACAGCTTTTACTGTCGCTGTAACATTGGCTTCTTTTGATGCGCTTGAGGCGGCAATTGCCGCTGTTCCTGATGTGGTGACGCTCGTCGATGACTGTCCGGTGGCTACAGCTGCTGCTATAGTCGTCCTATTCGTCTCCAGAGATGCCTTAGCCTCTTCATTTGGGCTCTTATTTATAGCCTTTTCGGTGGGCTCTTTTTTATTTTTCAAGAAGGCATCGAGGTTCATTTTAACTCCCCGATCCTTCTTTTTCTTAACATTGGGGGGATTTATTTTCCCCCCATTTTCACTGCTGCTGCTACTGCCACTCATTTTGAGGGCAGTAGCAAAAATATTTTCGATTTTTCTTTGCACTGGCTACTTTGTAATTCAAGGTTTATACCGTAACCATGGAAATCCTGATAAACACAAAAATTTTGTTGAATGTCAATATTTTTCACTTTTTCTAAATTTTTATTTAACAGTTTTACATATAAATCTTCCGAAATTCAAAATTCTTTTTATCTCAGTATCCGCTAACAACACAATCGATGCACTTTCTACACTTTTTTCCTATTTATTCTCTCTTTTTGGCACTTTTTTTGGCTCTTTAAAAATCACGTCTGCACACTTTAGATTATCAATAATAATAATTTTTTTTTTATGTAAATGTGGGACTTTATTGGCACAAACGTTATAAATGTAAAAAATGTAAAAAAATCTATAAAAGGAACAAATGAAGAACTACCTAACATATAAATTGCACAAAAAATGGCTCAAAAAGTCGATAATGGAACAATAAAAACTTAACACTAAGAACAAGAACTAGGAACAAGCAGAAAAAGATAAGAACTAGGAACAAACATTAAAATAAACATTAGAATACAAAGGACAAATGAATAGTAAACGCGTAATATCTAAAGAATAAAGATAATAGAGGATCAACGAAAAATTAGGAAGCCTCCAGGCAAATGGTAGCTCCAATAAGAATTCCTTAAAATTTTGAAAGTATTTTGAACGAAAACCTAAACTAGC
Source organism: Leptarthrus brevirostris (assembly GCA_964036015.1). Classification (NCBI taxonomy): domain Eukaryota; kingdom Metazoa; phylum Arthropoda; class Insecta; order Diptera; family Asilidae; genus Leptarthrus; species Leptarthrus brevirostris. Next base: position 97,474,106 of record OZ038371.1, on the reverse strand, counting down.
GAAAAAATAAACCGAAACCGATACCGAAAATTTTGAATATTTTGAATAACTAGAACACTGTACACTGAGTGTTCCCGGGGATAGACGCAGCACCGGGCGAAGTCACTGCATCGAGAACCCCTGCTTGCGTGCAAACATAAAACGCTCTCCGCAGGGACGTTCGCCACTTTTCTACTCCCCCGGAACACTCAGCATCAAGTGTTCTAGACGAACGCACGAAAAATTTTGACCGCGATAGAGTCCCGCGGGACCAGTCTGCAGAGTCGTGGACATCTGCAAACTGATCCCATCATCCTCTCAGTTCTTTTCTCCCAACGGGAGAATCACTTTCCCCGCAGCACTTGCAGCAAATCCAAAGCGGAGAGAAGCTCCGTGGACAAGATGCTACAAGGCTGCGGCCTATTGTCACCAGTGAAAAGTGAGACTGCCATTCTGCACCGACGCTAGCGGCTGCCAGGTACAGTTGAATGTGTCGGCGTTCGTTGCCAGAAACTCGAGACGGAGTCGTTTACTCAGCCTAACAACGAAGTGTCTCTTAAGTGCACGTGTATGTAACTGTGTGTCAGTGGCCTGTTGCCCAGGCTCGATCCGCATACAATACAAATGAACTGTAGATTTAGCTAGTGTAAGAACAAAGCTAATTAAACAATTCACCTGGCTGCATGTCCTTGGCCCCAGTAAAAACGATGTTCGAGTAATGCCGAAACGCGGGCAGATTACCTGGCACAAGTGACGGACCAGTAGCATTAATTCGCACAAGGCCGGGCATGTGAAGTACCGGTGGAATAAAGTTCCTTCACCCCCACAAACCGTGCAGACTCTTTGAACGCTCTGGTCAATGTGCGACAGCTGATTTGGATGCACGAGGCTATGATGTAACAGTTTGAATGCTACATCAGAGTCTCTATAATTGGACGGATAACTGTAGATCACTCTGCAAGTCACCCCTCCGATTACTCCCAATTCTACCCCGAGATGTGCGCTCCATCTATTAACACCTAAGTGTTCTACAGGAAACGCATCTGCAAATAGATCGCGCAGCCGACGTGATGTCAGTGTACTGAATGGCGTGTGCGGCGGCTGATTCACCACGAAAGCGTTCACCACCTCTGTGCCAGGCGACCTGGTACTGAGTTGGCTGAAACGCTCTCGTGCTGTATCAACCAATTGGTTTAATTGTGTTGTATGTGGGTGTATTAATATGTTCCCAGAGGCATCAATGATATCTCCGAGAACTGTAAGCTGTCCTGTATCGGCTGTTACACCTCGAGCATTACTGAACACCGAATCCACTAATTCAGGATTTAACCTGATCGGTAAAGCTGAAAAATCCCCGTACCCAATTTCATTCCATTGCAAATGGAATGCCGGTCTTATTCTGCCCCAGGTCGTGATCGTAGAGATCATTTCCTGAGACCAGTCGTGCGGATAGGGTGGGCGGACTGAAAGCAGATAGTAATGCTTTCCTACTCCGGCACCCCCCAAGGCGCTTACCCATAGCTGAGAAATCAAGCTGTCTTCAAACCGGAACACTCGTTGGAATGCTCTGATCTGAAGGCAACGAGTTTTAACGACCATGTCTGTAAGACCCAATCCACCCATCGCTACTGGTCGACAGAGCGTGCTTTCAGCGACCCATCTTCTTCCCCCCCAAAATGCGTCAATAATTTTTGCCTGCAAAAGTTTAACGAAGCCTTCCTCGAAGCACTCCGACTTAAGCAGGTGAACGATGGACGAGGTAATCAGGTAATTGACAACGACTGCACGTCCTTTCAGCGAAAGGGGGAACAATCTAGTCCGCCACGAATTCACTGCTCCGGAAAGTTTCTCCAGAGCCATGCGGCGATTACGTGTTTTACCTTCGAGCCCGATATACACACCTAAATACTTCAAGCAAGTATTGGTCCATTGTATGCCGAGGGGAGAATCTGAACGATTCCGCCACCTCCCACACCATAGGCCTTGGCTTTTGCTTAGGTTAACCCTAGCGCCCGCTAATCGCTCATATTGTTCGAAAACCCTACGAGCGACTGGAAATGCATCTTCTTTCGTAACGAAAATAGACAGGTCATCAGCATACGCTAGAATAAGTGGCCTTATAGCAGTGTATGGTAGATGAACTGAATATTGTCTCAACGACAGACGAAGATTTACTAGCAGCGGCTCCAGTGAAAAGTCATAAAGCATTCCTGACAACGGGCATCCCTGCCTGATACCCCGACGAAACGGAATAGGAGACAATATATGCCCATTATGCTTTATGAGAATCACTGAATCTCTATACAGACCACTGATGATCTCAATCCATCTGGACGGAAGCCCAAATTTATCGAGCACTCTCAGTAGATACTCATGAGAGACGCTATCAAACGCCTTTTCTTGATCCAATGAGATCATGGCCATCTGCGAACCAGTCTTTTCGTGGTAGGCAAAAAGATGTTTTGCTACGCCGATGTTGTCGTAAATAGTACGACCTGGAATGCAGTAGGACTGTTCCGGGTGTATAACCGATGCTATCACTGAGCTTAATATCGTTCCGAGTGCTTTGCAAACTATCTTGTAGTCGACATTGCACAACGTAACTGGCCTCCAGTTTCCCAACCTCTGAAGATCTCCCTTCTTGGGTATTAGACGCATAACGGATCTCCGCCAACTTGAGGGAAATTCGGTATGTCCAACCACTGCAGAACTGAAGACCTCCAATAGGTCTGGAATCAAAAGATTCCTGAAGCGTAGAAAAAATTCTGGAGTTAGACCATCATAACCAGGAGAGGTATGACGGCGAAGATCCTTCGTTGCGGTAAGCATATCGTCGAGGGTTAATGCTCTGTCCAGGAATTCTCTACTTTCATTGGAGAAAGCAGGAACGTACTGGAAGAATTCATCCGTGGACGTAGATGTTGGCAACGTCGGCACAGCATATAGCTGTGTGTAGTAGTTTCGGATATATTCCGCAAGCTCGTCTCCGTATAGGAGTTGTCCAGATTCGGCAAGAATCGAATCTACTTCACAAGAAGCGGTACGTCGTCGTGTTGTCTGGAAGAAGTACTCGGTCGGAGACTCGCCCTCTCGCAACCAGCGCGACTGATTCCGGAGTACAAAATCCAAACTATGTTTGTAATTTTGTACTCTCAGCCGTTCTTTTAATCTCTCGTATTGCGAGAGCAATTCTGGTTGCGCGGGCAGAAGCGTACCAATCCGGGTGACTTCGGCCGTCAAACTCGATGCTATATACCTGCTTCGATTGAATCTCGTCTCGATAAATGAGCGAATCTGAAGCTTTCCAACATCCCACCAATGACTAAGGTTCGCGTAGTCTTGTTTCCTTTCTCGCCATTGATGCCAAAACTGTATGAATTCTTCAATGAACTGCTCTGAATTCAACAAGTTATTGTTGAAAATCCAGTAGGCAGTTCGCTTTTCGACCAAAGTGCTAGTTGCCACAACAAGAAGGTGATCACTTAATGAGCACACTTCATGAGTGACACTAACGAAAAAGTTAAGAAGGCTAGACGAGACGTAAAGTCTGTCTATCCTCGAACCCGAAAAGCTACCCCGGACATTTCGGGAAACCCTTGTGTATGACCTAGTCATTGGATTAAGCCAACGGTAGACATCGACAAGGTTGAGCTGTCTGACTAGGTTCCGCAATCGTCCCGCGTTCACTGAGTTGAATTCAACTCCGGAATGGCGGTCGAGTGCAGAATCCAGTGTACAGTTGAAGTCACCCCCAACGATAACCTCACCACCGAAGTTCGCAAGATGCGGCAGGACAGAGTCCATTACCTGTCTTGCGATATCCTGGTCATGCGGTAGGTACACGTTTACTATCCTTAGTGTTTTGTCTCGCAAGACGAATTCTAAGGAAGACGCGAAACCTGAGCAGATGTCTGTGTATACAGGAGACGGTAGTGTAAAACTGTTCGACACAGCAATTGCCACACCAGATCCTCTACGAGGAGCTGGTGTAGCAAAAACTGTGTAACCTTTGTGTAATATAGTGTTTCGTTCGAGTTGTGTAAATGTGTCGAGTGTGAAATTTGTCTCCTGTAAGAGTGCAATGTCAGTATTCCAATGTTTTATGTCTTCGAAAATAGCGTGTAGGCGTGTAGGTGCACTTAAGCCCCCAGTATTTAGTGAGACTATCCTACACATTCAAGGAAGTTAAAACTGAAACGATGATAGGACGACTCTATTGAGGAAGAGTGTCCTCCAATTTCTTTTCCTCGATTATTGCGCTAATTTTGGAAAAGAGGCGCTCACACCTTGTAATTTCATTATACCTCCTTTTCTTTCTCGCTTCAACCTGTAAATTCTTGAGCTGCGGTAGGATGTGTTCAGGGTTCTCAAGATTACTCTTGAGAATAGACCAGATCCTGTCGGAGCTCTTCTTGTAATTGAGGCTATCAAGTAGTGAGCGCAACTTTTCTTTTGGAATTTTATCTAATTCCTTAACAACCTCAAAGCCACTACCAATCGATAGGCTACTCCCACACGACTCGTAGTCGCTCAGAGGTGGGCCCTCTATATCGTCGACAGTCATAGCCTCGCTCTCCGAGAGACGGGAAGTAGCTCCGCTAAGACCCACTGCCGGTGCTTTCGAAGAACTAGGGCCACTGCCTTCGTCAGAGTGCTTCCTCTTCTTTTTTTCTCCCTGTGTAGGCGGTACTGGCGGGGCCATCACCACCTCCTCAGACTTCTTTGGTTTCCTCTTTGTCATTCGCTTTTTTAAAGGAGGTTTTTGAATAAGCTCCTCGTCCGAGGAAGTCGCACTCTCCCGTATCGAGGTGATGCCAGTTTCAGCCGATTTTGGTGTCTCTTTTGGGTAGTTTTCAGGCACTTTTTCACTCGATTGTTTTTGCAGAACAGGCACAGCACCAGGTGAAAGTGCTGCAGCAGATATCTCCGCAGATGCAGGGATTGCTTCCTCAGCACCTTTAGCCACTTTGCCTGTCCTCTTTGGGCAATCAGCAATAAAATGCCCTGTTTGACGGCACGCGTAACACTTGGCTTCGGTCATCACCTCGATATAGGTCTTTGACCCAGATGCGCTCAAATAAAACCCTGGTGGAAGCATACATCCCTGATTAACAGATACATATGCCTCCCAGGTTGTACTGAGTACACCTTTGCCGAGGCCTGCGTCCCCAATCCGTAATGGAATAGGACGAACCTTCCCGTGGACTTTCCCAAACTTCTTAAGGAACCCTAGGATATCCTCCTGGTTGGTTCGTATAGGAACACGAGAGAGTATAACCCTTGTGGGTTTTACCGACACCGGAAATGGCGATAGATGTCTACCACCGACGTCGATGCCCTCGAGCATTAATTTGGTTGCCGCCTCGATGGTGGTGGTATACACTTCCACCATTCCACGGCCCACCAGCCCAAAGGAGAAGAGCTCATCTGAAGCGATGACAGCATATATCGCTTTAAGGTATACACTCTGCGCGGATCCTCGGATATGCTCAATGTGCATACCGTAGCTGTCATCCTGCCACCTTGCCTCAAACAACTCCAGCAACTTTGCGCTCGACTTCAGTCGGGACTTGCCGAAGTCAGGCGGGGGCGGACGTGGAGTTACGTATTTGCCTGAAACTTCTAATATGGAAGAGGAACCCTTATTGGAGCTACCACCTACCTGTTGTGCATAGCTGATGCCTGAAACTATGCTTGAACTATTAGTTACAGCTGCTAGTGGTGTCTTCTTGCCGTCCTTTTTAGATCCCGAGAGACTTGGGCGCATAATGACGGGATTTGGAGGTGGCGCTGCTTCCGAGGCGGCTCTCACAACATCCGTGCGTCGTGGTGATGACTTGGAGGTGGTCTCAGGTGTGACAGTTGTCACTGGTGCAGGTGCGACAGCTTTTACTGTCGCTGTAACATTGGCTTCTTTTGATGCGCTTGAGGCGGCAATTGCCGCTGTTCCTGATGTGGTGACGCTCGTCGATGACTGTCCGGTGGCTACAGCTGCTGCTATAGTCGTCCTATTCGTCTCCAGAGATGCCTTAGCCTCTTCATTTGGGCTCTTATTTATAGCCTTTTCGGTGGGCTCTTTTTTATTTTTCAAGAAGGCATCGAGGTTCATTTTAACTCCCCGATCCTTCTTTTTCTTAACATTGGGGGGATTTATTTTCCCCCCATTTTCACTGCTGCTGCTACTGCCACTCATTTTGAGGGCAGTAGCAAAAATATTTTCGATTTTTCTTTGCACTGGCTACTTTGTAATTCAAGGTTTATACCGTAACCATGGAAATCCTGATAAACACAAAAATTTTGTTGAATGTCAATATTTTTCACTTTTTCTAAATTTTTATTTAACAGTTTTACATATAAATCTTCCGAAATTCAAAATTCTTTTTATCTCAGTATCCGCTAACAACACAATCGATGCACTTTCTACACTTTTTTCCTATTTATTCTCTCTTTTTGGCACTTTTTTTGGCTCTTTAAAAATCACGTCTGCACACTTTAGATTATCAATAATAATAATTTTTTTTTTTTTTTTATGTATATATGGTACTTTTATTGGCTCAACGTTATAAATCGTATATTGTATAAAAACTAAAAAACTCCCTAACTACTCTGTAAAATGTAAAAAATATCAAAAAGTTTATAAAAACAAGGCACAAAAATCACAAAATATTGCTGTAAAAAGGCTCAACACTCATAAAAATGACTCAAAAATAGCAAAAAGGCTCAAAAACATATCACAAAATCGCAAAAGGCTCAGGAACATATCAAAAAGTGTAAAATATACTTAGAACATGTCAGAAGGACGAAAAAAGACTCAAATTTGTTAATTTTAGATAAAACCTGCCAAAATGTGTGGAAAAAGAAAAGCAAAGAAATGTTAAGAAAATTTAAATCAAAATTTGAGAGTCACCCGGTGAGTGGAAGTTCCGAAAAGTATTCTATAATTTTGAATTATGTTGCCGAAATATGTTTAAAAAACTAAAAGACCTAAATAAATGAATTTAAGTCACCTGGTTACTGAGCTTGAATGATCCCCGGAGGTAGATGCAGCACCGGGCGAAGACGCTACATCGAGAATACCTACTTGCATGCAAGCAGCGACGCTCTCCGCAGAAGTCTTCGCCACTTTTCTAGTCCCCTTGGAGCACCCCGCTTCAAGAGTCCCAGGTGAGCGTACTAAAAATTTTGATGATAGAGTCCCGCGAGAGCAGTCTTCAGAGTCATGGACGTCCGAAAACTGCTCCCATCATCGCCTCAGTTCAATTTTTCCAACGTAGGACTCATCTTTCCCGCAGCACTTGCAACAGATCCAAAGCGGAGAGAAGCTCCGTGAAAAGGTGTTACAAGGCTGCGGCCTATTGTCACCAGTGAAAGACAAGGCTACCATTCTGTACCGACGCTAGCGGTTGCCAGGTACAGTTGAATGTGTCTGGCTCCGTTACCAGGTATTCAAGACGTAAACGCCTTCTCAATCTGGCAACAAAGTGGCTCCTAAGTGCACGTGTGTGTATCTGTGTGTCAGTGGCCTGTTGCCCAGGCTCGATCCGCATGCAATACAAATGAACTGTTGATTTAGCTAGTGTAAGAACAAAGCTAATTAAACAATTCACTTGGCTGCATGTCCTTGGCCCCAGTAAAAACGATGTTCGAGTAATGCCGAAACGCGGGCAGATTATCTGGCACAAGTGACGGACCAGTAGCATCAATTCGCACAAGGCCGGGCATGTGAAGTATCGGTGGAACAAAGTTCCTTCACCCCCACAAACCGTGCAGACTCTTTGAATGCTCTGGTCAATGTGCGACAGCTGATTTGGATGCACGAGGCTATGATGTAACAGTTTGAATGCTACATCAGAGTCTCTATAATTGGACGGATAACTGTAGATCACTCTGCAAGTCACCCCTCCGATTACTCCCAATTCTACCCCGAGATGTGCGCTCCATCTATTAACACCTAAGTGTTCTGCAGGAAACGCATCTGCAAATAGATCGCGCAGCCGACGTGATGTCAGTGTACTGAATGGCGTGTGCGGCGGTTGATTCACCACGAAAGCGTTCACCACCTCTGTGCCAGGCGTCCTGGTACTGAGTTGGCTGAAACGCTCTCGTGCTGTATCAACCAATTGGTTTAATTGTGTTGTATGTGGGTGTATTAGTATGTTCCCAGAGGCATCAATGATATCTCCGAGAACTGTAAGCTGTCCTGTATCGGCTGTTACACCTCGAGCATTACTGAACACCGAATCCACTAATTCAGGATTTAACCTGATCGGTATAGCTGAAAAATCCCCGTACCCAATTTCATCCCATTGCAAATGGAATGCCGGTCTTATTCTGCCCCAGGTCGTGATCGTAGAGATCATTTCCTGAGACCAGTCGTGCGGATAGGGTGGGCGGACTGAAAGCAGATAGTAATGCTTTCCTACTCCGGCACCCCCCAAGGCGCTTACCCACAGCTGAGAAATCAAGCTGTCTTCAAACCGGAACACTCGTTGGAATGCTCTGATCTGAAGGCAACGAGTTTTAACGACCATGTCCGTAAGACCCAATCCACCCATCGCTACTGGTCGACAGAGCGTGCTTTCAGCGACCCATCTTCTTCCCCCCCAAAATGCGTCAATTATTTTTGCCTGCAAAAGTTTAACGAAGCCTTCCTCGAAGCACTCCGACTTAAGCAGGTGAACGATGGACGAGGTAATCAGGTAATTGACAACGACTGCACGTCCTTTCAGCGAAAGGGGGAACAATCTAGTCCGCCACGAATTCACTGCTCCGGAAAGTTTCTCCAGAGCCATGCGGCGATTACGTGTTTTACCTTCGAGCCCGATATACACACCTAAATACTTCAAGCAAGTATTGGTCCATTGTATGCCGAGGGGAGAATCTGAACGATTCCGCCACCTCCCACACCATAGGCCTTGGCTTTTGCTTAGGTTAACCCTAGCGCCCGCTAATCGCTCATATTGTTCGAAAACCCTACGAGCGACTGGAAATGCATCTTCTTTCGTAACGAAAATAGACAGGTCATCAGCATACGCTAGAATAAGTGGCCTTATAGTAGTGTATGGTAGATGAACTGAATATTGTCTCAACGACAGACGAAGATTTACTAGCAGCGGCTCCAGTGAAAAGTCATAAAGCATTCCTGACAACGGGCATCCCTGCCTGATACCCCGACGAAACGGAATAGGAGACAATATATGCCCATTATGCTTTATGAGAATCACTGAATCTCTATACAGACCACTGATGATCTCAATCCATCTGGACGGAAGCCCAAATTTATCGAGCACTCTCAGTAGATACTCATGAGAGACGCTATCAAACGCCTTTTCTTGATCTAACGAGATCATGGCCATCTGCGAACCAGTCTTTTCGTGGTAGGCGAAAATATGTTTTGCTACGGCGATGTTGTCGTAAATAGTACGACCTGGTATGCAGTAGGACTGTTCCGGGTGTATAACCGATGCTATCACTGAGCTTAATATCGTTCCGAGTGCTTTGCAAACTATCTTGTAGTCAACATTGCACAACGTAACTGGCCTCCAGTTTCCCAGCCTCTGAAGATCTCCCTTCTTGGGTATTAGACGCATAACGGATCTCCGCCAACTTGAGGGAAATTCGGTATGTCCAACCACTGCAGAACTGAAGACCTCCAATAGGTCTGGAATCAAAAGATTCCTGAAGCGTAGAAAAAATTCTGGAGTTAGACCATCATAACCAGGAGAGGTATGACGGCGAAGATCCTTCGTAGCGGTAAGCATATCGTCGAGGGTTAATGCTCTGTCCAGGAATTCTCTACTTTCATTAGAGAAAGCAGGAACGTACTGGAAGAATTCATCCGTGGACGTAGATGTTGGCAACGTCGGCACAGCATATAGCTGTGTGTAATAGTTTCGGATATAATCCGCAAGCTCGTCTCCGTGTAGGAGTTGCCCAGATTCGGCAAGAATTGAATCTACTTCACAAGAAGCGGTACGTCGTCGTGTTGTCTGGAAGAAGTACTCGGTCGGAGACTCGCCCTCTCGCAACCAGCGCGACTGATTTCGGAGTACAAACTCCAAGCTATGCTTGTAGTTTTGTGCTCTCAGCCGTTCTTTTAATCTCTCGTATTGCGAGAGCAACTCTGGTTGCGCGGGCAGAAGCGTACCAATCCGGGTTACTTCGGCCGTCAAACTCGATGCTATATACCTGCTTCGATTGAATCTCGTCTCAATAAATGAGCGAATCTGAAGCTTTCCAACATCCCACCAATGACTAAGGTTCGCGTAGTCATTTTTCCTTTCTCGCCATTGATGCCAAAACTGAATAAATTCTTCAATGAACTGCGCTGAAATCAACAAGTTATTGTTGAAAATCCAGTAGGCAGTTCGCTTTTCGAACAAAGTGCTAGTCGCCAGAACAAGAAGGTGATCACTAAGTGAGCACACTTCATGAGTGACACTAACGAAAAAGTTAAGAAGGCTAGACGAGACGTAAAGTCTGTCTATCCTCGAACCCGAAAAGCTACCCCGGACATTTCGGGAGACCCTTGTGTATGACCTAGTCGTTGGATTAAGCCAACGGTAGACATCGACAAGGTTGAGCTGTCTGACTAGGTTCCGCAATCGTCCCGCGTTCACTGAGTTGAATTCAACTCCGGAATGGCGGTCGAGTGCAGAATCCAGTGTACAGTTGAAGTCACCCCCAACGATAACTTCACCACCGAAGTTCGCAAGATGCGACAGGACAGAGTCCATTACCTGTCTTGCGATATCCTGGTCATGCGGTAGGTACACGTTTACTATCCTTAGTGTTTTGTCTCGCAAGACGAATTCTAAGGAAGACGCGAAACCTGAGCAGATGTCTGTGTATACAGGAGACGGTAGTGTAAAACTGTTCGACACAGCAATTGCCACACCAGATCCTCTACGAGGAGCTGGTGTAGCAAAAACTGTGTAACCTTTGTGTAATATAGTGTTTCGTTCGAGTTGTGTAAATGTGTCGAGTGTGAAATTTGTCTCCTGTAAGAGTGCAATGTCAGTATTCCAATGTTTTATGTCTTCGAAAATAGCGTGTAGGCGTGTAGGTGCACTTAAGCCCCCAGTATTTAGTGAGACTATCCTACACATTCAAGGAAGTTAAAACTGAAACGATGATAGGACGACTCTATTGAGGAAGAGTGTCCTCCAATTTCTTTTCCTCGATTATTGCGCTAATTTTGGAAAAGAGGCGCTCACACCTTGTAATTTCATTATACCTCCTTTTCTTTCTCGCTTCAACCTGTAAATTCTTGAGCTGCGGTAGGATGTGTTCAGGGTTCTCAAGATTACTCTTGAGAATAGACCAGATCCTGTCGGAGCTCTTCTTGTAATTGAGGCTATCAAGTAGTGAGCGCAACTTTTCTTTTGGAATTTTATCTAATTCCTTAACAACCTCAAAGCCACTACCAATCGATAGGCTACTCCCACACGACTCGTAGTCGCTCAGAGGTGGGCCCTCTATATCGTCGACAGTCATAGCCTCGCTCTCCGAGAGACGGGAAGTAGCTCCGCTAAGACCCACTGCCGGTGCTTTCGAAGAACTAGGGCCACTGCCTTCGTCAGAGTGCTTCCTCTTCTTTTTTTCTCCCTGTGTAGGCGGTACTGGCGGGGCCATCACCACCTCCTCAGACTTCTTTGGTTTCCTCTTTGTCATTCGCTTTTTTAAAGGAGGTTTTTGAATAAGCTCCTCGTCCGAGGAAGTCGCACTCTCCCGTATCGAGGTGATGCCAGTTTCAGCCGATTTTGGTGTCTCTTTTGGGTAGTTTTCAGGCACTTTTTCACTCGATTGTTTTTGCAGAACAGGCACAGCACCAGGTGAAAGTGCTGCAGCAGATATCTCCGCAGATGCAGGGATTGCTTCCTCAGCACCTTTAGCCACTTTGCCTGTCCTCTTTGGGCAATCAGCAATAAAATGCCCTGTTTGACGGCACGCGTAACACTTGGCTTCGGTCATCACCTCGATATAGGTCTTTGACCCAGATGCGCTCAAATAAAACCCTGGTGGAAGCATACATCCCTGATTAACAGATACATATGCCTCCCAGGTTGTACTGAGTACACCTTTGCCGAGGCCTGCGTCCCCAATCCGTAATGGAATAGGACGAACCTTCCCGTGGACTTTCCCAAACTTCTTAAGGAACCCTAGGATATCCTCCTGGTTGGTTCGTATAGGAACACGAGAGAGTATAACCCTTGTGGGTTTTACCGACACCGGAAATGGCGATAGATGTCTACCACCGACGTCGATGCCCTCGAGCATTAATTTGGTTGCCGCCTCGATGGTGGTGGTATACACTTCCACCATTCCACGGCCCACCAGCCCAAAGGAGAAGAGCTCATCTGAAGCGATGACAGCATATATCGCTTTAAGGTATACACTCTGCGCGGATCCTCGGATATGCTCAATGTGCATACCGTAGCTGTCATCCTGCCACCTTGCCTCAAACAACTCCAGCAACTTTGCGCTCGACTTCAGTCGGGACTTGCCGAAGTCAGGCGGGGGCGGACGTGGAGTTACGTATTTGCCTGAAACTTCTAATATGGAAGAGGAACCCTTATTGGAGCTACCACCTACCTGTTGTGCATAGCTGATGCCTGAAACTATGCTTGAACTATTAGTTACAGCTGCTAGTGGTGTCTTCTTGCCGTCCTTTTTAGATCCCGAGAGACTTGGGCGCATAATGACGGGATTTGGAGGTGGCGCTGCTTCCGAGGCGGCTCTCACAACATCCGTGCGTCGTGGTGATGACTTGGAGGTGGTCTCAGGTGTGACAGTTGTCACTGGTGCAGGTGCGACAGCTTTTACTGTCGCTGTAACATTGGCTTCTTTTGATGCGCTTGAGGCGGCAATTGCCGCTGTTCCTGATGTGGTGACGCTCGTCGATGACTGTCCGGTGGCTACAGCTGCTGCTATAGTCGTCCTATTCGTCTCCAGAGATGCCTTAGCCTCTTCATTTGGGCTCTTATTTATAGCCTTTTCGGTGGGCTCTTTTTTATTTTTCAAGAAGGCATCGAGGTTCATTTTAACTCCCCGATCCTTCTTTTTCTTAACATTGGGGGGATTTATTTTCCCCCCATTTTCACTGCTGCTGCTACTGCCACTCATTTTGAGGGCAGTAGCAAAAATATTTTCGATTTTTCTTTGCACTGGCTACTTTGTAATTCAAGGTTTATACCGTAACCATGGAAATCCTGATAAACACAAAAATTTTGTTGAATGTCAATATTTTTCACTTTTTCTAAATTTTTATTTAACAGTTTTACATATAAATCTTCCGAAATTCAAAATTCTTTTTATTTCAGTATCCGCTAACAACACAATCGATGCACTTTCTACACTTTTTTCCTATTTATTCTCTCTTTTTGGCACTTTTTTTGGCTCTTTAAAAATCACGTCTGCACACTTTAGATTATCAATAATAATAATAATTTTTTTTTTTTTTTTTTATGTATATAATGACACTTTATTCGGCACAATCGTTATAAACAAAAAATCCTACAAAACTCTAGCTACCCTAAAAAATGTACAATATTAAAAACAAAAAGACACAATAGTTAACGATCAAAAAGAACATAAGAAATGACACGCTACGTTATTCTAAAAATGTTTCGTAAAAACGACTCTAAAACCTGAAGGCAGAAAAAAATAGTAAAAAACCTGTAAAAAAGAAAATACAAGAAATTTTAAAATGCCTCCAAGCGAGTGCCAGCTCTAAGAAAAGTTCCTAAATTTTTTTAAGAAAAAAAATGCCAAAACTAATCCTAGCACTAAACAGAAATCACCGAAACCGTGAAGAAACTTAAACTGGAACATGATTGTTTGAGTGTTCCCAGAGGGTAGATGCAGCACCGGGCGAAGTTCCTACTTCGGGAACCACTGCTCCCAAGCAAATGCCCTCTCCGTAGAGCCGTTCGCCACTTTTCTAGTCCTCCGGGAGCACTCATCCAAACATGTTCTAAACGAACGCACAAAAATTTCGAACCGATTAGAGTCCCGCGGGACCAGTCTGCAGAGTCATTGACGTCTGCAAACTGCTCCCATCATCCTCCCAGTTCTACGATTCCAACGTGAGACTTGTCCTTCCCGCAGCACTTGCAGCAATACCAAAGCGAAGAGAAGCTTCGTGGACAAGCTGCTGCAAGTCTGCGGCCTGTTATTCCCAGTGAAAGACGAGGCTTCCGTTCCGCACCGCCGATAAAGGTTGCCAGGTGCAGTTGAATGTGTCGGCCTTCGTTGCCATGAACTCTAGACGTAATCGCCTCTTCAATCTGGCAACGAAGTGGTTCTTAAGTGCGTGTGTGTGGAACTGTGGGTTAGTGGGCTGTTGCCCAGGCTCGATCCGCATGCAGTACAGATGAATTGTCGATTTAGCAAGTGTTAAGATAAAGCTTATCAAGCAATTTACCTGGTTACATGTCCTTGGCCCCAGTAAAAACGACGTTCTTGTAATGCTGAATGTCGGGCAGATAAGCTGGCACATATCGCGAACAAGATTATTAATGTCGCACAAGGTCGGGCATGTGAAGTATCTGTGGAACAGGGTTCCTTCACCACCACAAACCGTGCAGACTCTTTGAATTCTTCGATCGATATGTGACAGCTGGTTTGGATGCACGAGGCTGTGATGGAGCAGTTTGAATGCCACATCAGAGTCTCTGTAATTGGACGGATAACTATAGATGACTCTGCTAGTTATGGTCCCCATTACTCCCAAGTCCACCCCAAGATGTGCGCGCCATCTATTAACCCCTAAGGTATCCGTAGGATTTACTCCTACGAAGAGCTCGCGCAGCCTACGTGAAGTGAGTGTACTGAATGTCGTGTGCGGTGGTCGATTCGTTACGAATGCGTTTATCACCTCAGTGCTAGGTTCCCTAGTAGAGAGACGACTAAAACGCTCTCGGGCTGTATCCACCAATTCGTGTAATTGTGTTGTGTGGGGGTGTATAAGTGTGTTCCCAGAAGCATCAATGATGTCTCCAAGAACTGTGAGTTGTCCTGTATCAGCCGTTACACCTCGAGCATTACTAAACACCGAATCTACTAACTCAGGGTTCAACCTGATCGGAATTGCTGAGAAATCCCCGTACCCAAGTTCATTCCATCGCAAATGAAATGTTGGTCTTATTCTGCCCCAGGTTGTAATCGTGGAGATCATGTCCTGGGACCAGTCATGCGGATATGGTGGGCGAACCGAGAGCAGATAGTAGTGCTCCCCTGCGCCGCTACCCCCCATAGAACTTACCCAAAGCTGCGAAATTAAGTTATCTCTTTGACAGAACACTCGTTGGAATGCCCGTACCTGAAGACAACGAAATTTCACGACCATGTCTGTAAGACCCAAACCACCCTCCGCTACTGGTCGGCAGAGCGTGCTTTCAGCGACCCATCGTCTTCCTCCCCAGAAGGCGTCAACGACCTTCGACTGTAAAAGTTTTACGAAGCCTTCTTCGAAGCACTCTGATTTTAACAGATGCACGATGGACGAGGTAATCAAATAATTGACAACGACCGCACGTCCTTTCAGCGAAAGTGGATGCAGTCTAGTCCGCCACGAATTCACAGCTCCGGAGAGTTTCTTCAGAGCCATGCGGCTATTATATGTTTTACCATCGAGCCCCACATATACACCTAAATATTTCAGGCAAGTATTCGTCCATTGTATGCCGAGGGGAGAATCTGTTCGATTCCGCCACCTCCCACACCATAGGCCTTGGCTTTTGCTTAGGTTAACCCTAGCGCCCGCTAATCGCTCATATTGTTCGAAAACCCTACGAGCGACTGGAAATGCTTCATCTTTCGTTACAAATATAGACAGGTCGTCCGCATACGCTAGAAGAAGTGGCCTTATAGTAGTGTATGGTAAGTGAATTGAATATTGTCTCAACGATTGACGAAGATTTACTAGCAGCGGCTCCAGTGAAAAGTCATAAAGCATTCCTGACAACGGGCATCCCTGCCTGATACCCCGACGAAACGGAATAGGAGACAATATATGCCCATTATGCTTTATGAGAATCACTGAATCTCTATACAGACCACTGATGATCTCAATCCATCTGGACGGAAGCCCAAATTTATCGAGCACTCTCAGTAGATACTCATGTGAGACGCTATCAAACGCCTTTTCTTGATCCAAAGAGATCATGGCCATTTGCGAACCAGTTTTTTCATGGTAGGCGAAAAGATGCTTTGCTACCGCGATGTTGTCGTAGATACTACGACCTGGAATGCAGTAGGACTGTGACGGGTGTATTACTGAGGCAATCACTGAGCGAAGTTGAGTTCCCAGTGTTTTGCAAACTATTTTGTAGTCGACATTACACAGAGTAACTGGCCTCCAGTTTCCCATCCTCTGAAGATCCCCCTTCTTAGGTATTAGACGCATAACGGATCTCCGCCAACTTGAGGGAAATTCGGTATGTCCAACCACTGCAGAATTAGAGACATCCAAAAGGTCCGGAATCAAAAGATTCCTAAAACGAACAAAGAATTCTGGAGTTAGACCATCATAACCAGGAGAAGTATGACGTCGAAGATCCTTCGTTGCGGTAAGCATATCATCGAGAGTAAGCGTTCTGTCCAGGAATTCTCTACTATCATCAGAGAAAGTAGGAACATGATGAAAGAATTCATCGTTGGACGAGAATGTTGGCAACGTCGATGCAGCATAAAGCCGCGTGTAGTAGTTGCGAATATAATTCGCAAGTTCCTCTCCGTATAGGATCTGGCCCGATTCGGCAAGAATCGAGTCTACTTCACAAGAAGCGGTACGACGTCGAGTTGTCTGGAAGAAGTACTCGGTCGGAGACTCGCCCTCTCGCAACCAGCGCGACTGGTTTCGGAGCACAAACTCCAAGCTATGCTTGTAGTTTTGTGCTGTCAGTCGTTCTTTAAGTCTCTCGTATTGTGCGAGTAACTCTGGTTGCGCGGGCAGAAGCGTACCAATCCGGGTGACTTCGGCCGTCAAACTCGATGCATGATATCTGCTCTGATTGAATCTCGTCTCGATAAATGAGCGAATCTGAAGCTTTCCAACATCCCACCAATGGCTAAGGTTTGAATAAATATTCTTGTTATCACGCCATTGGTGCCAAAACTGAATGAATTCTTCGATGAACTGCTCTGAATTCAACAAGTTATTGTTGAAAATCCAGTAAGCAGTTCGCTTTTCGACCAAAGTGCTAGTCGCCACAACAAGAAGGTGATCACTTAATGAACACACTTCATGAGTGACACTAACGAAAAAGTTAAGAAGGCTAGACGAGACGTAAAGTCTGTCTATCCTCGAACCCGAAAAGCTACCCTGGACATTTCGGGAAACCCTTGTGTATGACCTAGTCGTTGGATTAAGCCAACGGTAGACATCCACAAGGTTGCTATGTCTGACTAGGCTCGATAATCGCGCGGCGTTCACTGAGTTGAATTCAACTCTAGAATGACGATCGATTGAAGAATCTAGTGTGCAGTTGAAGTCACCACCAAGGATAACCTCACCACCGAAGTTCGTAATATGCGACAGGATTGAGTCCAACACCTGTCTTGCAGTATCCTGGTCATGCGGCAGGTACACGTTTACTACCCTTAGCGTTTTGTCCCCTAAGAGGAAATCCAAGGAAGACGCGAAACCTGGGAAGATGTCTGTGTATACAGGAGACATCAGTGTAAAGCTGTGGGACACAGCAATTGCCACACCGGAACCTCTACGGGGTGTTTCTGTGGCAAAAACTGTGTAACCCTTGTGTAAATTAGAATTTTGTTCAAGACGTGTAAATGTGTCATGTGTAAAATTTGTCTCCTGTATAAGTGCAATGTCCGTGTTCCATTGTTTTATGTCTTCAAAAATACTGTGTAGTCTAGTGGGTGCACTCAAGCCCCCTGCATTTATCGATGTTATCTTACACATTCAAGAAATCGCAAGAACTCAGACAATGACTGTACGACTCTAATGATGAAGAGTCCTGTCCAGTTGGAGATCCTCAAGGATTCCCGAGACTTTATTGAAGAGGCGCTCACACCTCGACACCTCATTATATTTGGCCTTCTTTCTGGCCTCTGCCATGAGGAGTTTCAGTTGGGGCAGGATCCTGGCTGGATCTCCAAGCTCACGCCTGAGAATGGTCAGGATCCTGTCCGAACTCTTCTTATAATGAAGGCTATCGAGGAGCGAGCGCAGCTTCTCCCTCGGGACCTCCACCAAAGCAGGATCCACTTCAAAGCGGCTACTAATCGAAATGGAACTTCCACACGATTCATAGCCGCTTTGAGTTGGACCGGCCGTCTCGAGAGCAGAGACAACCTCTACGTCCGAGAGAACTTCAGTGACTTCCATTGGAGTCACTGATAGTGCACTCGGAGCGCAAGGTGTAGCCTCTTCCCCCGAGACCCTCCCAGCGCTCACTGCCTTCTTCGGTGGTGGCATCACCTCCTGGTCAGGCTTTCCCTTCGTCTTCCTCTTCATCCTTCTCTTTTTCTTCTTTTGGCTACCACTTGTAACCTCCTCGTCCGAAGAGTCTACCTTTTCCCGTGTTGGAGTGGCACTGTTTACAGCCGGCGTCGGATTTGCCTCAGGGAGTGGCTCCTCAGACACCTTAGTGGCAGGTTGCTCCAAGAGGGCAGGCGCAGCACTGGGCGAAGTCACTGGTTTGGAAACCTCTGCTGGGGCAGATGTTTCCTCCACAGTGACCTCAGCCACTTTCCTGAGCCTCTTGGGACACTCCGCGATAAAGTGCCCTGCCTGATGGCAAGCATGGCATTTCGCTTCAGTGCTCACCTCAATCCAGGTCATCGATCCCGCAACACTCCAGTAGAAGCCATCTGGAAGCACACACCCCTGGTTCAGAGTGATGTGTGCTTCACGGCTTAGACTTAAGATGCCACGGCCGAGTCCCTCGTCCCCAATTCTGAGTGGTACTGCCCGGACCTTGCCGTGGATCTTTCCGAACCTTCCTAAGAAGGCCTCAAGATCCTCCGACCTGGCCCGGAGGGGGACCCGAGAAAAGCAGACTCTCGTCGGCTTCACTGAGACCGGGTAAGGCTGGAGGTGCCTACCACCCACGTCGATGCCCTCAAGCATCAGCTTAGTGGCTGCGTCGATTGTGGTGGTATAGACCTCCACCATACCGCGGCCAACCAGTCCGAAGGAGAAAATATTCTCCAACGGGACCACCAGTGACAAGGCCTTCAGGTATGCACTTTGTGTGCACCCTCGAAGGTGCTCAAAGTGCATACCATACCGTTCGTCCTGCCACTGACAGTCAAAAAGACCTTGAAGCCCCGCGACTGTCTTAGGCCGAGACTTACCCAAGTCAGCCGGAGGCTGACGTGGAGTCACGTAGCTACCCTGAATAATAATGTTAGAACTTTTCCTAGTGCTACCACTTACCTGTTGGGCGTAGCTAGTCCCTGCTACTATCCCTACATTAACAGGTGCTGGTCCTTTTGGTACTGTTTTAGGTGGTTCAGTAATCTTGATTCCATTTAGGCTTGGGCGCATGATGATTGGATTTGGGGGAGGTGCTGCTTTTGAGGCAGCCTTCACTACGTCCTTCAATTTTGGTACCACATTTACAGCAATTGCTGCCGAGTACTTTACAGCTGGCACCGCTGCAGAAGTTGCAGATTGTACTGCGGTGGCAGTTGTCGCTGCAGATATCGCAGTAGATCTTGATCCACTAGATGCAGGCGAAGTCATTGGTTGGGTCTTTGCCTGGGTCTTCGTTCTTCTTCCTTCACTTCCGGATTTAGCCTCTTCATTTGGGCTCTTTACAGCCTCTTCAGTGGGCTCTGTATTTTTTAAGAAGGACCCGAGGTCTACCTTCTGGCCTCTATCTTTTTTCTTTCTTGAATTCGGGGGTTTCTTTTTCCCCCCAGAATCACTGTCACTACTGCCACTCATACTGAGGACAGTAGTGAATCAAGCAACGTTTGAAATATTCTCAGATGACTTGATATTCGAATGACAGCAATTAATTAATTAATTAATTAATTGTAAATGTCAGTAAAAATGGAAAAAAAATGTCAAAAGGACTAAAAGTTTTTGTATAATGCGCCACTATAATAACAAAAACGAAAGAATGGATAACACAAGGAACACAAAGAAAAACACAAACAAACAACTTTCTTGTGCAAAATCGCTATAAATGTCACTTTTTTCAAAAATTTTCAAATTGTTTATCTTTTTTATTTTTTATAGAATAGTCCAAATTAATTCGCGTTTTTATTCACTCTTTGCATATATTGTTTGTTTCGCTTCTTTTTAAACACTCTGGCACTATTTCGGCACTTTATTTTACTATTTTTCTTTTCCGGCACAAATTTATACGTCCGCTCTCTACTACTGACACACTCGTGAGGCCGGACGTTGCATCATCGAACAACGCTAGAAATTTTCGAGTTCGAAATAAGCACAACATCTCTTGAGGGGAATACCTCATACCAAGGATCTTGTTCTAGATAGTTAGAACGGATATCCATAAACTGGTCCTGAAGCGCTTTCTTGGAGTTCCTTCCAAGAATTGACATCATTATATTTAACGATGTCATAAACCCTTAGTTAAGTCTTTATAATTTGCTGGAACAGGGATTTTTCCGCCTCAGGGATATTCGTTTTCTGGAACATCCCACATATATTCAGAAAACCGTGAATATGTTCTGCATTCCCGAGAAATTTAGAAATGAGCGACTTAGCGTCGCCAATCGTTAACCAGCTTACCGAGTTGATCTTTTAGGAACCTGCGGTTTTCGTATATGAACAATTAACTTTTGTAATAGGATTGCCTACACGCCTTGGTGTATTTTATTTGACGTATCCATTTTAAAAGAGAATGATTAATAATATTCCTTTTATGTTGATATGGATTCATCATTATGGAAACGTAAAAATCCAAAAACCAGCTACCCGAAAAATTGCACAAACATTAAAGGGCACAGTAACAAAGATCAAAAGAACATAAAAAAACTCTAACTCTAAACGAATGTACGCAATTTACCGAAACCGATAATATTAACAAGAACATTATTGTCGTAGTGTTCTCAGAGGGTAGTAGCAGCACCGGGCGAAGTTTCCATTTCGGTAACCAATGGTCCCAAGCAAATGCCCTCTCCGCACACACCAATTTCGAACCGATTAGATTCCCGCGGGACCAGTCTGCAGAGTCATTGACGTCTGCAAACTGCTTCCATCATCCTCCCAGTTCTATGATTCCAACGTGAGACTTGTCCTTCCTAAAGCACTTGCAGCAATAACAAAGTAGAGTTAAGCTTCGTGGTCAAGCTGCTGCAAGTTTGCGACCTGTTATTCCCAGGGAAATACGAGGCTTCCGTTCCGCACCGACGATAAAGCTTGCTAGGTGCAGTGGAATGTGCCGGCCTCCGTTGTCAGGAACTCTGTACGTAATCGCCTCCTTAATCTGGTGACGAAGTGGTTCTTAAGAACACGTGTGTGAAACTGTAGGTTAATGGGCTGTTGCCCAGGCTCGATCCGAATGCAGTACAACTGAATTGTCGATTTAGCAAGTGTTAGGTTAGGTTAGGTTAAAGTGGCTGCCTCAGAAGACACACTTAGGCGAAGGAGGCCCATTGTGATACCACAAGTTGAGGCTACAACAATTTTAAAAACCCCATTAAAGTACCTAGGAAGAAGAGGGTGAACATTTTACCCCCTGGGCACCGAGCCCAGTGGGACGAGTTCACGAGGAGTCAAAATAAATTTGGCTGGGGTGGGAAGGGTGATAAGCCTTAATTCGGTTAGATCTTCAAAAAGGGGGAGCCCAGAAACCAGTTCCTACGTTTGGCTACCGAGGATGTAAAGTGTGAGTTCCTCTTCCTCTTCGTCATGGCAACTCCTGCAGAAGTCGTTTAAAGATGCGCCCAGTCTTTTGGCGTGTCTACCTATGAGGTAGTAGCCCGTGATAAGGGCTACCGTACTGCTAATTGTTTTGCGTCCAAGTAGGATGAGCTCTCTTGACCGTTTAGGGTCAAGCTTTGGCCCTATCTGTCGGGTAATCAGGTAGGTGTGTTCCTCTTGCAAATTAATATTTGCAATCCTGAGATATTCCTGAAAGAGTTTCAGTTTGCAAGTGGCCAGCGGTTTACCCAGCTGGTGGTTAATGTCCGAATCAGGACGAGAGGTACCGATTCTCGCTAATTCGTCGGCTCTGCAGTTACCCGGTGTCACTTAGTGCTGCGCGACATGTTACAACCGTTTTGGAAGTGGAGTATACTCCCGTGAGGGATACTATCTGTGAAAATACATATGTTGTCACAAGGTAGTGTTAAATGATTCAGGCGGTCCGCGGCTACTTTTATAGCTATTATTTCCGCCTGAAACACGGTGCAGTAGTCAGGTAAGCGGAATGATATATCGAGGTTCAAATGTTCCGAGAAGATACCTCCACCCACTTTGCCTTCTAATTTGGAGCCATCAGTGTAGAGATGCACTGACTCCCCCCCCCCCCCCTCCCGATCTGGTTGGAAAGAAGGAGTCGAATTTAGTCTCAAAGAAAGGCTTGGGCAAGGTATAGTCGATACTGCTGGCAGTTCTTCTGTCCAGGATTTTGGAGTGACCGAAGTCGGTTCGTTTCCAGGTCTGCATTGAGTTAAGCCTACCAAAGAGATCCAACGGTATAAAGTGGAGAATAGTGTTCACGGCTTTGGAAGGTGTAGTTTTGAGGGCACCTGTTGTCAGCAGTGTTGCTATCCTCTGACCTTTTTCCATTGTTTTGTGATGGGTTGATATATTTAATTCTGGCCACCAGACAATCAACCCATACATAAGTATAGGTCGTATGACACTTGTGTAGAGCCAATGTACAATGCGTGGCTCCTCATCTTCTCCCTATTGCCTTCTTACACGAGTACAGTCCAACTGTAGCCGTCCGTACTCTTTCTTGGATGTTAGCCTTCCAGGCAAGTTTTCTGTCTAGGACTAGACCTAGATATTTAACCTGATTACAAAGTTTCAGCCTAACCCCGTTTGGTGTAGGACAATTCATAGGAGGTGCTTTATGTCTCCGAGAGAAGAGTATTAACTCTGTTTTGTTCGGGTTTATGCCCAGACCACACCCATCACTCCATGGTAATATCTTGGAGAGGGCGTGTTGTAACACTTCAGCCAGTGTGTTGGGCTGCTTTTCTGAATATATCAGGGCAATATCATCGGCGTAGGCGATAATGTTGTGACCAGATAGCTCCAGATCTGTGAGTAACTCATCCAGAGTTATATTCCATAAGAGTGGTGAAAGGATTCCTCCCTGAGGGGTACCTCTAGTGACCACTCTTTGGATGTTAGATCCTCCAAAACTTGAGACCATAACCCAGCATTTTAGCATGAGGTCAATAAGTTTGATGAGAGGATCATCAAGTTCAAGCCTCATCAAGGATGCCATTATCGCATCTGACCCGATATTGTTAAAAGAACCCTCAATATCGAGGAAGGCTGCAAGTGAGTATTCTTTCTGTAGTAAAGACTTACATTAGTGCGAGCACGCTGCGAGAGTAGTTGCTGAGCACCCCGGAAAGTGCGTGTTGACTAGTAACTCCAGCGACTCAGGTTAGTTGCATTTATTAAATGATATGATAGAAACTAATCAGTATACGTGATTTGTCTTTTAAGTAAGAAATTAAATGTGTTTATTCGACGCAAGACGCGATTGAACTTTAAAGATTAATCAGCTCACATTCTAGTATTTGGCGTCTATCAATGTCTTTATCTTAATCATTCGATCTTACAGTCATACGCACGTTCAATCAAAAGCATTCATTTCATATTTTAGTTACCACAAACCTATTGTTTCATTTTAAGAGTACATTACAAATGACGATCAGTCAAAGCAAAATTTACCAGGGTAATTTATGTACAATTATAATTATATATATTGTACATGTTATTACTTTATGAATACAGAACAAAGAAAAACAGTTGTATAACGTATTATTAACCTTGCCTTAATGAAGTTTTCACTTCAGCCGTGTGGTCTTAAGCACACACCGTTTTTTAAGGCATTCCTTTTAAGAAGTCCAGACATTACTTATTTTCGTTTGATTAAGAGCTTACGACACTCCTTCCTTAGAGTCATGATTTCCCTGGACCCCCACGGAACTTTGGGCTTACCTCTGGGGAACCTGTCAGGGCAAGAAATTTACGTTTTTGCATTACAGACAAGTGTCAGGGTGTCCACCACCTTGTCAAGGGCTTCCCTGTTTCTAATTACAGGTGGATCTGTGACAGACAGACTACTGCTGCGAATTATCCTGTAGAGGCAACAGTTTGTTCTTATTCTGTTTTTATAAGTGGAATGTTATCCCAAATTCGATGTAGGCGTGGTCGGAAAAGGATGGTTCCTTGTATACCTTCCACTCTGTTATAAAGTGGGCGGATTGTTCCCAGACTAACGTAATGTCTAAATTTTTCCCCCTAATTGAGTTAGTAATAGTGGGTTTTGCACCCACGTTACAAATCTGGAGGTTAGTTCAAAGAATTAAATCAAAAAGTAACTCACCTCTTTCGTTGATGTGCGCCATATATCTGGAGGTTATCCAAATATTGTGGGGCTTTAAGCTCCAGCGTGGCTGTTATCGTTTCCTTATCACTGAACAGAGGAAGGATAAGTGCATTAATATCATTCTTACTGAGGATACATGATCTTGGTTTACCTATACCTTGTGTGTAGAGGAGCTTATACCCTTCATGTTGAGTCTGCACACCTTGTCTCTGATGACCCAAGGTTCTTGGACAAGGATGAGCTCTTCTCCTTTCTGTGCTACAACGAAGAAGAAGAGATGCAGACGCTGCTTTTTAGTGATGAAGGTTAACTTGCACCACTCTTAGCATCACTGTGTTTAGGTAAGGATACCTCTATCACAGTGATGTTAGCAGTCTCCCCTTCGTTGCTGGCATCTTCGTCAGTGGTGGAACCCGGAATTAGGTTCTCCAACTCTGGTCCGGGATCAGGAAGAGTGTCAACTTCTATGATGGAGTTGAGTTGCGCATCACCATTTTCTAGTGAGGGAGATACAACGGCAGAAACTGTCCACGGTAATGCTTATGGAGGCTGCTGAAACCTCCTTTTTGGTACTAGCATTGTTAATCGCCTTCTGGTCTTTTTCATAGACCTTCAGGATTATGGAACTGAAGCCATTGCGTGATGCAAGTGGGGCAAGGGATTCCGCATTTAGGATCACAGTGACCTGTCTTGAGTTTTCCTTGACTTCGCCTACCTGGGCTACTTTCCAGTCATGGGTAGGTAACCCAGGATTCGCTACTTAGACGAAACTTAGAATCTCTAAAGGATCCGAAGGTTCGATTGTTATCCAGGCCCTTGAAGTAGGTATACAAGGGATTTTATCCCTGGGAACGGCTTTGATTCTCGCACCATGTTAGGAAGGGTACTTATTGTTAAACAAAACTGGACGATAGCACTAAGTAGTAATTAGTAGATAGTTAAAGAAGGGTCATCAATTGTAAACTAAGTGAGTGAGTACTCACTTTTTGTTTTGTTTTCAGAACTCACTTAGTTTACAATTACTACTAATTACTACTTACTGCTATCGCCTAGGTCACCACTTTCTTTTTTATTACTTGACCTAACCGACTAAATTTTTGCTGGATTAGAAAAAATTCATGGAAGGTTACTTGACATCGTTTTTTCTACTGATCCTGCTAGTACACTGGTGAGACGATGCTTGGTGCCCATTGTTCCGGAGTCTGGTCATCACCCTGCTCTTCATATTGCTCTTTTCATTGATCCAGTTATGATGGCTTCTTGTGTGCCAGATGATGCTTGTTATAACTTCAGTAAGGCTGACTTTTCCGTGATTAACAACTGGCTCTCAGCTTGTGATTCGAGTAGCGTCCTCAATGAACGTGACATTAATGTGGCCATAAGATCTTTTTATAATTTGCTGTCTATCTGTTTCACTTATTGTGTCCCTATTTCTAAATCGAATAACTTGCGTTCTAGTCTGCATTGGTTTGATAGTTCCTTGAAACATTTAAGGAATATTAAATGTAAGGCTTCGAAGAGATTTTATTCCTCTAGGAGCGACGCTGACTATTTAACTTATTCCAATTTACGCAGTCAATTTTTATCTGATTTAGTGTCTTCTTATAATAATTATATTAATAGAATGAAAGCGTCCCTACGAGTCGATCCTAAGAGATTTTGGAGGTAGGTGAACATGAAGCGCAATTCTGATGGGTATCCATCTTTCGGAGGCAGCGAAAGCAATGAGCCCTTGACGATAGCAAACTTTTTCCCGATTTTTTTAAAACTGCGTCTTTGGATGATATCTGTGATATTAGCATTAAGGATTTTACCCATTTGACGAGCTTTACACCGACTTCTCTTGAATCCAAAGACCTTTTACTTGACGAAGTTACGATTTTGAATAAAATCTCTACCTTGACTGATAGTTTTGCAATGAATGACTAAGGTTTGATTAAAAATGAATACTGCGATGAACTGCTCCGAGTTCAACAAGTTATTGTTGAAAATCCAGCCGCTTTTCGACTAAAGTGCTAGTCGCCACAACAAAAAGATGATTACTTAATGAACACACGTCATGAGTGACACTAACGGTAAGTTCAGACGGCTAGACGGGGCGTAAAGTCTATGTATCCTCTAACCCGAAAAGCTACCATGGACATTTCGGGAAACCCTTGTGTGTCGTTGGATTAAGCCAACGGTAGACATCCACAAGGTTGCCATATCTGACAAGCCTCGACAATCGCGCGGCGTTCACCGAGTTGAATTCAAATCAAGGATGACGACCGATTGAAGAATATAGTGTGCAGTTGAAGTCGCCACCAAGGATAACCTCACCATCGAATTTCGTAATATGCTACAGAATTGTGGCAAAAACTGTGAACCCTTGTGTAAGTTTTAATTTTGTTTTAGGCGTGTAAATGTTTCTTGTGTAAAATTCATAAGTGCAATATCCGTGTTCCATTGTCTTATGTCTTCAAAAATACTCTGTAGTCTAGTGTGTGCACTCAAGCCTCCTGTATTGATCGGTGTTATCCTACACATTCAAGAAATCGCAAGAACGCAGACAATGGCTGTACGACTCTAATTATGAAGAGTACTGTCCAGTTGGAGATCCTCCAGGATTCCAGAGACTTTATTGAAGAGGCGCTCACACTTTGACACCTCATTATACTTAGCCTTCTTTTTGGCCTCTGCCATAAGTAGCTTCAGTTGGGGCAGGATTCTGGCTGGGTTTCCAAGCTCACGCCTGAGAATGGTCAGGATCCTGTCTGTAGAGTCCGCTCTTTATTCTTTCGTGCGCACTTTAGAGAAATCTCTTGATTGCAAGGATGTAACGAAGCATTTTGCTCCGTACATAAATTTACGCCGTCGCCCATGTAATTTCCTCAGACATTGCACTTTTGTCCAAACTCTTCGATATACATGTCCATGAAAAACTCCAAAGCTCCATGGCATGCAGGTGGGCATGACGTAATCCACAAATATACAAGCCCGATTATTCCCACTAAGCTGCGTTGTTATTTAATTCTTAGCACATCAACCCATAATCAGTTGGGTGTGTGCATCTCCGTTGCAAAACATTGGTTCAAGTAGTACAACGGCGCCACTCACAAATGTTCCAGTGAACGGGCATGAAAATGTGTGTGACGTCATCCATAAGCCGAGTCATAGGGAACTTGTGCACGGTAACCAGATATTCTACTGGCAGCGTGGGTTTATGAATTGCACGCAATTCTATTCTCTGCATAACAACCCATAATCAGTTGGGTGTGTGCGTCTCCGTTGCATGAAGTTGATTCAGAGGAATAAGCCAGAAAATAGTGGTGGGAAATAATTCTGGGCCTCGCCAAAAGTATAAAAGCGAGCATTACAGTACAGAAATCGAGTAGAAGTATTGCGCCCGTTATCCAGTTCGGACCTAAGTGCGCTTGGGACCGAAGCTTCATGCTCATTTTGTGCAAACTCTAGTGGTTTGCTTTCGAGGCGATAAAGTCTCATCTACCGTAGTTAGTTACCTGCTCGTTTCCTCGACTATCTGTGGTGTTAGCCTGTTGGTCATCCGTAGTAGTAGTAGTTAGTGCATACTCTTGCTTTGTAGATGTGCAATACCTTCTATGGTGTCAGCCTGTTGGTTATTGTGCTTTGTAGCCGTACCGGACCTTCTGTGGTGTCAGCCTGTTGGTCATTAGTAGTAGTTAGTGCATACTATTGCTTTGCAGACGTGCAATACCTTCTGTGGTGTCAGCCTGTTGGTTATTGTACTTTGTAGCCGTACCGGACCTTCTGTGGTGTCAGCCTGTTGGTCATTAGTAGTAGTTAGTGCCTACTATTGCTTTGTAGACGTGCAATACCTTCTGTGGTGTCAGCCTGTTGGTTATTGTGCTTTGTAGCCGTACCGGACCTTCTGTGGTGTCAGCATGTTGGTCATTAGTAGTAGTTAGTGCATTCTGTTACTTTATAGTCGTATTCCCCTTATATTAAGAATACGACGTACCCAACATCGTCGGATACCGAATACTATCCACGAGATTCACTGAAATAAGAACCGCCGTCCGTACCACATCGCATCTCTCTCTCTCTCACTGCAAGTGTCGACCATAACCCTCTCTATTCACCTACTTTCCCGTAGCATTAGCCGTAAAATAACAAGCTAGAAGTAAGTAACAATTGATTGTTAACCGGACAGAAGAAACCCTGAAATAAATAATACTATATTTATTTTGTAAATGGTGGCCTTTATGGACATTGCGGGAGTTTTGACAATGTTAGCCCGGGGGCAATTATGGAAGCACTCGCTTCTCTGGGTGTGAATGCCAATCTTATGTCGCTGATCGGTTAGATGCTTCAAGGCAGGACTTTCAGCTCAAGGCTGGGAGAGGCTCATGCTACCAGGACTGTGAGTACGGGTACACCGCAAGGTGGGATCCTGTCTCCTCTTCTTTGGAATCGGGTGGTAAATAAACTGCTTCTAATCCTATGCCTGTTTTAGGGAATCTTATGCAGAATACCCTCACTAAGCTTACCAGGTGGGCGAGAGGGTGTGGGCTTAGCTTTAACTCTAATAAGACCGAGAACGTCATCTTTACTAGGAAATATAAAATTCCTCACATTGACCCTCTGTATCTGAATGGTACCCGCCTGGCTTTTACCGAGGAAGCTAAATATCTGGGTATCATCCTGGATAGGAAGCTCAGCTCGAAGCCTAATATTCCTGAAACGGTCAAGAAAGCAACTGTAGCTCTTTACTCCTGCAAGAAGGCCATCGGTGGAAAATGGAAATGACTTCTGCTCGAACACGAGAAACATATCTGAAGCCTTCCGACTTCAGAATATGGTCTCAGCTGACCCGGTCTCCAGGCTCGGACTGGTTCGGGACAGAACGGGTAAGATGTCAGAGCCTGGGACGAAAGAAACGAAATTCTGCTGAAAACCCACTTTCCGGGAAGCTATAAATCGGACAGGCCGTGGCATATGAAGAAGCAAGGAGCGAATGCCTCGGATCGCTCTGAGGCGGAAAGGATCGTGACGCTTGAAGGGGTAAGACGATCTATTACATCGTTTGAACAATTCAAGGCAGCAGGCTTAGATGGTATATTCCCAGCCCTGCTTCAGTGGGACAGTGAGATTGTAGCACCAATACTTAGGGGTATATACACAACATGCCTTGCAATAGGATATGTCCCGGTTTCGTGGAGAGAGGCTAAGGTCATATTTCTACCAAAACCGGGAAGAAAAGACTATGCTGAGCCGAAGTCCTTTAGACCCGTGAGCCTGACGTCTTTTCTATTGAAGGCAATGGAGAGGACCGTGGCTTACCACATCGAGGGGGCTTCACTCACTAGTTATCCACTAAGTAGGAACCAGCACGCCTATTGTCCTGGGAGATCTGCCGAAAGAGCACTCCATCAGCTGGTGCGAGTAGCAGAAGAAGAGATTAATAGCAAAGGAATAGCAATGGCCGCAATAATGGACATTGAAGGAGCCTTTGACAATATAGACTTTAAGCCAATAACAAAACCACTTCATGAATTTATAATAAAACCAATTCAATTTCATATAAAACCAAAAATGGTTAAAAATTGTGTGATCAGAAAGTTACCTTTCAGCAGCACTTCGTGGAAGTCATTTGTTCAAAAAATGAAAAGGAAAAAACACTTGTAATGGATTAAAAATCCTCTTCATATAATTCATACTCAGATTTGAAACTGAGTATTTATATTAGTTGAGTTTTTGACTTTTCGTCATGGATGTCCGTGGTAAGGAGTGCAAGCACCACGCTGATGATGACCACTTGCACTCCGGTCGAAACATCCATCTCACTCCTAATATGTGGAAGAAAAACAAGTCTCGAATTCATGGTTGAAAGCGAAATCTGTCGACAGCATATGTTTCCCAGGGGCCCTTACGATCCCACATTGGAACATAATGTATCTGGGGAATAATATTAAATTGAACTAGTTTTCTTCCGACTGCTTTGGCCTTCTCTTCTTCTTTTTGTAGCAAAAGCAAAACATCTTGAAAGTGCAAACTCCTACAAATATCCTTGAATTTTTATACGATGTTGAATCAGTTTTAGAGAGTTTAAGAAAGAACATCCCATGCTTTTGATAATCACTAAAAAAAAGTTTGTTCTACAAAGAAAGTATTGAAATATATAATTAAATGTCTACTTTGTTGGCTTTACCTCTATAACCTCTTTAATAGCGAGAGTTAAAAAATCTAGCTTTTTATATGCAGCAATAAGTTCGCTGTAATCTGTTAATTCAATTTATTTGCAAATATTATCCAAAATAATTTTTGTATGAAGATGTTCCATTTTAACTTGACTTAAAAAGGGATTACACTTCCTTTTATAACTGCTTATTTTGAAATATTCATCTGATATGTTTGCTTCATTCCTCTTAAATTCACTAATTCCACATCGCTTTAATAATTAGCATCAACTTGTTTCACCATCTCTACTTCACCGTTACTTAGAATTCTTTCAGTTTCAAACTCGCGGTATTCATAATTTATTTATTGGAGTACTGTACAGACGATTAACAATCTTGTTTCGTACTAACTAACTTAGGTTTTTACAGAGATAACAAAATAGTGTGCCAAAAGTTAAAGTTACAAAGATATAACAAAGAGAAAATAAGAAAAAAACAAAAAAATATGGAGTGAAAGAAACTAAATGGAATAAAATTAAAATTATACCTTTTGTGCTGCTTGATGGATTTCTATTGTAATCCAAGGGCATCGAAAGTTGCGTAAAGTGCAAACCTTAAGTGGAACATATTTGTCATAAAGATATACTAACGAGGAGGTCAGTAAGTCTACCTTTTCATCTATTGCATTGGTGTCATAAAGTACATGCCATGACATTTCATTACATTCAGATCTCGGTATATGAACGATACATTGTTGCGAAATGCCTGGGTTCATTTTATATGTAAGAAATAAGAAGTCATGGTCGAAGCAACTAGGGGGAGATACTTGGTTGTGAAAAACAACATTCTGAGGATTTGCAGACAGGATATAGTCCAATTGCGATGGAGATGAGGTATTGAAAAAAGTAGGAAGATTATTGATTACCGTAAGATCAAGGGTCTGAAGAAAGTACCATAAGTTGTTAGTTGTTGGGTTATGGTCGAGAATATTTACATTGATATCCCCACACAGAGCAACATTCTGATAACCTAATTCTACAGATGAGATGGTGTCCGCGAGCCCCGCTGCATTATCTAGGCTGAAACTATTTGGGGGGCAATAGACGTCAAATAAAGCGCACTTTTCGAAGGTTGAATGAACCTCGATACCTATAAACTCTATAACACTTCCAGGCATTGAAGAAGCAATGAGAGAGGCTCTCAGGGTGTTGTGAATGTAAATAGCGACCCCGCCGCCAGTACGGCCCACCCTATCATTCCTGAACAACGTATAATTGGGAATCGAAACCAAACCTGAGTGCACGTTACAGTTTAGCCACGTTTCACATATGAGCAAGGCATGGATTTCCACACCGGAGAACATTTCCTGCAGTTGACCAACCTTGTTTCTCAGACTCCGCGCATTCAGACAAATAATATTCAGTCCCGAAGTACGTGAGGTAAAAATATTACACAACGTTCTTACTCTGTCCAAGGGAGAAAAACTATCCGTTGGCATCAGCATGCAATTAAAACCGGCAGGGATGCATAGTAATGGATAAAGTCAAAGGAGTGGTGCATATTTCACAGATACAATGATTCACATTAATTACAGCAAAAAGAATTATACAAACAAATATAGATAAACTGAAAATCTGTAGGTAATATGTGAAAAATTTCATGATTATCATTAAATTAAATTAATTATAAAAAAAACGAAAGAAAACAAAAAATATATACTAAAAATATATACTCATTACAAAATTCAAAATGAAACTAATAATTACTAAGAACTAAACTCCATCGGTTACATCTGTAGCCATAAACTGGTCCAAAACATCAACACTAGTTACTGTCATTGGTGCCTCACCTTCCTTTAGCTGAATATAAACAACACCATAGCGTGTATATGCAGAGGAAATTAAACACATTCTTGCGTAGAATGTTTTGATTTCTTCTGGTCAGAGTTCCATGTGCAAAAACTCTGCCGCCAGAATTGAACGTTGGCGAGATTTGCTTCAGGAGTACTTTACAGCACTTAAATTTCTGCAGAAATGCACACTGCTCCATAGCAGAAGAAATAATGAGCGGTGTTGTTGTCCTGGCATTATTGACATGTCCTTTTGGTTTACTTTTCGATTTGGGCCGAAATGCAGTTGAGTATGGTGAGAGGTCATGTTTAATAATAGAAATGGTTTCCAGCATTGCTTGCGGATTCTCATCACTTGTGCACGGTATGCTACTGATAAATGCATCAGAGAGTCTGTTCACCCGCTCAATACTGTCAAGGCTGTCTCGAGGCACCGAAATTCATGTTTGACACTGTCTAACTCCTCCCGTAGCATCACTATTTCACCTCTCAGCAATGATGCGATATTGTCTAGCCGTTCCGTGATGATTTCCTCAAACGCTTCAAATTTTTCATAACATGATATCTTCAATGAGCGAGTTATGTAATTACTGTCATATGTACAACGAATAGTTAGCATAGTTTCGTCATCGAATTCAAGTTTAAAGTGCCTATAAAAGATATCCTTGCTCTCAATAATTCCTGAAATGTCCATTTCTTTCTTTAATAGCTCTTGCCTGAAACCTTCAATGGCCTCGTCAATAGACACAAATTTCTTTTTAGGATTATCAATCGTAGTAATCCTTGATGTAGTAATAGGAATTAGCTCGTCATTACTTTCTTTTAAGATAGAAATTGCATCTTCTTTGGGATTGCTTGTGTTACTGTAAGTCATCAGTTTAAAAGTTAAACCAATTTGTATAGAGTCCTTAATTGGTAGAGTGAGCACACTGCTACTTTTGTCCATAAGGTTTACACTTAACGGGGTCGGTAAACTATTGATATGCAAAATGCATAGCGATAAAAACAAAAGATTTCCTGAACGTCTATCCATTTTGAATATTAGGATGTTGACTTAAAGTCGGGAACTAATTGAATTTTATGAAGTTATCATATTTATACCATCCTCCTGCATTTTTGATTCAATTGTCAGTCTGCAAATGACTATTACTATTTTCAAACTCTAGAGGGAAATGACTATAAGGTGAAGTGGAATGAAACATATATTTAATAAAAATACTTTATTTCTTTACAAATTTAAATAATAGCCAGTGCTATGTTTTATCTTAGAAAACATTAAATTAAAATAGCTGCCACCTGCTGCTTTCCTTTCAGCAAGGAAGCCTCCGGCGTTAATCTTGTCAATTGAACGATCAGTAATTTTAGCGTCGAATCTAGGCGGCAAGAAAACATGATAATTCTCCAGTTCTAAAAGGATCCGGGGTCCATATTTTGTTGTTGTTCTTCTGCAGCTAATGATTTTGTAATTCTGTGACTCTTCCATAACTTTAGCAGCGAGTGCAGGCGTAAAATTTACAGAATTTAGTTCCGCCAATACTTCGAAGTCTTCGATGACTGCTTCGTTGATAGATTGTTGATACATTTTTAAATATTTTATTTATTTTTTTGTAAGGAGATAACCCAAAATTTACTATTTTAATCTGACTTAGAACACGAATTTTAATTATGACAATTTCAATGGTTGACTGAACTATGAACACTAAAAGACTACCTAAGAACTCTTGATATTTATACAAGAAGTGGGATATAATAGAACTAGATTGGGATGCAAACAGCAACCACAATATCCTTTGAAAAAATTAAAAACCGCAATTTCCTTTTGAAACTACATTATTGAGAACATGTTAAAACTTACTTGGAAACAAATGATATCACAGAAATAAAAAGTTGCAAAAGCAATAAAAACAATCTTCACCCATTTACTCAAAATTAAATCTTTACTGAGAAATACTATAAAGAAAAGAATAAAAAATCAATGAACATAGCAACTTATTTTATTATAACTCGTAGTAAAAGCTCCCGCAGAAAATATCCGGCATAGTAAAAACTCAAAAATTTGGTACTGTTATATTTTGAATGTTCGAATAGAAATTTTAGATAACGTATCTCCTACTGTATTTGATTTTCCTTTGATATGTCTGAAATCGGAGGTAAATCGGGTTATGTATTCCAGATATCTAGTTTGTCTTGGACTTCTTTCTGTTTTAGACCAAATTGCTGTAATGAGTGGTTTGTGGTCTGTAAAAGCTATAAATTCTCGACCTTCTAGAAAATGTCTAAACTGTTTGATGGCTAGATATAATGCCAAAAGTTCTCGGTCGAAGGCTGAATATTTGTTTTCTGCTTCTTTTAATTTTTTAAAGGAAAATGCATTGGGTTTCCAATGGTTTACATTGGTGTTTTGACGTGAATCTCAATAAAAACCACTACTAATTAATAATTCCAGAAAAACCACTAATTAATAATTCCAGCACGTAGGAATGATGATCTCTAGCACTTAAGAAATCCTTTAACTTGAAAATGGTTTTGGGCGAGGAGAATGAAAACACTAAATCGATTTGAGTTCAAAAAGCAAAGCACAAATTTATTACCTCTCCGTTCAGTTAACAAAAGCCGAGTCACTAACTAGAGAACTGTATACAATTCAAAACAGCGATAATGCTAGACAAGATAACAGTTTGTGGCAAAATGCATATTTCAGAAATGTTACTTACAGTAGCTTACAAATTTAGTCTTTGATAAACATTACAAAAGTTACAAAATTATAAATGTGAATTAGAGACTTCATAACATATTCCCCCCGTTAAAAATATATAAATATAATTTTTAATCCCTAATTCCTGATTCCCCTATAGCATCAATAGGCAAACGATGTATTCTGTTTATTGCCCTTTTATACACGCCCTTTGCTGTCTTCAGAGTCACTACTCTCACTAGGCCGTCGTCTCCAGGGTGGAGTGCGATGATGCGACCCAATTTCCATCTTGAAGGAGGAACATTGTCTTCGGATAGGATGACCAGTTCGCCTTGTTTTACCGAGTTTTGTGATGTTTTCCATTTTGGACGCTGTTGTAACGACGTTAGATAGTCCCTGCTCCAACGTTTCCAAAACCCTTGCATAAGAGCTTGTAAGCGCTGCCAACGCCCTAGAGTTGACAATTTCTTCTCTTGCAGGTTTGGTTCGGGTATGGTTGTCAAGACATCTCCGATTAAAAAGTGTGAAGGCGTCAGAACTTCCAGCGAATCCAGATCCTCGGAGAGAGCACACAACGGGCGGCTGTTCAGGATGGCTTCGATTTGTGTGAGAAGGGTATTCATCTCTTCAAAACTTAGAACAGATTCTCCTATTACTCGTTGTAGGTGAGATTTAACTGCCTTCACGCCGGCTTCCCATAGTCCTCCGAAGTGAGGTACATAAGGGGGTATAAAATGCCATCTAATGTTATTTTCTGAAATGAGTGCAGACATTAATTCATTTTCACATAAAGAAGATGACTTATATAATTGACTTAAATGGCTAATCGTCAAAATTTGTGCCATTATCAGTATACACATCAGTTGGAATTCCTCTTCTTGAAATAAAACGGCGAAATGCAGCTAAGAAAGCTTCAGAACTTACATTGCTGACGACCTCCAAATGAAGGGCCTTGGTTGAAAAACACACAAACAATGAGATGTAACCCTTGATTGCTCTCATACCTCTTCCAATTCTTGCGCAAAGAGATATGGGCCCTGCGAAGTCAATTCCAACACGTAGGAAGGGTCTGCTCATAGTAACCCGGTGTTCTGGTAGAGTCCCCATTAGTTGACGCGTTATCTGTACCTTTTGTTTAAAGCATGACATGCAAGAGTGCGTTATATTTTTTACAACATGTCTTGCTCCAATTACCCAATAGTTTTGCCGCAGGATATTTATGAGTGTTGTAATGCCAGGGTGTAGATACTTGATGTGCATGTCGCGAACTAAAATCTTCGTTAGGGGATGAGTCCTTGGTAGAATTCTGGGATGTTTTGCTTCCGGTCCCAGCCGCGAATTGTTCAACCTTCCGCCAACTCGTAGTAGGCCATTGCTATCAATGTATGGGTTTAAACTTAATAGGTGATTTCCCTTTGGTAGGTTCTCCCCAGACGACAAAATCTTTATTTCATTGCAGAATGCTTCTCGTTGCAGCAGTTTAACTAATGTGTTGGTTGAGTTCTTTAGTTCTTCTCCTTGCAGAAATCCGACCTTTCTGATTTCATTCTTCTTCTTACTATTTGAGATAAATCGTAGGCAAAATGCGACTACTCGAACTAATTTAAAACATGAAGAATAACGAGTTGACAAATGATTTAGCGTGTCATTGCTGATTTTTTGAAAAAACGTTAAAGCAGAGGATTTCCTTTCTTCATCTTTAGTTTCAATGGTTAGCTTTGCAAGGTTGATGTGAATTGGCCAGTTGCTTTTGTGTTCGGCCAACCATTTGGGTCCGTGCCACCAAAGTTTGAAACTACGCAGTTCTGTTGGAGTCATTTCATTTCATTTCATTTCATTTATTCAGATTCATCACAGAGATTACTACAGCGTAAAAAACTTATAAACTAAACTACATACTAGAGCCGAAAAAAACAAGCCAATGAAAACGAGCAAGGACCGCAATTCACACCATCCGCAACCCCACGTCAACCAAGGCACTGTCTGAGCAGGCCCTTCAACTGCAGCCTGGAGAGATTTAAGTCGAAACTGGCGAAGTGTTGGTTGAAGAGGCGAGACATCGAAGTGATGGGCTCGTGCATCCCATACAGAGATGTACAGGAAGTTGCGATTCCTCAAGGAGCGTTGCGGGATAGAGATGTTGACGGCCGCCAGTAAATCAGGTGAATTTATTGTTCCCTGCAATAAATCAAACAAAAATAATAGTCTGGAGATGTTACGCCTCTTTTCAAGGGAGTCAAGAGAAATCAGCCCCAGGCGATCAATATAGGAAGGAAGTAACCAGGGATCAATCCAGGGAAGTCCACGGAGAGCAAACCTAAGGAATCTGCGCTGTACTGCTTCGATGCGGCTGACGTGAACGGCGAAATAGGGAGCCCATACGGGGCTAGCGTATTCCAAGACCGGTCTGACGAAGGTACAGTAGAGAAGCTTAGTTAAGTAGGGATCATCGAGTTCCATAGACCATCTTTTAACAAAAGATTACGCACACACCAGTCGTGAAACACAGCTAGGTCAGAGTGCAAGGTACTGCAGTCTGTTTCGTGGGAGGCAATGCGAAAAATCTTAGCATCATCCGCATAGCACAAGATCTTGCTGTGGGTCAGGAGGAGCGAAACATCGTTAACGTATAGGATGAAGAGGAGTGGGCCAAGGATACTGCTCTGTGGCACCCCCGAAGTGACAAGGATTTGATCAGAGAGAACTCCCCGAAACTGGACGCGCTGGGTGCGACCTGACAGGTAAGAGGACAGCCAGTTGATGAAACAGGAAGGAAACCCAAGAAGATTTAATTTATAGACCAGGATACCATGGTCGATCCTATCGAAAGCCTTACTGAAATCAGTAAATACACAGTCGACCTGTTTGCCCGCCTCGACGGCTGGTAAAGAATAATTAATGAATTCGAGGAGGTTGGTGGTAGTGGACCTCCCCCTGAGGAAACCATGCTGAAAGGACCCCATGAAAGGCTTGCAATGAAATCGAAGAACGTCACTAACTAGAGACTCAAAAACTTTTGCGGTGTGGCTCAGGCTAGCGATCGGTCGGTAGTTAGAGACGTCGGACCTATTCCCTTTCTTATGGAGGGGAATCAACACAGAAGTCTTCCAGATTTCAGGAAAGCGGCCAGACTTCAGGGACAGATTGAATAAGTAGCAAAGGACGCTGGCGAGGGATGAATGGCATTTCTTCAGAAAGGAAGCGGGTAAACCGTCCGGACCACAAGTGAAGCCCTCCGCCAACTTAGATAAGTGTTCAGCAACGTGTGCATCGTCGAAAACTAAGTCATTAGGCTCAAGAGAGGTAGGCGGAAGCCGCGTCAAGTGGATAAAATCAGGAGAGGAAATATCACAGAGAGAATCACAGAAGGAGGTTCGGAAAAAATCCGCGAACAAATTAGAAATTGTGGGAGCGTCGTCGCTCTCGCAGCCACAGTACCTCAAAGAAGCAGGATAGGCGTCACATTTGCGCTTCGAGTTGATAAATTTCCAGAACTGTTTGGGGTCGCTACGCAACGTAGTTCTCATATTAGACAGGTACTCGGCATAGGAGTCCTGCAGACGAGCAGAGAAACGGTGGCAAAGGTCAGAGTACGCCAAATAGTCTTCATGGCTTCCTGAGGTACAAAACCTCTTCCAAGCTTTACCCCTCAAGTTCCTCAGATGTCGTGAGGCACCATCAAACCAGGGACGAAAAAGATGAGGGGATCCGGACCTAGAAGTGCTGATGGGAACAAGCCGGGTAAAACAGGTGTAAAGAAGATCATAAAAAGCGCTCGCAGCCTGATCTACGTTACGCTCTCCCAATACGCCCGACCAATCACAGGAAAGCAACCAGTCATCAATGCACGAGAAGTCAGCGCGTTTAAAGTTGAAGTAGAAGTCACCGAGCACGGGAGGAGGTGCAGCGGCGTTGTCGAAGCACATTGTGACCAGAAGAGCAGGGTGATGACTTGATTCAGGAACCAGCGGGACCAGGCATCTCCTCACGATCGTACCATCAGGGTCGGATGAAAACACCAGGTCAAGAAACCTACCCAAATTATTGGGAACATCACAACATTGAGCCAAGCCGGAAGAGGCTACAGAGTCCAAAAAGGTCAAAGCGAATTGAGGAGCAGATGTATGTGAAGGTTTAAGGCCGTCAGCATCGAGGGAATGTGCCCAGCTAATGCCGGGAAAACTGAAGTCGCCAAAGAGCACAATATCATCCGAGGGAAGTAAGGAGTCAGACAGACTGTCAACAGACATAGCAAGCGACTCGTAAACTGCGGGTGGTGAACAAGGGGGAATGTAGACAGTCAATACAAATAGGCTTCTGGCCGGAAATCTCAAGGCAACACACAGAAGCTCAAGGTCACGGGAATCGGAAATGTCAACGACCGAGCACGAGATGCCTCCAAGTCTCAGTCAGGCAAACAATATCAGCATCGGACGAACAGGAAGAGGAGAAGAGCAGGGCGGTTTTAGATCTCAACCCGGTCACGTTGGCATATTGGAAGGAGATCCGGCTAGCAAGTTTTTTGGCAGCGAAGCCGGAGCCGATCGGGCTCTAGGGGTGAACTCGCGAACGATCGAACCCGACGGCCAAATATGCGGAGAGAGCGCGGCCGTGAAAGCATCTTCCGGAACAAACACTTTAAAAGAGGCGGTAAATGTGCGGCCAACGTGGCCGTGAGAAGGGCTGATTTTTCTACAGGCGATCATACCACCGGGAACACCTACCCATGATGATATGTTATTAACGATATCAGTCTCAGAAGTATCTGGGTGAACCCTAGACACAAATACACATCTGGGCCGCTGTGTCGGTCTCAGCATGGTGACACCAAGACGAGGCGTACAATAACTCACCTCACCCCGCACAGACCCTGCGCCCAAATCGAGGCCGTCGGCATTTGATGATACAGCCGGCGGAACGGGGGCAACATCGATGCATGAACGGCGGGCACGCCTACGGGCAGCACGGGAACGGCGGCTCACAGCCCGGCCAACAGCATGGGAGGTATGCGAACTGCCAGTAGGCCCCTCATGTACAACAGGCAAATGAGCAGCCGAAGCAACGGAGGCAGTCGAAGGTTCGGAGGCAGCCGAAGGCTCAGAGACAGCCGAGGTCTCGGTGACGACCGGAATAGCCGGGGAAACGGAAAAACCAGGGGCTCGGAGACAACCATGGGCTTCGAGATGGCCAAGGGCTCGGGGACAGTCGAGGGCTCAAAGACAGGCGGAGGGTCGGAAAGAAGCCCGTGAGTTGAACAATCCAATCTCGCTGGAGGCCAGGTGGAATCCCCACAACGAGCGGAGACGGCCTTTATCTCAGCAGCAATAGAGGCGATTAAATCTCCGTTGGCCGAAACAGATGCTGACCAAGTGGCGATATCGAGCCTTACCTGCTTGACGTTACGGCGTATATCTTCGACCAGCGGCAACACCGGTGAGGAGCCCAAAGATGAGATCAAGCCAGGATCCACGCCAGCGACTGCAGTCTGAACATCGGCGAGCGAGTCAGAGATCAATGAGGCCTTCGAGGACAACTCATTTGAACGCTTGAGGAGGGCAGAAGAATTTGACTCCAGGACACCAGCAATGTTTAGCAACTTGTCCACTTTAGATGTAATGATGCCGGTATCTTCAGACAAAAGCTGTAGGTCACCCCAGCGGGAAGAGAAGGAGCCAACCTTGTCGACAACCAAAGCTAGGTCATTAGAAAGGACCTCCATCATGCCCCTCACCAACCTAAGGACATGGCAGGGCTTGACATCTGAACACTCAGTGCAGGTGAAAGAAGATGACTTAGTTCCACGCTTCAGACATGTGGCATGGAAAGAGTTTCCACAAACACCGTCGCAGGCCAGCCCATCACGGGCGATCTGCTTCGCACAAGCCCCACACACAGCCATGAGTAAAAAAAATAAAAAATAAATAATTACAGAGAGGAAATAAAAATGAGACAAAGATAAACAATAATAAATAAGAAATAGAAGCGAACAGTCAGGAGGTAAAAAGATAGTCGAATCGAAAAGAAGTAAGTCAACGAATAAAATAGATATAATAACAACAAAGAGGGTCAAGTCAAACAATAAAAGAAAGTGGCACAAATACAAAGAAGAAGAAAATAAATAAAAACAAAAATCAAACGAAGATAAGCAATATAGTAAAAACAGAAAACTAAGTCAAGTGGTAAAAAGATAAAGTCAAGTAGAATAAGAAATAAGTCAACGAATAAAAATAAAATAAAATAAATAGGAAAACAACAGAGGGTCAAAAAAAATAAAAAATTAATAAATAAATAAAATTAAAGTAAAACAATAAAAGGCAATAAGAACAAAAAGTGACGAAGTCGAATAATAAAAGTACGTCAATAAATAAAGAAAACAGAAGGGTCAAATCAGACAAAAAAAAAGAAAGTGGTACAACAAGGAGCAAAGAATCTGTACAGAAGACCAGAAGAGACAAAAAGATAAAATACGCGAACGAACACGTCGACGACAGCCCCGACCAAATACAACAGCGCAGTCCAACGGAAGCAGGTATAAAAGGGTATGGAACAAGAAATAGGAAACAAAACACAAATAAAGAATATGGCCACTAAAACCAAAGATTAAAAAAGGTAAAAATCAGGACGATATCTAATTAAACAGTACGCATACGCCAGAAAAAAAGAATAATACTAAACAAACAAACAAGAGTGAACAAACAAATAAACAAAGGAATGGCAAAAAGCAGCAACATGTACGGAAAATCAACAAAAAATGAAAAACCGGAACAAGACAAAAATACCGCACGTGCCGCGACAGCGGAAGCAAGTCGCGTCGAACAGCGCAGGAAAAACAAAATAGTAAACAGAAAAATGGCGACCCAAGCAATCGATAAATAAACAAACACAAAATAGACAACAATGACAACCGAATCAGCAGATCGCAATCCACGGAACAAGTATTGGTCAGGTAAAACAAGTAAAATACGACGACGGAGTGCAAAGGGCGGCAGCAATAGAACACAGAACAGCACAATCGAACAGCAAAGTGACGAAAATCAAAGCGAAAATGCTACCAAATCCAGCAAGGTCGCGTCGAACAGCGCAGGATAAGTTAAGATAAATTAAATTAAAATTGGATAAATTGAATTGAATGGACGACGACACGTAATGGGGAAAAAAAATAAACAAATAAAAACAGAGAAAGAAAGTCAAATCAACAGAATCCAGCATAAAATGAGATAGAATGAAATAAGCAAAAGCAAAAAAGCAACCAAACGAAGACGACAAACAATAACAATTACAACCGCGAACAAAATAAACAAATAAAGAAATGCAGCAAGCACAGAAGATCGTGGATTTTGACTTAATTAAGAGTAATAACTCAATTAGAGAATAAAAACAGAGAAGAACCAATGAACAGCAATGTCACAAGCAAAATTGGAAATAAGCACAACTGATCCACAGTTAAATAAATAAATAGACGTAAAACATAGACAAAAACCGTATCCGTGCGAGTGCTTGAAATCAAAATCGAAATCGAGCAATGACCCCAGGCGAATGATCGCTCTGAAAACGGAAAAACGGTGAAACAGAACAATGAGAAGCGATAACTCTAGAGAGAAATCAGATCAACCAACTGCATCCAAATGACCAACAAAAAAAATTTAACACTTCCACAAATAGGCAAAAATGACAAAGCCGCCGAACCAAATAAATAAAGACAAATACTTTGGTATGATGAAGACACATGCACCAACACAGTTTCCTACCAGAGCACCCGTTAGAGAGTGCACCTTGAACAAACACAATCCGCCAAATGATTAATTCACAGAAAACAACGCAATTAAACTTAGGAAAAGCAATCAAGCACAGCATCCGTGTCCACCACTATCGATTAATGAAAGAAAAAATTTAGAACAGAAAGTTATCGAAAAATTAATTCATTTAACAAAACTCGATAAAATACAAGCAGAGGAACAAAACACGTCCGATCAGTATGACGTTCCGTCATACCTCGAGATGCGCAATCTGCTGGATTGCAAGCGGAAGGAACGTACCTCCAAGAATTTCTAGGAATTGTATCAAGAATCTCGGCGGTTCTATTTGCAACATATGTCTTCCAACGGCGAGGGGTATCTGACAGCCAGGAAAGCACGATCGATGAGTCGGTCCAAGCATAAATGTCAACATGTGTTATTGACAATGCCTTAATGATGTTTGACATTAAGCGTGAAAGCATAAGTGCGCCACAAAGTTCAAGCCTAAGGGTTAAGATATTTGACGAAGAGGGGCTACCCTTGTCTTTGCAGCAACAAGCCTGACTGTGATAACGTTGCTGTCGTTGGTCGAACGACAATAAATTACGGCACTATATGCTTGCTCAGAAGCATCTGAGAATCCATGGAGTTCAATGTTGCAAGAGGCAGGACAAATTAGCCTTGGAATTCTGATGCTTGACAATGCGGGTAATTGATTTTTAACAGTAGTCCAAATCTGGCTTATATTTGGAGGAAGCGGGTCATCCCAATCTAAATTTAGGAGCCAAAGACGTTGGAAAAGGATTTTGCATGTTATAATCATAGGTGC
Organism: Leptarthrus brevirostris; assembly: GCA_964036015.1. Lineage (NCBI taxonomy): Eukaryota > Metazoa > Arthropoda > Insecta > Diptera > Asilidae > Leptarthrus > Leptarthrus brevirostris. The sequence goes on along the minus strand of OZ038371.1, from coordinate 97,430,357 downwards.
AAGAAATCCTAAAGGGTCAAAAATGCGAGATGATTCTGATAAAACTCTTCTCTTGGTAGGTATTTCGTTAGAAAAATTTGATATTTCGAACCAAAAATTGTCGTCCTGAGGAATCCATTGCATACCGAGAATCTTTGTTGTTTCTGAGTGATTATCGATTGATGACGTCTCTACTAGTTGATCATCAGATTCTTGTTCCGTCAGTTGAAAATGATTTGCCTTCCACTTTGTGAGGTTGAATCCATAGCTGTGTAGGATTGTTTTGAGATCCTTTTTTAGTTTAAGTGCTTCTGGGAGAGAAGTTGCTCCACTCAATACATCATCCACATAGAAGTCGTTCTGGATAACTGACGCCGCATCAGGGTAGGCTGTTCGATTGTCAATTCCGATTTGCTTTAATACTCTTGTTGCCAGAAAGGGTGCAGCTGATGTGCCATATGTGACAGTTGTTAGCCTGAAGTGTTGTATTGGAGCATCTTGATCTTCTCTCCAAACAATTCTTTGAAATTCTCTGTGTTTCGGAGTCACTTGTATCTGCCGATACATTTTTTCCACGTCTGCTGAAAATGCCACTTGGTGCTTGCGGAAGCTCAGTAGGATCGAAGAGAGGTCTCGCTGGACTACTGGTCCGGTTAAAAGATTGTCATTTAGTGACACTCCAGAAGAACTTTTGCAAGAGCCATCAAATACAATTCTGATTTTGGGGGTAGGCGAACGCCTGAATACGGCATCGTGTGGTAAATAGAATGCTTTATTGTTATCTCTGACAATTTCATCATCGAGGACACGTTCCATATGTCCCAGCATCTGGTATTCTCGCATGAATTTTACGTACTCCCGCTTGTAGTTAGCATCACGTTGAAATCGCCTCTCGATGGCATGCAGCCTCTTAATAGCGTTGGATTCAGAGTTTCCCATTACGATCGGCTTGGCCTTAAACGGCAACGAAATGACATATCGACCCTCTGAGTTTCTGTAACAGGAAGATTCGAAGATTTCCTCACACAATTTTTCTTCATTTGTGAGTAAGTCCGATTTGTTAAAAACTTCTTCTACTTCCCAGAATCTTCGTAGTGTTTGGTCTAAATCTAATAAGACATTTGCGTGGCAATTGATTTTCGGAATTTCTGATGGGTCATGCTTGCCGCAAAGGACCCAGCCAAATATTGTATCATGTGCTAAAGGTAAACCGTCTCTTCCCCGGATCTGGTCTGGTCTGAGAACTGAGAAGAATTTGTCAGCTCCAATTATAACATCTATGGGGGCTGGTACATTTGCATATGGATCGGCTAACTGATGATTTTGGATATGTGAGATATTGTCTATGGTAAATGGAGTGGATGGTATGAGAGTCGTTAAATGTTTCATAATATAAGCTTCAATTAACACTTCTTCGTTCTTGTTATATTGAGATGATAGGTGGATATTAACCTTGCCTCGAGTTACACCTGAACTGGAATCAGCGATTCCGTTGATAGCCAAGCGAGCATATTTCCTTGGAAGTGCGAGTCGCTTCACACATGCCTCTGAGATGAAGGAAATTTGTGATCCTGAGTCTAATAACACTCTACAGGTATGTAATTTTCCCTGCACGTCGTTGACATGTGTTAGCGCTGTAGGAAGCATTGATGAAAAGGTGTCGATTGCTTGGACACGTGTGTTGAAAGAAGATGCTTGAGTAACAGAGGCTGTGGAATGATCAGGGTTGATTGTAGGACAACTATTTGTGTTATTAGTGGTTAAAGCAATGGTGGAGTTAGGGGTGAGATGATTGTTGATTGGAGGAGTTGAGTCGCTATGGACTACTGAGCTAATCGAAGAATGCGCGAACATGGCAGAATAAGGTTTTAATGTAGTTGACGTCTGTGATTGAGAATGGGAATCCTGAATATGGATTAGAGAATGATGGTTTTTATTACAATAACTACATTGATACTTTGATGTGCAAGCAGTTACTGCGTGGCCAACTCGTAAAGAGTTAAAGCATAATGACTTCGCAACCACAAATGCTTTCCTGTCTGCTGCAGATATTCCTTTAAATGAGATGCAATGAAATAACGCATGACTTCTTTTACAATAGGGACAATTCTCTGTGGTGGTTGTGTGAAATGATTTATGACCTTGTATCCTCTTGTTACCGCTCGCTTCAGTTTCTAGGGCATCGCAACGCTTGCTTAGAAAACTTAAAAATTCAGTAAAACTTGGAAGATCGTTCTCTGCACTCTCCTTTGCCCAGATTTGTCGAGATTCGGAATCCAATTTGCTTAGTGCTATATAAATTAACCAAGGATCCCTATTCTCCGCCCTTTCACCCAGAGTCCTAAGGCCACGAATTGTTTCGTCGAAGGTGTCATGAAGACTTCGTAAGTTTTTCGCCGAAGGATAGGAAATTGTATGTACTTCCATGAACGTTTTAATCATGGATGTGGTTATGAGACGCTTTTTGTCAAATATACACTTCAGTTTATCCCACGCTTCATTATAATTACTATCCGTAATAGTCAAGTGTCTTATCACTGCGGCGGCTTCTCCTTTCAACAAGCCTTTTAAATATTGAAGCTTTTGACAAGGTGTAAGATTATGAGTTTTGTCAACTACAGTTAGGAACAAGTCCTGGAATGAGGGCCATTCCTTGTAATCGCCGGAGAAGAACGGGATATTAATTCGTGGAAGGCGAATATCTGAGGTTGTGGTACCATTAGTTGATGTACTATTTTGATTAGGCCGATTCAGGGTTTCAAAGAATGATTGCTGATTTGCCATAAAATTTTGCATAGTTGCATTAAATTGTTCTTGAGTTACATGGTTTATGACGGATGTATTTAAATCAGTTAGTGTATGATCTGGGGATTTGCGACTCTTATATGCTCGCATTAGTAAAGCCCTTGTATCGAAATATTTTCCTTCAAAATCTGCTAATTCTGACACTTGATCAGGAAGAATTAATAATTGGTCCTCAATGGCTCGAAATTCAGTTAACGCTTCTTCAATTTTTTCAAGTCGTGATTCTATTTCTTCCAAAGAAGTAGTATTTTGTATACTCTCTGCAAACGTCTTGAGACGAGTCAGAGTTCCTTTTACCCTACCACGTTTTTGTATTAAACCAGCCGCGTCCGACATTGCAAAATATTAAGATAATTATAGTTCAAAATCACGGAATAATTGCAATGGTTAAATAACTGTATTTAAGATTAATTCTGCACAATCTATTCACCGAATATAGCTAACTGTTACTATCTAACGGAAGCAGTCAGATCAGTTATGGCAAATTTATGTTTTCACTCTTCAACATATGTTCATAAATTCTTTGAACTCGGTAACTGTCCTAAATTCACCCACTGATTGTTTGTTAATTTATGTATTAGAGCACTTTTATTAACAAAAACAAAAACGTCTCCATGAAAATGTATTGAGCTTGGCTTTATTGATGGCGAAATATAATTAAATTTGTTGGTAATACAATGTAAAATTGCACTTTAAGATTTGATCAAGTAAAGAATTAAATAAAATGAATTGAATTATGATACTTATCAAATTCTCAGTGTTGATTGCTGAATCCGGTATCTCGAAGGACCATGTTTTGACGTGAATCTCAATAAAAACCACTACTAATTAATAATTCCAGAAAAACCACTAATTAATAATTCCAGCACGTAGGAATGATGATCTCTAGCACTTAAGAAATCCTTTAACTTGAAAATGGTTTTGGGCGAGGAGAATGAAAACACTAAATCGATTTGAGTTCAAAAAGCAAAGCACAAATTTATTACCTCTCCGTTCAGTTAACAAAAGCCGAGTCACTAACTAGAGAACTGTATACAATTCAAAACAGTGATAATGCTAGACAAGATAACAGTTTGTGGCAAAATACATATTTCAGAAATGTTACTTACAGTAGCTTACAAATTTAGTCTTTGATAAACATTACAAAAGTTACAAAATTATAAATGTGAATTAGAGACTTCATAACAATTGGATTGTTGGAGAACTGCACCAACAGCGCTAGCAGAAGCGTCTAAGGTTAAATTGAATTTTGCATTTTCAATAGGATAAATTAATAAATGCTTTTGAAAATGATGGTTTAATTTTATTAAGTTGGTCTTCACATTTTACTGGCCAAGAAAATTTTTTAGCGTTATTTGGTTTCTTTTTGAGAAGTAGAGCCAAATGAGTGTGAATTGGGTTTAGTAATTTGGCAAGATTTGGAATAAATCTATGGTAATAATTAACCATTCCTATAAATTGTTGAATTAGTCTAATAGAATTTGGAGAAGGAATATGGTTAATAATTTGGACTCTGTCTTCTGAAGGATTCCTTCTTTTGTTATTTTGTGACTGAGGAAGGTTCCAACTCTGAAAATGTATTTGGATGGATTAATATTGATTCCGAAATCTGATAGTTGTTTAAAAATTTGATTTAAATGATTTTGATGCTCAGATTCAGATTTGCTGGCAACTAAAATATTGTCAATGTAGACAAAAGCGAAATCTAAATTTTGAATGTTTTGGTCCAGGAATCTTTGAAACCAAAACAGGCATTTCTTAGACCAAATAGCATCCTAGTGAATTCAAATAATTCGAATGGAGTTGTAATGGCTGTTTTGTGTATGTCTTCTTTAGCCATTGGAATTTGGTGGTAAGCTCTTACCAAATCAATTTTTGAGCAAATGGCGCAACCGTTTAAGTTCATTGAGAAATTTTGTATGTGTGGTAATGTGTATCTATCCGGAACAGTGATTGCGTTGAGTCTGCGATAATCTCCACATGGTCGCCAATCTGTAGAATTTTTCTTTGCTACTAGATGTAGTGGAAAAGATACTGAAGAAGATGATAATTGGCACAGAACTTATTTAACCATGTGAACAAATTCTAATTTTGCAATTTTTTATTTATGTCCATCTAAATGTCTTGGACGAGAAAAGGGAAGTAGTCATTTAGTTTCTATGCGATGTACTTGATTGATTGATTGATTGATTATATTTGGAGGTGTGAGGTTCTCAAGCGCCGCGGCCACTGGGGCCTATGGTGCTAACCCTTTCAACTCCTTATAGTAAGCCGGTCCCTCCGAAGAAGTTCAACAGCTCCCGCAGTTGGCAGTCATTCAGCCCGCTCGGTACCAGGGTTGGTTTCCCGAATAGGCTAAATCTGCTCCTGGCTACTGCAGGGCATTCACAAAGCACATGTAATGGGGTCTCATCCTCCTCCAGACAGAGTCTGCAGGTGGGGTCGATGGCTCTGCCTATCCTCACCAGGTGCTTCCTTAGCTGACAGTGGCCGGTAAGTAGGCCTGCAAGAGTTCTAACAGCCGACCTGCTCGGCTTGAGGAGCTCCCTGGATCTACCCGGCGACGGTGAGGGCATAAGGCTTCTTGAGTGAGCGTGCCCCTCAATATTGTTCCAATACAGCCTATGCCCCTCATTTGCGCGGTTTACTATTAGCCTTTTAGCCATGCAGAGAGGTATTCCACAGACCGGCTCCCGCCCTATAAAAGGGGTGTTAGACCCCTTCCTAGCAAGTTTGTCTGCTTTTTCATTTCCCGCGTAGCCCTGATGCCCCGGTATCCAGATCAAGCTTACTTGATTAGTTCTACACAGTGCGTCTAGGCTCCATTGGCATTCCCACACCAGATTTGATCTGGTGGTAGATAAAGCAATTGCTTTGAATGCAGCTTGACTATCCGGGAAGATTGAGATCCTTTTTTTTATAGGCTCTTTTTAGGTTCTCGTAGGTGCATGTCAGTATGGCGAAGATCTCAGCCTGGAATACCGTGGTATATATTCCCAGGGCCAGTGACAAACTGAATCAAGGAGAGTCGCTCCAGACCCCTGCCCCAACACCTGATTCAGTCTTGGATCCATCCGTATACCATACTAGCTCCCCTGGACGGACAGCTGGAAGCGTCCAGGTCTCACGCTTTTCCACCCGTATTAAGGGTGGTTGAAATGGTGAGAGTCTTGCCGGCATCTGATCAGTTAGAATGGCCAACTCAGGTGTGGCTTCAAGAATCTCCCTTATTGTCGTGTGGCCCTTACCTATGTTTTCCCCGAGGAGACCGGCTCCCTCTAATTTGTAGGCCGCACACTCTATATGGAGAGGTTTAATATTTAGCATGGTTTCGAGTGCAGCCATCGGCGAGGTGCGCATGGCTCCAGTGATGCATAGGCAGGCCATACGTTGCAGTCTGCTAAGCTTAGTCCTTATCACATTAAGTTTTGCTCTGTGCCACCATTTAATCGCTCCATAATTTATCATGGGCCTTATTACCGATGTGTAGATCCAGAGCATTGTTCTGGGTTTAAGTCCCCAGGTGGTCCCGCAGGCTCTACGGCATGCCCAGAAGGACTTCCGAGCTTTTTCCACAGTTATATCAAGGTGCAGGTTCCAATATAGCTTGGAAACCAGGATCACCCCCAAGTACTTCACCTGATCCTTGAAGGGTAGTGCAGTGCCCAAGAAGGTCGGTTCAGGAAAGCCCGTCGTGTTCCTCTTCCTGGTGAACGGAACAACGACAGTTTTGTCAGGGTTGACTTTGAGGTCAACCTCATTGCACCAGGTTGCAACTACGTCTAGAGCCCCCTGGGGTTGTATCGTAATGTTGTTCCCCATATCGTTGGATGCCACAACTACAATGTCATCTGCATAGCCCTGCGCGAAGAAGCCTCGCTCATCAAGGCGTACAAGTAGCTCATCGATCACAAGGCACCATAGGAGGGGTGACAGCACCCCACCCTGCGGACACCCTCTTGTGACGCAGCCCCTTATCGTCCTATCGAGGAGACTCAAGGTAAGATCTCGAGACCTGAGCAGCACATCTATCCATCGACAGAAGGCCGTCCTAAGGCCTCTCCTTCTTAGGGCTCGAGTGATCACATCAAATGATGTGTTATCAAAAGCGCCTTCTATATCCAAGAAGGCTGCAATTGCAGTTCCCTTGCTATAAACCGCTCCCTCCAGCTTGGGTATTAAGTGATGGAGTGCCGTTGTAGTGGATTTTCCAATTTGGTAGGCATGCTGCCGGGCATGAAGTGTTGAGTGTAGAAGATACCTCTCCCTGATCGCCCGATCAGCAACTTTTTCCATCGTCTTTAACATGAACGATGTTAGACTAATAGGCCTGTATGCTTTAGCGAGTGTGTAATCTACACGGCCTTGCTATGGAATAAAGGCTATTTTCACAGTCCTCCAGATAGATGGTACGTATCCTAGTGCAAAGGACGCCCTGTATATTCTGCACAACACCGGTGCGAGAACATCACAGCCCTCCTGTAGGAGCACCGGGTACACCCCATCCGTGCCAGGGGACTTGAATGGTTCGAAGGATAAAATAGCATCCTTGATGGCTTTACATATAAAGACCGAGCTGGCAACCCTCCAGTCCGCCTTGGTCGCCCTCCTTGCTGGGTGGTCAGTTAGGCTGGGCCTGTCTGACTCGTTCGGTTCTACCACCTTTGAACCAGGAAAGTGGGACTGCAGTAGAATCTCTGGCGTTTCTTCCCTGGTCTGGGTGTATGTCCCGTCCGGTTTCTGGAGTGTGCCCAGATCGCCCGACGTAGTTTTCATAAGGGCTTTATGCAGTCTCGCAGACTCGCGAGCGCCCTCCACGTTTTGGCAGAACTTTTGCCAGCTGGATCTTTTAGACCGGCGCAGTTCTCGGTTGTAGGCAGTTAGGGTTTTTCTATATTCTTCCCAGCACCCGCCTCTTTTCGCCCTGTTGAACAGCCTCCTGGTAGTAGCCCTTAGTCTCGCAAGTTCCCTCGTCCACCAAGGGACGTTCCTGTTCTGGGACCTACTGACACCGGACAACTTCCCCTGAAGGCCTTCTGTATGGCATCGTTTACGAGGTCTGCCGCAAGTTCGACGTCTTGCGTAGACTTGATCGAGCCCATGAACCCAGTTCCTCTTTATAGGTAACCCAGTTGGTGTTCCTGGGGTTCAGGTATTCCTTTATTTCATTGACACATTCTCCAACGCTGAAGAGAATGTGTTTGTGGTCGGAGCATGATGGCTCGTCAGACACTCTCCAGTCACTTACTAGTTCTGATATGTAGCTACTGGAGAGAGTGATGTCAATTACCTCCCTCCGACGGCCATTGTCGAAGGTAGGGTTAAATCCACGGTTAAGTAGTTAGCAAATAATCAATAAGGTACTCACCTCTTCTGTTACTGCAGCTGCTCACCCAGTTAATGTGGTGTGGGTTCGCGTCGCATCCGATTAACATGTGCGCCACGTTTGTCGACCCGATGAGTTCCATTAGTTCTCTCATCGGTGGTGGTTCAGTGGAGTCGTATGGGAAGTACGCAGAGCAGATTAACACCCAGCATCTTCGTTCCCCCGCACATACCTCCACTCTGGCAGCTGTAAGGTCCCTTGTACATAAGTCTGTGGACGGCAAACAGTTAGTTTTTTCTTTATTATATACAATACAGGTCCGTGGCCTGCTGTCCTTGGTATCATAAATGATTCCAAAACAAGCCTGTCGCAGTCCCGAAATCTGGCCGAAACTTACCCAAGGTTCCTGGATGAGGGCCAGATCCACAGCTGGAGTGGCCAACAGCCAACAGAGAACTGCCGAGGCAGCCCTACTGTGTTGTAGGTTTGCTTGGACCACCTTCATCTGTTTGTTTTGGAGCAACAGTGTCCTCCTCTTTCGCTTCGTCAATGAAGAGTGCCAGCGTCTGTCCGCCTTGTTCCGCTTTACGGCCCAATACTCTCCAAGAGGTTGCTGGAATCGGCTGGTTCTGCTTCTCGAGCTTTCCCAGGACCGCTGCCGGATCCCCGTTGTTTTTGGGAATCCACACTACTACCCTGTACAGCTTGGGTAGGTCCTTCTCCTCAATAGCTTTAAGGGAGGCCCCTTCCCAAGGTGTAAGTTTGGGTATCACCCGTATCAACCAGCCTCTGGTGTCCGCCGTAGCACAGGTTAGCCTCAATGTGCCCCCTGTTACTCGAGATCACCAGAATTGTGTGGCAGTCTCCTCGGTCATAGTGTCATCTATGGCCTGGTCGAGTGCTTTCCTCAGAGCCTCGATCTGCTCATCCGTCGGCCTGTGTTTTGGATACTCAGCAGGTATCACAACCATAGGTATCCCTGCAAGCAGGTCCCTGTAGAGTGGCTGTGTCCCTGCTCTACCCATCTTCTTTTTCTTTTCTTTTCCGTCTGCCCACCGGCGGATTTAGGCTGCTTAGGAGGGGCAGGTGTACCGCCTGCAACCTCTGCTGCCTTTCTCTCACGCGCTAGCCTCCTGCGAATCGCACCTGAAGGTCGTACGCTTCTGACGTTGAGTTTAGCAACGCCCTCCGCGGCAGCCATCATCGCTTCTTCTTCGCCAGACTTGACTGGCTTCGGTATCTGACGTGCAGCGTCAGAGTGGGTGTCACTTGCGCATCCCCTCTCCTCTGCTGCTTCGTTGCTTGTTTTGTTTTGTTTTTGTTTTGTTTGTGTCTCCATATGTTGGTCCCACGAGTATGGCGGGAAGGGTTGATCGACCTCTGACAGAGTCCCCATGTCAGAGGCAAGGCTAAATACAATGGGGTGCGCCTGGTGCTCCAAGGAGATCGTTTGCGACAGCACTTTTTACTACCCGCTGCCATGCAGCCCTCGGCACGATGGCATTTCCACCTTAGCTTGGTAGGTTTGAGGGGTTTTCTCCCCGGATCAGGGATGGGATAGATGGGAACAGGGAACGGGATGTACTACGTTATGTTTAACTGGAATATCATAACGAGGTGGTTGCGTTAATGTGGGAAATCTTTGCAAAATCTTACCGTACTCGTTACTGATTGCATAGCAACGAGGAGAAGGAGTATTTGCGTTTACCGTGATTCCACTAACACTTAACGTTGTTGTACCGTCGAGTAATCTTTTGTTCTTTAAATCGACCAGTAAATTAAATTTGGTTAAAAAGTCTGCTCCGATGATGGGCTTGTTGACATTAGCAATTATAAATGGGAAAATGAATTCTCTCCTAAGGCCGAAATCTACTTTGAGTAGTTTTGTACCATAAGTTTTAATGGTAGAACCGTTTGCTGCGGATAAATATAAGTTAGGGTCTTTGTTAAATTTTCTAAAGAATTCGTTAGGTACAACTGAAATATCAGCACCTGTATCTATTAGAAATTTGAATTTGTTTTCTTTGTCAAAAATGAATAAACGTTTAGAAATATTATTGTTAAATATATTGTTCACTTAGGGATTAATTAGTTTCGTAAGAACACGGCGAAATGCATTTATTCGCTTTGGTACCATATTTATTGTGGTACCAACATAAAGAATTGTTATCGCTAGATTTTGAAGCTTGTCTACTATGCGAATTGTTTCTAGAGAATGACTGATTTCTCGATCTGTTTCTAGAACTTGAGCTAGAAGGTTGGTTAATTGAACTAATAGAATTTTTTGTTGCCACTTGGTAGAACACACTCGTTTTTATCGACATTTTATCAAATAAAAAGCAATTGTTAAATTCTACAATACTTTATTTTAAATAATATATAACGCGACGCGTTTCGCCTTATTGGGGCATCTTCTGGCTACACTAACCTTGTAATGACTAACTCAGCTTAGAACCTATGCCTGCGTAGATGTAGTTTACAATTTATTAGGTAGGTACATATATATATATACATATCCATCGTCAAAAAAATTTTTGTTTTATTTTAATGGATTATTTTAGTTTGAATTTTGGTTTAGAAAATTTGTTTTGATTAATGGACTTGAATTATTAAAATCCATTAAATCGTTTACCAAAAATGAGCCTTTTTCTTTTTCTGTTTTTATTTCCAAAATTTCGTACTTATCTAGAATTTTTCCGCCGTTAATATTACGAATAAGTTTTAAATGGTCAATTGATGTCGTGTGTCCTGTATCAATTAAATGTCTACATAAGCCTGAAGTAGCCCGATTATTTTTGGCTGCTGATGTATGTTCTAAAAATCTAGTTTTTAGGGATCTTTTAGTTTTGCCAACATAAATAGCATTGCAGTGGTTACATTCAATTCTGTAGACACCGCTTTTTTCGTAATCTTCTATTTTTGGTTTAAACTTGTTATTAATGATCAACTTTCCCACAGTTTTATTCGTGAAGTAAGCTGGTTGGACGTTATGTTTTAGAAGCGTCTTATGTATTTTGTCGGAAGTGCCTTGAATATAGGGAATTTTTTTCCAAATTTTATTTTCTCTTATATTACATGGGTAGATTAATTTAAGTGCTGCCTTCTGCTTTTATTTTTTAATAATTTATAAACGAAATTCTTAGAATAACCGTTATTGATAGCAATTTCAACAATGATATCAAGTTCTTTTTTAAAATTTTCTTTATTTAGTGGAATGTTAATTAGTCTATCCAACATTGAATGAAAGGCCGATTTCTTAATGTTATTCGGATGACACGAAGAATAAGGAATTACAGTATCTGTAAAAGTCGGTTTACGATATATTTCATATTCAAACTTATTCTTTTTTATACTAATGGTTATATCTAAAAAATTTAATTTCTCCCCACCGAACATTTCCACACTCGAGATAACATAAGTAATTATCTCGAGAATTGTAGAATTTAACAATTGCTTTTTATTTGATAAAATGTCGATAAAAATAGAAGGTTGGTTTTTAACATGATAATCCTTTAATCAAATTTTCGAGATTTTCTAATTTGTTTTCTAAATTATTTATTTTTGTTAAAAGAAAATTGTTATCGATAAAATTGTAATTTGGTTTTGGTAGATTTTTGGTTTATTTCCGATATAAATTGAATTTTGGAAATATCATATATATTACCTGCCAAATCTAAAAGTTCTTTAATATCTTGTTTTCTGGAAGATATTAAGGCTATGTTTATTTTTGCCGGCAATTTTATCATCCATAATTGTTTAATTAAAGATTTGCTAAATGTGGATGAATTGCCTGCAAGAATTTCCATGGAGCGATAGATTTCGAAGGTCTTCTATCTCCGATTTCGGTAGTAGATAGAAGTTGTTCTAACTTTTTTTCTGTAAATCTTTTGATTAGAATTTCAAATTTTTGTATTTATTGAGATGTGGAGGATTTTGCAAAAAACCTAAAAAATATGTGAGGAAGTGTTGTTTATGATTTTTTTATTGTGTAATTGTGTTACAATAAAAGTAATTTTAATTATAAAATAAACGTACCGATGTTGTCTTCACCATTTGTTGATAATTCTTTCTTCTTTGAAATTGAAGTATTGATTTCTACAGTTTTGTTAATTTTTTTTCTTTTCTTCTTTCTTCCTATAGAGGGTGGAGGGCACCTCATAGTTCAAATATTGTTGATATTGATTGTTGACTTTAGTTGCAATTTTTTGAAGAGAATGCCTTACCCTGGGTGGGGGCACCTCTTATAAAAATTTTCTGTTGTATCTTGTTGATGGTTTTAATAACGAGGATGCCTTACCCTTGGTGGGAGGCACCTCTTATTAAAATTTTATGTTGTATCTTGATGATGGTTTTAATAACGAGGATGCCTTACCCTGGGTGGGGGGAACCTCTTATTAAAATGTTGTTGCTTCAGTTGGTAAATCTTCGTTGTCTTCTTTTTTTTAAATGAACCTTGGGTAGGGGGTACTTCTGTTTTTAACAAAAATTTCGGGGTCACCAATGAAGTTGTTAGGTAATATGGAGCTCCTAATTGATATGGGGCGTAGTCTCAGAGCCCTTGAACTTCCTTTTGTATCTGAAAACCTGGCTAGACTAAAAATTCTATTTACAATTTTTGTATCCTACTTTACAATTAATACATAGATAGTTTGTTCATAATTTTCTCTGTATAGAGTACAGTATTTAGTTGTCAATGAATGAATGATTATTATATTTTTCAAAGTGTTTGTGTTTCACACTATTCAAAATTTATCGAAGTGTACAGGTTGACTAAAATATATTTGACAGTTATTTTATCTGTACAGTCTGATTGAATATTATTAAAGTGGATTTAAAAAAAATATTTTATTGAAATAATATAATCAAACTTATGAAATTTTAATAAAAAATAAAAAATTAAATTTGTAGCTACTGCTAGACCAGCCAAGACATTACTTGGCATTTTACTCCGCCTGCAGCGCCGCACTACGGAGGTTTATGACAATCCAATGTAAGGTATGCCAAACGGCATTTATACAAAACTATTAAAAATGCTAAACTTTCATACGAAGAATTATACACAATTCTAATCCAAATAAAGGAATGTTTAAACGCCAGACCTCTTTCCCCCATGTCAAATGATGCAGCAGAATACAACATCCTTACTCCCAGCCACTTCCTAAAAGGTCGAAATAATCTCACCATAATCGAACCTCCACCATAATCGAGCCCCTACCAGCATTCTCTCAAAAGGTGACAACACACACAATTTCTGGAAAAAATGGCCGAGAGATTATATTCACACGTTACATCAACGATGTAAATGGCAGACTGTAAAGGAAAGTCTCCGAATTAGCTATTGTATTAATCAAGGAAGACCAAATTTCAATAGAACAATGGGCACTCGGACGAATGACTAAAATTCACCCCAGACAAAATAATTTAATTTGAAATTTAAACATACATTTTTTTTCTTTAATTTTTGTAGCATGACTGCGACTACCTTGATTCAACATCAAGTTTCGATATACCATCCAAAGGGAAATATATAGGATTTTGGAAGAAGCAACAACAAACACCTACACCTGTAACTACTCTGCTACGTACACCTAAAAAGAGTACAGGAAGCAGATCAAAATCAGCAGTCGTTTGACCACCCCCTTTTCAATCGTCACCAAATCAGGATACCAACGAGACCAATAACTGTCCCAACAGTTGCACCAAAACATTGCCATTAAAGCCAGCTGCGCAAGCCATTGAACCACCAATTGAATTCCTGGATCCACCAATCCAATCTGCAACGCAATTCATGGATGCACCGACTACGCCCTTGATCAAACTTATAAACGCATCAATCCAGCCCTAAACAACCTCAACAGAATACGGGCATTCCACAGGATTTGAAGTAAAACATTATTGCAAGTCCCATTGTACTTTTATTTCTTTTACAGAAACCTAAGGAGACTGAAGTCTGAATCTCTCGTTCAATTAATTGGATATTTTTATTGTTGGATTATCATTTTTTTTTATATTTTATTAAATTTATTTATTATTTGAATTATCATTTTGGAATTTGTACTGAATTGACTTTGATAACAGTTTTAAGTTTTGCTGAATTGAATTTTTGAATATCTTTTTGAAATTTTAACATTTGGCTTTCTTTTGTATCCGGCACCCCCCTTTTTGTAAGTAAACCGTACAGTGGGGTTGAGGTTGGGGGGGGGGGTTGATTTTTTCTTTGTTATATAAAGTATAAGCCTCATAGCTGATATAAGGATACATTTTGCTCTTGGGTATGGGGGCGTTTGGCTAAATTAATAACGTGTTGGCCGATTTATATGATTATTTTGTGATATGTATGCCCATTTTTACCAAGAGAAAAATTTATGGGGTTGGGAGGGGGCGTTACCCAACTTATTAACACATAGACCTATTTGTATTTTTTTTAAGCATACAGTATAATCCCCCATTGCTGCTATAAGCAAAATTATAGACCTACGGTTGAGATGGTGGGAAGGGTCGTCTAACTTTGTAATTCGTTGCCTGAATAAGATGACGCTGAATGCATAGAGCGTCTATTTGTATTATGAAACAAATTGTGGGTTATAGTGATAGATGGAGTGATAGAGGGCGAAACCTAGCTTCTTAAGTCGTATACCGATTTTGATGATCTTAATCATTTTGATTCTGTAGTATACAATAGTGATCATAATCAGATACAGTTGTCTAGATCGGTGTTTTTATTTTTATTTTGTTGGATTTGCATCTAGTGTTCGGTTTATTTCGAAGGTGTCCAGTAGCTAAAGAAAAGCTAAATCTTTGGTATTTTACGATGCAGGTAATTTGTACTTATCCCTAGTATTTTTATCGAAATGTTCCTTTAATTTTCTTTTTAATTTACTCCTAAGTTAGTTCTACTTGGTAACGTGCAAACACTTTGAATTATAAACTCAAAATGACTTCTGAAATTGCTCATTTTTCTATGATGAACGTTTTGACTTGATTGCACTATTGATCTAAATAATTGGAAGTTGTTGTGCAAAAACGGTTCAATCCACAAGGGGCTAAATAAATGAGTTAATTGTTCCAACTGATTTAATGAAATTATGACGTCAATAATAGCTTAATTGATCCAACCCAGATTTATCCAACCCGTAGGCATTTGTTATAGATATTTATCCAAATTTTATCCTTCCTTTAAAACATTTACATTCTTATGACAAGAAAAATTTTAAATACCAATAATTCGATATAATAACTTTGTGGGTTGAATCGTTCTTGCATAATAACGTGCAATTATAGTCTTACTAAAGGTAATGTGTGTTAAGTGAAAAGGTACTGACAGCGATGAAATGAGAGAATCGGTGATAATACCATCTCTTTTACTGTACATCACCTTTTGTAATTCTTTACAATTTTGAAAATTTTCTTTAAAGAAATAACTAATTACCAGGAAAGCGCTGACATTATTATTATGCATATACAATTACAATCGCGCGAAAATTTTGTTAATAGAATCGAGTACGATGTCATTCGTTATTCTTTATATTTACGGTTTAGAATTGCCATGTAAAGTTGACCAGATGAATGTTTTGAAGGATCGTGAAAGATTAAAGTAATTCCGGTACTGTAGTGTGTTTTTTTTAGTAGGAGGCCCGGTTTCTTGAGTGCGAGCGAGTTTTTCTAAAAACAAAGAAGCAATTCCTTACGCTTTTTTAATTATATAGTTCAACCAGCATAAAACAATCTTAACAATTCAAAGTAAAAATAACCGGTGCGGAAGTTAATTGTTGTTTAGTCTTAAGTTTAATAAAATTAAATGCAATATAATTGACAGAACCTGTCCTGATCGCAGAAGCAAGCAAGTCCCATTAATTTGTATCCTTACTTGACAAGATCGTGCTTTTATGGGTTTGTTATTATTTATTGATATATAGTATATATTCAATAAATGTACAATTTTATTAGAAATTGTGCATGTGCCAATAAATTCATCATTTAATGTAACTCTTTTCCAATTTAGACGAATAGTTGACGGAAGACTGCGTTGTGCTCACAAGAGAAATTGGCAATCTGGAGGAATTTTTCATTGAAAATCACTGAGTTGTAAGAATCGTAAGAAGTTCAAATTAGCGTATCATAATTTATTCAAAGTTAATTGACATTTAATTATCGTTTTTTTTATATTTAAGTAGCAGTTACTATTTTTTGCTTGATTTAAGACAAGATGTTGGCAGGTGACAACAGCCCTTAAAAGTTTCTAAATGACATTGTTTTCTTTAAGATCACAAACTCAGTGAATATTCATATACATCATATAATTTTTAACAAAATCAACCCTATTAAATCCCCAAAATAAAATAGATTCTTTAGGGTTTTGCCAAATGGCAAAAACACCACTGAGACCATTTCATAAAATTGGATTTCGATGTCTTTTCCTAGGCTTCCTATATAAGGCAGATTTTACCCTACGTAAAAACCCATAGCTTATGATACTTCCTATTCTACTTCCTTCCTATGAATTGTTGCCAAAAAATGGGGAAAAATGGCTTTCGGAATTATAAAATATTTTTAAGTTGACACTAGAGTGCAATCTTGTACATAAGTAATCCAGATTGAACGTGAAAAACGTCCTGCAGGGACTTTGTCGTCAAGATGCTTAAGCAGAAAAAGAAAAAGTGCTGCTCTTGTACCACTATTGAATTTGTCCTTTATTTAAGCTCGAAGACTACCTACAGCGAAAGAAATGAAGCGAGATAATTTTTGTCGGAGTATTTTTGCGCCAGTCCTTTAGTAGATTTTTAATGGCAAGCTGGAGGATAACGAAGCTCATTGCTTTGTTTTTGTTCCCACGACTGGGCCGTGCTGGGAAGTCACTGAATATCCATGGGAATCAAGTTCAGTTTAAAACCCAGCGTTGTGATTACATGGCAAAAGCAATCACATCCAAATAAAGCTTAGGATGGATTGTCGTGGATAAAAATTTAATTTGACATATTCAATGCGAAAACTTTTTGACAATTTCATAAGACAGGACGTAAGTAATGACAGCGAACAGAGATCCTGGACCCAAAATTTCCTTCAAAGTAATTGCAGTTGGACAGGGCAGAAACCATTAATAATGAAAATAAATGGGGAAATCGATTTCCAGTTTACCATGATAATGGCTTTGTTTTTCCCTTCGAATCGCTTTTCGGTTGTTTATTTAGTGGTCCCCCGCAAGACGCCGTCGATAGAACCATCTCTCCTCAGTGGAAGACGTTATCAGAAGATGGACCCATTCTAGCCCATGTAGCCATTGAAATAGCGAACACAGGACGGTTCGATTCTTATCTGAAAGACGTCCATTCAAAGTTTAATAAAGCGTTTTATTGATATTACGTCCTGGGTATTTACATTTGGTCTCTCTAGTACTGAGAGGCATTTTGGCCAGAAAATTTTGCTAGAAGGAACTAAATGGAAGATTTCGCATCAAATTAAGAAATGTAGTCGACCAATTTCTTGCTTTACTGATTATGTGAAAATAGGGTTCTTCGTAGAGTCTTCCGTCCAGCGAATGAAGAATTTCTTGCCTCAGTGAATTTAAGGGCATGCATTAGCTGTAATTGCTCTTTGGGTAAATGGTTTAGGCAATCAACTCTAAATTTTCTTGTTTTAAACGTCTTGTTAAAAGGCGATTTGCAGAGGCGTGGTTTTTTTTATAGAACTGTATTATCGCATAGCGGAAATTGAAGGGATTCTATAGATAGTTCTTTCAAATTACTTCAGAAATATTAATTCCTGAGATGGGTTACTTCTGTAAAATATTAAATTAAATCGGTTCTATATTTTCCGGTATGGTCAGAATTACGGCTTAATCTCAAAATTGGCAGTTTTAACATTAATTTACTTAAAAATAACGATACATCATCTAGACAATAACAGTTTGCACTAGGCACGTAGAAATCTTTTTTATTCTATTAACACACATAATCATAATAATTTAAAAATAATTTAAGTACTCTAAAAATTAATTATGATTATAAAAATTGGCTAAGCTTTATCCCAACTAGAATTAAACATAGTACGTTAATGCTTACAGAGATTAATATGCTGAAAATTACAAGGTTTTTGAGATGAACCTCTTTTAATAACACTAGTTTACACCAAAAAGGATCTGGTTTCTCATAGACTTTTTTTAATGTATTTTGGGGCGTAGATTCCAAAAATGGTAACCATTTTTTTCTTAAGAAGCGTTTTCGAGATATTCAAAAAAAAACCTTTGTTTATCACTGTTCTCAGTTATTTACCCATCTATCCATAAATTTTTTGTTGCGTATGGGTTATCGCAACAGGACTAGGGAGTACTTGCGTAAAAGAGAAGATCACCTGCCCTTTTTAGGGTTTTTGCTTTTAATAAAATTACGCCTTTTCTTTTGTAGCACTTAATTTATTCACTTTTCTAAGCTAGGCAAAACCGGAACCAAAGACTTTGCCGATTTAACTTGGTTCCTTACAGCTCATAATTTTGCAACAAAGATTTACACTTGACTACTGATTTACTCACTGACGTCAACTTACTGACTGAAAACTCATGGACTGACTGATAACTCATCCTCTTGACCATTCTTTATTATATTCGCCAATTTCCCCGATTTACCATTAAATCTTAGGTTCATCAATCGGGAATTCTAATTGGCTATTTTAAATCGTAATCAGTACATAATCAAAACAGTGATTATGTACGATTTTAACTCGCAGAAGGGGAAGAGGCCAGAAAAGCTTTATGTGCGCAAGCACACATGGCTTCTTAATGTTCATAAGCAATTAATGGGAAAATATGAGAAGTATGAATGGCCAGCAGGCCTGGAGTGCACTATGCATTGGGAGTAAGCATGTGCCTACGAGTAAGAAACTAAATGGAGTGGCCCTAGCGTGTAAAATCCGTGTACATGAGTTTGCCGATTTTTACGGTTTTTTTGCTCTCATATTTCTTCACGTGTTGTCACTTGTTTGACATTTTTCTTTAACCGAGTGTTGTGGTTGAAAAAGTGCTAATTTTATCGTCCTGTAATGTTGAAGTAAGGATTAAAGTGATTGCGAAGGACAAAAATATAAAACTATTGCGTGTTGTGTCAAAACTATGTGAAAAAAGTTCAAGTTTTAAACGATTAGTGATAATGTAGTGTGTAGTGCAATTTTGCAAAAATTCAAGCTCTTTAAAACTCCCCGAGATTTAATTTCACAGAAAAAGTAGAGAAAATAACTTTCTTTTGTGATAAGAATATTTCAAGCGGTGTTAAACACACTATTAACTTATAAAATACCCACTTTTTGTGTTAAGGTAGACTTTGTTTACCTTTGGCTCAGCAGCCATATTTTCTTGAGTTATCACTTACAAAGGCGGTGGTGTAATTAAATTTTGCAAGGAGTTAGTAAATGAAAACTTTATTATTGAAGTGTTTGCTGATTTGCAAATTAATTAGTTAAATATCTTGTGATGAAAAGCCGTAATAAAAATTACAAATTTTAGTGAAAAAGCTGCTTTTAAATTGCAATTTCAAACAGATCTCTCCAGAAGTTTAAAAATTGCACCAAAGCACCCCCATATAAAGGTTTTTTTTCAGCCTGTCCTGTACTGTTTTTCTCGTGTGCGTGTAAACTCACACATTTTAGGCACCGGCTACGGAAATCTCTGATATTGGGCCACTCCATTTAGTTACTTACTCGTAGGCATGTGCAGTGGATTTATACACATGGGGAAGAACCAAGAACCTCGTATAAGTATAGGTTAGGGTTTATGGAAATGACCGAATTCCGTTTCGTAGACCGATTTCCGTTGTTTGTTTTCCCATTGGTTGTTTAAATGCTTTTTAGGCAATTTTAGCTAATATGTTAGCCATTAATATGAGATTTATGTGAAATTGGAAAATGTGCACATATTGCACTAAAAAGATTTGGTCAGGGCTCGTGCTGGGAAAAAGATTTTCATGGTGATAAAATTAGGCAGATGTAGAGATGAAAATATGGTAATGAAGCGTTGGCTCATTACAAGAGATGCAGAGTATTGAATGTGAATATGGTAATGAGGCGTTGGCTGGGTAGGTATGGTGTAAACATTTTTGGAACAATATTTATGTGGCCTGAAGGTGGTTTTTACATTATATTTTGCTATTTCAGATTTATATTTGTCTAATACCTACTTGTTTTTTATTATTACTATTACTTTGTGTATATTTAGTTCTACATATTTAATATTTCTATTTTGGTTAACAATTTAGCTTAGATTTACTATTTTAAAAAGTTTAATTTATTTTTTATTTAGTTATATGTCTGTAAAAAAAAATCATTTAATTTCTTTACTAACACATAATACATGTATACTTTTCTTTTGTACCTAATTTTATTTGTTTATTTCGTTAAAATTGAAATTTTACTATTCACCTAATATCTAAGTATTATATGTTTTTTTTTATAAACTAATTGTTATTATTTAGTTGGGTTATCTAATATTAAAAAAATTCTTATTGGTGTTACATATGCCTTACTAATTGGTTTTTAATCTAACAGCGTATATATATATCTATATATATATATATATATATATATATATATATATATATATATATATATATATATATATATATATATATATATATACATATATATATAATTTAGAATTTTTAATGTAATGTTACCTATATAACTTAATTAAAAAAACGTTTGTTTATTATATATATTTGTATGAAATTGAACAATTTTTTATCTTCGAATAATAGTATAAAATATGTTATCTTTTAATAAATTGAATACCTTTGATTATGACTAAATATGTATCTTTATAGGATTAGGTATAATACTAAGTCGTTGTTAACGCGTACACGGAAGTGCATGCTCTTGCGCGTGTTCCCGAATTTGAAATTTTATGTCGCCATTTATTTACTTACGGTGGCGAAAAATCTATTTCTCAGGAGTATTATGAAAATTTTTATTACGGCTGCTAATAGTATATAGCTCATAGAGTAATGGTGGATTATGTTGCTCTTAGTGTCGCTTAGACTTAATTCCTTGTTTTACTTTTGTTTTTCGATTGCAGCGCTTAATTCTCTTAATTCATCATCGCTATTGTATTTAATTAGAAAAGTTTTACCAATAAGATCTGATTCCTTTATTTTTCTCCACGTTTGATTTACGCTGGTTTCTAAGTTGATTGTGGGAAGGTAAAAATTATTTAAACTAGATGTACGCAGATTATGTGCCTGTATTTTAGGTTTTTTGCTTTGAAAATAACAATTTGACTTAATTTAAATTATGCCACTACCATTCAAGGGACAGGGAGAGATATTGTCATTGCATATAATGTCTACAGTGACATATTCGTCCACAACAAATAACCATTTGTATGGTTGTTTCAACTGAATCCAAAAATTAGTTCGTGGTACTGTGTTAATGTCACAGGAATTCGGTAGGGTAGTGTCATGCTTTAAAAGTTCTATTTCACATAGTTGTTGGAGGAGTGTACATTGAATATTGGATGGATGATTCGGCAATAATAGTACTGGAGATTTTCCGTTAGACGGTTGCCTAAATTGAGCTTATTGAGGATACAATAGTGTTCGCGATTGAAGTCGACAACTAAATATTGTAGCGATGGTTGTATGAAAATATAGTTTCTATCGTCGAGTGTTGGTATTGGGACTACTTTAAACAGTTGGTTATTTTCAGAAACGGAAGGGGGATTCTTAATTCGAATATTATCATGTCTTTATATGTCCTAAATGGTAAATCTGGAGAATGGTATTTTTATGTCGAGCTATTGGTAATGTAAGTGTACTAGGTAGTTGTTTTTGAATTTCGGTTAGCAAATTGTCCACCTGTTTTGGGATAATGATGGACGGATGTGGTCGACCGTGCCTTACGTTAGTACCTTGGTCTAGAGGAGTGTTTAAAGTTGTCTGGTACCGCATTGTAATGAGGGTCGAGAGACTAACTAATGATTCCAATTCTAGTCTGATATTAACTTGACTTACAATTATAGAATTAATCCTTCTAACTCAGAAGGCGCACTTCATAGGCAGAAGGCTAGAATCATTTGACCTATTCGCGACAATATCACAAAATATTAAGGCTAATGAGGCTCCCAAACCCATGCAGATAGTATAAGTAATTAACACGCTAAAATACACCCACACACAACAATCGGGGGTGCAAAGACAACAGTGATCACTAAAGCAAATCCTTAATAAGAGCCAGGTCGAAAGACAGACACACATTCACGACTCTATACATGCGTTCTATAATAATAATAAAAATAGTGTTTCCATCAAAATGCAAAACAAACAAAAAAGAAAAATTAAAACGAAAACCAGTGCAAGCAAAAGAACGAATCATAAATTATAGATGCTCCTTTTAAGTGTCACTTTGTCCACATTAATATTAAAAACGTCTCCAATATCATTAGCAGACCTACACATGCGGTTGACAGGCTCGAACATGCCGTAATTAGTGCGCGAAAAAGCAATCTGTAAAGGTGCTCGATTACGTAGGGAATAGGACAGTTCTCTAGGCAATATTTTGCAAGCTAGTTTAGCGCTGTCCAACTTTCCCTGCAGAAGCTGATGCAAAAATGTTAAAACAGCAACCCAACGTCGCTTCTCGAGTGTAGCAAGTTGCAGGAAACCCAAGCACTCCTCATAAGGTGGCAGAATTAGAGGGTCATTCCAAGGCAAAGAACGTAGGGTCGATCGTACAAATCTGCGCTGGACGGACTCGATACGTTTAATGTGTGTTCCGTAAAATGGAGACCATACCTGACTGGCATATTCAAGCAGGGGCCTAACAAGGGTTGTATAAAGATGTAGTCTTATATGAGGGCCTGGAAATTCTTTGGAACAACGAAGAATAAATCCCAGCATAGAGTTTGACCTAGCTACCACGTTATTAATATGGGAGATGAAGTTTAACTTACCATCAAGATACACTCCCAAATCCCTCACCACTTCCACCCGCTTTATACCAGTACCCCCAAACATGTACTGAAAAGTACGGAAGCTGCGAGACTTCGAGAAGGACATAACCTGACATTTCTCAATGTTCAGCTTAAGATTGTTGTTGCAGCACCACTCATAGAAAATATGCAACTCTGATTGTAAAATCTCACAATCAGCGTTAGATTTTATTGGAAGAAAAATCTTAATATCGTCAGCATATATAAGAATTTTACATCTTTGAAGCAAATATGAAATATCATCAATAGATAAGATGAATAACAATGGACCCAGATGACTGCCCTGGGGAACACCAGAATGAGTCACAAAATCATCAGAGAGTGCGCTACGAAAACGCACTCTATAAATCCTATCAGACAAATATGACTTAATCCAAACAATAAGGGAGGGCGGGAAACCCAACTTAGCCAATTTAAAAGTAATGATAGAGTGAGACAGCTTGTCAAAGGCCTTACTAAAATCAGTGTTAATACAGTCAGTTTGGCATCCATCCATGAATCCGCCCACAGTGCTAGAAACAAACTCAACCAAGTTTGAAACCGTGGACCTACCTTGAAGAAAACCATGCTGCCGAGTGGAGATCAAGCCCTTACACACTTCGGATAATTGGGATTGAATCAAAAGTTCGAAGAGCTTAGGAATACAAGACAATTTAGCAATTGGCCTGTAGTTGGAAATGTTTCTTCTATTGCCACTCTTGAAAATAGGAATTAAATAGGATATCTTCCAGAGCGCTGGGAAATGGCCCCGTGAAAGAGACTTCCTGAATAGTAGTAGCAAAGGCCATAATAACACCGAAGAACATTTCTTTATGACTACAGGAGGAATCCCGTCAGGACCACTAGAGAAGTCAGTTGGAAGTGCAGTTATATGCCTCAACAGGATCTCGTCCGTGATAGATGGAACTGATACCATGGGTGGTGCGAAAAGTTTCCATTATCTGGGATAAAATCAGATGATTCAAATGCACCCTTAAAAGATTCAGCAAATAAGTTGCAAATAATATTAGAATCATTGCTGGAGATCTCCCCGAATTCCATAGTCGATGGGTAGTTATCAACCTTTTTCTTCAAGTTGACATATTCGAAAAATGCACGGGGGTCATAGAATAATCTGTTCTTTAAATTTTGAACATATTCTTCATAGAGAGAACGAGAACGGCTTATAAATTGTTCATGGCAAATACTATATTCATGCCAGGCGTCCGCACTGTTAACACGTAGATACTTTTTCCAAAGTCTATTCTTCCTATTCTTAAGAGTCTTCAATCCTCTGTCAAATCATGGTGGAGCGGAGTCTCTACCCCTAATCCGAACTTAGGGAACAAACCTGCTGAAAGCTTCATACAAAATGTCGTAGAGACCGGATACGGTTCTGTTGATATCGTGACCAGACAGGCAAGTGTGGAAGTCGATCTCACCAAGATAATCATTCAAAGCCACAAAATCGGCCACTCTAAAGTTAAAATGATATTGGCTGTCGAGCTCATCGACAAGCACGTCCGACAGACAATGAAAGCCAACAAGCAACGCGGGGTGAAACACGTCAAGATTTATCAAGGCAAGTATGCTGGGTTCAACAAAAGTAAGCATTGGGTTCGTAGAGAACACTTAATCAAGCTGTCTTCCCATATTGTTACTAACATTGCTCATTTGGCAAAGTCCAAAGCTAGCCAAGGTGTCGAGGAATAACGATTGTCCTTCAGTCAAGTCATGGGGAAGAAAGCTATCGTCATCATCATCCGCTACCCATCGTACATTGGGTAAGTTGAAGTCCCCCACTAGTATAATTTCATCTTTAGAACCCAATCGATCACAGATGTAGTTAATATGTTTAATGAGAATGTCATTCTGACTACGAACATTACTATCAACGACATTAGACGCATCAGGAGGTATATAACAACAAATTAAGAAGAGGCTGCTCGACTCAAATGAAATTTTTACTGAAACTTGTTCCAGCTCCAGTTGGTCAAAAAATAAAGGAGTGTCAAAATGATTAGTATTAAGAAAATTCTTGCAAGCTATGAGAACCCCACCACCGCGTGCGGTCGAGGCAACATGCCTATCCCTACGGAAAACCTGATAAGAGCCATTAAACAGCTCCGCGTCCGAAATACCCTGGTGTTGCCACGTCTCAGAGAAAGCAATCACATCAAAGTCATAGTTATTAGATGAGAAATAAAAATTATTTGTTTTGGTCCTCAGTCCTCTCACATTCTGGTAGTAAAGAGAGAGCTTGTTGCGTTTTTTGAACTAGGAGACTGAAGTGCTCCTGGCTTGGTGCGGCGGCGAGAATTGGGTACGAAGGTCTTACAAAATACATCCTGGGGTCAGAAATTATCACCAAGCATAGTATCAGCCAATTGAGAAGGAGTCGACAACAAGAAGGATGCGTAGGGCTTTGACTGCCCACTTATTTTCTTACAGAACTCCTCAGACGTGTCAATACCCCTATACCGAAGGAATCGCAATATTAGGTCCCAAGAGGTTCCAGGCGTCAGACGAGTGACAAAAACAGACTTTGGACGAGGAACGGCAGAGAGTCCAACCTCTTCAACATCAGACACGCCAATGTTCGAGGGCATGATGATAGGAATCACACAATTACTTTCGCACAACTCCGCCCCACTACCCCCATTGATGCCATCAGATCTGCCAGTAGTGACCACCGGACCCTGAAGACCAGTATCCGCTACGGAGCACCCAACACGGTGCCGACGTTTTGCCCCAGATTTAGGTTTGGATTTCAAGACCTTCACCCTCTCGGGGGAGGAATTGGTAACCCTACCTTCCGTCTCCAAAAACGAAACAACTCCTCTAGGGGGGCGGAGAGATGTCCTGTCCCGCACCAGTAAGAACAGGGGACATAGCCTTCGCAGGAGACAACCCAGTGCCTAACACAACGTCGGATATCATCGATGGCCGGCAAAAATATACCTGCCGAAGGGTCAGAACTTTAGACTCGTTCCTGGTCAACTGAGCGTAAATCATCAAAACAAGACGAAATACAGGCGACCTTGGAAGAGAGCACATGAGACTTATCCAACAACAAACTCGAGTTGGAGTTAATTTTCTCGGTTGCAGCAATAAGCTTGTAAACCTTATCATTCAGGGAGTTAACGTCGTCAATGAAAATTTGTAAGCCCATTTGGACGAAATACTGCCAATACCCTCCGCAATCTTGGAGCTATCAGCTGAAAGGCTGTCAACAATGCTCCTCATAGGCCGCAAGACGTGGCAGGGCTTAATTGCCGAACACTCTTCGCAAGTGAAACCCGTAGCAGACGACTTGGAATTACCCCTCAAGCAGGCAGCATGAAAAATATTGCCACAAACTCCATCGCATGCAACCTCATCCCTGCTTATCCGGGCAGAGCATACCTTGCACTTGCGCATCACGAGCAGAAATTATCAGAAAAAAAAATAAAAAAAAATAATAATATATACATATATATATATATATATATATATATATATATATATATATATATATATATATATATATATATACAAAAACTAGAAGATTGCGAGAAATCAATGCGTCACACACTGAAGATTAAATGCACTTCATGCACCCGACCAGCTATAACAGTAATAATAAACGAAACGAAGAAATCGTCAAGAGATAAAATAAAATAAATAACAGAAAGAAAAGGAATAAAATAAAAAAAATTAAATAAAGATGAACAGGGTTTAGATACAGAATAAATAAACAGACAAATAAGAGAGACAGAATTGGAATGAAATACGTAAAAAGATAAATAAATGAGATAGAATCAAGAGATAAAATAAATAAGATTAAATAAGCAGAGACAAAATAAATAGTAAATAAAATTGACCATCATAGAGACAGTAACGTATCTTAGAAGCAAAAGGTCAAACGAGCACAACAAATTAAAACAAACAAGCAAAACAAAGAGCAAAGGCAGAAGCAATAGGAACGAAGTTCACGCAAATATCAACAATATCACAGGAAAGACGCATGCACGTGAACGGGATCGGATTCGAGCAATGACCCCAATCAAGCAATAACACAAAATAAATGCACCGGTGGAGTAAGCAATGGAATGCCTATGAGAGCACAAAGCAGTAAACAAACACAAAGCACAAGATCACACCAACAAGGCCAAACGGTTCAAACGGAAAACTATTGAGCGGCAACTTCACAAGCAGGCAGAATTGATACGAATATTCAAGTTGGAAAAGAAGACAAAAAAAAACACGAACGCAGGTTACAAACCAAACTAATTAATTTAATTAAAGTAATTATTATTATTAAAATCACAGTAGTAAGGATGCGATTTACTTGCCACAAACCCAAAAACACAAACTGCACAAAAACGCAAGAAAGACAAACGCAAGTCCGATCACTATGAAGATCACTGTCAGAAGGATCTTCAGTATGCAGGAGATTGATAGCTATACTGACTTTTTGAAATTTCGCTTCTACACGGGAAAATTGTTCTTTTATGCATTAAATACTCCCCTTTTGTGCCGAGCTGTATGTATATGAGCTTTGACTTTTCGCTTATTTCCTGTAATATTATTGAGAATTGTTGAGGTATTGAAGAGCACAAGCCTTGGGTTTCCTCGTGATCTTGATATATTGTTTCTATCCTATTTCCACATTCTTTTAATTTATTTAATTCATACTTAAAAATAATTAGATCATAGTAAATAAGAACTTGCCATTCATTGCTGTATAGGGCAGTTTTACCGATCTCCTGAAAGTATATTTCAGTGTTATTTGGAAGCATGGTGATGTTGAATGCTTCATTCCCGGTTGCGAGTGGCAGGAAGAGGAGCCATATGAGCAATGAATACCTGTAGGTATTCTAAGTTTCAGTATCTTCCGTAAAGAGTTTAAGATTATTATTATGTATAGTTTTATTCTTTCTATTTCTATTTTTCTATTTTTTATTCTAATAGTAGTATTTTCTGCTGATTCAAAACATATTACCGGGTATGGTCTTTCCCAAAGCGCATATTTTTCCTTGCATTGTTTTTCAGTGAAACCTTATCACCTAAGTAAGCTAAACGTTTTTACTCCACTCTTTTTCTGTCATAGTACTAGCAATTTTGTAACCATGCTGAAATCTTGCCTTTAATTCGAAGGCGTAATTGTCATAATTATATACGGTCGATGGACTAGTATGAAGGCTTGCAGGTATCTCCGCGGTAAATCGGAACAATAGTTCATGCGGAGTATAAGTTGTACTAGAATGGGGCGTAGTATTGTAAGTGAACATGGCATATGGTATCCATGTGTCCCAGGTTAATGGGTGTCTGTTCACATAGTGCCTGAGATATTCGGCAAGAGTCGTATGACTCCGTTGAAGGGTTCCACTCGTTTGCGGATGATATGAGGTTGTTTGAAACTGTTTTATTTTACGTAGTTTCGTTATTACCTTAAACATGGAACTAAGAAAATTGAATGCCTGGTCGGTTAACAATGTTTGCGGGATTCCATGCTTACAAATTATATTTTCTACGAACGCTCTTGCTAAAGTTGTCGCTTCAGCATTTTTAGCGGAACTGCTGCTGAGAATTTTGTAAAGTCGTCCTAGAAGTTTAGCAAGTATCTATTGCTATTGTAGCTTATGGGTAACGGTCCCACAATATCTAAAGTATATTTCGAATGGCTTCGAGCTAGTTGTCGTAATCTTCATCGGGATTTTCAGAGTTTGTGTCTGCTTATTGATTTGGCAGGATCGACAATTTTTAACATACCTCTTTATATCGCTACGCATTCCGTGCCATGAGTAAGCAGTTTTAATGGTAATACCTAGGTGTCCTTCGGTTGGTACGTCGTGGTATTCGCGCAAGACCCTCTGTATTTCGTTGGGATCGATTAAAAATTTCATCTTCCCTTTATCCATAAAAAATTTCTTAAATTCGCATAAATCGGGGTTATTCATTGAGGGTAGGGAGAGGTTTAGTTTACTAAGTTTATCCGCCTGACATATTCCTTTAAAATTTTCTAAAACTTCAGCTACCATTTCTCTGTCTTCAGTAGATTGCATTAGGATATTAGCTTTCATTAAAATATAATTACGTCCTTTAACCTTTGATTTATACATTGTTCCTACTTCTAGTGTACCAGGAAGATCGCTTAATATTTTATGAACTTGACTTCTAATGTCGCTGTTTGTAAAAGGTAATACAAAAAATGTATAAGGGACATTTTCTTGAAGAAGGTAAGGTGATGGTTAATTTCTGAAATTTTTATTTTATTATGTTTGTCGGTAGTTTCTTTGCTGTTTATTTGATCAGACAATTCCTGCTCTGTGTTTCGCTTCGCTTGACTTCTGGTGATTACATTTACTGTTTTTTCTTCGTCTGGAATATCATCTCCGGTAGGATTCATTCTGCTTAGGGCATCAGCATTGGTATTCAAACGACCTCCCTTATATTTGATTTTGTAGTCATACTCCTCAAGGCGTATCCTCCATCTAGCTAGTTCTTTAAATTCATCAGCCAGGCGAGCGGCTTTTTATCCATGTCTATCGTAAATGTTCTACCGTAAAGATACGGTCTGAACTGTTTAACGGCGTAAACGACAACAAGGAGTTCCTTCTCAATAGTTGAGCAGTTCATTTCGGCTGGTTTTAAAGTTCTGCTTGCATAGCATATGGGTCGGTCTTTCCCCATCTCTCCTTGTGACAGGATTGCTCCGAGCGCTATGTCGCTAGCGTCAGTAATGACTACAAATTCTTTATCAAAATCATGACAGGCCAACACAGGCACAGTGATTAGGTTTCCTTTCAATGTTCGGAAAGATTCATCACAGAAGGCGTTCCACTTGAATGGTACGTTCTTTTTGAGCAGATTTGTTAGAGGTTTTGCTATTTTCGCAAAGTCCTGGATGAACCGACGATAGTATATAGTTTCCTAGGCTGCGGATAAGTTTTCACTGCCTCTATTTTTGTGTGATCAGGATGTACACCTGCAGAGCTAACAACATGGCCGTAATATCTTATTCCTTCGCAAGGAAGTGGCATTTCTCTGGCTGGAGCTTTAGATTACCTTTTTTTAGTCTGTCGAATACTTCCACTAGCCTGTTGTTATGATCTTGTAAATT
Source organism: Leptarthrus brevirostris (assembly GCA_964036015.1). Classification (NCBI taxonomy): domain Eukaryota; kingdom Metazoa; phylum Arthropoda; class Insecta; order Diptera; family Asilidae; genus Leptarthrus; species Leptarthrus brevirostris. The sequence continues at coordinate 97,400,198 of OZ038371.1, read as the reverse complement.
ATCACCATATATGACGACGTCATCTAAATTAAAAAAAACAATGTATTCCTTGTTATCAGTTATATTGGGTAGACGGTACGCATCTCCTACCATAATTTCGTTCAATCTCCGAAAGTCTACCACCAATCTCCACCTTTTGTTGCCCTCCGCGTCCGGTTTTTCGGTACCAGAAGTAATGGAGAGTTTCATGGGCTGCTTCTTGGACTAATTATGCCATCTTCCAACATACTAATTATTTTGAATCTTTGTGACTCACGGAGGCGGTTTCTCCGATAATGTCGGGATGGTATGCGCCACTGCACTTGTGACGGACTTCCCCGGTTCGGTTACTCAGGCACCAACGCAATGCGATTTTTCTATCGGTACGGTAGTGGGAAAGTCACAAAATCAATTGCCTGGGTAACTACAGTGAAGAAAGGCCAGGGTCCACGCAACGGAGAGAGAGAATAGGGTAGGGGCGTATAATTAACAAGACCTGGTCTTTGTTAAACTTATCTTTATTCCCCTAATTCTAACAATCCCTTCCAGTACTTACTGACTACGGGTATATAATTCAAAGGCTTATTTCTACGTACTTAACTACGTACTACGTCCCTTTGACCTTTCCCCTCAACACGGGTACTCGGCCCGAGCAGCGAACTACTGGCTTAAGACTATCAACTAAGTCCCTTTGACCTTTCCCCTCAACACGGGTACTCGGCCCGAGCAGCGAACTGCCCTTAAACTACTTACGGCTATCTGCTTACGGCTATCAACTTAACACTATGGGCTACTCTTCCTTGAGCCGTTCCTATGCCTCTAACGGCCCGTACTGAGCTCGAACAGCTGGCCCTATCTACTGGCTTAAGACTATTAACTAAGTCCCTTTGACCTTTCCCCTCAACACGGGTACTCGGCCCGAGCAGCGAACTGCCCTTAAACTACTTACGGCTAGGAGCTAAGTCCCTTTGACCTTTCCCCTCAACACGAGCAGCGAACTGCCCTTAAACTACTTACGGCTAGGAGCTAAGTCCCTTTGACCTTTCCCCTCAACACGGGTACTCGGCCCGAGCAGTGAACTGCCCTTAAACTACTTACGGCTAGGAGCTAAGTCCCTTTGACCTTTCCCCTCAACACGGGTACTCGGCCCGAGCAGCGAACTGCCCTTAAACTACTTACGGCTAGGAGCTAAGTCCCTTTGACCTTTCCCCTCAACACGGGTACTCGGCCCGAGCAGTAAACTGCCCTTAAACTACTTACGGCTAGGAGCTAAGTCCCTTTGACCCTTCCCCTCAACACGGGTACTCGGCCCGAGCAGCGAACTGCCCTTAAACTACTTACGGCTAGGAGCTAAGTCCCTTTGACCTTTCCCCTCAACACGGGTACTCGGCCCGAGCAGCGAACTGCCCTTAAACTACTTACGGCTAGGAGCTAAGTCCCTTTGACCTTTCCCCTCAACACGGGTACTCGGCCCGAGCAGTAAACTGCCCTTAAACTACTTACGGCTAGGAGCTAAGTCCCTTTGACCCTTCCCGGCCCGAGCAGCGAACTACTGGCTTAAGACTATCAACTAAGTCCCTTTGACCTTTCCCCTCAACACGGGTACTCGGCCCGAGCAGCGAACTGCCCTTAAACTACTTACGGCTATCTGCTTACGGCTATCAACTTAACACTATGGGCTACTCTTCCTTGAGCCGTTCCTATGCCTCTAACGGCCCGTACTGAGCTCGAACAGCTGGCCCTATCTACTGGCTTAAGACTATTAACTAAGTCCCTTTGACCTTTCCCCTCAACACGGGTACTCGGCCCGAGCAGCGAACTGCCCTTAAACTACTTACGGCTAGGAGCTAGGTCCCTTTGACCTTTCCCCTCAACACGAGCAGCGAACTGCCCTTAAACTACTTACGGCTAGGAGCTAAGTCCCTTTGACCTTTCCCCTCAACACGGGTACTCGGCCCGAGCAGTGAACTGCACTTAAACTACTTACGGCTAGGAGCTAAGTCCCTTTGACCTTTCCCCTCAACACGGGTACTCGGCCCGAGCAGTAAACTGCCTTTAAACTACTTACGGCTAGGAGCTAAGTCCCTTTGACCCTTCCCCTCAACACGGGTACTCGGCCCGAGCAGCGAACTGCCCTTAAACTACTTACGGGGACTGGGAATTGTCGTATGACCGGACTATGCCTGATCCATACGACCTGGTATCGGATAAGAACTCAGGAAGGGAAGGAGTGGAAAAGGTCATTTTGCCTGTCTGAGGTCTGGCTTATATTCACCAAGTTTCAAATTTACATGCGAATCATATTAGAAGAGAAATTATTACCTCCGTTTTGTTCACCCAGTTTCAATTTCTCGTGCGAATTATATCTTCAAGGCAACTTTTATACTGGGGTCCCGTGTTCGAATCTCCATCGACCCAGCACTTTTTATTTTCTTATATGGGCTCTCTTTTTAGCAATTTCCACATAAAATTGCACTAATTGGTGCCTGTATAGATGGAAGGAGTTAATTGTAACGAATAAGCTTAATAATTCTCAGCCGGGAATTTAGCTTCGTTACATCTCCCCCCCACTTCAGAGGAAAATTTTGCGGAGCCAAGAAAATTTTTCGGGGTGGGCGTCGGAATTCAAAGACAGGAGCGGAACATTATTTTATTGTACTCAAATTGGTTTTACAGACTTCATCTAGGCAAATCTTATGATATTCAGGTATAGGAAGATACTACCGACTCTCTTCTCCATAAGAAGACCTCGATTCATTCATCATATGGTGCATGAAAAACTTTCTAGAGCTCAATGTCTCCAAATGCCAGTCCATCTCTTATTCCCGCAAGCGTCTTACCGCCACCCCGAGAGTCTATATGTTAACCGACGTACCAGTCCCTATCGTTACCTCTTTGTGTGACTTAGGAATAATCTGTGATAGTGAACTCAATTTCCGTTCCCACATTGACAGCATAATTAACAGAGCTAACTCCGCGCTAGGGTTTGTGAAGCGCTGGTCTAGAGAGTTCTCCAATCCTTATGTTTCCAAATCTCTCTACGTCTCCTTCGTTAGACCTCTCCTTGAATATGCCAGCCAGGTATGGTCCCCTACACAAACAACTCACATTAATAGGATTGAATCTGTCCAGCGTAGGTTTATTCGCTTTGCTCTACGTGATCTTCCGTGGCTTGACAGATTCAACCTTCCTCCCTATGAAAACCGTCTGAAACTGATCGACTTACAACCTCTAAGCAAACGTCGTGATGTTTCCGACATTCTCTTCATTTATCAATTATTAACTGGTGCCATAGACTGCCCCTCAATCCTGGAATCTTTACCCATCTATACCAATCCCCGTAACCTTAGGTCCACTCCCCTTTTCCGACTCGATCGCCATCGCACAAACTACGGTCAAAGCGAGCCAATTACCAGGATGTTACGAAAAGTCAACGACCTTTCCTCTTTTGACTTCCATCTGAGTAAATCATCACTCCACAAAGCCTTATATCTTGACCCCGCCCATCTTGATCCTGATCGCCTACTTTAATTCTTCTTCCTTTCGCCTTCTGCCAGTTATCAATATATATAGCTCATATTGTAGCTTATACTTTTTATTTATTTTTTCTTAATTATTCATTTATTATATTCTGTAGAATTAGTATTAAGTTATAGTTTGTATTAAATTTTTTATTTTTTGTATTTTTTATGCAATAGCTTGGATTAAGCTTAAATAAATAAATAAATACTACTACTACTATGCTTACAACTTCTAAGCCTACTTCTACAATTTCATTAACTAAATCGACAATCTATCAACTAGGTAAATTCATTCAATAAAAATTAACAACAATCCATTCATTTTTATCTTAACTAAAATAAAAGATTACAATTTAATGTCTTCTTGGCTTATCTTCGTCTAGAACATCCACAGGTCTGGTTCTTCCTCGGGGGTCCATGGGGTTCGTTCATGGGTTGCTCTTCGGGTGGTTCCGTCGGCCAGACGGTAGCGCCAGCGGTGCTGTCGGACCTTTCTGGATCCCTGACGTTTTGGCTTCCACTTGGGTCGGCGGCGCGATGGTTGCGCCTCTGACCTGGCGGGGTTAGCTGCCTGCGATGGTGGCGGTGTCGTCTTTCGTCCTGAGGCGGTCATTAACTGCTGGTTGGCTGAATTTGACGTCATTGTTGTTCTTCGGGTCGGTGTTGACATCGGCTGCACGGTCTTCTTCATGGCGGGTAGCAGCGTCAACGGTAACTTGGTCTTCTGGGGTGGCTGGTCTTCTGTGGAAGGGCCTTCCTTCTATTGGTCGGTAGCTTCGTCGGCATCTTTATTTTTCTTGGGGGCAGGGTCGCTGTTAACGGACTTTTGCCCTGCCTGGTACTGGTGGATGGCGTGGGTGGCAGTATCGTGGCCACCGTCAGCGTCTTCATCGGCTTTTCGGTCCTCCGTGTGGCGGTCGGTAACTTCGTCGGTGGTGGTGACCGGGCCGTTTGTTTTTGTCTTCGGACCTGTCCTGAACTTATAGCTGGTGCAGCTACCATGGTTGTAGCCGCAGGCGGTGTCTTCTTAGTCATCTGGTCCGGGGGCTTGTCGGGATTGACTGGTGGTCGCCTTTTCTGTCCGGCTGGTCTCTGGGGCTGGGCCTCTATGAGGATTATTGGGCGGCTCTCCATTGGCGGTTTCCACGTCGTTTTCCTCGGTGTGGCTGGGGGTTGTCCGCTCTCCCTTATGGCGCACATCGGTGCCATGACAGTGCGGCCTGTGGGCGGCTTCTGTGGCTGCATTTCCTCCTTCCTTTTCGGTCCTGGATCCATTTTCTCGGCGGTGGTCACTTGAAGACTGATGTCGAGTGGTTGGGTGGCTACGGCTTTTATACTTTCTGGGTTGTACTCGCGGAGATCTTTAATGTGTACGACCTGGGTTTTCCCCTTTTCGTTCTCTTCAGGGCGAATTTTGAACATAACGGGGGAAATTACTTGCACGATTCGGTAAGGGCCGGCAAATTTTGGTGCGAGTTTGGCACTGAACTGCCTATTTGCGTCGGAGAGGGGTATTCTCTCTTCATGACTAGTGTTCCCCTTCGTGGTCTCCAGTCTCTTCGCCGCAAATTGTAGTGCCTCTGTTGTGTCGCAAAGGCTCTGCTAAGGTTGTTCAGTACCATCGTATAGATCTCTTCTAGTCTGGTTTGCTTTTCCCTGGGACCGTTGTCTGGTAGGGATGGGTCTCCTGGAGCGGAGAGTTCTCGGCCGTAGTTCAGGTAAGCGGGAGAAAAACCCGTTGTCTGGTGATTACTGGTATTTATGCAGAACGTTATTTCTGGTAAATGGGCATCCCATTGTCGATGGTCTTGCCCGGTGAATTGGTCGATTATGGTCCCTATTACTCGGTTGGCTCTCTCAGTTGAGTTTGCTTGCGGTGTGTAGGGCGGTGTCAAGCGGTGTGTGATTCCAAGATTTCTTAGTTCGTCTCGAAACAAGCGGCTGGTATACTGGCTTCCGTTATCGGAAATGACGGTTTTTGGGCATCCGTGGCGGTAAACGATTCGTTCCAAAAAGCTTTTTAGCACGGCGGCGGCGGTGGCTTGACGTAGTGGTTGTATTTCAACCCATTTGGTAAACTTGTCTTGGAAAACGAGGACGTATTGGAAGCCTTGTTTGCTTCGTGGAAACGGACCGATTAGGTCGGTCGTGACGATCTCCCAGGGTTTTTCAACCTTGGTCCAACACATTAGTCCCGGTTTTGATTGTTGTGGCGGTTTAAACTGCTGGCAGCTTTTGCATCGGCGGACATGATTAGCTGCATCTCCGAACATGCCGGGCCAGTAGTATAGCCGGCTTAATCGGCTGATCGTCTTTGCGATACCGAGATGGCCTGCGGTCGGTAGATCATGGCAGCGTAATAGAGCTTCGCTTCGTTGTTCGGTCGGTAGACACAATTTCCATGCGAATGCCTCTCCACGGCCATCCATGTCCTGATGATTCGGCATACGGCGGTATAGCTGGTTATTTTCGATTTTGTAGTCTGGGTGTGCTGCCGGATTATTACTTATCTCTTTCCATTTTTGTCGGTACCATGTACAGGTGATCTGGTTACTAGAAGGTCCAACATTACATAGATCTTCACGTGTAGGGAGATTCACGGGTTGGCGCGATAACGCGTCTGCAACCTTATTCGTTGCTCCTCTTCTGTATTGTACGAGAAAGTCGTACTGTTGTAAATCCAATGCCCAACGGGCTAGCCGCTAGGGCTTTGCAGGGAGTTGAGCCATTTCAGGGCTAAGTGATCAGTGATGACTCTGAATCGATAACCCTCCAGGTAGGGTTTCATCTTGTGTATGCCCCATAGTACAGCGAGACATTCCTTTTCGGTAGCAGAGTACTTTCTCTCGGTTTCGGTTAAAGAGCGACTGGCATACGCAATTACTCTTTCTCTCTCATTCAGGTCCTGCGATAATACTACTCCTAATCCGTCTCCACTGGCATCGGTTTGGAGTACAAACTCTTTGGAGAAGTCTGGGCAGGCGAGAATCGGTGCTTCGGTCAGTAGTTCCTTTAGTTTCTCAAATGCGGTGTTTTGGGCTGCGGTCCATTCCCATCTCTCTTGCTTTTTCAATAAGCGGTTCAGGGGTGCTGCGATTCTTGAAAAGTCTGGTATAAAACGTCGATACCAAGATGCAGCTCCAAGAAATTGCCGGATTTCTTTTCGGTTCTGCGGTGTTTTTAATTCTCTTATGGCTGCCACCTTGTCTGGGTCCGTTCGTATACCCTCCTTGGTTATGATGTGGCCAAGGTATTTTAGTTCGGGGAGGCAAAATGCGCACTTCGCTGGGTTTAGCTTGAGGTCAGCTTCTCTGAGGCGTCGGAAAACCTTCGCTAGGTGGTCCAGATGCTCCTTAAGTGTAGTGCTGAACACAATAATATCATCTAGGTACGCAAGCGCGAATGAATCAAATTCCGGACTTATCACTCGATCTAGAAGTCGCTGGAATGTGGCGGGGGCAGAATGAAGTCCAAACGGCATGACTTTAAACTGGAATAGCCCTCTGCCGGGGACGATGAAGGCTGTCTTCGGTTTGCTTTCGGGCTCTAATGGAATTTGCCAATAGCCCTGTTTGAGATCCAAGGTAGTTATAAACTGGGCTCCTCTTAGCTTGTCTAATGTCGGTTGTACCTGTGGGAGCGGGTAGGCGTCTCGGACGGAAATTTTGTTGATACCTCGGAAGTCTACACAAAATCGGTTTTCTCCATTTTTCTTCTTGACGATGACAACCGGAGAACTGTACGGACTGTCTGACGGTTCGATAATTCCCTCCTGCACTGCAACAGTTTATCTACTTCCTGGTTAATGATCTGCTGGATCGCCGGGTTGCGGGGGCTGTACCGTTGTCTTACTGGCTCGTCGGTTAATAGTCGAATCCGGTGTTGTATCAGGTGTGTCGTCGGTCTGAGCTTGTTAAATTTCGGTATTTCGGTTTCCAAGAACGCCTCCAGTCGGTTGTCGGTTATAGCGGTTATGCCGTGTAGGCTGCTGGACGGGGAGGTTTCGTCGTATGATGCTGTGTGATCAAACAGGTGAATCTGCAATTTGCCTTTCCGTAGGATGTCCATCCCTAATACCATCTCCTCAGCTAGTGAAGGGAGCACGTAGAATGTGTGCCACAACTCGTGCCCATGTACTCGAACGCGGATCGTTAACTCGTGGGTGATTGGTACCCTCTTTCCATCAGCTATCGTGACGTCGCGTTTTGTCCGTTTGGCGTAGAATTCGGGGTATTCCTTGATCATGTGGAAGATGCTACCCGAGATGTACGAATTTACGGCGCCTGTATCCACTAAGGCATCGATTACGTGTCTGTCTATTCGTATTTCCGCAAAGGGTCGCCCATCTGGACAGGGCACCATCCCCTTTGACGGACCTGGGTCGGACATGCGGCAGTGCGATGTTAGCGGTGTCTGGTGTTCCGTAATTCGGTCCGGAGCGGCACAGGGGTTCTTCCTCCGGTGACGGTATGGTGTGGTATTCGCGGGCTGCGGTTGTTTTCTCGTCGGCTTATTTGTAGATTCCTGAGTGGCTGTTACGGTTTCTGGTGCTGGTATTGATTGGGGTGGCGTTACTGGCGGCGCAGCGGTTGGAATATTCGGTATTATGTCCTGGATGTACGATTGACGGTGTGTGTTTCTTAGATCCAATCGGTGGTCTGGTGGCGTTATCCTCGGTGTAACAGGTACGACTTTCGAAGCCGTGTGCCTTTGTCGGTACGGTTTCCGCGGCCGGTCGGGTGCGATTCCTGTATCTGGTGTCGGTTGACTATGCGATGGCGGTATCCTCGGACAGTCGGCTAAAGTTCTCGTATCTAGTTTCGGTTGACTATGCGATGGCGGTTTCTTCGGACAGTCGTTCACTGTTCTTTTATCTGGCTCCGGTTGACTGTGCGATGGCGGTATCCTCGGACAGTCGGCTACGTTCCTATTGTCTGGTTTGAATTGACTGTGCGATGGCGGTTTCCTCGGACAGTCAGTTACTGTTCTCTTGTCTGGTTGCTGCTGACTGTGCGATGGCGGTTTCCTCGGACAGTCAGTTTCTGTTCTCGTATCTGTTTTCGGTTGACTGTGCGATGGCGGTATCCTCGGACAGTCGGTTAAAGTTCTCGCATCTCGTTCCGGTTGGCTGTGCGATGGCGGTTTCCTCGGACAGTCGTTCACTGTTCTGTTGTCTGGTTTCTGCTGACTGTGTGATGGCGGTGTCTGGTGACTACGCAGGTACGGATCTGGTGAAATTATCGGCTCGACGTATATTGGTGGGCTATGCGCCCCTCGGTTCTGGTGGTGGGACGGTAGTTTTGCATGGGGCGAGAGGGGTTCCCAAGCGCTCTCGCCCGTCGCGAGTTTCCCTGTCGGCATGCGCAGTCCTGGGTTAACGTCCCCGTAGTACCGCAGAACGAGCAAAATAGTCGTGTTGGTCCTGGGAATTGGGAGCGTGCATGTCCAGGGCGACCGCATCTCCAGCAGCAATTCTGGCGATTGTATCCTTGGATGGAGAGCATGGTGTGCGGTTTTCTGGTTATGTCAGCGGTTCGGGTAACTGGCAGCCTACTTTGTGTGGGTGCAGTCCTCTGCGGTCTCGTTTCCACCTGGAGCTCTTCATATTCGTCACATAGCTCTATGAGAGTCCTCAGATCGGCGAAGTCTCGACGGCGGATATAATACTTGTATTCCGTCGCTAAATTCGCGTAGATTCTCTCTAACTGAGACTCGGGTGTGAGTTCGGCGTTTCTCCTCATCAACGTCTGTAATTCCAAGACGTAAGCCCGTGCTCTCTCACCGTGTCTCTGTTTGCGGTTGGTAATCTGTTCGAGCAGGGTCTTCTGGTATGACCGGGGGAAGAAGAACACCTGGAACTCTCTATTAAGCACTGTCCATGTGTCTATCAGGTCCCGGTTATTGCGATACCAGAGTAATGCTTTCCCTCTCAGCAATTCGGTTACGGCGGTTAGCATGTCTGTCTGGTCGAATCCATATCCCTCTATCAGCTCGTGGACCCTCTCTAGGAACGCGACGGCGTCTCCGGACCCATCGAAGTGTACGTTCCACTTACGGACCTTCTCCATCACGTCCGTTCGCCTTCCTGGCAATAGGGGCGGTGGTTCTAGGAAACCGGTGTCCATGGTTTCTTCCATAGATTGTGACGGGATGCTGCGTAACCACGCTGTCAGCCTTTTGCGCAGCTCATCGACGGTACCGGTGGTGTCCTGGCCTACGTCCGCTAAGGCTCCTTCTAGTGCCTCCTTATTCAGCCGGTACACCCAAGACACCTTTATTTTCTCCTTCCGGGTGCCTTCAACCTCTGTTGTTGCTTCGCTCCCCGTGGAGTCTCTAGACATACTAGTTGTTTGCTTACTACAACTAGCTTTCGAAGTCCCTTCTTTCGGTTGGTCCGCGTCATTAGTAGCACTCTTCTCTGAAGTGCTATCCCCCGCCATTGCCGCGGTCTTTCGGGACGGGATTTTTCCCTTCGGTCCCCTTTTCTTCCTACCGGATCTTGCCACTCTGTCCGGCCTTTATTGTTTCCCTTCTTTTAACTCCTTTCTCTCTCTCTCTGGACTCCTTTCTCCGTGTCCCTATCCTGCTTGGCGAAGTCCCTGCTCGGGCGCCAAATTTGTGACGTACTTCCCCGGTTCGGTTACTCGGGCGCCAACGCAATGCGATTTTTCTATCGGTACGGTAGTGGGAAAGTCACAAAATCAATTGCCTGGGTAACTACAGTGAAGAAAGGCCAGGGTCCACGCAACGGAGAGAGAGAATAGGGTAGGGGCGTATAATTAACAAGACCTGGTCTTTGTTAAACTTATCTTTATTCCCCTAATTCTAACAATCCCTTCCAGTACTTACTGACTACGGGTATATAATTCAAAGGCTTATTTCTACGTACTTAACTACGTACTACGTCCCTTTGACCTTTCCCCTCAACACGGGTACTCGGCCCGAGCAGCGAACTGCCCTTAAACTACTTACGGCTATCAACTTACACTATGGGCTACTCTACCCTGAGCCGTTCCTATGCCTCTAACGGCCCGTACTGAGCTCGAACAGCTGGCCCTATCTACTGGCTTAAGACTATCAACTAAGTCCCTTTGACTTTTCCCCTCAACACGGGTATTCGGCCCGAGCAGCGAACTGCCCTTAAACTACTTACGGCTATCTGCTTACGGCAATCAACTTAACACTATGGGCTACTCTTCCCTGAGCCGTTCCTATGCCTCTAACGGCCCGTACTGAGCTCGAACAGCTGGCCCTATCTACTGGCTTAAGACTATTAACTAAGTCCCTTTGACCTTTCCCCTCAACACGGGTACTCGGCCCGAGCAGCGAACTGCCCTTAAACTACTTACGGCTAGGAGCTAAGTCCCTTTGACCTTTCCCCTCAACACGGGTACTCGGCCCGAGCAGCGAACTGCCCTTAAACTACTTACGGCTAGGAGCTAAGTCCCTTTGACCCTTCCCCTCAACACGGGTACTCGGCCCGAGCAGTGAACTGCCCTTAAACTACTTACGGCTAGGAGCTAAGTCCCTTTGACCTTTCCCCTCAACACGGGTACTCGGCCCGAGCAGTAAACTGCCCTTAAACTACTTACGGCTAGGAGCTAAGTCCCTTTGACCCTTCCCCTCAACACGGGTACTCGGCCCGAGCAGCGAACTGCCCTTAAACTACTTACGGCTAGGAGCTAAGTCCCTTTGACCTTTCCCCTCAACACGGGTACTCGGCCCGAGCAGCGAACTGCCCTTAAACTACTTACGGCTAGGAGCTAAGTCCCTTTGACCTTTCCCCTCAACACGGGTATTCGGCCCGAGCAGCGAACTGCCCTTAAACTACTTACGGGTATTGGACTGGGAATTGTCGTATGACCGGACTATGCCTGATCCATACGACCTGGTATCGGATAAGAACTCAGGAAGGGAAGGAGTGGAAAAGGTCATTTTGCCTGTCTGAGGTCTGGATTATATTCACCAAGTTTCAAATTTACATGCGAATCATATTAGAAGAGAAATTATTACCTCCGTTTAATTCACCCAGTTTCAATTTCTCGTGCGAATTATATCTTCAAAGCAACTTTTATACTGGGGTCCCGTGTTCGAATCTCCATCGACCCAGCACTTTTTATTTTCTTATATGGGCTCTTTTTAGCAATTTCCACATAAAATTGCACTAATTGGTGCCTGTATAGATGGAAGGAGTTAATTGTAACGAATAAGCTTAATAATTCTCAGCCGGGAATTTAGCTTCGTTACACACTAATACTGGTCAGTTGATCTCCTTCTATATGGAATAAATCATTGTACTTTTTACAAATATTTATTATACTGTCGCGTTCTGCTTTCTTGCAATGGTCCAACTTGATGAGTTTTGATAGTTCCTGTAGTCTTTCTTTAATCTGGTTGCGGTGGTAATCGGCTTGAATTATGTCATATTCACTCAGATTAGACCACCTGGGTATCACGTTACCAATAGGGAGTAGAAAATCATTTTCAATAGTATTTAATATAAGTACCTTAGCGTATTCGTTCTTCGGTTGGACTATGCATTCTCCTAAAGATACTCCCGGCGGTATTTCTTCTTTTGCACATACTGAAGTTTCATTACACTTTGCTGGAATCTCTGCAATTAATTCAGATCTTGCTGGAATCGTAATTAGATCATTTCCCTTTTTATCTTGTCTTATCATGTCTGCGATGGTTAAGTTTTCTTCACCGTTCTGTACTATATCCCCAATGTTTCCAGACACTGTGTTTCCATATTTATTTACTACCATGCCTTCCCTATTTGTTTTATTTTTGGGATTAATGCTTTTAATTTCGTTATATGTATCCCTTATTAGCGCGTTTTTATACGTATTATGGCTTTTTTTGCTTATTTTCCGCTAAATTATTATTATATAATATTTTATCAGTATATTCTCGTATTACCTCATTTACTGCTTTATTCTCACGCATTCTATTTTCATTTTGATTTAAGTTTCGATACTTTTTTTCTTCGCTAACATTTATTTGGATTTCATTTGCATAATTTTGTTATTTCTTTTCATTTTTGATCATAAATGGAACACATTTCTTTACTTCCTTAGTTATATTTTCTTTCGATTTTTCGCGCTTATTCGTTTGTGAAACGTTAAACGTATTTACTGTTTCATATTTATTTAATTCTTTAAATTTTCTGTCATTCTTTAGACTACTATTTTTTCCATGCTAATTAGGGATTCAGGATAATTGTCGCTTTGTATTACAGCGAAATGTATCAATAGGTATTAATACTGCTTTCGGTTAATTCAATGTTCTTCACATTTTCCGAATAATTCAGAGTGCAACTGCATTTCTTTAGAAAGTCTTTATCTAGCAATCCGTCGCAAGGTAGAATATTCTCTCCTCTTACTAAATGGAAAGGATGACTGATTTTAATGTTACTGCAGCTGCTTTCTAGGCCTATTGTTCCATATGACAAGCCTGCTGAGGGCACATAGTCTACTAAGAGAGTGGTGATCAAACACCTCTGTATGATATCAGCTAGACTTTCTTCGGAAGTTGCCATTAGCTTGTGCAGACTATTTTAGTACCAGTATGGATTATTTTCATTCATTTCATTTATTATATTTCAGACCTTACACAATTAAGATACAAGTCTTTCCAAGTGTAGGCAAATAAGAGTAACATTTGTATAAAAATAAAAATTAACAAGAAGTAAGAAAGAATGTAAATAATAAAGATATAAAATAATTCAATTAAACAAGAAAGTTGTAGAATACATTGAGAAGAAAATAAAAAATAAAAAGTAAAAAGAGCTTATTTATCTATTCAACTTTATTTAAGAGATAAGAAAACAAAATGTCTTTGAACCTGCTGCTGTTGTATGACCTTTTAATATTTAGCGGTAGCGGATTCCACATTCTGATCGCCTGAACAAAAAATTGTCTCTCGGTAGTAATACAATTAAAATGCGGAGTGATTATCGAAAGTCAATCGCTGTCACTGAGGTAACCGGGAAATCGGGTAATAAGAAGATTATTTAAAAAACATATCGAGCGATATTGAAAATAAGTCTTAAGAGAGCAACCGAAAATAGAGTTGGCATGCTGAGAAATGTGATCATGTCTCCGAAGTCCAAATATATATCGTACAGAGGAATTATGAGCGACTTGTAACTTCCTAAAGGATACGGAATCCGTCTTGCTAAAAATCTCACTTCCATAAGTTAGAATGGGTGCAATAAGTGTCTTTACAAGATATAGACGTGTTTCGCGAGGTATAAAATAAGCCGATAAAGACAGTTTGCGTAGGGTCCCATAAATTTTAGCAACAAGACTGTCAATGTGACTATTCCAAGATAACTCACTATTGATCAGAATTCCCAGATCTTTAACAACTTTCATGTAAGGGATGACCATATTATCGATAACTATGGGAGGTAAGCAAGAACTATCAAAGTTCCGCTTGTAAATAGCAAAAGCATTATATTTCGACGGATTTAGTACAAGTTTGTCTCTCTCAGCCCAACCTAATATTGCTGTAAGGTCCTCACATAATCTATCTACTAGGTCATCAACAAGCCCTAGAGGACGGGAGAGGTATATTTGAACGTCATCGGCATAAATATGATACTTACAATTTTTAACAACCATAGGTAGATCATTAATAAAACACACAAAAAGCAAAGGTCCAAGTATCGACCCCTGCGGCACGCCACTGGAAACAGGAAGCAGCCCGGACACAGAATCACAACACACAACACATTGAGATCTCCCCCTTAAGTAGGACCAAATAAGATTACTGGCACATCTGGTAAAGCCGAAATTACGACAAAGTTTGTCTATTAAGAGATAATGGTCAACCTTATCAAATGCTTTTGAGAAGTCAAGCAATGCAAGGACAGTGATCAGTTCCGAGGAAATACTACAGCGAATGTCATCGGTTATTTTAAGCAAGGCCGTGATACAGCTATGCTGAGCGCGGAAACCAGATTGAAAGTCAATCAACATGGAGTGAGCCTTAAGGTGTTCGTTGATTTGCAAGGAAAGTATCCGCTCAAAGGCCTTTGACAAAATGGTAGAAGAGATATTGGTCTGTATTCAGGTGTGGTAGACCGAGAGGTCTTACGAACTGGAATAACTTTAGCCAATTTCCACTTAGAAGGAAAGACGGAAGTTGTTATAACAGTATTAAAAATATGTGTAATATATCGTAAAACGATGGGCAGGATAACTTTAATGAAATCTTGGTGAATGTTGTCAAGGCCAGCAGCTTTAGATTTGATGGAGAAAATAGCGTTGGCAACCTGTTCCTCATTAACATTAACAAAAGAAAAGTTACCGCCGGTTATAGATTCGCAAGGATCACCGAAGAAATTAAAAGGTGTGTTAAAATTTATAAATGTTTCATTAAGTGCGTCAGGATCCTCATCAATGGTGGATTTGTTATGTTTACCAATTCCGATACTCGTCAAATTATTCCAAAGCCGTTTGGCTGGAAGCCTGATGTCAAGTTTAGATTTATAAAACGACGCCTTGGATTTCCGAAGTTTCATAGTAACTCTGTTTCTCAAAACACGATAGCTGTGCCACATTTCAGGGATTTTAAAACGTTTCCAATATTTGTATGATTTGTTGCGTTGGTGAATTAAAGAGAATATATCGGCAGTAAGCCAGGGTACATCGGAAACGGGGCTAAACTTAGTCCTTACTGGAAAATGTGTATCAAAAAGATATTCCACCCGATTATCAAAATACTCAATCTGATCATCTGCACTGCCACATAAGTAGATATGCTCTCAGTCAACCGTTTCTGCATCTGAAATGAGTTGCTCAACGTTAATTGCTCGAAAATCTCTGTATGTAAACGAGAATGGAGAGTTATTATAGTTACCGAGGTTATATGTCATGTAGATTAGATCGTGTCTAGAGAAAGCAGAAAGATCGATTTGGTTATGGAAAAGAACTGAGTCAGAATCAGCCACAATAAAAAGGTCTAAAAGTGTAGCAGAACCGTCCGTGAAGTGAGTGGGTGATGAGTTTACGACACTTAGAGATAATGTGCCAAGCATAGAACGTAGAGAATTCGTCAACGTATTGTTGACTAAGATGTTAGTGTTAAAATCACCTGCAATAATAATGTGTTCATATAGATGGCAGATGCAAGAAAGATCTTCCTCAAGATCAAGAAAATCATTGACATTGGGTGGCTTGTAAACCGATCCGACAAGACACCTATTGTTCTCTATGCAAATTTCAACGAGTGTGTATTCGATTGAGGCATTTACCCCAGATGAAGCAACAACACGACCACGCAAGTCGCTACTCAGAAACATGGCAACACCACCAACAGCCCTACCCAAACGATCATTCCGAAAAACCTCATAACAAGGCAGTGAAATCAAACTATCATTAATATGTGGCTTAAGCCAGGACTCAGAGACACAGATAATGTCTAATGAATTGCCACCAAAGGTGTGCCGAAATTCATCAATCTTCGGATAAAGACTCTGCGCATTGAGATGGCAGACCTTAAATCCAGTCTGTTGGTCAGATAAGATCCTCAACAAAATCCGTGTGTTATTCAGACAACCAGAGATGGAAGCACTAGAATCTAAATTATCCATAATCAAGTAAAATAAAATAATACATAACAAACAAAAGACACAGCAGCAGGCAGAAATAACAAAGCAAGCAATGTAGTAAATAGTAAATAAGGAAAGATATTGAATAAAAATAAGCAATAACAAGTACCAAATTAACTGGTCGATTAAATTCAAGTAAATATAAACAGATAATTGTAATAACAAGGAAAAGAAAAGAAAAGAAAAATTTTAATATTAATGTCATTGCAGGTTGTTGTGCGATCCGATTTTCATGAGATAATCAAGGCTAGGTACCTTCTCAGCGGGGGCATCACCTCTTTGACGTATGAAGACCTGTCCATTTCTGGTGAAAACGGTATGTAATATTTTCCGGCGTTTGAGTCTTTTAGCTTCTCTGAAGATAGCGTAATTCGTTTTAGTGAGGCTTTCGTGAACAAATATTTTCCCATTGGACTGCAAACCGACGTCACGTAAACTTAGCTGGGTCTGTTTACTTTTGTGTGATACCGCTTTCAAGATGATAGTTCTATCGCGTGTGCTGCAAAATTTGATTAGAATAGAAGTACTTACAGTGTTGTTATTTTGACTGTTCATGCGGAGAATCTGCTTAGGTGGAGGATGTGAATCAATTGTTACTGAATCACAAAGATTAGTGTAGATTTTGTATAGATCCTCCTTTTCTGTTTTATGTCCTGCGAGTGCAAATTACGTTCAAGGAAGTCAATTCGCATTTCCAAGTTCGACAGAGTGAGGTGTTATCCGCTAAGCGTTTGTATATTCTGTGTTCCAGGTCCGCGATGTGATTGCGAAAATCTGCTCTGACTTCCTCCAGCTTACTGATGAACCATTTTTCCATCGCATCCATTCTAGCAGATAATGATTAAAGCAAATCTGCTGAATTGACGGATGGATTGATTTTTGGAGTTGACATTTCAGCAGAGCTCCCTTTGGTGTGTTTGCTATGTGTAGACGGGCCGTGTTTAGCACTTGATGTCCGTGTTGGTGAGGGCATTTTTCCGCAAGTGAAACAAAAATTCAATTCAAAAATCCGTAAATATGCAGCCTCCCCGGGTGAAATTTGTCGCAACTAATACAGCTGGCGCAGTAAATAATCAGGTAAATATATTAATTTAAGAAGAAAACTGCTCAAACTAGTTAAAAAAGAAAAAAAACGCACATTGACAGTGACTTATTCACACATGATGTGTTCTTCTTATTCAGTAGATTTACCTGTTCTTGACAACGTAAAGGGTAAGGTAAGAGTGGCACCACGTTCGGTTATTGTGAGTGGAACTTTGATTATTACACTTAATTTTTGGATGTATGTCGGCCCTTACCGCCGTGTTGCGAGTTGGGTGGCCGAAAATTCCTTCCCGCGAAATCGCGTTTCCCGAATCGTGATCGCTATTTTGGTTAATGAACCTTACTTGCCGTTGATTTGATTGAGATTTGTTAGATTCGTCTCGATTGTTTGGGCGCCTCTCTAGATAATCTGAGTTATTATTGAATTGGGGCTGCTGAATCTAAAATGGTAGTCGTCTTACTTGGCTTAGCGACTGCGTGCAGAATTGCTGCTGCTGTTGCCAAGGCTCGTTATGCCTGTTGTAGGATGTTCTCTGTTTGTATCGACCTGGTTGGTCATGAATTTCCATATTGTAGTCGTTTTACGGCATTCACTAATGTCGTGGTTTGGTCGGTTGCAATAGGAACAATGCAGTCTGCGAACATCTTGTTTTATTTGTGGACCGCTGAACGTGGGAATTATTTTATTCCTAAAGCATTTTTCTCTGATATGACCTCTTCTATTGCATATCTCACATACCAGGGCTTGTCTGGATGTTCCCTCTCCCGAATACTCTTTCTGTACTCTATCCTCAGAGTGTTTGGCACGTTCTATAGCGTAATCGATTAAACTGCTAAGTTCAGTTTCGTTTTTGGCTTGTGCCAATGTTATTAACCGATCACTCTTTAAGCCATTTTCGAAAACAAGAATAGCTTCTTTTTCGTTTTCTTTTAGGAAAATAGCTCTAGCGCCAGCGTCGGTTACGCTTATTGTTGTGGCTTTATTGAGTTCCCCAAGTGTTCTAGTCACTCGTTGGGATAAATCGTTCACGGATTTCCGTGGACCTTGTCTTAGCCTTTTAAGATCTTCACGGACTGCCGAACGTGATAGTTTATATCGTTTAAGTAGCTGGCCTTTAAATTGTTCTCAATCCTTAACGCGTCCGTAATCTATAGTATCCTATGCTGGACCTGAGACTTTTGTCTTCATTACATTACAAAAGAGAGCTTTATCACGGGCATTAGTTGCCGTGTTGAAAAGATTATCACAGCACGATATGAATCTATTAAGGTCCCTTTTATTGCCTCAAAAAAATTCGGGTATCAATTCCCTTGCGTCCGCAATAGTTACACGAAGGGATGGAAGGTCGTTGGCTTGCTCGGTGGCATTATCGCTAGGTGACGGAGTATTTAGCACTTCTTTTGGTAAGAATTTTTAATGTGAGCAGACCAACGTTTTAAGGAAAAATTATCACAACACTTTGGGAGAAAAAGAGCTGCATCGTTTCTATTCAATGATTCTTTAATAAATTTTTTTTTTGAGAAAAAAATTTCCAAGCCCAGTTAACAAACTGATTGATTAGAAATTGCCGGACACACAAATAGTGAAACCACAATTTACAGTGCGCAGTGGCAAGCTACAAATAGATTTTATTGGCTTATTGAATTTAAAGACGCCATCTCTGGAGGACTTCTGCAATTAGCCGAAAAGCGATTTAAAAATAGCATTCGCAATTTGTTAAAAATTCGCTGATTAATAACTGTCTGGCTCGATTTCTTTTAGCATAACAATTCGCTGATAAGGCGTAGTAAAACGTCTGGACTCGATTTCGTCGGCGCAAAAATTTTCCGATAAGAGTTGAATGCCCCAGACTCGTAAATGTATTGGGTAGCGATAAGAAAAACGATTTGCTGAAACAACAACAGCCTTGAACTTTAAAAGATTATCATGCAATTTCTTTTCCAGATCTAAATATAGACATTAATTCGGGAGTTATATCATATCATAGTTTCGTGTAGCAACCTTGAACTTTAGATAGGAAGAAGAAAGAAATTAACATGATCATTATGAGCCGTTATCAGAATAGAATTTAAGATTTGTATACAGACAAGAGCGTCTCTTTTCTGAAGACGTGGTCAAAAGCTTTGGCACTGTATTTCGACAATGAGTAAATTCGTGCTTATCAAAGGAATTTGTATTTGCTAATTATCTAATGAATTTGAAAAACCTTTTGTATCTTTCCAAGTTCAATGGACAGTTTTTATTTATTATACATATGAATACTTAATACCCGCAAAACAATTACAACCTCTAGGCATAGAAACTGTCACAAGAAAACCTAAAACTGTTAAATTATCAACGCGCTGAGTTATGACCATATATTCTGTAAAAAGGTAGAAAAATAATTTCTGTCACCAAAGGACAACTATCACAATAAGGCCAGGGGCATTGTAAAGGCAGTAATGGTAAGAAATTGTTCCTTCACCCCCTCGGCGGAAGTTGGGTTATTAACCTATTATAATCATCGAATGAGACGACATGTCCTACAAAGTTAATACCGTCGGATAACGAATCATCGGTTTACATACTGTCTGAAAATGCATCATCATCATACAAGACATCTGCTCAGATAATCGCAGTTCAATATTTTTTCGCGTTGAGTAAGAAGGCCTATATATCAAAATGATTCAAGCCCTAGCACAACAGCAAAATCCAAAAGATATAAGTGAGGCTTAGAGGAGGAAACTTTTCACGCATAAAAATAAACAATATTTGACAGTACGAAATATATTTGCCCATTTTCTTATAGGCTTTCGTCTCTGCTAGACAACGACCCAGCTGAAGCATCAATTTTGGTTTTAATTGGTTAAATATTATTTAAGATTTGCTCTTGATGACTCCTAAAAATTTTGTTTGACGCTTTCCTGTAACCAGCGAACCAAAACATTAAAACCAGTTTTCACGTTAACCTCACAATTATTCTTACGAAACTTTTTCTTATTGAGGTTTTAATTGAACTTCACATGTTTATAGAATGAATTTAGAAGTAATTCGAGTTATGTATTTACAAAAAAAAAAAAAGGACTTCCCGTCTTCTTTGGTCACGAAAAACCAGAACAATTCATGCTGATTAATTTAATGAAATTGAGGGGTATAAAGGCAGAGGCGTTTCACATAAAATATCACAAAAGATTTTAATAACTTTATTTGACATATATTTATAAACACACACACAAGTAAGGTACATACATCTTACATATTTAAAAAACATTTAGCCAATGGCTTAAAACCCCCTGCCCCGGACGGCATCGTCTGCCCCCTAAAATCTGATTGCTATGCACTGGTGTCCATTGGCATCCACTAATTCCTGACAAAAAGGAAACTTTTCACGCATAAAAGTAAACAATATTTGACAGTACGAAATGTATTTGCCCCCATTTTCTTATAGGCTTTCGTCTCTGTTAGACAACGCCCCAGCTGAAACACTAAAGCATCAAAGGTGGTGGTGTTGGTGGTGGTGGTGGTGGTAGTTGGGGTGGTGGTGGTGGGGTTGTTGGTGGTGGTGGTGGTGGTGGGGGTATAAATATCGATTTCAGCAGATAATTTTTAGTGTTTAGATAACCACCAATATGTTTAAATGCATAGAATGCAACAAATTCTTTCGCCGGAAAGATAGTCTTCTAAGACATAAGAGACGGTCAACACATTTATTGAAAGATAAAAATCGTGAAGAAGAGATTTTATCAGATGAAAATACCCATTTATTAACACCCATCAATGCAGCCGGTTTTGACCCCGTTAAGAATATTATTAAGAATAAAATGTTTGCGCTTAGAAATAATTGGGGACATTCTCAAGAATCCTTAAAGGATGAGAATAATGGAAATTATAGCATTGTTGATAGAAGAAGAAATAAAGATGTGAACCCAAATTCAACTAAAGACGACAATCCCGCATTTGAAGGTCATAACCAAAGTTGTGACCCCGCGGTTGAGGAGGATGACCGAAGTTGTGATGACGACTTCAATGGCGATGATGATGAAATTCAAGATATTACAGACCCCAATATACTGGTGGATGAATTAAAATTAACATTAAGCAGGAGGTCAGGAAGAAAAGCTTTAGAAATTCTAGAACAGTTAAAAATGCTCAATGTCATTGTATAAAAATGTTTGAAAATGTCAGGGGGTCGATTTTTCTTCCGAAAAACGTTAAATAATACTCAAATATAATGACATAATTTTATTTTTGATCTTCATTTCAATTCCTGGCGTGAGAAAGAAAATATGTTTTGGTTGGAAAAGATTCAGCATAGACAAAAGTATTGTATTTGCTCAGTTAGATGGCGACATTTTAAAATAATTAACGTTAATGTGATTGATTGGAGTTATTTTAAGTGTGTTTATTACTCCGGAAAAGGGTAGCAAAACCCTAATGTTTAGTATTAGAAAAGGGGAGCCCTTCTATGAAAATTTACATACTACGTATAAATTTCATCCTTTCGAACATGCAAAAATTGAGGTTGTATCAGGTGATATAACTTTAATCGGAGATGTTGTAGATGCTGTTCTGAGTGCGAGACGAATCGATGGCTACCAGAAAAACTGTCCTTTTGCAGATATTGAAACTGATTCTGAGTGGATTAAAAGAAAAAAGGAATCTTAGATATATCTGATTATAAAACGCATGTTATTGGCACGAATTATTCATTTGTATAGAAGATTTCAATTGAATATCGTGTTTTGGGCTGAAAATATAAAGCAAGGACAAAAATACTGCATTTCTTCAGTTGGCTGGCGCCAATTTAAATTAGTAAATGTCCAGGTTAATGGACCCGTGTTTAATTTGTTAATGACTCCTCAATATGGTGAAACAATTCTTTTGCTTTATCTTAAAAGTTATGATCTACTTCCAAAAAGATTTATTGATTTCGATTTCATATTTCAACCTCTTGAACATGTTAAAATAGAGGTGTACTTATTAGATATTACCATAGTTGGAGAAGCTTCAGACGTTATATATAGGCAAATTACACATCATGACAACATCTTTCCACCTAATTGCCCGTTTAGGGAAAAAGATTGGGATGATAAAACAAGATTGAGAAGTTAAAAAAATGCTGTAATACAATAATTAAATCAGTACTGGAGGCTATAAATCAGTTTAAAGGAGTTTCCGATATTTTATTTGATGTACCCAAAGAAATAATTTTAAAAACTAAAAATTCGTTTGGAATCATAGATGTTGAAATAAAATGAATAAAAGCAGTGTATTATATGTATTGAAAATTGTGTTTTGTATTACCCAGAGCCCTATGGTTTTAAAAGAAAAATTTTAATATATATATATATATATATATATATATATATATATATATATATATATGTCGGAATTAAAATTAGCAGGTGGTCGATTACGCGGTGCAAGTTGAAAATTTTAAATGCAACCAAAAAGACACTAGAGCCTTAAATCCTGCATATTTCGAAAACAGCGGCTAACTTTGATAAAAAACAAAAATAGATACCCTGAAGTCATTAAATTCGGTGTACATTAGGTTTACTAGGAAGGTGCACTATCTGTTGAAAAAAACTTTCCGATTTACGCACAGTGTTATTATCGATCATTGGAGTGTTTGTTATATCTAAGCTCCTGAAATAAAAGTCTTATTTTTAGGAGTCATCAAGAGCAAATCTTAAATAATATTTAACCAATAAAAACCAAAATTGCTTGCTTTAGTGTTTCAGCTGGGGCGTTGTCTAACAGAGACGAAAGCCTATAAGAAAATGGGGGCAAATACATTTCGTACTGTCAAATATTGTTTACTTTTATGCGTGAAAAGTTTCCTTTTTGTCAGGAATTAGTGGATGCCAATGGACACCAGTGCATAGCAATGAGATTTTAGGGGGCAGACGGTGCCGTGCGGGGCAGGGGGTTTTAAGCCATTGGCTAAATGTTTTTTAAATATGTAAGATGTATGTACCTTACTTGTGTGTGTCTTTATAAATATATGTCAAATAAAGTTATTAAAATATTTTGTAATGTTTTATGTGAACCGGCTCTGCCTTAAAACCCTCGAATTTCATTAAATTAATCAGCATGAAGTGTTCTGGTTTTTCGTGACCAAAGAAGACGGGAAGCAAATCTTAAATAATATTTAACCAATTAAAACCAAAATTGATGCTTTAATGTTTCAGCTGGGTCGTTGTCAAGCAGAGACGAAAGCCTATAAGAAAATGGGCAAATATATTTCGTACTGTCAAATATTGTTTTATTTTATGAAGAGTTTACTCCTCTAAAGCCTCACTTATATCTTTTGAATTTTGCTGCTGTGCTAGGGTTTGACTCATTTTGATAGGCCTTCTTACTCAACGCGAAAAATATTGAACTGCGATTATCTGAGCAGATGTCTTGTATGATGATGATGCATTATCAGACAGTATGTCCGCCGATGATTCGTTATCCGACGGTATTAACTTTGTAGGACATGTCATCTCATTCGATGATTATAATAGGTTAATAACCCAAATTGCGCCGAGGGGGTGAAGGAACAATTTCTTACCATTACTGCCTTTACAATGCCCCTGGCCTTATTGTGATAGTCGTGCTTTGGTGACAGAAATTATTTTTCTACCTTTTTACAGAATATATGGTCATAACTCAGCGCGTTGATAATTTAACAGTTTTAGGTTTTCTTGTGACAGTTTCTATGCCTAGAGGTTGTAATTGTTTTGCGGGTATTAAGTATTCATATGTATAATAAATAAAAACTGTCCATTGAACTTGGAAAGATACAAAAGGTTTTTCAAATTCATTAGATAATTAGCAAATACAAATTCCTTTGATAAGCACGAATTTACTCATTGTCGAAATACAGTGCCAAAGCTTTTGACCACGTCTTCAGAAAAGAGACGCTCTTGTCTGTATACAAATCTTAAATTCTATTCTGATAACGGCTCATAATGATCATGTTAATTTCTTTCTTCTTCCTATCTAAAGTTCAAGGTTGCTACACGAAACTATGATATGATATAACTCCCGAATTAATGTCTATATTTAGATCTGGAAAAGAAATTGCATGATAATCTTTTAAAGTTCAAGGCTGTTGTTGTTTCAGCAAATCGTTTTTCTTATCGCTACCCAATACATTTACGAGTCTGGGGCATTCAACTCTTATCGGAAAATTTTTACGCCGACGAAATCGAGTCCAGACGTTTTACTACGCCTTATCAGCGAATTGTTATGCTAAAAGAAATCGAGCCAGACAGTTATTAATCAGCGAATTTTTAACAAATTGCGAATGCTATTTTTAAATCGCTTTTCGGCTAATTGCAGAAGTCCTCCAGAGATGGCGTCTTTAAATTCAATAAGCCAATAAAATCTATTTGTAGCTTGCCACTGCGCGTATTCATATATACGCGGAATAAATAAATAAAAAATCCAATTTGCTATTTTAAGCTCAAAACATTAGTTTATATACTGACTTAAGAATACCAACCACAATTAGCTTGCTAGCCTCATGGCTAGAGCGCTTTCTTCGAATCACAACAACCGAGGTTCGAAACCCGCACACAGATTTTGCGCTTTTTAACAACTGGCATTTAAATACAAATTCTACATGTGACATCAACCATCCATTAGCCAGCCAGTCAGCAAGTGATACACACACACACACACACTTAACCAACAACCAGCCAGCCAGGCAACAGGAGACTAGTCAACATATGACTTCAGGGAATTCCCTCCTATGACGTCATACAACCGGATGTGAACCAGCCAACAGGGAATCCCCTCCCGGAATTGCGTACTATGACATCAGACACCAAGGGAAGCCCCGCCACCATAACAACATAGGCTACAATTCAACAAATACCCATGTCTACCGGATGTCTGCCTCAACCGCCCCCATACCTACTGAAACGAATAAATAGTACATTTTTACTTCCTGGAAATGTTAGCTGTTAAGCCAGACAATTTACAAGATAAGTTAAAAACTTTATGAGACCGACATCATAGCATACAATAACGTGGATTATTTAACTTTAATCCAGGAACCATGGATGACGATGATAAACTATAAATCAACATTAGGCAGGCCACACACTGAAGTGAATTTAAGTCAGTTGACTATTTCTAGCGCATGTAATTATATGAAGTGCCGCACACTGAAACGCCAAACTGCAGTTTGAAACTGTAGTTGCTTCGACTGAGTTAGAAACTATTTTCAAGTGATTTTTATTTCCAGTTGAAGTCGGAATCGCTTTCAGAGTTGGACGGACTTATTTATAGATATAGACGGGAAAACATAAACTTTTAGTGTTATTGATATTTGCAATGGCAGTATCTAGTGGTAAAAATAGTGATATGGAGCTTAATCGGTTATTGGTGAAGTTGATAAAGCTGATTCAAATTATGCGAAGCGGGACCAAACCGATATAATTTGGGAAACTATCGGAAGGGCTGCAATGGTTTCAGGTAAATAAATAAAAATATCAGAAAATATATAAATTCAACTTTATTTCATTAACTTTATATGCCATTCGAATTCAACTTTATCTTTATACGACATATTTCCATTGCGGTTCGATAGCGCCTTGTTGTGTTAAAAAATAATTGGTAAGCCGGGTTCTTCTCAATTTTGCAGGGCTGTTTACTTCTTCGGTATCACCTGCCTTCCGCAGATACATAAATTACTGATTTTTCTAAAATTTTTAGATGCCTTCTTAACTCTAACCTAATTATGTAAAACAACGCAAGCTTGTATTATTAGATCCACGGTTTCCTTTTTGCAGCCTATTGGCGTTTCTAAAATTTGAAACTTAGTTGATATCATGTCAAATGCGCATTCAACACTTTTCCTTGCATATGAAAACCGATAATTAAATATGCGTTTCCGATTTGTGATATTTCCTCTGTGGTACGGTCTCATTAAATTTACCTTGAGGGGAAACGCTTCATCCCCTACAAAGTCAAATAGAAAACCATCGTGAAAATTTTCGAACGGTAAGGGTACCGGTAACGGCAGTGTTAGTTTTGCTTCATTAAGTAGTTTACTAATACTTGATTGTTTGAATACTGCTTCAGCACTATTTGACCCAAAATCTTTTATGTGCACAGAAGTAAACAGTCCATCTGCATCAGCAACAGCAAGTAGGATAACGGAAATATAATCTTTATAATTGAAATATTCAGATCCCGTTTTATGAAAACGTTTGACTCGAATATGCTTCCTATCCATCGATAGATCCGATGCAATTAGGCATATGAAGGAGTTCAGAAAAACGGGCGCCGTTTTCCTTCCACTTGCTAACGTTCGGGTCAGGCAAGTATAAAGGTTGCAATCGTTTCCATAAAGCTGCCGTTGTATCCACAATTACTTTTGAAATTGTTCTTTCGCCAGTTTTGAAATTTGTTCTTTACAGTTTCAGATTGATCTTCCTAATATTTTATAAAATTTTATTGCAATGTTGCCTTTATGTAAAAGTAAATGGTAAAAATAATTTTTCAGCTCCTTCGTCTAAAGAACGATGGAAGAACATTCGCACAGTTTTGATACGGCATGTAAAGGATAAACCTGCATCGATATCTGGAAGACAATCTCGCCGCCTTTATTATCTCTATGATGAGATGCAATTTTTGATTCCCCATATGAAAAAATTTGCCTCTGCTGCTCAATTGAGTAATTTATCTTTACTAGAAGAAACTGTTACAGAACAAAGTGAAAATACAACAGAAACTGGAGAACAAAATGTTGAACAATCTGAGCAATTGCCAGAAATAGATGAATTTGAATGTAACACTGAACCGACAAATGCTAGAACAACTATCCCGAGAAAACAAAAAAGACTCCGAGCAAAAGACATTGATCCAGTCGATCAGGCCTTCATTTCATATGTCAGTCATCCACCTTGTACTGGTGAAAAGGACTCAGACGAACAATTTCTTTTATCAATTCTTCCTGATTTAAAAAAAAATACGGACCAACAAAAGAGAAATTTTAAAAGGAAAATGCTACAGCTCGTGGAAGATACGTTTGATTAAGTTTCAGAATGCAGCTTTTCGTATGACACGTTATCGAGCTTCTCATCTCCGATTGTCACTGTAAGTTCGCTTATGGCCACTGAAGGAGAAAGTGTTGTTTTAAATTGAAATGCAACTGCCACATTGGATCAAAGTATCAGTCATAAAACATTGTAATATTAAATTAACAAGGGTTCTTTGAAATGTTGAAAACAACCTTTATAAATATTTTTCAAATCATTTCACAGGCCTGCGTATTTAAACTTATAATTTCCCTTTTCAATAATAATATTTTTACTTCAGGTAATAAAGTGTGTTGATTTCAAAAATAGTGTTGGTTTTTTCCCATCACGTCAGATTTATTTTTATATGTATTTTTTTTGTTGATAATTATCAAATCATTTTGATTATTATCAAAACAAAAAATTATAAAGAGCGAATCTGACGTGATAGAAAAATACCAGCATTATTTTGAAGTTAGCACACTTTATTACCTTTTAAAAAGTACTATTGCATCAAAGTAAAATTAATTAATGTGCCAAGGTGTCGGACTGGCCTTTATATCGGGAGCAAAAGTAGTAAAAAAGTCAGAGTTTCGGGTGATATATCGTATTTAATTGTGTTCCGTTACGTTTGCGTGTCAGTGTTCTTTTGAATTTTTATTAAAAATATTTCGTTTTAGTTCCTGTTGTTTACAATTATACAGCCTTTTTTGAGGAACTTTTTGAAATTTTTTGTGAATTTTTAATAAATAATTTTCGGAACTGTCAGGTGAAATCAAGTAGCCGAAAGCCACTTTGTAGCAAAGTAACTTTAACTACTGTCCTCAAATGAGCGACAGTAGTAGTGATAGTGCTTCCGGGGGGGGAAGAAAAAACCCCTTATACTCGTAAAAAGAGGGATCGAGGACAAAAAGTAGATCTTGGTTCTTTCCTGAAAACATCACCATCAGCAAAAGAGCTAACAGAAGAGGCTAGAAAGGGCCCAACAGAAGAGGTCAAACTAAAGAAGACCATGATGCCTCTCAAGAGGTCAGCATCTGCCGCTTCTCAGAAGTCGACAACAATCTTACCTGTAACGTCTGTGTTTGGTGAAGACACGGCAGCACCCGCTGCTAAAGAGCCTGCGACAACTGCCGCAACCAGTATACTGCCGGCAGCATCTGCTGCTAAAGCGCCTGCGACAACCACCGCATCCAATAACCTTTCGGCAGCACCAGCTGTGAAGGCGTCTGCGACGGCAACTGCAACAAGCAAACTTTTGCCCACACCTAAGCTGATAGACGTTGTAAAAGAAGCTTCAAGAACAGCACCACCACCGCAACATGTGACATTTCGCCCAAATCTTTCTGGGACAAAGAAGACTGTATCCACTAAGCCAGTGCCGAAAAGACCAGCGCCTGTTAGATTAGAGGTAGTGTTATATGCTCCCTTTTGAGCATATAATTATGTTAGCTCTATGAGAAAGGGGGTAGGTTTCATAATTGTTATTGGGCGCCACGTGGTTTTAAAGTCCACGAACTCAGTATTGCTGAGTGAAACAAATCAGGAATTCCATGAAAACAAAACTTATAGTTTAATAGCAATTCGAAAATACAAAAAAATTCACTTAAAAGAAAAATCTACTACAGAATTATAACATCGAAGAATTAAACTTCAAAATTCAAAAATCAGGAAAACTCAAAAATTTAAATTTAATTCAAAACCCAAAAGTAATAATATAAGCACAAAACTTGCCCGCGCACAGTGTTAAATAAAAGTTAAAAAAAACAAATGTAATTTCAAATAAAATAAGAAAAGTAAAAGAAACCAAAACAAAGACAAAAATAAAGATACTCATCTTTACCGTGACCTTCGCTTCTCCTTTCTTCGTGCTGTCAGGTTAATTTGTAGCTTTTCCTTCAAGTTTATCTGCGTTGAAACTCAAAATTTCGCTCTTGTTATCCTTTGGCAAAGTTCTTTTCCTTGTTGTTCACGCACTATGTACTTAGTTATGACTGACTTTGTCCACTTTTATTTAGATAAGAAATTTGAGTACCCACGTACTTTACGTCTACTTTTCTGACACTGGACTGACCGTTTCACATACCAAAGTAGGAGATTATATAAACGATTTGCCACTATTATGACAGTTTCCGCAGGAAATTTTCATATACGGGGTAATTATATTATTTTTTCCAAAATCAAATTCCGTATTTTTCATTTAAAATAATCTTTAGAGTCTGGAGATTATTTTGGTGTACCGGACAAATTCTGGCGATGTTGGAAAATCTATAAATTTTCACTTTTATTTTTCATCTGTCATCTGCCTCCACGTGTGAACAAAAACTTTTCTACGTTGATTTTGTTCCTGGTATTAATAATCACCTTGCTCTTGGGGTTACAGTCAGCCCAGGTATCCGCGTTGTTATCCCCGGAACATAATGTTCGATGTATAGTTCTGGTCATTTCCGTTTCGAGGTTAGTTGGTGCCTTTCGAGTGTTTTGTGACAGGTAGGGAGAAGCTCCAGCCAGGTAAGTAATCTGTAATATATATATGTACATATATTTATTTGATTAAAGAAAAAGTGGGCATAAAAATGAATGTTCATTTACGTATTTTGGCTGCGCGGACACTTTTCGTTTACATGATTTCTTTACCCAATAATAGTAATCTTATACTAAAACTCTAATATATCGATCTAATTTTACTTAAACTCTTATTAATTTATTTAATAAGGCAAAAAAAAATCTTATTTCGTAATTATCGAAAAGAATTCATTTTAATTTATTAAAAGGATTTCTAGTCAAAGCCTAATTTGTCTGATATACATTCATTTTATATTTACCATACTATACATACTATACTCCTCTTACTTCTACTAAATTATTTAATTTAATCCTATCAGAATTACTTTACTTAATTATCTCCTATAAATTAACTTATCTATTCGTAGTGTCCCGTCCGCATCGTATAGTGAGTTTAAAACAATTTCGTTTCTTCTCGGAATAAAATGTTAACAGGTCATCTTCTCATGAAGATTATTGGATCTTCAACGATGAATAATAGACAAATATGTTTATCTGCAACCACGTAAGTCTTGTTACACATTTAACATGTAGCAAGTAATTTCTCTACTCGCCAATTTGTTAGCAGGCGTCATAGGAACTAGATCTGATTCACATCATCTTGACTCAACTAGGTAAGTTTGTCGAATTGTCGAATTTAATTTTTTTTTCAGAACTTCTTCATAGGGTATATGGCTATGAAAATAGTCCGCCGCTACCAAGGATTCCCAGGACAACGTCTTTACATTCTTTAGGTAAGTATCCGTCGATTTATGATCACTCATCTGTAATAAAACAAAATTATTTGCAGCATCACTTCAACACTTATCACTGGGACAGCACATCCTACAGCTAGGTAATTTCTGATTTCCTTCAATTTTCTTCCCTTAATAATGTTTTTCTTTTCAGGATGCAGCTACATCAAAATAAATACATAACAGTAGTAGCAGGGACTAGCTACGCCCAGCAGGTGAGTGGTAGTTCTAGGAAAAGTTCAAATATAGTGATTCAGGGAAGTTATGTGACTCCACGTCAGCCTCCGGCTGACTTGGGAAAGTCTCGGCCTAAGACAGTCGTGGGGCTTCAAGGTCTTTTTGACTGTCAGTGGCAGGATGAACGATTTTTCATTTGCGGTTCTTGATACCACACAATTGATGAGAGGTATTTAGGTACTTGGAACCTAAATACAAGCAATGGTTTTTTTGCACTTTCACTGATTACTCCATGAACGATTGGATGAACTTCATTATCTTTTGGCTAAATGCATGGCACGAAATTAAAACACGACCGACTACTTTGGGTTCTGGATTTGAACTCACTTTATTTTGCTGAGAATCTTACATATAACAAAGTAAAGTACAACACTCCAAAAAATGTGAATAAGCAAAAATTACATATCCAAAAGAAAACGAAATGAACTCTATCTTAGCTTAAAGCGAGCAAATTATAAACAAATTACATAACCAAAAGAAAATGAACTGAACTTTATCTTTAGTTTACTTTACGAGAAAATCATAAACAACTTCTCAGGTTCCTCTTTCACAGCATAACCCGTTCACAGGCGATAACACTTGACTTTATTTAAAAATTGCTGCGTATGCAGAGCAGCCCGTGAATATGCTGATAAGTTGACAATAAAATTATGTGCATGGGAACATAAAAATGGTTATGTCAGCAATGGTGCTTTCGGTTATCAAGAGGAACCCGAGAAGTTATTCTGGGCATTGAGTTATTTTCCCAGATCTGAATTGCGGTGATCAGCATTATTGACGTGATTAAACATCCTCCCTCCGTTGAGTCTACAGCTCAACTTCAAAGGTCGGGTCCAGTTGGAAGTCCAGAGACTTGCGTGGTGCTGGTATTGGTGTTTGCAGTCGTCCGTTCATGAGGCGGTTGGTCCTGAATGTTTCTGATGACATGGTTCATCTCTTCTGCATAGGTTGAGTCGAGTACACCGAATAGGGAACTGGCATGATGTTCAATGGTGCGCGTCTTGTTCTGACCTTTGTCTTGTGAGCAAGTAGTTGGTTGTCTCCTTTGATTTGTGCAACTGTGTGTTGAAAGTCTTCAATAGTCTGCACGCACCAGGATTTGATTTCCAATAAACTGCAGATGTGGTTCAGCTGGCTGATCTGGTTTTCTAAGTTTTCAAATTCTTGTCAGAATGGGGTCATGTTGTAAAACGCAAATAGACTCCACTCGTTCGTGAAGAGGTCAGCTGGGCCCATTCCTTCGAAATACAACCCAGGTTGTGAAGCAAACTGTTGTATAGTGATGTTGATTGCAAACGCTGGCAGAACAACGCATACCAGTACAGCTAAACTGATGGGGTTCAGACAACGGCGTCTGGTGTAGTCAGAAGGTCCTGGGCGTCCTGTGTCTCTACTTCCACTTCTCCTCTTTCGCTTGGATGGTGGTTGAGGGTTTTGGATGCTGGATGTTCCGGGTTTGTTTTGATCTGGCTCTCTAGAAGGGCTTGGAGGCTCTTCGTCGCTCATGGAATCATCTCGTGTAATGCCTTCTGAATTGTCCTGCTCTACGGGCAGTGGTGCCATTTTATGTTTCGGTCGTCTCAGAACTCCGTTACTAGTTTTGACGTCGACTACACGGACACGACCATCATCTCCCTTGATGCATTTGATTATCCTCGCGAGGGGCCATTTTAGGACTGGCAGATTCTCGTCTTTTAGGAGGACCATGCTGCCTGGTTCAACATTCTGCATTGGGCGATTCCATTTGTAGCGATGCTGTAACTCGTTGAGATATTCACGAGTCCAACGAATCCAGAAATCGTTCTTTAATTGGGAAATCATTTTCCATCTTTGGAGTAATTTCACTGACAATGGCTCAGCTCTTTGGTCGATTACTCCTGTTAAAGGCTCACCGATTAGGAAGTGTCCTGGTGTTAAGGCAGAGAGATCATTTGGATCGGATGACATTGGCGTCAATGGCCTGGAGTTTAATATCGCCTCGATTTCCACCATGATAGTTTCTAGTTCCTCATAGGTAGTGGAAGCCTTTCCTATATTTCGCTGCAACAAATGTTTCGCCGACTTAACCGCAGCTTCCCACAATCCACCGAAGTGCGGTGCACGGGGTGGTATAAAGTGGAAATCAATTCCTCTGGATGTGCAGAACTTACTGATTTGTTGCTCTGAGCTCTTTGAGTAAATGGTCTCTTGTAACTCTCGCAACTGATTCCAAGCTCCGACAAAATTGGTGGCATTATCACAATGCAAGTGTCGGCAGTTGCCCCGTCGACCAACCAAACGTTTAAGAGCAGCTATAAAGGCCTTCGTGGTTAAGTCGCTGACTACTTCTATATGTATTGCCTTCGTGGCGAAACAGCAAAATATCGCGAGATAGCAATTCTTGGGTTGCTTTCCTCTGATCGTGTAATGTATCCCGAATGGACCACAAGAATCTACTCCTGCGTTGATAAATGGTCGCGCTGGTTGAACTCTGCTTGGTGGAAGATTCCCCATAAACTGGTTTAATAACTGGGGTCTGGATTTGCAACATCTTACACATTTATGGACTATGTTTCTTGCAAGTGTTTTGCAGATTGGCCAAAATCTTTGCCTAAAGATAGACAACAAGGCTTGAGGTCCTGCGTGGGCATGCTTGGTATGGATGTGAGTCATCAATAATTTGGTTATGGGGTGCAAATGAGGTAACAGCATTGGATGTTTGGCGTCATACGGTAACGTGGATGCCTCTAGTCGACCTCCCACTCGAATGATGTTATCATTATCCAAGAATGAAGATAAAGTCTTAAGTACACTTTGGTTGTGTACTTGATGAGTTCGCTGTAGCGATCTTATCTCTTCTGGAAAACTTTGCTTTTGGACTTCAATAATTATCACCCTCAATTCATCGTCTAATTCAGTAACTGATAGCTGGGATCTCTGCCTATTATCCTTGGTTTTTTGGCGAATGTTTTTCGTAAATCGAAGTGCGTACGCCATTACTCGCTGAAGGTGGCTGAACGAATTCCTGGTGTCGATCAGATCGATTGGGTGAAATGGAATGCGAGAAGTTGTTAGCGTGGTTGCTCGTGGGTGCCGTTTTTCTAACTCGATCTCTTTATCAATGCTCTTGATTGGCCAAGCTTCTTCTGGTCCATGTAAGAACAGTGGTCCATAGAACCACATGGTGGAGGTCCTCAATCTTTCTGGATGCACTCCTCTAGACACTAAATCCGCTGGATTTTCCTTGGATGGAACATGTCTCCAATGATTTACTGGCGTGAGTTCCTGGATGGCGGATACTCTGTTTGCTACGAATGTGTGAAATGAAGCTGATTCTGAATTTAGCCACGCCAAAACTATCTCTGAATCAGTCCACATGGTGTATGGAATGTGGTTCCAATGCAGATCGCCCTTTATTCGGTGCAGTAGCTCTGACGCTAACTTGGCTGCGCATAACTCTAATCGTGGTAATGTGGTTTTCTTTACTGGAGCCACTCTGGATTTGGCACACAGCAAGCTTACGCGTATAACACCTTCTTGATCTATTGTACGCACATACAGGGCAGCGCCGTATGCCTTCTCTGAGGCGTCTGAAAAGGTGTGTATCTGGATTGTTTTTGGTCTAGAACTTGAAATAATGTGTCTGGGCACCTTGATTTCATTCAACATCTGCAAGGATTTTCTGAAAGTCATCCACTGGGTGTGGAGCTCCATCGGTACCGCTGCGTCCCAATCCAACTTTAAACTCCACAATTCTTGAAGGAATATCTTGGCCTTCACAACTACAGGGACCATTAGGCCCAATGGGTCGAACAGGTAAACTATCTCAGATAGGACCCTTCTTTTGGTTACTCGTCTTGGTTCGTCTTCCCAATTCGTTTTTATGGCAAATTCGTCTGTTTTTGGTAACCAAGTTACTGCCAATGTCTTGACCTCGCATTCATTTTGATCATTTATTTCAAACTGGACAGCCCTGTCTTCAGGACTGAATTGATTTACTAACGAGGGGTGATTGGAACACCATTTTCTAAGATTGAAGCCGGCTGACTGGAAAACTGACTTAAGCTGGTGTTGCGTGTCAAGGGCTTCCCTCAAGGTATCCGCTCCTGTCATCACGTCATCGACGTAACAATTGCGTCTTATGGTTTGAACAGCCAGCGGATGTTGGTTTGCCTGTGCTGCTAGCTGGTGAAGGCATTTTATGGCTAAATATGGTGCAGTTTTCACACCATAAGTCACTGTGTTTAACTGATACTGCTGTATT
Organism: Leptarthrus brevirostris; assembly: GCA_964036015.1. Lineage (NCBI taxonomy): Eukaryota > Metazoa > Arthropoda > Insecta > Diptera > Asilidae > Leptarthrus > Leptarthrus brevirostris. The sequence goes on along the minus strand of OZ038371.1, from coordinate 97,365,257 downwards.
GGTTGCGTTGGCTCTTCTCTCCACAAAATCGTTTGGTATTTTCTATCCTTTTCGGTCACCAGTATTTGGCGATACATTTTTTCCACATCGGCCGTGAATACAAATCGTGGGGTTCTAAATCGCATCAACACTGAGAATAAGTCTTCTTGGATCGATGGGCCAGTGTACAGAATATCATTTAGAGATACATTAGTAGACGTCTTGGCCGATGCGTCGTATACTACTCTGAGTTATGTTGTGGTACTGTCCATTTTAATCACGCTATGGTGTGGTATGAAATAATTTGGCTTAGTGATCTCAAGATCTACTGGTTGCATGTGACCGAGTTGTATGTACTCTCGCATAAACTGTTGGTATTGAACCTTTAGCTCAGGGTTTCTTGCCAATTTTCGTTCTAAGGAATGAAATCTCATTAAAGCAATATCCTTGGATTCCCCCAGCGACTTTGGATCCCTGGCGAATGGCAAGGCAACGACGAACCGTCCTTCTTCATTCCTTCTCATTGTTCTGGTAAAGTGTGCCTCACACTCCAACTCAGCTGAAGTCATTCTTGATGATAATGCTTCTGTTTGTTCGAGTTTCCAGAATCTTTCTACTTGTTCCTCGAGTTTGGCCTGATCATGGGTACAAATACCACAATGAGGAATGGTCTCATTGTGCTGCTCAACTCGCCCAGCCACGACCCATCCGAAGATTGTATTCTGAAGGGTTGGGAGGTTGTTTCCTAACCTAATCTGTCCGATGGTGAGCAGCTGAAAGTATAACTCAGCTCCAATTAGCATGTCAATCTTGTCAGGACGGTTGAACGCTGGGTCTGATCGTTGGTGATCTGTGGTATGCTGTAGGCTTCCAGTCTGGTGGTGAATCCTGATGTTCGAGATTTAATGGCGACATTAAGGCGATGCTGGGACTTCTGCATTGCCTTCCCAATACCTTGTACGGAAATCGGTTTCGAGATTGGTTGTATTTTAAGTCTTTTGGCTAAGTTTTCGGTAATGAAATTCAGTTGAGAGCAAGAATCCAGTACCGCTCTGCAAGGAATTTCCCTTCCATTGTTGTCGAGTACATTGAGCAGGACCGTGCTCAGCAGAACATATACATCTGGTTGGTCAACTTGAGCTGTTAATGTGGTCAAATGGGATCCTTTGAAATGTGGTGATAATGGTCTATCACCTGTGTATTGTGACGCCTCGCCACAGGCTTCACTGTGCAATTGTGACGGTTGGTTTTTTGGTTGATTGCCTGGGGTACAGTTTGTGTGCACCAGTGAATTATGTTTATGTGGACACTTTGGACAACCTCGCAAGGTGCACTTAACAGCTGCATGGCCAGATCGCATGCAATTGAAGCATAATCTATCGGATTTTAACAATTGCATGGTGGTTGATACGAGCGAAGATGGTTTCATAAACTTAGTCCTTTGGTAGTCTTCATGTGGTTTTCCTTTGGTGCCAAGTGCCTCTAATGCCTGGAATCGTGTCTCCAAAAAATGGAGGAAGTCTCCTTATGTTTGCAACTCCTTTGGGCGAGCCAATGATTGCTCATACAAGGCATAGGTATTACTGTCCACTTTCTTCAATAATATGTGCAGAATAAGCGGTCCCCAACTGGTGGTGTCGACACTGAGATTTTGGAGGCTCATCATACACTCCTAGGTGGTGTCATGCAGAGCCTTGATGCCATTAGCACTTTCTACAGACAACGATGACTGGTACAACAATTTGTTTAGCAAGGCGTTTACAAGGAGTCGACTATTCTCGTATCTATCCACGAGCACTTTTCACGCTGTTGAGTAATTTCCGTCCGACAATGGAAGATGCCGAATCAGTCGCTCAGCCTCGCCAGTTAGATTAGTTTTCATGTACCACATTTTCTGGCAGGAACTCATTGGCTGGTTGTGGATCATTTGGCTGAATAAATCATGAAACTGGCGCCATTTAAGGTAGTCGCCATCAAAACTTGGAAGTGTTATTTTTGGTAGTTTCATGGTGGTTGACATGGGAGATGGTGAAGTTATCGTGGAGGACTCGCTTGCAACCTGATTAAGGTCGAGTAACGCGTCATGGACCTTGCTTTCTAATTGAAGGAATCTGTCTTCCTGATATCCCATTTCTGTAGGATTTTCTATCGCCTCATAAATGTCTTGATGGTGTTTCAACACTCTTTCCCAGATAGTGTTTAGGTCCTTGGCACATAATTCGCAAGTGACTCCTGTTTTTCCTTGAGAATGCCATGGCAATGCGGCAACTCTTCCCAAACAACGCTGAACGGAATCCATGGCTTCTTTTCCTCGTCGAAGCAACCTGGGTATTTGGGCAGAGGTTGTATTTATCTCCAAGAGATCTTCTTCATCTTTCGTGAATTGCTTCATGCATTCAGGCTTGGCATCTGCTGGCTGCTGAATAGTTGACACTGGTGTTGCTGGTTTTTTCTCTACCCTTTCTAGGTTGGTAGCATCGTTATCTGGTGCTGACTTGTGGTACCTTGGTTTGGCGCCTTGGGGCTTAATATTTGGGATAGATGGTGATGTTGCTGGTATTCCTTTTTCCGCTCGTTCCTGATTCGTGGGTTTTGGCTCATCCGTCACTTGGATTTCTGGTGCGATGAGATGGTAATCTGGTGTCTGAAGACTGCTAAGCTTGTCGGTGAATTCTTGCTGGTACTTCTCATACAGATCCTTGATCTTATTGTAATAGTCTTCAGTAAAGTAGGCATGGTGTTTCGCTTCTGGATGGTCAATGCGGATTTGGTTATCCTGGTCCTCGAAAATACTCCAGTAGCCTTCAAATTTGGCAATCCTGGTCTTGAAATAATTGGTATCCTTCCTGGCTTGGGGATCCTTCTTGTAATTTATCAGGAGCCTTTCAATTTCTCCTCCTACTTCCTTTTGTCTGGCAGCTAATGCGTCCATGGCGTGTTTTGGGCTACTGCTTATTGGATACGCTAATACCTCTGGCAAAGTTCGCGATGATTATACTGGTGAATACTGCACGTACACTGGTTCCTTGGCAAACTGGTCACTAATTACACTGATTGATTGTTCCTTTGGAGAATAAACACGAAAAAGTCACTTTCACGTCGAATGATGGTCAGTAGTCACGCTGGCTAATGGTTCCTTTGGAGAATAAATACAAAAACTAGTCACAATCACGTCGGGGTCACCAAAATGTTTGTATAGCGAATAACTATTTTGCTATCCGCTCCTGTTGCAGATTTTTGATGTGCGGTTCTTGATACCACACAATTGATGAGAGGTATTTAGGTACTTGGAACCTAAATACAAGCAATGGGTTTTTTGCACTTTCACTGATGACTCCATGAACGATTGGATGAACTTAATTATCTTTTAGCTAAATGCATGGCACGAAATTAAAACACGACCGACTACTTTGGGTTCTGTATTTGAACTCACTTTATTTTGCTGAGAATCTTACATATAACAAAGTAAAGTACAACACTCCAAAAAATGTGAATAAGCAAAAATTACATATCCAAAAGAAAACGAAATGAACTCTATCTTAGCTTAAGGCGAGCAAGTTATAAACAAATTACATAACCAAAAGAAAATGAACTGAACTTTATCTTTAGTTTACTTTACGAGAAAATCATAAACAACTTCTCAGGTTCCTCTTTCACATCATAACCCGTTCACAGGCGATAACACTTGACTTTATTTAAAAATTGCTGCGTATGCAGAGCAGCCCGTGAATATGTTGATAAGTTGACAATAAAATTATGTGCATGGGAACATAAAAATGGTTATGTCAGCAATGGTGCTTTCGGTTATCAAGAGGAACCCGAGAAGTTATTCTGGGCATTGAGTTATTTTCCCAGATCTGAATTGCGGTAATCAGCATTATTGACGTGATTAAACAGTATGCACTTTGAGCACCTTCGAGGATGCACACAAAGTGCATACCTTAAGGCCTTGTCACTGGTGGTCCCGTTGGAGAATATTTTCTCCTGCGGACTGGTTGACCGCGGTATGGTGGAGGTCTATACCACCATAATCGACGCAGCCACCAAGCTGATGCTTGAGGGCATCGACGTGGGTGGTAGGCACCTCCAACCTTACCCCGTTTCAGTGAAGCCGACGAGAGTCTGCTTTTCTCGCGTCCCCCTCCGGGCCAGGTCTGAGGATCTTGAGGCCTTCTTAGGAAGGTTCGCAAAAAATCCACGGCAAGGTCCGGGCAGTGCCACTTAGAATCGGGGACGAGGGACTCTGCCGCGGCATCTTAAGTTTAACCCCGAAGCGCACGTCACTTTGAACCAGGGTTGTGTGCTTTCAGACGGTTTTTACTGGAGTGTTGCTGGATCGATGACCTGGATTGAGGTAAGCACCGAAGCGAAATGCCATGCTTGCCTTCAGGCAGGGCACTTTATTGCGGAGTGCCCTAAGAGGCTCAGGAAAGTGGCTGAAGTCACTGTGGAGGAAACGACTGTTCCAGAAGTTCCCAAAAGAGTGACTTCGCCCAGTGCTGCGCCTGCTCTCTTGGAGCAAGCTGCCACTAAGGTGTCTGAGGAACCACTCCCTGAGGCAAATTCGATGCCGGCTATAAACGGTGCTACCCCAACACGGGAAAAGACAAACAATGGAACACGGACATTGCACTTATACAGGAGACAAATTTTACACAAGTCACATTTACACGTCTAGAACAAAATTCAAATCTACACAAGGGTTACACAGAATCACCCCGTAGAGGTTCCGGTGTGGCAATTGCTGTGTCCCACAGCTTTACACTGATGTCTCCTGTATACACAGACATCTTCCCAGGTTTCGCGTCTTCCTTGGATTTCGTCTTAGGGGACAAAACGCTAAGGGTAGTAAACGTGTACCTGCCGCATGACCAGGATACTGCAAGACAGGTGTTGGACTCAATCCTGTCGCATATTATGAACTTCGGTGGTGAGGTTATCCTTGGTGGTGACTTCAACTGCACACTAGATTCTTCAATCGATCGTCATCCTAGAGTTGAATTCAACTCGGTGAACGCCGCGCGATTATCGAGCCTAGTCAGACATAGCAACCTTGTGGATGTCTACCGTTAGCTTAATCCAACGACTAGGTCATACACAAGGGTTTCCCGAAATGTCCAGGGTAGCTTTTCGGGTTCGAGGATAGACAGACTTTACGTCTCATCTAGCCTTCTTAAGTTTTTCGTTAGTGTCACTCATGAAGTGTGTTCATTAAGTGATCACCTTCTTGTTGTGGCGACTAGCACTTTGGTCGAAAAGCGAACTGCTTACTGGATTTTCAACAATGACTTGTTGAATTCAGAGCAGTTCATCGAAGAATTCATTCAGTTTTGGCACCAATGGCGTGATAACAAGAATATTTATTCAAACCTTAGCCATTGGTGGGATGTTGGAAAGCTTCAGATTCGCTCATTTATCGAGACGAGATTCAATCGGAGCAGATATCATGCATCGAGTTTGACGGCCGAAGTCACCCGGATTGGTACGCTTCTGCCCGCGCAACCAGAGTTACTCGCACAATACGAGAGACTTAAAGAACGACTGACAGTACAGAACTACAAGCATAGCTTGGAGTTTGTGCTCCGAAACCAGTCGCGCTGGTTGCGAGAGGGCGAGTCTCCGACCGAGTACTTCTTCCAGACAACTCGACGTCGTACCGCTTCTTGTGAAGTAGACTCGATTCTTGCTGAATCGGGCCAGATCCTATACGGAGAGGAACTTGCGAATTATATTCGCAACTACTGCACGCGTTGCCAACATTCTCGTCCAACGATGAATTCTTTCATCATGTTCCTACTTTCTCTGATGAAAGTAGAGAATTTCTGGACAGAACGCTTACTCTTGATGATATGCTTACCGCAACGAAGGATCTTCGCCGTCATACTTCTCCTGGTTATGATGGTCTAACTCCAGAATTCTTTGTTCGTTTGAGGAATCTTTTGATTAAGGACCTTTTGGATGTCTCTAATTCTGCAGTGGTTGGACATACCAAATTTCCGTCAAGTTGGCGGAGATCCGTAATGCGTCTAATACCCAAGAAGGGGGATCTTCAAAGGATGGGAAACTGGAGGCCAGTTACTCTGTGTAATGTCGACTACAAAATAGTTTGCAAAACACTGGGAACTCAACTTCGCTCAGTGATTGCCTCAGTAATACACCCGTCACAGTCCTACTGCATTCCAGGTCGTAGTATCTACATCATCGCGGTAGCAAAGCATCTTTTCGCCTACCATGAAAAAACTGGTTCGCAAATGGCCATGATCTCTTTTTATCAAGAAAAGGCGTTTGATAGCGTCTCGCATGAGTATCTACTGAGAGTGCTCGATAAATTTGGGCTTCCGTCCAGATGGATTGAGATCATCAGTGGTCTGTATAGAGACTCAGTGATTATTATAAAGCATAATGGGCATATATTGTCTCCTATTCCGCTTCATCGGGGTATCAGGCAGGGATGCCCGTTGTCAGGAATGCTTTATGACTTTTCACTGGAGCCGCTGTTAGTAAATCTTCGTCAATCGTTGATACAATATTCAATTCACTTACCATACACTACTATAAGGCCACTTATTCTAGCGTATGCGGACGACCTGTCTATATTTGTAACGCAAGATGATGCGTTTCCAGTCGCTCGTAGGGTTTTCGAACAATATGAGCGATTAGCGGGCGCTAGGGTTAACCTAAGCAAAAGCCAAGGCCTATGGTGTGGGAGGTGGCGGAATCGTTCAGATTCTCCCCTCGGCATACAATGGACGAATACTTGCCTGAAATATTTAGGTGTATGTGGGGATCGATGGTTAAACATCTAATAGCCGCATGGCTCTGAAGAAACTCTCTGGAGCTGTGAATTCGTGGCGGACTAGACTGCATCCACTTTCGCTGAACGGACATGCAGTCGTTGTCAATTATTTGATTACCTCGTCCATCGTGCACCTGTTAAAATCGGAGTGCTTCGAAGAAGCCTTCGTGAATCTTTTATAGGCGAAGGTCGTTAACGCCTTCTAGGGGGAAAGACGATGGGTCGCTGAAAGCACGCTCTGCCGACCAGTAGCGGAGGGTGGTTTGGGTCTTACAGACATGGTCGTGAAATTTCGTTGTCTTCAGGTACGGGCATTCCAACGAGTGTTCTGTCAAAGAGATAACTTAACTTCGCAGCTGTGGGTAGGTTCTATGGGGGGTAGCGGCGCAGAGGAGCACTACTATCTGCTCTCGGTTCACCCACCATATCCGCATGACTGGTCCCAGGATATGATCTCCACGATTACAACCTGGGGCAGAATAAGACCAACATTTCATTTGCGATGGAATGAACTTGGGTATGGAGTTTTCTCAGCAATTCCGATCAGGAACTGAGTTAGTAGAATCGGTGTTCAGTAATGCTCGAGGTGCAACGGCCGATACAGGACAATTCACAGTTCTTGGAGACATCATTGATGCTTCTGGGAACACACTTATACACCCCCACACAACTCAATTAACCGAATTGGTGGATACAGCGCGAGAGCGTTTTAGTCGTCTCTCTACTAGGGAACCTAGCACTGAGGTGATAAGCACTCTCGTTTTTAATCGACCGCCGTACACGACATTCAGTACACTCACTTTACGTAGGCTGCGCGGGCTCTTCGTAGGAGTAAATCCTACGAATACCTTAGGGGTTAATAGATGGCGCGCACATCTTGGGGTAGACTTGGGAGTAATGGGGACTATAACTAGCAGAGTCATCTATAGTTATCCGTCCAATTACAGAGACTCTGATGTGGCATTCAAATTGCTCCATCACAGCCTCGAGCATCCAAACCAGCTGTCGCATATCGATCGACGAATTCAAAGAGCCTGCACAGTTTGTGGTGGTGAAGGAATCCTGTTCCACAGTTACTTCACATGCCCGACCTTGTGCGACATTAATAATCTTGTTCGCGATATGTGCCAGCATATCTGCCCGACATTCAGTATTACAAGAACGTCGTTTTTACTGGGGCCAAGGACATGTAACCAGGTAAATTGCTTGATAAGTTTTATCTTAACTCTTGCTAAATCGACAATTCATCTGCACTGCATGCGGATCGAGCCTGGGCCCACTAACCCAGAGTTTCACACACATGCATTTAAGAACCACTTCATTGCCAGATTGAAGAGGCGATTGCGTCTAGACTTCATGGAAACGAAGGCCGACACATTCAACTGCACCTGGCAACCTTTATCGTCGGTGCGGAACGGAAGCCTCGTCTTTCACTGGGAATAACAGGCCGCAGACTTGCAGCAGTTTGTCCACTGAACTTCTTTTCGCTTTGGTATTGCCGCAAGTGCTGCGGGAAGGACAAGTCTCACGTTGGAATTGTAGAACTGGGAGGATGATAGGAGCAGTTTGCAGACGTCAATGACTCTGCAGACTGGCCCCGCGGGACTCTAATCGGTTCGAAATTTTTGTGCGTTCGTTTAGAACATTTTTGGATGAGTGCTCCCGGAGGACTAGAAAAGTGGCGAACGGCTCTACGGAGAGGGCATTTGCTTGTGAGCAGAGGTTCCCGAAGTAGGAACTTCGCCCGGTGCTGCATCTACCCTCTGGGAACACTTAACCAATCATGTTCTTGTTAAGTTTCTTCACGTGTTCGGATATTTTCGTTTAGTGCAAGGATTAGTTTTGGAATTTTTTCAAAATTTTTGAGAACTTTTCTTAGAGCTGGCACTCGCTTGGAGGCATTTTAAAATTTCTTATATCTTCTTTTTTACAGGTTTTTTACTATTTTTTTTTTCCTTCAAGTTTTAGAGTCGTTTTTACGAAACGTTTTTGGAGTAACGTAGCTTGTCATTTCTTATGTTCTTTTTGATCGTTAACTATTGTGTCTTTTGTTTTGAATATTGTACATTTTTTAGGGTAGCTAGAATTTTGTAGGATTTTTTGTTTATAACGATTGTGCCAAATAAAGTTCCATACATAAAAAAAACTATTATTAAAAATTAATTAAAATTGACCATTACTTAATAATTATTAAAAGAAAAAAAATTTACAAAAAAAATCTGACATGATGTAAAAAACCAACACTATTTTTGAAATCAGCACACTTTATTACTTAAGGAAAATATACTATTATTATAAAGGGAATTATAAGTGTAAATTTGCAGGTCTGCGTTTTTAATTGGATTATTATTGCGTTTTTAAATAAAATGTTCTTTTGATAAAATGAATAAATAATTTAAATAAACTACATACTTTATAAATAAATTGAGTTAGACTTACGGTAAGATTATTAAAAATCGTTCTTGGTAAGCGGTTTTTTTGTTATTTGTGGACCTATCAATACCACTAGTTTATAAAAACACAGACATACGATAATATGACTGAAATAACTGTGGATCTTTATTAAGTTCTTTGAAAACAACAAATGAACTTTTAAATTATTTTTCATTAACTTGTTTTTCCATAATTTGAATGACTTTTCTTTCCTCTTCTTCGCAAAAACCAGTACCAAATAATGGGGTCTTAGTAACCCTCATCGTCCGTAAAGAACTGATTGCTTACTTGTAGTCTTGTCCTGTGTGCGCCTAAAAATCACTTGACTTCAAAAGAACTAAAAGTCAATTAACTTTAAGATTCAAACTATAGTTGGCAACTAAAAGTCTGTTCTGTGTGCTGCCTGCCTTAGAGTATATAGACAATAACAATCATAACTTTATAACCAACAACAACAAACAGGTACAGATAAACGAAAACTTTCACGCATCTTTAAATAAAATACTTAATGTTATACAAAATGATAGAGAAGTTATAAAAGACTTCTTAGAAGCGAACGTTGATAAAATTTCTTTGAAAATTGCAATGTTTCATATCAAATTAAACATTCAAGAAGTAGATAAAATGATAAGTGAATTGCAATGTAACATTATAATTTCCAGCCTTAATATCATTCATCCATCCCTATTATCTCACGAGGAAATTCCTGAATATCAGATAAATTCGGACAAAATAAAAAACCTGAAGGTGGGATTTGCCAAAACAACTGCAGATAAGTTATTATTCTTAGTAAAGATTCCGTTTAGAATGACACTTACTAATAAAAACTTAATCACACCTTTAGCAAATGTAAATACTTGTGATATGATTAAATTACCAGTTACTCAAACTTTTGAATATCGAGGAGAATATTACGAATATGACAAAAACAAAGCAATTCATCAGTTAAATAACTTAGAGCATTGTCAAAGATTACTCTACTAGATAAACGGCTTCGAACAAACTAGTAAAAAAATTTTGGTTGCTTTTTTATATTTCCCGCATCGGGCAAACCTGCAGTCAGAACTAAAAATTTGTTTTCCGGGAGAGTTTGTGGATAAGAGACAAGTATACTTTTCTCATGTTTGTTTACAAATGCCAAATGTTCTTCACTCATTAAAAGATCAGAATACATTGACGGTTTGAAAGTCTCTTACGCACACGAGTAACTAGCTCAGTCACGTGCTTCAGATGAATTCTTTTTATTGGTGGTACTTTTTACTACATTTTTACTCTTCGATAAGATTTGGTGGTACTTTTTTGACAGAAATATGTGATTCTCTCCGAATGAGAACAGAATTTTGACAGGAATAAGTGATTCTCTCAAATAATTTTGACAGGAATAAATGACTGCACACTACCTGTACTCTTTATTTGCATGTATATTCTTAAGAATTTGAAATCTGAATATATTTCGTTTTACTGTGGTGCCAGTGTTACTTTTTCAAGATTAGCTGGGTATTTTAGGGAGCCGGTTATCTAGTAGTAAGTAATCTTTGGCATTGTTTCTTAAATAAAAATTGTGAAAATATAAAAAGTTGCGAAACAGAAACGTATAAAATAGGAGGTGATAGTCTTCTTATCCAATATCTTAGCAAAAAATATAACTGTAACGTCAAATTGTGACGAGAGAAAATTTGTATTATGTGGAAATTGTTTTATTAAATTTTATAACTGTAGTATCAATGTAGACAATAAAACTTGCAGTAATAAAATAAAAAAGATAACAAATATATATCTTATTCCAAATTTAGGATATAGATCTGAAAATAATACTTTGTCCTTTGGTGAAACTATACTAGAAACAAAAGAAAACATAAAAGAAATTCAAGAATTAAAATTCCACAAAATTATGTTCTATTCAGGAATTAGTACTACGGCAATTATTATATCAACTAGTGGGGTAGGTCCAGATTCTGGGTGTCGCATCATTGGTGCGACCCTTGAGGTCCACACGAACAACTTCCCAGTTAATAACAATTTTCAATTATTATTAACAATATTCAATTATAATTAACAATATTTAATTGTTAATACCGATAAATTTCATGATTATAGTACAAACGAGTAAGTGAAAACTCAATAAAATTCATACTATTCGATTTATCGTTTTATTTATCATTAATATCAACTATTTAAACCATTTATCATTTTTTTAATGTTACAAAAAACTATAAAAGTTCTGGATTTTTTTTTAAGTATCGAGTTGCATCAGAACCAATTAGATCAGAAGAATCTTTTTCAAAAAAAAACTTTCGCCCACTTGTATCTCATTTAAAAATACTTAAAAAATTGATATTTTAAATTTATAAATAAATAAATTAATGAATTTAATTTATCATGATAATTTCGTTGTAATTAGATGCAAAAAAACTTTTAAAAAATTATTCCGTTATAGCACTATTTTTTAATGAAAAGCAAATAAATGCACTCTGTTTGGAACTCATTTGTTATTAATAATTTTGAATGGTTTTAAACAATTAATAATTGATATAAACAATTCTTAATTGTTATAGACCATTTTTAATTGATATAAACAAAGTTTATTCATAAAAGAAATTTTTTGTGGTAACAAAAATTTCAATTGTTTATAAGAATTTTCAATTGCTATGAACAATCTGCTATTTTGTATTCAATTTCCAATTTTCATAATCAATTTTCAACCAGGTAAAACCATTTTTTATAATTATAAATTTATTATTGTTATAAACAATCATTTATTGTTGTAAACAATTTTTCATCATTATAAACAATTTCTGTTCATAATAAATTGTTATTATCCGACTTTTTGATGTCCCGATCGTAATCAGAACAAATTACATCGAAGAAATCCTTTTCAAGAAAGTCTAAAATCAACTTTTTTTCAGTTTTTTTGTTAAAACAAAAAAACGGCTGAACCGAAATTGATTAAATTTCTTTCAGCTCTTATTTACAATAATACGCTTCGAATGGCACCATAGCTAAGTCGTTATCATTTTTTGTTCGCGAGATTTCGTTGTCGAAAAAAGTGGGTCCGAACGTACGTACGTACGTACGTACACACACACACACATACATGTGTTCAAAAACATGCGTAAAACACTATGGTGACTTTGAAATGTAAAAAAAAATTAAAACTAAAAATTTTGAAAATCGGGCCCATTACAATAACTTCCTATATGTGGGAAGTTAATATGTGGGAAGTTAATAATAGTGATAATAGCTTTACATATACATATTGTAAACAAAAACGATTAAAAGTAAAAGTTGTTAATAGGATTCAGGAGAATCCTTATCTTAACGAAGGAAGAGTTATGTTGCCGTTTTCGCTAAACTTGCAAAAGAAAAACTCAGTAACAAGTAAAGACCGTAAAGTGATATTCTCTAAGAGAACGGAATACTTAGACTTTCTCACGCCATCAACGAATTCGAAGACGGCAACGGATCCACATTAAATTGCATTTTGATGAAAAAAAAACTTTTGCTTTTAGTCAAAGAGTCAATTCAGTTCTGACTTGGTTTTGATATCGTTCTGACATAACACAAGATTTTGCAAAATCTCGGATGAGTTTTTTTTTCTTTGTCTTTGTTAAGAGCAACAAGAAGATATGTATTTTTTTTTTTGCGGGAGAGGTGAAAATCTTCCAAAAGACACCAGACAGCCCGTGCCCTCTGGTAGTGTGAGATTCTTACTCACTAAAAACACCTCTCTGGGGATTATCCGAAACAGACCACATAACCGGGTCCCTTTTCGTCTCCTCTCAGTCTCCCTTAGTGGGGGCAACTGAGTATCCAGTTATCCCACTGTCGCCACTAACCTCAGCTTCCTGGGTCACTGCTAGAATCCTAGCCTATCTGCATAAATCCATGATTTCCTACTGTCTCCAGTGTTCCTTCTTGGTCCATGCGTTAGTTACATCATTTACCCCTTCACTGTCTACGACATTGAAGGGTTCCAGGCCGTAACGCTTTAGTCCTGAGCCAGGACAAGGAACAACCTCCGGATTAACCGCAGCTAACCCTATGGAGGGCAGATCTGCATAAATCCATATTTTCCCACCGTTTCCAGTGTTCCTTTTTGGTCCATGCGTTAGTTACAACCTTCATCCCTTCTCTGCCTACGACATTGAAGGGTTCCAGGCCGTAACGCTTTAGTCCTGAGCCAGGACAAGAAACCCTCTCCGGATTAACCGCAGCTAACCCTTTGGAAGGCAGATCTGCATCTTCTCCTGGTGTGCATATCGCGGAGATAGCCAACTCGTTAGAGTGTCCCGTCTCTGCACCGCCGCACCTGAAGAAGTGCTAGTTGTTATTATGCCAATGGCACCCTTCTCCAGGACTGCTACAGCAGTTTCAGCCGGTGGAAGCGAGCCAGCCTCCATAGCCGCCACAGTTCCTTCGAAAGGTAATTCTCCCAAAACTGCTACTGTTGTGTTGTGGGTGACGTGGGTATAGCCAACCTGTTGGGGTCTCCCATTCAATCCACCTCCACTACCACAGAAGCACCCGAGGAAAACGCCATTCGCGACCCAATTACCCCTGGGTCCTGCAGAGGGGACGCAACACTGCAGACTCTCTTGGAGTTAGGGGGATTTTTCAAGAGGTTATCTCCTCCCGCATTAGTTACTTGGCTACATTCTAGGATGCATTGCCCGGTTGCTACCACTTGGAGGTGTAACTAACACTTGAGAATATCCAGATGAGGATCACCGTATCCTAGAAGGCTTCAACTCGTCCGTCCATTCTCCAGCAACCAAGAAGATATGTATAATCTTGTAAATAATTTTTTTGTAATAAATAAAGAGACATAAGTGAAAAAACTAAAAAAATCAAAACAAATTGTTTTATACTCGAGCAACGTAAGAAATATAAAAATTTCTTAACACGATCGGCGTGTCTAATGAAGAAAAGTTAAGCTCCCTTGGCTCGTTTTCAATAGCAGCACCAAAGGATTAACTTTCATTCACGAAATTTAGATGAAAATTCAACAACATTTAACACCGAACTAGACAGCTATATCAATTTATGATCACTTACACTGTCCCGCTAACCTTGCGGTAAAAATATTTTCAAAAACGTACAAAATGCAAGAAATATTCACATGACCCGAGTGAATTTTCAAACTAAAAAATCAAAACAAACTGTTATATTTCTTACGTTGCTCGAGTATAAAACGGTTTGTTTTGATTTTTTATTTTGAAAATTCACTCGGGTCAAATAACTGATTTGAATGATTATTTTATTTCAAAATAATTTTTTTTCATCATTAATTACAAAAAATAAAAGTCGCACGCGGACTAAATTCAAAATCTTTCCTTTATAAAATTTATTAATTGTATAATGAGGGAACGATTACCTGTTATTACATATTATATTCGAAAATGTGTTGTACGTTTCTGAATTATCAGCATCTACAACTCGTATTTCGCCTTGCATACTAATTTAACCCAATTTTAACAAATTTTTCTGACTCTATTTATTTTCTGCTTTTGAGCTAGAACTTTTGGCATATAAACATTTTATACATTTATAACATTTTTCTTATAAAGGCGTACTGATATTGCAACAATAGTTGCAACTAAACTAAAATTCAAACTAAATTGACTCCAGGAATTAAAAAAAAAGGTACTCAAGGTAAAAAAAATTATTTATCAAACTAATGCAGCAAAACAGCACTTCAAAAACCGGTTCCAAATGGCAAATTTATTTAGTCATAAAAAAGATTTTGACAGATTTGATTGATACTGGACAATCTATCAATATTGATAACCTAGAACTTTTACATCACATTAGCGGTGATGAAATATTAGATAGATTTGAAAAATACGAAATTCACAAAGCTTAAAATCATGGCTGTTTCTTGGTTTGCTTAATACCGTTTTCCTCTCTAAATAAGTATATAATTGTTTGTTAAACCAGTTCACATTTAGTTCAATCTTGACACTGACCCAGAAAGTCGAAACACGTCGGATGTAACTAGGTAATTGCATTAAATAAAAAGTGTGGAAAAGTAAAAAAACAAGTGTTTTGTTTTCTTTTACAATGTTGAGTGAAAACTTTTTCCACCAAGTGTCGAGCAATAAATCGGTTAATTGTATAAAAAATGCTAAATTTCGTCATTTCACTTAACGTTTTTCTATATAATTTCAATCCAGCCAATTTATCGCTGACACTCAGAACCAAATCATCCATATAGAAACTCTGACTGAGCTAGTGGCTAGTGTTCGGATAAATTTGGTTTGACTCTTCAAATGTTGTGCAATAGTAGCACCCAACAAATACAGATTACAAATTACACCACATTTCACTCGTGTCATTCTGTAAACCTGCACTGGTGGATGAGATTCAGATTCATCAAGCTTACGTTCGAAGCAGAAGAATCTATGACTGACACGATCTTCTTCAGCTAAAGCTATTTGAAGAAATGCCTTCTCTATGTCTGCTACTATCCCAACACGCCCGCATCTAAAATTAAGAAAAATTTTTACGATGGCTGGAAGAAGATTAGAACCTGATTCCAAGCAATCTTTGAGCGATAGATAGTCCGGCGCGTGAGCTGACGCATCAAAAACTAGGCGTATTTTAGTAGTAATCTTGTCTTCCTTATACACAGCAATATGCGGTAAGTAATAAAGTCGGTGGCCACTATTTTCGCTTAACACCTTTTCTGCGAAATTTCCATCAATAAAGTCCCTCATAGCAGCATCATATTCTTCAAGCCAATTCTTACTCCTTGACAGCCGTTTTATCAGCGTACTAAATCTCAATAAAGCTCCATTTCGATTATTGTCCAGCATACTTGTCAAATTCTTCCGAGGAAGGGAAGCAACGTATCTGCCAGGACCATGCTGTATACACGATGAAATATCTGAAGAAATTTCCTCTTCGTTTTCAACTGAAATTCCAGCAGATCTCAAAACTGTTTTAAGTCCGCACACAAACTGACGTCAAGCGCAGCAGATTTCTGAAAAATTGACAAGTTGCTTGAAAATGGCGCAGGGTCGTGCAAGGTCCACCACACACAGCCATCAAGTATCGGTCACAGACACATTTTCACCGTCTATAAATTTCCAGTAGTAATATGCTCCAAGCAACACACTAATTCCTCCTTCTGGTAGTTTATTACCATTACGAGCACCCACTAGAGCAAACTTGGCAAACAGCGGATTATCCGAATTGGGTACGTCTAAAACGTCAATACATATTTTAGGCACTTCCACTGCTTCGATTACAACGGCTGTTCTATCTGTATATTGACTTTGTATTTTTAAGCGAACGCAATTACAGAGTTGGCTAGGAGTATATTCTGAACTTGTGCTACACTGGACTTCACAAATGAAATTTGTCTACCAACATCCATAATTAACCGTAAAAACAATGCGTGTGCAGATTCTGGAGCTAATACAAACGCACAGGCAGTTTGTAGCTTAGAACAGAAAACGAAAGGAAGTGCAAAATGCTCAAAAAGTTTCCGAATTTTCCTGATATGTTTGAAAGGTGTGTGAATGTGTTAGTTTTCACCAAGGAAGTAGTAAATTTTTGACTCATTCGAAGTGGTCCTCGCAAATATTACAACCATCGGATAGTATATAATCAGTTCTACCGATGGATTTTAACCACAGTTCTCTGAAGTCTTCATCTTTTGGAAACCTAAAATACCAAAAGGTAGAAAAATATTTTAATACTTTTAAAGTTTTATTAGAGACCCCAGGCAAAAACTTCCGTCAGCTGTCGCTGAAACCAATAAGGCAAGCCAAAACTCTGATCAAACTCAAATGTAAACAAATGAGCGCCATCAAGAGAAATGGTTATATTTTTTGGTAATTTAGCTTTTATTTATACAGCTTTTGTATATATTTCAAAGAAAATGCTGTATAATTGCTTATTATATCATTTAACTTCCCTGACAAATGATTTTCCGCACCCAATGAGTCGATTATAGTAACAACAAAATACCGCACACTTCATCACGAAAAATGTTCAAATTAAGCACCTCAGATTCTTAGTAAACTAAACTAAAACAGTCTTTTAAATGATAATCGTCTTTATTTGTAAAATTACAACACTTTTAACAACTAAACACTGAATAAACAATAAACACTTGAACATTATTCAATAAACACTTGGATCTGCACTCTTCAGAAAGTTCACGTCAAATTGACATTTCGTTATGGCGAAGTTAAGGCTCCCTTCCCACACCTTTCCGACGAAGAAAAAATCGGAAAACACGTACACGGTTTATACACGGTATTGCACTTCCTTTCGTTTTCTGTTCTAAGGTTTGTAGAAAAAGTCGAGTGACTTTCATACTTGGATTTGCATTTGAAGTACAGAGTTTTAAAGTCTGTTATGGTTGGGATACTAATGTGCGTGTCTGGAAGAGTATTTCAAACTGCTGCTCTCTTTAGTTTTTTCGTTTACCCGATAATTATTGTATTCTGGGTCACACATACTGGTAACATCCCAGAAAACGACAAATGCATTTATAATGCATAAGAAACGCATTACAGTAAGGCATGTAATGCCTTACAGTAAACATTACGTATGCCGTACAAAATGCATTACATTCCACATGCCATGTCCGCAGGTGAAAGGCATTTCTCGTAATGTATTAAAAATGAAATACTACGGCATTTTAGAAATGTATGCATAATGCATTATAAATTATTTTCTATATATGCCTTACAGAAAGCATTAAGAACATATTACAACATGAAGTATTTTCTACCTACCAAGCAACGCAGCTGTAATGAATTTCTTAATTAATTAAACATTTATTATGGTGCTTACTGTAATTACGTTGAATATAAAATATTAAAAATGTTCCAACGAACTGATTACCTGGTTATATAATGAAACGGCGATCTGAAGAGATAAAAAAACTGAAAGATCAGTTAAAGAGGCTTGTATTTTAGCTGTAATGAAATTATTTTGACTAAATATACCACTTTATTAACCTAATCATGTAATCAATGGAGAAATTTATGTGTGAATGAATAATTCATTTCTTTATATTTAGTTTA
Organism: Leptarthrus brevirostris; assembly: GCA_964036015.1. Classification (NCBI taxonomy): domain Eukaryota; kingdom Metazoa; phylum Arthropoda; class Insecta; order Diptera; family Asilidae; genus Leptarthrus; species Leptarthrus brevirostris. The sequence continues at coordinate 97,347,008 of OZ038371.1, read as the reverse complement.
TATGAACATAGTTTTTTATTCGTTTAGTCATCTTTTTGTTTATCCTTTGATTTCTCGCGGATAATAATCTCCAGTTCAGAAGTGCATGTAATAGGGAAACTGACCTCCAAGTGTTAGATAAATGTTATCTTCAATTGAGCTTTCAAATATTTTTTCAGATATTTTCTTTAAAATAACATACTGCTTTGCAAGTGTGCCTTTTATGAATAACACTGAAAATACTATTTTATTGAGTAAAATAATAGGGGAGATTTTATTGTAATCTTACTATCTTTTTGTATATCTTCATTCTGCTTTCGGACCTCTCCAATATTTTCTTCTAAGCTGGACACTAAATAAGCATAACATTTGAATTTTTAGAGTTAAAACACTAACTTAATCCTAAACTGAAATAAAACTTACCGAAATCTTCAGATATGTTGATATATTCAGCAGTTTACAGGTCTATTAATTCAATTCTATTTTATTACGTAGGAAATACACTTATCACTTTAAAGAAAAATATTAAATTTTATGAAGAACTTTTCCAAATTACTCTTAAATTGTTATTATTATTATAAAGATTTGTTTGTAATAACACACTGTTCTTACTTTAAATATGGCAATATGTAGACCACAAAAACCTCACAATTTACACATTCAATTAAATTGTATTTTATTCTTTTAACACAGACTTTTCTTATTTTTCCACTCACAACAACTTGTTTATTAAACAAAAAATTTACGCTAATCGACTTACACCCTTCCTGTAATTTAGTTGCACAAGGAATGCCGAGACTTTTCTCAAATCTTATCGAGGATCGTGACAAGATTTAATGCAGACGTGTGGTATCACCTTGGATTTCAAATCTGTTTAAGTAAAGGGTGGAAGTAAATGATATTTTCTTTTTCCTACTCCTCTGGATTATGGTCTCTTAATAATTCCTTTTGCATGTTTACAGCCATTTATGGGTACCTATGTACCACAATTAATATAATACTACAGTTGGTGCATATGATGAATATGAACAAGTTTTCAAGCAACATGAAAAGTGAATAGAAATAAATAATTTATGGGAAAGCTCATATTGATAAGAAAGAGATAGCTAGTTATAAAAAACCACTTCTCTCAATTAGTTTCTCAATTTATGTGACGTCAACGTGATCTCTTGGATGCCATCTTCTTTTTGCTCTATACATTAAGAGGTTTCAAATAAAAGTGTCACATACAATCTCAGGTTAGGTACCCCTATAGATGTAGTAAATTTTTGATGCGTGGATACGAGAAAACTTCTTGTAAGATTAGCATGTGTTAGTTACTGTTTGACAGTTCGCCCAGCCGGAATATTTTTATTTAGCTGATTTGTCAGAAAAATTATATATTTCAGAAAAGACGTATTTTATTTAAAGGATCGTTACTAATTAACATAAAAAGGATCGCAATTAATATAACATTTATGGATTTATAGGTGTTGGTTTTACTTAAGTGAAGAAAATAGTGTTTATATATAAAAAAAATTGTGTATTAGAGTGAAAACTTTTGTGGCGAATTGAAATTTAAAAGTAACTAGTTTGTTAATTATAGTGATTAGATTTTAAGATATTGTATTTTCAATAGCACTCAGTCTAGCACTTCACTAATTGATTCCTGCTTGTTTCACTTTTCTGGGGTTCTGTTGGAATCTTTTTTGAAAACGACGAGAAAACAACATGAAATTTCAATAATTATATTTTTTAAATAATGTATAATAATTATATTTTTTAAATAAGTATTAAACCGAACATTCCAAATCTGGCTCGTTTGCCATCCGGCAATCCCGAATTTTTAGACATCCATCGTCTCCTCCCGTAACAATGTGACACTGTTTACTTTGATTACAATCCAAATCTCAAACAAGATGCCCGTGAGAGTCCTCAATTGTCTAGGCACGGTGATATAGATCAACAATTTACTTTGCAACTACAAGAGTTTTTGACTCTGGTCAGTCAAAGATTAGAATTTTCCTGTCTACAACTGTAGCAAGAATTTTGTCATCAGATGGATGAATTTCTGTTGTCTTCACTTCAGTCCCATAAACTTAAAATAAATGTTATCTAATAATTGTAAAGTTCACTTTTAAATTAATCTTACCTCGATATCAGTAATATCTTGCCTGAAATTCCAGTCCATATATTACCGAATTATTTTTTCCATTGCGGGCAAGAGATTCCAAGTACTTTCCGTTCAGATTAGTAAAAGTAAATTGACTGCCCTTCAATTTCAGAAAGCAAAAATCAGTTCCATCGTTGTTAAAATTAATGTTACACTTTCCTTAATAATAAATATATTGTAATATATTTATAAACAAAACATTTCATCAAAATCACCATGAACAAACTCACTCACAGTGGGATGTACTTTCAACAGGCACTTGATGATTTGACGTTTAATAAAGCAAACAGCTGTTAATTGTTGTATCTCTTTCATTCTTGTTCTTCATAAACCAAATGCGGCAGCTATCGCTTTTTTCCAAAAATTAATGAGAGAGAATTATTCTCTTTTGCTTGAATAATCCGTGTGCATAAAATGCAATACATTCTCAGGTTATAGTGTCCAAAACAGGTCGAAGGTCAATGGCGTGTTGAAGTCTCAATGTTCCTAGTGCCAGGCCCCTGCTATGTACTAAGTACATGGTGCACGTCTGCACGACTGTATCTTTGGGTTCAAAAATGCACTTTGGATAGGCGTCTGCTTTTATTGCGTCTTGTCAACAAAGTAATTGTCTGAACCAAAATTACCAGATTTATTTCTTGTTTTACTTTCCTTCGACATGTGTGACAGGGAGCTTTCATCTGCATTACAATACATGTATTTCAAATGCATTTCATTTGCCGACACATTACATCTGGCTGACTGGGATGACGGCCATGACAAGTCTTACAAATAAGAGAATTTTGCAGAGTGCCCTTGTTTAATGCATCGAAAACATCTTCCTTCCGTCTTCAGCATTTCCTTTCGCTTAGAAAGTGGCATAGCAACCTTACGCTCTCTCGAACCATTACATTCACTTTAGCAGAAAAAACATGTGTTCTCTATTTAAGCGCCAGTATCGAGCAAGCCCGCTGCCGTTTTGTATGTGCTACTTTGATTTCGTTAAGATTTTGCATCTGAACGTTGGGGTTTCGCTTCGATAGCCTGTTATAATGACTCAACGTTCCTTTTTTACTCTCGAAAAACACCTGAAAACTTTTTTAAGGCTAGCTTTGGTAGTTTAAATGCTTGCGTCTTTTCATGGTTATTTTGCACAAAACTATTTCGTTCCCTTTCCGTTACTTTAGGCGTTAACCGATTTTTAATTGTACGCACCTTTGAAAAGCGCTGAGTTAACCGTTATATGGTACTAAGTGATTTATCATCGTATTCATTTATTGATTTAGCCTCCTTTTTAAAATCTTTAATCTTAATTGATACTAGAACCTCGTTGTTGGCCTTCTTTAGATTGACATGAGCCGCTTTTAGACGATTAAAATACACCATTAAATCTTCCTCGAGCTGATCAAGTGAAGCCAAATCTTCCATTAAACCAACATTTTGTTGAAGATATTCGGTCGCGTCTTTAACTATCCGAGTCACGCGTCCGCAGCAAGTCGTTCGAGTTGCGAGATTTATTTTTAAAAATATACGTTCAGTCGAAGAAAGTCCGGTTTCGGCACCATAACAAAAAACTGGAATCGATTAAGGTGTTCCTTGACTAAATCTTACAGGTTAATTCAATGAATTTTATTATAACCTAATTCAAAATATAAAGGTAGTGACTGAAATTCAAATGTACCTTAACGACTAAAAACGAGAAAATATAAAGGTAGTGACTAATCTCGACAACTGCCTTCTCAATTTACAAAACTTCAACTTGTACTTGCACTTACTACTACATATGTATAAAACTACGATAATGAATTGTGAATGTTCCCTTCTTTGTTAATACATCTAAATCATCTAATATTTTTTCAACAGGTATATTGCAGGTACTATCCTGAAATTTCCGAAAGAATGTATAAAAAAAAATTTTTAGTATTATTAGAATGCCTTCAAAACCTACTTAAGTCACCGTTTTGCAGTTGCCATCTTGAACTTTTGAAAGAGAGCTAGAAATATTTTAAAGACCTAGATAATACATTTACGACGTGATCACTCAATTTTACATTTAATTTTCTCCGTGTAACCTTTCGAAGAATTTGCTCATTTAAGCCACCATATTTGAATTGCCATCTTGAGATTTACATATATACAGAACATTTGTACGTCCTAAATAGTAATTTTTCTAACGATTCATCTCTTAATTTGGACAATTAAGGAAAATTTTAAGCCCCTACAATTATTTTTACGCATAACTTACGAACAACTCATTTAACAAACCATTAATCTCTGAATTTATTAATTTTCTTAGGTAGCGTTCTCGTTTAAGCCGCCATATTCCGGCAGCCCCCCGCGGGAGGTGGTGGCAACTTTAAAATTTCCAATGGGAACCCATACATTTTACTGTAATCTTTTGAGATTTTGGAAGGACAAAATTGAAAATTTTGGAAATTTAAAGATTTTGTACTCAAAAATGGTTAGGTTTACAGAAAAGTTGCATAAGAATAAAAGTGCTTAGCTTCGTACAGGAAATCTGACCAAATTTTGTGAGAATTTTTTAGAAAGTTTCAGATGAACAAATTTTTTTTAGACAATTTTGCATAAAAACATTTTCAAAAAGTTTAGTCCGATTCCCTGAAGAAATATAAGCATTTTTGCTCCTCTGCAATTTTTCGGTAAACCTAACTATTTTTGAGTAAAAAATCTTTAAATTTCCAAAAATTTTCAATTTTGTCCATCCGAAATCTCAAAAGATTGGCGTTTAAAAAAAAAACTTTTAGACAAGAGTTTCTTATTTTTGTCCAGATCTTCCGAATCTGCAGAAAAAAGTATGGGTTCCCATTTGAAATTTTAAAGTTCCTCCCACCCGGGAAATCTGGGGGGGGGGAGAGATTTTACGCTCAGGAGATGTCCCCGTTCCAATCGAGTAACATTCGTCTATGGTATTTTGCAGTAACTCACATCCCTGGCGAAATAAAAGCATCCGTAGATTAAAATGACTCATCCTGTATATATATATATATATATATATATATATATATATATATATATATATATATATATATATGTATGTATATATAGAGTCTTCCACAAAACTCTACGTATAGCGAAGAATATTTTGAAAAGGGTGCATAGGGGTATATTAATGCTGCGCCAATGATGTATTTTTAAAAAAGTTATATTTAAGTGAAACAATATTCGATGTGTCATTTTCCAACAAAATAAAGTTGAGTTTATTGTTCATTTAAAAAACATTAACAAAAACTAAAAAAATTCGTGGAATTAACTAAACAAAAAACTACGTACACCTGAAAAGGAAATTGGAATAAATTATTAAAATCGAATTAATTATTATTGTATTTTTATTACTTGTTTTCTAAATATTTCCCTTCATTTTTAAAACTGCATTTAGGCGCTTTGGCATTGAGTTTACGAGTTTTTCTGTGTAAGAACTGCTAATATTATGCCATTCAGGTAATATAACGTCTTTTAGCTGCTGTTTATTTTTTATTACGTGCATCCGGATCCTGTTTTAAAGTTCATCCCACATGAGTTCGATCGGATTAAGATCCGGACTTTGTGGATGGTGGGGGTGTTAAACAGCAGCCACATTCGCACTTTATGAGCTGTAAGTTTGGCGTCGTTGTCCTGCTGGAAGTAGAAGTCGTCTAAAACCCCAAGCTGTTCAGCAATTTCTTTAAGATTCCTCTTAATTATATCAATATAGACATACTGATCCATCCTTCCTTGTATGACTTCCAACTTGCCGACCCCTGACGCTGAAATACAGCCCCACACCATAATTCCTCTTCCACCATGCTTCACCGTCTTAATTGTGCACTTCGGATTCAGTGCGTCTCCCTTCCTTCGCCACACCCTCAAAAGGCCGTCCGAGCCAAAAATATTATATTTTGACTCGTCGGAAAATATTGCTTTCCACCAGAAATCCGGAGGCTTTTCCTGTTAATTGCGCTTATTAAAGGTTTTTTCCGAGATGTGCGCGACTTAAATCCGGTGAGGGTATGTTAGGATGAATGGGGCTCCTTTTTTAATAAATATAAGAGGGCGTAGTCCCTCTCGTTGTACAATCCCAAATCCTAGTACCTCTTTTAATCTATAAATTGTTTAGATACATTTTATTTTTATTAAAGCAAAAGACTATTTTATTTTTATAGTTTTACAATTTTTATTTTTTATTTATTTTAATGTTTTCAGATCGGCAGATCTGGTTACACTAAAAGTCTATTTACATTTTTTTTGTATCCTAATTTACATTTAATACATAGATAGTTTGTTCAATATTTTCTCTGTATAGAGTACAGTATTTTACTGTCAATGAAGAAATGATTATTATATATTTCAAAGTGTTTGTGTTTCAAAAAAACACAAAATTTATCGAAGTGTACAGGTTGACTAAAATATATTTGACAGTTCAGTCTGATTGGATATTATTAAACTGGATTTTAATAAAAATATTTTATTAATAATATAATCAAACTTATCAAATTTTAATTAAAAATTAAATTTGTAGCTACTGCTACATCCGGCATCGACGACAGCTCTTCTTACTGTTTCTTGGTGCACCTTTTTATTACTACATTTTTCGAGATCCGCACATATCTTTTTCGAACTTACAAAGCGGTTCTGATCCACCATCCGGTTTATTCTTCGTTTATCCCTTATGGTAAGCTTTGTGGGTCGTCCAGATATTGCCTTGTTTTCAACACAACCTTCATTTTTAAAGCGACTTATGACTGTCTGAATTGTTGAACGGCTCCGAAAAAGTTAATTTTTATTTAATTTCCGTTGTATGCAAATTTATAATTAGTTGTCTTTCAGCTATAATAATAATAATAATAATTTATTTACTTGGAATTGTACAAAAGACTTATAATCTTATTACTGTACCTACATACTACTACTGGCTCGTGAAATAAAGTAGCGTGAATTGCAACAAGCAATAATACAAAATGTGCAAAAATTAATCTAAAACTAACTACTTAAAGAGCATAATTAGACAAAAATGAAAATAAAAGAAACCAAAAAGAAAAAGAAAAAAAAGAAAAAAAGAAAAGAAAAGAAAATAAAAATTGACGAAATTAAGTGAACTTCAATACATTACGAATAATCAAAACAATGTGCACCATTTACATCTATAAATCATTATACGATTTTATCAATCTAACAAAACCCCTGCTAGCACCTGCAAGTTGAATATTTCTAGGAAGGGAGTTCCATTTACGGATAGCCTGAACAAAGTAAGAGCGCTCACCATATGATGAAAAAGATCTAGGCACAAGCAGTTGAAGACTCCTGACCGATTGCAAGAACTGCAGCTTCGTATAAATATGATGGACTTTTATTTGTTATAAGACTATGTAAGAAAGTGAGCTCACGCCTTGCTAGGTATGCTGTAATAGACGTCCCAAGCAGAGAGTTAACATAAGCTGATATATGAGCGTTGCATTCAGAGTCAAGCTTGCTAAAGACAAGACTCCCATATGTAAAGTGAGGGACAGTAAGTGTTCGCGCAAGCTTAAGGCGTAATTCTGTTGATAGGTAATGTGCGCTAATCCACAGTTGTCTTAGACTTCCATAAATCTTTCCAAGCTGCTCTCGAACATAATCGCAACAAGTAAATTTAGAGTTTAATTTAACTCCCAAGCTCTTTACTGAATCAGCATAGTTCAAGATGGTATTGTTTAACGTTATGGCTGGAAGGTTCGACTTACTAATGTCACGTCTATATATAGCAATACAGGTTGATTTTGATGGATTGAGCTTTAAATCATTTATTGAAGACCACTCATGGATGCGCTCCAAGTCTTCGTTTATTCGTTGAGCACAGTCCTCGATTAAACCAATTGGCCTACTAAGGTATATCTGCGCATCATTCGCATAGAGGTGTATAGAAGCATCAGAAATAGTGCTTGGAAGATCGTTTATGTATAAGCTAAACAAAAGTGGGCCAAGAACGGAGCCCTGAGGGACGCCTGAGTGTAACGCCATCGGGTTAGATAAGGACCTCTGTATCTTAACAGTCTGACTACGTCCATCTAAGAAGCTGTTTATCAGCCTTGCAGCAGATGACGAAAAATTGAATTTATTTATAAGTTTGTAAATTAGCTTTTGATGATTCACGGAATCAAACGCTTTGCTAAAGTCAAGTAAGACTTTCAATAATGCAGTTTCACAGCTGTGGGCGGATCTAAAACCAGACTACCATGCAGTCATCATATTATTCTCATCAATGAATTTCATAACCTGTTTAAACATAATCTTTTCCAATACTTTAGAAAACCCAACAAACTGATGGGACGAAAGTCGGCAGGCTCAGATGGAGACGCCTTTTTAGCAATAGGAATAACAAGTGCCTCCTTCCATTTCGCAGGAAATTGAGACGTGGTTAAGCAAAAATTAAAAATGTGTACCAATTGCGTTGATATGTAAGGGGCGATGACTTTAAGGAATTCCGGGGGTAACATGTCAGGACCTGTGGCATTTGACTTGATAGAGTAAACCGCTTCAAGAACTTCATGGCTATCAACACATCGAAACGCAAATCCATCTGTTGATATACTTGAAGAGCCACCATCATGGAATAATTGTTGTGCACTAGGCCGATTATTATTATTATTGGTAAAGAAATTATTTAGACTATTCGGATCCATGTTAATTTGAGGGGGATCATTACTGTGTACTCCCAGGCTGCGAAGATTTTTCCATAATTTTTTCGCAGGTAAGTGCACATTCAATTTTGCAGCAAGATATTCCCTTTTGGATGATCGAATTAATTTGGTTACTCTATTTCGCATCACTTTGTATCTGTTATGCATGTTTAAATCGCGTGTTCTCTTATATTGTTTGAGCAAAAAATCACGTTCAGCCCTGGCATGATGGATCTCCCTTGTAATCCATGGGCAGCGAGGACTACGTACATTAAAAAATTTTTCCGGGACATGCTTTTCAAAAAGATATGAAAGGGAAGTCCTCAAAATATCCACCTTTTCATCCACCAAGTTGCTATCAAAGAGTGAATTCCACGACATCTCGTAGCAATCCTCCAATAGAAGGTTTTTATAAATATTTTTTAAGTCACGGTACGAAAAACTCACACTATCTGGCAAAGGACCAAGGTTCATTTTATAGATTAAGAATAGAAAGTCATGGTCAAAATTGCTAGGAGGTGTTATTTGACTATGAAATAATACATTATGTTTGTTGGTAGCAAGTATGTAATCAAGCTAAGATGGTGATCCTGAGTTAAAGTAGGTAGGCAGACTATTGATTACCTTGATATCGAGGGTCTGAAATAGGTATAGCATATTTTTAGTTGCTAAGCCCGGATTGAGAGCATTGACATTAAAGTCACCACATATGATAAGATTCTGATATCTCAACTCAAGAGACGAGACAGTATCAGCGAATTCCAACGCTTTTTCCATACTGAATCTATTAGGGGGGCAATAGACGCTCAGAAGAACGCATTTCTCAGAGCCTGTATTAATTTCAATTCCCAAGAATTTTAAGTCGTTTTCAGGTAAGGAAGAAGCAACAATAGATACCATTAGAGTATTGTGAACATATATAGCAACACCGCCACCCATCCTACCAACACGATCATTTCTAAAAATGGTATAATTAGGTATTGAAACAAGTCCTGAGCTCACATTCTCGTTCAACCAAGTTTCGCATAAAAGCAGAGCGTGAATTTTAGCACCCAGAAACATTTCCTGCAGCTGATCAGTTTTATTTCTCAAACTTCTTACATTCATGTAAATAATATTTAATCCCGAAGCACGTGAAGCAAAAATATTACACAGCGCTCTAACTTTATCCAGGGGTGAAAAACTATCGGCCATAGTTAGAAACGAACAGGTAGCCACAGAGGTCTATCAAAATCGACAAACAGACAACAGAAATGGTGCACACTGCAAATACATAGAAAAGCATCATACTAATTTTAAGAATTACATAGGCATTAAAATTAAACAGCAAATAAGATAACTATAAGATACAAGAAGGCATTATCAGTAAATTTAAGTTTAAATCCATAACCAAAATTTCATATGAAATTCAAAATAATATTAAAAAGAAACATCCATCCATCCAACTCCCTCCTTTTATGCTTCAGATATGTGTTGGTCCAGGGCGTCAATACTTATGATCGGTGTCAGTGCATCAGCTTCTGAGTACTTGATGTGCACAATACCATTGCGTGTGAAAGCAGAGTGGATCAAAGCATTTCTCTTACAATGAATTGCCTTGCGTAGGATTTGCTGATTATTTCGAGTCAGGCTTTCATTTGCAAATATTCTACTGTCCGAGCGGAAGGTTGGGGAAATTTGGTTCAGTAGCACTTTGCACCGCTTAAATTTTTGCAAGAATATACGTTGTTCACTTGTCGTGGAGAATTTAAATATTAGTGGTGATGAGCTTTTTGGGTTAATCTGCCCACGACGTTTGGGTCTAGCCCGAAATGCAGTTGAATATGAAGAGAGATCATGATTCACTACAGAAGATATTTTTTCCATTAGTTGTCGTGGGTTCTCATCGCTTGTATATGGTATACCACTGACAACTGCATCGGATAGTCTGTGAGCACGATCAATATTATCGAGTTTCTGCTGAGCTTTTAGTAGTTCGCATTTAACGCTATCCAATTCTTCTCGGAGGTTTGCAATTTCAGAATTGAAAGTTGCGACGACACCATCCAGCTTCTGTGAGAGAAGCTCTTCGAAATGCTCAAATTTTTCAGAAATTACCTGTGACAGACTTTTCAGCAATTTCCGTTCAATCAGTTCGAATGTGTCTGTGGAGATCACTGAGCTGGATCGAACTGCAGTACTTGGTGTGCTATTGCTGTCAATTTTTTCTCGTTGCTGATCTCTCAGATAACCTCTAGTGTTACGTGTGGATGCACTTGGTGTGACTGTGTTGGTGTTAGCGCTTTTCACACTACCGGCTTTTTCGTTTTTGCCCATTTTCATTTGAAACAAAAATACTTATTTCAGTTCAAGTCACTCACCAACTTATAAAAATAATAGATCGTAGCGGACAATGCACGCGATGGTTAAAAACTGTTCAAACTTGCACCAATAAGCGTGGATAAAAGCAAAAATTTGGGAGCTTAGACAAAACGCGTCTATTCACTTTGCATGACGTTTACTCACTACCGTTCATTAAGCTATGCTTAATTCTTTCTTTTTTCTTTTAGTTTTTGTTAAGTTTTTTTGTACAAAACAATATACTAAATTTTATTTTGTTGGGAAATAATTCATGGAATATTACTTTACTTAAATATAACTTTTTTTTTATTAATATAGGCACTCCTTTCAAAATATTCTTCGTTGTACGAAGAATTTTGTGGAAGACTGTATATATATAACTTAAGGGGACCCGGTGGTCTAGCGCGCGTAAATTTAAGGCATTTTCAGGATTTTTTAAGGTAAAACCAATTAAAAAAACGATAATTGAACTATGTACATTTAATAAACTTCCCAATACTCATACAAAAAAAAATTATTATAAAAAAAATATTTCTTTTTATAAAAAAAATGTAGCTGAAAATAACACCCTCAAAAAAATCGACCTGGGTAGCGTTGATGATTTCAGCTCTGTCAGTCATTTGAAAAATAGAAAAAAAAAGATTATTAATCTATATTAGTGTCTCTATCGTTGGAACTAAAATAAATTTAAAAAAAAATTTTTTACGAAGTGGTGCACTTTTGAATTTTGGGTACCAAAAATACGACTTTTTTCGATACTTTTTTAACAAGAAAACAAAAAGTTATTAAAATAACATTTTTTTTTAGTTCCGACGATAGCCACTGGCATACTGAATAACATATTCAAAATTTAGCCCAATCGGATGGACAGTTTTTTTTTTTGCTCTACGCCGTGCAGGCAAAAGTAGTTTCGAGATAAATGTGTTTAAAGTTTTCCATTCATGAGGGGGGAAAACCGTTTGCTAGCTGCTATACAGGCTATAGAACTTAAAATACCGTCAATATCATTATAAAAATTTAACAGTATATTCTCGAAAGATTATACTTTCGAAATATTAAAGAAAAAAAAATCGATTTTTTGAAAATTCTAGACCACCGGGTCCCCTTAAGTTTATTTTAAACGAGCTGTATGATTTAACAGGAATCTATAAAACAATTAATTTATTTTAAAGAAATTGATTTAAATTTAATTCACATTTTTATAGACGTGATGCATTATTTAATAGCTGCAAGCACATAAAAACGGTAAGATGATAACATAAATGTTCATAGTGTTTATTATTTAATTTTACTGATTTATTAGTTTTGGAACCACTGTCTATTTCTCCATAGTTACAGTGTATTTTTAAACACGTTTTCTTTTCTTTTTACACGGAACGTATCTGTCGTACAAAAAGAAACTTGGGTATATACATACATATGTATATATTTCATACATTGAAGTTCTTTTTTTAATCAATTTCATGTAGCAGTAATGCGGGAAAATATCGACGAACCTCTTTTCCAGGTATGATTGGAAAACAATAATACATATCATCAATTATTTCGCGTTACTTTCCTTACTCAACTGTGACTCCATATGCCCATCAAGACCATCGATTTGTAAAAACATTACCGTTCAGGCAGTATTTGGAAAAACAATATAAGGTGGGTGGGCTGTTTGTAAATAACCCAGCAAATTGACCACAGACGTGTAGAAAAGTAACGAAGGACAAAAGGCGAGAAAAATACAGCAAAGGTAAAAAAGCTGCCCCAACTAAGAACCAATCAGCTAGAACGTAACTGTAATTCATTGCTTCTTTGGTACATAAATTTCTTTGTGTTTCTTCCCGAAAATTCAGTTAAGAAATGGGGGCCCAGCGACTAAGGTGCCAATGAAATCAAGCTAGGCCAAAAAACGAATTTTAGCTGGGATGAGGATGAAATTGATTGCCAGACAAAAGCAAATAATCGAAATGGATGTGGGGTGATATGGGGTTTGGATTAGGATGAAAATTGAAAATTAGGAAACTTTCGGGTTGGGCAATTGATTTCTCTCTTTAAATCTGCGTTTCCTTTAAGGTGAAAAAATATTTAACTAAATTTTAAGTTATAAGAGGCAATAATTTAGTCTTATAAAACGGTTACTTATAATGATTTCGCACGCGCTCATTCAAACAGTAGGTTTGCTGTCTCGTGTTAAATAGGACGATAAAACATCTCTTTCGATGTACATAGTCTTAGATTTAGTGTTCCTTGAAATCAGTATTTCTAATGAGAACTTTTATCCAGAGTTCTCAATTACTTTCCGTCGTTCGTTTCCGCTCCAGCTGACATATTTTGTTGCCAATTTAAGAAATACACTTCGAAGGACGTGCCGTGATTTATAAAATTATTTTCTTCCGCGAACGTGATTGTTGTGCCTAATGGCGAAAATCCATTTTCCTGAAGTGAGACTTGGGAAGTGTATTAGGTCAGACGACAAATGAAAGTTACTGCAAGTGCTACAGAAAAGTTTAAGATAAATCGGCATCATGTTGTTCTCAATTCAATTTGAGGAAAATATTTTAGCAGGGTGATTCTCTGCTTGAGCTAATTTATTTGGTAACATAAGGTGCCCAAAGGTAATCAATTAGGCGAAACGAACAACGTTCTGGAAACTAGAGTTGTGTTAGTAAAACAAATACTTGAAAACCAAGGCTTATGCAGGTTATTCTAAATATAATAACTTTCTTATTCCAAAGATATAACTATATTCGAAACGAAAATTTTAAAATTTTAGATAGCTTTTATGGGGTTTTTTTTGGAGAAGGCGGTTGCTAACCGAGTTTTAAGAGCCTTTATAGGCCTAATGCAAGAAAATATATTCAAAGTTAGTAAATCCTTAGTAAACATAAATTTTTTTGATACCTCAGTTTTAACTAAAAGAAACCGGCAAAGTGTATACTTGCTACGCGTATTATTCTTAGAGTAGTATTAAACGAAACGCTACACTTTGAGTCCTACGTTATAAAGACTGTAATTGAAACTACTGATGATAATAGTTGTCAAATAAAAACCAATCGCGAACTAAAAGGCTAAACCCGGCTTGTGTACAGTTTTTCGAGGTTGCTGGGAGACGAAAAGTCCGTCTTGGATTGTGCAGTAATTTCTAAATGAAAACCAGCCGCAATATTCCGTCCTCCTCGTGACGACTTAGGAATTCGCCTGCCGTATAAAACTTTAAAAGCGACTAAAAGATTAATGAATCAAGTGATCGAAAGGGGAAATGACCACTAATTAGATGGATGTGGATCATTTACTTTGGATACAGGAACAACACGAATTATAACAAACGGTGTTACGTTCCCAAATTGTGCATTTGGTGTTGGTCCCCTCAGTGTTGTGAGCGTAGTTCCTAAAAGCTGTTGTACTGTAGTGAAATTTTTAAATTTCAGGATATAAAACCGAACATCCGGTCACCTCTTTGCTTTCGCGAAGGACAAGACGTACTACATTAGAATCATTGGAGTTGGTTTATTTTATGGAACGAAACGCATTTACCTGGGTTATACAGAAACAGCTAAATCATTTTAAATCATTTTGCATCAGAACATTTTTCTTTATAAATTAGGAATAAACAAGATTATAATATTCACATTATTATACAAAACATTGTTACGCAACATCAACCCGCCAGATTAACTGGCATAAAAACACACTACACATATAGTAATTTTTACTTCGAAAAACTTATCGTTTATTAAAATGTCGTCAACAAACAAAATCGCAATAATTGTCGTTCAAACCTCTTCCGATATTTGAATTTTAGATTATTTATTTTACTGCAATATCGACGATTATGGAGTCCACAACTCGGGTCAAAAGCGAATGCGCATAGGAGATTTTGGAGGTCAAGTGCGCATGCTGCAGAATAATCTCTCTCTTCCCGCATATACGTCGAGTAGTGAACATAGGAGCTCCAAAAAGCACAACAATTTAGGTGAATATCTGAGTTCCTCAAGTGCGTTTTTTTGAGTTGAAGTGTAGCTTCATAATTACGGAAAGCAAAGGAAAAACACATTATCCAGTTGGAACAAAAAGGTGTAAAGAGGCTGCAGACACAGGCACCATAGAAGAATTTTGGTATGATTTGTAGTCTTTCACGTGCACGGAAGAGCTACAGTTTCAGTAATAGATGAGTATTTCGTTTTCTCCTTTTCTTTTAATATTACAGTAATGTGGCTGGTTGATGACTGTGACGATATATGTCTATATATCAATATATATAATTTATAGTTTCGCGATGAATTAATTGAAGTGATTAAAGCCTTGAATTTTAAGTGTACAAAACGGAGTTTTCGATTTATTTCTCGACATACCGACATATTAAATATTTCAGGTTTCGTAGTCTACCCTGCCATTGCAAAAGACATCCTTCATCCTTTTTTTGTTCTCCTCCAGGATGAACCCAGCCCGTCTCCTGAGCTAGCCTGCTACGCATTGCGGAGTACGTAGCATACATTTACTTATACTTCTATCTATCAAGAGCAATAAAATACTTCTATTGTTGCAGATAATAGGAATAATCGACAAAAACAACGAAATCAAATTAGTTGCTTCGAAGCTGTGTGACAATATTTTGGTTTGAATATCGTCAATACAGTTGATTTGTGAAAATCTTTATTTTGTTCAGTTAAGTTGCTATCGTTCGTCACCATCCAGCCACAGTGAACGTATTTACCTTCTTTTCTTCCTCTGGAAAAGTAAATTAATAAAGTATTAAATGCAGTGCAAAATATTAAGATATGAAATCTCTAAATAATGTGGCCATAACTCTATAATTTTACTTCATTTGGTGTGTATATTTTCAACATTCAATTACTATATTTAAAGGGAAAAAGTGATGTCAGAAAGTGCTTATTGTCAAGATTATGCTCAGTTTTTTTGATTAAAGATTAAGTTGGCGGTAGTAAACAAAAATTAGGTGGTAGGTGATGGTAGTCCAGTTAATAGTATAGACCGGGAAGGTACGAACGCCTTGTCACATTTATTGGATTACATCTTTGTACATGCAGAGAATGACAGGCGTCCTTACCTAGCCATCTCTATACTCAATGTTAGGATCTTAGGTCTACTAGATTCCGGAGCATCCAACACAGTATTAGGTGCTTCTAGGTGGAAGTTGCTTAGCGACATGGGATTGACTTTGCACAGTTCCGAGATTAAGTCCGTGAAATTAGCTAATGGGAAAGCAGTTTGTATTTTAGGAGAAGTTTGTTTGCCTATTAAGCTCGAAGGTCGCGTAAAAGATTTTAAGGTTATAGTTATACCCGAACTGCCGCATAATTTAATTCTCGGGGCAGATTTTTGGAAACAAATGGGCATACGCGTTAATTTAAAGGACAATTCATGGGACTTTACCAGTAGTGAGGGACAATTTAGTATTAATTCTTTAGAGAACCAATCGAAACTAACGTTATCGCTGAAAAAAGAGCTCGATGAAATTATTTCCGAAGCCGAACGCAAAATGGGAAAAGGGTTAGGATGTACGTCACAGGTGGAACATGTGATTAAAACTGATAGTCAACCTATTAAGCAGCGCTACTATCCTGTATCGCTATCCATTCAGCAGGTTATTAATAGTGAACTTAACAAAATGCTACAGGACTTATCGTTTTTGCGTTGACTTCCGTAAATTAAATAGAGTGACGAAAAAAGATGCGTATCCACTGCCTTATATCTCCGCAACTTTAGATAAACTGAGAAACGCACGCTATATGACATCTTTTGATATGAAATTCGCGTTTTGGCAGATTCCCATGTCAAAGGAATCAAAACAATACAGTGGCGGGGTATTACTAAAATTTTATGTGGCCAAGGAACATTTAGCGAGGCCCTCTGGTGGCGCAAGAAGCAATGTTATAAATTAAAAAACAGTTTAAAAATAGCTTTTTACTACTTTATTATAATAAAGACAATGCAATCTAAACTATTTTCTTAGACTAACATTAAAGAAACAGAATTTTCTTGCTTTTAGCCTTACTAAACTCCTTAATGATTGTACCGTAATTAAGCTTAGATGCTATGTCTGCTTCAATAGATAAAACTGCCAAAGCTGAAAGTCTTTCCTGACCCATTGTACTTCTCAAATAATTTTTTATAAGTTTTAATTTTGAACAGCTCCTTTCACCGGAGGCAGTACTTACCGGTGTCGTTAGCAAAATTCGATACACAATGTAAATATTTGAGTAAATTTCCTTCAAGTTATTTTCGATTATGTATTGAAGCAATTCTTTCACATCTTTAATGAAGTCTGGTACATTTAGGATCATTGTTTGTAATTCTTCAAATAATTCGTAAGGTTGGAAGTCACTGCTTTCACCCACTTGCAGGACTGTGTGTAAATCTTGACAGTTTCTTAATATTTATTCTTTTGGTATATTTTTTAATTTTCTCAGATCGTAAAGAAAACCAAAATTTTCAAAGTGTTCATTTAACGACATAAATCTTGAAACCATATTGCTTATTATAGAATCAAAAATTGTGTTAAAAAAACCTAACTCATATCGACTTTTGGGAGACTGTATAGGCTGATCTCTGCCTTCATAATCAAACATCCTTTTCTTTTTGGCTACCCTTTTATTTTTAAAGTTTTCTGGCAGATCATTCCTTCCTTTATCAATAAATTGACGAGAGTCCGACAAGCATTTTTCAAATTCAGTTTGTCGAATTCTTTGATCCAGTCAAAAAATGTACGCAAATGATCAAGGGAAATGCTTTAATGAACTTGTTTAGACTGCCATAATTTGCTTATAATATTTACACGCGATAATATCTTATACCATACATGTAATGATATGATAAATTCTAAACTGAGGATTTCGTTTAAAACCGAATCACAATCATTGAGTGTGTGATTGTTTTGTTTGATTTTTTAAGCTTTCAATACATTCAACAACATCATCGAATTGCAGTAATATGGTCTTCACTGCCTCGATTCTGCTTTCCCACCTTGTGTCCGATAAAGGCTTAATAATAAGCTTTAATTTGCCCTTGATTAATTCCCAGCGTTTACTGGAACTTGAAAATAGCACATAAATTTTCTGGATAAAACCAAAAAATGTTTTTGCTGCCACAGAAGAACTAGTTGCGCCTACCAACAACAGATTGCAGCTATGACAACCGCAAGGTGTAAAATATGCCCTGGGATTATTATATAATATCAAAGTTTTTACTCCACTATTAACGCCAACCATATTTGCACCAGTGTCGTACTCTTGGCTACGACAATTTTGAATATCTAAGCCATTTTTTTCTAGCTCTCCCAGTATTACATTAGTTAAATACTCTCCAGTTGACTCAGGGACAGCAAGAAATCCGATAAAGTTTTCTTCTATTGTGCCGGTTGATGTATTACAAAATCTTAAGATAACTGACATTTGTTCAGCTTTACTACAGTCTCTAGTGCAGTCGAGCAAAAAGAGTAATATTTTGCCTCTTTTACCCTACGAATCGCTTCTTCTTCTGCTGTTTTTGACATTAATGTGATCAACTCATTTTGAATATCGTGGCTTAGATAACGGTATGTGAGTTGTTTATCATTAATGCGTTTCATGTGCTCCCGTAAAGTTGGTTCAAATTTGGATATTAATTTAAATAAATCTATGAAGTTACCAGCATTTTTCGTGTCGTCGTCAAACTTAATAGATTCCCTGTGACCTCTAAATGCCAGATTATGAGAGGCTAAGAAATTAATGAAATCGATTTATCTCTCAAACAAGTCAAGCCAATGTTTTTGTGATTCACGTGTCAGCCTTTCGTTTTCCTGATCGATGGTTTTTCCGTGCTTCAATGCTTTTTCAAATCTTATCCATTGGAACATAAAGGTCATATGTTCCTTGGTATTTTCATGCCTATGTAAAATACTGCCTAAATGTTTTCAATCACAACATCCGCCTCCCTGTACCATCTGTGTTTGTGAATGGCCAAATAGTCGGCATGGAAAGTAGAAAACTTTATTTCGAGTTTTGGAGTATACCAACCAGTTTCGATGTTGAGTCTCGCCATTATGTAATTTTCTTGCAAAGTGAAAATTGGAAAAGAGCCTTTGATCGGCATCTTTCGGATAATCTTCATCACTGTTATTGAGCTGCAGTGACGGGCCGCCTTGCACTATGTCATGCCGCTGAAAGTCCGTTATGGGAAACGTCCACATTCCTGGGTCCGAAACCACCAATGCTTGCTTAACTTCATCACTGGCATTGTTGCCAACTGAGAGATAACCTAACTCAATTTGTTCTTCATGATCAGGAATATCAGCGTCTGTTTCCGATTCACTTGTAGAGTTTGATATTTGATCTTATTCCGACTGTCGCTTTTTATCGATGTCAGTATTTGCTGAATAGTCCGCGAGACAGCACCCTTTTTTTAAATGATTAATACATTCTTGAAACTTCGTGAGTGGCTTCCTTTTGGTGAGTCTACCAAACTTTCTCTACGACTTTTTTCGAACGTGCTGCGTTCTGAAGTGAACATGATTGAAATATACCGAATACATGAGTTTTTCATTCTTGATGAATACATACTTAGTTTTATTGCATTTACAAGATAATTTAAAAAGAAATTCGAAAAATATTTCGTCCGACAAAAAATACTGCTGCGATGAGCTTGTCTACCACCGCGAACATGCCGCACTTAAGCATTTTTGTTTTTTGATACATACATAGTTCACTTTTGCTGAATTGTTTAATAATTATTAATGTTATCAAGTAGTTATAGTGCCCGACAAATTCCTTGCTGCGTTGTCTCAGACCGATAGCTTAAATATGACGTTATCACGAAGTTATGTTTTCTGATTAATACATGGCGGACAAAAAAAGCAAGTTATAACATTAAATTGTATTGTTCGACAAAAAAAAGTGATTCTTATAGTCATTCCGATAAAAATAAATAAAAATAAAATTTTGTAAAGTCGAATAATATGTACCTCAATAAGCTGTAAATTTCAAGAAATAAGTTCAAAATACACACATGTATTGTAAAATTTCTTGAAGAATTTAATTTTTTTAAATTTGATCAAATTTCTCAACCAAAATATAGAAAATCTCTAGAAAACATTTCAAAAAGTTAGATAAAAATGTATCAAAAATTCCAATTGAAGAACTAATATAATCTTGCAGAAAGTTTTTAAAAGTTAAATGTTGAAGGTGTTATTTTTTTCAATGTACTTATCTATTGTGCTGGTACAAATGATAAAATCTATAAAGATCCAAACGGGAAAACGAGTATAAATAAATAGTACTTCAGTAATTAAAATCTCCTTTTCCCGAAAGTACCTATGATTTTTTTTTTTCAATTAATATAAAAATGAAAAATGTATTTATAAGAATTAAAAAAGAAACAACTTTTTTAAATATTATCATCTGCTTCATCTTCATTTCTACTTTAATCCTTAATTAATCCTTAAATTCTCTGCAAAATCGTAAAAGTAAATTAAATGAATACCAATCTATACAGTAGAGAAAACTTCTCTAAAACTTTAACGACGCGCACCGCGATTTACTCTTAAGAAAATAAACAACGAGCACGATTATGTTAAATAAACTTATTATACAAATAAAGATACATAAGTATAAGTAAACTCAGGATAGCTGTACACTTTCTATGAAGTGATTATTTTAATCTCAAAGTTCGATTAAAACGAAAATACTTTCAGAAATTAATTAAATCAAGTCACGCAATTAATACATGAAATCACAATAATAAATTACAATAATCATTTCGTAGAAAATGTACATAATGTTTATCCCAATTTTTCAATTAAAATAAATTTTCTTTTAATTAAATAGGGAATTACAAATTGTGACTACGATAGTTGAAATATTCAATTGACTTACCTTTCCTCTTATGACAAACGCTTTTTTTTAACGTTGAATTCTTTGTAACCGGATGAATGATATTCCACAATATCATCATCCCAACTCTCTGGCAGTATAAAGTCGTTGTATTTATGTTTAAAATGTTGACGAGATTTTAAAAACGTTGACACGATTGCCATATTTCTTTTGAAAACTTTTTATCTCCTCTCTTTTTGCCCGAAACCCAGGCTTATCACTTAATGAAGGACGCAAAAAACACTCCATTATTTTTTAAATAACCTCGAAACTCACATAGCACGTTTTTTAAGAGAAGCAAACTATACTTTGAGACGGCAGATTCCTGGTGTGGACTGTTGAAAGGGTCTCTTCCAGTAAGAGCATAAACGCGCATGTTCTTTTAAATAAAGTCTCATATCTATTTTGATTTGAGAGGGAATTTCGAAAATTATTAAATTATTAATAATTTTACACAACAAAATTCGTATGTATGTATATGGACGTATTGATTGATTGATTGATTGATTAAATTTGGAGGTGTGAGGCTCTTGCAGTTGGCAGTCATTCAGCCCGCTCGGTGCTAGGGTTGGTTTCCCGAATAGGTTAAATCTGCTCCTGGCTACTGCAGGGCATTCACATAGCATATGTAATGGGGTTCCATCCTCCTCCAGACAGAGTCTGCAGGTCGGGTCGATTGCTCTGCCTATCCTCACCAGGTGCTTCCTTAGCTGACAGTGGCCGGTAAGTAGGCCTGCCAGAGTTCTAATAGCCGACCTGCTTAGCTTGAGGAGCTCCCTGGATCTACCCGGCGACGTTGAGGGCATAAGGCTTCTTGAGTGAGCGTGCCCCTCAATATTGTTCCAATACAGCCTATGCCCCGGCTCCGGCCCTATAAAAGGGATGTTAGACCCCTTCCTAGCAAGTTCGTCTGCTTTTTCATTTCCCGTGTAGCCCTGGTGTCCCGGTATCCAGATCAAGCTTACTTGATTAGTTCTACACAGTGCGTCTAGGCTCCTTTGGCATTCCCACACCAGATTTGATCTGGTGGTAGATGAAGCAATTGCTTTGATTGCAGCTTGATTATCCGAGAAGATTGAGATCCTTTTGTTTTTATAGGCTCTTCTTAGGTTCTCGTAGGAGCATGTCAGTATGGCGAAGATCTCAGCCTGGAATACCGTGGTATATATTCCCAGGGCCAGTGATAAACTGAATCGAGGAGAGTCACTCCAGACCCCTGCCCCAACACCTGATTCAGTCTTGGATCCATCCGTATACCATACTAGCTCCCCTGGACGGACAGCTGGAAGCGTCCAGGTCTTACGCTTTTCCACCCGTATTAGGGGTGGTTGAAATGGTGAGAGTCTTGCCGGCATCTGATCAGTTAGCATGGCCAACTCAGGTGTGACTTCAAGAATCTCCCTTATTGTCGTGTGGCCCTTACCTATGTTTTCCCCAAGGAGACCGGCTCCCTCTAGTTTGTAGGCCGCACACAGAGCCAGGCTTTCAACCTCAATATGAAGAGGTTTAATATTTAGCATGGTTTCGAGTGCAGCCGTCGGCGAGGTGCGCATGGCTCCAGTGATGCATAGGCAGAACATACGTTGCAGTTTGCTAAGCTTAGTCCTTATCACATTAAGTTTTGCTCTGCGCCACCATGTAATCGCTCCATAAGTTATCATGGGCCTTATTACCGATGTGTAGTTCCAGAGCATTGTTCTGGGTGGTCTCGCAGGCTCTACGGCATGCCCAAAAGGACTTCCGAGCTTTTCCCACAGTTATATCAAGGTGCAGGTTCCAGTATAGCTTGGAATCCAGGATCACCCCCAAGTACTTCACCTGATCCTTGAAGGGTAGCGCAGTGCAAAATAAGGTCGTAATCAGTAAGACCCATCGTGTTCCTCTTCCTAGTAAAGGGAACGATGACTGTTTTGTCAGGATTGACTTTGAGGTCAACCTCATTGCACCAGGTTGCGACTACGTCTAGAGCCCCCTGGAGTTGTATCGTAATGTTGTTCCCCATATCACTGGATGCCACAACTACAATGTCATCTGCATAGCCCTGCGCGAAGAAGCCTCGCTCATCAAGGCGTACAAGTAGCTCATCGATCACAAGGCACCATAGGAGGGGTGATAGCACCCCACCCTGTGGACACCCTCTTGTGACGCAGCCCCTGATCGTCCTGTCTCAAGCAAGACTCAAGGTAAGATCTCGAGACCTGAGCAGCACATCTATCCATCGACAGAAGGTCGTCCAAGGCCTCTCCTTCTTAGGGCCCGAGTGATCACATCGAATTCTGTGTTATCAAAAGCGCCTTCTATATCCAAGAAGGCTGCAATCGCAGTTCCCTTGCTATAAACCGCTCCCTCCAGCTTGAGTATTAAGTCATGGAGTGCCGTTGTAGTGGATTTTCCGGTTTGGTAGGCGTGCTGCCGGGCATGAAGTGGTGAGTGTAGAAGATACCTCTCCCTGATCGCCCGATCAGCAACTTTTTCCATCGTCTTTAACATGAACGATGTTAGACTAATAGGCCTGTATGCTTTAGCGAGTGTGTATTCTACACGGCCTTGCTTTAGAATAAAGGCTATTTTCACAGTCCTCCAGATAGATGGTTCGTATCCTAGTGCAAAGGACGCCCTGTATATTCTGCACAGCACCGGTTCGAGAACATCGAAGCCCTCCTGTAGGAGCACCGAGTACACACCATCCGTGCCAGGGGATTTGAATGGTTCAAAGGATGAAATAGCATCCTTGATGGCTTTACATGTAAAGACCAAGCTGGCAACCCTCCAGTCCGCCTTGGTCGCCCTCCTTGCTAGGTGGTCAGTTAGGCTGGGCCAGTCTGCCTCGTTCGGTTCTTCCACCTTTGAACTAGGAAAGTTTGACTGCAGTAGAATCTCAAGCGTTTCTTCCCTGGTTTGGGTGTATGTCCCGTCCGGTTTCTGGAGTGTGGTCGCCTGACGTAGTTTTCATAAGGGCTTTATGCAGTCTCGCAGACTCGCGAGCGACCTCCACGTTTTGGCAGAACTTTTGCCAGCTGGATCTTTTAGAACGGCGCAGTTCTCGGTTGTAGGCAGTAAGGGATTGTCTATATTCTTCCCAGCACCCGCCTCTTTTCGCCCTGTTGAACAGCCTCCTGGTAGTAGCCCTTAGTTTCGCAAGTTCCCTCGTCCACCAAGGGATGTTCCTGTTCTGGGACCTCACTGATACCGGACAACTTCCCCTGAAGGCCGTCGTTTACGAGGTCTGCCCCAAGTTCGACGTCTTGCGTAGACTTGATCGAGCCCATGAACCCATAGAGTCTACCACCCAGTTCCTCTTTATAGGTAACCCAGTTGGTGTTCCTGGGGTTCAGGTATTCCTTTATTTCATTGACACATTCTCCAACTCTGAAGAGAATGTGTTTGTGGTCGGAGCATGATGGCTCGTCAGACACTCTCCAGTCACTTACCAGTTCTGATATGTAGTTACTGAAGAGAGTGTGTCAATTACCTCCCTCCGACGGCCATTGTCAAAGGTAGGGTCAGATCCACGGTTTAGTATAACTAGGTTAGTAGTAAGCAAATAATCACTAAGGTACTCACCTCTTCTGTTACTGCCGCTGCTCCCCCAGTTAATGTGGTGTGAGTTTGTGGTTGTTAGTTTGTCAACCCGATGAGTTCCCTTAATTCTCTCGTCGGTGGTGGTTCAGTGGAGTCGTATGGAAAGTACGCAGAGCAGATTAGCACCCAGCATCTTCGTCCCCCCGCATATACCTCCACTCTGGCAGCTGTAAGGTCCCTTGTACATAAGTCTGTGGACGGCAAACAGTTAGTTTTCTGCTTCATTATATACAATACAGGTCCGCGGCCTGCTGTCCTTGGTATCATAAATGATTCCAAAACCTGCCTGTCGCAGTCCCGAAATCTGGCCGAAACTTACCCAAGGTTCCTGGATGAGGGCCAGATCTACAGCTTGAGTGGCCAGTAGCCAACAGAGAACTGCCGAGGCAGCCTTACTGTTTTGTAGGTTTGCTTGGACCACCTTCATCTGTTTGTTTTCGAGCAACAGTGTCCTCCTCTTTCGCTCCCCCACCGGCCGCCTTAAACAGCACAGAGGTGATGCTAAAGAAGAGTCGCATCTGGCGCTCTTTAAGTATCGGCATGGACCCTTCGTCAATGGAGAGTCCCAGCGTCTGTCCGCCTTGTTCCGCTTTACGGCCCAATACTCTCCAAGAGGTTGCTGGAATCGGCTGGTTCTGCTTCTCGAGCTTTCCCAGGACCGCTGCCGGATCCCCGTTGTTTTTGGAAATCCACACTACTACCCTGTACAGCTTGGGTAGGTCCTTCTCCTCAATAGCCTTAAGGGAGGCCCCTTTCCAAGGTGTAAGTTTGGGAATCACCCGCACCAACCAGTCTCTGGTGCCCGCCGTAGCACAGGTTAGCCTTAATGTGCCCCCTGTTACGCGGGATCCCCAGAATTGTGGGGCAGTCTTCTCGGCCGTAGTGTCATCTATGGCCTGGTCGAGTGCTTTCCTCAGAGCCTCGATCTGCTCATCCGTCAGCCTGTTTTTTGGATACTTAGCAGGTATCACAACCATAGGTATCCCTGCAAGCAGGTCTCTGTACAGTGGCTGTGTCCCTGCTCTACCCATCTTCTTTTTCTTGGTGGCCTGTCCCCCCGGAGAGTCCCCATCAGAACGGTTGCGTTTTACCACCACCGTCCTTGATGATCCAGCTCCAGCATCGTTGGTCCCCCGTACCTTGCCAGGAAGCCCAGTGCCCAAGAGAGAACCGAATGGTTTCGCCAGATTAGGGCGGAAGCGTGTATTACTGCCACTCCCACCGGCCACTGGTTTCTTCTCCGCCTGCGCACCGGCGGATTTAGGCTACTGAGGAGGGGCAGGTGTACCGCCTGCAACCTCTGCTGCCTTTCTCTCCCGCGCTAGCCTCCTGCGCATCGCACATGAAGGTCGTACGCGTCTGACGTTGAGCTTAGCAACGATCTCCGCGACAGCCATCACCGCTTCTTCTTCGCCAGACTTGACTGGCTTCGGTAGCTGACGTGCAGCGTCAGAGTTGGTGTCACTTGCGCGCACCCCCTCCTCTGCTGCCTCGTTACTTGTTTTGTTTTGTTTTTGTTTTTCATTTTGTGTCTCCATATGTTGGTCCCACGAGTATGGCGGGAAGGGGTGATCGACCTCTGACAGAGCCCCCATGTCAGAGGCAAGGCTAAATACAATGGGGTGCGCCTGGTGCCCCAAGGAGATCGTTTGCGACAGCGCTTTTTACTACCCGCTGCCATGCAGCCCTCGGCACGATGACATTTCCAACTTAGCTCCCGGATCAGGGATGGGATAGATGGGAACAGGGAATAGGACGGCGACTGTCTGCTATGCAAAGCACATTGCCCGGGTGAGCCGGCATGATGGGAGCGTCATGCACGCTTGGAGGCCGTCACCCGTTATACATATGGACATATTATACTGATAACTGATTATAAACCCATATACAGCAGAAAATTTGTCGGACACGAATAGGAACATAACCTGTGCCTGATCCAAAACTAAAATTTTTTTAATGGGATTAATCAGTAAACATATCCTCGTGATAACGTCGTATTAAAGCTATCGGTCTGAGGCAACGCAGCAAGGAATTTGTCGGACATTATGACTACTTGATAACATTAATAATTATTAAACAATTCAGCAAAAGTGAACTGTGTATGTATTGAAAAACAAAAATGCTTAAGTACGGCATGTTCGCGGTGGTAGACCAGCTCATCGCAGCGGTATTTTCGTCGGTCGAAACATTTCTCGAATTTCTTATTAAATTATCTTGTAAATGCAATAAAACTAA
This sequence comes from Leptarthrus brevirostris, assembly GCA_964036015.1. NCBI lineage: Eukaryota > Metazoa > Arthropoda > Insecta > Diptera > Asilidae > Leptarthrus > Leptarthrus brevirostris. The sequence goes on along the minus strand of OZ038371.1, from coordinate 97,320,234 downwards.
ATATGAATTCATCAAGAAAGAAAAACTCATGTATTCGGTATATTTCGATCATGCTCACTTGAGAAGGCAGCACTTTCGAAAAAAAAGTCGTAGAGAAAGTTTGGTAGACTCGCCAAAAGGAAGCCACTCACGAAGTTTCAGGCATGTATTAATCATTTAAAAAAATGGTGCTGTAGGTGTAGTATCCGTATCGTGAAAAAGTGATTATATTTAGCAATTTCAATGGTGTTTTGGCAGTGTCCGCGCCTAATTCACTTACTCTTGTGTCTGCTGGATTAGTTAAGTTCCCGAATTAAATAGCACAAATTAATTGTATAAAAAGTGTCCGTGGTAAAAGCGATCGCGTGAAGCTATAGCTTCTACTTAAGTCGTGTTTTATAGATTTCACTGATGAAGCGAGTGATGAGCAAATCTTAAAAAATTGTTTTTACCAGATACCCGAAAGGTAAAAGAAAATCACTATTCTTTTCGAAGTGTCATTCGTTTTTATTGTATTTTTATTATGTGAGATACAGGTTCGTTCAGTGAAACACGACGGTTCAGCTTAGACTAAAACTTTATTCATATGTTGATCTTAACTTTGTTACTAACCTATCACCATTACAGGAATACTATGAAGAGAAAACTTACACATGAGTAAATTACGTAATTTTTTTGTGTGGTAAAATATGGTAAAATGTGGTAAAATATGTCTTTACTTCTTAACATAACGTTTTTAAATTAAAAAAAAAATTTCTTCAACTTAACGTTTAATACTTCATTTTAAATTTTTGTATATAACATTTTCTAGGTATTCATAAGACCTTTAAAAATTTCAATTTATTGAATTAGGTAATTTACTAATTTTTTAGGTAAGTAAGTGTTTGGATTTGGAAAATGTTTCTGACTATTCGTAGGTGTTTTTCAGGTAAAGGTAGTTTGCCAGGAGATTTGGTTAATTCTTTATTTCCATTAGATCGATTATGAACATAATTAGGACTAGGATCTGTTTGGAATATTATATGTTCTCTATTGCGCCTAAATTGACCTTCGCCTTCAGCATCTTTTATTACAAAGGAATTACGTTGTTTACATTTTTCTATAATTTTTCCGGGAGTCTATATACCTGTAGGAGTCTTTTTAAATAGAACTTGATCATCAAGATTAATTGGCGGTAATATCTTTGCATGTTGATATTGCTTCATTTGTTGAGTATATTTTTTCACTTTTTTGCTATGTACTTCTTGATTTACTATTCTGGGTTTAAGAGAACCTGTAGTTACAGGTAAATTGGAGCGAAGATTTCTTGACATTAATTATTTTATAACTGACCTTTAGGAGTGTTTCTATATTGAAGAAGACCGATATAAGGATCCGTACCAGATTCGTGACACTTTTGACGAATGTTCTTTATCGTTTTATTGTACGTTAAACTATTTCTTTTCGGCCATCCAGTTAAGCAATAGTGTTTGACAATTTGAAGGCAGTTATCTTCTCTTGTAGCTTTTCTAATTTTTTCTAATTTTGTATCTGTAACTGATAGATTTGCTAGGATTAGGTTAACATGTACTGTAATGTCATCTTGATTGCTTTGAAATTGAGTTTCTTGCTCTATGCAAGCTCTAGATAGAGTGTCGGATACGTACATGTTCGTTCCGAGGATATATGTTACGCTTAAGTTATATATTTGAAGCTTTAATAAGATTCCTTGTAGTCGACTAGATATTTTGTATAATGATTTTTTAAATATCGAGACTAAGGGTTTGTGATCCGTCTACACCTTGACGGCCTGACCTATGGAACTTTTCACAGCCAACAAGTATTTCCAGGAGTTCTTTTTCTATTTGAAAACAGTGCTTTTGGGCATTGTTAAGAGCACTAGATGCATAGGCAATAGGACTTCTGTCATGCATCTTTTGATGAATCAACAGAAAGGGTTATCGGTTTTTTAGGTTCGAAATGACGCAAAATTGGGGCTTTACATAATAAATTTTTTATTTTATTAAACTCAAGTTCATCCGAACTATTCCATTCCCATTTCGTATATTTTTTTAGGAGAAGTCTAAGATTTGAAGTATCAGAAGATAAATTCTTTACGTACGGACTTAGATAATTCACCATTCCTAAGAACCTCTGTAGATCTTTTACACATGAATGAGTGGTCACATTTTTGATTGCTTTCACTTTAGATTGATCAGATCTTATACCTTCAGCTGTAAATATATGGCCTAAGAATTTTATTGTAGATACACCTAATTTACATTTATCTCTATTAAATTTGAGCCCTAGTTTTCCTGCCCTTTCTAATAACAATGTTAAGCTATGGTCGTCGTGCTCTTCCTTAGTCTTTCCATAGAGAAGAAAGTCATCTATACAAATTAACAAGCTCGGTATATCACCAAATTCCCGAATCATGTAACCGTGAAATATTTCTGAAGCCGCGTTTATCCCGAAAGGAAGTCTCAAGAACCGATATTTCCCAATGGGAGTATTAAATGTACATATGGGAGAACTTGCGTCATCTAACTCGAGCAACTAGAAATCGGAATTAGCATCAAGTAAACTGAAATACTTTGCACCAGCAAGTTGTGCACGAATATAATCAAAATCTGGTATCTCGAAACGCGGCCGTATAATCGCTTCGTTTAAATTTCTTGGATTTAAACATACCATAAGTTTGTTATTAGGTTTTTTTTACTAAAACAACGGAAGTTACCTGTGAGGTTGGTTCAGTAATGTTTTTAATGACATTTGTGTCCTGCCATTCGATCAAGTTTTGCTTGTACTCATTCATTAATTTCAAAGAAACCTTACGTGGCGGATCAATCTTTGGTTTAATATCAGGATCGACCGACCTTTAAATTAACCTTTTCTGGCAATCGACCTAGGCCTGTAAAAACATCATCGAATTTATTTAAAATTTTGTTGCTGTTATTTATCGTCTCAATAATTCCATTTACTTTATAGAGAAGATTAAGTTCTCTACATGTCTTCAATCCAATAATTGGTATACAATTTTTATTTTTTATAATATAAAAATCTATAGGTATTTCAGTTTGTTCATTGAAATTACATCTTACACTACACATGCCGATTATCTTTATGTTTTCAACAGTAAATTATACAATTTTCGATTTAGTATGTTTTATAAATTTTTCGTCTAGATTTAGAAACTTGAATATTTTTAATGATAATACATTTGCTTGTGCACCAGTATCTAATAGTCAATTAACTGATTTTTTGTTAATATTTAATTTAATTGTCCATAAATCGTTATTACCAATATTTATTCCATTTAGGTAAAGAGATCCGAGAAACAACCCTGCGGTATGTAAATATTTAACGTGTAACTTACTCTTGCACATCTTCGCAAAGTGATTTGCTTTACCACACCTCTTACAGGTTGCTCCAAACGCCGGACACTTGAATCGATGCTGCTGGCCACAACGAGAAAAAGATTTTGAGCAGCCAGCTCCATGATGACTCTGTTGTCTTGGTTTCGATAATCCACTCTTTGTAATGCCGTAGGGCATCTTGTCCGAGATAATGTAGGAATATAGCAACTTTCCTCGAGTTTTCTTCATTTTCCATATTTGATGCGCGCATGAAGATATTAAATTTAAAAATCCAATTTTTCCAAATGTCAGCTAGATTATATAATTTTTTTAGTTTTTTAGGACATTCAACACGCTAGTACTTCTGACACCATGTTGTATTTTTATTATGTGAGGTTCAGGTTCGTTCATTGAAACACGACGGTTCAGGTTAAACACGACTAAAACTTTATTCACATGTTGATCTTAACTACTAACCTATCACCAATACATTAATACTGTGTCCCAAGTAGATGGATCTTGAGATATAAATGATAACATGTGTTTTATTTCCGCCAGTGTTATGATGTCTACGTGAGGCACTGAAATGTGAATTGTACTGATATTATTTTGTTCGCAATAGCTCTTAGTTTAGTATGTCGAAAATTCGCTTGTAGTCAGCTTCGATCTGCTTGATATATTGGCTATTGCAATAAGATATTTTTGCTGTTTCAATTGATGAAGCTTCACATTTTGTGTGTCAAAGTCTTCTTTTAATATTGGGGTATTTATTTTAGATAAGCTTTGGTTTGATCATCTGTTTTAGGCAACAAGAAAAATTTATGATCCATTTATATTAAACAAGTGCTGTTTGCTTTCCATTATAGAATTATTATCATCTTGGTCTTAGATTGACTCCGAGTCATGACATTGATACCTTTTTGTTCCTTTCTGCTAGGTTCTTCGGAAATTATTCTGCTGAGAGTGTCAGCATTAGCGTTTAGTGTTCCGAGTTTGTACACAGTATCGTAATCATACTCTTCTAGTTTTCTTCTCCATCTCATTAAAGGAGAGATGGAATCTTTAAGCTTCATTAGTCACAGTCTTCGACGGGGTAAACGATTGTTAGGAGCTCTTTTTCAATCGTAGAATACCTCGTTTCAGCGGAATTGAGGACCATGACCAGACGTTAAAAAATGTGAACTAGTAGTACAGTCAATCTGGCGAAAAAAAGTCATAAGGCTGCAAATCACTCCAAAGTGATGAAACTTGGTGAGTCGTTAAAGAATGATGAAAGAAAGCTTACCTGGCTATGGCCACCTGCGCCCTGTTCAAATACTCAAAAAAAACTAAAAAAAATATTTTGAAATGCATTTTTCTCGAAAACTATGCATTTTACAGAAAAATTTATTGAACAAAAAATGTAGAGGGCATCGTTATCTACAATTAATGTCATTGCTGCTATGTCGTACAACAAAATGTGTGCAGTAGGTGGCGCTAAAGTGCCAAAAAAAGTGTTTTTCCACTTTTTTGTCCTGAAATTTTCATTTTTCAGTTACGATTCAAATGGAGAAATTGTTCTTTTAATTTTATAAACAACTTTTATTTCAACATTTTTTTCATACAACTTACCGTTTCAAAGTTATAGTGTAATACATATAGCGCTATGTGAACAGCGCAGTGATGCCGACGGTAAGTTTCTCGGTCCTATTGTGACTTTCTCCGGCAGCTTTAGCGACACCTACTGCGCACATTTTTTGTGCGTTATAAAATTTCAATCAGGTCCTGTAAGTGTATTTAGCACAGGCATCTTGGGTGTTTCTCGCTCCAAGTAACCCTCAGTTAAGAATGCAGTGGAAGTAGCTATAAAGTCGGTTACTAATAATCCATCATGGGACAGTTTTCTACCATCGGGTATTATGTGAAAGGGATGAATAACATTAGAGTCAAATGAACCGTAACATTCGGTACTGTTACGGTTCATTTGAAAAGTGAGCAAAAGGGCTTCGTAATTTTTGTTTTATCTTTGACTTTATGACTTCGAATATCAATAATATTAATAAACCATTTTAAAAGATTATTCTAGACACTATAAGGAATAGATTTATGCAAGAAAATCGATTTTTTTTTAAAACCTTCAGGGTCTTGCAGACTTTCGCGTATAAAGTAGGAATAATTCCCTCTGTATAGTTATAGGCTCTATGATCTTGGAAATGAGAAGTTACTTCGATTTTGAGATCTTCCCAAGTAGTAATTTCTCGATATTTAAAAATATCACAAGGTTAGTCTTGTTTGTAGGATATTTAAGAACATTTTACGATCTGCATCGTCCTTAGCTGGGGAGACGAGAAGATCACTATACGATATAAACTTGTGTAGGTCTTCTGGATTACTATCAAACTCGGGAATTAAATTTCGGGCATCAGTAATGGATATTTTAAGGTCACCAGGCTTCGAAGTTGAATTGTCAGAGTTTACCGTATCTTCAGTCATCGTGGAAGGTTTAGTTTGTTGAACGAAATGCGTGACCCGACAGAAAAGCGTCACCAGGAGAAACCCCAGTTAGGGCAGGGATGGTAATAACAGGATCTAGCTAGACCCAGCAGGTGAGTGAGAGTTCCTTTGATAAGGTATCTCCTCATCAGTCTCCAGATGATTTGGGGCAGTCTCGCCCCAAGTCGGTTACCAGGAATTCAAGGGCGTCTCAATTCAAGGGCTTTTTGACCTTCAGTGGCAAAACTTCAGACACGGTATGTACTTCGAGCATCTCCGCGGAGTCACTCAAAGTGAATTTCACTAGTCGTCCCATTGGAGAAGATATTCCCCTTTAGTCTTATTGGACGCGGTATGGTAGAGTTCTATGCAACCACTATCGATGCTGCCAAGCTTATGCTTGAAGACATCGATGTTGGTGCCATACGCGGTAACAGTGAAGCCGACGAGAGCCGCCTTCTCACGAGTTCCCCTCCGGACTAAGACAGAGGACCTTCGGGAAGGTATAAGGCAAAGTTCAGCTGTTCCCCTCCGAATTGTTGAAGAAGGTCTTGGCCGGGGCATTCTCAGATCCAGTCGGGAAGCATACGTTACTCTGAACCAGGGGAGTGTGCTGCCGGATCGGATCTATTGGAGCATGTCCGGGTCAAAATCTTGATAGACGAGAACACCGAGGTAAAATGACCTGCCTGCAATCAGGTAGGGCATTTTGTTCTCGAAACAGTATTTACACCAAGTTCTGCGCCCGTCTTCTTAGTGCAAACCAGAGAAAAAATGCATGAGGAAACTCCCCCAGAGGCAATTCCGGCCTTGTCTATAAACGGTGCCACGGTGCAAAAAGAAGTCGTAAGCTTAGATGATGTGTTCACTATAATTAGTATTAGTAGGAAAACTAGGAGGAAGAGGCACCCTAAGCAAAGGCCAGATGAAGAGGTGATGTCTTCTCCACCAAGAAAGTCGCAGGTAGGAAGAGGAAGAGATTAGGGATCCAACTAGGATTTCTTCCAACTTGAAGTTCTTGATGTCTGAAGCAAAAAAGAGGCAAATATAATAAAGTGTCGAGCTACAAGTGCCTTTACAAGAGGCCTCGGATATCCTAGAGGAGCATTGCCTCAAGAAAGCTATTCATCCGTAGAGTCGAACATTGATAGTGTGTGAATGTTTTCTTAAATGCGCAAAATAACATAACGTAATGAGGGGGGCCTCAGTGCACGCACACGCTTGCACGCAATAGTTTAAGACATAAAGCACTGGAACACAGACATTGCAATAATGACGCAGACAAACTTCACACAATTAGAATGAAACACTGTCTCATACAAAGGTTATACAGTTTTTCCCACACCAGCGCCCTGCGGGACAAAACTCTAAGGATAGTAAACGCGGACCTGACGCATGACGAGGATATTGTAAAGCATTGTAGCATCTTGCTAACTTCGGCGGTGAAGTTGTACTTGGGGTAGGGATGATCGATGTTCATCGATATTCACGAAACATCGATGTTGAGAGTCTAAGCGTCGATGTGTTAACATCGATGTTGAAGTATGTAAGATATCGCATAATCGATGTTACGAACAAAACATCGACCTTCGATGTTGGCAGAAAATTGTTTAGCTTTGGTTGGGAAATTCATGTACCCATGCTGCCATCAAGCGGTAGCATGAGGACATGAACTGGATTGAGGGTTGTGAGCACCACTAAGTTGTTTGTCACAACCTAATCGTAGCTCACAACCAAGAGGGATAGGGGAAGGTTCTGGGAGATACCAGGGTGACCGGTGAGATGAGGGGTCCGCCTAGCGAGCCGTGCTTAGCTCGTCGGATCGGGGTGGGTTCTTGCCTCACTCTCCTCGGTACACTCACCCGAACATTTTTTTTGCGGGCACTCTTAAGTCTTTAGGACTAAAGCAGGAAGGCGTGAAAAAGAGGGAAGCACAATTATTAAGGATTATAAGAAAAAATGATGAAAGGAATCGACAAAATTATGCCCCTGACGAAAAAAATCACCTCAGCCTCTGGATGGTCCGAGGCTTGTAGGACTAGCCCTCCCCAACCTATGACTGTACCTCGTCCATCATTTGGTACAATCCCTAGAAACTCGGACAGTTCCCCGGAAGTAAGGGTTAGAGAGAGAGAGAGAGAGAAAGTGAATCAGGAGGCCTAATATGATTTACCATATTCTAATCACCATAACTGATTCTCTGAAAGAAGAATCAGTAAATCTGACGACATTAACGAACGAATCCTTTGAGGTGATTGAAGAAATATACTATTACTATGACCTTAAACACTCACAGACAACTATTCTTCAGGTCCAGGAATTAACAGGAAACCTTGAAGATTTTATCTCACACGTGCATGAAAGAGAACGGTAGCCTGGAATCACAGAGTAAAACGGAGATATTATCGCTAGTAACTACCTTTCCAAAATGATGGTGTTAATTTGTAGGCACTCAAAGTTCAAAGAACTGACCATTCATCCCTTCAGAGGTTTATCTGCATGTAGGTAATTACGGTAGATTCAACCCTAAATTATATAAGAAGACTTCTCTTAGGTTTCTATCGGCCGGTATGCACATTTTATATATTTATTATCAATGTCCTGTATTCATATTAGAGAAATGTGGTAATCATAGGCTATTTTCTTCAGTGTTTATTACGCTAAAAAAAATAAAAATAAAATTATAATAAAATAATAATAAATTTGAGAAGAACAATTAATGTTGAATTTCACACACCGGTTTGTATTTCAAATACCTTACTCTAAAAAAATAATGTTGGTAGTAAAACTGCAATAATAGTTCAATAAAAATTATAATAGTTTCGTTTCTAAAAAAAATTATTCAACAATTTAGTAGTTGAAACCTTTTCGTTGTAGCTAGCAATCACTAAAAAATTTTCTCAAATTAATATTTATCAAATATTGTCCATGCTAAAGAAAATAAAAAGTCTAATTATTGCCTGCATAATGTGCAAAATATACTGCAAAAAGTAAACGTTATTGATATTATTTACACGAATGCATATTAAAATAAGAAGGAACATTTTTTTTTCATTTTCATTACAATTTAGAACATTTAAAATTCGTGTCTTTTGCATTAAATTCTCTTAAAGTTGTGGACATCAAAAGTGATAAAGCAATACATGTTAGTACCATCTTAGTTTTATGTTGTGCATTTTATTTATGTGTAATTGACTAAAAACTAATAGAGTGGTAGTTTACGTTTTTATTCACCTTATCTTCTTTATAGCTTTAATTTTTGGTTATTTTTCTTTAATGTCAAACCACCTTCTTTTGTGAGGAAATTTTCCTGTTTGAAACTTGATCACCATATTGTAAATTAGCATAGGCCAAGAAGAGACAATTATTAAGCAAATCCCAAATGTTGTTTTTATTTTGTTTCTTTACATTATAACCTCACATTCCCTGTTTCTTGTATAATAATTCCTATTACTTATTAAAATTACCAAATCCAGAAATTTTTCACATTTTCTGAGTCAACTACTCAAACGCAGTATTGGTCGTGTAATCAATCTATATATTTTATTAGTAATTCTTATAAAAAAACATTTAATTCATAAATAATATTATTCGTGATTTATTCTGAAAGTTTATTAATTTATACATCGTATTAGACAAAAAATTTTCGTTAAAATATAAGCCACTGCGAGCTCACGAAGTAATATACACTATTCACTAACAAAATTAAAAAAATATATATCAGCTAATTCCCTTTCTCTTGTTAGCTGAGAAATATATCTCAAAATCTTAAGAATACGAATCTTAATTCATCCTTTTCCTACAGGAAAATTTTCTGTGGGTATATCGCAATAAAATCTTTCGCGGTGGTTTTCGTTTCTTCTAAATAAGAGTAAACATTTTTGTTTGGTTAGCAGGAAAATCAAAAATTTTACATTGCTATATAATTCTATATGAATTTTCGCTCCCTCTAAATTTTCTATCGTTATCACCTCAATATATTTTCAGAAGGAAAATCATGATTGGATCAGAAAAACAAAAAGATCAACTCACCAAAGTTAAATGTAAATTATCTTATAGAGTTACAAATTCCACCGAAGTGGCTACTTAGCCTTATTATTCCAAATTTTCATATCGCATTCCACAAAATGTGTCTAAGTATTCAAACCAAGTTTTTTTCTTTTCAAAAATTTATACACGTCTCTATTCGTTCACGCACCAAAACTCACTGCCGCCGGCAGCTTGCCGGATACTCTTTTCCCCTCCGGCTGTATTTAATTTTCCCCAACTATGGCGTGGGTGGCCTGCCATATTAAATAGGGTCCGCCATATTCGAACTTAAGTTCGAATATAGGCGGTTATTATTTAAATTTAAAATTTACAAAAAAATGTTTGATTTACATATGCTGCAAAAAACTTTCCAATAATACGATCATAACTTCTAATGTTTTAAGCTCTTTTAAATAGAACAGTTCTTAGTACTTACTATCAAACTTGTGGTTATAATAAAAGTGTCCTTTTAATACAAAAAATTCTTTATTAAAAGTGAATTTTAGTAGCCTTCTTGTCTATTCAATTTATGATCGCAATATCGAAAATTGCTTCTTGACTAAGCAACTCACGTACTTTATACTCGAGAGCTGCATTGCATTGAGCTAACGCCAAGACGGAGACGAATTTGGATCAATTCGTTGAGCCGCACGACCACCATGCAATGGTTCCCGGGTTCGAGACCAGTTCTCCCCGTGAGCTTTTATTAAGAAATTACAATAATCCACTCCGTTTCTGGGCTGTTGTCTAGCTCGCAGCAATGCAAAAACAAGACATTCAAGTTTCCTCACTGCCCTTACCCTAATTCTCTTCCGGCCAAAACCATGCTAACGCATCATAGGGTTGTCCCCTACGATTTGGCCACATCGTGTAAAAAGAAAAAAAAAATCAGTTTCTTAGACGTGCGATTACCTCTCGTTCAGATTTTGGTACAACTTCCGATAAATTTTGTGTAAATCCTCCATCACCTTGAGTATCCGGGTTGACTGGAGGAAATATAAAAATGAACTCATTGTTACCTAGAATTATCGAAGCATTGCAAGGTAAGCTATAGAAATAAGTCTTTCTTCGTCTAATAAGAGACTGAAGGGCTAGCTTTCCATACTTTAAACTTCTTCTATGTAAAGATAGGCTTCCGTCATCGCAAATATTTTGCACTTCTGCCGATATCAGGTTAACCTCTTGCAAGTATGTTCTCATCATCTGCTCGTTTTCTACAGACCTGCGGCGAAGTTCTCCGCTGGGAATATTTACCGATGATAGCAGCAGAACTGAATATAATCGGGAGTTTGTATATACCTGGGATTACAATTATTTCTAACTACTTAAATACTTTTCATAATTTTTATTGTTGCTTACCCTCCATTTTTTCTGTTGAACTTCAATGACTTGTGCAACGACAACATCACCAATTTCGCCAGCATATCGGCTTTTAAGTGGTTTTATTGATATTAATTTGTTTAATTGCTCCATTACGCCAGCAACTGAAGCCTTTATTTCATCGTCCTCTACGTAAGTTCCTTGTCCCCTCATAAATCCTACTGCAGCTGTCATTTTTTTTCTCCTGGCGTGTAAAGGCGAGGTACTCGATCACCGGACATTAATGATAAATTTACACGATCTGACGCTAATCTAATGTGTACGTTTGTACTCATTTTATTACTGAATATTTTCTAATCAAAAGTAAATTAAAATCTTGTTGTGCCTAAATCTAACTATTATTGAGGTTATGTCCTTGCCTCTTTGGTACAGTACGAAATTGTCATAACATTTCAAGTTATTGTGAGTTATAGTAAGTCAAGATACCCTTGAATACTAACTACTGTGACTGTGCTGCTGGAAAGTGTGCGTCTCTGCTGATGAAAAATTATTACACTTCACAGTAGAAAAATTAAAACATTAAGAAAATGTTATTGAAATTTTTTTTTTAAAGAAACCTGAGATCATTTTTTAAAATGTACTGTGGATTTGCGCAGACTTTTTTCACGTTTTCCTTGATCTCTTTTATGGTGATCCGTTTTAACCGACTGCCACTTTTATGTGAATTCCGCCGATGACGAGCCATATCCTCAAAAACATCACCCCTCCGTTGTGAATTATGCCCTTCAACATTTGTTTTATTTAGAACAACATTCCGATGATTGCTTCGAATACTGGATACAACCAAATTTTGATTTTGTGCCTCCTGGTGCCCATGATTCTCTTTTACATGCGACATTGGCATTTCTTGTTTGTTTGATTTGCATTTAATTAATCACAAACAAAAATATCCGCTGGAGAAGTTTGCCAGATCACACAGAATATTGTCGCTTCTGTATGAGATCATCACCAGCCTGGAAATAGATCTTTCCACGCAACTCTCACTTGCAAGATTTTCAGCATGAACAGATATTTGTCGGGAGTGATGAGATAACCGAATAATAATATTCCTTCTTGCAACTTCATAAAAAAAAGCAAATCGAAAGTTGTAGTAATTCTAGACTTGACTTTACGTTTTTTATGACAGCCGTGTTGTACATTGAACGTGGACATCTATAGTGGTGTTGACATTCACCAGCTTGCCGTGTTGGTTTGCTCAAACCGCATGTGCCATATATCAGTCGGTACTGTCAACCAGTACTTGCCATAAGTTTGAGGTAAATACTCTGGCTAGAACGAGGAGTTTGTCTCAGGAATGTCACGTTCGCAATCCAATAATGGCAATTGTGGGGTCATACTCCCGACATAACTCTCGTACTTGCCGGCTCACATAACAAAAGAACTCGTACTTAATTCAATATTTTGAATATTGCTCTATAATTGAAGACTAGTGTTCGTTGTCAATTGTAGAAGAATAAAACCTACCTTTATATAAAAACCAAATCAAGTAAATAAAAAAACTGATATATCAGAAAAAAGATCTGAAATTAAACAAGCTGGCTATGCAATTTTAGTAGTCACCTTATTTTATTTCATTTGAGTTTTAGACAAGTTTAAGTCAGGTCCATAATAATGATAATTCCAAGAAACCAGAGATATAATGAATTCATTAGAAGCGGAGTTAGTGTGTAAGCCAAGCTTCTAGGGGAAGTTTTGACTTGCATAAAAAATGTAAGATATTAATTATGCGTTTATTCTTATTAAAAAAAAAAAACATTAAATGATTTGAGTGCATGTTATTAGCTTTCCAAAGTTTTACACTTCACTAACGAAAGGCCTGCTACCTAACGTCTTAACTAGTTCCTAACTACCTGTGATGTTTTTAATTTTCTACGTTACAAATGTACTTACAATTAAGTTCGATTTATTAAACTTACTAAATTCCTGCTGCACCTCCTATCATTATTATTATCACTCTAACATCTGCCCACCCGCTGCCACGTGATTCGATCTGACGAAGTTTTCCTTTGATGTATTCTTCAAGGTAACTATCGATGAATAGCCCGTCTGCAATCTTGACTTTGAATTTTCTGCCCTTTCTCGAAGACCGGCACTTTCTTTGTTCCTTTATTAATTATATATTTTGGGAACGACCAATTTAATGCACTTTGCAATTATGCCAATATTTAAATTTATTTATTTTTGAAGCTCACTGCAATTCACTCGACTTTAACTTTTTTTCTCTGACTCAAGTCTTCCACGATTTCAATGCAAAAAAGAAAGATGGATTTTCCTCTTTCATTCCTCTCTTCCGTTTAGGCCATGCACGGAGCAATTATGGATAATTTCCCATTATGAATGATATAGGGTTCAATAGTTACGACATTTGTAAGGGTTGGACAGCGTTCGACAGTTGGTGGGCATAATACAATTTAATTTTCTAATATACTTGCTTGCAAACTCTATGATTGAAATTTTATAATTCATATAATATAATATAATAATTCATTTCCTAGATTTTACAAAACCAATTTTCTTATTCTACTTTCTAACCCAATTTAGGTGACCTTAACAAGTTGTCTAATTTTATTCCAAAATTCATTTTAAGTTATACTATACTACCTTTCTTACTTTATTAAAGTTAGCTATCTAATATATGACAATTTTATGTTGATATATGTGTCTATGAGGCAGAATCTGCGCAACTTATTATTTGATTATTTAAAATTTAAGAGGTCATTTTAATAGATAAGAGATGTAAACAATTAAAACTGAAGCAATTTGTTGGGGTGATGTTAAGTGATATAAGGAAACAGCTCGTTAACCCATTGCGTGTAATGCGTGTCATTACAAGTGCCACAGCAAGGGATGTAAAGAAGGTCATAATCCCTGAGAGGGCGATACAATATTGAAACAGCTAAGTAGCTCTTGGGAATGAATTGTGCGGAATCGCAGGGTCGTTTTTCTCTCACGTGCTCATGGAAAGAAGCGTAAACCTATTCTGGTAGGGAGGCAATATAACATGATTGTTTCTTGGAAGACTACAAAGCGCAAATCTAAGAAACCTACATTTTATCGCTTCGATGCGATTATTATGAACTGAATAAACTGATGTCCAGATCGAAGAAACGTACTGTCAAATTGGTCTAATAAAAGAGCAATAAAGAGTCTTCGTGACGAAGAATCACTAAATCCACGAGATCATCTCTCTCTGAAGCCCACATCTGCATTTGTCTTATTAACCATGTACGAAATTGGGTCATCGAATTTATTTAAATTTATGAGTATATAATACATAATTGTGTATTCAGAGAAAGAAAGTTGAGAAATATTTTCGCATCGTTAGTATAACATAAGATTTTTGTATGAGGCAAGCTGTAATTCATTAACGTAAATGTTAAATAATAACGGTACTAAATGGTTACCATGTGGTACTATAAATGACATCAGATAACACAGGCTCAAAGACCTTGCCAACTCCAAATATATTGAAGATGTAGTTGGATGCAGGTTCGAGCCTCAGCCTGCCAACGAGTTTTCCTATCATAAAAAAGTCCACTCCGTCCCTGGGCATTTCCCTAGCTCGCAGCAATACCAAAACAAGACGTTCAAATTGCTGCATTCCATTGGCCGCCATTCTATAAACCTCTTCTATATACCATCGATATTAAGGAACATCGACGTTTTGAGTTTGATTATTAACGATCATCGATGTTCAGTCATCGATGTCTTTTTCGATAATGGCACTCATGAAGTGTGTTCACTTAGTGATCACCTAATTGTTGTAGCAACTAGCACTTTGGTCGAAAGGCGAACCGCTTACTGAATATTCAACAATAACTTGTTGAATTCAGAGCAGTTCATTGAAGAATTTATTCAGTTTTGTCATCAATGGCGAGAAATTAAAAATGACTACGTGAACCTTAGTCATTGGTGGGCTGTTGGAAAGCTTCAGATTCGCTCATTTATTGAGACAAGATTCAATCGAAGCAGGTATATAGCATCGAGTTTGACGGCGGAAGTCACCCCGACTGGTACGCTTCTGCATATGCAACCAGAATTGCTCTCACAATACGAGAGATTAAAAGAACTGCTGAGAGCCCAAAACTGCAAGCAGAGCTTGCACACAGCTTTATCCTGTACCAACGTTGCCAATAACCACGTTCACTGATGAATTCTTCCAGTACGTGCCTGATTTCTCTGACGAAAAAAAGGAACTCCTGGACGGAGCTTTAACCCTCAGTGATATATGTTACTGACCGCTACGAAAGGTCTTCGACGTCATAATTTTTCTGGTTATGATGGTCTGATTCCAGAATTTTTTGAATATTTGAGGAATCTTTTGACGCCAGACCATTTAGAAATCTTCAATTCTGCAGTGGGTGTACATACCGAATACATTCAATACATACCAATACCCAAGAAGGGGGACCTTCACAGGTTGGGGAATAGGAGGTCAGATAGTTTGCAAAGCACTCGGAACTATACTTAGATCAGTAATAGATTCGCCTATCATGAAAAGACTGGTTCGCATTTGGCCATGATTTCGTTTGATCAAGAAAAGATGTTTGATAGCATCACGTGTGGCTTCCGTCTAAGTGGGTCGAGATCATCAGTGGTCTATATAGAGAATCAGTTATTCCCATAAGGCATAATGGGCATATATTGTCTCCTATTTTGTTTCGTTGGGGTATCAGGCTAGGGATGCCCGTTGTCAGAAATGCGTTATGACTTTTTACTGGAGCCGCTGTCGGTAATTCTTCGTCAATCGTTAAGGCAGTAAATAGTTCACTTACCATACAATACTATAAAGCCAATTATTATGCTGACGACCCGTATGCCTACCCTACCCGCATTACTGGTCTCAGGAACTGATCTGTTTAGCAATTCCGATCAGGTTGAATACTGGATTAGTGGATTCGGTGTCAGTAAGCTCGAAATGTAACAGCCGGAACAGGACAGCATACAGTTCCCAAAGACATCATTGATGATTCCGGGAATATATTAATATACCCACATACGACACAATTAAACGAATTGGTCGATACAACCCAAGAGATTTTCAGCCAACTTAGTACCAGGGAACCTGCCAAAGAGGTTTGAACGCTTTCGTGATGTATCAACCACGCACTGTACACTGAAATTGCGTCGGCCACTCGTTCTGTTCGCAGTCGTGATACCTGGAACTCTTAGGTATTAATAGATGGCGTGTGTAGCAGTAGCTACAAATTTAATATTTTATATTTTAAGTAAAAGTTTATTATTTGATTATATTATTAATAAAATATTTATATTAAAATCTACTCTAATAATATCCAATCAGACTGTACTGTCAAAAATATTTTAGTCAACCTGTACACTTCGATAAATTTTGAATAGTGTGAAACACAAACACTTTAAAAATTATCATAATCATTTTTTCATTGACAATAAAATACTGTACTCAATACAAAGAAAATTTTAACAAACTATCTATGTATATATATATAACGTAAAGTAGGATACAAAATAAGTTGTAAATAATTTTAGTCTAGCCAGAACAACCGAACTGGTAACTTTAAAAATAATAAAAAATAAAAGTTTCAAAATAATAAAAATATTTTTTTTAATTATTATTATCAAATAAAATGTACCTAAAGTATTTATAGGTACAAGGAGGTTCTAGGATTGGGGACTCCACAGCGAAAGGGACTACGACCTGATATATTTCATTACAACACAGGAGCCCCATTCATCCTATACATACCCTCAGCGTGCATATCTCGGGGAAGAATTGTTAGTAGTCGGAGAAATGACTAGTAGAGTGGTCTACAGTTATCCTTTAAATTACACAGACTGATTTAGCATTCAAACTTCTGCATTATAGCCTTGTGCATCGAAACCAGCGGTCTTACAGATACCAGATTTCAAAGAGCTTACACGATTTGTGGTGGTTGAGGAACTCAATTTCACAGATATTTTACTTTCCCTGGTGGGCTCAGTCTTGTCTTTCGCTGGTGACAATAGGCTGTAGCTTTGTAGAATATTTCCCACGGAGCTTCCCTTCGCTTTGGATCTATTACAGGTGCTACGGGAAAGATGAGACCTTTCTTGGAGTGGTTGAACCGATGATGAAATCAGGTTGTGGACGTCCACGACTCCGCACACTAGTCTCTCGGGCTTTTATATTCAAAATTTCGTATGCGCCCACTTGGTACTCTTGAAGCGGGTTGCTCCAAGGGACTAGAAATGTATTGAAAACACGGAGAGCGTCGCTGCTTGCAAGCAAGCAGGTATTCTCGATACAGCGTCTGTGCCCGGTGCTGCATCTACCTCCAAGGATCGTTCAAGCACAGTAACCAGACTTAAATTCATTTGTTTAGGCCGTTTTTATTTTTTAAAATATATTTTGGAAATTTAATTCAAGATTATTGAATTTTGGAGCTTCCACTAACCAGGCGGCTCTTAAACTTTTCTTACTTTTCTTTACTGTTTTCTTTACTGTTTTCTTTACTGTTTTAAAAAATTTGAGTCTTTTTGTGTCCTTTTGATATACCTCAATACTTTTTTCTATTATTTGATATGTTCCTGAGCTTTTGTGAATTTGTGATATGTTTCTGAGCCTTTTTGCAATACTTTGAGTCTTTTTGATGAGTTTTGAGCATTCTACCATATTATTTAATAATTTTTGAGCCCTGCTACAAGGTGGCCAGGGAGTTTTTTTAAATTATTACATTTTATAAAGTAGAACCGAAAATAAACATATACGTATACGTAAAAAAAATTATTATTAGACGCGGTACGGCTTGTTTCGTAAGAAAACATTTGGTTGATTAAACGTTATTAACCCTAGATTACTAAACTATTGTAAAAATTATGGCGGCAAAATTACGATTCCTAGAAAAAACAATGTTCGAGTCATTCCGCGTTCCGCCTCTTTACAGTACCTTCCTAATTAGTTCCGTCAGTGTGCCACACGGTATCATTGGAGTCGGGCGTCAGTTTTGTATTAACTTATAGCAAGGGGTCGTAACATTTACGAAAGTTAAGTGTTTAGATGACTGTTAAGCAAAGGAAAGTGTTCTTGTTTTTATCACTTATTTATAAAGATTTTATATTGATTACGGCTTATTTTGTGTATTATGTATATATTCATCACCATTTCTTACATAATATTTTTGAATCTTTTGTTTCAAGTATTTTATAATATTGTTACGGATATAGCGGTCTGGCCAAGCAATAGCCTATCGTGTTCAGCTGTTTGGTACTACAAATTAGTATCCGTATTGTGAAAAAGTTAGTATATTGAACAATTTCAATTGTGTTTTGGCAATGTCTGCGCCTAATTCACTTACTCTTGCATCCGCGGATTAATTAAGTTCTCAAATTAGATAGCACAACTTAGTCGTATTAAAAGTGTCCGTGTCGCGTAAGGTAATAGTGTCTAGTTCACCGTGTTTTGCAGATTTCACTGATTAAGCGCGCAGTTTGCAAATATTATTAAATTGTTTTTTTCTTTTCCGATACCCGACAAGTAAAAGAAAATCACTATTCTTTTCGAAGTGTCACTCGTTTTGAAGTAAAAGTGAAGAATGTGTGAGTGAGATCTGAAGTACCTGGTGATCGTAATGAGGTGATCCGTGTGCTAGTGCAGGTGCTACTTGGTGTTTTGCTTAGAGCTGGTGTGATCTATGTTTCCGTGCGGTTTTTTTGATGGTGAGTTCTCCTGACTGGGGATTCCGTTTGAGGCCTGCGAAAATTAAGCCGGGTCGCTTCGAAATCCCTGTTGAGTGGAGTCGTAACTTCAAGGGCAGTTTGGCTGGTTTGAAAATAAACAACGTTATTGATTTTGTGTAAAGTTCTTGTATTAAGTTACCGTGACAATTTCTGTTTTACAGAAGAGAGTTTCAAGATGGCGGTGAGCCTTTTTATAGTTTTTGTTAATTTCGAAATTCGAAAGTGACCTAATTTGTGCTAAAAAAAAGTACTAACAAACGGTAAGATCAATTTTTAATTAATTTTCGTTAAATTCTTATTTAATTACAAAGATTTTCAATAATCACAAAGGTAAAAATTAATCCTAATCTTCTGCAAAGTGTAATTTTGTGGTAATTCGTGGTTTTTAATTTGTGAGGTTAGGCCTAGGATTTTGTGATAAGATTTTTAATTTCTGTTGTTTTCATCGGGTATATTCCTCATTCCAGGTCCCCCAGGTGCCGGATACCGATTTTTAGCTTGCAGATCTTCATGGAACATGGAGTACATCAAGAAATCTGTGAACGATATTTGCAGGATTTGACAGCTACGCCGACTAGGGAAGTACCTCGATTCACAGGTTAGTATTACTTCTCAAAGTAATTTTTCCAGGTGGTTGGTAGATTCTGGAGTATTTTGGAGAATCGATTGAAATGGCAGGTGAGTTCTATGTTTGTTGTTTTTGTACTCTTCTTAAATAGTGCTGTAAAGAGACATTATTGACTCATAATTTTATTTGATTTCAGGTTAAGGCCAGTGCGAGGGAGTTGGAATTTGTGGCGGACACGGGTAAGTAGGAAATTTGTTGAGGGTTTTGTCTTTCATGTTTTGTGTTGTGTGTGATTGTTGTCTTGTGGGTTGTGTCTTGTGTGTTGTTTTTTCCTTACTCTGTTCTAATATTTCTTCTCGATTTTAGCGGGGGAAAAGGTAAAAGCTTCATTTATTTTACCGGCAACGTTGTGTTGTTTGCCTATCGTGGTGGGACTTTTCTAGTGGACTCAAAGGAATCGCGGATATATGGTAGGTGAGTACTTTTGTAACAATATGGTTTTAGATGTCTCGAATACTTCGAGATGATGAAATTAGTCAGTTGCTGGAAGCGGAAAATTATGATGATTACGATGAGAGCACACAACAGCTAGAGATACTAAGTGAATCAGAAGATGACTTAGAACTGGAAGAGCATCAGCTGACTGAAAGTGAAAATGAAGAAAATATTATCAGGTCAGTTTCCCATGAATGCTCTGATTATGATGTTCTTATTTTTCGTACGTTGCGAAAGCGACAACGCCGTATAGAATCTAGTTCTTCAAGCTCTGAAGATTCTGTGCCCGTTAAAACTGTTCAAACCTGTCAAGACAGACCGCAATATGACCCCAGGGTTATTATTTCAAGAAAACAAATTATTCGAGGAAAAATGGGCATAAATTGACCGCGAAGCCTAGACAGCGAAAAACTCGTGTGGCTTCCAGAAATATCTTACGTTTCATTGAAGGGCCTCAAGGAAGAGCTCGTAAAATCGTGGAACCGTCTGAGAGTTTTTCTTTCTTTCTTTGCGATGAAATGCTTGAAGATATAGGCAAATATACCAATGTGGAAATTGAGCCAAAAAAGAATAATTACGTTCAACAAACAAGTACAATAACTCAAAAAGATAAATGTGAGTTGAAAGCTTTACTCGGTTTGTTACTTATGTTTGCTGCTCTAAAAAGCAATCATCTACCCACGAAACTTTTATTCGATATATCATATAGTGCTTCTCGCTTCAAAGCCTATATGTCTGTAGATAGATTTGAGTTTTTGATAAACAGCCTGAGATTCGACGATAAGAGTACACGTTCAGCGATAAGAATTGATGGCAAGTTTGCAGCATTTCGAGGTTTATGGGAAACGTTTATGAACAACTGCAAGAAATCGTATACGCCTTGAACTCACGTGACCATCCATGAGCAATTGGTTGGATTTAGAGAATGTACAGAAGGATTTTCAGAATGTACATGCCTAACAAACCAAACAAATTTGGCATCAAAATCGTAATGGTAGCTGACGTGAAAACTAAATATGTATTCAATGCTACAACTTACTTCGGTAAAGAAAATATGCCAAGAAAAGAGCCACTAGCTAATTAGTATGTCAAAAGTTTGACTTCACCACTTTATGGTACCAATATAAATGTCAGGAGGGATAACTGGTTCACATCGGTACCATTAGCTGCAGAACTTCTCAAGGCTCCGTACAATTTGACGCTTGTAGGAACCTTACGTAGTAATAAACGAGAGATTCCAAATGATATAAAAGATTCTACTATTCGTCGAATTGGGACATCTGTTTTTTTCTTTGGCGAACAAAAGACTTTAGTTTCTTATAAACAAAAGAAAAATACTGTCAACAACACATGATATTGCGATAAGTGTTACGAGTGGAAAACCACAAATAATTGACGTTTATAATTCGACAAAAGGAGTTGGTCGATACAGTGGATCAGATGTGTTCTGCTATGTGCTGCAACAGAAAGACACGTATATGGCCATTATGCTTGTTTTATAACTTGATTTACATTGTAATTATAAACTCATACGTCATTTACGTTAGCAACAACTGCAGATACAATAAAAAAAATCAAATCCAGACGCGATTTTGTTTTGTAAATGGCTGATGCTCTTATGGAGCCTCACCTGAAAGAGGGAATAAATATTCCAACTTTGCGGCGTGAAACAAAAGAGCTCATAAAAAGTCTCTTACTTATTGAATCTGTCTCTGCAGCAGCAATAATCCAAGAACCAAATTCAAGGAAAATATGTGCCTTGTGTCCATCTAAGTCAAGAAAAATGACAACAAACTTTTGCATGAAATGCAAAAGTGCCATATGTACACTGTTCAAAAAATCGGCCTAAATTTAAAACATAAAAGTTTCTATATAATTCCACACGGAAATTAGTTTTATCTGCAAACATTTAAAAGTTTAATGTTATTATCTGAAAACTTTTAGAATTTCTGATATAGTCTTGAAAAATTTGAAACGTTTTAAATTAAAATTGATTTAATATCAGACTAAAGTGGACTAAATTTTGTTCAATACATAGTTTTAAATTGAACCTTTAGAGGTTTCATTAATAAACCGGAAATCGACTTAATCATAAACTTTCAGAAGTTTAAAATGGTTAACTAAAACTTTTACAGTTTATAAAATAGTCCTAAAAAGTTTAAAATTTAAAACTGAAATTGTTTTAATTTTAAAATAAAGTCGCCTTATTTTTGACACGCATAGTTTAAAATGTAATATCGTATTAGTTTAAGGGGGTTAACCTGGATTCTACTAAATTATAAACTTTTCCAATTTCTTTTAAAGCTAATGGTAGTTATAATTTGAGGACGACGTGAAGGTATATATAATAAAAGAAGTTTAAATTGACAACTATATTTATTTTAAGGAAAGTAAGGTTAATTCGATACAAAAAAAGCATATTTTCGATAATTTTTTTTGGCAACACGGTTAATATATATTTATTTCTATAATTAATACATAATAATATAACATTTGAAGAACGTTTCGTGAAATAAATTTTTAATTTTTATGAAGAAATGAGCCATTGACAGCGAATCTCCGCGGACGTCTAAAAAAAAAGTGCCCCACATAACTTATCATTGGATCATCTGAAATCAAAAAACCAAAATGGTTTTTTTATTTCATAAGTTTATGCAGGTACTGACGTCGAGTTTTTTTTTATTGATTATTCAATTTTTTACAGCACCTGGAAGTCAAAATGCCGATTTTTCATCAAAAAAATAGAAAAGATTGTGATTTTAAAATACGTTAAAATTAAAAAAAAATAACTCGACGTCAGTACCTCGTCATTTATGTAAAGAAAAAGTGTGCAAAATTTCAAAAGGATCGGGGCAGTAGATTTTAAGCTACAGTGGGCACCGACTCTGAAAAAGCTAAGTGTGAGAAAAACGCGTTTAAAGTTTTAACACTGATCTTTTGTATATGGGATGTATCGGATGGAGGGAGACCCGAGGCACTTTATCTCCGGAAGTTTTGCTCCAATCGACCTCAAATTTTAACTAGATACTCTTGAAGAGTTGTACTATCAATTAATTTCAAATAAGATCTTTTAATTCATGTATTTTTCAAATAAACATTTTCGTCTCTATTTTCATACAAAAATTTGCTTAGAAATAACAAAACTTTTGTCATTTACAACTATCTTATGAAAAGTTTGACTTTTATTGAGTATTGACAGAATGTTTCAGTACATATATTATATTCCATATTGCCAATATACACGGCTGTTTTGGGGTACTTTCCAATAGCTCTGCTTTAATAGCATTTAACTGAAAGAGAAAATTGGAAGTTTAGGAGAATTAACTTTAACTACAGAATATAAATTACTTTTTTGAAAACCAAAAGCTTTTTAACACTGCATTTAAAGGTGGATCTTGCAGTTTTGAGTCAACCAGGGGGTGATGGGAAGAAGTTTCAAAATACCCAAAATGCAGTTTGTTTTGTGACTCCACCCTGCATAATAAAAATTTTTTAAAAATTAGTAGGAACTAATAAATATTCATTATATATCTTTAAGTATAAAATAATATATTTTGAGGTTTTATAATTATAAATATTCCACTTTAATTTCAAAGACTAAATTTTAAACTAAAAATTAAAAAAACACTTGTTTAACTCGAGCAACGTAAGAAATATAAGAACTTCTTAACACGGTCGGCGTTTCTTATGAAGAAAAGTTAAGCTCCCTTGGCTCGTTATCAACAAGGGAGCTTAACTTTTCTTCATTTGAAACGCCGACCGTGTTAAGAAGTTCTTATATTTCTTACGTTGATCGAGTTTAACAAGTGTTTTTTTGATTTTTAGTTTAAAAATTCACTCGGGTAATGTGAATATTTCCTTCACATTTTGTGCATTTTGACTAAATTTTACATCAAACACCCTGAAACAGCTTAGCTTTTTCTCATTTCGATAGGCTGTTGCCTGTTTCAGTCAATATATGAAATACTCTCGTTTCAATATCACCCCAAGCGTTTAAAGGGTTTTGCGCTTTTTCCGGATACTGCAGGTCGAAATCAAAGAGTATCTGCAAATAGAGTTTTAAGTGTCTTATGACACGTTATAAGTAAAAACATACCAAATTCGGTTCCACAAAGTAAAATGGAAATTTATCTTCAATGACAATATTTTCTTCCAGCAACTTCTTCCTTTGGGTGTCCTTTTTAAAATTGTTGCAGTTGCTGAGGTATTACTGCATTTGCTAAAAATGCGCAATAATCTTTAAAATTGTGTTCTTCTTGAGGTTGGGTTGTTGTAATTAGTCCTTCACTGGTTGCTCTGGATGTGGAGGAATTGTTTCCTGAATATTTTTTTACAGTGATTAAAATTTTTCAGTTGGCTTACAAGATACCCAGAAGAATTATCAGGATTAGAGAAGATTTCCTGATAGCAAATGCATAAGTACTTAATAGAACAAACAATGTATTCTTACTGCTCCTTCATAAAGTGTTTCTGCCTTAAAGCAACAAAATAATTTCACTGCGGTTTCCGCAACCACTAATTTCTCTTCTTTCTTAAAAAAAATTAACTCATCATGCTAATGTTATATTGCCCGTAAATAACTTAGTATTTAACTATTTTAGTTTCTTAAATATGCATTATAACTTACATGTTGACTTTAATTTGAAAATTGCACACACTTAACCACTTTCACTTTTTAAAACAATTTGTTCAAAGCAACGTACTTAAATAAACTAGCAAACGAGAACTGTTCTTTTCTAAGTCCAACTGGCAAGTGCATGGCGCATATAATGATCAAATACACCACAAATATAACTTCCAATACGCATATGTAATGCTTGCGCACTTACTATAAGACCCGTTTTTAAACCGCCTCTGTTTCAACTTTAAGCCGTATGAGTTTAAGCCAGTGATGTCCAAACCTATGCCCGCGGGCAAGTGAGCTTTTAAGCTTTTAAATTCGTATATGCACTGTTTGGCTGTATTCGGTTTTCTGTTTTTGCGTTTTCTAATCGTTAAAACATACACAAGTTAAAAAGATCGTCATATTTAAGTTGTTTTGTAAGCAATTATACAATATCTTGAAATATACAACCTTTAACAAACATTTTAATGTTCTTAATTAAACAAACAGTACGAAATGGTTTTAAAGCTTTTAAGCATTCCTCAAATTAAGTAGTGTGAGTTTGGCCATCACTGAGTTTAAGCATTATAACCCTATGCACTGAGGAGTTCGGATATAAATCAATTTAGATATTTTACAAAACTCTGTAAACTTTTCTAGTTTACAGGATGGTTAATCTTACTGGGTTTACAAACTATCTTTGAAAAGGTTTTAAAATTTCAGAAATTTCTTCCTGAGTTTCCGATTTAAACTTATTTCATTTAGAAAACTCGGTAAACTTTTCTAGTTCACAGACAAGTTTTAAATTTAACCCTAAATTTCGCACAGTGTAGGGCGAATAACATGAACATGTGTTCCAACTGTGTAGAAAAAGAAAATATTACGTGATCTCTTAAACCTAAAGAATGTAACTATTGCTTCTAAAATAATTGAAGTTTTTGATTATCTTATTTATTCCCGTTTTATTTCTATGTCGTATTTTTTACGAATGTTTAGTAACGACGTCACCCGCAGGATAGTTTAGTTATCTTGGGTTAAAAACAGGTTTCGACGATTAAACGTTTAATAAGGAGCCCTAGACAAACTTCTAAAATAAGAAAAATCAAAAATAGTGAAGTTAAAGTTAACAAGTATTAAGTAAGCAATTGTAGTAGAACTTAAAATACGCTTAGTTTACCCAAGATATGTACTCAATAAACCAATAATATTCGAATTGAATAGTCAGATCCGCGCTCAAATTTAATTTATTTTGGAATTTGAAATATTAAAACTTTATTTTATTATAAATTAATATGAATGGACACTAGCAGAATTATCGGACCCTACTGCCAAAATTTTATTATTCTTATTTTTACGTAAAAAAGAAGTATGTCTGACATAAACTACGAGGGAGTAACTAAAGGAGAAGCCCAGCCTTTCACGTATGGATCGTATCTGTGAGAATGGCAGACTTTTGTTCTGCGGTTGGGTCTATGCTGTCAAATGAATTTGATATTTACTACGAGGAAGTAGGCTTTTTATTTCGGCCCCGGATCTGTGCTGTCATTTAGTGTCTTGAGGTTCCAGCTGTTTTCCTACATTTTGCATTGGGGTCCTACCTAAAGAGGATTTTGTAAAAATTCAAATTATTTTCGTACTAAACTTTAAATTAGAATTTTAAAGTACAGTATATGTAAATCAAAGTTTTAATAAAATTTGTGATTACAGCTAATTTCAATCGGTCGGCAGATAATATTTATCCGAGAAAAGTTTTGCCAAAATTAAAAATACTTTTCTAATCGTCTGTTTTGAGATTGCATGCATGCGAACCTCACACAAGCTTACAATTGCCACGATGTTCTGAGCTTATTTCTCCTCATTTAGTTACTTCAATGTAGGATATAAATAAGTAAATAACAAATAATTAAATTCTTCACTTTCCAAAAGAATGACAAAACTTTTTCATTTTCCAGCAGTGGCACTATTTACAAAAATGTTATTATGGCATATTATCTATATTACAAACATAATGATAATTAGAAGCATTCATTGGCACTGTGCTTACAGAATGAATTTGTTTTTGCTGACTATTGCTAGTATTGGATTTAATATATGAGAACTGAGCTAAGTGTAGGTATACTGCAGCTAGATTACTCTGAGGTTTGACTTAAAGTAGTTTTGGTTAATTATTCAAAATGAAGTTTCCGACCAAATGAAAGTGGTTTTGTTTGTCGTTTTAAAATTTATTAATTTATTCACAATTCTAAAGAAAGGTAATTTGTTTCCGATTTCATTAAAAAAAATTCTTGCGAAACACGATATAACAGGGCTCTACAACATAATGTGTGTATGAATTATTGTGGCATAATAGACACCAGCACAATATTTTAACCATCTTAAATATTTAAAAAAATGATAAATACACTGGATTTTTTCCACAAAATTTAATAACAATTAAAATTAAGATTTGTTTAATAGCGCTTCGTCTGTTTAAGACTTCATAAGGGCTAAAACTAACCTAAAACAAAAACAAAATCTTTTTTTTATACAAAATACAAAAGCAAAAAGCAGAGAAACATACCGGAAGAAAACAAACATTCAAATAAATAGCTCACTAAGTAAATTATTTATTTAAATTTTTATTGATATTATTTGGGTTCAGAAGAGAACTTTTATTATTGAAGTCAATCTGATTGTTTTCCTTTTCTTATTTCAAAGATATCGTATTAATCTAGTACATGTCTTAGTCTATTCTTTTAATCTTGTTGTTAAGGTCTTTTTGTTTTCCTGATATAAATTGGTGAGGCAATCAGCACAACTTATCTGACAGACATCACTCTGATCAAGTTTAATCAAAAAACGTTAGATTTATATTTTGTTCTTTCAATGGTATTTATGCTTTTCTGACAATTTAGTAAAACAAATAATTTTATATGATAGTTAGTATAATCATCCGATTTAATAAATGGACTTTTTAAATGTTCAACCTGAAAAGAATTTAGTTAAATCATCAGACAAATTTTTAAATTCTCTCGGAAAACAGAAACACCAATGCATTCATATCAAGCATTTTTGATAACAAAGCATAATAATTAACAGATTTCATTAAACTGAATAAACAATTATTTCGATCCGTGCAGCATAAAATAATTTGCATAATTAATTAAATTTAACAAATTTATGGGCATTGTTCCAATTTTAGATAGGAAAATACTGCGAAAGTTAGATATGCAAAAAGCTTCATCCTCGTGTCTTGTCGCAACAACGTTTACAGTAATTAAAGTTTCTTGCAAACCTATAATTAATTTCATAAAACATAAATGTAATTATGAAATTTACATAGCAATAAATAAATCCTGGGAAAGAAATTAATCTGCGTTTCCCAAAAGGAATATTTGATGGATTTTACCTCGTTAGCATGTATCCATAAAAATAAACTAATAATTATTTGCTAATTAACAACATTTGGGTAAGATTTTATGATAACAGTGCAAAGGCTTTTTAGGCTTTAACCTAGAAGTGAAACATCTGCAATCGGATATCAGTTTAAAAAAGAATAAATTCAGATATTTCTATTTTATAATGTCGCTAATACCAAAATAAAAACAGTATAATATAATATGGGGAGAAGTTTAAGATTTTTGGGCTTACTAAGGTTTATTCCGGGATATTTAAGTTAAGAATCAAAACGTAGAGAAAAGTTTGTGAAAAATATTTCAAATATTGCTTAATTATATTTAGTTTTACAGGACACCAAACTAGTTAGATAGCTGAAGTGACTTATATCAAATAAATGGAAAAAACGACTAACACTTAGTACTCGATCTATTATATTTCACTTCTTACCTTTTCACGGTTATAATGAGGTAATTTTTTTTTATTTAACGAAAAATAAAACAAAAATTAATTTTTCCTAAATTTTTGCGTTGAGCTGGGATGTCAAACTAAAAGACTTTCCGCCACAAATTTAGCAGTGTAATTTCTTAATGAATCGAAAACCACCACCAAAATATTAATGGCTGTTCGGAGGAAGACCGAATCGTGGTAAAATTTTAATTAATTGGACGTAGATTAAAGATTGCCTGTAGATCAAAAATCTACCGTTATCCAATAATTACGTAAAGGAAACGATATCAATCGACCAAGTTCGCTATATTTGAGTACCATCGAAAAATTATTTTATTTTATTTTCGATTTCCATGATAGGTACTCTTATCCTTAGTTAGGGGTGTTATTTAAAATATTTTACGATATTTACGGTGAATAAACACAGTGGATACAAAAAGAGTGTACTCAAGTAATCAGTTTTGTTAGTTGATTGTTCAATTCAGCAGTTGTTGAATTAAGCAGTCGACTACAAAATCTGAGTTCTTGAAACAACCCAAAGCCTAACAACTGTGCAACTAGCCTTTAAATTTATCCAACTATACTTCAAGATGTAATGAGGTTGAAGTTAAGTTAACCTTAAACAAAATCTTACCCCACGGTGACTATCCTCATTCAATGTTTAGTATACATATTTAATTAGAGTTTTCATATCATCTCAATCCGCTGAAATTTTTTTATACTAATTGTACGTGTTTTCCTCTTTTACACATTTGATTATATTTACCGCCATCTTTTAGTTTAAACAAACAAACCTATTTTCATTAGGAATGTTTGTTATTTAACTAAAATCGGTTCATTTTTGTTTAACTTAATGTAAAAGCATTAGATGCTTTCGTTGTAAATTCTTTTATCATCAATAACGTAACCAGAAAGAGTCCCACGCTCTTACGTTTAATATTTAGAAGTATGTGAACTTATAGACTAAGCGCCAGGTCAAACAAATGCTCTAAACTTACTACAGCTGATCATTTGACAATTGGTTATAGTAGATGTGTACACACACATACTGCGGTCAGTCAAGCGAACGGTAGAACAGGCGTCACATATATGTCATCGAAACGGTTATGATTGCCTTGGTATTTAAATGAATTTACTAAAGCTGAAAATTGTTATACAGATTGTATATTGCATATAAACAGTTATGTCAGTCAGTCAGTTAAATGTGAGAACGGAGCTGGTCAGTCAGCCCTAATGTATATACAAAAAATAAATAAGGTGCAATTCATTTATTAAACTTGAAAATTTTTTAGAGGTACTTAATTGTATATTAACCATAAATAAAATGGTCAGCCAACCATTTTTTTTTATACGATGTGGCCAAATCCTAGGGGACAACCCTTTGATTCGTTAGCATGGTTTTTACCGGGAGGGAATTAGGTTAAGGGAAGTGAGGAAACTTGAGTCTTGTTTTTGCATTGCTGCGAGATAGACAACAGCCCAGAGACGGAGTGGACTATTTTAATTTCTTAATAAAAGCTCACGGGGTCATCTGGTCTCGAACCCGGGACCCATGGCATGTTGGTCTTGCCGCTCAACGTATTGATCCAACTCCGTCTTCAACAACTGGAACAACTCCCGTCAGTCAGCCAAAAAATATTAAAAAATGTATGTACTTCCGACAATATTGGATATTCAATATAAGGAAAGTAAAATTCATGCGAATAGTACTGAATGCTTACAGCGAGCAGGTATACTGTTAGATAAGAACCCGAATGTTTGTTTACAATACGTAGGGACCAGGAGTTTGTCTTTACCTATGTAAGATAGATAGAGAGAGGGATCGATACCCGTTGTCCCCCAAGGAGGCTGATAGAAAAATAATTTTCCATGCATGTAACATCGTTGAAAATTCAAATATTTTAATTCGGTGTTCAGATACTGATATGCTTGTTATAATGTTAGGAAATATGGTAAATTTGTTGAGTTTATCTAAAATTTGGATCGAAGTTGGAACTGGAAATCACCAAAGAATTATTAATTATGCGAAGAATTGGGAAATCCTGTTTGTAATGCTTTCCCAGGACTGGACGCTTTCAGTGGATGTGATTTCAATCCAGCATTTTACAGAAAAGGTAAAATAAGGCCTTAACCGACAACAACAGGAGTGACGTATTCGAAAAAATACAAGAATTTGTGTGTCAGTTGTATAACTTAAAAAAATTCAAATCAGTGAACAAGGCACGATTCGTTTTGTTATCAAAAACGTACAAATGCCCAGATAGCATCATTGAATCGTTCCAAATAAAAGTAATAAATGTTGATGCATCAAGTATGCCACCAAGATAATTCGGGTATGCAAATAATATTGTCGAAAAATTCGATTTACGTAAAAAAAATTATTTTGTATTTTATATACTTAAAGAAATATTATTTATTTTTTTAGATACGCAATCTGAAACTCCATCGGAAACCGACGAGTTTGATAATATTTATAATAATGAATGATAATGACTGACCAGCTCCGTTCTCACATTTAACTGACTGACTGACATAACTGTTATTTATATGCAATATACAATCTGTATAACAATTTTCAGCTTTAGTAAATTCATTTAAATACCACCTCAATCATAACCGTTTTGATAGCATACTTCACTTGACTGACTGCAGTATGGTGTGTACACAACTACTATAACCAATTGTCAAGTGATCAGCTGTAGTAAATTCAGAGCATTTTTTTGACCTGTTTCTCCCTCTATTATTCAATAGCACAAGTTTTAAACAAAAATATTTATGAAAACATTACACAATTTGGTTTGATATAAAACAAAATATTTTAAGTGAAAAATAACTACAAATTGTTTACGTTTTTATCCGTTACTAATAACAGCATGCTTTATAGATTTTTGGGCTCCGTACCTCAATAGAAAAATATGTAGTTTAAATAACTAAAAAAGAAAAGATACTGTAGAAGTTATACTTGTAGACTTAATAATCCATAGAAATTTGAAAAACGATTAGAATATGAGAAAAAAAATGTTTTTCTTTTACTCGTCGTATTGGGTTTAGAATGACATTACGCAGCTCATCGTAATCTACTAATCAAACGCTTTTATTTGATGTTCATGTCGGGGTTGTAAAGTAAAAGGTAAACCGCCAACTTAGGGCGTCTGCTCTATAAGGTTTAGAATGATCTCACGCAGCTCATCGCACTCTAGTCATCAAACATTTTCATTTGATACCCATTTCAAGGGGGCTGTTTAAAAAAGTTAATTTGCATTTTTGGATGTAGAGTTTATCTTCTAGTCGAACCCTTTCATTTGATACCCATATCGAAGATGTTGTGAAGGAAAAGGTATTCCGCCAACTTTTTGCGTCTGCCATATATTAGAATTTAAAACGATATCAGATATACAATACTTTAATTCAATCGGATATCGGGAAATTGATCAAAATTGGCTCGCATATTTTACGAACATCTGTCCCTCACAACTATTTGTTTCAGAAACCGTTTGTTTGGCATAGTTATACATTATCTCGACCATCATCTTTTAAAATACTTATTACTCCACAATATTTTGAAAAAAGTATACATGAGAGCAACATGTAAAGTCGCAAAAAAGGACACATAAATAGGTCATGTGGAGTATCATAAGAAAGGGCCAGAAGTTAGGTTTTGATAGATATTTTTCTTGTATTAGATGGTGGGAGTTATTGTCAAATTTCTCAAAACTTTCCTACCATCCTTATAACAGAAAAGACTAAAGCCGGGAATACGAATGTGTATAAATGTTCAATACTTAAAATACAGAAATACAGAAATACAGAAAAACTACAGCTGTTGTATATCGGATTTCACTTATAAATATAAGTCGTAAAAATCCTAATCCGATATACAACGAAAAGTCAAATTGTTATTACAAGGCTATGCCGCATATCGGACTCAGCTTATTCAACAAGATAAGCCATAATTTCGAATCCATATGCATTCGGTTGAGCCAGTCTAAAAATTCAAGTGTAACAAACAAAAACATTAAATTACACTCGCTGACTCAACAACTGCATAACCAGCATTCGAACCTTCGTAGCATGTAAAATGCTGCATAATCGTGTCTCCGATAAGGCGCAAGAACGAAAACAATTCGTTCACACGAAAAGCGCTGAACAAACATTTCAAGTACAATGTACCGTACCTCGCCCGGATACACTTGGGTAAGGTACAAAGAAAAAAGCTTTAACCTTGTCCATGGAACACGATCTCTCCCTACATCGAAAGGAAAGTTTAAAAGCTTAAAGCTTTCGTTAATGAAATTAACCGAGAGATCAGCGAGTCTATTTTGAACCTCTAAAACTAAATAGTTAGGTCGCGAAACGCGGGTCTGGTTTGAACTGCGAAAAGAGAGAAAGTCGATGTACAAAGTGGAGTCGCGAAGGCTGTAACTAATATAATAAAATAAGTGACTAACCTCACCTTAAAATTGCATTAAGAATATGTTAATTAAGATAAGTGACTGTGTGGACAAAAATTTGAATTAAGTGTCTATTAATTAAGGTAACTAAAATAAGTGACTGTCAGTATAAAAATTGAAATAAGTATCAGATACAAGTGAAAATAAAAATTGAGACAAAAAAGGAAAGTGTTTGTTTGGTGTTGGGAGTGGCCGGGTGAAGTACCCCCGATAAACTATAATACTATTGGCGCAGCCAGTTGGATTGAGGAAGCTCTGTTCGCAAAACTGTAAAAGCTTTCAAACCCTCAATCCTGCTTACGAATCTACGACGCTGAAACATTGATCCCTGCTGAGTCGTCAATTGCTCAGCAAGTCACCCCCAACGCTCGGGTATTAGTCAGCTCTAACTGCCTCTGTTCCAGGGGAACACGCAGCTATCCTCCTCAACAGCTCCAAGTGCCAACGCGGGACTCTAGTGGACTTACGCCTGACGTAAAACCAGGACCTGGAGATTTCACCACTTTTTTCGAGACGAGCGGGAAGTTAATTAACAACCCTCCTTAAGCGGACGAACCAAAGGTCAACTCGTCAGCAACAATTTAGCAACAGACAACAGTAAGGGCTACCCAAAGGACAACCAGCCCAGAACAGCAGATCTGCTCCAGAGTTTGGGAGGATACCGACGACGGCATAAAGCCCCCTTCCAAACTTCATCGACAGGGAAACCCAAAAGACGGTTGAGGCAACCCCCTCCCCCCTGTCTTAAGAAACATCAGCAAGGGAACACAAAGGAAGGCTATAAGGCCCCCTTGCACCTTTGAAGTAGATT
This sequence comes from Leptarthrus brevirostris, assembly GCA_964036015.1. Classification (NCBI taxonomy): domain Eukaryota; kingdom Metazoa; phylum Arthropoda; class Insecta; order Diptera; family Asilidae; genus Leptarthrus; species Leptarthrus brevirostris. Next base: position 97,286,591 of record OZ038371.1, on the reverse strand, counting down.
TGGTGTATGTCGGAGTCAGAGGACTACCCACCAACAGCAGCCCCACGAACGAAGTTCCGAGCTGAAAGGACCTCATCAGCACAAGGTCAACCAGGACCTTCAACATCAGTGGTTCCAGAACCTGAAGAACGTCGACTTCGCAGCGGCACTGTTTTGCCTGTTCCGTCAGCTGCTACCACAGTAAGCCTTACTAATAATTTAGATAAGATTTTAGAGAAAGCGCAAGAATCCGGCAAGTTTTCTGCTCCTCACTGATATCGCGTAGTTTGCAGGATTGTCGCCTTTGCTTAGATAAGGATTTAGTTCACATAGCAAATTTAAAAAATAATAGTGATAAGTGTGTAAATAATAGTGACGAGGCCAATGCTATTGTAAGAGCCTCTAGTGTAGAAAAAGAAACCGACGACTCGACTTCCTCACGACGACTCGACTTCCTCACGACGACTCGACTTCCGTGCAAGATTTACTACTGGACTGGATAGAACCATCCTTAACTGACTGGTAGTCTAGAGGAAAGTTTAAATAGTCTGACAGAGTCCAAATCGTTAGAAAAACTGACCCCTACAATGAGTCTGCCATTCCAAAGTTGTGAAGTTTACTGCACAACTAGTTCTCCTATTTTCATGGGAACTCAGCCCCAATTTGAGCCAAGAGCTCCCAACATTCCTAGGCTGCTGCTTGGAAACGCAGCAATGCCTCGAAGAGGACGAAAAAACGGTTTGCCTCCAAATCTTGTCAACCAGACTCCGAGGTGAGGCATACCAAATTAATGTGACCTCCACACCCACATCCCTAACAGAATTAGAAGAAAAATTGAATCGCAGACTGATTACGGCAAGACAAAATCCTTGCGCGGCTCTCACTGCCTTCACAACTAGAGTGAAGCAGTTATTGACGCTTTACAAGGAGGCAGCCACAACAATATACGGAGCCACAGCAACCCCAATTGTAAAAACACAATTGGAGGACTTCGCTCGAAACGCACTCCGCAGTGAGGTTACAAATCCTCACCTATGTCAGTATCTGTTGACTATTACTGAAGGAACGCTCAACGACCTGATTCAAAAGGCCTTGGATATGGAAAGGACGCAACAAGGGGCCAATTTTTGACAAGCCCCCTTGTCGTATTCTGCAGCCACCATGCCACTAATCGAACCCAACTTGCTGGTACCAGCGCCCAAAAGGTCTCCAGTCACCTACAGTCAACTGCGCCGGTCAGAAGTCGCCGTCAGGCCATTAAACCTTCACAGTTTTCGTCCCCAACCTCAAAGGGTGTTACCCCCGCATAAGAACACATGTCAGACTCCACGCTCCACAATAATATGTAGTTTCTGCAAGAAGCAGGGTCACTCATATTCGGAGTGTTACAAACGTAAGAACACCCCCTTCTGCCTGTCATGCAGAAACTAAGGGCACTATATAGGCACATGCCGGGATAACCGTCCAGTACCTTCCAATTTCCCCAAGAACAGACCTCCCCAGTCAAATGAGAAATCGGGTGGCCAACAAATGTACAACCTACACCAGAAATTTGACATAAAATTAAAGTGTAAATTCTGTAGTCGCAGAGGCCACTCTTTGGAGGAGTGCAGACAAAAAATAAAATGGGAAAGCAAACCGTCGGGAAACGACAAGAAGCTGTCGCAATTTCCGCCCGACAAGAAACAAAATTAAATACAAAGAAAATTAAATCCCCTCAAGCGCCCGAATACGGTATTCCTACAGTAAATTTACCAACAAAATTTACATAACAAAATACCCTGTAAATTTCAGGTCGTAAAAAACATCCCAGGTCTTACTAATGACGGTCTTTTGGGAAATAACTTGGGAAATGACTTCCTTAAAAGAAACTGTAATGTTGAAGGACCCGCGAAGACACTTAGATTTCCTCGCACGAAAATCAATCCGAAAGAGTTTACTGTACCCATAACGTATGATCGAAGTCCAGAATCTACAATCAAAGTAGGACCACCAACAGGGAAGTTAAAGAACAAATTAGTGACACTATCTGCCTGTGGTATCCTCAAGGCGCCTGAACAAAAGAGCGCTGGTTCTCAGAGAAAAGGAAAAAAATTGGAAAAGTTGACTGATCATGATCGGACCTGCGAAATGAGGCAGCATCAGGTAATCGAATCATAGTCAACACTTCGTTATTAGTACCAGAACTAATACTATGTTTATCCCAAGAGATAAGCGATTGAGTCTTCTTGGCCAACAGTTTACTCCCCTCCAGCGAAACAGTGTCAATTGGAGTTCTCAACCCAACCAGTTTCCCAGTGGTCCTGACGAGTCTTAAACTAAATCTTGTCCCAACCAAAGACTACTCTGTTATTCAACTATCTCAATCGCCCGACAATGGCAAGCTAATACCAAAGGCTAAAGAAATCCCACTGCAAAAGGATGACAAAAACAAAAAGGGTTCCTCCACTCACCGGTTAAAAGTAATAAGATTCAATAATAAAGGTAAAGCGGATCAATACAGCGACGTTTGTAAGATCAAACAAACGCCCGGCGTTAATAAAGACAACAAAAGGCGGGTACCAAAAAGTTGCCTTAATCGAAAGTTTTCAGCGTCCCTCCATACCGGACATAAGAGCCCCACCGTAATTGAAGGAAATTCAACACGGCTAAAGAGCCGAAAACAAATGGTGAGTAAGTCAAATAAAACTTAAATAGGCAGAAGCCAAAGCGCCGAAAATATGGCCACTCTGCAACATATTAAATATATAAATATAAAATTTAAAAACTTTGACATGAATTTGACGATATATTTTTTCTTAAAGGTGATCGCCTCACATATACGACCGCCATCACCCACAACATTCCCTTGGTGCAAGATCAAGCACCCAAAAATCAAAAGATGTATAGATTACCAGAAACACAGCGGAATGTTATTAATGAACAGCTCAAAGAAATATTAGACAAAGGCATAGTCCAACCGAGCAAAAGCCCTTGGAATTTACCTCTACTAGTTGTCCCAAAGACGGCGGGACCAGACAGTGAAAAAAGAAGGCGCGTCGTCGCCGATTTTCGGAAATTAAACGAAAAGACAATCGTAGACGCCTACCCGCTACCCCGGATCGAGGACATTCTTGACCAATTATGTCATTCACGGTATTTTACTGCCCTCTACCTCGCCAACGGCTACCATCTAGTCCTAGTCGATCAAAATGATCGACCTAAAACAGCTTTCAGCACCAACTATGACCACTATGAATTTAAACGTATGCCGTTTGGGTTTAAAGGAGCCCCGGCTTCGTTCCAACGATTGATTAACTACGTCCCAACAGGTTTACAAGGCCTCGAATGTTTCGTCTACCTAGATGACATAGTCATCTACGGGAAAAAATAACGAACCATAACAGAAAGCTCCGTAAAGTCTTCAATAAATTGAGAGAGAACAACCTGAAACTGCAGCCAGAGAGGTGTCAGTCTCAGAAAAGAAGTTGTTTATTTAGGGCATAAATTTTCTAATCAAGGTGCACTTCCAGACCCAAGTAAAACGGTCTGCGTTCAAACTTTCCCAGTTCCAGCCGATCAGCTTCACATAGACCAATAAATGGTCCGTTGTGTTACCACATCCGTGGAACCGTGCCTGATTGTCGGGTTTATCTAAAACCAGCCGCAGCTGTTAATAAACCTTAGGGGCTGCTTCACCCCAATGTCGGCTATATCACCCATACCTCCTTAGAAGTACACGCCCGTTCCATTGTATCTTCTTTTTGCTAAGCCCAGGCATTTTCAGAGTAAGTGGTGAATGCTTTCCACCTCTTCTTCGTCCATACAACTCCGGCAGAAGTCATTCGTGGGAACGCGCAGACGTTCTGCGTGTCTACCGAAAAGACAGTGACCAGTAATAACTGCCACAATATTTCGGAGGTTTATCCGGCTTCCGTTTAGCAGGAACGCGGTTTTTCTCAAATCCCATTCAGTTACTCCATCTCTGCTTAGCGAGCTGAGTAGCCTTAAGGTCAATTTCTCTCTTTACTGATTCTAGCGGACAGCCGATCGATCTGTCAATAGAGGAATCATCCAATTGTGATCCCTCCTTTGCCAGCTCATCAGCTGCCTCATTCACTTGAACACCACTGTGACCAGGGACAGCAGAGAGTTACTTTGTGTATCGCCCCTAACGTCCGGAAACCAGCCAGACACCAGCCAGACACCAGCCAGACACCAGCCAGACACCTGCCGACCAGCCGCGACCTGACTAAATTTGAGTGCAGCCCCTGGATAGCTGCTTGGCTGTCGATGTACAAACATATCTCACTACCCATTGGTAGGTTTGGGCTCCCATGTATTAGTGCTACCGCCCTTTCTATGGCCAAGATCTCCGCTTGGAATACACTACAATGGTCCGGTAGCCGGTACCTACTGCGTATGCTTAGGCAATCCGAGAAGACCCCCGCTCCCACCCCGTCCTCCGCCTAAGACCCATCCGTGAAGACCGATATTACTGCACCGGTGTCATCCCCCCACTCTTCTCTAGTTGGGATTCTTGTGCAGAAGGCCTTCCCAAAACTAAGTAATGGGGTGGTGTAGTCGGTGTTCAGCTGCAGATAGCCTCCCGGATAGGTCCATAGTATACTGCTAGGCCGTTGTCAGAGCTTTTCCAGCAATTGGACTCTTTCAGTCTTATGGCACTTCGTGCAGCTAAACTTTTACCGTGGACGTCGAGCGGTAGGAGATGGAGCATAGTCTCCATTTCAGCCTTCGGCGTTGTGCTTATAGCTGCGGAGATGCCCAAGCAGGTAGCCCTTTGAATTTTGTTTCTTTATATTGCTCTCCTTCCCTACAGCAGTCCATCAGACTATTCTGCCATATGTAAGAATAGGTCTTACTATGGAGGTATACATCCAGTGGACAATACGAGTTCATCTATGTTCATGCCCCAGCTTTGTTTGGAGTCGAGTATGATCTAGTGTGGGTCTTTAGTGCTAGGATATTGCCCGCTAGTTTGGGTGGTTCGAAGGCTTCGATAACCCTCCTCTTTGTGAATAGGATTGCCTCCGTCTTCTGAGAATTGAACGATAAACCACAGTTCTTCGCCCACCTGTGGACTTAACCTATCGAATTAATCCTTCTAACTCAGAAGGCGCACTTCACAGGCAGAAGCCTGGAATCAATTGACCTATTCACCAGAATTTTTTTTATATATATGATAATGCCAAAGCTCAGGGGATGCCCTATGATGCTTAAGCACAGGCTTGGCAGGAAAGGAATTAAGGATGAGGGAAATGGGTAAGGAGGTTAGGTGAAGGAGGTGTCGATGTACGGCCCGTTTAAAAGTTTCAGGCTGATAAGACGAGGGAAAAACAGAAGATGGTAAACTGTTCCACATTCGTGTTGTTCTGCTTAGAAAAGATTCCCAAAATGTGACGGTACGTCCAAATTTGACCTGGAGAGTATAGGGGTGGGAGCGATTTGTAGATCTTGTATCACGCGTTGCCATGTGTCTACAAGGAATCAGGCTAGCAATTTCGTTAGAACAACGGCTATGGAAATAACAATAGAAGAGTGAGAGACAACCGACATTCCGTCGATGCTCCAGAGAGTCAAGGCCCTCAGAGATTGAGGGATCGCCAATAAGTTTAACAGCTTTACACTGGACTTTGTCTAACGCGGACAATGCGGTGTGTTCTGCCCCTGCCCAAATATGGGAATTCTATTCAAGTCTATCTCTGTAGAAAACCCAAACATTTCATCGCACTTTTAGCGATTGCAAATATATGATCAGTCCAGCTAAGATTGCTGGATATCTCGATACCCAAGATATTTAGGGAGGGCGAATTTGGTATAATCACTCAATCGACCGTAGTGGGTTGGGGGAGAACCGAGCGTTTTTAAGGGACATTAAACAGCATTGAGTTTTGGATGCATTAAACGTAACACGATTTGCTCTGCCCCAAGCAAGGACCATAGAAATGTCGTTGTTTAATGATCTAAACATGAGTTCCCGATTGGCTTCTGTAGCATTTCCACGTGAATTCAATACAGAATCAAATGAGTACGCGAAATCAAGGGTGCTGTCGTCGGCGAAACTATGAATAGGATTGAGAGTAAGGGATAAGAGATCATTAATAAAAAGAAGAAATAAGGTTAGTGAAAGAACTGAACCCTGCGTTAAACCGGCATTTATTTCGTAAGAATCACTCTCTATCCATTTAACGAGGGTAGGGTGCAGACCAAATGTTTGAAGTTTGGCTAAAAGGGCAGCATGCCAGACTCTATCAAAAGCCTTTGAAATATCAAGAGCGACGATTTCGGACTCACCAAAATTGTGAAGACAATGATTCCAACGTTCCGTTAGTAAGACTCCGGTTGAGCGGCCAGTGTGGAAACTGTACTGGCAATCGTTATTTTCTAGATATTTCAACAACTGAGAGTTGATGAGTGTTTCAAAAACTTTAGATATGATCGAGGTTAGTGCAATTGGTCTGTAGTTAGAGGGGTCGCATGCCTCTCCTTTTTTAAGTATCGGCTGGACATGAGCAAGTTTCCATACACTTGGAAACATTCCTGTTGAATATGACAGGTGAAAAAGTTTGCGCAGAGGTTTAGCTAAAGCAGAGGCACAGCATTTTAAAACTAGGGGCGAGAAACCATCAGGCCCAGTAGCTTTGGACACGTCGAGTTTCGAAATTACTCTTAAAACTTCTCGAGTGTGAAAGTGTAGCGCCTTTTGCCAACTAGTACACTGTGATGGAGATGGAAGTGGCTGCGATGAAGGTGGTAAGTACGAATTAGCAGGAAAATTAGCAGCAAACAGGTTGGCCTTGTCCACTGAGTCAGTAAAAATATTCCCATTATAAATGAGTGGTGGTGTTGACGAACAGGTGAAATTGTTCTTTACGGTTTTTACAAGAGACCAGAAGCCCTTACTACCCTTTTGAGTAGAAAAAACCTTCCGTCTGATGTTCTGGTTGAAATTGAACTTTGCCCGACTAATTGCTGTGTTGCAAATATTCCGCGCATCTCTATAGATACGTCTCAATTCCTCTGTAGGGCACAATTTATATGCCTGGAAGGCTGTTTCGTTATTTTTAATGGCTGCGAAACAGTCATTACTGAACCAATTGGTGTTAGTTGGTTTAATGTTCTTGAAGCTATGAGGAATAAAGCGATGCATTCCAAACCAAAGGATGTTTATGATATAATCGGTGCATTTGCTAACATCTCTCACAGAAAAGCAATCGGACCAATCCAGCTCTCTGAGATACTTATTAAGTCCCGCCCAATCAGCATTTTTATAATGCCACACTAATCTTTTGGTGGAATTAAGGTTAGTGGTTGTCAGAGAGGAGATGTAGAATTGGGCGGAGATAAGACAATGGTCCGAATTATCCAAGGGAGCAGTTACCGAAACCGAGTATTTTTCTGGATGCGATGTCAGAAAGAGATCTAAAATATGCGCGTTGTGCCCCGAAGTATCAGGAACACGAGTCGGAAACTCAACCAGTTGCTGTAAATTAAAAGACTCAGTAAATAACTCGACGTGTCTTCCAGACGGGCTTGTGGTAGAAGAATGCCTGAGCCACTGTGTGTTGTGGACGTTGAAATCGTCAGCAAGAACGATTTCAGAAGAGGGGGATATTTCCAAAATCTTATCAATATCGGAGGACAACTTATCAAAGGAACACACAGTGTTAGTGTCGATAGAGTTTAAATCTAATTCAGATATAATTAAATTCTGGATTAGTAGAAGAGAATTGAGGGAGATGGGAGAATGGCCCATCATTTCTAATATAAACCGCGATTCCCCTCTGAGGAGAGAAGAGCGGCACTAAGTGATAAGCAGGGATGTTATACTGATTAATATCAGAATCGGAAACAACCTTGGTTTCGCTTAGTGTAAAAACAGCCGGATTTTCCGCGATCAAGTGGCAGTAAACCGAAAAATGGTTACATTTCAAGCCACGAATGTTGCAAAAATTAAATAAAAAATTTTTGCATACTCCCGGTCTTAATTCGCCCAAAATAAAACAAATCAAAAACGTACACAAACACATGGACTGACGAACGGGATCCACAAAAGCGAAGCAAAGCCGCCTCTGTGAGAACACTCAGAACTGTGTTTAGTAACTATCGACGAAATGAAGGAAGTTTTGATACGAATCCTAAATTTCCGTGGAACACCCATGAAATTAAAGAAAGGTAAAGTCTGAGGTCATGGAGAACCAGTCGAAGAGATCATGTTGACGGAACATTCAGATTTAGATGAAACCTAGCAGCCAAAGAAGGACGTTAAACAGCTAACCAAAATGATACTTTCGTCTAATAAACTCAGCCAAGGGGATTATCGTAAAGTAAAGAAGTTAATTGAATGATTTGCAGATATCTTTGCAAAAATTACGAGGACTATGAAAAAACTAATATAGTGCAACATAGAATCGACACAGGTGACGCCCGACCGATTAAGCAAGCGTCAAGAAGATTACCGCTAGCAAAGCGGGAAGAAGCAGACATCATGGTTGAAACAATGTGCAAAGAGGGGCTGATAGAAGAGTTGAAGAACCCGTGGATGTCCTTAGTGGTGCTAAATTATGTTAAAAAGGAAAAATTTTTATCCACTGCCTCGAACAGATGGCACGCTAGATACACTGTCAGTATCCAAGTAGTTTCTGACGTTGGATTTAAAAAGCGGATATTTGCAAGTCGAGATTCATTCATATAACAAACATAAAACCGCATTTTTGGTGGGAAGTAGATTATGGCAGTTAAAGGTTATGCCTTTGGACTTTGTGATGCCCCAGCAACATTCGAACGCTTAATGGAGTGCATTTTATGAGGTTTCACTTGGAAAACCTACCTGGTTTATTTGGATGACATCATTTTAATTGGAAGAAGTTTTGAAGAACACCTAGAAAATGTACGGGGAGTATTGAAGAAACTGAAGTCAGCCAAACTGAAACTAATCCCTAACAAACGTACCCTCTTCGGAGGCCAGGTCAAATATCTGGGACATGTGGTATCGACGGAAGGTATTAGCACCGATCTTGAGATAAAAATAACTTCAGTGGAAAACTGTCCCACTCCAAAAGATAAACACGAGCTGCGAAGTTTTCTAGCACTAGCAATGTATTACAGGCGCATTGTAAAGAATTTTGCGGATATAGCACGGGAACTGCATAAGCTAACAGAAACGGATAAAACATTTGTATGGACAGAGAAGGCAGAAGATAGCTTTAAAGCACTAAAGCGGGAGCTTAGCAACGCACCTGTGCTAACTTATTCAAAGGCAGGCGATACATTTATATTAGATACTGATGCAAGTAATGTTGGTATTGGCGCCGTTTTATCACAAAAAGTAAACGGGCAAGAAAAAGTGGTGGCATACTATAGCAGAGCTTTATCAAAATGAGAAACGAATTACTGCACAACAAGGAAAGAACTGTTGGCTAATTTTGATTCATCTATGGATAAAGATTCACCCTCCGGACACATCATGCAGCGCTGAAATGGTTACTGCAATTTAAAAATCCTAAAGGACAAGTAGCAAGATGACTGGAAAGACTTGAATCCTATGATTTTTAAATCATTCATTGGAAGGGTAGATCCTATGGAAATGCAGATGCACTTTCACGACCGCCATGTAAACCGGAATGTGAATAGTGTTCCCATCTGAAAGGAAAATGCGACCATGTGACTCTGTAAAGAACAACTGTCGTACCCTCGACAGGATGGAACAATGAAAAATTTTGAGCAGCACAACGAGAAGACTAGAATATTTCTCCAATTTTGATGTGGAAAGATAACGACGAAAGGCCCCAGTGGAAAGATATTTCCGACAGAAGTGCAACATTGAAGAGCTACTGGGCGCAATTGAATCCGCTGTACGTTCAAGATGGAATATTAAACCCAAATGGGAAGCACTCGACGAGTCATCATGCCGGATGCAGGTATTGGTTCCCAGGAACAAAATAAGGGATGTGCTGGAAGAATTCCATAGCGGTGCTTCGGCAGGACATCTTGATGTCAATAAGACTTTGGAGAAATTAAGAGAACGATTCTAGTGGTTACATATGCGGATGGATGTGCGGGACTGGTATCGAAAATGTACCGTTTATGCCTGTAGCAAAGGATCTCACATCCAAATAAGGGGAGCAATGCAGGAATACAACGTTGGAGCGCCTTTCGAGAGAATCGCGATTGACGTTGCGGGACCATTCCTAGAGTCAGATCGGGGCAACCGTTAGTGGTAATGGATTACTTCAGTAAATATCGAGAAGTATATGCAATAACAAATCAAGAAACAAATATAGTGGCAGAGGAGGTAGTAATGAAAAGGATATGCAGATTTGGCATCCCCAATGAGCTTCATTCCGACCAAGGACGAAACTTTGAGTCTCATTCCAGAAGATTTGCGATATTCTTGGGATAAGAATGACGCGGATAATACCACTCCATCCAAAATCTGACGGGATGGTTGAGCGGTTTAATAGGACAGTGGCAGGGCAGACACCAGCTAAAATTGTGTTTGGAAGACAGATTCGACTGCCCAGTGATTCGGAGTTCGGAGCACTTGAAAAGGTTCCATACTTCGGAAGCATCTCGCAGAAATTCATCAACTGACAAGAAAGAACCTCAAGCCATCCACTGTATCGAATTTAGAACCTTGTTGTTTCTGAAAAATCGGTTAACAAGAGAGTCAGTTTTTCAAGAACCATTTATGCGTGTAGTAAAACTGCCGTATTTTAAAGCATATAGTAGAGTAGGTAACTTTTTTAGCTGAGTATGATATCAATAATTTTTGTCTAGATAATGCAAAGTATAGCAATATATTCAATCATTTTACATTTTACAGTATAAACTTTGTAGTATAATTTTTAATCTAATTTTTGCAAATTTTTGAAAAGGAAATTTTCTTTTTATATAAAGTTGCAATTTGTTCTTCATACATAATAAAAGTGGTTTAAAGAGCTATTAATTTTAAAGATAAATATTGTTGCAATATTTCCTCGCTTTAGTGATAATAATCCCCAGTAGTAGCAAAAAAATATTGTTTATTTTGATTCTGGCCGAGCGGTTTTCCGAATTTCAAGTTCAAGTGCGACTACAATAGGGCAATATCAGATGTTCCCTTGTAAACAAATGAGTTGTTGAAGTCTGAATTTTGTAGACGCTATTTCGTGTGATTTCGTCTTCACTATAAAGTTTGAATGTCGTTCGCAGTGTTCCGTGGGAGTTTTTCGCGTAAGTAGACACTAAGGTTATGCAATATTCACCTGTACCTGTGTTCCGTGTTCCTCCGCGTTTGGCGATGGTGATTTCTGTTGTGTTAATGTTGACACGAAAGTTCGCGGATATTTGCGTTTGTGTACCTGTACTGTATGCAACAATTACGTGTAAATGGGAATTCGGCAGTGACGCTTAGTAATGTGGAATTTATGTATTCGCTTGTGTACCTGTGTTTTTATGTTCTGTGTTTTATGTTCTGATGTTTTATGTTCTGACGTTTTATGTTCTATGTTCGGATGCACCAGATTCTTACTTTGTTGCATTTAGGGTTAATGTCGATAATTGTTAGTTATGAATTGTTTGAGTTGTTACCTGTGTGTGGTGCTGGGAAGGTGATATGGGGTGCCGTGCCGGGCCACGTAGTCTCGTCTTGTGTTAGGTGTGCTTGCCCAAGACAAAAATCTAAAATTTTACCTATTGTTCGCCTCGCTGTTTTATTTAGGTGTGTATTTGTGCTGTGTGATACGGGTTGACCCACAATTAGAAAATCCGTGACAACGTGGTGTAGCCTAATATTCTAAGGATTGGTGCCGTCAGAGATCTTTTTGTGCCGCTGTACTTCTTAATGTTTTGCTTTTCCGTCTGTCAAACTAAAATGTCGTTTCGCGTCTAGGAAATTAAACTTGTACAGGGTCAGAAAGAAAAAAACTTTAAAAAAAATATGCTCTGACGTGTGCTTTATTCGCGCTACAACTTATCCCTCTTCTAGAACAGCAGGAAGTGACAACTCATCAAAAAAAATATGGCATTCGCTTTTGTACAATTTGTTTGCTTTTTGTAATAGATTTAATAATGACATCTGTTGTGAAAGTCTTTTACTAACATTCTAAGTTTAAATGGTCTAAAGGAAATTTTAATGCTAATTTATAGGTGCTGTTTTGTGTAAAATCGGTGTTTGGTGCCTTTGGAGTTGCGTGTCGCCCTCTGTGTTTACTTCCTTCTTGTTTCTTTAATTTCGTCTTCCTATTTCTAGGTGGAAATAGAGAAGGGGCATCTATGGCTTGCTGCTGCTGCTGCTTATTTAGACAAGACCTTCACCTGATGACATCTCCGGCTGGCAGTGGGTAATTTAAAAAGCCGGCAGCGTGGGCAGCCTGATGGACCCAATCGACCTTTGAGGCATTGCTGGCGAGAGAGGTAAGTCGATTTGCCACAATATTATTACGTAAATATGTTCCGGTAAAAATATGGGCCTATTGAAACAAACTGAAAAATGAATTATACAAAAAAGAAAAAAAATTGGCTTAAATAAGTTTTATGTTTCTTAACATTTAATGTTCAGCTCAATTTTAGGCTGCTTCGATGGGCTTCTCTTTCATTCGCCCCCATGGAGTGTCTTTTGGAGACAAATCTGTGTTGGGAAGATGACCAAGGTAACACAGAAATATCCTTTGCTACTATCCACTCCACACTTTTATTGCAACATATTGCTGAAACATAAGTTGGTCTTCCAGTCCTTATAACAGGGGAGTGTATGGCAAGAGATTATTTTGGAGTATGTACACATAATTTTCCATCAACGAAATGAAGGCTTCCGACTACCCTTGCTGACATACAGCTCCAGAGCATCTCGAAAGCCGGGAACTTAATGATACCAGTCGCTTTTAATCTTAGTATAACTATTTCGGTTTTTCTTTAGTGTTCTTGATATTTCCTATAAGTATTACTTTTTCTTTATATTATTAAGAATTTAAATACTCACTTAATAGAAATTTTTTATAACTTGTTCCCCCGCATTGTTATAGATCTGGAGCCTTGTTTTCAATTGCATCTTACCACTTGGCAGCTAGTTACTCACATCCAATTCTCGCAATCATTTCTAATTGTCTTACAAAGAATTTTATGATTTTGTTATGTGAGCTGACAAATGGGCAGACAATATTTGGGGCACTTCACGCGAAGCGGACAGCGAAAAAAATTTCAGGTTCTGGATTTTGTTCATATTTGGTTTAATTGTACTTCTATATGTCCTGAATGAATGTGCATTTGAATTTTTTTTCTATGAAGCCTAGTTGCCCTTTTCTAAGCCTTTAAAGAATTGACAAAATTTGAGGAGCGGGTTTTTTGAAAAAAAAAATTTGCTATTATTCAAAGTGATAGAAAAAAAGTAAATAGTGTTATTTTAAAGAAAAATAAATGTTTTTCTTGGCTGTTATTACAGAGTTGAAAAAAATTGTTTTTCGTATATAAAACCGGAAGTAAACATATCAAATCGGATTGCACTTAACTTCGACATTTTTAAAAATTTTTGTTTATATCTCAAAATGTAGCTTATAGTTCATAAATAATATGTGTAAAATTTTAGAATGTGATCTGCATTCGTATCGGAGAAAGAGAATTTAAACTTAAATTTTTTCATGTTTCCATACAAAACTATCCGCACTGGCCGAACGCCACCTACGCGCTGCACTGTGTTCGAATGCAGATCACATTATGAAACTGACCAGGCATTTACTATACATTTTAAGTTATTTTTTGAGCTATTTAAAAAAAATTAAACATGTCGAAGTTTGTCAAAATTTAATTTTAAAAATTAATTTTGGATTTTTTACATGAAAAAAAATCCAATTTCGGATTCGATGCCACGACTGTGAAGAGCATACAATTTCCTATAAGAATCACTATTTTACTTATTTTTATATTAGTATCTTAATATGATTAATTACCTTTGAAACAGGTCAAACATAACTTTTTCAAAATTGTTGGTTGTCCGCTTCGCGTGAAATACCCCATTTATAAACGCAGAAATGTCAGCCGATGCCTTAATGCTGTTGATTAAAACATTCACGTCTTGGTATTATATTCTGACGGACAGATGTCGCTTGGTAAAGTTAAGCCACCTTTATGCAAGTATGTCAGCCTTCTGTGAAAAGTGTTAAATGGTTGCATGAACATTGGAAAACATTGGTTATGTTAGTTATTCAATCAAATCGAAGGAAAGCAGCCAATTTCGCAGATATTTAAAACGAACCAGTATATCGTAACTTTTCAATTGTCCTGAAAAACATGAGTATCAACAAAGTTCTATTGGCGGTTTGATTTGTAACTTTTATGTTATTTTATTATTTTCATCCCTTTTTAATGATTTACAAAAATTTCGACAAAAAACACTCAAGAGAATATCAGTGAATAAAATGGTTGAAGTATATTACAGAATAATAGCAGTGCCGACAATCTTACATGGAACTGCCAAGATTTAGATTCAATTAAAAGCAAGGCATTTACAGAAGATAGCATAGATGTTCTTATTTCCAATTTTACTAAATTGGCGTGATATTATCTCCCATGCAGATATAAGAGCAGCGCAGTTTGCAAGGACGTGCATTTATCCTAGAACGTTGATAACTTAAATTAGAGCGAAAATTAAAGTATTTTCCTAATTGTTCACATACGACTGGGTTTTATTATTTCCAATAATAGAACTAGGAATAGAACTTTCAAGTTGAGGTATAACGTACATGATCGTAGATCGAAAAGTTCCTTCCTTTCAAATTTCTAATTTTTTTTTTTCAATTTTTAGCGCTTCTTTCGGTTGATATTAAATTTAAATATGTTAAACTCATGCAACTATGGAAGTCCACCTCTGCGATATAGGGGAACGCAAATCGAGGAGAGAAGATGACATCCGGGAAGAAAGGTCAGTTTCATTTTGTGGTAGCAGGTGTGTGGAGTGTAATGTAGATCGGAAAGGAAAAGAAAAGTAAAAGTGTAACATAGACGTAAAGTGTCCCGAAAAGGATTTGAAAAGACAAATAATCCCGAAATTAACTCTGCCATACCAAAGGTATCGTTGGAAAAATTTAATTTAATTTTGCCAAAAGAAATTTGGAGAAAAACCAGTTAGTTAGGATCTTATTATATATTTGTCTAAATATCTGTTGAAAAGGACGTAGTTTATCCTGTTGTAGTCCATGACAAACTTTTTGCCGGACAAGAAAAAGTAAGTAAGGTAAAGCTATTTTTGATTTTTCGTCGGGTATTAGTGTTATGACTTATGAGCGATAGGTCCATACTGTTTTTTCTGTAACAATAACCGGTAGACTAAAATTGCAATTAAATATATTTTACTTGTATCCAAAAATATAGATTTTGTCATACTAGCATTCTTCTGCAGGAATGAGTTTTATAAAATATTTTTAAAAATGAATTAATTAGATCAACATAGGCACCACTTAGGTTGTAATTTTTTTTATGCCAAAGCACAACCCTTAGTGGTAAATTTGCATTTAATGTATCAGTTGATTGTAATTGCCTTTTCTTAGTATATCTAGGTTAAGAAGGTAATCTTGGTATACCGTGCAACGTATCACGTACTTTTTTTGAAGTACTTATTATTAAGAATTTACCTAAAATTAGGTGACACTTTGATAAATTTAACACCTTCCATGTAAAGGCCTGATCAATTCGGTAGTTTTCTTTGCATTTATGATAGCTCACCTGAAATATTAATTATCATATATAGAACCGGTTACCACTATAACTTTAATCTGTATCGAAGAAAACAAGGTTCAACATTTGCTTTATTGTTATGGTTTCATATTTTTTTGCTGGCGAGAGTTGAGGCGCTGAAACTAATATATAATGAAAATAATTTTTATACCTATTGGTATTAAAAAAATTCCAATACTTAGAATTAAGTTTAAAATATAAAATATTTTTAGATCTTAATTCTATAAGGGCGACCTCCAATCCTTATGTTTCCAAATCTCTCTATATTTCCTTCGCTAGACCTCTCCTTGAATATGCCAGCCAGGTTTGGTCACCCACAGAAACAACCCACATTAACAGAATTGAATCTGTCCAGCGTAGGTTCATTCGCGTTGCTCTACGTGATCTTCCATGGGTAGATAGATTCAACCTTCCACCTTATGAGAACCGTCTCAAACTGATCGACTTACAACCCCTAAGTAAACGTCGTGATGTTTCCGACGTTATCTTCATTCATCAGCTACTAGCTGGTGCCATAGACTGCCCTATAATCCTGCAGTCTTTACCCATCTATACCAACCCTCGCAACCTTAAGTCCACTCCCCTTTTCCGACTCGACCGCCATCGCACGAACTACGGTCAACGCGAACCAATTACCAGGATGCTTCGTAAAGTCAACGACCTTCCCTCCTTTGAGTTCCATCTGAGTAAATCATCCCTTCACAAAGCCTTATATCTTTTTCCCGCCCATCTTGATCGCCTTTCCTAATTCTCCTTCCTCCCAGTTTATATTTATCATAATCATAGCTCATATTGTAGCTTACATTATCTGTTATGAATTATTGTTTATTTTAGTTTGTAGTATTTATTTTGTTGTTTTGTATTTTTTATGTAATAGCTTGCATTAAGCTCAAATAAATAAATAAAATGAAAATAAATAACCTCCAGCGAATACTTTCCCATTAGACGTATCCATAAAAATGTTTTTGTGAAGAAGTAAGCGTTAAGTTACATCGAAACCTAAACCCTTGAATTAGTCACGTTTTAGCAATATATTCAGTATAGGTAATAGCGGCAATACCAGAAAATTTTGTCGAATTGAAATGCTTTGTGAAATCTTGCAAGATGTTCTCATCCTAGTACTATAACATTTTTGAGACGCAATGAATTCGGTACATTATCTAGCACTACAATGAGAAGATTCCCCATAATAGTGGACACGAGTTTGGGTATCCTTTATCTCAGTTTGATATGTGAATTCCTTGGTTTCGCGTAATATTTGTAATTTTTCATATATTTATAATTTTTTTATGTAATTCCTACAAAATATTTAAAAAAATTTGCTTTTGAAAATAACTTAAGTACGTAAACCTCGAGTAACAACGAACAACGTTAACACGTGACTTACTTTTTATTTTTATATAACTCACATATGTGTCTTACTCTTAAAAGTAATAATTAATAATAATTGTGGAGATTAACCTTCCACCTTCGATTTTCTTGAAATTTTATTATTTTGTAGAGCTGATTATGCTGAACAATAATATATATTTCAAATTTACAAATACTGTAATATAAATTCACTTGACTCGAGTGATATTTACGAAAAAATTCAAAACAACACTTGTTAAACTCGAGCAAAAAAGAAAGAAATTTAAAATTTACATAAATATCACTTGAGTCAACTGTATTTCTATTACAGTTTTGGTAAAAAATATATATTACTATTATATATTGAAACAATATATTTTACCGAAATGTTAGTGTGACAGTTTTTGTGATCATAATATGATACAACTTTCTAGATCGGTGTTTAATTTACTTGGATTTTCTGTTTCTCGTGAAAGCACCCAGCAGATTAAATAAGTTAACCCTTTGGTGTTGCTGTTGAATAGGAGCCAAAATAGGTTAACTTTACTTAAGGGGACATTTACATCAGTTGGACCAAAATTTCATGATTTTTTGAGACCGTATATCTCGTGAATGAACAATGCTAATCAATTTAACATTTTTTTTATTATTTTTGTACATTTTTTAAGTAACATTTGCTACGTCCCCGATTCATCCCCCCCAAGTCCAACCCCCCCTCCGCGCCGTCAAAGATTGCCGTTCTCGGCGGACACGTCGTGTTCTCGGCAGATTTCCTGGGTACACACGTGACCTAAAAACAAAAAAGTCAAAATTTTTTTAACGTTTATACCATAGTGCGTGGTATAGACGTTTGGCAAGCCAAAATTCCAATAAAAACAAAATGGCGGCCATTTGAAAAAAACCTCGTTTTTTTGGTCATTTTTTGGTACAATTTTTTTATTAACTTTTGAAAAAAACAATCAAAATAAAAAATTGAGGTCTATACCACAATGACATATGAAATGAATAATTAGAACGCTTTTGTGAAAAATCGCAGTAGCCGTTTGCTCAGAAACGCTGCCGAGAGGAAAAAATGTGACAAGCTGAGATATTTGGCCTTAAACATTTCAGTCGACTTCGCTTTCGCTTAGAAAGCAGTTGGGCGCTCGACGGGAGGCACGTCTCTTTAATGACCTGTAACTCGGAAACTACTCATGATATCAATTTGGAATTTCGGCACATTATTTTTGATCGATATATCGATTAAGCCAATAAAAAAAATTAATTTTTTGGTCCCAACTGATGTAAATGTCCCCTTAATCAGAAACGCCGGTCGTGTAAGAAAATTTTAATACTTCTTTCTTTTTTGCTCGAGTTTAACAAGTGTTGCTTTGAATTTATTTTGCAAGAATAAATTGTAATATTCACTGTAGTCTGGCGTTGGTTACTTGCTAAATACGAAATCAAGTTGGGCAATGCACATGTCCCGAATTTCGGAAACCAGAAAAGCGTCAGATGCCGTATGAAGTCAGTGCCGACTCGAACCTGTGGTGACTTGGTGTAGTGAAAGTAAATAACGAAAATTTCTACAACTAGGTTACTTAACTGTATAGAATTAAGCTAAGTAGTATAAATAGTGCTGAGTAGCAGCCTAGTGAGTTAGTAGTATTTTAAACCGTGAAGTTATAAGTGTAAATAAGTGAAGTGAAACAGTGAAGAAATATTGTCAAGAAAATTGTGCAACCAATTAATCAGTAAAGTAAATAAAAATTTTGAACATTTGTGACTGTAAATAAGTGTCTTAAATAATCCGTCGAGCAAGAAGAACCTCATTTACATTACAATATATACATGTTGGGTACGAAAAGCACATCTTTACATAGTTTTGAAGCTTTCAAAAAATTTAAAAACTGAAGTGATATATCGTCAAGATTTAGGATTGTCCAGTGTTTAAGAGGGTTTCGGAGGAAGGGGGCAGAGGAAGGGGGACGGAGGAGGATGGGGGATGTTAAAAATTTCGAAAAAAAATCTTAAACGATCAATTAGATTTCAAAAATAGTATTCCATTATTAAATCCATCCTTGTTCGAACGTAGGCATAAATGGAATTGTACTGTAGTTGGGAATTTAGTTTTGAACCTGATGATGCCCCAATAAGGCGAAACGCGTTGTTCTTAGTGAATGAATTGTTGAAATAAATATTTGTGGAACTAAACAAGTGTTTAACTTTTACATAATTTTATAATGAATTTTAAGTTCCTACAAGTGCTGAAGAAAACCTCTCTAGTTACTATGATATTGTCAAGCCAATATGTAATAATGAAACCTTCCTCTGTTATGCCATATTTGTAAGTGACTCGGTTAGATCCCTTGAAAGGTTATCAAAATAAAAACTATTATTAATCAATCATTTGCATAAGTTGAGCAGCAGCTTTCCCACATTCCACTGGATAGTTTTCTTTGCATTTTGGATCTTTTCCTTGGTACACTTAAAATTTCACTAAATATCCACTAGAAGTACCTATTGAGCGCCTAAACGTTATACACGAACCTTATGCGCTTACCTCGCTGAAATTACTTTGAACTTCAAGTTTTTGTCAACGCAATGGAGAAATCGTTTAATTTTTAGCGTTGGACACCATGCTCTTTTTCATGTCGTCCTCAAAATTCCAATAATTCCTCTAACTGGGTAAAGCACTATTATATCCACAAACTAGAAGGATAGCGATAAAACATTTAATTTAATCTCCTGTAAACTTTGGATCAGGACAATTTACAAATAAAGCGTATTTGGTGGATACCTCCAGCATCTATAAATTTTCGAATATTTCAACTGGAGACGAATTCCCATGTTTGGAATAATCAGGTGCGGGAAAACTTTTAATTTTACTTTTTACATTTTTTTCACTACTTGTATAGCTTTTTGGTTATGCTCCCTTTGGCCGATTTTACGGTGGTTCCACCCTTGTATCTTATTCGTCTATAGTATCAATCTTTTACGGGTTTAAAATAACTTCGGCGGCGCAGACAATTGCCTTCCACTCAAATTATTTACCTAGTTGTCACCTTTACTGAGGGGGATTCCGGAGATGAAGATAAACAAAATTGCATCTTCATCTCCAGAATCCTCATCGGTAAAGGTGCGTACATCCGGAGGTTTAATATTAATTGTCTTCTTCTTCTTCTTCTTCTTCTTCTCCTTCTTCTTCTTCTTCTTCTTCTTCTCCTTCTTCTTCTTCTTCCTCTTCTTCGTCTAAAGAATGTTAGTGACTGCCAGTGGTCTGAGATAAACAAAATATATAAGAATAAAATTATAGTGGCGCTGTGATGTATTTGACAAATTGTCAGTAATACAGAAAGACTATCTAAGCGCCTAGCGTTGCGATTTGGCAACAATCTGAGGAAATTCCAAAAAAGTTACAAAAAGGCCCAATTATAACACATTTATGGGAGATATTATACACACCTTTGATCAAAATTTTATATTAGTAAAATGTTTTTTCACAAGTAAATATTTTCATGATTATTACTTACCTTTTACCTAAATCCATTTTTTCCTCAAATAAATCTTTTTTTCCCTTAAGTCACTTGGAAATTGCACTTCACGATTAGAAAGCAAACTTCTTACAGTATTACTTAACGGAGGTTCTGTTCAGGAAGTAGTCCAGTGTCAGAAGTATTTTAGCGGTAATTTTTATTATAATAACTGAAGACACTTTTCTGAGAATTGTACTTTGTGTAGTCGTACTAGGCTATAAAGGGTTAATGAGTTAATAAAATTTAATTAACCTTTATAAAATATACTGCTTGTTAATTTTACAATTTTTATTAAAATTAATAACTTTACAAGAACAAAAATTAACGCGTTTCACTTGTTTGTGGCATCAGAGCTACAGTTATTAGCGCATGATTATTAAATATTTTTTGACTACTATTTTCAAATAATATGTTCTTATCAAACTGTCTTTAAAAGAACAAATGTCGTTTGTGAACTTTTTACCAGACTTTATACATATGTAAAATTGTACTCTAATGAAAACGTATAGCATAATAAGTCTTCAATTTATTGAGTTCACAAAACTTTTGCTGACATTTTTCATTCAGAAAGGAAATTATCTCCAACACACCTTCAAGTCGAACTAGAGCGGGGCACATCCGCCGGAGGACGTTACTTTTCCAAGGCACCAAATTTGAGTTTTTATGGCACTGTCGACCATTAAAGCTTTCATCCGTGACTTGAGTTATTCTCAAGCGCTCAGTTTAAGTGGAAATAAAATCTCAGGCACTGCCCCCTTTCCCTTAAATCTAACCACCGACAACCAACACTTGGTTTACGTTGGGTAGGCGCTCTAGTCCAGCAGCGTGAGTATATTGTGGGCGTTTAGTCCTTGCTATGCGAACCTCATTTACATGGATATTGCATTCACATCGTTTTATCTCTGAAGGACATTGGGGGAGTGTTAAGTTAAAGACATTGTGGCATACGAAATGATTTGAAACGGAGCCCAGTCAAAGGATTTACTGGATTTGGCTAACTGCAGAAACTGCGCGTTGACATTATGAAGGCAGAAAGTGATGAATTCAAATTAAAAAGGCTATCGATTCTGTTTTGTAATTGTTCTGTTTTTAGAAAAGCAAAACACGAACAAAGACTTAGGAGTAGGGAATTTTTGAAGATGAGATTAATAAGAGTTTGTGACATCAAAAGATGTCAATCTGTGATATTAAACGTCCTATTAAGTTGTTGATGAAATTATTTTTCCTTTTCAAATTTCGGATTAAAATTCAATTCCACGAATATTATTTATTTTATAAATTTATAGCTAGTAATGCTAAGTTTTCAGTAATAACGTTATCACTAATACAAGACAAATTTGAAACAAGTTTTACTTTCATTTATTTAACTGATTGCTAATTATTGTTTCGTTTTGTTTGGATTGAATTTGAAGCGGTTTTTTGCGGTAGCTCGTATTCCACGGGAGATAAATTTGCGGCTCCAGGGACAGTTTTTTTTAAAGATAAACCTGTACCTTAATCTAATTCCAAACTTATTGATGGTCAATTAAGTTCGTTCCAAGTAATTTTTATAAAAACAACGGGTGTAACGGTGAGTGGACGCACGATAGCAGCAAAGCTCCTTACCCCTTTCTATATAATTGTATTATATTAGAATCACTCTCTCTCTCTTTTTCTTTTTTCTTCACTTCCCTCCCCCGAATGAAACCAAACATTAAGAGAATATTGGTTGGTTGGTTTAAGTGGTGAGGGTCACCATCATGCCTAGCCTAGCTGCATACTCACCTAAAACACAGTGGCCCGAACAGACCGCAGTGATTCTTACAATAACAGCTCTCGGTCTGTTAAGCAGATCGGATGTCCTACTTTTATTATAACTTGGCCAGGTTGCCCTAGATATGCTACATGCTTTCATGGCGCTCCATCTGGCACTTTCCAGCGCCAAGGAATGCAGAATGTGTTTCTTCTTAAGGGAACCTAGTGAGATACAAATATCTTCAACAGCCATTTCGTTCCCTGCAATGTTCCAATGTCCGGGAACCTAGTGCAAGGTTACGTTAAGCAGACTGCCCAAATGACTAAGTGACTCCCGTCAGTCCTGCACCACCCTAGAAGAGATGGTGATTGATTCAAGCACCCTAATGGCCACCTGACTATCTGTAAAAAATGGCAATGTTGTGTTTCGGTGAATCGATACACAAAAGGATCGAAAACGGCTTCATAATTGCAAGCACCTTCGTCTGGAAGAAGTTCAATGTGTTCGGTAAACGATAGGACTACGATATATTCAGTGTCTCTGCACCAACACATTGTTCCATCTTAAAACCCTTTGTGAATATTACTGAATCATAGTTGCTGGGCGGTTCCGTCATTCTCCATTCTCTTTCAGTTCGAATACTGACACTACATCCTCTTTCAAAATTTATGACAGCCGTACTGTAGTTAGTTTAGGTATCGGCCAGTCTTCTAGGTGCTAAGCTGTGTTACTGTGGGCCTTGGGCTTAGCAGCCTAGCACCCAGATTCTTTGAGTCTTACTGCACTGCATGACGGCTGGGATTTTATCTGATGATCAGGTGAAAGTAGATGCAGAAGAAAGATCTTTGGTTAGGGTGGAGCGCAGGGAAAATCTGCATAGCTTAGTTTGGTTATAAGCCTTACTTATCGCAGATCACCAAATTAGTGAACCGTAGGTGAGAATTGGACGCACCACCGCTATGTATTACCACAGCGTCATATACATGCCTTATGATGAGCGGGTAACGTCTATGTTTAGCTTCGAGTCCAGTTTGGGATCCAGGATTAAACGCAAATCCCTAGCACTGGAGGATAGTGAAGGTTGTTGGCCTCTGAATTTATGTAAAGCAGAGTATGGTACCTTAGTTTTAGTGGTAAATAAAATAACCTCAGTTTCCTGGATTCACAGCCAGTCCACAGTTCTTAGACCAACTGGTCACCTTCTTCAGGGCGCCCTCCATAATCTTGCTGGTAACAGAGGGAAACAATCCTAATACCAGGATCGCCATATCGTCCACGTAAGCGACGGCCTTAACACCCACTTGCTTATGTTCAGCAGCCTAGCAGTCTGACTGATTCCGAATTCGGACTCGATTATTCTTGCTTTTAACATAGTAGTTATCCAGTGACCACAAAATAGCTCTACACCGAGCTGGGCAAAACATTGTTGGATAGCTTCAATGCGTAGATTGTTAAAAGCTCCTTCTGTGTCCAGGATTGTAGCCAGAGTATACTGTTTATACTTGATTGAATATTCAACGGTGCGTACTACCTCGTGAATGGCTGTCTCCACGGATCTTTCCTTATAGTAGAAGTCAAACTCATCGGCCTAAAGTCCTTTGCTAGTTCGTGGCCTCGCTTTCCAATCTTCGGGATGAAATGCACCAGACTGTGTATGGTACATGCTCTGAATAACGCTACCTGCCATGGTACCACAATGCCTTACGCCTTCCGGGATGTAGATGTCGTCCAGACCTCGTGACTTGATGGGAGTAAAGCTGTTGATCGTTCCGCAGAGAAAATAATTTTAATTCACTGCACGATGTAGCTAGAATTGTTTGGTTACACAGCGCCAACTGATAACCTTCATCATTGCAGCTGAGTATTCATTAGCAGCTCCAAGGTTTCAGCGGAAGGGTAGATCTGTCCTTTTGACAAAAACGGTTTACTTTGACCTTTGGATAGTATTCTGGCGAGTCTGGCTGATTCCCTGGTACTTTATATCGATGACACTACTCCATCAAAGCTTCTCTCTTAGCTTCTTTGATGGATTTGTTTATAGATTTATAGACAATCCTTATAAAGCTGCTGGTATTTACTTTTATAATAGTTGTTAAGATGCCCCCAGTGATATTTCTTAGATTGGAGAGATCTTCATACATCTAGCGAGAAAGTTTTTTTTTTTGCTAAATTTAATTGTACATGATATCTTGTACGCCGTGTTTATGGCTTTCCCAAAAGTAAATACTTTTGTTTCCAAATCTGTAATAGTTGAATATTTAAAATTAAATTAAATTGTAGTTTCAAAGCAATTATAATTTTATTAGCTGTGTAAGTTTCATTCCATTAGCATAAGGAAATTTATAACGCCTGACGGCGAATGAACCCATAACCTGCCATCGCAGTGAAAAAGCTCAATAAGAAAATTGTATTCAGATATATGTATAATTTTTTTTATAAAGTGTAAAAATTATTAATCAATGTTGCCAGTTAAGTTTAAAACATCAATAAAGAAAATTAACCTTCGTCAAGTTGTTGTTCTTTAAAGTATTTAATTAATCTTAAAGTTACTAGATTCATTTAGAGTTAACATTTTTAAAGAACATTGTTTCTTTAAACAACAAACACAGCCTCTAGAACAAAGATTTTTTGTGGTTTTTACAAAAAAATTTAAAGAACGAGCGTCCTTAAACATGAATTTTAGGTTCATTAGAACGTAAAACAGCGAAGTGACAATTCAAAAGACAACGTCAAGGAGAAATCGGTAAATAATGGAGCAACTTTTGAAGCAACAAAGTAGCGAAATAACAATAGTCCAAAACATCGTCAACCAAATCAAAAAGATTCTTCTGCTAGTGAAACTAAATAATATGGCGAAACTCGACTCGGAGCACTGAACAACGTTTGGGCTGAAATTAAACACTCAAATTGAGCAATTCCCAGACAAAAAATATTTCAAAGAAAAGTATTATGAGCAAATCGAGAACTTGTATGAACAGGAAACATTTAGAAAACATAATACGGGAAACAATCGAAAAGAAAGATATGTCAGATACAATTTCTGAACAAATGATAATACTAAAAAGACAAAATGCACTCATTACTATGCTGAAGCGATATATTGAATCAATTGAAAGTGAATTGGAAAGCCAGAGATCAAATAATATAATAATATAAACAGAACACTAAACTGCTACACGATTAGTGGGAGCACATTATTCATAACCATGGAGAAGCGTGCTCACATTCCGGACGATTAATTTGACCAACATTCAAAAACGATTACTTTGACAAAGATATTTTGCGAAAACTGATCAACTGTACCAAGACACATTAATTAAGCTGCGAGGGAAACTAAAAGCCATACAACAATCTTAAAATATACGACCTTAGCAGAATTATACAGAAATTAACACGAAGGCGAAACCATACCCACGGAGATTACCAAAAATAGAATTCTTTCAGTAACTTATTCAATAAACTAGTCCATAAAAATGATAGAATAGCTAAGTTCTAGAAATTATTCTATCTAAAGGCAAATCTGAGTGGAGAAGAAAATTAAATAATCCAACATTTACAAATTACTAACGAAAACTATAAACTACTCGGGACATCTTGAACACAAGAAACAATAACAAGAGAACGCTGGTGTCTAAAATACGAGCACTACTAAACCAACACATCCTTGTAAAATAATAAGCAGAAGTTTTAAAAAGACTTCACGAAACCGTGCATTGATTCACGCAATTAAAAACTTAGGCGTTGGCACACAGTATTGGGACCCCGTAATAGTTTTCATCATGGTTCAGAAACTTGACTAGGAATCAAGATTTCTTTGAGTTCCTAGAAAATAGATTTCAGGGTCTAGAGGTCATTGAACCCAACAACCAGTAGGGCCGTTCAAGGGTTCTTAGAAAGGAAAAACTGAAATGAAGGCAAATCATGGAGCAGTCGCAAAAGAGGTGTGTCCAATTTGCAAGGACATTCACACAATTTATTTTTGCGAAAGGTTCATGACATATAATCCTAAGGTAAGGTACAATCAACAGCACTATTAGCAACAGTGTTACTATAATATTTGGAGAGGAACGGAATAACAATAGAGTTAAGATCAAGGGTCTCAAGCTTCCTTCATTACAAAAGAGGTGGTACAAGAGCTAAAAGCACAAAGAAAACGAATTGATGCCAAGGTAACTGGAGTAAGACAAGTCAAGGTAATTGGCATCCAAACTTATGTAGAAATGGCAATAAAACCAAGTTTCCCATTTTCCTGTAAGTTAACGACAACAGCACTAGTACTCAAACGATTGACCAATATGCTGCCATCTCAAGAAATATCAGCAGAGATTTGGAACCAATATTGTGACAGACATATTTAGAAAATGATTTTGGAAATTGTATTTCGGAGACCGGCAGGCTCTCCCGTGGCACAACAAACGGAATAAGATTGGATATTTCTAATCCAGAAAAAGCTGAAGAATTAAGCGACTGCAATCAACTAGCGGTAGCAAGGCTACATCAAATAGAGCGAAAGTATTAAAAGGAAACGCTTGCAGCTATGTTCAAGAACTTTATCTACGATTATCTAAGCCTTAGTTACATGGTTCCAGCCACTATTGTCCTTGAATGTATCATTATTTACATCACCAATCACCATGCCGTTATAATGCAAGATAGCCCAACAATGTAATAGCGAGTGGTATTCGACGCTTCCGCAAAGCAAGGCAACTCCAAAAGCTGAATTAATTAATGCTGGTTGCTCAGTTGCAGCAACATTTTATTTCAATACTCTTAAGGTGGAGGAAACACAAAATCGTTTTCATGGCAACATTGAGAAAATGTACCGACAAATAAAAATGGACGTTCGAGATCGGAATTTTTAACGAATTTTATGGCGTGAGAGTACAGTCGAATCGATACAAGAATTCAACTTGTCCACAGTAACATATGGTACCGCTTCCGTAAAATTTTTGGCAATACGCACTCTTTAACAATTGGCAAGAGATGAGGAGCGGATATACCCAACAGCAGCAGCAATAATCTTGGAGGACATTATTCTAAAAAATATATCATGGAAGTTAAGGGCATTGATCTTGACCACGAGAGAGCTATAATGACCTAAGGGATACATTTGGAACACATGCAAGAATAGCTCCAATGTTCTAGTCAACATTGATATCCAACAACTTACCCTAACGTAAACTTTTATCAGAATATGTAAGAGTATTCGATCCCATCGGGTTTTAAGCACAAGTAACAACTAAGGTTAAATTCTTCTGCAAGAAGTTTGGATGCTTGGATCTGATTGGGACGAAACTTTACCTGAAGAAGTTCAACAAGAATGAATTCGTATAAGGGCCGAATTACCAACTCTTCAACGAATATAAATTCCTCGGTGGTATAATACTGAGGAAGGGATTACCACTGCGAGTTACACGGCTTTTCTGATACATCAGAAAAGGCCAGTCTACTTCAGACTAAATCAAGGAGAAGCAATCTCAACTTGCCTATTAACCGCAAATACAAAAGGTACCGCATTAACATCAAAAATGACGTTACCAAGATTGGATTTACAGCGACAACGGAACCAACTTCATGGGAGCGAACAAAATATTAAGTGACATCACAAACAGCAAACACATGAATCTGAAGTCATGCAGTGGCATTTCATTCTTCGAGCCTCTCCCCGCTTTGGTAGCCTTTGGAAGACCGGGGCTAAATCTGTAAAACAGACAAGATGTTTTACAGATTTAACCCCGACGAGCAGTAGGAAATGAAGCTTGCCTAAACTCGAGGCCCTTATTTCATCTGTCCCTAGAACCTTCGATGTGCTTACTTCAGGTCATTTATTGATGTGATCACCAATATTGGCAGTACCACAAAGGGACTACCTAAACCATAAGACAAACTTCCTCAACAAATTAGATCATTTGGAACGTATGCGTCAAAGACACATATTTTAAGACTTCAACATATACCAAAGTAGAACCTAAAGCATTCTAATATCGAAAGAGGAAACCATGTCTTAATAATAGAAGAGAACCACGCACCATCCAACGGGCTTAAGGACACCCTGGGTACGATAGTATGACAAGAGTCTGAACACTGAAATCAGAGAATGAAGAATTTAACAGACCGATTAAAAAGGTTTCATTATTACCTAACAGTCATGAAGTACAACACCAGAGAAATTCATATTATTACTTGAAGCTGAACATCGTGGTGCAGTCAAAAGTTATTGGTTATCCCGAGAGATGTCGATTCTATCTAATATAACCATATCGAACGTAGCAATTAAGAATTGTCGCCATTGGAAAACGTTTAGTGGATATCGATGAAAAGAAGGAAGTTGTCGTAGGAATCTAAAGTTCTCGTGAATTATACAAAGGTAAAATCTTGGGACATGGCGAACCAGCTGAAGAGATCATATTAGTGGAATGTTCAAACTTAGATGAAACCAAAATACCATGGAAACATGTTGAGAAGTTAGCCAAAATGACACTTCGGTCTAATAAAATCAGCCAAGGGAATATTCAAAAGCGAAGAAGTTAATTAAGGAATTTAGCTATATTTTTGTACTAGGAGATAGGACTATGGGAAAACGTATAGTGCAACATAAAATCGAAAATAAGAAACAGACGTGCGTATTATTAGTGTTGATCTTTTTTTTGCGTATGTTTTCATTTCACTGCATCTTACTGTATTCTTGTTTATTTATTTATTTTTTTTTATCCGATTTGCTTGCTGATTTTGTGTACTGTCTATTTCGGCGAATTGTTTTTCTGTTGTGTGATTGAATTATTTATCTACCTGTTTATTACCTAAGTCCGTGTGATTGGCGTGCTGTTGATGTGAGTGAGCGCTCACTTTTCTCTTTTTATACTTTCTTATTCTTTTTTCGCTTAGTTTTTATTTATTTTATTATTATATATCGCTGTTCACATTTTGTATTTATTTTATATATTTTATGAATAATATGCCTGAATCCGGATCCTTTCGAAATAATGTCTGCCCCCGATTTCTGGCCCGAAAATATCATTGCACACGAGTTTATGCCCCGTCGTAGGGTCACGGGAAGCAGTCAAAGTAGAACAACTGTTTGCAACCAAAAAAACTAAGTACGCTATCCCTTTACTACCAAATTGTAAGGGGATTAAGAACCAAAACAAGCCAGTTATTTCAGGCTTCTCTTGCCTGTTGTTACGATGTCATCGCTCTGACCGAAACCTCGCTTCATAACGGTTTTAATGATGCCGAAATTCTTGACGAGTCCTATCAGATCTTTCGTAAGTATAGATACTCTGACTCCATGGCTCGTGGGGGCTTCGTGCTGGTTACATGCAAATCGCATTTGGATTGCGGCGTGGTTGATATACCTGCCTTTCCACACGCTCACAATTGAGCTCTTAACTCTTAAGATATCTCTGATGAAGATGCACGTTTTCCTGCTTTATGTTTATATCCCTCCAAATTTGACAAGCTATGTTGATGTAGATGGTAGAAGTCTTTACGATATTTTAATGCTTAGTCTAGATTTTATTAATAATATGACAAACCCAGAGGATGAAATCATCCTTCTTGGTGACTTTAACTTAATCATCGTTCAATGGGTATTCAACGCTGATGACGATGACTACCTTCCCTTTAATTGTCTTACTGCTAAAGACTCCTATTTTCTTGAAGCCATCTCTTCCTCTGGTTTACACTAAATGAGTGATGTAGAGAACTCTATGGGAAGACAGTTAGATCTTATCTTTTCTTCTGATTCGAGTAACACTATAGTTGAACCGACTTCTCGTAACTTATCCGCTTATCCGCTCTTTTTGCTACGACGGTTCTAATACTGCCGACCCCAACGTAGGTCAGTACGTTCTTGATTTTAAAAGGGCGGACTTCTCTGATCTTTCAAACAGGATCCTTTCGATCGATTTCGCATCTCTTTTTGATGATAGCGATATTGACAAGTGCGTTTCCGTGTTTTATTATAGGATTTATGATCTGTTTAATTCCTGAGTACCACTCAAACGGTCGAGATCATCCTGTCAGTCCCCCCCGTGGTATACTAGTGATCTTTGTAGACTTAAAAATAAGAAAAATAGACTATGGAAAACTTACTTACGCTGTAGAAACACATCAACTTATTGTGATTTCGTTTATTGTCATGACAGCTTTTACAGGGAATACCTTAATAATGTTCGCGATAACTTGCATAATGATCCTCGTACCTTTTTTGAATTTGTAAATATGAAGAAGAAAACTGATAATTATCCATCTACAATGTGCATCCGCTAGTTGCAGCGCGCCCGATATAGCCGACAACTTTGAATTGTTTTTCGAGGGCGCTTTTTTATCAGGCAATTTTGTGCCTTCCCTGGAAGAGTTTGAGTCCACAATCGTCCTGCTGCCTCCATTGCTTTGCCTATTATATCTCGTGATATTATTATGGATGGTATCAAAGAACTGATAATTGACTTTTCTTTTGGTCCAGATGGTGTTCCACCTGCATTCTTGAGATGCTGTTCTGACGCCTTACTCACTCCACTGGAACTCATCTTCAACAAATCTTTTCAGGCCGGTAAATTTCCTACGCTATGGAAGAGCTCCTTTATAATTCCTGTTTATAAAAAGGGGCATAAAAACATAATAACAAATTATAGGCCAATCGCAAAGCTATCCCGCATACCCAAGTTGTTTGAATCTGTTATATATTCACTGCTTGTTGGGCAGTGTAAGGGGTTAATCTCATCTAATCAACTTGGCTTTTTGCATGGTAGATCGACGACAACTAATCTACTTGAATTTATATACCACATCATCTCTGCCTTTCAAGAAGATCTCCAGACTGACTGCGGCTTCACCGACTTTAGCAAGGCATTTGATAAACTCCCTCACTGATTGATTGCGATTATGCTTAAGCTTGAAAAGTAGGGTTTTTGCTTTTATTGCTCGATTGGATCTTCTCCTACTTTAAAGACAGGATAAATCGAGTATCTTTCCGTAATACTTTATCCAGAGTGGTTAAGCCTACATCTGGCGTACCGCAGGGTAGCTGTTGTTTATTCTTGCCATTGACGACATTGTTCCTCTTATAAAGCACACTAAAGTCTTAATCTACGCAGACGATATGAAGATTTTCTCATGCGTTATATACAGTTATGATTCTTGCTGCATTCAGGATGATTTAATTACCTTCAAGAACTGGTGTGGGTCTAATGGCCTGCAGCTTAACTTGGATAAATGTGAAGTTATGTCATTCTCTAGGAACCAAAATCAGCTCGTCTTTGATACCTTCATACCCTTGCGGAAACTAATATCTGTCGTGTACAGTCCGACACTGACATTGGAGTGAAGCTTGACCGTAAACTCGATTTCACTCTGCACATTTACTACATTATTTCTAAGAGTAATTCAGTTCTTGGTTATGTAAAGCGGTGGTCAAGGGAGTTTTCTGATCGGAAGACCTTAATTCACTTATTCTTTTCTTTGAGCAGGCCGATTCTTGAGTTTGCGTATCAGGTTTGATCTCCCTGCAATGCTGTTCATTCCAGACGTATTGAGTCGGTGCAGCGGAACTTTGTTAGGTTCGCACTAACAGACCTTCCATGGAATGATCCACTTAGGCTTCCTCCTTATGTGAATCGCCTTCGATTGCTTAATATGCACTCGTTGGAAGAACGACGTAGAGTTCCTGACCTAGTCTTTATTCACTAGCTTTTGAACTCGAACATAGACTCTTGCACTCTCGCGGGTATGGTTTCTTATAGGCATATTCCATATAGCTTAAGAAGAGATCCTTTACTGCATGTTGTTCACTCTCGGTCTAACTATGGTATGCATGAGCCTATAAATCGCATGTGTAGAGCCGTGAATATGTGTCCTGTTTTTGACCTGACTCTTACTAAGGATTTGCTAAAGCGATCTCTGTTGTCTGTGCACCACTGATTGTTTGTGTGCGCGTGTTTTGGATTTTTGATTACTAATGTTTTTTGCATGCTGGTGTGGGAGCCTCATTTGCCTCAATATATTGTTATATTCTGGCGAATAGGTCAATTTATTCTAGGCTTCTAGCTGCCTGGATTGTGATGTCACTCAAGTCCTAAAATTGTACGCTCTTTGGAGATCAGGTCAAATAACATGGCAAGCGTTAGCAACAGAAACAGTAACCACCGATCCTGAAAAAATAGCGTCAGTGGAGAACTAGCCCACTCCGAAAGATAAACACCAGCTGCGAAGTTTTCTTGGACATGCCACTTATTACAGACGGTTTGTGAAGAATTTTGCTGATATAGCAAGGGAGTTGCATAAACCAACAGAAAAGGATAAGGCATTTTTTCTGTCGAAACAAATCAGAAATTATGAGTTACGAGGAAAGAACTGTTGATTCAACGAAGCATTTCTATAAATGGCCCTCTGGACAAAGATTCACCCTCCAAACAGATCTTGCAGCGCTGAAGTAGTTAAAACAATTTAAAAATCCTAACGCAGAAGTAGCAAGATGTCTTTAAAGACTTCAATTTTATGATTTTGAAATCATTCATAGAAGGAAGGAAAATGCGAAAATATGATTTTGCAAAGGACATCTGTCATACCCTTCTCAGGATGGAACAAGAGAGAATTTCGAGCCTCCCAACGAGAAGACAAGAATATATCTCCAATCTTGACTTAGAAAAGTAATTACGGAATTGGTTCCCTGAAACAAGGTAAAGGATGTTCTGGAACGATTCAAGAGTACATCTTGGCGTCAACAAGACTTTGGAGAACTCACGAGAACGATTTTACTGGTAGCATATGCGGAGTAGCGTGGATACAAGAAGATCAATGAAGCAATAAAACATTGGAGCACCTTTTCAGAGAATTGCGAGTGACGTTTGCGCACAATTTCCTGAGTTCGAGGCAACCGATACGTTTTAGTGGTAATGGCCTTCTCTTGCATTTGGTTCGCTTTCAAGTCTGTAATTTCTGTTAACTGCAATAATCCTTCGCTTTCTCCAGTGAAAGTCCGTAAATTTTTAGAAGCAAATTACGATTCTATCACGCAAAATACTCTCCATCTGCTCTCCGAAATTGCAATTCTCTACTAATTTTGTGATGTCTGCCATAAAGTGATCAAACGATTCGTTGTCCCGTTGGCAACGAGTGTAGAATTTGTATAGCTCGTAAACTTCATCATGGATCAGGGATCACAATACATATTCCTCAAATGCTTTGGTCACTTCTGCGATTTCACCTTTTTGTTCCTCCGTTAGCTTAAAAGTGTTAAATAGTTCTATTGCAGCCTCTCCCGCACAACTCAAGAAACGTGCAGCTTGGATAGATTCTTCTTCTTTTACCGTTTTTGTTGCCGTTGGATATATATCATACATATGTTTAAACTTCTTAAAATTTTCTTTTAGATTTCCTTCTAGAAGTAGTGTGCTAGGCTTCTTAAAGCCGAGACCACTCATATTGATGTTTTCACTCGTTGATTTTTTTTCTTTTCACGCGCCAAGTCTTCAGTACTGTATGACCACTTTCAACCTTTAATTATTGCACTACTGGAGGATTACTATCGTATATTGAATAAAACACTTGCGGTTTCACAAAAGCATTTGTTATAAAAATTGTTCTGTCTATTTTGGGTGCTGTAGCTACACTGAAACTGCCTCTGAGCTATTCCCTACAGTTAAGTACTTCAATGCTGGATCGAGAGAGATAGCTGGTCATATTTCACACGGGAAGTTAGTATTGCACTCTACAACAAAGTGCACTGTAGGGTGACATAGGCTACATTATAAAAACGAAATCAAGTTGTGCAATGCATACGTCCCAGATTTCGGAGATCAGAAAAACGTCAGATACAGTATGGAGTCGAGGACAACTCAAATCTGTGTTAACTTGGTGAGGTGAAAATAAATAACGAAAATTTCTAGAACTAATTTGTTGAGCTTTCTAGAACTAATTTGATAAGCGTTCTAACATTAGGCTCAGTAGTTTAAATAGAAGCCGCTGAGTAGCGGCCTAGTGAGTTAGTTGTATTACAATCAGTGAAGTAGAAAGTTTAAATTTGCAATTTTTCTTCACAAGTTTCAATATTGTGAAGAAAATTTTGAAACGAACTAATTCGTGAAGTGGATAAAATCAGTGAACATTTGTGACTAAAAAATAAGTGTCTTAATTAATCCACCGAGCGCAGAGCCCCCAGCTGCGTTACAACATTGTTGAAACCAAAGTTGGATCGTTGTCCTCCGCCGGACTTGAATATAAACCAGGGGTTGTAGAGTCCTATTTTAAACAAGTATTATCTTTTCAATCCGAGATGGGGAAGTAAGCACCTGAAGATGCAAACGAGTATATAATAAGGGGTGAGCTAAAAGAAAGCAAAATTATTAGCAGTCATGTTTGGCCTGAAAAGACCTAGCAATGTTCGTGAGCATTCCTTCAATCAGTATATTGCGGTAGTAAATATTCTGCCGAAATTAAAAATTCCCGCAGTTTTTCGGAATATATTCCGAATATATTGCCGAATTATCGGCGCTTTTTGAAATCTGGTTTATTTTTCAGGAAAAAATTCCGAAACAAATAGTCCAAAACACAAGCGGAGCAAGAAACATTAATAACATGATCTATGGAAGGTTGAAATGAGCGCAGTGTATCTTCTGCCTGTCAAAAAAGTATGAAGAAATGTCTCGCCAAAAAGTCGTGTATGCATTATTCATATTCTATTCCGTACATACACAACTTCATATTCATTCTCAATGGAAAGTGCTGAAGTCGGCAACCGCAATACTGGTGTTGCAAACATCAGTAACTGAGTTTGAGGAAAGTAAACCGCTGTGTCGAAAGACTTCAAAGCTATGAAGCATTCTAGTGGTAATGGATTATTTTAGTAAACGGCCAGAAGTATATGCGATCCTAGTCAAGAAGCAAAGACAGTGGCAGATGAGTTACTTAACAAACTCGACCCGCAGATTTGGCGTACCTGAAGAACTATATTCCGAGCAAGGACGAAACTTTGAACCACAAGTGTTCTATACGGTTTGAGACAGTCCTGAAGTAAGAAAGACTAGTAGTAGTAGTAATTATGGGGCTTCTGCAACATGGAGTAAAAAGCTAAATTTTTTTTACGTGTATTGGTGAAAGGTATAACTGGAGACAAGAAAATCGCCCCTGATCTAGAAACCCCATGGCAGTGCTGATAGAGATAAAGAGTGTTTCATGATTCAGAAGTTCAATTTCAGCGTTTGTTTGCTTGTTTTGGCGGCGGCGCATTAGTAGATGATAATGATGAGTTGCAATTATGATAAAGATATGACCTGGGTCTGGTCCTGGCCTAGATTACGGCAAACCCCATGCCAATAAGGAAAGAAAAAGGGATGACTTCCCAATCCAGTAGCCCCATGACTGATTGATTTGTTTGCATAGAAATTCCTATTGCTCAGATTATCGCAGTTCAAAATTTGCTCGTGTTGAGTAAAGACATACATAAATATATCAAAATAAGTCAAGCTCTAGTGTAGCAGCAAATTTCAGAAGCTTTAATTGAGGCTTTAGCGGATCTCAATTTAGGTAAATATAAGTCGCTTCTTCACATGAAGGATATGGATTAAAAATGTGCATACAGGATTTTAAGTGTGAAAAGACTAAAAACAAAATGTGGTGAACGGATTATTGTGGAATTAGAGAATCATCAATTGTTCTTACCAATACGTTTTAATCTCATAGTCCAACCCACAATTCAAAAACTGAATGAAGCTACCTATTTTATCACAAACAATTGTGGTATTGGATATAGATATAATTTGGAGTTAGAGTAATCAGCATATTATTAATAAACTTGAGAATGTGAATTCGAATGTTATGTTTTACTATGTAGCTTAATAAAATTATATTATTACTCTTGCTGCGTATAAATTCTACTTTAAACTTAGATGGGCCAAAATACTTTTTGATGCCCAATTTAAGCAGTGATTTAAAAAAAAATATTTAAAATTTAAATTAATATTTTCTTATTATTTATTGTTGATATGGAATGGTGATAGTTTTATCTATAATATTCTTACCTAAGGATTAGGAAACACACCGGTTTAAGTGAAAAAATAAAACAAATGGAAATTGGAGATGTATTTTTTTTTTTTTATATATAGAATTAACCCTTCTAACTCAGAAGGCGCACTTCACAGGCTCAGGCCCGGAATCAATTGACCTATTCACCAGAATATAACATATATTCAGATGAATGAGGCTCCCACAACCCATGCAATAAAATATTAGTACACAAAATAAAAAATTATAAAAATCCACAACAATCCCAAACACTACAATGAGGGGTGCAAAGACAACAAAGATCGTTTAAGCAAATCCTTACTAAGAGCCAGGTCAAAAATAGGACACATATTCACGGCTCTACACATGCGGTTAATAGGCTCATGCATACCATAGTTAGACCGAGAATGGGTAACATGTAGTAAAGGCAATCTCCTTAAGCTGTACGGGGTCTGCCTATAAGTAACCAAACTCGCGAGAGTACGAGAATCTATATTCGAGTTCAAAAGCTGGTGAATAAATACTAGGTCAGCAATTCTACGACGTTCACCCAGCGAATGCATATTAAGCAAACGGAGGCGATCCTCATAAGGAGGAAGCCTTAATGGATCAATCCACGGGAGGTCCCATAGTGCGAACCTAACAAAGTTCCGCTGCACCGACTCAATGCGTCTAGAGTGAACAGCATAGCAAGGAGACCAAACCTGAGATGCGTACTCGAGAATTGGTCTAACTAAAGAACAAAATAGGTGAATTAGGGTCTGTCGATCAGAAAACTCCTTAGACCACCGCTTAACAAAACCCAGGATGGAATTACTCCGAGATACGATATGATTTATGTGAAGAGTGAAATCGAGTTTTCTATCCAGCTTTACACCAAGGTCAGTAACGGACTCCACACGATGGATAGTAGTATCCGCAAATGTATAATCAAAGACGAGTTGATTGATGTTCCTAGAAAAAGACATAACTTCACATTTATCCAGGTTAAGCTGCAGTCCATTTGAGGCACACCAAACCCTGAAGGTATTCAAATCATCCTGAATGCAGGAAGAATCATAACTGTTTCTAACGCATGAGAAAATCTTCATATCGTCTGCGTAGATTAGAAGTTTGGAGTGCTTAATCAGAGGGACAATGTCGTCAATGGCAAGAATAAACAGCAACGGTCCCAAATGGCTACCCTGCGGCACACCAGATGAAGCCCTGACGACTCTAGATAAAGTATTACGGAAAGAGACTCGGTAAGTCCTATCTTTTAAGTAAGAGCAGATCCAATCGAGCAGTAAAGGTGGAAAAACCAACCTTTCAAGCTTAAGCAAAATCACAGAGTGAGGGAGCTTATCAAATGCCTTGCTAAAATCAGTGTAAGACGGTAGCTTTTTCAAATAGTCTTTGGAATGAAGGGAAGTCGGCGAAATCCTCGTAAAATGAACCAGGGGCTACAGGCATCGCCTTACGAAAGTGCCAGAGGCGTCAAAAGAGAACAGCAAGTTCAAAGCTCTACAAGAGTAGTTTACCACACTACTCACCTGCGACAACCCAAAAGCAGCAAGTCGTCTGAAAAAAGTAAGAGATCTATAAGATCTGTAAGAGGGTCCACGCAAGCCTTGGTGGTAATCAATCCTTTATATAATAAGGTACTCGAAAAATATTTCTTTTAAAAAGCATTGGTTTAAAATAATATGCCATTTAATTTCACTTTTCTTAACAAAATTTCCGGTTAGTATAATGAGAAAATATAGTTTCCTTCCATGGGTCACCGACGGTGGCCCTCGCACATTGAACCTCAGGCATAAAAAATACCTCTTAAGACAGTGGCCGATATATATTCAGAATATAGTTCTATATTGAGTCCGAGTTAGGTTAAAGGCAGTTAGTTTTCGTCTGATCAATCCTATGATATGGTTTTTGCCATTCGATACGTTGTGGTCTCTTCCCATCTTCTTTTTACAATATCTTACAACCCATCGTTGAGAGATTTTATATCACTATGTGTCGGAGGAAGTATTTGTTTCGCCTTCTGAGCTTCAATTTGACCTCCTTTCTTAGCGAGAATATCTACTGATTCATTTCCGATAATGCTCTGGTTTGCAGTTACCCAGTAGAGTTGCACTCTTCTGTTCGTGCTTATAGTTTCTAGAGATCTACTATATATGTCATAAATCAAGGAGGGATTTCAACTTGTTGGATCCAAGAACGTTTATCGTCGTTTGGCAGTCCAAATAGATAATAAATAAAGTGCCCGTTGCCAGATGACTGTGTCCCAATTCTGCCGCCGTGTGTAAATCCACGACCTCAGCCTGAAAGACGCTTTAGTAGCTCGGAAGTCTGTAGAAGAAGTAAATGTTAAGC
Organism: Leptarthrus brevirostris; assembly: GCA_964036015.1. Classification (NCBI taxonomy): domain Eukaryota; kingdom Metazoa; phylum Arthropoda; class Insecta; order Diptera; family Asilidae; genus Leptarthrus; species Leptarthrus brevirostris. The sequence continues at coordinate 97,247,948 of OZ038371.1, read as the reverse complement.
TCTTGGGAGTACACCGATGCTCCAGCTCCGGAGCTCATTTTGTAGCCAGCTTATAGATGTTTACGGTATCCTTTTTTCCCAGAATTACCTATTACAGAAATACATATCCTGTTAATATTCTTAATCGGTAGCGTATAATCAGTGGCTGTGTGACTCACCTCTAAACTACTATGACTGTACCCCCCCCCCCCCCTTAAAGAACCTTGAATTGTTCAGGCACAACATTAATATCAGCATTCCGTTTTTTGACTACAGGTCCACAGGGGGAGGTGTAGAGTTGTATCGAGAGCCTGGGTGGAGTGCTTTAAACTCCCATTCTTGCTATTCTTTGCGTGTGCTCCAACCTGAAAAGATAAGTTTCTTGTCCAAAGCTAGTCACTGAACCGTATCACCATACAGCGGGATAGGTCGCACAATTACCGTGTATAGCCATTACGTGGGATTTAGCACCCATTTTGTCCCGATCAGTCGATAAGTGCAGGTGCAAATAGCTTTGTTTGCTTTAGAAATTCTTTCTTTAACGTTTAGCTTCCAAGCCAATTTGCTGCAGACAGACAGAATGGAACTAAGAGCTTTATCTGGTCTATGAACAGCTTTACCAGGTCTACCAACAGCTTATAATCATGTACTATTGTGGAGGCTACAGTATTAGCATCTTTAGTTTCTAAAGGTGATGCTATCACGAATTTTGTTAGCTCACATTGCATAGTGAGTATGTATCTAAAATTGTTGGAGATTCGCAATGGTCCTACTATATACATTGCTATAGTTTCGAAGCTCGTTGTGGGTGTGTCGGTTTTAATCATTTTCTCTTCGGTATGTCTTTCTTGCTTGTAAGTGCACATTGTCTACAATGGGTAACGCAATTCTTTACAATGATGTTCATATTTTTCCAGCAGTATCATTGTTTTAGTTTAAGTATGGTTTTCTGACTCCTTAATGACCTACACGTGGTGAGTTGTGATATTCTTCTATTATTCGACCCTGCGTTTCAATGTCGAGTATTCTTTTAGGGGGTTCTTATATTAATATCGATTATCGCTACAATGTACTGTTACTTCGTTATCTATACGTACAATATCGATACTTTTCTTCTTGTTATTTTTGTTGTTGTTGTTGCGCAACGTAATAAATTTAAACTTCTTCATATTCCTGACATCGGATGTGGAAGTGCAGTCCCAAGTGTAAAGTTGATCAGGCTTTAACTGTGGTTGGGGAACATTTCCAATACCTTTGTCCTTATTGTATGCTTATCGTTTCTCTATCATGCCCTTTGTTACTTTGTTCACTGTGAGGTCTCTCTCTCTTTCGGAACCAGCTACCGCTACCAACGGCGCGCAAATTAATCTGCTGGTCTTTCTGTCTTTGAGGCCCACATAAACTTAATCTTTGTTTATTAAGCCCATCTTAGCCTATGAATTTGACATGCTTGCCCTAGATACACAACTTCTGTTTTTAAGAATTGGCATTTGGCCGGATTAAGTTTGAGATTGCATTTACGCAATCTTTGAAATATTTTGGTTAAATTCGTATTGTGATGTTTAATGCTACAACCAAAGACAATAAATTCGTCTACATAACGAAATGCTTCAGAGCTAAGTACAGTTAGAGCAACGGTTAGCATTCTTTTGAAACTATTAGAAGATACTTTTAATCCAAAAGATAATCTTTTGAATTGGAAATGACCGTATCCGGTCGAGAATGCTGTAAGTGGTCTTGACTGTTTTTCAAGCTCAATTTGGTGAAAAGAGCTTGTCATGTCGAGGGTGGACAAATATTTTGCTCTGGACAAATATTTTGCCTTTCAATCTAGTTAAAGGAAATTTATCGCTGACTATTCTGTCGGTTAATTTGCTGAAGTCTACTACTAATCGCCATTGTTTTTTATTTTCCGTGCTTTTCTTAGGTACAATTAGTAGTGGAGCGATGTACGGGCTAACGGATGGCTCAATGATGTCTTTTGCTTTTAATTCTTTGACTTGTTTCGTAATTTCCTCATTCTGAGTGTGTGGTAATCGATCATTATTTATGTATACTGGTGTGTTATCAACAGTGTGCAATTTATGCTTGTAGAACATAATTGTTGTTAAAACTTCATCTTTAAGGTGAAATATATCGTTGTAATCTTTTACAATCTCTTGCAGTCTCGTTTTGCACTCAATTTCCTCATAATCAATTTTTATTAACTCTAGAAGTTTGTTTATGCGTTCAGTATCGTTTCCTTTTCTTATTCCTGATAATACGGAATAATTTTTAAGGGTTCTGTTTCTCTTTTAAAGGTTGGCATCATTACTTCCTTATCATTTGTGTTCAATAATTTTATATGGCATATTCCTTTTTCGGGTATTATAGTAGTTACTATAAAACACCCTTTTTATCTCTTTTCTGAGCACTATGCTGTCTTATTCTCGCTTAACATCTATTGGAACTATCATTTCTGTTCTTGCTGGCAATTTTATTTGTCAATATTCAATGGTTTGGTTTCCATTGGTAATACCACCTCTTGTTCGATATTGAATGATATGGTGAAAGTTTCATAATCTATTTTTCATAAAAATTCCTGTAATATATCCCGTCCAATTATTCCGTCCATTTTGATTGGGAAATCATCACCTACTATGCGGAATACATTTGTTGCTTCAAAATCTCCAATTTGAAGTTTTAATTTTATTACTCCTAATGAAATTATAGCTTCACTTGTGGTACTGGTTGCATTTATCATTCGGGTTGAAATTATAGTTATTTATGTTCAACTTTCCGTTTTTTATCAAAGAAATATCCGCGCCTGTGTCAATTAAAAATTTTAAATGTTGCTTAGCATTTTCGCAGTACAATGCAATTAATTCGTACAATTATCCGACATCTTGTAAATTTTATTTGCTCCGGGACGTTGGTCTACTCCTCTGCGGAGGACTCTACGTATCCCTGGTCGTCAATGAATTTAACATTTCTAGATGGTTGTCTAGAATTATTACTGTTGTTTCTGATATTATTTCTAGAGGTGTTGTTATTCCTATAGCTATTACGGTTATTAATATTATTGTTATTTGTTCTATAATTATTGTGCTAAAGTGACCGGACGTGCCTTCAATTTATAGTAATAAAAAATAATATTATTATTATTGTGCCAAAGTGACCGAAGTGATTTTTAGTAATAAAAAAGTTCCATTTTGCATTAGATTTGCGTGAAAAAAATATTATTTTAGTTCGTGTTGTGCATTTTATGCCGTTTACTGTGTTACCGTTGTGTTCGTATTTGTAAAAGACTTTAAAATAATTTTTTGACAGATTTTACATTTTTTTTGAGACATCTTTGCAATTTTGCAATTAATTAATTTCGATCTGTCAGTTTATAATCAAGTGTGCACAGACTTTTTCTGATTTAAAAATAAAACTGACTACTGCACTCAAATGAGTGCAAGTAGTAATGAGAGTGGTTCCGGAGGGAAGAAAAACCCCCCAATACACGGAAGAAGAAAGACAGAGGCCAGAAGATGAACCTTGGTTCATTCCTCAGCAACAAAGAGCCCACCGAAGAGGCTGGTAAGAGCCCAAAAGAAGAGGCCAACAGTTGGAAAGAAGCTACGGGAGCAAGAATGTCCAGCAACTGTACGACAATAGCCGCAGCATTTGTGGAGACAGACGGCGTAGAAAATAGAGCAGCGACACCCGCTATCAAGCCTTCAGCTAAAACTGAGATATCCAAAGGAAAACCCGTCTTTTGTCGCGAATCTTCCAGCGACATCAATAGGAAAAAAGCACGCGGCGTCTGCTGCAAAAGTGCCAGCGGCATCCGCCGCTTCAAACATTGCTCGAGCACCGAAGTTGGTAGAAGTGCTGAAAGCAGCTTCCAAAGCAGCACCGCCTCCCAATCCAGTGATCATGCGCCCTAAACTCTTTGGGGTAAAAAATTTAACGGGGAATCAACCAGCAGCAGAAGTGCCAACAAAAGTACAACCTAGTGTAGGGGTAGCAGGGACTAGCTACGCCCAACGGGTGAGTGGTAGCTCTAGGAAAAGTTCCAATATTGTTATTCAAGGTAGCTATATAACTCCACGTCAGCCGCCGGCTGACTTGGGTAAGTCTCGCCCCAAGACAGTTGCGGGACTTCAAGGCCTTTTTGACTGCCAGTGGCAAGATGATCGATATGGTATGCACTTCGAGCACCTTCGTGGGTGCACTCAAAGTGCATACCTTAAAGCCTTATCACTGGTGGTCCCGTTGGAGACTATTTTCTCCTTCAGACTGGTTGGCCGCGGTATGGTGGAGGTCTATACCACGACCATTGACGCAGCCACTAAGCTGACGCTTGTGGGCATCGACGTGGGTGGTAGGCACCTCCAGCCATACCCGGTTTCAGTAAAGCCGACGAGAGTCTGCTTTTCTCGGGCCCCCCTCCGGGCCAGGTCTGAGGATCTTGAGGCCTTCTTAGGAAGGTTCGGAAAGATCCACGGCAAGGTCCGGGCAGTACCACTCAGAATTGGGGTCGAGGGACTCGGCCGTGGCATCCTGAGTTTAAGCCGTGAAGCACAAATCACTCTGAACCAGGGGTGTGTGCTTCCAGATGGCTTCTACTGGAGTGTTGCGGGATCGATGACCTGGATTGAGGTGAGCACTGAAGCGAAATGCCATGCTTGCCATCAGGCAGGGGACTTTATCGCGGAGTGTCCCAAGAGGCTCAGGAAAGTGGCTGAGGTCACTGTGGAGGAAACATCTGCCCCAGCAGAGGTTTCCAAACCAGTGACTTCGCCCAGTGCTGCGCCTGCCCGCTTGGAGCAACCTGCCACTAAGGTGTCTGAGGAGCCACTCCCTGAGGCAAATCCGACGCCGGCTGTAAACAGTGCCACTCCAACACGGGAAAAAGTAGACTCTTCGGACGAGGAGGTTACAAGTGGTAGCCAAAAGAAGAAAAAGAGGAGGATGGAGAGGAAGACGAAGGGAAAGCCTGACCAGGAGGTGATGCCACCACCGAAGAAGGCAGTGACCACTGGGAAGGTCTCGGGGGAAGAGGCTACACCTTGCGCTCCGAGTGCAAAACGCTAAAGGTAGTAAACGTGTATCTGCCGCATGACCAGGATACTGCAAGACAGGTATTGGACTCAATCCTGTCGCATATTACGAACTTCGGTGGTGAGGTTATCCTTGGTGGTGACTTCAACTGCACACTAGATTCTTCAATCGATCGTCATTCTAGAGTTGAATTCAACTCGGTGAACGCCGCGCGATTATCGAGCCTAGTCAGACATAGCAACCTTGTGGATGTCTACCGTTGGCTTAATCCAACGACTAGGTCATACACAAGGGTTTCCCGAAATGTCCAGGGTAGCTTTTCGGGTTCGAGGATAGACAGACTTTACGTTTCGTCTAGCCTTCTTAACTTTTTCGTTAGTGTCACTCATGAAGTGTGTTCATTAAGTGATCACCTTCTTGTTGTGGCGACTAGCACTTTGGTCGAACAGCGAACTGCTTACTGGATTTTCGACTTGTTGAATTCAGAGCAGTTCATCGAAGAATTCATTCAGTTTTGGCACCAATGGCGTGATAACAAGAATATTTATTCAAAGAGAATTCCTGGACAGAACGCTTACTCTCGATGATATGCTTACCGCAACGAAGGATCTTCGACGTCATACTTCTCCTGGTTATGATGGTCTAACTCCAGAATTCTTTGTTCGTTTTAGGAATCTTTTGATACCGGACCTTTTGGATGTCTCTAATTCTGCAGTGGTTGGACATACCGAATTTCCCTCAAGTTGGCGGAGATCCGTTATGCGTCTAATACCTAAGAAGGGGGATCTTCAGAGGATGGGAAACTGGAGGCCAGTTACTCTGTGTAATGTCGACTACGAAATAGTTTGCAAAACACTGGGAACTCAACTTCGCTCAGTGAGTGCCTCAGTAGTACACCCGTCACAGTCCTACTGCATTCCAGGTCGTAGTATCTACGACAACATCGCCGTAGCAAAGCATCTTTTCGCCTACCATGAAAAAACTGGTTTGCAAATGGCCATGATCTCTTTGGATCAAGAAAAGGCGTTTGATAGCGTCTCACATGAGTATCTACTGAGAGTGCTCGTTAATTTGGGCTTTCGTCCAGATGGATTGAGATCATCAGTGGTCTGTATAGAGATTCAGTGATTCTCATAAAGCATAATGGGCATATATTGTCGCCTATTCCGTTTCGTCGGGGTACCAGGCAGGGATGCCCGTTGTCAGGAATGCTTTATGACCTTTCACTGGAGCCGCTGCTAGTAAATCTTCATCAATCGTTGAGACAATATTCAATTCACTTACCATACACTACTATAAGGCCACTTATTCTAGCGTATGCGGACGACCTGTCTATATTTGTAACGAAAGATGATGCATTTCCAGTCGCTCGTAGGGTTTTCGAACAATATGAGCGATTAGCGGGCGCTAGGGTTAACCTAAGCAAAAGCCAAGGCCTATGGTGTGGGAGGTGGCGGAATCGAACAGATTCTCCCCTCGGGATACAATGGACGAATACTTGCCTGAAATATTTAGGTGTATATGTGGGGCTCGATGGCAAAACATATAATAGCCGCATGGCTCTGAAGAAACTCTCCGGAGCTGTGAATTCGTGGCGGACTAGACTGCATCCACTTTCGCTGAAAGGACGTGCAGTCGTTGTCAATTATTTGATTACCTCGTCCATCGTGCATCTGTTAAAATCAATGCTTTGAAGAAGGCTTCGTAAAACTTTTACAGGCGAAAGTCGTTGACGCCTTCTGGGGAGGAAGACGATGGGTCGCTGAAAGCACGCTCTGCCGATCAGTAGCGGAGGGTGGTTTGGGTCTTACAGACATGGTCGTGAAATTTCGTTGTCTTCAGGTACGGGCATTCCAACGAGTGTTCTGTCAAAGAGATAACTTAATTTGGCAGCTGTGGGTAAGTTCTATGGAGGGTAGCGGCGCAGGGGAGCACTACTATCTGCTCTCGGTTCGCCCACCATATCCGCATGACTGGTCCCAGGATATGATCTCCACGATTACAACCTGGGGCAGAATAAGACCAACATTTCATTTGCGATGGAATGAACTTGGGTACGGGGATTTCTCAGCAATTCCGATCAGGTTGAACCCTGAGTTAGTAGATTCGGTGTTTAGTAATGCTCGAGGTTTAACGGCCGATACAGGACAACTCACAGTTCTTGGAGACATCATTGATGCTTCTGGGAACACACTTATTTACCCCCACACAACACAATTACACGAATTGGTGGATACAGCCCGAGAGCGTTTTAGTTGTGTCTCTACTAGGGAACCTAGCACTGAGGTGATAAACGCATTCGTAACGAATCGACCACCGAACACGACATTCAGTACACTCACTTCACGTAGGCTGCGCGAGCTCTTCGTAGGAGTAAATCCTACGGATACCTTAGGGGTTAATAGATGGCGCGCACATCTTGGGGTGGACTTGGGAGTAATGGGGACCATAACTAGCAGAGTCATCTATAGTTATCCGTCCAATTACAGAGACTCTGATGTGGCATTCAAACTGCTCCATCACAACCTCGTGCATCCAAACCAGCTGTCACATATCGATCGAAGAATTCAAAGAGCCTGCACGGTTTGTGGTGGTGAAGGAACCCTTTTCCACAGATACTTCACATGCCCGACCTTGTGCGACATTAATAATCTTGTTCGCGATATGTGCCGGCATATCTGCCCGACATTCAGCATTACAAGAACGTCGTTTTTACTGGGGCCAAGGACATGTAACCAGGTAAATTGCTTGATAAGCTTTATCTTAACACTTGCTAAATCGACAATTCATCTGTACTGCATGCGGGTCGAGCCTGGGCAACAGCCCACTAACCCACAGTTTCACACACACGCACTTAAGAACCACTTCGTTGCCAGATTGAAGAGGCGATTACGCCTAGAGTTCATGGCAACGAAGGCCGACACATTCAACTGCACTTGGCAACCTTTATCGTCGGTGCGGATCGGAAGCCTCGTCTTTCACTGGGAATAACAGGCCGCAGACTTGCAGCAGCTTGTCCACGAAGCTTCTCTTCGCTTTGGTATTGCTGCAAGTGCTGCGGGAAGGACAAGTTTCACGTTGGAATCGTAGAACTGGGAGGATGATGGGAGCAGTTTGCAGACGTCAATGACTCTGCAGACTGGTCCCGCGGGACTCTAATCGGTTCGAAATCTTTGTGCGTTCGTTTAGAACATGTTTGGATGAGTGCTCCCGGAGGACTAGAAAAGTAGCGAAAGGCTCTACGGAGAGGGCATTTGCTTGGGAGCAGTGGTTCCCGAAGTAGGAACTTCGCCCGGTGCTGCATCTACCCTCTGGGAACACTTAGACAACCATGTTCTAGTTTGTTTTTTCAGTTTCGATTCATTTTGTACGTTCGTTTTAGGTTAAGCTCTAGGTTTTGTTTCGGATTCTTTTCAAAATTTTCTTGAACTTTTCTTAGAGCTGGCACTCGCTTGGAGGCATTTTAAAATTTCTTTGTATTTTCTTTTTTACAGGTTTTTGCCTTCAAGTTTTAGAGTCCTTTTTATTTAACCTATTAACAGTAACGTAGTCTATTGAGTCATTTGTTGTTTTTTGTTTTGTTGCTACATTTATTGGTAATTTAACGTTGAAAACAAAATCCAATTAATCCAATTTTGCGGTATCATTTAGTGTTTTAGGCATATATTCAACTATTCTTATTAAAACGTTCAATTCGCTATATTTCCCTTCGAATATCCGGATGGCTTTCATAGCCGTAGTTAGATTAGTTAGATCAAACCTTGCCATTTCGGAATCTTGTCCTATGGCCTGTTCTAGCAAATTTCTTAGTTCTCTTGAGGCTTCTGATAATCTAATCTTTAAATCGAGAGTTTCTGATTCTTGTTTCTGATGAATTGCAGAATAACTATTAAAATATCTGAAAAATTCACGGAAAAAATTATACAGAAAATTAATCTATCTATATAAATATAAAAGAACGGCTAAATGTGTTGCTAAGCGCAAAACTCGAGAACGGCTGGACCAATTCGGCAAATTTTCTTTTTGTAATATCCCTTGAAGTCCGAAGAAGGTTCTTATGAAGAGACAAGTTGGAAAAATTACACGGGAAACATAAAAACCAAATTTTTTTATATCACATTCAAACTGTTCCTAGTTGTCAATTCTAGGGGTGGCGATCTGAGATCGATTAATCGAAGAATTTTCTTGATGATGTCAAACAAACTATTATTTCAATTAGGCATGACCGAGCCCAATCGCTCGATGCACGACGCTTTTAATCAAGAGTTGCAACGCGAAAAACTGTACGATGTCGATGCTTTAAGAGAATCAGTTCGACTAAATCTTCCGCTGTTGAATCAACAACAAAAGAATGCATTTGATACTCTTATGAAAGTTGTAAATGAAGGAACTGGAGGGATTTACTTCTTGGACACTCCCGGTGGTACATGAAAAACTTTTTTGATTTCATTGATTTTAGCAACAATTTGCTCACACAATGAAATTGCACTCGCCCTAGCTTAATCAGGCAGTGCAGATACATCGTTGGAAGTCTGTCGAACAGCCCATTCAGCGCTAAAATTGCTGTTGAATATACAAAGCAACGAAACTCCTATCTACAACATTTCGAAGAACTCTGCAATGGCAAAGGTTTTGCAGCAATGTAAATTGATAGTGTGTGATGAATACACGATGTCACAAAAAAAAGTCACCAGATACAAAATAACAAATTTTACTACTACTCAATAAAAGACTGTATTTACGTGAATCACAAGCATATTAACCTTTAATTGGTGCTCATTAAGAACTCAAGTGCACTTTGATTTGATCCACAGCTGATCTCATCTACATAAGCGTCGTGCAATTTCTTTTTTTCAATTTGTAAAAGGAAAGGTAGGAGAAACAGAGAACTATAACAATATGATAAAGTTGTAATTTTGTGGGCGATCCTCTTATCATAAGCAACAGAAAATGAGTATAGTTAAAAGTTTCAGGGTCCCACTGGAAAATCATGAACTTTCATAGGAAATTGTTTGAGTTGTGTTACACATGCGTTTAGCTTAGCAACAAAAGCATTATATGGGCCCGCTTGAATGTGTGGTACAACACCTGTTGCAACTGTATTAAGTCATAACCCTGCAAATATGTACAAAAATAGTCAAAAATAATGAGAAATGCCGAATATATATGTTGAAACGTTAAAAAGTCGGAGACATTTCGTGTCATCAGAAGAGGTTAAAAATCACAGTGTCGCAGAAAAAAATCTGTCACTAGGAAGATATTCGAAAACACCAGATTTGGTGACAAAGTCCCTTATTTGGCATCACTGCACTTAAAGTCATCAGAAGTCACCACGGTAGTAGGTAAAAATCATCATATTTTAGACGTGGCTGAGAAAAAAATTCTGTTACTAGGGAGGTGTTCGAAAACACCAGATTTGGTGACAAAGTCATTGAATTGGCATCACTGGCGCAAGCTGATGAACTTAATGCATGTTTAAAGTCCTCCATTTTATGGAAACACGTCAAGATACTAAATTTAAGCAAGAATATACAAGAATGTCGAGTTGCAAAATGATCGATCTGGAGAAATATTTTCAAAACAACTCATTGCCAGGTTTTGACTGACTTTTCTGACAATTTTTATCAGTTAACTGAATCAAAAACTGAACTCATTCAAAAGGTGTTCCCAAATGTTGCTCAAAATTACAGACATCATATTTGGTTGAGCGAAAGAGAGATTGGCTGCCAAAAACATGAATGTTAATGAATTCAATTTCAAAATTCTAAATGAAATTGCAGGTGAATTGAGGACATATAAATCAGTTGATTCCGCTACTAACCAAGATGATTTCGTCAACTATCCACCCGAATTTTTGAACTCGCTGCCAGGCTTGTCGCCTCACAATCTTCAATTAAAGGTCGGATCGGTGATCATAATGTTGTGAAATATCAACCAACCGCGTCCTTGTAACGATACACGGCTAGTGGTGAAAAAATTACTGAACAACGTGATCAAAGCAATCATTCTAAACGGAAAGTATAAAGGAGAAGACCATTTGAATTTAAACGATTGCAGTTTCCAGTGCGGCTTGCCTTCGCTATGACCATAACTAAACCACAGGGGCAGTCATTGAGTGTTTGCGGCATTAATCTTGAACACCCATGTTTCTCGCATGGACAATTGTATGTTGCCTGTTCCCGTGTTGGAAATCCTAAAGCTTTGCTTATGATTATGACATTAAAAATACATAGAAAAGTACATTGAGATGTATGTAAATTTATTGTTGATATCGCAGTAATTATTTGATAGTCAGTAAATAAAGTGATCACTCTGAAATACGTTTATATTAAATTTTTTGTTTAAATTACACAGTGACTTTCACAAACTTATCTGTTCTGGTGACCATTACTGAAAACTAAAGATGTTATCACGACATGAACACTTTATAAGCGACGCCATCACCACAACTTGACCAGAAAAGATAAGTTTGTGAGACTGTCACAGTCCAATAGCTTTTGACAGAACGATGTCTGTCGGGTCAGCTAGTATATATATATATATATATATATATATATATATATATATATATATATATATATATATATATGTATCTACTATAAATGAAGTAGCTATCAAAGCGATTCAGAACATACACGATTTGGTTATTTTTTGCTCCTATTTGGTGAAGAATGTGCTTTGCACGTTGGTCCACCTGCAGTTTCCCATTATGTCTCTTTTAGTGACTTTAATTGCTGTAGCAGTGCTTTTTTGTTGTTACCCTCGGCTATCGGGATGAGCCGGTGTAGTTTTGCGCGTTGTTTTCTGATTGCCGGTTTCCTTCCTTCTCGCTTCTTTTGCCGTTTGGATTCTGGCTTTGGTATTGTCGTACAACCTCACTCTTCGTCGATACTCGTCGATAGATTTTGGTTTGGGTCCTCTTCTCTTCTAGAGAATTAGGAGCTCTCTTTTCTTTTTCCACGAAATTAACCAGTAGCATATCGAATTCCTCTAGCGTTGTAATATCTGTCATTGGGAAACATAGGTATTGTCGTACAACCTGATACTATTTTCTTTCTAGTGTGTCCTCAGGATCTCAAATATTTTCTCCAAGATGAGTGATATACCAGTTGTAACCGCCGGTGCTGATAAAGAGAAAAATTAGAGCAGAATTCACACGTTCCTTCGATTGAACTTTGTTTAGATGTCTTCTTTTACGAATTAATTTCTTGATTTTGGAGCTGGTTATGATAAAAGCAGGATCGCAGGTGTCGAATCGGGAAGGATCGCCATGTAATGTTCTTTATTGAATATGGAGTAAGAAATCCTATGGCTACGCGTCATCTTAGGGGACACGCACTAAAGTTTGGCGTCAAAAAGTTAGGATAGGCCTAATTTTATAAGTGAATAGGGATTGCTAATCGCCGAAAGACAGCGTTTTGAGCTTAGAATCAACTGTGGTATTTCTCTTCATTTACATGGTCTTAAATACTTAAATTGTGTACATGCTTTCTTAAAAATATGACTCATTTTCTTTCTTTTAACAAATTAATAATATAAGTCAATGAACGATTACTTTTTTTTTGTATATTCATCAAAAGGGTTGCAATCAGTTATGTTTACAATGCTTGCCCCAGATGTGACTGACTCAGAAACGTTAGTAAAGGAAAACATTCTGGGCAAGCGTCACATGCTGAATTATTGCACATTAGAATCACGAGACCGAAGCAGGAATCGGATTACTGCCTGCTGCAAGTAGTACTTTGTACAATCATTCGAAGTGCACCAATTATATGACACCATTTGTTCTGACTGCCCTCGGAGTTGTTGTATCACATTTATTTTTACAAGCATTGGAATTGGTGCCGTGGTCATTGCATTTGTATTGATTGCATATGATCACTAAAATAGAAACTATTATTATGTCCCCTCCTGCAACAATAATCACTTCTGTTATTTTGTTTTCCACATGCTACATCATCGAAAATAAAAACAGAATTCTATTGGCTTCATTTGAAGGTATAACTTCGCAATTATTAAAAAACGTATAGTAACCCAGACCAGTAATAGGACTTATAAACTGCTCCAGATACTAATATTTAGGCTGATAAAGTGTTTTTGAATAGATGTAGATCAATCATGAGATTGGTTTAGATTTTTATTGGTAAAGAGTCCTTTTGCTTCACGAACTTCATTATTAGAACTGGAATAGTTATTGCACAATACTGAACTTTTATATTAGTCCTCAGCTAAGTTTGCTATTGTGAGGACGTCTAAAAGATTTATATTATCAGTCGAATGATTGATCATTCAAAAACAAAAATCGTTCTCGCCAGTGTAAATGTCGAAGGGGAGGCGGTTTGTTAAATACAGCAATTAGCAATTTACCATTTAAATTTCATTTGCCTGGATATCAATATTGCGACCCAGGTTCTAAAGTACAAAAAAATTTGCAAGGGGTGATCCTGGAATTAATCCTCTTGACGTAGAGAAATCTCGAAATCGCATATTCTCAGCATAAAAATATCGATGCTGATCGTTTATTATCCGGAAAAGTTTGGAACGAGTGACATCTTCAGAGGCATCCCTTGGTGAACGCAGTTACGCCTGGCTTGTAACAAACGCTATGAAAGCAAAAATTAAATTTGGCACGGGAATAAAAGAGAACAAAACTCGTTCCAAAACGAATAAGAAAACGTTAACGCTTCAAAACGGAGTTTGTGAATCTAGAAATATCTTAAAAGTGGAAAAACCAGATTCTTTAAAAGAAGCTATTACACTTGCGCTTACTAACACTAAAAATGTATTTAAAAGAAAAAGAATTATGTAAAGATTCTCCGTATAATTTCTATACCAAAAGTTGAAGGAATCTTACCTCTCATTCCTATTTTTGCGGGGATTTATGCACTTGAAGCTTTAGTGAGTAGTGCATCTGGTGACGCCTTCAAAAAACTTCAAAAATTGCTATCTAATCGAGCATTAAATGAAATCGATTTATGTAAATATGCGAATGATTTACCATATTTTAGAGGTGTGCTCTCCCCAACAAACCTAGAAAATATGAATGTGGTATACTACGGGCCAAAACACCCTTTTTCTTTTTTGGACTAGCCTGGAACCGTTTATCACATTACTTCTGGCTAGGTCCCGAGTTCCTAGGCCCGTAGTCGAGGTTCCCTTTTTTCGCACGGAGAACGCCCTGTACGTAATGTGAAACGCGATCCCAGGCCCCCCGTTCTCTGCCATTTGCTCCACGGCCGTGTCCGGGGAGAACTCCCGCCCCATCGTCATCTCCAGTTGCGTCCTGGCGGGCGCCCACCTTTCGCAGGCGAAGAAGGTGTGCTCAGCATCATCGCATGTACCTGGGCAGTACATGCATTCCGCCGAGCTGGCCTTCCCCCTCCTGTTCAGGTAGGGCCGGAAATATCCGTGCCCGCTCAAGAACTGCTTGAGGTGGTAGTTTACCTCGCCATATTCTCTCTCCAGTCATGGAGCGACCTCCCCAATCAGATGTCTGCTCCAGCGTCCCCTTGTTTCCCTCTCCCAAGATTCCTACCACTTAGCCAGCGTCTGATCCCCCCGGGGTCCCCCACCGATCTCCTGAGGTACACCGCCTGACGCTCGCATGCAAGAAGCGCGATCGGTATTACCCCAGAAATCACCAGGACTGCTGGCTCGAAGAGTGTCCTGTACGCAGGCGCCACCCTCAATGCCGCCCTCCTTTGTACCCGGTTCAGTCGTACCCTGTACATCCCTTTAGTGAGGGCCCGCGCCCATATTTCGGCCCTGTACAGCAGTACCGACTGGACCGAGGACATTAGCGGGCGCCTCTTCCCCGCCCTGGGTCTGCGGTTTGCTTTATGTGTTCGAAGAAACTGAGGCCGCTATCTATCATGACACCAAGATATTTCGCGGCGGGCCTTGTCACTAATTCCTCCTCTCCTACTCGCACCGGAAATGTGGTGTTAATCTTCTTTTTCGTGAGGACCACGATATATTTCATATTGAGGGCCAACGACAAGCCACGCTCCCTCATCCAGGCGCTGATTCCCCGCATGGCATGGTAGAGCTTGATCTGCGCAAGCCCAACGCCAAATTGCAATTATAAGTAGCTATAACTTTAAGAATATTATTGTATTTAGTCAGATGACAACTATAAATAAAGTCTGTTGCTATTAACACTAACTTTGTCTGAGAATTTATCTGTGCTTAAAGTTGAGCGCTTTCCTCCATTGGACTTAATTTCGGAATACGCTTACAGCCTCTTTGATTTGCAGACATATAATTAAATGCCTAATGTGGACTCTAAAAATAACTTATTTTATGTAGATGATGAAAAAATTAAAATTCTAGAAGGCTACTATGAAATGGACGATATTGCAGGATTTATCAAGAGAGAACGAGGTAAGACGAAAAAAAACCTATCGTATAAATAGCACCTAATAATAACACCTTGAAAAGTGAAGTAAGAAATTATAGCCGAGCATTAATGAATAAATAGAACTAAGTATATTGAATCATTGTTACGATTTAGTAAACGCATTCTAAAACCTAATATTTTATACCAATCTGATTTACCAGAAAATATAATAAAACCTAATGTTATATGAGTTGAATTTAATATAGTATCAGGCTCCTTAATAAATAATCAACAGATTCATGCATTGCACGAGTTCTCTCCTAATTTAGGTTCGGGGTATAAAATAATTGAGGTTCTTAAGAATGTTATTTACTTGCCTTTGAACATCAGAGCGATAAGTGCGCTTACACTTAAGTTCGTAGATCAAGACGCTGATCTAATAAATTTTAGAGGAGAAACGATTTTAGTAAGGCTGAATTGTACAAAAGTGTTAATTACAAAAGTTTTAAGTCTTCTGGTCAGTCTGAAGCTATACAGCAGTCAGGAATAAAGCTAAGAAGGACTAGCGAGCAATTCTTAAAAACTCTCGGTCTTAAGCTAAAAAAATGAATGAAATTCTCGATATTACACAAGTTGCAAGCTATGATAATAGTATTACAAAAGTTGATTATCAAAGGTACTCTCCGCTTTGATCATCATATAAGAACAGCGATGAAGTGGAAATATCAATACATCAGAATTTGTTTATTTTATTAAGTACATGCTTCTTATATATAGAAGAAGCGCTAGCGAAATCAGATGGGTTTGCATCAACAACATCAAATTTTACTAATAACGCCATATCCTTTCTATTTGACGAAATTCGCTATAAATTAAATAGCGTAGAATTTGAGTTTTAAACCGCCAACAACTAAGGTAAAGGACAAAATACCCATAGACAACAAGGCAGGCATTTTTCACATCATACCATGTGGTGGCAGTGAGGAGACAAACTGTAATAGAAAGTATATCGGTCAGCTGAAGGCTTTTTGAAAACACGAGTGGCCCGGCATAAGTCTAGCAAAAAGCGAGGGGAGCACCACAGCACTGCACTATCAAAACATTGCCTAACAGAAAAACACATACCGAGTTATGAAAAAATTGAGGTTATAGACACGGCGAAAAATTACGTATTAAATGTTAAGAAGGTTTTATACAACGAATAGAAAATGAAAAAAGTTGTTTCCTTAAAGCATGAATAAATGGTCTCCCTGATGATGTCACGGTACTGCAACGAAAAGCTGGAGATGGAAATGAAAAAATGAGTATTTTTCATTAAGTTTTAGTGCTGATCGATAGTGCGAAAATATCTATTTAAAATAAAATAAATAAAGATAGCAAATGGCGGCAATTGTGGATATCTATTATAGCAAGTGTAAATGTTAATCAAATGTAGAACCTTTTTTTCAACCTCTATTCGATTGTCGAAAACAGCACGAAATGAGGACAAAGAAAAAACGAATATTTGCTAAAAAAGAGAAATTATGTACAGAAATATAAGATATAAGGAAAATGCTGAAATCAATTAAAAATATAATAGAATTGCTAAACCAGCAAGACCCTTTTGAGAAATCTCTAATAGCCGAAATTAGCTTGAAGTAATCAGTCGGCTTGATGTCTGAAAGCAGAATGACTTTTGTTCACGAGTGTACTCTATTTAAATCATTCGAAATGCATAGGCTTAATGGAAAAAGTCCCGTAGCTGCTTTTCGAATGGTATTTCTTAAAAATAGTTTTTAAAAAAAAAGGTGAACCGACTTCAAAAAAGCGCTAAAAAGCATAAAATAATTTTTAATTTTATATCTATTACGACATTTTGAAGTCGGTGCAAATCAAACAAACCAAACAAACAAAACCAAAACAAACCGCCACCCCCCCCCCCCCACCCCATCCCCTCAAAATTTTTTTCACCTGGTATCTCCCACTCAACATACTCAACCCCCTCCCCCCAAGGACCAAATTTTTTTTCTCCTTTTAGCAATGGGGGATCATACTCTGTACAAAATTTAAAAAAATATAAAAATACGCGTCGAACTTAGAACCTCTTTGTTTTTGGGAAGTCGGTTAATGAGTACAGACGAAACAGCAGATAGCTGTAAATCAATTTACTGGGAAGGTAACTGGTTAAGTTTGTTATGTTTTATATTTGTGGAAAATGTTAATTACTTTTTGACCGACTTCCCAAAAACAAAGAGGTTCTAAGTTCGACGCGTATTTTTTTTTTTTTATGTCTGACCGTGCATAACTTTGTAACGCGTCGACCGATTTTGATGATTCTTTTTTTGTTGGGTAGAGTATGTTCACCGATTGGTACCATGTCAAAAAAATTTTTGGTAGGATGGGGGTGAGGGGTGGGGGTGAAACCTAACTTTGTAACGCGTGGTCCGATTCGGATGGTTCTTTTTTTGTTGTAGAGAGTATGACCCCGCATTGCTAACAGGAGAAAAAAAATTTGGCCAAGGGTGGGGGGAGGGGGCAGGGGTAGTCTAACTTTGTAACGCGTGGACCGATTTGGATAATTCTTTTTCTGTTGGGTAGAGTATATTCAGTGGGTGATATCAGGCGAAAAAAATTTTGGGGGGATGGGGGTGGAACCTAACTTTGTAACACGTGGTCCGATTTCGATGGTTCTTTTCTGTTGTATAGAGTATGATCCCCCATTGCTAATAGGAGAATAATTTGGTCCTATAGTGAAAAGTGTGGGTGGGGAGGAGGGGTAGTCTAACTTCGTAACGCGTGGACCGATTTGGATAATTCTTTTTCTATTGGATAGAATATGATCCCTGGTTCATACTACGAGAAAAAAATGTTGCTGGGGCGGGGGTGGGAGAAGGGGGTGGAACCTAACTTTGTAACGCCTGAATCGATTTGGATGCTTCTTTTGCTGTTGTATAGAGTGTGATCCCCCATTGCTAATAGAAGAATAATTTGGTCCTATGGTGGTGGTGGGGGGAGGGTGAGGGGTAGTAACTTCGTAACGCGTAAACCGATTTCGAT
This sequence comes from Leptarthrus brevirostris, assembly GCA_964036015.1. Taxonomy (NCBI): domain Eukaryota; kingdom Metazoa; phylum Arthropoda; class Insecta; order Diptera; family Asilidae; genus Leptarthrus; species Leptarthrus brevirostris. The sequence goes on along the minus strand of OZ038371.1, from coordinate 97,229,563 downwards.
GATTCCTTTTCTGTTCGGTAGAGTATGTTCCTTGATTGATACCATGAGAAAAAAAGTTTAGTTGAATGGGGGTGGGGTAGGGGGTTAAAACAAACGTCTAACGTGTGGACCGATTTGGATGGTTCTTTCGTCGTTGTATAGAGTAGAAGACACTAAAAAATGTAAAACAAAATATTTTTTAAAAAAAAAGTTGAACCGACTTCACAAAAAGCGCTAAAAAGCATAAAATAATTTTTAATTTTATATCTATTACGACATTTTGAAGTCGCTGCAAATTAAACAAATAAAACAACTACATAACCACAATTGAAAATAATACATAATACTACCTGAACGTTTCAGCTTACGGGATCATAGGAAATGACGATTAAATATTTTTGTTGTAGTTGTTTGGTTTGTTTGATTTGCACCGACTTCAAAATGTCGTAATAGATATAAAATTAAAAATTATTTTATGCTTTTTAGCGGTTTTTGTAAAGACGGTTCAACTATTTTTTTAAAAACAATTTTTTGATATTATAGGATATTGAGGAGAGAATTAGGAAGTGGCATCAAAATATTGAAGTGAAAGCATTTTTAATTTTGTTTCTTTTCAGGTTGTGGATTCAACATCCTCCCGGCTCCAAAAGAACAGGAACGACATAATATCCACACAAAACTGCAGCGCTGATTTGGTCTCTGCATCCGAGGAGCTTAGCTCTGAGAAAAATTCAGTTATCAAGATTACATCCTCTTATAATGGAAATGAAATTCTTTTGTTTGTGCTGCTTTACAAAACTAAGGAAAAATGATAAATAAATAAAAAATTAAATCAAGGGAGTTTGTTTCTTACTGAAAAATAATAAGAAATAAAACAAAGGAAAAATGAGCACGTTTTTCGCTATTGACTTATGATTGATATATGAATTGACAACTATTGTTTGGGTATATTCAGATGAGTGAGTTGTTAAGGATGCTGTCCAGTTTGTTAAAGGTTACTGAAGGATAGGATACTTGCGCAACTTGGTGATGGGACGTGTGAATATTTTTTAGGATGTTGACTTTTTTGCTACTCTAACCTTGTTATCAATTCCGTAATGGACTTTAATGATTCGACCTAATGGCCATTGAGATGAGGGGTATTGGTTATTGATTATTAAGACTATATCATAAGGTTGAGGATTATTGTCTGTTGTATTTTTTTCGTTGTTGCAGGCTGTGCAAATATTGTGTTGACCGGTGTCGCCGAAATTGTTGCATTAAATATTGCATGTGCTGCCAACGTTTTATTGGCGAATGTGCTGCAAATGTTTGATTGGAGAAATGTTGTAATCGTATTGTTGTCCGGGAAGATGAAGTTAATTTCTGCCTGCCACAAATGCCCTGCTGGTATGACATTGTAATCAGCAGGATCATTTGACATAGCAAGCAATGGTCGAGAATTTACACACGCCTTAATTTCACGGATGACATTTGTCAGCTCTTCAAATGTCAAAAGTTGTTTCCTGCAAAATTTTGAGTATATGTGTTTTTATTAATTTATCTCCGGCTTCCCGAATTCCTCCAAAACATGGTGCTGCTATAGGATTAAAATGCCACGTGATTCCTAATTTTGACAGGTTTTCGGGTACCTTACTTAAATTGCCGCCAAATAATTTTTCTAATTCGTTTTGTGTATCAATGAAGTTGTTACCACAAACTGAATATAAGTGAGAACACATGCCTCTTCTGCTAATAAATCTTTAGGTAGCTCTAGTTAGATTGGAATAGTGTGCTCAAAAGACAGTTATTGGTTGACTCTAGCAGTTAGAAGATATCTTTACCAGCTTTTATTTGATCGCGGATAGTATTTCGGGCCTTGATAAGCCAATATTTGCTACGTAATATATTTACAATTAATTGTGTTCCGCCATGTAAAATATATTTCTGTATGTGATCAATAGTTAACTTGGTTACTTGATGTTGGTTAGGGAGGATGATGGTACGTTTTTGATTCTACGGGAGTGTAGAATTTTCCGACCGCCCTCCAATTCGAAAAGTGTTGTCATTTTAGAAAAATGGATTTAGAAACAGTAAGTGACTTTTGCTTCAAATAGCGTTATGTTATTTTACATTCTTGTATTCTAGGGAAAAACTGGTTGGCGATTCCTCAATCTCTGAGGGCCTTGACTCTCTGGAGCATCGACGGAATGTCGGTTGTCTCTCACTGTTCTATGGCTATTTCCATGGCCATTGTTCTAACGAAATTGCTAGCCTGATTCATTGTAGACTCATGACAGCGCGCGATACAAGATCTACAAGTCGCTCCCACCCCTATACTCTCCAGGTCAAATTTGGACGTACCGTCAAATTTCAGGAATCTTTTCTAAGCAGAACATCACGAATGTGGAACTGTTTACCATCTTATGTTTTTCCCTCGCCTTATCAGCCTGAAACTTTCAAACGGAACGTACATCGACACCTCCTTTACTCAACCTCCTAACCCATTTCCCTCATCCTTAAGGCATCCGCTGAGCTTTGGCAACATCATATATATAAACAACTAAATAAAAAAAGTAAAAATTTATATATATATATATATATATATATATATATATATATATATATATATAATATCTACAATACTTCTTATGTTTTACTGCAACGGTTGATATAGTTCGATTACTGAGAGAATATTATGTTTTGTACTGATGTTACTTAAAATGGAACGTACATACATGTGTCTTTATTTTAGAAAAGTATTTTTCGATAGGGTTTAACATAGGCGAGTAAGGAGGCAAATATTTTTACGTTAAATTCGCGTTATTATTTTTTCAATTGTAGTTGGGTAGTTGTTTTGTTTGTTTATTTGCACCGACTTCAAAAACTCGTACTAGATATAAAATTAAGAATTATATTTTAAATTTAAATCTATATCTAGAGCTTTTTGTGAAGTCAGTTCAACTTTTTTTTAAAAAAACTATTCTATTTTTCACTTTTTAGTGTCTTCATATAGGTTAAACAACAAAAAGTTAACAAAAAATAAAACTTTATTCAAACTTAATTAGTGTTCACGGTATTAGATCAAGATTAGAACTGAACTTACTTAATATTCACGCATTCCTTAATCTAGCAATTAAGACGTGGATTTGCTGTGTTCGCCGAAAAGCGTGAGAGAAACTTAATGTCACCTGCAACGTGCTGTCGGGTTGAATGTTAGTTGCTTGGAATAGGAATCTGCTGGTTTGGCTGTTTTCTGTGGGAAGCTGCGATCTGGTGTATTAACTCTGTTAACTCCTCCCCTCTTAAGTCCGGATGCCCTCATGCGTGTTGATGATTTTTGCTTGTTTTCGTTAAAAAAAATGGCGTCTAGTAGAACTTCCTTCTGGGTGTATTGAGAGAGATGTTTCTTTAACTATTAGTGCTTCGGATTCTGGTTTTTGTATCATGTGTTTTTGGTTGACCATGTTATCGGAGGTTGCGTTCTCTTCTGGACGTTCCGTTTCTTCTAGGTTATGTTTTTCGATGCTGGTTATATTTGAGATTTTTATTGAGTTATTTCTTCTGTATCTGATGATTAGGATAATTATTGAGATGACGGTAATTGATGAAATGATACCTTAACTGGTAAATTGATGGATCAGCTTTTCTGTTTGTAATAATTTTGTTTGGGGTTGTTAATATGGATATCTTTCATCATTTTAAGCGATAATACCTCTTTTTGTATTGGTGCTATCGAGGGGTTGGTTGTAAAATAGCTGGAGCATTTGAAGTACCAGTCGCTCTTTCGAGATGAAAATTCTGTTGTTAACGGTCACACTTGTGTTGTGGAATTTTATAAAGTAGGTTACATTAAGTTGGCTGGATTTATTTTCTATGCTGATAGTTCCGTTGAATTGATTTAGAAGCAGTAGTCCTTCAGAAATTTCTTCCATCGTCCGGATATGTTGATTACATGCATGGTTGCATCTTAAGGGACGGCTTTTAAGAAGATAAGGTAGTCAGGTAGAATTGCTTATATCTAAAATGTCTTTACAGTTACAAGTTGATAAAAGATTTATTGTTTTACATTCGTTGGTGATGGCATAAATTTTGTTTTTACTTTTTAATATTTTTCATATTAAATTTCATTTACTTTATTGTTTCTTTTAAGAGGTTTCATTAGCAATTTTTCGTAAGTTTTTAAAGTTGTTATAGGTATGTACACAATGTAGAGTAAACATGAGCTATTACTTATAATCTTAATATCGTCAAAATCTAATGCTTCTTCGGGAGTGTCATACGGTACATTTTAATTTTCTAGGGTATTGATTGCAAACTTTACTTCTGAACTTGATAATATAAGAGAGTTTATGACTCCCATTATTTCCCAATGAATGGCATAATTTGTGTTAACTATTTCTTCTTTAATTGATCTTAGTTTGTATTAGATATTCGTACTCAGCTGATCAATGATTCCACTATTTTTTTGAATAGCATGTTGCAGCCGGGACAAACACTGCTGCTGGATGATTGTCCAAGGCAGGCTGGATGATTGTCCTGGATGGCATCAGCCATAAATCAGCTGTGCCAGCCAGGATCAAGGTCTCCGATGGACACCCATCTGTCAGCAGATGCTTGAGCAGGACGGGGGATTGCATGCTGGCGTCGCTAGCGAATGCGGCAGAGAAGTGGGAGGGTTCAAAAGGGAGTACCATCCTCCTGGTCGCGTAACAAGAGAACGAAATGATGCCTAAGGATGGGAAAAGGTAGGACAAAACAACGCGATTAACAATTAAAAAAAGGGAAAGAAAAAAAAAGAGAAAAGAAAAAAAACCGAATCCAAAAAAAAGGGAGAAGAGAAAAAAAAATAAAAATAAAAAAAATTGAAGAGAATAAAAAACATAAGACCTAAAGAGGAACAGGAGGAAGGATTGCGGCAGGCGTTGCCCAACTTACCGGACATCATGGGGGGGGGGGGGGGAGTCTGGTGTTGTGACTCCCCTTACTTGGCCCATGCCCCAACCACCCTTGCACCTATGGCCGCCCTAAAGGAAGGACGACGAGGAGAGAGAGAGAAAAAAAACCTAGTTAAAGCCCATATCCACAATTTATTTCATTAGGTTCTTTTAATAAAAACAGAGTTACTCCCTCCGCCAGAGAGCACACGACCAACTGGCTGAAAGCCAGGGTCTATTGACCTCTCTGCAATGAGGCTAGGCCGACAAAAGAGAAAAAATTAACCTATCTACTATTCTTGATCTAGTCTAAGCTTGCTAAATTTGTAGCTTCTTAATCAGGCGGGAAACATGAGAAAGGAAAAAAATGCGCACTTCCCTTCCCGTCTCCTGTTCTTCTCTACCAATTCTATCTTTGTCTAATTAATAGGTTATTTAAAAAAAAAATCCTCACAATATTCAAAACTGAAAAAAAAACTACGATAAAATCGATAATCCCTAGACAACGTTCTAGTTCAAATAAGTTCACCTGTTTTTAATAACACTCTTACGTTCTAATATTATTGTATTACTTTTTGTTATACAAAGAATGCAAAAAGGAAAAATGTCTGTTTTCGGGTTTTGTTTGTTTTTATATTGATGATCTTAAATTTCCTAGGGCCGGTACGGTCTCAAAAATCAATAATCATCACGATTTAACGTTTTAACTACTTTCCACTGCCTATCTAGTTCATTCAATTTTTTATCTGTATGTTCACGAATTTTTCATGTAATCACCACGATCGATGAAATGTCAAAACAGGAGCTCTCTTTAGCACTTATGTTACAGTCGAAAAAATATATCGATTACAAACTTAGAAAGAAAAATTGAATAATAAAAAAAATTAACCTAATGCCACCGCAAAGATATTCACCATAATAACAGTATGTTTGTGTAGTTTTATCCTGACTTTGTCATTGTCCTTATATGCGCGACTAGATACATAACTGAGCCAGCGACAACATGGAACCGACTATTATTTCACGGATGGAAATTAAAAAAACGTTCGCAGTTTTTAGAATTATAATTTTTTGTTGGTTTTCTAAATTTATCTTGATCCGCACAGATTTCACAGCATGTTTGGAATTTATTTTTCGAGGGTTCTCTTATGTGTTGTGAAATTGTGAACCTCGAAGAAAGATGTACTATACATTTTGTTGAAAGCTTTATTTATTGTTGATCCTTGCTTTGCTTCCACAGCTAAACGTCAAATTACTGGTAAACTAAATCGCGAAACCCAACAAATTAATCGTGTTTTATCTTGATATTTCTTATAACTAACAAAATTATGTATGATCTACCCATTTTTTTTGAAAAAATTACTTATCTTTGATTGGTAGTCCGTATCCTGCCATCAGCCCGAAAAGCAGCTCGAACCCATTTCACTTCTATCACCTTTTCTGTACTGTCCATGAGCCTGCTTGGCCTCAGATGATTTCTTCCATGACGTTTACAGTTTTTAAAAATTTGTCCATCATATTTACTAGACTATCTTTCGAGGACTGCTGATCATCGTTTAGAGCAATTCGGCGCAAGCAATTTCGACTGGTTTTCCAAATCCGCGTATCCATTCATTGTCAGGGTAAACCCCCCGGGCCCGGGCTTTGAAAGGGGCCCCGTCATCTAAGTCATCAACAGAAAATTTTTTCCATTTTAATTATTTATATAAAAAAAATGCTTCACGATCGAAAAAGTGTACTATACTAGACAGATTTTAAACTGAAAGTCAATCATTCGATTGTATATGGGCCCGTAAATGCTAAGTGCTGGGCCAGAAATTCGTTTCGCGGGGGGGCCGTATGTGGTACCCCCCGGGCCCGAATTTTGTCTCTACGGGCCTGTTCATTGTACAATAGTATTGTAATTTATCCTGGCTATATAACTGCTCAAACTACACAAGGTGTGCGGTCCATATGCACCCTAAGAAATATTCCAACAATCTTTTGTTCCATTTGATGCGGACGCATTATTGATAAAAAAACAAAATAGAGACAGATAGAAGAGATAGAGAGACAGGCTTGGTGACTCCTGACTCTCCCGGCCAAGCGGAACCAACTTGAACTCTTATTAAAAGAAAATCTACATCCTTTAAGCGATGGTTCAGCCACTAACCCACTCCATCTCTGTACCTGGCTAGGGTACAGTCCCAACCTATAAAGGGAAGCTAAAACCAGAATAAAAAATAAAGATCAAACTCAAAACATTGGGATAAATGGAGAGGGATGAGGTAAGCAGGAGCGGAAGAAGATTTAATGGGAGTTCCTGAAATTCAAAACTATATCGGTACAGTCATGTTAATATAATAAACATTTATATATTGCAAAAATCAATTCAGGAAATACATTGATTAAAAATGTTTATGCCTTAACCTAATTTTTCTAATCTACATTAATACATTAAGAAGGCTAACGAATAACCTCCCTTAATTGAGGCCTTAATCATATTTATTTTAATTCTCATAACTAGTTTAACTAATTTCTTTTGTAACTAAAAGTAATGAATATAATTCCTTGTATTTTAAAGCGATACACATGCCAATAGTCTTCCCTATACTTAACAATTCCATATGTCTCGACGGGGACGGTTCTAATATGAACTTCGGTTAATGGTTACTTTGCCAATTATGAAATAATCTTTATATCAAACAAATGTGGGAAGTCGATCCGAAATCTTATGATAAACACTCTAGGAAATAAAACAAGAAATAAACAAGGAATGGTGTGGCAATCGTTATTCAAGCCAAACAATCAACTACAAAGGAAAAGTTTCTATCACACCGTAACTTGTATGAGCAGTACAACACCCAGTTAATTTGCGACATGTGTATTGCCGATTATATTAATCAGATAATTCAAAATTTGCTCGTTACTTGTTAAATGTAACAACTTCTATCTCAGTGTAAGTGTAAATTGAAATTTCTTATGGCATCTTCAGGTTGTATTTATATTTCTAATCTAAAATTGATTGTTCGATTGTTATTTTATACTTTCGCAATATTGAGAATTTTAATTGCCGAATTATTGAGGAATTTTGCAAATAGATTAAAAATTTAATTTCTATTTTTTGCCTAAACTAAACGATTTCAAATTATAGACTCGTAGTTAAAACGAGCAAATTTTATATACTATTCACGAAATGGCGAAAAATAATCCTAATACTGGTACCCTGATTACTTCACGGTTATAAATATTTCACAAATTCATCTTATTAAAACAATAATAATAAAGTTAAGAACAAAATTGCAAATTGAATCACTAAAAAAAATTATTCTCCATTCCTAATTAAGAAGATAGAGACTTTAAGTGTTGCATATGTTTAAAGGACATATGATAAATATTTTACTTTCAAATCTCCCTTCTTTTATTAGGTCTACCTGTGGTATGAGTTCCTGTAGATGATTCCGTCATTGTCACAGAGGATTAATTTCCCCACTTACTTCTGGGAGATGCTACACCTTAGATGGTTCCTTATTTTTGAGATTGCACTGCCCGGTGAACTAATTGGGATGTGCAAGTTCGTTGAAATCTCACGTGCGTACGAGAAGTCCTGATGTGTCCAGTGATGGCGGGGCTGATACGAGACTGCCTGGTGGGAGCGTTCTTCTTTCAGAGGTTTGACGGCAGGCATGCCACTGCTTCAAGATAAGAAGGAAGAGTTTTACTGATTTTTCACTAGAAAATTTAGGATTTTGTGTAAAGAAATTTACCCTGCTGTTTTCAAGTCCACTGCGGTTCTTGATCTGCGGATGGAAGTGTTAGGCGGTGGTGGAGGCTGTGAATTGCAGACTGCGTTTAGGTGTGACGGCCACACAGCGGTTTCGGACAAGGAGTCGAATGGAGGCAACTCCTGACGGAGTTTTTTTACGAGGTCGCCTCGGTTTCTTCACGGAAATAGGTGAATTTCACTTTCACTAAAGTGAGATAAAATGTCCCTTCATCCAAATGTAAGGCACCTCGTCGTTTCCTTGGTATCCAAAATATATCCGAATATCTTCTCATTTTATAATTTCAATAATTTTTTTTAAAGAAATATGACGATCAAACAGGTAGGCACAAATGTTGCTGTTTTGCCGCACTTTGTCGGACGTATGGTTTTCACGATAATTCTCTTCCACTATTGTAATTAGACTGTGGAATGAATTCGATTAGAAATAGTTTATCCGAGTAAAGTTGGCGCGGATAAACATGGAGTTTATTTTTGGTGAAAATCAAGCTTACCTCTGTTTCTTGCGGCCACTCTGCATGCTGTGACGGATAGTTATGTCTTCTTCTTAACGAAGTGTGACATCCGTTCCGTAGCAGAAATTGGTGGCAGTACTTACAGAGTAAAATATATATATATATATATATATATATATATATATATATATTTGGTCTGGGGCCAAATATCTTAATGGGCGCCACGTGGTTTTCTCCTTGTAAGTCCACGAACTTGTTGACGGGGTTATGTAGTGATTCAAAACAATTAAAGGAAAGCACTAATTTATTTCCACCATAAAAATAACTATACTACATATTCATTTTACATATTATATTATTATTAAAGCAAACAATTTCTCAATATGTCATAACTAGGATGTTTAAATAAATATAAATCGATATAATGTATTTATGCATGTAAACCTACTGAGCAAGACAGTGCAATGAATGTTTAATAATATTCAAAAAAACATACTAAATAAATCAAATTTTCAATAGATAGGCACTACTTATCTTTTCTTCTCGATTCTCTCATAATTAACTTCCTCTTTTATGTTTTCTCTCTGACTTCGTTTTAATCCTGGCGAGGATTGCCTTTCCAAATTTGCAATAAATAGGCACTACTTATCTTTTCTTCTTCTCGATTCTCTCAAATTAACTTCCTCTTTTATGTTTTCTCTCTGACTTCCTTCCTTTTATTTTTCTTTACCGCTTTCTTCGTTTTCGTTTCAACTTTCTTCACTGTCGGATTATTTATTTATTTATTTGAACTTATTTTAACTTCCACTGGTTTTCTTTTATTTTCTTTTCCTCGTCTTTTTAAATTTCGACTTATTGTCACTTTTTGTTGACATGCATAGCCCTGTTTACTTTACAACATCTTGACAAAGGTAAATATTCCAATTTATAAAAGTAAATTTCAATTAAATTAAATTAAATCTTAATTCTAGGTAAATACTTCTAGATATCTGATTTTCCTTAGGATGTCGCAATTTTTAACGAAGGTACCCTAACGCCCAAAAACCGGTTCCTACGGTTGGCTAGGGCCGGGCAGCTACCGAGGAGGTGAAGTATGGTTTCCTCTTCCTCCTCGTCGTGGCAACTCTTACAGAAGTCGTTTGAGGACACGCCCAGCCTATCGGCGTGTGTACCTATGAGGCAGTGACCCGTGATTACGGCTACTGTAGTGCTAATTTTTTTGCGTCCGAGTAGGATAAGCCCTCCTGACCGCTTAAGGTCAAGCTTTGGCCATATCTGTCGGGTAATCAGGCAGGTGTGTTCTTCTTGCCAGTTATTATTAGCAATCTTGAGAGCCTCCTGTGAGAGCTCCATTTTGCATGTAGCTAGCGGTTTACCCGGCTGATGGTTAATGTCCGAATCAGGACGTGTGGTACCCATTCTAGCTAGTTCGTCGGCTCTGCAATTGCCCGGAATATCACTATTTCCAGGCACCCAGATGAGCCGTACTTCCAGGTGCTCAGCTGTATCATTTAGTGTTGAGCGACATATTATGACCGTTTTGGAGGTTGTGTATACTCCCGAAAGGGATTTAATAGCTGCCTGACTATCTGTAAAAATACATACATTTCCTGCAGGTAGCGATAGTTGATTCAAGCGGTCCGCAGCTACTTTTATAGCCATGATTTCTGCTTGAAACACGCTGCAGTAGTCAGGTAAGCGAAATGAGACATCGAGGTCCAAGAGTTCCGAGAATATTCCTCTACCCACTTTGCCATCCAATTTGGAGCCGTCAGTGTAGAGATGCACTGAGTTCTCCCATTGGAGAGGACCTTTGTCCCACTCCGATCTGGTGGGAAAGAAGGATTCGAATTTTGCTCCAAAGAAAGGCTTGGGCGAGGTGTAGTCGATATTGCTGGCAGTTCTACTGTGCAATATTTTGGAGTGACCGAAATCAGTTCGCTTCCAGGTCTGGATTGAGCTAAGCCTAATGGGGGCTGACGATGCGGTTTGCTTACCAAAGAGATCCAACGGAAGAAGGTGGAGAATAGTGTTCAGGGCTTTGGAAGGTGTGGTTCCCAGGGCACCTGTTATCAGCAGTGCTTCCATCCTCTTAACTTTGTCCATTGCTTTGAGATGGGTTGCTATATTTAGTGCCGGCCACCAGACAATCACCCCATACATGAGTATAGGCCGTATGACACTTGTATAGAGCCAATTCACAATGCGTGGTTCCATACCCCATCTTTTCCCTATAGCCTTCTTACACGAGTACAGCGCTACTGTGGCTTTCCGTACTCTTTCTTGGATGTTAGGTTTCCAGGTAAGTTTTCCATCTAGGACTAAACCTAGATACTTAACCTGGTTACACAGTTCCAGCCTAACCCCGTCTAGTGTTTTATGCCTCCGAGAGAAGAGTATTAACTCTGTTTTGTTAGGGTTTATACCTAGACCACACCCATCACTCCATGATGAAGTCTTGGAGAGGGCGTGTTGTAAAACCTCAGCCAGTGTATTGGGGTGCTTTCCTGAACATACCAGGGCAATATCATCGGCGTAGGCAATAACCTTGTGACCGGATAACTCCAGTTCTATGAGCAACTCACAAGATAAGTAACTTATTATTGTATTTTTATTTTAATATAATTTCCAATTTCTTTCAGGTCGACGCATGTTTACGAAAATAAACGAACATAACAAATTTCTTCTCTATTTTCTTGCGCGTTTCGATCTGCTCGTCTGTGAACGGTTATTATTCTTTCATCTTGTTCTTTTTCGTTCGTTATATCTTTCACTATTTTCTGCGTGAAGCGTACCTTGTAATTCCTGAAGTGTATTGGATAGATTTGTTGGATTTGGCCAATTATTGATTCTGTAGTTGTTAAGCCGTTAATTGTAAGGAGGTTTAGATATCTTTTGAAAATGTTTCCAATATCTGCTGCAGGGTACTCGCGTTGGACAAAAATATGCCTTGTATGATTCGCGAAAGGATTAATTACTTGGTAGCTATTTTCATATGCTGTTGTAAGATCAACTGATTCCGAAAAACGTTGATAGGGACTTGGGTTACTAACATTGTGTTTTTATTTCTGATTTCGAAGGTATTCTTGACAGGGCGTCGGCTACAACGTTTGTGTTTTCTGGTTTGTATTTCAGTACATAATTATATTTTTCCAGGATTGCCTTCCAACGTTTCATTTTGGAATTGTTAATTCTGTTGCTAAGTGCATAGGTTAGCGGCCGATGGTCTGTAAATATCTTGAGCTTTTTAGATCCATAAGGAAAGTTTCTGAAAGAGCTTAAAGCCCAAATTATGCCGAGCATTTCCTTTTTGTTCGCCGCGTAATTCTCCTCTGCTTTGACAATGGTTCTCGATAAGAATATAGTTGGTCTTCCTTCCTGAGACAGGAATGCACCGAGTGCGAAATTGGAGATATGATAAGCTCGAATTCCTTTTTAAATTTCGGGAAAGATAATATGACTTCTTCTGACACAAGGAGGGAGTTTTTAACCCTATGGAAATCCCCGTCTGCTTCAGCGTTAAGATGAACATATTCGGATTTTGAGATATTCTCGGATTCATGTCCATCCTCCCCTCTTAAAAGTGCCGTGAACGGTTTAGTAATCTTGCCATAATCTTTGCCGAAGCGGCGGTAGTGATCAGCCATTCCGGGAAATGATCTCAGTTCTTTTATTGTTTTTGGGAGTGGAAAGTTTACTATGGCCTGAACTCCTTTTTGATTTGTATTAATGCCGTCTTTTGAAATAATGAAACCGAGGAATTCTGCTCCTTCCCGTAGAAATTCGCTTTTATCCATCCGGATTTTCATATTAGCTGCTTCAAAGAAGATAATTTTCAGGTTTTTGAAATGTTTTCTTCAGACTTACCGAAAACATCTTTTCCCGATTTGGTTTCGGAGAATATCGTCAAGTGCTCTTTGGAAAATTAAGAGTGCAGATTTTAATAGTTCTTGGTTCAGTCCGCCTTTACTTTAAAGCACTTGATTTTACCGTATATCTCACTAACGATTTGCACTTTAGAAAAATTATTGATAGCGCATGGGTACAAATAGACACTTTTACTAAATGGAACAAAATAAAAAAAAAGCACTTTATCTGAAAATTTTTTTAATTCTTATCTAAACCATAAAAATCGTTATTCTTCGCTATTGAAAATTTCAATTCTTTCTACAATATAGATTTTGTAATAAAATTCTTCTTTTCACTTTAATTAGTTTTTTTTTACAATTATCATTCTTTGAACAATTACATGAAAATTATTCGACTTACGTTAAAGGTAACAGAAGTATGGTTAACATCTAGACTTGTGCAGTTGAAAACGTTCGTGGTTTTTCCTCTCAGTTAATTAGGTAGCTGTAGAAAAGTATTATTAGAATCCGGCCTAGTTATCCTGATTTCCTACTACTTAGCAACTCCGTTTTTCCGGACGCAGGTTACTCCGGGGCCTCTTTTCCTAATATTTGGGCTGTGAGGACTTCGAAAGGTTTTGATCATTTTACTTTCCACGCTGGATTAAAGTTTTCTTTTTAAGTTCTCAAGGGCAACGAGGAGTTGTCACTTTCACTTCACTCCTTAGGTGACGGTTAAAATTCAGATGATGTACTGATTACACTTTCATTCGCAATTTGCCTGAATCACTTTTGGATCTTAGAATAAAATATTCCACTTCCGAACAAAAAATTTCAAAGAGAATATTAACACTGAACTTAAACTTTTTACTAAATAATACCGTCGAATTCCTGCTCGGGCGCCAGTTAAAATAACCCTTTCCGATTTTAACAAAAAAGTAAAACTTTATTCAAATTTAATTAGTGTTCACGGTTTCACATTAAGATCACAACTGAACTTACTTAATATTCTAGCTTTCCTTAATCTAAGCGTGAGCAAAGCTTAATGTCACATGTCGTGGAATTGCAACGTACTGTCTGTCGGGTTGAATGTTGGTTGCTTGAAATGGGAATCTGCTGATTGGCTGTTTTTTGTGGGAATACATACGACTCGAAGAATGCTGCTCGTAAGAATACGGCAATTTCAAAAGTTGCAGAGGTAGTGCATTCTAAAGAATAGAAACAGAATTATCCAAATCCGTCAACATATAACGGAATAGTGATGGTCAACCTTTCATACCCATAACTTAAAAAATTCTTCACATGACCCTAATGCGCCCCATTCTCTATACAACAAGAGATAATTATCGTAGGCAGTTATCATTTATCATTTAAGAAACGTATTATGTACAACAGAATCAAAATTGGTCAATGCTTCAAGCCACGATTTCTGTCAGAATTCAAATAGATACTCTATTCATTCATAATCATCTAAATCAGTTCACGCGTTACAAAGTTAGGTGATCCCTCCCCCCACCCAATCCTTAGGTCAAAATTTATCCATATAGTAGCAATAGTGGATCATAATGTACACAACCAAAAGTAATCTTCCAAATAGGTGTGTGAATTAAAAAATTGGGTAACGCCCCCTCCGTACACCACCCCACCTCATAAATTTTTGCCGTCGTACCAGTGCGGCAACATATTCTACACTGCAAAAGAAGAATCATTAAATCGGTCCACATGTTATGAAGTTAGGTTTCACCCGCACCACAACTGAAATTTTTTTGACAGAGAACATACTCAAAACGAAGTCGGTCCATGCGTTAGGGAGTTAGACTACAACCCCCCCCCCCCCCAACTCCACCCTAGGACCACATTTTTTTCATTATTAACAATGCGGCACCATACTCTATACAACAGAAAAGGAATCATCCAAATCGGTCCACGCGTTACGAAATTAGGTTTCAACCCCACATCCGCCCCACCAAACATGTTGTTGGCATGGTATCAATCTGGGAAAATACTCTACCAAACAAAAAAGGAATAATCAAAATCGGTCCACACGTTACAAATTAGGCCATACCTGAAAAAAAATACGTGTCGAACTTAGAACCTCTTTGTTTATGGGAAGTCTGTTAAAACTGTTGTAGGGAATTTCAGAGTAAATAGCAATATTTTAGACGTGCGGGGATTGAAAATTAAAACAACCGATATCCACATTCGAATCGCCCATTTATTGCAGTAAAAGTTAGTTAGTGTAACAGGCGTACAAGGTTATTTTAGAACTTGACGAATTGAAAACTGAGCTCGAAATTACGGGTAGCCAGCAGAATCTGAGACCAGATGCTCGTGATAAGAAAGATTGTATTGCTAGGGATGAATCAATAGCAGAAGAGTGATTCACTGAGCGCATCTCCGCTGTTACAGTGTAGATCATCAAGTATGTCCATGACACATATGATGAGGACAATTTTCACATTAATATTAAATATTTTGATAATTTAACAAAATGTCCTACTATCACTGTTACTACATCTGATTTAATATTTGGTACCGATTCTGTGATATCTGTCATTTTAGAACTTCACGATATGTATTTCCTCTTACTAAAGATTCGCTGAAACGATCTCTGTGCACCCCTGATTGCTATGTGCGTGCGTGGTCTCGTTTTGATTATTCATGTTTTTTTTGTGTTGGTGTGGGGCCTCATTCACTTAAATATTTTGTTATAGTATGTGGAATAGGTGAATTGATTCTAGGCACCTTCCTGAGAAGGGCGCCTTCTAAGTTAGACGGGTTGATTCTGTTTACTTATTTAACTAATGGTGTTCCTTCAATTATACTTAAGCGTTGTTGTAATATTTTATCAGCGGTCCTTTGTTACTTATTTAACTTTTCTTTATCATATGTTTTTTCCGGATGTCTGGAAAATTTCCTATTTGATAACACTTCATAAGGGCAGTCAGACTGACATTTCTATTTATCGCAATGTAAGTAAACTTTTCTTTTCTATATGAGGCCGTAATATGTGATATTGTGAGTTTTCATTCGCGCGGGATTATTATACCGAGTCAGCGTGGGTTTGTTCTAGGTAGAATTTCGATCACTAGCCTGATCAAATTTACGTCTATGTGTATTTAAAAAAAAAGGACAGCAGTATGATTGCATTTATACTGATTTTATTAAGGCCTTCGAAAATGTCTCATAGGCTTCAGCTTTTCAAGTTTAGTATGTTTGGTTTTTTTTTAGTGTCTCTATTTTGGTTAGAGTGGTTATTTGTTGGAAGAGTCCAGAATATTCTCTTCTGGGGTGACACATTTGATAATATAAATTTTTTCTACTCCGGGGTTAAACTTCTTCGTTGTATTTCCAACATATCAGATTACCGTGAACTTAAACTTGACTGGACCGTTTTGTTACGTAGTGTAACAAAAACAACTTATTTCTTAATATTGACAAATGTAAAGTTCTGAGCTTTAGTAGGCGTGGAGTAACTGTCACATTTTCTAATCCTAATTACATTGATAACGCCTCTATACTAAGATTTTCGCAAACGAGAGCCAATTATTTACTTGGCCTCATCAAACGTTTGGTTCGGTAGTTCACTGTTATCCTTGCACTAAAAAACATTAATTTGTCATATGTTGGATCTATTTTGTAATATGTCAGTCCTATTTAAAGCCCATTTTATTCTTCCTATATTGTTCGGTTGAAATCGGTTCTTACGCTTTGCCTTGCAGCTACTCTCTTGGGTAAATTCAATCTTACAACACACCATATCACCATAGGTTGAAAATCATTCCCCTTGAAACTTTGGAGAGGCGTCGTGAGATTACTTAGGTTCTATTCGTGTTTTTAAATATTGGTTCGCCAAACAAAATTTGTATGATATATATTCGGCACCTGGCCGTGATTTAAGAAATTGTTCGTTTTTACTTCTAGAGGATTATCGTACTAACTGCGGACGTTTTGAATGTACTACTTTTGTGTGAAGAACATTTAATGAGCCTTTTCAAGGAACTGATTTTAATTTAATTTAATCTCAAGTTTCGCAGACGTCGGTGGAATAAATGATAACATGTCGACCTACCAATCCGGAGGTTCCAGGTTTGAATCCCACTGACGGTAACCCATGGTTCCTTTCTGCTGACAAGAGATTACGGTAATAGAGGCCACTTGAGTTGCAGAGAAAATGTCAGTGGTTTGGAATCTACTTTAAATTGCAGGTCCACTTAGAATCGAATCGCTGCCTCGAATTGTGTGAAGTTCTTCTTCCGCACCATACCCCACAGGGGGTTACGGAAACTAGAAAAAAACCTCAATATAAAAGGTTCTGCGTAGTAGAGTTATTAAATTGTTCGTTAATTTGTTAACGATCTTTGTTTATATTGCTACATCTATTCAATGTATTTTTTTAAGTCAGATGGTACTGTAACCTATTGATGAATTAAATAAATAAATACAAACGCTGGATTGAACACTGATCATTTCTATTTTTGAGGTCATTAATCTACGTTCGCGTACCAATCTTCATCTTAATAGGAATGTAAATAAGAGGGTGGGAGAACTGTTTTTCAGACACACAGACAAACGGAAATACTGAAACTATAATGGTTCCAAATTGCCGCGGAAATCTGAAAACCATGGGTCGCCAATGGAATTAAAATCTGCTACTTTTATGGTTAAAATCCTGATACTCATAATTTACACTATGCTGCCGACGATAGACAATAGCTTATTTAATGTAGACAGTGATAGATTGAAATTTTCCAGATCAGTTCTCATAGAAAATGAAATTAAGCTTTAATTTAATTCTGATACCGTTACTAATCCATTCTGACTTTATGTATCGAATATTATATATATAACTATTCATCGGAAAGCATTGAACAAAAAATGTGCAATAAAAGTTTTCCATATGGGGACTACTAATCCAAATGAATTTAGTCCAGCAGCGGAAATCCCGACTCCACCCGCAAATAAAGACGTCTGAATAGAATTGTTGAGTTCAAAAAGCTGAAGGATGAAATTCCGAGTTCAGGTCATGCGCACAAATTTGAGAAAGCTTGGAATTCAAGCTTTGAACACAATTTGTACTAGATTTCTGTGATTGGAAGCTTTACTAATCTTGAGGGAAGTATTGAAGTAATACTGCGCAGCAATTTTAATGAGAAGCAAAGTTCAATCTGCGGAGGAGAGGTTATTCTGAGAACGATTATCAGCAGAAAGGAGTATTGATAACACGGTATCAGAAGAGGACCTTTTAGTACAAATGTGGCAGTCGGTCGAAGTTGTCATTCCGCTCATTTGATTTGTGCCAAATAACTTATTGTTTGTGCTAATCGAAAAATATGTTCAAACAATCAATTACAGATAGTCTTTTAGCTACTACATATGTTACATTATATCTTACGGCTTATCCGGCGATGCTGACAATTATTAAACGCCCATGAGTGTTTCATATTGATAGTAACGTGAGTGCTTTCGAATTGTTTGTTTTTAAATAATTTCTCACCGTCTCACTTTTGTGGAGGTAGAGAGGAACCCCCGAGTGATTTGTATTTATCGTACTCATTCCTCGTGTCATATTAAACACTTTGTTACAAGTCCTCTTATATAACCTTTTTAGTGTGTATAAAATTAGTTTCAAAGTTCCCAAAATAGTGTGCCACATAAAATCAAAGTTTTGCGCTGTTTGTATAAAAGAAGCACAAGGCGCCAGTGTGAAAAGTTTCCCTTGTGTGATAAAACGAAAATTTTATTACTGAAGTTTTCCGAAAATTGGCTGTACGAGGTCATATGCTTTCGGCACGAGGAAAGCAAAGTTGGATAAGAATCTCATAATAAGTAAGATATTATTACCTAAGGTTAAGTACATTTCAAATTTCAGCTTCCTTCTTCTCGGTGTTCCTAATCTCTAATGTGAGATATTATTCCCGCAGGCTTTTCAACTTTATATTATACATGCAAAAGTCGTTATTTGTTATCCAACTGAACTCTGATTATAATTCAGTAAATGATGCATCATGTTCTTCCTTCCTCCAGGGTTTTAATGCATACACATTTGACATAATTTTCTGTGATTTGTCGGAAACATAATTTTTAGTAACTGAATGCTCTTTCCGGGAAAGAAATCAGGAAACAATTGGAAATCGTCCAACTGATGCTATGTCCGTGAATACTTCCAGTTATATGTAATTTTTCTTATTCTGAGTTTTTATGCATGCATATCGATGTACATACAAATGGAAGAACTTGCAATGTACAAACATATGTAGGTATATAACAAGCTTTCAAGGAAATTTAAATTGTTCCCTTTAGTCAAGAAAATTTATAACACAGTTAAGGACTGAATGCTACTCTTAGCCTGAATGAACTCAAGTGCTTTGAAATAGTGGATAGTGCTATCAGTTTTCAGAATGTATTTGTTTACATACAATTCAATAGCGCCGCAAACATCACTTCACTTGATTTCGATGCTGAAAACATAATTTAATATGAAAAAATTATTAAATTCGTATAATATTAGTGCTTGATTGCAATGCATAGATTTTTATATTCAGTTTATAAATAACAAATAACGAATAATAGATAGATGTTTTTTATTTACTAGGTACATCTTCCATCATAAATGAAAAACTTCCAAAATCTGTTAATCGATTTTTATATTTTATTATTTATAAGGTTTTTATAGCCATTTCTCATAAGATATGCCATGCAAATTTTTTTCTACATGAACTACACTTTCGTTATCATTCAATACAGTGAATTTTAAATCACATAAATTTTAGTTTGGGTAGGATTTGGTTGTTTCAAATTTAGTATCGCAACTTCTTGTATTTTATCATGTTTCTCTATATTCGACTTATATAAAAGTTAAGGTAAAAATTTAAGGTTATTGGTAAACAAACGAAATCGGCGATTCTTTCACGATTTTTCAATTTTAAATTTGGGGGCATTCCCGGAAATAAATTTCAAAATATCGAAATAAATGGAAATTTTGTTTTTACTTCTTACGTTTTTTTTAAATACATTTGTCGATGATTATTTCGATTTGCAAACTGGAAGTGCCTCTATAGCTTTGTTTTTTTCCGGAATTTCATCTATTTAATAACAATTGCAACAATTTCCAAGTGTTTTTCTCGGAAGGCAATTTTTCGTAGTGGTGATCTGATTCAGCGATGACGATTGAAGCGATTTAATTTTTTTTTTTTGTTTAAATTGGTTTGTTTGTTCCTTATATAATCCTTTATCGAATGCGTGGCGCTTATTTTATTGAGCAGTTTTCACCGGCTTTATATGTGTTTTACTCGTGCAATTTCGTTCGAGTTCTGGACGCTTAACTTTAATCGGCCACCATTGTGTAAAGACAAATTTCTCAGAACTTTAAGATAATCTCAGTTGAAGTTAAAAAAAGCTCATTTTAGAAGCCATTACAGAAGGTGTGATGGCTTGCATATGAAATAATTCATACATAATTTTTTTTTTGCAAAATTACCCAGTAAGGAATAACCTAATAAAGAAACGTGAAATTTTAGCTAAAAGTGTTGTCATCAATAAAACTATAAACATTTTATTTATTTACTACTAATTAATTTAAGATTATCTAATTAAATCAATGACAGCACCGACATAATCAACCCCGTCCGCTTGTGAAATTTCGCCAAAACCTCCTTGTGATCTTCTTGTTTATGCCTAAACTAAATCGCCTGTACCGTTTAGGAATTACAAATGCACAATACAAATTACAAATGTACACAATAATAAAGTCATGGACGTCAGTCCTAAAAAGTCTAAAGGCGGAATAATTCCACTTGTTATTCAAACGCTAAAAAGTATGATTACTTCATTTAAACAGAATCTGAATGCGTTAAACTCTACCTATAACATGTCACGCTAGCGGAATTAGCATATAACATATGGAATTCCACCTTAAGAATGGTTAAAATGAAAAATTCTTATGAAAGAACATTCAATTATTAAAATTAAAAAAACACCACAAACAGAAAAATTTAACGATGACATTGAAATTTTATATTCGACTTTAATTAAAATAATAATAATTCGGTCACCCCTTGAACGTTTGCGCTTACTCAGGGTGTTTCACATAAGGTGTGCCAAAATGAGAAGGGAAATATATATCACCTAGGAAAACAAAAAATGCCATAGCAGGGGGAAGGGCAATCTGAACCCTTTGGGAGTTACAGGGCGATTCATTTACAATTTTCGTGGTATGTGCATAAGTAATTTATTTTTATCGTTTGTTCTACTCAACGTAGAGACATCAAGCAAACGCCAAACGCTCTTACCATTGCATGAACAGTCACTTCCAAAAGTAGAAAAAATATTTAGGAGGAAAAAGGATTAGAAAAACTTCTGTAAAAGCCGCTGAATACCTTCTTATTTTATTACACTATGGAAATTCGTCAAAAAACTCTAAGAAAAAGGTTCGAAAATGCTTATTTAGGGTACACAATTAATTACTTCTTCAAAAAAGTTATAAAAAGATAAGTTAAATTTATTTCATTGTCGTAATTTACTTATGTTAGCCAGCGTTTACACCCTAATATCGTAACCTCCTATTACTAATAATTGTTGAAAATGTCGCTATAAAAGAGGGTCAGTCAGTAAGAATATCGATCATAGTTGAAAACAATTTATAACTATGGGTGTTTTTAAGCTGGCAGAATTTACAGAATTTGAGGAATACGCGGATATAATTTACATTTATTATGTAGCAGAAAGAAACAATAGAGCGGCTGTACTGGAATACACATAGCGCAGGGGTGACCTCATTACAGCCCAAATTCTGTGACAATGTATTGTTTGGTACCATCGGCACACATTTAATTGAACCAGTCATTTGTCGCATTTGTCGACTTTTTGAAGAATATACTGCCAGATCTACTAGAGGACATACATCGAAGAGCAATGTTTTACCAATATTATAGAGCGTCAGTGCATACTACCAATATTGCGAGGCAATGTTAAACGAAAACTTTCCTTACTGTCAACAATGACCTGAAGGCCACTCAATGATATGAATTATTGAGCAAAATTAGGACTACAGCAACGAAAATTCGTGTAAGGCCGGCTACAATACACCTTAAACAGGGAATTGGAAGAATATAACCACGTTAATTGTACAAAGCTTCGAATAAAATTAAAGGCGTTCTTGAGATTTTTATGAGTTTAATTTCTTTAAACTGCAGATTTTTATAATATTCCGCAAAAGGTTTTCTACGTATAAATTTCTACATACTTTCTCTACCTGGGCATACTGTGGTTTTTTTAAAATGGCAAATATATGGGCAATTTTAAAAATCTAAAAAACAGGTGAGTTAATTACATACATTTCCGAGAATATTTTGGAAAAATTCTGAATTTAAGATAATCGCAAAACATTTCTGTAGCTCTTGGAGGTGACTGTACGTGCAATCATAGGAGTTAGATCAACATTGTTAAACATTTTAGAAAAGTCATTGGGATAGTAGTTTTTGTGGTGTTTGTTTGATGTCTCACGTTCAAAATACATGTTCATATATGTATATGCACTTCGCCAGTGTTAAAAGTAGATCCAACACAGTTCGCTTGTAAAAATCACTTAAGTGTGCTGTTTTCAATTTTGTAAAACCAAAAAAAGCCCACATAAATGGTAACCCCACTGAAGAGTGAACTTGCTAATAATTATGCAGTGAGCAGTCATAAATTCTCGCACGGGTATTTAAAACTCGTACTCACTCATAAAGACCTTGACTCAGATTACGTTATTTTGGTGTAGCTTGACAATGTCTCAACTCCGGTGGAGCATCTATTTCTAGTCCGATTTTTCCGACCCTCTAACTACAGACCAATTGCACTAACCTCGATCATATCCAAAGTTTTTGAATCACTCATAAACTCTTAGTTGTTGAAATATCTAGAAAATAACCATCTTATCAACGATTGCCAGTACGGTTTCCGCGCTGGCCGCTCAACCGGAGACTTACTAACGGCTCTAACGGAGCGTTGTAATCATTGTCTCCATAATTTCGGTGAGTCCGAAATCGTCGCTCTTGATATTTCAAAGGCTTTTGATAGAGTCTGGCATGCTGCCCTGTTAGCCAAACTTCAAACATTTGGTCTGCACCCAACCCTCGTTAAATGGATAGAGAGCTTTTTGTCAGGCCGTTCAATCCGTGTAGTAATTGACGGAGTTACATCTGATTCCTACGAAATAAATGCCGGTGTACCTCAGGGTTCAGTTCTTTCACCAACCTTATTTCTTCTTTTTATTAATGATCTCTTATCCCTTACTCTCAATCCTATTCATAGTTTTGCCGATGACAGCACCCTTGATTTCGCGTACTCATTTGATTCTGTAATGAATTCACGTGAAAATGCTACAGAAGTCAATCGGAAACGCATGTTTAGATCATTAAACAAAGACATTTCTATGGTCCTCGCTTGGGGCAGAGCAAATCGTGTTACGTTTAATGCATCCAAAACTCAATGCTGTTTAATATCCCTTAAAAAACGCCCAGTTCACCCCCAACCTATTTCAGTCGACGGAGTGAATATACCCAATTCACCCTCCCCAAAGATCTCTGGTATTGAGATATGCAGCAATCTTAGCTGGACTGATCATATATTTGCAATCGCTACAAGTGCGATGAAATGTTTGGGTTTTCTACAGAGATGTAAGAAATATTTCACTTTTTAGTTATTATAATCCTTTTAAACTACTCATAGGTAGGCCGAGATTCGAACCTGCATCCATGGCGTGGTGATATTGCCACTCAACCACACAATTAAATCCGACTTCGAATTTATGGTTATTTATTAATTTAATATTTTATATTAAATTTTATAAATTAAAATAAAATTTATAAATGTAATCATTTGTCTACCGATACTTTCAACTATCAATTATTCTTTTTCAATTTATCGGTACTCCGGTATCGCAACATTCCGATACATTGCAATACCAATTATCGATATTTTTGTTTTTGATTCCCATCGCTACAAAACATTGGGTCAGAATTTGGGCTGGAAAGAGGTCCCTTTCTTCAGTCTCAAATCTCGCACAGAATTTCGTCTCCATTGTGAACCTGAAAGAAGAAAAACACAAATAATCATTGCATTCACAATGATGTAAGAAAATACTTATCTGATAGCTTATTTGCTCCTTTGTATTTTCATAGCTCCTCTTCTTTGCCATGATAATATGTCCTAAAAAAACAAAATGTTCATAAGATTATGTAAAGAATAATATAAAGCAGAATGTAAGCATATGAATTAATCCATAACACTTACCACAATATAGAGGATTCAATACAAAACAGCACAACACAAAATAGTTCAACACAAAATTCACAGGAATTAAATAGAAAACCCTTACATAAAAGTATTAAGAAAATTATTTATTTGCAAAAAGGCACTATTTGCTTACCTCTGTTGTCTTTCACGAGATGACATTGCACGACGTATGTAAATGTTTGGGAAAGTAAGCAAAATATCCAAATTTGAAAGCTTAAAGGGGCAAATTTGATTATATAGAAAATTGAAACCGAAAAGAGAAAGCCATAAGTCAGGTGGGGAAAAAGTAATGTCACCTTTTCAAAAATATGGTCATATTTGCAAATAATCAATATATTCTTTATCATATATGGAAAATGTTCTAGAAATTTTAAAAATAGTTGGGGTGGAAGTTCAATGTTCTTTTTTATTCATTCCAAGTTCGAAATTCGGTCAAGTTAGACAGAAATCGCCAAATTGTGAAATATTTTATAAGTTAAACATTTTGAAATCGCCAAAATTTGCCTTCACTTATTAAATCTATACTTTCATCAAATTGTGAAATTGAAATATTTACTAAAGACATTTATATGAGACCAATTTAACTAGTTTTTATTTAAATGCACTGATTTGAAAGTTTTGGGTAGTGGATGATTGGATGATTGCTGGGTTCCTCGTTCGTGTGGTGCCGAGTTCGAATCTCCTCAGTCTGACATTCTATTTGGTTTTAATTTTAAACTTTTTATAGAAAAACTTGATTTGATTGATTCGCATAAATGTAAGATTAAAATCGCAATCATAATCTTCCCCAAAACACCCTTGTTCTATGTGGGTTTTTGACCGACCAGGAATGAAGTTTTGAAAGGTTTTGCTGCCATCCCCGCTGTTCTGCGATTCATCTGTCCATAGAATTCGGTCCAGAAACGCCACCTTCCCCATGTATCATTCCAGAAGCCAAATGAAAAATTTTATTCTTCTCTCGGAATCGTCTTCCAGTAGTTCTTTGATGATATGAACGTCACACAGCTAGATGAATAACCCTCCAAACTTTAACGGAAGACGCTCCTAATCGTCCTGCAACTCGTCTCTGGCTGGTTTCATGGCCCGTCGAGGATGATTATTTGGTGATCGGCGTAGGCGGAATCTTCCGATTTTTGAACTCGCAATTCCATGCAATTTGAAGTTACACTTTCGGTTTCTTCTTAACTTTCGGAAAGTCCGCGAAAATATTACTCTTTTGGGGTGCACGTCGATTATGGAATCTGCTTTGATGTTCCAGTACAGCCGCTGTATAGGTTCCGTCTACTGCACCATAATTGAAAATTATACCCGGGTATTCCTCAACCGTGAATTCTGCCAATTTTCTAATAACTGTAGCGTAAGAATACTCGTAGTTATCGATTTGTTCTTCAACTATGATCGATATTCTTACTGGCTGACAATCCTTTATAGCAACATTTCCATCAGGTATTAGTAACAGAACGCCAGGATAATATGGTGTGAACTTTGGATAACACAAGCTAATATCGCCAATAAAACATCATTACACCAACATTTTTATAACTTTTTTGTAGCAATAATTATAATTAATTACCTATACCTATATTTTCGACCCTTTGTCTTAAAGATTTTGTTTATTTAAAGCATTCCTTACCCAAAGTGCAATAAATTTCTTAGAATGCGGTTTTTCCAATCCTTTCTCTACCTTACCATTTGCCTTTTTTTTAGGTATATTAATTACATGAATTTTGGAGAAAATTCCGGAAATTTCTGAATTTTTGATAATCGAAAAACATTTTTTTATCTTTTGGAAGTAACCGTACCTGCAATTGTAGTATTTAGATCAACATTGTTGAAAATTTGGGAAAAATTATTGGGATAGTAGTATTATTTTATATCGCTGTGGTTGCGTAGATCAAAATTCAAAAATAAAAAAATGATGTGCATACCGTGCTAATTTAAAATTTATGAACCACCCTGTAATTCCCAAAGGGTTTAGATTGCACCTTCCCCCTCCTCCTGCCATACAATTCTTTTTTGCCTAGGTGAGATTTATCACCCCACTTATTTTGGTACACCAGATAAGTTTTCGTATAAAACTTAACTTTTAGGTAAGTATTTTGCAAAGCTACTGCTAAAGGGCAGAAAAAAATAAAGTTAAGGTTATCAGGAAATGCAACATATCTAGATGAAACGCATTTCACAAAGAACGATACGTTTTATAAAACCAAACAAGGAAGTAATATTTACAATTAGTAAAGCATTTTTTACTGCGGGGAGTCAGTTCAAACTATTTAAATAACGAAGAAGAAAAATATCAAAATTGATTACATATTTAATATCGAGAATAACATAAGAATAGTATATATTACACTAATTATAAAAATTAAATTTAAACCATTTTATTGCCTGAATGAAATTCACATCGACCTACCCTATGATAAAATGTAACACAAAATCACTTTAAATGAACTTCACATCCGGTTAAAAATATTGAAGCTCATTACCAATTCTACAAAGATAAAATTATCGTCGCTCTATTAAAATAATATACGTACGTTTAAAGTGCGGAACACAATGTGGTGCTGGCGATCGTAGCTGCCGCGGTAGCCAGACCTGCCAAAATTTAAAAATATGGAAATTAAAAGATGGTGGTCCAATGTGTAGCTGGTGCTGTAGCGCAAAGTTCAATAATTTTAACTTTTGGCGCGCGCCAAATTTGACATTTCCGAGGTAGCTACAGCGCCAGCTACGAGCGCTAGCGCCACACTATGTTCCAACTTTAATGAAAATATTAAAGGTCGAATGGAAAGCTTCTACTTCCAACGAAAAACATGCCTGATAATACAAATACTGATACTGCCTCAAACCTAGGAACGAATCCAAGTTGTGGTAACGCGGGAGCTGAAGAAGGTAACCCTTTGTCTATTTTCAAATTACACCATTCTTAAATAATCGTCTTGAACTCTAGTTTCTACATGTGGAAACTCAGTTTAGAGTCAAGGGCATTACATCCTGATCGGATCTCACACCCGAAACAATGGAAATAGTACCGAACCGCCAGAGCCAGAAATACTTGAAAACCTCAAATCCTTCTTATTTTCAAAAATCAGAAGATTCAGAAGAATTTAGACTCGACGCGCTCTTACATAAAGTCAAACTAGGACATTACAAAACTCCGGAACGTTTCCGGCAAATGAAGTCTCTAGCCGGAGGCGTAAATAAATCCCTATTGCAAGAACCTTGGCTAAATAATCTTCCTCAAGATATGCAAGCATGCGAAATACAATGATGGCATAAGCATCAGCATAGAAATTGACATTGTAATCGGCATACGGATCGATGGCGAAATTAATGCCTCATATCACACAATGACAGCATCATTGTGTAGCTAAAATAGTTGCCGTAGCAGGTTACGGGTTTCTTTTATTGCAACGCATTAAAAAAATGAGCAAACGACGTTTTTGGATGAGGAACATTTTCTTGCAAAGGAGAGAGTTAGGTTTTTTTGATTTTGGATTTCTCACTGATTTTTACCATAATTTTTCCTTTTTTAAATTATTTTTATAATAATATATAATATAATAAAATTGTTAAATATAAACACCTATTTCCCGCACAAGCTCTATCAATCTTTCTTCAAAATTCATTTCACATCAATTAATCAAAGCATCAACACAAGCATCAGCATAGTATGAGATACCATCATTGGGTTAATCAGTATTGCCAGTGCTGATGCCGATGCCGTTATTGTGTTTCGGCCTTTACTAAGCAAATTGATCCAACTTCCTCTCCAGAAAATCTAATAAAATAGTTTAAAAAAAAAAAGTTGAACCGACTTCACAAAAAGCGCTAAAAAGTTTAAAATAATTTCTAATTTTATATCTATTACGACATTTGGAAGTCGTTGCAAATCAAACAAACCAAACAACTACAACAAAAATATTTAATCATCATTTCTTATGATCCTGTAAGCCTTGATTATGGTTGGGTAGTTGTTTTGTTTGTTTAATTTGCACCGACTTCCAAATGTCGTAATAGATATAAAATTAAAAATTATTTTATACTTTTTAGCGTTTTTTGTGAAGTCGGTTCAACTTTTTTTTAAAAACTATTTTATTTTTCACTTTCTAGTGTCTTCTAGTCTATACAACGAAATCTCTCTCCATGTTCATCACTAACGTCACCAAGATTCTCCGGGAAAAAATTCAAGTGCGAATGCAAAAATTGGATCTTCAGAGACATATTCACGCCTGTTAGAAAAATTAAAGACATTTATGAGAAAACGAACAAGAATGAAATAAAAGAGTATTTCTTACCAATTTTCGCATAATTCTCGAGCAAGTCGTCAACAATTTTTACGTAGTTTGGGGTTCTGTAGTTCCCGAGAAAATCAGAAACAATCAATTGAAACGACTTCCAGGCTGCAGCCTCATCTGCCTTCCTTGATCGTCGCCATAGACAGATTGCTAAACAGAGTTTTAAAATGAGCGAACGCTTCGCCTTCTTTTTTAGTGCTTTGATAAAATTTTTGATGAGTCCAAGCTTTATGTGTGAAGGTGGCAAAATAATATTTTCCATTATGACAAGTGACTCATATTTGACGTTATGGCAGCCCACTGCTATGTTCTCTCTTTTCGGCCAGTCCTTTTTGATGTAATGGTCTGCACGACCTGCTTTTAAGCTTTCTTTGCTGATAAATAACCGCCAATACTGCAATAGCATATTTGGTCTTTATCGTGAAATAGTTTCTAAAGGTTCGTGACGTGTCCTGAGGTACGATATCTGTACACCCGGAGCCAAGAAGTTGAATTGTTTCATGCGGGATGCAAGCAATTCCGCTTTATCTTTTGACAGTTCCAGATCTCTCACCCAACTGAGCCTGCGATAGACGATGCCACATTCTTTCCGTGTCGAATTCACTTTCATCGGATTTTACTTTTGATGATGAATCGGAAATTTTTTCGGGAAGTTCGGGATACGGAACTGCATCCGAATGTGGAACTGGAAACGTGACGGCTCGCGTATGCGCATAATTCCATCGCAAACTCTTTCCAAAGCCACTCGGTTTACTCAAACAAAAATAACAATCATTCCCATGGCGGAACGGCTCTCTCCAAATCATTGGTACTCCGAATGTCATTGTTGCGACGCAACCTAAAACTAAACAAATTTAATAAACATAACAAATCCAAAGTTTTACCTGATCAGCCAAACATCCCTGACAGTCTGTCAAAGAACAGCTGATATTTGGCAAGAGCACTTTGGTTACACGGTGCTCAGCAACCCACGTAAACAAATCTTGGAATTAATATTTGTTTTGGATATAATCCGTGTAACCAAGAACTAAGTATATATTAAATGATTTCATTTAATATATTAATAATAAACCTTAAATTTTAACGTCAATTTATAAATCCTTAAAGTAAAAAGTTTCCCGCCAACATCATAGTTAAAATTTGAATTCTTTGATTCGACATGGCGAAAAAATATCGAATGCTAATTAATATGGCGACTATCTCTCGATTTCAACCAAATTCGATATTTTTGTATGAACCGTTTGAATTCAAACTATAAAAGAGCTGCATGCACATGGGCTCTTTCTCTTTTGAAATCTAATATTCAGCGAGTTTGGTGAGTACAATAAAAAAATATAGTTAAAAAATATTCAGAACCTGGCTGTTCGAATATTTTATCTATTTGCAAAAAATATAAAAATATTATCAAAACCTGGCTGCTCGATCATATTTACTTGTGTAAATTAACCTATTAACATATATTAACATATTTATTCAGAGCCTGGCTGCTCGAATAAATACAGAAGTTCGTTTTGTGTTCCCACTAATATCTTCCGAATACTTATTCAGAGCCTGGCTGCTCGAATAAGTATTATTCCCAATAGATTGTCAATATAATTGCAGAACCTGGCTGTTCGCAATTATATCACCTTAATTAAACCCTTGTTAAGAAATAATTCAGAACCTGTCTGTTCGAATTATTTTAAGATAAATATTTTAAGCCAATAAACATTTCAAATTCTTTCAGCAATTAAACATAATATAAGGTATAAGGTATTTAAGTGCTAAGGTATTTAAGTGCTAGGTTAAGAATTTGAAGTGAATGTAAAGTGAATTATAAAAGTCCAAGTTTTAAAGACTGAAATGAATAAAACTTATTTTATCAGCAATAAATCTTTAATTTTCGCGTAACCAGTATCCCTTTTCAGCGGGTAACCTGAACATTGGTCCTTCGAGTAACCCGATATTGCTGAGAAAGATTAAAGTTTTAAAACATTGAAGTCTAAGTAGTGACAATTTTGTGAAAACATAGTGAACATTCGTGAAAACTTAAAAAACTTAGTGAACATTCGTGATAACTTAAAAAACTTAGTGAACATTGTATCTAAAGGTGAAAAAGCGTGACAATGGAAGTGTTATTGCAAAAACATGTGACAATATCAAAGCAAGTGTCTCAGGCAATCGTTAACTTCAAGAAAACAGGAGAGGCTAGAAGAACGCACACCTATCTTCAAGCTAGGATCACACAAGTAAAGGATTTTTTTGACACATTTTCAAACAATCACCAGGAAATCTTCTTCATGGATTGAGAACTAAGTAAAGATCACGAATACATCAAGAACGACATATATGCAGTGACAGAGGAAGCGTACTTCAACTATTTAAGTGAACTTCAAGATCTACTTAGGGAAAAACAGCCAATTCAAGAGCCTACAGAATTGAAGCCAGAATTGAAATCAGATATACAACTACCAAGGATAAATCTACCCAAATTTGATGGAAACTACTCAAACTGGAGAACATTTTATGATTTATTCACATCACTTATTCATCAAGATGCGAGGATTCCAGCTGTACAAAAGCTCCATTATTTAAAGGCGAGTCTATGCGGTGAAGCAGAGCGCCTAATCAACAAATTCACCACAATCGCAGCAAACTGTCAGCCAGCGTGGGAATTACTACAAAAACGCAACAACAACAAAATAATCCTGGTCAACAATCATCTAAAGGAATTGTGCAATCAATTTCCAATTCGTGCTGAGACAGCGGAAGGAATCAAGAAACTAATGGACAACACTTCAGAACGACTGAATGAACTGAAGGCATTAGGTGTATCTATACATCAATGGGACACCATAATCATCCACATGATGGTTCAACGTTTACCATCAGAAACACACAACCTCTGGGAACAGACGCTTGGGAACACACAGGAATTGCCAACTTTGCAAAAATTCATGGACTTCTTAGAAGCTCGTTATCGAACACTGGAAGCAATCATGGGAACTCGATCAACAAAACCTCTACGCTCACCTTCAGGCAACACAACAACTTTAACTCAACATTCTCTACAATCTACAATCTGTCCAATATGCAACGACAAGCATAGGCTTTACAAATGCTCCAATTTTCACAAGATGGATATCGCTCAAAGACGCAACATCACATCAAAAAACAACTTGTGCTACAACTGCTTAGGAGCAAATCACACAACTTCAGAGTGCAAAAGTAAGCACAAGTGCTTCAAGTGCGGCAAGAAACATCATTCTTTTCTACATCCTGACAACATTAGATCAAAGAGCACAAACTGATCATCTAATCAAGGTTCATTACACAACACTCAACATAAGGGGATCCACAGCAGCATCGTTCCTACATCGTCTAACACAGAAAGTACATCTGTGAACACACAGATCAACGCTTGAAAATTTCAAGCACTATTAGCCACCGCACTTGTAAAAGTTGAAACTACATCAGGGCAATCGCTGGTTTTACGAGCCCTCATTGATCCTGGATCACAAGTGAACATAATCTCTGAACAAGCATATCATAAACTTCAGTTAAAAGGAAATACTACAGAAGTTCAAATTAACGGACTTGGGAAAACTAAAACAGCTGCAGCCACAAGGGCTGTTGAATTTACTCTAAAATCGCTAAATAACTCTTTATTTCAGCTTCATACGAACGCGCTTGTTCTTAAACACATCAGCGACGTTTTACCCCCAAACCGGTTACAACATCCTGCATGGGGACACATCAAAGGACTCCAATTAGCAGACCCTACATTCACACAACCAGGAAAGGTTGATATACTCTTAGGAGCAGAAGTATACGCGAACATACTTCTAGACGGAATCAAGAAACACACACAACCAGGATCACCTACAGCACAAAATACATCATTGGGATGGATTTTATTCGGAACAACGAATAACGCAGATCAACCAAAATCAGTTTTCACCCTCAACATCGAGGACAACTTTCTACAGTTAGAAAACCAACTTAGGAAATTTGGGTAATGGGAAGACATACCCAAAACTAGAACTTGGACTTTAGATGAAATGAAGTGCGAGGAATTTTACATCCAAACAGACAAAAGAAGGCCAGATGGAACATATGAAGTTCGCTTACCGTTTAAGGAACAACAACCGCCAATCTTGGGGAATTCACGCAACATGGCCATCAAACGATTTATGCAATTAAAGAAAAAATTCTCAACTAATCCACAACTACATGAGGACTACTCACGTGTCATCAAGGAATATCATACTCTCAATCACATGAAAGCAATCAACAAATCAGATGGAGCATATTCGGAAGCTATAAAACACTTTTATATGCCTCATCACGCCGTCTTCAAGGAAAGCAGCACAACAAAACTTCGGGTGGTCTTCGACGCGCCCGCCAAATCTTCAAATGGTAAGTCTCTTAATGAGCAACACTTTACAGGTCCAACTCCTCAACCAACTTTATTAGCAACATTACTCAAATGGAGGAGCTACAAATATTCCTTATCAGCTGACATCGAAAAGATGTATAGAATGATACATGTTCATGAAGACGATCAGCAGTATCAACGAATTATTTTGAGAGATAGTTCGAATAATGCACTACAAGAATTCGCAATGACTACAGTCACCTTTGGAACAGCTTCTGCACCATTTCTTGCCATCAGGACATTGCAACAGCTTGCAAGAGATGATCAACACAAGTATCCTCGAGCATCTAGAATCATAATGGAAAATTCGTACGTAGACGACGTCCTAACTGGAGCAGACACCATTGAAGAAGCTAGACTTATTCAAAAAGAGCTTACCAACTTACTCAAAGGCGGCGGTTTCAATCTACGCAAATGGACTAGTAATAATCCGAAAATACTGGAAAATATACCACCCGAAGACCGCGAAATTAACTTTCCACTTTCCTTTGAAGACGAAGAAAGGATTAAGGCACTAGGAATTCACTGGCATTCTTCAACAGATGAATTCAGCTTTAAAACCAACATTCGAGAGACACATGGAATTCTTATCAAACGAAAGGTATTATCAGAAATCTCACAACTCTTTGATCCCCTAGGTTGGCTAGCCCCAGCACTCATAGCAGCAAAAATCATGATTCAGAAACTTTGGCTTTCTAGTCTTACATGGGATGAACCTGTTCCATCTGAGCTTGTCAGCGAATGGAAATACTTCAAGGAAAGCATTCCCATCATACAAACAATAAGGATTTTCCGCTGGATCAACTTAAAATCTACTCATCAAAATTATCAACTTCACGGATTCTGTGACGCCTCCATGCAAGCATACGCAGCAGTTATTTATATCAGAATCATCGGATAAGATGGTCAAATTCATACTCATTTATTAACTTCAAAATCAAGAGTAGCACCTATTAAGACTATTTCTTTACCTAGGTTAGAACTATGTGCTGCAGTCATTTTGAGCAAAGTGATAAATTCAGTTCGAAGGGACATGGACATAACCAACATACCGAGCTACTCCTGGATGGATTCCAAAATCACCCTCAGTTGGATTAAAGGACACCCCAGCATATGGAAGACATTTATAGCCAACAGAGTAGTTGAAATCCAGGACCATGGTCAACTGAATTCATGGCATCACATTCCATCTAAAGAAAATCCCGTCGACTGCGCATCCAGAGGAATAAGCCCAACAGCACTAGTCAACAACGAATTATGGATAAAGGAATTACGGATAAAGGGATTGAGTCCGTATTTATCTTCAGATGGTATTTTTCGAGTTGGAGGCCGTTTAACCAACGCATCAATTTCGTTTAATCAACAGCATCCTATTATTCTACCTAAATCTAATCATTTCTCTAACCTTTTAATAGATATGCACCACAAACGAAGCTTGCATGGAGGTACACAGCTAACATTAAACTCTTTACGAAGCAAATACTGGATCATCGATGGACGAAATTCAGTAAGACTTCGAATATCTAAATGTATCACATGCATTAGACATCGTGGGAAAACGCAAACGCAACTCATGAGTGATCTTCCAGCACCGAGGGTTAATCAGGATCATCCATTCAATAATTGTGGAGTCGATTTTGCTGGTCCCATTGACATGAAAATGTCCAAGCATCGCGGAGCAAAGATATACAAAGGATATTTTTGCATCTTCATCTGCCTTTCAACCAAGGCAATTCACATAGAAGCAGTTTCTGATCTAACTTCCACAGCTTTTATTGCAGCATTCAGAAGATTCATCGGACGACGAGGACTCTGCAGCCATATCTACTCGGACTGCGGATCTAACTTTATCGGAGCCAACAAAATTCTCAACAAGGATCTTTAAGAAGTCATACGAAACGCCAACAAGGACACAGCTGAACTCTACGCCAATGAAGGTATTACATGGCACTTCAATCCACCAGCTTCGCCCCACTTTGGCGGTCAGTGGGAGGCTGGCGTCAAATCCATAAAGCATCATCTTCGCAGAATCTTGGGAACAACAACTTTAACCTACGAGGAATTAAGCACAACATTAATTCAAATTGAAGCGTGTGGCGTCCTGTTTGTAATTGTCCACAATTTTAACATATGTTTTACTGATACAAGATTTCATTCTACAGAACAAAAATCAAATGTCTCAAGAGTTCGAGTACCCACCAACTCCTGGAAGATGCATCGACTGGGAGGAACTACTTGCACAACCAGAAGATTTGTTAACCATGGATGTGGAAGACATATTTTCGCTATGTTCGACCACATCACCTCCACCAACGCCCGGGAGAAACATTAATTGGGCAAAGGTTCTTCCTCCTCAAATATATACCATCGACCTCACAATGGAAGATGATGTGGATGATGGAGACGAAGCAGAGCGGGAAATCTTCTCTTCACAAGCTTCTGTCGATCGTACGATAGAGGATGGAGAAGATGAGGCTGACAACAGCACCGCTGCAGGAGCACCCTTGTCTCCA
This sequence comes from Leptarthrus brevirostris, assembly GCA_964036015.1. NCBI lineage: Eukaryota > Metazoa > Arthropoda > Insecta > Diptera > Asilidae > Leptarthrus > Leptarthrus brevirostris. The sequence goes on along the minus strand of OZ038371.1, from coordinate 97,194,094 downwards.
CCACTTACAATCGACCTAACGCTAGCAGACGACCAAGAATTCGATCCACAAGGTGATAAGGCCGTGTCCTCTTCACCGCTACCCACAAACGAGCTGGCCTCACAAATATATATAACAACGCGGGAAGGGTCGTCATTCACGATCTCAACAGAGGAATATCTTGGCATCAATTGGATCGGATTGGAACGTTCGAGACGGCGGAAGAGAACGATCCAACTGCGCGATGGCCGAAGTGTTGGTGTCAAGGTGGTGAACCGAGAGTTTCAGGTGGTTCCTGGAAGGTATCAAATTTTGAATAATTTAGAAGTTATATGGTTTAATTTTAAATGAATTATGTTAACAAATACATATCTTTTTTAATTTCGGGCGGGAGAATGTTGCGACGCAACCTAAAAATAAACAAATTTAATAAACATAACAAATCCAAAGTTTTACCTGATCAGCCAAACATCCCTGACAGTCTCACAAATCTCGGAATTAATATTTGTTTTGGATATAATCCGTGTAACCAAGAACTAAATGATTTAATTTAATATATTAATAATAAACCTTAAACTTTAACGTCAATTTATAAATCTTTAAAGTAAAAAGTTTCCCGCCAACATCATAGTTAAAATTTGAATTCTTTGATTCAACATGGCGAAAAAATATCGAATGCTAATTAACATGGCGACTATCTCTCGATTTCAACCAAATTCGATATTTTTGTATGAACCGTCATATATCGCCTGATGTAAAATAAAGGTTATAATGTGTGATATGTTCATAAATTCATTAATAAATACATACTTTGAAGGCCACGCGGATAGAGTTACATGGCACGAACTACACAAACAATTTGGCGTCCATCGTTTATCGAGATTTTCAACTGGCATTCCAAAGTACTGCAGATACTTGCTTTTTATCAAATCCGTAAGTTTACGTTGATTTTTCTTGATAACATATTTTCCGCACACATAACAGAAATTGTCTGGGTCGTTGCTGCACTCGAATTCTCGTTTTTTTTTGCTCATTTTATAACTGAAGTTATTCGACACGGCACAATAGGTCTGTTCCCTTTATTAAACTTGGACAATTTAAAATTTTCCAAAAGAATCAATTCTCCAATTAACACACTTTACATACAGATTTACTTTTTCACTAGATACACACGGATTGAACTCGGTTTCGCACAAACACCCTTTCTTATATGACGGTCGGAGCAGGAACTCTGGTAATTTAAATATCCTTCAGGATTAGTCTTTGTTACGCTCAACCGTCATAAAAATATACGCTTGCATTTCGAGGAAAGCATTTCTCTGAGGGCTAATTAATTACGTTACGTCTGTCGCTAGACTCTAAATACTTATCCTACTCTTTACGGACAGGAATTTTTAGCATGATCAAACATGCATTGATCTTGCTTTTCTGTCATAAACTTGCACCATAAAAATGTACTATTTCTAGGAAATAGGTCCCTAAAGCGGCGTTATCAAGGATTTTGGAACGAGACTATATTTGGTTCCTCATAAGAGAATCGGATCCCAAAACGAACAAAAAATAAAGAAGGAACCGGAACTATTTCTAATACATACTTATTATATTGGAATATTTGAATATTTGAACCAAATGTATCAAAATAGAAAAAAAACCTAGAAATAGAGAAAAAGTTGAATTTGGGTACTTCTACTTAATGGCTTATAACTGTTTTATTTATCCATATATCTTCATAAGTAGTACGTTGTTTTCTTCGTAAAAGTCTCGACTCCACGTAAAAAATAAATAAACTGGTACTTTGCAATGATTTATATTTTTTCCTTGTCTTTAAGTCAATTTACGATCTCGATTTCGGGCGAAAAAGATTCCTTTTTCTCCACATTGAGATCGATTGTAACTTAGCTAATGACCCGATTGAAAAACAATGTACGGGAGATTGGCTATTCAATTACCTTTAATTTGATAGCTTGCGCGATTAGATTGGTCTATTCGAACTCGAGATATACTTAAAAGTATGGGGCTACCTCCAGCGAAAGTGAAAAAAAAAAAATTGAAAAACTAACCCAAAATAACAAAAGTTTTCAGTGCGTTTTTCGTGTTCAGCTAGTCAATTTACATATGAAAAAAAAGTGGCATCAGCTGCACAAAATTGCTGTGTAATTAAAGCGTAAGAACACTTCTAGTTATGGATTTGTTTTTGCAATATGGTGGATATTCTTGCTAACCGACCGAGTAATCTTTTCATCAGGTGTTGGTAACAGAATTCAAAGGAACTTAATTAGAAAAGCTAATAACCGTAATAATTTATTTTATTAAATTAACAGTTAGGTACCTTTTTATAATTTTTTTCCAGCAGGAATTAGAATTTGTTACCTATGTAACCTAAATAATTTCTCTTGAAAATTTTCTTATATAACGAATTTCCTAAATACAGTGCAATAAAATAATTAGGCAGTCAGCGACTTCTAAGGAAGTGGTTTGCATAATCCTTTCTGCACGTTAACATGTTGTATGTACTTGTTTTTTAAGGTAATAAGATGGGCAATTTAATAATATTAGAAACAGATATGAATTACATAAATTTTGTATAAAATTTTTGAAAATGCTGAAGTTTAGGTAATCGGTATTTTGCTCACTTTTGCTAGTGGCTGACCCTTCAGGGGCAGGAATTAGATCAACATTGTTGACATTTTTAAGAAAAACATTGAGACGGTAGTTTTTGTCGTTTGTTTGAGCAGGTCAAAAGATAAAAATAAAATAATGAAGGGTATACCCTGAAAATTGAAAGATTATGAATCACCCTGTCACCTGAGTTGAGTTCCCCCCCCCCTCCCCCCAACCACCCCACCTACTATGAAATTTTTTGTTTGGCTAGGTGATATCTATTACCCCACTTATTTTGGCCAATCTTATCTGAAACATCCTGTATAGTACCTTTGATACTTTTAAGCTAGTTGCTTTGTTTGACACCGAAGTGTTGTTTCAGAGTCAATCATATCAATTTGCTGTAAAAATTTATAAATATTTTTTTTTTACTTCAGTTTGTAATATAATCAGAGAATTGAAAACAGGTGTTTATAAATGGTTTAGATGTTTTGTTTTTTTTAGCCTAAATTTTTATTGGTGCGTCGACCCATATTGCATATTACAGAGGTTTGTGTTAAACGCTGTAACTTCTTGAATTCTAAAGATATTCAGTTCAAACAAAAACCATGTTAAAGGGCATAAAATGTCCAGTATATACTACTGTGATCAAATAATAGTTAGACTTTTCCCATTTCAAACGCGCGGGCTTATCGAAACGAGTAGATTTTTTTTTTTAGGATTGGAAGCACTGTTACTTGACATCTGTGTCAAATTTCATGCCAATATCTTCAGTAGCTAATGAGATACGGTTGTTTACTGTCATCTAAATAAGTGAATTTTTCGATTTTTTAAATAAGTGAAAAAGTTCAGGAAAGAAGTTGCATTAAATTTTGCGTCAAAAATGGAATTTCGGCTTCCGAAACGTTGGAAATGTTGAAAAAGGTTTTTAGTGACAATGCACTGTTTAGGGCGAGTTTTTTTGATTGGAATAAGTAGTTAAAAGAAGACAGAGAACGTGTTGAAGACTGGTCCTGGCCGTCCTTAGACGTCTACCGATGAACTCCACGTCAAGGAAGCCAAGGATTTGGTGCTCAAAAATCGTCGATTGACAATAAAAGACCTTATTGACATTACGCAAATATCGCTTGGGTCGATACAATCGATTTTGAAACACCATTTGGGCCTCAGACGCGTCGCATCTCGTTTGGTTCCAAAAACACTCAATATTTTCGAAAAAGAGCGTCGTGTTAATTTCTATGAAACAATGATTGCTGACTACCAAAATATCATCAAACGCATTATTACGGGAGGTGTTACATTGATCTAAGCATACGATCCGGAAACCGCCGACCAATCAAGTGAATATCGTGACACAGGTGAGCCAAGACCGAAAAAAGCTTGTCAAAGCAAGTCGAAAATCAAGGTGATGTTGACAGTTTTCTTCGCTTTTCGTGGTGTGGTGCATTATGAATTCCTTCCGCCGGGACAAACTGTTAACAAGGAATATTATTTGAGCGTTATGCGTTGTTTGAGTGAAGCTATTTGCCAAAAGCGGTCAGAATTATGGGCGGAAAACTCTTGGTTTGTGCACCTACTTACACTGCATTGGTTATTCGCAACTATTTGGCCAACAATGCGACTCATATCGCTCCGCAAACGCACTATTCGCCTGATTTAGTTCGCCTGACTTCTGGCTATTCCCGAAACTCAAAAAAACCGCTCTGAGGACATTGTTTTGACTCGATTGAAGAGATACAAGCCGAATCAAAGAAGGTTTTGAAGGCCATTCCGGAAATCGACTTCAACAACTGTTTCGAAGACTGGAAGGAACGTTGGCATAAGTGTATTGTATCCGGAGGATGAAGGGGATGAAATAAATTTGGAAGAATAATAAGCCTTTTGTGTTTTATTTAAAAAGTCTTACTATTTTTTGATCACAGTGGTATTTAATTTAGAATAGAATTAACCCTTCTAACTCAGAAGGCGCACTTCACAGGCACAAGCCTGGAACCAATTGACCTATTCACCAGAATATAACATATATTGAGGTGAATGAGGCTCCCACACAAACATGCAAAGAAAAATATTAGTAAACAAAAAACAAAACACGTCCAAACAAAACAATCAGGGGTGCATTGATAACAGAGATCGTTTAAGCAAATCCTTAGCAAGAGCCAGGTCAAAAACAGGACACATATTCACGGCTCTACACATGCGATTAATAGGCTCATGCATACCATAGTTAGACCGAGAATGAACAACATGTAGTAAACCTATACGGAGCATGCCTATAAGTTACCAAACTTGCAAGAGAGCGAGAATCTATATTCGAGTTCAAAAGCTGGTGAATAAATACTAGGTCAGCAACTCTACGTCGTTCCTCCAACGAGTGCATATTAAGCAATCAGAGGCGATCCTAATAAGGAGGAAGCCTTAATGGATCATTCCAGGGGAGGTCCCTTAGTGCGAACCTAACAAAGTTCCGCTGCACCGATTCAATGCGTCTAGAATGAACAGCATAGCATAGCATAGGCCTACTTAATTGTAAATGAAAGAAAATGGTAAATGATAACATTTCTCATTTCTCTTTTAAAATTCAAAATGTTAAATGTAAACTCAGCTTCAATTTTTTTTCTGGATATAGTTTTTATAGTATACTCTTCCCTAAAATTTCAGGCCTTTTGTTTCAATATATCTTCAAGTATTGCGATTTTTGGAAAATCGGGTTTTTTTATATATGAAAAAAGTAATAAAAAAATCTTGCTATATTTAAACATTTATAACTAAAACCAATAAAGTTTCAACGATGAAATCTTAAACACTTATTACAAAACAATAACGGAATGTTTCTAAAAATTTTTGATATTTTAAGTGTGTCCCTGCTGAGATATTTCAGATTCAAAATACGCGATTTTCGAAAAGGTATATTTGAAGACCTATTAAAAGAAAGGATATAACCTTAACGCCTGTAACTTTTTAGGAAAGTAGTAACTATAATGACTATATCCAGAAAAAACTTCAAGGGGAATCTTAGTTTTATCTTTAACATTTTAAATTTTAAAAGAGAAGGTTTTTAGTTTGAAAACGGCAACATTAAAAAAATTTTTTTTTATTGTTAAGGTTTTGGTTTTTGTTTGATCTGAATATCTTTAAAATTCAAGAAGTTGCTGCGTTTGACACAAACCTCTGTAAAATGCAAAATGGACGCATCAATACAAAATGGCGGCTCAAAACAAAATTAAAAATCTAAAAAATTATTGAGCACCTATTTTAATTCTCTGAGTGTATCCCACACATAGGTAAAAAAAATCAAAAATAAATCAATTTTGTCAGGAGCCTTCATTGGTTGATTTTATATGGATTGATCCGTAATAGATACAAAATTGAATGTTATTCTTTTAAGCTCTTTTTGTGAAATTGGTTCAACTGTTTTTTTTTTTAAACTATATTACTTTTCACTTTTTAGTGGGAGATCATACTCTATAAGTCTATACAACAAAAAAGTACGATTCGCATTGGTCCACGCACTACGAAGTTAGCTTCACAGTTTCTCACAAAAATAGTGCGGGCAGAGATAAAAGAAAAATCTTAACTTCTAACGACGTACATATACCATTTTTTGGTAAAATGAAAATTGATTCTAAAATCAGTGTGCCCAAACTAATTTTAATAATATTTAAAAGAGTTAGTAGAATCTATAGCTTTGCATTTTTATTTAAAAATATTTTATGTAAAGTAAATTTTGTGTGTTCAAGATTCAGTACTTTTTTTCAATTATTTAAGCTTTTTATTTAATAAATTGTTACAATTTGGAATATAAAAACCTTTTTTATGCTTGCAAACTTCAAGAAATTCTGTTTCACTTAATTTTTAAGTAAGTGTACACAAAAATGATGTACGGAAGAACATTATTTTCTACTCGTTTGGTGTCTTTCTGTTTGTTAGGTATTAACGATTATCTTATTTAGCATTTCTTCGCAAAGACTTTCGTTATATTATCGAAAAGTTGCTGCGCGGTGATAATAACTTTGAATGTAAAATTAATTAAATCTGAATAGCGAATTGAACAATCTTACAATTATTATGGAAGGGGGATAGGTATGCGAGAGGAAATAATATCAGCGTAAACTGTCATTTAATTATTTTGTGTGATCGAAATTTTTTCTCTGCATGGGGGCGGGGCTAACCGTTAAAGAATAGAAAATAGTGGGTTCTCTCGGCCATCTTGAATCTGGCTAAACATGCTTTCCTTTGTTTTCAAAGGATTCCCTTGAGTGACAAATTTAATTTGTTTTTTTTTAATACGTTATTGTTTGAGAAGAATTTCAAACCTGTCTTTTTAGATTGGCAGATATAAAATGACTTACGAGCTATCGGTCAATTTTTATAATTTTTTGCAATACTTATGCTCATTTTATTGGTTTTGCATTACGTGATTGGTTGGTTGGAACCAATAAAACCATTTGCTTAAGGTCATCATCGTCACTGATTTCGAAAACAAAATTAATCGCCTTTAAACTAGAAATAACTTGAAAACAGTGCAAGCAGATATTAATTATCATAGTTGTAGTCAACTGAACTCTTGTTATGCAGTAACTGACTTCCGTTCTATCTAACTGGTCAATCCAATTACCTCAATTTTGCAGGTCCATCTCCGCTTAATGATCAGGAAGCTTGTTATTCATTTGCATTTTTATTAAAGTTAAGTCATTGTTAATTGCAGAAGTAAGTTTCAATTAACCCACCAGTGGGAACACATGTTTAAAATTTTACTTTAAATTAAGTGCGGAATATCGGTTCTAATTTATTATTTTTCATTTGTTTTTGGCAATGTAGAGAGACAAAAAAAAGCAAAAACAATATTTTAAATAACGATGATGGTCCCATCGCATTACCTCTCTTCAGCTTTACCATATAACAGTGAATTTAGAGGCTATTGACCTGTTATCGGTGCTGAACAAGTGCAATGGCCTTATCACTGGTGGCATTGAACTTCAGTCTGCGTTGGCCGCAGACGATGGCATGAATGCATGCTGAAATGCATCCGGAATCACACAACTACCGAACTACAATTGAAGGTAATATATAACACTATTTGAACGTGTCAGCTGACGGAATCACAAGGAAGGATGATTAATTACTCTTATTGTAGTTGTTTAGTTTGCTTAATTTACACCGAATTCAAATTGTCGTAATATATATAAAATGAAAAATTATTTCATGCTTTTTAGCGCTTTTTGTATAGTCGGTTCAAATTGTTATTTTAAAGACTATTTTATTCTTCGTTTTACCTCTTCATACCTTTGTATATTAACAGCGAATTAAATAGATAAACGAACTTTATAGTAGTCTCACTATCTTAAAGAATTTAAATCATAGATTTCTAAAACTAAGCTTGCGGAGAACATTGCTCTAAAATAGGACATTTTATGATCCAATTTGCCATTAATCATTGAGTGACACATAAATCAGGAGTCGCCAAGATGTGTCAACTTGAGGTTTAATGTCTTGAAGAGTGGCTTAACTTTTATGGTTCACTATGCACTGATTAACCCATAGAAGAAACTGTTAAATACCTATATTAATTATTATGATTTTAAAGCCAAGCTCAAATATGTTGTGCTCGCCATAACAAGTACTTGAATAACTTTTTTTAGTTCTTAAAAAATAGAAAGTATCATTTCAGTAAAATACACCGAAGTAACCACACTTAAGACATGCATATATTTGACAAAACTCAGCTAATGTTGGCTCCCTTGGCAACTTCCCACTACAAGTAGAACGAACACGTAAGAATATACATATAGAACTGGAGATTATTGCCCATTGGCTCGGATAATATTTATTAAATATCACGAGTACGTAATTTCTAGTGGCGGTTTATTTTCAATATTTAGCAAAAGTATTGCAATTTGAATAAGAAAGCAATGAAAAAGTAAAAAAAAAGTTTTTTGTAACCAAGAAGGGAGAGAATGTAAAGTGACTTACTAAGAAGCGACTCCTGGGGATTAAACTTCTAAACCTTGGTTTAAATCCCAATTGTTGTATTCCATACAGTTGCAGATTTGTCTCATGAGCAGATCTTTATCACGGAAGCAGAAGTCACACCTGTGGTAAAACACAGAAGTGAAAATCTTCCGGTGTTAAAGAGTTTTGCTACTGAGGCGGAACGCCTGTGCGAAGTCGAGATTATTCATCTACCCGGAAGAAGAATGTTGACCCAAATATTTTCAAGTTTTTCCGAAAAAAGAGTCTTTTTTTTAAGATTCTGAGTTAGCGGTAGTTCAGTTGTAATTCGTAAATTAAAAAACGAAGTGCAATTCGTAAGTTGAAAAACGAAGTTGTAATTCGTAAGTTGATAAACGAAGCTGTAATTCGTAAGTTGAAAAACGAGTTGTTAATGATGAGTTGGAATACGGATTTGTTATTTGTAAGATGTTAAACGAGTTGTTAATCGTAAGTTGAAAGACGGGGTAGTTTAGTTACTGACAGTTGTTAAGAGTTGCCAAGAGTGGCTAAGAGTTATTAGAAAAAAAGCTGGAATAACGATATAGTAAAGTTAACTGCGAAAATCCATGAGAAACAAAAAAGATTGTGAAGTTGAGTAACGTTAAAGATATATTTAAGTAAAGTGAACAAGGCAATAGAGAAAAGATAAAATAGAAAGGTGGACTTTTATAACAGTGAATCTCTTGAGATCAAGTCCCTCAAGGAGAGACGTGTAACTCTCCCAGTTCCATCCAAACCATAAAGAACACAACACGATCTAAGTGTCTAACAAAAGGCCATAAACAAGAATATTTAGTCAATTGGAGACGGAGTTTGATCAATTGGTTGAGAGGCACGACCACCATGTTATGGTTCCCGGGTTCGAGACCCACTCCGTCTCTGGCCTGTTGTCTACCTCGCAGCAATGCAAAAACAAGACACTCAAGTTTCCTCGCTCCCCTTACCCGAAATTCCTTTCCGAACAAAGCCATGTTAGCGCATCAAAGGGTAAGCATGAGTTAATCCATTTATGTAATAAATCCTTAACCAATCTCCCTTAGAGCAATAATATACACGAAAAGCATATGCACAATTAATCGAATTTCAGAGTAAAACTCAAAGTTCAACTAACAAACAAGAGGTTCACTCATCAGATGGACATAATTATGAATCAGAATTATCGCATTGGTATTCGTTCTGGACAAATTTATCAGATTACCGCAAATGATTAGCTTCATGGAAGTGTTAAGAAAAAATTGAAAGTGCACCCGACACCCAAATTGGTTAATGAAAATAATATGCATTTTGGGCGCGCCTAAGATATGTTGTATTATATCATGGCTGCTTGCAATGGTACAAATCAATTAGGTCAATAACAATTTGAGGTTATGGGGTTATGCGGTTTAGGGGTTGAAGGTTTGGTGGTTAAGGGGTTTTTGGGGTTTTTGGTATGATGGGGTAATAGGGTTTTTGGTGTAAATTTTGAGGTTATGGAAAATCCGGACCTCGGATTCAGATTCAGCGACCTTGAAAACATATAAAAAACATAGTAATACCTCATTATTAATTTTTTAAATTTTTTTTATGGAGCTGTGTAAATGACGCAATTGGGTGAAAGATTCTGCTAGAAGTACGCGTTTCCTTTTCTCTTCAAGAATGCCAAGGCAAGTTGGCCAAGTATTTTGAGCCATGACATTGAGGCAACTTAGCTAAATATCTATTTAAGGATTGAGGTATATAGCCAGATCCAGGTAAATTAGGCTCCGTAGCATTAAGCATTGTGACGATACGCCGGATCTATTTTAACTAAATATTTCCTTTTTTTTGACACGGAGAAATTAATGCAACAAGTTGTCATAACATCGTTACTGCCTTCAAACATAACATGCCGATCCTACCCTTGCTTACCAAAGAAGAATTGAAACTAGAAATTGAGTAAAAATTCAAAGAATTATACGAAAAAATAAACAAAGAATTACGGAAATCGCTGGAAGAAACTTCACGAGCTGGAGCCAGTCCTCTTCCAATTGAAAAATACAGCAAGAAGTTGTTTCTTCTTTACGCCTCCGGTGAGAGCACACTAATTCAGGATATGGGCGTGGGTTGTATCTTATGGTGAATCATAAAATAGGTTCGCGACGTGGCCTTTCACGGATGCAGGGCAGACTATCATACCTGTAAAAGGGCATACGAGTTCATGCAATTCATTTTTATTAAGAAAATTACTCTATAATTATTATACAATTTCTGATGCACTTTACTCACAAAATAAGAATTTCAAAATTGTAGATTTTTAAAGTTAATGATATAAACTAAGAATTACTTCTACCTTGCGGCAGCATAATAAAATTACAACAGAAATTCAAAAATTTTACTTGGCTACTTTTCCTGATAAGTCCTTTTCCTCCACTTTTTGTTTTCCTTTCCTATCCTTTGCTTTTGTTTTACTTTTGTTTTATTTTTTACACTATTAAAAAACTTAAGATTACTTTTCGGGCTTTTGGACCACTTTGCGTGATGGTCCACAACTTCCAAAATGTACTACCTAGAAGATTGAAGAGAGAAAAAAGAAGAGGGTCACCTTGTCTACCCCGCCTTTTATATGTTATGTCTTCTTAATTGTTTTGAGTTTTTAAGGTGATTAACACTAATTGTTGCGAATTGTTCAGATAATTTAACTACACTTTCCTATTTGAACAATTTTACAGAGAACTGTTCGAATAACTTATGTACATTTCAATACTTTTTTAGTCTAGTATTTGCACATTAATAACACATAATGCATAATGTAACTCGTTCACTTGATTGTTGGGTTTTATTATTTGAGAAAGCCTGGATTTTAGTTTTTAATCAAATTTCGTGTTAAATTAAATTTCGCGTGTGGAAAAAGGAGCTTCCAGGATATTCACAAAAGTTACTATTTCGGAATGCAGCTAAGTGTCTTGTGCTCAAAAAATATCTTAACTTTGCGATATTAAATTAAACTATTAGTATCAATATACCTATATGTAAATGTAGTATCAATATACCTAAATGTAAATGTAAGTGTCTATTTACCACCCTCACTTCAAAGTAAGACTGTATATGTTGAGATATCCTCTAATACTTCAACATAAGAAAACATCCCAAATAGGTTCGACTTGTCAAAAACGTTTCATCCTGAGCAATCACGTGAAAACATCCTCTTCATAAGACCACCGGGACTTATCTGAAAAAGACCAAAGTCTGCAGAATGGCTTGTTCGGAAGCCACAAACATAACGTCGAATAAAACTATCACCATAACATTTGGGATACACAAAGTACCAACAAAAGAATGAAGAAAAGCATCTTATAAAAACCCAAAAACAACGGAGAGGAAAATTGTTAAAGCAGCACCAACGAATAGCTGAACTAAAACGCCTTATTAGATAGTTTGATTGTGGTTAGGTAGTTCTTTTATTTGCTTAATTTTCACCGCCTTCAAAATGTCGTAATAGATACAAAATTAAAATTTTGTTTATGCTTTTTATCGTTTTTTGTGCAGTCGGTTCAACTTAAAAAAGAAAAAAAACTATTTTATTTTTATACTGGAGATCTTAACTAACTTAGAGTTTGTACAATACTGAATGAACTTAAAACTGTGCTAAACAAATACAAAGCGGATAAGTATGTGATAGCTTATAATATTACACCCTATTTTCACAGATACATTATACGTTACGAAATAAATGAGTTTTATCTTTGTAGCACTCTCCTGGTTGTTACTACGAAAAATCGAATTATAAACAAGTTCTCTCAGCCACTTAAAAATTTCCTTTTTTCGAAAAGTATGAATTAAAGAGTTTGAAAGATATTACTAAATTCCCAGAAATAATTAAAATATTAATTATGGATATAATATTTACAAGTTAAAAGAAAACATATTTCGCAGTTATATGAAACATTATTTTTACAAATTTAAGACAACTTGTTAAGGTTGATCCAGTACTGTACTAAATTTAAAGTGCCAAACACATAACCTTCAATTGGTTTATTTTCAAAAGGCTACTTTCATCAAATTGAATTCGTACAAAAAATTCCTATAAAAGACAAAATAAATTTGCTAAAAGGAGACTTTAAATTTCCCAGTCCAGGTCGTCTGATCCGATAGCAATGTTAGGTACATAGCTTATTCCATTAATGTATCTATCTAGTGGTCGTATTAAAACTAATTTAAAGACTTTTCATGAAACAGGAGAATTACTCACATGAGTTGATCATAGCTAAGAGTTTTTATATCATCACCCTAAACAAATATAAATATTAACGGCTAATATATAGTACATCATTTTCATTCAAAATGTTACGAAAATAACTAAGAATTAACTAAAGAGAAAAATACTTTATCGCCGAAATAACGTGATTTAGGAAAATGTAAATTTTTTTCATTACCTAGTATAAGGTTTCCAAAAAGTAATATCGTCAAAACGAAAATTTGTCTGAACCAGTACATTCAAGCGTATAATAATGAAAACCAAACGAGGCGCGTAACCTTCTTTTCCGTTTCGAGACCGTGATGAAGAAAACGAAAGATACCATGAAACTAATAAAACGAGTAAATTTTAATAAGTTTTCCCAAACTTTAGTCAAGCGAGTCAAAGGACACTTGAAACAATAGCTACCGTGTAGTCATTCTAACAGAAGGAGGAAATTGCTGAGGTAAGAGCAAATATAAGAGCTCAATATCGAGGGGAGATTCATCTCTTGATTGAACATGAATAAATAGGCAGATATTTTTATTATATAATTTTCAAGAGTTTATTGAATCAATAAAAAATATATATATATATATATATATATATATATATATATATATATATATATATATATATATATATATATATTCATACATTCTATTCCTACGATGAGAATTTAGGGCTATTGAGTTTTCTAATAATGTTTTTAATTTCTAATAAAATATCGATATTTTAATAAAAACATTTTCGAAAATTGAACTTCACATTATATAATTTAGTTCAAATACACAGAATGTCAGATGGTGAAAGATATATGATTGAAATTGAATATTATCTTCTCTTCTTATTTGACTCTGCCTTGTGGAATTTGCTTCGAATACTTCATTTGGAATTATGTTAAGAATCGACTAGGGTAGGATACGATTATCAGAAAGAATTGATATCGTAACAAAAAACATAAATGCGATAATGCAGAGTAAAATTATTTTCTAACAGTTTGCTCGGCTACCAAAAGTATAGTATAATTTAAGAGCTAAGTTCAATTCCAATTTTAAATTCAAAAAATTAATTTTAGATTAAATATAATGTAACCTTAACAAACAATATGTTCTCATTTTTATGTTTTTTTAGCTAGACATTAAAACATGCGAAATAAAAGCCTGAAGTGATAACACTGTAATATTTTAGATTTTATGTTTTAGATGTCAGACCTAGACAGATTCTTTAATTTTCAGTATTGCTGTTGTAAGGTTTTGGATTTTCCTGTTGTCGGGTTATGGCGACTTTGATGCCTAGGGTCGAATACCCTGGGGGCGGTGTCGCAATGTATATATTTGTAATTTGCTTTTATGTAATTCCTTCAAAATAAAATTTTGCTTTTGAAAATAAATGAAGTGCGGAAGTAAACAACGTTCATACTTCACTTACTCTTTTTGAGTAAGATTGTAAATGAACTTGGCACCGTTTAAGTTTATTTGATGGTCAAACAAACTGTTACTACTTAGTTCATTGTTCTACATACATAGATAAGATTTAGGTAGGATAACATAGTTATGGAATTTATTTATTGTTATTTGTTTCGTTGGTTATTACCCTGTATATTAAATGTGTAAATTTACTAATCAACCTGTGGCCCTCAAACTATTCGTATCGGTTTTTCCATTGCGATATAATTGTTGTCTTGTATCGCGTCCTTCAGTATTCATCTTTCAAAAAGAAATATCCTGTATTTTAAATTTACTCCTTCCTATATTTCTATTACAGGCACCAAGTTAAGTAAATACATAAGTAGGTAGTTAATAATAATATACCTAGCTTATACAGGGTGTTTCAGATCTGGTGAGCCAAAATAAGTAGGGTGATAGATTACAACTAGCCAAATAAAAAATTACAAGGCAGGAGGTCAATCTCAACGGTTTGGGAGTACCATGGTGACTCATAAATTTGACATTTTCACTATATGCACATCATTATTTTATTTTTAACTTATAATATACCCAACGCAGTGACATTAAATAAACGTTAAAAGCTACTATATCAATGACCTTTCCAAAATTCTCATGTATTTTGCGATTACCTAAAATTCAGCAATTTCTCAAATTTGCCGCAAAATTCATATAACTCATATACATACCTATATTTTATTTTTATTAAATTGTTCATCTTATTACCTTTCCAAGAGGGTACAACGTTATAAGGTAGAGAAAGGATTAAAAAAACCGCATCCTTAGAAATACCTGACTACTCAATTATTTAATTACATATTATGTAGGAAATTCCTTTAAAAAAAATTTTAAAACAAAAGGAATTAACAACATAGTTAATGTGCAGAGTGAAATCGAGTTTACGGGCAAGCTTCACTCCAAGGGCAAGCTTCACTCCAAGGTCAGTGACGGACTGCACACGACAGATATTAGTTTTCAAAGACGAGCTGATTTTGGTTACTATAGAATGACATAACTTCACATTTATCCAAGTTAAGCTGTAGGCCATTAGATCCACACCAGTTGTTGAATGTATTAAAATCATCCTGAATGCAGGAAGAATCATAACTGTTTCTAACGCGTGAAAAAATTGTTATATCGTCTGTGTAGATTAAGTACGCCAGATGTAGCCCTAACGACTCTGGATAAAGTATTGCGGAAAGATACTTGATATATCCTGTCTTTTAAGTAAGAGAAGATTTAATCGAGCAATAAAGGCAGGAATTATAAAGGAGTTCTTCCATAACGTAGGAAATCTAGCGGCCTGAAGAGATTTGTTGAAGGTGAGTTCAAGTGGAGTAAGGCGTCAGAACAGCATCTCAAGAATCCAGTTGGAACACTATCAGGACCAAAAGAAAAGTCCAGTTTAAGTTCCTTGATACCATCCATAATAATATCACCAGATATAATGGGCAAAGCAACGGAAGCAGCGGGACGATCATGAATATCATCAAACTCTTCCATGCAAAGTTGTCGGCTATATCGGGCGCGCTGCAACTAGAGGATCCATTGTACCACATTGTAGATGGATAATTATCAAGTCGGGAAACAAAAAAGGACCCCGGTGGTTGTGCAATCCTCAGATTGAAACCCTCATTTCAAGACACATTAATAGATCGCAACGGGAAAGTCTCTTGCGATGAGTGATGATTATACTGGGAGACACTGGGAGATATGTTCTCGGCTGAAGCAACATTCGTTAAAGCAGGGTGATCAATGGCGCGCATTCGGGGGGCACGCCTACGGGCAGAGCGGGAACGTCGTGTCGCACCATCACGAGAGACAGGCGAGCCGCCGTCACCAGTTGCAAGCAATACAGACGAGGGACCGCCCACCTACAGAGCCGGAGGAACCAGGGGCTCGAAGGTAGAGTCGAGAGATGGACTGCCCCGACTCTCCGGATCAGAGTTACGATCAGACAGACAAGTTGCCTCCAGGGGCACGGGGAAGGCCCAACTGCAAGCATAAAGAGCCTTAACATCCGTCGCAATAGCCCCAATTAGGTCACCATTGGCCGAAACAGCCGCCGACCATGCAGCGACATCGACCTTTACATTTACAATTATACAATACAACTATACATTATACAATTATATTGGTGTCATCAGATAGGAGCTGAAGATCGTTCCAGACAGTGCCTCGATCACGCCCTTCACCAGCCTAAGGACATGGCATGGCCTGATGTCCGAGCATTCACGGCAGATAGTGGAGCCAGAATACCTAGAACTGCAGCCTAAACACGAAGAGTGGGTCCAATGGCCACAAACGCCATTACAAGCCACTCCATCCCGGGTAATTTCATTTGCACAAACCCCACAAACAGGCATATTATTCATAAAATATATAAAATAAATAAAACATATGAACAGCGATATATAATAAAAAAATAAATAAAAAAATAAAAATTAAGCGAAAAGAGAAAAAAATAAGAGAGAATAAAAAAAGAAAAGTGAGAGCTCACTCACATCAACAGCACGTCAGTCACATGGACTTAGGTTATATACAGGTCGATAAATAGTTCAATCACGCAACAGAAAAACAATTCGACGAAAATAGACAGCACACAAAATCAACAAGCAAATCGAATAAAAAATAAATAAATAAACGAGATTACAGCCAGATGCAGTGAAATCAAAACACACGCAAAAAAAGATTAAAGCAAAATAATACGCACTTCCACCGAAATAATGCAAGCACGCAACGGGATCAGACGAGCACACCCCGGCAACAATAACAAAAACACAAGCACATAATTAACAGTCCATACCGAGCAGATCAAACGGGAGAACAGATTAAGCGGGAAATAGACACAACTCCTACAAGCTCAACGCAGCAGACACAAAATATTTGCTGGCGGAAAATGGAAATAAAACTACTAACTAACTACTAACTAAATAAAACTACTACTAATTTTATTAAATCTAAATCACATGCAACAATGCCACAGACTGGAAACAACACGGTATATAGCAATAAAAAAAAAACTTAAGTACCCAAGGTATGGTACTTTCTGCTTTACAAAAGAAAACAACAACAAAAAGAATTACCGGCAAAAAGCATCAACATTTAAAATATAGATACCCCCTACTAAAAGTAAGGTAATAAGTCGAACATACATACATCAAGCAAGAAAATTTTGATAAGAAGTGCCCCCAGGCGTCCTCGTTATTAAAAACAACATCAAGCAACAAAAAGAAAATATTAATAAGAGGTGCTCAGGATAAGGCATCCTCTAGTTTAAAAAAAGCAGTAAGCAACATATCCAAGAGAATACTACATCTTTAAGAGAAAACAAAAAAAGACAACACCTTTAAAAAAGAAGAAGAAGAAATCAACACCTTAACTTAAAAAAAAATAAATAAAAGAATTTACCAACAAATAGTGAAGAAAATATTGGTACGTTTTATAAAATTAGAATCATTTTTATTGAACCACAATAAAATAATTAAAATCTCATAAACAACACTTACTCACGCATTCAAAATATTTATCGTAATACTATAAAATGATATGTGAACAATAATACGTGAACAATTCGCTCAATTAGGATGCATTAATTTTCTTGTTTTTAACATAAACAATATAAACTTAGTCACAGAGAGTACTTTACCTTAAATAGGATGCATAAATTTTATTAACACAAAAAATATAATTTAATTTCAGAGAACAGTTTATCTTAACTAGGATGTCTAAATGTAATTGTCTTTAACATAAACAATATGAACTTAATTACAGAGAACACTGTATCTTAACTGAGATGCCTAAATTTAATTGTCTTTAACATAAACAATATGAACCTAATTACATAGAACACTGTATCTTAACTAGGATGTATCAATTTCTTACAGTATCTTTATGTAATCTCGTTTGCACCAAGTCCTTTTACACTAATTCGAAGTTTCACTGTATTTAACATAAACAATATTAACTTAGTTACAAAGAACACTTTATCTTCACTTTCTGTTACACTTTATCTTCACTTTCTGTTGCTTTAAATTCACTGCAATAATTGTAAATAGTACTAGTAAATTTCACTGTCTTTAACATAAATAATATGACTTAATTTCAGAGAACACTTTATCTTAAGTAGGATGCCTTAATTTAATTGTCTTTAACATAAACAATGTGAACTTAACTACAGAGAGTATTGTATCTTAACTGGGATGCATAGATTTCGTACGGTATCTTTCTGTAATCACGCATGCACCAAGTCCTTTTACACTAATTGAAAATTTTACTGTATTTAACATATAAGATATTAA
The DNA here is from genome assembly GCA_964036015.1 of Leptarthrus brevirostris. Taxonomy (NCBI): domain Eukaryota; kingdom Metazoa; phylum Arthropoda; class Insecta; order Diptera; family Asilidae; genus Leptarthrus; species Leptarthrus brevirostris. Next base: position 97,175,582 of record OZ038371.1, on the reverse strand, counting down.
CTTAGTTACAGAGAACAATTTATCTTAACTTTCTGTTGCTTTAAATTCAATGTAATAATTGTAAATAGTACTTGTAAACTTCACTGTCTTTAACTTAAATAATATGACTTAATTTCAGAGAAAACTTTATCTTAAGTAGGATGCCTAAATTTAATTGTTTTTAACATAAACAGTATGAACTTGATTACAGAGAGCACTGTATCTTAACTAGGATGCCTAAATTTAATTGTCTTTAACATTAACGATATTAAATTAATTACAGAGAGTATTGTATCTAAACTAGGATGCATAGATTTCGTACAATATCTTTCTGTAAGCTCGCATGCACCAAGTCCTTTTACACTAATTGGAAATTTTACTGTATTTAACATATAAGATATTAACTTAGTTACAGAGAACACTTTATCTTAACTTTCTGTTGCTTTAAATTCACTGTAACTATTGTAAATAGTACTTGTAAATTTCACTGCCTTGAACATAAATAATATGACTTAATTTCAGAGAACACTTTATCTTAACTGTTGATGATCATCAACGAAGACAAAATCTGAAAGAAGTAAAAATAAAAACCATCACAAAGAATCAGTATTCAAAATAAATTATACTTATCTGAATTCATCCATCCGTTGTTTGCTTCTCCTTTGCAATAGTGTATTATGTATCTGAAATAGAAGAATTATAATTGTTAAATTTCCACCATGAATTCATGAAATGTAAACAAACAAATTTAAACAGCACAAAATTGTAAACACGACCGATCTCATGCAATCGCGTGAAAATTAGATATTCAATTCTTATAAATTACACCAAAAGTTAACAATTAATAATATCGCAAACGTACTTACCTATTAACTTTCATAAATACACAATTATAAAAACAATTTGGAAACCATCCAGCACTTTTCACTGATGAGTAATTTGACAAGACGAACTTGACACTCATCTTTTATTTTACTGCCATCTAGTAGTCATTGGACGTGCTAACAAAGGAAATAAAGTTGCTAGAATATCGAATTATGTAATAAATAAGAGAAATATCTAGAGAAAAAGGTGGAGTTAGTAATATATTCTGTTAGAGAATGAATACGGTGTAATTGAAATTCTAACGTTTTAGTCATATCTGAACTTAGTAGAAACGGAATCATTATAATGAAGCAAAATTAGAAAGCGATCGGTCGTGTAGTTAAATAAATTAAATTCCTCTTAGAAAAATATCTTTGAAATTATTTTTAAGGTTTGAAACTTAGATGTCACGAAATCAATAAATCACCGAACTTAAAGAAATTGAGTAGTTTGATTTCCGGAAAAATTAGAAAAAGTGGTATTTGAAATTTGAACAATTTATGATTTGAACATAACTTTCTGTTGCTTTAAATTCACTGTGCCGCCGATAAAAAACCGACTCCTCTTTTAAGACGCGACTTACTCCCGACGCAGTTTAAGGTCAACTCTCTGATTCTACTTCAAAGGAATCGTAAACAGGCATCTACATGAAGAAAAAGCTTTCGCGCTTTTTCTTCGTTTTGGCTTGTCCCCTTGATCTAGATTGCTGTCATTGCTATATTTTTCTTTCTTTCGCGCTGATTAAGCAACTTTCTTTTGCTTATCGTGTACATGAGTTGGATTTGAGTACGAAATCCAACTCATTAAATATTTGTTGGTGTTATTTTATTTGTTCATAAGTTGGATTTGAATATATAGAATGACTTTTAATTTCTAATGGCAGATTGGATTCGATGGAACCTAGGCTTATCTTAGAATAAGCGAATCCAATCTGGAACAATGTCCACGTAGAGAAAGTATGTAGAAATTTATACGTAGAAATCCTATCGGAGAATATTATAAAAATCAACAAATCAAAGAAATTAAACTCAAATTAATTCTAATATGCTTTTTATTGAATTTAAAAATAATTAAAATTAATATTGATAAGTAACAAAAGCCGCTCAAAATGCCCACCGCCACTTTAGATGCATGCCAACAATCTCCTTCTAAATCCCTGTTTAAGGCGTACTGCAGCCATCCTCTTAAGTATTTTCGTCGCTGCATTCCCAATTTGGCTAACTAAATCCTCCCTATTGTTAATTGGGCTTGAATAAACTTCATTCTTCATTGTTCCCCATAAGAAAAAGTCCGATTGGGTAAGGTCTGGAGATCTAGCAAGCCAAGGAATCGGTGCACCTCATTCAATCCAGCGGTTAGAAAATTTTTCACTTAGTACTACCTTCACAATGTTAGCCCTATGCGCAGGTACTCCATCGTGTTGGTGAAACATTTCCTAAGATTATCCATAGGGTTGTCCTCTATTATATCTGGCAGTGTATTTTCCAAAAAGTCCGCATAAATTTCACTATTAAGCACTTGCGGCAAAATGAATGGTCCTACCAAATGGGTACCAATGATACCAGCCCAAACATTGACACTGAATCTTTGCTGGAATGAGGTCACCTTTACCCTGTGTGTGGGTTAGTGTTCGACCAGGTATTGAGGTTATGGAAGTTCGTGATACCATTTCTGGTGAATTGACGTTCATCTGGCTTCAAAATTTGGTCGAGAAACGCTCTGTCGTCAATATCGCGTTCCAGAAGCCAAGTGGCAAATTTCAGGTTTTTTCTCAGAATCTCCTTCCAGTAGTCCTTGGGCTGGGTGATGATGATATGGACGTAATCCCCCTCGATGAATAACCCTCCAAACCTTAGATGACGACACTCCTAATCGCCTTGCGACTCGTTTCGTGCTCGTCTGAGGGTCCTGCCTCACAATGGTGATTATTTGCTGCTCGACGTCGGCAGAAGTTCCCGAAGTTTCAGGTAGTGTCTCCATGTCGTGTAAAGTTACACTTCCTGTTTCTCTTTCTCTTAATTTTCGGAAAGTCGGTTTAATTACCCCTCTTTGGTGTGCTCGCCGGTTAGCGAATCTCCTTTGATATTCTCTCTCTTTTCCGTCTACTACACCATAAATGTAAATAATATCCGCGTATTCCTTAAAAGTAAATTCTAAAATTTTTTAAACATTTTTGCTAAAAAAACATCCATACTTGTCTTGGAGACTGATCGTTTTTTATAGCAAAAGTTCTATCAGGTACGAATAACAGAACGCCATGATACAAGGGTGTTAATTCTGGCTAACACAAGCTAATATCGGCAATAAAACAAAATAATACTAATATTTTTATAACTTTTTTGCAGCAATAATTAAAATTAATTAGCTGTTAACCCAAAACAAACATTTTCGACCTTTTATGTTAAAAATTTTATTTCTTTAAAGAATGTCCTACCTAAAGTGCAATAAAATAATTAGGTACTCAGCCAGTTCTAAGAATGCGGTTTTTCTAATCCTGTATCAACTTTGCCATGTTGCACCTTTTTGGAAAGGTAATAACATCGGCAATCCAATAAAAATAAAACAGAGGTGTACTAATTACATGAATTTCGAAGAAAATTTTGGAAATTTTGAGGTAATTGCAAACCATTTTTTGTACTTTTGGAAGTGACTGTACGTGCAATGCTAGGAGTTAGATCAGCAGTGTTAACATTTTTGGAAAGTTTATTCGGAAACTTGTTTTTTAGCGTTTGTTTGATGTGGCTGTGTTAGGTCCATCAAGAGATCAAAATAGAAGAGTAATATGCATACCATGAAAAACTGAAATTTATGAATCACCCTGTAACTCACAACCGGTTAAGATTACCCCTCCCCCTGCCAGAAAACTTTTTGTTTGTCTAGTTGATATCTATCACCCCACTCGTTTTGGTACGTCAGATCTGAAACACCCTGTATACGATACTTCCAATATTCAGTATAAACAAAAATCTACCAAAACCAAATTACAATTTTATCGATAACAACTTTCTTCTGACAAAAACAAGTAATGTAGAAAACAAAATAAAAAATCTCGAAATTTTGAGAAAATGATTATCTCTTCAAAACCAGCCTTCATTCTCCCGATCGATCCAGTTCGAGGGATCATTCATTCTCTAGAAACAATTCTCATAACAGAAAATTTTTAAACTTTAGAGATAACAATTCTTATTGTTTGTACCAAAGTCAATTTTCGCCCTGTTCTTACAAAACTTTTTATAATAAAAAAAAACTAATTATTTCCTCAGTGAACAATATATTTAATAATAATATTTCTAAACGTTTATTTATTTTTGCCAAAGAAAACAAATTAAAATTTCTAATAGATACAGGTGCTGATATTTAAGTTGTACCTAACGAATTCTTTAGAAAATTTAACAAGATTCTAACTTTCACATTAACGCAACCAAATTGTTATGATATTCCAGTTAAACATAAAGTACTGCTTTCTTTTTCTCGTCCAAGATGTTTTGATGGACATAAATACAAAATTGCAAAATTAGAATTTGATCACATGGTTAAATTAGGTCTGTGCCAATTATCATCTTCTTCAGTATCTTCTCCACTACATCTAGTAGCAAAGAAAAATTCTACAAATTGGCGACCATGTGGAGATTATTGCATGCTCAACGCAATCACAGTTCCTGATAGATACCCATTAGTACACATACAAAATGTCTCAATGATGTTAAACGGTTGCACAATTTTTTCAGAAATTGATTTGGTAAGAGCTTACCACCAAATTCCAATGGCTAAAGAAGACATATACAAAACAGCCATTACAACTCCATTGGGATTATTTGAATTCACTACGATACCTTTTGGTCTAAGAAATGCTGCACAAACATTTCAAAGATTCATGGACCAAATTATTAAAAATTTAGATTTCGCTTTTGTCTGTCTACAGGGGTGGCCAAAAGTCGCGCAACAAAATTTGCAATAATAAAAAAAAATTTGCAATAGTAAAAAAATATCGTTTATTTAACATTAGTGATAAGAAGTGATATAAAAATTAACATTAGCTAACGGCAATTATAACAAATGTTCGAAGTGATGTCCGCCAGCTTCAATAGCTGCTTCACAACGTTTTTTTACCGCGTTAGTGGCGTTTTAAAGATAAGAATAATCCATGCTCAAAATTTCAAATTCTTCTTCGATTCGCTTTTTCAAATGTGTTAAAATTTGGATTGGCGTCTTGTAAACTCGATCTTTGATCACTCCCCACATGCTAAAATCACAAGGCGTGAGATCGGATGATCTTGGGGGCCATTCCGTCTTCCCACGGCGACCAATCCACTCGTCGAAGTTTTCGTTCAAAAAATCACGAACCGCATAATGGCATGGGGCTCCATCTTGTTGCCAGATAATTCGTTTACCACGGATGATATCATTATTGTCGAGTTCGATCTTGACTTCTTCAAGCATCTCGAGGTATTTGGGACCGTTTACCATGCCGTCGTGGAAGTAAGGACCGATTATGGTGTATGAACAGATGCCAGCCCACACACAGACGCCTGGAGCGTTTAACTCTTGTGTAACGACGACATTTGGGTTTTCAAAATCGTAGTAAACGCAATTATGACGATTTACCAATCCATTCGTCTTGAAAGTTGCCTCATCTGTCCATAAAATCCATCGTAGAAAATCATGATCGGCCTCAGACATGATTTGAATCCATTCGGCGAATTCGACTCGGCGATCGAAATCGTCTTCGTTGAGCTCTTGCAAAAGACGTGGACGATAAATGTGTAAATTGAGACTTTTCATCATGCGTCTCAAGGACGTGCGAGGAATTTCTAGTTGGAGTGAAATGCGTTTGGCCGATTGATTCGAGTTTTCAACGAAGGTTTGAGCCACCAATTGTAAATTTTCTTCCGTCATTGACGTCTTCGGTCGACCAGAACGCGGTTTATCGGCGACCGTTCCAAATTCCTCGAAACGTTTTACCAATCTCCAAATGGTGCTACGATTTGGAGCAGAAGAACCGGGCGATTTAACGGCGAACTCATCGTTTACATCTTTAAAAGATCCTTCGTTTTTGTACCACAATTTTATTAACAAAATGAAGTGAAAATTTCGGAGGAGACATTTTAACGAAATTCGGCACTGTTACGAACGAAAACCCCGTCTGATACTGGGTTGTGTTGTTGTAAACACGATAATGACTGCACAGTTGCAATGTGGCGGAACAGAAACGACGTGGAAGGGAGAAACTGAACAGTAACGCGCGTTTCCATGGAGACGGTAGGTGTTGCGCGACTTTTGGCCACCCCTGTACATTGACGATATTTTAGTTGTCAGCAAATCTGAATCCGAACATAAAAATCATTTAAACCAAATTTTTAAACAACTATCAGATTTCGGAATCACTATCAACCTATCTAAATGCATCTTTGGAGTTGGAACTTTGGACTTCCTCAGCCACAAAATAACAAATGAAGTGATATTGCCTTCAGAAGACAGAGTCCAAATTATTTACAATTTTCCTTCTCCAAATTCTCTTAGACAAATTCAACAACTTATAGGATGGTTAATTATTACCATAGGTTTATTCCAAATCTTGCAAAACTACTAAACCCAATTCACACTCGTTTGGATCTACTTATCAAAAAGAAACCAAATAACGCTTCTTCGCCAATAGAATGTGCAGACCAACTTAACAAAATTAAACAATCATTTTCAAAAGAAACTTTATTAATCCATCCTATTGAAAATGAATTCAATTTTACCCTAAACACTTCTGCTAGTGCTATTGGTGCAGTTCTCCAACAATCCAATGCAAATCATTGGGAACCCATTGCATTTTTCTCTAAAAAATTAAAAGAAGCAGAAATCAATTCAGTCTCCTTACTTCGTTTGATTTTTGGAGAATTCAATGTATAAAAATTTAGTTTCATTTGGGCACGGGCTCGCGTTCTCTGATTACAGCCGAAGCAACCACCAGCGTTACGCCTCCCGCTTCCCCCGTACCTATAGCGAAACCTTCTCCATCTGACCGTCCTTTTTTCTCTCGGAACAGGCCCCGAATAACCAGTGACCTGACTCCAAAGGTTCCGTAGGCTTTTGGAGGAGCGTCCCCCTACACACTCCCGTCTGACCTAAAGATCAGAGCGGTTGTTCTCCCTAAATCTATGGTATGCTACTCCCGCAGGTAGGCGTACACTTCAACCCCAAGCTACGCCCCCTTCACAGTTCACTGCATCGTCTGTGCAGGAGGATACACGACCGTATCTCTGCCAGGTTCGGGTGAGAGCTCCGATTGCATAGTTACGCCGATGGGTTCGATACGTGTGTATGGCAGCAACCGTTTTGAGAATGAGAGAGCTTACTTCTCTCCGCCCGACTACAATTAGCCAGTAACTCCTGGTAGAAACATGACCGTACCAGGAGTCTGTTATCAGCTGCCATCACGAGGAGGTTGTAATCGCACTTCTATTAGTGTACATAGTTACGGCATGTACGCCAAAGTGTACATTACATATAATTCCCTCTATGTAAATGATGGCTGTAGTCCAAAATGATGACATACATCCATTCATACATTTTTCATGATTTTTTCTAGATTTTTTCGGATTTATCTATAATAAAAACGAAAAGTCTAAATTAGCATTTTTGAAAAGTCTTACATTACATCTAAAACAATATTTTTAAATTTTACTATCAAGGCTCGCACACAATACTGAAGGCTTAACAGATTGAGTTTGCGATTTTTTTCCTATTTTTTGCGGTATTTCGTTTAAGGGATTTTTTTCGGGAGATTCCGAGAAAAGATTTAAATTTAGAATTTGGCTTCTGGAATGCGACATGAAAAATGGGGCTTTTCTAGACCGAATTCTGTGGACGGACGAATCGCAGTTCACCGTAATAAAAATTTTCCCAACCTCCATACCTAATCGGATACTAACGCACATAGGACAATAGGAACTCCTTCCAGCCCAACTCTTAGGTTAGTATCATAGACACGCATTTAATAAGACCATTTAATTTGCTACAAGTGTATAATATTTATGCAGACTTTTCAGAGAATACACTTTCAGATCTTCTAGAGAATGTATTTCTGAGGAGGTTATTAGTAAGCATCGAAAGTGGTGGAGGACATTTTAAACAGCTTAAGTAGCACACTCACATATACAATAATAATAAATATAATCTTAAAATTAATTTGTGTCCAATTTCCTTAAATTGCAGATTATTATAATATTCTCCAAAAGGTTTTCTGCGTATACATTTTTACATCCTTTCTCTACCTGTACATATTGTACTTTTTTTGAAAGGTAATAATATTTTAAATTTAATAAAAATAAAATAGAGGTATATTAATTACATGAGTTTTGGAGAAAATTTTGGAAAATGCTGAAAAGAAATTTCAATTTTGGAGGTGACTGCAACAGCGATGATAGGAGTTTCATAGATCAGCATTGTTGACAATTTTGGAAAGGACAAGCGGTAAGTACTACCGTTTGGCGAGATCAAAAGTTAAAAACAAAATAGTGATCTGCGTACCGTGAAAATTGCGAATTTATGAATGCTCACACAATAAATATTTTCCCTTAATTGAGAAAAATATCTTAATATTCCCACGTTGTCTCGATCACTCACAATAAGACGTGCTTCAAACCTTAAATTGGGGTGTAAAGATGTTCATATTCCAGACATGTCAGTAACTTTTATAACGTGATTATGAAAGTGGTTTCTAAAATTCACATAAAAATCCTGCTACTCTGAATAACTGTGTAATAATCCAGGGGTTATTTAAATATTAATACCTTATTTGGGTAAAATAAGCCTAGAAAAAGACCGTTTATTAATAAATTTATTACAAGCGTTTCTGAAAGCTCATATTCATATTAGGAAGTCTTTTAGTCATATGTTTTTGATCCCTGCATATAATAATGTTTAGATTTTTATGAATATCAGCGAAAATGTTCAAGAAGGTAATAATTTTATAATTGGTATTTAAAATCTGAAAGATAATTGTACCATTTTTGGTTGGTTGGTCACTTTGAGTCTATTTTCCAGTTGTCGTCTTCTAAAGGAGAATATAATTATGCCTTAATTAGATTAAATATTCACATCATTTTATCATAAAATTTTTTTTTATATTTTAATCGGACATACCTGATAGAGATATTGTATATTTCCTGAAAAATTGAACTTTAAATATATATTAAAATCTCTCCCTCATTTTAAATTATTCTGGCGAGTTATATCAACAACCGTAACATGTAGTGGTTTAGAAAAGGCCTATTAGGATACCTGATTTTGTAGGTCACGATGCTAATATATTCGGTTTTTTCGCAGTGTTTCCTCGAAAAGTATTAGGTTTCAATTTCGTTGGTTAAACAATTGAAGCTGGGTAAATACGAATATATTTCCTAAAACAACTACAGAACTACAATTGAAAATAATACATAATACTACCTGAACGATTCAGCTTACGGGATCATAAGAAATGACGATTAAATAGTTTTGTTGTAGTTGCTTGGTTTGCACCGACTTCAAAATGTCGTAATAGATATAAAATTAAAAATTATTTTATGCTTTTTAGCGCTTTTTGTGAAGTCGGTTCAACTTTTTTTTAAAAACTATTTTATTTTTCACTTTTTAGTGTCTTCGACTCTATACAACGAAGAAAGAACTATCCAAATCGGACCACGCGTTAAAAGTTAGTTTTAACCCCCTTCCCCACCCCCATTCCACTAAACTTTTTTTCTCATGGTATCAATCAAGGAACATACTCTACCGAACAGAAAAGGAATCATCGAAATCGGTTCACGCGTTACGAAGTTACTACCCTTCTCCCTCCCCCACCACCACCATAGGACCAGATTATTCTCCTATTAGCAATGGGGATCACACTCTATACAACAGCAAAAGAACCATCCAAATCGGTCCACGTGTTACAAAGTATGGTTCCACCCTCCTCCTCCCCCCCCCCCACCCCAGCAACATTTGTTTTCTCGTAGTATCAACTTAGGATCATATTCTACTCAATAGAAAAAGAATTATCCAAATCGGTCCACGCGTTACGAAGTTAGACTACCACTCCCCCCCCACACCTTTCACCCTAGGACCAAATTATTCTCCTATTAGCAATGGGGGATCATACTCTATACAACAGAAAAAGAACCATCGAAATCGGACCGCGCGTTACAAAGTTAGGTTCCACCCCCACCCCCACCCCCCTCCGCCCCAAAATTTTTTTCTCCTGCTATCAACCACGGAACATACTCTACCCAACAGGAAAAGAATTATCCAAATCGGTCAACGCGTTACAAAGTTAGACTAACCCTCCCCCTCCCCCTACCATAGGCCAAATTTTTTTTCTCCTATTAGCAATGGGGGATCATACTCTGTACAACAAAAAAAGAACCAACCAAACCGGACCACGCGTTACAAAATTAGGTTTCATCAAAATCGGTCGACGCGTTACGAAGTTATGCCCGGTCAGACATAAAAAAAAATAAAAATAAATGAAAAAAAAATACGTGTCGAACTTAGAACCTCTTTGTTTTTGGGAAGTCGGTTACAAATAGTATTTACTCGAAGATGTATGGAGTAATGTTTAAAAAATTGGTTTAGAATATTTTGAACACCTGCGGAAGTATACAAATTTCAGAGTTAAATAGAGTAAATTGTCAGCATTTCTTTTCGTATTTGCGTTGCAACTATTGGTATTTAATAATGACGAAAATGCCAGAGACTACGACTATTTATGCAGTTACACTCATGCATGTACAGAAATGCAAGCACAAGTGTAGGATGCAATCCACAGTTGGGTACTGCTTGCTTGTTCTAAAATAATTAATGTATTAATAACCCTCGAAATTAAATGAAAACTGTCGACGTTTAACAATCGCTTAAGTCCTGATTGCCATAAATTGCAAAACATCATTAGGGGAATTGTTCCATAAAGTCAACAGCAATACCACTTCTAACCAAAATATCTGCTTAGTACGCTCCTGCATACTGTTCACTGAACAATTACTGTGCATTACATTAATTTTCAATGAACCAACAGTCCTTGCACTGGTTCAGAATAATATACGTATTTAGATATTCGTTAAATGTTATTTCCATTTGCATATCAGATTAAGTGATATTGTCGAAATGTTCAGAAATATTTGTTACTGTAAAAGTTTCTATTTAATTGCTTATTGAATCAAAATTTCCCTTCAATACTGTAATTTGTACAACTAAATTGCAAATGTTAAATACACAAATATAAATAATCTGGTGCAGTTAGCCGTGAAGAGTGTAATATCTCGGATGCTACCTATAGTGAATGGATTTCATGAGATTTGTTTCATTGGGTTTCTAGTCGAGAACTTCAATATTTTACATTGAAAAATTATTGCTTATTATTTAATTATTTCAACAAATAACTCTTAATTGTCGAATCAATCGTAATGTTTTCCAAAGTAAAATTGATTATTTTAAATTCTTTTTTCTTAATTAGTCACGTAAACATAAGAGTGGCATGCTTTTTACAGAAGCATTTTTTTAGAAAAAAATTTATGTTGAAATGTAATAATTTTTACAATTCAAATGAATTGTAAAAATAGCCATGTTGCTGAATACGAAATCAACCTGCAAACCTTGACTCAATCAGAAGCAAGCAGTGAGGTAGGAATTCGAGTAAATAAGTGGTGGTAGATTTATCCTTTATGAAGTCATGCCGGAAAGAGCCAATAAAGGGCCTGCAATGGAAATGGAGCACGGAATTGAAAGACCTTAATCAATAGCACAATTTGGCGATGGGTCTACAATTGGAGATGTCAGATTTGACTCACTTCTTTTGAAGGGGAATTATCTCAGAACCCTTCCAGATCCCCGGGAAAGAATCACAGCACAGGGGCAGGTTAATCAAAGAACAGGAACGACCGGAGCAGCACCTTTTCAAGGGACAACATCGGAACCACACGAAAATCCGTCCGACAAATTCGGCAAGTATTCAATGCCAATGACATTTTCGAAAACTAAGTCTTTGGGTTTTAAGGGAAGTGGACGGAAAAAGGAAGTTATCGAAATGTACATATACAGGGCGTGGCAAAAGTCCAACAACGGTCCAATATTTCCCCAAAGGTGTTTGGCCTTAAGGGCGAAATCATTTGCAAACAAAACCACCCCACAACCCTCGCTCCATCCCGGAGAAGGGAGGGGGGGGGCTGACTTTTAAATTTCAAATGGTGGCCCCCATTTTTTATCGCGGATGATGATTCTCGGAGGAAACATATTATCCAACTTTTGTTTGAAAAATAATTTTTTTATCCGAAACACACCGACTCCACAAATATAGGTAAAAAATCTTTTTTCTAGCAAAATTTCACAAATTTCTATCTTCATGCCATCGCTAAACATTAAAAAGTTGCACAATAAGGACTTTTCAAAACAGGCATTTAATGAGTCAGGGAAGTTTCGGACAAAAAAATATTTCCGACAAAAGTTGGATATTTTTCCTCGAAGAATCATAATCCGTGATAAAAAATGGTGGTTGCCATTTGCAATTTCCAAGTTTTGTGTGCAAACGATTTCAACCTCGCAGCCAAGCAAATTTGTCTGACATTTTTTTTCACGAAAACTTACCCGTGGGGAAATATTGGACCTTTATATTTTATATATGTATATATATATATATATATATAACGTATTTTTTGAACCACCTATATTTTTTTAGCAAATCTCGTAGAAAATGTATTTCTGAGCATGACATTTGAAAAAAATATTATATATGGTTAATTATCGATTGTTTAAACAACTTTAAGTATAGAATGATTATATTCAGGACACTTAGAAATAATGTATCTTTCAGCGCCAAGTCTCCGAACTATACTTTCTGTATTGATTTACTTCTGTCCTCTAAAAATACTTTGATCTCTTAATTTTTATGTGCTGTATATTTCGGGTACACAACACTTACCACTAGAATCAAATATTTAAACAACTTCAGGTACAGAATGGTTACATCCAGGACTCTTAGAAATAATGTATCTTTTAGCGTCAAGTCCCGGAAATATATTTTCTGTATTTTATTCACTCTTGTCCTCTGTAACAGTATTTCTATTTATATAATAACTCCAGAGTCTCCTGATAATTTTTTTAAATATAATTGAATATAACTCACATGAAAAACAGAGAAAAAATTATCTAAATTATTTTAAGTGTCCTGGATATGATCAATATCCAGGACACTTACAAAAATTTAGATAATTGTTCTCTGTTTCTCATGTGAGTTATATTCAATTACATTTTTAACAAAAAAATGTTGGTGGAGTGTTGGTGGGGGCGGGGGTGGAACCTAACTTTGTAATACGTGGTCCGATTTCGATGGTTCTTTTTCTGTTGTATAAAGTGTGATCCCCCATCACTAATAGGAGAATAATTTAATCCTATGGTGAGGGGTAGGGGTAGTGGGGGAGAAAAAAATGTTGGTGGAGTGATTGAGGGGGACGAGGGAGGGTGTAACCTAACTTCGTAATGCGTGGACCGATTTGGATGGTTCTTTTACTGTTGTATAGTGTGATCCCCCATTATTAATAGAAGAATAATTTGGCCCTATGGGAGTGGTGGGGGAGAAGGAGGGGTAGTAACTTCGTAATCCGCGGACCGATTTCGATGATTCCTTCTCTGTTCGGTAGAGTATGTTCCTTTATTGATACCACGAGAAAAAAATTTTAGTGGAATGATGGTGGGATAGGGGGTTAAACCTAACTATTTAACGCGTGGACCGATTTGGATGGTTCTTTCTTCCTTGTATGGAGTAGAAGACAATAAAAAGTGAAAAATAAAATAGTTTTTAAAAAAAAGTTGAACCGACTTCACAAAAAGCGCTAAAAAACATAAAATAATTTTTAATTTTATATCTATTACGATATTTTGAAGTCGGTGCAAATTAAACAAATAAAACAACTACGGAACCACAGTTGAAAATAATACATAATACTACCTGAATGTTTCAGCTCATAACAAATGATTTCTGTTGTAGTTGTTAAGTTTGTTTGATTTGCACCGACTTCAAAATGTCATTATAGATATAAAATTAAAAATTATTTAATGCTTTTTAGAGCTTTTTGTGAAGTCAGTTCAACTTTTTTTTAAAAAACTATTTTATTATATAAATAGAAATAGTGTTTTTCCTATTATTTGCTAAATGATTGAACACTTTTTAACTGATTTCTATTAGACACTAATTAGAAGCGACTTCTATCAATAGACCTTTTTTGAAATTAAATTCAATTCAATTTTTAATTATTTATTATGTTATCTATTAATCTATTATAATTAAGTTGTTTTCAGCACATTATATTTTACAATGACATATTTGCATTGTTGCAGAGTGGCAATTTAGGTAATTTGTGTAAATTACCAATAGATATATAGACCATATAGATAGCTTCTTTTTCGTCACCAGTCCATTTATTCATCCTCTTTAATATTGGTGTAGTTAAAATTAAAATAGTATTATAAAAAAAAAGTTTCTTTAAGAAAAAAAGTTTCTTTACGAAAAAAAGTTTTATCCTTACTAGAATGGTTTTTCAAAGTACTTGGAGTTGGGTTATCATAATCAGGTGAATCATAATCAGGTAAATCATACACAATATCATCAGGCACGTCATTACCGTATGAGTAGACAAATCACCATTTCCGTCCTCTACTAGATGAATAGATGTAAGATATAAACAAAATAGGTAGATAATATATATAAACTAGATAGGTAATACAAAATATAAACTAGGGAAATCAATAAACGATATAAAATGATATAAAATAGAAAAACTATTTTGGTTAATTGATATTATTTATTAGGCAACCCTTTTTTATTTTTAGATTCATATGCTTGGTGCCTCTGTGATTGTCTTCGCTGGTTGTCAATCCATGTTTTAAGTTTTTCTGGCGTCCTTGTTTTCAGCACATTATATTTTATAATGGCATCTTTGCATTGTTGCAGAGGCGGCAATTTACGTAATTTGTGTAAATTACCAAAATGTTTATAAATAGCTTCTTTTTCTCTCAGTCTATTTTTTTCATTTTTTTCAAAATTGGTGTAGCTAAAATTTAAATAATATTATCCCAAAAAGAAAGAAGTTGTATCCTTACTGGAATAGTTTTTCGAAGTACTTGGAGTTGGGTTATCATAATCAGGTGAATCATAATCAGGTAAAAAAGTGTCATCAGATACGTCAATGTTATGATTAAATAAATCATTAACGTTATCATTGAGATTAATAGTTTCTTCATCAGAAGAGTCACTATTTTCGTCTTCACTAGGATTTTTCTCTTCCGGATCATAAACACCAATGGCCGCAGTTAACATTTTAGAAACTGATGTGATTTCTGTTAATGGCACAGGAACTCTATAAATGCTTTTATGTATTTCTTTGCTATGCCCCATGAAATGTGCCAGTCGGTCAACATCACTTTCTTTCACATTTAAAATTGCAGTAAGTGTTGCAATATGTTTGCGTATATGCGTTCCTCGCAACGAACTTGGTACAGTTGCTTTACAATCGATTGCGAATTGAGACATCAATGGACACACCCTGATGTATTTTTTTGCAGCACCATGTGGTCTAGCAAATAAATATTCATTGTCATCATTTTCTCCAGCTTCTTTTCTGAATTGTAAAAGAATGTCGAAACAGGCTATATCAAAAGGACTAAGCAAAATTGAAACTTCCCGTCCTAATTTTCCTCGAAGAACCAATCCTTGAAACTGTTAAGTGAAATCAATTGAAGATTCTGATGAACTTTTAAACTGTTTTTATCGATGAGGTCTTCAATTGTTTGCTTATTTGCAAAACTACTTAATTTTAGGCGTTCCAGCTCGCCTGCTCTTCTTCGATTGAAAATTTGAACCGATATCAATGTACAGTTATTCAGATGCTTCCAAGCATTCAAATCAAACGCATCATGTAATTTATCTAGACAAATACCGCACTCTTTTCTCAAAAAATCGTTTAATAATTTGATATCAGTTTGTGTTGGGAGAACTTGTTTTTTTGTACGTTTTTTATCAAGTTGATCTTCACGTTCCTTTTTATTAATTTGAATCGGAATTTCTTCGTCCCACACCTTCAAGAAATATTCGACGTCATCGTGTTTCTCAAACATTTTTTGTTTAATGCATTCAACAGAAAGTTTACGAGCAGATTTTTTTAATAAAGTTGTCAAAGTATGAGCATTTCCTGGTGTGTGAAATGTCATTGTATCGGAGTTCCAATCAGCTACTTTCCTTATAGCAATCATTAGGCCATCGAAACTTTCAGGCTTAAATACATTTTTAAAGTCTTCGAATTCCGTACTTAATTTAAGCAGTTCTAATTTTGTTCTACCTAGTATTCGTAGTTGAGCAAGAATATGTTCGTGTTGATGTTCTAAAGTGTATTTACTGCAAAGTTTATTTCCCATTTTTATAATTAATTCGTCATAGAAGATGCATTTAACGACATCATCATCTCTTAATTTAGGGAATACTTGCTCTGCTAGTTTATGAATGTATTTGCACACTTTTCGACCTTCTTGCAATATCGTTTTGGAGCCTTTCTTGTAGGTCTTGCTACATTTGCGATAATGGAAGCGAATCGTACTTTTAGCAAAATGCCCATTGCATGATGCACAAGCTATATAATCGCTACCGACTTTTTTGGATTTTTTCGATAGCTGTCTAGTAGCTATAATAATTCCTGTATTATATTTACTATTAGTATTGTGTAATAAGTCTCCATCTTTCCTCAATTTGTCGATTGCAGCTTTTCTTTCTGGGTGATGAACAGGTAAAAATTTAAAGTATTTAACGTCAGTTTCATTTTTATGCTTGATTAATAGATGCCTTACTATTTTACACTGCAATGTTTTACAAAATTTGCAGAAGTGTTTTTTCGAAGATCCTTTTCCAGACGAAGATACAGGAATGGTTAATTTTCTTATGTCAACAGGATGAAAATCTGCTATTGACGAGTGTACATTAGCAGATGTCCGTTCTACAGAAGTGTGAATAGTAGTTGAGTCAGGTTGATATGTTGAGTCCTTTGGGTGAGAATCATCAAATACGTGGAAATATAACGTATTTACGTCAGCATTTATAGACATGCTGCTAACTCGAGTGCAAAACAAAGACGCAACGTTGATACCAGTAAATTCTAGGAATATAGCTGGTAACAGTAACATTTCAATGAATTCAAGGAAATTAGCTTCGATGAAAACAATAACCTTCTTTTCTTTGAACCGAAATTAGGAAAAATAACATACAGACCATAAATTTAATATTAAATTCTAATTTCTGAAAATTCTAAAATACATGGAGTTCCCGATAAAATTAGCTGATAAATATGAAATTATTCATCTATAAATCATTTGCAAAATAATATAAAGATTACAAATAAATTCTTCAACCTTTGCTTAAAAAAATGGTATTAATCACAATCAATTATTTTTGTTCTTAATGATGTTGATCTAACTCCTAGCACTGCACGTATAAATTTTATCCAAAATTCATGTAATTGATACACCTGTTTTTTAATAAATTGCCCATCTTGTTACGTTTTCATAATGGTACAACATTGTCGATTAGGAAAACTGCATCCTTAGAAGTCCCTGATTACCTAATTATTTTATTGCACTTTAGGAAGGAAATTCTTTAAACAAAAAAAATTTTTAGACGAAGGGTCAATAATGATACACAGGTTATTAATTATAACTATTGCTGCAAAAAAGTTATGCAAATGTTAGTGTAATTTTGTTTACTTGCCGATATTAACTTCTGTTAGCCAGAGTTCACACCCTAGTATCCTGGCTTTCCGTTACTAATGCCCTATAGAAATTTTGCCATAAAAGAAGGTTAGCCAGCAATAATACCGATCATAGTCGAAAAAAAATCGGTAAGTAGGGTGTTCTTAAGCTAAGATTATTTAAAAATGGAAATAATTCCATTTAAAGGAATAGGTGGATATAATTTGCATTTATTATGTAGTAGACTGAAACGCAAAAGCGGTTGTCCTGGAATATGAAAGCAGCCTCACTAGTCAACTTGCACCCCAAAGAGGGGTATTTTCGTGTTCTATCCGCGGGATAAGAGAAAACGAAAGTGTAATATCAAACAGCACGGAATTGCGATCTGAAACATCGGAAGATCCTATTGGCGTCGAGCAGTAAATAAATAACCTCGTCGGAAAAGCCTCTGAAATAAGCCCGAGACGAGACGCAAGCCGATTATGAGCGTTTTCAGTTAAAGACTGGAGGGTTATCCATTCAGCAGGATGACGTTCATATGATCATATTACAGTCCAAGGACTACTGGAAGGAGATTCCAAAAGTGCGATATTACTGTGTATGACAAGTTAACATTAAACACACTTTAAGTGTGTTATTTTAACACACTTCCGATTTCCAGTCAATTTGCAGTGTTATTCCATAACATTTTTACGCTTTAATTTAAAAATCCCTAGAATGCTAATTAAAAAAAGTTACTAGAAATTATTGTTTATTCAGGACGAAATATTTTTCTATAAATATATATTTAATTAGTTATAAAATTTATTTTTATTCACATCAATTAAATTACTAAATACTAAACTAACAACAGCATATGTAACTTATCGTTCAAGGAGATCCAGTCATAATAAATCGTCATTAATATATTTCTTTATTCACTCGACACTTAATAGCGCTAATTCACTCTACTATAATAAAAATAGCGGAAACAATGATTTGCTAGAATTTACATGATCAAGCGATGATCAACAGACTCCAGATTTCAGAATTTTTACGAAACAGCCGGCAAAATTTGCATACTGTAAAGCATAAAGTGTTCTTAAATATTTGAAATTTTATAGGAAATTAAATTCAAATAAATTTATGCTTAAATTATTAAGAACATTGAAAAAAATTGTGTCTTGGTTATTTTGTTGTGTGATTATCTTGGAAAATCATAAGAGACCCCAAACTAATCGTTGTATCAACGTCGTGGCAAAAAATAAAATAATAGAAGTCGGTGTTCGAATTAAACAAAGGTCTTCGAAAAATACTTTGGTCCCAAACTTTGTACTCGAAAAGTACTTTGAATTAAGTGAATATTAAATAGTTGCAAATCCTCGAAAAATTCTACTATTTTAAACTTGTACTTGACAAATACTGGATATACGAGTATAACAGCCACCGGAAGAAACTGACTACTATAGAAGTTTTCTCTCAAAAATTCGGAATGTGAAGTTTATAAGACTTATTAAAATCTAAATGATAAACGAGACTAACATCAAAAAAATTTCCGCAAAATATACTTGACTTATTGCAGATTATGAAATATAATGCTTTTTGTTTGAAATATTCATTTAAAAAAATTATTATATTGTTAATCATAATGTTCACCATGTCATATGCATAATATCGAAAATATATCACAGTAATCTGCAAAAATATTACGCTCTGAAATAGTCATCTCGTAAAAGTCCGTGAAAAATCAAAAAGTCCCTAAACTAATCGTTGTGTAAATGTCCCCGAAAAAACATAAAATTATTTGAGGTCGGTCCTTAAATTATACAAAAGTCCCCGAAAAATACTTTGGCTTTGAAAAGTGTACCTGAAAAATACGGTGTACATATATATATGTATATATATATATATATATATATATATATATATATATATATATATATATATATATATATGTACTGTTACGAAAACGCACAGCCAAAACAACACAAAAAGATTTTATTTTTAGTAATTATTATAGTAAAATGTTCTATTCCATAAATAATTTAAAGTGAACCGACCACAATCGGCACACCCCTACTCTTTTGCAATGTGAAAATAATTTCCTTAAAAAAGATTGTTACCATTGCAATTTAATACTTGTTAAAAAGTCCTTGAAAATATCTTTGAAAACAAACGCGCTCAGACTATACGGAATGTCAAGTTTCAAAGCGGTGAGGAAGCCGAAGCCAGTTTCGGTCAGGTTATCAGTCTATTTCTTCTTCTCTCTCCGGCACTGTGTAATACATTGGCCCGTTTTTGTTTTTCAGTTTCTCTCTCTGGCCGCTATGCCCAGTATACTTTATAAGAATCACTGAATCTCTATACAGACTACTGATGATCAAAATCCACATGGGCGGAAGTCAAATACATTGAGCAGCAGATACTCGTGCGAGACAATATCAAACGCCTTTTCTTGATCTAAAGAGATCATGGCCATTTGCGAACCAGTTTTTTCATGGTAGGCGAAAAGATGCTTTGCTACGGCGATGCTGTCGTAGATACTACAACCTGGAACGCATTAGGACTGTGACGGGTATATTACTGAGGTAATCAATGAGGGAAGTTGAGTACCCAGTGTTGTGCATATTATTTTGTAGTCGACATTACGCAAAGTAACTGGCCTCCAGTTTCTCATTCTCTCAAGATCTCCCTTGTTAAGAATTACACTCATAACGGATCTCAACTTGTGGGAAATTTGGTATGTCCAACCACTGCAAAATTAGAGACATCCAAAAGGTCAGGAATCAAAAGATTTCTAAATCTATAATCTGGAGAAGTATCACGTCGAAGATCCTTATAGAGCAAGCGTTCTGTCCAGGAATTCTCTTATTTTATCAGAGAAAGTAGGATCATGTTCCAGAATTCATCGTTGGATGAGAATGTTGCCAGCGTCAATGCAGCATAAAGTTGCGTGTAGTAGTTCCGAATGTTATTCGCAAGTTTCTCTTCGTATAGGATCTGGCCTGATTCGGCAAGAATCGATTCTACTTCACAAGATGCGGTACGACGTCGAGTTGTCTGGAAGAAGTACTCGGTCGGAGAATCGCCCTCTAGCAACCAGCGCGGTTTCGGATGCTTGTAGTACTTTGCTGTCAGTCTCTCGTATTGTGAGAGTACCTCTGGCTGCGCGAGCAGGAGAGTACCAATCCGGGTGACTACAGCCGCCAAACTCGATGAATGATATCTGCTCCGATTGAATATCGTCTCAATACATGAACGAATCTGAAGCTTTCCAACATCTCACGAATATTCTTATTATCTTGTAGTCGACATTGGTGCCAAATCTGAATCAATTTTCCGATGAACTGCTCCGAGTTCAACAAGTTATTGTTGAAAATGCAGTAAGGAGTGCGATTTTTGACCAAAGTGCTGTTGCCACAACAAGAAGGTGGTCACTTAATGAACCCAAAAAGCTTCAATGGACATTTCGGGAAACCCTTGTGTATGACCTACTCGGGGTATTAAGCCAACGGTAGACATCCACAAGGTTGCTGTGTCTGACTAGGCTAAACTCTAGAATGACGATGGATTGAAGAACCTATTGTGCAGTTGAAGTCACATACAAAGATAACCTCGCCACCGAAGTTCGTAATACGTGAGAGGATTGAGTGCAACACCTATCTTGCAGTATACTGGTCATGCGGTAGGTACACGTTTACTACCTTTGGCGTTTTGTCGCCCAAGACGAAGTCTAACAAAGACGGGAAACCTGGGTAGATGTCTGTGTATACCAAATACCCCAGTGTTACGCTGCGGGACACAGCAATTGCCACATTGGAACTTCTACGGGGCGTTTCTGTGGCAAACACTTTGTAACCTTTGTGTAAGTCTGAATTTTATTCTAGACATGTAAATGTGTATTGTGTAAAATTCGTCTCCTGTATAAATGCAATGTGCGTGTTCCATTATGTTATATCTTCAAAAACACTGTGTAGTCTAGTGGGTGGGTGCACATATTCAAGAAATACCAAGAACTGAGACAATGACTGTACGACTCTAATGATGAAGAGTCCTGCCCAGTTGGAGAACCTCAAGGATTTCGGAGACTTTATTGAAGAGTCGCTCGCACCTCATTATACTTGCCGACCAAAGCCGGATCCACTTCAAAGGCAAATCAATATGGAACTTCCAAACGATTCATAGCCACTTTGAGTTGGACTGGCCCTCTTGAGAGCAGAGACAACCTCTATGTCCGAGAGAACATCTGTGACATCCATTGGGATCACTGATGGTGCATTCGGAGCTCAAGGTGTAGCCTCTTCCCCCGAGACCCTCCCATTGCTAACTGCCTTCTTCGGTGGTGGCGTCACCTCCTGGTCAGGCTTTCTCTTCGTCTTCCTCTTCATGCTTTTATTATTATTTGTTGGCTACCACTGGTAACTTCCTCGTTCGAAGAATCTGCTTTTTCCCGTGTTGGAGTGGCATTGTTTACGGCCGTCATCGGATTTGCCTCAGCGGTGGCTCGTCAGACACTTTAGTGGCAGGTTGCTCCAAGAGGACAAGTTCAGCACTGGGCGAATTCACTGGTTTAGAAACCTCTGCTGGGGCAAATGTTTCCTGCACAGTGACCTCAGCCACTTTCTTGAGCCTCTTAGAACACTACGCAATAAAGTGCCCTGCCTGATAGCAAGCATGGCATTTCGCTTCAGTGCTCACTTCAATACAGGTCATCGCTCCGGCAACACTCCAGTAAAAGCCATTTGGAAGTACACACTCCTGATGTGTGCTTCACGGCTTAAACTTAAAATGCCACGGCCGAGTCCCTCGCCCCAATTCTGAGTGGCACTGCCAGGACTTTGCCGTAGATCTTTCCACCCTACAACCCATGTCGATGCCTTTAAGCATCAGCTTGGTGGCTGCTTCGATTGTGGTCGTATATTCCTCCACCATGCCGCACGTGCACACCATACTTGCACACCATATCGATCATCCTGCTACTGGCAGTCAAAAAAACCTTGAAGCCCCCCAACTGTCTTGGGGCGAGAATTACCCAAGTCAGCCGGCGTCTTACGTGGAGTTATGGAATAACAATATTGGAACTATTCCTAGAGCTACCACTCACCTGTTGGGCGTAGCTAGTATCTGCTACTACCCTTACACTAGGTTATCCTTTTGATGGCACTTATGCTGCTGGTTGATTCCCCGTTGACGTTTTTACCCCAGACAGACTATTGCACATAATCTCTTGATTGGGAGGCGGTGCTGCTTTGAAAGTTGCTTTCACCACTTCTGCCAACTTCGGTGCTCAAGCAAAGTTTGATGCGAGGTTTTTTCCTTTGAGATGGATATCTCAGATTTGGTTGAAGGCTTGGTAGCGGGTGCCGATGCTCCATTTTCTACGGCGTCTGTCCCCAAAAATGCTGCGGATACTGTGGTACAGTCGCTGAACATTGTTGTTCCTGTAGCTTCTCTCAAACCTTTGGCTTCTTCTTTTGGGTCCTTACCAGTATGGATATGTATTTTATAGAGAAAAAATAAAATAAATGCAGTAAAAGAAAACAAAATTCCAGGAAGAAATTTACATTTTAGCACAACTAAGATTTAAATTCGCCAATGAGAAATATCCAAAATTTCCAAGCTTTTCGGCAAAGGCAAATATTCTTCAGCACAGTTCAACATGTTAATTCCTTTAGTAAACGTTTCTTGGAAATAAATAACCTACATTGAGATAGAAATTGCAGTAGTTTAAAAAGAGGAAAGGAAATTTTTTTTTCGGCCGCACATGGGTATGTACCTGTGCTGGAAGGTTACAAAATGTTTCAGCTGGAAGGAAAAGCTTCAGATGCAACTTATCAGAAAGATACTTCGATGGACACGCAATAGTCTGGTTTATTTTGCTTTCTTTTTGCATTTACTTTTATGTGGGCCCCAGTTCACATGAGACCGCAGCCACGGAAATGTATAAATTTTGAAATTAATGCAATTTAGGCCCCCAAAGATTTAATTAATACGAGCATTGAAGTGACATAGGCGAATTGCCACTTTTCGTCCCGACGGAATTCAACCTTTTTCCTACGAGTGGTTAAATAAGTTCTATAGCGAGTCGTCGATTTCTTTTTTTACTTTTTTTGTTTTACGTGAATGTATCCTCCCCTTCGATCCCGCGAAATTTGAAAATTTTATATTTTTCTGAACTTGAACTTCGATGATTTTATTTGAAATTGTTATTCCAATAGTTTTTAAAAATAACCACATATATCACAGCATAACAATATTGGGTGGGACAGCGAAGTTGAAACAATTTCGTTGTTTAAATTAAGCATTCTCAAATGTTAGCGCTGAAAATATATTTTTTGAGTTGTTATTATTCAATGAATCCTCCCTCTCCATCCCGCAAATATTTAAATTCTATCTGTATATTGTAGTTTTATTCCTCTAGTGAAGAGAATTGGTGTATTGGTATTTTAGCTTTGAACACGATACCAAACCCTCCTCGATCTACGATGTTCAGTGGGCCCCAGTTTCCGGTTGCTTGGAGAGTTGCTCAAAGCGCAGCTGGGAATAATTTTAATGCTCTCCAATTCAGATTGTAGAATGTTTGAGACTGTACGTGTTCCATAACGGCAGCAATTCCTCCCAAGAACCTGTGACTGCTTCAGCCGGCTTATCGTTATCCAGTCGTGCTGCATCAAATTTGAATGTAGATGTTAAGTAAACACGTATTTCACTCACACTTTTTACGCTCGGAACAAAAAGCCAAAATATATAAAAGTCGAAAAATACAAGAAAAATAACGTTAGTTCAGGAAGTATAACAGAAAATTTAAATCAAGCGGTTATCAATTTCTCTTTTCAACTTATGAATATCGACTGTAAAAAGATGCTCCGAAAGTGCTCGCGGAGCCGAGCATTTTTATTAAAAATTACGAAAATGAAACCCAATTTTCGAGACTTCACATTTCAGTAATAACGCTTAGCTCGGCGCTTTTTTCAAACACTTGGCGCCCGAGCGGGCGCGTTTATTTACCTGCTTGAAAAAGAAACGTTTTAAGGATTGGCAGTTTGAAGAAAAAAAGATAAATAAATTTTGAGAAAGTATAGAGCGAAAAGGAAATTGTTGATAAATGTAAAATAAAAATTGCAATGGAATTAAAATTGTTTCAACGAACTCAAATTTAAACAAAAAACTGCAGAAGCACCAAAAATACTTTGTCTACAACATCTTTTCAAATTATATTTAAAGATTTTAGTCGAAAAAGATATACAATTTAGTTAATTGAGCTGACGAGGTAAACCTACTGTCGATGTCCGTTCAAAACGTAAGAAGTTTTGAACCGACATACTTTTCTTTTCCATATTTGTATTATTTTCTTTCAGAAAAAACTCAATTATTTACTAATGAACCCTTATTATATGAAATTTTCTTCACTCTTTTGAAGAGTCGAATAATTACCTGTATTTAGAACTTATATATGCACACTCCCACTTGTTTATCTAATTATTTCTTGCATATTTTCGACACTAAAGATAAACTCTCAATATGTTCTTTATTTATTTTCAGGACTAATGATAAATAGATGAAATATCAACGTCAATTAAAAGCCCAGAGTACTCTCAATAACAAAATTGACCAAAGGCATAATGTTCCCTTTATTAAGTCTAGAAAGTTTGTAGGAGAACAAATCCTTGGGCCTGTACAGTCCACAAAAAGTAAACAACAAAGCCACTTCCGCCGTAGTTGCTTATTCAGCTTTTTTTCGTGATTTTTGTTTTGGATTGTGGGGTGATTCAGTAATTTCTATTCGATACACGGTAAAAACGTTAAGGACATTCCAACAGGCTCTGCTGAAATATCAAGAATATCAAGAGGCAAAAACAGGAAATAATAGTCTCTAATAGGAAACCAAAATTGGATCTACAGAGAATAAAGTGACGACTTGACATAATTTCCCCCAGCAATCGTATATCTGGAAGTGTGTTGCTGAAATTGGTGATTTTTTCGGTTATTAATTGAATGACACGAACATTCAGGAGAATGGTTTCCTACCAAGGAGCCTTCAAGTGGTTAACACTGCTGGAGCTAGTAACACAAGGTAAGCGTAAAAATATTGTTTTATATTTTGAATGGATCTTGCATATTTTATAAATATTTGTTATATACGCATATTTAAGATCTTAAATTTGAAACTAAATAATAAGCAATTCTTGTACTCATATTTGTTTTGTCGAGCCACAAATTAAGTAATGACTACCGAGCAGTGATGTGTATTCATTAAGGCTTAGGAGTAGTAGTTGTGTCGGAAAAGGGTAGTAGATTTAAATAAAATTTAGCGAAACTATAAACTATAAACGTAAACAAATACAACATACAAACATAAAATTCTATTCAACTAATACTGATAAAATAAACCCTATCAACAGCCAGCTGTAAAAGTAAAGTAATTAATATTTAGACCAGATATCTCACTTCTTAACAAAACCATTTTCCGTGTATTTGAAATAGCTAAAATGACGTATTTATTCGTCCGGAGGTTCATATATAGGAGCTATTACTTCATCAGATGATATTTCCTTTGAAGCTAAAAGTGCGGAAACAGTTAATAATCAACTTATTTCTTTTTTTGTTTTTTATATAATTTAAGTCAGAAAAACGTCTTTCAGTAGCAGCACTGCTATGAGGCAAAACTAATAAATTTATCATATAAGTTGCAAGACATTTGAACATTTTTTCTTCAAATATATTTTCTTTTTGCGCTAAGTTATTCCAAAATTTTACCACATCTTCGTCCACAGTAAGATATATATTTGGGTAATACATAAAGAGCCTCCATTCATCGTTTAACTTCTCAATAACTTCTCTATCAAAAAATGGAAAAGCTTCAATCAATAGAACAATTGTAGGCATTTCGCCTTTTTGTATTTTGTTAGGGTTGATGTACTCCAATAGTTTTATCTTATTATCCTCAGAATCGAATCGTTTCAAAATTTGTGAACATAGTTCTACATAAAACTCAAGTTGATGTTTTTTAACATTTTCAATAGTGCTTCCTCCTACATTACAATTTTTAAGTTCTGTTTCATACTGAGCAAATTTAAAACCCAAAAACATATGTGACATTTCACGATATATAATATGATCAGAAATATTTGCTGATTTGAAATATGTTCTCTTTTAATAAAATTTCTCAAAATATTTTTATAATTTTCTTCTAACAAAGTCCTCAATAAATGAATTTTTGGCTGTTCGGATTGAAATACCTTATTTAAATTTGTAAGAATTTCTAAAATATAAGCCAAAAACAATAAAAATAATTTTGTTTCCGGATTTTTCAATCGTTGCAAAATGTTTTCAGCAGGCGAGTTCTTTGACCGTGCTCCCTCTTTAAAAGCTGTCAGTGTAAAATAATGAATCAAAGCAGGCCACTGTTCCAAAGTTCGAGAAATTACTACTTTCAGCTGAAGCCAACGAGTTCCACTTAACTTTAATATTTTGTGCACATTTATATTAAAACTATCTTGAAACTGAGCATAATAAATCTGCCTTTTGGAGCTATACGCAAAATGAAAATATATATCGTGGAGAAGCTTTTCTATTCCATTTGGAATCTTTTTCATTGCATTGGAGGCACATAAGTGCAGTGAATGGCATGAACATCCTAAATAAAACAGGTCTTTATTTAGAACCTGTAGTCTTTTTTTTACTCCAGAAATGTCTCCTTTCATAACAGCAGCTTTGTCGGTTGCTAAACCAACCATATTTTTTAAGGGAACATTATATTTTTCAAAATAGCTTAAAATGTTCTTAGTAATCTCTTCTGCTGTGAATTTCATCAATTTTATTAATCCTAGAAACCTATCGACAATTTTCATTTTATCCTGATCATAAAACCGAACAATCAATACCAAACACTTATCACAGGTAATATCTGTGGTCTCGTCAATAATTAAAGAGAAATACGATTTTCTTAATATTTTACAGATGCTCTCAATTCCGAAAGGAGCTATAACATCTGTAAGCATAAATGTGGCTTTTGTTCGGCCACACTTGATGTTTTGTACATGCGATGTTTTGCAATCACAACAAATAGATTTTATTAATGCCGGTAAAGAATCCATTATGCTAAGTGGTAAAGAATGTTGAATATCATGCATTAAGCACTTTACTTCTGTACGCAACTTTGCTGTTGCAGAAGAACATTTTTGTGCATTTCGAATGGACACTTGGATATTTTCGGTTATCCTAGATTCTTTTAATCTTAATTTATGTGCAGGTGATGCCGCATGCCTTCTCAAAAGTGTAACATTATTTGCCAAGGTTGTTTTGGCATAATTTACAAAAGGCTTTATTATTAATTTCTTTGAGCCAAGGTTGAGTAATTTCCCAGGAAATTTTATATCGCTGATCATACTTTCTTCTTTTCTCTTGGTACTTATCACTTAAAACACTTAAAAATACCTAGAATTAAATTGTTTTGCCTTGAGGAGAAATATTTCAAAGCTTACTTTGTTGATGAAGATGGAACAACTTCTACGTCATCACATTCACCTTCATGCAATTCTCTATTGCTGATCCTGAAGTAATAACTATTTGTTTCAAAACAGTCATGTGTAAGAAAATATATAATGCTTACTGCGTTGATTCATTTGATTGAATTAACAGTTCTAAACCACCGTCGTTCTTAATATAATCTCCTCGCTTGTCTTGATTGCTTTTCCTTGATCCATGTGCATTGTTTTCAATATAATGTCCATGACCATCGCCTTGATTGCCTTTCCTTAATTATTAATTCAATTATTATTTTCACTTGTTTATATCAACCAAGTAACTAACATTTCATTAGTTTTATCAACTTTTTTGAAATACCTTTCCATGTTGAGTGGATTTTAAAGAGATTTCTACACGAAATCCAAAGAACATAGAAATTAAAATATATACAAACTAACAGTTAAAAGTACTAGCATTTTGTTACACTTTTTTGCATTCAGTTTTAGCATTGGGATACGCGAAATGAAAATGTTGTAAAATGCAATGCCAATATCAACTTACAAATTAAAATTTCAACGACAACTTAAATGCACCGGCCTGCGATGAATAACAAATATGAGGCAGCGGCAGCGCAGAACAGAAGGCACCTGCTAAATTGAAACCAACAATAAAATAGTTTTTAAAAAAAAAGTTGAACTGACTTCACAAAAAGCGCTAAAAAGCATTAAATAATTTTTAATTTTATTTCTATTACGACATTTTGAAGTCGGTGCAAATCAAACAAACCAACCAACTACAACAAAAATATGTAATCGTCATTTCTTATGATCCCGTAAGCTGAAACGTTCAGGTAGTGTGATGTATTATTTTCAATTTTGGTACTGTAGTTGTTTTATTTGTTTAACTTTAACTTGTTTTATTTGTTTAACTTTAACCGACTTCAAAATGTCGTAATAGATATAAAATTAAAAATTATTTTATGCTTTTTACCGCTTTTTGTGAAGTCGGTTCAACTTTTTTTTTAAAAACTATTTTATTTTTCACTTTTTAGTGTCTTCTACTCTATACAACGAAGAAAGAACCATCCAAATCGGTCCACGCGTTAAAAGTTAATATTAACCCCCTACCTCACCCCCATTCCACTAAACTTTTTTTCTCATGGTATCAATCAAGGAACATACTCTACCGAACATAAAAGGAATCATCGAAATCGGTCCACGCGTTACGAAGTTACTACCTCTCCCCGTCCCCCACCACCACCATAGGACCAAATTATTCTCCTATTAGCAATGGGGGATCACACTCTATTCAACAGCAAAAGAACCATCTAAATCGAACCACGCGTTACAAAGTTAGGTTCCACCCCCTTCTCCCACCTCCACCCCAGCAACATTTGTTTTCTCGTAGTATCAACCAAGGATCATATTCTAGCCAATAGAAAAAGAATTATCCAAATCGGTCCACGCGTTACGAAGTTAGACTACCCCTCCCCCCCACCCACACCTTTCACCGTAGAACCAAATTATTCTCCTATTAGCAATGGGGGATCATACTCAATACAACAGAAAAAGAACCATCGAAATCGGACAACGCGTTACAAAGTTAGGTTCCAGCGGGGTGGGGGGGGGGGGGGTGGGAATCCCCCCAAAATGTTTTTCACCTGGTATCAACCACGGAACATACTCTACCCAACAGAAAAAGAATTATTCAAATCGGTCCACGCGTTACAAAGTTAGTCTATCCCTCCCCCCTCCCCCCACCCTTGGCCAAATTTTTTTTCTCCTATTAGCAATGGGGGATCATACTCTGTACAACAAAAAAAGAATCATCCAAATCGGACCACGCATTACAAAGTTAGGTTTCACCCCACCCCCCACCCCCACCCTACCAAAAATTTTTTTTACATGGTACCAATCGGTGAACATACTTTACCCAACAAAAAAAGAATCATCAAAATAGGTTGACGCGTTACGAAGTTATGCCCGGTCAGACATAAAAAAAAAAAAAAAATTTAAAACTAAAAAAAAAAAAATACGCGTCGAACTTAGAACCTCTTTGTTTTTGGGAAGTCGGTTAAAAAAAATACGCGTCGAACTTAGAACCTCTTTGTTTTTGGGAAGTCGGTTAAAAACGAAATATTCCAATGCTCTTGTTCTTCTTTCATCAATTGGGGAACGAAAGCAGACCTACAAATTCGCAAATTATAATTGCTACGTTCATATGAAAGACTGAAAGCTCAATCTGAATTTAGATAAGCATTAAATTTGTGTTTAAAGGAAATATTTTTTTATTTTACACTCGAATTGTTAAATGTAGTAAAAGGAGTTTGCTACGTAGTAGAGTAGTAAATCACCAAAAGTGAAGTAGATATACTACAATTGTAGTAAATACACATCACTGCTTCCGAGCAATAGCATAGAGAGAGAGGACTTAAGAAATGAAGCAATTATAAATAAATCCAGATCCTATAAGTTTACTTGAAATTATAAATAAAACTGCCTTGAGATTAAATTTGAATACCTTTGTCTGTCATTAAGGAAGAAATATAACGAAGTAAATATTTTTTTTTAATTTACTTAGGGTCATAAAAAATAAATCTGATCAATAAAATCCTTATAGAATTTATTCTGTTTAGTCACTGTAAATACGAAGTTATAAGGGCTGTAAAACGGAGTGCAAATGTTGTTTCTGTCCGAAAGGAAATTGCAATCCTAATAGTTCAAACACTTAACAAGATTAAATGAAAAAGACCAGAATATTTCCTTAGTCAGATCGAAGTAATTTAAACATTTTCATGGTAATGAATTATTTTATCAAAGGGCTAGAAATATGTTTTTTTCCAAATTAAGAAGCGAAATTAGGAGTTAGTTGTTGAATCCTCAACGTAAAATGGAAAAAGAAGTTAAAAATGTTCGTGTTAACCTAATTTACCTCACTAATACCAATCCTTACTTCCAAAGGTGTCCCGTCCATCCTTCAAATACCCCAGTTTCCTATAAATAAATCAAATCAATTAAAAATTTCAAAAATCTCTAACCAAAACAACTTACCTGTTGACATTTCCTACAAAATAATTGACAGCTATCAGCTGTCTCCTCTAAACTCACATGAAATATCATTCAAAAAGCAGCTACGGGACTTTTCCCATTTAGTCAATGCTTTTCGAACGACATAAATAGAGCGCGCTCAGTAAACAAAAATCATTCTGCTTTCAGAGTTCAGACCGACTGGTCATTTCAAGCTGACTCAATCTTTATTATAGACATTGTGTCGTAAGCCATAACTAACAAGAATAAATAAACATATAACAATGTTGTCTACCACACTTACTTTTTTAAAACGAACACGGAGTAAAGACCGGCTTCAGCCTTCGGTAAGATCAGTACTGATTTCGACATCAAGCTGATTTCGGCTATTAGAGATTTCTCTAAAAAGGTATTGCTGATTTCAGCCTTTTTATTAATTCTATTATATTTCATTTCAGCATTTTCATATATTTTATATTTAGTATTTGATTTTCTTTTTTCAGCTAATTTTCCTTTTATTTTTTCCTTCGTGTGGTTACAGATTTCGTGGTGGTGGTTTCGGCCGTCGTTTCGTGCTGTTTACAGCAATACAGTACTATAACTTTTTTCACTTCATTATAACTAATCTCGCTTTTTCTTTCTATTTTCACAGAAAAATAATTGGATTCATCGGCTTTTTGCTGATTCATTTTCATTTTACTAATTTATTGTTGAATTTAAAATAAAAATTTTTTGGTCTTGTCAATTATTGACCCGGCACCCCTTCTTCGTTTAAATCTCATCATAGGCTTAACATGATGAACTGGATCTGTAGTTTTCTGTTTCATGATGATTTTATTTTCGACTAAGAACTAGTCTTTGAATCTGTAATATTCTAATCGGTTGGTCATGATCAGCATTTTTCCCACAATCTGGATAACTGAGCCATTTATCAGATTAATAATCGAGTATATCCGAAGAGAAATGGATGAGCATCAGCAAGATTGGGGTAGCCATATACCAATATTGCTTTTAGTTTACCATTCACAACTGAACAAAATCTGTGACTAAAACCGAAATCTAGATGTAAATCCAAATAAACTAAACACTGATCAGCATTCAGCCGCTTGAAAAAATTTAATCCGTTGGTGCTGCTGTTGAAGTAGTACCAAATGAGTTTAACTTTTCTTAAGGGGTTAGACCGCTCTAAAGGCCGAAAAAATCTACTTTTTAATTCGGGATTACAAAAATAGGTGTTTATCATACATTTACTGTATACTGTATACCATAATTTTTTTGAAGTGATAAATTTCAAAATGGAGGCTGTGCAGCGTTTTTGTGGTGACGTCTCTGTTTTTCAAGGGTCCACGGCCGGACAACCAGCTCCTGTAATTTTTGAATTATGATGAATCAATGAATTTTTTTCTATTATATATATAACAACAGGTACAGAAGTACGTAGGTTTTTTTCGATATATTGATTCTTGACCAAATGGCAATGAAAAGTGGAACATTTGCCTAAAAATCGTTAGAAAATTGTTAACAGCAAAAACAACAGGAAAAATCCTTAAGTACCCCGTTTTCGAATTTTAGTACAAGGCCAAAACTTTTTACGCGTTTATCTCAAAACTGTATTTGTCAAGTTGGCCGAGAACAGAACTCAGACAATTTTCAACCGATTCACTTGAAATTTTGAATGTATCTTTCAAAATACATTGTGTATAGAAGTACGTAGGATTTTTTTTATATTACATAGCAAGTTTAAAAAAATTTTTATTTCACATGGATAAATTGCTAACAAATGAAGCAGAAAATCTTTTAAAACGACTCCCGTTTGAAAGTAAAAAAAAACGTTGAAACATTTTTTAATAAGTTCGCTTTGTTCAAAATTTTATAAAAAATTAGAACTCGTTCGATTTTTTTTTTGTTTCAGACAAATATAGAAGCAGTGAGACGTCTATACTAACTATACCTACTTAATATTTTTATTTTCTAATGAACTCAATATTTTTGTTTCGCGACATTCTAAAATGACATATTTTACGCGCCGAGATATTAGAATCCGCCATAAGTCATCTATCAAACTAAACTAAACTAACTAAAGGTAGGTGTCCTCGTCTGGCTATTCAATTCCCGGTGGCGAGAAGCAAAATCAAAAAAGCATTCACTGCAGTATTTTACCCCATCAAAATTCCCATGGGTATTGATGATGGAATCTCCACGGATCCAAAGTAAACATTTTTGCTGCAATGTTTTTTAAGGCCTATTAGAATTTTGATAACTTCATATCCCAATTACCAGTGCGGTCTGTGCTTTTTCTTTTGACAGCATATGTGTTATTGTAAGATATATGTAGTTAGTGTTGTCTGACGAATATTCTACTACCTAAAGAACACCGATAGGTCCTTTGACATAAAACTTGTGTTTCTACAGAATAATATTTGGTATGCTGTAGCCTGAAAGACCGGAATCAAAAATTATCTTTTTTAGAAACTTTGTAAATTCGTCGACAATGTTAAGTATTGTTAAGGGTTTTATTTTATTCTTCATATACGACAGCAATCAGATTTCTCCAGCTGACCATAGGACCCGACAGCTCCCAGATGATAATAATACCTTATATCTTCCGATAAACTAACATGCTAAAGAATATTACCTAAACAACAAAAAGCACAAATCTTAAAAGGAAAATGATCCAAAGATGTGTTTCAATATTTGTTGGTTCCTCTGGACGTTTTCATCATTTTTAAATGAGAAATGTTAATAATATGTCCTAAACTATTCTACCTGCATATATTTTACACAATTTAATTGTTTAAGATGTAAGTTGGAATTAAACTGATTAAAGTCAGTAAAAATTTGTGCATTTTATTGATAGATTTTACTTAACTTACTTTGTTGTCTGCTGTTATAAATCTTGCAAGTCAATTTTATACCAGTTTCAGTTATAAGAACAGCAAACATCTAATAAATGTGTATAATTTGAAGACTACGCGGTATAACTAATACCGTGTTCTGAATTCACAATAACTTTATTTTCTTCACAACACCTTGTGAGTGTTGTGATCGACATTGTGTATGTTTTATCGTTTCCTGCGTCTCATCAAGTTTTTTTTAATTATTTTGTGTGATCTAATCCTGAGTGATTTTGATTTTAATAACGATAAATTGTGAAAAGTGTGCTTCATTGTCTTTTATTGGGTATGCGGATTTATTTTTTCCGGCAACAATCATTTTATATTTGTTGTGGAGAGTTGTGTCCCGCATGCGCTCTCGCAGGAATGCCATTGCTTATATTTTCTGCTGCGGTGTAACTGGGGTCATCGGTTGACTGATCAGGTTCGTGACCTGACGTTCTTTCTGTGGAGGCTCATATTGTCTGCATTGCTTATTTTTGTGTTCATTTTGCTTTCACTACCTATACCTGTTTTTATCGTTTTCTTCATTTCGTGCCGGCGATCAACTACGTGTCCATGGCTGTCACTTTTCTGTGGCCAGCAATTTTACAACACCGCCCTTCTGTTGTACGTAGGCTACTTAAGTTTTGAGATATGGCAACACCAGTGATAATATGTCAAATCTGAAATTTTCATCGCAAAGTTTGATTTGTTTAATGGTAATCGTACTCAGAACGTTTTGTCATACGAGTGCTATTTGTGTTATTTATTGGTACTTGAAAAATTCATCTTGGTGAAGAAAATGGAATTAAATCGTGAACATTTTCGTGCGATAATTTTCTATGACTTTCGACGTGGATTAATCCGAAAACAGTGTACCGATGAACTTGCTTAGACTCTTGGTAATGAAACACCATCTCGAGCCACCGCGTTTCGCTGGTTTTCCGAACTCAATCGTGTTCGCACTTCGCTTCAGACCGAATTTCGTGAAGGTCGTCCTAAATCGATTGTTGTGCCAGAAAAAATCGATGCTGTGCATGAACTGATATTGCAAGACCGTCATGTGACATATTGTGAGATTGAGGCATGCTTGGGCATTAGTTACACGCACATACATTCAATATTACATGAATATTTGGCCGTAAAAAAGATTTGTTCCCGATGGATACAGCATAATTTGACAATCGCTCAAAAAAGGCTCGTGTCGGTTAAAGCAAAGAAATGTTGAAAAAATTCAATCGCGGTGCTTCAAAAGACGTTTATAAAATCAAGATAATGTATCTCTGCACATGACCCCGAAACTAAGCAAGAATCGACTGTAAGGGTCTTTCAAGACGAGCCGAATCCAACAAAAGTTGTTTGCGCACGAAGCACTTGGAAGCAAATGGTCGCCTGTTTTTTCGGAATACTTGGACCTGTCGCCACCGTGTCCAGTCCTGATTTCGCACCCAACGATTTATTCTTATTCCCGCAGATAAAGAAAAAAAATTCAAGGTCAACGTTTCGATGCGTTCAAATCACATATTTTGGAGGTACCTCAAAGTAGAAAAAGTTCTTCGAAAATGTAAAAGTGTATTGATCTTCGTGGAGAATATTTTGAAAAAAATGAAGCCATTTCCGACCATATTTATTTTTACTTGTCTATCTCAAAACTTAAGTAGCAACCTTCGTACTCAAATCTCTTCGCTCTTTTTTGTTAGCTTTATTGGTGCTCGATTTTCCTATTTGTGCGATTGCTCATATTTGCAGTTGATAGCTTTCACGTTTTATTTTTGTTGATTCATGTTAGTCCTGTTAGTGACCGACTTACTTATTTATTTGCTTGTTGCTATCCATGTGATTTACCTATTTATTCGCTTGTTGCTATCCATGCGATCTGATCTTTTGCTATCTTCTGCCTCTTTTAAGTTGTTGATTTTGCTGTTTTTGGCTTCGGCTATTTCTTTGGCTCTGATTTCGTCTCTTTTATGTTCTTATTATTGATCGATATTGTTAAATCACACGCAACCAAATCAGACGCTTACCTATTGACCTGGAAGCTTAGACGTTCGTATGAAATTTAATCGGAATTGATCCGAAACGCGCTCGTTTACTCGAAGGTTGTTAAAACTTCACTGTAATTGTGCCGTTTGATCGAAATCATTACCTTTTCTCTTTATATTATCACTTTCATGGCGTCTTAATTGACTGCTGAATTTGATTCAAGACTTCATGAATAGTCGGACTACAAAAAAAAGTAAAAACTGTTCATAAGTATAATTAGATGTTTTGGTCGCCATCTCCTCATATTTAGCATTAAAATATTTATTATGAAGGTATTTT
This sequence comes from Leptarthrus brevirostris, assembly GCA_964036015.1. Taxonomy (NCBI): domain Eukaryota; kingdom Metazoa; phylum Arthropoda; class Insecta; order Diptera; family Asilidae; genus Leptarthrus; species Leptarthrus brevirostris. Next base: position 97,139,326 of record OZ038371.1, on the reverse strand, counting down.
TTCTCGTACCTACCTTTTTTTTGGAATAAGCAAGGAAATGCATATCGACTGCTAACTTTCGCAAGGTCGTATCTCGATTTCATATTATTTCCGGGTTTCAAACTTAAGCGCTTTATTATGGCTACCCCGAACTTTATAATTATATCAATAATTAACAAAAAAGCTTTATTTTTTTTGCTAATCACTATACATTTAATATAGTAAAGCAAATTGTTGTTTAGTGTTGATCTACAAAACAAAAAATTCCAGTTCCTGAAAATTGACACATTTGACGACCTTGCGAAAGTTATCAGTGATATTTACATATACACATGTGCACTCAGCACAACTCCTCTCTTATTTAATTGAACATTGGGAGAAAACTGAGTTTAAGTCAAATGGGATTCAATTACTTACTTTGCGATATAGAAACATACTAATCCTAAGAGACTTAAATCAGAATTCATTGAGTTAGATGTTGATAATATTAAGGTTCAATACTTCAAAAGGTACAATATTACCTTTCTATTACAGTGTAAATGTTTCTGAGATAAATTTGGGTCGACAGGTCCGCCACCTTACGTTGCGGATGGTGAGTTGATGGTATGGCCACTTTTCACGCTTCGACCAAGAGCCCATAACTCTTTTCTTGTTTCAGATTTTTTATACATGTTCTGCCCTTTTTTTACCTAAGCAAGGAAGGATTAAAGTATTTTCGAGAAATCCTGTATAGAGATGCAAAAGGAAGCTTTCACGTATAGTGAGAATGTGCCCAATAAAATGAAAACAGAATTGTTTATTCAGGTCAGGGTTTCTATGACATTACTGAATCGTATTACACATTGGAAGTTTTTTCAGCTTGGCTTCACTTTTGGATCTTTGATACCTTTTCTAAAGCCAATTTTATGGTGGGGTATGAAAGTTGTTTTATTGAATATGGGGACTCCGATGTAAAAAATCATAGTGCTACGATATTATGTTGCTCCTAAAGTCTGTAAATGATTTGATTTCCTAAAAGAGGTTGATATTTTAATGCTAATTTGATTTGTTAGGTTTCATTACTTTGATTGCTAATTTGTTACAAAATTATATAGGCTTTTTTTTAAAGTAATATAAGTAATATAGTAATATAATAATAATTTCAACTTATTCTGAAAATGAAAAACATTATATTTAGAAATTTGTTGAGCTCAAATATTTTTTATAAACATGAACTATAATGCAATGGCGAAAATAGTTCTTGGTGGAAAAACTTAGCTAAATCCAATTTCGGCAAATTAAGTATTAGAGAATCAGTTTAAGATCAGTGCTAAAAGCCTTTTAATTCAATTACTATATAATTATGTTAATATTACGGTAAGTGCTTTAAATTTTTTAAAGCATTTCGTCAGTAATGGTATGGGGGGCACTTAGTTTCTTTGAAAGAATAGTCGGCGTCTTTCGTATACTTAAACCAGTTGAATATGCATATGTGAATAAAAAGTAAAAGAACTTTAAAAGTGGTAAGGTAAAACATTAAAAAAAATTACGCAAACTATGGCACGAAAGTCCTGACCAAGTCGTGTGTGCCACTTGCCAAACTTTCCTATTGAGCTAATGGAGTCCTAAAAATGAAATGTTGTTTATTATTTCGTTAGCACTTTCCTTAAAAATTTTAGAGTTGACGGGACAGTTAAAGTTGGACACACTGTAATATCTAAATACGAACCTAACGAAATCTCACTTACGAAAATCCATTCATGGGTTTGGAAGAAATTCCACAAAATTCAGGTACTGATACTGATCTTTATTGTCGTCTTGCTTTTTCTGAAGCTTCACTTAGCTAACTTATGCTAGCTCGATTCGCACGTACATCAGCAAATATTTGTGCTGCCTGAGTTCTGGTGTCTGTCACATTCGGCGGAAAAATTATGTGATACGAATCTTTGCTTTAGCAAATGCAAGATACCAGATATCAAATAGCACAAGAATTTGGGGATCAGCAAGTATTTATGATATTTTAATTAAATTATATTACGGCACGTTTGCGCTTCCTATGCTACTTTCTACAATACGCGCGAAAAACGTAACGCTTGTTTTTGTAGTCGGAAAAAAAGACAACAATGGCAAGTAGATATATAAATAAAATAGTTAAACAAAAATTTAACCGACTTCAAAAAAAGCACTAAAAAGAATAAAATAATTTTTAATTTTATATCTATTACGACATTATGAAGTCGGTGCAAATTTAACGTCCTCCTTATGATTCCTTGAGCTGAAACGTTCAGGCAGTTTTATAGTTTTATAAAAAAATTAAAAATTATTTTATTCTTTTTATCGCTTTTTGTGAAGTCGGTTCAACTTTTTTTCTTAAAACTATTTTATTTTTCACTTTGTAGTGTCTTCATATATACGACTCGAAGAATGCTGCTTGTAAGAATAAAGCAATTTTAAAAGAGGCAGAGGTAGAATTTATATATATAATATATATATATATATATATATATATATATATATATATATATATATATATATTAACTAATATAATTATCCAAATTAACACACACTCCACCTGATACACCAGTGGGGCAATATCTTCTACATATCAGAAGAAGAATCAACCAAATCAATCTAAACATTCCGAAGTTAGCAAGTTAGCACTTATTATTTGCAATAGCTTGGAATTCATCAATAAATATTCCGCATATAATGAATCTGATTATTCTCAACCAATATTTCTCCTTCGTGAACTCACAGTGAAATATATTATTAATGAAGATTCATTTTGTGCTCAGTAACAACAAGTAAACTATAGCCAGGGAATGTGGCCATCACGTAAACTAGAAGTTATGGTACCGGAGTGAGCGTATAGACGAGTGAAACATAGACGAGTATAGTGAAAATTGACCATTATTAAGTGAATCGTGCATACCTAACTCGTAATCGAAAACTTTAATTAAATAAAAGGTGTAAAGTTCTTCGTGAGTTATATTTTCATCTTGTTTCACAATATCCATAATATGTGTGAAAATTATATGGTAATATGTGGTTAACTATGGGTGAAAATGAAATAAAATAACACTGTGGATCCGAAAATAATGGATTAACAAAGGAAACAAAAATGGAAAAATATATAGAAAAGGATTATAATAATTTTCAAAAATTTGCTAAGGTTAGTTGCTACAAATTGCAAATACACGGATTTGAGTAAAGCCTTTGATAGACTCCCTCACTCCCTGATTATATTTAAACTCGGGAGGGTTCGTTTTCCCCCTGTTCTTCTCGACTGAGTTTCTTCCTATCTAAGAGACAGGTCTTATCATCTGTCGCTCCGCGACTCTACCTCTAGAATCTTCAAGGCTTCATCTGGTGTACCACAAGGTACATTATCCGTCTAATCTCGTACTCTAATGTTTTAATCTACGCTGACGACATGAAGATCTTCTCTTAAATTAAGGATAGGGGTGACGCCGCCCTTATTCAAAAGGACTCAGATTCGTTTCTGGCGTGGTGCGAGCATAATGGCTTACACCTCAATTATGAGAAATGTGAAGCTATGACTTTCTCCAGGAGCCCTAATCCACAAGTTTTTGATTACAACTTTGCGAGGAACGGTCTCCGTCGCGTGCTGTCCGTAACTGAACTTGGGGTAAAACGTGATAGGAAGCTTAACTTTACTCTGCATATTAACTCTATCGTGTCTAGGGGCAGTTTAATCTTGGGCTTTGTTAAGCGTTGGTGTAGAGAGTTCTCGGATATACCAACAATGTTGCATTTGTACTGCTCCTTAGTTAAACCTATTCTTAAATATGCATCTCAGGGCTGGTCACCCTACTACGCTGTTAATTCCAAGCGTTTCGAATAGGTGCAGCGTAATTTTCTTAGATTTGTGCTGAGAGGGCTCCCATGGGACGAACCACTTAGACTCCCGTCCTACACCGACCGCCACTGGTTGCTGGGTTTGCCCTCGCTTGTGAAAAGGCGCAAGCAAAGTCGTTGACTTGGTGTTTATTCACCAGCTCTTGAACTCTAATATAGACTCAGGTTCGCTTTTAACAGGGTTTCCTTCAGACAGTCCCAAGTGCTTGTCCTAATTTTAACTTAACTCTTAGTAAGAGTTAGTAGTCTTGTTTAAGAAATATCTATTTTCTGTGCTCCCGTGACTCTCTGTTTGCATTGTGTGTGTGATTGGGTTTCCTTACTTGTTTTCTTTCTGTTTTTTTCCTGTGCATGCTGGTATGGGAGCCTCATTTCATATTTTTGATGGAATAGGTGAAGTGATTCTTGGCTCCTTGCCGAAGAAGTGCGCCTTCTGTGTAAGAAGGGTGGGTTTATTCTATTTCTAGTTAAAAAAATATATATTAAATAAAAGGTTTCAGCAACTGTTTCTTTTTTCTATAAACATATCAAAATATAAGGAAAAGAGGAAAAGAGAACAATATCAACTTCATCTATAATAATAATTGCAAGGCAAAACTAAATAATATTCATCTTCGCCGATGCACACACACATCTTAAACTTAAAATAATAAGAAAATTCGAAATCCGTATAACTAATTAACTTTCCCTTTCCTTTTTCTGTCCCTTTCCTCCTCTGCTTTTCTTCTGTTTTTAAAGAACTCTGTCGTTCAGATGCTCCTTCTTTAGATCACTTCTCTTGATTTAACTTCAAACCTCCTTTGTCCTTTTTTTCTTCTTCTTCAATTTCTGTATATTTCCCTTTCACTACTCTCTCTTCATCAATAATTTCACCAGACTGTGCCCTTCACCTACCAAAGAACGTGGTTATATAGAGTTTTTACCCTTATATTGTCAAATTATGACGTTTTCCCGAGGAAATTCCTTAATAGGGGGTAATAATTTAAAGTTTGTAAAATAATATTTAAAATTTTATTTTAAAATAATTTTTGCAATCAGGGAAAAATTCCTTCTGCCCGCAAAATCGGTTAAATCGTTCTCTAAACTTTCAGGTGACATCTTCTCCCAGGTGTGATATCAATCTTCAGGTGTTATATTTTTGATATCTTCTTGTCTTCCAAGCTTATCTTTGGGTTAGGAACAGCCCAGATATTTGCTTCGTTCAATGCTTAATTTGAAGTTTGGTGTGATTTTTGTTAATTTAAATATGGAGGTTATCTTCAGTGTTTTTAAGTGTTTTCGTTAACCCCAGGAAAGGCTCAGGCCAGGTAAGTGATAATAAATTTTTTTCTGTGTATTCTTTCAAAGAATATTTAAGCAAATTCGCCTGAATTTCACGTTTCTACTAAAAATAAAGTGCCGTATGCATGACCATTATCTTCTTTCAATTTAATTACTTATCCAAATTAAGTTTTTTTTTCGCTTCAAATAACTTCATTTAAATATTAACCATTCCTTATACCTACAGTTTATTGCTACTATATATTCACTGATTTAATACATATCCTATATCCTATTGTTATCGTTGAATCCAAAGATTTTAAGACATTTATTTAAAAAATGCAAAGTCCCTGTGTCTATTGAAAACCTAAATTAAATCCCAATTCTAAATTCACTTACAATTACTCATTTTTTTCCTAACTTACTTATTAACGCAATTCCATGAATAATTTATTCTCATTATCAGTTTCAAGCTTAAAGTTAAGCTATACAAACTTAAATAATTTACTATATTTCAGTTAAAATTATCTATCTACCCTAATGTACAACTAACCTTATCTATTTTCCAGGTAATGGTCCACTATTATCCGCAATATTTAGGCAATACCAAAGGTAAATAAAAATTGGGTGTTTGCATTTTTATGTGACTTCATAATTTTCTTTTACTAGGACATCTTCATCGACATTCATTCACAGCGTGTGATATAGGCAATTGGTCCGCTATCATCCGGAACATTCAGGTAAATAAAAGTCGTGAGTTTGCGAGATTCTAATAGGATTCTAGGATTTCTTCATCGGCGCTCATCCACAATGCGTGATATAGGTAACTGGTTCACTATCAACCGTAACATTAACGCAGTAACAAAGGTGAATCAAAAGCATTTATTTTGTGAGATTCTCAATCATTCATTTCATCGGCGCTTAATGGGCAATTTGATTGTTTAGGGATTCAAACTTTTGTTTAGTAGCTACTTCATTGGTTTTGATTATGTTTAGGGTTGAATCAATTATTAAGGTATGATTTTTCAGTATATTTAGCAAAGGATCATCGTTTTCCTTAATATTATTAATTGTCTCTGCCATTTCTTTGGCATATTCGTCATCCAGTAGTCGAAATAACGAGTTCGCTACATTGCCCACGATTCTGACGGCTCCTCTTTTGTTTCTATCAGATCGTTTCTTAGTTAATAGTAGTTTATTATCCGTTAGATAAATACATAGATAAGATTGAAGTGTGTCTATTGCCCTTGAGAAAGTGTCAAATTCAGCCCAATGTGGTTTTAGATCATCGTACACTACAAGGCTCCATTTAGTTCATATGAGATTAAGGGTTTCATCGTATAACAGGAAAGATCAGACACATTCTTGTATCAACTGTATAGTTGAGGGGTTCTCCAATAAGGAAATGACCTAGTGTTAGGGCCGTAAGGTCATTAGGATCCGTTGACATAGTTGTCAATGGTCGAGAATTTAATATGGCCTCAATGTGCTTCTTTGCAACATATTCTTGGCTGTTTTTACTGCCGCCTGCCACAGTCCTCCGAAATGAAGGCTCGTCGTGGTATAAAACGAAAATCTATTCCACGACTGCTACACGTGCCTGTGATGGATTCCATTGCTTCTATTGAATGTATGTTTGAACATAATTCCTCCAATCGATTTATTGGTCTGATGAAATTTGTTGCGTTATCACATTGTATGGTCTTACATCGTGCTCTTCTGCTTATAAATCTCTTCTAGGCTCTTATAAATGCGTCGGTAGATAAATCATTAACTGATTCTAAGTGCGCAGCCTTTGTCAAAAAACAGCAAAAGACTGCTATGTAACATTTGGTTGGCTTCTTGCATCTAATTTTATAGTGTATCCACATAGGACCACAAAAATCAACGCGGCTGTTGAGAAAAGGTCGTGCCGGCTGCACTCTCGTGAATGGCAGATCTCCCATTATTTGGTTTAGAATTTTAGGCCTGGCTCTGGTACATTCAATGAAAAGCTGGAGAATCGATCGGGCAATAATTTTTTCATAAATCGGCCAAAATCTCTACCTGGCGATAACAAGAAGTGCTTGTGGTCTTACATGATAATTTTTCTTGTGAATGTATATTATTAACAGTTTGGTCCACGGATGAGTATATCATGGGGTGCTTTGCATCATACACGAGGTTGGTAGTTTTAAATCCACATCGCACGCGCAGAATATTCCATTCGTCAATAAATGGTGTCAAAGACGCAAGTAGACTGTCCTTCTTAACCTCCTTGTACCTTTAAAACTGATGTAGTTGATCTTTGAATTTTTCTTGTTGCATAATTTTCACAATTAAATACAAAGCACTAAGACTTAGCATTGCGAAGATGAAGATCGCAGATGTTTCCTGATGGAGTTATTGTGGTGTATGATGTTATGGAACATGTTTGTTATGGTACCGTGTCCATTAGCTTCTATAATGTGTAATGCAACTTGTTTTCTCTCAAGTTTACATTATCTTCCGTTAATAAATAGTAGTGGCCAGATACATTCACTTCCATGTAAGAATTTTGGACCATAGAACCATGTATTACAGGATTCTAATTTCTGGGGTGGCAAAGCTCTATATAGAACATCAGCAGAATTGTCCTTCGAGCTAACGTGACGCCACTATTGAGGAATACCAGACTACTATATTGCCACAATCGTATGCAACTAATGTATGAACCGTCGATGATTCTAAGTTTATCCATGCCAGAACAATCTTTAAATCACTTCACAAATATCTAACTGTCTCTGTCATCTTTAAATCGGTCTTGATGCGTTTGCTAAGGTCAGCAGAAATTTTTTTTACTCTTTTTATTCAGCTCAATTGGTTTTCACGCCGAAGTAATCCGTCTTAGGTAGCCAGGTTAATCCTAAGGTTTTTATTTTTTATTCACGTTCCTTTGAGAAGTATAGTTCTATTTCCTGGTCTTCTATTGGTGTGTTTTGTAGAAGTTTTGGTGGTTGCCGCACCATTTCCTGAGTTTAAATCCAGCTTCTTTTAGCACAGATATCAGTTCAGATTGGATGCCAATAGCAGTAACTATGCTATGCGATCCTGTCATTACGTCATCGGCATAATTTGGGACCCCAATGAATGTTTCGTTGTACCTTCGTCGAATAGCTGCTTGAGACATTTTGTGGCGTGGGGTCATGCCATAGGTGAAAGTACACTGTTGGTAAAATTTTATTGGCTGGCTGGGATCATCTCTCCAATATCTCAAGTGAAATTTGCGATAATTTGGTTTTAGTAGGATCTGGCGATACATTTTTTGGATATCGGCAATAAAAACATATCGTAGAAGCCGAAATCTCAGCAATATGGAGAATAGATCATCTTGCACTCTTAGTCCACCATATAATGTGTCGTTGAGTGATACATTGAAAGATGTTATTGCAGAACTAATCATTCCACTGTCACTAATGATTCCATTTTTAGGCTAGCTCTTTTTCGACTTTCGTTTTTATCATTACCAATTCCGTGTATTTGCATCATATGCGGTGTGGATTTTACACCAAATTGTCTGATTATTTTTTCTGTAGCCATGTTTATCTGGGAGCCTGAATCAAAAATAGTTCGACATTCTACCTAGTTTCCGTTTGTGCTCATCAAGCGAATTCTTGCAGGACTCCAGTACAGGCTTCTGTAGTCTTGGTTTGAAAGTGTTGCTAATGTAATGGGCTGTCAACTCGATAATTTTTGTGCAGTCCGCCTTCCTGATTGCTGTGTTAGTATACCCTCTTTTGGTATCTGTATTGCTCTTGCTTTGTCTTTGGTTCACACAAATGTACTAAAGAATTGTGCTTCATGAGGCATTTTGTACACCCTCTAAGAGTACAGGAAGTAGCATAATGACCAAGTCTAAAGCAATTTTTGCAAAGCTTGTTCTGTATGAGTAATATCAGTCGGTTACTTCGGGACAACTTAAGAAAACTCTTACATCCGAATAGAGGATGATCTCCTTTGCATGATACACATGTAGGTGATGACGCAACTGACATCTAAGATCGTACAATGTACTAGCGCTCATGGTATTCATCATGTAGTGCCGGTGGTGGCTTAATTGGCTTTGGTACCTCCACTCTTTGTTGTGGTAATGGTTTTGGCACTTTATCTGTGCTTAAAGGTACCAGTAATTAAAAATTCCTAATATATTATAGAAACACTTTCTTGTACTTCTGGTATACTTTAAATATTCCTTGGTAATATTCCATCTCGAAGTATGGATGGTTTAATGCCGAAGTGGGTTATGCTCATCGGCCTGCTCAAAGGACGCCCACGCATTTGCTCGGCATTGTAATCTTTCCTCAAAATAGTTCTTGGTGGTCTTTATATCTTGGGGATCTTTCTGGACATTGGATATAATGCGCTGGATAAGTTCCCCATTTTGGAACTGGGACTTTGCTAAATCTTCCATGATTCTGCACTATTCGCGTGTGGATACAATCTGCTGATGGGACTGCACAATATCGTGCACCTGAAACTGGAACTATGAAAAATCGGATAATCTGAAGAGGAAGGTACTTCCCCAACCTCGTAAAAATGAACCAATTAATTAAGTCCAGACACAAGTGTTACACTTGTATCACGTCAGGGTCATCAAATATTAAGTTGAAACACTTTTGTTTTACCTGCAGCTATAGTTCTTGGTACATTTACTGTGTAGATGAGTGAATAGGTTCATGTTACCGGTTCATTTTTATAATTGTAGGTAAAGTTGGTGGAGCACGAGCACTACTGGACGTTTAATTAAGTCAAACACTTCGATTCCCAAACCAAGACTAGCTTTTATTAATAAAACGGGAAATGTGCAAAAACATAGGTGTGTAATAAAAATGCTACTTTCGGTCAAATCTTTTGGTATTACAGAATAAAAGTTACAAAAGTTTGTTGGTGATTTGAAAGGCAATAACATAAATATAAAGCTTTTAGACAGAAAGATCAACAAAAAGTACAACTTCATTACTTCAAAATAAGGACAAAATAAACCTACCAAAAGATTTGTGCAAAAAAATAGGTGTGTAGTCTCCTTACTCCGTCGACGTAATAAATGGGACTTTTTTAACAAGTCTTTCCTTCAAACGATCTGTTTTCGGGCTTGTTTTTTTGGCCTTCCTCTGCTTTCATGAAATCCTTTATATTGCAATGCGTTGGTCACCATATTTACCAGCAGGATAACGACCCCAAACATACTTCAAAGCAAGTCAAGCAGTGGTTTTCAAAGAACAGGGTGGATGTGATGGTCTGACCGGGGTAGTCGCCAGACAAAAACCCCATCGAAAACCTCTGGAGCGACGTTAAAACGTTTCAAAAGAAAAACCAAGCAATAAAAATCAACGGTGTGAAATTGTGCGGACTGCATTTGAATCTATACTAGCAGAGAGAGATGTAGAAGATGTTTAGCTGTGTTTAAGAACAGCGGCTCTACAATGAAGTATTAAGTTCAAACAGGAATTATATAAAGGAAAATTAAATTCGCTTGAACTGAATTCAGCCTCTTTGATATAACATTTCACCTGATTGAACTACACACCTATTTTTTTGCACAAATCTTAATTATATTCGTCCTTCTTTTGAAGAAATGAAGTTGTACTTTTTGTTGATCTCTCTATAAGAGCTTTATACTTAAATTATTGCCTTTCAAATCACCAAAAAACTTTTGTAACTTTTATTGTCTAATACTAAAAAGATGTGACCGAAAGTTGCATTTTTATTTCACACCTATTTTTTTGCACACGTCATACAAATATACAAAATTAAAATGACAAAAATGCTTACATGCTACAACGTAATTTCGCTCACAGAAAAAATTTTCATAAATGGAAACAATTGGCTCACATTACCTGATGAAATTAAAAGTTGTACAGGTCAATGAATTATTAAAAACGTAACATAAAATATATTTGCTTACTGATAAGGTTATTGACTTTATTTTCTTGGTGGTTTGCAAAATAAATTATTACAGCTAATTAATGACAATTAATTAATGACAGGAATTGTTTAAGTATTGTTCGTAAGTACGTTTTTTACATAGATATTTTGTTAATTCCCAATTTCTTTTTTGGGTTGGACACAACATTCTCCCATTTAAAACACCTCCTCTCTGTATTTAAAACACCTCCATCTCCATCTTCCGTGTGGATTCTGAAACTCCGTTTAGCTGCAACGGGACGTTTTCTTCTTTAATAAATTCCTTCCATATTTCCGGTTTTACAATAAAATGCGCAATGTTGAGAATATATTTTTTGGTGTGTTTTATTTGACCTGTCCTTTGTGGTGGAAGAACGGTCAATTCCATCGACCCTGATTGAACACATTCGGGTGTTGTGTTGGTTTGGGCATTGGTGGAATATGTCGTGTTGGGTTGGTAGGAGTTGTAGGCCTAAAAATTTCCTTTGTTCGTGCCTGTTGGGATTTTGCTTGGTCGTATCCTTATTCTAATAGTCGGACCTCGTGGAATGTCCGTTACTTGCTTTGTTCTGGGCACGGCTTCGAATGGTCGCCTAGCAGGACCTGGAATCTGGAGAGGTTCCATTTTTCTTTTAAGGTGGCGCAACTTGGACCTGGAAGTAGTAACTCTGGCAGATCGTCGATTAACAACACCTCTTCTAAGATAGGATTGATATTGTACAAAGGATAAATAAATAAACTTTTGAAAAACTATAAAAAGAAGAAAAAACAAAACTGTGATTAGCACACGGTAACCAGAGATTGACAAATTGGGCGGATTAGGGAAGTTGGCAATAGTATGTTCAAAAATTAATGAGTTGGAATAGGTAACTAGAGCGTATTTGGGTTATTAATTGGGGACGTTTATGAGGTGATAGGAAGTTTGCATAATTTGGTTATTGGTCGTGTGAAACAATTAGTTGATGTTTTGACAGTAGCTACTCTGATTCTTTTATCTGCCCCGGGATGGATGTCAATTATCGCCCCAAAAGCCAACTCATTACTGGATATCGATTGTCAATAATTAGTACTAGATCATGTATTTTTAGATTTTCTTCTGAAGTACGCCATTTCGGTCTTGGTTGTAAATTATTTAAATATTATTTTGACCAATTTTTCCAAAATTGTTGCATCAGTTGCCAACGTTTACGTGATGAAATATTTTTAGCGTACTCAGCTTCTGGTAAATTTAATAAATTACGACCTGTTTAAAAATGCCCTGGCGTCTGAAGTTAATACATGCTCACAGATGACATTATATAATTCTTCATTGTTTGATCGTCTGCTATTAATGGATTTAGAGAAAGTATATGAATTTTTCGAGATATTGGTTTGGAGTGACTGAGGCTGTGATATTCTGCCGAGAATGATATTTTCTGAACTACTATAATAAGTTTGATTTCTGCAATTTGAAGTTCGTTCCATATCAGAAAACTAAATTCACGTTGTTCAAAAAGAGCAATAATGATATTGCAAAAAAAGGATGAAAAATTTAAACAAGATGTTTAAATTACTGACAGTGTCAATAAATGTGTCTACTAGAAAATCGAGAAGGTTATACGAAGACGAATCTAATCTTTAACACTGCTTTCAGAAAGAAACTAAAGCAATTTGAAAGATTTAACTAACCTCAAAAATTACTCACTTCTGAAATCAAAAATTTAACGAAATCAATGTAGGAAAAATTGTGAAAGGAAACTCGCATACAAATTTAGTTAATTTTCACTTTAATTATCACTTATACAAGTTATATACTAATCGGTAATTACAATTCACGGTTAATTAACTGTCGTAGAAATCAAATTATTCAGTTACAATATGGGCAAGAAAATAGTCAACGGTTAATGAATTTCATACAGGAATAGCATTACCGTAAAGGCATAAATTATTCAGATGAAAAATTTCATTAATTTGACTATTTGCACAATAGTTGGGCCTAACTGATTTTTAAATCTTTATTCTTTTACATATAATTACAATTCACTTCAATTCAAATTCACTCAAAAAAAAATTCTTAATTACACTGCTGAAAATAAAATGGTTAAGTAAAATATAATTCAAAAAAAGATTGCATATAATTATTAAAATTCCGTCACCAAAATGTCTTTGTAGTCAAATGCTAATCTAAGCATATCTTGACTACTTACTTTAAATTCACTTTAAATTACTTCAGATAAAATTTGAAAATTGTACCGAAATTCATTCACGCAATAAAAATGTTATTTTTGAAAAAAATTGAATTAATGTTTGTTATAATACACAAAACTTATAAAAAATGAAACCCTCGTACTATTCACCGAATTATCAAAATTATCTTCACGAAAAATATCAAATTTACCAAAATTAAATTTTTCAAAAAGAAGATAAAAACCTTTTTAATTTGCAAATGGCTGCCAACTCAAAATTTTAAAATAAACTTAGCACACTTCACTTGTTTTAAAAATCACTACTAGACTGAGGACGAGTTGACATTTACAATGCCCTTTTATGCTTTCTGCTGTCGCCATTTCCCCTCCAAATATTACATATTACTATTATTTTGCGTATTTTCAACTAAAACCCCTTCCAAACTGGTTTTGTTAAATTCCTTATCATTTTTGTGAATTTATTAATCTAGCTTAATTAAATAAAAAATAGGATTTACGCCGAAATTTAATTAAATTAAAAATGTCCTATAAAATGGCGACAGCAGAAAAGCTCATAATTACAACGAACTAACCCCAAATCCTTGCGCCTTTTTCCTTCTCATTTCTACCTTGTGCATCTCTTTCGCACTCATTAAGTAAATATAATTTAATAAAATCGCGAATTATTCGAATTTCACGTAATTCACCGCGATTCGGGCATAACTAAATTATTCCCCGCGAAAAGCTACCTCAATTTCATATGACGTTCGTTGTCAGAAATTGAGTAAACGTCATTTCGCGGTTTTTAAGTTCGTGTCGTGGTCGCGATATTTTGTGGTGATTACCGGCGGTTTATAGTGAATAAACAGGTAAGTGTAGTTTAAAACCCTTGTTTACATTGTGTTGTGTGTGATTTGTGAAAAAATTGCATAAAAATCGACGAATTTTGTGTACTTGAAACCAAGTGCATCAGCGGTCACAGGTGTGATGAATTGCGACATAATCACCTGTAACTGATGCAAATGGCCTCAAAACACATGAAATTCTTGTTGCCGACACTTGTAATATGTTTTTATAACATCAGGTATCGGCACATGCAATGTTTTTTCACGTTTTTGCATGCCTTAGATTTGCATGTTATTGTCTAGTGCAAAGTTCCAAGAAGTTTGTTTACATTTTGTAAGTTTGTAAACTTCTTGGAACTTTCTTGTTTTTGATATATAAAAATATATAATACCTTCTTGTTTCTTTTTCAGGATATACAGGACAGTGGGAAAGGAAGAAGGATTGCCTGTAGATTCCCCAGGTATATCAGGTAAGTATAATTGAACATATAAGTTACTCAAATTTTAATCGTGTTTTTATTTTCAGGCATATTCAACACACGTTCTTTGGTTTTTGATCGACAATTGCTAATGAATCTGCGCTGTAATTCGAACGAGTTTTTGAAATGAGGATTGCTTGAGGATCTAAGGTTGATCTTGGATGGTGCACTTAAATGTTGTAATCTTTCTGAGTTCCAATTCCGTCGATTTTAATGTATTATTGATACGTTGTCATTTGTTTGAGGGTCATCCCATCATATGGTTAATTTTAATAACTCTGTCAGTTGTAATTCCCTGGAGGCGCAAACTACTGGGTTGTCCACACATGATGCCATGATATCAGTGAAATGTTTTCCTGAATTTCGGCTACTCTATTAGCCACGTATGTTTTCCATCGAGTGGATTGTCCATGTATCCACACAAGTGTGATTTCGGAGTCGGTCCATGCGTGACTGGGTATGTTAGATAGTTTCATGTCTGTTTTGATTTGATTGATGAGGCGAGCTAATAACAAAGCGCTGTTTAGCTCTAGTTTTGAAAGTGAAATAAGCTTTGTTGGTGCTACTCTTACTAATCTTAGTTGTTCCTTTCTCGTCAGTGACTCTTAAATAAAGCACTGCGGCGTAAGCATGGTTAGATGCATAACAAAATCCATGTGATTGTATATTTTAAGCAGACTGAGAAAAATTAATCCAACGAAGTATTCTAATATGCTTCAGATCTGGAAGTTGTCTTCTGAATTTTGTTCACTAGATCGTCATAATATCAGGAAGTGGAGCATCCCATGAAAGTTTTGTAAGCCATAGCCTTTGTATCCATATTTTAGCTATAATGATAAAGGGAGATATCCATCCCAATGGATCAAAGAGAGAAGCTGTAACTGACAGTGTGCTTCTTTTCGTGTATTGTGGCCTTAGAACTGGTAATTTTGCTCAAACCAACTTTATATAGGTTGGTTTTCTCGATGTTCGAGTGGAATCTTTTCTAAAAATTAATATGATTGGCAGTCCATTTTCTGAGGTTGAACCCACCTCGTTGTAATGTGGTGATAAGTTGCTTCTGAAATTGTACTCCACTATCGATGTCGTGTGATCCTGTTAAAAGGTCGTCCACATAAGAATCGTTTAATATGCTTTGAGCTGTGACAGGAAAATCCAATTGCTCATAATATGCTAGTTGATGGAAAGTTCGAATGGCTAAATATGGAGCAGATGTGGTTCTAAAAGTTACGGTAGTCAACTGGTAGTCTTTTATAGGTTCATTCATATTGTTTCTCCATAAAATTGGTTGAAATGGTTGATGATCTCCATGCTTGTTGATCATTCTATAAATTTTTTTCCACGTCTGCGGTGAATGCAAATTTGTATGATCGCCATTTTAAGAGTATTATCCATAGAGTAGCTTAGATGGTTGGACCGACTAATAGTTGTTCGTTAAGAGATCTCCCATTATTAGTTTTTTACGAAGCATTAAAAACGACTCTGGAAGTGGAGCTCTCTTTTAGGACAGCATGGTGCGGGAAATAATTATGCCTATGATTTTCCGAGCAATTTTGTTCGGGAGAGATTTCCTTCATATGTCCAAGTTTTTAATATTCATTAATACAATTTTTGTATTGGCCAGAGATTTCTTCGTCTTTGTTAACCTTTTCTCTAATTGATAGTATTGCCGCATTACAATATGTCTTCATTACCCTAGTATAGGTCTCTCAACATTCCGAAATGGTAATTTGACCAAGTAATGTAAATTGCTTAATCGTTTGTGTGTGTTTTTGTAAATTTTCTCGCATAGCTTATCGTCTGGATCGGTAACTATTTTTGTAATCTTCTCTTCTTCCCAAAATTTTTTAATTTTTTCTTCCAAACGTTGCGTCTCATTGACATGTTTTGTGAATGTATTCACTGTTGAGCTGTCACATGTTACCTTTCCCATGATCCCTTTCTCCCCTTTAATAACACCATTTGTAATTATTCTGGCGTCAATGTATGTTCCTAGGAGGACATCTATCGAGCCTAGTGTGAAGAATTTCGGATCAGCTAGTTGGATGTTTTGAATGTAGTTTATATTTGATATATTTATGTGATGATATGGGATTTGAGTACCAGTGCTGTTGTTTTTGTCTGGAACGTGGAGTTCAGAGATTTTAATGTAAAAGAAACTTGTGAATTTATATAGGCAGTCTGTGTTTTTCCTAACCCGGTGACTTCCATACTAGTAGGCTTTTTCTTTACTTATAGGCTTTTAATAGCTGCTTCAGTAAAAAGGCTACAAGCTGTGTTAGACCTAATACCTCAACCTCAAGCATATGAGCCCGTGCTTCCACAGTCACTCTGACCTAGGCTGGGGCCTGCATTTACAACTGTTGGTTACCAAGCCAGAGGCCTTTCAATCTTGGTATCCTGTTACAGATTGGATTCGCTTATTCTAAGATAAGCCAAATTCCATCGAATCCAATATGTCATTAGAAAAAAGAAGTCGTTAAAAATTCAACAAGCTGGATTTTATATATCGAATTATGTTGCAACAAAGTTGCTACCCAGATGCTGCAATGCACGTTATTTGCTGGAACTGCGGAGTAGTGGATCACTCTTTCCACTCTTGTCACAGTGAGACCAGGAGACTCTTTTTATACACCTAAGGCCATCCAGGAGTGGTTTCACCAGAGTGTTTCGAATGTCACCCTGAAAACTTCGAGGCGATTGAACGACACAGGGACCCCACTTTCCGAAGATCATAAGCAAAGCGACGTCGACCACCCACTGATTCTCCCTGTCCTGACCAAGTATACCCAGGCAGAGCCAACTCATCGAGAATGTAGTACACAAACTGATACTTTTTGCCTCATGTGAGGCATGTCGTTACATGAAAAACAAACGAACTATGATAAAGTATATACTCATATTTTCGCTGAGGAAGTGAGAATTCCCTCGAATCGTAGAAGACGGCGTTAAAAAAGATTTAAAGAAAGAAAACGTTCAATATAAAAAACCAGGAAATCATTAGTTTCCACAGTTATAACAAAGCAGGATGACATCCTCCAAATGTAAAAGTACTAATCGCAAACAAAACAATACGAATGTGTCGACTAATGTACAAGATTATTCCAGGTCGACTACGCGAAGATGTCTTTGTATATTTGGACGATTTACTTGTGGTATCACGAGACTTTGAATTCCATTTGAAAATCCTACGAGAAGTAGCTAATTGTCTCCACAGCGCCGAGCTGACGCTCAACGTTTAGAAACACCCCTTTTGCTTCAAATAAGTCCGCTACTTGGCCTTCATGATTGAAGATGGAACCCCGAAAACGGGCTCGAATAAATGAGCATGTGTAGCTGATTTTCCATCGCGTGCTGTGATAAACAAATCCGTAGATTCCTTGGAATGACGCGTTGGTATCAGAGATTCATCTTCAATTATACAACCCTGGCAACTCCTATTACGGACTGCCTAAAGGAAAGCAAAAGCTTCTCCATCATCGTTTGAAAAGCTGAGGCACCGATTTTGAAAACACCTGACTTCTCGAAGAAGTTCTACATACAGTGTGATGCTAACAACTCCGGTACTGGTAGCGTGCTATTAAAAATCTATGAATTCGGCGTTGAAAACCGAATTGCTTACATGTAAATTGAATTCCGCCCGATGTAGCTATAGCATTCTTGAGGCTTCCAAAAACCCTGTGTAGACTCCACCAGAAGTTTTGCTGACCTATCATGATACCTCAAGTATCCTCATATGTAACTCAATATCCAACTACTGTGCTACTCCATCTGCTACTACTGAGCTCCATGGGGTTATATCCGTTGGTCAGATGCCCAACCCTGCTCTCCCGGATGACTGCGCCGCACCCATATTGGGCCGTACCGAACGCCAGCCTGCCCATGGTTCCCAGGCATCCCGCAGGCGTAAACGTCGCAATGGTGCCGCCACCGCTCTGCCAGCTGTCGCAGTTGTCACTGAGTCTCAAGGCTTAGTCCCCTCTCATCACTCAGGGGTGAGCGGCCTCCCACCTTCTCAATCCGAGGTTCTTGATGACCCCGCCTTATTGTCTGAGTCTCTGAAACTTGACCATCTTGCCTCCGTGGATCGCCCTGTGCTGGCTGTAACGGGCGACTGTCCACCTTCTCGCCCTGTCGTCACCGCGCTTAGACCTGCACAGCGGCCTAAATGTATTTTCGTATCTAGGGTCCACCGGGATACTCTCGAGGGCGATATTGTTAATCATATCTCCCTTCAGGCAGGCATTCCTTGCGATATGATCGCGTGTAAACGAATCAGCCCTGCCCAAGGCCGTTCATATTCGGCTTCCTTCAAAGTCTTTGTCCCGGAAAGCACCTTCCACGCGGTTGTCTCTCCGGATATTTGGCCCGCTGGTGCTATCGTTCGCGAGTTCATCCCTAAAGCCCGTGCGGTTTCGACTTCACAGTCAAAAAACTTACCAGCCGGGTCTCCGTCCATTATGCCAACGTGACCGGGTTGCGTTCTAAAACCGCGCAGCTTTTCTCCTCTTCCTTTGCGTCCAATGCCGACATTATCTGCCTGACTGAGACCTGGTTGTGCGCCGGAATCTCTGACTCTGAACTGTTCGGCCCTGAGTTCCAGGTCTTTCGTCGGGATCGCCATTTATCTGACCCGTGTTCACCTGTTGGTGGTGGGGTTCTGTGTGCGGTTAAGGGGTGTCTCTCGTGTTCGGTCGTTGACATCTCGGATTCCCGCGATCTCGAGCTCTTATGTGTGGTAACGAGATTTCCCACCAGAAGCTTGTTTATTATTATTGCTTATATTCCGCCTTCTTCACCCTCCATTGTGTACGAGCTGTTTGTTGCGACTCCTTGCTTCCCTCGGACAACCTTGTACTCGTTGGTGACCTTAACTTGTCCTGCATTAGTTGGGTACATTCTCCTGACGCTGATGGTCTCACTCCCTCGTTCATGTTTGCTCCCCAATTTGTTTTGTCCTTTCTAGACTCTTTAGCCGCTTCGAACCTGGCTCAATGCTGTGACATTACTAACGATTCTGGTAGATTTCTGGACCTTGTGTTCTCGTCTGACCCTGACTGTACGTCTGTTTTGAGATGCGTGACTCCCTTGGTTCCTGAATCAGGTCACCATCCCGCACTTCTGATTGTCATGTGTTTTGACACCGCTGACACGTCTCCCTCCCTATATGGGGACCCCTACTTTAACTTTAAACGGGCTGATTTCACGTCTATGAATAACTGGCTTCTTTCTTGTGATTGGTCGAGCGTGCTGGCGGAGTGCGATATCGACCTGGCTGTGAGCGCTTTTTACGACATCCTTTACGCTTGTTTTACCCTGTTTGTTCCTATCGGCACTTCTCGATCGGGTTCACCTCACTTCTTTCGGCCCTGGCTTGACCGCACCTCACGACATCTTAGGAACTTAAAAAGCAAAGCTTGGAAGAGGTTTTGTGCTTCCGGATGCCGTGATGACTACTTGGTTTATTCTGAGCTCCACCAGCGTTTCTCCGCTCGGATACAAAACTCTTATGCCGAATACTTGTCTAACATGAGAGCTACGCTGCGTAATGATCCTAAACAGTTCTGGAGGTTTATCAATTCGAAGCGTAATTATGACGCTTATCCTTCCTCCTTGAGGTACCTTGACTGCGAGAGCGATGATTCGTTCACTATTGCTAATTTCCTTGCGGAATTTTTCCGAACTTCTTTCTGTGATTCCACCTGTGATATTTCCACCCCTGACTTTGCCCATTTGACGCGGCTCCCGCCCACTTCCCTTGAGCCTAAGGATTTAGTATTTGACGACGCACGTGTTGCTGAACATCTATTTAATTTGGCAGATGGCTTCTCGAGCGGTCCTGATGGTATTCCCGCTTGCTTCTTGAAGAGATGCCAACTTCCTCTTGCGGGTGCTCTCTGTTATCTGTTTGATCTGTCCCTGCGTTCCGGCCGTTTCCCCGAACTTTGGAAGACTTCTGTTTTGATCCCGCTCCATAAGAAGGGCAGTAAGTCTGACGTCTCCAACTATCGACCGATTGCCAGCCTATGTCATGCTGCGAAGGGTTTTGAGTCCCTTGTCAGTGACGTACTTCGATTCCACTGTAGTCCTTTTTTGAGGTCTTTCCAGCATGGCTTCCTTAAGGGAAAATCGACGACTACAAACCTCCTTGAACTGGTTAACTAATCTCTGCCGATCATCGAAGCCGGTAAGCAGGTGGACTGTGTATTTACAGATTTTAGTAAGGCCTTCGATCGGATTGACCATGGTATCCTAATCTATAAACTGTCTATTCTCGGGTTTCCTCATTGCTTCGTCGACTGGCTGTCCTCTTACCTGTCTGGTCGCACACAGCGAGTCCTATTTCGTGGCGCTCTTTCGAATCAAATTTTTGCCACCTCTGGGGTGCCTCAGGGTAGTATTCTTGGCCCGCTCCTGTTTATCATATACATTAATGATGTTTCGCTCCTGCTGTCTAACAGAAAAATTCTGTGTTATGCAGATAATGCTAAGATTTTTCGTACTGTTACCTGTGAATCAGACTGCAGTCTTCTGAACTCAGACTTGGCTTCATTCTGTGACTGGTGTTCGCGCAACCGCCTTCCTTTAAACACCGGAAAGTGCACCGTTATGACCTTTTCCCGTAAAAGATCCCCTTTCCTCTTCGACTACACTGTCGATGGTGTTGTGTTGGATAGGGTTGACAGGATTAAGGACTTGGGCGTGGTCCTTAACTCTCGTCTTGCTTTCGACGACCACGTGGACTCGATCGTTTCTAGGGCTAGTTCGATGTTGGGTTTTGTTAAAAGATGGTCTAAGCAGCTTGATGATCCCTACTTAACCAAACTTCTCTACTGCACATTCGTCAGGCCATTTCTGGAATACGCCAGCCCTGTTTGGTCCCCCTATTTTGCCGTTCACGTCAATCGCGTAGAGGCTGTGCAGCGCAGATTCCTTAGGTTTGCTCTCCGTGGACTTCCCTGGATTAATTCTTTGCTTCTTCCCTCTTACCCCGATCGTCTATGTCTCATTTATCTCGACTCCCTCGAGAAGAGGCGTAATATTGCTAAAATAGTATTTTTGTTCGATTTATTGCAGGGAACGATAAACTCGCCTGAATTGCTGGAGGCCGTTAATATCTCGATCCCGCAGCGCTCCTTAAGAAATCGAGACTTCCTGTACATCCCAGGTCATCGAACTCTATATGGGATGCACGAGCCCATCACGTCGATGTCTCGTCTCTTTAATCAACATTTTGCCGAATTCGACATGGACTTCTCTAGGCTCCGCTTGAAGTGCTTGCTCAGGCGGAGCCTAGTTTGATGCTGGCGATATGAGTTGACTGCTTCCCTGCAGTTATCTTTTTATTTTTAGTTTTAATTATAATTATATATATATTTGTATACTTCTGTATTAGTCAGTTTTTGATGAACCTGTTTTGAACAAATAAACAAATAAACTTGCAAAGAAACAAAATCACCTGTCACCATCCTCCGACCACCCGTGGATAAGTCTCTAGAAGCCCAAAGTTCTTGTCAGTTCCTTTTTATAGACCTTCTTGGACCCTATCCTCAGACTAAACGTGGAAATACGGTAATGTTTGTTGTATTAGACGACTTTACCAAATTCGTTCTTATCAAGCCCATCCGTTTTGAGAGACCAGATTAAGTCAATACCTTCCTAGAAAATGATGTATTTTTTGTCTTCGGTGTCCCTGTCCCTAAAACAATATTTTGGGGTAACGGCAGTCAGTTTATCTCTAGCACTTTTCAAAAGATATTGATATATTATGGCGTGAAAGGTGCAACAACAGGTAAGTACTCTCCACACCCAAATGCTTCAGAGCGCGTGAACCGATCAATCTTAGCCGCCATCCGTGCAAACCTGCAAGTTGATCATAGAACATTTATCCACTACTCTACTCCGACAGCTAAAACAGTTTAAGTCCGGGGAAGTCTTATTACTACCCAAGGAAAACCGTCTCCAATTGATACGTTCCCGTTTAACAGGCCATCTCCAGCGCGTACATGGAAAACACAATAAATGATACAACACCCGCTGTCGCGACTCTCTATAGTCCAGTTAAAGAAGTATATTGACATGCTAAAAGTTGCAGTGCTAAGTTAGCTAACGAATTAGCCAATGCAAGAATCGTCAAACAAATTGTACAGAGTTTATACCAATTGAAGGACATGCAGCGCAAGTGCTTGGGAATCTTCCACGACAAAGACATCCTGTAGAGTACAATGTCCAATTGTAAAACAGTACCACCAATTTCGTCCGTCCGTTCAAATTTACTTATTAGTCCGTCCGTATGCAGTCAACGATAGGAATGCCCGGCTAGCTCAATCGGTAGAGAATGAGACATGAGGATCATGGTCACACCACACGTTGTACAGCCCAAATAGCAGGAAGACATCTGAAACTCCCAACTTTTCATTAGAGCTCGGAAGGCGAAGGTCTATCTCTCTGCTCGAAGTTGAAGTGTTTCCGGTATCCCTCTTCCTCTCATTAGGGAATGGTGTGGTACATTAGTCGTCCACGGTAGCGTGCCAGCACCAGATCCGGTGACCGTTTTATGCCACCGAAGACCCCAAACAGGCATTCACCCTAGCGCTATAGATCTTGAGCGAGGACTTGCGTTGTAATATGAACCTTTCACTAGTCGCCTGCTACACTTGTATCTCACTGCCGCAGGGCACTTAACACACCTTTTCGGAACTCTCCCCAGAACTGCTGAAGTTGTTGGCCTGCTCTCTACCATGAGAGAAACGTCATACTTCCGTAACAGAAAGGAGACGTTAAATCTCTGAAAGAGCTGACGGGACGAATAACAGCCGGAGGTAAGTTTCCTCTTAAAATTTTTTTCTGCTTAAATTATCCAGCCAATCTGAGTCCAGAGGGATTTCATATATATCAGTTATCAATCAAAATAATCAGATACGCTGATTAAATAAAAGACCAAAGTAGTCATCGCGATACTTTTTTATTTTACTCAACTGCACAATCGCTTATAGGACTAGCACGGACTAGACAGGAGCCTTTTGTGGAGCCCCAAAATTCTTCACTGTATCGTCACATACATTTCTACAGAAAAGCAGCAGGGTAAGAACCGCCTCAAAAAAGGACAAGGAAGACATTCCTAAGTCTCTGGAAACCTAAAACTTATCAAGACACATTGTTGTCGCCTCATCGCAATTTCGTCCTCGCCAAGGCAAGAGTTTCCTTTAACGAATCAAAAGACCCGAGTTAAAGGAATTGTCGGCAAGTTTTATTGCACCTTTTTTTTCTTGACTATGTAATGTGTGCGTGGTGATATGCAACGTGAAGTTGCCGAGATATGTTCAAGTGGCACGTGCTAGCTGGCAGCACGTTCTTGCTCGTCGGTAAGGGACGTAGGTCCTTGAACATCTAATACACTCACCACAACAGAATTCCGCGTGCCTGTGGCGACAGATGGTTGTGGACTCCATATGTCAGGTCTTCCGCAAAGGATAAAAACAAGAGAAAGCAGGCAAGAAGGAAGAGCAACAGGCCTGGTGTCGCCTGTTACTCCTAGCCGCACTGAACCATCTTGAAAGAAAACCGAAAAGAAAAATTTACCCCCACTAGCGATGGTTCAGGCTCTGGCCCACCTCAATCCTGTACCGGCCTAAGGTGCAGACCCAACCTATAAATAAAAAGTTGAAATAAAAATTATTATAATTAAACGGAATCAGACACAAATCAAAAACATAAGGGAAGTGGGATACGGGAAGAGAAGAAGGATGAAAAAGGTAGTTCCTGAAAAAAAGACGATTACATCATAAAATCCAACATTATAATTTCTTTAAATAAAAATAAAGACAAAAATGTTTTGTTACTCTCCTCATTATTCCTCCTTAACTATTTAAAATAATTAATCCTTAACTAGGATCCTCAACTCTACCAGTAAAAAAAAAATTAATGTAAATGTAGTGTAAAACAAAAGTTACGTAATTGAGGGGGAAGACCCAGCTCTTTTTAAGGATTTTTTTTAGCCACGCATTAAAATAATTAATTACAAATGTTTTTCTACATGAAAGATATGTATTTAAAATATTATATTTTTTTTGGCAAAATATTGAAAAATGAGTGGGATACAGCAATTTTGGGAGGGGTCCAAAAAAAAGTGTGTTGTCGTCCAATAACAAAATCCTTCGTTCATCCGGAAGACAATTATGTATAGAAAAAGTGAAAAACAAATTTCAAACCGATGAGTACGATATATGTGTATATCTCCATGAATATACGATAGTATATATCACCATAAATAATGGTCCGTTTTCTCTGAAATTGAAATGTTCTACTTTGAGAAAATGAAAAAAAAATTTCTTTTTTCAAAATTCTTACTGTGTCTGTTTTGTTAATATGTGACAACTTCACAATAAGTGTGAAATGTCACTTACAAACACTTGACAGTCGTGAAGTTAGCGAAATTGTCTTATCAATAAATATTAAATAAATGTGAAAAAAGCTTTCAATGTTGAGACCAAGATGGCGCACCAAGCAGTAAAAGGCAAGTGGGATTAAATTATTTATTGAAATGTGACGTAAGAACTAAATTCACTGCTGAAAAATGAAAGTGCATTAGCTAAATTTGCTGAAACAGAAATTGTTAGACAATAAACATTGTGCGCAATACGCTTGGTATAAAAATACGCTTGGTATATTCGTGCACAGTTTGATTGCCCTTTAATGTTTCTATTGTTCCAGTTGATTAAAATTCTTGAAATTAATAAATTTACCGCAACCAAATATTGTTACCGCTACCAAAAATATACCCAATTATTCCACTTGTAATTATCGAAACGATGCACTTACTTGCATATTGTTCCTGTTACGAAGTGAAAACGAAAAGATAGTTTCTGCAGCGTCGACAGCTACTTATATAGGAAATTTGCTCTTTTTGCATGTTTCAATATCCATAAATTCAATATTTTGTTAATAACTCAAAATTGGTTAAGGTTATTAACAAATTGTAATTTATAGTGGATTTGATGTGTAATTTCTGATATAATTAATATATTAATATTTTCTTAAATATTTATTTATCCGTGTAAAATTCCGCGGCGAAAGTATCATATTTCGATTCGCCGTGAAATTTTACATGGATTTGACACCTGACATGTCACCGGAGACATAAAGGTGACAGGTGCCGAAATTTTTAACTCGAAAGTTGCGTGCGCGAGTGTTTTTGTGTGTTTTAACAAAATTTAAGTGTCAGGAAGGAAAAAGGGTGAGAAATATTTAGTTAATTTACTACTGGCTTTGATATTCCAACAAAATATCAACATCCAGTGGTGTAAATAGTGTGTGTTTTGCGAAATCGCGAGTAACCTGTTGAGATGGAATTTACTTTTGGTAAAATTCGTATCTCAGGTGCTCGCAATTTATTGTAAATACACTATTTTCGATAAATTGTGAATGCATGCTTGTATAAAGTTTGCATAAATGTTGTTATATTTTGATTTGCATGCTTGTTGTTAGTGTAGTTAAAAGTGTTTATGTTTTATAAATTCTTGATTTGTATTTAAATAATGATTTCTTTTCTATTTCAGATACGAATTATGACTTGGGAGGACATCTGGATGGAGGAGGATTACCTGTGACACCCAGGTAGAGGTAATTTTTATGATAATTATAAAATTTTTAAATTTATTTCTTCATTTTGTAGGTTCGTTGAACAGGGTCTGCCCCCTTAATTAAGGAATTCCAGCTAGTAATTAAAACAAAAATCTAATTATGTTATCATCCTTCTTTCATAAATTTTTTTTTTCTAAATTACTTTGGAAAATGTGCGTAATGTCCTAGTTCAACCAAATTGTATAAATTATACCTTGACGCACTATTGTTTAATCGTGTTAGCGGATGACGAAATCTAATTTCATATATTATTTTTTTCTTCATATGCGAATATGGAACCTATAATTAAAAATTTCAAGAGGTAAAGAAAATGGCATCAACATTTATAAACTGCTGCTGCACGTTAAATTACGGTAAATATCTAGGATGCAAAAAATCACGAAAAGTATACAAAACCGTGTTTAAGGAATTAGAGCAAGGAATTAGAAGGGGATATGATTTAAATCCATGAAAAATTATTATGTCCGAACAGTTAAATATTCATTACTGTTACTTTTCCACTAAGTCTGATCTATTAAATTCGTGCAACCTAAACAGCGTTTCAAGATACAATTCTTTACTACGGCAGACTACACAAAATTGAATATAGCTTATCCTTTTTTCACCTTTTCTTTTGCCGAGACACCCGGCTTGGTCGGAGTCCCTTTTATAGGGGAAACTGGTGCAGGTATATCCGTCATTTCGTCCAGCAGATCCCATAATTCCCTTTTAGGTGTGTTTGGTGCAGTGCTTAACGAGTCCAGGGAATCAGAATTGAATAATTCCAACAATTCTTCCATTTTGCCAATAAAAATAAAAAATAATAAAAAAAAACTCAAAAAGACACTTTTTACTTTATTCAATTTTCAAAACTGAAGTGAATTTTGGCGGGTTTTGGATTCCTTTATAATCAAAATAAACGGGAATTTTCAAACTTAGTGATGCCAAGAGAGTTAATGTGTAAGGGAGAGTGGTTTATTATTGTTGGGATGTGTCGGAGAAAGGGAGAGGACAGACCTTGGAGATAAGGCGAGTTAAAATATTTTTTGACGTTTTAATTGTTACTGCTCGTACTAAATTGTTATGACCAGTATGAATTTCAATTATTCGTCCTAATGGCCAATGTCCTATTGGTACTTGATCTTCTTTTATTAATACGAGAGTGTCTATTTTCAAATTCTTTTTTTGTGTTTGTCGTTGTTGTAGGGTGTGAAGGTAATCTCTTGACCACTGTTGCCAAAAATTGTGAGAGAGCCACTGGATATATTGCCACTTCTTTAAAGGATGTTGGTTGAAATTTAGTGGAGGAGGTTCTAATACAGATAGGTTATGTCTGCCTGTCAGGAAGTGGCGAGGGGTAAGGACATTGCAGTCTGTGGCATCGTTAGAGAGCAGAGAGAGTGGTCTAGCATTTAAGCATGCTTCTAATAATAATAATAACTAATAATGTATATAATTCTTCGTATGTGAGCTTTATGTTTCTGATAGTTTTATACAGATGGCGTTTTGTGGACTCCAACAATCCTCCGAAGTGAGGTGCTGCAGGAGGGGTAAAGTGCGAAGTTATGCCTTGGTTAGCAAGTTCGGTAACTAGATCGACTTCAACTGCTTTAACAGTTTTTTCTAGGTTAGTTTGTAGAAGTCGATTAGCTCCTACGAAATTTGTGCCTCGGTCCGAGTATATGTGAGCGCAAAAACCTCTCCGGCCTATAAGTCGTTATAGAGCGGCTATAAAGGCTGGAGTAGATAAGTCAGAGACCAGCTCAATATGTATCGCTTTAGTTACTAAACAAATGAATAAACAAATATATGCCTTTGTAATGTTTGCCCCTCTTAGTGATGAGGTTTTCATGTCGATTGGGCCTGCATAATCGACGCCAGTGTGTTGGAAAGGTAAGGAAGTGTTGACTCTAGCAGCTGGGAGAGAACTCATTAATTGAGAGGAAGGTTAAGCATTGAATCGAAAACAAGTAATACATTTATGAATGCGATATCTAATTGTGTTGCGGGCGTTAAGTAGCCAATAAGAATTACGTAGTGTGTAATTGTGAATATGTCGATAAGGATATGAGTAACATGGTGGTTACTTTAGAGGATTATAGGATGTTTTAACTTATAATTTAAATGTGCTTCTGTAAGCCGACCTCCTACTCGTAGGATATCCTCAGAGTCTAGTATTGGATTGAGTGACAGAATTCGACTTTTTTTAGAAAGGGGCAGATTTTTTTGTAAACATGTAATTTCGGTAGAAAAAATTATGTGTTGGAGAGTTTTTATTAGGCATCGTTCTGCCGTTTTGAGTTCGGGGACTGATAAGTACTGTGTGGTTGAGTGTTGTTTGCTCAAGTTGTTTATGAATCTAAGGCAGTATGCGGTTATACGAATAGTTTACTGGAATGATGAGTATTTGGTAAGTAAAACTATGTGTTTGTTAATTATGTTAGTGAGTGTTTTCGATTTTTTAAATTCCAATTCAGTTTGGATATCTGTGTTCTGTTGATACCAAAATTCCTCATCTTTATGTAACCAATCTGATCCATTCCACCATATTGACGTGAATATCTTGCAATGTATTCAATTGAGCCTTGAAATTACTCCATTCTCTTGCAATTTCGTTAGATACTATGTCATCCCAGTCACATCTTGTAAGCCAGAGTTTTTGTATTAAAATTTTGGCTGTTATTAAACATGGTGCTAGCCATCCTAATGGATCGAAGAGAGATGAGAATTCAGAGAGTATTATTCGTTTTATGTACGTATTAGTTGGTCTAGTAATTTTAACTTTAAAAGATACCACCGAATGCCGAGAGTTTTAATGGACTCGTGTTCTGAGAATTCTAAGTTCGTTTTTAGCTCTCGGTGTTCAAGGGGTATTTTGTCTAGCAGATCGGGATGGTTGGCAGTTCATTTTCTCAAATTCAAATTTCCTTTATGTAAAGTCTCGATAAGCTCTTGTTAAAGTCGTTGAGCTTCATTGAGGTCATGGGCACCGGTAACCAAGTCGTCGACGTAAAAATCTTTCATTACACTCTTTGCTGCGAGTGGGTAGTTGTTAGCTTCATCCTTTGATAACTGCTGCAAAGTTTTAATGGCGATATATGGAGCTGGTGCGGTTCCGAATGTGACTGTTGCCAGAGCGTAGTCCGTTAATTCTTCATTTGCAGTATTTCTTCAGATTATTCTTTGGAAATTCTGGTGTTTAGGTGCCATTTGGATCATCCTATAAATTTTTTCAATGTCAGCTGTGAATGCGTATTTATATAATCGCCATCGTAATAGGGTGGTCCAAAGAGTTGGTTGTATAGTTGGTCCAATTAGCAGTTGCTCGTTTAGAGACTTTCCATTTGACGTGCGTGCTGAAGCGTTGAATACAATTCGAAGTTTTGTTGTTGTACTCTCTTTAAGTACTGCGTGGTGTGGTAAGTAATAAAAAGGGAAATTGGAATGGTAGTTGTTCTCTGTTTGTAATTGTGTAGGGGGAATTAATTTCATGTGTCCAAGCTGCGCGTATTCATTGATACAAGTTTTATATAAATTATATAGCTCTGGATTATTAGAGAGTTTTTTCTATATTTGTAAAAATTTCCTGACTGCCATATTTCTTGACTGACTGAGTTGCGGTGTAATTTGGTCCTTGAATGGTAATTGCACTTCGTATTTTCCGCAGGTCAAACGAGTTGTTGTTTCTTCATAGAGTTTTTCACATAGCTGATCTTCTTGTGATTGTTTAGAGCTAATGTGACACTCTTCCATTTCCCAAAATCGTTTTAACTGATTATCCAACTCAGTTTTTATTGTAGTATGAGTGGTTAATACTGTCGTTAGGATATTCTTTGTTTCTGGGATTGCTCCAATTAAAATTCATCCTAGTTTTGTATTTTTAGCTGTAGGTGTGTTGAAATTTCCCCTTTTGATTTAATTTATGATAAGGTTGGCATAAATGTCAGCTCCGAGAAAAATGTCGATCTCTGCTGGAGTTGAAAAAGTGGGGTCAGCCAGAGGAAGGTTATGTATGTGTTTCCAATTTGAGACTTTAATTGTTTGAGATGGTAGTAAATCGGTGATTTTTTCGATTAACAACATGTTAACTTTCATTTTGAAATTGGAGTGTAATGAATTGATGCTGTTTTGAGCTTGTATTAGTAGGAGTTGTGCCAAGCCCAATTAGTTGGTAATCCTTTGAGCTGTAATCGTTTACAGGCTCTTTCTGGATACTTGTGATCCAGAGTCTATTAATGCTCGAAAGATCATTGTAATTCCAGATGGGCCAGTAATATTTATTAGTGCTGTAGAAAGTAAAGCTCTTTTCGTATTAGAAGTGAAAAAATTTTGAACTTGTTGTTCATTAGCTTCGATAGTGTATAGAGACTTAAGTGCAGCCTCCATTTTTGATTTTTGAGTAGATTCGGTGGTTGAATTTGTATTTGAAAAACTTTGTTCATAGTGAAGCAAAGAATTGTGATTTCTCCCACAGTGGTTGGACGAGAGACAATTTTTGCACAAGTGTTTGTTAGTAGCAATGTCGTTGTCGAATGCTTAAATTTCTAAATGTGGCACAATGGAAAATTATATGGTTTCCTCTGCAGTTGCAGCACGAGGTTTTTATATTTTTAGGCGAATATGATTTCAGAAGTGCAGCTGAACTCTTACTTTTGTTTAAGAGTCCATACCTTGGTTTAGGGCAACATTTTTCTTTCCTTCGTTTAGAGCTTCAAGTATTCTAAATCTCGTTTCGGTAAATGTAGTGAATTCTGTATAAGTTGGGAGTTCAGTTTTGTTTCGTAACTCTTATTCCCAATGATAATGAGTCTCTTGTGGTAATATCTGGATTAGTATATGGATCAAGATGGCGTCCTATTTGTCCACGGGTAATTCGAGAGCTTGTAGCTCATGAATACATTCCTCAGTTTAATCTAAAAACGATTTAATGCTGGTGGATGTCTCAATTTTAATTTGAGACTGGCTCAGGAGATCCTTCAATTGCTGATTTACAAGAGATCCTTTATTATTATATCTCTTCGTGAGAAGTTCCCATGCCTTGTCATAATTGCTCTCAATTATGTCAAATTGTCGCAGAAGCCTTTCTGCTTCCCCAGAGACGTTTGCTTTTAAATTATGCAATTGTTGGACCTTGATCAGATTTTTATCTTAATCTATTAGGGCGGAGAATAAATCATGGAAAGATCTCCATGTTTTGTAGTTGGCATCGAACTTGGGTATGGCAATAGGTGGTAGCCTGATTGTATTTGACTGTGATGGATTACTTTCGGGAGAACTATTACTCTTAATGTACTCTTTAAGCCCACCATTAAGGTCAGCTAAGAGATCGAAATATGCCTCTTCAGTGATTTCGTATATATTTTCGGAATTGTATTTGTTCTCCTTTGCATCCGTATGTTCCCATATATCGATATGGTTTATGGAGAACTTGTCCCACAACTCTTTAATAAAGGCGAGGCGGGCTTCAAAATAGCCCTGGTTTCGTCTTCTTTTACCAGCCTTTTCATGGTTGATGGTGGCTTTATTTATTTGTACCTTTAAAGCATATTGCTTATTAAGGGTTTTTTCTAACGAGGACATTTGAATTTAGGGCAAATCCGGCTCGAAGGACCAATGTGCGAGCTGTGCGCAAATAAGGGGAGTTGCCTGAATTAAAAAATGCCCAATCAAATTTCAATTCAAAATCTTTTATTAAAAAATTCAATAATTCAATACAAACGCTTAATCCTCATATCACAGTTAATTCAATAATAATTCAATAAATAATAAATAGTTCAATAATATATAAATTCAAAATAAATTAAAAAAAAAAATTAAAAATAATTTAAATAAATAAACCAAATGAATCCAAAGTTAATTTGGTGCTGGTTTCCTGAAAGAAGAAGAAGAGAGAGACTTATTAAAGAAAATTCAAAATTAGGTTTTTGAATTTTAAAATAGAATTAATTTTCTATTTTGGTGAAATGCAGAATTAAGTTTCTGCGGGAAAAATACAGAAGTAAGTTTCTGCGATAGTATTTACAGAAGTAAGTTTCTGTTATAGGATTTACAGAAGTAAGTTTCTATGATAGGATTTACAGAGGTAAGTTTCTGCGACAGGAAATTTTCAAATTAAGTTTTGAAAATCACGAATGGGATTGAATACTGAACAAGGAATGAGGTGCCATACTGAAAATCTCGCCGGCTTATATAGCTCCAGGTTAGCGGATTTAAACTCTTTTCATTCATGAGTACGCCTGGCAGTACTATTTGTTCTTCTTCTTTTATTTTAAATGTTAATGTCATTCACAAGTGGAAATGTCAAGTGACATTTGCAAAAGTGAAAAGGTGACAGCTGATTTGGTGGCAGAAATTCTGGTAAGTTTTTATTTTGCAAAATAAATATTATTTTTTAATTTTTTTGTTTATTTCAGCTGATAAATTTTGTTGGAGGGATGGAAGGAGAAGATTAGAGGATTAATGTGCACTTCCCGTGCATTCAGATAAGTATTTTAAATTGTTGACGAAAAAGGAGTACGAAGGAAGCAGCAGGACAACATTTGGACAACGGGTGATTGTTTAATAAGTAAGTTTTTTTCTAAAACCCGATACCAGGTCCAATTGTGAATCTAAACCATACAGGGACCCACTCAAATACACACACATAATTTCATGAAAATCGGTGTAGCCGTTTAGGAGTTCAGTGACATACACACGTACAGAAGAATAATATATATACATATATATATATATATATATATATATGTGTGTATATTTATATGTATATATATATATATATAATATATAAAGATGTCATAGCTATATTCTTCTAGTTTTAGTCTTCAACGAACTTATTTCAGATTGGTATCCTTTAAACTCATGATCCACGTCAAGGATCAGTCGGTTACTATTTTGAACTGTCTCCCAAACAGGTACGACCGAAAGTACTTGATAGTTCATACGATAGCTTGTATTGTAGACACACTGTACCTTGTTATTCTTTTAACACGTTGTCCATGTCTCTCTGAAAAGTACTTGGGGCGTTCTAAGGCCCGAAATCATTGGTATATATTCTAAATGGTCTGCTTCGACTGTGAATTTCTGTGATGTTTATGATTAGATACCGATCGCTAATGGTTTTTCCATTTAGCGTTCGATAACCTATTACTAATCTCCATTTCTGCTTGCCACTGGCATCTCTTTTTTTTGGAACAATGCAAACAGGAGAGCTCCATGTAGAATAGCCAGGACGAATTATCTCTTAGTTTAACATACTGTTGAATTAACATCGTACCTCTTATTTTAAACACACGGGTACCTATATGATTTTGTGCATATAGGGGTTTCGCCCGTGTAATTGTCGTCCACAAGGAAATACACGAAACTACACGTAAGTACACGATAAGTGCAAATAGTAATATTACTGGTAATAGTTTATCACAGCACGTTCTAGATACAAACCTGCCGGGGCAATTAAAAGCCTGATTAATACACCTCTTCCTCCCAGAAAGTCTTATAAAAATTTGACGTACTTTCCGTGTATTTCCGTATACTTCCGTGTACACGGAAATTACACGGCAATTTAAGAGAGTGGTAAATCGGAGACCGAAAATAAGACTTATTATTTTTTTGAAAGGGGAAAAACTCTTTTCATAAAATTTGAGAGAAAGCAACGTAGTACAAAAGAGGGTTAATGTGCAACACTTAGACTAGCTGCCTACATTAAAATCAAGGAAGTTTCGATTTTAATATATATATAGCTAATCAACTGTTATTGTAAAAAATATTTTTTTTTTCAATATTAACTGTCAAAATAAATACTTATATTATTCTTCCGTGATAAAAAAGTCTTTACCCGAGTTTTATATATTTCGTGCACAATAAAACTTAAAAATAAGTTTTATGTTTTATCTCAAAAAATAAAACTCATCATTGGAGTTTTTCATTTTCCTTAACATGTAAGTGTTAAAAATGACTTTTATTTTTTACTTACTAACATGTAAGAGTTAAATATGACTTTTATTTTTTACTTCAGATTATAAAACTTATAAATGGTATCATATACCTACTAATTACAATATAATATTTATAATTTTTAAAGACTTTGTATATAGAAAAATAAAATATATAAATATAGTCCAACGTATTCCAAAATATATATCTTAAATTATGAAGTACAAAACAAGTCTTTATGAATGGTGTGATAAATTTTAATTTTTCTTTACATATGATTGAATAAATATTCAATATCATCGTCATCGCAGTCACAACATCGTCATTGAGATGAAACATAAAACTCATAAATTCTTACATTTTCATCCACAGGTTCATTACTGAGTTTTACTTCCTCAGGAAAAATTTAAAAATAATGTTTAACTGTTTTAAGGCGAGAAAAATATAAACGTATGTAAATGTTCACCACAGAAAAAAGTCAATAGTGGCAACACGCGGATCAAGAACGCGGCTCTACTCTCCCCCCTTTCTTCTGGATCTGGGCTGGCGATCGGACACGTGCGCCCACGTAACCGCAGCGAAGTTACACATACTTTGTATTGTCGTATTAATTATATTTTAAAAATTATGATTTAGCCGTGAATTGGTAAATGTGAATTTTATTTGAATTGGTCATTGTAGCTTCGGCATTTTGTAACGATAAACCCCCCGAAGTGAACCAAAGTGGTGACCCCGACGTGATCTGGACACGGTAGAAATTGAAGGCAAAGCAAAAATTAAGGTTGAAGAAATGGCGCCAGATCCTCCAGCCAGGGAGGCAATACATGTAACGCAAAATACAGATGAGAATGTTAACCGAATGGTTCCACCTGCTCCAGTCAGCGCATTGTTTCAACAGGAATCGGAGATTTCGAAGGTGACTGTCAAAATACCCCCGTTTTGGAAGGAAAAACCGGAACTGTGGTTTATCCAGGTGGAATTACAATTTTACGTAGCCCGAAATAAAAAGCAAATTTCTCGCATTCACACAGAACGCGTAGTCGATTTCGTCCCCGCTCACTCAGTCGTAGTCAAAACAACAGATCCAAATCCACCACCGCTGAAGATGATAAGACAGAGGAATGCTGGTATCACCGTACATACGGACGGGATGCAAAAAAGTACCGGGCACCATGCAAGCAAAAGTCGTCAAACATTTCTCATTGATACCGGTTCTGACATATCGGTACTCCAGGCTACAAAAAAGCAAAATAAATATCGTGACAGTGACAACTCAACAATCTATGCAGCAAATAATTCGCGGATTCCCACATTTCGAACAAAGGTTCTAACAGTTTATCTGGGTTTGCGGCGTGCATTTAAGTGTACATTTATTATCGCAGATGTGTCTCCACCGATTATTGGAGCAGATTTCCTTCGACATTTTGGAATCACTGTAGATTTGCGAAATCGCCGGCTGGTAGACCAGGAAACATCATTGTCAATCGTTGTATACATCACCAAAATTCCATCAACACAACTTACAAACATCAATCGGGAAGTGCCCTTTCGAGACTTACTACAGGAATTTCAGGACATAACGCGCCCAATGGTGAGAAAAGAAAAGGTTGACCATATCGTGTTTCATCACATTCTGACTAATGGCCCACCAATTCACGCACGGTATCGACGCTTGAACCCGGAGAAGCAGAAAGCAGCAAAAGCGGAATTCCAGAGGTTGATGGAGCAGGGAGTATGCCGCCCGTCAAAAGCCCCTGGGCAAGCCCATTCCATATAAAAAAAAAATCAAATGTCACCACCCCGGACCGCTACCCAATTCCGCATCTGCATGATTTTACACAATTTCTGTCAGGTAAATCAATTTTCTCTACCCTAGATCTCCAACAGGCATATCATCAAATACCGATGGCTCCGGAGGACATTCCAAAGACAGCAATAATAACGCCATTCGGGCTATTTGAGTTTGTGTTCATGATATTTGGGCTCAGGAATGCCAGTCAAACGTTTATGGACAACATACTACGGGACTTCGATTTCGCCTTTCCATACATTGACGACATCCTCATCGCTTCTGAAGACGAAGGCCAGCACGGGGAGCATTTTCGATTGGTGTTCGAGCGATTACGCGAGTATGGAATGGTCCTCAATCTCCACAAGTGTCAACTAGCCCAACCAGAGGTACGTTTCCTCGGACACACAGTCAACCCTCTAGGAATCAAACCGACAGATGAAAAAGTCGAAGCGATGCTGACATTCCCGAAACCAGAAAAAGCATGTGAGTTAAGACGCTTTCTAAACTCTTTAAATTTTTACAGACGCTGTCGAGGCCCAGGCGACTCTCCAAAGCATCATGCCCAAGGGAATCAAGAAGAACGATAAGAGACCGATAGAATACACACCAGCAGCTGTAAATAGTTTCGAAAAATGTAGAACTGCACTCGCAATGAAGCTTTACTAGCGTATCCGAAATTCAATGCCCACCTAGCACTCATGGTCGACGCCTCCGATTTGGCCGTGGGTGGAGCACTGCACCAGCTTAGCAACGGGGACTGGGAACTTCTCGGATTCTTTCCAAGGAAGCTCTCGAAATCAGAGATGAAGTACAGCACTTACTGCTTAGTGCTTATTTGTCCGTGAAACATTTTCGCTACATGTTGGACGGCCTTGAATTTTTCATCGTCACCGATCACAAGCCCCTGACATTTACCTTTAAGCAAGACCCCGCAAAGGCCTCACCAAGGCAACTCCGCCACTTGGACTTCATCGGACAATTTACCTGTGATATAAGATACGTCGCTGGAGAAGAAAACATCGTCACCGACGCGATTCGCGAATCACCGAAGTTTCATCGGTGAACGCCATCGATTACGATATGCTAGCAGCAACCAAACGCAGGACGTAGAATTATTACAGTTGCTGGAGGAAGGTACGTAGCATACATTAAAATTAAAAAAATTTCCCGTTTTTACTGACATGAACCGCTTTATTTACTGTGACACATCGACCCTTCATAACTAAACCATTTCGTCGAGTTGCATTTGATAGCGTGCATAACCTATTACATCCTGGCATTCGTGCAACAGTAAATTTGGCTACCGATCGCTTTATTGGCCATCGAAAGGACTGCCAGATGTGGGCAAGACGGTGTATAGCATGTCAACAAGCAAAAGTCTGGAATCATACTCGTTCACCAACTTAAACTTATCCGTCAACAGACTCCCGATTTGAGCATCTCAACATCGACTTGGTTGGTCCATTACCACCATCACGTGAATTTCGCTACATACTCACATGTGTAGACCGGTTCTCGAGGTGGGTAGAAGCAATACCCATTCGGGACATCACGGCTGAAACCGTGCCTTGTATGAAGGATGGATTTCGAGGTTCGGAGTACCTCTTCGAAAAATAAAAAATTCAATTAAAGAGTTTTATTTTTTGAGATAAAAAAATAACTCATTTTTAAATGTTAAACTGAAAGAGAAATATAAAACTTAAGGTAAGACTTTTATTTACTCAGAAGAAAAGAAAATGGCCTTTTAAACTATTTCAGTAGAAGAAAAATATAAAACCTCAATAAGACAGTGTTAAACCCTGACTTTTAAAATATTTCTTATAACTCTTTCGGTCCCTGTGGTAAATAGCCACTGCCTTCTTCAAATGTCAACGTATTCTTTTCAGACCTTGCTCAGGCACTTTAACTCTTCTTCGTTCAAATGGGTTGTTCAAAGTGATTTTATGACATCATCTGGTGTTTGTTTAGTTAGACAATTATAGTTTATATTAAAGTAATTCATTTCGATGAATTCTTCAGAGGAGAATTGTTTCACCTTTAGGGGTTGCTTTATGAAGAGGTCTTGTTTGTAGTGACTCGAATTTATCACTTCGATTTGGCTATGCCAGTTCTCGGAGTGATAAATCTCTTCTGGTATGAGGACCTTGCGTTTAATTTCTTTAGCTTTGATGTAAAGCTACCACATTGTATATCTATTGGCAATTTGGCGTTAAATTTTGAGTTTGGAAGAATAGTATATTGTAACATGCACGAGGTAGGCCATGAAAAGCGAAATTTTTAACCGCATAATATGCCCAGGTGGTCAGAAATTAAGGCAAAGAAATGTTAAACGTAGTAAATAAAAAAAGAATAGAAGCTATTATAAATCAGTGTGGTGAAAATGTGTAACTTAAACATCTTTTTAGTAGAGTTGTGGCACTTTTGTGATAAGTAAGGTCAACTTTGGCGCCTGATAAAGCTATATGGCTGATATAATTCGCAAAAGTTTGGAAAAATTACTTTTTTCTTCATATATACTATTTAGAATTGTTGTAAATAACAACTATGGGTTTTGTCTCTAAAATATCGTCTAAATGAATGTATTCCGGATTATAAAGGAGGAAGATTCACCTTTGTCCATCAGAAATTTTAAAGGGCGACTAAAGGGAGATGAAGTATTTATTTAATGGAGTATGAAACCATGTTTATTGATATCTAGATATCCAATTGATCTGTAGAGGCAGTTTGTTTGAAATTTTCATCATCAACCTGATTATTAAATAGTTCTGGTGAGATCCAATCGTTATTATTGTCTGGATAATTTTCGTTATCGTTATAACTATAATATAGTTATATAAAATTCGGTATAAACTGGTTGACCGAATTTGAACTTGCGGTTCCTTCTACGACGTTGAAAACTTACTTACTTGAAAATTAGGTTGTCTGCTTGGTTGAAAAAGTTGTTAAAGAGTGCTCTGTTATGTGCTTAAGGGTCATTAAATTTCGTATTGCTTGAACCTTTTTCTAATGGTTCTGTTCTGGATTTGTTTGTTGGTTCAACCATTTGAGGAAAAGCGAGTAAAAAATCTGGGCTAAATTTTCATTTGTTGTGGAGTGTTATTTTTATTGTGATTTTGGTAAGAAATTTGTTTGCTAATCAT
The DNA here is from genome assembly GCA_964036015.1 of Leptarthrus brevirostris. NCBI lineage: Eukaryota > Metazoa > Arthropoda > Insecta > Diptera > Asilidae > Leptarthrus > Leptarthrus brevirostris. Next base: position 97,100,332 of record OZ038371.1, on the reverse strand, counting down.
AGAACATATTTTGTTCTTTAATGCAAAACGAAAATGCTTCTGCAAGTGATTGTCGCCTTATCGCACCAAAAATTGATCTTAATGGCTCTCTAAGGGCCGATAAAAATGCGTTCAGACCCATTTCTTTGCACCGTTCAGGTCTTTTTCATGGATGTTCACATGATTTGTCATGCTTGCGAATAACTCTACCATTTCGCCATAACACTTTTCTACAGTACTATTATTTATTATTCTGCCTAATTTTGTGTAGATCTCTTATAAGAAATGTCTCGTTTCTCTTACCCAAATAGTGTAGAATGAGATTTTTTTTTAATTTTGTTCCAGATGAATGGAGTTCCGTACATATCGATAACTTCATTAGCTGCTCCCACTATCTTGTTTCTTATTGCTCTTAGCAGTGATTGCCCATATGGTATAACACTGGTGGTCAGGGCCACCGAGAGGGGGGGGGGGGCGAAGGGGTAAACCCACCGGGCCCGGGCTTTTAAAAGGGGCCCCTTCATCTAATTCATCAACAGAAAATGTTGTTTCATGATTGAAAAAGTGTAATATACTAGACAGATTTTAAATTGAAAGTCACTCAATCGATTGTATATGGGCCTGTAAGCGCTAAGTCCCGGGGCCGAAATTGCTTTCGCCGGGGCCCGTATGTAGTAACCCCCCCCCCGAGCCCGAATTTTGTCTCTACGGGCCTGCTGGTGGTGATGAGAGTTTCATCGACATTGTCGGAGTAATGTAATAGATACAAATATATGTGTGTGTGATTGCTTAATTGGTTTCATTACTTTGATTAACAGGTGGGTCCATTTGTGAAATTCGGATACTATTAACAATTGTGAATAGGGGTTCTAATTGGTTATTGCCAGAAATTGATTGATTGATTCATTGAATTATTTGGAGAAAAAATTTATCTTTATTTTCAATAAACTTATCTAAATCAGTTTCACCTGGATTTGTATAGATTACACTTCCGTTAAAATTAGCTTCAGGATCTTTTCTACTCCGATTTCAAATCTGTTATTTCTTAAATTACTTGCATTTGTCTCACATTCACTGTTTAAATTATCTAATTCAATTTGTGTCTGAATATAATTAAAGATTTTCTTTGTATTATTACTATATCTAACACTTTCACTTAAATTCTGGGATGACTTTTTCACATATATTTACAACAGAACTAAATCTCGATAAGCTATATTATAATATAATCTATTAAAGATCTTCGCCACGATAATCTCAATGGATTTCTCTGTGATTGGCTTTCAGATTCTTTAGCCTATGGTCCTGCGTCTAACATGTAATCTATGTTCTGCCCATATTTGTATCTCGGCTCCTATGTTTCGATAGCCGTAGGTTAGAAATCTTCACATTTCTCTTTTAATTCACATTTTAACTCCAGTTCAATTTACTTACTACTTTAAGATTTAATAAAAAACAAATAACTTCAACAAATAATTAAAGCAAATAACTTGAACTTGAAGATTTTATTCCGAGGTGTTTCACAAATTAATGATTGAATTAAACTGACTCTCGCATGTATGACAATTTAACATTATAGGTGTCGCTTCTTTAATGTCCCTGATTTTCAAAGACAAAGATGTTGGACTTTTTAACCGACTTTCCAAAAACCAAGAGGTTCTAAGTTCGACGCGTTTTTTTTTTTTATGTCTGACCGGGCATAACTTCGTAACGCGTCGACCGATTTTGATGATTCTTTTTTTGTTGGGTAGAGTATGTTCACCGATTGGTACCATGTCAAAAAAATTTTTGGTAGGGTGGGGGTGGGGGTGGGGGTGAAACCTAACTTTGTAACGCGTGGTCCGATTTGGATGGTTCTTTTTTTGTTGTACAGAGTATGATCCGCCATTGCTAATAGGAGAAAAAAAATTTGGCCTAGGGTGGGGGGAGGGGTAGTCTAACTTTGTAACGAGTGGACCGATTTGGATAATTCTTTTTTGTTGGGTAGAGTATGTTCCGTGGTTGATACCAGGTGAAAATTTTTTTGGGGAGATGGGGGTGGGGGTGGAAACTAACTTTGTAACGCGTGGTCCGATTTCGATGGTTCTTTTTCTGTTGTGTAGAGTATGATCCCCCATTGCTAATAGGAGAATAATTTGGTCATAGGGTGAAAGGTGTGGGTGGGGGGGAGGGGTAGTCTAACTTCGTAACGCGTGAACCGATTTGGATAATTCTTTTTCTATTGGGTAGAATATGATCCTTGGTTGATACTACAAGAAAACAAATGTTGCTGGGGTGGGGGTGGGAGAAGAGGGGTGGAACCTAACTTTGTAACACGTGGATCGATTTGGATGCTTCTTTTGCTGTTGTATAGAGTGTGATCCCCCATTGCTAATAGGAGAATAATTTGGTCCTATGGTGGTGGTGGCGGAGGGGGAGGGGTAGTAACTTCGTAACGCGTGAACCGATTTCGGTGATTCCTTTTCTGTTCTGTAGAGTATGTTCCTTGATTGATACCATGAGAAAAAAAGTTTAGTGGAATGAGGGTGAGGTATGGGGTTAAAACTAACTTTTAACGTGTGGACCGATTTGGATGGTTCTTTCTTCGTTGTATAGAGTAGAAGACACTAAAAAGTGAAAAATAAAATAGTTTTTAAAAAAAAAGTTGAACCGACTTCACAAAAAGCGCTAAAAAGCATAAAATAATTTTTAATTTTATATCTATTGCGACATTTTGAAGTCGGTGCAAATAAAGCAACTACCCAACCATAATTAAAAATAATACATAATACTACCTGAACGTTTCAGCTCACGGGATCATAAGAAAGGACAATTAAATATTTTTGTTGTAGTTGTTTGGTTTGTTTGATTTGCACGGACCTCAAAATGTCGTAATAGATATAAAATTAAAAATTATTTTATGCTTTTTAGCGCTTTTTGTGAAGTCGGTTCAATTTTATTTTTAAAAACTATTTTATTATGTGTAGACATTAGGTCTATTGGAACATATTGTTTGATCTTTAATTACTTTAGTTAATTAAGATTAACAAAGAAAATGAAAGGAAATGTGAAATAGACAATTAATATATTACGTTTCGATTTATACTGGGTATGTAACTCACGCACACATTACAGAAAGATCCGTAAGTTCTCAAAATAGCCCCAATACTTGTTGTTTTCTTTGTGTCGCTTCCTTCCTTTATATCAGAACCAAAGTTAGGGCTGTCTCAAAAGACCGACCTTGTCAAAAGCCTGATTGCTCACGCAAGATTAATTGATTTTCTTCGAAATATTCCTCCAACTGCGATTGGATGACTTTCTCCAAAACCTTTACATAGGTTCCAAGCGTGTTTATTGGTCTAAGTTTCTCATAGTAATCCTTACTTTTTCGATCGGTATAATTACAGTTTCCTGCCATTCTGATTGATTTATAATTTTCAGTATCTCTCCCCAACCATCCAGCATCATATATATCTTATTTGTGTCTTCTTTATTTTTCATATGCAAAAAAAAAAACCATATAAAACTTGTAGCATTTTGTCTACACTAATTAATAAAATACTCGTAAACTTTTCCGCAATTTGTGCTTTATCCCATAACATTCCACATTTTCTTCCTTCCTTATGTTATTTCTCTTCCTTTATGTTTGTAAATATTTCTCGCTATCTTATAATTTTACCAATAATTCTCGTTATATGATAAGCTAGCTATCTGATAGAATTTTATTTTTTCACAACTCACACAATTTTAACACATGCGGAAACCAAATATTACTCTTTTCCATTACAGGTTTTCGTTGTACGACCTTTTTCATCACAGCTTCCTTATTGCGTTAAATAAACGCTCGCGCAATCATTTATAGTTTCAATACCTGCCACTTCACTCAAACCCATATCATTCTTAATGCATTAGCAAATTCATTCTTTTCATAGTGCAAAATAACCATAGTTATTTATTTATTTAATTGTCTACAGAAGATAAATCTTACAGAAATTCCACAAGTTGCAAAATCTAAAAAAAAACAAACAATATTAATAATGTAACAAGTACCGTAAGGTCGGGTTACTTTTTTCGTATATTTTTTGACATTCCTCTGAATCACAGGCTTTGGTTGACTTTTGAGTGTACTAATGTTTTTAATTGATAGACAGGGATATCAACTATAAAGTCAAAGTACTAAATAGAACTTGAAGTTTGTAAAAATATTTATTTTTTATTTGTTTTTTTTTTAGCCAAATTGTTTTTTGAAGTGGGTAACTTTGACTCGCGTATTTTTTTGTTTGGCACAAAATATATACTAAAGCAAGCGCAAAGCCAAAGTAAGACGTTTGAAATGAAAGATAATAAAATCAACATCATTCATCTCCTAAATATATTGCTGACCCGATCAAATGTAATATTAAACGAAACTTATCTTAAAAACTCCGTTACACTAGAAAGTTTGCCGACGCAAATAAAACACGTTTTCACATGACAGAAGTCTGGAATGCAAACGGCGGTTTTAACCTTGAAAAAATCGTGCATCCAACCAAAACTAGGCGCTAGTAACGCCATCTAACATTTCCGGCTTAAGCTAAATAGGTTACTGTCATTGCTGCAAAGAGGCGGGAGATACAATCTTTTTTTGTTTATTTGAGCGATAGTTGCCCTCTAGAACCAAAGTAACTCGACCTTACGCTAATTCAGTAATTAAAAGTTTCATAAATAACTTTTTGAAGATTTCTCTCGACATTGGTAAATCAACTAAATGATACATTGAAGTAAATTGAGAAATGCAATTTGACGACCATAATGACTAAATTTAAATAAAAATTAACTACAAAAGCTGAGCGAACTTTATCTTATCTATAATTTATAAATAGAGCACAACCAAATTTTTTCGATTCGGTCAACAACAAAAAATAAAGGACTTTCAAAGTACCCAAATCAATCAATTCCCTAAGATTTTGTTTCCAGACCATGTTTACGATTTACTCTAGTGACAATCATTTCAAAATTACAACTTCTTATTAAATGCAGCACCCAAATCTTCACTCTCGGAAGAGCATCATTGTTGAATATAGAAGATGCATTTAAATTCCAATGAAAAGATAAAACCCTACATTTGGAAACATTAAGAGCATGTTTATTATTAGTAGATCAAAAAGTTAACAAAGCGATATTGATCAACTTCATCATTAATAAATAACTGAAAATGTAAAGGGCCAGAATAACTACCATGAGGAAGACCTAAGTTAACCTTGATTACACTATGTATAAGGAAGGTATCCCATTCTGATATATGTATTGTTTTCGACTGCTTAAGTAGGAGAAAATCCAATTGAGAATATATGAGTGAAAATCAAGGATCTCGAGCTTGTAAATTAGTACCGATATACAAAATCTTTCAAATGCTTAAGTGTAATCAGTATATACTGCATCTACCTGATCACTGTCTTCAATTTCCCAGTAAAATTTGATGTTCCTGATCTACACAAATGAAACGACGCTGATGTGATATTATAACTTCTTTAACTAAAGAGGACATTTTTAAATTTGCTAAGAAGTCCACGATTTCGGAGTGTTATTCATAATGGATACACCACAATAATGAGATTCACGATTCTTAGAACCAGTCTCATTAATTGAAGTTATGTAGGAAATTTTCCATCTATCTAACAAAAACTTGGTTAGACCATAAGCCAGGGAAACAGCTCAATTAATAATCAAAGATCAAATTTAGTCCTACATTTCAAACCTTTAGGAGCATTGTAAACATCAATATCATTAAATGAAGTTGACTTCAGAATTGTATGAAAGGAGTTGAATGGCATGTTTGAAAGAGTCATGCTTATAATTATCATATATAGATTCAAAATAATTCGTAAAAAGGTTGCAGTTGCTCTCAAGGTCATATGGTAAATTATAGTTATATATGAAAACTTTAGGTCGTTGGTGGAGCAACTGAGCACATGTCGGTCTAATCCGGAAGTCCCAGATTCTAATCCAACCGGCGGCGACCCATGGTTGTTTTCTGCTGACAATAGGTCACGATGAAAATGCCATTGGGTTGCATAGAAAATGTCAATGCATTGTAATCCACTTTACATTTTAGGTGCACTTGCAGTCATTGTATCGAATCGACTAGAATACCAAGTAATTTGCTGTATGTTTCACGTAAACTAACAATATAAATAAAAGACCAACATATGTCAATAAAATTGCCAAAATCTGCACTATAAAAATCAAATACAACACATTCTGGTTCCTCAAACTGCAAAGCTTATGATATATAGTAAATCATTTGGGAATGAAGGATAATTTATTTCGATTACTCTAAATAAAAAAGTGCTGCTTAACTAACTCAAGAAATTTGTTAAACATGTATATGATTTGCTAACACGTTGATACCAATGAACTTACTTATTTTCGTCATTATTCCAGGGTCCCTGGACGCTTCATAAGTTTAAATCACCAAAAGGGCACAGATATTGATTTTGATACAATATGGTCAATCGTACCCATAGCTGCTTCATTTCACCTCTTTCATCTTTTTAAGAAACTCTTTCACTTAAGCTATACGATTTTTCTGATAAACAATGAACCAATTTTGATTCATTAAACAATTTACTACAGAGAAATGCTTCCTTAAGCCAAGAAACCAAGTTTCAGAGATAAAAATGACGTTATAACATCATACATATATCAATATCGGAAAGATTAAAAATTATTCCCCTTGGTCCTGAAACCTCGTACTTTTGGACAATATATTGACAGTTTGAAAGAGATGCAGATAGTATTGAAAGAAGAGATAGTGTTAATTACAGATTCGCATATTCCGGTGAATTTCGACCTCTCTTTGGTTTAGAGAATAACTCAAAAATGTCCTTACATAGGCTCCAGCAGGCTAGATCTCCGGTTGGAGTATTTTCAAAATAATTAACTCTCAACTTAAACGTATCAAATCTCAACGATTATATGTCACAGTTTTTCCCTGTTAATGGTCATAATGGTGGTAATATAAGACTGACAAATCAGCTGAGAAACAAGCCGAACCAAACATTTTTTTGCTTCGTCGCTTTTAAACGCCAACCCCAATTCAATTGTTACTGGTATCGTTCTCTGTGCCTACGTCTCGACTACCCGACAACAAAGATGAAGCATTCACACAGTCCACGGATGATGAACTTTTACCAGCTACAATGCCCATAGTTACAGGGTCAGTTACGATCGAAAATAGTTTGATTGATCGATGGTAGCAGCAGTTTTCTAGACTCCCCCAAAGTGTTTGATCCAGTAGCACCTGCAGTAAATGCTGTCATTTAGCTACTTAGCTCCAACAACCTCAAAACATACTCATCCAATTTGGAGCAACCTTTATGATAATAAATCCTTCAGAAATCACACTGAATACTCTTGTCAAAAAGACCATTGTTACATTTTCCGCAAAGACCATCAGCCGTGATGTTATAAAGATGGCAAACAGAATTAGAAAAAAAAACTCAAAGCAGGAGGAGAAACTAAGCAAACAGATCTGTTATATTCAGCGACAAAACTCTAATTTTCTATGATTCTATAATTAAACTGTGATAAGGTATCAAACTGGTTATACATAAAATTTTAAAAAACCTATGGCGAAGAGCTAGCCAAACGATATGTTTCAGCAAATATTACTGTTTCACTATAAATCCGGCATTTTATCACTAACCACCAAAAATTCCAGCCAATCACACAATCAGACACCACTTTACACTGCCAACTATCTTTTTAGAAACCGAATCGCACCGTGTTACAAAATAATAATAAAAGTATTCTTGACGAACCATAATTTATAGCAACTTCGTTAAAATACTGTAGTGAAATAGTGAAAGAGCTTTAGCAAGGAAGGAACATGAATTATATCTTCTATATGTTTTTTTATTTAAGCTTAATGCAAGCTATACAACAATAAAAAATAAATAATACAAGCTTTAACATAATACTAATACTACAAGCAATAATAAATAAATAATAAGTCATAACAGATAGTGTAAGCTATAATATTAGCTATGATATTGGCAAATACGAACTGGGAGGAAGAAGAAATAAGAAAGGCGATCAAGATGGGCGGAATCAAGATATAAGGCTTTGTGAAGGGATGATTTACTCAGATGGAAGTCAAAGGAGGGAAGGTCGTTGACTTTTCTTAGCATCCTGGTAATTGCTTCGAGTTGACCGTAGTTCGTGCGATGGCGGTCGAGTCGGAAAAGGGGAGCGGGCCTAAGGTTGCGAGGATTTATGGATAAAGATTGCAGGATTGAAGGGCAGTCTATGGCACCAGCTAATAGGTGATGAATGAAGAGAATGTCGGAAACATCACGAAGTTTACTTAGGGGTTGTTAGTCGATCAGTTTCAGGCGGTCTTCATAAGGTGGAAGGTTGAATCTGTCTACCCACGGAAGATCACGTAGAGCGAAGCGAATGAACCTACGCTGGACAGAATCAATTCTGTTAATGTGGGTTGTTTGTGTAGGTGACCATACCTGGCTGGCATATTTAAGGAGGGGTCTAATGAAGGAGATATAGAGAGATTTGGAAACATAAGGATTGGAGAACTCTTTAGACCAGCGCTTCACAAATTCTAGTGCGGAGTTAGATCTGTTAATTATGCTATCAATATGGGAACGGAAATTGAGTTCGCTATCACAGATTATTCCTAGATCACACAAAGAGGTAACAATATCGACTGGTACGTTGGTTGACATGTAGATTCTCGAGGTGGTGGTAAGAAGCTTGCGGGAATAAGAGATGGACTGGCATTTGGAGACACTGAGCTCAAGAAAAATTTTCATGCGCCATGTGGTGAACGAATCGAGGTCTTTTTGGAGATGAAGAGCTGTGTAGGAAATATGTTTAATTACTTTCATGTCATCAGCATAAATGGACAGCTCTGAGTGTTTGATGACACAATCAATATCATTAATTGTAAGGATGAAAATTAATGGACCGAAGTGGCTGCCCTGAGGGACGCCGGAACGAGCGACAATGGGGTTAGAAATGGATGAGCTGAAAAGAACATTGTACTGATGGTTGTTCAGGTAGGATTGAATCCAGGAGATGAATCGAGGGGGGAAGCCTAGGCGATCAAGTTTGAACAGGATAACGTTATGAGAGATCTTTTCAAAGGCTTTACTAAATTCGGTGGCGATAACATCAACATCTTTACCGTTTTCCAGGGCACATAGTGTTTTGGAGACGAATTCGGTAAGGTTGGTGGTTGCAGATATTACTTTGAGGGAGCCATGCTGGGAGAGGGAGAAGATAGATTTACAGAACATGGAATCGTAGACCAATTTTTCGAAGAGTTTAGGTATGAATGATAATTTAGCAATGGGTCTGTAATTTCTTGCTCCGTCTTACAGCCTTTTTTGAAGATTAGAATAATATAAGAGTTTTTTCATAATTGAGGGAAAACCCCCTGAGTAACCGAGAGGCGGAAAAGCAGAGTTAGGTGTTAAACTAGATGCATGGCACACTTTTTAGAACAATGGGCGGAATGTCGTCGGGACCTGGGTGAAAGTCGTCCTCTAGCCCGTTAATACTGGCGGTGATTTGTTCGGGGTCAGCGTCGAAAGATGTAAACGACGTTTGAGTGCATTTGTTCAAGAATTAAAATAGTTATGGTCAGGTTGTAGGGAATTGTCGCTGAAAGATTGATTGAATTAGAAGAAAAGTTTTCCAACGTTTATTTCTCCTGTTGCAGAGAGAGCGTTCATCTTGTACCTCCAATTAAACTCTGAATTTAGAATAAATCATTATTAAAGGTTTTGTAAATATTTTCTTAATCGCATTATTATTGCTAAGTTAACCAACTATAATTTAATCTATCTTTTATCTAATTTATGTCTTTTTTCTAGTTATATGCTTAAAAGATTTGCGGATATCTGTACCAGAAGCTATTGCTGCTGGAGACGCAGTTACGTTGTCCTGCTTTTTCGACCTCGAAAATGTAAGTATATCTGGAGCGCATAATTTATAATTTAGAATTAATATGAATCGCAGATCTCAAATATGCCGTAGAACTCACGTTTCTCGTCGGTCAAAACAATAAGTTACACTCATAAATGATACAATAACATGCACAAAATATACTCTTGATACGAGCGAATTATTATAATAAAAAAAATTTCACAACAAAACTGTTATGGCTTGAGCGACCGGCCAAGTGCAGTTGCTCGTCACAATACGCGGACTTAGAAGGGGCGTTTTGTTTGATACTATAAACATATTAATTCGAACGTAAACATTAGGAATTATTATTATTAAGGATGTTATGATTTTATTTTTCCATAATTTTACATGGTTCATAAACTTATATTTATTACCTGCTTTTTTAAATGGAATTTGTACGAAATTTTACTTTTTACTTCTCCAAGTACACTTTATAAGTTCGTCGACTAGTACTCGTTAACTTGTAAAGCCCACTTAGCTGTAATAGTTTTTCTTTTAACTTTGTTATCTAAAAAGAACCGTTTAGCTGGCAGGAGGAGGGGGCACTTGATTCTAACAAAAATTAGCACTCTAAAGCTTTATATTTCGCAAATGAATCGCTGAATCGGAAAAATTGTTTTCACGCACCCACATTATTCCTGAACGGCCTATCCAACGACACCCCACACCATGTGATAGACGAGAAAAAAAAATCGTCCCTCATTTACGTGTAGGGGAGGTACCCTAAACATGATTAAAATGTATACTCATGCTAAATTACGGTTTTCTAGTACTAAGTGTCTCTGAGCTAAGCCGCGTAGATATAGACAGACAGACGGACGGATATGGCAAAACTATAAGGGCCCGTTGGTGAATACGGAACCCTATAATTAAATTTCCTTAGCTCTGCCTCAACAGTAGCACCAAAGAGTTAGCTTTTATTTAGTTGCTGGACGCCTTCGCACAAAGCCGAAAACTACTTGTTAAAGAATATTTATTTTCTTACGTCGCTGAAGTTTTAATTATTTTGTTTGGAAAATTTTTTTTATTACACTTACAATTGGTGTCAGAAGTGGGAATAATTCAGAAAGACTAAAAAAGTGAACTTAGAAAAAAAGTGTGATTGTGATATTGAAGTGAAATAGAATAGTCTGAATATAGGGCGCAAACTAAAGGATAAGACTTGAAGGGGGAATCAAATAAACGCTCCCTACCTACGTCTGGAAACAAATGTGCCCTGGTATCATTACTACAAGAAGCTATGGAACACGAAAGAAGATGCAGAAAGTTTTGTTTTTGAAGACGAGCTAGCAGTAGAAGAAGAAAATACTCCAAGCATAATATAACTTCTCAATGCCCTGATGTGTGCAATGAAATCTTCCAAAGAACAGTTAAAGCCATCTGTGGATGAACAGAACACTTCATCAACCCAGTTAAAGTCAGCAAAGGAAGAACAGAAGACTTCTGACTGGTACAAAATCTTCAGTAGCCGAACTTAAACCCTCCGTTGAAGAAGTAAAAGCTGAAATATAAATTTCTGTGCGAAAACAGTTTGAAACCTTAGAAGCCACTGTAGAGAAGAAACTGGAGGACATAGAAAGTTCTATGACGGTGAATTTCAAGTCCTATATGGAAAAGAATATTGGAGATCTTAAGTCGGACATAGAGAAGAAACTAAAAGAATAGGGTAACGATGTATACTTTAATAGCCAGTGTCACATAGTGCAGAATGAAATATTCAGCGTACCGAACAATCTTAATATTGAAATATCAGCAATAATATTGCCGAACGCACTCTGCGTTTACCGGAAGCGGAAAGATTAACTCTGCAGACTGGGCAGCAGAAGATGGGGAAATGATGACTGGCACAGCAGAGGAGGAGACACGGGCAACTTCCGCTTATTCAGTCTACTGAAAAATCAACATTAACAGCTGGACCTAGTCACCGCAAGAATCTTCGACAACAAGATATCAGCGTTATAATTTTATTTTCAAGTTTCAAGGGACAAAAAAAAAGTTAAGTGACGCAAAGTAACTGAAGGCATAGAACCAGAAGAAACTCAAAACGCCGAGTTGAGTTAAGAAGTGGGAGGTATGGTTCAACTAGTCTAGGTACAAAAACATGACCAGCTTATAGGGAAAATCAAGACCCCTATTAGGGGAGTACTAACTAAATTTGCGGTCGAAAATAGCCTGCTAGTGCAAGGCATATGCTGCTACTAATAATAATAATGACTCAAAAATAAATCCTACAGTCAGCGGACCAAAGAGGGGCGTTGCGCAAAATAGGTGCTGCAAATAAAACTTTGGCCGAAAACATCGTGGAGTGCTGTCACAATTCTATAACCAGTTAAAGGCCGTAACAAAATGCAGGCGCCATCAAACGCAGAAAATACTTCACACTTTCGAAATACGGCGCGCCAAATATGAGCCCAACAACGCAGCCACGCTAAACAATAAAAAGAGAGTGAGAGAAGTTTTTTCATGTAAATGAAATGAGGCCTACAAAAAAAACATAACTGCTCTGAAAAAAAAATAAACGTCAGGGTAAAAACAAGAAAAAGAAACCACATGTACCTACTGGAAAGTTATTTATTTAGTAATTTTAAGTATTACTTGGTATGTTTCGGAAAGGTGGTTCAAGCACGCTTCTAACCTAATCGGATTAAAACCGCGTACCTGGGAACACAAAATCGAAATGAGGGGTATTTCTCTCCTAAGAATACTCCTCTTATCCGTAGGAGGATGGAATGTTGCCGATTGGATTCCACTTATATTGGGGATAAGCCGAATTCATGAGCAACTCTGTTACATATCGGATTTCGTTAATAAAAATAAATCAAATCCAATATGTAATTTAACGAGCCAGTTTGTCAAGCTAAAATATGTTAGCAACAAAGTTGCAACATATTCAAATTCTGGTCAAGAAAAACAAGTCGCTTACAATACATTCTTTTCCCATGGAAAACCAATGGTAACCAATCATGCGATAAGCCAAAGGAACATAGAAAAATTTTATTCACAAAAGGAAAATACTTTATCAGCGTGTTTGTAAGTCATCTACATCAAAATATGCCTGAATTGCGTGATTAGATTCCAACAAACTTTCATATTTATTCACTTGCATAATTATGCCCTAACTAACTTTTACTTTTATCTTTTAATTGTTGTACAGATCATTTAAAATACTCAAAATTATAATGCTTAATTATATCCTAATTAACTTTTACTATATACATTACTATTGTACATAACACTTCAAATCTTCAAAATGGTCATGCGTAACTATATCCTAACAATATTTTGCTCACCATTATATTCGTAACTGCCTTCGAACGATCTTTTACTTTTATTTCCTAGAATACTCAAAATTTCATGTGTAATTATAATCTAACAACTTAAACTTTCATTCTCTAGAACACTCATAACTGTGTTATGGTCGCTAGAGATCTTTCTACGCAGTGGTCTTGGATCACCTGACCACTGGGCCCAGGTAGGGCCCAGATGTAGATGAAGTCTTGGTCCTCGAGGTGTCTGTGGGATCGACTGAACGAGCTGAATCCTATTCCGTACTCCCAATCCCCAATTCTATTCCCATTTTCCACTTTCTTGTCCCCACTCCCGCGCTCACGCATCATATCTGAAATCCCTAAAACATAAATACCCACCTGCGTAAGCGCATTAAAAGATTCGGCATATATATATTTACCCACCTAAAAAAAACACCTGTAAACATACTTACGTGCATGAAAATGGCATGATTAGAAGCGGGATGAAATTCCAATTTCAACGACAACTCAATCATTAAAATTGGTGCGCAGAGAGCTGAGGAGAATAATTTAATTAAATTAAATTATTTTCATAAAATTCCTCAACTCCCGCACCTAAAATTTGCTTAAAGCGTCCAAAAGTTGCATTTCGAACAAGAATGCAACAGTTAAGATAACAGCACCGACGAATTTAAACCCTGCCTCCCACCGGTAGACATAGCGACGCCAACAAGTTAAAATCCTCAGCCGCCCACTGAAAAAGTACAAAAATCCAACCAAAAACGGTCGCGTTGAGTGGCGAATAGAGTTGCCAAGTCGGGCGATTTCTCGCCGATTGGGCTACTTTAGCCGTCAGTTGGGTGAGAAAATTGTCCTCTCTGTGACTAGGCACTTTTTCGGTGATTTTGAATTCTTGCTGGGCGACTTTTGGGCGATTTTTTAATCCGTGCTGGGCGCTTTTAGGCTATAGCCTACAGCAACAGTTCATATCGAAATCACATAACCCGACGTGAACGTAGAAAAATGTTTGCTGTCGAGTCATCTCAAATTCTACTTTCGCGCGAATAACTTTTTACTGAACTCCGAACGAGTTCAAACTGAAGTTTCTCGCAATGGAAATTTTTCGCTCAAACATAAAAGTATGCTCAATGCCGTCGTCATGTCGCGGATCTTAGCATAAAGAACTAGAGGAAGCGCTGTACCGTGTAAAATTCCTATCCGTGAGTGAAGCTGCTAGAGGAATTTAAAATCAGCTGTGGGTGTTCAATTAAAGAGACAAAAGCATACTACATAACAGAGACAAATATATTTCGTACTGTCAAATTTTGTTTACTTTTGTGCGTGAAAATTTTTCCTCAAGAGAATTAAGTTAAATGTTGTTCCATTTGTTAAAATAGCTCCTACTAAAAGTGTATATTATTATTGTTATAAAATTATTACACCCTTTTTTTGATTTTTGTGAACCGACATTGCTTAAAAAAGAGAATTTGTTTAAATTAAGCAGCAAGAAGTGTTAGATTTTTTGGTGCCCAAATAATTAGAAATAGCATGGCGGGAAATCGCTTGTCCGGTAAATACATCATATAAATTACTTCTAAATTCATTCTATAGACATTTCATGTTCCCTTAATACCTTAATTTGCGGAAAAAAGTGACAGTTTTGTATGAATGTTTGTGAGGTTAACATGAAAACTGATTTAATGTTCCGTGGTTGTTCCTTGTAGTCCAGTCATTTAAGGTTTTATCTGCGGAAAAATTCCTAGTGAGCTGAATTTCTGTATACACCTTTATTGCGGCGTTGTCATGAAGATATGAAAAATCGACATTGATATCGTGCCGGCTAAAAAAATAATAAAGGTCAAAAGGTCACGAAAATCAGTTTTTCGCAAATATCTCGCGCCCTATTGCTCGGAGGTCAATAGAGGTCCGTATAAAAATTGTTTGTCGTGAAATTATCTACAAAAAATGCCTGTTTCATTTTTCTGTAAAATTAACCGTTTTCGGAGTAGAGTGCCGAGAAAGCGACTAGAATGCACTCACATACGGTATTGTATACCGTACACCAAGGCGTAAACTCTATTGCTTTTTATTTATGTTTGTAAGTGTCTTCAAAACTTCTTTCTGATACTTGGGCGTTTTGTGAAAAATATACTTATATTATAGAGGTTTGGGAACTTAGTAAAATCTACTATATATTATACAAACGACCTCCACTGGCAGATGTTCCGAGACCCGTCCCTTTATACCTGCTACTGCCTGTCGGACTGTGTTTAGCTCAGTTGAAAATTATTTCTTGAGTGTTAAAGACGTTATTTTAGTAGTTTCATGCTCTTGAACAGTTTGATACATGATGAGTGATACATGTTTTATATGCAATGAATTGTTATCGGATGGTGATGTAGTAGAACTTAGGCGTGGTCTACAAACATTAAAAAATGCTAGTATCGCTAGAGGTGATGGTAATATTGAATATTTAAATACTCTGACTTTTGTGGGTGTTCATAGCAATCGTCGTAAAAATTATACGAACAATTTGAGTATTGCGGCTTTTAAACCGAGAACCGAGTACATCAATATCCCCACGTAAGAAAAGAATCAGCTCTTTTGATTTCAAAAAATTATGTTTGTTTTGTGGAGAAGAAGCGAGTGAAGTAATTGAGAGAAAAAGAGAAAAAAAGTACAGACGCGTTATTAGAGAAGTGAGTACTCTTACATTTAAAGACACAGTATTTAAAGCTGCAGAGGCGCGCGGCGATAAATATGGAAAAAGTTTAAAGGAGCGTGTGAACTTTGAGTATGACTTAGTATCTGTCGAAGCTAAGTATCATGATAAATGTTTCTCCAATTTTTTGTTAGTCAGTGGAAAGGGTGACGCAGGCCGTCCATTGGATAAAAATATTAGAATTGCCATGGAGAATGTTTTTCATTACATCGAAAATAATGACGATTGTCAATTCATATTGGCTGAGTTAAAAGATGTGATGAAAGATTACGTTCCAGACGATAAAACAATAATAAAAAAATGTATTGCTCGATATGGGAGAAATATTGTAATTACCACGAAAAGTAAATCTTTAACAATAATTTGCTTTCGAGATACTGCTCTTCGTGGTACGAAGAAAAAAAACAAAATCATTGTGATGAACGTCTTCGAATTCTAGAAGCTGCTGCATCAATAATTAAAGAATATATTCGTTCCATTACAATTATTCACGACTCTTATCCACCACCAAGTCGAATGTTAGATAATATTAATGACGAAATGCCTAAAACTTTAACACATTTTTCGCATGAATTAATTGTGAATAATAAAAAAGGCCAAACAAAAAAAATTTAAGCAAAATCTACAGCCATAGCCCATGCTATAATGAGTGTAATGCGTCCACGATCGTTTTCGTCACAGCTGCTACTTAGCCTTTCTCTATTCCTTCATAGAAGATATGCCTCAAAAAGATTACTAGATGTTTTGTCAAGTTTTGGATTTTGTGCTCCATATACCGATGCTGTGACGTATTAAGTGTCAACTGTTTATCATCCTCAAGCTCGTATTCTTTCACAGCCAGATGTAATTTTACAGTATGCTGCAGATAATGCAGACATTAATGTTTCCACCATTGATGGGCATAATACTGTGCATATAATGGGTGTAATAAAAATAATTTCTCCAAGTAACGCTGTTGTAGCTGATATGCCCATCGTGAAATGTAAGAGTAAACCAAACGCTGAGGATTTAGCTGCAGTTTCACACGTACGAAGTAGCTGGAATGAGTAAGATTACAGTTGAAGAAATCGATTATAATGTTATTTTAAATGAAGCAATTTGTAGTAAGGTCGACTTATTGTGGGCATACGCAAAGTGGAGATGTTTCAACGGTCTACCAGGGTGGAATGGATTTTTAGAGAATCTAACAAAAAATAATAAAGACTACAACATCGACGATAATGCTCCTACCCTTTATTCATCATCCTGCAAGTAATAAAGATACAATTTACACCACATTAGATTGTGCAGTACGTAGTGCCAAATCACATGGACAAAATTGTTACATCATTAGTTTTGATCAGCCACTTTACTATAAAGCTCGCGAAATTGTAGCTGCTGCTGATGTTCAATCTGATATATCTGCTTATGTCGTTTCTTGGATCTATAGGATATATAATGGAAGGAAGTGGATTCAAGGAAGCTCTTAGTGTTATTTATGCATGGACTTGTTAGAGTTGCACTAATGAAGCTTATTTATGAGAAATTAACAATCGATCAAAATCTGCAGGAGTTTTTGGATGGTTACATCATGGATATTATGAGAGGGATTATGTCTTATGATAATATTGAAGAATCTGAAGATGTTTTGAACGGAGTAATACAGTTATTTAATGAAGAAGTAGCTAAATTGAAAAGCCTACGGGGGAAACCATGTAAAAAACGCGCCCTGCATTCTACCTCGAAGATGGTGAGGAAACGAGTGCGTTGTCATAATATAGTCGTTTTCTCAGCGCTCTACTCCGAAAACGGTTAATTTCACAGAAAAATGCAAGAGGTATTTTTTGTAGATAATTTCACGACAAAAAATTTTTATAAAGACCTCCATTGACCTCCGAGCAATAGGTCGCGAGATATTTGCGAAAAACTGATTTTCGTGACCTTTTGACATTTATAACTTTTTTAGCCGGCACGATATCAATGTCGATTTTTCACATCTTCATTACAACGCCGTAATAAAGGTGTATACAAAAATTCAGCTCACTAGGAATTTTTCCGCAGATTGGGGTTTAAAATAACTAAAATCACTGGACTATTGGGTGTCCGTTCTAGTGGTGGAGCTTAAAAATTTTTTAAAATTTTAAGGGGCATCGATAGGAAATCTTAAATAAGATTTAATCAATTAAAACCAAAATTGATGATTTGCTTAACTTATAATATAACGTGAAAATTAATATGAAGCTTAAATATTTTATTCAAAGAAGTTAAAATCAAATTATTCTTTAACGAATTATCGAGATTTTAAATTTACTTTTGGCCCTGTTAGATGCTGCATTTCAATTATCAACTAGATTTAGTAAATTGCAATCCAACATAGTTCTGTAAGCATTTATTGTTTTATTTTATACGTTTCTACATTAATGTAGATCAATAGTCAAGATATGTAATAGTAAACTTTATTCATGTCATTTACCTCAATTCATTCACGAAATTTAACACCTTGCACATCGAAGAACGTTTGCCTGAATTTTGGTATGAATTTAATTTCTGTTAATCTTGCATTGTAAACATTTTTTGAATATCGATTAACCTTGTTATGTTGAACTTTAGCTTTGTTGCACTAAGCAATTATTAATTGTTGTTAATGTAAGCGTAAATTTTGTATTTAAGATCGATTTAATAGTAATAAATGTTCAGTTTCTTATTGCATTTCATCTGTTTCAATTGACATTTCACGTCGGTTCTTTTTTACAGAGTTCTGCGTATTTTACAATTGATAGTCATCTTCGGGCGAGTGCTCTGTTAATTTAATTGATAATTCATTACTTACAGTTCTGGTATTCGGTTCAAGTGCCGTTTATATCAGTGAAACTAAAACAAGTTCATAGCCTTGGTAAAGTGGTTCAAGGGCCGTTTATACCTCAGCGTTGAAGGCTATTTTAAAAGAAATATAGGCAGGGCAAAACAGTCCTGACTTAACATTTGGTGACCGCGACGTGATCAAGTGAAACGCTTGTATCACGATCAACTTGACATCATAGAACCAGCAAGGTATCGAGATGGCTACTACAATTGATTTGTTGGTAGAAAAACAGGCACTTATTGGACAAGAAATTCAAACCATCGTAAGGAACTACAAGAAGGATTCCGAGAATAGGAAGTCTACTAAAACGTACTACGTAGAACGCATCAAACGTTTGAATGATGCTTGGACTTATTTTGAAGCAGTGGACAATGAAAGTAGGGAAACTCCTGACGTACCACGAACACACTCTTACTTCACTGAGGATTATTACAACTCAGTTAAGGCAATCTACGAAAATTATCAATAAGTTAGAACTACTTGTGCAACAAGATACAGCTTCCGCCAGCTCAGAACAAAATTTCAGTGAGAAAACTGCAAGAAATCTTGCGGAAAAAAAAATAAACGAGTCGCAGCAAGATGTCTCATTAAATTTGTCAATCGCCACAGATTGCCCAGACAATGAGAAGACAAAGGAGAATTATTCAGAATCTACGGCATGTGCTCAGCTTCGCAAACACGACTGATCCAGGGCAATCAAGGCAACATTATGAATTTAGAATGAAAACCATCAATCAACAATGGTTGCAAATAGAATAATGTGACCGCAGATTATGGGAGCTAACCGGAGACCCCACCTAGGAGTGCTATAATGCCGAAGAATGCATAAAGTTACAAGAAGATGTAGATAAATGTTGAATTCACTAGCCACTAAACGTGATAGTTTCGGCACACTCGCAACGCTTTCATCAGCTATGAATTCAGGCTCAATGTAGAAGCTCCCCAAATTAACACTTCCAAAATTCGATGGAGACTAGTCACCACAAGAAGAAGGTGATCACTAAGTGAACACACTTTATGAATGACACTACCGAAAAGCTAAGGAGACTAGACGAGACGTAAGGTCTAGCTATCCTTGAGTCCGGAAGGCTACCACGGACATTTCAGGAAACGCTTGTGTATGACCTAGTCGTTGTATTAATCCAACTGTAGACATCAACAAGGTTCAGTCAGACTAGGTTTCGCAATCGCTCCGCGTTCACTGAATTGAAATGGCGGTCGAGCGCAAAATCGTGTGTGCAAGTTAATTTACCCCCAAAGATAACTTCACCACCGAAGTTCGCAAGATCCGACAGGACAGAGTTCATTACCTGTCTTGCGATATTCTGGTTATGCGGAAGGTACACGTTTACTATCCTCATGGTTTTTTCTCGCAAGACGAATTCTAATGAAGACGCGAAACCTCAGCCGATGTCTGTATATTCAGGAGACTACAGTGTAAAATTGTTGGACACAGCTATTGCCACACCAGATCCTCTGCGCGGAGCTGGTGTGGTGAAAACTGTGTAACCCTTGTGTAGAATATAATGTCGTTCAAGTAGTGTAAATGTGTCTTGAGTAAAATTGGTCTTCTTTAAGAGTTTGATGACAGTATTCCAATGTTTTAAGTCTTCAAAATCAGTATGTAAACGTGCAGGTGAACCGAAGTCCCCAGTATTTAAAGAGGTTATCCTACACATGCAAGGGGAAAGCAGAACTGAGCTTATGACAGTACGGCTCTATTAAAGAACAATTCTATCCAAGCATTGATCTTCGAGGGCATCTGCAACCTTGTTCTAGAGGCGCTCGAACCTCGACATCTCGTTATAATGAGCTCTATTCTTAGCCCCTTATTTCAGAAGCAGCAACTGAGGCAGAATGCTGGCTGGATCACCAAGCTCTTGCTTGAGGACACACAGGATTCTGTCTCCGCTCTTCTTATAGTGGAGACTGTCGAGGATCAAGCGAAACTTCGTCCTTCGCACCTCCACCAAATCGAGCTCCACCTCGAAGCGGCTACCCATCGACGTGACCGGATTTTTTGGGCAGCCCGTGGTGAGATTGTACCGTTTACATTCAGAACCGGAGGTGTTTCTGGAGTAATTTTCTATAGCACTTCTTTTACAGTTTTCCTTAAGAGAGCTGGCTCAGCACTGAGCAAAGCTATTATTTCGGGAACCACTGCTGGTGCAGAAGCGCCTTCCGCAATGTCTTCAGCCACTTTACTTTACCTCTTAGGACACTCTGCAGCAAAATGCCCTATCTGATGGCAGGCGAAACATCTTGCCTCGGTGCTCACATCAAATCCTCTGGAAGCATACGTCCCTGGTTTAGGGAGACGTATGCCTCAAGCATCAGTCTAGTGGATGCGTCGATGGTGGTGGTATACACCTCCACCATACCGCGTTCCACCAGACCAAAAGAAAAGATCTTCTCCAATGGGATGACTGTGACAGGGCGCGCAGGGATGTACTTTGCGTTACTCCGCGGAGATGTTTAAAGTACATGCCGTACTTGTTGTCCTGCCACTAGGTATCAAAATACCCTTGAAGATCCGCGCCTGACGAGGAGTCACATAACGACCTGAAATAGTTATAAATGAACTCTTAATGGAACTACCACTTACGTGCTGGGCGTAGCTAGTCCCCGCTAAAAGCCATGCAGTAGTAAGCTCTGCTACTGGCGCTTTATTTTGGACCCCACCTCTTCATCCCAGAAAGGTTCGGTCGCATTGTTAAGGCAACGGTGTAGCATCTTTCGATGAAGCTCTCACAACGTCGGCAAACTTGAGCGGACGACGGTTTTTTACAGCTGATGTTGCATGCACATTTTCAACAAGTACCACTGCGTTTTTTTCTGATCGGTGCCACAGACTCTATTGCAGCGGATGCTATATTGCTATATTCTTCACGGCGATTGCCGCAAATGTTGACGCGACGAGTTTTGATGAGTCATTATCGGCGCCGCTTATGGTTGCAGCCTTTCCGGCTGCATTTCCTCCTTCATCACCCACTTTGGCTTTTTCAGTTGGCCATGAAACATCCTTTTCGGTGGGCTCTTTTAGTTTAAGGAAGAGGCGGATGTCCACCTTTTTGCCTCTATCCTTCTTCGTCTTCCTGGTGTTGAGGGCTTTTTGCAACCTACTGTATCACTGCTGCTACGGCCACTCATTTTGAGGGCAGTAGCAAATTTGCTTTAAATTGTTTTTCTCCCACTGGGTACTTTTTTTATTGAAAATTAGCAACGGGAAATCAACATAAAATTTTTTTAAATTGTCAAAACTTTTCACATTTTTAAAATTTGTTTAGGTATTTAATTAATTTTATTTTCCTTACAGTCCTTGAACCATTTACACAGGTAGTGTATTTTCCACACTTTTTTATTACCTTATTTTAATTTTTAAGATAATCTTGGCACAATTTTTGGCACGTCCCTCCACTGCGACAGAATGAATAAAAATAATAATTTTTTTTATGTATAATGGTACTTTATTTTACTCAATCGGTATAAAGTAAAAATCCTACAAAAATCTAGCAGACCTTAACCATGCTCCGCAATCAAAGCGAAAAAGAACAATTGTTAACGATCAAAGAGAACATAAAAATTACATGGTACGTCACTCTAAAAATACAACATAAAACGACTCTAAAACTTGAAGGCAAAAACTGTAAAAAGGACAAAAAAATTCTTCCGAGCAAGTGCCAGCTGTAAGAAAACTTTCCAAAATGTTGAAAAAACTCCGAAAAAAACCTAAAGCTAATCCTAAACGACCGAACACAATGAACCGAAATCGAGAAAAAATTTAACGAGAACATGTTTATACGAGTGTTCCCAGAGGATAGATTCAGCACCGGACGGTGTTCCTACCAACGAACAGGAATTACATAGAAGCAAGACTCAGTCAAATTCCTAATTAGAAAAGGATTACCACTACGAAATGAGTACACTATATAGATAAAACTAAGCAAAAAAAAGCAAAACAAATGAAATTACAGTTCCATAAAGGAAAAATATATCTTATATGGAAACAGTACGCAAGTAAGAGAGAGAGACTTATATACACTTTTATCGAAAAGGGGCAATGTTTAGCATGCTTATTTAGCAAGCACGTGCTGTTCCGCGGCTTGATGCAGATGTGTTACTTCTTTATAATCCATACACAAAGCGCAAAAAATTTACATTGGCTTAAATTGCCGCGGCGTGATGTTTCTGTGTTGGTAATCATATGGTTTTATTAACCGACTTCCCAAAAACAAAGAGGTTCTAAGTTCGACGCGTATTTTTTTTTTTTTTTTTTTTTTTTATGTCTGACCGGGCATAACTTCGTAACGCGGCGACCGATTTTGATGATTCTTTTTTTGTTGGATAGAGTATGTTCCCCGATTGGTACCATGTAAAAAAAATGTTTGGTAGGGTGGGGGTGAAAGCCAACTTTGTAACGCGTGGTCCGATTTGGATGGTTCTTTTTTTGTTGTACAGAGTATGATCCCCCATTGCTAATAGGAGAAAAAATTTTGGCCTAGGGTGGGGGGAGGGGGGAGGGGTAGTCTAACTTTGTAACGCGTGGACCGATTTGGATAATTCTTTTTCTGTTCGATAGAGTATGTTCCGTAGTTGATACCAGGAGAAAAAAATTTTGGGGCGGAGTGGGGTGGGGGTTGGGGTGGAACCTAACTTTGTAACGCGTGGTCCGATTTCTATGGTTCTTTTTCTGTTGTATAGAGTATGATCCCCCATTGCTAATAGGAAAATAATTTGGTCCTATGGTGAAAGGTGTGGGTGGGGGGGAGGGGTAGTCTAACTTCGTAACGCGTGGACCGATTTGGATAATTCTTTTTCTATTGAGTAGAATATGATCCTAGGTTCTACGAGAAAACAAATGTTGCTGGGGTGGGGGAGGATGGAACCTAACTTTGTAACACGTGGACCGATTTGGATGGTTCTTTTGCTGTTGTATAGAGTGTGATCCCCCATTGCTAATAGGAGAATAATTTGGTCCTATGGTGAAGGTGGGGGAGGGGGAGGGGTAGTAACTTCGTAACGCGTGGACCGATTTCGATGATTCCTTTTCTGTTCGGTAGAGTATGTTCCTTGATTGATACCATGAGAAAAAAAGTTTAGTGGAATGGGGGTGGGGTAGGGGGTTAAAACTAACTTTTAACGCTTGATCCGATTTGGATGGTTCTTTCTTCGTTGTAGAGAGTCGAAGACACTAAAAAGTGAAAAATAAAATAGTTTTTAAAAAAAAGTTGAACCGACTTCACAAAAAGCGCTAAAAAGCATAAAATAATTTTTAATTTTATATCTATTACGACATTTTGAAGTCGGTGCAAATTAAACAAATAAAACAACTACAGTACCAAAATTGAAAATAATACATTACCTGAACGTTTCAGCTTACGGGATCATAAGAAATGACGATTAAATATTTTTGTTGTAGTTGTTTGATTTGCACCGACTTCAAAATGTCGTAATAGATATAAAATTAAAAATTATTTTATGCTTTTTAGCGCTTTTTGTGAAGTCGGTTCAACTTTTTTTTAAAAACTATTTTATTATTCATGGAAAACGCGGGATCTGATTCTCAAAACAAACAATTTCTCCTCATTACTTGGTGGGAAAAATAATTTTACGTTTCGTTCTGTTGGCCAGAGAAACAGATGTTTGCTTATTCTGGAAGTATTATATTCTCTGCCTTCCTTTTGCATATAAGCGCTACCACGACTGAGTGAAATAAATGTATGTATAATATTGTAAATTCAGCTCTGGTATTTCATGTCTCGTTTTTACTTGCATATGTCGTGACTGATAATCTATTGCTGTCATCTTTTTATGCAAAGGAATAATTATCTATTTTCTTACTTTTTTCCTCTTACTGAATGCACGCACACGCATTTTTTGCTTTAAAATGTTGCGAGGTTAACGAAATTATTTGGGCAAACTGACCTGAGTCGTGGTTCTATGGAATTCTTGTTCGTTGGTTCCTACTTCGGGAATGTGCGCCACTTCCCCATTCACCACTTGCTAGTTCTCCGGGAGCACTCATCCAAACATGTTCTAAATGCACGCACAAAAATTTCTAACCGATTGAATTCCCGCGGAACCAGACTACAGAGTCCTTGACGTCTGCAAACTACTCCCATCATCCTCTAAGTTCTACGATTTTAACGTGATACTTGTTCTTCCCGCAGCACTTGCAGCAATCATAAAGCGAAGAGAAGCTTCGTGGATAAGCTGCTGCAAGTCTGCGGCCTGTTTTGCACGGTGAAAGACGAGGCTTCTGTTGCGCACCGACGATAAAGGTTGCCAGGTGCAACCTCCATTGCCAGGAAGCCTAGACGTAATCACTTCCTTAATATGGCAACGAAATGGTTCTTAAGCCCACGTGTGTGAAACTGTGAGTTAGTAGTCTGCTGATTACGCTCAAGGCATGCGAAGTATCTAAGGGACAGAGTTCCATCACCACCACAAACGATTTTTGGGTGATCATAAATCGATTTTCGTTATGTCATAGATTTTAAAAATTTTAATGCCATTCGATAGTCAATTAAATGCATTACCATATGGCAGCAATTTTTTTTCTATTTACTCTCCCCTCTTTGTGTTTAGAATGGTTAAAGTCAGAGAAAAATTTGAATAGCTCATTTTGTTTAAAATGTTTTCTATGATTTCAAAGTTATATTGTGAAAATGTTTTTAAGAAGAGGTTGAATTTTTATTAATGAAATCACTTTCTATATAGGAGGAGGAGTTATTAGACCAATAAATTATGATAAAAGTCAAATAGTTTTTTTTATAACAGCAGTTTAATTACTAAGGGCTAAATGTCGTTCAAATTTGTGTTTCTTTTGAACTTTTAAAAAAACGTCCAGAGATGTCCACGTTCTAATTAGTATCAAATTAAAATAGAAGCCCTCCTGTATCGTTTAAAAAAAATTGGCTGCGACCATCTGCGACCTTCGGAGAAAATCGCATTTGAAGTAAAGTCTACCTTATTGTCGTGTTCGTATTTCCACGCAATGTTTCCACTTATGCAGGAATTTTACGAATTTTATGGCTGCATAATATTTGTTTGAAAAATAAATTACAGTTTGCCTAAGAAACGATAACGATTAATGATCTCATTTATATTTAAAGAAGTTGCCATATGACATCCAGGTAGATACATGTGATGATTATTAAGTTTGCGTTTTACGACACCTAATTAATATTATTATCATTACCTGATGTAAGGGAGAATTTTAATTGTTTGTGTGTTTAAAAGCCTAAGTTGCAGGTACGTGAAAGAAACGCAAAGCTTAGCTACTTAAAGGGAAAATATTTTTTGTATTGAACTTTGTCTATCTTAATTGAAAAGAGGAAACACAACACTGCTTTTGCAAATTTGATAATACGATAAGAATATTTTGTGCTTGTTGGTAATTACATGTATTTGGTATAAAAGCGCTAAAATCTTTATGCAGATTTTGTATTGTGAACTTTATAAAGTAATCTGTGATAACAATGTTATGGAATACGTAGAGTTTGTGCGTATTCTTTCAAATACATATAATATTAAAATTTTGGACGAAGAAAGAGTTCGGCGATTCCTTCTGACTTTCAAGAAGAAGTGGCAACTTAGTAATAGAAGCAAACGAAAGTTTGAACAACAGAATGAGTCGTGGTTAAATACAGTAGTGGAAATGAGTGCTAAAGAAAAATCTTCCGTGTCATCTCAAGCATCAACATCGGAATTTTCTTCATCAACAGTAGAGCCTTCTGCATCAACATTGGAACCTTCTGCATCAACATTAGAACCATCTTCATCATCCGGCAGAGGCAGACCAGCAAAATCCCTGTATCAGTGCTCATAAGTCACCAAAAGGCGAAAATCAAACAGTATAATGAAGATTTATCAATGGAATTAATAAGCCAGTCACTTTGCCAACGATAAACGTCGGAGAAACTATTTAAAAAATACTTTATTGTAAAAGCTGTTGATGAAGGCAGTCCAAATCGTGTAAGCAGAATTAAGGAGAGTATTCACTCCAGAGGAAGCTTTGTTCATATTTTTAGGCTTGGGACTTTCTAAAGATAAGTATAATTTTCTTAGATATGAATTCCAAAAGAGAAACCACAATGCTCTACCAAGCTATAATAAAATTGTCGCAGCAAAAAAAGAGTGTTTGTATGAAATGCTCCAAACTACCGATACTTCCGCTTCGGGCCTCTTCAAAATTTGCTTGATTCAACCGCGAACAGAATGTTCAAGATAAAATCACCGGATGAGCTTAGGTGACACCACTTTAGTGCTGATGAGTTACATGAGTTACGACATGAGTTTGACTGATGAGGGTGTTCGAAATAGCCCTGATAATAAGCAAAAGCGACTGGAAGAAAAATACAGGATACAACAAGAGTTCAGACGACAACTGGGTTTAATTATTGATACACCTAAGCAAGGATTTGGAAGTACAAATGACGAGAACACAGCGAGGAGGTTTTTTTAATAGCCGCACATAACAGCGAATATTACCAAAGTGGAGATGGAAATTATAAAGAGATTTAAGACCATATTAAATGTTCTTTCTTGTGGTTTTCCTTTAAATACGGAAAAATTCGGACCATATGCAGAATAAACAGAAATATTACTAAATGAGAAATATGCCTTGAGAAAATTAACAGCGACAGTCCACAAAGCTTTAGGCATGGGAATAATATAATACTGCACTATCTTTTGCCAATTGCGAATTGTCGGAAAAAGCCCAGGAAGCCAAAAACAAAGACTATAAGCGCTACAGACACCACAACACCACAAAACCACAAAAATTTCAAGGACAGAACAAAACGTTGATCTCATGAATATGCTGTTTATATCATCAGATCCATACATCTCATCATTTCGGAGAATACGGGACAAGCGTTTTAGAAGCAGGGAATATACTGAGGAAATTACTAATTTACTACACACAGATGAAAATGTAGATAATATGTTCGAAAGTATTCCAGCCAGCTTATTGGTATTTGAACAGATATGTATATATATTTTTTTTTGTACATATTGGTAAAATTACTTTTTTAATTAAATATTGTTATGGAGATTATAAAATAATTAAAGATTATAACTTTTTTTTTTAAATTACGCTAATAATTCATTTATTGAATACTTCAAATTTTGTCAATATATTTTGAAGCACCCTGTAAACCAATTGAACTCTGTTTTTAAAATTTAATAGATAATAATGTTAAGATTTATTTCCCAAAGTTACATTATGATATCTTTAACACAACAAAAGTTACACATTTTTGATAGCCACAAAGTCGTTTTGGCCCACTGTGCGGCGGTCGATTCAGTACGAAAGCGTTTTGCTAGTTTCCCTAGTATAGAGACGACTGTAAAGCTGTTTAGCTGTATTCACCAATTCGTTTAATTTTGTATTTTAGGGTTGTATAAGTGTGTTCCCAGAAGCATCAATGACATGTTCAAGAACTGTAAATTGTACTGTATCTGCCAGTACACCTCGAGCATTACTAGACACCGAAACTACTAACACAGGATTCAACCTGACCTGAAGACAACGAAATTTCATGAACATATTGGTAAGAACCAAACCATTTTAGCAACCCATCGTCTTCCTCCTCCCCCTTCCCCCCAAGAGGGCGATCTTCACCTGTTAAAGTTTCATAAATCCTTCGAAGCACTTTGATTTTAACAGGAGCACGATGGAGGAGGTAATCAAATAATTGACAACGACTGCACTTCCTTGCAGTGAAAGGGGGTGCCGTCTTTTTCGCCACGAATTCACAGCTCCAAAACCACGTGGCTATTATATACGTGGCTATTATTTCAGGCAAGTATTCGTCCATTGTATGCCGAGTGGAGAATCTGTTCGATTCCGCCACCTCCCTCACCATAGGTCGAAAATAGACAATTCGTCAGCATATGCTTATATAAGTGGCCTTATAGTAGTGCACGGAAAGTGAACTGAATATTCCCTCAACGAAAATTTACCAACAGCTACACCAGTAAAAGGTCATAAAACATACATACATGGCATCCCAGACTGATACCACTATAAAACGGATTGGGAGACAATATATGCCAATGATGCTTTGTGAGAATCTCTGCATCTATATACAGACCACTAATAATCTCAATCCACTTGGACGGAAGCTTAAATACATTGAGAACACTCAGCAGATACTCTTGCGAGACGTTATCAAAGGCCTTTTCTTGATCTAAAGAGATTATTTTGTAGTCTACATTACATAGAGTAACTGCCCTCTAGTTTCCCATCCTCTGAAGAACTGGCTTTTTAGGTATTAGACGCATAACGGATCTCTGCCAACTTGAGGGCAATTCGGTATGTCCAACCACTGCAGAATTAGAGACATCCAAAAGGTCAGGAATAAAAATATTCCTAAAACAAACAGAGAATTGTGGAGTTAGACCATCATAATCAGAAGAAATATGATTAGTACTTTACTATTGCGGAGCATAATTCTCGCTTACGTATCTGACGAGAGAGTGATTAGAATAGGTGGTGTTTGAAAATTTTTCGCATTTCCCAGAAAGTCAGCATCAACGACTTCCACCTTAGTTTTTAGTACCTTTCCACGTAGATGTTTTACTGAATTTTTTGGTTAGTCATTCTCATTACCTGCCTGTAAGCCATGGATTACCAGGTTTTTTCCCCTAGAGTTTGTTATCCGAAAACTACGTTTCTTTTCTGGGAGTCTTCGTTTTCATGAAGAACTTTTATTTGCGCTCTGAGCGGCCATACACTCCAGTTTCTCCTACAACTTGCGATTCAAGAGCTGCGCAACACTTTGCACTGAGGTCGCTGATAGATCCACTGGGATATTCCCAGGCAAATCTTGTTGTTCAATCAAAAATGTCTTCATATAATAGTGGCCTTTTTGAGTCTTTTTCAGAAATCTTAATATGCTTTTATGCAGTTTAATCGAACCTTGTTCCCTTTCGAAAAAAGAAATATTTGCAGAAATCTCACAATGATATTTTCAATTTATAATTCGCCTCATATTAGGCTTTGCATAAGTATGAACTTAATTATATTTGAAGAGCACCTCACAAATGCAACCTGACACTTGCACACAGCATTGTCAACAATTAAAAATTCAGAAAATTTTTAATTAAAACTATATGAAGGAAAGTTTATTATTATGTTGATGTTTTTTGACTCCTTTTTCTTCCTTTTCTAAGCTGTGTTTCCAGTTTTGTTAGGATAGTAATTTATTTACAAAAATCCAAGTCTCTTTGCTGATCACGCCAACAGTTAGTCATTTTTTAACACTGTTCTTCATTCTTTTTTCTGAAAACAAATCTTTCTGTAAACTAACTGCCTTTTCTCACGATCTTCATTCAAATATCTAGGTACTTATACTTTTATATAAATTCAATCTTATCTTAAAGTGACAATACCACAGCTAATTATTTTTATGAATAAGAGTAAGGTATTTCACCGTACTCGTAAAACATTTGAACCGTGTAACGTTTCTTCAGATTTTTCACTACATATCTGTATATCTACTCCACAAATGTGCATTGATTTAATTTTGTATGGAAGTTGTTAAGGCAAAGTTCTTTTACTTCACAAATTCTAGCCAAGGTTAATGTGTCTTGACTTATTTTCGATGATGTATGCGGCACTTGACACCACTACACCTTATTATTCTGGATCTGGAATTTAAACGATAGTTAAGACGCTGAAAATGAATGGTACTGATTAGGAACAACACTGAACCTTTACTTTGAGACAACTGAATCTATTTTACTTCCATAATTTCTTATATATATATATATATTACAAACTAGAAATGCTTTATTAGCAATGTTGGACAAACAAAATTATTCCCACGAAAGCTTTCTCACTAGTCAACATGTAAATTTACCGTTACCGTCACCGTCCGTTGAAAATTGTTTACATTGCAAGAGCTTTACCGTCATCGTACGTGCAAATTTGCTCACGTTGCAAAAGCTTTCGTGGGAAAGTACAATTTAAATGTGCATAAGACAAGACTTAATTTAAAAACAAGATTCTCAAATGATGAATCTTAACATCCCCCCGGGGCCCCGATAAACGACTGGTTCAGCCTTCATCGCATTTTATGTTGACGACGAAGTCTTCTTTATTTAATGTGACTTCTTGGCCGAGGTTTGGGTTTTAGGCGACGGCATCTCCAGATGTCTTCACGGACCTTGTAGATCATCCAGATGGCGATGATGATAGACAGGAGTAGTCCGGTATAACTGATAGTTGCGTAGGTGCGTAGTGTGCGTAGGTTTTGCTTCGATATCCCTTGGCATATTAAAATCTTACATTTTGATTATCCGCCGTAATTTTTGTAGGTCATCTACTGGTAGATGTTGCTGAAGGTGTTCTGAAGAAGAGGTTCCAATCGTTCGGGGGTTGTTATATTGAGAAAATCACAAAACTTGGTGTATGTTAGTTTGGCTTCGCAGGCCTTGAAGAGTTGCGACTTCATGTTTAAAAGTACAATATGGTTGTAATGTCGAAAGTCCGGAGCCACTGTTCCTGGTAGATACAGTTTCGTTAACACAAGCCACGTTTTGCAGTGTTTCTTCCTTCAAGGCGTAAATCCATTGATTGGCATGAGATAGTTGAATGAATCCGTAGTGATAGTCTAATTTGTGTAGCCTGCATACCCTTGGGTTGGATATTCCATTTAAGAAATCTCGCAAGTACAGACGTTGGCCCTTCGGTGGTAAACTGAATGATGCTGTCCACATAAGTAAGTGTTCTCCTATGGTTTAGTACA
The DNA here is from genome assembly GCA_964036015.1 of Leptarthrus brevirostris. Taxonomy (NCBI): domain Eukaryota; kingdom Metazoa; phylum Arthropoda; class Insecta; order Diptera; family Asilidae; genus Leptarthrus; species Leptarthrus brevirostris. The sequence goes on along the minus strand of OZ038371.1, from coordinate 97,068,835 downwards.
ACCTGCTAGTTCTTGATCTGTTAAAGGATAATGTTGATCCCTGTGCACAGTAATTGCTAGATAATTTGCACAGGGGTGAATCTCTCTGCATAAATCATATTCTTCGAGGTTGATTAGAGGAATCGTTAATTTAAAGATATTGACTGGTCGACTTGCCACCTTTATTAGTCTATATAATAGAAGAGAGATATATCTCCTGTCTTAATTGAGATGGCGAGAGCAACTAAGGACTAATTTGGCCATGGTGAGAATTGGTCAAGGAGTCACTAATTGAAGTGGATATTCTATGTAGATTGGTTGCGATCAAGGACATTTGAATGGATAGTGATGAAAAAAATAGTGTTTGCTTAAATTGAAACTGTTCTTCTTCCATGCCGTTGAGTTGGTTGACCACTTGCGTCAACTGGCTCTCTAATGTTTGAAATTTCTTGTCGTTGTGGACTTGGTGAAGCTTGTCAACTACTTCTGGTCCTTAAGAAGCGAATGCAGATGGTTCTCGTTTGCCTTGACCGCGTCGATGGTGTTGGCCATATCCTCTGCATATTTAGAATCCAGAATACCAAAGAGAGCGTTTGTAATGTTACCCACAATATTAACTGCTCCTCTTTTGGTTCTATTGGCAGGTGCTTGCATTGATAACAGCTCATTGTCGCTACTTAACTCCTCTTTAATGTGTTGGAATTGGGTAATAACTGGATTACATGAGCTTTTGTGTTTAATTTTGGTTGCACAAGTGATTAAGTGCTCCTATTCCACTTTGAGAGATATTGAATTCCTTCCAGTATGGTTAAAGATCATATTAGGCCACCAGGTTCCCTTCAGTAGACACTATTCTTGTTGTTCCTAATCGCTCGAAGTGGACCCCTGGTTGTTTATGAAATTTATTTATTTCAAAGGGAATACCTCTAGTAGCTTTCAGGAATAGACAGACCAGCAGTGTTGACATTATCGTGGATCCAAAAGATGTTTTTGGCTTCTTCCTAAGCGCAGGAATGTCGTTTTTCGGTGATCGGCTTGTTGAGTCGGTAAGATTTGTCTCTACCGACAGAGGTGCAAGCTTATGAATTGGTCTTCGCACTACGTTCCTTGCGGTACGTTCATCCGCTACTCTTATGTAAACGACGCTCTCTGGGTAGGTTTTTATTACACGGCCCAATGGCCACTTCATGACAGTTGTGTTGTCTTCTTTTATGACCACTATAGTACCTGGTTCAACGTTCCGGCATCCCTTTTTCTATTTATTGCGGTACTGAAGTTTGTTTAAGTATTCAAGAGACCAACGCCGCCAAAATTCGTGTTTAACACATGAGACCACTTTCCATCGTTTTAATAGACTAGCCTTAGAAGGTTCGGCGGAAGCTACCACAGAGGCTGTAAGTCATTTCCCAATCAGAAAGTGACCCGGGGTTAAGGGTCTGGACATCAATATGGCTTCTACCTTGAACACAACAGTTTCCAATTCTTCGTATGTTAATTATGCTGGCGCCATGCTCCTCTTAAAAATCTGTTTGGTGACTTTACCGCAGCTTCCCAAAGACCGCCGGAATGGCGCGCTCTGGGAGGTATAAAATGGAAGTCTGTGCCGCTTGCGCTGCAAGTTTAAATGATCTTTCCCTTGGAATAATCAGAATATATTGCATTTTTCAGTTCACTTAGTTGGTCTTATGATCCAACAAAGTTTGTTGCGTTATCGCAATACAAATTGCTGCAATGGCCTCGTCTTCCCATAAAGCGTCTCATAGTAGCTATAAATGCATCAGTGCTAAGGTCTCCGACAATTTCTTAGTGTACTCCCTTTGTGGCAAAGCAACAGAAGATGGCTACATAGGCCTCTCTGGGCTGTTTGCCCCTAATTTGATAATGTACTAAAAGTGGCCCGCAGAAATCGACACCTTCATTTATGAATGGCCCCGCTGGTTGAATTCTGTGAGCAGGTAGATTGCCCATCATCTGCGATAAGACCTTGGGATTTTTCTTTGCACAACGTACATAGTGTTGGACTACGGACATAGCTAATGTCTTGCCCTTAATAGGCCAAAATCGTTGACTGGAGGAAGCTAAAACGCCTGCGGTCCGCAATGTAGATTTTCGTTATGAAGAGCAATCAGTAGCAACTTCGTCCGATTGGCAAATTTAAGCACGTATGCGGTAATTCGTTGCAGTCGTCTGAAGGAATTTCCGTGCTGGATGTGATAAAGGGGTTTACTTGATTCTTGAATCTCTGTTGCTGCAGAGCTGGCAGTTAACGCTGGTAGTTACGGGGGGCCACAGTGATTCTTGACCATGCAAAAAGGGTGGGCCATAGAACCAGAGATCATGTTTCCTCAACTTCTCAGAGGTGATTCCGCGTGATAGCACATTTGCCGGGTTTTGCTTGGAACCAACATGACGCCGTTTCTTAGGGTCTGTGAGCCTTTGTACAGCTGCTACACGATTAGCTACAAAAACATCGAAGGACGATGATGTGAAAGTTTATCCTTGCCAGAACACTTAAAATTAGCCGCACAGAGTTCAAGATGGGGTAACGTAATTGTTTTTACTAGTGCTACTCTAGATTTTGCACAAAGAAGTCGAATAATAATTCTTCCTTCTTTGTTAATAGATCTTGTGTACATAGCAGCAACGTATGCTCTTTCGGATGCGTCTGTGAAAACATTAAATTGAATTGGAATCGGAAGTGCCGCATCCCTGTCTAGTTTTAACTGCCATAGCCGGCTGTGACAACGATAGGTGAAATGATTTCAAGTGGATCAAAAAGTCTAACTATGTGAGATGCCACACTCTTAGCTGTATTCTAAGCTAATACTCGTAAGCACTTTGTAGCCAGATACGGATGTGGTATCGTAAGTTGATAACAACGGAGCGGTTGATTTGGATTACTTATCCAAAAGATCTGATAACTTCGATCCTCTCGCTTGATTAATATCTGCCGATACATTTTCTCAATGTCTGCCGTAAAAACGAAGCGTGGTAGTCGAAACCGTAATAGAAATGTGAATAAGTCCTCTTGTATAGTAGGTCCCGTATGTAATAGTTCATTGAGTGAAACATTGGATGATGTCTTTGCAGAGGCGTCGAACACAACGCGTAACTTTGTCGTGCTGCTGTCCGGTTTGAAAACTCCGTGGTGTGGTAGAAAATAACATTGGGACGTTTTTTCTTCAGAGTCGATTTACTCCATGTGACCTAGTCGGATGTATTCTTTCATGAATTCGATGTATTGTTTCCTCAATTCATCTTGTCTAGCCAATTTACGTTCTAACGAAAAGAATCGACGCAGAGCTGTATTTCTTGATTCTCCTAACCTCTCTTCGCGTATTTAGTTTTATTTTCCCTATGGCGAGCAATTAATGATAACAGTCTGCTCCGATTAATAAATCGATATGCTCTGGGACGTTGAAATTCGTGTCTGCTAGCGGAATATTGTGTGGTATGGCCCATGTGTTGATATCCAACATTCGTACTGGCTGAGGTGATATTATTGTTTGAAGTACAAATGCTTCTGCTCTTGCAGAATAACCAAATAATCTTGACTGCAAGAGTACGTTTACCCTCTGGTTGCTACGTTGCTTTCCTTGACGGATACCTTCTATGGCTAATGCATCGGCTGCTGGTTGCAGTCCAAGCTTTTTCACTGGGCATTGGCTGACGACATTAATATGCGAGCCTGAATCAAGAATCCCCCGGGATTCCAAACTGGTTACATTACTTGCAATTAGTCTTACTCTTGCTGTGCTTAAGAGGACGTATCCACTTTGATGTTTATTACTCAAAGCTGTTCCTGCGGTTTGTGATTCACTTGATGTGATCTTGTTTGTTGATGGACGAGCGCCATCTATGTTTGGAACGATTGCAGATTCTCTGGATTTGACGTTCGTTGCATTCTGTGACAGTTTTGGTTCTGTTGGTCCTTGTAGGTGCAATGTGCTCTGTTTCCTTGTACACTTCGTACAGCCACGTAACCGCATTGTGCCCACCTCTTAGACAATTAACACAGAGGCCGTGCTTCCTTAGTAGCTGCAATCGGTTGGATGGAGTTAGCTTCAGAAAGCCACCGCATGGGAATAGCTGATGACTGCCTTTGCAGACAGGGCAAGCTATGGTCGTAACAGTGGTGGAAGTCAATGATCTTGAATTTGGTTATCGTTAACAATCATCTATAGTTTTATTCCATGTACCCAACGCTTCAAGTGACTGGAACCGTGTTGCCAAAAACGCCAAGAAGTCGTTGATGGTTGTCAGGGATCTAGGGTTTGACAAGAATTGCTCATATAGGGCATGTGCAGCCTTGTCCAGTTTTTTCAGCAAAATATGAAGAAGCATCGGATCCCAATTTTTAGTTGAACCTTCAGAACGAGCAATCACTCTTTCGTTGTGTGATGGAAGGACTCAATGCCACTAGCGGATGCAAAATCGGAAGCATTACTAGGCTGCGCCAATATTCTGTTGATTAAAGTGGTGACCAAAACTCTCGTGTTGTTATATATCTCTTGTAGCATTTCCCACGCTGTTGAGTAATTTTCTGCAGTCAACGACAAGTGTCTCATTAGTTTTTCTGGTTCACCTAACACATTGGCTTTCAGATACCACATTTTCTGGCAGTTGGATATTGGCTGCTTGTGTACCATCTGCGTATATATGTCATAAAACTGTGGCCACTTCAGATGCCGTCGAAGCGAGGGAGTTCTATTTTCGGAAGCTTCACAACTGACACAGCAACTTACTGATCAGTGTTGCTTGCTTTTGATATAGGCATCTCATCGATCGATGATTTGCTGTGTAGTTTCCTTTAGGGTTACATACTTATCAAGATCGTATCCTAGTTTAAGCCTTCAACTTATATTATTGCTTTGGGTGATCATCACTTAAACGTAATCCATCGAGGATACGCCGTAGCGATTAGACCATCTAAACTTATTACTTGCGAAAAATTTGGGCTCTTCATTGTGTTGAGCACTTGAGCAATTGGGTTCAGGGTTAAATCCGAATTTAACGTGTATGAGTCCTGTACCCAGATTTTTCTCTTTGTGGGTTGGTGTTTGCAATGGCACGCATACTAGGTGCATGAGGTGCTAAGGCATCATCATTATCACTTATATGCAATTGATTATATTCCATGGTGACGAAGGAAGTAATCATTTCTTGAAAACGCTCCCGAAATGGAGTGTAGATCGAGAGAACTGCCTTATAGTAATTGTTAGCGAAGTAAGGATGTTCAAGTGGCAGCGGCTGCAGACGTCGTATTAGATCATCCGTAGCCTTCGTAGTTTTTCTGGCACTACCATCCTTCTTAAAGTTGATAATGATGAACTCCACTGCAGTCCCTTGTTCAGATTGCTTCTCTCCTAATTTCTCCATAGCAGCATCCATGGTTGATCTGGACCAGGTAATCAGAAGGTTGGACGTGCTATCACGTCGGGGTCACCAAATGTTAAGGCGAAGTTCTTTTACTTCACTAATTCCAGGCAAGGTTCATGTACCTCGACTAATGATGTATGCGGCACTTGAAACCACTACACTTTATTATTCTGAATCTGGAACTGAGAGGATAATTAAGACGCTGAAAATGAATGGTACTGATTAGGAACATCACTGAACCTTTACTTTGAGACAACTGAATCTATTTCACTTCCATAATTTCTTATATATAAAGTTTACAAACTAGAAATGCTTTATTAGCAAAATTGTTGGACAAACAAAATTATTCCCACGAAAGCTTTGTCACTGGTCAACATGTAAATTTACCGTTACCGTCATCGTCCGAGGAAAATTGTTTACATTGCAAGAGCATTACCGCCATCGTACGTGTAAATTTGCTCACGTTGCAAAAGTTTTCGTGGGAATGTACAATTTAAATGTGTATAAGACAAGATTAAATTTAAAAACAAGATTCTCAAATGATGGATCTAAACAGAAGTGGAGCCATAGGTTCTGAGCAGTGGGTCTGTTTTACACTTTTCTGTTGGACATTGAATCTTAGCTTTAAGTAAATATAAACTACACCTTGCGCTGAGCCTGAAAATCCAATGGAAATACTAAATTTTAACTTAGATGTACACAATATAATGTTCGCTTTAGCCACAATTGTACTTTAATGCATAAATCCTGTTAACAGTTTAATTACACTTGCATTTCAGTCTGCGTTACTAATAACTTTTCTCTTTGCAGGCAGCTCTGTATTCAGTTCGATGGTACTTGGAGCAGGAAGAATTTTATAGATTTGTACCAAAGGAGACACCGCCTTCGCGTGTATTTGAAACTGCTGGTATAGTAGTCGATGTAAGTTTTAAGAACACCAACATTTAGTTTTGATGCCAATTTAAATGTCTGTTAAATACCTATCATCTTCATCTCCTTACAGACGGAAAAGTCAACAGAAAACAGTGTTATACTACGTTCCGTAAGTAAAAGTCAGTCCGGAAGTTATCAGTGTGAGGTGTCAGCAGATGCTCCTCTGTTTCACACCGAATCTAGCTCTGCGACGATGCTTGTTGCGGAACTACCCGAATCAGAGCCAGTTATTACAATTTATGGGATGCCAGGTGCAGACAATAAACGCGTTGTAACACTAGGAGAAACATTTAAGGCTAGCTGTGTATCAGGAACTTCATATCCGCCTGTTAACTTTACTTGGATCGTTAATGGTATTAGATTTCCGGTAAGTTATGATAGACACCCGTAGGTGTGAAAGTTGATTAATACATTTTTGTTACCTAACTCTACATACTATTCCAAATTGTATATACATATATGTTTCAGATCTGATGTGCAAAATTGAGTGGGGTGATAGATCTTAATTAGACAAACAAAAAATTGTATTGTAGGGGGTCTCAACCGTTTGGGAGTTACAGGGCGATTCATAAATTTCAGTTTTTCATGGTATGGACTCTTTTATTTTTATCTCTTGATCTACCCAACACAGCCACATCAAACAAACACTAAAAAACAACTATCCCAATGACCTTTTCAAAAATGTCAACATTACTGATCTAACTCTTAGATATAAATGATTTGCGATTACCTAAAATTCAGCATTTTCCCAAATTTTCTTCGAAATTCATGTAATTAGTACACCTCTCGTTTACTTTTATTGGATTCCTCATCTTATTACCTTTCTAAAAAAGTGCAACATAAATGTATATCAATCAATGTTAAAACGGATTTTTTTCCGCAGTTGTTTGTGAGTTGTATTCGAGAATTGTTCTATGCAATTATTTAGCAAAATTAAATTCCAAATACTCAATAAATGTAATAAAAACAAGGTTGAATCTATGGAAATTTTTACAAAAAGGGATAATGAAAATAAGGCCTGAAACATCCAAGCAACAAATATTCGCTTCAAAAGAGCGGAAATCGTAATAATACAATAATACAATTTGTTGCGTACACGTTCCGTCAAATTTGTAATAGACTTTCTGGGAGGAAGAGCTGTATGTTTTAAATAGGCTGTTAGTTGCTTTATTAACTGGGGGGCTGTTCTAACAACTTTTCTTTTTTCTCCTGATTCTTTCTGATGCTTCAACTATCCTTGAATATTTCCAAATCCTTTTTAGTGAGTATTTAATAAATTTCACTGTTGAAGAAACTCATAGCGGATATTATGAAAAGTGGAACGATAGAAACATCTCGACTAAAACAATGGACAGATATTAAATGTAGTGAAATATTCCGTAAAATGCCAACAAATTTTTTGCAAATTTAAATTGCGCGAAAACCATGCGACGGAGCTGTCACCTCAAGCTCTTAAATGAAAGTTAGAAATGTTGGCAGTAATAGTTAACAGTTGTTGTGGTAAAAAAGCTTTTCATTTGGCTGCAGTATGAAAAAGAATAAACACCCTTTTTTTACCAATTTTTATAACTTCCAGAAAGTTTTGTTATCAATGTAAGTTCATATCTTTTTAAAAATAAGTGAATGATAGTGCAATAGTAAAAATAACGGCTTTCTAATTAAATTTATCACTTTAAATTTCCGAGATATTGTAGTTTCAGTGAACTGCACCTAGAAAATGCGTTTCAGCGGAGGAATTGCATTAAGACCTCATTCCAGGCCCGCCTACCGCTACTCCTAGTGATTCGAATCAATCACAACATTCACCACGAAAACGATAGCGGCCCAAAAATCGCCAACCAACAGCAAAACTCGTCGTTTCCGGCGTTTCCTTTCGAAAAAAAAAATTATTTCGTAGAAAAACGACTGTTAAGTCGGAAACCAGCGAACCGTTTCCGGCTTCTGATTCCGACCAAAATCGATTATTATTGTTGAATTTATGATTCCTCATTATAAAAAACACGAATTCGAGCACGATAATGTGTGTGTGTGAGTAATTTTGATCATATTCTGGATCGTCCCACTTCATCCGATTTCTTGCCGTTTATATCACGGGATCTTATTTTGGAAAAAATCTATGAACTTAAATCGGACTTCTCCTCTGGTCCTGACGGTATCCCTCCAGCCTTCGTCAAATCCTGTTCCGCTGCCATTCTTACTCCATTAGCGATTCTCTTCAATAGGTCCCTTCAGGCTGGTAAATTTCCTGCTTTGTGGAAGTCCTCTTTTATAGTCCCTGTTCATAAAAAGGACCACAAGAATATTATATAAAATTATAGACCAATCGCGAAGTTATCTTGCATACCTAAATTATTTGAATCAATAGTGTATTCGCAGCTTATAGAGCGTTGTATTGGCTTAATCTCTCCCAGTCAGCATCGGTTTTTGCCCGGTAGATCAACGACTACTAACTTACTAGAATTTACCTCCCACGTTATTTCTGGCTTCCAGCGTGGCATGCAGACTGACTGCATATACACGGATTTCAGTAAAGCCTTTGATAAACTCCCTCACTCCGTCATTTTATTTAAACTCGGGAGGCTGGGTTTCCCCCCTGTTCTTCTTGACTGGATCTCTTCCTATCTAAGAGGCAGGTCATATCGAGTATCACTCTGTGGCGCTTCCTCTAGAATCTTCAGGGCCTTATCTGGTATACCGCAGGGCAGTCATCTTGGCCCTTTATTATTCGTTCTTGCCATTGACGACATTGTCCATCTGATCTCGTACTCTTCTAGTGTTCTAATCTACGCTGATGACATGAAGATCTCCTATGTTAAAGATGGTGGTGACGCCGCCCTTATTCAAAGGGGCTTAGATATGTTTCGTGAGTGGTGCGAGCATAATGGCTTACACCTCAATTTTGAGAAATGTGAGGCTATGACTTTTTCCAGGAGCGCAAATCCACAAGTTTCGGATTACAACTTTGCGGGGAATGGTCTTCGTCGTGTGCTGTCCGTAACTGACCTTGGGGTAAAACTCGATTGGAGACTTGACTTTACTCTGCATATTAACTATGTCGGGTCCAGAGGCAGTTTAATCTTGGGCTTTGTTAAGCGTTGGTCTAGAGAGTTCTCGGATATACCAACCTTGATTCAACTTTGACTCCCGCCCTACACCGACCGCCTCGGGTTGATCGGTTTGCACTCGCTTGAAAAAAGGCGCAGGGTTGCTGACTTGGTTTTTATTCACCAGCTCTTGAACTCCAATATTGACTCAGGTGTGCTTATTAGAAAGGTTTCCTTCAGACAATCCCAACATAACCTTCGAAGACTGCCTTTACTGCAAGTTGAACCATCGAGAACTAATTATGGGATGCATGAACCTATTAACCGTTTATGTAGGGCTGTTAATGCATGTTCTAATTTTGATTTAAATCTTAGTAAAGTGTTGTTTAAGAACTATTTATTTTCTGTGCTCCCGTGACTCTCTGTTTGCATGTTGCGTGCGGGGTTTCCTTGCTTGTTTTCTTCCTGTTCCTTTTTTTTCTTATTTCTTCCTCTGCATGCTGGTGTGGGAGCCTCATTCCATCAATTTGATGGAATAGGTGAATTGATTCTGGGCTCCTGCCAAAGAAGTGCGCCTTCTGTGTTAGAAGGGTTAATTCCACTTTAATAATATCTTTAGTGACCTTTTTCTATGAGTGCCACTTAAAATTCCATTTCAACGTTTCGCAAATATCGCGATCTTTTTAAAAAAAATCATATATCCACTATCGAAACCTTCTATTTTGCTAGTGATTTTTAAAATATAGACACAGAATTGGAAAAAGTCCTCCTCCCGCTTTAATTTTCATAAACCAGAACATTCAAATTTTAATTTGATTTTTTTTTGTGGCGATTAACACCCCATTTACGGCACTGCTTTTTGGCTGTTGCTATGCTGATGACATGAGTAAAAGACTTAATGTCAAAGAATACTTGAATACTAAACATTTGATTAGAGCTGAAATATTTACTGAGATAATATAATGTGATAGATATACGTTCCTCCAGCGAATGCTTTAATACAGTAATAATAATATTTTGACCTGCGGTAATCGTTTAGATAAAGTTAGATAAAGTACTAGGAAAACAATTAACTACTTTCAAAGAGCCGTTTGTTCCATACAAAAATGTAAGCATTGGTGAAATTCTCCTATTGTATAAAGGAAGGCTGTATTTTAAACAGTACATACCATCTAAATGAAAGAGATTAGGAGCTAAAACGTTTTTATTATACGACTGCGAGTCTGGACATAATTATTTATACAGGATTCTCAAATAAATTAAATTAAAAAACAAACATAATCATCTATTATATGTGGATAACTGGTTTACAAGTCCAGTCTTATTTATTGCGTTGCATAACAAATCCATCTATGCGTACTCAACTGTCAAAAAACAGGAAGGTATTGTGGGGGTAGTAGACGCCTTCTAACTTACGTGTTATCCTCCTTACAGTTATATGAGTTCATCTTCTATTATAATAATTTTTTTATCTATATATGGCTCGTCGTTATAAAGCGTAAAAATCCTACAAAAACTAGCTACCCTAAAAGTCACACAAACATTAAAAAGACACAGTAATAAGGATCAAAAATAACATAACAAACTACAATGACTCAATATAGTACGTTACAAATAATTGACAACGACTGCACGTTCTTTTAGCGAAAGTGGATGCAGTCGAATTCATAGCTGCAGAGAGTTTCTTCAGAGCCATGCGGCTATTATATGTTTTACCATCTAGCCCCACATATACATCTAAAGATTTCAGGCAAGTATTCGTCCATTGTATGCCGAGGGGAGAATCTGTTCGATTCCGCCATCTCCCAACCATAGGCCTTGGCTTTTGCCAAGGTTAACCCTAGCTCCCACCAGTCGCTCGTATTGATTGAAAACTCTACAAGAAACTGAAAATGCATCCTCTTTCGTGACGAAAATAGAGAGGTCGTCAGAAAACGCTAATATGAGTGGCCTTATATTTGTGTCTGGTAAGTAAACTGAATATTCCCTCAACGATCGACAAAGATTTACCAACAGCGGCTCCAGTGAAAGATCATAAAGCATACCTGACAACGGGCATCCCTGCTTGAATCTCTGTACAGACCACTGATGATCTCAATCCACTTGGACGGAATCCCAAACACATTGAGGACGCTCAGCAGTTAATCGTGCGAGACGCTATCAAAAGCCTTTTCTTGATCTAAAGAGATCATGGCCATTTTCGAACCAGTTTTTTTATGGTATGCGAAAAGACGCTTTGCTACGGTGATGTTGTCGTAGATACTACAACCTGGAATGCAGTAGGACTGTGACGGGTGTATTACTGAGGCAATCACTGATTGAAGTTGAGTTCCTAGTGTTTTGCAAACTATTTTGTAGTCGATATTACACAGAGTAACTGTCCTGCAGTTTCCCATCCTCTGCAGATCTTCCTTCTTAGGTATTACACGCATAACGGATCTCCGCCAACTTGAGGGAAATTCGGTATGTCCAACCACTGCAGAATTAGAGACATCCAAAAGGTCCGGAATCAAAAGAATCCTAAAACGAACAAAGAATTCTGGAGCTAGACCGTCATAACCAGGAGAAGTATGACGCCGAAAATCCTTCTTTGCGATAAGCATATTATCGAGAGTAAGCGTTCTGTCCAGGAATTCTCTACTTTCATCACAGAAAGTAGGATCATGATGAAAGAATTCATCGTGGGACGAGAATTTTGGCAACGTCGATGCAGCATAAAGCCGCGTGTAGTAGTTGCGGATATGATTCGCAAGTCCGTCCATGTATAGGATCTGGCCTAATTCGGCGAGAATAGGGTTACTTCACAAGAAGCGGTACGACGTCGAGTTGTCTGGAAAAAGTACTCGGTCGGAGACTCGCACTCTCGCCACCAGCACGTCTGGTTTCGGACTATGCTTGTAGTTTTGTGCTGTCAGTTGTTCTTTAAGTCTCTCGTATTGTGCGAGTATCTCTGGTTGCGCGGGCGGGAGCGTACCAGGCCGGGTAACTTCGGCCCTCAGACTCGATGCATGACATCTGCTTTGATTGAATCTCGCCTCAATAAATGAGCGAATCTGAAGCTTTCCAACATCCCACCAGTGGCTAAGGTTTGAATAAATATTCTTGTTATCACGCCATTCGAGCCAAAACTGAATGAATTTTTCGATGAACTGCTCCGAGTTCAAAAAGTTCTTGTTGAAAATCCAGTAAGCAGTTCACTTTACGACCAAAGTGTTAGTCGCCACAACAAGAAGGTGAGTACTTAATGAACACACTTCATGAGTGACTCTAACGAAAAAGTTAAGAAGGCTAGACGAGACGTAAAGTCTGTCCATCCTCGAACACGAAAAGCTACCCTGGATATTTCGGGAAACCCTTGTGTATGACCTAGTCATTGGATTAAGCCAACGGTAGACATCCACAAGGTTGCTATATCTGACAAGGCTCGACAATCGCGCGTCATTCAACGAGTTAAATTCAACTCTAGAATAACGATCGATTAAAGAATCTAGTGTGCAGTTGAAGTCACCCCGAAGGATAACCTCACCACCGAAGTTCGTAATATGCGGCAGGATTGAGTCCAACACCTGTCTTGCGGTATCCTAGTCTTGCGGCAGGTATACATTTATTCCCCTTAGCGTTTTGTTTCCTATGATGAAATCTAAGGAAGACGCGAGACCCGGGTAGATACCTGTGTATACAGGAGACATCAGTTTAAAGTTGTAGGATACAGCGATTGCCACACCGGAACTTCTACGGGACGTTTCTGTGGCTAAAACTGTGTAACCCTTGTGCAAGTTGGAATTTTGTTCTAGACGTGTAAATGTGTTTTGTGTAAAACTCGTCTCCTGTGTAAGTGCAATGTCCGTGTTCCAGTGTCTTATGTCTTCAAAACTACTGTGTAGTCTAGTGGGTGCACTCAAGCCCCCTGAATGTATGGATGTTATCCTACACACTGAGACAATGTCTGTGTGACTCTAATGATAAAGATCCCTGTCCAGTTGAAGATCCGCAAGGATTCCCGAGACTTTATTGAAGAGGCATTCACACCTCGACACCTCATTATATTTGGCCTTCTTTTAGGCCTCTACCATAAGCAGCTTCAGTTGGAGCAGGACCCTGGCTGATTCTCCAAGCTCACGCCTGAGAATGGTCAGAATCCTGTCCGAAGTCCTCTTATAGTGCAGGCTATTGAGGAGCGATCGGATCTTCTCCCTCGGGACCTCCACCAAAGCAGGATCGACTTCAAAGCGGCTACTAATATAATAATAATAATAACTTCCATGAAGTCACGGGCTTGACAACCCCGCGGACCCCAGTTGAATCCAGGGAGAGTCTGTTCCCATATTGGGTGGCTCCCTGGTCGGCGTCTGTTCTCTGTTAGGGGCGGCCGTTTTACTAAACCTGGCAGTAGGTATAAAATGCAGCCCGTTTTTCAATGGATAACAATGAAAGAATTGCCTCGGATCGGGGTGCGCTGAGGAGTCGGACTGGACTCAGACGCACCGAAACTCAGTCCTCCGTGTTAGACAGTTGAGCGAGTGGCACTGTTTCACGGGTTGGTAGGCCGTCCACAAGAACGTCCCCGGACCCTGCTCAAAGTGTTTCGCAGACAGCAAATCCATTGTTGCCAGCGAACAACAGAGCGGGAATCTCTCGTGTGCGCATGAAATGGACACCTGAAGTGAATACCTTCATCATGCGCACATACTACAGGATAACGAATTTGGAAACAGACGTGACTGCATATTGACAGGAATTGCATAGGGCATTCATGACGGAATACCCTAATACAAACGTCACAGAGCAGAGAAGTGCCGACCAAAGACCAGTAATAGCTAGGAACAACCTACTTGCACCAAATATTCTGCAAGAGATTAAGGACCAAGTGTCTAGAGATCTGCAGAATAACAACACATTACACATAGCACCAAACATCAACATAACCCGGTATCATAACATATCGCAAAACCACACCGCGTCGCCACACAATACCACACTCCCACGCGATATCTCACCGCCACATCACGTCACACCTTCACACCGAACTGTACACATACTTCTCCAAACAACAATAATACTGGGGAAATTTTGCATCCAGCCCATATCCACACAATCACACAAACCCAACACCCAAACACCCCACCCATACTCAATAGCTCTGATCTCGTTCTTAGGAATAAGGTCAAACAAGCGTTTGAGGATGCACTCACAGAGTTTGCACACTTAAACGCAACACAAAGGCACATAATACCAAAACAGGGCACATCTAAACAATTATCCAGCATTCTTGACATCTTCAATACGGACGTTCTGCCAGAGTTCTTAACAAACGACAGAACGTTTACTGAAGTGCATACAGCGATATATTGTGCTGCTGTTGCGGCTATCAGATGCAATGGTTCAAGGACGCGCAATCCAACTAATATTAACAACGCGACGCTGAAAAAACCGGCTTGGGAGAAACGACCGTTGTGATCTCGGCCGACTTATCCAGTATAAACAGGGCTACAGAAGTAAGAGGGTAGTTAAAAAAGTTCACAAAATTTTAGAAAAACAAAAATTACACACAAACAGAGACACAATTAATACAAACATTACAATGCAAATAGATACACTAGTTCAAAAACTTTCGGCACTTTCCACTAGATTAAAAAGTTACAGAAAGTGTACGGATAGAAAAACACAGAACACACAATTCATTCGTAATGAAAAAAGCTTTTATAGATCACTTAAACACAATCAAATTTCAAACAATAGCCCGGCAAGTGAACTACCCTCCGAAAGAGATATGGTCGACTTTTGGTCATCTATTTGGTCAAAAGAAGTCCATCATAACCTCAATGCTGAGTGGATTGAAGAAGAAATGCAACGCGTTCAAGACATACCCAACATGCCAGAACCACAGATATCGATGGAAATACTAAGGGTTGTCTTACAAAATACCCATAATTGGAAAGCACCAGCACAGACAAAATTCAAAATTACTGGTTCAAGAAGTTTACATCTATACATATTCATCTTTTACACCACATTAATAATTTTTTCAATAACCCGAAAACCCTCCCTCCCCTCCCGTACGGAGGGAGTCACGTACATGCTACCAAAAGGCAATAATAACACCACAGATCCATCCAAATATAGAGCGATCACTTGCCTACAGACATTTTATAAGATTATGACTTCTTGCACCAGTAAACTAATCCACAAACACACCGAACAAAATAACGTATTGTCTGAGCAGCAAAAGGGATGCCGACAAGGGTCATTGGGTTGTAAAGAACAACTGCTAATAGACTCTGTGATCATGCGACAAACAAAAACTGCTCGCCGGAATATACATGCAGCATATATCAATTATATGAAGGCGTATGACTCTGTCCCGCACTCTTGACTGGTCGATATACTGAATATATACAAAATACATCCAACACTCATCCACTTTCTGCAACACTTAATGAAATACTGGAACACAAAAATAAACATAAGAACACCAAACCAACAGATTACAACACCCCTGATACCAATCAGGCGAGGTATATTCCAGGGAGACTCTTTGAGTCCGCTATGGTTTTGTCTCGCCCTGAATCCACTATCACGTGCTTTTGATGCCACCGGTTATGGGTATAATATACGACACAATAGTCCCATCCGGGGACACTATTGAACCAATGGGGGAGGGCGAACTCTACAAGTATCTTGGATTCGAACAATCACGTGATATACCTCATATGGACATAAAGCGAGCGCTAGAGACTAAATATACAGGTCGCTTGAACAGTCTTCTGAAAACTAGCCTTAATGGGAAAAATCTCATTAAAGCTATAAACACGTATGCAACACCAGTCCTTACTTATTCCTTTGGGATAATTAAATGCACACAGACGGACTTAGAAGCACTGGACAGAAGAACGCGAACGATGTTGACAAAGTACAGGGCACACCATCCTAACTCCTGTACCGAACGACTAACGCTACAGAGGTGCGAGGGGGGTCGCGGCCTGATAGACATAAAGTCACTTCATTATTAACAAGTGAAATCTATCAGAGAATACTTCTATAGCAAAGAAGATAACTCTCCAGTGAAGATAACTCGCAGTGATCAAAGCCGACAACAAACAAACACCACTTGATTTGCACAACAGAATGCTAGATAATGCCCTTAACATAGCCACACACACAGATAAACAGCAAGCATGGTCACAGAAGTCTCTCCACGGAAGACATTACGCGGACTTGAGCCAAAATCATGTCGACAAAGATGCGTCGAACGCTTGGCTCAGTCACGGTGATTTACTCCCTAAGACGGAGGGATTCATGCTTGCTATACAAGACAAAGTCATTAGCACGAGGAATTAAAGGAAACACATCCTCAAGGATGCGGCAGTTCAGGAAGACACATGTAGGCTTTGTCATTTAGTTTCTGAAACAATAGAACATATAACGGCTGGATGCAAACTCCTTACTCAAACAGATTACTTGCATAGGCACAACCAGGTCTGCTATGTCATACACCAACAGTTAGCCCTAAAACACAACCTCATTACACCCGCCACATACACACCATATTATAAATATACACCAGACAGTGTTCTTGAAAACTCCACACATAAAATATATTACGATCGGTCAATAATAACTGATCGGACAGTACACCACAATATACCGGATATTACTCTCATAGATAAAAAACACAGCAAAACAACATACCTAATTGACATTGCAGTACCCAACACCAACAATGTGCAGAACACTTTTAGAGAGAAGATTATGAAATATACAGATTTCGCACACGAGGTGCAGCGGATGTGGAAAATGGACAAAGTGACTATCGTGCCAATCATCTTGTCTTCCACAGCCGTTGTACCGAAAACACTAATCACAAATATACAAGGACTAAAGTTACATAAAAACACTACACACACACTACAGAAAGCGGTTGTTCTTAACACTTGCCGAACGGTTCGCAAATTCCCGAACTTCGGACAGAACGCTACAGACAATACATAAGGACATAAGGAACGAATGGCAAATCCCCGAAGTCTTGACATTACGCCCGATGTAGGGGAAAACTACCGCCGCGCCGACCAAAGGCCGAGATGACATGCGTCAAAACCGGAAAATAATAATAAATTTATTCAATAAGTGGAGTACAATAATACAATAAGAAAGTCTTTTAATCAATACTACTAAAGTTACCAAACAAAAATTCAACCAAAACAAATGTAATACCTATCAAGAAGTTGTTTATGTAAATTATATGAAAGCAAAATACAAAATGAAGTACAAGAGAAAAGATAATTATTTAAAAAAAAGAAAGCGAAAAAAAGAAAAAGAAATGAAAAACTAGTGCAATCCGAATGCTTGTGCGATCATTCTGTATGAATTAAAATTTACTATACAACATTATCCTTAAGATGAATGCAGCCAAAGTAACCGTTTGAAAGAAGCAGTCGCTCGCTGGATCGGAACAGGAAGTGCGTTCCATATACGACCAACCTATACAAGGTAAGAACTATCCAAGACAGAATGTTGAAAGATATGCGGGACCTGGATTATAAAGAATTTGATGAAGGAAAAGTAGTGCTCTGTGTTTTAAGTATATTTCAAATGAGCAAACTATAATTTTAAATCGGAAGGGAGAGATGTGATCATACCTACGCAACCTGAATGCAAACCTAATGGAATGGTTGTAAGCTATTTCAAGCTTGCGCTTGCAACGTAGGTTGAGTCTGGGAAAATTATGTGTTTTATGTGACAATATTAAAGTTTTGACTTACTTTATGGGAAAGTCAGTAGAGAGCACATAAGCATACAGCCACAGTCGACGTAGTACCCCATGACCCAGTTTCATATTAACGTAACATAGGGTATGATAAACCGGCTCAGCTCTAAAGGAGGAAAATAGGTTAGGTCGTAACTTTCTTTGGCCATCACTAATGCTTGCGACTTTTTTGGGTTAAGAATGAGATTATTGATTGTTGACCATTGTAAGATACTCTGAAGATCTTCATTTATTCTGCTGACACAATGCTCCAGAAGACCAATGGGGCGATCTAGATAGATTTGCACATCATCAGCATACAAGTGCACAGAACAATTAATCATTAATAAAAACATTGAACGGCAAAGGTCCTAATATTGATCCTTGGGGGACACCCAAGGATCAATATTAGGAATGAAAAATCACTTGAAGAGAAAGAACTTTGTTTGGTTGAAAAAATTAAACTTTCGACTTTATTTTAATTATTTTTTTTTAATTAACACATTATTGTGTAATTTCTGAAGGTGAACTGATAATTTGTTCTTTCTGTTTCCCTTTTATACATTTTGAATTGATGGAAAAGTTGCTAAGTTTTCGAAAAAGAATCTCTCGGTAGGGTGTTTTTCATGGCAGTGACACATTGCTCCCCTGCCAGTTAAACTTCAAGCTTAACGAAAAACTTGTCCTTGAACATACATATTGTTCATATTGTTGCTCGTGTTAGTCCCAGTGACGTCCTTCGCTCTGACGATGTAAAGTCACTGGAACTGTGGTTGCCACAAGTTGTAGTCTTGCGTATTATAATAATGTTGTCGCCAGTGGTTGCCTTGTAAGTTATCTTGATGTTGCCGCAAGTGTTTCACTTCCATATTATGGTGATGTTGCCGCAAGTGTTTGACTTGCTTATTATGGTGATGTTGCTGCATGTGGTTGTCTTGCGTTTTATAATGATGTTGCTGCAAGTGGTTGTCTTGCGTTTGATGATGATGCTACCGCAAGTGGTTTTCTTGCGTTTTATGATGATATTGCCGCAAGTAGTTCTCTTGCGTTTTATGATGATGTTAGCGCAAGTATTTATTAATTATCTGCAAGGAAAGATTAGATTAATAAAAAGACCGACGGTCTTCTTTTACGGATTAAAACAAACTGTCATTTATTTTACTTAATTGATGGATATTTATAAAACTTGTCGTATTCTACTAAGTTTAAAAGTGCGAACAATGCATGACAAAGGCAAGTGTCGGATTGCGTCTGGTGGAAGCTTTTACGTTGCTGAAATTGCAATTTGTGATATGTGAAAATTATTTAATGAGAATATTTTATTTCTTATTAGGTTAATTTTGTTTACGTTTTGATTCCTTGGAAATTAAAGTAATTCGTAAGCATGTTACGTGTAAAAATAAATTTTTGTGTGAAATATTTTATTCGATGAAATTTTAATACGTTTTCCATTTCTAAAAAATTGAAGAATTATTATCTGTATCTTAATATCCTCCCCCCGGCTAAGAATATATGAAATTAATGACAATGTTGGCAGCAATATACAATCCCAAGAATTATTACTCACCACAATAACTAATACAAAATTAATTAAGTACATTTAATACAAATATAAATACATTAAGCTTTTAGAGGATCGATCTATGATATGATTATGGATTCTAAGTGAATTGTTTCGAATGTACATGCATCACTTTTTTTGGTTTTCTGCTCAGTTCTGTACAGCAATTGGGATAGTGTTTCCAAGACGACAAAAATTATAGCTGCGATTAGTATGAGGCCCAGTCCACTGTATCCAATCGCAAATTGGTGTACATCATGAGGTTGGATCTGTGGATTGAGAAGTTTGGTTTTGACATAGGTGATCTGTTTTCCTTAATGATTCCAATTTCTCAGTATATGAGGAGTAATTGGCTATATATTGAGGCATTGGTTAAATCTTTGAGAATGCAGTTCCTAGAAAGTTTCAACATCCCAGAACCATCCAATACCTGCTGTGCTGTACTGTTCTTACGCACGATGATTAATGTTGTTTTCTCCCTTAGTACGTAAGTCCAGTGCTTTGGATTATTTATCTGTATACAGTAAGGAGTATTCCCAGTTTCGACAAACTTAAATACTGTTAAGTGTGCAGCGTTATTAAGCATATCCAACTCGCGTGTGCTAGATGATACTCATATGTGATAATCAGGATGCCTCTGTTTACATAAGTGATTACCTTCTGAAGTTATGAGGCAAAAATGTAGCTCATCTTTAGTCGAGTGATAATATTGATCGCTGTGCAAAATCACTAGCAGATACATAGAAGATGGAGGTATAGCCAACAATTTATTATCCGCTAGTGTAGGTATAGGTATGGTACGAAATAACTCATAATCTTTTCTTGCCAGCAAGGGCAGCCTTATTCGAAAGATTACGTATTTTGAGGTGGCTCTCCCTTGAACCTTGGCGAAGTTGTAGAATTGTAATATGACGTCTTCTTGAATAGGAAGTATAAGTGTTGATGGTAAATGCTCTGTTATTTGAAATAATTGGTATTTAACTCTGAGGGAGAGATGAGTTGAGGACTCAGTTTACCATGTTGTGTATCAATAAGGATGTTCAGAATCGAAGTCCCTACTCTTTGAAGGTTGGCAGCGATGAATATTAATTGAATAGTTAATAGATTGAAGAGCTGTGAATGCCTTTCCTGGTACAATATTTTGTCTGTGTTATTAATGTAGTTTATTATCTGTATCAAGTGATTCTCTAGTTTGTTGTAGTGTTTGGTGTTGGCTTCTTGGTCTCTTTTTATAATGTCAAGTGTCGCTTCAACATTTGATGTTTTGATGAAGTGCGTCGATAGTTTTCGCAATTTTTTTAACGTACTCATCATTCAGAATGCCGAAGAGTGCGTTTTTCATGTTTCCTATAAGATTAATAGCCGATCTTTTCGATCTTCTAGGTTCGGACTCGGAGGGCATCAGGAGCTCATTGCCTTTTAAAAATTCTTCACTCATCTGATCAAGTTTTCGAACTTCAAAACTGCAGTATTAATCATGGAGTCACGCAGAGGGAAAAGTCTTTTACTTTGGGTTCTAAAGAACTCAAATTATTGTTGAAAGGATTACATGTCGTAATATGCGATAAGATTACATTCATCAGAAAATATGTAAGCTCCCCCGAGGTTCTCGAAGTAAATTCCTGGCTTTGATTTAAAGATATAAATTTCAAAAAGAGTACTGTTTGCTTAGGGTGAAAGCGCTGTAAGGCATGTTTACAGCAGAGTTACGATAGATGACCCAATAGTCGGTCGAATTCGCTTTCTTGAAATGTCATTCTCCTTGAATGTTGATGCTGCTCTTTTCTGTCTTCTTCAGGTTCCTTATTGCGCTTCAAATTAATTTTTTTGGTATAATTTGAGGAGCTGAACGAGTTTGTCGTCATGTCATCGGAGGAGTCATTGTCTGTTTTTACAGGAAGTGGTGCCAAATTATGTATGGCTCGACGCATTACTCCTGCGGATGTTTGAACATCGGCAACTCTTATCCTTCCACCGTTTCCCTTGAAGGTCCTCATTATTCGCCCTAATGGCCATTTCAAGGGCAGTCGGTGATCTTCCTTCATTATGACCACTGTCCCAGGTTGTGCATACTAGCATTGGTGCTTCCATTTATAACGATGTTGAAGCTGATTCAAAAATTCATTAGACCAGTGATGCCAAAATTCCTCTGTTATATGTATAACCAGCTTCCATCGCGTAATTAGCTTGATATTTGATGGTGCTGCTTATGAATATTATGTACTTACTGGATGACCCAGTTCACGTTCGTTGAGTATGCATTACTTTTACTTACCAAAAGGTTTACGGAATCAGCACTCATACAATTATTTATAAAATTCGGCAAATTAAGTTCTTCACACTTTTATTTACATACATCTTAAAATTACTTTCATAACACTTTATCTGTTTATAAAATTTGGCAAATTAAGTTCTTCACACTTTTATTTACATACATATAACACTTTGTTTTTATTTACAGACAACCAAATATAAATTATTTTCATAACACTTTATCTAGAACGTTAAAACTCAAAAGTACCAAAATTTTCTGTTTCCCGATTTCTGACCTTTTCTTTTAAAATTCAAAACCAGACCTCTTCGTAATTAAAACTAGACTCTTTTATATTTTCTCCAGAACCATTTGCCTGCTTGTCGAACTGAACTTTTTGATCGAGGTAGAAAGCTTTGAGCTTTCGCTCTCGATCGTATAATTCTCGTTCATTCGTTAAACACCAAGCAAGTCGATGGTCGTGTGCGTGAGAGATTTCGTCTCACTTAATTTGATTTTGAGGCGCTTTTGCTTAGGAACTTTGATTTTCATTCAGGTGCCTCGCTATCATTTTTGTGTACTTCGACTTCCATTTGTTTTTATGAAAATTTACGTTAACCACTTCGTGAAAGAGGATATGCAATTTCCTCTGGAGTTTGCTTACGAAGTGGCTAGCTACTTGTAGCAGAATATAGAATATATTGAGGTGAATGAGGCTCCCATACCAACATGCAAAAAACAAATAATCCAAACTAGACTACGCACAACATAACAATCAGGAGTACACAGAGAACAGAGATCGTTTCAGCGAATCTTTAGTAAGGGTTATTTCAAAAAATGGCACACATTCACAAAAAATGGCACACATGCGATTTATGGGCTCGTGCATACCATAGTTAGAACGAGAGTGAATGACATGTAGTAAAGACAGTCTCCTAAATCTATACGGGGTATGCTATAAGAAACCTTACCTTCGAGGACACGAGAATCTATGTTCGATATCAAAAGCTGGTGAATAAAGACCAGGTCAGCAACTCTGCGCGTACCTCTTAAGAGTGCATATTAAGCAATCGGAGGCGATCCTCATTAGGAGGAAGCCTTAATGGATCATTACACGGGAGATATCTTAGGGCGAATCTAACAAAGTTCCGTTGCACCTACTCGACGCGTCTTGAATGAACAGCATAGCAAGGTGAACAAACCTAAGATGCATACTCGAGAATTGGTCTAACCAAAGAAAAATAAAAGCGAATTAAGATCTGCCGATCACTCCCTTGACCACCGCTTGACAAAATCCAGAACTAAATTACTCCTAGACACAATATAGTTTATGTGCAGAGTGAAATCGAGCTTTTTGTCTAGCTTTAAACCAAGATCAATAACGGACTGCACGCGACGGATAGTTGTATCCACGAAGGTATATTTAAAGACGAGCTGACTGAGGTTATTAGAGAATGACATAACTTCATATTTAGCCAGCTTAAGTTGCAGGCCATTTGATCCACACAAAACCTTGAAGGTATTTAAATCATCCTGAATGCAGGAAGAATTACTACTGTTTCTAACGCAACAGGAAATATTCATATCGTCTGCATAGATTAAGACTTTGAAGTGTTTAATCAGGGTGTCAATGGCAAGAATAAACAGTAGCGGACCAAGACGGCTTCCCTGAGTTACACCCTTACGACTCTAGATAAAGTGTTACAAAAAGATACTCGATATGACCTATCTTTTAAGTACGAGGAGATCCAGTCAAGCATCAAAGGCGGGAAACTAAACTTTCTAAGTTTGAGCATAATCACAGAGTGAGGGAGTTTATCAAATACTTATAAAGCAACTCTTCCATAAGTGGGAAATCAACCGGCCTGAAGAGACTTGCTGAAGATGAGTTCCAGTGGAGTGAATAATGCGTCAGAGCAGGACCTCACGAACGCAGGTGGAACACCATCTGGACCAAAGGAAAAGTATATTTTAAGTTCGCTAATACTATCCATGGTGATATCACGTGATATATTAGGCAAAGGAATAGAGTCAGCAGGAAGCTCCTAAATATGATCGAACTCTATAGTCTATATAGTCCATAGTCTGTTTTTTTATTCTTAAGGCCCCGAAGTTCTCTAGTATACCACGGGGAGAGCAGAAGGATGTTCTTGACAGCTTGAGTGGTATGAGTTAAACAGATCGTAAATCCTACTATAAAACACGGATA
The DNA here is from genome assembly GCA_964036015.1 of Leptarthrus brevirostris. Classification (NCBI taxonomy): domain Eukaryota; kingdom Metazoa; phylum Arthropoda; class Insecta; order Diptera; family Asilidae; genus Leptarthrus; species Leptarthrus brevirostris. The sequence goes on along the minus strand of OZ038371.1, from coordinate 97,044,736 downwards.
CGCATTCGTCGATATCTTTATTATAAAATAGAGATGGGAAATCGATTAAGAAGATCCTATCTGCCAGAAATCCGCCCTTTTAAAATCAAGAACGAACTGATCCAAGTTGGGATCACCAGAATTAGAAGCATCATAGCAGAAAGAATTGAAAATGGGCGGGTGTAAGCTGTCGATAGGTGATAAGTTATGAGAAACCGGTTCGACTACTCGAATCAGAAGAAAAGATAAATAAGATCTCACTGCCTTCCCATAGAGTTCTTTATATCACTCATTTGTTGTAAACCAGAGAAAGAGATGGCTTCAAGAAAATGGGAGTCTTTGGCAGCAAGACAATTTAAGGGAAGATAGTCGTCGTCATCAGCGTTGAATACCCACTGAACGTTGGGTGAATTAAAGTCACCAAAAAGGATGATTTCGTCCTCCGGGTTCGTCATGTTATTAATAAAATCTAAGCTAAGAATTAAAATGTCGAAAGGACTTCGACCGTCTGAATCAACACAGTTTGTCAAGTTTGGTGGGATATAACAACAGAGCAGGATATTGTTCATCTTTACCAGAGATACCTTAAGAGCCAAGAGTTCGATTGCGAGTGTGTCGGAAAAAGTAGGTATATCAACCAAACTGGAATCCAAATGCGTTTTGTAAGCAACCAACACAGCCCTTGCTGTTGTCAATTTCACTCATAAGGTGAAGCTCACGTTGGAGAAGGGTGAGCGTTGGATTGCTAATGGTAAGTAAATATATATTTTTTGAATTTATTGGTTATTAATTTGTTTTTCTTCTTTTTCTCTTTCAAGGGGTGTCATCTCGATTATGGGGAAGAGTCTGTACAGGGGAGCTTCACTTGTATCTCACGAGGGAGCCAGCTGATGCCGGAGCCTCTCGACCTCGTTCCAGCATCGCTTCTGAGGAGTGGTGGGATAAGTTAGGCGAACTTTTTTCGGATTAAATGCATAAAGAAAATACTTTTTCTTTAGTTCTTTATATGTTTTTGGAAAATACATTTTATTTTAACAATGGTTTGGGTATTAATTTATGTGGGTGAGTAAAATTTTGCTTTTATGGTTGTGTTGGTTTTTAGTGAATTCTACCTTGGGGTACTTGGATGTAGTCCGTGTTGAGAAGAAAAAAACCTTTCTGTGTCTGGTATTTGTTAATTTTGTCAACGTTGGGAAAAATAGAATTGAAATTTAAGGATTGTTGGTTTTTTTTAATCGGCGTTGGGGTCTTGGAAGTGTTTGTGTTCTTGGCAGTGTTTGGGATCTGGTTGTTGTTTTTTGCGGTATTGTATATATTGGCTGCATCGAGATATTGTTGCTGGGGAGTGTGGTATTTCGTTGGCTGATCCATAGTGCGACTTTGGGGACCGTATATTTAATTGTAATGTACACTGTTATGACCAGTAATAGTATTCCTGAGAGTAATAGATAAGTGGTTGATAAATTATGGGGTATCCTGGCTTTGATGCTAAATGGACTTTTTCTACCTGAGTGCGAATTTCGTCCAGGGATTTTGTACCTTTGTGTATTAGTTGGTTGGTATTGTCCCCAAATAGCAAAAAGTAGTGTTCCTGTGCGTGTGGTTGTGGGAGGGAGGACATTAAATTTTCCAGTTCTCTCTTGGTTTCGTTTGTGTTTGGGAAGTAGTCCGGTTGGGATATTTTTAAGGGATGAATATTTTTTGCCTTATAATATAGTGTTCGACCCTATGTGTAGTTGATATAGTTCGTTAATCACTAATATGCCGTGTCTGTTTAGGCATTAGTGAGTAAACGTCGGGCACAGGTGATATATACTATTGTTGGGGAGGCTAGAGAATATAACCAAGTATTGGGCCGGCTTAATTTGATTAGGGTATCCCTGGGGGTTAATTGTGCATTTAGTTGGAATCTGGAGTTTTCCTCTAGGGGGTTGAATAGTAGCTAAATTACGCATTCCGTGGATAGAGTTGCTTTTGTAATCGGGGTGCCTGCCAATATATGTGTTTTTGTCTTTGGACACCTTTTGATATTGTCGGCTATTTGATGCTTTGAGTAGTAAGAATTCCTGCGTTTGTATTTGACTTTCTACATGCGAATATTCAATTTTTGGAATTAACGAGTGATTGTTCTCTGTATGGATCGGGAATCAACGTCCCTGCTGTACCTTAATTTATAACTATAAATTAAATTAAAATTTCTAATAATAAGTGGGTTCGAATTTGGGTTGTTTGGTAAAGAACAGAAAGGCAGTTTTGGGGGTTTTGGCAGGCTGAGTGGGATTTTGGTAAATTTCTAAAAGTCCACGGGGTGAAATTGATAAAGGATGGATTTGGTTATTCCTACTTGATACTATTATATCTAATAGGGCCTACTGTCTGAATTCTACCTCGACCATTTCGAGAGGAAGGCTAGACAAAATTTCCTGTCTTAACTGTCTGTCAAGTTGTCCAGATCGTTCATTTGATATGTTATCTGTCTTTGACGTTTTGCCAGCGACGTTAAAGGTTTCTGGATTCTTTCAAAGGTCAATTTTGCTACGCTAATATGTTGTTTCTCTAGATCGGCGAGTGCTTGGGTATTTGTTTCGAGTTCGTCTAAGCCGCTGTATACCTTGCGTTCGTTTCCGCTGTCCATCGTTCCGAAGAGATAATGCAATCCCGTCAAATATCGATCTTGGTTTTCGGTATTTTGGTGCAGCCTAATTGATGACGTTGGTGCGGCTTTTTATGTTTTCCATCAGCACCTGAACATGTTTTTTCTGCATTTCCCACAGGCTTGTTGCTGATGAATGATTTCCACAAAGTCACCATAGTTTCGTTTACCAATTCAGACAGGTCCAGCTCCGTTTTGACGTTACATGTGTTATGATACAACAGCAGGCTTCCAGACTTCAAAAAGTACTCCCGTGTTGTTCAGGAAGAGAAGAGGTTTGAATTAGATGATTTGTCACCGCTAGACGAAAACTGATCTGTTTACTATTTAATGCCTGAATCAGTTTTGCCTTGAGAAAGCTTTCGTGGGAATAATATTTATATTCGAATTTATATATGTATATGTAAGGGTTTTAAGTGAAATAAAGTTAGTCAGTTTTATTCAGTTGAAGTATAGAGTTTCTCATTTTAAACTACTTACTTTTCAGCTGCCCAGTTTTCGGTGTATCAATACAAAAATTAATTACACAATCTACACTAAGCTAAAGTACAAGTACTTTAACTTTTTTATCTCGTCTGAAATTGCTCATCAGTCAACTTACTGTGTATCGGTACGCGAACCGCGTACACCTCAACAAGAGCTAAGGTTTATGTGCCTTAACTTATATAGGGAAATAAAAGAATTTTCCTGAACATTTGGTGACCCTGACGTGATCGTCATGTCATTGATTGGTAGCACGACAAATAAACTGATTACATCTTTTAGGATTGTAACAACTATTTCACCATGAGTTTAGAAGACTTGACAGCACAACAGCAGGAAACTGGGAACGAAATTCAGCGTTTATGCGTGAATTACAAGAAGGATGCTCCGATACGAAAGACCTTGGAGTACCTCAATAAGAAATACAAGATCTTGAGTGAACTATGGGATGTGTTCGAAGAGACTGATAACAAGGTCCGCTTAGACCACGGTGCTCAACTTGATCATCAGTATTTCGCAAAGGAATATTATAATGGCTTCAAGACTGTTTACGATGAAGTTATCCATGAGATCTCAGCTAAAAGAGAGTGTCTGAAAAATGCACCTGAGGATATCCATGAAGCTGCACACAAGAGTGAAAGGGAAGTTTCTAGTTACCACGCACAGCAAGCAGATGGTAAAGGCGCAGTTAGAAAAAATAATGGTACATACAGCATCTGTGATAATGCTCCTATACCACCAGCCCGGCTGACATCGTTGTCTCAGGACCCTGGAATCAATAATATCGGTGGGTTCACTCGAAGGCAACAGTCTTTAATTCAAGGTTTGCAGAGAACATTGTCCAGTATAGTTCAAGGCACGCATCAATCTGCGCAATATTATCAGATCAAGATAAGGGCGATCGAATAATATTGGGACCAGATTCAAGACCTTCACCATAAAATGTGGGAACAGACAAGCAATCCAGTCGCATCCGTCTACAACATAGGAGAATACTTCAATCTCGAGGAGCTAGTTCAGGTTAAGCTAATTAAGCTTCATAAATCCATTAATGAAGTAGTTTCAAATTCTACAAGACAAACAACACAATTGGAGACTTTACCAGCTGCCTCAACGAAACTACCGAACATACCGCTTCCAAGGTTTGATGGTGAATATCTTAAGTGGCGCCAGTTCAGAGACCTCTTTACTGAATTGGTCCACAATCAACCAATAGCAGAATGCTTATCTGGTGAGGCAGAAAGGCTTATCAGGCACCTCACCATATCCGATGCGAACTACGCCTTCGCTTGGAGGATTTTTAACGAGAGATATGCGAATAAGAGACTGCTAGTTACCGCCGTACTCAATAAGTTTTTAGGACAACCGACAATATTAAGTGAGACGTTTTGGAAAACAGATTTCAATCGCTGGAGGCATTAGGCACAAAGGCCAAATTCTCTGAAGACCAACACAAAAGGCAAACTTCGTACCGGACAGCCTCATCACTAATAATGCTAGAACCAAGGGACACCATCAGCTCTTTGCATGTCAAAAGTTCTTAAAGATGAATCCATCGAACCGTCGCAACTTCGTCAGATCTTCTAAGCTGTGTGTTAACTGTCTAAGGTCCGGACACACTGGTCGAAACTGCCAATCAAGAGGATGCACTAAGTGTTCACGCAAACATAACATTCTTTTGCATTTGGAATATTCAAAGATCTACAGCATCATCAGAGAAAGGATTATTCGTTAAAAATTTGGATGAATCTCATGGCAATACATCAGCATCTCCAAACGTCTCAAGAAGTCAGTTGAGTGCTAGATCAGAATCTCTTACTGCCAATACCAATCAATCTGAAAGGGGTTATATACTTCTGAGTACTGTTATGTTTCATTGAATGATGTCCTCCATATCAGACCAACAATTCAAAACGACGTTTTCTCCATATTACTGAGATTCCGCCTTCCAAGATTTGCATTCACTGCCGATATAGAATTTATCGGCAGATTCGAGTAGACAGCAATGACCAAAAACCTTAATTAATTTGTTGGCGCAGTAGTCCAACCGAAAGAATAAAATGTTTTCAGCTGTCGACCGTAACTTATGGGACAGCATGCGCACCATATCTAGCTATTAAGTGCCTTCGAAAACTAGCTGATGAAGGAACAGATTGACACCCGCTCGGATATCAAATTATGAAAATAAACTTTTACGTGGACGATATGTTAGCAGAAGCAGTTGAAATGCAAACACAACTAGATTCACTGACACTGCAAGGAGGTTTTAAGCTGAGAAAGTGGTGCGCCAACCACCCAAAATTATTACAAGGAATTCCTGAGGAACAGGAAGAGCTACAGTTGGATTTAACCACTGGAACTGAAGAACACATCAAAACCATGGGATTGGTCTGGTCACCCAAGAACGACTCCTTCCGCATCAAAGCATCTTACACTGATGACCGTCAAATCACAAAACGAACAGTAGCTTCAGATGTTGCACATCGCTTTGAAACACTGGGCATCATGGGTCCAGTTATCGTAGTGGCTTAGCTATTCTCACAAAAGCTTTGGACTTTAAAACTGGATTGGGATGCTGCTCTGCCCCAAGAACACTACACGTATTGGAAAAGGTTCAAGAAAGGTCTAAAATTACTCAATGACATCATCTTTCCCAGGCATGTTTTTTCGCACCGAACTCCAAAGTCCGTGCAACTTCATGTCTTCACTGATGCCTCAGAAAGGGCGTATGGTGCTGCAGCTGACATTCGGGCATTGCATAAGGATAATATTATTACAGTTCGTTTATTATGTGCGAAATCCAGGATAGCGCTATTAAAACGTCAGACAAGGTCTGAAGTTTGCGCAGCAAAACTGGGAGCAGAATTAGCCCATCGAATTATGACAAACCTGGGGTTGAAAACAGAAATCTTTTACTTTTGGGCCGACTCTGAAATAACCTTAGCCTGGATTAACTCCACATGGGCATCCATTCAAACATTCCTGGCAAATATAGTTGCGAGCATTCAACAACTATCTGCTTGCAATCAATAGAGGCATGTCGCCTCAAAAGATAATCCGGCAGACATTGTATTCCGAGGAACTACTCCAGAAAAATTGGCCACCCATAATCTATGGTTCTATGGACCCACATTTCTTCACGGTGCGGGGAAGATTTCGCCACCCTCGTATGTCAAAGAAGAAGAATATGTACCTGAGCAAAAGAAGCAATCACTAATGGCTGCCATAGTAAATAATAAAACTAACGTCATTAAAATAATTAATCATAAAGGATCATTTAAGAGGTTACAGCGAGCTGTAGCTTACATGCTGCGCTTCATTCATGGTGCAGGAAACAAAAACGAGTTAGTTCAAGCCAGTGTCGCGAAGCAGTGGAACTTGAAATTTAATTGAAGCTTAATATAAAAAATATTCAAAAAATAGAATTTAAAGAAGACTTCAACCACCTTAGGCGATACGGTGAAGCTTCAAAGAACAGTTTAATGGCTACACTTACCCCATTTTTAGATAATGAAAATATCATGAGAGTGGGAGGACGCATCGAAGCCTCGAATTTACCCTATCATGCTAAGCACCAAATTCTGCTGCCCTACACACTCCAATAACCAAGATAATTTTAACGGAAATTCATAGAGAAAATCTTTATGCTGGCGCGCAGACACTATTAGCCCTAACAAGACAGAAATTCTGGCCAATTTAGGGCAAAACGCTCGCTCGTTCCGTAGTACAAAACTGCGTACACTGCACTAGAGCAAAGCCAAAGCTCCTAAATCAGCTGATGGGTAACCTACCAGCACACCGAGTTCAACCCGCACGACCATTCGTAAATGCAGGGGTGGATTTCGCTGGGCCAGTATCGACTCACTTCAAGAGGAGAGGGAAGCTTCCGCAAAACAGCTACATTGTAGTCTTCTGTTGTTTCGCCACAAAGGCAACTCATTTAGAACTTGTGACTGATCTGACGACAGAGGGATTTATTGGGGCACTGAAACGGTTTATGGCTAGACGTGGACATTGTCGCCATACTTATTGCGATAATGCCACCAACTTCGTAGGTGCCAGGAATCAACTCCAGGAAGTGAAAAGGTTCATTAAATCTCAGCAGTCCATTGACAAAATTAGGAAGAGATGCAGCTCAGAAGGCACAGACTTTCACTTAATCCCACCAAGGGCTCCACACTTTGGGGGGTTGTGGGAAGCCGCAGTTAAATCAGTAAAGAATCTCCTGCGATCTACTTTGGCTGCCGCATCACTAACATATGAGGAGTTGGAAACTGTGGTAATTGAGGCTGAAGCCATTCTGAACTCAAGGCCCATCATTCCAATGTCAGATGATCCAAATGATTTAACGGCTCTTACTCCTGGTCACTTCCTGATTGGAGAACCCATAACATCCTCCATCAATGCATGTGCTGAACCATTAAACGCCAACCTGCTCACCAGATGGAACCTAGTCACACACGTAAAGAACGAGTTCTGGCGTCGATGGCTTAGCGAGTACTTAAATCACCTGCAGCATCGCGGAAAGTGGAAACAACAATCCCAAAATGTACAGCCAGGAACTATGGTGGTTATCAAAGAAGACAATCTGCATTACAATGGAAATTGGGTATGATACTCCAAACGTTCACAGGTGGAGATGGCTTTGTTCGTTTTGCCGATGTGCGAACATCCTCTGGAGTATTACGTCGCGCTATATATAAATTAGCCCCCCTGCCAATCGAAAACCACGAGCGTGAGACGTCAACATCGCAACTCGAAGAGAACCATAAAGAGCTGCCTCCAAGCACTCAGGGCGCAAATGCAACAACACGCCAATTGTGTACCGAAAATAAGCGTCCAAAAGAGGGCCAAAAGACTCTTCTTACGAAAGAAGTTAATCTACGAAAAATGGCACGCCGATCTCTGGGATCGGCTCTTGTCACACTGTTGTTGACATGCTTGATACTGCCAACCACAAGGGGAAATCCTGTTGAAATTCATCCCTTTCAAACACAACCGGGAATATATTTTGAAATCTTCTCTCATCAAGAAGCAAACGTCAATTATGGACGCTACGGTTAATGTTATGAAAAGGGATCAACAGGCTATGAGTCAAAAATTCCAGCAATTAGAAGCTCACATCTCTCACGTCACGGCAAAAATAACTGGAATTTATCAGGATGCATCAAGAACGGCTAACACAACTGTTCACATTTGTTGCTATTCAAGCAATGTTGCTGGCCTCCAATTTTCAACGCATCCAAAATGCTTTCTTGGAAGTTATGACTCAACCTCACGGTGGGAGAATCAGCCCGCAACTCATGACGCCGACACAACTACAACAGGAACTCATGATAATCAAGAGTCTTCTTCCATCACATCTAAAGCTTCCAGCCGAAGACGATATACTGAACTTCTACAACCTTTTAACAATTGAAGGCAGAGCAAGAACTAAACTAAACACATTATATTTACAATTAGAGTTCCATTAATACCTACAGAGAACTTTGAACTCTTTAATATAGTACCTGTGCCAGTGAGGATCAATGATACATTCATATCTATTCGACCATCTTTTCCATTTGTAATGTTAAATCTTCATCGCGACCAATATTATAATCTCACGGAACAGGAATTGGGATATTGTGTGTCACTTAATGGAGAAGGATAATAACTTTCATTAGTCAATCCCAACAATCACCTGAGTGCCAGATATCAAAAATGGATAGGGGACCTCACTGGATACAGCTTCGTACTCCAAATCTGTGGATATATTATCTGGTTGAACAGACAACCATTAACATAGTATATAGCAACAATGTCACACAATACAGAATTGAGGGCACTGGGCTTCTAAAATTGCATAATTTAGCTTCTTCAACCTCTAGTTTGGCATACGTACTATCCATTAATTTGTCAGAAGCTATCACGGCTAAGGAACTAGTACTAGCACTTCGTCAAACTCATCATTACGAACCCCATTTGGAAGAATTAATTTAATTGAAAAAAAGGATACAAGAATTAGACACCGAACTGCCAGCCAATTCGTTACATGATGATACTCACGATCTGTCCGTATCATACATCGGACACTTCCTTCCTTCCACGTCAACTAGCTACTTATCTTATTTGGAAATATAAGATCAAGTGCCGTCATACCAAGGTGGACCAGAGTGATCAACAATCAACATCCGTTTCCAACCCTATTGAGAAGAAGCCATCTAAAGATAATTTTAAGGTAGATTTTACAAAATAACTCGGTTGAACTTCCATTCAACGCGGGGACGATGTTCAGTTTCTATTGAACATAATTTCATTTAATTCTTATCTTTAATAAGAATTAAATTTCATTTCACCTTCCCAAGAAAATAATTCCATTTAATTCTTATCTTCAATAAGAATTAAATTTCATTTAAATTATCAGACATAAAATATGCACATCTCCGTGTCCAATTGTTCTATTCTCACGAAAGTTTTCTGCAACATCAGCAAATGTGCAGTCACTGCTAGACGAAAACTGATCTGTTTACTATTTAATGCCTGAATCAGTTTTGCCTTGAGAAAGCTTTCGTGGGAATAATATTCATATTCGAATTTATATAAATGTAAGGGTTTTTTAAGTGAAATAAAGTCAGTCAGTTTTGTTCAGTTGAAGCATAGAGTTTTTAATTTTAACCACTTACTTTTCAGCTGCCCAGTTTTCGGTGTATCAATACAAGAGTCGATTACACAATCTACACTAAGCTAAAGTACAAGTACTTTAACTTTTTTATCTCGTCTGAAATTGCTCATCAGTCAACTTACTGTGTATCGGTACGCGAACCGCGTACACCTCAACCAGAGCTAAGGTTTATGTGCCTTAACTCATGTAGGGAAATAAAAGAATTTTCCTCAACAAACATCTAAGGTATACTTATTGGTTTTAGTCATAATAAGCCTTTAGCCTGTTGGATGGGACATCCGTAGTCGTAAAGGTGGTCCATGGGAGTGAGTTTCGTCCCTTCGTGCACACTGTTATTATAAACGAAGGCAGCGGTTCGCAGGTAATGGTCCCAAGATTTGGGATTTTCGTCTACTATGGTTTGGAGGCATTCGATTAATGGTCTATGTGCACGTCTTAATGCGCCATTAGACTGTGGGTGATATGCTGAAGTTTGGAGTTTCTTCATCCTTAACAGTTTATACACCATCTTGAATAAATCACTCTAGAAATTGCTTCCCTGATCAGTAACAAATCGTGTGGGGATGCGATAGCCCGTTACTATTTTGTCAAAGAAAATTTGCCCTACTGTGACGGCTTCTCCATTTGGTATGACAACTCCAACCAGTCGACGAACTTTGTAAGATTGTCCTGGAACGCCAAAATATATCGGGGTTTGTAATAACTTCAGGGGTTTTTAGCTCATTTATGTATGGATCGTTGCCTGCTGGGTCTATGGGCTTTATTTCTTGTTTGGTTGTTGGTATTTCGTCATCCTCCGGGCTCTTGGGTCCTGTTTGTGCATGCTTTGCTTGAGCCCGGGTCACCTCGTTGCATTTTAGGCATTTTTTGTGTGTTGAACTGTTTTTATCCTCTAAGTCTGAATCCATTTTATGGTGGATTTGGGCCTTTACTAGGAGAATGATGTCTTCGGTTGCTTGTGGTGAAATCTCACCAATGATCCTTGACGTTAAAGACGCTTGTGAGAGGCTTGTGGTCCGTGTAGACCGTGAATTTTCGGCCTTATAGGTAACAACTAAAGTTACATGTAGCCCAAACTGTGGCCAGCAACACTTTCTTGATAGTAAAGTAGTTGCGTTCGGCTTGATTCATTGTATGGCTGCCGTTGGCAATAGGTTGGTCGTGTTCAACTTCTCCTTGAGAGAGGACAGTTCCTAAACCCTCGCTACTGGCGTCCGTGGTTAGGTTAAAGGTTTGGGTAAAACCGGGATAGATAAGAAGTGGAGGGGAAATTAAGGATTTTTTAATAGCTTCAAATGCCGCTTGGAATTTGTCAAAGTGAATTTGACATCCTTGGGGATAAACTTCGTCATTGGACGAACTTTCATGGGGAAATCGGAGATAAATTTCCTGTAATAGTTTGCAAGTCTCAGAAATGTTTTTTTTTATATGCGATGTGGCCAAATCCTAGGGGACAACCCTTTGATGCGTTAGCATGGGTTTGGCCGGAAGGGAATTAGGGTAAGGGAAGTGAGGAAACTTGAGTCTTGTTTTTGCATTGCTGCGAGCTGGACAACAGCCCAGAGACGGAGTGGATTTTTTTTTAATTTCTTAATAAAAGCTCACGGGGTCATCTGGTCTCGAACCCGGGGCCCATGGGATGGTGGTCGTCCGGCTCAACGCATTGATCCAACTCCGTCTCCAATTGGATTGGACTTGCCTGACCGTTAGTGGAACTGGGAATGTTTGGACGCATTTCGTTTTTCTGGGATCTGAAAGTGCTCCTTTGCTGAAACACTTATGTCATAAACATTCATTAGGAGTTAGAAGGTAGTCGGGGCACCTTTGAGCCCGATCGGCATACGCTTGAATTCGTAGTGCCCATAGTTTGTACTGAAAGTCGTCTTTGGTCGATCTTTGGGATCGACAAATACTTGGTGATAACCATTTGCCAAATCGAGAGTATTGAAGTATCGGGAATGACCTAGTTTGTCGAGTATGTCCTCGATACGAGGTAGCGGAGAGGCGTCGCCAATCGTTTTTTCGTTAAGTTTACGAAAATCGACGACGACGTGCCACTTTTTTTCACCATCAGGTCCCGCCTTCTTGGAGACGACTAGGAGAGGTGAGTTCCACGGACTCTTGCTTGGTTGTACTAAGTCCTTATTCAACATTTCTCGGAGCTGCTCATTGCGTTGGGATTCCGGCAACAGGTACATCTTGCACAAAGGGAATGTGAATGAATTTTTAGGAAAAATATATCATCATACTTATAACATAGTTTGGTTATGGCAGATGACTCTCCCGAGCTTAGATTGTCGTCCAGGTTAAGTACTTGTACTTCTTACTCTGCTTTTATTTACTTAACTTTTCTTTGATTTGATTTTCTTAACAGTAGGGTTTTTAGACGTTGGAGTTTAGTGGGCCGTGAGACCAATTAGTTCAGGCATATGTCGCAACTCGCAAGCGTTTGATGTTTATATATTTGTTTGTTTTAATTGGGTGCCAGATATTTGTTTTACTCGCAAGCGCTAGCTCTTGAAGTTTTAGTGAGGGACCCGTAAGCGTCTCTGGGTGGGCTCTTAAGCCATCTTACATGTTTGGAAGTTTTCTTACCTCTAATTCGCGTAGAAGCTTCTCGGATTTTGTGACCGATTAAAGTAGACTTTTTGAGGGGTTTGCCAGTGCCATTATTCCGGCCCATGGTCTATGTCTCTCTCTGTTCTGGTGTAGTTTAATCTGGTATTGGTTGATTCGATCCGGTGGCGATAGGGACGATGGTGTAGTCTTTGGTGAGGACAAGCTTTATGTCGAGGCTTGTCAGGACTACTTTAAAATTGTTCGCGTTGAGGATCCCAATGGGCACTGCCTTGGTTCCCGATGAGAGTAAGCTGTTTGCCAGGAAGACTCCATCGTCTATTTCTTGTGATAGACAGAGCATTACACTGACTACGATCTGGGATCTTGCAGGTATGATAGATCTTTGGTAATTCCTTTATCGAAGTTGTGTTTTTGTGAGCTGCAGCCAGCATTGTATAATTGAGATGCCTTGAGGACACTGCAGGTAGACAATTCGACTTCAGATGTATCTGCCTTACCTGCTAGTGTCTCTACTTCAACTGCGTCCTGTGAACACGCTTCGTCCTATGCAATGGTACGGCAAACTCTTCGGGGTTGGTTTCCACGCAAGGAAACCGGAGCGCCAATTTTATACCCTCAACATTACAATTCTTTGCTAGGAAGTAATTTCCTAACAAACCGTCGATCGTGAGACCTGGAAGCTTTTGGATGACTTGAAAGTTGCAGAGCATTTTGTTCTTTAGTGTGAAGTTTCACTGGCAGCTTCCCAAAGTTTTTCCAGCGCCAAATGGAGTTTGAAGTGTATATTTCCTCGGTATTGATGTCGTTGAGGGACTGTAATGTTTTCTCTTAATTATGCTAACCTCAGCGCCAGCATCCACTATTAATTTGGTTTAGCCGGCCTACACGGTCCAATGGAAATTTTGCGGTACGGATACTAGACTTGGGCGTCTGAGGTGACCCTTGTTTGTTTTGCGGAGGGTTTATAGTCGAGCCGGCGAGCTTTAGGTCAACTATTTGTCGTTTCCCTGACTCTGAGACGCCCATTTCTGTTTTTGTTGACAAATGTCAACAGTGCGTCCGCGTAGGCCACAGAAATTACATTTGAGGCTTATTTTCAACACTCGGGGGAAGCTAGGGTGACGTTGTTCTGGGGTAGTGAACATCGTGTCCATAATTTTTGCAGTTTACGCAGAAGGGTGTGGTTTTGCGTGTTAAACAGTCAGAGTACGTATGACAACGTTTTTGACAGAAACTACATATAATATTCTGTGCTGGTGTACTGGGGTTCGGTCGTCTGTTTGCAAACCTGTGGTCCCTTGGCTGAAATAGCGGGCCTTGTGATGGGTTGGGAGTGTATTGTTGCTTTTAGTAATTTGATGGTGCTGTCCTAGGGGTACCTGTAAAAAGTTTATTTTACCATGTGCTTTTGTTTTTATTGAAATGCTATCACTTGTGATAGTGGGGATCGTATAAATAGGGCACTTTGTTGGAGCCTATCCATGTCCAGCGCCTTCTGTATCAACTCGTCCACTGTTGTATCTCCTATTGTGAGGAGATCTTGATACAAATGCGGGTTACTTACTCCGCTTTTTAGTGCATTTTTAGCGAAGTCCTCTAACTGAGTCCTTACTGTGGATGCTGCATTGCCGTATTTGGTGCCAGCAACTTCTTTGCAAAGGACCAACAATTGTTTGAGTTTGGTCGTATATGCATTTAGGGTTTCTAAGGGTAACTGGCGGGTTATGATGAGTTTGTTTACTAACTCTTGGTACGTTTCCCCAGGTAAATAAGCCCTGTTTAGACGTTCCTCCACTTCTTTGAAGGTGGAGGGAACGTCTGAGGCGAAGAGTTGATACGCTTCACTCCGGAGTCTGGTGGGCAAAATTTGTAGGAAAGCTGATTGTTCCTCTGTAGTTAGGCATTGCTGTGTCTGTTTACAGCAACCAGCCTTTGAATCAACTGAGGGCTATTTTCGCCGGAGAACAAAGGAACAAGCCGTGCCGTTAGTTTGGATCCTTTGAAGTAGTCTACCATCTTGGAGTATTTGTGGGTTGATGTTGATTTATACTCGGGCAGACAAAGCAGGCTTTCCTCGTGGCTGGTGTCCGTCAAGGATGCTTCCAGCCAATCGTATAAAAGGTCTTCGTTGGTCAGTTCTGATTTGGTCTGGTCGTCGGTTTCTTTACCTGATGAGGCTCCTGCAATTACACTGGCCTCTTCACAATTTTCCTTATTTAAATTATCTTCCTTAATTAATTCAAGCGAGCGCGAGTGTCACTTAAACTTGGCGATGTCCCTTAAATCTCTCTGTTTGCTCCTGATATTTTTTCACTAATGCGAGTCTATCCTCGCGGTTTTGTGTGAGTTTTGTATCTAAAACGTCTCGCTGAGGTACAGAGAGTTTTTCAGATTCCCGCACTTTCTTGAGAACCTTATCTAAATTCATATTTAAACTAACTGTACTAGCGGCTGTAGGTAGGGGTAAAACTGTTTCACTTCGAAGCTTTCTGTCTTCGCTCGCGGATTCTTTAGGCGAAGGGTGTGTGTGTCTTCAAGTACCACGTCTTCTGACAGTTTGTTATTGTTTGATTATGTACCACTTCGGTAAATATGTCGTGGAACTGTGTCCATATTAAATAGTCTCCATCAGTCCGGGCGTAATGGGGGGGTCATGTATTCAATTTGGGGTCCCCGCAGTAACTTGTCATATTTTTATGTTTTTCGGCACGGAGAATCGATTTTTCGAGGTTACCGGGCTCAAAAATTTGTCGTTTTCGAGATATGACCCGATTGTAGTCAAAATTGGTGGTTTTTCTGAATTTTCCAAAAAAATAAAATAAAATAAAATTATTAACCAACTTTATGTGAAAGATCTTTTGATTTTAAACAATTTATGTCTGTAGCATTTTTTCCTAAAGTCCTTGGTTTAGCTGTAATTTGCAAAAAATGCCTCACATTTCTTATAGAGTATTTTAAATGGGGGAAAATTCCTCAAGTGTACCAGGTGAAAAAATTCGATGTCTCCGATATTGTTCAAACTTCACAAAAATATTGTTACTGGTATAAGTAATTATGGTGCTAAAGGACTTAAAAAAAAATTTTGTGCAAAAGTTATAGGGTTGTAAAGTTTTGCATTTTTGCACTTTTTCTCGTGATCATACCTTTTTTGAAAATTCATAACTATCGCCACCATTGCAGTATAACGGTGATCTTTAGTGATTTGTAAAGGTTACCAAATTAAAAAAAAAAATTTGACTTTGAAAAACATTTTTTGGTTTTTTACACAATACTTGATCATAAATTTTTTTCATATTTTTTCAAATGAAAGTCTCAGTTCTTAGCTTTAAAATCATGTATCCTTTAGAGTGGCAAAGCAATGTTAAGTGTAAATTTTTGATTTTTGGAAGCCCGCGCACGCCTTTTTTGCTTATTTGTTGCTTAGAACAGATGAACATAACATAACATAAGAAAATGTAGATGGTGCGTTAAAGAGTATTCTCACAGTCAGTATACAGTTAGATATCGCCACAAATAGTCAAAATCCCAGACAAGTTGAAAGATATAAAGTATTGTTGCAATCCTTTGAAAGTGAAGAATCATACGTGGAAAAACAAGGGTATAAGAAGAGTGACTTCAAAAATTCATAAACAGTTTCTAACCCTTCCTGTCAACATAAAAGTATGTGGATAATGCAGAAACAAAGTGAAAGTAAGTTTGACTTAATTTTTTATGATAATGGGGATACAGTGAGAAATTGACTCCCGCTCTCTAAAAAAGTACGAGATATGTAATGCTTACATTGTAGAATAAGGAAAAATATTCGATACGTATTTGTTTGTTTGAATTTCCAAATTGGAGATGCAGTGCTTTGATATTCACCGCCAGGTGATGTCATTTCCACGGATAGTACATCTATATATTGTAATCTTGAAGCTAGAATATTTCGGAAATTAACGACTTTTGGTGCAAATGAAAAAGTACACCTATAAAATATTTTTTCATTTACTTCTTTATATATCGCGTACTTTTTTAGAGACCGGTAGTCGATTTCTCACTATATCCCCATTATCATAAAAAATTAAGTCAAACTTACATCGGGCACTCGTTCTGTGTCATCACCCCCATGAAATTGCTCGTTCTTCTTCAGAAATCACTTTCACTTTGTTTCTGCATGATCCACATACTTTTGTGATGGCAGAAGGGGTCGGTAACTGTTTACGAATTTGTGAAGTCACTCTTCTTATACCCTTGTTTTTCCACGTATGGTTCTTCACTTTCAAAGGATTGCAACAATTCTTTATATCTTTCAACTTGTCTGGGATTTTGACTATTTGTGGCGATATCTAACTGTATACTGACTGTGAGAATACTCTTTAACGCGCCATCTACATTTTCTTATGTTATGTTATGTTCATCTGTTCTAAGCAACAAACAAGCAAAAAAGGCGTGCGCGGGCTTTCAAAAATCAAAAATTCACACTTAACATTGCTTTACCACTCTAAATGATAGATGATTTTAAAGCTGAGATGACACTTTCAGTTGAAAAAATATGAAAAAAATTTATGATCAAGTATTGTGTAAAAAACCAAAAAATATTTTTCAAAGTCAAAATAATTTTGTTTTTTGGAAAATTATATTTTTATGCGGAACGGCATGTAACGACCTTTACAAATCACTAAAGATCACTGTTCTACTGCAATGGTGGCGATAGTTATGATTTTTCAAAAAAGATATGATCACGAGAAAAAGTGCAAAAATGCAAAACTTTACAACCCTATAACTTTTGCACAAAATTTTTTTTTAAGTCCTTTAGCACCATAATTACTTATACCAGTAACAATATTTTGGTGAAGTTAGAACAAAATCGGAGACATTGAATTTCTTCACCTGGTACACTTGAGGAATTTTGCCCCATATAAGTTATCCCATTTAAAATACTCTATAAGAACTTTTTCTTGTGGGGAACAATGAAGGATGAATATTGTTCAAGCTCAGTTAGCAATAGGGAGGATTAAGTTAGCCGAATTGGGAATGCAGCGACGAAAATATTGGAGAGGTTTGCTGCAATACGCCTTAAACAGGGACTTAGAAGGACATTGTTGGCATGCATCCAAAGTGGCGGTGCACATTTTGAACTGCTTTTGTTGCTTTTTTCACTTTTAAAAGTGACTGTACCTGTAATGGTACGAGTTAGATGAACGTTGTTGCCAATTTTTTAAAGGCCATTGGGATAATAGTTTTTTAGTTTTGTTTGATGTCGCTACGTTGGGTAGATCAAAAGATAGAAATAAAAAAGTAATGTGCATACCATGAAAAACTGAAATATATGAATCACCCTGCAACTCCCAAACGGTTGAGATTGCCCTCCTTCCTGACATACAATTTTGTGTTTGGCTAGGCTAGGAATGAGTGGGGTGATAACACCCCACTCATTCTGGTACGTAAGGTCTGAAACACCTTGTATATTATATATATATGACTAGAAACGAGCAGTGTTAATTATTGAACAGTGTAATTTTTTTTATACGATGTGGCCAAATCCTAGGGGACAACGCTTTGATGCTGTAGCATGGCTTTGGCCGGAAGAGGGTTAGGTTAATGGAAGTGATGAAACTTTAATGTCTTGTTTTTTGCATTGCTGCGAGCTAGACAACAGCCCAGAGACGGAGTAGATTATTTTAATTTCTTAATAATAGCTCACGGGGGACCTGGTCTCGAACCCGGGACCAATGGCATGGTGATCGGGCCGCTCAACGATCTGATCCAACTCAGTCTCCAAATTGAATAAATTACAGGACGTCTACAAATTGAATAGATTACATGACTAGAAAAGAACAGTGCAAATTATTGAATAGTGTTATTGAGTAGATTAAGTGTTTGTAAAGAATATTGAAATTGTACAGATTAAATAATCCTAAATTAACAGTTTATTTCATGGTTGAAGTAGTTATCACCGTGTAATTGTTAAAAGATAAAGGGATTGTAAAAGAGCATTGTAATTAAATAAAAAAGAGTATTAAAATAGAAGAGTGTAGAAATAAAAACTCCTTTAACTATCAAATTGAGTGGTTTAAGAAAATATTTGGTAATCAAAACAAAAAATTGGCGCTGCCGGTAGGATCGGGGAAGCCTGGTTGAATCAGAAACAACGGCAAGCGTTTTAAAAGCCTTATCTTACAAAGGGGAACCTCTGGTGGCTGTTGAATAGTCAATTGCTCGACAAGTCACCCCCAACGCTCGAGGGTAGTCAACAACAGCTGCGAGCACGCAGCTAACCCCACTTCATGCACCCAGGTTTTTTTTGAAGAAAATTTCCTCAGGCGAAAAATTATCGCCACCACCGGCTACCAGCAACGCAACTTCGGGGGCTCTTTCAACATCAACGCCGAGCATTCCAAAGGACAACGCATCCGTGCAGGAAGAGCTTTAATATTTTCATCAATCAACAGTGTCAGTACCAGCAGCCAGATCATTCGCAGAATCCACCAGCGGACAAACTATCAAGTAAGTCGTAATAGTTTCTTAATAAAAATTTTGCTGGCTCTTCGAAAAGAGGTCGCGCAAGTAAAATACGGAGCTGTGGCGATCCCAGCTGTTACAACGCAGCTGGAGGATTTCGCGAAGTACGCACTCCGTAACAGGGTTATGAATTTTCAACTCTGCCAGTACCCTCTCATCGTTACCGTCGGTAAGCTCGAGGCGCTGTCACAGAAGGCCCTGGACATGGAGAAACTGCAGCAGGGCACCCAATTCACGCAAACTGCGACATAAGGTTTACCTATTCTGGACACAATGGACCCGGCGCTAAAAATACTGGCATCCCACAATACCACCTATTCGCCTGTACGACCCTATCAGCCTCCACCAAAGTACTACAGACCGCCGCCGCCAGACTTCACAATATTCGATCACACCCCAACGCTCGACTTGCTATACGGTGATCGCTACCAGAACCGAACGAAGATTTACGCACATGATGTTCGCGATTGTAGCAATCGCCAGGTTTCAAGTAAGCACGCAGGCTACCAGGTTCAAAATCAGAAAGATATAGCGAAAGATATAGAAAGATATATAGAAAGATATAGGTCCTCGAGTTTTCAATATAAAATTTAAATGCTAATTTAGATGCCAAAGACCAGGGTAACGACGAGCAGTCGTCCGAAAATACCTCTAATCGACACTTAACAGAGCAAATTTCAAGAAAGGGTCACCTCAGCCGCCCGAACCCTGTATCTCTACAGTTGGCCTTTCGTTGGATATTAGCCTGAACGGCAATACCAAACTTGTAGTAGCTACTGGCGCTGAGGTTAGTAAAATGAAGGAAAAAGTAAAAAAAAACCCCGCGAAGACATAAATACTGAAAAGCAGGAATGCGAGATGGGCGATCTGATGAAAAATTATCTGGCCTGCGAGATGAGGCAGCAACAGTTACAGTTGGAAGAGCATGAATAAATACCTGCTAGGTCACATATCGCAATCGGAATTCCTTTGCAGCTGCTAGAAGAAATACTTTATCCGTCGAGATTTTCTTGGCAAATGGCCTGCTCCCCGCTGGTATGGAAGCAGTGTCTGTTGGAATAATCAACACAAACAATTCCCAAGTAGTTCTGACTAAAATTAGACGACACCGTCGTCTAAATAAAAAAGGACTGAGGATACACAATTTTTTAAACTCAAACAAAACGGAGAAAGTGCAGAGGAAGCTCACGTAAAAAACATGAATTACGGTGGAACAAAACTACTCCCACGCACACTGGAAATAAACGGAACCAACGGAAAAAAGCCACGGTGAAGTTCATATTAACAAAAGGAATTACGTTCGCAAAGGCCCATTAGCTCTCACTCTATCTAGAGATAAAACTTCGAAAAACGTCAACAATGAAAGGAGCTCACCACACTATATATCCCGATCTCTCAAAACTATTTAACCTAACCACCGACGCCAGCAGCAAGGAATTAAGAGCAGTGCTCTCCCAAGGAGAAGTTGGACACGATCAGCCCATTGCCTACGTCAGCCGTACACTGAACAAGGCGAACTGGAACTACTCGACTATTGAAAAGGAGTTGCTCGCCATAGTCTGGGCTACATGTAAGTTTATATGTTATCTATAATGCCGGAAATTTACGGTATATAAAGACCATAAGCTTCTCAAAGTATTCTTTAATGTAAAGGACCCCACTTCCCGTGAGATTTCACGATAAACTATCCGAATTCGATTATCAAATCGAATATACCTAATCCCGGAAATTATAACACGAATGCCGACGCTTTAAGTCTCATTCCACGGAAACTCAACGAAGACACAAATGGCCGAAACCTAATGGTAATGCCTACAAGTACACCACAGAATGGATTCGGATTTGGAGGAAGAAGCAACCGCTATTCGTAAAAATCGCATAAAGTGTAACGATCTCGAAAAACGAGATCCATTTTTGATGGCATCGGAAATGCGTATTCGGTACCATGGATAGCACCAACGAACGTGAAGCCGGAACGGCGAAAATACGAACACACTTGTTGCAAGAGAAATTGCAACGAATCAGGTGCTTCCCTTTACAGACGGAAGGAAATCACTCCTTGCTCCCGGAAATAAAATATTCCCATATCGCGAGCCAACGTTCGACTCAGGAATTTCTATTATTAAAACCAGAGAATATGAAATAATATCGGAAAGTCACTCGATAAGTAGGAGAAACCACATATGCTGATTTACTAAACATGCTAATAACCAAGGGTACACAATCGGATGAATGCATAATCAAGGTGCTCTTCAATCCTCTGGATGAAAACCCAAAGTGTTCACGTAAGGTATAACTACCCCCAGGAACATATTAATAAAATTAGATAGGTCGAATTCCTGGATATATTGTATGCATTGAAGACAACGACTATATTGCAATAAGGAAGTGTTCACAAATCGCCTTTCAGGTCAGGGAATATTACTAATTAACCAACCCTGCCACTTACAAATAGGGCCACATAGCCTTTACGCCTAAGGAAATAGATTCATTTATGGCTAAATACGAGCAATACATCAAAGCGGGACCTTCGTATACAAAACTGATTATTCTCAACAACATCGTTGTCTTTTATTGGACTAATGCAGTTGTTCTCTGTCATTTATTTTGCAGAAAAGTACGCCACACCACCGTTAAAGGGGTTACGCGGCGTAATCAAACACCCATGCCCAAAACACCCTTAGTGGTGACAGTCGCAGCATCGAAAGATCGGCCTAAATGGCCACCAATACTGCACAGGGCTCATCTATCCATTTAGTCTAGCCAAGAAGTAGAGCATTTCATAGAAAACTAATAGGAAATCTAGTAACAAACCCAGCCATCAAGAACGTAAAATCGTTAGCCTGTTAACCGGGGAATAAACTTTTGTTCAACTCGTTTCACAATGGTCATTTTTTTCTTCATAGTTATAAGTAATATCATTACACCTTAAGTAATAAAAGAAAATAGTCTTTAACTTATTGATTTTATTTATTTCGACAAAATATTTTATAACATATAACATATAAATCAAACAACTTCAATGCAGAAAAAATTAATTGAACGAATTTAAATAATTCTTTCGTAGTATGATATTCCTTGAAGCAATGCGGCATACACAAAGTAACTTCACAGTCGGGACATCAGAATCTCGATTCTTTCCTAAAGCCTTTTGAATAGCACAATTTGCATCTCCTGGTTACGTTTGCCCTTGAAGAGTCTGATGGTATGTAATCTGCAAAATGTCTGTCAATAAGTCTAGATGGTTTTAGTGTCAAAGAAGGACGTCGTGTACTAGTAGATGACGACTGCTGTCCACCTCCATATTTTTCGCCACCCTTTTCGACTATTTCAATGAGAAAATGAAGCTTGTCAAAGTGACCGCCATCTTTCTTATATAGGAGATATGCATTCAAACACACCATGTCTAGTGAATGTAAGAAAATCTTATAATAATATTTTTCTACTTGGTTTCTAACAATTTCATAAGCTTTCATTTGTCCGTCAGCAAGATCTACTCCCATTTTTTTTTTGTAGTCAACGATAGCTTCCGGTTTTGATATCATTTTCCCTTGCTTGTCTGTTTCCACAAATTTATTGTCGTGGATAGTACTCAACATCCCTTTTGTCTTTCCACTTCATAATCATTATTTTGTCTCTGTACCTAGCAACAGATTCACCTTTTTTCAAAATACGAGATTTTATATCAGATGGTAATCCCTTTCTATTTTCCGCATTGTTCCTACAACATCGGTTCTCCTCTTGCACATCTTCTCAGCTAGATCAATACTAGTATACCAATTATCGAGATATACCGTATATCCCTTATCCAATAAATCGTGGCACAATTCAAAAACAATACGATTTGCTCCTTTTTCTTCTGGATAGTTCGAACCATACTGCGTATTTTGACCTGTATAGATAAGGAAATCACTAATGTATCCGGTTTTACTTTCACTAAGCATATATTATTTTACACCAAATCGACTTCTTTTCGATGGAATGTATTGTTTCCAAGATAGCCTTCCTTTTCATAACAAAAGAGACTCATCTACTGATATGTCCTTATCTGGTACGTATAAAGCCTTGAATTTATTTCTCAAATAGTTCAAAATTGGATCGATTTTGCATGTTTTTTTGTTGCACATTGTTGGATCGAATGCATTGTTATCAGAAAAGTGTAAAAATTTCACTCACAGTTGGAATCTTTTCTCTGACATAGTTTTATAAAAAAATGGAGTCTCCAGACTTTCTCGCTTTGTGAAATACAGCTCATATGAAGGCTTTCCTATTATTTCTTGCAAAATTAGTAAGGAAATAAACACTCTTATTTCTTGGTTATCGGTGTCAAGTAAGCAAGTTATTACTAATGCGTAAAATACGTGACAGATTGCGAAAACATAAACAATATCTACAGTAAACTGCAGTAACTCGATTGTTTTGAAATTCGTGATTTGAGCAATTTTCAAAGTATTTTTATTTAAATAATTGAAAGTTTTTAATGCGCGATTCAAATTTTAGAATGTTTTCCGATCTCTTTAAATGTTTAAATCTTTGAACGTCGTTTTCTCACAAACATCGAGTTGCTGCAGTTTGTTTGCAAGTCGAAAAGATACTACAGTTTGTTCGCGTGTCGAAAAGATACTGCAGTTTGGATCGGGACCGTCGATATGCTCGCATATAAGCACGCTACGATTTAATAGATAAGAACTAAATAAAAATTAATGCGCTCAAAATATTGCGCCGAATTTCCATGACGAGAAATGTCGTCATACCCAATGCAGTAGTAGTTTGTGTATGACGAAATATTTCGTCATACCCAGTTAACAGGTTAAAATAGGATCTGTTCCTCTCCAAAGAACAGCTCACTTTGCCAAAGGTAAAGGAATATTCAATAAATTAAATAAGTATAACAAAAACCATTAATTATTGAGAATAATTTTGCTTGCCTCAAACGGATGTAACTAAATTCGCCGACGATATCTAATTATCTCAAGTCTCGACGAACAAATCGCTCAAGTTACCGCACATTCCATTCTCTGGAAAACTGTAGCGAATAAGTAATAATAATAAAAGTATAGTATATTGAACATATTAAGTAACTAGAAACGAACATGAATAGTGTTATTGAGTAGGTTAAGTATTTGTAAAGAATAATAATTGAAATTCTATAGATTAAATAATCCTAAATTACCAGTGTTATTGAATAGTTAAAGTAGTTGTTAAAGAATCGTGTTATTGAATAGATTAAGTGATTGTACTAGAGCATTGCAATGAAATAAATTAAAATAAATAAGAGTTTAGGAATAACACTCCTTTACCTAACAAAATGAGTGGTTGAAGAAAATATTGGGTGATTATAATAACTTTCCAGATAGGCTGCTATTAAATCTCTCACGGTTGTGTATACGACCTGCAAAACGATCATTGCATGCCGCTCAACTTTGAACGACGTGGCTGAATATTTGAACGAACATCTAATGTGGGTACCGTGGCATAGTGACATTCCGGGTAACTGTAGAGTTCATGAGCTAATGAGATATTATTTACCAACATGCAAGCTGGAAATCATACAAGCATCCCTTAGGACTGCAACTGTATGATGGTAAGGGAACACACCTGCCTCATTACCCAGCAGATCTGGCCGCTTCTTGACGCAAAGGGGTCAAGAGAGTTCGTCTCGCTTGGGCGGAATATTATAGTCGTTGTTGTGGCCGTCATTTCGGGCCATTACCTTATAGGTAGACACGTTAACAGACTTGGCGCGCCTTCAAATTTATGACTTATGTGACTTTTTAAGGCTGTAAGCCTTGTCACATCCTGCTCTAGCCAACAATATTTTGGGCACCCCGAGAATTAGTTTCTACTGGTGACGAAGTTCTAGCTTGGCCTATCGGATGCTCTAGTCCAGCTCCTCTTTCTCTCTTTAGAGGTTAAATAGGGTTGAGTGCATAGCCTCAACTGTGACCTCACAATGGCAAATTCTAGCCGAAGTGTGCCTTTAGCCTTAATTAACCTAACCTTTTGTTGGTATTATCGGAAACCATGTATTAGAACCACTCAGTTTGCCGCAAGTGCTTAATAGCCAAACTCATGCAGACTTTTCGGAGAATACCTAGCCAGATCTAGTAGATTGTGAAGGCAATATAAGATGAAACATTTCCTGATTGCTGGATTAGACAAGGTGCACCGATTCCTTGGCATGCAGATTCCTGGGATGTGCAGATCTCACTTTTATAGAATGTAATGAAGGATGAAGTTTTTTCAAGGCCTGTCAACGATAGGAGACGAATTAGTTAGCAGAATTGAGACTACTGGGACAAAAAGACAGGGCAGATCGGCTACAATAAACTTTAAATAGGGAATTAGAAGGTTATTAGCATGTATCAAAAGTGGTGAAGGACATTTGGGATAGCTTTTGTAACATAATAACGTTAATTTCACTAAGCTTCGAATTCAATTAAAGCATTTTAGGGTTAGCTTGAGTTTAACTGCTTTAAATTTCAGAAATTGTTGTTGGAAGTAACTGTACCTTGAATAGTAGGAGTTAGGTCGACATTGTTGACTATTTTGGAATGGTCACAGTAGTTTTTTGGCACTTGTTTGACGTCTATGGGTTGAGTAGATCAAAAGATAAAAATAAAATAGTGATGTGCATACCATTAAAGTTGCAAATTTATGATTCACCCTGTAACTCCCAAACGGTTGCGATTTAAAAATTACTCAATTTTTCATGAGAATTGTTATGATATTCCTCTAATCACCTATGACAAAACAGTTACTAATTTCTCATAAGTTTCCGGATTAAGAATGTGCATGCTTCTCAGATTACATCTGGGAATGTGGAAGATAATCCTGTTCATGAGAAAATATTAGAAATTAGTTTGTTAGTTAGGGAATGATTTTTTAGATAAGAATTGTTAACAGAAATTCAAAACCATGTTCAATTGATTATTTGACTTAATTATAGTTGTTTGAAGTTTCAACGGCTTCAAAAAGATGAACCCGACTCAAACCAATTGATTCATTAGTTACTGCTCGGGCATTAAATACAAAGAAGCAACCTTTCAAGCATATAAATTATGACCATCAGTGGAATTAAGACGTTCCTATAGACATGTGCGGAGTACACGCGTGTTTAGTCGGCCTAAGTTCAATGTTGTCCTACCCGTTATAGGAAAGATATTTGCTACTCAAAATAGTCGTAAGAGCTAAAACTGTAAGGAATACTTTTACCAGTTCTTCAATATCGCCGCTAGTTAATAATGGGAATGTCTTTACTGGCTCCTTGAACAAAGCCAACCTACCTGCTGTTAATTTTGCCACTAAATCATGCTTGTCATCTTTATCGCAGCCTCTTCCATTTCCATCCCGACACTACTAGGTTAAAGGATCTACACTCTATTCTCGACGTGACCGAAGCTACTAAAATTAATGGTTTCTCACCCCTGGTTTTAAAATTCTACACCCATGCTTTGGCTAACCACAGCGCAAACTTTCTCGCGTTGCTGTCGGCATTGCAACTTTCTCATATCCTGACAATATCTAAAAATGGTTATCAATCTAACTACAGAAAAATTGCACTTATTTCGAAGTCCTATCTAAAGTTTTTGATCTGAACTCTAAGTTGATGAAATACATATCATGTAAATAAAACTGTCTTGCCAATACGCTTCCGCGATGGTCGGCCAACCAAAACCGCGAGCCTTTGTTAGTTAATTGGATCAAAACTTGAGTGCATACAACGTGGAAGATGAAAGCCAAAAGCAAGCTTTCTTTCTTTCTTGGATTGGGCCTGAACCTTGTAACCTAGTTGACAATTTATTTGAGGGATCAAAAGCATTGAAATAGGGTACACCGCTATAATTAAGAAGGCAACGGATCATGAAGAATCATCCAAATCGGTCTACGCGGTCTATATCAGAATGCAATGTAATATGGTAGTTATTTTAAATGTTTATATCTTGCAAACTATAACATATATCGAAAAGTTAATATAACCTGTGGTAAAGTACAGACGAAATTAAGTTTGAGTGTCGAAATCACTAGGTGGAAAAAATCCGTGTGCAAAGCATTATCGCTGTCTTTTGACGACGAATCATTAGCGCCACTTGCGGGAACTTCGAGCAATTCGTACAGTAGGAGGACATTTCCTCAAGATCTTCAATTTAACGAATTTAAATCACAACAAAATTATGGGGCAATAACTTAAAGACATAAATAACATATATTATATTGTAAATTGTCTTTAATTTCGAACTATCGACATCATTCTTCCATACTTTGACGAAAACGGTTTCACCCAAAAGAACGGCACGACTTTCGACCATTTATATTCTTTACAGTTATAAAAAAGCTAGAATATTTGTTTCATTGTTTATGCGAAAGCATTTTTGAAACCTTTTTTCAAATTATTTTTCAATATAGCTAAGCAATTTTCTGGAATTTTTAAATTCAACCCCAGACCAATATGGAATATAATTATGTATAAAAAATAACTTTTATTATATTTTTATTTATATGTCTTGTTTATTTTAATAATAGGTATATATAATCCCATAATTTAATGAATAAATCCAGTGAGTTAATGAAGGCAAATTATAAATTTGATACCTCAAAGTAATTAAAAGTACCTTAAAAAAATTGAGGTAATTAAAAAGATTGGTAAGTAACTAAAAGGAACTAAAAGTGTTAAGAGAGAACTCAAAAAGATTTCAAATCAACCTTTAAGTACTGTAGCAATCAAGACAAATATTTAAGTGCCTACTACTTTTGTAGTAAAAGTAAATTAAGGTATAAAATTTGGTGCTGCTACTTTAAACTTTTAAATACACCCCCCGCAACAAAAAAAGCCGCACGTTTTAAGTTAAATAACAACTATTTATTATGTAATTTTTCTGTATTTCACATTCTTCACATATAACCCAATTAAAAAGTATGTTTTATGCAATATGTAATTTGTTTTCAGTAATAACAATTTAATTTTACGTTCGAAATCCAGAAATGCTTCATTTTGTTCTAGTTTTTAATGCATTATTATTTCTTAAAAAATTTAAAATACAGTAAGCCAACAATATCTCTTTATTTTTATTAAACTTAAAAGTTTTAAAATTGAGTTTAAAATTGCAATTAGTACTTTGTAGTACCGCCCTTTGCCTTAATAACGTCTCAAACCCTATGCATGTATGCGACTGTACATAGTGAATATTTTTAGCAGAAGAGTGCTGTTGCACATCAACAACCGTTAAAAGCAATTTGGACATCTTGGAGACTATTTAGCACGAATTGAGCCGGGAAGATATGAAAAAGGAAACCACGTGCGGCTCCTTTTTTTTGCAGGGGTTGTACAAGTATCAACAAATTATTGTCATTTTACAAATTTTATTATGTCAAAAATGTACAAAATGCACGAAATATTCAAATGACCCAAGTGAGTTTTCAAACCAAAAAATCAAAACAAACTGTTTTATACTCGAGCAACGAAAGAAATATTAAAATTTCTTAAGGCGATCGGTGTTTGTAATGAAGAAAAGTTAAGCTCCTTTGGCTCGTTATAAACAGCAGTACCAAAGGGTTATCTTTTCCTCAGCTGCTGGACGCCTTCGCGAGAAAACGGAAACTAGATGAAACTCCACAAATTTTAACACCGATCTAGACAGCTGTATCAAATTATGATCACTTATGCAAACAAACTAAGCACCTCGTTGCCTTCGAAGGTACTGTGGCGGAATTCGAGGGAGACTGGTGGGGCGAAACAGGACTCTGCAAATTTATCATACTTTTCAGCCCATGACCTTAATGCCGCTTTTGCTAGACTACACAGTACAGTAACTAGTGTTGACTCACACATTGCGCCCGAAATATGTGTAAATGTAAACTCCTGTTTTTTGCTAAGAATTGTGGATGTATCTGAAGTCACAGCTATTATAAACTCTAATGCCATTGGAGCAACTAGAGTTTGTCCGCGTTTTCTTATTATTGTGGAGTTAACATACATTATAAACAGTTGCATCACAACATCATATTTGCCTCAAATTCGGAAGGTAGCCAGAATTGTCTTGGTCGCGAAAGAAATTAGAGCGAAAACTGCAAATGATTTGCGTCCTATTAGTATTCTCTCGTTTCTGTCGAAAGTACTTTAGAAAACAGTAAACGCACAGTTGAAACCATTTTTAAATGATAAGCAACTTCTATGTAAATGGCAATCGGGCTTTCATAGTCGTCACAGTACCACTACCGGAATTCTTAGGGTTACCGAGGATATTAGAGAGGGAATTGGCAATGCCTGTTTTACTATTCTAACACTCTTATACTTTATAAAAAAATGTTTGATATAGGTTACTTCTTCTCAAACTGAAGCACTGTTTTGAATTTTCGGAGGAGCCAATAACTTTCTTTTCCAGCTATCTCTCTGGAAGAGTGCAAAGAGTCGAGATTAATGGTGATATCTCGGATTTGCAACCAATCCCTGGTGGCGTTCCACAGGGATCAATGTTGGACCCAATTCTACTCTTGCTATTCATCAATGATATTAAAAATATTTTCAAACACTATTCCTTTCAAATGTACGCTGACGATATACAGCTTTATCTGCATATGCTTCATGGGATAATTGAAGACGCCGTAGCCTGCATGAACGAGGATCTGGCTGCTGCTCACCTGTGGACAGTCAGAAATATAAGTAAGAAATGCTGTAGCATTGTTATTTCTCGGCAAATCATTGATACCTCTGATTTTCCTTCTTCTATGTTTAACTCTAAAATCATTCATTTCTTGGAAAAGGTTAAAAATTTGGGCATAATTATGAATTAAATATTAGACTTGGTGATACATAAAATGTATGGTGCGCTGCGTAGGCTTTGGGCCTCAACTTTCTATACTCCTCAATCCACCCGTTTAAGGCTAGTTCAAACTCTTCTTAATCCACTGATTTCGTACGGGGACGTAATTTATACTGGTCTAGATTCTGCAAGTTTCAGCAAGTTGACGGTGGTATTTAATTCCTGCACGAAGTATGTGTTTCTTCTCCGACGATATGTTCATGTATCGATGTTTTTGTGTTGTGTCCTTGGAATGTCCTTAGAATCGTACTTTAAGTATCATATAATTGTTTGTGCGTTGTGTTAAAATTTACAATAATACGCAAATTAAGAACGCAAGTAACGCAAGTGGATTTGGAAGACTCTTATTTGAACATCTCTCGACAACGTGAGCATTTGTGCGACAATCCACCTGATTTATCATCTTTCCTTTTTCTTTTTCTTTCTGTTTTAATCCGTACTTCTTGGCCTTAGCGTTAGTTTAGTTTTAAGTTTCTTGATTTATATAAATACTACCGTAAAATTGTTATAATATTTACTTGATCTTTTCATATAATTTCCTCTTAAACTTTATTTTACTATTCATTATTGTTCTTTAAAGTAGTATTACTTTATGCATTACCTGTGCTAGTAAAAGATGAATGAGCAAAGTGCTAATAAACTTAAATTTTAATTTGAATTAAGGTTCCTAAATATATTATTTCGTTCTCTTAAATCGTACTAAATCAAAAATATATCTAATTTTCAATAAATATGAGTAAACAATCAATTTCCAGTTTATTATTTTAAACAAACCTTTCATTAATCTCACATTAAATAAAGTTTATTTTGTACTATTCAATATAATTTTATTTATAGTAACTATTCTGACACCAAAATCTCTATTATTACAGTCCACCCATTCTGGTCTACGAGACATAGAAAGCGACAATGATATTAATTCTAAAGAGGCATGGTCGGAGCTTTTAGTTCATGTAGACAATCAAATCCTTTCAACCCAGTACTTCAGAAAACTATTGGTGAGGTGCGAAACGAATATATACAGTCTTTATAGAGCAGCAGCTGAAGCTGAACTAAATGTCATCGAGGACAATTACTGGACATATGGCGGTAAAGTGAGTCCAACAATTGATCAACGTGGAAATCGTGGAGACCCAGATAATTCGGCTTTAACAGGGCACGGAATGCGAATAATTGGAAACTTCAGATGCACTCTACTAGACATCCTGCTGGTATGGATTTACAAACTACTCTTATATTCATAAGGTCCAAGGAAACGGACGTTTGAATTATATTTAAATTTTATGTTTATGTAGATTATATTATATGCATCCCGATGAAATGTTATTTTTGTTACTCTTAGTAAACTTTTCTAAACAGTGTAAATATTACGTGAATTTTTGTACATTTCAGAGAATAAAAGCGAAACTAGACATTCGTAGTAATGTCAAAGAAATTATTATATAACTCAAGCAACAATATTGAAGACTGTTTCTTCGGATATATGGCCGTTAATGTTATTTAATTAATGGCTAAAATTTTCTTATTTATCACTTCCGCTACAAACGAGTCATTTGGTTTTGAAAGGAAATAAAAAATTAATCCTATAGTTGAGGATATTAGATTCGGAATACAAAAATGCTTTAGTATAAGCTTTTTAATCTGCAATGGATATTTTGTTTGCACAATATTTTTTTAAAAACCCAGTAAACCAATAGTCCAAAAAGTAGTTTTTATTACATCATGAAAGTTAGGCTGCAAGAAATTTATCATATTCTTAAGTACGTTTACAGTTCAAGGAAACACTAGTCAGTCGAATTGAAAAACCAATAATAAATAAGGCTTTTCTTGGTTATAACATCAGCTAGGGAGGGTTTCAGAGATTAAGAAATACATAAGATATCTTTCACCAGCAATGAACTAAAGGCGAGGCTTTACTCTCAGAATTCTATGCCAAATTCAAAGTTGTATGGGATTATCTGCTATGAATCTTTAAGTCTAAAATTCTATATACAAACAAACACACACCTTTTGCAAGAACTGTGCAAGAACAACTTTGTCTTCAAAACTTTTTTGATGTATTTAAGAGGGGTTTCACATCCAAAAATAAATTATTTTTCTTCAAACAATCGATTCATTATTACTTGAACAAAATTCTTCTTAATTTCAGATCGAAATATTCGAAATATTTTCCAATTAATATACATGCATATATATAATACCCACGAACAATGAAATTCGTACGACAAAGATAAAAGAGTGATGTCTCCCTTTGAAAGCTAAAGTAAGGATGCTATGGAAACCAATTGTTTCAAAGAACGCACTAAAATAAATAAGAGTTATTGTGTTGTCCGCAAACCATTCTTTAGTTCTCCTTCAAGTATGACAGCTCCATCTTGTTGGAATATATGACTGTCATTCGGATGCAGTCGTTCCATTGAAGGTAGAAGTTGACTTCGTAAAATATTTTTATATATCCCGGAATTAACAATACCATAAAAAAACATAAGTCGCCCACTCCTGTGGAGGACATACATCCCAAATCATTACTCCACTAGAAAAGTTAATAGTCCGCCTAAGGCAATCAGGTCTAAATACCTCCAATTTGTTGCGAATAACTGTTCCCCGCTCATCACCTACGCAAATGTTAAACTTGGATTCCTCAATAAGAAGTTTTACATTACACTGTTTTCGGGGCCAGCTGATGCATTCTTTAGCCCAGGCCAAGCGTTTCTTCCTTTAAGCCCTCGTTAGCAATGGTTTCTTTCTTGCCTGTAACTACTGAATATTACCTTGTAGAAACCGTAGCCTAGTGATTTTAACCTGCGCCGACATGGCATCATTGAGATATGTTTCCCAGTTATTTCACTGCACTTATTATAAATTTTTGCAGTTCTTGCACGCTGCTGTGTACGTTGTACGCACTATTCTTCTAGGAATTTTGACCTCTTTTGCAGAAGTTTTCTTTTTTCTACCACAGCGCTTTTCTGATATTACAGGACAGCCCTCTTTATGTTGTTTAATAATATATTGAACACTGATTTTCGATACAACAAAATATTAGAAATTGTTTTCATAAAATTTTCTGTTATATAGGTACATTTGAATAATCCTCTTCCTCAAATTTTCACTAATTAATTTACCGCGTGTCATTTTAATATTCTGTTAACAGTCGATACTCACAAAACACTCAACTGAATGTTACGATTACAACTAAATAAATTTCTCACAAACGAATGCGCAGTAAGGATAAAGAGCCGTTATAATGTGCTTTTAGTTTGCAGTGAATTCGAATTTTAGTTCTGCTAAATTACAATTATGGATTTTATTGTTCAAAAATAGTTTAGTATAAAAGCTTATCTTTTATTTAAGTCAATGATTACTACAGATTTTTTTCTGTTACCATATATTATTGATTTATAATTTTTAATTCCAATAAAAAATTTGTGTAATTCTATAGATTCTTTAAGAAACGATTTCAGATTCTTTATTCAAACACAAAATACAAGCATTTGGGCCAATACGTCACAAAATCAGTGTCAAGAACTGGTTAGTACAATGCACAAACATTTACAAGCAGTTATTAAAGGTAATGTTACACAATTTTAGTGCGTCCGTATGAAATTCCTTGTCACCCCGACAACTCGTACGAAATTCGTTATTACTGAAGTGTGCCTTACAATCTTAATTTTTTTTACTTAAATAAAATGGTTTTAAAAAAACATTTTAACCGACTTCACAAAAAGCGCTAAAAAGCACAAAATAATTTTTCAATTTATATCTATTATTTAAGTCAGTGCAAATTTGTTGTAAAAACTATTTTATTTTTTACTTTTTAGTATCTTTATTTAAACGACTCGAAGAATGCTGCTGATATTAAGAAACCAATTTCAAAAGTAACAGAAGTAGTGAAATAACAAAATTATGCAAATCCAGCGAAATATTACGAAATTAGTCACGGTCACCCTTTAGTACCCTCACCTTAGAAAATTTTTAACATGACCCTAGTGCGACACTTTTCTCTATACAGCAAGAGAGAATTTAGTAGTCAGAGAATCATCGTAAGCACTCTAGGTACAAAATTGTTATCATTTATCAATCAGGAAACATATTCTGCACAACCGAATCAAAATCGGTTTATGCCTTATGAAGCTGGGCGCCGCCCATCTTCCAACTCTCATCATAAGCCACAATTTTTGTCAGAATACAAATAGATACTCAGAATAATCTAAATCACTCCATGCGGTACAAAGTTACGTTTCCCTCCCCCACCCCAACAGACGGTTAGCAACACTACATAAAACAAGAATGTATGCCATCGGAACCACTGGTAAAACTAGTAGCCAAATTAGCGATGTGTTTTATAACTACAGTGTAGTTAAATAAAAGCTCTGTAAACTCAAGAGTAGTCGACGAAAGTTTCGTCAAGTCAACAAAATTCTAAACAGTAGAATCACAGTTATCGAAGTCAGTTTAAAGAAGTTACCAAATAGTCAGTTTAAAGAAGTTACAAAGCAATAGTTAATATGAAATTGTTTGCGTAGCGTAAGATTCATTCTGTCAATGTAGTTACTATAATCCATTTCATATCTGGAGATGAACTGATTACGTAAATTACAATAAATAGTCGAAAATGCTCCCTGATAAAGAAAACTTCCTGCAGACATTATTCTTTAAGTTCTTCAATTACGGTTGACAAGTACGAGAGCCCTTAGATGATGAGAGAGGCCCACAATGATAAAATCATAGATAAAACCGACAATGGAAAACAATACAGCTTTACAGATCAGTAATAATTCAGTTTCGAGAAGTCAGCTCTTTTAAAACTAAAGCAATAATCAGCAGATACAACAGAATCAAAAATAACTTGATCAAAAGTGGTGATAACATTTAGCGCTGGATGATGGGATTATTCGAGAACCAGTCCTTTACAATAACACATTTAGCTTTACTTATTAGTACCTATCACTTCACTGGAAAACACAACTAACTAATTAGGCTACTACTCAGCCCTATTTCTACCACTTAGCTTAATTCTAGAAAGTTCAGCAACTTAGTTCTAGAAATTTCCGTTATTCATTACCACCAAGCCAAATCACCACAGGTTCGAGTCGGCCTTGACTTCATATGGCATCTGACGTTTTCTGGTTTCCGATATCACATGGCAGACTACATTACACATTATAATATGTATATGTATATACAGGGTGTTTCAGATCTAGTGTACTTAAATAAATGGAGTGATAGATCTCACCTAGGATGGCAGGGGGGAGGGAAAACTCAGCCGTTGGCAAGTTACAGGGCGATTCATAAATATGCAATTTTCATGGTGTGCACATCGCTATTTTATTTTTCTCTTTTGATCTACTCAACGCAGAGACATCAAACAAACGCGATAAAACTGTTATCCCAATGATCTTTCCAAAATTGTTAACAATGTTGATCTAACTTCTATAACTGCAGATACAATCACTTCTAAAATTGCAAAGAATGTTTTGCGAACACCTAAAATTCAGTATTTTCCCAAAATTTTCTCCAAAATTCATGTAATTAAAACAGCAATTTTTTATTTTTATGAAATTGCCTATAGCCTCTCCCATGTTTTCATCTCAGGAGTCCCAATTCTGCTAACAAATTGGTCTCTATTGTTAACTGGCCTTGAGTAAACTTCGTCCTTTCTTACTACCCATAAGGAATATTCCAATGGGGTAAGATTTGGGAATCTAGCAGTCCAAGGAATCGATGCATCTCGTCCAAACCAGCGGTCAAACAATTTTTCATTCAGTATTTCCTTGACAATGATACGATAACGCTCGGAATTTGGGCTGGCAGGAGATCCGTTTATCCTTTTATGTGATAAAGAATAACTGAGTTAATTATTATATAGCGTATTCGTATATTTTTCCGGACTCCTTTACCATTCAAAATTTTTGTACTTTAATGGTGCATTTACGCAAAAAAATGTCATTCCACTAATTAAAGAAGAATTCGGAAGTTGCTGACCTTATATCCTTTCCTTACTAGTTCTATATTCTATGGTGTGGAAAATCCCTCTGTGTTTCAAGTCCTCAGATAAAAATTTGATATATATATATATATATATATATATATATATATATATATATATATATATATATATATATATATATTTGAAAATAATTACAATAGAAAAAATTCTGTAGCTATTGCTCAGAATGGCAAAGTTAACATACCTTTTATCGGTATTACCCCAATTCGCATTTTCTAAACGTCTTTTTTTTTGTCATTTAACTTCGCACGTTTATAAAGTATCATTCTATTTTTTCCAGAGAGGATCCCACAATTACTGACGGTGTGTTTTTGTGATGCCGTTTGCAATTTACTTATCTCCTTACCTGAACGTACCAAATTACATTTTTTTAGTCATATTTTTTGACATTCGGGAACTCTTGATCATAAGTCATATAAAAAATTGCTCTGTTTTGGCGTTAAACTAATTTTCGACGCTGGTTGTGACAAATAGTTTACTCTGTCTTTCCTCCCCAAATCGGTTTTCCCTTCCGCAATCATTTAAAAACAATTTTCAGATATTAATTAAATTAATGAAACAAAATGAATGAGTGGCTATTACTGGTACTCGCAATGTTTTCGAAGGAAAAGAAAATGCATTATAATAATTTACGATGGCAAGTAATGAATTTCATTTCACATTAATGCGTTTATTTATATCTGAATATCAACATGCATCCATGGGAAGTGGACTAAGCGACGGTCAGACACGCACAAATATACGCACATAAAAACATGCACTTTTTCAAGAATTTCTCTTCAGTATTTAGTAGTGGAAATCGCACCAAAAACGCAAGACAAGTTTTTTGACTACAGCAATACTTTCTTTACTGTTAGTGCTGATCGCAAATAAAAAGGAGACTAGATTGGAATTTAAAGGAACACGCTCTCATTGGTTTTTGTCAATAAAAGAAGTGACCGGAGAACGCATCAGATAAAAGGTTGCGCTAGTTCCAAGAGCTTTAGAAAACAAGTAACAATATGTGGGCGCTTTGCTAATATTCCTAAAGTATTCAATTGAATAAAGTTTTTCTTAAACTATTATACCGAATTTCCAGAAATGGTTTACAATAAAAGTCAAAAACCTATTTATCATCAATCCATTTCTCTAGACGGACAGAAATGTTCAAGAAAATAGAAAACGAAGATCCTTAACTTTAAGACAGGGCAATTATGTATGCCATTTGAAGGTATACAAGGTGTTTCAGATCCGACGTGCCAAAATGAGTAGGGTCATAGATCTTAACTAGACAAAAAAAATTTTATGGTAAGGGGGGGGGGCGGCGGCGATTTAAAGCGTATAGGAGTTACAGAGTGATTCTTAAATGTTAGTTTTTCATGGTGTGCACATTACTCTGTTATTTTTATCTTTTGATCTACCCAACATAGCGACATCAAATAAACGCTAAAGGACTACTATCCCAATAAACTTTCCAAAATTGTGAGCAATGTTGATCTAATTCCTACCATTACAGGCACAGTGACTTCCAAAAGTGAAAAAAAATGGTTTGCAATTACCTAAAGTTCAGCATTTTTCCAAATTTTTTCCGAAATTCATGTAATTAGTGCACACTTTTTTATTTTTACTGGATTGCCCATCTAATTACCCTTCCAAGAAGGTACAACATGTCCACGTAGAGAAAATATGTAGAAATTTATATGTAGAAATCCTATCGGAGAATATTATAAAAATCAACAAATTAAAGAAATTAAACTCAAATTAATTCTAAAATATTTTTTATTGAATTCAAAAATAATTACAATTAATCTTGATAAGTAACAACAGCCGTTCAAAATGTCCACCGCCACTTTGGATGCATGCCAACAATATCCTTCTAAGTCCCTGTTGAAGGCGTATTGCAGCCATCCTCTTAAGTATTTTCGTCGCTGCATTCCCAAATTGGCTAACTAAATCATCCCTATTGTTAATTGGGCTTGAATAAACTTCATTCTCCGTTGTTTCCCATAAGAAAAAGACCAAAGGGGTAAGGTCTGGAGATCTAGCAAACCATGGAATCGGTGCACCTCGTCCAATCCAGCGGTTAGAAAATTTTTCACTTAGTACTACTAACTGGGCTTGAATAAACTTCATTCTTCATTGTTCCCCATAAGAAAAAGTCCGATTGGGTAAGGTCTGGAGATCTAGCAAGCCAAGGAATTGGTGCACCTCGTCCAATCCAGCGGTTAGAAAATTTTTCACTTAGTACTACCTTCAAAATGTTAGCCCTATGCGCTGGTACTCCATCGTGTTGGTGAAACATTCCCTAAGATTATCCATAGGGTTTTCCTCTATTATATCTGGCAGTGTATTGTCCAAAAAGTCCGCATAAATTTCACTATTAAGCACTTGCGGCAAAACGAATGGTCCTACCAAATGGGTGCCGACGTTACCAGTCCAAACATTGACACTGAATCTCTGCTGGAATGAGGTCACCTTTACCCTTTAGTACACCTTTTTTTTTTTATTGGATTGCGCATCAAATTAATTTTAAAATGCTTTTTATTGAATTTAAAAATAATTACAATTAATCTTGATAAGTAACAAAAGCCGTTCAAAATGTCCACCGCCACTTTGGATGCATGCCAACAATATCCTTCTAAGTCCCTGTTTAAGGCGTATTGCAGCCAGCCTCTCCCGTATTTTCGTCGCTGCATTCCAAATTCTGCTAACTAAATTCCCCTAGTCCTAAACGGGTCTCAAATAAAATTATTCTGTATTGCTCCCCATAAGAGAAAGTCCAATTGGTTAAGGTCTGGAGATCTAGCAGGCCAAGGAATCGGTGCACCTCGTCCAATCCAGCGGTTAGGAAATTTTTCACTTAGTATTGTGTAGTATATATATATATATATATATATATATATATATATATATATATATATATATATATATATATATATATATATAATTCCAACATAATTTCCTTAAGTAACCTATGCTTTGGTTATAAACCAAGATAAACTTAATAAAGAAAATTGAGATACATGAATAAAGACACAAATTAAAAAAGTTTAAAAGTATAAAAGAAAATTAAGGAATGAAATTATTAAACTATAAACTACAACATTGGCTTCACTGTAGTATACCTACACAATGTTAGCCGAGCTCACCTTTGCGCCGTTTGGGTTAGTTTTCGACCAGGTATGGAGGTTATGGAAGTTCGTGATATCATTCCTGGTGAATTCACATTCATCTGTAAACAGAATTCGGTCCAGAAACGCTCTGTCGTTAATGTCGCGTTCCAGAAGCCAAGTGCTAAATTTCAGTCTACTCATGGAATCTCCTTTCACTGGTCCTTTGGCTGGGTGATGGTGATATGGACGAATTCCCCTCGATGAATAACCCGCCCAACCTTAGATGGCGACACTCCTAATCGCCTTGCGACTCGTTTTGTGCTCGTCTCAGGGTCCTGGCTCACGATGGTGATTATTCGCTGCTCGACGTCGACAGAAGTTCCCGAACCCGAAGTTTCGGGTCGTGTCTCCATTTCGTGTGAAGTTACACTTCCTGTTTCTCTTACCTTTAAAACGTCCGTTTAAATACCCGTCTTTGGGGTGATCGCCAGTTAGGGAGTCTCCTTTGATATTCCAGTACATCCGCTCTCGCTTTTCCGTCTACTACACCATAAATAGAAATAATATCCGCGTATTCTCAAATGTAAATTCTACCATTTTTTAATAAATTTTGCTTAAAAAAACTTGTACTTATTGATTTTTTTTTTGTCAACTATGATAGGTATTTTTGCTGACTCACCCTCTTTTATAGCAAAATTTTCATCAGGTAATTATTTTTTGCAGCAATAATTAAGATTACTTACCTGTTAACACAAAACAAACATTTTCGGCACTTTATCTTAAAAAAAGTGCAATAAAATAAATAGGTACACAGGGAGTTCTAAGGATGCAATTTTTCTAATACTGTGTCTACCTCGCCATGTTGCACCTTTTTGGAAAGGTAATAAGATGGGCAATCCAATAAAAAAAAGGAATACTAATTACATAAATTTCAGAGAAAATTTGGGAAAATGCTACTTAATCGCAAACCATTTTTATCACTTTTGGAAGTGACTGTACGTGCAGTGGTAGGAGTTAGGTCAAGATTGTTGATAATTTTGAAAAGTCGTTGGGATATGTTCGTTAGGTCAAAGACTAATGTGCATACCATGAAAAACTGAAATTTATGAATCACCCTGGAACTCCCAAACACTTAAGATTGCCCCCTCCTCCCCCCCACCCCTTATAAAATTTTTTGTTTGTCTAGTTGAGATCTTTAACCCTCTCGTTTTGGCACGTCAGATCTGAAACACCCTTTTAGTTTTGCTGTCTTTTTTACATAAAGCTTTTTTAACCCTTAAGTAAAAAAAACATAGTGTTATTTCGGCTGGGTATTACTTTACCGGGCAAATAGGCTTTACAAATTATTGCGAGCCATATAAAATTAAAAACAATATTAAACATAACATTTTTTAATCTTTTATACATGTTACAACTACTAGCGGGAAATTAATTTCCAAATTTGTAAATCTTAAGAGCCATGATATGGGAAAAAAGTGGGTTTTTTAAAGCTGTAGTTGTTACCGACACTGGTAGAACAAAATGTAAATTTATATTAATGTAAATTTTTACTGGCAAGTTATTGCCGGTAATAAAATAAGAAAAGTGACAATAGATTTTTGTTTTTCAGAATATATTATTAAAATGAATAGTATAATTTTATGGTAGCACTTTGTTATTGGCTTAATATTTCACTATAAGTACACTGTAAGTTTTATAGTTGACGATAAATATAAGAGAAATCACAAACTGAATACATGGAATCTAAGTTTTGTTTATTTTAGTAACGTGTCAATTAATCCAATTTGTAATACAAAAATTCTTATATGTATATATATATATATATATATATGCATATATATATTATACTGAAATTCTTACGTATCTTAAGAATAAAGCTATTTAGTTTTGTATATTATAACGTTACAGAAAGTAGTGAATTGATATCTATCAATAAGAATTAGTTTAGTTTACTATACCTGTTATAAATACAAGAGATTATTTTTTTAAATTAGACGAAGACATATTAGTATTTTATTATGAATATTGGACCATTTACTCAGATTTGTAAGTCAGATAGTAACTGGACGGTTTTCTTTGAATGCTGGAGTAAATTTACATTGTTTAAGTCGTCAGTGGAGTAAGTGAAAACTATTGGTAAGTTAAGTAAGTGGGGGTCCCAAGTTCAAATCCCACCGGCGGTGACCAATAGTTGTTTTTAATGACAACATATTACGATAAAAAGGCCATGGGGTTTGCAGAAAAAATGTCAGTGGTTCAAAATCCACTTTAAATTGTATGTACACTTAATATTGTTTTCTGGAATCGGGTGAATTCTGTCTCCCGTCCCATACCCCATAAGGGGTTACGGGAACTGCAGAGAGAGAGAGTGGATTAAAAAATATTTACTTAAAAAAGAATAAAAAAAACTAAGTGGGCAAAAGCTTCTATTATAATGGTTTGCTCTGGTACTCGCTCTCGACACCAACAACGTATATAAAAATGGTGTTTTGGGGAAATCGGTTTACACTTTCACTCACTCAACTTCTCAATGTCTACTTGTATATGTAAATTTTCTATTGTCTAGACCAAGGCAAATATTATAACTACCTTCACCATGGTCAATAGAGGACCATCAAACTACCTTCTCAAGTTATAATCATAAATATTTCCTACAAAAGAATAATATAGAATAATATCATATATTTACAGATGATCGCAGCCACATGCACAGGTAAACTGTAGTCCCCATAAGTTTAGCTTAATGTTTTATGAGCGCATCATAAACATGTTATAGGAGATAGGTTTAAATCTAAAATTTTTAATTTGCAATTGCAATAAATAAAAAAATCCACTCTAACTTCGGGTTGTTGTCTACCTCGAAGAAAGGCAAAAACAAAACATCCAATTTCTCTAATTCCCCTTACCCTAATTTGGAAATGCTTCTTATAGCGTAAAATGATTATATTAGTGTTGGTTGGTTGGTTTAAGTGGTAAGCGTCGCCATCATAGTAAGACTCCAAGTACCACTATTATAGCGCCATGTAGATGACACAACCAGTAAGACCCGATTTTCTGTTGGACGATTTCTGTTGGATTTTCTGTTGGACTAAAGCCTAAAATTATTTATAATTATATATCTATTATGACATTTTGAAGTTGGTGCAAATTGAACACACCAAACATATGCACCGACTTCAAAATATCGTGATAGACATAACATGAAGAATTTTTTTATGCTTTTTCGAGCGTTTTGTGAAGTCGGTTCAACTTATTTTTTACTATTTTATTTTTCACTCTTTAGTGTCTTCATATATACAACTCGAAGACTGCTGCTATTACGAACAAAGCAATTTCAAAGTTGCAGAGGAAGTGCACTCTGAAGAATGGAAAGAGAGTTATACAAATCCGGTAAAATATTACGAAATCAGTCACATTCACTCTTTCATAGCCCCACCTTAAAAAACTCTTATCATGGCCCTAGTGCGCCACCGTACTCTATACAACAAGAGAGAATTATCTTAGTCAGAAAAGCATTGAAGTTACTCTAAGTACAAAATTTTTATCATTTAATATCTGTACGATAGAATCAAAATCGTTCTACGCTTTATGAAACTAGACGCCGCCCCTCCTCCAGCTATCACCACAAGCCACAATATTTTTGAGATAAAAGGATACTCTATGCATTCATAATCATCTAAATCAGTCCACACGTTGCAAATTTAGGCTTCCCCTTCCTCCGTCTCAACTTTAGGTCAACATTTTTCCATATAGTAGAAATGGGGTGTCATACTGTGTACAACAAAAAAGAATCATCCAAGTCGGTGTGTCCATTAAGACATTGGGTAACGTACCCTCTGCAACCCACCATCAGAATCATCCAAATCGGTACACACGTTACGAAGTATTGCTACTCGTCT
This sequence comes from Leptarthrus brevirostris, assembly GCA_964036015.1. Classification (NCBI taxonomy): domain Eukaryota; kingdom Metazoa; phylum Arthropoda; class Insecta; order Diptera; family Asilidae; genus Leptarthrus; species Leptarthrus brevirostris. The sequence continues at coordinate 97,002,058 of OZ038371.1, read as the reverse complement.
CCAACACCACCACCCTAGTGCAAAATGTATCCTCATGTTAGCATAATTCGCAATGTGGGACCATACTCTATACAAAAAAAAAGAATTAGGTGTTCAAATCGGTCCACTCATAACGAAGGTAGGTTTCAATCCCACACCCCAAGTCAATTCTTTGAATTGGTATTACTATTCTACCCAACAAAGAAAGTATCATCAAAGTCGGTCTACGCGTTACGAAGAAATGTCCGGTCATACATTAAAAAATATTATAAATAGATGTCGAACATCATATATAATAGTATAATATATAAATAAACTGAAAAGCTAAATGTGTTTAACATCTTTCTTCTACAGTGATCGATACACGCACTGGTAGAAAAAATCTTGAATCAACATAATTTGCTTTGGGTTAAGTCATGTTTACTATATAAAGTTTTAATAGTACAATTATATGATTTTCTTGACTTGTAATGTATAGTTTTTCGTTCAAGTTAGTTATTTTATGATTTTTTTTTAAATTTTCACGGATCTCAGTCGAAAGCGTACAAATTTTTTGAAAGTAAATAATAAATTTGAGGATGAGATTTAAATATTACCAATATGATTCAATATTAGATATGATTCATGAATTTAAATTTCTTGGGTTAAGAATACGGAACGAACACTACAATTATTCTTGCTTAAAATTAATTTTTCTACCAGTGTGGCAAACTTAGATCCAAATGATATTGTTATCGGTATATTGGGGTAATTCGTGTACCTATGCTGCCATCATACGGTAGCATGAGGACATGAATTGGATTGAGGATTGTGAGCACCACTAGGTTGTTTGTCACAACCTAGTCGTGGCTCACAACCAAGGGATTAAGGAAGGTTATGGGAAACACCGGGGTGAGCGTTATTAGCCGTGCAGGCTTGGTCAGTGACCGAAGAGGTGAGGGGCCCGCCTAGCTAGCCGTGCTTAGCTCGCCGGATCGGTGTGGATTCTTGCCTCACACTCCTCGGTACACTCACCCGAACATTAATGCGGGCACTCTTTGTCCTATAGCCGGACCGAAGACTATTCAATAAAAATAGGAAAGAACACACATTTTAAGGGAGAAAAAAAAAGGAATAGGGTAAAAGAACAGACGCTAACATGTTCCTGACGGAAGAGCAACCTCAGCCTCCTGTTGGACTGAGGCTTATAGGACTAACCCTCCCCATCCTACGACTATGTACAGCCATCCGTTTACTACATAGTCCCTTTACTTTCCGTGACTAGTGGTTACATGGATAGAGCGGGTCTTGAGGAATTCGGCTACTCTTTAGCACTCCATCATTCACTTAGTTAGTGATCCTCGTATTTATACTGCAGGCTTACTACTTGACTCTGGCAAAAATCAAAATTTCTACCATATACTGAAAAAATTTTATTCATCAAACTCTTCCAAAAAGGAGGAGATAAAGACGACAGAATATGGACAATTTAAATCAGCGAAGTAAATTTATTCGACCCCTGACTGTCGGCTAGAGCCTCTATAAGAGTGAAACCAATTTTAATTCCCCATATATATATATATATATATATATATATATATATATATAGAAGGCAAAGGATATAGTTCATAAAAACACAATTAAATCATTACCTTAACTGGGCAAAAGAAAATTTCATATGCAGTTAAGTTATACCTTATTAATAGAGAAAATTCAGCTTTGAGTATTCCTATACGGAGAAGGTATTATCTTCCAAGAGATACCATCTAACACTTCGTTCTAGCCATAATTCAGACTTCAAAGTAATGTCAAAATAACCATTAAAATTTATAGTTTCGTATATTCATAAGTTTTTGTTTTTTTTTATGATTTCATAATTATACAATATCGTTCAATAAAAATTGTATATGTAATGCTATTATTATTTTCTACAAAGTTTGTTAAATTCTAAGAGATTCTGAAAAATAATTTAATACAGCCTTAATTGCAGCCTTTTGATTTATTTCTCGAATAGAAAATTTTTGGATGCATACTTAAACTGAAATGAAAAAATGAAGAATTTTTATTTCTTCTTATGAAGAAAGTGTTTGTTTATCTTAATCTATATTTTGTTGTATTTTATCAGAAGCTTCAAATTTGATCCTTTCTTCATAGGAACGCTAAAATTTGTATTACTAGAAATCCACTAAAGTTAAACTTTAAGAAAAAACCTAAGAAGCAATTAACTGAATGTATTGGAATCACTTCGAATAAAGCATAGAAATCGAGTATATTCTAGACTAATAGATTATAAGATATCCACCTTGTTTTGCTTATGTCTACAAAAATATATGAAATCTGAAGTCAAGAGTTGCGTCCCTATTAATATACCCTAATACAACCACTGGATCGTCTGATAACGATCAAGTAAAAACAAATTATAACTTTCACACTTTATATATGTTTCTAGTTGATACTATTATGTGACGTACTCAAAATACAAATGCTGGGCAGCGTACGTAATCGGGACTGTGGCAAAACGTATTTATATCGTGGTGTGGTGCTTAAGCAACCACGAAAGGTTAGGGTTAGTTTTCGAATACTAAGAGAAAGACGTAGCCTTTATCTTTCTTCATTAATTCAATATATATATATTCAACACATCCTGTGCATTTAACTGCTGCTTAACTGTCATACTTTCCTTTCTAATTTTTTTTTTAATTGAAATTTAATAAGACGTGATTTTTTTGATACATGGCAATTTGCAACGCACGAAGAAAGAGTAACGCACGTAATTTTTCAAAAAAGAAACCATTAACTATAAAAAGTAATCCAAGAACATCACATCACTTATATCAGAAGGCATAAGTATCACGGACGATATTAATCTTTTTCTCTTTAATAACCGAGTATATCTAGCATATGATTAATTTTAATCACAAAGGGTTCAATCAATATAATTCATGCATTAATCTTCAGTGCCTGAACCTGGGTTAAGTGATTAAAATTAATATTGACTGATTCGCGTGGCAATTACAGCCCAAAATTTATTAATTAATTACACGATCACTGATAAAGGTCTTATTACAAAAAAAGGAGAAGGTGACCTTTCATATTGATTCTGATTCCTAAAGATTTCACAACATGTCAAATTTTATAGAATGAGAAAAAATCAAATTCACTATTAAACAAATTAGCAACATTTTTAAAATTTTTGGTACTTATCCTGGTTGGAGACTAATTTCCTCATTTCTAATTTCCACGTTTTTCCACTATAACAAAATTTTACTCTGCCACAACTTCACTTCATTACGGCTCATGCTCGCCGGATCACTTCCTCTTACAATATTATGGCGTAAGTGCCCGCCAAATTTACGGGGGCTGACATATTTGTCAGAAGCCCGCCATATTTCGGAGTGACTCCGAAATATGGGTGCTACAAATTTTAAATTTTAAAGGAATTTTACAACGACTTTTCAGGTGATAGCAAAATATTTGCCTTAATTTTAATTAATCGACTACCTGCATTGTTGGCTTGGGTTTATCTGGTTTTAGTTAAACATATTTTCTACAGGCTTGTAATTGCAACGGGTGATCTCCTTTTAGGTCGGAACTGACCCACAGAAATAATCACAATTCTTTCATGATCATTTCCAGTGAATTGAAGGTTTTTCAAGTGGTTTACTTCACAAGGCGGATATACTTGTGTGTTTTGAATGGAGCATTCCATAAATCTAAAATATGATTTTCGGTCCAGCTAGAGTTTCCCATGATTGTCTGGGAACATATTCCAACCCAGCTGTATAATTTTGCGATATTTTATAACACTTCAAATTCACCCATGATAGAAACGAATTTTCTCCACGTAACTTTTGTTGTTATGTGCGTATATTTCGCACTGAGCCCCTTTTTGGAATGTCTGCACCGATAGTAGGATAATGTACATAACATCCAACTTTACATTGTCCTATAAATCCAAATAAAGGTAACGTGAATGCATAGCCCATTGTATCTAAATAGACATCAGGTGGGAATTTATATAGAGCCTCTAATCCCAATATTAAGGATCCAATAATTTGTCAAGAACGTTCGCAATTTCTGACAATCCAGAGCCTATGAAATTTTTTCAAATCACTTGAAATAGACAAAAACCGATATAAACGACAACAATTATTACACTAAAACACCTTCTACGTTACGAAAGTTGGAAAAAAGAATTATAAAAACCTCCCTTTACAAAACTGATTTAATCAAATGTTGTTTGCGTGTGATTGCTATGTTGACAACTTTGACCACAGATCTTCTTCTTTTCGGCCCCCTGCCCAGCCAGCCTGCCCACTTATTCTCGGTAAGGTCGTGGAATACCTGCACGGCGGCGCGATAATCGCTGAGTTATTGACATTATCGTGCTAGCTGATTGCAGCCTAGCAGGCGTTACGACGACACAACCTCTGGGTGCTCACATAACCATATGTTTTGCATGATTGTCCAATTTGGCGCCTTCACTGCGCCCACAACTATTTTAAATTACATATATCTTATATTTTTTTCGATTTATTTTTGAAAGTTCAAGCGAGACTAAAGTTGTTTTACCTTATATTTTTTATGATGTATTACTTACATGGCTTTGAAAGTTTTTCATTAATTTATCATCATCATAATTTAAATCAGAGTAGCAAAATTTAAATTGTTTATTGACTTATATATTTTATATATATTTTAAGAAAAAACATGCACTTTAAAATTAAGCTTACATAAATAGGTATAATAAACACCCATGTAGTTCTTTTGAATTTTTATGTAGTTCTTTTTTATCTTTATTTTTTAAGATACGTAAGGTTATTTGTGTGTAAGACATTTAATATAAAATAACAACACAGGCAAATGACATAAATTAAGGCAGAGATCTCAAATGGAATTTTTATGTTGAAATTAAGATTTCCAGAATTAAAGAATGGAAAATTGCTGTAAATATGTAAAAGATATGTTGCTAGTAAATAAATTGCTCAAAACAGACATATTTCTTTGGAAAATGTAAAAATTTTTATTTTTCATTGCATCAACTAAACTTTAGTCCCAAAAGCATTAAGTAGTTTTGAATTTCGCAGACAAGCTTATGTTTCTAAAACTATGAAATAAAGTCCTAATTAGCTATAGCTTTTTTGTTGCTAACGGCGTAATGATATACTTTTATCCTATCTGATTATTCGAGATAAATTAATCAATTACAATTTGCAGTTCACAGAGTTCCCTATTATGACTTCACCGCTTTAAAAGATTTATAAATCTGAAGGGAGTGGGAAGTATTTATGTTTTCATTTCTTTTAAGTGTACTTTTCTTTTCATAATTGAAAAAAAATACACTTTTTAATTTTTTTTTTATTATATATTTTATATTTATATTTTATTTATTGAACTGATTCATTTTGGGTATTTTTATACAATATATTGGGAATATAACAAAATAACTTTTTTTGCAGTTTTAGTACATTTTGACCACTGCAGAGGGCGTCTTCCAAAAGATACTTTTTAAACGGATAAACAGTTTTTGGGCTTCCTGTAACAGATAGAGTAAAAATTCCAAAGGGATTTTATTCATAAGACTAAATACTAGAAATTAAACCTATAAAACTTTTTATTTTTAATATTTTTATCATTTTATAAACAATTTTCTGAAAGATAAAAAAAATCCATATTTTGAATGCAAACTATACCTGTATAAAAAAATAGGGGTGTGTAACATAATATTTTTAACGATTTAGTTACTAGTATTTTTTATAACGAATCGAATGGTTTTCGGATTATTAAAATCCGTTGAGTAGTTTTCGAGAAAAGTTTGGAGTTTTTCTTTTGCTGCTGGACGCTTTCACACGAAACCGAAAACTAAATCTTAAGCCAGCTAATTTAAACACCGATCTGGACAGATGTATCTAACCCACTGAGATCTATTTAAATGGAGTTACTTATAAGCTACCATTTTTAATTTAAAATGTTAACTATGAATTTGCAGCTGTTGCGAGCAGAATAAAATAACCATATATATCCGAAATGGCATACTTAATTTTAATCTTTTATATTGTTGTAAGGAAAATGTAAAAATCATTGGAATTACTGATATAAAAATTACAAAAAAATGGTTGTTCTAATCTGCAAAATGCTTACCCAGAAAGAGATAAAGAATTATTGTGAATGTTGTCATCTATTTCTATCGCCAGTATTTAATAGGCGACATGACGTTGGCAATTAAAAAATCCATGTTGCAAAAAAAGATGCATACCCAGAAAGGGACAACTAGCGAAAATTGATACCATTTTCTTGAAGAAATTTCAGAGCACCAATCACTCCAGTATTATATATCTCAGTGATCTAACCCTTTGGTGCTGCTGTTGAGAAAGAGCCTAAGGAGTTAAGTTTGCCTTTATCAGAAACGCCGATCGTGTTGAGAAATTTTGTTATATTTCTCAAGTCGCTCGAGTTTATAAAAAGTTTATTTTGGATTTTTCATAATTTTTGCATATAAAACGCTCATAACTAATTAACAAATATAGGTATAACTTTTCTTCCTATACGAATTTCTTAAAATGGTTTCAGGACAGTATTTCTGTAATGCTAAGGAATATTTTGAACTGTTTCAAAATATAAGTGCCCTTTAGGCAAATGTGTACTCCTTAATATCTAAAACTAACAATTTCGCAGCGTTTGATAGGTTCTGTTCTTTTAGGAAATTATATTTCGTTAACATGAAATTATCTGAAAAGAGGTGTATTTAAAATAAATGTGTTTGTAACTTCTAAAAGCCATATTATACCTCCAATAACTTTCAATAATTTTAAAAAGGTATTGTAACACCATTTGAAGTATACATAATAAGGTAAGGTCGACACGAAATTGGTGAACTAAGATATTATGTGTCTTATAACATGCTTTCCAATCCGAAAGTTTGAACCACACCAACAGCAACCCTTGGTTGTTTTCTGCTAACTACAGATTTCGCTTCATAGGCCTGTTGAGAGATCTCTTCCTAACCAGCTCCTACTACACCCAACACCTGAGGTGCACTTCTCTCACCAGAGATGAGTCTCGCACCTGAGATGTAAGTTTAATAACTTCGTTAATTACCTTTTGCTACGCATTGTAAAATTGTTGGCTTTCACAACTTGCTAGCTCACAAATTAAATTATTTTATTTAAAAGTAAACAATCGATTTGGCCTGGAGCGTTATGGAAATATCGATCCACTTCGGAGTAGCTCGTTATTATTTTTAATTTCATCCGATTCGAACCACTCCAGGAGCGATACTTAATCAATTCATATTTCTTTGATTCAGCGGAGCGATATTTTAATCGCTCCGAATAGATACAACATCGCTCTACGAGCCGTTCGGATCGATTGTTATTAAAAATAAAACTATCCGCTCCGTTCGAAATCAGATTTGGAAAATAACGATCCGTTCTGGAGCGGTTCGTTATGTACCACGAATGGCCATAACTACCTAAAATAATCATAAAAGAAAAGATCATAATTCATACAAATTGAGTATAATTATTAAAATAAAATACTCAATCACTGAGAAATTATTTCAGTTACTTTAAACGGATGTAACTAAATTCGCCTAAACGGCATAAATTATCTCAATTCACGCCAAAGAAATCGCTCAAATTACCGCGCATTCCTTTCCCAGAAAACTTGTAGCGCATTGGTAACTTAAAGATGTTAATTAAGCATTAACACCGATAAGGTACCGAACGAAATTAAGTTCGTTCCCAGCTAAAGGTGTTTTTCTCAGCGATTTTCTACACACTTCGTATCTTGCCCAGGAATTCAAGAGGGAGAAACAAAAAGAAGAAAACAGCTCTGCAAGCTTTCCTCATGTATGTCGTCTTGATCGCGATCTTTCGCTACATCGTCTTCTGCCTGTACAAGAGAGGCAGACGATTTAAAGAAAGAAAAGCTTCAAACTTTCTTTCATGCAGGTGTGCTTAATCCAATGAATTAATCAGAGAGGAAAGAGTCTGGTTTTCAACGCGAAGGAGTAAAGTCGCGGATCCCTAGGGTCTGGTAAAAAATATCGAAAGGAGTAGTTAGTCTAAACTGTCTAAGGTTCAATACATTAAGTGTAGAATAACTATCGAATAAGTAGGATTGAGGAAGCTCTGTTCGCAGAACTGTAAAGGCTTTAAAACCCGAAATTGTGCTTACGAATCTACGACGGGGAACCATTGATCCCTGCTGAGTCGCTAAGTGCTCAGAATGTCACCGCAAACTCTCGTGGATTAGTCAGCTCAAATTGCCTCTGTTGCAGGCGAACACGCAGCTATCCCCCTCAACAGCACCAAATGCCAACGCGGGACTTTATTGGACTTTATCCCTGCCTTGAAGACGTCTGACGTAAAACCAGGACATGGAGATTCCACCCCACCCGAGATGAGCGGGAAGTTAATAAGCAACCATCCTCAAAATCCTTCAACGTCAGCGGTTCCAGAACCTGAAGGACGTCCACTTCGCAGCGGCCTGTTCCATCAGCTGCTAGCGCTAGATTCAAAACTAGCCCAAAGTCGCGAGGAAAGACTCGCCTTAATAAAAGACTTCAAGTCAAACACAGAGGGGTTTAAAGCGGATATCGCTAAGTTTGCAGGATTCTCGCCCTTGCTCGCTTTAGATAAGGATTAAGTTAAAATAATAAATTTTAAAATAATAGTGATAAGTGTGTTAATGACGATGCCAGTGCTACTGTAAGAGCCTCTAGTGTAGAGCAGGAAACCGACCAGACCGACGGAGTTCACGTCAACTCGACTTCCGTGCAAGATTTATTACTAGACCGGATAGAAGCATCCTTAACGGACAACAGTCTAGAGGAAAGTTTTAATGGTCTGCCTGAGTCCAAAACAGTGCCAAGACATAATCCTATAATGGCAAACTATTCCAAAGTTGTAAAGCTTACTGCAGAACTAGTTCCCTTCTTTTCGAGCGAACTCAGCACCAATTTGAGCCAAGAGCTCCAAACATTTTTAGGCTGCTGCAGGCAAACGCAGCAATGCCTTGAAGAAAAATAAAAACGGTTTTCCTCCAAATCCAAGGTGAGGCATACCACATTTTTGCGACCTCCACACCCACATCCCTCACAGCATAAGAAGAAAGACTGAATGGATCGTTCCTTTTACGAGAAACATATCAAGAACTCGTGAACAGACTGATTACGGCAAGACAAAATCCTTACGAGGCTCTCACTGCCTTCACAACTAGGGTGAAGCAGTTGCTGACGCTTTGTAAATGGGCAGCCACAACAAAGTACGGAGCAGCCCCATTTGTAAAGACACAATTGGAGGATTTCGCTCGAAACACACTCTGCAGTGTGGTTACAAATCCTCACCTATGTCAGTATATGTTGACTATTATTGAAGGAACGCTCGACGACCTGATTCAGAAGGCCTCGGATATGGAAAGGCTGCAACAAGGGGCACATTTTTTACAAGCCTTCTTGTCGTATTCTGCAGCCACCATGCCATTAATCGACTCCGACTTGCTGGTAAGGCTGGTAAGAGCAGCCAAGAGGTCCCCAGTGACATATAGTCAACCGCGCAAGCCAGGAGTCACCGTTAGGCCACCGAACCCTCACAATTTTCGTTCTCAACCTCAAAAGATGTCACCCCCACATGACAACACATACCAGTCCCCCACCCAAACAGTCCCCCACCCAAACAGTCCCAAATAAACATAAGAACACGCCCTTTTGCATGTCATGCAAAAACTACGGGCATGATATAAGCAAATGCAGGGATAACCGTCCAGACCCTAAAATTTCCCCAAGAACAGATTTCCTCATTCAAACCAGAAATCGGGTGGCCAGCAAATGTACAACCTGCACCAGCAATTTGAAGTGTACATTTTTTAGTCGCAGAGGCCACTCCCTGGAGGAGTGTAGAAAAAAAATGAAATGGGAAAATAAACAGTCGGGAAACGACAAGAATCTGCCGCCCGATAAGAAACAAAATTAATTAAAAAGAAAAAGAAATCCTCTCAAGCGCCCGAATCCGGTATTCCTACAGTAAATTTAACACCAGACTAAACGGCAAAACACGTCTTGTAGTGGATACTGGCGCAGAGGTTAGTATAATAAAAAAGAAAATATTAAAATCTCTCGACGTAATAAATTCCGAGGAGAAAAAACGTTACAAGCGCCATTTGGTACTGGTAAGAAATTGCAAGGGCAAATTTAAATTACGAAACAAAATACCCTGTAAATTTCAGGTCGTAAAAAATATCCCAGGTCTTACCAATGACGGTCTTTTGGGAAATGACTTCCTAAAAATAAACTGTAATGTTGAGGGAGCCAAGAAGACACTTAGATTTCCTCGCACGGAAATCAATTCGAAAGAGTTTACTGTACCCATTACGTATGATCCAAGTCCAGAATCTTCAATTGAAGTAGGATCACCAACAGGGAAATAAAAGGACAAATTAGTGACACTTTATACCTGCGGTATCCTCAGAGCGCCTAAACAAAAGAGCGCTGGTTGTCAGAGAAAAGGACAAAAGTTGGAAGAGTTGGCCAAACATGATCGGACCTGCGAACCATCATCAGGTAATCCTAAGAATCTGCTTACATACCTGCACGGTCTCGAATCATAGTCAACACTTCGTTAACAGTGCCAGAAGAAATGGTCTGTTTATCCCGAGAGCTAAGCGGTGGAGTCTTCTTGGCCAACAGTTTACTCTTCTCCGGTAACATAGTGTCAATTGTAGTCCTCAACTCGACCAGTTTCCCAGTGGCCTTGAGAAGTCTTAAACTAAATCTTGTCCTAACCAGAGACTACTCCGTCATTCAATAAGCTCAATCGCCCGACAATGGCAAGCTAATTCCAAAGGCTAAGGAAATTCCACAACCAAAGGAAGACAAAAATAAAAGGGATTCCTCAATTCACCTATTAAATATAATAACATTTAATAATTAAGGTAAAGCGGATCAATACAGCGACGTTTGTAACGTCAGACAAACGTCCAGCGTCAATGAAGACAATAAAAGGCAGGCACCAAAAGGTTGCCTTACTCGACAGTTTGCAGTGTCCCTCGATATCGGGCATAAGAGCCCCACCGTAAATGAATAAATCTAAACACGTAAAAAGAGCCGAAAACAAATGGTGAGTAAGTAAAAAAGAAACTAAACATCTAAAAGGCAGAAGCGAAAGCGCCGAAAATATGGCCGCTCTGCAACATATTAAATATATATTCCCAGACTACGAAGAACAGGATAAAAGTCCTATAAACCCGCGTCACGTTAGGTTAAACGAATCACTAAACGCGGACGAAAAAAAAATTTAAAAACTTTGTCATGAATTTGACGACATATTTTTTCTTAAAGGTGATCACCTCATATTTACAACCGCCATCACCCACAACATTCCCTTGGTGCAAGATCAAGCACCCATAAATGAAAAGATGACGGCTAGTCCTAGTCGATCAAAATGATCGACCTAAAACAGCTTTCAGCACCAACTATGGGCACTAAGCAACTTACTTAAGTTCAAACGTATGCCGTTTGAGGTAAAAGGAGCCCTAGCTAGGTTCCAACGCTTGATGAACTACGTCCTAACAGGTCTACAATGTCTCGAATGTTTCGTCTACCTAGATGATATAGTAATCTACTGAAAAAGTTTAGCGGACCATAACAGAAAGCTTCGTAAAGTCTTCAATGGATTGAGAGAGCATAACTTGAAACTGCAGCCAGAGAAGTGCCAGTTTCTTAGAAAAAGAAGTTATTTATTAAGGACACAAATGTTATAATCAAGGTGCACTTCCAGAACTAAGTAAAACGGCCTGCGTCCAAACTTTCCCAGTTCCACGAACTGTACGGCAAGTGCAATCCTTTCAAGGTCTTCCCAATTACTATAGAAAGTTCATACATGACTTTACCAAAATAGTGAGTCCCATTACGAATTTCCTCCGTAATGATGTTAAATTCAATTAGACCGAGAAGTGTCAGGAAGCTTTTGAGGAAATCATTAGTTTCACCTCCACTCCATATATATCCCGATTTCTCAAAGCCATTCAACTTAACCACGGACGCCAGCAATGAGGCTCTTGGAGTGGTCCTATCCCAAAGTGCAGGGGGAGTGACCAGCCTATTGCTTATGCCAGCCGCACACTTAACAAGGCCGAACGCAATTAATGTACAATAGAGAAAGAATTGCTATTCATTGTCTCGGTTACAAGGAACTTTATAAGGCCGTCAATTCACTGTCTACACCGATCACAAACCTCTCAAAGGTGTCTTCAATGTAAAGGACCTTACTTCCCGTCTGGTGAGATTTCACCACAAACTTTTCGAATTCGATTATACTATCGAATACAAACCCGGAAAATATAACACGAATGCGGACGCGTTAAGTCGCATTCCGCGGGAAGAAAACGAAGAAAACTGCAACCAAACTTACACAGTAACGTTTTCCGGATAATCCGCGTAGTATAAGTTCCAAGTTTTTAAAATTTTTGAAAATTTGCTCGGGTCATGTGTTTATTTCGTGCATTGTGTATCTGGGTAGAACCTTACATAGTAATCAAAATTCCAAGCACTGTCAACATCACTATCCAAATTGGTAAAAGAACAGTTACGGTTCATAATAACCGTCTGAAACCATTTTATGAATAAACAAAATGGTACTGGAATTGTACATATATATGAATATATATATATATATATATATATGTATATATATATATATATATATATATATTTATATTTATATATATAAATACATATATATATATATGTGTATATATATATACATATATATATATATATGTAGGGCCGTGGGGTTCTCATAGCTGCTCACAACCGTTATGATGCCACCCTGTTTAAGACCTCCGACTCTTCAATATCTGAATTTGTATGTATCAACTAAACACTGAATAAGTGTATTCTGAATATTCTTTGTTGTTATATTCGTCCCTCTCAACCTATAGAAGCCTACGAGCCCGTAATTGAAACGTTATACACCATGCTTGAGAACGCTAATGCCTCCGATGAATTTATTGTACTGGGTGACTTTAACCTCCCCCGTATTCAATGGTCATTGTCTGAGGACTGTTCACACTTTGTCCCCCTGAACGCCTCTTCCGCCAAAGAAGTCTTTTTTACCGATCAGCTCTCTGTTTCTGGTCTCTTTCAAGTTAGTGGTGTCAGAAACTTTCTGGACAGACAATTAAACTTAATCTTTTACTCAGACCCAGTAAATTCGGCTGTCGCGGAAAGCGAACATCTCCTCTCCTCCCTCGATCGTCACCATCCTCCACTGTTCCTCGTTTTCTCCTACGAACACCCTCACGCCCTTTCAAACTCCGAGTCTTCTCTTTCCTTCAATTTTCGTAAAGGCGACTTTGAAAAATTAAATCACTTGCTCCTCAACTCCAACATTGGGAATATCCCTCAACATCTTCCAATAGACGTTGATGTAGAGGCGTTTTATTCGGAAATACACACTTGCCTTACACAATCTATCCCTCTTCTTCCTCGTAAAAACTGCTCCGCATCCCCCGTTTGGTACGACAAAGAATTACGCTCTCTCCACAACAGGAGAAATAAACGTTGGCAAACTTTTCTTCTGACCCAGACTGAGTCTGACTATTCTTCCTACTTGTCTGCTTACACCTCTTTTTCTGAATGTTGTGATACCCTCTACCATGAGTACCTCCAACGGATGGAAACAAGCCTCATATCCGACCCCAAGTGCTTTTATAGCTTTATTAATTCCAATGGTAACCCTTCCACCCTAAATCTCGAGAATTCCTCTTCAACAGATCCTCAGGTTATCGCCAACCTCTTTGCACACTTCTTCAGTAAATCTTTCAGCGAAAATTCGCTCAAATCTGACCTTAGCTACTTTTCATTCTTGGACATATGCACTCAAACGTCGTTTACATCTTTTGACCCTGACCCCGAACAAATCGCCGCCAGTATTAACGGGCTTGCGGATGACTTTCACCCCGGTCCTGACGGCATTCCGGCCATAGTTCTAAAAAATGTGTGCCATGCATCTAGTTCAACCCCTTACTTTGCTTTTCCGCCTCTCGGTCACACAAGGGGTTTTCCCTCAATTATGGAAAAACTCGTATATTATTCCCATATTCAAAAAAGGCTGCAAGAACGATGTATCTAACTACAGACCCATTGCTAAATTATCATCAATACCTAAACTATTCGAAAAATTGGTCTATGATTCCATGTTCTTCAACTGTAAGTCTATTTTCTCCCTCTCCCAGCATGGCTTCTTCAAAGGAAGATCTACAACCACCAACCTTACCGAATTCGTCTCCAAAACACTATGTGCCCTGGAAAACGGTAAAAATGTTGATGATATCGCCACGGATTTTAGTAAAGCCTTTGACAAGATCTCGCATAGCGTTATCCTGTTTAAACTTGATCGCCTAGGCTTGCGCCCCCCCCCCCCAGATTCATCTCCTGGATTCAATCCTACCTCAACAAGGGGCAATACAATGGTCTTTTCAGCTCATCCATTTCTAACCCCATTGTCGCTCGTTCCGGCGTCCCTCAGGGCAGCCACCTTGGTCCATTAATTTTCATCCTTACAATTAATGACGTTGATTGTGTCATCAAATACTCAGAGCTGTCCATTTATGCTGATGACATGAAAATAATTAAACATATTTCCTCCACAACCGACTCTCTTCTTCTCCAAAATGACCTCGATTCGTTCACCACATGGTGCATGAAAAACTTTCTTGAGCTCAATGTCTCCAAATGCCAGTCCATCTTTTATTTCCGCAAGCGTCTTACCACCACCCCGAGAACCTACATGTTAACCGAAGCACCAGTCCCTATCGTTACCTCTTTGTGTGACCTAGCAATAATCTGTGATAGTGAACTAAATTTCCGTTCCCATATTGATAGCATAATTAACAGAGCTAACTCCGCGCTAGGGTTTGTGAAGCGCTGGTCTAGAGAGTTCTGCAATCCTTATGTTTTCAAATCTCTCTATATTTCCTTCGTTAGACCTCTCCTTAAATATGCCAGCCAAGTTTGGTCACCCACGCAAACAACTCACATTAACAGAATTGAATCTGTCCAGCTTTCATTCGCTTTGCTCTACGTGATTTTCCGTGGGTAGATAGATTCAACCTTCTACCTTATGAAGACCATCTGAAACTGATCGACTTACAACCCCTAAGTAAACGTCGTAATGTTTCCGACGTTCTCTTCATTCATCAGCTACAAGCTGGTGCCATAGACTGCCCTTTAATCCTGCAGTCTTTACCCATCTATACCAACCCTCGCAACCTGAGGTCCACTCCCCTTTTCCGACTCGACCGCCATCGCACGAACTACGGTCAACGCGAACCAATTACCAGGATGCTTCGTAAAGTCAACGACCTTCCCTCCTTTGAGTTCCATCTGAGTAAATCATCCCTTCACAAAGCCTTATATCTTTTTCCCGCCCATCTTGATCGCCTTTCCTAATTCTCCTTCCTGCCAGTTTATATTTATCATAATCATAGCTCATATTGTAGCTTACATTATCTGTTATGAATTATTGTTTATTTTAGTTTGTAGTATTTATTTTGTTGTTTTGTATTTTTTATGTAATAGCTTGCATTTAGCTTAAAAAATAAATAAAAAACTTGTAATTCGTATCAAATTGACAATTTTCAGTATCCCAAAAATTAAGTTACAAAAAATTCGATGCTTCCCAATACACGTAGACTCAAACCATAGTTTGGTCCCAAACATCGAATACTCACATGTTGCCAGCCAAATTCAAACACAGGAATTTCTGTTGCTCAAATCGGAGAACATGAAAATGTAAAATAACGAAAGTGGTAAAAGAAGATACCTACACCGGCAGGTTAAACACTCCAGTAACCAACGCAACAATGTCTGAAGAATGTGTGGTTAAAATCCTCTTCAACCCATTAGAAGAAAACCCAAGATGCTCATTAAAGGCCCAAATTCCACCCAAAGATACTCTGATTACAATAAGCAAGCCCAATGTGTATTCATTTTCATTAATGAAACACCAGTTGCTCACTTACTGCCTGTCAGGTCAGGGAATTCTATTAATCAACGAACCCTGTCAATTTAAATTCGGCCCTCATACAATTTACTATGAGGCCGAAAACAGGCATAACTTAAGTATCTCGTAATCCGAAAATTTCCCAAATACAAGTGAAAGCAAATCGCTATTAAAAGAATTCCTGGAAAGGGAATTAGGAAAAATAACAAACGTAGCTCAAAATAGAGGTTATCAATCACACCCAACATTACTGATCGGTGACGACACCAGTCGACTGATCCATCAAAGTACAAAATCTCTTGACGGTATAAGAGCAAAAATGCAAAACATTCGCATAAGCTCTGGGGATAAAATCCCTCATGTACTCTCGGTAACTTCAATCTCCTTAACAGGACTCATCCTTTTGGTCGTGGCAATGTATGCTTCAATTCGGTACGTGGTTCCAGCAGTCCTAAAGAGATCCAATCAATGTAACCACCAACAAACCCCAGCGGCCGACATCCCTCAAAAGCGACCAACCACTCTTCCTCGAACCACATCAATACAATTGGTCGACCATTAGGTTCAAGAGAGAATAAAATGTCCACATAAACTCATATGAATAATATTTTTACTATATGTAAATATTTTTACATCAAACGCGCTGTGTACAATGTTACAATTCGACGACCATATAAAGGCGTAGCGGAAAGCAGTTGCATATAAATTAAAAAATAACAAAATACAAATAAAGATTAAATTAGACTAAGAAAGGGAAACAGTCTTTATATCCTCAAAATGGACAGAAAAACGGCCAAGGGTAAGGCCACCAAATAAAGCAAAAATATTCATCTTCCCCTTACTCCCCTCTGTGATCTGTTCCTCTTCTAAGAACGGCTCACCACGACGTTCCTCTAACGAGTGCATATTAAGCAATCGGAGGCGATCCTCATAAGGGGGAAGCCTTAATGGATCATTCCATGGGAGGTCCCTTAGAGCGAACCTAACAAAGTTCCGCTGCACCGACTCAATGCGTCTAGAATGAACAGCATAGCAAGGAGACCAAACCTGAGATGCGTACTCAAGAATTGGTCTAACTAGAGAAAAAAATAAGTGAATAAGGGTCTGTCAATCACAAAACTCCCTTGACCACCGCTTAACAAAGCCAAGGACTGAATTACTCCCAGATACTATATGGTTTATGTGCAGAGCGAAATCGAGTTTCTTGTCTAGCATTAAACCGAGGTCAGTAACGGACTCCACACGACGGATATTAGTTTCCGCAAAGGTATAATCAAAGTCGAGCTGATTGATGTTCCTAGAAAATGACATAACTTCACATTTATCCAGGTTAAGTTGCAGTCCATTTGTGGCACGCCAACCCCTGAAGGTATTCAAATCGTCCTGAATGCAGGAAGAATCATAACTGTTTCTAACGCATGAGAAAATCTTCATATCGTCTGCATAGATTAAAACTTTAGAGTGCTTAATCAGAGGGACAATGTCGTCAATGGCAAGAATAAACAGCAGCGGCCCCAGATGGCTACCTTGCGGTACACCAGATGAAGCCCTAACGACTCTAGATAAAGTATTACGGAAAGAGACACGGTAAGTCCTATCTTTTAAGTAAGAGCAGATTCAGTCGCGCAATAAAGGCGGAAAACCTTACCTTTCAAGCTTAAGCATAATCACGGGGTGAGGGAGCTTATCAAATGCCTTGCTAAAGTCGGTGTAGATACAGTCAGTCTGGAGTCCCTGTTGGAAGGCAGAGATAATGTGTGATGTAAATTCCAGAAGGTTGGTTGTTGTCGATCTACCAGGCAGAAAGCCATGTTGATTAGATTAGATTAACCCCTTACACTGCCCAACAAGCTGTGAGTATAAAACAGATTCAAACAACTTGGGTATGCAAGAAAGCTTCGCGATTAGCCTATTATTTGTTATGGAGTTTTTAAGCGCCTTTTTATAAACAGGAATTATAAAGGAGTTCTTCCATAAGGTAGGAAATCTGCCGGCCTGAAGAGATTTGTTGAAGATGAGTTTCAATGGAGTGAGTAAAGCATCAGAACAGGATCTCAAGAATACAGGTGGAACACCATCAGGACCAAAAGAAAAGTCCAGTTTGAGTTCCTTGATAGCATTCATGATAATGTCACGAGATATAATGGGCAAAGAAATGGAGGTAGCGGGACGATTTTGGATATGACCAAACTCTTCCAGGGAAGGCACAAAGTTGCCTGTTAAAAAGGCACCCTCAAAAAACAATGCAAAGTTGTCAGCTATATCAGGCGCGCTACAACTAGAGGATCCATTATACCACATTTTAGATGGATAATTATCAGTTTTCTTTTTCAGATCTACAAATTTAAAAAAGGTACGAGGATCATTGTGCAAGCTACTGCGAACATTATCAAGGTATTCCCTGTATAAAGATGACAATAACGCTAAGAAGCATTCATGACAATAAACGAATTCAGAATAAGCTGACGCACTTCTACTGCTTAAGTAGGTTTTCCATAACCGATTTTTTTTATTCTTAAGACTCCGTAGTTCCCTAGTATACCACAGGGGAGAATGAGAGGATGATCTCACCCGTTTAAGTGGTACACACGAATTAAACAGGTCATAAATCCTATCATAAAACACGGAAACGCAATCGTCGATATCGTTTTCATGAAAAAGAGATGGGAAATCAATTGAGAGAATCCTGTTCGAAAGATCAGAGAAGTCCGCCCTTTTAAAATCAAGAACGTACTGATCTACGTTGGTGTCAACAATATTAGAACCATCGTAACAAAAAGAGATAAAAATGGCCGGATGTAAACTGTCGATAGCGGATAAATTACGAGAAGTCGGTTCGACTGTAGTGTTACTCGAATCAGAAGAAAAGATGAGATCTAACTGCCTTCCCATAGAGTTCTTTACATCACTCATTTGGTGTAGACCAGTGGAGGAGATGGCGTCAAGAAAATGGGAATCTTAAGCAGTAAGACAATTTGAAGGAAGGTAGTCATCGTCATCAGCGTTAAATACCCATTGAACGTTGGGTAAGTTAAAGTCACCAAGAAGGATTATTTCGTCCTCTGAGTTTGTCATATTATTAATAAAATCTAGGCTAAGAATTAAAATATCGTAGAGACTCCGACCATCAGCATCAGCATGGTTTGTCAAGTTTGGAGGGATATAACAACATAAAATGGATATATTCATCTTTCCCAGAGCTATCTTAAGAGCTAAGAGCTCGATTGTGAGCGTGACGGATTAAGCAGGGATATCAACCAAACTGCAATCCAAGTGCGATTTGCATGCAACCAACACAACACCTCCACGTGCCATGGAGTCAGAGTATCTATCCTTACGAAAAATCTGATAGGACTCGTCAAGAATTTCAGCATCAGTAAAACCGCAATGAAGCCAGGTTTCGGTCAGAGCTATGACGTCGTAACAGCAGGCAAGAGAAGCCTGAAATAACTGGCTGGATCTTGTTCTTAGTCCCCTTACATTTTGGTAGTAAAGGGATAGCGTTTCAAGTTTTTTTGGTTGGTAGTAGAAGTTCTATTCTGAGTGTCTCCCGCGACCCTACGACGGGGCACAAATTCGTGCGCAATGATATTCTCGGGCCAGAAATCGGGGGCAGACATTATCTAAAAAAGTTCTGGGGACGATGTCAACTTAAAAGACGACATGAGTCCTTGAGAATGGCAAGATCCCAGAAATTGACAACGGAGGAGTGCTGAGTCATCAACACCACTCCTCTCCCTCACGTAACCAACAATGTCGTCAACGGAAGTCGAGGGATCAAGACGGGAAACAAAAAAGGACCGCGGTGGTTGCGCAATCCTCAGGGTGAAACCCTCATTTCTAGAAACATTTATTGATCTTAATTGATTATTAATTGTGTCATGCGATGTTTGAGGGTCAGATTGAGGGGGGCCAGGAGATATGTTCCCAGCTGGGTCCGATGCAGGGGGAACGCGAGCAGCACTACGACGACGCCTCCGTCTACGAGCGGTCTGCGGTCGGCGCGGGGGCTGGTCGAGTACGGGCAAGGCATTGTCCACAGAGCGAGAAGGTGGTGGAACTACCGCCAGCCGCGAGGAAGAAGTTTCTAGACTTTCGCAGGCAGAAGTGGGACACGGAGAAGAAGGCTGGGGTTCGGTGCAGGGCGGCGAAACAGAAGGCTGCATTCGAGAAGAAGCCGAGTGTTGCGAGGACAGGACACTCAGGTCAGAAGCAATAGAGCCCCGCACCTTGGAGTTAGCGGATACAGCCTCAGAGCAAGCACTCAGGTCACATTTTACCTGCTTTACACCGCGGCGGATGTCGTCGACAATGGGGAGGATGGGTGATGGACCCGCTGAAGAAGACACGCTCGGGTCGAGACCAGCAAGAGAGGCATGAATATCGTCCAGAGAGCCCGACAGCGACAACATTCGAGAGGACATCTCCAGCGACCTCGCCAAGAGGACACCAGAGTTTGACTCAAGAATGTCAACTATGGCCAGCAACCTATCCATTTTATTGGACATATGTGTCATCCGACAGAAGATGAAGGTCAGCCCAGCGAGAAGAGAAGCCGCTAACCTTACCGGCAACGAGAGAGAGGTCACCGGAGAGCGCATCGACCATGCTCTTCACCAACCTCAGGACGTGGCAGGGCTTAATATCGGAGCATTCTTTGCACGTCGAGGAACCAGATGATCTGGTTCCATGCCTCAGACAATCTGGGTGAATGATCAGCCCACAAACGCCATCACAGGCCACACCGTCGCGGGAAATCAACCTCGCACAGGCTCCACAGGAGGACATACTGATTATGATAAATATGATAAATGAATGAATAAATAAATAAATTAAGACAAGACAAGATTCAAAAAATAATAAAAACGAAATAAATAAATAAAAGTAAATAAATAAAAGAAAAAAGAAAGAATCAACCATCCACAAAAATACAATCAAAACACGAAAACCAACAAGAACAAAATGGTGTTAGGTGTTTTATTAACTAACCAATGAAATATATGCCTCTGCAAGGTGGGGAGGGAGGGAGAAGGGGCGGCAGCCGGTGTATAAGATAACTAAAAACTTATTTATACACCTTTTGTGGTATTCATAAAATATCAAGATAGAATATTTTGAAATCTAAACCAGATATTAGCCTATTAAGTCGTGAGGTGATGTGTTACCAAAACTTCAAGATCGAATATCTCCAAAACTAAGCCAGGTATCAAAAAAATTTATCTATTATTTTCGTTTTATTTTGCAGTGTTTTATCGAAAATTTATCGTCAAATCCGTGTGCAACGGAAACTAAAATCGTGCCCCACAAACAGTATTATAGTATTATTTAAAAACAAAAAAAATTACAGGAAATCCGCAAGAAAAGAAAAAAAATAAATAAATAAGCAAATAACTAAACAAGAACAGAGACCGATGCAGTCAAATAAAAACACAGGCAAAAAGAACACAGCACATATCAGATGTAAACAGTAAACAAATCATGCGCGTCACATCGAAGCGGAAAAGAACAGTAAGCAAACACGTTATAACAGAAAACCATGAGTTGCATTCAAAACAAATAACAGCTGCCAAAATAATTATTAAACCAAATCAAGAAAACACAAACATGATACAGTCCATAAACGAAAAATTAAAAACGGTAGCCAAACAGAAAAGAGCCGAAAACACACAATCACTGATATGAGGACAGTAACCAAAAATTACGTCAAAACTAAATAGAATTAAAACAGAAATGCAACTCAAGTCAGACCAGACTACAACAGAATTTGGCCTAAAACTTAGCTGAACTTTGAAAACAATTTAGCACAAAAATCTCACAGTCCAAACGAGAAGAGAAAACAAAACAAAAACACATCTGCACAGTACGACACCTGACATGCAACTGATATAATAATATATCTATTCTTCCTTAATATTGATGAACGTTCAATTTAATTAATGAGACAGTTATTTTACACTTAATGTATTGAATTTGAATTCAACCTTAGACCGTTTAGACCAACTACTCCTTTCGATAATTTTTACCAGACTCTACGGATACGCGACTTTACTCCTTCGTGTTTAAAACCAGACTCTTTCCTTTCTGATTAATTCACTGGATTAAGCGCACCTGCATAAAAGACAGCTGTTAGCTTTTCTATTGTTAAATTTTCTGCCTCTCTTGTACACGCAGAAGACGACGTAGGGAAGATCGCGATCAAGACGATATACATGAGTGTAGCAGTAGCTACAAATTTAATTTTTAATTAAAATTGTATCAATTTGATTATAATATTTTAATAAAATATTTTAAATAAATCCATTTTGATTATGTTCTA
Organism: Leptarthrus brevirostris; assembly: GCA_964036015.1. Classification (NCBI taxonomy): domain Eukaryota; kingdom Metazoa; phylum Arthropoda; class Insecta; order Diptera; family Asilidae; genus Leptarthrus; species Leptarthrus brevirostris. Next base: position 96,979,780 of record OZ038371.1, on the reverse strand, counting down.
TTAGACTGTACCAATAAAATAACTGTCAAATATATTTTGGTCAAACTGTACATTTCGATAAATTTTGAATAGTGTGAAACACAAACACTTTAAAAAATATAATAATCATTCAATTATTTACAATAAGATACTGTACTCTATACAGAGAAAATTATAAACAAAATATCTATGTATTAATTGTAAAGTAGGTTACAAAAAATGTAAATTGGAATTTAAGTCTAACCAGATTGTTTGAACAATAAACAAAAAAAGTTAATAAAAATAAATATCTTTAAAAAATCAAATTTTTGATTTCTGAACAAAGAAACTTACAAAATGTATCTAGACCATTTCTAGATATAAAGAAGTGCTAGGATTTGAGGTCACACAACTGAAGGGATTCAATTTGGCCCCAATCCTATACAAATAACTTCTGTATCTTCTTTTAGTCTAATTTAATCTTTATTTGTATTTTGTTATTTTTTAATTTATATGCAACTGCTTTGCGCTACGCCTTTATATGGTCGTCGAATTGTAACATTGTACACAGCGCGTTTGATGTAAAAATATTTACATATAGTAAAAATATTATTCATATGAGTTTATGTGGACATTTTATTCTCTCTTGAACCTAATGGTCGACCAATTGTATTGATTTGGTTGGAGGAAGCGTGGTTGGTCGCTTTTGCGACGCTTGCGACGTATAAATTAGTTCCAGAGGGATGTCGGCCGCTGGGGTTTGTTGGTGGTTACGTTGATTGGAACTCTTTAGGATTGCTGGAACCACGTACCGAATTGAAGCATATATAATAATAATTAATTTTCGGATTACGAGATACTTCTTAAGTTATGCCTGTTTGCGGCCTCATAGTAAATTGTATGAGGGCCGAATTTAAATTGACAGGGTTCGTTGATTAATAGAATTCCCTGACCTGACAGGCAGTAAGTGGGCAACTGGTGTGTACATGTTATATGTATCACTGTGGGTTTCATTAATGAAAATTAATACAAATCGGGCTTGCTTATTGTAATCAGAGTATCTTTGGGTGGAATCTGGGCCTTTAATGTGCATCTTGGGTTTTCTTCTAATGGGTTGAAGAGGATTTTAACCACACATTCTTCAGACATTGTTGCTTTGGTTACTGGAGTATTTAACCTGCCGGTGTAGGTATCTTCTTTTACCACTTTCGTTATTTTACGGAACATTTTCATGTTCTCCGATTTGAGCAACAGAAATTCCTGTGTTTGAATTTGGTTGGCAACATGTGAGTATTCGATGTTTGGGATCAAACTATGGTTTGAGTCTACGTGTATTGGGAAGCATCGAATTCTTTGTAACTTAATTTTTGGGATACTGAAAATTGGCAATTTGATACGAATTACAAGTTTTTCTTGAAATAGGTGTGTTCGGAGGTCTGCCGTCTGATAGATTATAGCAAGGATTAGCATGTTAAATATGATTTGTGGTAGGTCTTTAATAAAGTGTTTGCGGATATTAAGAGCGGGTGGATTTAATTGTTACGGCTGGAGACGATTATGTCCAGCAGGGCGTGTTGCCGGAATTAAATTTCCACCATTTTACTACAAATGGTGGAAACTAAAAATTATCTCTTGTCTCAATTGACGTTCATATATGTTAGTTCGTCAGTAGTTCTTAGCAAATTATTTATTTGTCCACTAATAAGACGTTGCCGTTCAGCCAGTGATGTCAGGGGTTTATGGATTTGAGAGAAGGTGGTTTTTACCACGCTAATTTGCTGTTACTCTAAATCCAACAGAGCTTGAGTGTTTGTCTCTAGTTCTTTGAGACGACTATACACTTCATTCTCGTTTGTCGATCGTGCCAAAAAGGTAGTGCACAGCATTTCCTATTCCATCGAAGATGGATCTAGGTTTGCGTGATATGGGCACTGCTTCCTTTATGACGCTAGTTCTTCCCTTAATATTTTCCATTAAGGCGTGGACGTATTTGGTTTGAAGTACACATAAATTACCTAGTGTGGCTTTGCCACAGAGCTGATAAACATAATGTTCAGCTAGTTCTGCTAACATAGTTTGATTTTCTAATTCTGCTAGGTTCATTTCCGTGATGATGTTCCAGGTGTCGTGATAGGCCATGAGACTTCCAAGTTCTTCGAATACAATTCCACTGTTGTTTAGCGGTTTTACCGTATAGGGTTCTGCAGCACATTTTCCATGTGGAAGTATAAGAGTTCCAATAATAATTGTTACGAAGGATAGCATCCTGTCTGGGAAAACGAAAAAGGTTTTATTTAGTAAATTGCATTTTACTAAGTGTTGTATTCCCTCATGTAAGTCCTGTGTACTTAGACTTATATATATATATATATATATATATATATATATATATATATATATATATATATATGTGGGATCGAGGTTTCTCCATGAAAAGAACTTTGGAACGGAGAATCGGCAACGGCGCTGGTGGCCCAGTGGAAATGGAGTATCATGCGCATGGTCTCGGTTCAAACCCAGCTAGCCAAATGGTTTTTTTAATGCAGATTCTCCGATTCCTACATATATATATATATATATATATATATATATATATATATATATATATATATATATATATATATATGTATTTATATATATGTATATATATATATATATATATATATATATATATATAATACATATATATACAGTTGTGCAAAAAAAAGCCGAGCGTGAAAAAATTCCATTTGATTGAAGTTCACATGCCATTTTGCTTCTCTTTTCTGGAATGCCCTGGTCATTAGTGGTTGTTTTTACCCAGCAACAAACAAGATTCAAAGAGCTGCCTGCTTGGGCATCTCCGGAGCTATAAGCACAACGCCTACGGCTGCAATGGAGACCATGCTCCATCTCCTACCGTTTGACGTCCACGGCAAAAGTATAGCTGCACGCAGTGCCGTAAGACTGAAAGAGTCCAATTGCTGGAAGAGGTCTGATAACGGCCATAGCAGTATACTAAGGACTTATCCGGGAGGCTATCTGCACGCGAACACCGACTACACCATCCCACTACTTAGTTTTGGGAAAGCCTTCTCCACAAAAATCCCAACTAGAGAAGAATGGGAAGAGTGGGGGGTTGCCATCGGTGCAGAAGTATCAGTCTTCACGGATGGGTCTAAGGCGGAGGACGGAGTGGGAGCGGGGCTCTTCTCGGACTGCCTAGGCATATGCAGTAGGTACCGGCTACCGGACTATTGCAGTGTATTCCAAGCAGAGATCTTGGCCATAGAAAGGGCGGCAGAAATAATACACGGACGCCCAAACCTACCAATGGATGCTTGCTCTATTGACAGATCGATCGGCTGGCCACTAAAATCAGTAAAGAGAGAAATTGACCTTAAGGCTGTTCAGCTCGCTAAGCAGAGATGAAGTAATATAACCACATGCAGCCTATCAAGGCAGCTGTGGCCTTAATGGGATTTGAGGAAAACTGCGTTCCTATTAAACGGAAGCCGGATAAACCTCCGAAACATTGTGGCAGTTATTACTGGCCACTGTCTTTTCGGTAGACACGCAGAACGTCTGCGCGTTCCCACGAATGACTTCTGCCGGAGCTGTATGGACGAGGAAGAGGTGGAAAGCATTCAGCACTTACTCTGCGAATGCCCGGGCCTAGCAAAAAGAAGGTACAATGCAATGGGCACGTACTTCTTAGGTGGCATGGGCGATATAGCCGGCATCGGGCTGAAGCAGCTCCTTAGGTTTATTAACAGCTGCAGGTGGTTTTAGTTCAACCCGGCAATCAGGCACGGTTCCACGGATGTGGTATCACAACGGACCATTTATAGGTCTATGTGAGGCTGATCGGCTGTAGGGCTGATAGCCGCCACCCTAACCTAACCTAACCTACCCAGCAACTTGTTGCGATACCACGTAGAACAAATGAAGGAATTTCGATCATAATAAACCCATTTAAAAATTACATTGTAAATACACCCCGTGCAACAAAAAGAGCCGCAAGTTTAAAGTTAAATAACAACAATTTATTATGTAATTTTTCCGTATTTTACATTATTCACATATAACCCAATTAAAAAAGTATGTTTTGTGCAATATGTAATTTGTTTTAAAAAAAAAAAAAATTTAGTTTTTCGTTCGAAATAAAAAAATGCTTCATTTTGTTCAAATTTTTAATGCAATGTTATTTCATAAAAAATTAAAAATACAGTAAGCCAACAATATCTCTTTATTTTTATTAAACTTAAAAATGTAGTTTCAAAACTTAAAAGTTTTAAAATTGAGTTTAAAAAAAAATTAGTACTTTGTAGTACCGCGATTTGCCTTAATAACGTCTCGAACACTATGCATGTATGCAACTGTACATAGTGAATATTTTTAGCAGAAGAGTGCTATTGCACATCAACAACCGTTAAAAGCAATTTGGACATCTTGGAGACTATTTAGCACGAATTGAGCCGGGAAGATATGAAAAAGCAAACCACGTGCGGCTCTTTTTGTTGCACGGGGTGTACCTTCTATGTTTTGCTGTGAAAACGAGCGAAGGGATTGGGTTATTGATGCGTACCGCAGGTAGGAGAACATTAAAGATAAATAAATGAAATTTTGTATGAGCTTCAAAAACAACTGATGGTAATTGAAAACAAAAGCAGAATTAAATTAATATAAGAATTTTATTGAAATAATGAGTCAATATTTTACACTTCCACCTTTTGCTTTAATAACAGCTTCAACACGTTGTGGTAGGGAATGGTAAAGCGATACTAAAAATTCCGCATCAATTTCATTGTACCACACTTCCTCGATGACTTTTTTAAGTTGTTCTTTTGTTTTTGGTCCTTTGGAAGAAATTTTTCTTTTCATGATGGCCCACACATTTTCAATGATGTTAAGGTCCGGGCTGTTCGATGGCCAGGGAAGTGACTTTAAGCCTAAATATTCCTTGTAATTTATGACCTGTCATGAAAAAAAATGAAATGTAACAATGATTAAATTTATAATTTTCACAATTAAAGGTAAAATACACTTACCGACCGAGCACGATGGCAAGGTGCAGAATCATCTTGGAGTACAGGTTCTGATATTCTGTCAGAAACCTCTTCAATGGTGGGTATCACGCCGTCATCGATAACTCTTTTATATTTTTCTGCGTTAACGGATCCTTCAACAATCAAGAGACGTCCAACACCATATGCTGTTATGCATCCCCAAACCATAATGGAGGAGGGACATTTTACTGTTGGAACTATGCATTCCGGTCGATATCTTTCTCCGATCCTTCGTCGAACTCTAGGCCCCAGATCTGAACCCAATAAGTTGAATTTAGATTCATCTGAGAAAATAATGTTTCTCCAGTAGTCCTCTGAGAAATTTTTTCGTTCAGTAGTCCATTTAAGCCTTGCATCCTTCATTTTCGCAGTCAAAATAGGCTTTCTTGCTAGGGTTCGAGATTGCAGACCCACTTCTAGTAAGCGTCCACGAACTGTTCTTTCGGAAATTGTCGTAAGTTGCTTCAATAAAGTCTCTTCTAAGATCCCTAGATGATGCAAAGCGCTTCCTCACACTTAAACTAACTAACAATCGATCTTCCCTTTCCGAAGTTGCTCGTTTCCTTCCGTTGCCCTGTTTACTTCCTATTTGACCGCTTTCTTGGTATTTCTTTAAAAATCTCCGAACAGAAGACTCATTACACTTAACGCGTCCGCCTATTTCCTCATTTGATGAATTTGTTTCAATTAAAGATATAATTTTCAACTTCTTTTCTAAAGATAAAACCATTTTGGAAATCACTTCACTTTTCAATAGTTGCACGAAAACTGAACCAGTACTCTCAAATGTAATTTCTAAATGGGTTAATTATGATCAGAATTCGTTCATTTTTTCTACCTGGTATCACAACAAGTTGCTGGATAAAAACAACCATTAATCGCTAGGAAATTCCCGAAAAGAAAAGAAAAATGACATGTGAATTTCAAATGGTTTCAGATTTGGTTTACCAATTTGGATAGTGATGTTGACAGTGCTTGGAATTTTGATTACTATGTAAGGTTTTACTCAGACTTGAGAGAGTTTGTGTTTTCTACTTTCACTCTTGAGTGGGACCTTATCCCCTATATGGAAAGTGAGGGGACGTACAGATTTATCATAATACTGTTTTGAGCAGTCTTTACTTATTAAGATATTTCGCCTTGCCGTAGCATACATTTTCTGGAGCTTGTACTTCAGAAGATGGTAGTAACTTTCATTGTTATACAACGGCTCTGGATCTCTTTTTAGATTAGAGGAGACATCCGCTGTGAAGCCATATAGGCAGCCCATTTCTTTCTTCATGTATGCTGTTATTGTACATGAATGCAGCGGTTCACAAGAACTGATCCCAGGATTTGGGATTGTCGTCCACTATTGTACGCAAACACTCTATTAGTGGTCTATGGGCACGTTCTAGTGCTCCGTTAGTCTGAGGATGGTAAGCAGAAGTTTATAACTTCTTTATCCTTAGAAGTTTACATACCTTTTTGAATAAATCACTCAGGAAATTACTTCTCTGGTCGGTGACCATTCGTTTAGAGGTGCGGTAACGCATGACGATCTCGTCGAAGAAAACTTGCGCTATTGTTTCAGCCTCCCCATTGGGTATGGCTTACCAATCGACAAATTTGGTGAGGTTATCCTGGAAAGTCAAATGTACTTATTTCCGGACTCCGTTTCCTCGAGTGAACCGACTATATCTAAATAGACCTTATCAAGGGCTGTTCTGCGATGTCCGTTATGACCATCGGAATTTTATATTGAGGCGAAGTATTCATTGTTTGGCACACTCTATTAGTGGTCTATGGGCACGTTCTAGTGCTCCGTTAGTCTGAGGATGGTAAGCAGAAGTTTATAACTTCTTTATCCTTAGAAGTTTACATACCTTTTTGAATAAATCACTCAGGAAATTACTTCTCTGGTCGGTGACCATTCGTTTAGAGGTGCGGTAACGCATGACGATCTCGTCGAAGAAAACTTGCGCTATTGTTTCAGCCTCCCCATTGGGTATGGCTTACCAATCGACAAATTTGGTGAGGTTATCCTGGAAAGTCAAATGTACTTATTTCCGGACTCCGTTTCCTCGAGTGAACCGACTATATCTAAATAGACCTTATCAAGGGCTGTTCTGCGATGTCCGTTATGACCATCGGAATTTTATATTGAGGCGAAGTATTCATTGTTTGGCACTTAGGGCATCGCTGGATATATTTATTTATATCTTTGAGCATTTGCCTGCACCAGTACTTTTGTTGGATCCTCTTATAAGTTTTAATGACACTAGTGGCCGCCAAGTGGAGAATCGTGGTAGTCACGTAGAATCGTGCTAATTTCCTCGGGGCTTGTAATAATTTTGCTTTAAAGTGGCCTTATTGGCTGACGGTTTATGGAACTCTGAATTCTTGGTCGAGATAAGAGACCATTTTTTAAATGTTAACTGGATATTTCAAGTAAGTAACTTAATGCTATAGTGAATTAAAATAAATTGAATTTAACAGTGAGTTATTAGTTTTATTTTAAACCGAAGTAAAGTGTGAAATTCACCAGCGGACTAAAACCGGGCTCAGGAAAATGTTGTCGGTAAGTGCTACTTTCATTTCTTTACTTGATTAATGAACTAATTTATAAGAAAATAAGACTGTGTCTAAGCGAATTTCAAACCGATCGAAACTCGCGATAGCATCAGGTTCATTAAAAGACAGTTGGTGTGAAAAAACAATCCATTTAAAGAGTAACACAAACTTCGCCGCGATTATTTACGCGACTTCGCGAAACTGATTAAATTACGGGTCACTCACAATTTCGGTTAAATAAAACAACAGGGGGCGCACATTTCCCAGAGAGTTAATTAAGCTACAAGAAATTCCACCAATAAGTTCACGTTCATTTTAGTTAACTGAAGGAATCCGTCACATCCCAAGAAACTCAGTGAGATGTTGAGCAAATATAAAACACCTCAACCAGCCGGGATAATTTAGGACTAATTTTTCACTAATTATTCACGGAAAACTAAAATTTATTCCGCACTTTCGCACTATTTAATACTATTTAATCCGGAACAAGAAAGAACCACTGTTGATTGTCAGCGGTACCACAGAAAATCCGACAGGGCGTTGAAATACCTAATAAAAGAACCCCAAATCAGATGTTTCGCGGTATCTTATCACAAACACTGCACATATAGTTCAGAAAATTTTTTTCACATTAACTCACAGCACTAATATCACTCAATTAAGGTAAGCCGCTCACTTGACAGATTACAAATAAATTCACTTCAGTCGAACGTAAACAAAGCGAAAACATTTGTTCAGCATTGCATTTCAGCCACTAAAAACTATACACTTTTGTAAACCCGTCACTACTACACAATTCCACGCCAGTGACGAACACGGTGTCGGCATATACACTTTTTTAGCGTTTCAGCTAAAGTAAGTTATCAAGCGGCCATACCAGCGTTGCCATTTCTACCATAATTCTACCAGAATTATACGCACCAAATACTATATACCATAATGTCTTTCATGGTATCTCCAAAATGCCATAATTTTTCCGAATTCAAAAATTTCAAACTTTTGAAATGAAAAAGTTCGACATTTTCGAATTGTGAAATACGTCTTTATTTTTAGTCCGTCTGCTGCATCATCTAATGAGTCTAGGTACTTAAAGGCAGGGGGCTGCACTTTGTACTTCCATGGGATTATTAAATTTGAGCTTGACTTATCAACTTTGTTTAACTTTTTAACTTAATGTCAAGTTTTGTTTTCAGGTCCGACACATTTTTAAGGGGATGAATCAGGGAGATGAGTTCCCGAGCTAAAATTATATGATAGAAGCAAGCTTCCTGGATAGTATAATGGGCACATCGTTCATCTGTGGGATTCTGAGCCGAAAAACCACGAGATTCGCATGGTCGACCAGAAGGGCACTGATCTGTACATCACCAATCTGAAAGTGCAGAAAATCGATAGTCCTGAAATGTTACTGTTTGTATATTGTTTGCTGTTTTTGTATTGCAAATAATACACAGTTCTTAATTTCTTTTATTTAAAATTGAGCATTTTACATTCAATTATCTTCATTACCTACAATACCATAATTTTTCGTCAATTACCATAATTTTGTCCAGATGGCACCATAATCGATTGGCCAAAGACTGGCAACGCTGGGCCATACACAAGTGCGCAACTTTCTTAAGTGTGCATGCTTGAGTTCTCCTACGCGTAAATTCACAATTGCAAAGTTATTTCTAGCGCCGACTGTGAAGCTTTTTTTACCTCATCTGATAGAAATATGAATCGTTGTCTCGGCTAAGGCGAATTATTTTCTTTGACCCGAACTTCACTGACAATTTTGTAATTTAGAAAACAAAAGACGAAAATCCCTCTCGGACTGCTCGGCACTTATTCGTTTGCTAAGCGAAAAGTGTAACAATATATATATATATATATATATATATATATATATATATATATATATATATATATATATATATATATATATATATATATATATATATATATATTATTCCTCCCGCTGTTGAACAGTTTATTTCTTAACCAATTGGTTGCTTACAAACTCGATTGATTGCACGTTTATATATTCCTTTAGAGGTTTTTAAGTTTATAGAATTCTGCCAAAAGGCCACCTTGAAGAGGAATGCCATTTTCACAACCACGTTACCCAATTTCAGATAATCATTCGGTTTTGTAAGCTTATGACGTTCTTGTAGTGAAGATAAGTAGGTTATTCGCCAGCGCCTCCAAAAGGTTGAACAATCATTTTGTTCAAGAAAGCAATATTAATATTGCTTAAGATGAAAATTCAAATAAGGTATTCAAACTAGCAACAGTGTCGAATGAAATGACTCTACTTGACAATAGAGAAAGTTATGCGAAGATAAAATATTAATCCTTGACACTGCTTTCAGAAAAACTAGATCAACTTGAAATAATTTAAGAACCTCAAAGAATTACTCAACTCTGAAAATCAAAAATTGAACGAAATTAAATTCAGGAAAATATAAAAGGAAACTCGCATACAAATTTAGTCAATTTTCACTTTAATCTACACTCATACAAGTTTATGCAATTCGGTAAATTAAATTCACTGTTAAAACTAACTGTCGAAAAATAAAAATGTTCAGTTCTAATATGGATCAGAAAATAATCAACAGTTAACGAATTTCATGCATGAATAGCATTACCATAAAGGCATAAATTATTCAGATGAAAATTTCATTATATTGATTATTTGCACAAAAATTGGGCCTAACTGATTGGAAATCTTTATTCTTTATACATACAATTCACTTAAATTCAAATTCACTCAAACAAAATTCTTAATCACACTGCTGAAAGAAACTGTTAATTAAAATATATAAAATTAAAAAAAAAAGGAGAAATTGAACAAATTCATAAAAAATTATACCGTCACCAAAAATGTTTATAGTCAAATGCTAATTTAAGCATATTTTGACTATTTACTTTAAATTCACTTTTCGAATGCTTTACTTAAAAATTTGAAATTTATACTGAAGAATCATTCGCGCAATGAAAAAAATATCGCTTGAACAAATTAAATTAATGTTCTGGTACAAAAACGCCAAAAAAAACTTCAAAAAAAACCGAAACCCTTGTATTATTCAAAATGATCTTCACGAAAATTCAATTTTAACAAAATTAGAAAAGATAAAAACCTATTTGCTAAATCTCAAAATGGCTGCCAACTCAATTTCCAAAAAAATAGACTTTAAATAAAACTCGCACTTGCACTGGTAAATTCACTACTAGAAATGAGATCGAGTTGACATTTACAATGCCCTTTTATGCTTTCTGCTGTCGCCATTTCCCCTCCAAAAATTACATATTACTCTTATTTTGCGTATTTTTAACTAAAACCCCCTTGCAAACTGATTTTGTTAAATTCCTTATCATTTTTGTGAATTTATTAATCTAGCGTTATTAAATAAAAAATAGGATTTACGCAGAAATTTAATTAAATTAAAAACATCCTATAAAATGGCGACAGCAGAAAAGCTCATAATTACAACGAACTAACCCCAAATCCTTGCGCCTTTTTCCTTCTCATTTCTACCTTGTGCATCTCTTTCGCACTCATTAAGTAAATATAATTTAATAAAATCGCGAATTATTCGAATTTCACGTAATTCACCGCGATTCGGGCATTACTAAAATGTTCCCCGCGAAAAGCTACCTCAATTTCATATGACGTTCGTTGTCAGAAATTGAAGTAGCTGTCAGTTCGCGGTTTTCAAGTTGTGCCGTGGTCGCGATTTTTTTTTGTTAATTACTAGTGAATTACGTATAAAAACTAGGTAAGTACGCGTTATATTCGTTGTATGTGATGTGTTGTGCGTGATTTGTTAAAAAAGGTGGGCAAAAACTGCCGATTTTTATGTATTTTGAGTCAGGTGCATCAGCTGTCACAGGTACAAAAGATGCAAAATTATTACCTGTAACTGATGCACCTGACTTCCCAACATATATTAATCGTATTGCTGACACCTCCTTTACGATTTTATGTGGTCAGGTGTCAGCAATATGCAACATATTTCATGTTTTATGCATGCCATGAAATGTGTGTTGTTGTTGTTGTTAATGTTCCAAGAAATTTGTTTACATTTTGTAAGTTGCAAATTTCTTGGAACTTTTCTTGTTTTGTCGTGTAAAATATATTAAATTATTTCTTCTTTCTTTTTTCAGGATGTGCGGGACAGGAGGACGAGGAAAAGGATGGCCTGTAGACTTCCTAGGCATATCAGGTGAGTATGATTGACAACATTTTGTGAATAAATTTTAATTTGTTTTTATTTTTCAGGGATCATTGAACACATTTAAATAAGCTGCCGTCGACGAACATGTGAAACGTGTTGCTTGCTCTAAATGATCCTCTTGTAGGAGAGCGGTGAGAGCTTATCCAACCAAGAAATGGGAGGGCGTTAGCGCATTCAGATTATCAGGATCATTTGAAAGTGCATAAAGTATCAAAAACTTGCTTAATATGTCACTTGACCGATCTGACTGGGGGGGGTGTAAAGTGTCAAGTTATATTATGGTCTGCAATGAAACAAGAGATTAATCGATTTTTATCTGCGGATAGCGTTAATTTATGCAGATCATGAATATGACCATTGGTGAACTTATTACCATTATCGCTATAGAAATCTGTCGGAACACCACGACGAGACAGAAATCTCCGCAGGGTTGTGATGATTTCATCAGTGCTTAGGGAACTTCCTGGCTCGAGATGCACGTCCTTGGTAGCGAATAATATGAATAGCACAATAAATTCCTTCATCGTTCATCTTGGTTGTAGGACCCGCATAGTCAATGCGCATCTACGAAAATTGGCGTGAGATAGTTACTCTAGGTTTCGGTAGATTTCCCAACAGTTGTGTTGTGATCTTTGCGGATTGCTGCTTGAATTGATTCGGATTCCTGGTATTCAATAACGTTATTGAACAATGCTCATAAGTATTGTTGGTCCTGGATGGAAATATATTTTATGGACTTCTTGATCCTTGGGTATGATTGCTGGCAGCTGGATACTGAAACCACACTCAGAATTCTGTATTCTTCCTCCTACTATTAAAAGGTCGTCACTATCGAAAAAAAGACGAAGCGTTACTGTAGTGCTCTTAGTTGTATCGATTGCTTTTCCTTACGGTTTTCACTTAATTCGGTTATGACGAAAGTTGAGTCCACTTTATCCATATCGCTTTTGCTCTTTTTATTTCAGCTTTTGAAAAAATATTGATTCTAATTTCTTCCTTTGATTTTTATACGTTTTAGTAAAGTCTTCGATATGACATGATTCCAGATTTATGCTCCATTCTTTTGATATTAGATGTTTGATACTTAAAGATATTAGCTGACCACTGATCCTTATTATGTGTTATTAAAATTGATCCATGCCATCACAGTTGATGTCTCACTAACTCTGCAGGGGCGACCCCGCAAAACGCACAATCTACGGGGTTATTTCGCAATGGTACATGCTTCCAGCAGGTGCTAGGCAAAGTTTCTAAGGCTTTAGAAGTTCTGTTGACCTAATACGATTTCCAACGATGAGGTGTATCTGCTTGTAAACAAACCTAGTTAGAACCTTGCGAATTTGTTTAAATAGACCAGCTAACAAGACCGCAGCACTCTAATCTTGGGAGAGTCCTTCAGGTTACTTTAACCCTACGTCGATTCGAATATCCGGAGTTTTGTGCGTCTGGAGTTGTTATTATGGCGCCAGATCTCAGCAAGACCGTTAAATGCAACTCGAGCCTTATCGATGCGAGCTTGAGGCCCGCTGTCTGCTGCAACTATGCTTCCGAGATAAAAAAATTTATCTGCTTGCTTTATTTTCTGCTTTTCCAGATAATGTATATGTATCCTGGAATCTAAGCTCATAATTTTGGTTTAAAAAGCAGCGTTTACTACTAAAGAACTAGCGGCCTTCCGTCTTTATTTCAACTCCGGCAGTAGATAACTCCGGCATATGTGAGATCCAAGCCACCAGCGAATACGTGTAGTTCTAGCGAATGATTTATGTGGAAGTTTCACCGCGCAGCCTGTACTTCAGATATTTGTGGCAATTGCACTCTGAGGTATCACATCTTGAGGAAGGATTTGATCTGAGTCGTGTTTTTGCAACCGAAGCTTTTGGAAGAGAATGTTGAATGAGAATACTTTGTAGGTATCCCAGGATCTTGGACGTCTCTCTCGTTCCTACATAATAAGTCATTCGCACTAAGTTTTTCAGAGAAAGTCACGAAAGTCGTCTATGTAACAATCATTTTTGATGATGATTTTGATGTGGATGATGTGCCAGTTCGACGAAGAAATTTCAATTACTGTAAAGAATCTTTACTCAACAGCATTATTTGATAATCTCTGTCTACTTTGTGGCGATACATCATCTGAACATCGGCTGATATGCTATTTTGTTTCAAAAGCTGGGAAATATTGGGTAATAATTGGATTATTGGAGCAACTTCATTAAGAGAGAGACCAGAGCTAGATCGGCAGTCAGTAATTTTGAGAAGACCATGGTACTGTTGTGCTTAGTTCGAAAACCTGACTGAACATCTGACAAAATAAACGACAGGCCTTAGGATGGGTCACGACCTTCAAATGCATTATCAACATTTAGATACGAATTCGTATTAGAAGGTCCATAAAAATCCTTTTCAAATAATTTGTCTGCTATATACAAATTGTTTACAAATTATTCAACAGTTTTTTTGGTGGGCAGCCGAAGATTAGAGTGAAGTATTTCCTTATTTACACAGCGCCAAATGAAGGAGGTTTTCTTACATCTCTGTAGAAAACCGAATCTAAGCGATTGGTAATATATGATGAATTCAGTTAAGAATTAATATAAAATAAGTCTATACTTGACTAACTCTATCGCTCCGGTTCAGTATAGTAATTTTTAGAATGATGAAAATTTTAGAAAAACAAAATTTACACACAAACAGAGACACAATAAATACAAACATTACAATGCACATAGATACACTAGTTCAAAAACTTTCGGCACTTTCCACTAGATTTAAAAGATACAGAAAGTGTACGGACAGAAAAACACAGAACACACAATTCATTCGCAATGAAAAAAGCTTTTATAGATCAATTAAACACAATCAAATTTTAAACAATAGCCCGGCAAGTGAACTACCCTCCGAAAGAGATATGATCGCCTTTTGGTCATCTATTTGGCCAAAAGAAGTCCATCAGAACCTCAATGCTGAGTGGATTGAAGCAGAAATGCAACGCGTTCAAGACATACCCAACATGCCAGAACCACAGATATTGATGGAGATACTAAGGGATGTCATACAAAATACCCATAATTGGAAAGCACCAGGCACAGACAATATTCACAATTACTGGTTCAAGAAGTTTACATCTATACATATACACCTCTTACACCACATTAATAAAAAGGCAATAATAACACCACAGATCCATCCAAATATAGAGCGATCACTTGCCTACAGACATTTTATAAGATTATGACTTCTTGCACCAGTAAACTAATCCACAAACACACAGAACAAAATAACATATTGTCTGAGCAGCAAAAGGGATGCCGACAGGGATCATTGGGTTGTAAAGAACAACTGCTCATAGACTCTGTGATCATGCGACAAACAAAAACTGCTCGCCGGAATATACATGCAACATATATCGATTATAAGAAGGCGTATGACTCTGTCCCGCACTCTTGGCTGGTCGATATACGGAATGTATACAAACTACATCCAACACTCATCCACTTTCTGCAACGCTCAATGAAATACTGGAACACAAAAATAAACATAAGAACACCAAACCAACAGATTACAACACCCCTGATACCAATCAGGCGAGGTATATTCCAGGGAGACTCTTTGAGTCCTATATAGTTTTGTCTCGCTCTGAATCCACTTTCACGTGCCTTGGATGCCACCGGTTATGGGTATAATATACGACACGAAAGGGAAAATATTTATAAAATCACGCACCTCATGTATATGGACGACATCAAATTATACGCTTCTTTGAAACCTCATCTGCAACAGCTGCTGCAGTCTACTCTGAATTTTTCCAATGACATCCGGATAGAGTTTGCAGTTGACAAATGTAGGACGCTTCATGTGACGAAGGGGAAAACATGAACTTGTGGGATTCGACCTCCCATCCGGGGACACTATTGAACCCATGAAGGAGGGCGAACTCTACAAGTATCTTGGATTCGAACAATCACGTGAGATACCTCACTCGGACATAAAGCGTGCGCTATAGACCAAATATACAGGCCGCTTGAACAGTCTTCTGAAAACTAGTCTTAATGGGAAAAATCTCATTAAGGCTATAAACACGTATGCAACACCAGTCCTTACTTATTCCTTTGGGGTAATTAAATGGACACAGATGGACTTAGAAGCACTAGACAGAAGAACGCGAACGATGTTGACAAGGTACATCGCACACCATCCTAACTTCTGTATAGAACGACTAACGCTGCAGAGGTGCGAGGGCGGTCGCGGCCTGATAGACATAAGGTAACTGCATTATAAACAAGTGAAGTGTATCAGAGAATACTTTTATAGAAAAGAAGATAGTTCTCCATTGTATGCAGCAGTGATCAAAGCCGACAACAAACAAACACCACTTGATTTGCACAACAGAATGCTGGATAATACACTAAACATAGCCACACATACAGATTAACAGCAAGCATGGTCGCAGAAGTCTCTCCACGGAAGACATTACGCTGGCTTGAGCCAAAATCAGTCGCGGTGATTTATTCCCTGAGACGGAGGTATTCATGCTTGCTATACAAGACAAAGTCATTAACACTAAGAATTATAGGAAACACATCCTTAAAGATGGGGCAGTTCAGGACGATACGTGTAGGCTTTTCATTTAGCCTGTGAAACAATAGAACATATAACGGCTGGATGCAAACTCCTTACTCAAACAGCTTACAAGCATAGGCACAACCAGGTCTGCAATGTCATACACCAACGGTTAGCCCTAAAACACAACCTTAAACCACCCGCCACAAACACACCATATTATAGATATACACCAGACAGTCTTCTTGAAAACTCCACACATAAAATATATTGTGATCGGTCAATAATAACTGATCAAACAATAAAGCACAATAGACTGGATATTACTCTCATAGATAAACACAGCAAAACAACATACCTCATTGACATTGCAGTACCCAACACCAACAATGTGCAGAACACTTTTAGAGAGAAGATTACGAAATACACAGATTTGGCACACGAGGTTCAACGGATGTGGAAAATGGACAAAATGACACTATCGTGCCAATCATCTTGTCTTCCACAGCTGTTGTACCGAAAACACTAATCACAGATATACAAGGACTAAAGTTACATAAAAACACTACACACACACTACAGAAAGCGGTTGTTCTTAACACTTGCCGAACGGTTCGCAAATTCCCGAACTTCGGACAGAACGCTACAGACAATACATAAGGACATAACGAACGAATGACAAATCCCCGAAGTCTTGGCATTACACCCGATGTAGGGGAAAACTACCGCCGCGCCAGCCAGAGGCCGAGATGACACGCGTCAAAACCGGAAAATAATAATAATAATAATAGTTTATTACAAAATCCACTTGTCAAATTAATTCAGCAATATTGATCAGAAGTATTATTAATAGTAATGTTTACTTATGCATAAAAGAAATAAAGAAATAACACTAACAGAAATATAAAAATGGCTCCGAGGCCGTCTGTTGGGGTTGGCATATTTTTATTATTCCAAATGTGTTATTTGCAGCAAAAATTATAATTCTAGCAAAAGTATTTCAGTGTATGTTAGTATACATAAATGTTCCTATATTTATTCATCCTTATTTGACTACGAAGGAGGAGAAGAAGAAACAACGACATGAGTGACTAATTATTAATTTCCTTTACAAGAAAACTCCTATATTTCCAGGCACCTGTTACATATGTGAAAAAATTAGTAAGGTCCGGTTGTCCGTTTAAAATATTTATTACCTCTAATTCAGTGAGAATATTTTTATTAAACGACAGAAGACGGAACTCGGAGAGAATAGGACATCTACCAAAAAAGTGAGACAAGTCTTCATCTTCATCCAGATTGCAAAGAGAACAAAAGCTATTACCTTCTTACCTCCACGGGCTGGCGTTCAAATTAATTAGTCCTCCTCTATACTTAATTTTTAATGATTAATAATATTGCATTGTCATATTTAGAATGACGTCACTTTAATTATTGTGTTTCGCTCAGCGAGCCCTTTCATTTGATACCCATATCATAGCGGTTATTACGAAAATTATAAATCGCCTGTTTGTGACGTCCGCCATATTGGATTTAGAATGACGTCACTTTACTTATTGTGTTTAACTCATCAAGCCCTTTTATTTGATACCCATATCTTAGGGGTTGCTGTGGAAATGATAAATCGCCATTTTGTAACGTCCGCCATTTTGGAATAAAAATGGCGGCATTTAAGCAATCGTGCATTGTCATGGGAACCAAATGTGTAGATTTAAAATTAAAGTTAACAACATATTGTTGTCACTGAATTAAGAAGTTATACTCTCCAGGTCAAATTTGGACGTACTGTCAAATTTCGGGAATCTTTTCTAAGCAGAACAACACGAATATGGAACAGTTTACCATCTTCTGTTTTTCCCTCGTCATACGATCCCGAGCCTTTCAAACGGGGCGTACATCGACACCTCCTTCACTCAACCTCCTAACCCATTTCCCTCATACTTAATTCCTTTCCTGCCTAGGCTTTGCTTAAGCATCATACGGTATCCCCGGAGCTTTGGCAACATCATATATAAAAAAAATTCAACTTTGAGTAATAGCACAAACAAATTTCCCCATTAACCTAATGAATGATATGAAAGAACAACAATGGTTGAACATATTTTAATTTAATTTTATAAAATAACAAAACATAAAACTCTCCAATATTCATTTAAAAATATACGTTATTAGAAATGCAAAAAAGTATATTTCTTTTTCTAATTTAAACTACGTACCCAGGTATCTAAATTTTTATTGTGAGTTCAGTTGATAATTTAATTGTTATAAATACCAAAAATACTAATTAACTACAGAGGTGGTCAAATTATTAGATAAACTAATTTTAAAATTTTATAAACTAGATGTGAAACTTGTACTTAATATGTAATTATAGAAATTTTTAAAATTTACTTCCTCTCATAATATATGGTTTTTTTTAACATTAGGTGTACCAGGAAACTTCATATGAAATGCGTCTATAAATAATTAAATAATACTATCTGTATGTTTTAAAGTTTTAATTCCTACATTTAAGTGAAACTGTGATCCGTAGGATTCTTACTGGTAATTTTTTTAATTTTTCCTAACTAGTCAGGAAAATGTCAACGTTACTTCACCTTTAAATATTAATTTTAAAAACACTTTCACAAATTGATAAGGGTCAGATAAAGGTCTCTTTAAAATTGCTAAATGTCTTATTTATGGGAAAATTACAAGTTTCAAGAATTACTTTTCCTTTTGAGAAATGCCCTCTTCTAATTAAAAAAAACTCATCCAATGTTAGTAAAGGGAACATCTTTTAAATATATTTTCATTTGCGCTACCTGCAATCGAACTACTCCTGATTCTGATTTCCTTGCGGAATTGCACAATTGTTGCTGTACCATTAGTTAAAATATCCCTGACTTCTTTTGATAATTATTCTTTAAATCTTAAGCTTTTCATCCAAAAACTCAAGGAGTTCTTTGGAGCAATTGCATTTTGTTTGTGAAACTAATAAGAAATTATTTATATTAGAAGTTTTTGGCTAAAAATTTAATACAAGTTCTTACCTGGTGGAAAATGTTCAACCGAGGTTAGTACTATTGGTGACATTTCTTCACTATTCCCTTTTCCATTAGGTAGGTAGTTCTCCATTTTCTAGGGAATATGTGGTATTAATAATATTTGATTAAGGTCTCGATCAATTTTTACAATGACAAGTTTGATTTCAATATCGCTTAGCAAATGTTTATTCGGGGATAGTTTCAAATTGTTTGAACAAAAAGTGAAAATATATAAATAGGTTGAGCTAATTGGGTAGATAAAGTACGATACTAAGTCTTTAAGAAGTGTGCTTTCAAATATTGCTCTATTTTCAACTTTTAGTATTTTATAAATTTTAAATACTTCTTTTCCTTTTTAATCTGCTGTCAAAAGTCTTTAATATGATCCATCAGTATGTTTTTGAAATATCGGAAATGTTTTCGGTTCGATACAAGACATCTTGGAACTTCTTTCCACCAACCGGTTATATATTTGAGGAAAAAAAATTTCCGTTTTTTAAGATTATGTAAGTAATTTTCAAATTTACACAAGCAAAAGTTTTCTAGTGATTCTAAATTTGCACAGTCAGACGAAATGTGTGTTAAACAATGATAATTTTAAACGTAGAATACCGCGAACAAAACTAGTTAAAAGGTTATGAATAGCTAAAGTTAGTTTTAGGAAATGTTCGTATCTTTCATTATCCAAAATATGCTTTAATATAAATGGGCCTGTGTACAGTAAAAATTGGCGAAATTCCATTGCTTTCCAATGCTCTAAATCTTGTAAACACCTAGGAGATCTAGAAAGTTCAAAGGGAGCTTGGAACTGGGGATCTACAATATATTGATTTTATACCGAAATTTTTTGTAAGCAAACGTTTTGTTATACCCAAACATACAACCTGCATGTAATCAAAAGAAATTTGTTTAAAAACATCAATATATAAAGTCTCCAAAATACTTTCCTTAGCTTGATGGTGATGTTCGTGTCCTATTTTCTTGCAAAAAAGTTCATCTTTTTGGGTAAATTTTATACAACAATAGTATCCAGTATGTATATTTTATTCTTAAACGCAATTCCTTTATTTATAAGCAATTTAATTTCCTGGGCAAAGGGTCACAAATTGGTATGAGAATCCTCAGGCTTTCTATATGCTGCAAAGACATCTACCAAGAAAACAAAATCTGTTTTTACAATATTACATAAAATGGGCCACACTTTTTTTCGGGAGCTTTGCGATATCGGATTGAGGTTATATATAGCATTCTCAGATATATTCAAACCATTATCAGATAAGTTTAGTCAAATGACAAATATAATTAACCTATTCACAATAATATTTAACCCATTAACAAATGAGTTCAAATTTTGAACAAATATATTTAAGGATAAGGTTAATTTAAATATTAACAAACCTTAATTTCGGGTTTTATACCAGATTAAGGTTGTATGCGTCATCCTTTTCTGACTTTTTCTCGGGCTTGCCTAGAACAAACTGTCATGCGTGGGCTTGTTCCAGATAACCTAGAAAGTGTTCACAATTGAGGTCTTAAATTCTATTTAAACATTTTAAAGCTACAGATTTTATTTCATATTGATAAATTCTTATATCCGTCAATTGCGGAGTGGTAACTAATTGACTTGACTAACGGTTTGTTCAATTTTCACATATTTATTAAGATTAATTGAATTGTTTAGATTAAGGCACAAATTAATCATCAATTTCAGGAAAACTGGTACAAATAGGAGTACTGCGTCCTATTTGAACGCAAGAATTGTACAAGCGAAAGATTTATGGACAAATTTCTGCAACAACTATCAGCTAGTTTACTCATTTGCGGACAATCCGCCCGAAACTCATGCATACATAAAGAATGAGATATATCCTACCACAGAAGATGCGAACTTCATTTACATCGATGAAATTGAAGCAGCCTTGGAAATAAAGCCTCCAGAACCCGAACTTATACAAAATTAAGGGAAGTTAAAAATGCAGCTTGCATAAATTAAGCTTCCAAAGTTTGATGGAAATTATTCAAATTGGAGATCATTCCACGATCTCGTCACTTCATTAATACATAACGATACACGAATTCCATCAGTACAAAAACTGCACTACTTAAAAGCAAGCCTCCCTGGAGAAGCAGACAGACTACTCAAAAGTATAAAACCATCGCGGCCAACTACCAGCCAGCATTGGAACTTTTGGAAAGGCGCTACAATAACAGAAGGGTTCTTGTTAGCACTCACCTTAAGTAATTGTGCAATCAACCCACAATTAAGACAGCAGTCAGCATACAACATAAAGAAATTAATGGACCATACCTCGGAAGCATTAGGGGTGTCAATTAAAGATTGGGGTATTCTTATTGTTCACTTAATGATTCAGCGATTATCCAGTGAAACCGATAGCTTATGGAAACATAGCCTGGGAAGCTCACACGAATTACCAAACCTTCAAACCTTTATGGACTTTCTCGAATCACGTTACCGGACTGTAGAAGCTGTCACAGAGGTCCGAACACATAAACCAGCACGGTATATGAATTATATAAGGCACACAAGAATGGAAACATTAGCCATCTATCCTCAACATCTGTAAATTGCGTATTGTGCAACCAAATGGGGTTTTCAAATGCTCCAAATTCAGGAAGAAAGATATCAATCAAAGGCAAAACATTAGTGTATCAACTACAACAAAAAACATCGCTCTCTTCTACAGTTTGATAATACCAACAAATCAAATTCAAAAAGTAATACAGTACAAACATCCCAAGTTAACGCTGCAACATCTTCTTCTAACCTCCAAATAGACGCCCTAGTTCTGAAACAAATAACCGACTTCCTACCTTCAAACAAACTTCACTGGGAACACATTAAAGGATAAAAATAAGCTAATCCATCATTCATTCATCGATCAAAGATTGATCTTTTGCTGGAAGCAAATTTTGGTAGATTAGCTCAACAATCCCGTAGGAGATGGTATGCCCACAGCGCAAAACACTGCCTTCGGATGGATTTTATTTGGTCAGATAAGCAACAGTCACGAAACGTCATTATTCTCCATCAATACCGACGACGACATGCCTCACCTAGTGGAACAAATACGGAATTTCTGGGAATGGGAAAACGTAACACAAACTAAAACTTGGATACCTGAAGAACAACAGTGCGAATCGTTCTTTAGAGTAACACATCAACCAAATATTCCAAATGCATTAATGAGTACTTCGCTCTGAACAGCATGAAACCCATAGCAGCTAAGCAAGCACCAGGAGCATCGTCAAGCACAACAATTTCACATTTTTATCTATCTCATCATGCCGTCTTTAAAGAAAGCAGTACAACAAAATTACGTGTGGTGTTCGACGCTTCAGCAAAGACCTCTTAAGGGGAAATCTTTGAACGAGCAACTGTTAATAGGACCCACAATCCAATCCGAACTCTTTGCAATTCTATTCAAATGGCGAAAATATAAATATGGTCTTTTAGCAGACATTGAGGAAATGTATAGGATGATTCGGGTGTTGCAAGATGGTCATCAATACCAAAGGATTATCTGGAGACGATATCAGGAAACCTTTACAAGAGTACGTACTCACAACCGTAACCTTTGAAACCGCCTCGGCACCGTTTTTAGCCATTAGGATGCTGCAGCAATTGGCAAGAGATGACGAGAAAAAATATACTTTAAGAGCAAAAATCGTTAGGATGAACTCCTACGTCGATGATATTCTGACCGGTGCTGACACCATCAACGAAGCCACCAAGATCCAACAAGTACAAATTTGTTAAAGGGATGAGGATGTCGTCTCAGAAAACGGGCAAGCAATCACTCAGATATTCTTAGTAAAATTCCTCCGGAAGATCTACAAGTAAAATTTCCCTTAACATTTAACGAAGACGAAATGATCAAGGCGTTAGGTATTTACTGGCATCCATCATTTGACCATTTAACGTTCAAGATACGAATTCACGAAAGGACTGGTGCCCTTAATAAGCGGAAAGTACTATCAGAAATTTCCCAACTATTTGATCCCTTGTGTTGGATAGCTCCTGTCGTCATCACTGCGAAAATAATGATCCAAATACTTTAGCCATCTGGTTGCTCCTGGGACGAATTATACCTTCTCATCTCACTGGTGGGGGGGGGGGGGGGGTGGGGGTGGGTGGGGTGGTGGGGGGGGGGGGGGAATGGAAACTACAAACGAGGTAATTCCACCAACTGAAGTAAATTGGGATTAAATACTGGCATGCCCAGATGACTGTCTATCTCTGGAAGTAATCGATTCGTTGGTTCGATGGTGGAGGCAGGAATTCCAGTAATCGACCTAAATTCAGAAGACGAGTGTCCCAACACAACGGACATCATTTATTGATACAGTCAAGGAGGCTCAACAAATACCACCAACACCGAAAGTTTCCCTCATTATGATGTGCACGCAAGAGGGCCAAGCGTTCAACATGTCTACCGCCGAACTCGACAAAATCAATTAGACAGCTATTCAAAATTCAAGTCGTCGAAAGCATCAAGTACGGTTTCTAGACTGTCGTACCTTTCGCATGAGGCTAATACCGATACACTAATCAATAACACAAGAAGAAAGCATCCACATAAACAGTGAGTGTAATGTAATCTGGCATGCCTAGAAATAAAATCTCATTCAAATAGATTTATGCTTCTCTTGTTTGTTTATCCGATTTATGTTTCTGCGGGTGGAGAATGTTGCGTCGCAACATAACTTAGCCTAAAATGAAAGGAAAATTAATTCAAACAGATCGTGCTGACAAATCCCACGGTAACATCCCGGCGATGTAAGTCTCACGATGATTCTAAAAAAAACATAAAAAAAAAATAAAATTACTTTCTAAATATCCCGAATACCACGTCGGTTACATAAATCCAGGACTCCAAATCCATTTATTCTGTAAATAATATAATTAATTAAATGTAAATAATAAAATTTCAATTTCTTACCTCCAAAATAATGTCTCCTCAACAGCTACTTCTTGATTTTAATTTATTACAAAATTTATACTTTCAAAATTTCAAATTTTAAAACTTAAAATTCAAAATAAAAACGAATTATTTAAGAGTTTAAAATTTAAAATTTAACGAACATATCGATTAACGAATATGGCGATTAATGAACATGGCGATCACAAATATGGCGGAATTTAAATATGGAACTAGTAACAATCGATTACTAACTTTAAATCAATCCTTCTTCTGGAATAACACTCCGAGCTGTAAGTACCTAGAATTAAGAGTTATCACAATTTTGGCTTGATACCAGATTTGAATAATTTCGGGATTGTACCAAATTAATAACATTTCAAGTTACCATTACTTCTTGGAATTGTGCCAGAATAAGGGTAATTTAAATACAAACCAACCTTAACATTTTAAATATACATATTTCATTTTATAATGATAAATTCTTATATCGGTCAATTACGGAGTGGTAATTAATGGACCTGACTAACGGTTTGTTCAATTTTCAGATCTTTATTAAGATTAATTGAATTGTGTAGATCAAGGTACAAATAAGATAAAGAAAATGTGAATTATAAGGAATAAATATAGTGGATTGAAGTGAATTTAAAAACTAATGGGTAAGTTATGGAATTTTGTGACAATTTGTGCAATAAACGCTTAAAGAGAATCTCAGTTTTTTATTTAGTAGAACTCGCGTTCGTATTGTTGACGGCTAGCCCGAACATCAGGGTTACCAATATACTTTGATTCCATTTGTTGGGAAAAATTCTGCTTTTTAATAAATCTTTTATTGATAATTGTATCGACTACTTTAAAGTTATTTCAATTGTCAATTTATACCTGGTTCTCGAAGGTATTTGTTTGTTTTGTTGTTAACACCAAATTTAGCAAAAAGTTAATAACTAAATTCACTATATATTTTTAAATTTGAATCTTGTAGAAATATAGTTTTGCTTTTTTTCAGAATATTGTCTCTCGTGAATTCTAATCGTCTCCTTACTTCGAGAATACGTGCTCTTCGCTAAAATTTTTGCAGGGTTGGCGACACCATTTTCTATTTTTATGTACACACTAATTAATAACTTTAATTGACTTCTTAGATGTTATAGATTTTAAATAAAAGGTACACAACAATTAAAATTATCTTAACACCTTTGATAGCACTATGCACAAAACCCTGGGGCAGTGGCAGGCTGCTACCAGACGGGTCCCCAGGTGACGGATAGGGGAACACCCTGTAGATATAGAGGGTAGCTGCGAATATTCCAAATAAGCAGTCCCGGACCAATCTGAACGGTTACTGTCGTGCGGAGGCACCGAAGCCACCGGTGTATCAGCACAAGCGGTCCCCCCAACTGGAGCTGGAGGTTGAGGTGAACGTCTGCCTGCGGGATTCGAAATCCAACACCCCTCTTTGCTGCATTTGGACCGTGGGTGAACTGCGGTTTAGAGAGTAGCACGCTCTAAAACCAGGGAAAACACCCGTGTTGACATTATAAGTCAGCCGGGAGATCGTGCAGGGGAGCCCTTTTCTGAAGGTCTACGGAACCCTCGACGACAGGTTTGCTGGTGATTCGGTGACCTGCTCAAAGAGGGGAAAGGACGGCTGGATGGGAGGAGTACAGGGAAGCGGGAGGCGAAACGCTGGCTATTGCCTCGGCTGTGGTCCGAGAACGCGACCCCGTACCTGAATAGGGGCAAATACCCAATATTTTACTGCATGGAAACTAAAAACAATAAATCTTTGGGAGAGAGGAGAGAAACCACTAAGAGGGAAGGAGTCGCTGTAGATCCTTTTGAGAGGTCATCTAGAGTGATGCGAACTCCACCGCAGCTCACCAAGAATATCTTACATGATTGGTTGAGCAGGAGCACTTCCCAGCCAGAGAGCAGCGTGAACATCTCGCAGGACCAGGGCGGAGACACTGACGCTCAGGGAGTGAGCGTAAATAGTAACCCGCCTGAGACCCCGCTCCTCGACGAGGAGAATCATGTCCCAGAGAAGCGAAAAGCGGAGAGGTGTGATGCTGAGGCAAACCCCACTGCAGTCCAGCAAGAGCACACGGCAGGGCCACGGCACTGACACTCAGGGAGAGAGAGTAGCGGACAATAACCCGCTGCTTGAGGCTGGTTCTACGACGAGGAAGAGAGCCAGAGAGTAGCGTTGAGCGGAGTGGCGAGATGCTACGCAGATGTCTAGCCATGATAGGCAAAATGAAGGCCGCCACGGACAGGCAGTAAAACATCTTCATGGATGTAAAAAAGGGCCTGGCTGAACTAGAGGAGCTGATTGACGCGATCGCCTCCGGTAGCCTCGTAAAGGCGAAGCGGAGACTAGCCGTCACCACTCCGATTTTGAATGACCGTGAAGCAGCGCTGGCGCCTATCTCCACCCCCATCGCCTATCTACACCCCCATCGCCTATCTCCACCCCCAACGGAGAAGAAAAGGATCAGGAGAATGAGCGGGACGGCTCTAACCAGTGGGTCCAAGTCCCCTCTAAGAGGAAGAGAAATAGAAAGAAGAAGGCCAGGAAGACCAAAGACCCGGAGTGTACCCCTGCCAGGGCAGTGAAGACCACGCCCTCAAGCAAAGGGGCACGAAAGAGGAAACCCCGTCGGGAGGCAATTCTGATCAAGCCGGCTCAAGGCAAATCTTATGCCGAGGTGCTCGGAGCGATCAGGATGGAGGCCAACCCTGAAAACACGGGGACTGAAGTGAGGTCGGTCCAGAGAGGTCTTGGTAGAACTGGGGACTAAGACCGGCGACAAGGCTGCCTTCGGCGAGACCCTCAGGGCTATACTGGGAGAAAACGCAACTGTAAGCAGCCTAGAGCCGAGGGAGACGGTGGAGATTAGGGATCTCGACAGCCTCACCACTTCGGAGGAGGTGACTGGTGCCATACGGAGAGACCTGGGCGAGCTAGCCGCGGATCTCACCGTCTCGGTGACCGGGACGAACAGTAGGGCCCTAAGGATGGCAATAGTGTCCATCGGGACGAAGGGCGTGGGCCGGTTGCTGAAGGCCCAGCACATAAAGATAGGCTGGGTCAGCTGCAGAGTCCGATAAAGGGCGATCGTATCCAAGTGCTATCGATGCCTCGGGTACGGCCACCTCGCTGGGTCCTGCAAGGGCCCGGACAGGAGCCGACTCTGCTTCAGGTGCGGCGGAGCAGACTAAGGAGTGCACCGCCCCTCAGCGGTGCTTCCTATGCGCCGAGAAGGGCCTAGGTCCCGGGACCGGGAGGTGCGTGGCTTTCAGGGATGCCCTTGCGAGGATGGGGACGAATGCAAGATAATCCGGGTTCTGCAAGCGCACATAAATCGCAGCAGGACGGGGGACGCTCTCCTTCGCCAGCTCGCCTACGAGCACAGGGCGGATCTGCTCATCATAAGTGAGCAGTACCGGGCCTTTTACTTAAAGCACGATGATGCGCCGGCTAGCATAAAGGTGTGGGTTGGTGTTCAAGCAGAGTACCTTTAGGGCGCCACGTGGTTTGAGAGTCCACGAACTCGCTTAAAGAAAAACTCTCTGATATCACCAAAAATGATAACGAAACACTGCCTAAATTTAAAAGTATGTTTAATTTTAATCATTTAAAAGAATCCAGATTCAATGTTCACGCTTTATCTCAATTTATCACAATTTCAAAATAAATACAATGATATATCCTTCCACTTCGAAACAAAAGCTGAAGCACGAAGTCACAGGTTAACCGAAGTTAGATTACTATTTTATTTTTAGTTTTTACTATTTTACCAGATTGAAGCAACTTAAGACTTCAAAAGATTAAAAGAAAATCAATAACATTAACTTATCTTTTGTTTTTGTTGGATTTCCGCGGTTTCCTTTGTTGTTTTTGTTCTTACGACCCCTTTCTTGACTGTCACTCTACCAATTGTATTTGATTTAATTTAATCCACACGTGCACGTATATGTTCTGAAGAAAACTGACAGGAACTGATAGAGAGCATACTCAATGACACCGCTTATATTGAAAAAGGACCCCTATTTTCAAAATTTCCACGATTTTTCCCGACCGGGTTGTACCGATTCGAATCGGGTCATTTTAAAAATAATAAATTCAATATTTCACATTAAAAACACGGATAATTTTATAATTAACCCGTCTGTTGTGCCGGAAAAATTCTACGGCGCCAGAAATCGGCTAAATAAGCAGCAATTTCGTTTTTTTTGACAAGTCATTACTCGTACTTCAATTTAAGAAATATTAACTTTTCCGGGGCCAAGATTATAAGCAGAATGTGCATCGAGTTGCGATCAATCCACCTAGTGAGTTTCTTTAGCCTGGTTTATAAAGTACAGGCCATAAAATCGGGTTTTGTAATTCAATGTCGAGGTTATGTTTTCGCGAGTTATAAGTGACTTCGTGCCATTAAAAGAGGCCTCGGACGACAACTGGACCAGGTAAATATTCTATTTATAATTTGTTATTCAAGTGTTAATAAAATGATTCATTTCAGCTGCAAACCTGTGATGATTTCGTGCCTCCTCTTGTTCTTGACAACGTAAGTATTTTTACATTTCACTTTTAAATTAATTAAATATATCTTAAACTAATACAATAATATATTATATTTCCAGGAGTTCTTCGTGACAGTATTGTTCCGCGATCAACGGGTAGTCGTTAAGGATGCCGATGGATATGGGGCAACAACGCAGAAATTAAAGGTTGCATCTTCATCTCGGACTTCAGGACATAGATTATAATCCAGGTAACACAATCTTGATCCGACTTAATCTAAAATAAAAGAAAATTACTTGCAGAGTCGCACTTATAGGGACCAGTAAAGTTAGTGGGACAATTTACAATGTACCTACACAGGACAGGTATATCATTTCATTAGTTTATATATTATATAATTTCTTTTGCTTTTCAGGTATTTCATCGTACTTAAATCCATAACATGCCTCCCTTTCCCCCCGGGAGATTTCCTTGAAATCTCGGAACTCGTAAGTCCATTATCGAAAGAAAATTAAATAAAATTCAAATAAAATTATACACTAACCTAAAAGTAGATTCTTCTAAATGTTTACTTCCCCAATTAAGAAATTCCAATAATTAAATAAAGTTCAAATAAAATTATCCACTAACCTAAAAGTAGATTCTTCTAAATGTTTACTTCCTTTGAGTGATACATCTTAATGTCTTTGCCATGCCAAATACCTGCACTTTTACCACTTTCATCCCGTAATTCGTACGTCCACGGGGAAACAACCTTTGCAATCGTATAAGGCCCTATAAATGTTGGAGCTAGTTTCGCGTTATAATACCTTGAGGCGTCCGATAAGACATAGTTCCTTCGTAAAACTAAGTCGTTCTTATAAAATCGTTCATCCCTTCGCCGAAGGTCATATACACGTTTTGATACTTCAGCCACTTTGCTTAAACGTTCTTTGACGTCCTTCCTTACCTCTTCTAAAGCTTTCGACTTTTTATAAGGGTCGATCTCTTCACTGTCCCATAATTTTGAATATTCTTTTCCATTAATGACCATTTCCCTTCCGAAATTAACAAAGAATGGGGTTAGTTTTGTTACTTCATGTGTTGACGTGCGAATTGCACATGCTACCTTAGCCAGATATAAATCCCACGTTCTGTGATTTTCTGCCACGTACGCTCTAAGCATCGATTTTATTTCTCTGTTTGTTCTTTCAGCTGGGTTAGCCTGAGGATGATAAAGTGCTGTATAACAATTTTCCACACCGTAATCTTCACATAATTTCTTAAAATCATTTGCCTTGAACTGGGCGCCATTGTCACTTACTAGAATCCGAGGTACACCAAAAATTAAGAAAACATTTTCTTCAATTGCTTTATTAATCGCTGCAGTTGTTGCTGCTCTTTAAGGAAAAAGCATAGGAAATTTCGTAAACTGGTCCACTACTGTAAGAATATACTTGTAACCTCTTGTCGAACGGGGTAAAGGTCCAATTAAATCTACATTGATGCATTCCCAAGGTTCTTTCCCAGTAATCCTGGAAGCCATTAGACCCGTTGGTTTTTTTTGGATTGGTTTTATTAATTGGCAAGTATGACAGTGCTTTACATATTTTACTACATCACTTTTCATTTTCGGCCAGTAAAATTTCTGTTGTAATCTATCATAGGTCTTTTGCACTCCACGATGGCCTGCAGTGGGTATACCATGCGCGTTACGAATTACCTTTGCTCGATCCTGCTTTGGAACTACCGTTCTCCAAGAATTGTTCTGTGTCTCAAGGTCAGGATATTTCGATTTGCAGTGTTTGTAGAGATTGTTATCTTCGACTTTCCAGTCTGGATGTTCCTTTGGATTACTTCGGACCTTATCTATCATTTTCTGGTGCCACTTATCTTTACAAGACTGTTCTTCGGAGATGCAATCAAGTAATGGAACTGATCTTGACAAAAGATCTGGTAAAAGATGGTCCTTTCCACGGCGGTGTACTATGTCAAATTCAAATTGTTGAAGACGCATTGCCCATCGTGCCAACCTACCAGTAGGGTCTTTGAGATTATGTAGCCATACTAGCGACGCATGGTCCGTTACAACTGTGAATCTAGTACCTTCAATATACGGCCTTAACTTTTCAATCGCCCATAGAACGGCTAAGCATTCACGCTCTGTGGTGGAATAATTTCTTTCACACCGATTAAGTGAGCGGCTTAAATAGGCTATTACCTTATCCTGACCATCAATCTGTTGCATGAGTACGGCTCCTAGTCCATATCCCGAGGCGTCTGTGTGAATCGTAAATCGTACGCTGAAGTCTGGGCAAGTAAGTATGGGAGCACTGACCAGATGATCCTTCACTTTCCGAAAAGCTATTTCGCATTCTTCAGTCCAAATAAATTTTTTATTTTTCTTTAGAAGATCAGTTATTGGCGCTATCAAGGTCGAAAAATTAGGGATAAACCTCCTATACCACGCTACGGTTCCGATAAATCTGCGCACTTCTTTTACGTTCTTCGGGTTCGCGATATCAAGAATACAGCGTACTTTTCCTGGATCCACCTGCAGCCCATTTTCTCCCACAACATATCCTAAGTAATGAAGTTCTGGTCTGCAAAATTCGCATTTTTCGTAGTTAATAATTAATCCGGACTTATGTAATTTTTCTAGTACCGCTTCCAGCGTCCGTTTATGTTCTTCGAAGGATTTTGTTACTATAATGACGTCGTCTAAATATACGAATACTTTGTCCTCCAGATCTCCTGACAATACTCGATCGATTAATCGCTGCCAAGTCGCAGGTGAATTGCTCAGGCCAAAAGGCATTCTACAAAACTGAAACAGACCCCTTCCTGGTACTGTAAATGCTGTGTACTGTTTTGAATTGTTCTCAAGTGGAACCTGCCAAAACGCGGATTTTATGTCTAGCGAGGACATATATCTGGCATCTCTTAGCTTGTCCAATGTAGCGGATATGTAAGGTAAAGGATAGGCGTCTTTTCTGGTAACTTTGTTAAGTTTCCGGTAGTCAACACAGAATCGATATTTGCCGTCCTTTTTCCTTACCATAACAACCGGCGAAGCCCATGCGCTGTTGGATGGCTCCACGACACCTGCCTCCAGCATCTTATCCAACTCTTCGTTGATTACCTTCTGTATTGCGGGGGAAACTGGATAATACCGCTGCTTAATCGGCTGGGAGTCTGTTTGAATTACATGTTTAACTTCATTTGTACAACCAAGACCTATTCCCATTTTGAGTTTTGCGTTTTCGATTATTTCGTCAAGCTCCTTTTTCTGACTTTCTGATAATCTAGACTGACTTTGTAAAGTGCTAATACGACAATCTGTTTCTCGATCTGTAAACCGCCAGGAATTTTCAGTAAAATTGGCCAAAATTCGCATTTCCCTCCAGAAATCAATACCAAGTATCGCAAAATATGGAAGTTCGGGTATAACTAGTACATCACAAACTTTAACGCGTCCTTCAAGTTCAATCGGTAAGCTTAATTCACCTATTACGTTAATAATTCCGCCATTCGCTAAACTAACCCTTTGGACTTCGGTATTTCGTAACGTAAACTTCATTTTCTTCAATAGTTCCCATCCTGACCCTCCAATTATCGTCCGTGATGCTCCGGAATCTAATAAGGCAGAAATTTTATGTCCAAAAATAGAAACTCTTAAGTAAGGGCGTACATCGCTTTCGCTTTTTGCAAAAACATAATCCACAAGTGTGTGTAGTAGGCTCTTATTTTCGTATAGAACTTGTTTCTCAGGTATGAAATTTACATTATTTGCGGCGCTTTGCGGATTACTCGGATTGCCGCTTAATTTCGAGCTCCGCTCAAGTTTCCCGAATTTTCCGACACTTGATTATTACCACTGCACTCTGGAGTTATATTTACATTATTACAGCGTTGACAGTTTGACCTTATTACTCCCGGTAATCCACATGTAAAACATCTTAAAGTCCGTTTCCTGCAAAGTCTAGCGATATGACCTGGAAGTCCACAGTTGAAGCACTTGATGATCCTCGACATTCCGCGCGAAGAATTGTTAACAGTTGATAATGAAGGGATCTCTGCAGCTACATATGCCAGATCTGGTTCAAGAAGTTGATTATTGCGTCTGGGAGGGGGAATGAATGCTTCTACCGATGAACGTATAGATTCAAGGCGTCGTCCTAATTCTACGAGTCCTGCGATGGTGTCTACTTCCGTAAGGCCTAATTGCGTCTGATAAAATGGACTGATATTTCGTTTCAGTATTTTCAATTGTTGGATCTCATTTAACGGCTCAGTTAAACGAGCGAACATGTTAAACATTATAGCCGTGTACATCCCGATTGACTCATCTTTGCCCTGCGTTCTTTTCTTTATCTCCTCCAGCAAACGATCGTCATAATCCGTCGGTAGGAACTGCTTCTTGAGTTCTCTGATGAGATCCGGCCAGGAATGAAATCGAGACTTATTGGCCCTGTACCAAATGAGGGCATGACCGGTGAATAGATCCAAGGCAGATAAGAAAAGTTGTTGTTTGGTCACTCCGCGTGCATCCGCTAGCTCGTTAACCCTCTCAAGGAACGAATTAAGCGACTGGCCATGATCTCCTGAAAATTTTATATCCCATTTTTGCAAAGAAACCCTTGAGCGGCTATTCTTCAAAACCCTAGCTGTCATAGAGAAATCCTCGGCGTCAGAGGGGTTGCTATCTTCCTCTTCCCCATCTGCCTTTATTTGAAGTGATCCCATTGCTATGATTAAATTCGCTCGAATGCGTGCTTTTTCTTGGATCTGGTTGTCACCAACGGGGTTTGTTCTGGATAACCTTGACAAGGCCCACTCAATTTTTGTAAAAATTTTCTTATATTCTGAGGACTCTGCGCCTCCTTCGAAGCACTCTAATAGTTCTTCAATCTCCCCAATCTTTTTATTTAAAGCTTCAATATCTTCCTCGAATTTGAATGGATACGGGTCAACTATGTATGATCGTCCGTCTCTCTCTACTTTTAATGCTGCTCGCAGACTTACTCTCATCTCGTCTACCTTCCCCACAGGTAAGCCTCTTACGGTGAGTTCATATGACAATTCATCTTGGCTCAATCTGTTTATCTCCATGGTGAAGGCTAAGCACTTTGTAAATCTCCTATGAAAATAATATTGCAAACGTGTGAAACGAAAACTAAACGGGCGTTACTCTGTGAAGTAGTTCAAATGCGATCGATGTGGTTTTCCTTAATATCTATCAGCAAAGTCGATGCTTTGTAATGTATTCACTGAGCGACGTAATGTAAACGCAATATAAAGCAAAAGTTTGTTACACCAACCGCGATCGCGTTAATATTGTAGTACCTTACTTAATTCAACCAAAAGCTAAAACTCGTAATTCATTCTATATTATGTATCCTAGTAATAAATTTCTCCGAAAATTAAATATTTTGTGGCATGATTTGTGAGAAAAAAAATCTTGATTTGTAAATCAAAGTAAATAAACATGCTACTATCAATAATATCAAAAAGATAAATCTAAGGCAGTTCATGAAATCAGCATAATCAAATCAGTTCAAAAAAAATTTCAACTACGTTATGGAAAACTTTCAGTCTCACGGGAAAAATTGGCTGCATGCGTATAGAATAACGTAAATATTGATAACTCTCAGAGTTCCGCAACTTTAATATATGCTTGCAACAAATTTAAGCTAAACACTTCTCGTTATCTCTTAATTACAATTAAATGGAATAAAATTACACAAATAGACAATTCCCTAAAGAGAGGCTCAGTCAGATGGATTGCCTTGAACTTGAACTTGGCATCAGCTGACACTCAGTAAATAAAACTGAAGCCATCAGTTTGATCATCGAGATCTCTTCATGTAAAGTTTCTCTTTGTTAACTCGCGTTTGTAGTTGAATCGACTTATACCTATATTTGCAATAAGTCGAAATCGGCTTATATATTTGATTTACAATGAAAGTGTGAATGAATGAACTATTTCTAGATCACGTAGTAGTAAAACGACGCGTACGGAATTAAGTTTAGCCGTAGTACGATTCGCGGAAGTTATATTTTTTTTTCTTACAATAAAATTAAAGTGAAAAATTAAAATAAATGTTGAGTTTTTCCGTGATAAGTGTATAGTGACTAAGTATTGAAACCAAAATTATAATGAACGTAAAGTAACAGAAATACCTGAAAAGTGAAAATTTAAGTAAGGCAAAATGAAAATAGAAAGCAAAACAAATGGAAAAAATGTGAATAAAACAAAATTGTGTTAAAAAATTTATGCAAGGGATGGATTAATGGATTATTTTACATTAGGAATGGAGAAATCAATATTATAAAACACGTGGTAAGTAATTATTTTCACTTTGTTGAGAAACAAGCCATTTTTTTTTTATAAACAAATCATTCGGCTTATAAACGTATTTTGTTTCTAAACATTTTTCCCCTCTCAGTTTAAATTCTCTTGTGATTCTTGACAAATGTTATGCTACGCGCTCTTATACCAATAAATGTATATTCACTCGAAATTGCCTTGTTCAGTGATAATTAATTTGTCACTTCACTCAAAACACTTTTGTTATCAAAATAATGAAAGAAATTCCGATTTTGATTATTTCGGTTTTTTTTTTTTTGATTTTGTTTTGTTTTTTTGTTTCCAAGCACTCTGCCCCACGTTGGGCGCCAATTATGTTACGTGCCTTTTACTTAAAGCACGATGATGCGCCGGCTAGCATAAAGGTGTGGGTTGGTGTTCAAGCAGAGTACCTTTAGGGCGCCACGTGGTTTGAGAGTCCACGAACTCGCTTAAAGAAAAACTCTCTGATATCACCAGAAATGATAACGAAACACTGTCTAAATTTAAAAGTATGTTTAATTTTAATCATTTAAAAGAATCCAGATTCAATGTTCACGCTTTATCTCAATTTATCACAATTTCAAAATAAATACAATGATATATCCTTCCACTTCGAAACAAAAGCTGAAGCACGAAGTCACAGGTTAACCGAAGTTAGATTACTATTTTATTTTTAGTTTTTACTATTTTACCAGATTGAAGCAACTTAAGACTTCAAAAGATTAAAAGAAAATCAATAACATTAACTTATCTTTTGTTTTTGTTGGATTTCCGCCGTTTCCTTTGTTGTTTTTGTTCTTACGACCCCTTTCTTGACTGTCACTCTACCAATTGTATTTGATTTAATTTAATCCACACGTGCACGTATATGTTCTGAAGAAAACTGACAGGAACTGAGAGAGAGCATACTCAATGACACCGCTTATATTGAAAAAGGACCCCTATTTTCAAAATTTCCACGATTTTTCCCGACCGTGTTGTACCGATTCGAATCGGGTCATTTTAAAAATAATAAATTCAATATTTCACATTAAAAACACAGATAATTTTATAATTAACCCGTCTGTTGTGCCGGAAAAATTCTACGGCGCCAGAAATCGGCTAAATAAGCAGCAATTTCGTTTTTTTTGACAAGTCATTACTCGTACTTCAATTTAAGAAATATTAACTTTTCCGGGGCCAAGATTATAAGCAGAATGTGCATCGAGTTGCGATCAATCCACCTAGTGAGTTTCTTTAGCCTGGTTTATAAAGTACAGGCCATAAAATCGGGTTTTGTAATTCAATGTCGAGGTTATGTTTTCGCGAGTTATAAGTGACTTCGTGCCATTAAAAGAGGCCTCGGACGACAACTGGACCAGGTAAATATTCTATTTATAATTTGTTATTCAAGTGTTAATAAAATGATTCATTTCAGCTGCAAACCTGTGATGATTTCGTGCCTCCTCTTGTTCTTGACAACGTAAGTATTTTTACATTTCACTTTTAAATTAATTAAATATATCTTAAACTAATACAATAATATATTATATTTCCAGGAGTTCTTCGTGACAGTATTGTTCCGCGATCAACGGGTAGTCGTTAAGGATGCCGATGGATATGGGGCAACAACGCAGAAATTAAAGGTTGCATCTTCATCTCGGACTTCAGGACATAGATTATAATCCAGGTAACACAATCTTGATCCGACTTAATCTAAAATAAAAGAAAATTACTTGCAGAGTCGCACTTATAGGGACCAGTAAAGTTAGTGGGACAATTTACAATGTACCTACACAGGACAGGTATATCATTTCATTAGTTTATATATTATATAATTTCTTTTGCTTTTCAGGTATTTCATCGTACTTAAATCCATAACAGGTACCGCGATGAACTCGGCACGGCCGCGGTCTGGGTCCGGGATCCCACTAGAACTGCGGTGACGGCTCACGGAAGTCGAGGCGGCTTGGTTTGGGTCGTGAGCAGGGGAGTGACGTATATCAGTTGCTACCTCACCCCAAACGAGCCGATACAGTCCTTCAGAGACAAAGTGGATGCTCTGGAGGACGAGATCCTCCGGATATCCGGCAAAATCATACTTGCTGGAGACTTTAACGCGAGGAGCACGGAATGTGGAATGCCCAATGCTGACTCCCGGGGAAATAACATTACGGAGATGGCTGCCAGAAGGGGACTTGTGGTACTAAATACTGGCAGCGCGTCGACGTTCCGCCGGCCCGGGTATGGGAAAACTATTCCAGACGTCTCCTTCGCGACGGAGGATCTCGTCTCGTCGGTGGTGGGCTGGAGTGTATTGGTGGATTATACCGGAAGTGATCACCAGTACATAACTTTTTGTGTCTTTGGAGGCTTGATTCGCTTCGGGACTTCTCGGCGCGCAGCTGGCGGCGGTACCCCCGACAGGATCGGGCAGCCGGGAGTGGGCGGAAGCTGTGGCGGAGGAAACGATGAGGCTTCTTCGCAGTGTTTGTGACCTGTCCATGCCCCGGCACAAACCGGGGCAACGCAGACGACCGGTATACTGGTGGACGGCGGAGATTGCGGACCTAAGAAGGGAAGAAGATGCTCCGACGTACTATCAACCGGAGCAAGGCCACCCAATGGAGGAAACTAAGGGAGGAGGTGGACGCTGGCCCATGGGGCCTTGGCTACAAGATCGCGGCCAAGAAGCTAGGAACGACGCCGCCCCCGATTTGCATGAGCGCGGAGACGACCATCAGAATCGTCAACGCGCTCTTCCCCTCCCACCCGCCACGTGCAGAACCCCATGAAGCGGAGGTTGAAGACGGCCCCCCCCCCCCCTTCACTGAGGAGGAGCTGTCTCCGAGGCGGCGGTCCTCGTCATCGCTGGGGTCATACCCATTGGACTTCTGGCGATGGAAAGGGGGCCATCTTCAGTGGAAGGGTGGAGATCGGGCGAGCGAGGGCCGCCGAGGAGGAGAAAGCCCGCACCATGGGCAAGTGGCAGGAGTCATGGGACAACGAATCAAAGGGGCGTTGGACCGCGCGACTCCTGCCACGGATAGAACCGTGGGTCAGCCGAAAGTACGGAGAGTTAACTACCACCTAACGCGGTTCTTTAGCGGACACGGATGTTTCCGGACGTATCTCCATAAGGTAGGGAGAGCCGAGACACCCGAGTGTCCTTACTGCGGAAGTGGCAGGGACGACGCAGAACACACGTTCTTCCATTCCGGCCGCTGAAATGTGGAAAACGGTCCCGTTCTGGTGTCCTTGCAGCTGGGAGGAGGGGTTTTAGCCGGTAGTTCATCCGGGTGGTGGTCCGGCACCCCGTCCGTAAATGGATTTCATTTTCTTGCCTCGTAGATCTGTACTTACGATCGGGAAAGCCTTAAGCTTTCTCTGCTGATCGTGTACTTTCCGTTCTTGCTGGGCTGCTCTTGAATATCGTGTGTCTTGTCTAGGGTCTTATCCGTAATCCGATGTTGTTGACAGAAAATATCTTGCATCAGATTTCGAATCTTTTTCCAGGAAAATAAGACTGTAACATTCCTTTCCCCTGCGAAAAAAATAACTATTCTTTGGAGAGAAAGTCTGCCAGTTACAAAATTAGGTTACCCCTCCCTCTTCCCACCCCACTCTAAAAACATATTTTTTATTACAACCAATCGGTGATCATACTGTATACAACAACAAAAAAATCATCCAAATGGGTCGACGCATACGAGTTTCACTCCACCACCCCCCCCCCCCCCCCCCCTTCCACACCTCGCCAAACAATTGTTCGCCATGGTACCAATCGGGGAACATACTCTATCCGACAAAGAAAGAATCATCAAAATCAGTCCACGAGTTACGAGGTAAGACTACCCCCTCCCTACCCCACCCAAAGTTTAATTTTTTTCCATTATTAACAATAGGCGATCATACTCTATACAAAAAAAAATTATATAAATCGGTCCATGTATTACGAATTTAGGTTTCACTCCCAGCAGTAACATAAAATGTGTTGAGCGTCCATTTGAAGCACCTGAGAGAGATGTGCAATGGTGAAATTACATTTCTAAATTACTCTGTGGGAAAAACAGTGCACAGTTGAGCAGATTGAATTAAAATTAATCCTTGTAACAGATCTCTATCTTAATTTGTTTCATTAAGTTGACGTCAACTGCAATAAGTTCTACGACTTTCTGTTCTTTAATCCGGGAATTTTTTGATATACGAGTATGATACACATGGTTTTGTACTTTACACTTTAGTCAGTAATTCCGAAGTCACTTTTAATCTTTCATTACTTTTCTTTTTTCAAAAGCTTTTTTCTTCTTCCAAAAATTTCATCTAAAGGTATTCTTACGCTCTGCATGGCTACAGTTATATATTTTAAAATAATGAAAAATTCTAGTTTAAAGCTATATTTAGTACACGAGCAGAAAGAGAAACAAATAAATATAAGACTGAAGAACTCAAGTGCTTTAAAGCACATCAAGAACTCTGGATGTAGACAAAAGACTGAAAAAGAATTGCAGCTATAGCGAGGTTAAGATTCCCAACTAAGTGGCTTATTTGTCTTACGCTTTTACCCATGTACGGGAATGGGATGTTCACGTAGACTTGTTTGTACTATAAGAAATAAATGCAGGATACACACTGAGGATAAGGAGCTTTTAACACAGCTTTTCATTTATTATGACAGCTTCTTGCCACTTTAAATGAAGGGAACCATATTTCTTCTTAATAACAAAACGTTCATCATGGCAGGAAGGAGGGGAAATGTTCCAAACGTAACATGTTAGACTTTCAAATGAAGATTTGTGTCAGGACTAAAGGACTTTTAAAATTGCACTAGATACTTTGGAGGATCATGAACAGATATGTGTCGGAAAATGAAATACCTTGGTAGAGGGTCATCTGTACCTCCATATATATATTAGTATTTTAATTTTCCAGGATGTCATGTACACGAGATTTGACAGTTTTAAATATTTTGAAGGGGTCTCATCTTAAGATGTCATGCATGCTCTAAATTTGGCGAGCAAAAATTTCCCTTAATCAAAGTAATTTTTGACGGCATTCCTAAACCTTCCGAAAGTCAGAGCAGTCAGCCTCTAAAGTCGTTCACGCACACGTCGACTACTTACAGCAGCTGCCAACAAAACGCGAGGTGTAAGCTGGTAGTTGAAGCAGGAAAGGACTGACGAAATGTGCTTATACTGAAATGACTCCTATACCAGACTTTTGGTCAGTTTCGTGCGATGGTGTGACTCTAGAAAAAGGACCAGATGGGTATTGAAACTGGTAAACAGTGAAAACCCGGTTTCTTTCCATTTTGTTTTGACGAAATCTGTGACTCTTGCAAGTTAAGTAAAAGTTAACGTATCGGCAGGGAGTGAGTTTCTAGCGTGAAGTAAAACTGACCTGACACTTGAATAATGTACCGCGGAAGTTTTCATTTGTACATATTTGGATTCTGCGGTACTGTAAAAGGTATATCCAAGGAATATGAACTGCAGTCAGTGATTATTTTGCCACTAATCAAAGTACTAAGGGATGTGCAATAAAAGATTATTTTGCCACTAAATGATGTGCAGTAAGTGGTTATTTTACCACTTTTCTTTACTTTAAGTTGAGTAATTGTGGAGGCTTTGGTGGGTCATAGCAAATTGACTTGCGACTCCTTAAGCTAACTAGGTAAATTTAATTTTAACTCAATAAAAAATTTAGGTAATTATACGCTTTCGCGGTCACCTGGTGTTTTGGCGATAAAAAATCCAAAACTAGACCGATCTTCAAGATTTTTTTTTGTTTGTTCGTTTTTACGGCGGATTTACGTTAAAAATCTCTGAAATTAAAAAAAAATAATGTTTTTTAAGCAGCGTCTATTCGCATACGGAGTA
Organism: Leptarthrus brevirostris; assembly: GCA_964036015.1. Lineage (NCBI taxonomy): Eukaryota > Metazoa > Arthropoda > Insecta > Diptera > Asilidae > Leptarthrus > Leptarthrus brevirostris. The sequence continues at coordinate 96,938,755 of OZ038371.1, read as the reverse complement.
CATGGATCCGTGTACGCAACACGTTCCGTCTAATTTTTATTACACTTTCTGGGAGGAAGAGGTGTATTAATCAGGCTTTTAGTTGCTTTATTAACCGCCCCCCTCCCCCCGCCAGTTCAGAAATCTTTAAAAGATCTACTTTTTAATATAATCGTAAAAATTAGTCGTTTTGTCGATTAGATTACGAAAAAAAAATATAAAAAGTTGATGAGATGTCACAAAAGAAAATTATACAGATTTATTTGTAAAAAGTCGTTTATTTTAAACATCTAAACCTACGAAACTATTAAAAATATTGAATTGAGATCATTTTCGTACTTTTTGTAGTAAATCCGCCGTTAAAACAAACATTCAAAAAAAATCATGAAGATCAATCTAGTTTTGGATTTTTTATCGCCATAAAACCAGGTGACCGCGAAAGTGTATAATTACCAAAATTTAATTCAATTTCGTTTCTGGACATCGATATTGAATTTGTTACCCTACCCCCACCCTAAGCTTATATTTGATCAAATCAAAAATTATTTGTTATTAACCTTTTCTTTCAGCTTTTCTGGAATTAAATGTTCACCTCGTTTTGTTGTGTGGACGCAGTGATGTGTATTTACTACAATTGTAGTATATCTACTTCACTTTTGGTGATTTACTACTCTACTACGTAGCAAACTCCTTTTACTACATTTAACAATTCGAGTGTAAAATAAAAAATATTTCCTTTAAACACAAATTTAATGCTTATCTAAATTCAAATTGAGCTTTCAGTCGTTCATATGAACGTAGCAATTATAATTTGCGAATTTGTAGGTCTGCTTTCGTTCCCTAATTGATGAAAGAAGAACAAGAGCATTGGAATATTTTCAATTTTCAAATGTCTTGCAACTTATATGACAAATTTATTAGTTTTGCCTCATAGCAGTGCTGCTGCAGAAAGACGTTTTTCTGACTTTAATCATATAAAAAACAAAAAAAGAAATAATATTAGCACTGTTTCCGCACTTTTAGCTTGAAAGGAAGTAGCGTCTGATGAAGTAATAGCTCTTATATATGAACCTCCGGACGAATTAATACGTCATTTTAGCTCTTTCAAATACACGGAAAATGGTTTTGTTAAGAAGTGAGATATGTGCTCTAAAAATTAATTACTTTACTTTTACAGCTGGCTGTTGATAGGGTTTATTTTATCAGTATTAGTTGTTTACGTTTGTATAATTATATGAATATATTTTATTGTTACAAAATATAAATATAGTTTCGCTACATTTTATTCAAATCTACTACCCTTTTCCGACACAACTACTACTCCTAAGCCTTAGTGAATACACATCACTAGTGGACGTATCTGCCGTGCTCCTGGGGAGAGCGGGTTCCACCTTTATTACTGAGTTGTTAGGATAGTCGATAAAAACTCTTCTCCTTTCTTCGACAAAGCAATGTTTTATTCACTTAACCTCGAACATCGAACTACTTGTACAATAATTATTCCTTACTCCCAATTTTTTTGCAAAATAGTTATTCCTTACACCGAATTCTTAGCAAAATATTTATATCTTAAAAAGACAAATAATTGTCCGACAAAATGTATACAGAAGAAAAAAAATATACGCGTCGAACTTAGAACCTCTTTGTTTTTAGGAAGTCGGTTAAAAAGAGACCGAGTAATCCTTCACTGTCCGCGCTATCGTACTGTCTATGCTAAAATCTCCACCACTTTCTCCTCTTCCCAGCCAGTCAGAATCAAAAAGTAAGTTCAAGGTTTCTTGAACTGACTTTGCTTCACGAGTATACAGCAAAACAACTCGCTGCCAGGTATGGGAAAAGCGCTGCTTGTAGCATCAGCAATATTAGCGTGAAGCTACTGTCAGCGAAAAGCAAGTGCGATGGGAACAAAGGTTTAGAATTTTTTTTAGTAAATTGAGGAATTTTCTATGTTTACTATTTTTGTACTAGGTAATACGTACTATGGGAAATTGGGGGTTAGGTAAATGGTTGGCAATATGTGATCGCCAACGATTTTATGGGGACGGATTGTAAACGGTCGGTAAATATTAAATTATTTTCATATTTTTAACGGGAGTTTGTGATTTATGATTAGGCTAAATGCCTAATCAGTAAAAATTAATTTTTAAATTTAGAATTTGGTATTTTTTGTTTTCTAGGGAATTATTTTTTCATATTATTAGTTAAGCTAAATTCATAATAAATAATATTGGAAGGGTTGTGGCTAAGTCACAACATCTATTTCATATGAGCGTTACCTAGTGAACGGTTTCTGTTCTGTTTATTCCAACACGAGACGATTGGAGACTCTAATTTTCTCAATGTCTCAATATCTTTTGACAATTTTGTTCGAAATTTGGTAAAGTCAATGATAAAATTTATAGATTGTAAATTTTGCAGCTAAAAAGTACAAATACTACTTCCTTTTTGTTATTTATGTTGTGATCGAAAAAATCACAATTATCTAAAGTACTTACCCCATTAATACGTTTGTGATCCAAAAGATCACAATTACCTAAAATAGTTAACCATGTGTGATCACAAAAGATCACATAAACTTAAATTGCTTACCTCAAATACCAACTCAAATTCGGTCATTAATTTTTCTTTAAAATTGCTTAAATTTCTAAATACTTACCCGCATCAACATTACATTACATTAATCTGACATTTTCATGTGCATAAATTGCAAAGTTAATGTTAATTCTCCAATTTCGACCCAAAGTCATAAATAAAAAGGCACATGGCTTGTCTTTTTTTGTTCCCTTTGCTTTCCCTAATTACCCCTTGGTCGCATTCACATGTAACGAGTGAGAAGTATATTTTTGCTGACGCAAGAGTGTCATTTGAATTCCGACAAAATTAATTACCGACGCTAAGAAAGCCGAGTTCGGATTGTAATTTTACATAGAGGACACGTTATTCTGCTGACAGGCTTGAAAATAGTATAAATTACAAAGTTATTAAAAGGCATGCGAAGAAAGTGCAAATTGAGAAATTATAAAAGGAAAAAAGCCGTGAATAAAGCAAATTTAATTAAAAAAAGAATCCTTTTTGTTAAAAAATCGCGAACGTCCCTTTTGGCCACTTTTCTCCACGGAAACACACAGCGACCCGGAGTTACAACATTTGGCAGCAGGGACGAAGGACGAAGGGTTCCCTTAAATATTTATTGTCTTGAAGAAATACATAAAAGAAAAAAGTTAATTAAACCTAGATTAAGGTGAAAAAAGTGAAAAGTAACAAAAACAAAATTAGAACTAGTGGGGTGGGTCCAGATTCTGGGTGTCGCATCATACGTGCGACCCTTGAGGTCCACACGAACAACTTCATTTTCAATTGTTATTAACAATATTCAATTATTATTAACAATATTTAATTGTTAATGGCGATGAATTTCATGATCATAGTACAAACGAGTAAGTGAAAACTCAATAAAATTCATACTATTCGATTTATCGTTTTATTTATCATTAATATCTACTATTTATGGTTTTTTTACCATTTTTTTAATGTTACAAAAAAATATCTGTTTTTTTTAACTATCGAGTTGTATCAGAAACAATTAGATCAGATGAATCCTTTTAAAATAGAATAAATCCTTCTAACTCAGAAGGCGCACTTCATAGGCAGAAGCCTAGAATCATTTGACCTATTCGCTAAAATATAACAAAATATTAAGGCGAATGAGGCTCCCAAACCCATGCAAATAATATTAGTAATTAACACACTAAAATACGCCCACAACAACAATCAGGGGTGCAAAGACAACAGAGATTGTTAAAGCAAATCAATAATAAGAGTCAGGTCAAAAGACAGACACACATTCACGACTCTATAAATGCGTTATATAAAAATAATAAAAATAGTGTTTCCAACAAAATGCAAAATAAACAAAAAGAAAAATTAAAACCAAAACCAGTGCAAGCAAAAGAACGAATTACAAATTATAGATGCTCCTTCACTTTGTCACTTTGTCCACATTAATATCAAAAACGTCTCCAATATTATTAGCAGACCTACACAACTTTCCCTGAAGCTGATGCAAAAATGTTAAATCCAACCAAATGTTAACCCAACGTCGCTTCTCGAGTGTAGCAAGTTACAGCAAACCCAAGCGCTCCTCATAAGGTGGCAGAATAAGAGGGTCATTCCAAGGAAAAGAACGTAGGGTCGATCGCACAAATCTGCGCTGGACTGACTCGATACGTTCAATGTGTGTTCCGTGAAATGGAGACCATACCTGACTGGCATATTCAAGCAGGGGCCTAACAAGGGATGTATAAAGATGGAGTCTTATATGAGGTACTGGAAATTCCTTGGACCAACGAAGAATAAATCCCAGCATAGAGTTTGCCCTAGCTACCACGTTATTAATATGGGAGATGAAGTTCAACTTACCATCAAGATACACTCCCAAATCCCTCACCATTTCCACCCGTTTTATACCAGTACCCCCAAACATGTACTGAAAAGTACGGAAGCTGCGAGACTTCGAGATGGACATAACCTGACATTTCTCAATGTTCAGCTTAAGATTGTTGTTGCAGCACCACTCATAGAAAATGTGCAACTCTGATTGTAAAATCTCACAATCAGCGTTAGATTTTATTGGAAGAAAAATCTTAATATCGTCAGCATATATAAGAATTTTACATCTTTGCAGCAAATATGAAATATCATCAATAGATAAGATGAATAACAATGGACCCAGATGACTGCCCTGACAAATATGACTTAATCCAGACAATAAGGGAGGGCGGGAAACCTAACTTAGCCAATTTAAAAGTAATGATAGAGTGAGACAGCTTGTCAAAGGCCTTACTAAAATCAGTGTAAATACAGTCAGTTTGGCATCCTTCCATGAATCCGCCCACAGTGAAAGAAACAAACTCAACCAAGTTTGAAACCGTGGACCTGCCCTGAAGAAAACCATGCCGCCGAGTGGAGATCAAGCCTTTACACTTCGGATAATTGGGATTGAATCAATAGTTCAAAGAGCTTAGGAATACAGGACAATTTAGCAATTGGCCTGTAGTTGGAAATGTTTCTTCTATTGCCACTCTTGAAAATAGGAATTAAATAGGATATCTTCCAGAGCGCTGGGAAATGGCCCCGTGAAAGAGACTTCCTGAATAGTAGTAGCAAAGGCCACAATAACACCGAAGAACATTTCTTTATGACTGCAGGAGGAATCCCGTCAGGACCACTAGAGAAGTTAGTTGGAAGTGCAGTAATATGCCTCAACAGGATCTCCTCCGTGATAGATGGAACTGATACCATGGGTAAAATTCGGCTATTAATGTGCAAAAAGTTTCCATTGTCCGGGATGAAATCAGATGATTCAAATGCACCCTTAAAACATTCAGCAAATAAGTTGCAAATAATATTAGAATCATTGCTGGAGATCTCCCCGAATTCCATAGTCGATGGGTAGCTATCAACCTTTTTCTTCAAGTTGACATATTCGAAAAATGCGCGGGGATCAGAGAATAATCTGTTCTTTAAATTTTGAAGATATTCTTCATATAGAGAAAGAGAACGGCTTATAAATTGTTCATGGCAAATACTATATTCATGCCAGGCGTCAGCACTGTTAACAAGAAGATACTTTTTCCAAAGTTTATTCTTCCTATTCTTAAGAGTCTTCAATCCTCTGTCAAACCATGGTGGAGCGGGGTCTCTACCCCTAACCCGAACTAAGGGAACAAACCTGCTGAAAGCTTCATACAAAACGTCGTAGAGACCGGATACGTTTCTGTAAGAAAAAACATTCGCCCACTTTTATGTCATTCAAAAATACTTAAAAAAAATTTAAATTTATAAATAAATAAATTAATGAATTTAATTTATCAGATAATTTCGTTGTAATTAGATACAAAAAAATTTTTAAAAAATTATTCCGTTATAGCACTATTTTTTAATGAAAACCAAATAAATGCACTCTGTTTGGAATTCATTTGTTATTAATAATTTTGAATGGTTATAAACAATTTATAATTGATATAAACAATTCTTAATTGTTATAGACCATTTTTAATTGATATAAACAAAGTTTATTCATAAAAGAAATTTTTTGTGGTCAAAAAAAATTTCAATTGCTTATAAGAATTTTTCATTGTTTATAATAATTTTCAATTGCTATGAACAATCTTCAATTTTGTATTCAATTTCCAATTTTCATAATCAATTTTCAACCACGTAAAACCATTTTTTATGATTATAAATTTATTATTGTTACAAACAATTATTTATTGTTGTAAACAATTTTTCATCATTATAATCAATTGCTGTTCATAATAAATTGTTATTATCCGACTTTTTGATGTCCCGATCGTCATCAGAACAAATTACATCGAAGAAATCCTTTTCAAGAAAGTCTAAAATCAACTTTTTTTCAGTTTTTTGTTTAAACAAAAAAACAGCTGAACCGAAATTGATTAAATTTCTTTCAGCTCTTATTGATAATAATTCGCTTCGAATGGCACCATAGCTAAGTCGTTATCATTATTTGTTCGCGAGATATCGTTGTCGAAAATAGTGGGTCCGAACGTACACACACACACACACACACACACACACACACACACACACGCGCACACACACACACAAACACACACACACACACATATATATATATATATATATACATACACACACATACATACATACATGTGTTCGAAAACATGCGTAAAAAACTATGGTGACTTTGAAATGTAAAAAAATTTTAAAACTAAAAATTTTGAAAATTGAGCCCATTTCAACCCTATATGTGGGAAGTTAATAATAATATACTTTCGGGTAAAAACCTAAAGAATAATACTTTAAATTAACTTAACGTGTGAGGCGTTTACTAACTTCCGCTATTTAAAGGCCGGTGGACGGACGGATCTAGAAAGATAATACGTAACAGCAGGGAAACACTTTAACACGAAGCACAATAATTAGGAAAACGCTCCCCGCAAGAAGAAATATCAAGTTTGATATTTTAAGGTAACATCCTTCCAGACTAAATTTTGAAATTGTTTTTTTAATAAGTAGTTTAGATATTTTCTTACGCCATAATAATCTTCGTTGAAAAAGTGTAATTAAATTGAAATTCTTTAGAGTAGACTAAGTTTTAGTACGAAATGCTTTGGTTCTTTCGGAGGTTCGAGGGGCATTGTTCGGTTTACCTGCTCGAATCAAAGTAAGATCTATTCTATTCTATTAGTCAATCGTTTCTGATATTGGATGACGCATGCTCGAACTTCGATTACGACGGTATAATAGATTATGATTTTCTTAAGCACTTAGTTGTTAAAAAACGGGAAGTATTACGGGGGTTATATCTTGCAGAGTAATGACAACGAAGTAGAAATAAATTTAGAATATGATGAGTTAGAAAAATATAAAGTGCTAACGTTTCTTCGAGATGAAGACCGTGGGTTCTTTTATTCAAACACACTTCTTTAAATGTTTCACAATTATTTACACCGCCTTCTTTCATCGTTTATTTATAAATTCGATTACTGTTGGACACGCTTAGCGATTCCAAATATAACTGATATATTGGATCAATTTGGGAAGATCTAAGTATTTGAGTATACTCGACTTGGCGAACGGATTGGTGTCGGTGCGTGCTAGGGAGGAAACTGCTTTCAGTACGCCTTTTGGCCACTATGAGTACAATAGAACGCTTTTTGGAGCAAGAAACGCACCCGTGACTTTCCAAGGACTAACGAAGAAACTGGTATACGGGTATGATCTGACCAACCACAATAATAAGTAGTTAATAAAAGTCTTAGATAGACTGAGGGAAAGCAAGTAAGCTTTAGCCCGACAAGTGTCACTTTATCGAGATAGAACTCGCCTACTTGGGCCATGTAATATCCGAAACTGGTTTAAAGCCAGATCCTTCAAAAATGTACGTTGTTAAGGCTCATTGAGGGTATGATAGGATAAATGGGGCTCCTTGATGAATGAATATAAGAGGGCGTAGTCCATATCGTTGTACAATCCCAAATCCTAGTACCTCTTTGTACCTATAAATTGTTTAGATACATTTTATTTTATGAAAGTAAAAGACCTTTCTATTTTATTAGTTTTTTAAAATTTTATTTTTTTTATTAATTTTAATGCTTTCAGATCGGCAGATCTGGTTATACTAAAAATCTATTTACAATTTTTTGTATCCTACTTTACATTTAATACATAGATTGTTTGTTAAATATTTTCTCTGTATATAGTACATTATTTTATTGTCAATGAATAAATGATTATGATATGTTTCAAAGTGTTTGTGTTTCACACTATTCAAAATTTATCGAAGTGTACAGGTTGACTAAAATATATTTGACAGTACAGTCTGACTGGATATTATTAAAGTGGATTTGAATAAAAATATTTTATTAATAATATAATCAAACTTAAGAAATTTTAATAAAAATTCAAAATTAAATTTGTAGCTCCTAGACAAAAAAAGGAAAAATGTGTAAAGTCTTTCTTGTGATTAGTAGGTTATTATAGACGACTTATACCCGACTTCTCAAAGATTTCAAAACCATTGACAAAGCTCTTGAAGCAATACATGCAATTCAAATGGAATGCTTTTTATGAGGAATCATTCGTTTTATTAAAGTATTGGCGTATCCAGATTTCAGCAAAGAATTTATTTTGACCACCGATGCGATGTCTTAGAAGCCGTATTGTCACAACATGAAATAAGTAACGATCGTCCAGTCTGTTATGGCAGTAGAATGCTCAATCCGACCGAGTCAATGTACTCGACGACGAAGAAAGAGTTGTTAGCAATCCTTTATACTGTTAATCGATTCCGTCCATGTATTTATTGAAGTAGGTATTACGACACTTGAGCGTGGGAACTTTTTTGTGACCGTGGGAAAAAGTTTGACCTTGAGATGCCCTTTGGTGCTTTGAAGTTGCCGACAGGTGTCATCCTTGTTATCTCACCAGGTGTCATCCCGTTATCTGTTGTCACGTGACTAGGCACACGTGATGTTTGCATTGTTTCGATGACGTCATCGATGTGGTTGGGTTCAGGATGGAACTCATTGTCGATTATCCGTAAAGCGCTCACCGACCGCATTGATTTTTGGGAGTAATGATTACGTCATTGCTATGGATGTTAAATTGTGAGAGGTTGGATCGAGTGCTGATTGAGCGTGTGGAAATAATTAATAATTAGGATTTATTAGTAATTTTCGATTATCGATTTAATAGAATATTTATAGATAGTTGAGTGTTATTAATAAATAACCGCATGCGCACACATACGCACGTACATGTTAAATATGATTAGTAATACAGGGGTATTTAAATGTTGACTACCAGGCGATCATGAATTTAAGTACAAGAAAGCAATTTTCTCGCAACCCCAAAGCTTTTGTTATGGTCAAGACGATGTGATCGCACACGTAGCTTATCATTAGACGGCGGCATAATATTCTTACTATGACCAAAGCATGGCTCGCTAGAGTGAACAGCGTTATCAGTAAATTTTGCCCCGAGAAACTTATGAGTAACATAAAATGCTGTTGGTTTATATGCTTTAAACATGGCCTGGTTACGAAACATTTTGCACAGCTGATTGTGTTGCATGTGTTTATGATTGCCTGGTATTAGCCGTCGAATAAAATGCGCTTATAGTGTGTTATGAATACGTAAAAAAACCCTCCATGTGCTGAGTTTAATGAATTTGCGGTTTTGGTTCAATTGCTGATAAGAGCTGGAATTCGGCTTAGCTGTCTGGTTGATAAAGCGGGCCGTAAGGTAGGTATCATTAAAGATGCCGGAACTTAGATCCCTCGAACAAATTGCATGGATATATGCGTTTATAACCATCTCTGGAGGACTTCTGCAATTAGCCGAAAAGCGATTTAAAAATAGCATTCGGAATTTGTTAAAAATTCGCTGATTAATAACTGTCTGGCTCGATTTCTTGTAGCATAACAATTCGCTGATAAGGCGTAGTAAAACGTCTGGACTCGATTTGGTCAGCGTAAAATTTGCCGATAAGAATTGAATGCCCCAGACTCGTAAATGTTTTGGGTAGCGATAAAAAAACGATTTGCTGAAACAACAACAGCCTTGAACTTTAAAAGATTATCATGCAATTTTTTTTAAATATAGACATTAATTCGGGAGTTATATCATATCATAATTTCGTGTAGCAACCTTGAACTTTAGATAGGAAGAAGAAAGAAATTAACATGATCATTATGAGTCGTTATCAGAATAGAATTTCACATTTGTATACAGACAAGGCAAGAGCGGCTCTTACCTGAAGATGTGGTCAAAAGCTTTGGCACTGTATTTCGACTATGAGTAAATTCGTGCTTGTCAGCTCTTATCAGGGGAATTTGTATTTATCACAATGAATGCCATCAATTTGCGTTCTTAAGTAGATTCAAATGTTCAACAGGTGCCTACTATTGTCAGGCCTTATTCTAATATCGCGAATGTACATGTAATTTACAAAGTCCACAAACACACACATACATAATCTTCATGTAGCTGTACTATTCTGCAGTGAGCGAAGAGGAGTTACCTGTAAGCCTGAGTGTTATCGACATGATGGTTTTAAAATTAAATGGTTCAACGTTAAGGTAATACATTTATTTATACATTTAAATGACAAGGCCCCTAACATAGGTGATTGCAGTTTTACAAATTTCAAAATCAAGGTTACTATAAATGATAATGATTATACAAAAATTGTAAACACAGAGGACCACAATTCGTTAAATTCTGATAAGAGTCGCAGTTGTATATCGCATTGTGGCCCAAATATCTGACGACTTCCGTTGGCGGCTGGAGTGTAGCAAAGCTGTCGAAATATTCAGTCTTATCACTTTTTTTTGCGGTACGCTACCCAATGAGTACCTTGACTCAGAAATTGTCCAAACTGATAATTTAACTATAAGCGGATTTAGTGATGGTATTAAATGGCTAAAAAGATAAAAATTCAAGGATATTTGTAGGTGCCTGCACCTTTAAGATGTTTTGTTTTTACTACAAAAAGGGTAGTTCAATTTAATAGCATGCGCAAGATACATTTTGCCAATACGGGATCATAAGGGACCCTGGGGAAAGATATGGTATAGACAGATTTCGATTTCAATTTCAATTCAATTTCTTATTTTATATTTTTCCCATACAAATGAAACTTATACTTTAAGACTAACAATTTCAAATAGAGTAATAAGAATAAAACTCAAGTACTTTCAATATAAAATATATTTGTATATCATTATTATTTTAATACATTATCTTTGATAATCCAAAAAAAATAATATTTATAGAAAGATGTTTTCATTAAATTTCGAAATAAATTATTGAAGAACTTTTTCCATTATCAGTTTGTAAATTTGCTGGAGTCCGTCCTTCTTTTAGTATGGACGTCATAGCTTGAGTAAAAGTTTTATAAAGTTTTTTCCTGGCTGATTTATGAAGTTAATTATCTACTTGTATTTTTATTCATTTTGTAATTGTCAGAGATTCTACATTTCTTCAAGATTCAGAACTACATATATATTTCATTAACTTTTCCAGCACATCAAAAATTGTAGAGCCGCAATTGATTCATTTCTAAGTAGGTCAGTTTAATAGCATTCCCAACAGCTCCACCAGGACGACCAAGAACCTCTTACCTAAAGAATCGTCCAAACTTGCCAACACTCATTGTAAGATTAGCGAGGTTAAAGGTTATGTTGGAATATTTATACTATAATGTCAGCTTCCCTTAGTTTCTCAATGATTGATATGATTTCATTATTATGGCTGTTATTTCCAGCCTGTTTTGATGCAGTTAAAAGGCGAATTCGATCCACAAGCTCATTAGGATCATCCCAGTAAGCCCATCACTAAGCCTCTTGAGACACTTGCAGCACAAATAAAAGATGAGCCAAAGAGCGATGATTCAATGAAGTCGTATAAACGTAACCTCTTGAAAATGGATTCTGGGATTGATAAATATAATAACAGTGAAATTTTAACACCTCAACCTAAACATAAATACTTAAAAGCAGAGTCAGCTAGTACTTCAAGTAAACCTAGAGATTATTCTGGAATTTCCGATAGCTCTAATAATAGTGAAGATGATGATGAAGAATTCGCTACACCTACACATTCATCTACTCTAACAAGGACACTTTCTATAGATGATTTACCCAATAACCGTTCAATTGCGAAATACATGAAATTATATGAAAACAAGACAAAAAGATTGATAAATCCTTTGGGGTTTACTTTGATGGTGACAAATGGAAAATTGGCAACGCGATTCTTCAAGTTGAAGGAGACAATATCATTGTTAAAGAGAAAATATATAACATTACTCCAGGTCTTCTCGAATTGCTTTTCATAAAAACCCCTAAAAAACTATACACATCAGATGATATGAATAACTACAAAACCATTATGAATGATACTAACCTTCATAAACGCAATTATAAGGATGATGGACAAGTAAAGGGAAACAGAAGCAAAAAGTATAAAACAATCATTAAGAAGATCACCTTCTCAGAAGGTCAAGGCTTAATGCAAATACCAAAGACTAATATTAACTATTCCTACTGGGATGATCCTAATGAGCTTGTGGATCGACTTCGCCTTTTAACTGCATCAAAACAGGCTGGAAATAACAGCCATAATAATGAAATCATATCAATCATTGAGAAACTAAGGGAAGCTGACATTATAGTATAAATATTCCAACATAACCTTTAACCTCGCTAATCTTACAATGAGTGTTGGCAAGTTTGGACGATTCTTTAGGTAAGAGGTTCTTGGTCGTCCTGGTGGAGCTGTTGGGAATGCTATTAAACTGACCTACTTAGAAATGAATCAATTGCGGCTCTACAATTTTTGATGTGCTGGAAAAGTTAATGAAATATATATGTAGTTCTGAATCTTGAAGAAATGTAGAATCTCTGACAATTACAAAATGAATAAAAATACAAGTAGATAATTAACTTCATAAATCAGCCAGGAAAAAACTTTATAAAACTTTTACTCAAGCTATGACGTCCATACTAAAAGAAGGACGGACTCCAGCAAATTTACAAACTGATAATGGAAAAAGTTCTTCAATAATTTATTTCGAAATTTAATGAAAACATCTTTCTATAAATATTATTTTTTTTGGATTATCAAAGATAATGTATTAAAATAATAATGATATACAAATATATTTTATATTGAAAGTACTTGAGTTTTATTCTTATTACTCTATTTGAAATTGTTAGTCTTAAAGTATAAGTTTCATTTGTATGGGAAAAATATAAAATAAGAAATTGAATTGAAATTGAAATCGAAATCTGTCTATACCATATCTTTCCCCAGGGTCCCTTATGATCCCGTATTGGCAAAATGTATCTTGCGCATGCTATTAAATTGAACTACCCTTTTTGTAGCAAAAACAAAACATCTTAAAGGTGCAGGCACCTACAGATATCCTTGAATTTTTATCTTTTTAGCCATTTAATACCATCACTAAATCCGCTTATAGTTAAATTATCAGTTTGGACAATTTCTGAGTCAAGGTACTCATTGGGTAGCGTACCGCAAAAAAAAGTGATAAGACTGAATATTTCGACAGCTTTGCTACACTCCAGCCGCCAACGGAAGTCGTCAGATATTTGGGCCACAATGCGATATACAACTGCGACTCTTATCAGAATTTAACGAATTGTGGTCCTCTGTGTTTACAATTTTTGTATAATCATTATCATTTATAGTAACCTTGATTTTGAAATTTGTAAAACTGCAATCACCTATGTTAGGGGCCTTGTCATTTAAATGTATAAATAAATGTATTACCTTAACGTTGAACCATTTAATTTTAAAACCATCATGTCGATAACACTCAGGCTTACAGGTAACTCCTCTTCGCTCACTGCAGAATAGTACAGCTACATGAAGATTATGTATGTGTGTGTTTGTGGACTTTGTAAATTACATGTACATTCGCGATATTAGAATAAGGCCTGACAATAGTAGGCACCTGTTGAACATTTGAATCTACTTAAGAACGCAAATTGATGGCATTCATTGTGATAAATACAAATTCCCCTGATAAGAGCTGACAAGCACGAATTTACTCATAGTCGAAATACAGTGCCAAAGCTTTTGACCACATCTTCAGGTAAGAGCCGCTCTTGCCTTGTCTGTATACAAATGTGAAATTCTATTCTGATAACGACTCATAATGATCATGTTAATTTCTTTCTTCTTCCTATCTAAAGTTCAAGGTTGCTACACGAAATTATGATATGATATAACTCCCGAATTAATGTCTATATTTAAAAAAAATTGCATGATAATCTTTTAAAGTTCAAGGCTGTTGTTGTTTCAGCAAATCGTTTTTTTATCGCTACCCAAAACATTTACGAGTCTGGGGCATTCAATTCTTATCGGCAAATTTTACGCTGACCAAATCGAGTCCAGACGTTTTACTACGCCTTATCAGCGAATTGTTATGCTACAAGAAATCGAGCCAGACAGTTATTAATCAGCAAATTTTTAACAACTTCCGAATGCTATTTTTAAATCGCTTTTCGGCTAATTGCAGAAGTCCTCCAGAGATGGTTATAAACGCATATATCCATGCAATTTGTTCGAGGGATCTAAGTTCCGGCATCTTTAATGATACCTACCTTACGGCCCGCTTTATCAACCAGACAGCTAAGCCGAATTCCAGCTCTTATCAGCAATTGAACCAAAACCGCAAATTCATTAAACTCAGCACATGGAGGGTTTTTTTACGTATTCATAACACACTATAAGCGCATTTTATTCGACGGCTAATACCAGGCAATCATAAACACATGCAACACAATCAGCTGTGCAAAATGTTTCGTAACCAGGCCATGTTTAAAGCATATAAACCAACAGCATTTTATGTTACTCATAAGTTTCTCGGGGCAAAACTTACTGATAACGCTGTTCACTCTAGCGAGCCATGCTTTGGTCATAGTAAGAATATTATGCCGCCGTCTAATGATAAGCTACGTGTGCGATCACATCGTCTTGACCATAACAAAAGCTTTGGGGTTGCGAGAAAATTGCTTTCTTGTACTTAAATTCATGATCGCCTGGTAGTCAAAATTTAAATACCCCTGTATTACTAATCATATTTAACATGTACGTGCGTATGTGTGCGCATGCGGTTATTTATTAATAACACTCAACTATCTATAAATATTCTATTAAATCGATAATCGAAAATTACTAATAAATCCTAATTATTAATTATTTCCACACGCTCAATCAGCACTCGATCCAACCTCTCACAATTTCACATCCATAGCAATGACGTAATCATTACTCCCAAAAATCAATGCGGTCGGTGAGCGCTTTACTGATAATCGACAATGAGTTCCATCCTGAACTCAACCACATCGATGACGTCATCGAAACAATGCAAACATCACGTGTGCCTAGTCACGTGACAACAGATAACGGGATGACACCTGGTGAGATAACAAGGATGACACCTGTCGGCAACTTCAAAGCACCAAAGGGCATCTCAAGGTCAAACTTTTTCCCACGGTCACAAAAAAGTTCCCACGCTCAAGTGTCGTAATACCTACTTATTGAAAAAATATTACTATAATAACTGACCATAAGACTCTGTAGAAAAGGAAGGAACCATCCTCATGGTTGAAAGATGTATATGCCATGATTATGAAGTAAAGTATAAAGTATAAATTATACGGGTTTTAACTCGAAATCAAAAAAAGAAACAATTAGAAGTACAACCTTCGGAAAGTAAATGATAAGCTCTTTAACATAGCTAAAACAGCGATTCCCATAAGAAAAAGCCGAGATAGAGAATGTATGAAAAATTCCTTTGAACAATTTTTGAAATCATATGGACGTGAAAAAGCTACAGAATTTCACATTTCAATGCCCAAGTGTAATAATGATGTCGCGTAAGAATTCAAGAACAGTATGAGCAAGCTTGAGATAAATACCAAATTAAACATATTTCTTTATCGAAGTAGTAAAACCTAAGTTAACAATGTTGAAGATATTCAGAAAATATTAATATCACATGGTTATCAAGGTTTCATCAGAGCACTCAAGTGTATCAGGATAAAATATTACTGGCCTGAAATGCTCAAGAATATAAAAAATTATATTCGAAAGTGAACGAGTTTAAAGCCCGAATACGACATAGTTATTAACTTGCTTAAGAAAGTATAGATAAGCAGAAAGAAAAATCAAAGATAAGTTACGACGAGAAAAGCGGGGAAAATCTTTTAATATAGAAGACAAGGTATTGTTTAAAAAACGTGTGCGAACTAATACATTTTTAGCGCTATGGGAAGGATCTTAAGGGTTTGTTCAGTTAACTTCTAAAGAAATTACGAGGATAAGAATAATAAACAAGACTAAGGTAGCTTATAATAATAATTTAAAACCAGTTTTGGAATTTTTTTCTGTTTCTTTGATTTCATTCCCAGTCCCAGCGGCCAGCGGACCATTGACGGGATCCCGGAAAGACTTCCGACAAACGAGCGAGCCGCTCGGGTGTTGGATTCCACAATGAGTCTGATCCATCAGGCTTGCCGGGAGGCCGTGCCGCGTAAAAGAGGATTCAGGGAGGGACGCCGTCCTGTGTACTGGTGGACGGACGAAATCGCGGAACTGAGGCGGATATGTCTCCGTCTCAGGCGGCTCTCTCAACGAGCTGACCGCCGCGATCCCGACGTAGCCTAAATAACTGCCGACTACAAGGCGGCTAAGAGGAGCCTACGTAAGGCCATACAAACGAGTAAGCGCCGATGCTGGCAGCGGCTTGGGGAGGATCTCAACGAGAACCCCTGGGGACTGGGGTACAGGATCATCCTCCGCAAATTAGGCGCGTTCTCACCGAATGCTCCCCTGGATGCGGAGACGGTCCGAACCATCGTGGACGCCCTTTTCCCCACCCATCTGCTGGCGCCTAACTACGTGGTCCGCGAGGTACTCAACGCTCCTCTGTTTACAATGGAGGAGCTTACGAGGGCCTCCCAGCAGAGGTGCTGAAGGCGTTGATGGAGAGCCATCCAGAGCTCTTGCTTGAGATGTATAACGCCTGCCTGAAGGCGGGAGTTTTTCCCTCCCGCTGGAAGGCAGCTAGGCTGGTGCTTGTCAGCAAGGGCAAGGGGCCAGTAGGGTCCCCCGGGTCGTACAGACCGCTGTGCATGCTCGACACAGCCGGCACGCTCCTGGAGAAGCTCCTGAAGCCTCGCCTCCAAGCGGCCGTCGAGGCTGCTGGGGACCTTGCCGAGAGGCAGTATGGCTTTCGGAAAGGGAGGTCGACGGTTCATGCTATCCAGGAGGTAGTTGACGCGGCCCGGGCCACCGAATGCGGGAACCATTATTCTCGCCCGGTGTGTCTGCTGGTTACCTTGGATGTGCGCAACGCCTTCAACTCGGTAAGATGGGGAGACGCACTCCGGGCGTTAGAGCGCGACTTCAGGGTACCTCAGTATCTATTTCAGATGATGAGGGACTACCGGAAGGATCGTACCCTCACCTTTGAGACGGAGGATGGACCGGAAATTAGGGTTCTTTCGGCAGGGGCGGCCCAAGGCTCCATACTGGGCCCCGACATATGGAATGACACATATGACGGGATTCTTCGTATGGAGATGCCGGAAGGGTCTTTCCTGTTTGGGTATGCTGACGAGATTGCAGCGGTCATCACCGCTAGAGATGTCGCGGCGGCTCAGATGAGGCTCAACCAGGTGATGCGTGGGGTAAGCTCCTGGCTGCGTGACCACGGGCTGGAGTTGGCGCTCGCCAAGACCGAGATCGCCCTTCTCACAAAGAAGCGCATACCGTTGCTAATCGGGATGCTGGTGGGGGACGTGTCGGTCCAGACGCGGCCCTCGACTAAATACCTGGGGGTGAGCCTCGATTATAGGCTCTCCTTCTGGGCTGATCAAGGGCCGGGCTGATAAGGCGGCTGCGGTGACAGCCGCGCTAAGCAGGGTTATGGCCAACATTGGTGGACCCAGACCTTGTTAAAGGCGCCTTTTGCTTCGCACCGGCACGGCGAGGTGGATTACTACCTCACCCAAATGCTGACGGGGCACGGGCTTTTCTGGGCCTTCCTCCACCGCATAGAGAAGGTACCGAGCCCGTGCTGTGTATACTGCGGCTCCTCATCGGATTCAGCTCTCCACACATTCTTTGAATGTATCCGCTGGAGAGCGGGGAGGGCGGAGCTGGAGGCGGAGACGGACAACTTAACCCCGGAAAATATAGTTGGGGTCATACTCCAAGGGGGAGGACCACTGGCGAAGCATTGCCGAATTTGTGAGGGAAGTCCTTCGCCAAAAGGAGGGAGACAACAACGGGGCTCCCTAGCGGGGGCACCAGCTAGCTTGTTGGGGGCCGAGAGAGCGGGGGCTCGTTAGGGAGCCCGGTTGACTCGCGGGCCTCGTAGGAGGCTGTTCTATAGGACTCCACCGCGAGGTAGTGTCTTCTAGACGGTTCCTAGGTGGTCTTCCTGGAGGGGGGAAGGGGGTTTTAGCCGATATGACTGGGCAGTGGCCAGGTGAGTCCGGAACACGGGTGACATTGAAGAAGAAGAAGAAGAAGAAGAAGAAGAAGAAGAAGAAGAAGAAGAAGAAGAAGAAGAAGAAAAGTCCCTCTACTTTTTTCATCTCAAGATCCAATGCACTAGATCTCTTAATTACTCAATTGCGAACGATGACACTTAGTTGAACTTGAAATGGATAATGTTCTTTTATAAAGTGGAAATTAACAGCTTGTATTCCGTACTGAAAAATTTACCTGCATTCGCGCAAATCTGCAATCACATGGTGTTGGAGATGAATCATTTGATACATAATATCGAGTAAAATATAATCTCACTAGATACGAAATTAAGGATCTAGAGATCATTGTTTGGAATCGTGGGAATGATGTTACGACGAACGAATATTATAATTAAGAAGAAATTCGTTTGTCGATAAACCACCGCATTTAAACGGAAAGATAACGCAATATGTGAAATAAATGTACTCGAACGGGAATATTCTAAGTTACAATCATGTGATTTTAGGGTTTCAAGCCAAACAAATTTTTGGGTGCAATTGTCTCAAACGAATAAATGTTTATTCTCAACCAGCATTACCACTCAAAATCTTGGTAGGAACGGGAATCATGGAAATTTGTAATAACTGTTACCTGAAAACCGACTATTTCACTATTAGAGCTTATAATATGAACGTGACTGAACTAAAAAATCATTTCGTTCCAAGTTTAAATATAGATCATTTCTTTAATCATACTATCAATTTCAAGCATACTTTTAATAACATTGGCTTAATCAGTTACCCCACTAGAATTAACAGATCCCCAAACAGTGAACCATTATGCACTTAGTTATTTATTGCTCTTGATTATATTAATAATAATATTATATATACAACTTACCCAAAATGGAGTGCTGCTAAAAAAAAAACTTTAAATAGAAGATGAAGAAAATAACCCGGAAAATACTGACCAGGAACGTCAAATCCAATTATCTTGAGCATAATAAATAATATTTTTTTTCAATCAATTTTATTTATTTTATTTTACTGTAATGCATGTAATGTTTTTTTACTGTAATGCATTTTGATTTGTAAAGTAAGTTCTTTATCCATGAATCAATCTGAAACAGATTGAATTTATCAAAACGGCATGCATTTCATATGTACTTGAAAAATAAATAAAATCTTTAATATACATGCAAATACAAAAATTTTTGAATATAAAACCAAATGAAAATTTTACTTGTAAAAAAATGAAGAAACCGAAAGGTTTTCATGTTGTGAAAATAAAATCGCCGTTTCGCGGCCTTCGGACAGACACTCCCATGGAAATAAAGTAACTAACTGGTTCCATGAAAACGACGAAGCCATATCTTTGGACCAAGATCCAGGATTTGTAGAGTTTGGGCTTGTAGAGTTATGCCTTGTAACGTTAGGGACTTGACTCTACATGAGATCTGATAAAATTTTAACAGTGAAAGCGTTACGATCTTGTTAGGCTTGGCAACCAACTTTGCATGAAATTTTTTTGGTGGGATTTTTACTTTAAGATTTTTAAGCTCCGCGTAACAGTAACGGGTGTCCACTAAAAATCTGCACTTTTTGTAAGAATTATTTATTTATTTAAAACAGAATGAAAATCGGTTCATGGTATAATTTAATAAAAAAGAAAATAAAATACAATATTAATATGCTCTTAACGACTTTCAATAACTCCTATTGAACGACTTTCAATAACTCCCATTGAGCTATTCGTAAGTGGAACCATTTGCCAGTGGATGTTCAGCGTGCTCCTTCTGTTCGGGCATTCAGCGGGCTCTTGACCACAACTCACAACACCTAAGACGTACTTAAGATATCGTATCTTTGTTTCTTCGCACTTCATTAGTTTCTTGTTCATTATTTGTACATTTTTTCACTCTTCTTAATTGTATGTTAGAGAATAGGCTTGCTCAGTTAACTTTATACATGAATTATGCTTAGTTTAATTAATTATGTAACATTATTTCCATTTTTGTATGTACTATTATAAGATTCACGAATCTTTTTGTACCTATGCCAGTGAATAAATAATAATAATAATAATAACTCCGTAACGCCTGACAGTGTCAATCCTACGTTTAGTACACCCAGCGAGTCGTTGTACAAAGTCGGGGTCGACCTTTTTTAGGCAATACTTTATTCTGGTGATAAGCTGGTTTGTATTTTTTGCCTTCCAACAATTACCATATACGATAGATTTCAAATAAGCCCAAAAATCTTCAATGATTCGAATTTCTGGTACATTGGCAGGGTTATCTAACTTATCCACTAATTCGATGCCTTCTGCTCGAAGATGGTCTACTACAATTTTTGAGTAGTGTGCACTTGCTTGGTCCGGCCAGAAAACGAATTCACCAACGTTATAGTTTCTCGGAATATACGGAATGAGCCTACGTTTGATGGAATCATCCAGATATGTTTTAGCATTGATTGCGTACCCTGATTTTTTAATTAACGGTTGACTGAGTCCCTTTGGTCCAATTGCAATCCATACCAACACTTTTTCCTCAAATTTCTTTTTCTTCCTAAATTTAAGCTGAGGGGAAGTTACACACGCGTCACTGCAGTAAAATCCATCATTGCCGCAAATCGAGGTATGTGATAAGGTGAGGTATGATTCATCGTCCAAAATGAAATCCTTTTTAGAGAATTTCCTCAGTAGCCTTCCGCATTTTATTTTTGCGAGTTCAATTTGTTTGTCGGTACGAGTTGGAATAGTTTTTTTTTTGTAATACTTGATAGTCGTTTAAGTCTTCAATACTTTATGAACCAAACTTTTGCTGGCTTTGAATTTTCTCGCTGCTCCACGTATCGAAACTTTATCATTTCCTTCAAAAAGAGTCTTTAATTGAACTACTTTCTTCTTATTAAATATTTTAGGTTTTCTTCCTGATCCTCTTAACCTTTCTGCTGGTAAGCCCATCTCGTATCTCTGAAGAATATTATAAATAGTTCTTTTAGGCACTCCTTCACTTAAAAAATGTCGCACAGTAAAATATTTTGGCTCATCTATATATCGCTCGCGATATTTGTACACCCGCACACGAAGAATATTTCCTTTCGAATCCATTTTACTTTACTAAATTCACCACGGTATCATAAAAAAAATGTTCGAATATTTATAGCTCAGTCTGAAAAATCGTACTGTGGCAATTTGCTTTTTACGATGTACTCAATGATATAAATAACGGTTCATTACATTTGGTGCAGATTTTTAGTGGACACCCGTTATATAGGTTACCTAGTAATGAAATGTTGCTGAATTTAATTCTCCTTCTGTAACAGCTTCGATAACCTGTGCTACGTATACTTCATTGTCTAGCTGAAAATATTGCTCTAAGAGAATTTGATTTTTTGATTATGTCTACTGATTAGATCGTATCTGGCTTAATTTTGGAGAAAATAATACGTTTACTTGAATACGGTATGACCCTTATCCTCCAATCATCATGAATCTTTTCTTTATCTCGCACTTTGCCTTTAGTCTAAGTATACATATTCCTGCAAGTGTGTATTGCAAGACTGATGCTCCCCCGAGTCGGGCCCCGACTACACTCAATGTATAGTTCTTGTCGAGAACATAGAGCCTGGTGTTGGGAGTTATAAACTGTATATTGTCTGGATACTGCATTATAACAGTATCTGAGCTATGTACATATATGTTTCTGCAGGTTAATTTCGCAACGTTCCAGGTTAAATTTACTATTGTATATTGGCGATAGTTTTATCACGAAGAAGATACGTGACTGTCTCACTCTAATTGCGGCTGTCATAAGGCCGTATATGAGAGCAGCATCTAGTTCATCTTATAAAAAGGTGAACTTCTGTAGAATATGTTCTCTGATAAGCTGAATTTGGGACATTAACTGAGTAGGTTTGATCGCACATCAGTGTTACTTCTTTGAATACGTTTTAAATTGGATAGAGCCAATGCCGTGTGCGTAGTTGAGTTATTAAACATCTGGATCATATCTTGATTATTCCACCTGTGTCATCTTTCGAATGAAATCGTTAATGTAATCTTAAATAATTTTAAAATACGTTTCAATTGTGATGAAATTGGTTGTTGTTTCCGTTATCAATGTTTGATTTTTCAATAACTGAGGAAGATGACCTTCATTTTTCTTAACCCGTTGGAGCTGTTTATTTTTCTGCGTAGTCTGTGTCAAGCACGCCAAAAATATTTGCTGCCTTACCTAAAATATTGAGAGGTGCCCCTCTAATTGTCCTGTAGGATTACCGCTGTTCTTGCGGATTTGCATAAGGTTGTGCTCAAATTGCGAATGTATTTTAATATATTAGTTTTTTCATATTATTGTAACATTACAAAGGTGGTGGATTTCATTAACGCATTTCGTAATTCCTAATAATTCCTGCCAGTTATTACGAAGGTCATAGTAAGCTATGATATTGCCTTCACTATAATTATAAGCTGCGTCTGCCCAAGATAAGGAGGATCTTTTTCCGAAATGGGAGATATTAATACGGCTAATAAGACAAGAAATTCCAAGTTGCTTATCCTCTGTTTACTGGAAATGGTCGGTATGAAAGGTGTGGATGTTTATCTCCGTCTGGGTTGTGTACTGGTACGATGCATATATTTTTGATAGGTATTTTGAGCAGTCTTTTCTTCATTTTTAATGTGACGGCTCTTGATATGTTGTCTTGACCAGGATGGAGTTCTTCTATCTTGGTTAACGGCCACTTTAAAGGGGGCGTGCTTCGTTCTTTACTAAACATCAAGTAATTGTTTTTTGTTTCATCTCTTTTTCATACCAATTCAAGTCTGAATTAAAAACAATGAAAATAGAAAAAATGTCACTTAAGGGATCATTCTGGTTTATAATTTTCAAAAAATCGATTTTTTTTTGCATTTTTCAAAAGTATATATATCTAAAAGTATTGTGTTCAAAAATTAAAATGATCGGAGCAGTCTAACTACTGTATATTATTTTCCGATCTTTACGTTGCCATTTCTACTACCTGAGTGCGCTTAAAAAAACTTTATACGCATTTTTCTCACAACTATGTTTTTACGGTCGGCGGCGGTGATTTCTCCGAAACCACTGAACCGATCTTTATGAAATTTTAATTACATATTGTACACATAAACAGCTCTAGCCTGAACTACGATCGAAATTTTGATTTTTACCGAAGAGTGAGAGACAACCGAAATTCCGTCGATGCTCCAGAGAGTCAAGGCCCTCAGAGATTGAGGAATCGCCAATAAGTTTAATAGCCTTACGCTGGACTTTCTCTGACGCGGACAATGCAGTGTGTCCGGCTCCTGCCCAAATATGGGAATTATGTTCAAGTCTAGGCCTAATGTGGGACTTGCAGATCAGCGATAAGTCAGGTGGGGTGAAATATTTCTGACATTTCTGTAGAAAATCCAAACATTTCATCGCACTTTTAGCGATTGCAAATATATGATCAGTCCAGCTAAGGTTGCTGGATATCTCAATACCCAAGATGTTTAGGGAGGGCGAATTGGGTATATTCACTCCGTCGACTAAAATGGGTTGGGGTGAACTGGGTGTTTAGCCAAAGCAGAGGCGCAGCATTTTTAAAACAAGGAGTGAGAAACACTCAGGCCCAGTAGCTTTGGAAACGTCAAGTTTCGAAAGAACTCTAAAAACTTCCCGAGTGCAAAAGTGTAGCGGCTTTTGCCTACTAGTGCACTGTGATGGAGATGGAAGTGGCTGCGATGAAGGTGGCAAGTACGAATTAGCAGCAAAAAGGTTAGCCTTGTCCAATGAGTCAGTAAAAACATTCCCATTATAAATGAGTGGTGGTGTTGACGAACAGGTGAAATTGTTCTTTACGGTTTTTACTAGAGACCAGAAGCCCTTAATACCCCTTTGAGTAGAAAATACCTTCCGTCTGATGCTCCGGTCGAAATTGAACTTTGCCCGACTAATTGCTGAATTGCAAATATTCCGCGCATATCTATAGATACGTCTCAATTCCTGTAATGGCTGCGAAACAGTCATTAGTAAACCAATTGGTGTTAGTTGGTTTGATGTTTTTTTTTTTTTTTTTTTTTTTTATACGGACAACCCTTGATGTTCTTGAAGCTATGAGGAATAAAGCGATGCATTCAAAACAATAGGATGTTCAAGATATAATCGGTGCTTCTGTTAACGTCTGTCATAGAAAAGCAATCAGACCAATCCAGCTCTCTGAGATATTTATTAAGTTCCGCCCAAACAGTATTTTTATAGTGCCACACTAATCTTTTGGTGGAGTTTAGGTTAGTGGTTGTCAGAGAGAAGATGGAGAATTGGGCGGAGATAAGACAATAGTTCGAATTACCCAAGGGAGCAGTTACCGAAACCGAGTACTTTTCTGGATGCGATGTTAGAAATAGATCCAAAAGATGCGCGTTATGCCCCAAAGTATCAGGAACACGAGTGGAACACTCAACCAGTTGTTGTAAATTAAAAGACTCACTAAATAACTCGACGTGGCTTCCAGACGGGCTTGTGGTAGAAGAATGCCTGAGCCACTGTGGGTTGTGGACGTTGAAATCGCCAGCAAGAACGATTTCAGAAGAGGAGGATATTTCCAAAATATTATCGGAGGACAGCTTATCGAAGGACATTGTCAGTGTCAGGCATTTTCGGGCTGCGGTATAAAAAGCAGAAGTGAATGATGTGCCGATAGAGTTTAAATCTAATCCAGACATAATTAAATTCTGGATAAGAAGAAGATAATTGAGGTAGATGGGAGAATGGCACATTATTTCTAATATAAACCGCGATTCCCCTCTGAGGAGAGAAGACCGGCACGAAGCGATAACCAGGTATGTGATACTGATTAATATCAGAATCGGAAACAACCTTGATTTCACTTAGTGCAAAAACATATATTTATATATATATATATATATATATATATATATATATATATATATATATATATATATATATATATATATATATATATATATATATGTGAATATGTGAGGTGAAAATGTATAACGGAAATATTTACAACTAAGTGACTAAACTTTCTAGAATTAAGCAAAGTAGTATAAATAGGGCTAAGTAGCAGCATAGTTAGTTTTAGTCGTGATTTAGACTGCGAATTGTTTACATGTGATAATGGGAATAGTCAGTTCTATTTTCAACAGTGAAGTGATTGGTGTTAATTATAAAAATGAACGTCATATTATGAAGAAATATTGTCAAGGAAATTGTTAAACGAACTAATTAAGTGAAGTGAATAAACTTGTTTACATCTTAATTAATCCGTCCCACTTACGTTACAATATATATATATATATATATATATATATATATATATATATATATATATATATATATATATATATATTAGTTAACAAGACGAGCACCAGGACCAGGAGTTAAAACTATCAAATCAGTGGGGTCGTCTGCCATTGAGCACAATGTCCTCGAGTTCACAATGTTATCTTTAAATGATTTTTAACTGACTTAACTACAGTCTCCTACAATCCTTTGAAGTGTGGTGGTGTGGAGGTTTCAATTTCCATTCGATCTCATACCATGATAGTTTGACCTGTAGTTTATTATGATAGTCTTATTTGAACTCGATTCGGGCCTTCTCCAAAATTTTTGCTGGCGAATTGGAAGCTTTTCTGCGTTATCATTAAATATTGTATGTGTACGTTTGAATGCTTCTACAAAGACATTACCAGTCAAACCGCTGACAGCTTTGAAATACAATACCTTTGCTGCTAGGCATAAAAAAAATGCAATGTAACCTTTAAAGGTCTTTAATAAGTATTGAATGTGAATGGTCACCTTATTCAATATATTAAGCTAACTTCTTCCCGCTGCTGAGGGAGATTACTTATTGTACAGTTATTGCTGGATCCCTTACTGCTGATGGCGGGAATTCGCAACAATGAAACTAACTCTTGAAGGAATAAAGAATAAGTGACCAAAGTGACTAAAATTTTATTTTTCATTTTTATATACAAATATTACTTACATAAATAATGCTTACTTAGATATAGTAAAGTCTATAATTGATAATTTAATACATTTTGCACGTTAAATCCATAATTCCTTAATAGGAAATTGAAATTACTTTTACTTTAACATGAAAAACAAAACTGCTCAATTGACGCGATCAGCACTACATACATAGTCGGGTTCGTGAAAGTCTGTAGTGAATGAAATTTGTGAAGGCATGATCATTCTGATCATACTGGGGCCGGCGAGTGTCTTTGTTTTCAGACATCCTTGTAGTTCCAGTAGTGATATCGTGTGGTATGTATCTCGGTGTAAATTGGCGGCCAAGAATTCTGATGACGGCTCGACATAAAAGTACTTTTTGTTGCATGCTGTATCATGCTGGATTTTTAAAATTATCATGGAATATGCTACTCGACTCTGGACAATTACAACCTTGTATAGTGCTAACATATCATCAGGATGTGTTTCTCCGGATATGATCAAATTCGTTGTAATATGTTGTCGAATGTGTTTTATTTGTTCGCGAAGTTGGTAAGGCGTAAGTAACAGGAACTTGTCTGATCATGATGGATATCGGTTATTAGATCTATCAACTCCTTTTGAATATTCTTATAGTTATATATTATAGTATTAATTTTTTCTAAAGTGAGTAGATAATGTTCGTTTTCTCGTAGTTTCTGTATATCTTCTTCCATGTACTCTGCGTAGCTTAGATCTAATACTCCAAACAGAGAGTGCTGATTTGATCCAATTATTAACGGAGCTTGTTTTATTCTCATTTTGATACGGTGATTTCCATTCCATTTTTGGAGAATAAGATTGTCTTAATGCATGGCGTCTACCTTATGCTGGAGTTCTGTCACTATAGAAGTACAATAATAACTGTAAGTCATCCTAATATTGCAAAAGTCTGTCATGTTTCGTATGAACTGGTCAAACCCATGAAGTTTTTGATAGGAGGGCAATACATCACAAGGTTCCACACATTGTTTACCATATGCAACGGGGAAATGTTTTCCATTTACATATCTGGGTAGTGTTCTAAGATTGTAATTCGCACTAGCTCACTTGCTGGTTGTTGTTTTTGGTCAAGAACGGATGGTTGTGGAAACACGGCTAAAACACGATTCAGTAACAAAAGGTTGCTCGACATTTTGGCTCATTTCGGGTATCAAGTTGACAGAGAGGTTCTTTTGAGTTCTTCAATTAATGGTCGAATGGGAATATTCGTCGGATATATCGTAATTCCTGTTGATCACTTTTTAGTTGGAGGCTTCATGTTAACGTTACTTGGAATGTATGGTCACCGTAGTTGTGTTCACAGCTGGCTTGCCTGTAGTTTCGGTGTTTAATTCGGAAGTGCCCAATTTTTAAACTTTACTTTTTAGGTATTCGACAAATCTTTGATATTGGTCCTTTCTACATGTTGTTCTCACTTTTGATCGTGGCTACTCGTACAAGACCCCGTCGTGAATGTCGTGTCGTGTGCCCCGATGAATGTCGTGTGTTCGTCCTAACGCCCAGCGGCCGGGCGGAAGGTTATCCTCCTTTAAGATGACGAGATCGCCTCTTTTAACATGATAAGCCTGATCATTTCATCAAGTTCTTTGCTGAAGTTGAGATAAATATTCAGATGGACAGATTTTCCAAAAGTCATTCTGTGACTTATTGATCAATCTCCAATGGGTCGGATGATTACTGGGCCGTTCCTCAGGATATACTTCTGGTATGGTCAGCAGTGGTCGTCCAATTAGGAAGCATCCAGGTATAGATCCTCTGAGTCGTTACTTAAAGGGAAAATGGGCCTTGAGTTTAGGCATGTTCTTAGAGCTGGAATACTGCCCATTTTTTATTTTCCCCACGATAACGATACAAATTACGCAGCGATGAAACACTGCCCAAACTGCACTTTTAGCGTCAGTTATCCAGTATCGTTGTCGCAGTAATGATAGAATTGTCTGGTTACCTCCATGTAATTTTGTCTTGTGTGCATTTAGGATAAGAAGTGATGTAACTTGGTAACTGCGGCAAAATGATCGGATGCCTCTGGTCATAGGATACTTGGAAGTGATTTAGTCCACCTAATAGGCGAAAAAGTCCCTCAGTATCCATAAGTGGTGATAGGAATAGAAGTTTGCTCGAACGAAGTATTTGTTTACCCAGTTTTATAGCGTGGATTTCCTGTGAAAAAAATTGCTTTTGAACAATCTTAAGACATCTTACAAGTGTTCGTTGTAGTTCATATGCTTGCAGATATTCGGATTTATGTCCAGGTGATCTACGTGCGGTATTCACAAACCAGTACGCGTAACATTTTGGTAAGCGTAGAAAATCTTTCAAGAACTTTGCTCTCAGTGGGAATTGAAAAGGTAGTAGTTATGACCCGGGTATCTGCTTTTTCACCAATTGATTGAACACTAGGACATTCCTCTTTGGATCGTACCATAAAAGATGCGTTTTGAGTTGGGTGGGCCAGATTCCCCTAGAAGGGCAGTTCGCAGGGTTGTGATTAGATTGCACATCAAACCACGTCGCGTATAATAGGCTTTCTCGTATGTCTTTGACTCGGTTTTTAATACAAAAGATGCTTGAGGGTAACCAATTTCACATTCTAGGATAGTTGATAAGAGTTCTAATCGCTAAATATGGTGCCGCTGTCGTATCATAGGTCACAGTTGTCAGTTGAAATTCCTATATGGGCTCTTTCCTTGCTGGTCAACATAGAATTTTTAGATATTTTTTCTCATCTGGATGAATTTTTATCTGACTATAAATTTTCTCAGAAAGCTTAAGAGTCATTCACAACTCAAGAAGTCTCGAGGTTTTTTAAGGCTTTGCTCATAAAACTTGTGACTTTAATTTTCCAGCTAACTATCACTATATGGATTTTTATGTCCCGCTCACTTCTTTGAGCCCACATGTATCCCAGTGCTGCCTCTATCCAGATTGGCTTCGGTTCCGCCTATATTAAGCTGAGATTAAGCTGAGTACTCTTACCGCTGGTGCGGGAGATTACTTACTGCACAGCTTCTGCTAGAATCTTTACCGCTGCTGGGAGGAATTTGCAACAATGAAACTCACTCTTGAAGGAATAAAGAATCAGTGACCAAAGTCAATTTTATTTCTCATTTTTATATACAAATATTATATTCAGAGGCCTTCCGAATGAGAATAACGATAAACTGCAAAACACTGTTGAAACGTTCTGTAAAGAGATCTTGGGGATTACTGAGTTGCCCAAAATTTCAAGTGCCAGAAAAATTGGAGCAGGTACCGCAAAATTGCCTTCAGTTTTGGTCAAATTTCAGTCAGAATCCGATGTTTTTCAAACACTGAGAAATGTTAAAAAGCTGAAGGGCAGCAAGTACATCATACATAGGGATTATACAAACTTAGTGCGAAGCAAGCGGCGTATTCTTTTTAGGCTTGGACAAGATTTGTTGAATTCGAAAGAAGGTGTTAAAATAACTGTAAAAGATGATAAAATTGTTATTAATGGGCAATATTTTACTTGGAATAAAAACAGATTAATGTTAGGTAATAGATTAGGTTTAGATTTAGTGTCTAGCTTATTTAAAAGAAGTGAGGATGCGACGAATATTGTAAATAAATACGAGAATGATGATCTGAGATATGATGATACGAGTAGTAAAAATGAAATTAGAGTATTACCAGGTTCCAACCAAATAGTTTTATAGGAAATTCCCGTCTGTCAGGATTTTGTGGGTGTATATGATAAATTTGAGCGTTCTAATAATGGCAAGGCTTTAAGATACAAAGATAATAGACAGGTCAAAGCAGATATTAATACAGCCGAGGAAAGTAATTTTATTAAGATATTATCGTATAACATTGCAGGTCTGCGTAGCAAACTGATTATTCCAGGGTTTTTTAATCATGTAAAATCGTTTGATATATTTTGCTTATATGAAACGCACGTCGATGGAGATAGGTGCGATATGTTTTGTAAATATTTTGGGGGATATGACTTGTGCTGGGTAAGTGCAACTAGAAACGCGCAACGCGGAAGGGCAAGTGGCGGATGGCTGCTTGGCATTAAAAAAGAATTAACTTCGAACCTTGCATGTAGCTTTATTCGGATGGACAATCGACCTTATATTAAATTAAGATATGATATTCGTGATATTTACATAGTACCCACCTACATAAACTGTAGCAATTGGGATCGTGATTTCGATGATATGGTTGACTTCATTTCCAAAATAAATTCCGATAACCTGATCATACTTGGGGATCTTAATATAAGAGTAGGACAAGAACAGCTGGTTCCTGAAGAATTAGATTTTAGCCCACATATTAGAAATTATAGAAAATCATGTGATGTACTGGTAAACAATAAGGGAAAAAAATTTTAAGACTTCTGTGATGGACATGGTCTACTTATACTTAATAGCCGAACTGATGGAGATCTTGAGGGCAAGTTGACGTTTGTTTGTGGTAATGGAACCTCAGTAAATGATATCGTAGCAGTATCCTTTTGCATGGCATATGAAGTTGTAAGCCTTAATGTTCAGGACGAAATTTATTCTGATCACTTTCCAATCAGTCTTGTCCTGAATATAAACTTGGTTTTGAATGAGAGAAAGAAAAATTTAGAACTTTTACCAAAGTTGAATTGGAGTGCTCAACATGCTTCTGAATATAGGGATAAGATTAGTAATATGTTAGCAACACTCCCATCAGATCCTCTGCTGGATTCTATTGAAAATCTGAATAATATCATAACTAAGGCTGCGCGGAAAACAAGTAAAAGAAAAGTTGTATACAAACAGAAATGGTTTGACAGTGACTGTTTACGATTTAGAAGCTTATCCTTCAAGTGGCTTAACATAGTCAGAAAAACAAATTCCGATTTGGCGAGAGCAAATTACTTACGAACAATCCAAAACTATAAAGAATTATGTGAAGCAAAAAAAAAACTTTATTTCGAATCTCTGACAAAAGAACTGGGGGCGATCAGCGATTCAAAATCTTGGTGGAAACTAGCTCGTGAATTATGTGGCAAAAGGTTTATAGTGGGTGCGTCCATTAGTACAGATTCGTTTAGAAGTCACTTCCAGACCTTATTTAATCCAACGCAGAGCTACAACCTGCACCTAGTATACAAGATGAAACGTTAAATAGACAAATCACAATAGATGAACTCATTACAGTATTGGGTAATTTGAAAGATGGAAAAACTCCCGGAATGGACCGTATAACATATGAGTTTTATAAAAATGCGCCAGAAATTTTTCACAACAAGTTAGTTCATGCATATAACTCTATTTTAGAGAAGGAAGGAAGGGCGATCCTAATAATGTTTTGAATTATCGGGGCCTTTCCTTTATGGACAGTGTAGTAAAAATTTTTGCATAAATAATTTACCAGCGACTAAGTAATTGGGAAAGAGCGCATAAGATCCTCTCAGAGAACCAGGCGGGATTCTGCACTGGTTACTCAGCAATTGACAATGTGTATAACCTTATTAGCCTAGTAAAGCTGGCTCATTGTTACAATATAAAAAAAGTGTATGCATTTTTCATTGACTTTAGGTCAGCCATTGACACAATTGTACGTACCTCTTTATTTTATAAGTTGTATAACTGCGGTATTTTTTCTAAAATTATTCGTATTTTGCAAGAGCTTTATAAAAACACTACGGCGCAAGTATGGGATGGCGTGGGACTATCCGAAAGCTTCTCAACGAACTGCGGGGTTAAGCAGGGATGTGTACTTAGCCCATTATTGTTTGCGCTTTATGTCAACGATTTAGAAGATTACTTGGGACCAGGCTCTCTAATAGGTAATATGGAGGTTAAGCTTCTGCTATATGCGGATGACATCGTTGTATTATCAGATGATCCAACCAAACTACAGAGAAAAATAAACAAATTGCAAGAATATTGTCAGCTCTGGAGCCTTAGAGTTAATTTAGAAAAATCTAAAATAATGATCTTTCAAAGAGGGGCTGCTCCAAGAAAAACATCTGAAAATTGGGTTTTTAATGGTGAAAGCATTGAAGTGGTCAAGAAGTATACGTACCTTGGGGTCACTGTTTCTACAAAGTTGTCTATGACTGAACACCTAAAACATCGCTTGTCTTTGGCTAAAGTTAGTCTTAACTCAACGTGGCAAAATTTCATTAGGAAATCTAAAATAGCACAGTCTCAAAAAGTCAAACTATTTAACGCGGTCAGCAAGTCCATACTCTGTTATGCTTCACAGGTATGGGGCTACAAGCAGTATGATGACGTTGAAAGGTTGCAGAGATTCTTTTTGAAAAAATTACTCCTCCTGCCTCTCCAAACCCCAAACTACACACTCATACTTGAAACAGGCTTATCGAATTTATACATCGACACGTTAAAATGTCATTTTAAATACGTGCTTAGGACTTTATACCATTACGATCCAGATAGGCTCCCTCACAAGAGAAGTTGGATAATTTTGGAAAAAAATATCTTTTGGTTTGAAATATGGCAAGACTTGGCAGAAAAGCACAATGTTGAGTTGAATGCGGAACGAGCCTCGTTTTTCGAACTGAAAGAGAAACTCTCACGAATTGTCGAGCTCGAGGACATATGGTTAAGGAACCGGGCTTTAAGCAGAGCAACGACTACAGTTAGGCACGGCTTATACTATAAACTTAGCTATTCTGCTGAGCAAAACTACTTTAGAAATGATTTTGCGATTAAGAAGATAAACCCTTTCAGATATAGATGCGGTCTTTTAAATTTAAATGCTAGTCCATGGAGAAGGGACGGTAGTAGTTTTTGTTCTCTCTGCAATCTTTTGGAGGATGAGGATTTGTTTCACTTCCTTGGTGTATGTCCTATCCTATCAGAAAAAGAAATCCTATCTTTTGGAAAAGAAAAATTATCTGAAACTGAAGTAATTGAGATTTTGAATGGTAAGAACATGTACTCGGACCTTTATTAGTTTGCTACCACAGCCTGGAAATTTAGGGAATTCCTCGTATCTGAATATAATAATTGATTTACTTTTATTGCAATTCAGCTTCCGTTTTTTCTTGCGTGATTCAAAATAATTTCATTATAAATATAATATACTGTCGCTCAATGAAATTGTAGTATCGCCCTATGCGAGTTCTAGATACAAATATATATACTTTGTATTATATTATCTTACATACTATATTGTACTATATGATATTGGATATTGTTGTCAATCTCGGCAGACGGCTCTAGCTATTGTCGTAGTTTATTAGACTTACTTCTTAAATTAGGTACAAGGTGAATGAAATAATACAATTTAGTATATAGACAAATTAACAGCGAATGAATAATCCTAATTGTATTTTATTTTTCATGAATTTAAGAATAAACATTATTATTTTCGGTTTTGACGCGTGTCATCTCGGCTTTTAGCCGGCGCGGCGTTAGTTTTCCCCTACGTCGGGCATAATGCCAAGATTTCGGGGATTTGTCATTCGTTCGTTATGCCCTTATGTATTGTCTGTAGCGTCCTGTCCGTAGTTTAGGAATTTGCGAACCGTTCGGCAAGTGTTAAGAACAACCGCTTTCTGTAGTGTGTGTGTAGTGTTTTTATGTAACTTTAGCGCTTGTACAACGGCTGTGGAAGACAAAATGATTGGCACGATAGTCACTTTGTCCATTTTCCACATCCGCTGCACCTCGTGTGCCAAAACTCTATATTTTTCGTAATCTTCTCTCTAAAAGTGTTCTGCACATTGTTGGTGTTGAGTACTGCAATGTCAATTAGGTATGTTGTTTTGCTGTGTTTATCTATGAGAGTAATATCCGGTATATTGTGGTGTATTGTCCGATCAGTTATTATTGACCGATCGTAATATATTTTATGTGTGGAGCTTTCAAGAACACTGTCTGGTGTATATTTATAATATGGTGTGTATGTGGCGGGTGTAATAAGGTTGTGTTTTAGGGCTAACTGTTGGTGTATGACATTGCAGACCTGGTTGTGCCTGTGCAAGTAATCTGTTTGAGTAAGGAGTTTGCATCCAGCCGTTATATGTTCTATTGTTTCAGAAGCTAAATGACAAAGTCTACACGTGTCGTCCTGAACTGCCGCATCTTTAAGGATTTGTTTCCTATAATTCCTCGTGCTAATCACTTTGTCTTGTATAGCAAGCATGAATCCCTCCGTCTCAGGGAATAAATCACCGCGACTGAGCCAAGCGTTCGACGCATCTTTGTCGACATGATTTTGGTTCAAGTCAGCGTAATTTCTTCAGTGGAGAGACTTCTGCGACCATGCTTGCTGTTTATCTGTATGTGTGGCTATGTTTAGTGTATTATCCAGCATTCTGTTGAGCAAATCAAGTGGTGTTTGTTTGCTGTCGGCTTTGATCACTGCTGCATGCAATGGAGAGTTATCTTCTTTGCTATAGAAGTATTCTCTGATAGATTTCACTTGTTAATAATGAAGTGACTTTATGTCTATCAGGCCGCGACCCCCCTCGCACCTCTGTAGCGTTACTTGTTCGGTACAGGAGTTAGGATGGTGTGCCCTGTACCTTGTCAACATCGTTCGCGTTCTTCTGTCCAGTGCTTCTAAGTCCGTTTGTGTCCATTTAATTATCCCAAAGGAATAAGTAAGGACTGGTGTTGCATACGTGTTTATAGCCTTAATGAGATTTTTCCCATTAAGGCTAGTTTTCAGAAGACTGTTCAAGCGTTATTATATACAAATATTGCTGAATTAACTATAATCCTAACAATAAAGTTCATATTTGATAATTCCATATACCTTGCTCACTTAGCTATAATAAAGTCCATAACTGATAATCAAATACATTTTGCACGTATAAATCCATAATTGCTTAATAGGCAGTTGAAATAACTTTAACTTTGACATAAAAAACCAAAAAGCTCAATTAATGTGATCAGCATTATGTAGTCGGTTTCGTGAATGCCTGTAGTGTTTTGAAATCTGACGCCGCTTCCCATGCTTTTGGTTTCAGATAATCTGAATGAAATTTGTAAAGGCCCACCGTGAAGTATTGGGCCCGTATGATGATTGTATTGGTGAATAGTTGCCTTATTCGTAAACGCGAAATTTGCTGCTATCGACTTGCATTAAATCCTGCACGTATTACGGAAAATCTAATCTACTGTTTCGTTGCACGGTACCCTTCAAGAATCCAATTTTTATTTCATGCGTGAATTAATGTTAACTAGTACCGCCATAATATTATTTGGTGTTTTAGTTCACAAGATAATTCTGAATTCTGCAGACGTCCACCAACTCTCGTTAGTCCATCTTCGTTAATAAATGGATTAAGACTTAGTAGAGAGTTTTTTGAGCAGATTGAATGTCTCCTTCTAATTTTTTCAATTTTATCTGGAAACTTTTCTTGTACCGCCTGGATTATGATGGCCGCTGCTTGCTTGATTTCCTTGGTTGTTATTGGTGTCAAAGGTGTTTTAATAAAAGATTACAAAAAGGAATAATAAAAATATTCTTAATTAATTACATAAAAAGTGTTTTTAAAATAATTTCAACCTTTATGAAGGTAGAGAATGTAAATGGTGTTTTCTTCATTTCTTCACAAGTTGGGTTGATTAGCTACTTCCTTATAGATAGAATTTTGCCAGTTTAGCCATAGTGGTCCATTCCACCATAATGGATGATTAATAAATGCTCTAGCACTTATACTTCGTGAAGCGCAGTCTGCTGGATTTTCACTAGATTTGACATGATACCAGTAATTTTCCTTAAGCATATTTTGAAACTCTGTTTCCCATGCAGCCAATCTAAAACGATTTCTGAATCTGTCTACTCATATCACCTTGTATGGGAGGTAGGGTGAGTGGGGGTAAATTCAAAAATTTGCAATTTTCATGATATGCACATCAATCTTTTATATTTAACTTTTAACGCAATGATATCAAACAAAGGTCAAAAAACTGTTATCTAAATTACCTTTCCAAATTTGTCAACAATGTTGATCTATCTACCATCATTAAAGGTACAGTAACTTCAAAAAATTATAAAAATGTTTTGCGATTACTCAAGACTCAGAATTTTCTCCTAAATTCATATAATTAATACATCACAATTTTTATTTTTATTAAAATGTCCCTCGTATTACCTTTCCAGAAAGGTACAACATGTACAGGTTAAGAAAGGATATAGAAACTTTTACATAGAAAACCTTTTGGGGAATATTATATATATATATGCAATTAATTTTAATATGTAATAAAAGCTGTTTTAATTCCCTTTTATTTGTGTATTGTAGCGGGCCATATTTTCACTGTAGACCCCATTCTGCATGGATGGCGCACCAGCGGTCAAGATGGGATGGGTTTCGAACTGAGAAAATCAATTCAGTATCGATCGGTCTGTAGTTTTTTTTCCAACAAATCGTAGGCTCAAAGATCGATCCTTCGAGATCGAATCGAAGATCGCCCATTCCTAGCCCCAAGGGGATATCTTCTTTTAGATCTGTTAGTGTATTCTCCAAAAAGTTCGTATATATTTGACTATTAAGTACTTGCAGCAAAATTAATTGTCTATTAAATGGGTGTCGATGATACCAGCCCAAAATTTTGGTGAGAATTTAGGCTGGAACTTGTCAACTTTTCCTATGTGAGCTACTATCCGACCAGGTATGGAGGTTGTGGAAGTTTCGGATACCATATCTGGCGAACTGCCATTCATCCATCCATATAATTCGGCCCAGAACGACCCTGTTCTCCACGTCGCATTCCAGAAGCCATATGCAAAATATTAATCTCCTCTCGGAATATCCTCCCAGTGGACTAGATATGATCAATGTCTCTATGCTGGATGAACAACCCTAAAAACTGCAACTAAAGACAATAATAATAAACGTGCGTCTCTGGCTAGGTTTAGGGTATTGACGAGGATGATTATCGATGTCGGATGAATCTTCCGATGTTTTAAATCGCACTTAACCTTCCGAAAGTCGGCAAAAATACCCCGAGTCCCCAATGTCGATTAGGGAATCTCCTTTCACTTTCCAGTACAGCCGTACAATATCATATCCGTCGACTTCGCCAGAAATAAATTGTATCCGCGTATCCCTTAAAAGTAAATTCTGCCAATTTTTAATAATTTCAGCATAAGAATACCCATTGTTATTGATTTGTTTTTCAGCTATGATCGATATTCTCGCTGATAGACACCAGATAATATAGGCAATAAAACAATAATTACACAAAAAAAATTTCAGCATAATTAAACCTAATTACCTGGGTACCTTAAACAAACATGTTCGACCCTTTGTCTGCAAAATTTTGTTTGTTTAAAGAATTTGCTACATAAAATGCAATAAAATAATTAGGCACTCAGGGTCTTCTAAGGATGTGGTTTTTCTAATCCTGTCTGTAGCTTACCATATTCTTACCATATTGTACCTTTTTGGAAAATTAATAAAGTCGGTAGTTTAAAAATTTAAAAACAGATGTATTAATAACATGAATTACAGAGAAAATTTGGGAAAATGGTGAATGGTGAGGTAATCGCAAAACATTTTCTTCACTTTCACAGGTGACTGTACATACAGCGGTAGGAGTTAGAGGAACATTTTGGAAAGGTCAAGAGTTTTGTAATTTTTTTAGCGTGTGTTTGATGTCGCTGCGTTGAGTAGATCAAAAGTTGGAAATAAAAGAGTAATGTAAGTAGGCTTATCTCTTTCACAATATACCGCTTCACTTCACTTATTTAAACTTATCACTTCACGGGTTAAAATACAAGTAACTAACTATATTGTTATTCAACCCTATTTAGACTACTTAGCTTAATTCTAGAAAGTTAAGCAACTTAGTTGTGAAAATTTCCGTTACCCATCTTCACCACACCAAGTCACCACAGGTTCGAGTCGGCCTTCATACAGTAACTGACGTTTTTCTGGTTTTCTGGGTACATGCGCATTGCAGAACTCAATTTCGTTTTCATCGCGTAGCCTATCGCATCGGTGGAGCCTATATTACCTCGTATACATGCAGGGTTGAACCTAGGTTGAACCTGACTTCAACTTCATGTATACGCGTATGGACGTCGTATGGACGCGGGTTGAGTAGTCGAATTTGGAAGTTAATTTTGTTTGTGTTTTTAGGTTAAGGTTATTTTGTTTGTTATTTTTGTGTTGTGTTTTTTTGTGCTGTGATTTCGGAAATGGCCAAAAGAAATATTTGGGAGCATGAAGAAACCAGAGAAATGCAGTGCATAATGGAGGAACAAAATTCCCTCAAACATTTCGATGGTAAACTGTACAGAAACAGTGAAATTTACAAAAAGATAGAGAAAGAACTAATAAAAAGAGGTTTTACTGCTAAAACAGAAAAGCAGATAGAAACTAGGTGGAAAAATCTTAAGAAGACATATATCGAAACGAGGAAATCAAATAACAAAAGCGGTAGCCACAGGGAAATATGTCCTTATTTCGAAGAACTCGATAGAATGCTCGGGTGCAGACCATCTGCAAATGCAGTTAACTTCGGCATCGAAACTTCAAGAAGTAAGTTTTGATATTACTTTTATGACAACAATTTGTAAGAAGATACTTATTTTAGATGTTGAAAACGACATTGGAATTGCTACAGCTGATCCGCTAATTCAAATAACAGAGGCATCTGATTCTCCAACCCCTTCTACATCAGCATCAAGCGGTAACTATATTTTTTCATAATAAATATAAATATTTTTACAATTACTATATATTTAGTGTTCTCAGATGAGCAAAGGAAGGACAAAAAACGCTCAACTGGAAGGGGAAGTTATGCCAAATGCATAGAAAAGTTGGGAAATACGATTCAAAAAACTCAGCAAGAATTTAATAAAGAGTTTTTTGATAATCAAAAGAAACTCATTGATTATGAGTTCAACTTA
The DNA here is from genome assembly GCA_964036015.1 of Leptarthrus brevirostris. Taxonomy (NCBI): domain Eukaryota; kingdom Metazoa; phylum Arthropoda; class Insecta; order Diptera; family Asilidae; genus Leptarthrus; species Leptarthrus brevirostris. The sequence goes on along the minus strand of OZ038371.1, from coordinate 96,899,355 downwards.
TATACGCAAAAGGAAGAAGATTTTGAAAAAAAATTTCGTGCTGATACAAAGGACATGCTAGAGGAAAGTACAAATAAATTTTTAGCAGGTTTGAGTGCAATTATTAGAAATAAGTACAGTGTAAGTTCACCCAGTGAACATACTAGCAATAGTGAATTCGTCGAATTTTATGAAGACGACTAAAAAGTTGACTTATTTTGTGCCTCCAACATTTTATATGTATTTTATTAGAGTTTAAGTTTATTTTCTTTAGGATGATACTATGAAAAATATGATCAAATATTTTTATTTATTTTTTTTTAACAACTTGACTTTGAGTAGATAAAAAAACATTAATTTTTACTTCAGCTGCAGGTTCGTACCCTCTGAAGAAATGTGTTACTATTTTTTAATATTAATTAAGCTGTGAATTCCTTTTATGTAATTAGAAGTATTTTAGGTTTAGTCTTAGAAGTTTATCATGTTTCATAATTATCGTTCATTTATTTTACGTTGTGTTTTAAAAGAAGTATTTTTTGTTTTGTTCTATGAGAAATAACTGAAAAATATACTTGTTTAATATGGACTGACTTATTTAATTTAAAAGAAATTTTCTCATTTCCAGAAACAAAGCACCTGAAAATATAAATCCAGCTATCACCATCCAAAAAAAGAAGCCATAATGGAATTTAGTTTATATTAAATAAAGACAAATTTAATTTTTACTGAAAACTCTATGTATTAAAAATAATCTCTAATTGAATTATTTTTTACACTTCTAATTATCGGAAATTTTTCAGTCACATATTCTTTTAATTTATTTCTTATGTCTTCACCCGACAAAGAAGACACTTGGCTCTGATGTATGGGTTGAGGCGAAATGCTGTTGGAGATTTCAACACTCTCGTTCCACATTTCCCTATACGGTGATTTCCTCCTTTACAGTATATTGTGTAGGATACAACAGTTGCAACAAGTCTGGGAACAAAATTAACGTTAAGATCTATGCGTTTCTGCAAAATCCTCCAGCGACCCTTAAGGCGCCCAAATGCATTCTCCACTACTATCCTAGCTTTGTTTAGGTATGCGTTAAAAGAGTCTTCCTCTGGCGATAAGCTACCGGAATATCCTTTTATCAACCAAGGTTGCAGTGGGTACGCTGGATCTCCGATAAAAAAGGATGGTATTTCCATTCCATCGACGGTTTCCTTATGCTAAAAGAAATTTCTGGATACATTAAAAGTAATTTAATAGAAAGTTGTCATTACAATATTTTTACTTAGGAAGGAATCCCTCAAAACAGTCGCATTATGAGTGGACCCCGGGTGCTTACAGGTAATATCCATAAACCTATGAAAACATATAAATTTAGATAAATTTACTACAGTCAACATGCGTAAAATTTTCCTGCCTATAGTTGCAATCTACTAAAGCTTGTAAAACAACAGATGGCCATCCTTTTCGATTTATATAATCAGCATATCCATCTGATGGTGGAGTTACTTGTCTACTTGTCTATTGCTCCCAAAATTTGTGGAACTCCAGATATATTTTGAAATCCGCGAATTAGGGACTGCGCTTCATTTGCACAAGGTATTTTAATTTCTTCATTTAAGAAAACCTTGATTATTGCATTACAAAAGCTATATACACACTTTTGTACTGTGCTTTTCTGGACACCAAATTGATTTGCCACAATGTAATGACATGCCTTACATGTAATGAATTGACGAGCTGTTTCATATATCACTTAAAATTACTGCCTTTGTTCTTAATTTGTTACATTCCTTACCCTTTTAAAATACCCTCCATTAAATATTAAATAAAATAAAATAATATAATAATATGTCCCAAAGTATTATAGATTTTCAGTAATCTTGCATAAAGTTCACATATAGTTTTATATACATAATAGAATAAAATTTTATGTTAGTTAATTTTAATAGTTTCAGAGAATACTTAAAATGAATTTAAAAATAAAAGATGTAATGTGTTACATTGGCTTAGTGAAAGGTTAGGAAATAATTTATAGGTAGAATTTAGGAAATGAATCGTAAATTGTAAAACTTCAAATATAAATTGAAAGCAAATAATATTAAAAAATAAATTGTATTTTGCCCACCAACTGTCGAACGCCGCCCAAACCCTTACAAATGTCAGCATTACTAGTTGACCCTTTATTATTAATAATGGGAAATTATCCATGAATTTTACGTACATGGCCTAAACGGAAGCAAAGATGCAGAAAGAGAGAGAATCCATCTTTTCGATTGAAACCGTGGAAGAGTCCGGACAAAAGATTAAGAATGATCAAATTAAATTTTATTAATTTAATCCAGCTGGTGGTGAATTTCGAGTGAACGAAGTGACCGTAAATTTAATTTCTTTAAAATAATCCAGCTGTTGTGAATCCCAAAAAAAAAAAAAAACGGAGTGAAGAAAGTGCCAATCTCCAAAACAGCAGTAGAAAAAAGTAAAGATTTCAGACGGCCTATGAGTCCTGCGTTGATTTCACAAAAGGTTGACATCATACGATAATTCGCATCAATCATCAATCACGTGGCAGCGGGTGGGCAGAGGTAAAATGCAACTTAATAATTATATAGCTAAGGAGCAGGAATTTAAGTAAGTTATGGATAATTATAAATTAGATATATTCATGTTTGAACTTTAGCTAGAAAATAAGATAAAATTGCAGGTAGCTAGGAATTAGTAGTACTAGATTCATAGGTTAGAATAGGTAGCAAGACCATTCTTTAAAAATTTAAAGTGTAAACTTTGGGATGTTAATAGAAATAGAATAGAATTCAAATCATTTGTCTATTTTAAATAACCACATAATTTGTATTTCAACATTTTAGTGCAAGTCAAGACTTCCCCTAGACGCTTGGCTTACATTTGAGGGCTCAACCGGGATCTCCTGCTCTCAGAACCTTATAATTTCAATAAATAATATTCAAAATAAATTTTCTGTCAAATTTTAAATATTTTCGAATAAAACAAAATTTTGAACTGGAGTGTAACGTAAAGGAAGATCGAAATAAATATTCTAGCTATTATTTGCAGTGCCATAAAATCAACCAAATTGTAAACAGCTCGTCAAAATTGTAGTGCTTGCACGTGCAAATTTCTTTTGCGCACGTCGATATTAATATTGCCAATAGTGCAGTTAATCAAGTTTCAGCTGTCGAGCTTGGTTATAATCAGCAATTCCGAAGCCATTTATCAAACGCATAGTGTCTTATAAAACATTTGTTCGGTGCAACTAATAGTTACGCGTAGTAAATGCATTGTGTGTTGAGTAATTAGAAATTTACGAGTAGTGCCTTAAAGTCTTTCTATAAGTTTATTAAATTGAGATATTTAATGCTATTGTGCGAAAGTTAAGTTCATTATTTTCTCCCATCATTCCAGTTTTAGTGATATAGATGAGAATAATTATATTCAGGTGAAGATAACTATATTCTCTACTACTGATTACGATATATATATATATATTAAAAGATATTGGTTAGTGTTCCATTTATATATGTAGCAATTTAGATCAACAAAATATTTCTACTTCTGGAACAAACAAACTTATTCATGAAAATGCATTCTTAATTTCTGTGTATAAGGGCTAGCAGAACAAGTGTCAAATTAAGTGATAATTAACAAAATCAAAATCTGCAGTATAATTGTTCCAAAATCTAGCTACGCGATATTTTCTGCAAAAAATTTACGAACTTAACAAGGTTATTCACATGAATTAGAACCTGTTAAATTAAGAAAGAAAATGGGTTTACACTTCTGAAATATTTTCCCAGATGCATAGTCCAGTTCATGCTTACATACGGCCTTGCGCAATATTTCAACAAAACAAACAAACGCAGTTTCATATATAAAGAATTATATCTTAATTAGGAGTTATTATAAAATACCACATTTAGTTATGCAAATACACCTGAATTGTTCTGCATTAAACGTAACATCAAATGAAATTATTAGTTAAGGTACTGAATTTAAGAGTTACATACATAAAATAAGTAACGTGTTTTAATTACAATTACATAAACTAACAGAAAATATTCGAGCGTGGTTGGATTCATTGCGAAACTTTACAATTCTTAATTGTAAACCTAGTTAATTGTAGTATATTTTCCACCCTGGTACAACATAGGTATATTGCAATATGTTTAATTAAAGCTCCTGCAATGACTTATGTTTTGATTGCATTCTCGTTATTAATTGTTCAATAAGTATAGCCAATTCGTATCATTACCCACAAATTAAAATTTTACCGTTCTGAAATTTGAAATGTCGTACGAACAAATAGCCAGCTTTTGCGCGGACAGCGACATAAAGTATGAGATGCGCTGTCGGAATATTAAGCCCGAAAACTATACTATTGAGGGTAGAGGTATATGGTGGGCTAAGCAATTGAAGAAGGAGGCTAATACAGATGCTTCCGATCTTGAAATAAAATCTTACATAACGCCTGATAAAGATCTTGAACACTGTGAAGAATTACTAAGAGAATTCAGTAATGATTGCTCGAGCAGTGATAACTTCTATAGTGAAGTTGTCTCAGTAAGGTTAGGATTCCTCTTGACTCGGCTTAATAGAATTGTAACTGATGACGCGGATCAGATTACCTTAAAGGGAATACTGATTAGTAAGACGGAAGATATAATTCGCAAACTCGAAGCAGCGCAATATAAACAGTGGAAATCGAATTTTGTGTAATTTTCAAGCCAGAACTTTTCCGATAACAGAATTGAAATTTTAAGTTTAGGGCCTGAAGAGCCTGAGCACGGTTATACCAACCCATCTACCACAAACCAGGAGAATGCACTTCAAGCAAAAGCAGTTGATTTCCAAAATCGGGATAAAGTCAAATTTCCTAAAGATTCTTTAACTGCTGGTAACAAGTCTGAACCCAGTTTAAATTCCACTTTAGAACAACACTTAAGTAGAAATAGATTTCAGAGAGAACGTTTTTCATTATCAAAATCACCACCTAGACTATATAAATGGGGTCTTAAATTTACGGGAGATGATGAGAATTCCGCTTCTTGCTTTCTTCAACGAGTTGCTGATTACTCACGCTCTAGACAGGTGAATGAATTTGACCTCTTAAATTCAATATCTGATCTTCTAGAGGGTTCAGCACTAAGATGGTTTCGTCGTAAACGAGACACATTCGCGGATTACCAAGATTTTGTAAAACGATTCCTAAATGAGTTTGAACCATTGCTGCAAACTGATCACTTGCTTGAGTACTTAAAGAATCGTAAGCAAAAGTCCTCCGAGACTATCGTTCAATACGTATCTTTCATGGAAGATCAGTTCCTACGCTTACCGCGAATCCTACCAGAAAGAGAAAGGATCAAGATAATAAGGAACAATCTATTACCCAAATTTATTAGAGCCCTAGCTCTTAACGATTTTTATTCGGTAGACAATTTAGAAGCCGCGTGTAGAAGGATAGAAGTGTGTGACGCTCAAGCTCGAGCCAATGGAAACGATCTAGATAAACAATTTCCTCAGGGTCTTTCCTCCTATCCAAAAGTTTCTCGTCGAATTTTCAGCGAATCTGCTCCACGGTATCGAGAGCAAAATTTGTCACAACCTATTCGTCCAAGAGATAACCGATTCGATAATGGTTTTGTCGCTCCATCGAAGCATTTAAATTCAAATCCGGCTATGGAACATCGGTACCCATTTCGGCATTCTAATAACTTTAGGCAAAACTATCGTAATGAAAACCATTACAAAGCAATGCCATATAATGATAACTTTTCACGACTTAATCCTCCTAATCCTACAAATGAACCACAGACTTATAAAGCCAGTCCGATTAAAGTGAACCTTATTGAATCATCTCAATACAAATGTAACGAAGCAGACCCTTACCAGAAAGCGTCTGAAGTTGTCTCAGATCCTTGTCCTGTTGACAATATAAGAAACCGATACAACGGTGAAGATGGATCTGATGAAGATTTAGCCCAAAGTCTAGGGCATAAATTATCGATGTCATCTGTAGGTGCTAGGAGTGATAAACAACCCCACTATCAATCGGGAAACACCTCGGGAGCTGTACTAAAGTGGACGAGTACCGCTCCAAGAACTCACTGTCCACAAAATCCATCACAATAAGCAATAATGACGACCCACGTCCTTATCTTAATGTCCGAGTTTTGGGATTCACTATTAGGGGACTACTGGACTCCGGAGCAAATGGATCCATAGTTGGCCCGTCAGCAATAACATTTTTGAAAACACTAGGACTGTCATTACAAACGAACCCTCTAACCTGTATAAAAACGGTAGACAATTCTCAGCATAAAATAATCGGCTTTTTCAATGTTCCAATTGAATTTAAAGGACAGCTCAGAGTAATTAAGATGTTAGCAGTCCCGACCTTACCACATGATTTTATTTTTGGGATTGATTTATGGAACACATTCGAATTAACCTTGCAGAGTCGGACAGGAATAGAATGGACATGTTATAATTTTTGCGTTTATGAAAATAGTAGTGATGTCGGTATTCGCTCCCCAACGTTAAGTGAAATGACAGCAATCGAAAAAATTCTAATGAAATTTCAAAGACTGGACAGGAAGGAATTAGGACGCACTAACCTTATTACTCATGATATTGATACAGGGGACGCTCAACCCATTGTTCAACGAGGCTATGCAGTTTCACCGGCAGTACAAGCCCGATTTGGTAGGGAACTGGACAGAATGAAACAATTGGGAGTGATAGAGCCGTCTGTAAGCCCCTGGTGCTCACCAGCAGTATTGGTGAAGAAAACAAATGGCAAAGATCGTCTTTGCATAGATAGCCTGTGCTTATCCCCTTCCCAGAATTTCAGACATTCTTAGTCGCTTAAACAAGGCCAGATACTTATCATCCATAGACTTGAAGGATGCATTCTGGCAGATTCCCTTGGCTGAAGGAGCCGAGGAAAAGACAGCCTTTTCAGTACCCGGAAACGGTTTATGGCAATTTGTGGTAATGCCATTTGGACTAACAAACAGTCCAGCTACCCAGCAAAGGCTTATGGACAGATTATTCGGTCCAACGGAGCAAAATATATTCACTTATCTAGACGACCTAATTGTCGCCACCGAAACACTACAAGAGCATGTTGAAACTTTGGAACGTGTCTCAGACCGCTTGTACGAAGCAAACCTAACTATTAACAAGGAAAAATGCCAGTTCTTCAGAACTAGCTTAAAATATTTAGGCTTCATAGTCGATTCCAAAGGTTTACGAACTGATCCTGAGAAGGTACAGGTAATGCTTGACTTCCCACGTCCCAAGAATTATACTGAAATGAAGCGCTTTGTAGGCTTAGTTTCGTGGTATAGGAGGTTTGTGCCAAACTTTGCTCAAATCGCGTCACCCTTGCATGACTTGACAAAAGGGGGAAAGAAACGTCAACCACTTAAGTGGAACGATGAAGCTGAAAAAGCTTTTGTCGAACTTAAAACTTCGCTCGTAAAAGCGCCAGTGCTTGCGTCACCGGATTTTACAAGACCATTTTTTATACAATGCGATGCTTCTAAGTACGCCATTGGTGGCGTCCTTTTCCAAAAGGACAGTAATAGTGACGACGACCACCCTATCGCTTTCGTAAGTCGTAAACTTAGAGGTGCGGAATTGAACTATTCTGTTACGGAGAAGGAATGTCTCAGCATAATATTTACAATTGAAAAGTTGAGAGGTTTTCTCGAGGGATATAAGTTTTTTATTTTGACCGACCACTCCCCACTAACGTGGCTCTTTAAGCAACAGAACGTTACCGGACGTTTAGCACGCTGGATCCTTCGCTTACAACATTATGACTTTGAGTTGAAATAAAAAAAATAACGTGGTTCCAGATGCTCTCTCTAGAATACCAGAAGTAAATTTGATAACTTGTGTACCCCACGAGGAAGACGCGTGGTATCACCAAATGATTGAAAAGGTAAAGTCTAATTCCTCAGAAACGACAAACTGGAAGATCCAAGATGGCCAATTGTTCATGAGGCCAAAACACGATTTAAGAAATCTCCAGGAAGCCAGATGGAGAGTGGTTGTACCAGAGTCAATCCGACTTCAAGTTCTAAAAGAAGGTCATGATTCACCATTTGCTGCCCACTTGGGGGTACGTAAAACGCAACAACGTATATTAAGTCGATACTACTGGCCTGGAATGATGAAGGATATCGTTAATTATGTGAGGGGTTGTGAAACTTGCCTTCGGTCAAAACCTACGACGAAATCACCATTCGGGCTGATGGGGAAATTTAAAGAAGCAACTCGTCCTTGGCAAATGATTTCACTCGACTTGATAGGTCCCTTACCTAGGTCGACTAAGGGACATACATTTCTTCTTGTAGTCTGTGACTGGTTCACTAAAATGCCCTGTTTGTTTCCCCTTCGCAAGGCAACTTCCAAAAAGGTTTCTGAAATCGTTGAAAATCGTGTCTTTTTGGAATACGGAATACCGGAGATCGTGATTTCTGACAATGGGCGACAGTTCGACTCAAAGGAATTTAGAAAATTACTTCAAGATTTTGGTGTAAACAAATTTTGGTTGAATTGCCGATACCATCCGCGCAACAACTTTTCCGAGCGTTGGAATAAGGTTATTGGTAGTGCACTGAGATCCTATGTTAACACGAACCATAAATTATGGGACCGTGACATAGGCCCCATTACAGTGGCATTACGCACGGCTGTAAGCAGCATTACTGGATATTCTCCCTTCTTTCTTAACTTTGGACGAGAATTTGTATTCTCAGCTTCCGATTATGTCCTCTTCGATCATGTCGATGGTTCGGCCATAACACACAGGACTAACTTTTTAGATAGACTAGGACCGCTCTATGAAGAAATACACAAAAGAATTGTGAAGGCCTATGAAGTGAATAAAAGATATTTTGATCGAAATAAAATATCGTTTAGTTTTAGTATAGGGGATACAGTCTACAAACGCAATTACGTTGTGTCCGATGCGACGCAAAACTTCTCCTCTAAGCTAGCCCCAAAATTTATTAAATGCATTGTAGCAGACAAGAAATCTGAACTGGTGTACCGTCTAAATGATGAATTAGGAAATGATATAGGCTGGTGGCACATAAAACATATGAAACGCGCATAAGTTAAATTAAATATAAATGTATAAATTAGGATCAGAATGATTTCAAGTGAACCCCAGAGATGAGCATTTTTTCGTTAAGACATGAATTGCGGGAAGTTTTTTTTATATAAATAGAAATTTTAATTCATATTCCTTGGCGAGGTTTGTCAGGTCAAGATTTCTTTCTAACAGACGCGAGAAATGGGAGCATAGTAATTAATCGAATAATAATGTTATTCCATTTGAAATAAGTAGGACAAGTACAGGCTAGTCCCTGTACTCCCTTCGAAACTTATCTCACCTCGTTGAGCTTAGCGTACATATGTCGCTCATCAACGAAAACCAGAATAAGTTCAGCTTTCCGAAGCTCATCATTCTAAAAGTAAAAGCAGTTAAACTAATAAAAAATATGTTTATATCCCATAGAACACAATTTAAATTTCCGCACAATAGCGAATAATTAACTTAAACCTTATAGCCCACTTTATAGCCGGTTAGTATTTTAGTAAACGATATTAATTCATATTGAGACCAAGAATCAAGGCTCAACACATCACAGTATATTAAGTTGATAATTATGATGATTGTTTAATTATGTTAATTCTTCAGTTCATACAATAGTATCCTGTTGACGTAGCAGATCGTGTTCGCAAAGTATATATATTTGATAAATATAAATTATAATGAAAAAAAAAATGTTCCATTTTTTTTTACCCACGAACGGAGATAATGTAATGACATGCCTTACATGTAATGAATTGACGAGCTGTTTCATATATCACTTAAAATTACTGCCTTTGTTCTTAATTTGTTACATTCCTTACCCTTTTAAAATACCCTCCAAATAATATTAAATAAAATAAAATAATATAATAATATGTCCCAAAGTATTATAGATTTTCAGTAATCTTGCATAAAGTTCACATATAGTTTTATATACATAATAGAATAAAATTTTATGTTAGTTAATTTTAATAGTTTCAGAGAATACTTAAAATGAATTTAAAAATAAAAGATGTAATGTGTTACATTGGCTTAGTGAAAGGTTAGGAAATAATTTATAGGTAGAATTTAGGAAATGAATCGTAAATTGTAAAACTTCAAATATAAATTGAAAGCAAATAATATTAAAAAATAAATTGTATTTTGCCCACCAACTGTCGAACGCCGCCCAAACCCTTACAAATGTCAGCATTACTAGTTGACCCTTTATTATTAATAATGGGAAATTATCCATGAATTTTACGTACATGGCCTAAACGGAAGCAAAGATGCAGAAAGAGAGAGAATCCATCTTTTCGATTGAAACCGTGGAAGAGTCCGGACAAAAGATTAAGAATGATCAAATTAAATTTTATTAATTTAATCCAGCTGGTGGTGAATTTCGAGTGAACGAAGTGACCGTAAATTTAATTTCTTTAAAATAATCCAGCTGTTGTGAATCCCAAAAAAAAAAAACGGAGTGAAGAAAGTGCCAATCTCCAAAACAGCAGTAGAAAAAAGTAAAGATTTCAGACGGCCTATGAGTCCTGCGTTGATTTCACAAAAGGTTGACATCATACGATAATTCGCATCAATCATCAATCACGTGGCAGCGGGTGGGCAGAGGTAAAATGCAACTTAATAATTATATAGCTAAGGAGCAGGAATTTAAGTAAGTTATGGATAATTATAAATTAGATATATTCATGTTTGAACTTTAGCTAGAAAATAAGATAAAATTGCAGGTAGCTAGGAATTAGTAGTACTAGATTCATAGGTTAGAATAGGTAGCAAGACCATTCTTTAAAAATTTAAAGTATAAACTTTGGGATGTTAATAGAAATAGAATAGAATTCAAATCATTTGTCTATTTTAAATAACCACATAATTTGTATTTCAACATTTTAATGCAAGTCAAGACTTCCCCTAGACGCTTGGCTTACAACAATTCTATATTCGCCACACGATGCTTATTTATAAATTGCTATTGCAACTCTCATGTCCACTGGAAGGGCTTCGCGCACAGGGGATGGATGCGGTGACAACTCATGAGACACTTTTTCACATATATATTTAAATGAACTTCTGTCCATACGAAAGTTTTCCACCATTTGGTCATCGAAGCTATCCCTACTCACTATGGAATGCCACCAGTGTTTGCTTCTATTTTTCAACCATATTTTCCGGATTTTTCTTTTGGGAATATTGGCCATGTATTCATTAAATGTCAATACAGTTTTATTCATTTGCATCGCACATTTAAGTTTTATGCGTCCACATAACCGCTTAAGAAAATGCTGCCTCATTCTATTAATTCGGCTTCGTCGCAACTGGATACGCGATATTAATTGTCTTTGGATGAAATTTAAATTACTCACAGAAGCATTTACAATTATATTTTCATCATCACTGTCCATTTTTAAATATAATATTTTGATGAAATCAAACAAAAATAAACTCAAACTTTTGAAGGTTGCTTTCATCTGTCACTTTAACCATATTTCAACTAGAACTCAACTCGATCTTTCAACCCTGTGTAGCCATATACGCGAGTTGAAAACTCAACCCAATCTCGACTCAATCTTTCAACCCTGCATGTATACGTGGTATATAAAATATAGGTTCCACCGCTAGCGCCCTCACCCCAAGCTTAGTGCAAAAGTCCTTCATAGTAGCAAATCGGTAATATCGAGTTAATACAGTTGCTTTGACATCATACTCATGCCAATACCCTTCGATTGGCACTTCAACGAAGTCCATATTACTTTTTGTTCGCGAGAATTTCTTGCAAGAAAAGAATGGCCACGTACACATAATTCAATATTTCGGTATTTTTCATTCATTTATAAAATGATAAAGGTGTTATAATAAATAATTTTTTGTTGTATAAATAAGGCACTTTATTTTGGCACAAACCTTATTAATGTAAATTGTAAAAATTCTAAAAAAAAAAACTACTTAACCTATAAATTGTATACTAAGACAAACAAAAAATGGTTAAGTAACTATGAACGATAAGAAAAATAAATATATAAAGAACAAACAAATAAATAAGAACAATAAAAGAACAGGAACAAGAAACAAACTTAGAAGAACAATAGACTAATCAGCAATATACGGCATAGTATCTAAATGAATGAGAAAGCATGAAAAAATCAACAAACAATTTTGAAAGCCTTCAGGCAATATTTTAAATTTAACCTAAATTAACGAAAAAAGAGCCGAAAATGAAACCGAAAATTTTGGATAATGGTCAGTGGACCATTGAGTGTTTCCGGGGATAGACGCAGCACCGGGTGAAGTCACTGCATCGAGAACCCCTGCCTGCTTGCAAGCAGAAACGGTCTCCGCAGACACGTTCGCCACTTCCCTACACCCCTGGAACACTCAGCATCAAGTGTTCTAGAACACGCACGAGAAATTTTGAACGCAATACAGTCTGCAGAGTCATGGCCATCTGCAAACTTGCAGCAAATCCAAAGCGGAGAGAAGCTCCGTGGCTGCCAGTTCAAGTTGAATGTGCCGGCGTTCGGTGCCAGGAACTCGAGACGGAGTCGTTTACTCAACCTGACCATGAAGTGTCTCTTAAGTGCACGTGTGTGTATCTGTGTGTCAGTGGCCTGTTGCCCAGGCTCGATCCACATGCAATACAAATAAACTGTTGATTTAGCTAGTGTTTGAATCAAAGCTAATTAAAAAATTCACCTGATTACATGTTCTTGGCCTACCTGGGGCCAACGATGTTCTTGTTATGCCGAAACGCGAGCAGATTATCTGGTACAAGTGACGGTACAGTAGCATCTAATCGCACAAGGCCGAGCATGTGAAATATCGGTGGAACAAAGTCCCTCTTCCCCACAAACCGTGCAGACTCTTTAAACACTCTGGTCTATGTGCGACAGCTGATTTGGATGCACGAGGCTATTATGTAGCAGTACGATTGCTACATCAGAGTCTCTGTAATTGGACGGATAACTGTAGACCACTCCGCTAGTCACCCCTCCGAATCTACCCCGAGATGTGCGCTCCATCTATTAACACCTAAGCGTTCCGCAAGTAACGCAGCTGCAAAGAGATTGCACAGCCGAAGTGTTGTAAGTGTTCTGAAAGGCGTGTGCGGCGGTTGATTAACCACGAAAACGTTTACCGCCTCTGTGCCAGGCGTCCTGGTACTAAGTTGGCTCAAACACTCTCGTGCTGTATCAACCAATTCGTTTAACTGTGTTGTGTGTGGTTTTTTTAGTATGTTCCCAGAAACATCAATGATATCTCCGAGAACTGTAAGCTGTCTTGTGTCGTCTGTTACACTTCGAGAATTACTGAACACTGAATCCACTAATTCAGGATTTAACCTGATCGGTATAGCTGTAAAATCCCCGTACCCAATTTCATCCCATTGCAAAAGGAATTCCGGTCTTATTCTGCACCAGGTAGTGATCGCTGAGATCTGCTCCTGAGAGCAGTCGTCCGGATAGTGTAAGCGGACTGAAAGCAGATAGTAATGCTTTCCTACGCTAGCACCCCCCCCCCACGCAAGCAACTTACCCACAGCTGCAAAATCACTTCTTCACACCATAACACTCGTTGGAATGCTCTGACCTGAAGGCAACGAGATTTAGCGACCATGTCCATAAGGCCCAATGCACCCTCAGCTCAGTGATGGGAACCGTACCGTAATTACTGTATTTGACAGTAATTTAGAGCCCCGTACAGTAAGACGGTAATTTAATGTAAACGTGCAGTAATTTCGCAAACTTACAGTAATTTTACCTAATTGCTAAATGTCACCTGATTTTTAACTAAGAACCCCGAAAATTGTTCAAAAGAGTGTACAGACCTTATTTGTCTATCTATTTAAAAAGTTGGCAACGCTGAAATGCATTAACCGCAGCTCACTTAACGTGGATGATGCAATAGCACTATCACGTCACGACTACCGCTACCATACCACCACACGGTCTTCTGTCATAACTCAATCGCTTTATCGCCCAATCATTAATCAGTATATAGGGCTTTGAGACAAAGTGCAAAAGTGATCTAAATAAAAATTGAATTAAAAGGTGGAAACATATCCGTTTGTAAAGAAGTATAAATTATGATGTAATTTAGTGTTTGCAGAAAGTTGTGACCTTGTGTTTGTGAAGAGTAACTGGCAAGTCAGGAAAATTTCTATCAGAAATTTCTATAATAAATTCGATAAAATGGGAACCAACCAAAATCGTCGTAAGCAGCAATACTGTACTTCATGGGAAAAACTTTTTCCATTTCTGAGCAAAAGCTCAAAAGGACTCTCGTTTTACCATTGCAAAACATGCAATTTGTATGGCAATGCAGGTATTACCGAAATAAGAAACCATATAAAAAGTAAAAAACACAGCGAAAAGGCTAATAGTTTAAGAAACCAGCATTCTGTAAGTAGTTTGTTGCAAAAATCTTCAGATCTTGCTAATAGTTCAAAAAAAGTGGAAATATTAATTTAAAGTTTCATTGTTGAACACAATTTGCCTTTTAATGTAGCACCGCACTTATGTGAGCTCACAAAGAGGATTGCAAAGATAGTCATATTGTTAATGACACATAACCTTAAGTAGAAAAAAAACTACAATGTTAGTTAAAAATGTTTTAGGGAAAGACAAAGAAGCAGATATTGTTGCACGATTAAGGTCAAACCAGTTTTCAATTATGGCAGATGAATCTACGGATGTGGGAAGTCTTAAGCAATTGGCCTTAGTTGCTCGTGTTTTTGATTCGGGTAGAAGATGTATTTTTGGCATTAATTGAAATAAATGACGCTACTGCCCAAGCTATATTTAATACAATTTCAAATATTTTCGAGGATAATTTAATCCCTTATGAAAGCCTTTTAATAGGTTACGCAGCGGATGGAGCCAATAATATGATGGGAAAGAACAATTCGGTTTGGTCTCGCCTTAAAAACAAGATTCCATTGCTGTTTGACTTTAAATGTGTTTGCCACTCTTTCCATCTTTGTGCATCCTACGCATGCTCAGTTTTGCCAGATGATTTAGAAATGGGTTTGAGAAATCTTTACAATTACGTACATTTTAGCCCCAAAAGGTTACATGAGCAACACGATGGCTCCCAGTTCAGCAATGTATTAAACGTATCTTAAAACATTTTCTACCCCTTAAAGGGATTTTTTAAAGTCGAAGCTGAAATTAATCGAGTAAGCCATGCTAAAAAGATTTCGGATTGGCTGGAAAGTCCCTTAACGAAGTTATACTTAGAGTTTGTAGAATATATTCTTCCACTTTTTACTACGGTAAACTTAGAAATACAAAGCGAGGAAGTAAAAATACATGTAGTATATAAAAGAATTTTAGCTATGTATTGCTCCATTCTGAGGAATTTCGTTCATTCTTCGAATTTACAAGAAAACACACTGGAAAGTGTAGATTTTGAAAATCCTGCTTTTCATCTTCCAGTAACAGGAATATACTTAGGTGGAAAGGTAACACCGTCTCTTATAGAACTTGGAAGCAGTGTAAATTCTGAAAAAGTTTTAGAATACAAAAATCATTGTTTGAAGTTTTACATTGAAAGTGCGTTACAAATTAAAAAACGGTTTCCTTTTGATTCCATGGAATCTCTTAACACAAGTACATAATGTATGAAATAAACACATGACCCGAACAAATTTTCAAAAATTTTTAATAACTTGGAATTGCAAAAAATTCCGAACTAAACCGTTCAACTCGAGCGAAGTAAGAAACTATTAAAATATTTCTTAACGCGATCGGCGTTTCTAATAAAGAAAAGCTAAATTCCTTTGGCTCTTCGTCTTCGCGTTAAGAAATATTTTAATATTTTCTTACTTCGCTCGAGTCGAACGGTTTAGTTCGGAATTTTTTGCAATTCCAAGTTATTAAAAATTTTTGGAATCTCTTAAATTTTTCGACATTTTAGATCCGAAGAATTTCCACAAAAATTCATCAATAATTCCGTTGGCAACTTATTTTCGAAACGCATGCGAATATGCTAATTTTAATTCTCTAGATTTAGAATATCGTTTAGTTAGAGAATTAAAAGAAATTGATAATAATTTACCGGTATTAGATTTCTGGAGAAATGTTTGTCAAATGAGAAAAGGGGACAATTCATTAATGTTTCCTAATTTAAAGAAACTGCTTTCATACTTATTCTGTCTACCTCATAGTTCGGCAGCAGTAGAACGTATTGTTAATTTAAACAAGACAAACTAAAGAAATATGTTAAGCACAAGCAGTCTACATGGAATTTTGCACACAAAAACTTTATTTAAAAATACGAACTGTTATGAAATAGAAATAAAAAATATAGATTTAAATTTATTCAATCAATATATGTACGATCACAAGAATCTTAAGTAAAAGTAATTAATATACATAGATTGGAGTAAAATGCTGTGATGAATTAAAAGAAATATGAATAGAAACAACATTAACTCGAAAATCTAAAAGATGTAATGGTTTTGTTTTGTTTAGGTTGAATAATATTTTAATTAAAATTATAAGAGTTTCTTTGAAGTATTAAAGATTTATTTACTGTTATGAATTAATGTGCATGAACCTTGTGCAATATGTATTATTAAAATTGTGATGGTTCTTATTGATTATAATTATTATCCTGAAATACAAGTTATGTTATTAAACCAATTCATCTTTTTCTTTCAAAATTAAAATAATGGTAATAAAGAATTTCTTACTGCAATACTACTTAAATTGCATCGTGTTCAAGAATAAGCGTCTCAAAGTTTCAATATTTTCTGCATACACACTATGGCTGAAAAATGTTTGTCTTTTCAAAATATTGTAGTTATTAGCAGCGTCTTGAAAAACAGTAATTTTTTCATTGACACAGTAATTTTGGTTATTGCGGCAGAGTTATAAAAAATTCCGAGTTTGTTGCCGGCTTGGACCAACACTGCTGCTGGATGATTGCCCAAGGCAGACTATGACTCTGGATGGCATCAACTGAAAGTCAGCTGATGTCAGCCAGGATCACGGCCTCCGCTGGACATTCATCTGTCAGCAGATGTTTGGGCAGAGATGGAGGATGGCATGCTGGTATCGCTAGCTTTGCGATAGAGAGGGGGGGTTCAAAAAAAAGGGAAGCCATCTCCGCCCGCGGTCGCGCAACAAAAGCACATGAATCATGCCGAGGGATAGGAAAGGGTGAGACGAACCGCGAAGAAAAAAAATACAAAAGCAAGTTGAAGAAAAAGAAGAGAGAAAAAAAATAAAAAAAAAGAAAGAAAGAAAAAAAAAACCCGCGAAATTCTGGAAGAAAAAAAATGACGAAAATGAAAAAAAAAACCAAACAAAAAAGGAACATTACAGGAGGAAGAGGATACGAGCAGGCGTCACTCGACTTACCGGTAGTCGTTGGGGGAGTCTGGTGTCCTGACTCCCTTACTTGGCCCATGCCCCAACCACCCTATGCATCCAGGGGGCCGCTGTCATCTGGATGCCCTAAAACGACCTGAAAAGAAAGAGAGGGCCACTCACCTCATCGTGAGGACCCCGCCCACCGACGTAGCGATGTTATTGACCGCCCTAACGAAGGACGACGAGGAGAGAGAGAGAAATAAAAATTCGTTTAGTTAGAGTGCATCAAAAAAAATTCTTTTATTTTGAAAAAATAGAGTTAACCCCTCCTGCGGAGGGCACACGACCAACTGACTGAGGGTCAGGGTCAATTGACCTCTTTGCAAAGAGGCTCTGAGGATGCGTACATATTATGGCCTATAAAACTATTAAACTATGGTACGTCTAGTCGAGCATCTAACTTACCCTCAGCTAAATCACATGTATGCAAAAGAAAACAAAAGAAACTGTCTACCTTTCCCTTACTCTAAATTACAATTGGATCGAGTTAAACTTCGAAATAATTTCCTAATTACTCTCGGATCACCCTAAAATTCAAAGTAATTTATCAATTACACTTGGACTAGCTTAAAATTCAAAAACAATGGCGGTTCGGCCAAAGAAAAATGCGCATTTTCCCTCTCAGAACAACCCAAAAATAATAAGATTCTTAAAAAAATATTTCCAAAATACAAAAATGTATCTTTCCAAGTTTGGATTCCAAGTTCGCACCGGTTCAAAAAAAAATTATATATCCAAAATACAAAAATGTAGTTATCAAATTTCTTTGGTCTATTTAGAGTTCGCACTGGTTCCTTTAAAAATTATGTCCAAAATACAAAAATGTATCTTTCAAACCTTTAGGTCTATTCAGAGTTCGCACTGGTTCAAAATTTTAGGTGGATTTTAAGCTCGCACCGGTTCTATAAAAATATATATGTCCTAAATACAAAAATGTATCTTTCAAACCTTTAGGTCTATTAAAGTTCGCACTTGTTCTTTAGGTCTATTAAAAATTCGCACTGGTTCAAAATTTTAGGTGGATTTTAAGTTCGCACCGGTTCTATAAAAAAATTATATATCCAAAATACAAAAATGTAGTTATCAAATTTCTTTGGTCTGTTTAGAGTTCGCACTGGTTCAAACAAAAAAAAATTATGTCCAAAATACAAAAATGTATCTTTCAAACCTTTAGGTCTATTCAGAGTTCGCACTGGTTCAAAATTTTAGGTGGATTTTAAGTTCGCACCGGTTCTATAAAGATATATATATATATCCAAAATACAAAAATGTAGTTATCAAATTTCTTTGGTCTATTTAGAGTTCGCACTGGTTCAAACAAACAAAAATTATGTCCAAAATACAAAAATGTATCTTTCAAACCTTTAGGTCTATTCAAAATTCGTACTGGTTCAAAATTTTAGGTGGATTTTAAGTTCGCACCGGTTCTATAAAAAAATTATATATCCAAAATACAAAAATGTAGTTATCAAATTTTTTTTGGTCTATTCAAAGTTCGCACTAGTTCAAACAAAAAAAATTATGTCTAAAATACAAAAATGTATCTCTCAAATTTTTTTAGGTCTATTCAAAGTTCGCACTGGTTCAAAATTTTAGGTGGATTTTAAGCTCGCACCGGTTCTATAAAGATATATATATATCCAAAATACAAAAATGTAGTTATCAAATTTCTTTGGTCTATTTAGAGTTCGCACTGGTTCAAACAAAAAAAAAATTATGTCCAAAATACAAAAATGTATCTTTCAAACCTTTAGGTCTATTCAAAATTCGCACTGGTTCAAAATTTTAGGTGGATTTTAAGTTCGCACCGGTTCTATAAAAAATATGTCCGAAATATAAAAATGTATCTTTCAAACCTTTAGGTCTATTCAAAGTTCGCACTTGTTCTTTAGGTCTATTCAAAATTCGCACTGGTTCAAAATTTTAGGTGGTTTCAAGTTCGCACCGGTTCAAAAAAAAAATATATATCCAAAATACAAAAATGTAGTTATCAAATTTCTTTGGTCTATTTAGGGTTCGCACTGGTTCAAACAAAAAAAAAATTATGTCTAAAATACAAAAATTTATCTCTCAAATTTTTTCTGGTCTATTCAAAGTTCGCACTTGTTCTTTAGGTCTATTCAAAGTTCGCAGTGGTTCAAAATTTTAGGTGGATTTTAAGCTCGCACCGGTTCTATAAAAATATATATATCCAAAATACAAAAATTTAGTTATCAAATTTCTTTGGTCTATTTAGAGTTCGCACTGGTTCAAACAAAAAAAAATTATGTCAAAAATACAAAAATGTATCTCTCAAATTTTTTTTGGTCTATTCAAAGTTCGCACTGGTTCAAACAAAAAAAATTATGTCTAAAATACAAAAATGCATCTCTCAAATTATTTTAGGTCTATTCAAAGTTCGCACTGGTTCAAAATTTTAGGTGGATTCCAAGTTCGCACCGGTTCAAAAAAAAAATATATATATCCAAAATACAAAAATGTAGTTATCAAATTTCTTTGGTCTATTTAGAGTTCGCACTGGTTCTATAAAAAAAATTTAAAATAAAATGCCGTCATGGAACAGACTCACCATATAATGCCATTTTATCTCCTCTTTCTTGACCATTTCACCACTGGCCTATGGGAGACCTTCCTGCCGAGATCCTGATGACTCCGGGTTTAATGCAATCCTGCCAATTTACAATTTGTGTTCCTTTTCAGCCGATTTTAATTGCACTCAAATTATTTCCCAAATTCCTTTGCTCGTTTCTTAATGATTCAATTTCAGACGATACCTTTTCACTTTCTCCTTTTGCAACTTCCCAAAATGCTCTAAAATGCCCCTTTAAAAAAAACGGAGAACACAAAAACCCAAAAAGGCACTAAGAAAATTTAAAATCTTATTTGCGCGTCAAAATTCGGTTCGGTCTTGTTTCACAAGTCAGATCACGATAAAATTTTCAAGTCTCTCGTTAACACTTTTCTTCCACTATTTTGTCTTTTGCACTTCCAATTTTCAATATTCACTTCATTAAGTTAAGTTTCTGAGCCCAGTACTTTGCTTCCACACACCTTCATTTTCTTCAATCCACCTCTGTAACCAGATCACTTCGCCGCTAATTCCTAAGACTGACTTTTCGTTTACATAGTGGAACAACACCCAATTTCCTGTCAGCCCATCCACCCTGCTCGAGATTTTACTGACTACTCAACTCCTCGCGCCAATCCATGAACTTATTCCCGGCAGAACACACGTACACACCCTCATGCCATACCGCCGCCGACATCCTAACTTCCATGCTCAGGCAACGGCGTAAACGGTTTGGCTCTCTTCATTTCAGCCAGATGTTCAATTTCTGTTGCAAATTCTGGTGCAATTTGCTGCTTTGACTTGAAAATAATTCTATTTTTAGAATTATTTTTGCAGCCGTGCCGTTTTTGGCTGTAATTCTTCATTCTTTTTACCGGCGGCTGAGGATTTTTGTCGTTTGTTTCGTTATTTCTCCCGTTTATAGGCGGGGCTTGAGTGTGTGCTGTTATGTGAACAGTTGCAATTTCTATTGAAATGTATCTTTTAGCGAATTTTAGTGAATTTGTGTGCAGGAGTTGAGAAATTATCTGAAGGCAATTTAATTGAATTAAATTATCTTCTTCAGCTCTCCGCACACAGATTTTAACGGTTGAGGGGTTTTTGAGAAGGAAATTTTATGCTCTATCAAATGCCGAACATTATGCGCGTAAAGAAAATGTTTATCCCTTTTCAGGTTTTATTATTTCAGGTGTTTTGGCAGGTGAAAGTGGGTATGCTGTTGGATTCGGCTATAGGAGCCGGATCTAGTGTCCTGAAATGCAGGTAAGCATTGTGGGGTGCCTGGAAATTCGGGTTAGGATGTCCCAATGCAGGTGAGATGATAAGCATAACCTCATTGGCCTAATCAAATATAGGGGATTCGGCTGTGTGGCCCGACCCATCCGCAGTCTCATGCTTTATTTGAGCTAGCCGGTCTTTAAGACTAAGCGTGTCCGGTAGTGAGCGGACAGAGGGCAAGTGCGGCGGGGCAGGGTCCGTTAAGGACGACATCTCTTGGATGATCGTGAGCGGTCTCACAAAATAGTTCACCAGTCGTTAAGACAGAAAAGCACTAAGGCAAAAAAAAATGCAAAAGTAGTGTTGAGGGGCCCATGGGCCAAGCCTAACCAGAAAGTCTCTTAAGGAGAGGTTAGGAGTGGAAGATTGTGTCGGGAGGACATCTACTGTTCCACTACGTGAACTAGGCCGCCATTACCATCTCAATTGTGGGGTTCTCACATTCCACAATTCGAATCGCAGGATACCTTACAAGGGCAACGTTACGTAAGAAAACTGGAGAGGCATGAAACATGCATTGAGAAAAGACGTAAACAAGAGCTTTACGCCGGTAAAGATTTTGCTGAGGGCTCGGTGCGGACTGACGAGATAGGTATGGACATGGTCAATGGTGTACTACCGAATCACCGTTGACGGCCGGTCAGGATAGTGTGGCTAGTTCTTCGTCCCGCTCGTCAGGACTAAGATTCCCCCGGACATACTCCTTATGAGAGAGCAGCCGGTGAAATCATAGCCTAACCTCAGTAGTGGTCTCATCGGGACAGCACGTCGTCCTAATGAGAGACGTGTGAGCCCCGATGATCCCTCCACGCGTAGCCGGACGCCTCCCCCCACGGTCAGGCCAAAGCTCGGGATTCCTGCCGTGCAGACTGGACCTTGGTATGTGTATGTACCTTCTTCTTCAGTTTACGTCACGCCGGCACTCTGGTCCTAAGACTCAGTACTCGTGGACATCTGTCATCATTAGAAGAGGACACACACACTCCAGTATGGCTTTCTTCACGAAACCATCCCTGACTGTGTTGCCACGCTTCCAGACCGGATCCTTGCGGGACCGGTTCCCATCCACTTTCCTCAAATGTCTGTGAGTTGGGCGATTGGCCTGATGGTTCGAGCAGCACAAAAAAAATTTCGATGGGTGTTGAAATTGAAGCGGTTGTAGGCTGTAGTGTGAGGCGAGAACACAAACTTCACGCCGGTAGGGATGCTGAGGGCTCTGAGATATACAAACTGAACAATTGTTCTAGGATATGCGCATTGGTCGATGAGACTGTTAACAAGGCTGACCTGACTAGGACGGTAAAACTGTTGGCGGTACACATTGAAGCCGTGGGCAGGCGGTAGGATGAGACACATACACAAATGTTGAGTCGGTAGAGTTGCGGAGGGATCTGAGCATATTATGCAATATTGGGTGTTATTCATAGACAACGCTGGCCGCACAGTGCGAGGGTTAAAATGTTGTTAGCTAGGAATGCGAATTGAAGCCTGATGGGGTTATAAGCAAGGCGTAAACACAAGCTTCACGCCGGTAGAGTATGCTGAAGGCTCGGAGCAATTTATGCAATTCAGGGGTTATGGGAAGGACAATTGCTGGACAACCTGGTCGCTGATAGCGGCTTTTCTGGAGACGCGGCTGGTTTGCCATCGCGGCTCGTCAGGTCTCAGATTCCCCCCAGACATACTCTTAATGAGGGAGCAGTCGTTGGAATCAGAACCTGACCTCAGCGGTGACATCAGATTGAGGATCGCGATTTCTGCCGTGCAAACTGGACCTTGGTATGTGTATGTACCTTCCTCCTTCAGTTTACGTCACGCCGGCACCATTGTCCTAAGACTCAGTACTCGTGGACGTTTGTCATCATTAAGAGAGGACACACACACTCCAGTATGGCTATCCTCACGAATCTCTTCCATGTCATGTTGCCGCGCTTCAGGGCCGAATATCCTTCGCGTGGTATACTCCGATGAGTTGACCCTTTAAGTCCTCCAGCTCATACTAAGAATTTCCCTTTCGCGATCTCACTCGACACTTAATAAACTTTTTACAGAGCTTGGCGTTGGTTTGTTTCTTGAAGCTACTTGGTTGGAAGTTCCTTCGGAAGACTTCTTGTCCGACTTTAAACTCCACTGCCTTTGCTCTTTAGTTGTACGACCTGGCTCCGCGCTCGAAGGCCTTATCTAAGTTTTGACGAATCATGGTGTGCAGGAGTTGAAGCTTGTCTGTGGAGTCGACTTCTATGGGTTCCCCAACGCACTGCAAGCGGCGTAGAAGAGCATAAGTTGAACCATGTTCCACCATTTGTAGTCCGAACAGTGCCTTGTATGGAGAACAACCTAATGCCTGGTGTACAGAGCTCCGCAAGGAGCTGGCTATGCTGCTAAGTTTTTCATCCCAACGGTCATGGCTGTTCTGGATGTATGCTCGAATGCCTGACAATACGGATCTGTTGACTCGCTCTGATGCGTTGGCTTGGGGCAAATATGGGGCAGTCCGCAAATGGTGGATGCCATACCTTTCCAGTAGCTTCCCGAATTGCCCTGAGCGGAACTGACTACCGTTATCCGTGACGATTGTTTCTGGAACGCCGAATTTTTGAAAGATTTCTTCTTCAATATGTTCGCAAATTAATGAGGTACTCGCTCTTTTCAATGGTTTTAGCAAGAAATACTTGGAAAAATGGTCCATTGCTATCAGGATACACACATGGCCTTGTTTCGTGCGGGGATATGGCCCTAGTAGGTCCATGTACACTCGTTGCCATGGTCTTTCTGTCTTCGCTTGAGCTCCCATTAGTGGTCGTAAAATGGAATTTGGGGCTTTCGTCTCCTTGCAGGTGTCGCAGGCTAGCACATAGGCTCGTACATCAGCGGTCATCTTGGGCCAATACAGGTGCCGTCGTATTCGCTCTAACGTCTTACCTATTCCTCCATGTGAAGATTGTGGCGGATCATGCGCTCTCGCAATGACTTCAGGTACCAGGCCCCGCGGAATCCAAAGCTTCCAGGCTTCTTCTTCCTGAACTGGATCACCAGTTCTGGGCTGCGTCCGAATATACACGTAGCCGTCGCACAAAGTTAAGTCCGGCAGGGATGACTTATGCTGCTCGACTCGGTCCCGAAGGTCCTGATATTCTTGAGAGTCGAAGTCTGGTGCATCTAGGTCCTGCGGGCCTTGTTCGCGTACTGTTGGTGGATCAACGGCTGCTATTTCTTCACAGTGTACGCGAGATAACGCGTCCGGTACCACGTTCAGGCTGCCCTTACGGTGTTGTATGGTGAAGTCGAAGCCCTGGAGCTTTAGACTCCACCGGGCCAGGCGTCCATTGAGGTCCTTTTGGGACATCAGCCATTGCAGGCTCGCATGGTCCGTCACCACCTTAAATGGCATGAGTTCAACGTATGCCCTGAATTTTTCAATGCTGATCATCGCTGCCAAACATTCCAGTTCCGTAATGGTGTAATTGCGTTGAGCCGAATTCAATTTCTTGGACACATATGCAAGCGGTCTTTCGTTTCCTTCGTCGTCCAACTGGATTAAGACTCCGCCCACACCCTGTTTACTCGCATCGCACTGGATGACGAAGGGCTTGGTGATGTCAGGACTTACCAACACTGGGGAAGAAGTTAGCTGCTTTTTGAGCTGCTCAAATGCGGACTGGGCTTCGCTGGTCCAAACAAATTTACTGGACTTCTTCAGCGTATCCGTAATGGATGCTGACAGGTCGGCGTAGTTCGGAATGAACTTCCTGTACCAACCTGCCATGCCCAAAAATCGGCGCACTTGACGAACGGACTTAGGGGGAGGGTATTCGACTATGGCTGCGACCTTTTCGGGGTCCGTCTTTATCCCTGCATTACCGATTATGTACCCTAGGTACCGCGCTTCCTTTAAGCAGAACTTACTCTTCTCCACGTTTATCGTAAGTCCAGCCTTCCTCAAACATTCCGCCACCTTAGCGAGGAACGATAGGTGGGAGTCGAAGTCCTCCGTCAGCACCAACAGATCATCGAGATACACCAACACCTGGTCTCGAAGATCGTAGGGGATGACCTTGTCCATCAGCCGGCACATTGTCTGGGGCACGTTGCACAGACCAAATGGCATCACCGTATAGTGATAGAGGGGGTGGCCGGGGACTGTGAAAGCTGTTTTTTCGCGCGATTGTTGGTCCAGTGGGATCTGCCAGAAAGCATCTTTGAGGTCAAGGCTGGTAACGTACCTTGCTGGAGGAAGTCTACTAAGGATGCCATCTATATGCGGTAGTGGATAGGCATCCTTCTTGGTCACCGCATTGACCTTCCTCGCATCAAAGCACAGCCTGACCTTGCCTGGCTTCCGCACTAGGACCACGGGCGAACTCCACGGGCTCTGGCTTTCCTCTATCACGCCTAGTTCTTTCATTCGGTGAAGTTCGGCGTCCATCAGCTTTTGCACGGCTGGTGAGACCGGATAAAAATGCTGCTTGATGGGAGCAGCGTCTCCTACGTCTATCAGGTGTTGGACTAACTCTGTCTTTCCGAGACCTAGCGTTGAATATGACGGGAAGAGTTGCTTTACCTGTTGTAGGCGACGTTGGTCCGTTGTAGATAATGGATATTGGTTTGGGTCCAGGGGTTGAGACATGCTTGCTATTGTTGCTGGTCGGGGCCCTATAGTTGCTGCTGAAACGTTGCCAATAATATCCGGTGCCAGGTTGAAGAGCCTCCAAAAATCCACTCCGAGATATAATTCTTGAGTCAGGCTGGGCACTATGTACAGACGTACAGCCTTGGTATCACCCCGAAAGGTGATCTGCACGTCCGCGTGGCCCAGTACCTCGGGTGTCTCTCCGTTGGCTACCATGAGCTTCGTACGATATCTGCTCCACGAAACTTGTGCTTTATCCAGCCTCTCCAATGCGCCTTTCCCCAAAACACCTACGCTGGCTGCACTGTCCAGGAGACCAGAAAGAGTCTGCCCCAGCAATAACACCTCGGCATAAGGCCGGATGTCGTGAGGCGCAGTCACGAATGCTGAGGCTAACCTCCTCCTGTTCTCTCGAACTCTTTTCCAGAAAGCTCTCAGTCGTAAGGTTGAGCGCTTGGGCTTACTTGGGAGGGTGGTGTCGTGTGCGGCATCAGTTTCGGCAAATATTCTTTGCCTGGCTTCCTGATACTCTCTGAGCCGTTGGTGGTAAGGCTTCAGAGGTCGAGCTGTTGGTGTTGTTCGCTCTTCGGCACGTTCTCGAAGTCGATGAAGCAGCTTAACTGGTGCCTCGTCGGGTTGGAATGTCGGAGCTTTGAGTATTCGTACTGGCACTAATGGTGTTAACATTTTCGAAGAGGTGCTGTCGTCCGGTGTATCTAGTAGTTGGTCCATCAAGTTGAGTGGACTTTCGATAAGCGAGTTCAGCTCATCCTCTATTGATAAATCTAGCAATGGCGACCAGTCAGATGTTGGTTCTACATACAATGTTTGGTCCAATCGGGTTACGTCTTCTGCAATGGTGTTTCGTCCGGCTGGGGTGTCGACGGTCGTTGAGTCGTTGGTCGCAAGCGTTGTCGGGGTCGGCCGCAGTCCGTTGTCCCTCTTCTCTACAGGCCTTCTCTGGAATGCCGTTGGTCGAGAGCTGCTGTTGTTGCCCTCGACCCGTCTGAAGTTTTTCTGCATACAGACTGGGCATCTCGGCTTCACGACTCCCTTTCGTCCACACCCGTAACAGAAGAAGCCCTGTGGTGGCTTGGCGCAATCCATATACATGTGACCTGTCTGGTCGCAATTCCAGCAGACAATACCTGAAGGCACGTTGACTTGTGCAATGTGTTGGAGGCCATCGTTGTCCCTATAATCTTCCGCTGTCGTGTCTAGCTCTTCGGCGAAATGGCATTCCTCGAGTCTCGTCCTGTAAGGAGTGGCATGCGCGATGCTGCGAGTGCGAGCCCTAGTGGCTTGAATTTCCATGACTAGACCTCTTATCTGAGCGATAGTGGTAGTGTGGTACAGGCAAATGCTCTTGAATAGATGGTAACAAGTTTGCTCGCACGGTTTCTACGAATTCGGTTTCCGACATGGACGTTCGTAACATATTCCTCATTTTTATGAGGTCATGGCAATAGGTCGCGAAGGCTTCTCCTGGGCGTTGACGACGACTTAGCATTGTTCGACGGATATCCGTGTCGTTGGTGGGCTCTCCCCAGTCAGCCTTCAGAGCTAGCTTTACGTTCTCCCATGGAGGATTCGGGTTGCTGCGAAGTAATGTCCAAAACCAATCGTTGACGCGCTCACTAAACAAGATGTGCAGGTTACTGACAAGCAGATCAAAGTCTCCGTTTAACACGCTCCGAGTCAGAGTCTCAACTCTAAAGATGAATTCATCGACGTGAAGTCTAGAATTGTTGCCATCGTATATAACCTTCCAGCCTTTTATTGGACTGCCTGAACGGCGATGTGAGGCGTATGTTTGACGACCTCTAGGCGCTGGGTACGAGCGGCGTGAACTAGTGGCGAACGCTGACTGTCCGAAACGGCTTGGCTGATCACTTTCATAGTGATCGAATGGGTTGGTTACACTAACGGGGTTTGGAGGGATTGACTGTGATAATCGAGGCGTAAAGGGAATGTCTTGAGGAGGCTCTATTCTCAAGGACTGCATGCCTCGCGCAACTTCTTGACGGACTAAGTCCGCAATCTGCAGCTGTAATCCGCTCAACAATGCCGAGGTTATATGGGGATTTCCTGGGTCTGAACTAGGTGGACCTACCCGCGGCGAACGTTCTCGCCGGAACTCAATTGTGTTATTTGCGGCGTTGGAATTTGCAGAGGGGATGGGACGAGATACGGCTCCTAGAGTTGGCGGATTGGTTGCTGTTGGTTTATTACCACTTCGGGTGTTGTAGGGCTTTTTAGTGGCTCCAGTGTGCTTACGACAGTCGCTCATAGTTATCCGTTGGCGACACACCGGACACGAATCATTCGACGACAACCATCCTTGGATACATGGCCGATGGAAGATGTGTCCAAACTTCGTTTCTACTGGATCTGTCTCAGGTGACAAGTTCTCATCAAAGCAAATAGTACATGGCTTTGCTGCCGTCACCCCAGACGCGACGCCTGGTGGGGACCTTGAGACAAACATGATTGAAGAAGGACTTTAGTCAACGACCTGAAACCATACAAGTCCAAGTCTGGGGAAAACAATCGAGTCAACCTCTGGGACAAAATTCAAGTCGAAAATCCAAGACAACGAAAGAAACCCGAGCCAACGTTTAGAACCAAAACGTTCAAGTCCGACAGCAAAATCGAGCCAAAGTCTAACAAAATTCAAGTCTGAAAGTATGATGTAGAGAGAACCTAGCCCAAGTTTCAACCAACCAAAAAAAAATGTTCGTCCAAGGATCTGATAAAAAAATCGAGCCGAAGTTTTGGAAAAGTTTGCCGGGCCCCAAAATTCTGGGATAAAACAACCGATCCAAAAATTTAAAGAGAAAATCAAGTCAAAACCTGTAACAAAAAAAAAAGAATTTAATCGAGCCAACGTTTTGAAGAAAAATTCAAGTCCAAAAGTTTCGATGTATAGACAAAATTAAGCCAAAGTTTTTTTTTTTTCTTTTTAAAAATAAATTGAAGTCCAAAATTCCGAGTTACAACAATCGATCCTAAAAAAAAAACAAGACGAAATCTGGAATACAACAGTCGAGCCAAAATTTGAAAAACAAAAATCAAGCAAAAATAAAAATTTTGAAAAAATTTCAAGTTCAACATATAATATATCCAGCCAAAGTTTTATAAGAAAAATTCAAAAAAAAAATATCGAAATCAAGCCAAGATACAAAAAAAATCTCAAGTCAAAAATAAAATTTCTGAAAAAAATCAAGTTAAGAAAATCTCTCTCTCTCTCTCGACGACGACCTTCCTTCTCTTGCCAGGAACGGCCACCCCACTGAGTGGTCCTCTCTCCTCAGCAAGCCTGCAACGCCTACCGGGGAACAAGGATTAGGACGCCTGTCATTACCGTTTGACTGGAAGACACCAGGTCCCCGAGTCAACTGGTTGGCTAGTAACAGCCAGCCACCGACCTTCTTCGGAGACGTGGTGCATTCCAGATATCGGCGATGCAGTCGCGCCTCCTGAGGGAAAAGGAAGATAGGTAGGGAAGGATAAAATTTAAAAAAAAAATGAGAAAAGAGAAAAAACGACTTAAAAAAAACGAAAAGAAAATTTAAGGAACGAAAAGGGTTTTAAAAAAAAGGAAGGGAAAGGGAAGGGAAGGAAACCCTAAGGATGTCGGACAGAGCCTCTCCAAGACAGACAGCTGGCTATCGCCTGCTATATGTCTGCGATTCCTGGAGAGTCTCTGCCGACTGGGTTGAGATGGTTAGGTCCTCGGGCAGACAGTAGGCCACATCACAGCCTATAGCCGCGGTACCAGAGGACTTGACCACCTCGAAAACTAATACGCGTGGGCTCGGGTTCCGAGTTCAGAGCTCTAGCTACTAATCCGCGAGCTTCAAGCCTGCACTTACTCGGAACCCTTAAGGCCAGCGCGTTGGGCGCCATCTCTTGTTGCTGGCTTGGACCGACACTGCTGCTGGATGATTGCCCAAGGCAGACTATGACTCTGGATGGCATCAACTGAAAGTCAGCTGATG
This sequence comes from Leptarthrus brevirostris, assembly GCA_964036015.1. Lineage (NCBI taxonomy): Eukaryota > Metazoa > Arthropoda > Insecta > Diptera > Asilidae > Leptarthrus > Leptarthrus brevirostris. The sequence continues at coordinate 96,869,414 of OZ038371.1, read as the reverse complement.
TCAGCCAGGATCACGGCCTCCGCTGGACATTCATCTGTCAGCAGATGTTTGGGCAGAGATGGAGGATGGCATGCTGGTATCGCTAGCTTTGCGATAGAGAGGGGGGGTTCAAAAAAAAGGGAAGCCATCTCCGCCCGCGGTCGCGCAACAAAAGCACATGAATCATGCCGAGGGATAGGAAAGGGTGAGACGAACCGCGAAGAAAAAAAATACAAAAGCAAGTTGAAGAAAAAGAAGAGAGAAAAAAAATTAAAAAAAAGACGAAAATGAAAAAAAAACCAAACAAAAAAGGAACATTACAGGAGGAAGAGGATACGAGCAGGCGTCACTCGACTTACCGGTAGTCGTTGGGGGAGTCTGGTGTCCTGACTCCCCTTACTTGGCCCATGCCCCAACCACCCTATGCATCCAGGGGGCCGCTGTCATCTGGATGCCCTAAAACGACCTGAAAAGAAAGAGAGGGCCACTCACCTCATCGTGAGGACCCCGCCCACCGACGTAGCGATGTTATTGACCGCCCTAACGAAGGACGACGAGGAGAGAGAGAGAAATAAAAATTCGTTTAGTTAGAGTGCATCAAAAAAAAATTCTTTTATTTTGAAAAAATAGATTTAACCCCTCCTGCGGAGGGCACACGACCAACTGACTGAGGGTCAGGGTCAATTGACCTCTTTGCAAAGAGGCTCTGAGGATGCGTACATATTATGGCCTATAAAACTATTAAACTATGGTACGTCTAGTCGAGCATCTAACTTACCCTCAGCTAAATCACATTTATGCAAAAGAAAACAAAAGAAACTGTCTACCTTTCCCTTACTCTAAATTACAATTGGATCGAGTTAAACTTCGAAATAATTTCCTAATTACTCTCGGATCACCCTAAAATTCAAAGTACTTTATCAATTACACTTGGACTAGCTTAAAATTCAAAAACAATGGCGGTTCGGCCAAAGAAAAATGCGCATTTTCCCTCTCAGAACAACCCAAAAATAATAAGATTCTTAAAAAAATATTTCCAAAATACAAAAATGTATCTTTCAAACCTTTAGATCTATCCAAAGTTCGCACTTGTTCTTTAGGTCTATTCAAAATTCGCACTGGTTCAAAATTTTAGGTGGATTCCAAGTTCGCACCGGTTCAAAAAAAAATTATATATCCAAAATACAAAAATGTATCTCTCAAATTTCTTTGGTCTATTTAGAGTTCGCACTGGTTCCTTCAAAAATTATGTCCAAAATACAAAAATGTATCTTTCAAACCTTTAGGTCTATTCAGGGTTCGCACTGGTTCAAAATTTTAGGTGGATTCCAAGTTCGCACCGGTTCAAAAAAAAAATATATATATCCAAAATACAAAAATGTAGTTATCAAATTTCTTTGGTCTATTTAGAGTTCGCACTGGTTCTATAAAAAAAATTTTAAATAAAATGCCGTCATGGAACGGGCTCACCAAATAATGCCATTTTATCTCCTCTTTCTTGACCATTTCACCACTGGCCTATGGAAGACCTTCCTGCCGAGATCCTGATGACTCCGGGTTTAATGCAATCCTGCCAATTTACAATTTGTGTTGTTTTTCAGCCGATTTTAATTGCACTCAAATTATTTCCCAAATTCCTTTGCTCGTTTCTTAATGATTCAATTTCAGACGATACCTTTTCACTTTCTCCTTTTGCAACTTCCCAAAATGCTCTAAAATGCCCCTTTAAAAAAAACGGAGAACACAAAAACCCAAAAAGGCACTAAGAAAATTTAAAATCTTATTTGCGCGTCAAAATTCGGTTCGGTCTTGTTTCACAAGTCAGATCACGATAAAATTTTCAAGTCTCGCACACAGATTTTAACGGTTGAGGGGTTTTTAGAAGGAAATTTTATGCTCTATCAAATGCCGAACATTATGCGCGTAAAGAAAATGTTTATCCCTTTTCAGGTTTTATTATTTCAGGTGTTTTGGCAGGTGAAAGTGTGTATGCTCTTGGATTCGGCTATAGGAGCCGGATCTAGTGTCCTGAAATGCAGGTAAGCATTGTGGGGTGCCTGGAAATTCGGGTTAGGATGTCCCAATGCAGGTGAGATGATAAGCATAACCTCATTGGCCGAATCCAAATTTCACCCAGTAAAGGCGACCATAACAAGTTACCATCACTGCCTCAGCTACTGGTCGGCAGATCGTGCTTTCAGCGAACCATCGTCTTCCTCCCAAAAGGCATCAACGAGTTTTGCCTGCAAAAGTTTAACAAAGCCTTCTTCGAAGCACTCCGACTTAAGGAGATAAATGACGGTCAAGGTAATCAGGTATTTGACAGCGACTGCACGTCCTTTCAGCGAAAGGGGGAACAATCTAGTCAGCCATGAATTCACTGCTCGTTAGAGTTTCTGAAGAGCCATGCGGCTAGTACGTGTTTTACCGTCGAGCCCGATATACACACCTAAATACTTCAGGCAAGTATTAGTCCATTGTATGCCGAGAAGAGAATATGAACGATTCCGCCACCACCCACACCATAGGCCTTAGCTCTTGCTTAGGTTAACCCCAGCGCCCGCCAATCGCTCATATTGTTCGAAAATTCTACGAGCGACTGGAAATGCATCCTCTTTAGTGACGAATACAGACAGGTCGTCAGCATATGCTAGAATAAGTGGCGTTATAGTAGTGTATGGTAAGTGAAATGAATATTGTCTCAACGATTGACGAAGATTTACCAACAGCGGCTCCAGTGAAAAGTTATAAAGCATTCCTGACAACAGGCATCCCTGCCTGATACCCCGAGGAACCGGAATAGGAGACAATATATGCACATTATGCTTTATGAGAATCACTGAATCTCTATACAGATCACTGATGGTCTCGATCTATCTGGACGGAAGCCAAAATATATCGAGAACTGTTAACAGATACTCATGCGAGACGCTATCAAACGCCTTTTCTTGATCGAACGAGATCATGACCATCTGCGAACCAGTATTCTCACGGTAGGCAAAAAATGGTTTGCTACGGCGATGTTGTCGTAAATTGTACGACCTGGAATGCAGTAGGACTGTTCCGTGTGTATTACAGAAGCTATCACTGAGCTTAATATAGTTCCGAGTGCTTTGCAAACAGTCTTGTAGTCGACACTATACAGCGTAACTGTCCTCCAGTTTCCCAGCCTCTCAAGATCTCCCTTCTTGTATATTAGACGCATAACGGATCTCCGCCAACTTGAGGAAAATTCGGTATGTCCAACCAATACAGAACTGAAGACATCCGATAGGTCTGGAATCAAAAGACTCCTGATGCGTAGAAAAAATTCTGAAGTTAAACCATCATAACCAGGAGGGGTATTACGACGAAAAACATTCGTAGCGGTGAGCATATCATCGAGAGTAAGCGTTCTGTTCAGGAATTCTCTACTTTCATGAGAGAAATCAGGAACGTACTGGAAGAATCCATCATTGGACGTAGATGTTGGCAACATCGATGCAGCATAAAGCCGCGTGTAGTAGTTGCAGAAAGAATTCGCAAGTTCCTCCATGTATAGGATCTGGCCCGATTCGGCATGAATCGAGTCTACTTCACAAGAAGCGATACGACGTCGAGTTATATGGAAAAAGTACTAGGTCAGAGACTCGCCCTCTCGCCACCTGCTCGCCACTCGCCACTCGCCGACTGCTTTCTGAGCACAAACTCCAAGCAATCGTATGGTGCGAGTAACTCTGGTTGCGCGGGCAGGAGCATACCAACCCGGGTCACTTCGGCCGTAAAACTCGATGCATAATATCTGTTTCGATTGAATCTCGTCTCAATAAATGAGCGAATGGCTAAGGCTTGAATAAATATTATTGTTATCACGCCATTGGTGCCAAATCTGAATGAATTCTTCGATGAACTTCTCCGAGTTCAATAAGTTGTTGTTGAAAATCTAGTAAGCAGTTCGCTTTTCGACCAAAGTGCTAGTCGCCACAACAAGAAGGTGATCAGTTAATGAACACATTTCATGAGTGACACTAACGAAATAGTTAAGAAGGCTAGACGAGACGTAAAGTCTATCTATCCTCGAACCCCAAAAGCTACCATAGACATTTCGGGAAACCCTTGTGTGTGACCTAGTCGTTGGATTAAGCCAACGGTAGATATCCACAAGATTACTATGTCTGACTAGGCTCGACAATCGCGTGGCGTTCACCGAGTTGAATTCAACTCTAGAATGGCGATCGATTGAAGAATCTATTGTGCAGTTGCAGTCACCCCCAAGGATAACCTCATCACCGAAGTTCGTAATATGCGACAGTACTGAGTCCAAAACCTGTCTTGCAGTATCCTGGTCATTCGGCAGGTACACCGTTTTGTCCCCCAAGACGAATTCTAAGAAAGACGTGAAGCCTGGGTAGATATCTATATATACAAGAGACATCAGTGTAAAGCTGTGGGACACAGCTATTGCCACACCGAAACCTCTACGGGGCGTTTCTGTGGCAAAAACTGTGTAAGTTTGAATTTTGTTCTAGACGTGTAAATGTGTCTTGTGTAAAATTTGTCTGCTGTATAAGTGCAATGTCCGTGTTCCATTGTCTTATGTCTTCAAAAATATTGTGTAGTCTAGTGGGTACACTCAAGCCCCCTGCATTGATCGTCATGCATTGTTATCCTACACATGCATTGTTATCCTACAAATTCAAGAAATCGCAAGAACTCAGACAAAGACTGTACGACTCTAATGATGAAGGGTCCTGTCCAGTTAGAGATCCTCAAGGATTCCCGAGACCTTGTTGAAGAGGCGCTCACACCTTGAAACCTCATTATTATTGGCCTTCTTTCTGGCCTCTGCCATAAGCGGTTTCAGTTGGGGCAGGATCCTGACTGGGTCTCCAAGCTTACGCCTGAGAATGGTCAGGATCTTGTTCGAGCTCTTGTAGTGAAGGCTATCGAGGAGTGAGCGCAGCTTCTCGATAATCGATATGGAACTTTCGTCCGAATAGTTTGCTTTTTTCCCGTGTTGGATTGGCACAGTTAACAGCCGTCATCGGATTTGCCTCAGGGAGTGGCTCCTCAGACACCTTAGCAGCAGGTTGATTCAAGAAGGCAGATGCAGAACTGGGCGAAGTCACTGATTTGGAAACCTCTGCTGGGGCAAATGCCTGCTGGCAAGCATGACATTTCGCTTCAGTGCTCCCTTCAATCCAGGTCATCCATCCCGCAACACACCAGTAAAAAACGTCTGGAAGCACACACCCCTGATGATTCAGAGTGATGTGCGCTTGACGGCGTAAACTTAAGATACCACGGCCCCTAATTCTTAGTGGCACTGGCCAGAGCTTTCCGGTAAAAGAAAATGTCCTCTATCGGGACCACCAGTGACAAGGCTTTTAGGTATGCACTTTGAGTGCTCGAAATGCATACCATAGCGATCATCCTGACACTGATAATCAAAGAGTCCTTGAACTCCCGCGACCGTCTTGGGACGAGACTTTCCCAAGTCTGCCGGAGGCTGCGAACTTTCCTTAGTGCTACCACTCACCTGTTGGGCATGGGCATAGCTTGTTCCTGCTACTACCACTACGCTAGATGATGGTGTTTCTCCTTCTGTGGCTGCTTTGGTCGCTCTGGCTTTCTTCTCACTAGAAAGATTGGGTCTCATTGTTACGGGTCTTGGGATTGGTGCTACTTTTGAAGCAGCTTGCACTACGTCCCTTAGTTTTAGGACGTTCCTGATGCCATCGAGCTTCACAGGCACTTTATCAACGGATACTGATGTATTTTTAGCGGTGGATGCAGAGACCGCGGACTACGAGACTAGTGCCTCCTTCTTTTCAACAGTAGATACCACTGGAGTAATGGAGTTTTTTGGAACTATTGTCACTGCGCTGTTGGTCACTGCTGCTGCTGTCGCATCTTTCCTTGATAAAGAATAAGCCTCTTCATTTGGGCTCCATAAAGCCTTTTCTGTGGGCTCTTTGGTTGTTAAAAAAGACGCGAGGTCTACCTTTCGGTCTCGTTCACGTTTTTTCGTATTATTTGGGGGTTTTTTCTTCCTCCCAGATTCACTTTCGCTACTGCCACTCATACTAAGGGCAGCAGCAAAATTGCCGTTTGACAAAAACTAGGACTACTTGATAAAAACACTGTCAGTTCAAAAATTAATTAATAAAAATGCAAAAATGTCACAAACGTCAAAATTACTAAAAAAGAGTTAAAAAAATGTTTTTTACAAAAAAAATGAAACAAGAAAATACAAACAATTAAACGGAACACAATGAAATGGACACGATGTCTGCCGCAGTTCTCTGTAGGAGTCACTTATGACTTTCACTTTTTAAATTTAAGTCTTTTAAGTTTTTCTTTGTCCCCTTCAATATTTTTCGAAAAATGCACAATACTTATTTTTTCGGTTCTTTTTTTTCTGGCTTACAATCGCACTTTTATTACTTTCCACGACACTCTGACACTTCCACTATACTTAACGCATAACGTTACGCTATATATAAAAATATATAGTGTAACATTATGCGCTAAGGTGAAATTCCGACTTAGCTACTACGGCCATAAAAAATTATATAGTAAGGAGGTCCGCCAATACGAGTATGTAAACTGGCGAATGTAAATTTAAAACATCATATAAATTCTCAACTTTTACGAAATCCAATTGGATGAGTTTTAATTTATCCAGAATTTACACACAATACATTTAACACGTTCACATGTCATTGCCGAAGTCAGTAATTGGATTTCAATTTCACTTTTTATTTGCCGAATTGGAATTAAACTGACTGTGTACTTTGAGCTTGATGAACAATGTTGAAAATGTTGAAGTATGCGAAATCAATTGAGAAGCTATTACTTCAGCACGTTTACATTTCGTTTCAAGCTTTTCTCTCAAAGTAATTTTACTAATTTTTGCTTTATGTACACTTGTTCAATTAAAACTGACAGTGGAATAGTATTCCTGCGTATAAAATATTTTGTCTTGTATTCATACTAAACACTAGTGCTGTATAGTTTTAGTTTTCAGTTAATCACTTTTCTCGATTAAGTAAGCAAATAATTTGAAAATTTGAACTGAACTCTTCCATTTAATCGATCAATTTAATTCTACAGTTAATGAAAATTACTTAATTTTTCAATTTAAATTTCTTAGTATTTTATCAAGGTTTTATTTTTTGTCAAATCATTACTATCAGAGGTACATTCTAAAGTCACCTTAGAATCGTTTTTTGTAAGAAAAATATAAAGTAGTAAAAATGTTTAAAGTATTCATAATTCATTAACAGCCAATTGTAATTAACTGAAAAATCAAATTAATCTATTAATCGCATATATTAGTTAACTAAAAGTTCAAATTAACTGATTAATCGAGAAAAGTGATTAACTGAAAACATAAATTAATTGAATAAGTGTACTGCCCTACGACATGCATACATTTGCGACTCAGGATTCCCCAGAAAAGAATTTTTAGGACAGAAAATCAATAACAAACTTTCGTAGCATAAACGGTAAGGTGGTGAGGACGCAAACTTCTTTTTCAATTGTAATGCATAATGAAACAAATTACGGATCTAGCAGGAAAAATAAGTTAAAAAAGAGTACCACGAAAGGTAAGACTGAATGAATGAATAGTTTAGGTGTGAGCGGAACAAAAGACCGTAATAAACAATACCCAGTTTGAATAAAACAATTTCTTCTATTAAGTTGGGAAGTCTCTTGTTAGACTAATGGCTTTTCCTTGCACTTATTTTATGTCAAGTCTTTTGAAATACATTTTAGTAGCCTATCATAACATTCACATGACGGAAATATATTCGTATATTCGTAAATCTATCGTACTTCAAATAAATAAATGAAATTAAGTCAGCTTAGTGAGGACCTAACGAATATTTTCTTTTATTTTTTAGTTTACTACAGAGTGCGGAGTGATTAATTTTTTGTAAAGTAGATTTAGAGGGTTACCATACTTGAGTGGAATTTTCAACAATAACACTTTGAATGCGTAATTAAATCTTTATTTGAACTTAAAAACGTTGTACATGTTTTTATCTGATCATAAAACCTACTTAAGGGACTACATATACCTGCGCGCTGCGAAAACTATTTTAACGTAAACGGAGCTCCTGGAGCTTGACGAATTAATTAAGATACTAATTTTCAATAACAAATGTTCACAGTTTTATTCACTCCACTTAATTAGTTAATTTCACAATTTGGTTTACATGTTTTCTTCACAATATAACGTTTCACTTCACTTATTTACACTTATCACTTCACGGGTTAACATACAACTAACTTAGTAGGCTGCTACTCAGCCCTATTTATACTATTTATCTTAATTCCAGAAAGTTCAGCAACTTAATTCTAGAAATTTCCGTTATTCCCTTTCACCACAGGTTTGAGTCGGCCTTGACTTCATACGGCAGTTAAAGTTTTTGTAGTTTCCGAAATTCGAGACATGCGCATTACACAACTTGATTTAGTTTTCATCACGTAGCCTATGCCATACTACAGTGCATGTAACACTGCCCCCATCTTACAACTGTTCGTCCCGAACAGTTATATCTCATTGGTATTGCTTTAGTTAGTCAATGTGCACGATCTTCTTTCTGTCTTTCGGTTCCCGCTGTATCCTGTAGACCACATCGTTGATGCGCGTAAGGATCTTGTAAGGTCCTTCCTATTGCAGGTAAGGCTTCGGTGATTTTCCTTTTCGTCGCCGTGGGTTGAATATCCAAACGAGGACTCTTTCCCTAAATCAGCTAGAATTAGCTATGATATCGTGTCGGGTTTTCATTCTATCACTAGATGTCTTGACATTCTTTCTTGCCAGTTAATGGATTTCTGCAAGCCGCTTCCGAATCATGGTTATATACTCTTCAGTGGTTTCAGTATCCTTTTCAAGTCATCCGAGCTGCAAATCACTGGGAAGCCGAATCTGTTTTCCAAACACAACTTAAGAGGATGTGTGGAGTTTTGGACGGCTGTTCGATAACCTAGTAAAAATATCGGAATATAGCTGTCCCAATCCCGTCAATGCTCATCTACTACCTCTCTGAGATGCTCGACCACTGTTCTATTAAACTGGATGTGTATGAAGTGGTGTATGAAGTGGTGTTGTCTGCGTCTTTTTTATTCCAAGAATCTCACAAGCCTTCTGGAGAACATGAGATTAACTGCCAATGGAATGGTTTCTTGATTTTGGATCGTATATACTTCTGGCCATTTACTGGAATAAATTTTTACCACTAAATGTACCGGTTGCCCCGATCTGCCTCTGGGAATGGTCCCGAAACATCAATCGCGATTCTCTCAAAAGGCGCTCTAACGTTGCATTGCTGCATCGCTCACCTTGTTTTCATATAAGATCCTTTGCTACAAGCGCAAACAGTACATTCTCTACACCAGTCTTCCACATCCTCCCGCATGTGTTACCGATAGAATCGTTCTCTTAATTTCTCTAAAGACTTATTGACGCCAAGATGTCCTCCCGAAGCACCATTATGGAATTCCTCCCGCACGTTCTTTATTTTGTTCCTGGACAACAACACCTGCATTCGGCATGCTGACTCATAAGGTCTTTCGTCGTTCTCCTTTCATGTGAAAGTTGGAGTTATATTCCCAATTCCTCGTTGAATTGTTTGAAATGATATCCACCCTTCCTATGAATAATTTCTAAAGCCACCTGTCCTTCAGGGTTCTTACATTTCATCAACCATGTTAGAGCTGTATGATCTGTTCGAAGGGTGATTTTTTGTACATATGGGAATTTATGAAAATGCTTTGTTTAATCAACAATAGCCAGCAGTTCTTTCCTTGTAACACAGTAATTTCTTTGTTGTTTTCATAGAGCTCTACTACATTATACCACCACATTCTCTTGCTCGTATACTTCTTGTGACAGCACCGCACCAAACCCAACTTTACTCGCATTGGTGTCCAATAAAAATGTCTCATGCCTTTGGAAATGTTAACACAGGGGCACTGCAAACTGCTCCTTTCAGTGTTATAAAGCTGTTTTCTGTTTTTCCGGTTCAGGCGAATGACTTATTATTTAGTGTCCTTCAAAACGTCTTCGAATGACATTGTTGTCATCCAAATATATCAGGAAAGTTTTCCAAGTCAAACCTTATAAAACACATTCCATTAAGCGTTCGAATGTCTCTATAGCATTGGAAAATCCAAAGGCATCACTTTGAATTGCCAAAATCCACTTCGACTTGCCGCTTTTTAAGTCCAATGTTGAAAACCATTAGGATCCTGACAGGATATCTAGCGTCTTCGACACTTCCGTGAGTACTTCTTTGCGCATTGCTTCAACCATGATATCTGCTTCTTCCCGCTTTTCTGGCGGTAAACTTCTTCGCGCTTGCTTAATTGGAAAGGAGTCACCTGTGTCGATTCAATGTTGCACTATATCACTTTTTCCATAGTCCCCGTCATCTATTGCAAATATATCTGCAAATTCTTCAATTAACTTACTGCTTTACGATATTCCCCTTGGCTGAGCTTATTAAACGGAAGTATCATTTCAGTTAGCTTTTTAACATCTTTCTTTGGCTGCTTAATTTCATCTAAGTCTGAATATTCCGCCAAAACGATTTTCCATGACTCAAGACTTTACCTTTCTATAAGTTGATGGGTTTTCCACGGGAATTTAGGATTCGTTCCAAGACTTTCTTCTTTTCATCGATAGTTACTAAATATTTTCCAACGGCGTCATTTGTTATTTGTTCTGTTTGGCCTGGTTCTATTATATAGAATCGGCAGCTTCCGGGATCAGCAAGAGCTTTTGCTCGTACTAAGGTTTCTGCACAAGGACGAAGCTCAACGTCTGCATATGTCACTATGTTCACCTTCAAGTAGCAATTTTATCCCGGAGTCATAGGAATATCTCATGATTCCTCCTCCAATATTCAGTTGAATATTGTGTGCTGTCATGAAATCGAGGCTAGGTATTGATGGAGCTCTCTCTGTGCTGAGTTTTGCTTTTGAGCTGATTAAAGGTTTCTTTTTGTTCAGTGTTATCTAGCTTTTTTCGCTGTTAAATCTGATTACTATTTGTGCTTATTTTGATTCGTCTATCAAGTTCGTTGTTGTTGTTTCAATTTATTGTTTCTCCTCTTGAAGTTGTCTATACGTGATTTGACTTAACGTGCTTGTGACTGTGATTTGGGTGATCTTTCTGTAGCAGTACTTTTTGGATCTAGGTCAGTCTTTGCATTTCTGTAATTGCTACCGCAGTCCGTTGCTACAGTTTGTATTTCTTTTTTCTTTTATCGATTGGCATTGACATAAAATCTGCCGTGTTAAGTTTTATGATTTGGTCATACTTAAGTTGTTAGTACATGTTCCTGGCTGTGATTTTTGTTTTGGTTTCTTTCATTGCCTCTTGATTAGCTTTTGGTTTGTGGTGTGATTGTACTGCTGATCTCGGTTTTCTTTTATATTTCTTGCGGTTTAGTGTTCTTATTTTGTGTTCCCGTTCTTTGCTCCCGTTTATTCTGTTTATTGTTCTTGTTTTTTTCATGTTGTTCCTGGGCCACCTGTATTTTGGAAATCGACCTGTGTGGTTTTTTGTTTTTGTTTTTCAATATTGACTACATTTTTTATTATGATAATGATGGGAACAGTTTGCAGACGTCAATGACTCTGCAGATTGGTCCCGCAGGAATCCAATCGGTTCGAAATTTATATGCGTCCGTTTAGAACATATTTGGATGAGTGCTCCCGGAGGACTACAAAAGTGGTGAACGACTCTACGGAGAGGGAATTTGCTTGGGAGCGGTGGTTCCCGAAGTAGATAATTCGTTTAGTGTCATTTTATTTCTTTTATGTGTCATTTTGTAGAATTTTAGAGTAGCTAGCAGTTTTTAGGGTTTTACTTTTGTAATGATTAAAGCAATAAAGAGACATTATACATAAAAAAAAAAGAAAAAAAATTCTATCGCATTGTCTTGACCTGATTATTTTACTTGGTTTTTAATCTATCTATTTTTGAGTGCGTCTGTGATTTTTTTCGTTTTTGTCTGTTTGAGGAATGGTTGTTTGCGTGTATATTATTTGATTGGTTGCCTAGTTTCCTTTCTTCTGTTCTGTGAAAATGGCTAAGTGTAAAATCTGTGTATTGGAGGTCATAAATGAGGACGTAATGTGCGATGGCGTTTGTGAGGACTCCCTCTATGCACTGCGACAGAAACGTGCCTCTACCTGTATGGAGTGTCCTGACATTAAACCTTGCCATTTCCTTCGACTTGACGAATATTTCTTCGAACTGGGGAAACCTTCAGGTGGTTTCGGATGACCTGCACAGCCTGAATGATAAAATGGATAAGCTTTTTCAGAGGAATGATGCACTATATTCAAAGCTTATTCAAAAGGTTCCATGACCTCGCCTGCCCGACGCTTTTAAAGACTTTTGGTTGCTTTCTTTTAACGGCGCTGCCACCTCTCACTTAGGTGTTGATCTTTTTCTGTCTTTCCTTTGGTAGAGGATATCAGGAGTGGCGTTGAAGTGGTTCGTAGTGATTTCCTGCAGTTTCCGAAAATTTTGCACTTATCGACAAAAAAACGCCTCTGATGTTAAAAGTCGTTCACGGCCTAAAACGTTACATGAGCCTACTGCCCGTGTTTTAATTCCCCCGTGTTTTAATCTTGCATCTATCTCCGAGGGCACTTCTCCTCCCTTGCCTAAACAAATACGTACGCGCGGCGTACGTGGGAGGCGTCGCCCATCACCGGACGGAATTTAGATTCTTCGCCTCCTGATAGTGTCTTGCGGCGTGCAAAGCGACAGCGTAATATTTTCGTTTCCAGGATTCACCCAGATATCTCTGTGGAAGATATCATTAACCACATTTCATCACGTATTAGAGTCGCACGTGATGTGATTACTTGCAGAAGGCTTAATCCACCTCGGCATATATACCTTCAAGGCATCCTTCAAGATCTTTGCTCCGGAGGACATGTTTGTAGCTATTTGCTCTCCTGCCATCTGGCTAATTAAAACCATTGTGCGTGAGGTCGTTCCTAAAGCAGAATCTGTTGGATTCACTTCCTCAAAAACTTATCAATGAGATATTCATCTACTACGCCAAAGTAAACGGCTTGAGATCTTAGACGACTCGCCTTTGGTCGTTCGTCGTGATCGTCACTATACATTTAGTGCCGTGGTTGGCGGAGTGGTTTTGTTAACTCTCCGTCGTGATATTCCTCTCGATGTCATTGATGTGGCCTTCGAAGATGTAGAGCTGATTTGCGTTGTCCTGCGGCTTCCGCGTAGGAACATCTTTATTCTTACTGCTTACATCCCTCCTGGCTCATCTTTAGTGTTTTATGACCAAGTATGCTCATTTGTTGACGACCTCTGTAACACCATTCTGCCTTCTGACTAGTTTCTGCGGAGTGGATTGGTACGGGTGACGAGACACTACTGCCATCATTTTCTTCTGCTGCTGCGTTTGCTGCATCGTTTCTAAATGGCATTGCTTCTGCTGGCTTTACGCAGACTTTTGGTGTGCCGAATAACTTTGGCCGTTTCTTGTAACTTATTTTTCTATCTGAGAAATTTAAAAAACAAAGCTTGGGGAAGGTTCTGCTCCTCATGGAGTGACTCTGATTATCTGTCCTATTCTGATTTGCGTAACAAATACATTTATGTCAGAAGTCAATGCATCGTACAATTTCTACCTTTACTCACCTTATAATATACCGTTTGTTTTGGAGACTTAAAATATCTTTTCGTCCTCGGCAAGGTCTATTCTGTATAGTTCCCTCATACTTGAACCTATTAATAATTCCTTGCACTGTCTTATGCCTGCGTTTTCCATTTTCTCGTAATGTTTTACCTCGAATATTAAAAATTTATGAAGATTTATTACCTTCACTATAAAGTTTTATAACCATATTTCTTCAAAGAAAGTGTTCAGTTTTTATTGAACATAATTTCATTTAATTCTTATCTTTAATAAAAATTTAATTTCATTTCACTTTCCCAAGAAAATAATTCCATTTAATTCTTATCTTCAATAAGAATTAAATTTCATTTAAATAATCAAACATAAATATCTCCGTGTCCAATTGTTCTATTCTCACGAAAGTTTTCTGCAACATCAGCAAATGTGCAGTCATTGCTAGACGAAAACTGATCTGTTTACTCTAATGCCTGAATCAGTTTTGCCTTGAGAAAGCTGTCGTGGGAATAATATTTATATTCGAATTTATATATGTATATGTAAGGGTTTTAAGTGAAATAAAGTTAGTCAGTTTTGTTTAGCTGAAGTATAGAGTTTTTATTTTTAACCACTTACTTTTCGGCTGCCCAGTTTTCGGTGTATCAATACAAGAATTGATACACAATCTACATACATACATTAAGCTAAAGTACAAGTAATTTAAATTGTTGATCTCGCCTGTAATTGCTCATCAGTCAACTTACTGTGTATCGGTACGCGAACCGAGTACACCTCAACAAGAGCTAAGATTTATGTGCCTTAACTCATTTAGGGAAATAAAAGAATTTTCCTCAACATTTGGTGACCTCGGCGTGATCGTCACGTCATTGATTGAAGCACGACAAATTGACTGATTCTATCTTTAAGGATTGTAACAACTTTTTCACCATGAGTTTAAAAGAATTGACAAAACAACAACAAGCAACTGGGAATGAAATTCAGCGTTTATGCGTGAATTACAAGAAGGATGCTCCGATACGAAAGACCTTGGAGTACCTCAATAAGAAATACAAGATCTTGAGTGAACTATGGGATGTGTTCGAAGAATCTGATAACAAGATCCCCATAGACCATGGCTCAACTTGATCACAAGTATTTCGCAAAAGAATATTATAATGGTATCAAGGCTGGTTACGATGAAATTATCCATGACATCTCAGCTAGAAAATAGTGTCTGAAAAATGCACCTGAGGATGTCCATGAAGCTGCACATAAGAGTGAAAAGGAAGTTTCTAGTAACCACGCGCAGCTAGCAAATGGTAAAGGCGCAGTTAGAAAAAATAATGGTACATACAGCATCTCTGATACTGCTCCTATACCACCAGCCCGGCTGACATTGTTGTCTCAGGATCAATAATATCGGTGGGTTCACTCGAAGGCAACAATCTTTTATTCAAGGTTTGCAGAGAACATTGTCCAGTATAGTTCAAGGGACGCATCAATCTGCGCAATATTATCAGATCAAGATAAGGGCGATCGAACAATATTGGTCCAAAATCAACCAATAGCAGAATGCCAAAAGATTTGGTATCTAAAGTCAGGCTTATCTGGTGAGGCAGAAAGGCTAATCAGGCACCTCACCACATCCGATGCGAACTACGCCATCGCTTGGAGGATTTTGAACGAGAGATATGAGAATAAGAGACTGCTAGTTACCGCCGTACTCATAAAGCTTTTAGGACAACCGACAATATCAAGTCCTACAGCTGTCAAAACAATGCATGACACCACACAAGAGTGTCTACTTGCTCTTGTGCTGCACGTTTTACTGAAAAAACTAGACAAGACCACGCACACCCTTTGGGAGTAATCACAGAAACAACCCAGAATGATGCAGTCCATCAAAGATTTCTTAGACTATTTGGAAAACAGATTTTAATCACTGGAGGCATTATGCACAAAGGCCAAATTCTCTGAAGACCAACACAAAAGGCAAACTTCGTACCGGACAGCCTCATCACTAATAATGCTAGAACCTACTTGTGCATCATGCAAGAGACAGCATCAGCTCTTTGCTTGTCAAAGTTCTTAAAGATGAATCCATCGAACCGTCTCAACTTCGTCAGATCTGCTAAGCTGTGTGTTAACTGTCTAAGGTCGGGACAAAATGGTCGAAACTGCCAATCAAGAGGATGCACTAAGTGTTCACGCAAAAATAACACTCTTTTGCATTTGGAAGATTCAAAGACCAATAGTTCTACAGCATCATGAGAAAAAGGATTATTCGTTAAAAATTCGGATGAATCTCATGGCAATCCATCAGCATCTCCAAACGTCTCAACAAATCAGATCAGCATCTCTTACTGCCAATGCCAATCAATCTGACAGGGGTTATATACTTCTGAGTACTGTTATGGTAAGGCTAAGCAACGAAAAGGGCGATAGAATCTAGTGCCGAGCCATTTTAGGTTCGGGCTTCCAATTAAACATTGTCACAGATAAAATCGCCAGACAACTTGGTCTCGAAGGCACTAGTGAACAAATGAGCATTGAAGGAATTGTGCAACGTAACCAGAAATCCCAAAGGCAGGTGACATTTACATTACAGTCCCGAGTAAATGGATTTGGGGTCAAGATTGAAGCCTTTGTCTTGCCACAGATCATTTCCCCGCAGCCAAACTACACTATAGATACTTCATCATGGTCTATATCACATAACATAGTCCTAGCCGATCCACATTTTAACAAACGAAGAGAAATTGATTTACTCATCTGGGCAGAAATATATTACTCCATTTTGGCTATCGGTCAAATTAAGTTAAATGACCAAGTACCTATCCTGCAGAATACGGTGTTTGGATGGACATTTGCTGGTAAGGTGCATAATGTGGCCACTGGTCAAGCCACCTGCGGGATTTGCACTGAGGATGAACGTCTCAGTGAACAAATTGAAAGATTTTGGCTACTTGAGGGGGTCGAAAAACCAAATAATCAACTTATATCTGCCAAAAGAGAGTGTAAAAGTAACTTTGACTTAACCCATCAACAAGATGCAAGCGGTCGTTTCGTCGTAAGGCTCCCATTACGAGAGGACCCTCGCATTTTGGGCGAGTCCAAAGACAGAGCAAACAAAAGGTTTCTTACGTTAGAGCGAAAACTCAGTTTGAACGAACAATTAAAGCATGAATACATCAAGTTTATGGAGGAGTATCGGCAAGTGGGACATATGGAGGAAATTGACTTCAATAAGGTCTGTGAGCGATACTACTTCCTACCACATCATGCAGTATTGAAGACAGATAGCAGCACCACAAAGCTTCGCGTTATGTTTGATGCCTCGGCAAAGACAATAGTGGGTGTTTCATTGAATGATCATATCGGACCAACAATTCAAAACGACGTTTTTCCATATTACTGAGATTCCGCCATCCAAGATTTGCAATCACTGCTAATATAGAAAAAATTTATCGGCAGATTCGAGTAGACAACAATGACCAAAAACTTTAATTAATTTGTTGGCGCAGTAGTCCAACCGAAAGAATAAAATGTTTTCAGCTGTCGACCGTTACTTATGGAACAGCATCCGCACCATATCTAGCTATTAAGTGCCTTCGAAAACTAGCTGATGAAGGAACAGATTCATACCCGCTCGGATCTCAAATTATGAAAATAAACTTTTACGTGGACGATGTGTTGGCAGGTTCAACTAGCTTAGCAGAAGCAGTTGAAATGCAAACACAACTAGATTCATTGACACTGCAAGGAGGTTTTAAGCTGAGAAAGTGGTGCGCCAACCACCCAAAATAACTACAAGGAATTCCTGAGGAACAGAAAGAGCTACAGTTGGATTTCACCACAGGAACTGAAGAACACATCAAAACCATGGGACTGGTATGGTCACCCAAGAAAGACTCTCTCCGCATCAAAGCCTCTTACACTGATGGCCATCAAATCACAAAACGAACAGTAGCTTCAGATGTTGCACATCTCTTTGACCTACTGGGCATCATGGGTCCAGTGGTGGTAGTGGCTAAGGTATTCTCACAAAAGTTTTGGACTTTAAAACTGGATTTGGATGCTGCTTTGCCCCAAGAACATTACACGTATTGGAAAAGTTTCAAGCAAGGTCTAAAATTTCTCAATGATATCATCTTTCCCAGGCATGTTTTTTCGCACCGAACTCCAAAGTCCGTGCAACTTCATGTCTTCACTGATGCCTCAGAAAGGGCGTATGGTGCTGCAGCTGACATTCGGGCAGTACATAAAGATAATATTATTACAGTTCTTTTATTATGTGCGAAATCCAGGATAGCGCCATTAAAACGTCAGACCTTGCCGCGCTTAGAAGTTTGCGCAGCAAAACTGGGAGCAGAATTAGCCCATCGAATTAAGACAAATCTGGGGTTGAAAACAGAAATCTTTTACTTTTGGGCCGACTCTGAAATAACCTTAGCCTGGATTACCTCAACATCTGCTTGCAATCAATAGAAGCATGTCGCATCAAAGGATAATCCGGCAGACATTGCATCTCGAGGAACTACTCCAGAAAAATTGGCTACCCATAATCTATGGTTCTATGGACCCACATTCCTTCACGGTGTGGAGAAGATTTGGCCACCCTCTTATAGCAAAGGAGAAGAATATGTACCTGAGCAGAAGAAGCAATAACTATATGGCAAGTTAATAATAAAACTAACGTTATTGAAACAATTAATCATAAAGGATCATTTAAGAGGTTACAGCGAGTTGCTGCGCTTCATTCACGGTGCAAGGAAACAAGCCAGTCTCTCGAAGCAGAGGAACTTGAAATTTCATTGAAGCTTATTATAAAAAATATTCAAAAAATAGAATTTAAAGAAGACCTCAACCACCTTAGGCGATACGGTGAAGCTTCAAAGAACAGTTCAATGGCTACACTTATCCCATTTATAGATAATTAAAATATCATGAGAGTGGGAGGACGCATCGAAGCCTCGAATTTACCCTATCATGCTAAGCACCAAATTCTGCTGCCCTACACACATCCAATCACCAAGATAATTTTAACGGAAATTCATAGAGAAAATCTTCATGCTGGCGCGCAGACACTATTAGCCCTAACAAGACAGAAATTCTGGCCAAATAAAGGCAAAACGCTCGCTCGTTCCGTAGTACAAAACTGCGTACACTGCACTAGAGCAAAGCCAAAGCTCCTAAATCAGCTGATGGGTAACCTACTAGCACACCGAATTCAACCCGCACGACCATTCGTAAATGCAGGGGAAGATTTCGCTGGGCCAGTATCGACTCACTTCAAGAGGAGAGGGACGCTTCCACAAAAGAGCTACATTGCATTCTTCTGTTGTTTCGCCACAAAGGCAACTCATTTAGAACTTGTGACTGATATGACGACAAAGAGATTTATTGAAGCACTAAAACGGTTTATGACGAGGACGTTGTCGCCATATTTATTGCGATAATGCCGCCGTAGGCGCCATGAATCAACTCCAGAAAGTGAAAAGGTTCATTGAATCTCAGCAGTCCATTGTCAAAATTAAGGAAAGATGCAGCTCAGAAGGCACAGACTTCCACTTAATCCCACCAAGGGTTCCACGCTTTGGGGGGTTGTGGGAAGCCGCAGTTAAATCAGCAAAACATCTCCTGCGATCTACTTTGGTTGCTGCATCCCTAACGTATGAGGAGTTGGAAACTGTGGTCATTGAGGCTGAAGCCATTCTGAACTCAAGTCCCATCATTCCAATGTCAGATGATACAAATGATTTAACAGCTCTTACTACGGGGCACTTCCTGATTGGAGAGCCCATAACATCCTCAATCAATGCATGTGCTGAACCATCAAACGCCAACCTGCTCACCAGACGGAAGCTAGTCACACACGTAAAGAACGAGTTCTGGCGTCGATGGCTTAGCGAGTTCTTAAACATCCTCTGGAGTAGTACGTCGCGCTATACATAAATTAGCCCCTCTGCCAATCGAAACCCACGAGCTTAAGTTTGATGAGACGTCAACATCGCAACTCGAAGAAGAGAATCATAAAGAGCTGGCAACAAGCACTCAGGCCGCACCCACAACAACACACCAATTGCGTTCCGAAGATACCCGACCAGAAGAGTGCCAAAAGACGTTATTTACTAAAGAAGCTACGAAAAAACGCACGCCGATCTCTGGGATCGGCTCTTGTTACACTGTTGTTGACATGCTTGATACTGCCAACCACAAAGGGAAATCCTGTTGAAATTCATCCCTTTCAAACACCGGGAATATATTTTGAAAATATAGGTGCAGCTAATATCATATCCAGCGATTGGAACCTAATTGCCTACTATGAGATGAAATCATACTGGAAAGAATATGAAATGCTCGCTAACTTTAGAAGCAGACTACGGGACATATGTGACTTAATCGAAGAAAGTTATATTTGTTCCAAGAGAATTGATCAGTTTAAACATATGTATGATGAGTTAACAACTAATTATATATTGCTAACAAACAGACAGGATACCACCAGAGCAAAAAGGGGTGCTATTAATTTTGTTGGAACAGTAGCGGCGTTCTAGACGCAGAATACGCTGAAAAAATGTCAGTAACAATAGAAAGGCTACATAAGAATGAAATTCACTTGTCTTCTCTCATCAAGAACCAAACGTCAATTATGGACGCTAGCTACGGTTAATGTTATTAAAAGGGATCCACAGGCTCCGAGTCAACAATTCCAGCAATTAGAAGCTCACATCTCTCACGTCACCGCAAAAATAACTGGAATTTTTCAGGATACGCATCAAGAACGGCTAACACAACTTTTCACATCTGTTGCTATTCAAGCAATGTTGCTGGCCTCCAATTTTCAACGCATCCAAAATGCTTTGTAGGGATGTTATGACTCACACTCACGATGGGAGAATCAGCCTGCAACTCATGACGCCGACACAACTACAACTGGAGCTCATGATAATCAAGAGCCATCTTCCATCACATCTAAAGCTTCCAGTCGAAGACGATATACTGAACTTCTACAACCTTTAGACAATTGAAGGAAGAGCAAGAACTAAACACATTATATTGAAAACTAGAGTTCCATTATTAGCTACAGAGAACTTTGAACTCTTTCTGTGCTAGTGAGGATAAATGATGCATTCATATCTATTCCACCATCTTTTTATAATGTTAAATCTTCATCGCGAGCAATATTATCCTCTCACGGAACAGGAATTGGGATACTGTGTGTCACTTAATGGAGAAGGATGCTATGCAAGCAATGACATCCATTATATAGAAAAGGTTCAGGAGTCAGTGCTTGTGAAATAACTTTCATTAGTCAATCCCAACAATCACCTGAGTGCCAGATATCAAAAATGGATAGGGGACCTCGCTGGATACAGCTTCGTACTCCAAATCTGTGGATATATTCTCTGGATGAACAGACAACCATTAATATAGTATGCAGCAACAATGTCACACAAAACAGACTTGAGGACACTGGGCTTCTAAAATTCCAAGTCGATTGCAACATGAAGGAACAGCTAATTACGATTCAATGGCATAATTTAGCTTCTTCAACCTCTAGATTGGCATACGTCCCATCCATTAATTTGTCAAAAGCTATCACCCCTAAGCAACTAGTACCAGTACTTCGTCAACCTCATCATTACGAGTCCCATTTGGAAAATCTAATTTAATTGAAAAAAGGATACAAGAATTAGAAACCGAACTGCCAGCCAAGTGGTTACACGATTATACTCACGATCTGTCCGTATCATACATCGGACTCTTCCTGGCACTTTAACTAGCGACTTGTCTTATTTGGAAATATAAGATCAAGTGCCGTCATCCCAAGGTGGACCAAAGTGATCAACAATCAATATCCGCTTCCAACCCTATTGAGAAGCAGCCATCTGAAGATAATTTTAAGGTGGATTTTAAAACATAACACGGTTGAAGTTCCATTCAACGCGGAGGAGGATGTTCAATTTCTATTGAACATAATTTCATTGAATTCTTATCTTTAATAAGAATTAAATTTCATTTAAATAATCAAACATAAAATATGCACATCTCCGTGTCCAATTGTTCTATTCTCCGAAAGTTTTCTGCAACATCAGCAAATGTGCAGTCACTGCTAGACGAAAACTGATCTGTTTACTCTTTAATGCCTGAATCAGTTTTGCCTTGAGAAAGCTGTCGTGGGAATAATATTTATATTCGAATTTATATATGTATATGTAAGGGTTTTAAGTGAAATAAAGTTAGTCAGTTTTGTTTAGCTGAAGTATAGAGTTTTTATTTTTAACCACTTACTTTTCAGCTGCCCAGTTTTCGGTGTATCAATACAAGAATTGATTACACAATCTACATACATACATTAAGCTAAGGTACAAGTGCTTTAAATTGTTGATCTCGTCTGGAATTGCTCATCAGTCAACTTACTGTGTATCGGTACGCGAACCCAGTACATCTCAACAAGAGCTAGGGTTTATATGCCTTAACTCATATCGTCGCTTATACAACAATACCGCGTAAGTCAAAAATTGGCCATGTGACGTTTTATATACCATTCGGTAGATTATTTTTCCGTGCATCCAATGGGCTCACACTGAAGGCACTTGATACTAATCATAACTTCACTCAATACATAATATATTAATATTTTAACATGCATGTATTGTATAAAATGAAGAAATAATGCAGTTTTTTGTCTCTCCTGAAAACTAAGCAAATTTGACTTGCGCGGTATTGTTGTATAAGCGACGATATAGGGAAATAAAAGAATTTTCCTCAACAGGAAGTTTGCACTCTGTATCTTAAAAAATGTGTCATATTTAACTGATATAAACACTTTTGTGCACCTAATAATTCACGAACTGAGCCACACAATTCACACTGTAAGTAATAATCGATGCAATCGATCGTATATGTTTTCCTTTGTTCTTTAAAACTGCTATAATAAGAAAAATAAATTCTTTTCCTACGTAATGCTGTGAATGGGTGAAATTTTTAAAATGAAATCAGTACTTGACCATACTTCTACTTATGCCGCTTAGTTATTTGAGACACATAGCTTGTGCGGGGAGTTTTATTTTTTTAGGCCAATGGCGGATACGTGCGAAAGGATCTTAGGAAACAGGATATTAGCAAATTGAGCATTTTGAAAGCGAAACGACGCTTTTTACAAAAGAAAAAGTTCCGTAAGAACAATTTAAAAGTTAATAAAATAAATACATTTTTTTTGTTAAACTGTGTAATTGGTATGTTCCAGGTGACCAGAAATATAGAGAAGAAAATATCAAATGTAGCTATTCAAGAATAGCGAATAAGTGAGGTAAAAATGTAGGACGGAAACATCTAGGACTAAGTGGTTCGACATTTGTCCTAAGACTTGACATTTGTCAAACTGGAGGACAGTTGCAAGACGGACATCCACATATGTATTTAGATTCGAGCTATACGGCCCATGACGGGCCCATCCCACCACCAGAAGTGGAAGTGCTGTCAACCTCTCTCAAAGCCAAAGCTGCTGTTGGGCTGTGACACCAATGCATAATGCACATGCATTATGGAGCAGTTCTGAAGACAACGCACGCTGTGAGTCTCTTTTGATTTTACCAGGTGTACAAAATAAAAGTCGGCTAAAATTTACGAAATGCAAATTTATTTTCAAGTAAACGCTACAAAGTAGTTGCCGTTGTTGTGTACAATCTTTTGCCATTTCTCGGGTAATTTTCGGATTCCTTCCCGGTAAAAACTTGGTGGCTATGAAGCAAAATAGTCGTCCAGCCATTTTTTAGCATCCTCTTCAGTTGGAAATTGGTACCCGCTCAACAGCCTCTGCATTGACCGAAACAAACGTCCATCTACCTTGTCCATAAAGCGGTCTTTTTTCTTCAATGCCATCACTTAACTTGAGTAGTTGTTGTTGATAGCGATCTGCGGTAACAATTTCACAAGGTTTTAACACCTCGTAGTACAGTACCCCTTTCATATCCCAACAAACACACAGGAAAAGCTTCTTTTGGATGTTGATGGTTGTCCTGGATGAACCCATGATTTCTTGCGTTTAGGATTGCCGTAACGGACCCATTTTTCATCATTGGTAACAATTTGATGCAGAAAAACTTTTCCTTTAAACCGACTCAATAGATAAAGTGAAGTGTCGTACCGTCTCTTCTTTTTTCATATGTTAGAGCATGTGGAATCCATCGTCTTTCCTTCTGTATTTTCCCCATAAACACCATGTAAGCGACTGAGAGGGTTTGTGTATACTAAGAAGGTCGTGCGGGTGCCATTTGACCAAGTATCTACAAAACTTATTTAGTTTACGTTTGATTTTAAACTAATAATCCCTAGGCCCGAGTTTCATTTTGTACACCTGGTATAATTAATACTAACCTCCTAGTTTGTAAGAGGAATTATTTTTTTGACTCGGAAAAGGTGCTTTAAATTACTTTGTAACTAATCAGAGAGCATGTTTGGGTTGGGAATTGGAGAGTGTCTTCACAGCTTTCAATTTTTTCTGTCCTTTATAGTTTAGCAAAAAATCCCTTCCGTAGAATGAATATCTCTCTAATCTCAGGAAGATTAGCCGAGACATCTTCAATATCTGCTACAGGCATAGGTTTCCAAACCTTATAAGGACTGCCTTAAAGTAATGTCATCAGAGAGCACAAGAAACCGGCTTGGATTGAGTACTGTCAAGCTATTGAAAGCTCTAGGGAAGCAGCTATGCTAAGTAGGATATTGTCCAAATGGCACACCAAATCTTCTTTTTGAGAAGGTCGGATGGGTCGTGGATGAAATTCTCTCGTGAAACCCCTGAGCTGCTAATGGATGCTCATTGCCCAGGTTGTAGGGAAGTTTTGCCTCATACAAATTCACTATACCGGATGGAATCATCGCAATCGTGCTGCAGAGGTTGCCAGACTTAGTATCGAATTGGCTGGTTGCCATTTTCAGTGGTTGCATTAATCTCACTCACGCTCCTCAGACGTTGTGTGCATCCCTAAGGTTGGCAGAAGGGGTCATAAACTGGCAAAGGAATTCAGACCAATCAGTCTGACATCCGTTTTGATGAAAACTCTAGAGTGCGTGCTCGATGTTCGCTTTAAGCAAACTCTTGATAGAAACCGTATGTCACAATTCCTACTGCAGGGGAAGATCCATAGAGGCGGCTCTTCACGAGGTTGTACGTACAATTAGACACTCACTAAAATGTAAGGAATTCATTCTTGATGCGTTCATAGGAATTCAATCTATCTTTGATGCTCTTACCTACCTATGATCAAGGATAGTTCAGTCCGAACTGGGTACAACCATGTTGTTAGACGCGTATGTAGAGGTACGTCTCAGGGAGGAGTTCTGTCGCCCCAGATTTGGCGGGTAGTATTGAATGGTTAACTGCTGAAACGCGATCAGTGCAGAATTCAGGCTGCCGCATATGCTGACGATTTGGCAATCATGGTATCAGGAAAGTTTCTTCCCGTAACCAGCGATATAGTAGAGAGCGCTAGGCAAAGTAAGCAGACGGTGGAAAGGTTGTGGACTGTCTGTGAACTCGGAAAAGAATGAACTTATGGCCTTCACTAAAAAAAACAACAGTTTACAACTTTGTCATGGCCAAACTAAACGGGCATCAACTCTCGTTATCCTCCAAGGTTAAGTACTTGGGGTTGGTTCTCGACCCCAAGTTGAACTGAAAGCAAAACATTAAAGAACTTGACCCGTCAAGTTTAGCTCTTTATGCCTGCAGCCGCAACTAACTTACAGTTCCCTAGTTTGGTAACCGGCCGTCGAGAAGGGGATAATAAGACCGAATTAAACAAGCTGCAAGGAACTGCTTGCACTGGCGCTATTAGGGCGCTGTAACCAACCCCAATGAGGGCTCTCAATGTCATGCTGCACCTCCTACCTCCGGATTTCCACATAAACTATCAAGCGTCATGCAATGCGGCCAGACTAAAGGAGTGGTTAGTGGGCTGCAAAATCCTACGGCTACCGTAGGATCCTCGACTTAACATCGAGGGGATCCTCTCATATAGTCTCTGATCACATTGTACCTAATCTGGATTTTGCGAAGGGATTTGGTGTCAAAATTCTGTTTAGGAGTGAGTGGTCAAAGTCCGAACTGCTCAACTGTTACTGTTCACTGATGGCTCCAAGATAAACTATGGTGTCGGTGCGGGTGTCCTTACCGATATACTACATATTTCGGAGTCCTACAGACTACCTAACAGCGCAAGTGTATTCCAAGCGGAAGTCCTCGAGATCGTGAAGATATTTTGTTTGTTGAGACTCAGTGAAGTACCATAGTCGAACGTTGGCATTTTCACTGAGAACCTGGCTGCCAAAAAGGCGCTTGACTCGGTTACCTCCTCCTCAAAGCTAGTAAGGAGCTGTAGGGAGAAACTCACCGCTTTTGGGGGGAGATTCAATATCACTCTTCTCTGGGTTCTAGGCCACAGGAACATTCCAGGGAATGAGAGAGCGGATGCACTCTAGAGAAAAGGCTCTGTCCTCCTCTAGAGAAAAAGCAGCTCACATTACACTAAATACCATTACAAGAGAGTTTCTCCGACATTTTTTAGCGAATGCTAATCTCAGATAGAACGCTTCCTCTACCTGTGTGGCCGAGATTCAACAAGAATATAACATCGGAGCTGCTCAGCAGGTTTCGTGAACTCATCTCAAAAATAGTCGCCGTCTTCATTGCTTGATAGGAGTGCAAGCAGCCAAACTAGGACCTTCCAAAACACAATGCCGTGCCTGCGGCTTCCCGAGTAAAAGGAAAACCGTTTTTCATTTTCTCTGTATGTGCCCAGCCTTGACAAGCATTAGAAAGAAGTCACTCGGAGAATACTCGTTTAAAAACCTACAAACAATCTCACTAGCAAAGATTGGAGAGTTAGCACAGTTCCTCAACTCTCCAGGTTGGTTTTAACAGATTCCTTAGTCTTCATTGGCATCTCTGATTTTTATTGCGTTCGTGTGATTTGCCTTATATGACTTCAAAGTCTTACAGGTATGGTGACGAAGCGGTGAATTTAGCGCTAACTCAAGAGCTGGTTTCGCAGACTGGCTCTCGCCACTTAAACCAACCCAAGTTGTTGAACTCTCTAAGCTGAGTAGTATAAATAGGGCTCAATAGAAGCCTGGTTAGTTTAATAGTGATTGAGACCGCGAATAGTTTAAATGCGAATGACACGGTTAAGAGTGAGTAAGTTGTATTTTAACCAGTTTAAGTAAGTAAAGTGGATCGGTATCTCTTTCTCTCCCCCTCCAGTTTCTTTAGCTCCTTGTGGGGCGTCTACTATACCAAATCTCCACCTTTTCCGGTTCTGTGCCAGCGACCTCAACTGTGGCCACGACTTGTTGATCTGGGTACCTTCCCTCTCAGCAGATTTGCTCTATATGTTCCGCGGTCGTCCAATTTGTCGCCTTCTTTAGATTTCAATCTGGAGCCTGTTGTGCAACGTTGCTTGGACCATTTCTTAGTGTTTGGCTTATACATTGACACTTTCGCCTGCGAATATTGGTGTCTATCCCGTCTTGACCTGTACGTCTGCTTAGGTTTTCGTTGTTAGTGACCTCCGGCCAATGAATGTTAAGGATGCGCCGGAGACACCGGGTGACAAAGACATGTGTAGCTTAACAGGTCACCTTCAATTTGGAGCAGCCGTATAACAGAAAGATTATTATATGCAACTCGATCTCTACTTATGTGGGCCTGTACATCAGCTTCACCTCCAACGTCTGCTGCAACTAAACTCCCGCTCTGCGACATTCACTATACAGGGTTTCGGAAATTAGAGCTACAAGACTTCGCTTCTTGGCTAGTAGGCAAACATCGGCGGCATAGTCCAACTGTGTTAGGTGATTTAAAAGTTTCCATCTAATCCCTCGCTTTGTGTGGTCGTCTATGGCGTCGCACAATACGTCATCAATGACGATCAGCAAAAGTAGAGGCGACAGTACCCATCATTGTCTCACTTCCTTCAGCATTTAGAAGGGATCCTACAGTTTTTCCTCGTGTAGAATATGACATTGGGCTCTTGAGTAGGACTCCTTTATGATGGTGATAATTTTTTGGCTTTTCCCCTCCTGTGTAACGCTGTCAATATATACTCAAGCACAACGATGTAAAATTATTTCTCGAAATCGACAGAATTTAAATGCAAAGCGGATATCACGATGACAATTTGAAAACCTGCCTGTTTATCGCTAAGAGTGCGCTCGATTGTCTGCTTGATTCACATTAATATGATTTTTTCCATCAATTTAGAAACTTAGGTAGCTTTTTTTTGGGAATCTTCACAATAATGCTGTTTTCCAGTCAGTGGGATAGGTCTCAATTTCTCAACATTCCTGGATTACATGGAGAAGAATATCAGCCGCAGCGCTGAGATCCACCTTAAGTAATTCCACTGGTATTCCATCAATCCCTGGGGCCTTACCGAAGTCAACCAACTTAATTGCGTCAGCCAACTTCAATTTTGTCGGAGTTCAGGTGTTAATGTTGGCCGTAGCCAGCGGGTGCTCAAGCTCGTGAGAAGAGATATGCGATGGTTTGAAGGTGCTGCTTAGGATGTTCCTCAGTGGAAATAACGGATCCATTAGTATCTTTTACAGGACTATGTGTTGTAAGAGTCCTTCCTAAATCTTATTTAGACCTTCACTGTCATCGCGGTAGGCCTTTTCTTCTGACTTTTCTGCTAGCGCGTGGATGTAGTTGCGCTGGTCAAGTCTTACACTTCTTTGCACGCCTTGCTTTATAGATAGGTATGTGGTTCTGAGATGTTGTTTAACTACAACGTCAGTAGCAGAATTAATGTAGACTTTAGTCTGCTTCCTTTCCTGTATATTGGATCATGTGGCGTCACTGATCCATGGTCATTTTTCTCTCTCTATTTGTCCCACGTGTTCTGTGTCACATCTCACAAAGCATTCCTTCGCTCTTTACTATTCTTGTTCGATTATGTGTTGTGTTATGACGAAGTGCATCAGCTTGTAGACGCAATTTGATGGGGTATGCGCTGCGGATGTTAAGCCTCTGTATATTTAGTCGTGGCACATTAGATGTTGTGTTGCGTGGGCGTACTTCTGCCTTGCATAAGCGAAACTTAGCTGTTACAAGATGGCGATCGCTCCCATTATCAGCGCCGTGCTTACATCGAAAAAACTTTTTCTCCAACTTTATGAAAGACAATATGGTCAATCTGTCTCTCAGCTATGCCGTCTGGGAAAACCAAGGATATTAAATGGCATTTTTGTGTTTAAATAAGGATCCACCGAAGACAACTTGCCGCGACTTACAAAATTCAAGAAACAACTCGCCAATTGTGTTCCTGTTTCTTATTCCAGACTTCCCCGTTACATGTTTCAGGCCGATGTTGTTATCTTGATATGACATTTAGGAGCCTTATTAATGGTGTTACCAAGGAGCTGGTCAAAGGCCTCCTTAGTTCTTTTGTCCGCTTGTTCGGTCGGCTCATAGCATTGAATTATTGAGATGCTACATGCTCTGGACTGGAATCTGGCGATGATAATTCGGTCAGATATTGATGACCAGTCCAGTTGTGATTGGGGAGCAAGCTCGTTTCGCAAGAAGCCAACACCTGCCATTCGGATTATGTCTAACTTGTGAAAGAAAATTTCAAGAAAATTGTGTAACTGGTTCATTTTCATTCTATAATAATGGCCCCATTTTCATCCTATAATACCTCAAGAGATACTAGGAGGCTATTTAAATCCTATAAACCCTCAGCGAGATTTGGTTCAGATTTACCCGTATCGTACGCAAGTGAATCTTGCCGAAACATGATATCAATAAACCCATTATTGAAAAAGAATTACTAGAAATATGTTGGGATATAAATTTCTTTTGACCTTACCTCTACGGAAAAATATTTCTTGTGGCCACCGAATGTAGAATGTATCATTAGTTACACACAAAAATTCTTTGTTAAAAGTAACACATATCCGTCTAGACCTAGCGGATAACGATTTCGATATTATATTCAAAACGGGCAAAATAAACATAAACTCTGACCTATTCTCAAGAATAAATGTAGACTCCGACAGACTGAAAAATATGGTTCCGAAAGAAAGAGACCTCACAGTGAACAAAGTATTAGCGCTAACAAGGGGCATGATAGAGCAACAAAAAGCATATAATAAGCACAAAGGTATTGGAAATGATCCCCAACCACAGTTATAGCCTGAAAAACTTCTTTACACTTCGAACTGCACTTCCATATCCGATGTCAGGAATATGAAAAAGTTGAAATTTATTATGTTGCGCAACAACAACAACCAAATTAACAAAAAGAACAATATCGATACTATACGTGCAGATAACAAAATAATAGAACATTGTAGCGATAATTCTGATATGAATCCAGATTCTATCACAGAGAAGCCACGACGAATAGTAGAAAAATATCACAACTCACCACATGGAGGTCATTTAGGAGTCAGGAAAACCAAACTAAAACTATACGATACTGCTATAGAAATATGAACATCATGGTAAAGAATTACGTTAATAATTGTAGACAATATGCACTTAACACGCAAGTAAGACATATCAAAGAGAAAATTATTAAAACCAACACACCCACAACGAGCTTCGAAACTATAGCAATGGATATAGTAGGACTATTGCGAATCTCCAATAATTTTAGATACAAATCTCACTATGCAATCTTAGCTAACGAAATTCGTAATAGCATCAACTAAAGATGCTAATACTGTAGCTTCCACAATAGTAAATGATTTTATCCTAAAATATGGACACTTCAAAATATTAAAGAAATTAAGTAAATTTTCAGCACTCCGTATCATCATCAAACATTCTGAATTGCAGAGCGAAACCATGGCGTTCTAAATGAATACACGCTTTCATTTGCCGACGATTTAGAATGGGATAACTGTATATCGTATTATCCTTTTTCTTACAATACTACACCTCATGTAGATACAAATTACACTCCTTATGAGTTAATTTTTGGCAAACTACTGTATTTACCTCTCGACATAATTAATGTTAACAGCACTGTTTACAATTTGGAGAACTACGCAAATGAATTAAAAACTAGACTACAAGCAGCCAATGCGAAAGCAAGACGTTTGATAGAAAACACAAAGCTAAAACGAATTGAAAAGTAAACTACAATAAATCCAATAAATATCAAAATAGCTGCCTTAGTTCTCTTGAAAAATGAAAATCGTAGAAAACAACATAAACCGTACGAAGGGCAATTTAAAGTTATCGAAAGATATGGAACTAATTCAGTAATCGAAATTAACGCCACATTGAAAGAAATTTATAATAACAGACTAAAGAAATACACTATAAAATAAAAAGGAACATTTTATAGAGTCAATATATTAAGATAAAGATACATTATAGATATACAGGATATTATAGGAATGAAATTGTCAAAACAAAAATATGTAAAAATAGAACTTTAAGGGTCAAGAAATAAAATGTAGAATAGGAATAGTATCACTATAGCCATAAGTATGCAATCGTAGATATTCATATTTCGTTTTAACCTAAATGTGTAAAAATAGAATGTGAAATAGTAATATTATCGCCATTGAAATTCTACAAGTGATTCTGAAGTGACCTTTGCAGATTTTTATGAAACTTTGGTAACTAAAACTATGCATGGATAGGATAATGTGTGTAAATTATTTTTGTCCAATGTTTCTTCTTTTAGAAGTTACAGCGCTTTAAAAATTTGAAAAATCCTTGAAATTTGTCAATTCTTGCTGTGTTTAAAAATTCGTATGTTTTACAATTTGTCCACTAGAATAATAATTTAGTGTTATTTGAAAGGTAAACCTTCAAGCATTATAAGAAAAATACTTGTGGAGCCCTGCAAAGGGTAAAAAGACATTAAGGATCCCGATTTCGTCCATTTATTGAGTAAGTATTTACATATAAATGCTTTTGCTTGCGGTTAATGAGAGTATGCACATTTTAATTTAAAAAACTTGTAAAGACGTGATGTGTAAAGACAATGATGATGTATGTAGCAGTAGCTACAAATTTAATATATTATATTTTAAGTAAAAGTTTATTATTTTGATTATATTATTAATAAAATATTAGTATTAAAAATCTACTTCAATAATATCCAATTAGACTGTACTGTCAAAAATATTTTAATCAACCTGTACACTTCGATAAAATTTGAATAGTGTGAAACACAAACACTTTAAAAATTATCGTAATCATTTATTCATTGACAATAAAATACTGTACTCAATACAAAGAAAATTTTAACAAACTATCTATGTATATAACGTAAAGTAGGATACAAAAATATTGTAAATAATTTTTAGTCTAGCCAGAACAACCGGACTGGTAGTATTGAAATTAAATAAAAAATTAAAAACTAAAATATTTATTTTTTTATTATAAAATAAAATGTATCTTACCCATTAGATACAAAGAGGACTTAGGATTTTGGAGGCTCAAAAATAAAGGGACTACGCCCCCACGTCAAGTTATAATTCCAGACATCC
Source organism: Leptarthrus brevirostris (assembly GCA_964036015.1). Taxonomy (NCBI): domain Eukaryota; kingdom Metazoa; phylum Arthropoda; class Insecta; order Diptera; family Asilidae; genus Leptarthrus; species Leptarthrus brevirostris. The sequence continues at coordinate 96,837,258 of OZ038371.1, read as the reverse complement.
TGACATACCTCAATGTACCTGTCTGCATCTTGAACATTTCAGGGAAAAATCCAAATATAATTTTATGACTCTATCTAGGTGATTAAGTAAGGTAAGGAGACCAGGGAGGTGGAAGGCTAGCGAAAGAACACAGTACTGGCATTCCTTAGGAATTCGTGAAAAAATAAAGTTGTGTCAAAAAGGTTACGGTTGTGTTCTCTTTTTTAAAAGTTTCTTATAATTATAGAACTATCGAAACTCGAAGAAATTGAATTTATAAATTTGAAAGTGATAAAATTGGAAATTATTAACTCTCTGTTAAAATTACTTATCTAGTGCATTTCAAGGTAAACCGCAATAGTGAACTAAGTGTCAATATTTTAGTATGGAAAATCTATTTGCAGAATAATGTCAGGGAAAAAAGACTATGTTTCCATGTGGGTGAGTTAAAATTATACAATCAATTTTTTGCATATTTTAACTAACTTAAGTTTTTAGGTGAGAAACTTAAAAGGTATTTTTCTAGGGATGAAAATCGGTTTTTCGAAGTTTGCTGCTTTACGGCCAAAAAACTGTATAATTGCTGGAGCTCATGGTGCTCATTCTGTTTGTGTGTGTACAATTCATCAGAATACAAAGCTTATGCTTGAAGGGATTGGAATAAGTCAGTAAACTGCAGAAGAAAGTGTGCATATTACGAGTTATAAGACGTGCTTAGCTATTTCTAAATGTAATCCTCCGAATATACAATGTCTTTTTGGTAATTTTACTGAATGTCCAGGTTATTCAAAACTGAAGGACTTCCTTGAATATACGTTTGAAAAAGAATTTGTCGAAAATGTAACTTATAGGCAGTGCACGTCGACTGACCGTGCAAAACTGGAAATAAAGTTAGGATCAGTTTATTTATTTAAGCTTAATACAAGCTATTACATAATAATACTACAATTACAAGCTATAACATAATACTAATACTACATGCTATAATAAAGGAAGGAATGGAAGGAAGAAGAATTAAGAAAGGCGATCAAGATGGGCGGGATCAAGCTATAAGGCTTTGTTAAGGGATGATTTACTCAGATGGAAGTCAAAGAAGGAAAGGTCGTTAACTTTTCGTAGCATCCTGGTAAATGGCTCGCTTTGACCGTAGTTTGTGCGATGGTGGTCGAGTCGGAAAAGGGGAGTGGAGCTAAGGTTGCGGGGATTGTTATAAATGGGTAAAGATTGCATGATTGAAAGGCAGTCTATGGCACCACCTAAGAGCTGATGAATGAAGAGAATGTCGGAAACATCACGACGTTTACTTAAGGGTTGTAAGTCTATCAGTTTGTGACGGTTTGCATAAGGTGGAAGGTTGAATCTGTCTACCCACGGAAGATCAATAGAGCGAGGCGAATGAGCCTACGCTGGACGGATTCAATCCTGTTTATGTGGGTTGTTTGTGTAGCTGACCATACCTGGCTGGCATATTCAAGGAGAGGTCTAACGAAGGAGATATAGAGATATTTTGAAACATAAGGATTGGAGAACTCTCTGGACCAGCGCTTCACAAACCCTAGCGCGGAATTAGCTCTGTTAATTATGCTGTCAATGTGTGAGTTCACTATCACAGATTATTCCTAGGTCAATCAAAGAGGTAACGATAGGGACTGGTACGTCGGTTAGCATGTAGACTCTCGGGGTGGTGATAAGACGCTTGCGGGAATAAAAGATGGACTGGCATTTGGAGACATTGAGTTCAAGAAAGTTTTTCATGCACCACGTGGTGAAGGAATCGAGATCTTTTTGCAGGAGAGGAGAGTCGGTTGTGGAGGAGATATGTTTAATTATTTTCATGTCATCAGCATAAATGGACAGCTCTGAGTGATTCATGACACATTCAACATCATTTATTGTAAGGATGAAAATTAGTGGACCGAGGTGGCTGCCCTGGGGGACGCCGGAACGAGCGACAATAGGGTTAGAAATGGATGAGCTGAAAAGAACATTGTACCGACGGTTGTTGAGGTAGGATTGAATCCAGGAGATGAATCGAGAGGGGAAGCCTAGGCGATCAAGTTTGAACAAGATAACATTATGGGACATCTTGTCGAAGGCTTTACTAAAATCGGTGGCGATAACATCAACATCTTTACCGTTTTCCAGGGCACATAGTGCTTTGGAGACGAAGTCGGTAAGGTTGGTGGTTGTAGATCTTCCTTTGAGGAAGCCATGCTGGGAGAGGGAGAAGATAGATTTACAGTGGAAGAACATGGAATCATAGACCAATTTTTCGAATAGTTTAGGTATGGATGATAATTTAGCGATGGGTCTGTAGTTGGACACATCGTTCTTGCAACCTGAAGATGGGAATAATATACGAGTTTTTCCATAAATGAGGGAAAACCCCTTGAGTGACCAAGACGCGGAAAAACAACGTAAGGGGTTGAATTAGATGCATGGTACACCTTTTCAGAACGATGGCCGTAATGCCGTCAGGACCTGCGTTGATGTCGTCCTCAAGCCAGCAAGTCAGGTTGTAGGGAATTGTCGGTTGGCGATGACCTTAGGATTAGACGAAGAGGTATTCTTAAGTTTTAGGGTAGAGGGGTAACCATTGGATTTCTTCTTGGAATTAATAAAGTTATAACAACGCTTTGAGTCGGATATGAGGCTACTTTCCATCCGTTGGAGGCACTCATAGTAGAGGATATCACAACGTTCAAAAAGAGGTATAAGCAGATAGGTAGAAAGAATAGTCGGATAGTCGATTTCTGAATAGAACGCCTCTAAAGCAACGTAAACTGGAAGATGTTGAAGGATAGTGGCAATGTTAAAGTTGAGGAGCAAGTGATTTAATTTTTCAAAGTCGCCTTTACGAAAATTGAAGGAAAGAAAAAACTCGGAGCTTGAAAGTGTATGAGGGTGTTCGTAGGAGAAAGCAAGGAGCAGGGGATGGTGACGATCGAGAGAGGAAAGGAGATGGTTGCTTTCCGCGACAGCCGAGTTAACTGGGTCTGAAGAAAAGCTTAAGTCTAATTGTCTGTCCAGAAAGTTCCTGACTCCACTTACTTGAAAGAGACCAGCAACGGAGAGCTGATCGGTAAAAAAGGCTTCTTTGGCCGAAGATGCGTTAAGGGGGACAAAGTGAAAACAGTCCTGAGACAATGACCATTGAATACGGGGGCGGTTAAAGTCACCCAATAAAATAAATTCATTGGAGGCGTTAGCGTTCTCAAGCAGGGTGTCGATCGCTTCAATTATGGGCTCGTAGGCATCGTGAGGTTAAGAGGGACGAATATAACAACAAAGAATGTACAGAAGACACTTATTCAGTGTTAATTTGATACTTACAAATTCTGATATTGTAGAGTCGGAGGTCTTAAGCAAGGTGGCATCATAACGGTTGTGAGCAGCTATGAGAACCCCGCGACCTGGTGGATCCTTGGTGCCCACACAACCGTCGACACGGAAAATGGTATAGATTGGAGGGGATACTTCGTTGTCGAGAATTCCTGGTGTTAGATTGGTTTCAGTTAAGGCAAAGATATCATGCGGGAATTTTTGGGAGTTAAGAAAAGTATTGGATGTTTTTGTGCGAAGTCCTCTTACGTTCTGGTAATAGACTGACAAGCTTCTGGGGAGAGGTACTTGATCGGAGACCGCAGGTGCATTAGGAGGTAGAGGTATCGTCCATCGTTGGAATCCGCAGAGCGCAAAGTCAATTTAACTGTAGGTGGGATTAGGGAATCGATAAATAAGTGATGTTGGGATGAGTGCATGGTTAGGTGGATGCACTGGATATAGAGAATTCAAAACAGTGGTGGTAGGGTTGACGGCTGGGATGGACGTGTTCGAGAGCTTCGGTGTAAGTGGAACCGAGGGGTTAAGGGTGTGAGAATATATAAAGTTAGGATACTTGACTGGGGAACTTAGATTAAAATTTGGAAATACTCCCATTTTGAGCTGCCAATTGGAGTAAGGATCACTAGGTTTAGGGCTAAAGGTGAGAGGTGCGGAAAAGTGATGAGAGATTATGTTATTACTAGTGCTAATGTTCTTACGATTAGGTTGAATACTAAATTTAGGTATGGGAGAAGGACGTTTGGAATAGTTAGTAGGATTTGGTTTATTAGTATTTAATTAAGGGTTAGATGCAGAGGGCTTAGGGTTAAACTTAACATACTTCCTAGTCTACTTGGAAATTTCGATAGTCCCGAGAGTGAAGATTTTGCTGGAGCGGTTACTAATGAGCAACACATACTTGTTCGGGAGGGATGGAGATCTTGAAGTTGCTAAATTTCCTTGCGTCCGAGAGTAACTTCAGGCAGCTACCGGGGATAAATGCGAAATTCCGGGAAAAAAATCTATGTACCCAGGAAACGTTGGCGTTATGAGGGGCACCCTTAAGAAGGAATAGAAAATAGTCGCTTGATGAAGATGATTATTTGCTACCTAGTCTTTTAAGTATTTGTTCCCATTCCGATACAGTCCAGGTGGTGCCAAATTTTTTAAACCGTAGATGCGGTGGAAGTGGACTGGGATGAAACTGGTGGAGAGATATTGATTATAACACCAGCATCCGTCGCCATGTCGGGCTCGACCGGACCAACAGTAGCATCAACATCTGGAGCAGGCTGCACCAAGGAGGAATGCGGGTTTGTAGGAACCAATTTCTCGGTTGATCGAGGTGGAGCTGCACATGATGAATCCCGGAAAGTGGGACAGTTCCTATTTGGAGATGTAGTTCCTGAAGAAGGAGCGTCTACACCAGAACTAGCTATGGCGTCAGACAGATGAGAAGGAGAAAAGCATTTTGAAGTTAAGCTCCTGCTATCGGAGGCAACTGAGCCAATGGTTCATAGTTTCTCCAAATGGCTGTAGAGCATGAATCTAGGTCCTGCTTGATGTGCCGGACACCGCGCCGAATGTCATCTATGACAGGCATTATTGACTTAGCAGATTGGCGGATGGAGAAGGATGGTGAACCAGACGCAGTTTGCATTATCCGGAGGTCATCCAAGGAAGCGACCTGCCCTCGTTGACCTTATCTGCTATGAATGTTTGGTCAGTGGAGAGCGTAGCGACAACTCCCTTCATCAGGCGTAAAATGTGACATGGCCTAATATTGGCGCAATCCTTACAGGTAAATAGACCAGTGGAGGGCTCCAGACAAGTGACATGGAAAGTACCACCACAAATGCCATCACAGGCCACACCACCATTAATCGACTCGTTGGAGTACGCTTTACAAAGTGCCGTTATGCGTGAAAATATTGCCACAGAAATTTTTAAGAATAAAAAATTAAATAGTTAAAGAAGATTTACACCAGATTGTTGCAATTCCGCATACAAAACAAAAATATTTCACGATAATGTAAAGAAACAACTGAGTCACAGAAAAAAAGGTCACTGAGAAATATGTAAACACGCAGAAACTGTGGCAATGTAAACAGACAACTGAACCGCACAAAAAAAGGTCACTGAGAAATAAGTGAACACGCAGAAACTATGTAGGGTAAGTTTAATGATTAAATTAAAGGTAAATTAATGATTATTTGCTGAGTTATGCACAAAACACACGAACCGAAAGTATTGCAGAAAACTTGGACAAGGTGTGGAGCGATCACGCAACACGTACGATCGATTAGGCAGTTATTGTGGAACATGATGAGTTGATGAGTTCATTCAAAATTTTATTGAAATAATGCCAAAATTAAGTCTAAATCCATTTATAACAGATCAACAAAACACATATTCTCAAGAGGTCAAATCTTCGCTAGAATGTGAAGACATTTTAGTGATATTGGACTTTTCAGAGAATTATTCGTTCATTATTCAGGACGAAATTCAAGGATTTTATTGGAGTACTGACCAAGCAACTATTCACCAATTCCCAATTTACTTCCGAAACAGAGATACTTTAGAATTAGAACATACAAATTTAGTAATAATAAGTGATTATTTAAAACACGATTTTCAAACTGTTAATATATTTCAACGAGAATACGTATAATTTAAAAAAAATAAATTTAATGTCATCAGAAAAATTATCTACTTTTCGGATGGATGTACTGCACGATATAAAAATAAAAGGAAATTTTTCAATTTGAGTTTGTACAAAGAACAATATGGAATAGAAGCCGAGTGAAATTTTGATTTTGCCAGGCTCCCAAGTAATTAACAACAAGTAATTAGGAACAAGTGAAGTGAAGTGTGAAGTCAATCTCGATATGTATACTCTCATTAACCGCAGGTAAAATCATTTGAACCTACTCAAAAAAGGTAGGTTATTATTTCTAAATAAAATATCCAAACAATTTGACATAGTAAATATAGTCTGGAGTCAGGTGTTTCTAAGAAGGCAGGCACTAATAAAAATGCATTTTATTATGATCCCAATTTCATCCCAAGTTAAAATTTTGAGTACACCTAGAAAACATATTATTAAGGAGATAGTACAAAAATAAAAAAAATCCAGGCTACGTTTTTTAAAATATAAAGGATAAAGGACGAAATCGGGATCCTTAGTGTCCTTTTCCATTTGCAGGGCTCCGCAAGTATTTTTCTTATAATGCTTGAAGCTTTACCTTTCAAATAACACCTCAATGATTATTCTAGTGGACAAATTGTAAAACATACGAATTTTTAAACACAGCAAGAATTGACAAATTTCAAGCATTTTCCAAATTTTTAAAGCGCTATAACTTCTATAAGAAAAAACAGTGGACGACAATAATTTACACACATTATCCTATCCTAACCTAGTTTCAGTTACCAAAGTATCATAAAGATCTGCGTAGGTCACTTCAGGAATTTTCCCAACATTTTTCGAATTTTCAGTGGAATTACGCTATAGCCAAAAGCATACAATCGTAGATATTCATGTTTCGTCTTAACCTAAGGTAAAGATTCAACACAAAGGGTAAGGGTGTAGTGATCATATGCAATCAATGCAAATGCAATTATCACGGCACCAAGGCCACTGATTGTAAAAATAACATATATGCTACAACAAGGCCGAGATCAGTCAGAACCAAAACAAATGATGTCACATAAAATTCCCATCAATGTCAGACTTCGAATGATTGCACAGAGTACTACTCGCAGCAGCCAGTAATCGGATTTCTGCTTCGATCTCGTGATTCCAGCGTGCAATAATTCAGCATGTGACGCTTGCCCAGAATGTTTTCGTTTACTTACTTTTATGAGTCACATCTGGGGCAAGCATTGTAAACATAACTGACTGCAACCCTTTTGATGAATAGAAAGAAAAAGTAATCGTTCATTGACTTATATTATTAATTGTTAAAAGAAAGAAAATGTGTCATATTTTTAAGAAAGCGTCTCCGGAGCTTGTTGGGCATGAGGTTGAGCTCCTTTTTTGCAATTCGACGGAATGCTTCGCAGTTGATGCCAATTTCACGGGAGAACGCGATGATGACGGAACGATTGTTTGACATAATTGAAATGATTTGAAATGACATTGAAACATTCGTCACAGGATAAAATAAATTTTGATGACCGGATTTGTGTGTTATCCTGTAATTTGGAACATGAACACATTATTTCCATTCAAGTATATCTCAAAAATTCGAATTTTATTGTCATATGTTATAAAAGCTTTCACTAAGTGAGAATGTTTCTTTTCATTTAGATTTTGATCATTCTAAGCACAAATAGCCTAGTACTCAATAATAGTTGCGAAACGTATATGTACTCGAAACATGTGGTACCAAATTATGCCGTGAACACCGAATTCCAGCCTGTTATCCCTTCCCTTAAAATGATCGATTATGATCGTTGGAAATAAAACAAATTTAGTTTTCATCCAGAAGAAATTAGTCATAAAGATGAAACTCGTAAACGACAACATCGTTCATCTATCACCCATCAGATTAAAAAAGATTTTTATGTAAAAAAGAATTATTTTATCCCAATAAAGAATATTTTTCTAAGGCATTGCCAATTTTGCTCCCATATTCGGTTTCCTTAGTCTTGTTACTCCTGTCTATACTCTCATGTTGTTAACTTTTGTAATTATTTGTCAGCTGGTTGGCTTCGTTACTTGTATCTCGTAATTAAGAATTTGTCCTTCAGGCCTGCATGAAGTCTAAGTGAATATGGTGGTAAAAGTCAAGTTTTTAGTTTTAATTGTATTTTTATTATTATGTTAGAGCCTGTATTTTTATTCTATGTTGTATTATGATGTTATATCTTGTATTAAGCTTAAATAAATAAATTGTTTTGGTAAGGTTAACGGAATTTATTGTGTTTCAAAAAAAGTTCTCACAATTATAAACTGTGATTGTGTTATGAGTAAAGTGTTGTTAATTAAAGAGTTTTATTTGGCATTTTATAAGTATCCACAGCAATGTTTGTGCGTAATCTGTGTCAACTGACTTGCAGTGCAGACGTGCTTTTTTGTTTCTCCGTGGCTCTGAATATTTAGTTTGTGATTTATTGTACAATAATTTCTAGTTGGTGTTGTCTAGTGGCTTTCGCTGCGAAATTTAATCTCTAATTGTGGTGCGGAGTGAGATTAATTAAAAAGTTGTGCTTATTTAATTATCTATTTTGTTTGTTTATTTTGATATTACTTATTCTTTTCCCTATATTGTTCTGTTGTTCGTGTCGCTGTTGTGTTTTTTCTTGGTGATTTCTGTTGCAGTTTTTATTCTTTGTAGCTTTCGTTTTGGTTCTTGCTTTTTCGTGTAATAGCCGTGCGGGTCATTGCTATTTTTTTGACTGCGTGCCATTGTTCCTTGTGTTTTTCCCGTTTACATCTTTGTTTTCTGCATTTGTGGGTATTATTGTTGTATGTTGCATGTTTGTGCTTAGTCCATGGGTCTCTATTTTCTTTATCTCGCGTTTTGGTCGACAATTTTTTGTGTTTGTTGTTGATTCATAGTAAACAAGATAGTCCTCGTTGCGCCTAGTGGAGCAGAAATTTAGATTTTTCAGGTGTCTCAAATTATCATCAATCCAGGGCTGTGACGAACAGGAGGAGAAAGAAGAGGAAACAAAATCGGAATGCACTGCATGAAATAGGTATAAAAGACACTGTACAACGAGTGAACAGCCCGGTCAATAGCCAGCTCAGTCAGAAAAGCAGCCCAGTCATAGCCCGAAAGCCAATCATTGACATTAAAGAAATTGGCAGACCTAAAGTTAAAGGAACATCCTCACAAAGGGGAGGAGAAGCTTTCGTCAGCATCGAAGCATAAAATAACCTGCAGGATGGTGGCAGCACTTTGGGAGCAGCGGTGCTCGGTGCGAACATCTGGGTAGGACGAGAAAACTAGGTCAAGAAACCTGCCTGAGTCGTCTGCGACGTCATTGCACTGTGTAAGCCCAGCGGAGGCACACTTGTCCAGAAAATACAGCACATGCTGAGGAAACCCAGAATAGGACGCCAATAGCCCCTTAGTCCCAGAAGACCGGATCCAACCGACAGCCGGACGGTTGAAGTCGCCAAGAACAAAAGCCTCGTCAGAGAACGAGAGGGCGCTGCTTAAGTTATGGATGGAAGTGGACAGCTGGCCATATATTCGAGGCGGCGAACCAGGGGGAATGTAGACTGTGAAAATCTACAGAGTTCCCGGAAGAAATTTCAAAGCGACCCAAAGGAGCTCCAAGGTATCATAGTGAGAAACCTGTACGATGTTACAAGGGACGCAGGATCTGAGGGCGTGCAATACCACACCGCCAACTGGCGCTCACGAATCCGAGAGACGATCTCGCCTAAAGAACTGGAAATCAGGCCCGAAGATCTCGGCGTCGGAAATATTACCGAAAAGCCAAGTTTCAGTGCAACAGATGACATCCAAATTTAAGGCGATAGCAGCGGACAGCAGTTGCGAAGTTTTTTAGCGCAGTCTCGTTACGGTGTTGTAGAAGAGTACCGTTGGCGTACTGTTGGACGAACGACTGACTCGAAAGCCCACAAGGTCAGGCAGTTAGTTGCTAAGAAATAGTCTTCGGGAATAAAGGACTTAAAAGAGGCCGTGAAGGCGCATTTACGTACAGTTAGCTGTGATAATTCTCCGGCAGAATATCATGCCGATGGGGACGGAAGCCCAAGTGGCAATATGGGAAACGATGTCGTGCTCAGAGGTGTCAGGGTTAATTCTGGAGACAAACAGGCATGTAGGACATCTAGTAGGCCTCAGGACGAGCGTTGGATCCGGTCATCCCTTGTTTGGGGGAGTTGCAGACGACAAGTTTAGTAGGAGAGAGCACTTGCCCATTAGAGCAACCCCAGGGGACTCAAATTTGTGGATGAAAGATTTAGTAGGAGCGAGCATCTGTCCATTGGAAGCAACCCCAAGTGACTCAGAATTAGCAGTGGGTAAAGCGGCACCCATGACTAAAGGGGGGGGGGGCAACCATAGGAAGCGGTCAATGAGATTATATGATGGGAACCAATGCATGACGCGTCAGAAGACGAAGAATGAGGAGCTAAGTACCGCTTGGATAGAGTTTTCAGATCAGAATCAATAGAACCCAGCAGTTCGGATCTGGTAGACACAACAAGATACCAAGCACAGCTGTTACACTTTACCTTTTTAACTCCGCGACGAATATTGTATAATATTGGAGTAACAAAAGAAGGGCCCGAAAGGGCAGGAGTTCACGCTCGCGGTCGTATAGTAAACATCGCCGAGAGAAATTGACATCATCGAAATGCGATAAGATATCTTTTGCGAGCTTTCCAAAAGAGAGCCACAATTAGAGAGGGTTGGAAATTTATGTTACAAATGCCATTCACGACGACCAAAATGGGAGCAACACAAAACAACTGTCCACCTTGCCCGTCAGAGTACTGGTATTGTTCGAGAAAGCTCGAGGTTCCCCCAGCAACTCGAGCGGAGCCAACCTTGTCGGCAACGAGCGACAAGTCAACGGATAGTGTCCACATCATGATCCTCGCGAGTCTCAATACATCGCAGGGGTTGATGTCCCAGCATTCGCCACACATCGAGAATCAAGTGGATCTGGTCCAACGTTTAAAGGAGGACGGGTGGAAATTTAGGTTACAAACGCCATTCACGACGACCAAAATGGGAGCAACACAAAACAGGCACGATAGCGCCTGAAACTGAAATCAGACACGGGGTCAAAAGATAATAGACGAGTAGCAGGAACTAGAAATTATGAAACGTCAGTTAGCTCATTTAATTATGGAGGAAATCTTCCCAATCAAGCAACAGTCAAAGTACCGATATGGCTTGGCACTGGCCATACCAACACTATCGCCGACCTGCACGGCTTTGCAGAGCCATCACAATCCGCGTATACTGCAGCTATGTACGCGCGCACTGGAATGCCTGACGGTAATATAACTGTTCGTCTAATCACCCTAGCAAATGGTTAACATTTGTGGCGAATCACGTGTCGTTGATCCAAAAAATGATGAACAAGAGGAATCATGTCATTAAACCAAAAGCGCGATCTGGTTATATTGGCTAGCAACTCGTACTCAGGTCCTTGCATAACGCCAGACCAGCAGTCACACCTCGCAAAATAGGCGCAGAGGTAGCTCGTAGAACTGGCAAGCGGCTGCTTCTCCATAACCTAGATTATGCCTTGACTATCTGGATAAAACTGACGAAAAGGCAATCTTTCGCAGACGAAATCCATCGGCTCCAGTCTAACAAGCTTGCGAGTCATCATATGAAACTCACCCCCTACTAGACGAAAGGGAGCTACTCAGGGTTGGCGGACGACTCAGCAACGCATCGTTGCTACCACACAAGAAGTATCCTCTCCTACTGCCTGCATCACCAAGACTTACCTTATTCATCTGCGACGATATACATAAAATGACATTGCATGCAGGTCCTCAGATTATGCTAGCTGTCCTTCAAAGCCGCTTCTGGGTTATCAATGCACGTAAAATTATTCGGAAAATCTCCAGATCTTGTGTCGCAGACACAATCATACTATCCAACAACAACTAATGGATGACTAACCTAAACCGAGAGAACAGGCTTGACGGCCCTTTTTGAATACTATTAAGTTTGTGAAGGGTTACATATATATTTTCTTATTCATCGCAACAGGAGCAATGCATTTAGAGTTTGCTAGCGATATATTGTGCTCAACGATCATTAGTGTGTTCAGACGTTTCGTATCCCGCCACGGTCACTGCAAGAAATTGTGCAGCGATAACGGTACTCATTTTGTTGGCGCAGAGAAGGAACTGAGATCTTTATTAAGCGACGCAATGGAAGACAAAGAACTCAAGAAAAATCTGGTCTAGCATTTCCACCCGCGGAGCTCTCCTCATATGGATGGATTTTGGGAGGCTGCCGTAAAAATAGTAAAGTTTTATCTCCGCCGCACTCTAGATGACATTTGAAGAATTTACAACACTCTTGACGGAGATAACAGCTAGGAGAGTCGCCCAAAACAATTCCAGCACCAGAGGTAACTGAATTCAGAGGAACCCTTGTCTAAGCTAAGACAGCAATTCTGGAGAAGGTAGAACACTGAGTATTTGGTTCAGCTGCAGCAACGCGGAAAATGGACGCGCCCTACCTTTAACTCCCACATATTTAATCTAATTATTTTACGGGATAAGAGACTTCCGCCAACTAAATGGAACTGGAAAGAATTGCAGTTATAGATCCCGGAGTGGACGGCAAGGTCCGAATCGTCACGTTGAAGTCAATTGATGAAACTCGCTCCATCATCAGGATTTTTCCGCTGCTATCTTTCGGCAAAGGCCCTGCTTTAGACCCGATTAGATCATAGATAAAATTAATATTTTTGTCAATTATTTTATTTCCAATTTTTGAATTTTTAAACCAATCTACCCACTAGTTCAAGGTGGGCGGAATGTTAGCGCCAACCACTACATATTCAAAATTCCTATTGTATATTTCTCTCAGATACCTTTACAATTGTTAATATTCAAATTACTGTTCCCTAAAAAAAAATTTATTGGTTGTCAGTCGTCGATCTACTGTTGAAGTGTTAAGACTAAAGTCTCGGATTCCAAATTTTTTAAACCGTTTGTATATTATAAGAGCAAAAGGGTATTAAGTCACAAAATTTAAATTTTACGGGAGGGCGTAAAATACAATAATTTATTATGTTGTAGAAGAAAATATTGTAGTAGAAATAATTATTATTTCTATTATAAATTACTAATTTAAACTTGATTACTTGGAACGAAGTATATACTTGTATTTTATATATATATATATTTATAATTTTTTCGTGTGACGAATATTTTAAATAGATGTTTATCGTTATTCTTAAATAAAATCCGCCATATATCAACTACGTCTACTGAATTTACTCAATATGAAACAATTTGAAGAAATCTTTGAAAATCTACCCTACGTACGATAACATTTATAGGGTCAAAACACTTAAGCTCTTCCGAAGGAAATTTATAGTCTTCTGCCCGCCATCCATAAAATATGGGAAACCTTCAGAAAGGTTATCCCAATAATCATGAACTATTTTCAAATAATCCCTTTCATGATTTTAGCTGAACTAAGAAAACTTCTAGGAAAGGAAAGGGTCGATTGAGATAAACATTTCAGCAGGAAATTTTCTTTCGTCGTGGTAATCCGGAATAGATAAAATGTTACAGTAGTTGTGATGCTGAGAACAAACATCCTGTCGACATTATCAATTCGATTTCCTTTCACATCTTTCTCAACTTTATTGGGTATAAATGAAGGGAATCAACACGTTACACTTTGGCAATAATAAATTCGATCCGAGAGACTGCCCTTACACCAATTCCTTTGAGATGAAGGCAGATTTCAGTGTAGGATAAATGAAGGATATAAAAGCCGAAAGGGATGCAAACGAAAGGCGCCTTCAGTAAAATGTACTATTTCTGTCTTATCCTTTCTGAACCTTCTCTTACAGATTGCGTGCTTTATGGTTGGATTTAGGAATCTATTTTGCAAATGCAATGGCATTTATTTCGAATTACATTTTACCACATAAAATGAATACAACTATTTGATTAAGGTTAACAGTATAATTATTTTACATATTGAAGAAATTTAATAGCACTCCAGTAGTAGTTGTTCGATTTCAAAGGATAATACAGGAATAAAATTTATATTTCACCACTGTTCAATAAAAACTGTGTTAAAAAAATACAAAAAATGTCTTGTCGATGTCAGAATTCGAACTCGTGCCGCTTGCGTCGTAGCCAACAACACTTTCACTGAACTATATACGAGGGTAATTCAATAATTAAAGAGACAAATTGGTCTGAAAAAAAACCTTTTATTTTCCTACTTTTCAACATAATCCCCACCAACATTAATGCACTTGTTTCAACGGATTACTAACTTTTTTTATACCGGCTGCAAAGAACTCGTTGTCTTGGTGTTTGAGCTTGCAAACCAGGATCGATAAGGGCTCTACATATTTGAGTTTAATTAACGCTGTAGCTAATAAAATATAACGATGTGTCGATGCCTGATTCACTATAAAAGCTTAGTTTCGGGAGCCACTCCGCCTTCGAATACTGATAAGAATGTTTGGCTAGAACTTCTTCTTTGTTCCGTTTGAGAACCAGTCTGTTCCTTATGTAATGCGGTATGATGCGATTTCTTACATATGTTACATTTTAACTTACTGGGATATTTGGCGGCAAGATGACCAGTTCCCAAACAATTAAGGCAAAGTCCCTTGGATTTTACTAAATTTAGTTTAGCTTGATGATCTAGATTTAGATATTTAGAACATTGGCGAATTGTGTGTGATTCTTTACAGAGTTGGCAAGAGAGAGAAGTTGATAGATGAAAAGTTTGATGGTTTCTGATAAATTTATCTTGCTGCATTGCAGGTTTAGGCTCCTTCGACATCAATCGCTTTTTTCCTTGTAATGATGTTTTTGAACTGAGTGACTGTTCCCATAATTCCAGGGTTTCGTATGGCAACCTTTGAGTAATTAAGTAGACAAGAATAGGATCCCAAGTATTTATTGTAATTCCAAGATTCTCGAGAGCAGATAGACATTCGGATGTTTTGTCTAGTAGAGATTTAACTCCCTTTGGCGATACTTGATTCACCGTAGGTTGATTATTTAAGACGTCCAATTGAGCATTCACCAAAATCCTCTTGTTTATTAATGTGTTGATTAGCAGCAGCTTCTCCAGCAAGATGTGCCTTTAAGTATTGCAATTTTTGAACTGATGACAAGTTCTCATTGTCACGTACAAGAGACTTGAACACATCGTAGAACGTAACCCATGTTAAATAATTCCCGGAAAATATTGGCAGTGATATTTTTGGAAGTTTGACATCTTCATTCCTTGCATGTACATGCACAATTTTTAAATTGGATTCATCTACTGTTGTTTTCTTTGTTTCTACTGGTGGAAAATCGCGTAAAAAATCTGATTCTATTTTCGCTTGGGAATCAATATAAAACTCCTCAACCTTGGCATAAATTTCATCAACAAAATATTTTATGAAATCGTTCCAATGACCTTCTAGATTCGTTAATCTAGTTTTATAAAATGATTCTGTGCGTCTGTCCTTTCCATCTTTGCCATAATTCCTCATAAATATTTTTAATTCACTTTTAATGTTTGCTTGTACTTTAATTAATGTTTCCATGATTTACGAGTACAAAAATTTCATCAATTTTATTAATAATTAATTAATTTTAATTTTAATTAAAAGTCTCAGTTCACAGACTCAGTTCACTGACACTAAAGTTCAATGTTCTTTTAACAGACAATAAATAACTTTTGGAGTTCAACGCGCCTTGTATTATTCGGCTCGAAGGATCATGTTCGATTTCAAAGCATAATACAAGAATAAAAATTATATTTCACCACTTTTAAATAAAAAATACAAAACTTTTTTTGTCGAAGTCAGGATTCGAACACTTGCCGCTTGCGTCGTAGCCAACAACACTTCCACTGAGCTATGTATATATTTGATGATTTCAAAGATATATTCAATATCAATAATTCGATTTAGATTTCACAATGTTTATCAGATTTCACAAATTAATTAGAGTTCACTTTAATTCAAAAATTTTAACCGAACGACGAAAATGATTTCAAAATAATTTGATTTTATGCCGCACCTTTAATACGATTTCAAAGATTTCATGATTTCAACCTCTTTTTTAATTTCAAAACAAAAAATGTTTCCTTCCGAATTTGTCAGCGATTCTTCCACGACTTAAGTCAGGATTTTTTATATATTCCCTTCGAGCTGTAATCCTGCATATCAGATTACCATATTTGGTAATGTACAGGACATTTCAATGTATTTTGCAAGTGATTTTACCATTAATGGTAATGAATTTTGATCTTGCCTTTCCCCAATAATACTATTTCAGTATATGCTGTCTTTTTCCTATACAATTTTGCCGATACTTATCGATAGATTTCGATAAGCAGTTTCATAATTAAAAGGTTGGCAACAAAGTTTCAATTTTTAGTGAAATCTGTCAATTGGCCTTAAAAAATATAAATTGTTTTGGTAATAATCACCGAAAATATTATGTATTTAAATTGCTAATGGGCTTTGTTTTGTGCTTATGATTTAATTGTCGTGTCATGCGAAATCATTCTCATCGTTGGTAAGATTTGTCTACTTCTTTGTTTACATTTTACTTTGATTACATTGTAATAATTACAAAAATCTACTTTCAGAGGCAAACAAATTAGATTATCAACGATGGAAAAACAAGTAAAAACATAAAAAGAACTCTTCGATTTAAAGATGTTATTCATTATTTATTTAGCCTTTGTTGGAAAGATAAAATTAGTATAGTAACGAAAGTAACATGTACTTCAATCACGTCATTAAGGAGAGTGTGGGGACACATCATCATTTCGGTTCTAATACTTTTTAAAAAAAAACATTTATAACGTTTTTAAATAAGGTTGCGTTTGATAATTTACGTTCATGATATACTTGTTGTATTGGTTAATCGAGTAGGTCTAAACAATTTTGTTTTGTATTTCATTACTATATAGGTCAGAAAATTTGTAAAACGAGTTCAGTTGAGTTCAGACTTTTCAACTAGTAATTATAATTTTAAAATAGAATAATAAAAAATATAAAATATTTAAATTAAATGAAAATTTAAAAATATCTATCTTTCTTTTTGAATAATAATGGAGATTATTAAAAATAATTAAGTCTTTT
Source organism: Leptarthrus brevirostris (assembly GCA_964036015.1). Taxonomy (NCBI): domain Eukaryota; kingdom Metazoa; phylum Arthropoda; class Insecta; order Diptera; family Asilidae; genus Leptarthrus; species Leptarthrus brevirostris. The sequence goes on along the minus strand of OZ038371.1, from coordinate 96,820,146 downwards.
GAAAAAAGGCAACAGTTTAAAGTCCCTGAGAGCTTGTTGCTCTTAAGGCGATTACAGATCCTGTAGGACCAGAGTTTGTGAGCAGACGTAGATAGGAAGAAGCGATTAAGTCAATTCCTGAACACACCGCCTTTCTACCTCCGAGCACGTTAAACTAAAGCAACTCTTAAATGAGCTGACTTTAGGCGATTCTCGTCCTTCATATTTATTACGGGAAATGAAGACGTTGAACTCAGGCAAAATCTAGGAGGAAATATTAAAATCTTAATGGCTGCAAAGGTTACCTGGAAACATTCAGGCCATCCTAGCTTGCAGTTCAAGTACCTAAGGCGAGTTGTCCATTATGGTCGATAAGATTTTGGAAACGACTAGTCGAACTGAGGTGTATTCGGTTTCTACTGAATCAAAGCCAGAGGTTTCAGCTATAATGTCACTACAAAATCAGACCAGCGAACTGGCAGAACAAGTCAAAAGAATTTCTCGTCCATCATTTCGACCTTATAATAACAATGCGGGAAGGTCAAGGTCTCGAACACAATTTCGTAATCGTAGCCGTTCTAAAAGTAAAGAGTGGTGCTGGTACCATTATAAATTTGGCACAAAAGCCAACAAATGTACCCAACTGTGCAAATTCACAATCAAACATTCGACAAACAAATTGGTCAGTCCCCATTAGCGACGGTTGAACTGGACATACTCAAATTTCACTTACACATTTTTGATAAATCCACCAATAAACACTTTCTGATTGATACTGGTTCAGATGTTTTTGTAATCCCAAAATTCAAAACACAATTCATTAACCCTGATGGTATGAAAGATTGGCAGCAAACGGACCAGGGCCCTTATTCATGAACTCGAGTCGATGACCAGCTCGAGTCGTTTGTTCTACTCGAGTCGATGTGACTTTGGTATTCTTGAAGTCACTCGACTCGAGTAAAAAATGCTGCCATATAAAAATAGGAAAAAAATTGGACTTTGAAGGAAGCGTACCTTACTTCATATTGGTGTCAGTTGTAAATGAAGGAATTTTTGTTTACAAGAAACGTCAACATGGAGTCAATAGATTTATATTTTTCCAGTAGTAGTAGCGAGGATGAAGATAATGGAACTATAAGAAGTATTACCAGGGAACTACATGATAGTTCAAACCCGTTAGAACTTCCAAATTCATTGTAAATATTTATTTATTTTAATGAGTAAATATAACGATTTAAAATTAATAATTTTGGCCCCAAAAATTAAACAATTCAAGTTAAATTTTCGGTTACAAAATATTTTTGTCTTGCAAAAGTTTTGTGAAATTCTTTCTCAAATTTTTATTTCATAATTTTATTTGCCACATATTATTAACTATTTTAAATAAAATATAAGATATTATACTTAAATATTCCTTACTTAATATCCGTTTGTCTTTGAAACACTTCATCAGATTCCAGTGACACTCGGTAAGAGAAATGTCAACGAGCAAAATACTCGATAAAATGCTGCTATATATGCTCGATATCGTTTTCAGGAATACGAAATTTGTACACTCGAGTGAAAAAGTCATCGACTCGAGTTCATGAATAAGGGCCCAGTAATAAACACATATGGTAGAAAATAACTAACCATCGATTTAGGCTTACGTCGAAATTTTCAGTGGGAATTTATAATAGCTGACCTTTCCAAACCCATAATCGGTGCTGATTTTTTACGAAAGTATGGATTGTTAGTTGACTTGAAGAACAGGGTACTCATTGATCCCCTAACTTCAATTCAGTCAATCGCTAAAACAATTAGAGGAGTTTCAGAATCACTAACCATTTATTCTGACCCTGCAATTAATCATAAAGTACAGAAACTGTTCAAAATTTTAATTCTATTTCGACAGAAAGCAATTTCACAGCCCAAAGTAAACACGATGTACTGCATTATATACCCACTGAAGGACATCCAATAACTTCCAAGGTTCATCGCTTAACAGGTGAAGAGCTCACCGCAGCCAAGAAGGAATTCCAATTCCTATTGGAGAAAGGAATCTGTCGGCCGTCCGATAGCTCTTGGTCATCTCCGCTTCACTTGGTGAGGAAAAACAATGGTGAATGGAGACCATGTGGGGATTATAGAAGGCTTAACGCCGGAACAACTCCTGACAGATATCCTATTCCTCATATTCAGGACTTCGCAAATCAATTGGATTGATCTTTTCAACAATTATTTGTCAAAGCGTATTATCAAATTCCGGTCGCAACTTCCGACATACCCAAAACAGTAATTTGTACCCCTTTTGGCCTCTTCGATTTTACCAGAATTACTTTCGGATTGTGTAATGCCGCACAAACTTTCCAAAGATTCATCCATTCGATTTTGCGTAAATTACCATTTTGCTTTGTGTATCTGGATGATGTTCTTGTAGCCTTTAAATCTGAAGTAGATCATTTAGAACACCTTGAACAAATCTTTTCAAAATTCGATGAATATGGTTTATCCATCAACTTAGAGAAATATAATTTCATGGAAGAGGAGGTATCATTTTTAGGACACTCTGTTTCAATGAATGGAATTAAACCACTGTCAGAACGTATTGAAGCCATTAATTCAATGAAACTCCCAGAATCGGTGAAGAAGTTAAGACGTTTCCTTGGAATGGTAAATTTTTACCGGAAATTCTTTAAGGACGCCGGGTCCGTCCAAATACCGTTAAAAAAATTTTTAACAGGTAACAAAAAAGACGGCAAGAAAAAGATAAACTGGACAGAGGAAGCGGTCAGGGCTTTCGAAGCAACTAAGAAACAATTATGTGAGCATTCCATTCTGGTAGCGCTCCATTGTCCTTAGTTGTTGATGCTTCAGATAAAGATATTGGTGCGGTCATACAACAAAAATGTAACGATATTTGGCAACCATTAGGGTTTTTCTCCTCAAAATTATCTAGCGCGCAATCAAAATACAGTTCGTATGACCGCGAACTTCTGGCAATGTATTATAGCATTAAACATTTTAGATTCCTGTTAGAAGGAAGAACCTTTACAATATTTACCGATCATAAACCGTTGGTATTTGCTTTTGACCAAAACCCTGATAAAGCTTCACCAAGGCAGACAATATACCTCGATTTCATAGGTCCATTCTCCACCGATATAAGACATATTTCAGGCAAAGATAATGTCGTGGCCGACACACTATCCAGGCTCAATGCAATAGGTATAATGGGAGCCATAGATTATGAAGCTCAAGCTGACGCACAAAATATTGATCCGGAACTTCAATATCTGATTTAACATTCTTCTCTTAAAATAATTAAAATAAAATTAATTAATTCAGATAAAGAAATTTTCTGTGACGTCTCTGGAAACAGAATGCATCCACATATTCCGAAAAATTTTCGTAAAAACATCTTCGAGACAATACACAGTTTAAGCCACCCCGGAAGTAAAGCATCAGTTAAACTTTTAACCAATAGAATCATTTGGCCATCGATTAAAAAGGATACCATATATAGCTTGCCAAAGAGCCAAAATCTCACGGCATGTAAACGCTCCATTATCCGACTTTCAACATGAAACAGAACGTTTCAACATAATCTACATCGATTTAATCGGCCCTTTACCAAGCTCTGAAGGTTTTATATATTGTCTCAAATGGTTTTATCGAACGTTGGCATAGGTCGCTCAAAGCATCCCTAATGTGCTATGAAAATTCTCAGTGCACAAAATATTTACCACTTGTCCTCCTAGGTTTCAATTAATCATTAATTTAAACAAAGGCAGCGCCTCGACGGTCGGAGCACAGTATCTCTAGCATGTAGGACATCTAAACGCTATGGACCTGGGGTGGTGTATGCGAGGCTTTTTGACCGTCACCTTAACCTAACCTAGGTGCAGAGACTGAGTTTGAAACTGCCAGGCCCTCGTAGACGTTAAAAAACTTCAAATGATGTAATTTTTGCGCGTGTGCAACGTGAAGTTGCTGTGGGTTTTCAAGTTTCACGCGCTAGCTTGTCGGTTTGGAGTGAGGGTCTTTGGAAATCCGCGTAAAAAATTCATAACTAAGTTCGCGTGCCTGTGGCAAAAGAGGGTTTGGGAATCCCTCTTTTAGGTCTGCCACAAAGATAGAAAAACAATAAGAAAAAGACAGAAGAGAGATCAACAGGTTTGGTGAGACCTGTTACTCCCATCCACGCTGATCTATCATGCAAATACAAAAAGAAAAGTTACCCCCTTAATCGATAGTTCAGGTACCCACCTCTACCCTGCACCTGGCTAGAGTGTAGACCCAACCTGTTTTATCCTCGAAGTCGGATAACGGTAGAATCAGCTCTAATGGCAAAAGAAAAGACACCACTCAAGTAAAATTGAATATGAAATTTATTAAGTTACTCAAAACCGAAGTACATGAAAGTGCGTGTGACTTAGTTGAGATTACAAGCGTAACTGGACTACTGAAACAAAATTTACTCAAATCAAAGTACAAAATAACTGGACTGATGCAAAATAATGAAACTGTACATGATAGAATTTGCTCTTTTTGGTAAAGTAAATATATATGCTAACTGGAGACAAGTGTAGCCATGTCGTTGCGATGGTAGTCTCAAACATCTCCGCCCGCCTCGTCCGTTGGACGACAGGATGGTGTCCCTGTTATGTCTGACTGAGTTTCCGCCCGCCCTGAGGGAACTATGGAACTACGTTCGAAATCTGAGTCTGAAAAGGGAAGAAGACAGATTTTATTAAGAGGGCGTTTGATTAGTTGGCCCTTAGTTCGAATTGTGACGACTCGAACAATCTTATCAGAGCCGGGGTGAACTTCTACAATTCGTCCAAGCGCCCAAATGGAAGGAGGGAGACGATCATCTTTAATTAAGACTTGAAGTCCCGGCTTAATATTTTGAAGTTCCTTACGCCATTTCGTCAGTTCTTGGAGATTATTCAAATAATCAGTAGACCAACGTCTCCAGAAATTTGTAGCATTGTCACTATAGAGTGTCTTGCAGATGCCTCAACGTGCGGTAAAGCGTTTATATGCAGCGATAAAGGCCTCCGTAGTAAGATCTGAAATCAGCTCGAGGTGGATCGCTTTTGTCGCCATGCACACGAACAATGCTATATAGGCTTTATGTGAAGTTCTTCCTCGACCGGGACCATACCGGATAAGAATTGGGCCAGCATAGTCTACGCCCGTATTCAGGAATGGTCGACTCGGCTTCACACGAGTAGCTGGCAAAACTCCCATTAATTGGTTTTGAGCGGAAATTCGATGTCTTAAACATCTAACACATCGCCGGATAGATTGTCTGATGAGGTCCCTGGCTCCCAGTATCCAAAATCGTTGGCGAATAAAATTGAGGGTTAGTTGGTTACCACCATGAAGCGTTCTCTGATGTGCATCACTAATTACAAGCGGAGTCAGTGAACTAGCTTTTGAGAGAAGAAATTGATGCTTGGAGTCATAATTTAATGATGAAAGCTGGAGTCTGCCACCCACCCGAACACTTGATGTTTCATGATCAAAAATGGGAGCTAGACGAAGGATTGAGCTGTTACTGGATATTCGTTGTCCATTTGACAATTCCTGATACTCACGAGGGAAGAACATCTTCTGCTCCGATCGTATCCAAAATAAAAGTGCATGATGCAATTCGTCCGACGTTAAATTGCCTAAAATTCGATGCTGTGATGAAAGCCTGCAATTCTGAAGAAATCGGCGGTACCAAGCGGTAATTCGAAGGAGTCGGTTCAATGATGAGTATTTTGAAATAAGATCCTAACCAGTTGCGGGATTTAATGATGTAGGAAAACGAGAGACTTCAGCTCGAACTTCAACGTTGATATCTGATATTGACGTGTTACGTTCACGCTGTTGAGGCCAAGTGGTAGAAGCAGATTTTAGCCATAGCGGGCCTTCCCACCAGACTGCATGAGAAATTAGCCGAGAAGCTGAAACTCCTCGAGAGGCACAGTCTGCGGGATTGCTGGACGATGGGACATAGCGCCACTTTACCGACGGAATTAGTTCGAGGATATGGCTCACCCTGTTTGCGACGAACGGCTTCCATTTTGAGGGATGGTTTGTGAGCCACGCCAGTACTATAAGTGAGTCCGTCCAGCAGTAAAAAGACATACTCCGTTCCAGTTGGAGAGAGCGTTGAATGCTAGATAACAAACGAGCAAGAAGATGCGCTCCCATAAGTTCCAGCCGTGGAATCGACAGTTTTTTGATTGGAGCAAGCTTGGACTTCGAACAGAGAAGAGAGACTTGAATGTTGTTAAAATCGTGAATAGCTCGAAGATAAACTACACCTGCATATGCTGTTTCTGAAGCATCGGAAAAAACGTGAATCTCGTACGAAAGCGTGGATGAATGATACCCAATCCATCGTGGAATAGAGATGTTCTCCAATTGGGTTAAATTTCGCCGAAATGCGAGCCATTCTGCACAAATAGTGCTCGGAAGCGGTGTGTCCCAATCAAGTTTGAGAAGCCAAAGCTTTTGAAACAGAAGTTTGGCCAAAATTATAGTAGGCGCAAGAAACCCTAACGGATCGTACAATTTGGCGACATCCGACAAAAGATTGCGCTTGGTAATGATCGGTGGAGCAGGTAAGAGCGATACTTTAAATCCGAAACTATCCGAAGTGGGGTTCCAGAAGAGGCCTAAAGTTTTAATAAATTCATTTTTAGGTAAATTGAGATCAGATGAGGTGTGTTTAATGTCGATCATTTGGAGCGCCTCAACAGAATCAGAAGACCATTTATGAAGTTTAAAACAACCCGATTGTAGTATTCCTACCAACTCACACTGAGCTCTCACGGCAGAGATAATGTCGTCGGCGCCGCACAGCACGTCATCCACATAGAAATCGTTTCGAAGAATTTCCGCCCCGATTGGATACTTGGCCTCTTCGTCGTCAGCCAATTGCTTCAGGGTTCTGATAGCGAGATAAGGAGCCGAAGTCGTTCCATAAGTAACCATCAGCAAACGGTAGTCTTCCAGAGGTTCTGATACTGAATTTCGCCATACGATACGTTGTAGTTCTGAGTCTTGTCTTTCAACTCTGATCTGCCGATACATCATGCGAATATCGGCCGCGAATACCACTACATGCTTTCTCCATCGCAGTACTAGATCATGAAGGTCACTTTGTAGCTTTGGGCCCACTGCTAAGAAGTTATTCAAGGAAGCTCCTTCTCTGGATTTTTTGGAAGCATTAAATACTACGTTAAGTTTGGTGGTGGTACTATTTTCGTTAATAACCCCATGGTGCGGCAAATAAAATATCCGAGGTGATTCTGATTTCTGCTCTATTTTGGAGACAAGTTCCATGTGATTTAGATTCTGGTATTCAGTCATAAAATCCACATAGCTTTTTCTAAGACTGGAATTTGAAGCAAAACGTCGCTCCATCGAGTGGAGGCTTCGTATAGCATTAACTCTTGATTCTCCAAAAACTACTTCATCCGCATAGCCTGTACGTATTGGCAATCGTACAATATAGCGACCATCTGGCTGCCGTCGAGTCGTTTCTCGATAAAATTCTTCACACGCTTGATCCTCTGGTGAGAGCGTGTTGCAGGATTGAATGCAACTCCACCATTTGATGCCCCAATTCCTCTAACAGCGATGTTGACTCTTTGATGAGGTAAGCGTAAGTAGGAGGCTACGTATGATGCGACAAAAGTAGCCTGCGATCCTGGATCGAGTAGAGCTCGTACTTGCAATGTTTTCCCAGAAGATGATCGTAGGATAACTTGAGCAGTAGCTAACAGTACCGTAATCGGGTTTTCCGAAAGATTACTAGGAGGAGCAGTTAAGTACGATGAAGATGACGGGATTATTGGTATCCGAAGCTTTCATGTTGACGTCAAGGGTTTGAATCAGATCATTTTCCATTTTATTCGATGTAACTTGAGAATTATGCAACATAGTGTGATGGAGTTAATGGCACACCTGGGAACGATTTGACGACTGACATTGATCAGCAGAGTGATTCGCGCGTAAACAATTAAGGCATACATGTTCCTTGCACACGAAGCCACATCGCTGAAGTGCCGTAAGCTGCTTAAAAGCCGGGCAGAAAAGAAGTAAATGTTTGCCACTACATTTTCGACATTTCCTTGCTGTATGCGCAGCCACATGTGCTGTTTAAGTCTCTAAACATAAAATACTGAAATTAAGTCAGCAATTTAAATTTCATAATTCTCAATTTACCTAAGCATTTAACATTCCAAATTCTTAAAATATCAATTACCCAGAATTTGGAGCAATAAACAAAATTACCAGTCGACAACTTCCTCTAGAGTCAAGTTTCATCTTTGTTGCCGGTAAATACTTTGACACTGCACATTTTTTCTGAAACTCTGTAAATATCGCAAATTTCATATTGATTAGTTAGCTTTAAGATTCATATAAATATTACTTCGATTAATTGTATTTTCAGAATGAAATAAATTCTCGATTAAGAAGGAAGCCTTCTTGTTTTTTATTTTATCAAGCCTCAGAGCTAGTGAGTAAATCCTCATAGCTCTAACAAACTGGTGACCCCGACGTGATTAACACTACCTGTGCATCATAAGTAGTGCTTTAAATCACCATCATAAACTACAACTCTCTATTGTAATAGAGGTCAAAGTAAGAACCCGGTTCGAGCGTATATCCACAAGCAACAGCTGGTAGAAGGGGATACAACACTCAGCAGCAATCAGATTCTGGTTGTAGTAGCAAGCAATACCATAGAAGTAGCAGCCACTGGAATACGTCACGGAAGTAAATCTAGAACATCGTTTGGATCACACTTTGTGTCTACAATTAACATAAAGGGTTAGCAGTTATTAGCAACCAACCTAGAGCCATCATCGTCCAGATACTCCGAAGTAGCGGTATACTGACAAGCAAAAACATATGGTGTAAATCCCAATGGAGAACTTCGGTGCACTTGCTGATGCTCAGTCACAGCTTGGTCGGTCCATTAACCAGCTATTCGACTACTTCAAGAAAGAAAGAATAGATCGGAGAACAGCTGAAAATACAGCTAAATTCCAGTCTTCCCTAAATGAACTCATCAGTAAATTCAAAAAAAATCACGAAGAGCTGGAATCGCTTAAAGAACTGCAACCAGAACACCCGTACTTCGTACAGGCTTATCCGAAGCAGGTGGAAGATACCTACAATGACTTTATGCACAAATTGAAACAAAGGTTGGAGGATAATCCTGCAGGCAAACAGCAGCAGATTGCACCAGCATACACGTCTGTAGACGCAAAACAAGCTGAAGCAACCAAATCTATTAGATTTCTCGACGTAACAATGAAAACATTGGCCAGACATTTAGAATCAATTGAAAGAGAGCTTGATGATCCCCATTCAAAGGCTTACTTTACGCAAAAACTGAAGTCAATTAATGAATACTGGGCTCAAATTGTCTCACTTCATCGAGAAATCGTCTTAGAATCACTCAACACTGAAGACTTGGAAGAGGAGTACAGATATATTGAGGACAGGTATCAAGATGTAGCAATCAAATTACAAGAAAGGCTAGATCAACAACTTCCTGCAAATGGTATGAATGTCAAATTACCACAAATATCGCTTCCCATCTTTGACGGAGCATATGCAAAATGGAAACCATTCATGGATCTCTTCATTCAGTTGATTCATAAACAACCTTTAAGTTCAGCTGAGAAAATGTACTACCTCAAAGCTCATCTTACGGGAGAACCAAGCAGACTTATAAGGCATCTCCAAGCTACAGATCAAAATTACCATACAGCCTGGAAGATACTCACCGACAGATTTAACAACACAAGATGCCAGGTTACTGCAATTCTCAACGACCTGCTATCGCAAAGCGTATTATCAGTTGAGTCTAGTGCAGGCATAAAAAGAATTCATGATGTAAGCAAAGAATGCCTGCTTTCTCTTCAAAACCTCGGAATTAAAGTTACAGAGTGGAACCCAATATTAATTCACATCTTACTTCAGAAGCTGGATAAAGAGTCACGAAGGCTGTATGAACAGTCTTTAAAATCTCCGCGTGAACTCCAGCCGATAGATGATCTTTTTACATTCCTTGAAACTAGGTTTCAAATGTTGGAGACCATACATACAAAGGAAGACCGAAGGAAACCTACAACGCTAGTGTCAGTCACTCCGACAATACACTGCCCAATTTGTAAATTGAATCATAAAATTTACAAATGTGGGAAGTTCTTGAATTCTTCATTGGATGACAAGTTCCAACTGGTAAGGCAACTTAGACTATGCCAAAATTGCCTCAAATCAGGCCATAATTCACAGAAGTGCCAATCAAGAAATTGTACTCTTTGCAAGGGTCGACATAACACCTTGCTTCACAGGTCCAATAGCGACAGAAAGGATGCTGCTAACTCTTACCAGGCACCGGCACAGAACAAAGCAACATTACCATGTTCAAATCAGACCTCAGCTTCCACAAGTCTGAAAGCATCATCTAGATCACATATATTATTGGCAACAGCGGTAGTAAATGCGGTCAGTGCAACAGGAGATTTAGTTCCATGCCGAGTACTCCTCGACTCAGCATCACAGCTGCATTTCATTCGGGACAGTTTCGTTCACCTGTTGGGTCTACAACGACAGAAAGCCAGCGTTCCTATAATTGGTATTGGCGGAATAGAAACTACAGCAAAACATGAAACTAAGCTGGTCATAAAATCCAGAACCAATAAGTTCAGTGCCGCAATAACAGCTATCATACTCACAAAAATTAGTGACTATCAACCATCAACATACGTGTGCACCTCAAACTGGGAGATACCAACAAACATCCAATTAGCCGATCCTGACTTCGACAAGCCACAACCAGTTGACATGCTAATAGGTGCTGAGTTATATTACGAACTCTTAGAAACGGGCAAAATAAGATTACCCAATGATCATCCGCTTTTACAAAATACACGTTTGGGATGGATCGTGGCAGTAAGAGCAGCAGAATCTTCAAACAATGCCTTTCAATGTAGTATTGTAACACAACCTTCTATAGCAACTTTAGAAAAACAATTAGCAAAATTCTGGGAATTGGACCAACACGATGCAATGACAAAACGAATGACCAAGGAATAATTCGAATGCGAGCAGCACTTTCAAGAAACGTTCCAACGGTCTCCGTCCGGTGAATTCATTGTCCAACTGCCATTCCAAGAGCAACCAGAAAACTTAGGATCATCAATTGAGATGGCAACGAAACGATTATACTCTTTAGAACGCAAACTAGATAGAGCTCCAGAACTGAAAGAGCAATATCATGCATTCATGGAAGAATATCGGAGGCTAGGACACATGCAAGTAATCAAAAACGAGCTTGTCTCATCCGACAATTACTATCTACCACACCATTGCGTCATAAAGCCTGAAAGCTCCACAACAAAACTTCGCGTAGTGTTTGATGCATCAGCAAAAACCAACACTGGTAAATCTCTCAACGACATTCTTAAGGTGGGACCAACAGTACAGTCGGACTTATTCTCCATTCTAATAAGATTTAGAATGCATAAGTATGTATTTACTGGCGACATTTGCAAAATGTACCGGCAAATTCAGATCGACCCAAAACAAAGAAGGTATCAACTCATTCTGTGGCGTGCGCAAAGAGACAAACCCCCGCAAACCTACCAACTAAATACCATAACGTATGGTACTGCTGCTGCACCGTTTCTTGCTACAAGGTGTCTAAATCAATTAGCTCTCCTAGAAGAAGATAACTTCCCAAGAGCAGCAAATGTCCTATGGGACGACACATATGTTGATGACATTTTAACCGGAACAGATTCTGTCAGAGAAACGATCGAACTAAAAAATGAGTTAATTGCCCTTCTCAAAACTGGAAACTTTGAACTCAGAAAGTTTTGCTCGAATCATCCTGATGTACTGCGAGCAACTCCTGACGATTTGAAGGAAAAATTATTACTTCTTCAAGGAGACGAGGTGGTTAAAACATTAGGGATGATTTGGCAGCCTAAGGATGACATCTTCCAGTTCAATACATCGCATTACGAACCGGACAAGCTAACTAAGAGAACAGTCCTCTCAGCCATCACTCGGATATTCGACCCACGCGGCTTAATAGGGCCTGTGACAGTCCTCGGAAAGTTATTTGTTTAAGACCTATGGAAAACAAATATATCATGGGATGAAGATCTTTCAGATAGATTGAATAGAAGTTGGCGGCTCTTTCAAAACCAACTCAAAATACTCAGTCATCTCAAGATTCCAAGGCACGTTTCGTTTACTGACCCAGTCGAATTTCAACTGCATGCTTTTTCAGATAGCAGTGAAGTAGCCTATGGTGCATGTTGTTATATCAGAACGGTAGATAATTTTGGACAAATACAAGTTCGTCTTCTGTGTGCAAAATCCAGATTAGCACCCCTAAAAACAACGACGTTGGCACGATTGGAGCTATGTTCTGCACTCCTCATGGTGGAATTAGTTGATCGTATACGACAGTGCTTACCGAAAACCTTGTCAAGTGTTTGTTATTACAATGATTCCCAAATCGTTCTCTCATGGATCGGTGCCCCATCTTACACGTGGAGTACCTTCGTTGCCAATCGACTGGAGAAAATTCAACAATTAACATCAGAGAATCAATGGCAGCACATAGAAGGTACAAAAAATCCTGCAGACATAATTTCTCGAGGAATGCTTCCAGACAGTCTGAATCAATCCACCCTGTGGTTTCAAGGACCGGAATTCCTACAAGAGCCTGCAGCTAGATCGCGCAAACATACCTTTAAGCCGCTAAAGGATGTACCAGAAACTAGAAATAGAAAACTCGCATTTTCAGCTAATGTGAAGACTGTAAGGTACACGGATATTATCTCAACAATCAATCACAAGAACTCATTTTCAAAGCTACAACGAATCTTTACTTATTGTGTCCGATTTATAAAAAACTGCGGAATGGCAAAGAAATTTAGGACCACCGGCCAACTGACAATAACGGAAATGGACTTAGCATTAAACGGTTTGGTAAGGAACGTACAGCGCACAAGATTCGTCAAGGAATATCAACATCTCAAAGATAACAAACCACTTGATGCACTTTGTTCAATTCTATCATTAAACCCATACCTGGATGAGGCAACTGGCATTATTCGCATAGGAGGACGGTTGAAGCATACCCAGCTAAACGCTGCAACAAAAAATCAAACATTGCTACCAAGATGCCACATATTTAGTGAATTACTACTCAGCTCTCTCCACAGAAAGCATATGCATGCAGCACCACAGACGTTTATTTATTTATTTAAGCTTAATACAAGCTATTGCATAAAAAATACTAAAATAAAAAATTTAATACAAACTATAACTTAATACTAATTCTACAGAATATAATAAATGAATAATTAGGAATAAATAAATAAAAAGTATAAGCTACAATATGAGCTATATATATTGGTAACTGGCAGAAGGCGAAAGGAAGAAGAATTAAAGTAGGCGATCAGGATCAAGATGGGCGGGGTCAAGATATAAGGCTTTGTGGAGTGATGATTTGCTCAGATGGAAGTCAAAAGAGGAAAGGTCGTTGACTTTTCGTAACATCCTGGTAATTGGCTCGCTTTGACCGTAGTTTGTGCGATGGCGATCGAGTCGGAAAAGGGGAGTGGACCTAAGGTTACGGGGATTGGTATAGATGGGTAAAGATTGCAGGATTGAGGGGCAGTCTATGGCACCAGTTAATAATTGATAAATGAAGAGAATGTCGGAAACATCACGACGTTTGCTTAGAGGTTGTAAGTCGATCAGTTTCAGACGGTTTTCATAGGGAGGAAGGTTGAATCTGTCAACCCACGGAAGATCACGTAGAGCAAAGCGAATAAACCTACGCTGGACAGATTCAATCCTATTAATGTGAGTTGTTTGTGTAGGGGACCATACCTGGCTGGCATATTCAAGGAGAGGTCTAACGAAGGAGACGTAGAGAGATTTGGAAACATAAGGATTGGAGAACTCTCTAGACCAGCGCTTCACAAACCCTAGCGCGGAGTTAGCTCTGTTAATTATGCTGTCAATGTGGGAACGGAAATTGAGTTCACTATCACAGATTATTCCTAAGTCACACAAAGAGGTAACGATAGGGACTGGTACGTCGGTTAACATATAGACTCTCGGGGTGGCGGTAAGACGTTTGCGGGAATAAGAGATGGACTGGCATTTGGAGACATTGAGCTCAAGAAAGTTTTTCATGCACCATGTGATGAATGAATCGAGGTCTTCTTGCAGGAGAAGAGAGTCGGTAGTGGAGGAGATATGTTTGATTATTTTCATGTCATCGGCATAAATGGACAACTCTGAGTGTTTGATGACACATTCAACATCATTTATTGTGAGGATAAAAAGCAATGGACCTAGGTGGCTGCCCTGAGGGACGCCGGAACGAGCGACAATAGGGTTAGAAATGGATGAACTGAAAAGAATATTGTACTGACGGTTGTTGAGGTAGGATCGGATCCAGGAGATGAATCTGGGGGGGAAGCCTAGGCGATCAAGTTTGAACAAGATAACGTTATGGGAGATCTTGTCGAAGGCTTTACTAAAATCGGTGGCGATAACATCAACATCTTTACCGTTTTCCAGGGCACATAGGGTTTTAGAGACGAAGTCAGTAAGGTTGGTGGTTGTAGATCTACCTTTGAGGAAGCCATGCTGTGAGAGTGAGAAGATAGACTTACAGTGGAAGAACATGGAATCATAGACCAATTTTTCGAATAGTTTAGGTATGGATGATAATTTAGCAATGGGTCTGTAGTTGGACACATCGTTCTTGCAACCTTTCTTGAAGATGGGAATAATATACGAATTTTTCCATAATTGAGGGAAAACCCCTTGAGTGACCGAGAGACGAAAAAGCAAAGTAAGGGGTTGGACTAGATGTATGGCACACTTTTTCAGAACAATGGCCGGAATGCCATCAGGACCTGGGTGAAAGTCGTCCTCAAGCCTATTAATACTGGCGGCGACTAGTTCAGGATCAGGGTCAAAAGATGAAAACGACGTTTGAGTGCATTTGTCCATGAATGCAAAATAGTTAAGGTCGGGTTGTAGAGAATTGTCGCTGAAAGATTTACTGAAGAAGTGTGCAAAGAGGTTAGCGATAACCTTAGGATCAGATGAAGAGGTACTCTCGAGCTTTAGGGTGGAAGGGTAACCATTGGATTTCTTCTTAGAATTAATAAAGCTATAAAAACGCTTGGGGTCGGATATGAGGCTAGTTTCCATCCGTTGGAGGTACTCATGGTAGAGGGTATCCCAACGTTCAGAAAAAGAGGTATAAGCAGATAGATAGGAAGAATAGTCAGACTCGGTCTGGGTTAGAAGAAAAGTTTGCCAACGTTTGTTTCTCCTGTTGCGAAGAGAGCGTAATTCTTTGTCGTACCATACGGGGGATGAGGAGTAGTTTTTACGAGGAAGAAGAGGGATAGATTGTGTAAGACAAGCGTGTATTTCCGAATAGAACGCCTCTAAAGCGACGTCAACTGGGAGATGTTGAGGGATATCCCCAATATTAGAGTTGAGGAGCAAGTGATTTAATTTGTCAAAGTCACCTTTACGAAAATTGAAGGATAAAGAAGACTCGGAGCCTGAAACGGCATGAAGGTGTTCGTAGGAGAAAACGAGGAGCAAAGGAGGATGGTGACGGTCGAGGGAGGAGAGAAGATGGTTGCTTTCTGCGACAGCCGAGTTAACTGGGTCTGAAGAAAAGATTAAGTCTAATTGTCTGTCCAGGAAGTTCCTGACTCCGCTTACTTGAAAGAGACCTGAAACGGAGAGCTGATCGGTAAAGAAGGCTTCTTTGGCCGAAGATGCGTTAAGGGGGACAAAGTGAGAACAGTCCTCGGACAATGACCATTGGATACGGGGGAGGTTAAAGTCACCCAATAAAATAAATTCATCGGACGCGTTAGCGTTCTCAAGCAGGGTATCGATCGCTTCAATTATAGGCTCGTAGGCGTCTAAAGGTTGAGAGGGGCGAATGTAACAACAGAGGATGTACAGAAGACACTTATTTAGTGCTATTTTTATACACACAAATTCTGATATTGTAGAGTCGGAGGTCTTTAGCAGGGTGGCGTCATAACGGTTGTGAGCAGCTATGAGAACCCCGCGACCTGGTGGATCATTGGTGCCTATACAACCGTCGACACGGAAAATGGTATAGTTTGGAGGGAATAGTTCGTTGTCGAGAATTCCTGGTGTTAGATTGGTTTCAGTTAAGGCAAAGATATCGTGCGGGAATTTGTGGGAGTTAAGAAAAATATTGGATGTTTTTGTACGAAGTCCTCTTACGTTCTGGTAATAGACCGACAAGCTGTTGGGGAGAGGATCTTGATCGGAAACCGCGGGTGAAATAGAGGGGAAGTCAGAAATAGGGAAATCAAGGGGGTTAGGAACGAAAGTAGTTTAAGGAGTCGTTACGACTTTTTTGAAGATGGGAAATACGGCGAGAACTGACGTACGCAGCATAGGTGGATAGATCTTCTGAAACTTTATGGGAAGGTATATTGAATGATTCATGGTATTTTGTGAAAAGTTGGAGTAAGACTGATGGGTCTGTGGGCAGGCCTTCTTGTTGTATACTTAACATGACGTTGGTGCTGGTTTTACCTTCAACACAGACGGAGTTCGGTTTGTCGTGGAGATAGGCTAGAAATAGACGTACGTTGTCATAAATGCGACGGTCCCATAAACGGGACAAGAGGTAACGTCCATCGCCAGAATCAGCAGAGCGCAAAGTCAATTTAACTGTAGGTGGGAGAAGGGGATCGATAAATGAATGATGTTCGGATATAGGAGTTTTGGCTAGCGGAATGGGCGGGTTAACGGAGGTAGAATTTGTTTGAGACGGGGCGACAGTGTAGGAGGATGACGGCGTGGAATTAGGTGGGCATGCGGAGGAAGTAGCGGGTGCAACGTTTTGCGTATATAGAGGAGAGGTGGGACAGACGGAAATCGGAGCAGAGGTGGTGGAGTGGTCGGAAGAAGTTGGCTTGAGGTTAGAAGGGCAAGCGGAAGAAGTTGGGAGTGCATGGTTAGGTGGGTGCGCTGGACATACGGAACTCAAAACAGTATTGGTTGGGTTGACGGTTGGAATGGACGTGTTCGAGGGATTCGGTGTAACTGGAACAGGGGGGTTAATGGTGTGAGAATATATAAAGTTGGGATACTTGACTGGAGTACTTAGATTAAAATTTGGAAATAGTCCCATTTTGAACTGCCAATTGGAGTTAGGATTACTAGATTTAGGATTAATGGTGAGATGTGCGGAAGAGTGAGGAGTACTTATGTTGCTACTAGTTCTAAGATTCTTATGGTTAGGGTGAATACTAAATTTAGGTATGGGAGAAGGTCGTTTGGGGTAGTTAGTAAGGTTAGGTTTTTTAGTATTTAATTTAGGGTTAGGTGCAGAGGGCTTAGGGTTAAACTTAACGTACTTCGTAGTCCACTTAGAAATTGTGATGTTCCCGAGAGTGAAGAATTTGCTGGAGGGGTTACTGATGAGCCAGACATATTTGTTTGGGATGAAGATCTTGAAGTTGCTGGATTTCCCTTCGTCTGACGAGAGTAACTTCAGGCAGCTAACGGGGGTGAATCCAAAATTGCGGGAAAAAAAACTGTGGGCCCAGGAATCGTTGGCGTTATGAGGTGCACCCTTTAGAAGGAATGGAGTTGTGCTTGATAAAGATAAATGTTTACTACCTAGCCTTTTTAGTCTCTGCTCCCATTCCGATACTGTCCAGGTGGTGCCAAGTTTGTTGATCGTAAATGTGGTGGAAGTGGGTTGGGATGACACTCGCGGAGAGACATTGATGGCAACATCAGCAACCTTCTCTATAACGGGCTTGACCAAACCAGCAATAGCATCAACATCTGAGGCAGGCTGTACCAAGGAGGAATGCGGAGGAATCACATACACGGTGGATTGAGGCGGAACTGCGGAGGTTGCATCCCGGAGAGTGGAGCAGTCCCCATCAGGAGATGTAGGTCCAGAAGAAGAAGAATTCTCTGTAACGGGCTTGACCGAACCAACAGGAGCATCACCATCTGAGGCAGGCAGCGCCGAGGAGGAATGCGGAGGAATCACATTCACGGTGGATTGAGGCGGAACTGCGGAGGTTGCATCACGGAGAGTGGAGCAGTCCCCATCAGAAAATGTAGATCCAGAAGAAGAAGAATTCTCTATAACGGGCTTGAGCAAACCAACAGGAGCATCACCATCAGAAGCAGGCTGCAACAAGGAGGAATGCGGAGGAATCACTTTCACGGTAGATTGAGGCGGAACTGCGGAAATTGCATCCCGGAGAGTGGAGCAGTCCCCTTCAGAAGATGCAGGTCCAGAAGAAGAAGAATTCACACCAGAACCATCTGAGGTGTCAGACCGAGGAAAAGAGGGGCCGAGATAGCTTCTAGTGGTTAAACTCTTAATATCAGAGCCGACTGAGCCAATTAATTCCAAGTTCTTCACAATGGCTGTTGAGCACGAATCCAGATCCCGCTTGACGTGCCGGACACCGCGCCGAATGTCGTCTAAGATTGGCATGATAGATTCCGCAGGTTGGCCGATGGAAGGCGATGGTGATCCAGCGCGGAGGTCATCCAAGGAAGCGACCAGGCCGCTCAGCTTTAAGGAAAGCTCGCAAATCCTGCTTGAAAGAATCGATGAGTCGTTGGTCAAACCCTCAGCGATCTTAAGCAGCTTGTCCAGTTTTAAGTTTAGACTAGCGCAGTCATCGGACAAAATTTGCAGTCCAGCAAAGTTTGTGGAGATCTCATTGACCTTATCTGCGATGTAGGATTGATCCGTGGAGAGCGTAGCAACGACCTCCTTCATGAGCCGTAAGACGTGACAGGGCTTAATGTTGGAGCACTCTTTACATGTAGAAAGACCACGTGAAAGACAGGTGCCATGAAAAACACCTCCACAGATGCCATCACAGGTAACACCATTGTTAAGCAACTCATTAGAGCATTAACGGCTATCGTAAGACAACAATTTTGGGTGATAGACGTAAGAACATTAGCGCGCCAAATAGTACATAAATGCATCCGTTGCTTCCGATATAAACCACAAACCATTACACAAGTTATGTCAGACCTTCCAGCGAGACGAGTAACACCAGCGGGACCTTTCTACACAACTGGAGTGGATTTTTGTGGACCAGTCATTATTCACCACATGCTACGCAGAAAGATTCCTGAAAAGGCTTACATAGCAGTGTTCGTCTGTTTTGTGACAAAGGCGGTTCATTTGGAGATTGTAAGCAACTTAAGTGCCATCGCATTTTTAAACGCCCTCAAGTGATTCATTTCTCGCAGAGGACTCTGTGCAACCATCTACTGCGATAATGCAACCAACTTCGTGGGTGCCAAATCGGAGCTAAAGGAATTGGAGGACTTATTTAAATCTCAGGAATTGAAATCATCACTCCACGAATTTTGCTCTCAAAACCATATAGACTGGAAACCAATACCCCCACGATCACCTCATATTGGAGGATTGTGGGAAGCTGCGGTCAAAGCGGCAAAGACACACCTAATCCGGCAAACTGGAAATGCAAGTCTAACACACGAAGAGTTGAACACAGTAATAACGCAAATTGAAGCCATTTGAATTCAAGGCCCATAACACCTATGTCATCAGACCCAAACGATTTGGAGGCGCTGACTCCAGGGCATTTTTTGATAGGTGCGCCACTAACAGCCTTTGCAGAACCAGATATAAGTCTTCAAAATATTAATAGCCTCGCCTTTAGGCGATTGCAACACATGCAGCAATCATTCTGAAAAAGATGGTCATCAGAGTATCTTCAGGAGCTTCAACTACGGTACAAGTGGAAAAATGCACAAAATGACATAAAAAAGGACACACTAGTGTTGCTAAAGGATACAAATCTACCACCTTTGAAGTGGTCACTTGGTCGCGTAGTAGACACGTCTGGTGGACCAGACAACCACACCAGAGTAGTGAGTGTAAAAACTTCGTCAGGAATATTTAAAAGAGCAATACACAACCTTTGTCCACTACCAATCCAAGAGGTGATTGAAAATCCCGAAGAAGATAAACTCACAGGCCAGCAGGTAAACTATACTGAATGCAACGACGACAAAAAATCAGGTATATGTTTACTATTGCACCAAAGCACATCAGAAACAAGTGCATCAACCTCAGACACACCTATAAACTCTCCTGCCAAAAGAAGAAGGTTGAATCCATATAAAAGGGTTGCTCATCCACTAAAGGGGAGGTTCTTGCCAATTAGTCCAAACTGGTTAACATGCTCCTCGGGGCAGATAAACAAGAACGAGTTCAACAAACACTCAGAAGTACCTACTTCATCATCAGAAGGAAATCAAGGTAAGACGCAGCATTCTCAAGCAAAAGGTACATTACGAAGAAGTGGCTCGGCAGCTCTTAGTCTCCTATTGTTGACGGCATTAGTCTTGCCTACACTAGGAAGCACGTCAAGCATTCCAGTAAATCCAGTGGAAGTGCTACCATTCACAAGCAATCCCGGACTATTCTTCGAATCTTTAGGCCGAGCTCAAATGCTTAACAGCGAATGGAACATCATGGTATATTTCAATTTAAAGGAGTACTGGACTGAATTCCAAGGTTTAAAAGCATGTATACAGGAAATTCATCATCTCTGCAACTCAACAGCTACCAGAAAAGAAAGAGAAAACTCCAATCAACAGCAGTTTGCAATAATAGAAAACCACATCAAGGCCTTGCACAAATATATGGGTAGTGTCCAATACGAAAACGAACATATACAAACCTTAAATTCACTATCTATATTAACTACATTGGTTCTACAAAATTTTCATAGAAGGCAAACAGCACTTCTTGACGTATTAACAGATCTCCATCATAGTAAGATCAACCCCCTACTCTTGTCTCCAACGCAACTTCAGAATCAGATCGCACTAATTAAATCACACATTCCGTCTACCTTAACTATACCTGGAAATGGAGAGAATAATGGCATATTGCTGTATAATCTGATGACAGCAGCGACAAGAGTGACAGAATCGTATGTTTTATTTAACATACGAATTCCATTGCAGCAAGATGAGTACTTTCAGCTTTTCAAGTTAATTCCGATTCCTACTCCACATCAAGATAATTTTATTTTAATGGAACCATCGACTGAATACCTCATCATCAGTTTACCAAGAGACCGATATTACCCAATGACTCAAACTGAATTGGATAAATGCAAAGTCGTAGACGATGAACAATATTTATGTCTTCGGAATCATCCAATTTATAATTTAAAATCGAACGTGAGTCAGTGTGAAATAGACCTACTGAACCATCGAAAAACGTTAGCTCCAAGGTGCCGATTTCGAACAACAAAATCATCGAAGGTATGGATACAGCTTCACTCGCCCAACAATTGGTTATTTTCAATGGACATAGAAACTACATTCAATGTGGTCTGTGGAACTCAAGTTTTTCTGAAAACACTGAGTGGAAGTGGAATTCTCAAACTACGTCCAGAATGCCTAATAAAACAAACATCAATGACAATTAGCGGCCATGGACGTTATCAAAGTAAACTAACAGCTGCATATATTCCACGTATTAACATCAGTAACCTTATCCAGGAATATCTGCAATCAAACCAAACACCACCACAGCTAACTTCGTACGAAATTCATCTAGAAACAAACGCACAAAAAATGAAAGAATTAACGACAAGAATTGAAGATCTGAAGACAGCAACCGCCTTCCCCAACAAAATAAGATCGCATGATGTTCATCACTACACAGTGAGCTACGTAATAATTACTGTCTTATTAACAATTGCCAGCTACTTAGCCTACTCCCGGTGCAAGAAAACGAAGACCATCAAATTATCCCAGCCATCAAAGAAGGGGCCTCTACCTCCAATCCCAAAGGAACAACATCAGCAGAACCTAGATGACAAATTTGTGTTGGATACCAACTCAAGGCGGGGAGAATGTTTAAGTCTCTAAACATAAAATACTGAAATTAAGTCAGCAATTTAAATTTCATAATTCTCAATTTACCTAAGCATTTAACATTCCAAATTCTTAAAATATCAATTACCCAGAATTTGGAGCAATAAACAAAATTACCAGTCGACAACTTCCTCTAGAGTCAAGTTTCATCTTTGTTGCCGGTAAATACTTTGACACTGCACATTTTTTCTGAAACTCTGTAAATATCGCAAATTTGTTATTGATTAGTTAGCTTTAAGATTCATATAAATATTACTTCGATTAATTGTATTTTCAGAATGAAATAAATTCTCGATTAAGAAGGAAGCCTTCTTGTTTTTTATTTTATCAAGCCTCAGAGCTAGTGAGTAAATCCTCATAGCTCTAACATGTGCTTTGATGGGGATAGATTTTGTCGGGAACTTTGGACGCGAAAACTTACTCACTTCCCTGTTTGGATAGAGGCTAGTTCCAACAACCGCCAAGGTATTAAGGCGTAGTTCTGCAAAACTAGGCAGTTTAGTTGAACAGGAAAGTGAATTTTCCGAATCCTTTCTAGTGGACGAATCTAATTTTTGGACGGTGATATAGACTAACCAGTCGTCCCAATGTTCAACTGGACGTTTCAGTGATTCTAGAGCCTTTATAGCATCCACTGTGCCGTCGTATAGCTTTCTTAACTCTTCTGCAGATTCACTCTTCATCGAAGGTACGGATGTTAATAATTGGAGATTGAACATAATAAGTAACCGTTAATTTTGATATCTCTCACAAAGTATGGCCCAAGATTGGGGATAATTTGCATCCGTAATAGAAATATTTCTCACAACTTGCTCAGCAGAACCATACAGACTTGTCTTTAAGAAATATAATTTTTGGGAACCCGTAAGCTCACTATTGGAATCGATTAGACTTTTAAATAAATCATGAAAAGCAGGCCAAGTTTTCAAATCTCCGCCAAACTTTGGTATCTGAATTTTTGGAAGAGCCGATATCAGATTGGAGTTCCCACCTGAAGTTGAAGACGGGTTGAAAGAAGGTTTAATGTTATCATTATTGATTAGCTTCCGTGAATCAAGCATATCCTTAAGAATGCCGTAATTTTCACAATAAATAATTTCAGTTTCCGTGTACTGATTTTCGGTAAAATAACTTTGTTCTAAATCACTAGACGTAGCCTTTTCCATAATAGTATCATGCAAGACTTGAAATTTAGTCCAATATCTTTCCAACAATTCACAGCGAATTTGAAGAAAATTATCTGTATGATTTTCTTTGCCGGTTTTATTTGTATTAATTATAAAAAATTTTATATTCGAAATTAAGGAACGCTGTTGCGATATCAGTGTTTCCATTTTAGACATAATAATAAAAGGAGAAAGACTTACGGTGAATTATATAGCTGGATGTATTCACGTGCGATGTCACGCCTACTTACGGAACTGATATATTTCTCCTATAGGGGATGATAAAGCGAAGTCAACTCCCCTTTTACGGGATCCGAACTGAATGATGGCGAGGACCCGTTGATTCGAATTCTCTAGAACGATTCGATTTACGAGATTTAAAAGAATTTAATTCTTAGGAACTCCTTAATTTAACAAAATGCTTATGATCCCTATCGTGAGAAATCCATACAGCGCCCTTGTAGTGATTTAGTCACTTTTACTTTTCAAAGTTTAATATAATCCACGGTATGCAAGCGCACGTTATCATAAAGTACATATAACTAAGTTTTGTATTCTTCACAGTTCACAAATGTCTTTAATGTCACGATCGCGAGAAAAAGTCCGGAAGTCCCGGGTTTCGGCACCAAAATGTTTTATCCTCGAAGTCGGATAATGGTAAAATCAGCTCTAATGGCAAAAGAAAAGAAACCACTCAAGTAAAATTGAATATGAAATTTATTAAGTTACTCAAAACCGAAGTACATGAAAGTGCGTGTGACTTAGTTGAGATTACAAGCGTAACTGGACTACTGAAACAAAATTTACTCAAATCAAAGTACAAAATAACTGGACTGATGCAAAATAATGAAACTGTACATGATAGAATTTGCTCTTTTTGGTAAAGTAAATATTTATGCTAACTGGAGACAAGTGTAGCCATGTCGTTGCGATGGTAGTCTCAAACACAACCTATAACGGAATGCTGAAATAAAAATAAAAAACAAATTCAAATTAAATTAAAAACATACGGGAAGAGAGGGATAATCGATGAGGAAAGCAAGAAAGGGAGGAAGAAACTTCCTGTGGTTTCCTTTCGTTACCTCTATTATAATATAATACAAAAAAAGGAGGAGTTTTATACAATGCTTAAATCGATATGCAAATTTAGCCTGCTTATTTAATGAATTTCAGATAAGTCCGTTCTAACATGGCTATAACGTATTCTAGAGTTTGACATGAATACTCAAAAAAGGAACCCAATGCATGTTATCCTAATGGTAATTCTAACATAACTTCTTATTGCCTTTTTGCGATTACTTAGATGAATTAACTCAGTCTTAAATGCTACTTTAAAATTTAATACAATAATCTACTGTCATTTATGGGAAATACATTTATAAATGTTAATTAAAATACGATCGAAAGAGTAGCATACCTATGTGGAGCTTTGCCGGAAGGTTCTTTGAAGTAGCAAAATAAAAACAAAAAAACTCTAAACGAAGTGTTAGTGTGAATACAAAAAAAGAAAATCCAACATCCAACAGGAACCCCATGTATTCGCTGTGCACAACTTATTTCGGTCGGTCGCTTAAATCATCTAAACAACGGATGTTTTTCTTTTACTCTGAAATAGATGATGTCTACATAAGTACGCTAGGCTAGAAATCTAACGGTGGAAATTCTTGTATCGTATGGAAATTATCTGATGAAACTGATTATGTTTAAAAATACAACCTCGACAAGGTATTACGACCACCTCATTATGGAATGGTTTAAAATAAAAATCTATATACAAGTACAGCCCGGACGGTTTCCCTTAGATCACTCAAATGAACTTCTAACAAAAAAAGTTCTTCTTATACTTAACTACTGTCCATTTCTACCTTAAGCCTTAATCACGTTAGAACAAAGTTCGTACTAATGTAACGAAAACTAAATAGTAATTAGCGCTGAATTCCTTGGTATTGGATCAAGTGTATGAGGATGGAACTGTTCCCTAATTACCACAATTAATTTTTAAGATTCTAAAAAGCAAAACTCCTGGTCGACAAGTTAACCTGTCTTAAACTTAGGTCTTGATAATCTCTTTTTTTTTGTTTCTTTATTCTCTAACGCATAACTGTAGGCAATAAGTGATTATAGATATATTTTTGTTGCTTCAGGTGTTGCTTAGAACCTCTTTTTTTAAATAGAAGGTAATATCTCACGGACATTACACCATGAGATATTATTCTATTTAAAAAAAGAGGTTCTAAGTTCGACACGTATTTTAATATTTTTTTATGTATGAGAGGGCATAATTTTGTAATGCGTGGACTGATTTTGATGATTGTTTTTTTGTTGGGTAGAGTATAGTCCCGGATTAGTACCATGCTAAAAAACTTTTAGGTGGGGTGGGGGTAAGGAATGTGGGTGAAACGTAACTTTGTAACGCGTGGACCGATTTGGATGATTTTTCTCTGTTGTAAAGAGTATAAAGCCCCATTCTGTTGTAAAGAGTATAATGCCCCATTGCTGGCAATGAAAAAAGTTCGTGTAGGGTAGGGTGGGGAGGGATAGTCTAACTCTGTCACACGTGGACCGACTTCAATGATTTTTTTGTTGGGCAGAGTATGTTCTCCGATTGGTACCAAGTCAACACATTTTTTGGTGAGGTTGGGGTCGGGGTGGGGTGGAAATGGAGTGGGTTGTGGGGTGGAAGCTTACTGTAACATGTACTGTAGTCTGGCATAGGCTACGTGATGAAAACGAAATTAAGTTGTAAATTGCGCATGTCCCGAATTTCGGAAACCAGAAAAACGTCAGATGCCGTTTAAAGTCAAGGCCGACTCGAACCTGTGGTGACTTAGTGTGGTGGAAGTGTATAAATAGGGCTGAGTAGCAGACTAGTGGGTAAGTTGTATTTTAACCAGTGAAGTGATAAGTGTTAATTATTAAAGTGAAACGTAATGTTGTGAAGAAATATTGTCAAGGAAATTATTAAACGAACTAATTAAGTGAAGTAAATAAACTTGTGAACATTTTTGATTAAAAATAATTGTCTTAATTAATCCGTCGAGCCCGAAGAGCCCCATTAACGTTACAATTGGTGTCAGAAGTGGGATTAATTATTTTTTTTTTATACGATGTGGCCAAATCCTAGGGGACAACCCTTTGATGCGTGAGCATGGTTTTGGCCGGAAAGGAATTATGGGTAAGGGAAGTGAGGAAAACTTGAGTCAACAGCCCAGAGACAACAGCCCAGAGACGGAGTGGATTATTTTAACTTCTTAATAAAAGCTCCCGGTCGTCTGGTCTTGAACGCGGGACCCATGGCATGTTGGTCTTGCCGCTCAACGCATTGATCCAACTCCGTCTTAAGAAAGACTAAAGAAAAAGTGAACCTAGAAAAAAAAGTGTAACTATGAAATTGAAGTGAAATAGTGCAGCCAGTCTGAATATGGGGCGCAAACTGAAGGAATTACGTGTCCAAGACTTAGAGTTAAGTAAACTTTCCCTACCTACAATTGGAAATAAATGTGCCCTGGTAGCGCTACTACAAGAAGTTATGAAAAAAGGAGGAAAGCATCCAGAGGCTTTCGTGAAGACGAGCTAGAAGAAGAAGAAGAAGAAACAAGTACTCCAAGCATGACAGATCTTCTCAATGCTCTGATGTGTGAAATGAAATCTTCCAAAGAGCAGTTAAAGACAGCAATGGACGAACAGAAATCATCAATAGAAGGGTCCGTAAACGAATCAAAGGCATCAATCGCTGAACAGAAATCGTCGACAGCTGACTTAAAAGCATCTATTGAAGAACAGAAATTGTCGACGGCCGAGTTGAAGTCATCAATAATAGCGGAACTTAAGGTATCTGTTGAGGAAGTAAAAGCTGAAATGGAAATTTTCATGCAAAAACAGTTCGAAGGTCTGGAGTCTACTGTAGAGAAGAAACTGGAGACCATAGAAAACTCTATCAAAGTTTATCTCGAAAGCCATATGGATAATATCTTGGCACTTAGAGGTGGAGCAGCAGAATTGTTACAGACTATCCCGGCGGAGGTAAGATACTATACATCTCTAATACAAGCTTTATAATTACGGTATGGGAACCAGCACATGCAAGTGGTTGACCGTCTTCAGCTACGGAGTCGGACACAGAAGCATGGGGAGCAGTTGCAGCAACTCTGTGCGGACATAGAAAGGCTAACACATTTGGCTTATCCCACATTTAGCCAAGATTATGTTAACGAGGTCGCAAGAGAATCATTTATTAATTCACTTGCAGATCATGACCTGCAGCAGGCAGTACGGCTGGCTGGAAAAAACACCAATGCTGAGGTTCTGGCTTACGCTCTGGCATATGAAGCAGCGAAGCAAGTCTCAAAGAGTACTGTCCGCCTAGGAGAAGTAACCGAAATAGAAGATAGCTGCTGTCGGTTCAATACATTGGAAAAACGGAGTAGATTTAAATGCTGGAACTGTAACAAAGAAGGCCACCTACAAGGAGATTGCACAAAGAGACGAAAATCAGACTCCCCACAAGATGACAAGAGGAAATCTGAGTTTGGCTGTGAAAAATGCAGAGAAAGAAAACGAGTTGAACAAAGAAGCAATGGAGCTGTAAGCCCCATACCAGTTCTACGCTCGTAACAGGGAAACGAGTAAAGACCAACTCTGCGGGGCAGGAGTTGGCCAATAGAATCGACGCCCCCGGAATCATCATCAACATAAAGAAATTGCAGCGAAACGATAGCAGCTTAGTAATCAACGGGAGAGTTCAAGAACAAAAATGTACGATTACAGTAGACACAGGTGCTTCCAGGTCTATTCTTTGGTGCGATTATGCTAAACACAGCAACACAAATCGATACATTTTGAGAACAGCACCAGAAGAATTCGTTGAAGTGTATGGGGAAATATTAATGACAATATCCCTCGGCGACAACTGATTTGCACACAGATTTCTTGTCGCAGATATAACAGATGAGTGCATACTTGGCCTCGATTTCAGCAGAGCACAACATTCAACTGGATATTGGAAAAGGAATCATGAAATACGACAACAGAGAGATTCCTATGGCTCTGATGAAAAGAAAGAAGTTTTGGTGCGAGTCCTAAATTCCCGTGAAAAAAGGTATCAAATTAAAGAAAGGTAAAATCTTAGGTCATGGCGAACCAGCCGAAGAGTTTGTGTTAGCGGGTGAAACTAGACAGCCAAAGAAGATGCTTGAAGAATTTGCCGGTATTTTTGCACTACGGGACGAAGACTATGGAAAAACTGATGTAGTGCAACTTAAAATTGACACCGGAGACGCCCGCCCTATCAAGCAGCCACCAAGAGGATTACCACTTGCAAAGCAAGAAGAAGCAGACAAAATGGTTGAAAGAATGCGTAAGCAAGGTCTAATAGAAGAGGCGAAAGGTCCATGGATGTCACCAGTGGTGCTAGTAAAGAAGAAGGATGGCAGTACAAGATTCTGTGTCGACTACCGTCGTCTAAATGATGTGGGTGAAACGTAACTTTGTAACGCGTGGACCGATTTGGATGATTTTTCTCTGTTGTAAAGAGTATAAAGCCCCATTCTGTTGTAAAGAGTATAATGCCCCATTGCTGGCAATGAAAAAAGTTCGTGTAGGGTAGGGTGGGGAGGGGTAGTCTAACTCTGTCACACGTGGACCGACTTCAATGATTTTTTTGTTGGGCAGAGTATGTTCTCCGATTGGTACCAAGTCAACACATTTTTTGGTGAGGTTGGGGTCGGGGTGGGGTGGAAATGGAGTGGGTTGTGGGGTGGAAGCTTACTGTAACATGTACTGTAGTCTGGCATAGGCTACGTGATGAAAACGAAATTAAGTTGTAAATTGCGCATGTCCCGAATTTCGGAAACCAGAAAAACGTCAGATGCCGTTTAAAGTCAAGGCCGACTCGAACCTGTGGTGACTTAGTGTGGTGGAAGTGTATAAATAGGGCTGAGTAGCAGACTAGTGGGTAAGTTGTATTTTAACCAGTGAAGTGATAAGTGTTAATTATTAAAGTGAAACGTAATGTTGGGAAGAAATATTGTCAAGGAAATTATTAAACGAACTAATTAAGTGAAGTAAATAAACTTGTGAACATTTTTGATTAAAAATAATTGTCTTAATTAATCCGTCGAGCCCGAAGAGCCCCATTAACGTTACAATTGGTGTCAGAAGTGGGATTAATTATTTTTTTTTTATACGATGTGGCCAAATCCTAGGGGACAACCCTTTGATGCGTGAGCATGGTTTTGGCCGGAAAGGAATTATGGGTAAGGGAAGTGAGGAAAACTTGAGTCAACAGCCCAGAGACAACAGCCCAGAGACGGAGTGGATTATTTTAACTTCTTAATAAAAGCTCCCGGTCGTCTGGTCTTGATCGCGGGACCCATGGCATGTTGGTCTTGCCGCTCAACGCATTGATCCAACTCCGTCTTAAGAAAGACTAAAGAAAAAGTGAACCTAGAAAAAAAAGTGTAACTATGAAATTGAAGTGAAATAGTGCAGCCAGTCTGAATATGGGGCGCAAACTGAAGGAATTACGTGTCCAAGACTTAGAGTTAAGTAAACTTTCCCTACCTACAATTGGAAATAAATGTGCCCTGGTAGCGCTACTACAAGAAGTTATGAAAAAAGGAGGAAAGCATCCAGAGGCTTTCGTGAAGACGAGCTAGAAGAAGAAGAAGAAGAAACAAGTACTCCAAGCATGACAGATCTTCTCAATGCTCTGATGTGTGAAATGAAATCTTCCAAAGAGCAGTTAAAGACAGCAATGGACGAACAGAAATCATCAATAGAAGGGTCCGTAAACGAATCAAAGGCATCAATCGCTGAACAGAAATCGTCGACAGCTGACTTAAAAGCATCTATTGAAGAACAGAAATTGTCGACGGCCGAGTTGAAGTCATCAATAATAGCGGAACTTAAGGTATCTGTTGAGGAAGTAAAAGCTGAAATGGAAATTTTCATGCAAAAACAGTTCGAAGGTCTGGAGTCAACTGTAGAGAAGAAACTGGAGACCATAGAAAACTCTATCAAAGTTTATCTCGAAAGCCATATGGATAATATCTTGGCACTTAGAGATGGAGCAGCAGAATTGTTACAGACTATCCCGGCGGAGGTAAGGTACTATACATCTCTAATACAAGCTTTATAATTACGGTATGGGAACCAGCACATGCAAGTGGTTGACCGTCTTCAGCTACGGAGTCGGACACAGAAGCATGGGGAGCAGTTGCAGCAACTCTGTGCGGACATAGAAAGGCTAACACATTTGGCTTATCCCACATTTAGCCAAGATTATGTTAACGAGGTCGCAAGAGAATCATTTATTAATTCACTTGCAGATCATGACCTGCAGCAGGCAGTACGGCTGGCTGGAAAAAACACCAATGCTGAGGTTCTGGCTTACGCTCTGGCATATGAAGCAGCGAAGCAAGTCTCAAAGAGTACTGTCCGCCTAGGAGAAGTAACCGAAATAGAAGATAGCTGCTGTCGGTTCAATACATTGGAAAAACGGAGTAGATTTAAATGCTGGAACTGTAACAAAGAAGGCCACCTCCAAAGAGACGAAAATCAGACTCCCCACAAGATGACAAGAGGAAATCTGAGTTTGGCTGTGAAAAATGCAGAGAAAGAAAACGAGTTGAACAAAGAAGCAATGGAGCTGTAAGCCCCATACCAGTTCTACGCTCGTAACAGGGAAACGAGTAAAGACCAACTCTGCGGGGCAGGAGTTGGCCAATAGAATCGACGCCCCCGGAATCATCATCAACATAAAGAAATTGCAGCGAAACGATAGCAGCTTAGTAATCAACGGGAGAGTTCAAGAACAAAAATGTACGATTACAGTAGACACAGGTGCTTCCAGGTCTATTCTTTGGTGCGATTATGCTAAACACAGCAACACAAATCGATACATTTTGAGAACAGCACCAGAAGAATTCGTTGAAGTGTATGGGGAAATATTAATGACAATATACCTCGGCGACAACCGATTTGCACACAGATTTCTTGTCGCAGATATAACAGATGAGTGCATACTTGGCCTCGATTTCAGCAGAGCACAACATTCAACTGGATATTGGAAAAGGAATCATGAAATACGACAACAGAGAGATTCCTATGGCTCTGATGAAAAGAAAGAAGTTTTGGTGCGAGTCCTAAATTCCCGTGAAAAAAGGTATCAAATTCAAGAAAGGTAAAATCTTAGGTCATGGCGAACCAGCCGAAGAGTTTGTGTTAGCGGGTGAAACTAGACAGCCAAAGAAGATGCTTGAAGAATTTGCCGGTATTTTTGCAATACGGGACGAAGACTATGGAAAAACTGATGTAGTGCAACTTAAAATTGACACCGGAGACGCCCGCCCTATCAAGCAGCCACCAAGAGGATTACCACTTGCAAAGCAAGAAGAAGCAGACAAAATGGTTGAAAGAATGCGTAAGCAAGGTCTAATAGAAGAGGCGAAAGGTCCATGGATGTCACCAGTGGTGCTAGTAAAGAAGAAGGATGGCAGTACAAGATTCTGTGTCGACTACCGTCGTCTAAATGATGTCATGTTATCCACTACCCCGCATAGACTACATCCTAGATACCGTACGAGGATGCAAGTGGTTCGCAACGTTGGACTTAAAAAGCGGCTATTGGCAAGTCGGGACCGATCCAGATGACAGGGAAAAGACAGCATTCTCGGTGGTAAGTGGATTGTGGGAATTTAAAGTCATGCCCTTTGGACTTTGCAATGCGATAGCAACATTTGAGCGCTTAGTGGAATGTGTCCCACGAAGTTTAACTTGGAAAACCTGCCTGGCATATTTGGAAGACATAATTTTAATTGGACGAAGTTTTGAAGAACATCTAGGTAATCTACGAGAAGTGTTCCAGAAACTGAAGTTAACCAAACTAAAACTAAGCCTTAAAAAGTGTACGCTCTTTGCAAACCGGGTCAAATACCTTGGACATGTGGTATCAACAGAAGGAGTTAGCACTGACCCTGAGAAAATAACTGCAGTGGAGAACTGGCAACCTCCGAACGATAAACACGAGCTACGGAGCTTTATTGGACTAGCCACTTATTACAGACGCTTTTTGAAGGATTTAGCTGACATAGCAAAAGAGTTGCATAAGCTAACGGAGAAGGACAAAGCATTCGTTTGGACAGAAAAAGCAGAAAACAGCTTTAAAGCACTGAAGTGGGCACTTTGCAATGCACCTGTACTTACTTATCCAAAGGCGGGTGAGACATTTATATTGGATACTGATGCAAGTAATGTTATGATTGGCGCTGTGCTGTGACAAGAAGTAAACGGGCACGAAAAGGTGTTGACATACTATAGCAGAGCTCTATCTAAACAAGAAAGAAATTACTGCGTTACGAGAAAAGAACTACTGGCTATTGTTGATGCAACGAAGCACTTCCATAAATTCTTCTATGGACAAAAATTCACTCTCCGAACAGATCATATAGCTCTAAAGTGGTTGATGCAATTTAAAAACCCTGAAGGACAAGTGGCAAGATGGCTAAAAAGACTGCAATCCTATGATTTCGAAATTACCCATAGGAAGGGTAGATCCCGCGGAAATGCAGATGCACTTTCACGACGGCCATGTAAATCGGAGTGTAAATACTGTTCCCGTCTGGAAGCAAAATGCGACCATGTGACTGTGCAAAGAACAACTGTCGTACCGTACTGACGAGAATATTTCTCCAATTTTGACGTGGAAAGATAACGACGAAAGGCCCCAATGGAAAGATATTTCCGACAGAAGTACAACGCTGTAGAGCTATTGGGCGCAATGGAATTCGCTGTGTGATGAAGATGGAATATTAAAACACAAATGAGAAACACCCGAAGAGTCATCACGCCGGATGCAGGTATTGGTTCCCAGGAATAAAATAAAGGATGTGCTGGAAGAATTCCATAACGGTGCTTCAGGAGGACATCTTGGTGTCAATAAGACTTTGGAGAAATTAAGACAACGATTCTACTGGTAACATATGCGGGAGGATGTGGAAGACTGGTGTCTAAAATGTACCGAGCAAAGGATCTCACATCAAAACAAGAGGAGCGGTGGAGCAATACAACGTTGGAGCGCCTTTTGAGAGAATCGCGATTGACGTTGCGGGACCATTCCGAGAGTCATATCGGGGCAACCGGTACATTTTAGTGGTAATAGATTACTTCAGTAAATGGCCAGAAGTATATGCGATCCCAAATCAAGAAGCAAAAATAGTGGCAGATGAGTTAGTAACAAACTGGATATGCAGATTTGGCGTCATGAGCTTCATTCCGACCAAGGACGAAACTTTGAATCTCAAGTATTCCAGAAGGTTTGCGATATTCTTGCGATAAGAAAGACGCGGACAACACCACTTCATCCACAATCTGACGAGATGGTTGAAGGCTTTAATAGGACAGTGATCGAAAATCTTTGAAAGTAGTAGATGAGCATCAACGTGAATGGGTTAGCTACATTCCGATATTTCTACTATCTTATCGAACAGCCGTCCATAACTCAACAGGACAGACACCATCTTAAATTGTGTTTGGAAGACAGATTCGACTGCCCAGTGATTTGAAGTTCGGAACACTTGAAAAGGACGCTGAATCCACTGAAGAATACATAGCCATACTTCGGAAGCGTCTCGCAGAAATCCATCAACTGGCAAGAAAGAATCTCAAGACATCCAGCGACAGAATGAAAACACGATACGATATCAGAGCTAATTCTAGCGGATTCAGGGAAGGAGACCTCGTTTGGCTATTTAACCCACGGAAGGAACCGAACAAAATGTATCCAGAAATTTCTTTTAGCATAAGGAAACCGTCGATGGAATGGAAATATCATCCTTTTTTATTGGAGATCCAGCGTACCCACTGCAACCTTGGTTGATAAAAGGATATTCCGATAGCTTATCGCCAGAGGGAGACTCTTTTAACGCATACCTAAACAAAGCTAGAATCATAGTGGAGAATGCATTTGGGATCCTTAAGGGTCGCTGTAGGATTTTGCAGAAACGCATAGATCTTTACGTTAATTTTGTTCCCAGAATTGTTGCAACTTGTTGTATCCTACACAATATACTGGAAAGGAGGAAATCACCGTATAGGGAAATGTGGAACGAGAGTGTTTCTCCAACAGCATTTCGCCTCAACCCATACATCAGAGCCAAGTGTCATTTTAAAACTATTTAGGGGAGAATTCGCAACAAGTTAATTTTATTTCTCATTTTTATATAGAAATATTGCTTAATTAAATATAATCCTAACAATAAAGTTCATATTTGAGTATTCCATATACCTTGCAAATACTGCTTACTTAGCTATAATATAGTCCATAATTGATAATTACATACATTTTATACGTATAAATCCATAATTGCTTAATAGGCAATTGAAATTAGTTTTACTTTAACATGAAAAACAAAAAACTCAATTTACGCGATAAGCATTACGTAGTCGGGTTCGTGAACGCCTGTATAGTTTTGAAATCTGACGCAGCTTCGCATGCTTTTGGTTTCAGGTAATCTGAACGAAATTTGTGAAGGCATGATCATTGTGATCATACTGGGTATTTTGAGTACTTATACTCAGGGCTGGATGCTTTACTTTACCAGCTAGGTGAATTTTACCACTCCGGTTTAGGCAGCTTATGATGAAGATATTAATAGTTTGAATGAGGATTATATAATTGCATCCAGTCTACCAATGGATGTGTTTTTTTGATGGTGCAAACAGATACGGATGGTTTTCTGTTGTTAAACAGATCCGTTTCACATCTGTTGTGCTTTTGGTAGCAAATATAGGCCACTGCCTTTGTTTTCAGATATCCTTATAGTACCGGTTGTGATAGCGTGTAGATTGGCGGCCAAGAATTCTGGTAACGGCTCGGTATAAGAGTAGGTTTTGTTATATTCTGTGGGAACGGAATATGTCCTAAAAAGCTGGAAGACTGCTGTATCAGGCAGGGTAACTTGGATTTTGAAAATTATCATGGAATCTGCTACTCGAGTCTGGACAGTTACAACTTTGTATGGTTCTAACATATCATCAAGATTTGTTTATCCGGATATGATCAAATCCGTAATTAATGTTCACACCGGCTTCACACAAACATCCGAAGTGAGGTGCGAACGGTGGAATGAAATCCCATTTGAGACCATAATTCGCTAGCTGTTCTGATGCTTTTTCTAGATGCCTTTTTCAATATTACGCTATGAAATTCGGCGTCCAATCGATTCTTAGCTCCACCAAAGGTGGTACCATTATCACTGTAGATGTCACTGCAGGGCCTCCCCTAAATGTAAAACGTTTGTAGGATGCCAGAAGAGCTTCGGTGATTAGAACACTGACTGCTTCCAGATGAATGGCTTTTGTTGACATGCATACAAATACGACTATGTAGCCCTTGTGTGTGCTTTAGTACCCCTTCCTTTGGAAATACTGATATTAAAGTGTCCCGCATAGTCTATTCCTATATGAGAAAAAGGTTTAGACGGCGTTATCCTTGGAGCTGGAAGATTGCCCATTTTTATTTGAGTGGAACTCGGTGATAATGACAGCAAATTACACAGCGATGAATCACTGCCCGGACTGCACTTGTTTACCTAAAAAGAGAAATGATTAGACTGGATTTATAAAATCGAATTGATACATAAATTACCTGAATTACCTACTTACCTGAATGAATTAAAACAGAAGATAAACGCGTCACTGCAGTATCTGAAATGAAGAAAGAATTATAAAAAAATTAAAAAGTTTGATACAAACCAACAATCAAAAATAAATAAATGAATTGAATGAATCATGCATTTTCAAATTATAAACATAAACATTACACAGAACACTAAACTAAAGGGATAAACAAACACTGAACATAAAGCATGCATTAGATCGAATTATAACACATAATTAAGCAACATACATGCAAATTAAATTGAAAAATCAAATTGACTTACCATTGTTTCCATATGCCCGATGAAATATCCTCTTCCCGTGCACAGGTGAAGGTGTTGTCCATTCACCTGGGAATATACACCGGCGATCTGAAAATGATAACAAAAACAAAATGTAATATCACTACAATAAATGTGCACACAAAAAACACTCAATATACAAATTCAACACTTAGTAATAACATAGAAAGTATACTTACGCTTAAATTTCACTTGAAAAACAAAAATTCGCGGATGACAGCTCGATCACCTGTCACATGTTCGAAAACATTTCAACCTTTATGTGCTGCCAACATGTAGCACATTAAATTAAGGTGAAATTTTATGGGGAATTCATTGGTGGTAATTAAGTTCACCAAAAACGATTCCCCAAGGAAATCAATAATTTTTCAATTTCCCATAAGTGTAATAAGTGGGAAAGAGAAAGAATAGGCCTAAAGGTGGAAAGGAGAAGGGAATATTTTTATCGAGTATCGAAACATTTTGGAAAAAAAATGTCTACTTTCGCCATGTTTATGGACATAAATTTAATTTGATCGACAATCAGTCAATTTAATATTAAAAAAACGTAATAAATATTCAATCGAATGCATAATTTTATTTAGATGTAAAGACAATTCATTTGAACAAAAGAAAATTATGAATTTCTTAAAAATATCCATTTTGGTTAAAATTTTTTACAAAAAATGGCGTTGCAAACCAAATACAATTTCAAATTTCGACAATATGGCTGCTAGAAACCTATATAAAGGAGCATGTAGTAAGGACTCACTCTCTTTTTTTCATTGGTAATCGTGCTGTCAAGTTGATCGAGGTATGCCTAGTAAGGTCATTCAAGAAGCACATGCAGCACTTTTTTATTTATTAATAATTAATCATTTATTTTTTCTTTCAGCAGTGAATTTGAATTTTTAGTGACATTAGAATTTTTTATTGTTTGAATTTTTTCTTTTATGATAAGTTTATTGAATGTTTTTTTTTCTTATTTTTTCTCCTTTTATTAATAAATTAATTTTGATTGAAGGCCCGCAAAATTTCGTTTTTATTTTACGACCTATCCAATAACATTTCAGGAATTGTTTTGTTGTTTAAAATTTTTTTTCATTTGTTAAAATTGGTCAGACATTATATTCGGCGTCAAAAAACAGCACTTTTAGCGTCAGTTATCCAGTATCCTTGTCTCAGGTACGTTAGGGTTGTCTTGTTACCTCAATTTAATGTTATCTTGTGTGCATTTAGGATTAAAAGTAACATAACGTGGTGACTGTGTGGTAAAATGATCGGATGCCTCTAGTCACAGGACAGATGGGAGTGACTAAGTCTACCTTCTAGGCGAAGAAGTCCCTCAGTATCCATAAATGGCTTACCCAGGTTTATAGTGCGGATTTCCTGTGAATAAAAATGCTTTTGAACAATCTTAAGACAACTTACAAGTGTATCTTGAAGTTCATCTGCTTGTAGATATTGAGATTTATGTCCAGGTGAGTTTCGTGCGGCATTCAAAAATCTATAGTAATAATGACAGCGTAACATTTAAGTAAGCGCAGCAAATCTTTCAAGAACATTGCTCTCAGTGGGAATTGAAAAAGTAGCAGTGGTGTAGTTAATAGGTATGGCAAGATTATCTTCTTTTTCCCCGATTGATTTAACAAAAAGCCATTTTTTTTGTGTATCGTACTAATCATTCGAGTCCACTATAATGGATGATGCTAGCGTGACTTTTTAGTCAGGCCAGACAAAGTTGGTAACAATCTTAAAGTCAAATATCTTCGTTATTCTGGTCATTAGTTTTGTTAATAGTACTGCCTCACAGAGTTCTAGTCTTGGCAATGTGATCTGTTTCTTAATATTTGCCAAATTTGTTTTTTCCGATATCATCGTTATTAATAACGATTCCTTTGTTATCGTTTTTTAGACTACTGCAGCGAATGCTTTCTCAGAAGCATTACAGAATCCATGAATTTCAATGGCTTGGAGGTTTTTGGTATAATTTTTCCACCTCGGGATCTTAATATCCTGCACTAGTGAAAGTTCGTGTTTGAACTGAATCCATTTTCTTGGGAGGTCATTTGTTAAAAGTGTATCCCAATCTTTATTTTCAGTCCACAACTTGCATAAAGGCTTTAGCCCGTATTATGACAGGTGAGAGCCATCCTGCAGAATGAAATAACCTGGGGATGTCGGATAACACTGTTTGCTTTGTGTCCGTAATGCTTGAATAAGGATGGCTAACTCGAAATTGGAAAGTATCGCTTGAAAGCAACCAATGCAAGTCTAAAGTTTCGACCAACTCTCCCTCAGATATCTCCAACGGCTGCTATTCTCGGAGATCATGTGCAAGGTTTTGAAGTGGTGCTGGTTGGTTACTTGTCCATTTCCGTAACTTAAATTCCCCAGAGGATAAAAGAGATATTAGTTCCCTTTACAATGCTTTTGCTTCTCGTAGAGAATCTGCTCCAGTCAGAAGGTCACCTACGTAAAAGTTAGTTTTTAATACAAGAGATGCTTGAGGATATATCGCTTTCTCATCCTAGGCTAGTTGATCGCTAAATGCGGTGCCGCTGCCGTGCCATAGATCACAGTTGTTACTTGGAATTCTTGTATGGGCCCTTGCGTTGCTGGTCTCCATAAAAGTTTTAGATATTTTTGATCATCTGGATGAATTTTTATCTGCCGATACATTTTATCTATATGTAATAGTTATTATATATTCACTACAGAAAGTCGATGAATCCAAAACAGAGAGTTGAGATATTGGAAAAACTTAACCAAGGCAATTGTAATAGTCCAATGGAAATTATTTAGTAAACACCCAAAACGAGCAATCGGAATTTAACCACGTGAAATTTTCCTATTCAAAAATATTTGGGTAAAAAGTTATTAATGACACTGATTTGACGTGAACCTTTTCGTTGCTCGGTCATTTACCTCAAATATAATATTTCACTAACACTTTACCCTATGCGAATTGTTTTTTTTTGTACACTTCTTAGCATAAGCCTTCATGATAGTTCGCACTTCCAGCTCAACCAGAAATAGAACTAGAAAATTTCAATTAGTAAATGAGATTCTATCGTCCTCTAACTTTGAATTTATCTTGAGAACGATGCTTGGTTATTATCATTGGACGGAAAGTTTTCTACCGGGATTAGTAAAATTTTTCTATGATATGTCATATCGATTTTATTCCCATGAGTGAGCTTACCAATTTGACTTAAGCCAGAGGTTGTACAGCAAGTCCTGACTTTTTTTTTGTACCTAAATGAACTTTTCACGAATAAACTTCCCAAGAAATTTTTCGGCATGTAGGTAGATGTGTATATCTTTTCAATTAAGAATAAGAACAATAAATTTAAGTGCGCTAATGGAAAATAATGATTTTACATTAATAATTCGGTTTACTCATTTGGATAAAATTTGATAAGGTACCTTCAAAGTCTATAAAATAAATAATAGAACTCGTTAACTTATGCTTGGCATAAGCGTTTCGAAGAAGTCGGCTTACTCAAAACGTAAAAAAAATTTTTAACTGAACCTGATGACCAGCGGCGGAAGTTCTGGCTACATTTCATGTCGGAATCCTTATACCTCAGTGATATGACGACTGAGAATGCGGAATAGGGATAAAGCGACTAGGGTGCGTTTGATTTGTTTTTATTTGCTTTTATGAGGCCCTACCAAGCTTGGGGTGGCCAAGGGTAAACAAGCCCAAGAGGGACTGTATGCGACACCTAGCTCCCAGTGAAGAAAAGTAGCAAAATACTTTTTAATTTGATTCATTAATTGATTCCAATAATTTCTTTAGTTTCCAATGACAATAATAAAAAAAGAAAATAATAAAAAAGCCTAGTGGGATCCGCGACTCGAACCCCGGTCTCCAACTCAGACTCCACCGCAGATAATTTCCTTATGACTCTGGCTACCAACTTGCGAAAACCATCGATATTTCACAATTTCAACTGATTAAAAACGCAGTTCTTTAGAAAAGTTAAATTTTAATGTTTATTTCACTATCACAATTTCAATTTATAAGTTAATTCCAAGTTCGATAAAACTTCACAATTTCACTTTATCAAAGTTAAGTTCAAGTTCAAAAGAAAACTTTCTTTTCCTAAATTGCACCACTGCACGAAAGACTCTTAACAACGTTGGATTCGATTTCAACTTTTATTATAAAATGTTGATTTCTAAATATTGTTCCGAAAAAATACGTCCGTCGCGAACAAGATTTCAACTTCGACTTATCTTATTTTCTCTAGCTGAATTCAGTTAATTTTCAAAAATTCTAGAAAATTTTCCACTTCTGTGTAACGTTATTTTCAAATTAATTCCTTTTATGGTCAAGATTTGCTATTGTCTCTTCCCCTTCGGAATATGTCTGTCTCTTTATAATTTTCTCTATTTCGCTTCATTAAAAATTGGCCCCTTTTTCTATGTTTTGAAATGAACGAATTTAACGAGAAAGGGACATAGAAAAATAGTGATGACAGAGGAAATGTCGTGCTGTGGTGCAATAATTAGGTAAGTATTTATTTATTTACCTTTATAATTTGATTGTTATTTTTATTAAAAATTCTAATGTTATGTAATTTGATTGGTATTTTTATTAAAAATTCTAATGTTTGTATTATGTTTGCTAATTATTGTGTCTTAATTGTTTGTGATGCGAAATTTGTATATGTACATACTTGTCTAAATGGTAAATTACAAATTCGAGTTTTGTTTACATTTCAAAATCTATATAATTTTAACAATTTTCTATTTACAGATATACAACAGTTCAAAATATACAACAAGTTGACAGATAAAGCGATACTAAAGTGACCATTTCATTAGATAAGTATTCTATCAAATTTTTACATAAGATTTGTTTCTTTGTGATGATTTTTGTCGTTTTAGGTTGATAGGCCTTGTCATAACGGAACACCCAGTAATAATGCAGTCTAAAGCCCAAAATACAATGAGGCCACACAGCGTATTGGTCGACAAAACTGTCTTTGAAGTATGGCGCTACCGTACTTCTAGATACAATGCCACCAACACAGCAAAGTTGGTAGATAAAGTTCGGCGAAATTCGAAATTTGCTGGCGCCAACAACAATATTTGAGTTTGACATTTCATTCTGAAAGGTAATCTTGGCGCGTTAAGTTTGAAAACGAATTTATGAAAATGAAATTTGAGGAGAAATTAATAGATTGATTTATAATAAAAAAGCATTTACAATACAATTAACTTAATTTCAGATATAATAATTTTTTCTTAATTCCAGTTATAAAAGTCACTACTATTTTCGGCAATTATTTCGCTGTCAAACAAGAAATGTCGGCGTCATTGTATTATAACACCAACATATTTACCGACAAAAGTTGGTCATCATAACGTGTCGGCCTCATTGTATTTTGGGCTTAATGTAAGGAAATTTTCATCTGATGATGATGGTTTAAAGTTATGACAGGTTTTACCTAATATTTCCTTAGCAAGTTGACTCTACTCTTGAAAAGCTGTGTCCTAACCCGGTGGGAAATACGCTTTTCTGGTCAGGAGGTTATAAATAACTCTGCACCATTTCTCAATCTCCCAATTCTGCTCGAGAATTTTGCTGTTCTGTTTGTAAATTTTCAGCCACTTGCTTAGACTTTGCTTAGACTTAGACTAGATGGATCAGATAAATGTCGACCGGAAAAAACAAATCTAATTTAAAATTACTTTTTGTAGATGTGAATTCGGGCAGCTGTCACGTTAAAATTTGCTTCGTTCCTTTAACGGAAAAGTCACAATCTTTGCGTGTCAGTAAGCAAGGGTACCAATACCAGAAGTAAAAAGAAGGGTGTGTTCATAAATTCCTAAAGGTGCAATTAAATTGGACCGAAGTGAGACACTGTGCCACCAATCTCATAGATGGCACTAGTTAAATAATAAACAACAATTGGCTCACATTACACATACTATATATGATTCAAAACTTCTTTTAAAGTTAATGCATATTTAATCAAGGGTTATTCTCCGTGGACGAGACATTTAATTTGTCAGATAATCAAGACGACGACGTGTTTAATTTTTTATTTACACTGAGCAATCACCAAGATGAAAGGTCAAAACCATCTGTAATCGTTTGCAGGAAAACTTCATCGGAATGATTAATCAGATAGTGAACAAATTGTATCTTCTCAGTCTTTTAATCCCACTACAAATGCAAGGGTTATGTTTTTCCGGGTATCTGACTTTGTGGGGTTCTGTATTTCCTCGTAACATCCAAACGGCTGAATGCATTTTAAAGTATCATTAATTCATCTGGATTTCGAGAGTATCCTATGTCACTAATGTGAAGTATCCATTAAACAAACACGGGCAAATTGTTGGCGTATGTGAATTTTTTTTTGAAATAAGGGTATGGATATGGGTATAAGAAAAAAATATTTATCGAAAATAAAAATACACCAAAAGACATAAATAAAAAAAGTAAGCTGCGTAAAATGCAAATTTTAAAAGTGAAAACACGATGAAATAATAGAAAACTCTTTATGCTAGACTTGAAACGGTCTTGGTTCTTAGCCTCAAGGGAGCAATTGAAAATTGGTCCCTTTAAAATGCATGCTATAAAACGATCACTTTTAATCAAGGGCATACATAATATTCACATATTGAACAGAAATATCTGCTGACTCTGATAGCTTGTTATCGTTTTATAGAATGAGTTTTAGGCACGACATTTTGTACCGTGGTAAAAATACTTGAATTTATATATATATATATATATATATATATATATATATATATATATATATGTATATATATATATATATATATATATATATATATATATATATATATATATATATATATATATATATATATATATATATATATATATATATATATATATATATATATATTTAAATGCCGTCACAGCACCATAGAATTACGAATTTTGCTACAGAAGTTTTAACTAAATTATGAATTTCAAGGTTGAAAAACTTTATGTTTAATACAGCGTTCCTTAATCTTTTCGATAAGTGTCACCCACTTCTTTCGTGGAACCTTTACTTTGTTTTAATGGTATGGTTTTACTGCAATATTCTGTATTTGCAACAAAAATAAAAACAATTTCAAGTATTATATATTTATTTCAGAAATAAAAATGTATAACCCTAATATTTCTATAATAAATTAAAATAACCCATTCCTATTCAAACAAGACTTTCAAATTATAATATTAAAGAAATGAGTGGTATACATATCTCTTATCGCTGATATACCTAATATTAGGACTTATGGATAAAAAGTGAATTCTCTGAGGACCTTGTTTCGCACATATATGCAGTTGCTTATAGTAAAAGTATAAAAACGGTCTTTTGCAACACTTGAGCATATTCATTTCAATAAACGTTTCGTATTCTTCAGTTGACAATAAATGAATTTTTAACCCAAAATTAATTTTGATATTTGACCTGTTATTCAATTGGAAGATACTGATTAAAAATAGTTTTTCAAAACAAAGTTGAACCAACTTCACAAAAAGCATTAAAAAGCATAAAATAATTTTTAATTTTATGTCTATTACAAAATTTTGAAGTCGGTGCAAATCAAACAAACCAAACAACTACAACAAAAGTATTTAATCGTCCTTTTATATGATCCCGTGAGCTGAAACGTTCAGGCAGTATTATGAATTATCTTCAATTGTGGTTCTGTAGTTGTTTTATTTGTTTAATTAAAATTTATTTTATGTTTTTTAGGGTTTTTTGTGAAGTCGGTTGAACTTTTTTTTTAAAAACTATTTTATGTCTTCTACTCCACTCAACGAAAAAAGAACCATCCTAATCAGTCCACGCGTTAAGAGGTTAGGTTCAACCCCCATCTTCATCCCAAAAATTGTTTTTCCTCTTGGTATCAATCAAGGAACATACTGTAACGTAAATGGGGCTCTTCGGGCTCGACGGATTAATTAAGACACTTATTTTCAATCACGAAAGCTCACAATTTTATTTAATTCACTTAATTAGTTCGTTGCACAATTTTCTTGACAATATTTCTTCACAATATTACGTTTCACTTTAACAATTAGAACTTATCACTTCACTGGTTAAAATACAACTGACTAGGCTGCTACTCAGCCCTACTTATACTACTTAGCTTAATTCTAGAAAGTTCAGTAACTTAGTTCTAGCAATTTCCGTTATTCATTTCCACCACACTAAGTCACCACAGGTTCTAGTCGGCATCTGACGTTTTTCTGGTTTCCGAAATTCGGGACATGCGCATTAAACAACTTGATTTCATTTTCATCACGTAGCCTATGCCAGACTACAGCGCATGTTACAATACTCTACCCAACAGAAGAATAATCATCGAAATCGGTAAACGCGTTACGAAGTTAGACTACCCCTCTCCATC
The DNA here is from genome assembly GCA_964036015.1 of Leptarthrus brevirostris. Taxonomy (NCBI): domain Eukaryota; kingdom Metazoa; phylum Arthropoda; class Insecta; order Diptera; family Asilidae; genus Leptarthrus; species Leptarthrus brevirostris. Next base: position 96,775,643 of record OZ038371.1, on the reverse strand, counting down.
CCCCACTGCCATCGTTGGACCAACTTATTTTCCTATTAGTAATGGAGGATCACATTCTATAGAACAGCAAAAGAATCGGTAAACGCATTACAAAGTGAGCTTCCACCCCCACCCCACCACATTTTTTTTCTCGTGGTATCAACCACGGAACATACTCTACCCAACAGAAAAGGAATTATCCAAATCGGTCCACCCCTCCCACCCTAGACCACATTTTCTTCTCCTATTAGCAATGGGGATCATACTATGTACAACAAAAAAGCAACCATTTAAATCGGTCCACGCGTTACAAAGTTCAAAAGAGAAAAATTTAACATGAACAGGTTTTTTGTTTAGGTGGAAAAATTGGTTTTTAAGATTGGGGTTTGGAGTGTTGGCGGAAAAATTTTGAAGTATCTTTAATTTTAATTAAAGTAAAAATTGTAAATGAGTTTAAGATCTATGGACGCAAATCGTTTTAATTGTGTGTTTTAAGAAAGTAGTTAGTGTCCCAGAAGTTTCCCCGACTAATTGGAACCACTAAAAAAGGACATAACAAGAATTGGCGCAGTCGGTTGGATCAGGGAAGCCTCATTATTAGCAAAGCAAATGCATTAAAATCCGGTTGAATTAAGTGGGCTTAATTCCTACCAAAATTGGACGATTTAGATTCAAAACACACTTAGGGCCCTACTAACAGGGTACGAAGAACATGTCCTCAGGCGAAGCATTATCACCGCCACCGTCTGCCAGTAACAACACACCAGTAGCTGCCTCAACGCCAATGCCGGACGATCCAAGGAACCACCCGGCCATGCAGGCATTGCAGCTAAGCAATCAACAGTTCCAGTCCCAGCATCTGCGGACACCCAGGAAGCCAAACACCAGCAACTCCCGGCTCCTTACCCGGCCTTCCACTACTTTTTTTATGATGGTTATCAAGTAAGCCTAGATAAATATCTTAATAGATTGTTAGAGAAAGCCCGGGAATCAGAGAAGGTGTCTGCATCTTATTGCTACGCCCTCGACAAGTGGTTAGCCAAACAACACGAGGAGAGACTGGTACAAATTGTAAAATTCAGATTTAAGGAAGAGCTTGTCCAGTTTGCTGGATTTTCGCGCTTATTCGATATAATGAATAACAGTGATAGTGAGTTAATAAAAACCAGGCCACTGTCTCTATAAGAGCTTCAAATGAAAAAACCACCGCTGACCAAACTACCGACGACTTGAACTTCACCGAAAATTTATTGCTCATTTGTTTAGAAGGCTCCATAACGGATGCCAGCCCAGGGGGGAGCTTGAGTAGTACTCTTGAAATCAAAAGTCAAGTAATGACATCAACCAAAATAACTGACCACTGAATTTTGTTGAAGTAACTTCACAAATGGTGCTTAATTTGTCAGGCTCAACCTAGAGTTGCAAACATTCCTGTGTTGTTACCGCCAGGCCAAATAATGTCTTTCCGGCTAAAATCAAGAAGCCTTCTTCAGGATCCTCTTCACTAGACTTCAGAGGAGCCTACCAACTATTGACTTCAGATCGCCTGCCCAATTTCAAAGAAGTAGAGAGTAGGTTAACGGCCGCCTATCTGCCCCGAAAACATAACAGAAACTAGTAAATAGGCTCATAACGGCTCGTCGAAATCCCTGCGAAAGACTCACTGCCTTCTCGGCTAGATTAAAATCGTTGCTGGCCCTCTGTAAGGAGGCCGGCAAAAGCTAATACGGAGTTGCGTCTGCACCAGTTGTACTCACGCAAAGGAAGATCTCGCTAAAACGCACTTCGTAGCGGTGTTACCAACCCTCACCAGTATCTTCTAACCGTCACAGACGGAACATTAGAGGTGCTATCTCAAAAGGCACTCGACATAGAGAAACTGCAGTAAGGTGCCCAGGTTATACAAACAGCAAGAACCAAAAGATTATGTATATTCTCCGAGCCCTGTAGACCCAAGTACAAGAATTCGAGTAGTTCTCATAACACCATATGTATCTGCTCGACCATTTCAGCCACAGACGACCACCATCGCGGAACAATTTACGCCGACAGACTCAACCATATGCCACTCCACCACAATGCTCGTTTCCCCCACAAAGCGACACTAAATATGGTAACCACCGCCAGAGCCTCAACCAGCTAAGATGAGACATTAACTGCAATTATTGCCAACGAAGAGGCCGCAATTACAATGATTGCATGAAGCTTCAAAATACGTCCTTCTGCTCTAATTGCAAGATTTATGGACATGATATTCGCGATAGGCGTAACATGGTTCGGGTTCCGGGCTCATTAACCAATCAAGGCTCCAAAATCTCAGGACACAGCATCATAACAATCCAACTGGCCCTCGATTTTGTATTTTTAAACTCAATGTAAATTCTGCAACCACCTTTTCGACGGCTTGCTAAGGACCCGAATAAGGCATTGACATTTCCTCGAACGGAGATTAACCCGGAAGTTGTTTTCGGCTGATTTAGACAAGCCGTGTTCTGAAAACGTAGTCAGAGAAGACACGCAAACAGGTAGGGCAGAGTCCGAAGAGGCTGGGCTGAAAATGCTTGGTGTTTCAAAGATTTTCTAAAGAGGAGAACACTGACTTCAAAGGGCAGGAATTCACAAAGGAATCCAAAGGAAATCAGAAAAAAATAAACAATTCAAAACCAGTGTCGACGATGCTCACTTTATCAAAAAGAATTACGATGACAAAGCCCCATAAGCTCTCACGCCCTCCAAAGGTAAGAGGACTAAATACATTGACAACGTTTGGGAGCCCACCACAGGAACGGTACATTCAAGTTGCGCGAAATAGCAGCTACAACGTTAAGTAATAATAATAACCTAGATAAAAACGACATTAACAACGAGCGGAGGCTCAAAACCACTATCTCCGGAGTTATTTTGTAGTAAAGGTAGGTAAAGGGGGTAAAAACAACAATAACAGAGTCACTAGCACCGAAAAAGTGACCGCTCTATAGCATACAAAGTATTTTTTCTGGAGATCAAAGACGCGAAAAATAAACCGAACCTCACCAGGTTAGATGAAGAACTCACCTGGACGATAACCTAAACGCGTCGGAAATTCTATTTTTTCCTCAAAGGTGATAAGCTTTCGCTTACAAACACCATCACTTATGACAACCCATGTGATCAACGAACAGTTTCGCGAAATGTTCTTAATCGACATAGTAAAGCCAAGCAAAAGTACTTGGATTTCACTTTTCCTAGTCGTCCCCAAAAACGCAGGACCAGACGATGGAAACCGATGCCCCGTCTTTCTCAGTTCCCTAAGCTGTCCGGAAAATTCTATAAATAAATAAAATTTTTAGGACTTGCCAATTACTACCGAAAATTCATCCCTGATTTCTCCAAAATTGTGCGACACGACTGACTAAAATTTAACGATAAAGGCCCAATTCCACCATAGAATGGATTCGGACTCAGAGGAAGAAAGAACGAAATTCAAAGTAAAGAAATTCAGAATGAAATTACAACATCCGGCAACAAAGTAAAACCGCTGAAGTAATCACAACCCCCAGGGAGATACAAACAATTTTACCTGATTATCATGACTCTTCCTTTGGAGGTCATAAAAGTTTAATCAAGACATATAAGCGGATTCGAATTAGGTACTGAAGGAAGAGTTGAAGAGTCTGTCTCGACATTGTCGGTCCACTCAAGAAAACTGCCTCCGGAAACAAGTACATCTGAACGTCACGGGATAACCTCACAAAATTTGTAGGTTGGTAGGCCAAATCTAACGGAGAAACTGTAGCAGTAGCGCAAATCTTCTTCAACGAGATCGTCGCGCACTACCGCGTCCCCAAACGAATAGTCACTGATCAGGGAAGTAATTTCCTGAGTGACCTATTCAAAAATGTGTGTAAACTGCTAAGGGTTAATAAATTAAAATTTATGCTAACCACCCATAGTCAAACGAAGCGCTTAAAGGTGCCCACAGGCCGGAAATCGAAAATCTGCGTACCATAGTACACGAAAATCGCAAAGCCTGGGATCAATATCTGTGAACAGCCACATTTGTGTACAACAACAGTTTACACGAGGGGACGAAACTTACGTCCATGGACTGCCTGTACGGCTTTACAGCGGACCCTGAACTCGTGTATAATAACGAGAGGCTCTACCAGATGTTACGGTATAAGCTCCAGAGGTCTTATGCCACGGAAAAAAATCTGCATAACAGTAAACAAGTTCCACACAAGTTCCAAAGTGTATTAGGATAAAGCTCAAAGCACAAGCTCCCTCAAACCTAAGTAGGAACCTATCTGGTAATACATATGTATACCTACCTCAGTAAATATAACACTAAAGATAGGAAAACGCTCCGTCACGGTTCACAATAACTGTCTCAAGTCTTTCTAAGATTAAATAGTGTTCCTAAATCCACACTGATACCTACTGTGCAATGAGACAACGGGTTAACCAACTATAATATGTCATAACACCTTGTACAGTAGTCCACCATAATTAAACAAGAAATTAAAATGCGACAAATAAAAAATCTTAGTTAGTTATCCATTCGACTAACTAAGGTCCGATTTCCTCTTTCTTAAGACACAAATACGATTTTACAGTGCTTCCCCTGAGGATATTACTTGAAATAACGTGAAATAGCTGCACGTAGAAACTTCACAACTTACTTAACGTAAAATACGTTAACATAAGAGTTCTTAACTCCCATACAAATTGAACGCATTCAGAATTTAAGAAGTAAATTAGAGCAGTTTGATAAATATAACACCCAAAAACTAACTTCTAAAAATCTAACGTCCAAAAGCGCTTTTCCAACACCCAGGAAAATATTTATAGTTACGTTCTCTTTTAATGTTTGATCAATAATTTCTCCTTGATATTCCCGCGCCTTGAGCTCCTTCCAGGTGATTATGGGAAAATCTCATTTTAAGAGATCTAACAATAATAATTATGTAACTTTATTACCACCATCCTTCAACCCAGGCGGACAGTTATGATAACATCTCTTTTAATGTTATTATAAGGATACTTTCTTTAACAAAGAGCTCCTTAATAAACTCTGACCTTCACACTTTTCCTATACTCGGAGGAAAACAACCATGACTACATTAGCCAAGGCTAACCCAGGAACTTATTCCTGATGGTACCACCTACTCACCCAATGGTTAAAAAAAATTATTGCATCAAACCACTTTAGGGGATTACCCATTTAAAAGCATAAGTAATACCACTGGAGGACCTTAATATTAATTTTACCAACCTGAATACCACAAATAGAAAGGGTGCCGAAATAAGAACAGCCCTAAATTGGTTCAAAAATGTTTTATTTCGACAATAAATCTTAAGGCTAATATCACAAATAATTCAGATCACAGAAGTTCAATATAAAATTCAATAATTCAATTCAATAAATTAAAATATAAATAAAATACAATAAATAAAATTCAAGCTCAATGCGAAGAAAGAGTCCTCCTGTTTTCCGCTGTGTGGTCCACGATGAAAGTTTCCCCTACTTTCCACTATGTGGCACCTGTAACAAATAGCAAAATTAATGATTGCACTGTAATTAAACTTTCGTGCAATAATTGGTGGGTGAGAACTCAGATTAAACTCTCAATATTGGATTGCAGATTAAACTCTGCCTGAGTGGTAGGATGTTTTCAGATTAAACTCTGAAAAAGGAATGGGTGGAATTTCAGATAAAACTCTGAATAAATCGGGTGGAAAATTGCAGATTAGACTCTGCTTGGGTGGATATGATATATTCAGATTAAACTCTGAATGATGGATTGCAGATTAAACTCTGCCTGGGTGATAGTATATGTCTAGATCAAACTCTAAACGAGGAATGGATGCTATTCGCCTTGTTCGGCGGCCTTTTACACAAATTTTCACTATGGCCATCTTATTTCGTCTTTTGGCGTCATTGTTTTGCCAATTCGCTCTATGGCAAGTGAAGTGCCAACTGTCAAATTTTATTTAAGTGACAGGAAAATGACAGGCGATTAAGTTGCAAAAATGTTGTGGTAAGTTATATTTATGCAAATTTTATGTTTTTTAATAATTTTAGGTGATGAATTTTTGCTGGAGAAGCTATAGGAAGGATTTGGATACAAAAAATGCACTTCCCGTGCATTATTTTGATTGTTGATTTAACTAAAGAATTGATACTTGTTGTTTTCTTTTGATTTTTTTCCAGATTTAATGGCTGGATAGGAGTTAACGCACAGGGGGAATTATAAAAAGGGATCAGGATGAGTATTTGTATTGGATATACCTTTAATTTTGTTTTTATTAACTCTTATTTTGTTTGCAGGAATTCGTGAGTGGACCGAACAAAAGGTTTTAGTACTGCTTTTTAAATATTAGAACCACCTTCTTAAAAAGATGACTATGCTATTATTTCTTATCATTCCCGGACTAATATTGTCCAATTTGGGAAGGCGCACGTCGGAGTCGTACACGGTAAACCCAGTTTATAACACAGTAGTATTATTCTAGGACTTGAAAAGCCATTTCCTACCTACTCACCCTACCTACCTACCATGTTGGACCCGACCGGTTTGGATAACCAGACATCTGGAGACATCTATGAATTCCAGCAAAACAACATGCATGCGCTGCTGGAATACATCAAACAGTGAAAAAAAGTAATTAAGCCAGCCGTTCCCAAATATCGAAAAACGAGATCCATTTTCAATGGCATCGGAAATGCCATGTACTACCTATTCGGTACTATGATTAATGCAAGTGAACGCAAAGTCTATATTCGCTTGGATAGTTGAAATCTAACCATCAGCTGCTGGCTGATTTGTAAAAGCAAAAAATTAGCGTAGTCAAGACTGCGCTAACTCAAATATAGAAAGCCTTTAACTCCCTGGTCGAAAGTCAAAAGAAAATAGCCCACCAGATGAGTGAGCTATGTATATAATTTAACAGATAAACTCTTAGGTAGTCCAATGAGGCAAGAAATGGTCTCAAGCCTCCTACTAAAAATGGTAGAAATCGAGTTTCGACACCGGGTGGTGCTGGATATAATAACGGACAGCAGAAATAAATAAATCATCAGATGCTACATATTCAAACGCTCAGAATTATTTATCAATTCTCTATCAAACGGTGGAAATTCGAACCCACTTGTTGCAAGAAAAATTTATAATTAAAATAAATTTGCCTATCTCCAACCTTTTCAAAATGAAATTGCAACGAATCAGGTGTCTTCTATTATGTCATAATTAGATTTGAATCGAGAAAAACCCCTCGACGGTAAAAATATATAAAAAAAGTTTGCTTTAAGAAAAGACGTGCATCCCTATAAATAAAACGCGTAAACACGACAATCGTGGATATTACATGCGCATAGCAATTGCTCACGCATCGCCTCTCAGGACAGGGTGCACTGGTAATCAACCAACACCGCCACTTAAAAATAGGACCTCATATCCTATACTAGGCTGAGAATACGAATCCACTGCTCATCACAAAACCGGCATATTTTCCGCAAACAAATAAAACGGCTAAGAAATTGCGAGGAGCGCACCAAAGCAGAACCCTAATACACGCAACTGCTACTGGGTGACAGTACTAACGAGATGTTACACGAGCAAATTGAATCAATTACAGGCCAAACTACGGGAGCTGTACTTACACTCCCGGTTCAAAACACCCCGATTTCTCTCAACAACATCGTTGTCACTCACAGACTAATGCTGCCATACCGCCAATAAAAAAATTTATCACGCAGCGTAATCAAGCGCCCACGTCCGGACTCAATGAACACAAGCACATTTATATCCAACTGGTCTAATAATTTGTTTGTAGGATAGATTTATATCATAAAGGAGTCGTAAGAATAAAATACTAACCAATGAACTCTAATAACAACAAAAACAACAAACAATACGCGCCGTGGCTCGCTGCCACAACAAAACGACCAAATAAAAGTCGTAGCGAAGGACAGTGAGATGAAATAAAAATCGAAACAACAAGATAAAAAATGAATTATTTTCCTTTCCAAAATTTTTAAAATACGCGCCGTGAAGTCCCGCCACAACCCCACGATCGAATAAAGGTCGTAATGCAAAACAGGTACCAAAATAGAATTTCAAGGAATACATAACTAATTAATACTGAAATAATAGTAGAAAAAGAAAAACGAAAACAAAATAAACCCAACCGGCAAGTAATATCCACTAACGGAGACAATATCAAAACAAAAAATTAAAAATTTATAAAAAAAACCAGGATACAGAATCTAAAAAGAAAAGCGATGGAAAGGGAAGAGGAAATAATTGAACGAAAACAATTGAATTTTGATATTTTTATTGATAAAAAAATTTTATAGAGTAAAGGTTAAAGTAAAACATAAGCAATGGCGAGAAATGCACTACAACCGGTTATTTCTCTTCGTAGTGGGAAAAGCTGGAGTTGATATATTCATGTCCATGCCTGATTTGATTGCTGGCGCAAAATTTATGTGAAAGTATTTTTTTCTGCAGAGATTTTTTTACTACGAATTTCAGGAACAAGTGATAGGTTTTAGTGAAATAATTAAATAAAATGAAAAAGTTCACTTATAAGTAGAATAGGATTCCATGGGTAGAAATGTGCAGTAACAAGATGTGGAGAATTCAGTGCCAGTGGTTTGTCTCTGTCCATTTCTATTTGGATAGCTTTACGAAATATTTGAAATCTGCATAATAATTTGTTAACAGAAACATGCCATGAATAAGGTCAGTTTCATATTTATAAGGTCACACAATTTTTTAAAAAATATGAGACGTTACTTAATATTTGTACACCACTGCTTTTCTAAAATGTTCCATGGAAGTGTACAAATAGCACAGAGTAAAAATGTGCAGTTATTAGCTAACGGTATTCCCGCTATGTCAATAAACAAAGTTTGTTCCTGTTTCACATTTATAAGGTCAGTTGTGATAGTAGTGCCGAAGTAATATCAACGCGATAATTAAGAGCTAGATTTTTAATTGATTTTTTCAAATCCTAACAATTAACTCATAATGCCACGTGGGAAAGTATTGAGTAACGAAGAAAAGGGGTATATTAATGCTCTTTACGCGGAGAACTATGGTTTGAGAGAGATTTCGCGTAAAATTAAAAGAAGTTTGTGTGTTGTGCAAAATTATTTGAGTTCTCCAGATTCATAAGGCACTCAAAAACGATCTGGACGAAAAAGGAAGCTGGACCAAACCGCACAAAGGAGAATTGTACGCGCATCTTCCAATGCGTCCATATCTCTTAACCAGCTTAGAGCCATGATAGATAATAAAATATCGCGTTCTACCGTTGGGAGAATCCTAAAACGTGCGGATTTCATTCAATTCAAAAAAAGAAATTTAGTGACAAAATTGACTGCCAAACACAAAGAGGCCAGGTTATAATTCGCAAGGAATAACGTTGCCACAAATTGGAATCGGGTACGTAAAAAAATCAATGTAAAAACTTGAATCAAAAGGACATCTATCATTTTAAGGTCGTGTTCTCAGACGAGATGAAGTGGAATCTCGATGGTCCTGATGGCTCTCGAGGATATTATCATGATATTCGAAGAGAGCCGTTAACTTTTACAGAGAGGCATTTTGGTGGCGGTAACGTGATGACATGGGCCGCGTTTTCTGCTGAAGGATGTTTAGAAATCCAGTTCATTTCCTCTCGAATGAAGAGAGAAGGCTTTAATACCATTTTTAAATGAACCGGACTCAGAAGAATGGATATATCAGCAGGATAACGCAAGAATCCATGTAAGCCGTGAAACAAAACGTTGGTTTACCGCTAAAGGGGTTCAAGTTATGGAATGGCCCGCCTGCTCACCTGACTTGAACCCAATAGAAAATTTATGGGGCATCTTAACGCAAAGGGTTTAAGCCAATAACCGCCAATTGAATTCAATCCTTGAGCTTATTCGCGCAATAAAAGTGGAATGGTGCAGAATTGAGCCTGGACTTATCACAAATCTCATTGGTAGTATGAAAAAAGATTAAATGATGTATTGTTGAAGGGGGGTGATTTTATTTGTTGATTTTATGTAATTAAGCGTTTATTATTTTTGTTTATGTTTCAAAAAAATTAAATAAAAGAGAATTTATTTTTTTTTTGATTTTATGTAATTAAGCTTTTATTATTTATGTTTATGATTAAAAAAAAATGAAATAAAAATGAAATTATTTGTTTGACCTTATAAATGTGAAACAGGAACAAACAATTACAATTACCTACTTCAGCGGTAAATTTGATGTTATCGTCCAATTTATTTAAAATTTTATCTAAAAAATTACTGAGTTGTCGCTCAGTTCCTGTCCAAATACAAAATACATCATCGACATACCTATACCAGGTATGTACATATGATAATAGATTTGTATTTGATGAAAACAAAGACTTTTCTAAATGGTCAATAAAAAGTTCGGCGTAAAAAGGCGAGGAAAATGATCCATTGCCAACCATTTTTTTCAATATAATATTTACCAATAAATTGAAAATAGTTTTGACTAAAACTCAAATTTACTAATTTTTCGTATTCACTCAATTTGGCTTTGTCATGAATCTTACTACTAATCATCTTTATAACTAATGCGGATACGGACGGAAACAAACTACTGACATCAAAGGACACTAATCTTGCGTTAAATGAATATATATTTTTAATTTTGTTGATTAAATCAATTGAATTCTTAATCGAATATTTGGGTTGAAAATCAATAATTGAGGGCAAATTACTTGCCAACCATTTGCATAGCTTTTGTGAGGGAGAGTTAAATGAGGAAGAAACAGGTATTGAGGGATTTCTATCCTTTAACTGAAACTTTAATTTGTTATCAAGTAAATTAAAAAAAAAAATTACAAAATAAATTAAAAAAACGAAACTTGTCATTAATTTTCCCAACGGATAGCAGACATTAATTTTCCCACTATTAAATACATAGCATAAAATATTGGTTACTCAAGAATCCTCATTAAAAAAATTTTACAAAATAAATTAAAAAAACGAAACTTGTCATTAATTTTCCCAACGGATAGCAGACATACTGACAATAAGAATAAGTGGAAAAAGATTCCCTACGTTAATAATATATCTAATAAACTAATTAAGCAATTTAAAAAGAACAATATTCTTCCTGCGTTTTCTAATAAAATGATTATAAAAAATATTTTAGTAATTATAACAAATTAAAGCCCAAGGTGAATGATTTAGAAAAAAGCGGTGTTTACTAAATTTCTTGTAACGATTGCAATGCAATCTATATAGGAAAAAGTAAGCGAAAACTTAAAACAAGATTCAAATAGCATTTGCAATCACAGCAATCAAATGTCAGAGAACGCGGCAGCCAAAGCAAGCATAAAATAAATGAAAATAATTTAAAATTGTTGCATAGTTTGGGAGGAGGGAGAGGCTTGGATAAATATGAAATTAAAGAAATTAGAGAAGCAAAAGGTAAAAGATATTGTTTAATTAATGACCAATTAGATTTTAAGTCCATCTCTGTTTACCAAAAGCTTAAAATATTGATGTAGTTGTCAGATATTGGTAGACAGGTCGATGTACTTTTGATCAGTTAGACAGATTAGTCCTCTGAAGATGACCTAGAAGGTCGAAACGCGTCAGGTTTTTCGTTCTAGTAAATTAAATAAAGTAATTTTGTGAAACGCAGCAAGTGTTTATTTCTTTCAATTTTTAAAAAATATTGAACTGATTAAGTCGAAATTTGGTTAATTTGGTTTGTCGCAAACGCAGACGTGAAACGTAAATAAATGAATTTTGAATATGTGGGTATATATTTTTTATGATTTTAAAATAAGTAGTTTTAAAGTTATTTAAGAAAATAAATTTATACGTTGGCGAACTGTTTTCCCAAAAAGAGGGTATAATGTGTTAAGCTAATATGTAATTTTTTCATAAAGCTAGATAGTTGCTTATCAGCATTACCATATAAGCTTGTACCAGTGTTCTTGAACTCCGACGTAATAATCCTTTAGGATCTTAAACACTATACCAATTCAAAAGAAATAAAAGATTTAATTTGGGATCTGGAATATTATCCCATTCAAAATTTAAATGTTATTTAGGATAATAAATAATAATGTCTCTAAGGAAGAGTAATGATTTCAGTTATATGTATTTATAGAGGTTAACTAAATATTAAAAGAACTAATAAACGATATCATGATACTATAATCCTTAATCCCTCTTTTCCTGGCTGTTGCTTCGGCTTAGCTTAAGTCGGAATCTATCGAAAGGTGGAGCAAAGTTTGACTGCACTCCTAAATTGTTATCGAAAGACTCGGATGTTATGCTATCTACACTAATCATAGAGTCCAATACCTCGTACATTAAAAAAGGAGGCTTAACAGCTATCTTTGCCACTAAACCAAGTGGACTGGAGCGTTCTGGAGCATCAAAGCAACTAGAAATGCTAAGGAAATCCATCACGAAGGAGGCCGGATATTCTCTAATTTTACGCTCGCAATACTTTTGGTCATATTAACAAGTTCTTCAGTTTTATCAGTTTTATTAGCCATACCAGTCGAATTTGTCATTGTCGATAGTGTTGTCAAAAACATCTCTTCAGAAAAGGAGAAAAGAGACAAACTGGAATTCAATTCCACTATTGTGCGAAGACATGTTACTAATATAATCATTCATCAATTTCTTGGTTTCAGTTTCTAAAGAATTTTGATTGGAATTAGACTGTTTTCGTACTTTTATTATACTACTCTACTCGTCAGTGACCACTCTTTTAATATTAAGTGGCGAAAAAGAATTAACCTAATTTGCTGAAGTAATTTATATTACTTTTTGATGATATAATTGATTAATTAGGAAACCTATAACTGAGTGGAAAACCGGAGAAAAAGCTCAGAATAAGACAGATAGTCATCGTCATTCCCCGAAGCACAGATCTTTTTCCAGACCTTGGCCCTCAGGTTCCTGAGATATCTCGAGGAACCGTCAAGCCAGGAACGAAACAAAAGATGGTCATAATGAACAATGTTTTAATAGAGATCTTCAGCGTAGCCAGTAACAGGTACAACTGAGCACGAAAACCCACGCGACACCCAGTCGACAGGAGCTCACAACTCAGAGGGGTGAGAATCGTGACGAAGACTTGAAAATCCGGACCGAAAAGTTCAGAGCCCGAAATCCTAGCACACAACCAGTAGTGGTCTTAGACCGCAACCCAGTTACGTTGGTTTATGAATAGAAAAGGCGACAGGAAAGTTTTTTGGCCAAGAACTGGGCCCAGATTTGGTTTTTGGAATGAATTCACGGACAGTAGATCCGCAGGACCAAATATCAGGAGAACAACAGCAGCAAAAATTTAAGGGCACACCGACCAGGGTACGACCAGCGACGTGCGCTCCGCCGTCGGTGAGCGCGGGAACGAGACGGGTCGTGATCACCAATCACAAAAGGCGAAGATGACTGAGTACATCCAAACCGAGTCGAAGCAAAAGGATTAGAGCAATCGGAGACAGCCAAGGGCAAGGATGAAGCGCTACGAAAAGGATGCTCAAGCCCTACCGCATGAAAAGCAGGGACAACAGCGAAAGCAAGGGAAAAAGGGGAAGCAGAGAGGATATTAGAGTCATCGGATAAGAGCTATCAGCGACAAGAGTCAGATCATTCGAGAGGCCCTCAGTAATACTCTTCACGTGGCATGTATTTATGTCGAAGCATTTAAGACATGTGGTAACGCTCGAATATCTAGTCCCACCCCTCAAACAAGCAGCGTGAAACAGGTGTCAACACACAGCATTACAAATGATCCAGCCACAGAATATCTCACCCACACAGTCTCCGCAAATGAACATATCGGACGAAACGCCGCGAGACGGAAAGACAGAAAAGACAGATCAGCACGAAAAAGCAAACCCAAAAAGCCAAAAACAAAGCGAGGACCAACACCAAGGAGCACAAAATACATCTCAAAAAATATAGTAAAAACCAAAAGGGGAAGGACTTAACCAAAAACAACACAAAACATAGTACACTCGCGTCGAAAAAGAAATAACAAATAACCAAACCAACAAAAAAAAACAACTTTTATATAATATGAATTCAATTTGTAAAACTGGTAATTTTTTCTGAGTACACAGGCAGGTGTTAGCTGATTTTGAAAACTAGATTCATATGACAGAACAGATTTTCGTTCCGAACGGAATTAATATTATATAATTTTTTTTTAATAATATATATTTTTTCCACAATTGAGGAGTATTGGACCTCAACTCATTAATACCAGTGAAGTGAATTGCAGTTTTATTTGCTATTATTTTACTAGAAATTAAGCGACCCTTTTTTTCTCTTCAAAGGAACAGCAACCTACACATATTTGGATGACTATTTTAAGTTTTCTTTATATTTCTTTCTTTTTATAATTACTTTTTTTTTCCTTTGCATATTTTTTTCTCTTTATTACTAAATTTTTGAATTAAGTTTTGATTATTATTTTGTTCTGAAGTATTTTATTTTTTGTGATGGTAGATTATAAGGATTTTGAATTTATTTCAATAAATATTTATTGATGATCACAATTGTTATTATTTCTTGATCCGGCAACCCTTTTTTCTTGCTTAAGCCAGTTCGGGCCTTAACAGGGGGCAAGAGTGCGGCCTTGCGCAACAACTTTGTAGAGATGAAAACGTAAAGCTTTGGAATAATGCGATGAACCATATATTTGTGAAATATTTTTTTATACGATGTGGCCAAAGCCTAGGGGACAACCCTTTGATGCGTTAGCATGGTTTTGGCTAGAAGGAAATTAGCGTAAGGGCAGTAGGGAAACTTGAATGTCTTGTTTTTGATTTGCTGCGAGCTAGACAACAGCCCAGTGACATTGTGGATTATTTTAATTTCTTAATAAAAACCCACGGGGAGCCTGCAGCTCAACGAATTTATCCAACTACGTCGGAATCGTAATGACTCTGGAGGATCTTCCATAATAGACTGCTGATTTATCGGGCGTCTACAAACTTATCCACTGGTAGATTGCTTATTGAAATATTGTTTTATAGTATTGTGTAACTTTTTGTATGCAGTTTAAGTATTTAGTAGCTTTGGACAGAGCTCTAAGGATGATGCAGTGTTCATTGAAACAATTGTAAGCTTTGAAAATAAAAATTTTTTGAAACCTAAGTTTATTCTGTTTTGCACTACTTACTGTTGTTTCACAATAATTCATTGGTTAGTTCAATCAAAGGGACAAAAAAATAAAAAGCCATCGCTTGAACGCAATCGACAATTCATAAATTATAATGAAATATCGATTGCAGCATGATCGCAGCCTGAACATAATTTAACGACATCTCTCATCTCCCGCGAAGTGGCATTAGGAGGAAAGTTTTGATTTTGATTTGTTTTCGTGGGAGACTTGCTCTAAACATATTGACCCGATTGAGATAAATCCTGCATATTATGCGTGATTTGCTAGACAACAAAAACTATGTGATTTTTCATTATGAGTAGAGAAGTATGAAGAAGGGTGCGATGGCCTTTGCACAACAACAGTTTTGTAGGGGTCAAAATGTAAAGCTTTGGAATAATGGGATAAACCGTGGATTTGTGCAAATTTAGAGAAGTTGCGTGCAATCTTAATGACTATCGTGGATCACTCATCTTCCGCGAAATATTATTAAAAGGAAAGGTTTGAATATTTTTTGTTTTGTTTTAAACATAATAATCCGATTGAGATAAATCCTAGGTATTATGCAGGATCCACCATCTGCTTTTTTAATATGAGTTGAGAAGTCAAAAAGAAGAAAAAAATAAGTCGAAAAAGCTACCATATCACCGTTAACATTGTAAAAATATGTGAAAGATGGTTGCTTATTAAAGAATCTACACAAAGTTTCGGCACTTATACTTCCATCTTTGCTTTCCTCTCGGATCATTTCCCATTATCATTAGATTAGTCCATAACATGTTGACAGGTAATTATACTTTTGGGGTGTCTCAGACAATATCTACCTATGCAATAGACAAATAAATTAAAACTCGAATTGCAATTACTTCAAATTCCATAGATGAGCAACTAATAAAGTACGTCCACATTTTAATTAAGGGAAATTGTCGGCTAAAAGAACTACATATATAAATGGTACATCAAGTCTCGACTTAATTTTACTTCGGAGATTTATGTAGGTAAGATGTTTTTCTCAACTCTACGGAAATCAGGTACTGTGATACACGTAAACTTAACATTAATTCCAATTAGTCGTTTAATGAGGGTAAAAGTCCCGCTACAGGGAAAATAAATTTAAATTATGTAATGTTCCCTTTAATTTGATTTTTTCTAGGATATGTCACGAGCACCGTTGTATTACTAACACAGGGTAGATTGAAAGTGCAATCTATCCGAGTATGTTACGTTTGCCAGCGCATGTGCTGAGCTGAGTGAGGTCTGTGAGCTTTTGAGTTTGTAAGAATTCTCTGTTTTAAACAGGAAATGGTTCGACTAACATTACTTGTTTTTATCTTAATTATTCAAACCATATTT
Source organism: Leptarthrus brevirostris (assembly GCA_964036015.1). Lineage (NCBI taxonomy): Eukaryota > Metazoa > Arthropoda > Insecta > Diptera > Asilidae > Leptarthrus > Leptarthrus brevirostris. The sequence goes on along the minus strand of OZ038371.1, from coordinate 96,759,156 downwards.
AAGGTCATTAAGCCAAACAAGCTATCCTGCTTGCGAAGCAGTGAACTGAAAGATTCTACGTTTGTTGCAATTTGTTAACACGCCATAAATTTATTTGGCGCATATAACACGGAACTTTCCTGCAGAGACGTGTTGAGCTTCCTACTGCTTGTTCATTGTTTCCCAAACAAAGCTTCACCAGAAGAGGCAACCTACCGTAATACCTCCTGGTACTTCTGGTAATCCTAGAGGTCCTCACATGTTAATTTTATCTCGGCGGGTACCAATCTAAGTTTTTAGTGATAATTGAGGAAGCCAACATTTCAGGTGATGTCGTTGTTACTTGTAGTGTGGTGAAATGTATGCGGTCCCAAGGTTTTAAGAAATTATGTTAAAGGAGGTTAAACAAAGAAGTCGAAATTCAATCGATAATGTGCCTTATATAATTATATTTAAAATTTACATCCTTCGTTATATTTAATTTAATTATTTTTACTGATAACGAATATACAATTACGGTAATTTTAACAGAATAAGAATACTATAAATAAGAAAAAAATAGGATGCCCTTAAGGTAACTACGTAGAAGAATATTGTATTCATATTGCATTATGCACATTTCTGTTGACAACAGATTATGATCAAAATACCATCGGGGTTTCAGAGTAATGTCAGTGTTTCGGAATCAACCTTCATTTTCAGGTCCACTTGCAATCATTGTGTCAAATCTGCTTCCATTGACCCACAAGGAGTAACGGGAACTAGAGAAAGAGATAACCATAAGGATTTTTATCAAAGTCAAAGAATGCGTAGGGCATTGGATTGAGAAATATGTTAATGAGCCACCTCGTCACTCTTTTCCCATCCACATTAATAAGGGTGTTTTATTACCGAATTATGTAACGGCATCGGAAGTGTCATTATTCATCTGACGGATCCCGAAAAGTATGAACTCGACACAAATATCGGTCGTTTCAATTATTTGTTCATATAACACTCCCCTCCCCCTCCCCAACCTGCACCCTTGCTGACCGCAGTATGCCTAAGAAAATTGTCGGTTATTCTCGATTATTTTGACATGTCACTCCTTCCCTCTTGCACAATAAGAAGCCTTAACAATGCCTACAAAAATACTGAACTTCCCGTGAAAGTCACTTCGAAGTCGGATTAGTCGTATCCGACATTGGCCCGGACAAACAGACAGATAGACAGACAGACAGAAATCGTAAGAATAATTGAATGGCTTTTCATATCATGATATATGAGATAGATATATTTGAGAATTAACAAAGTTGATAATATCCCCGGATCGCAATTGCTTTTCTAACTTACGGTAGGTATATTATGTGCTATTTATATGCCAAGTCCCTGGCAGAGTAAGGAATAATGTACTGGCCTTCTTTTATGAGAGTTCCAGGTCCAAACCCATCGCTATTCCTAATTGTCTAACAATAGAACGGGGCCCAATTTTTTGTATAAACAGCCAGTAAGAAATGAAATAAAATAGAGTTTACGACAAACCACACTGAAATTCGCACTACCCAAGTTAAGGTTTTCAGCAGTAATTCCTTGAGATGCAAATGGTCGTTCCAGCCACTAATTGTTTGAGCTTTCGATTACCTGGATTAGTACTGAAAACTGATCCACTCTTCATTTCCTGGACTTGTACTAGCCTTTCCTGGACTTGGACGCTACCTTTTCTGGACGTGAACTTTGCCTTTCCTGGATTTATACGCTTCCTTTCCTGAACTTGGCGTCGCCTTTCAAGGACTTTGATTTACATTTACTGGGACATTATTCACGAACTCAAGTCGATGACCAATTCGAATCGTTTGTTTTACTTGAGTCGACGTGACTGCGATATTCTTGAACTCACTCGATTGAACGAGATAATGCTGCCACATTAAAATAGAAGATATATCTTCTTACTCAGCTCGAGTTTTGAACGGTTTGTTTTGGAATTTTTTGCGTGAATTTCACTCAAGTCAAGTGATATTCTGCACATTATTTGTGCATTTTGAAAATTATTTTACCGACAGGTTAATGTGACAGTGTTAGTGGTCTTGTGATACTGCTTTCTAGCTTGTTGTTTGGTTTAATTGGATTAACATCCAGTTTTCGGTTGATTTCGAAGGCGTCCTGCAGCTAAGGAAAATCTAACCCTTTGGTGCTGTTGCTGATGAAGAGCCAAAGGAATTTATATTTTCTTTTTTAGAAACACCGCTCTTGTCAAGAAATTTCTTTAAATATTTCTTGCTCCGCTCGAGTTTTGAACGGTTTGTTTTGGAATTTTTTGCGTGAAGAGATATGTGTTTATGGATACATGTCACTAACTTCGCGCTTTAAATATATTTTTTTACATTTAAAATCTGTGAATGTATGTCAATAAATTGGACTCGATATATATATATTTTTCAAATTGTAGCGGTGAGGATGAAGGTAATTGCAATATCTCAAATATCACAAGGTACCTTCGATATAATTCGAATCCTTTGGAACTTCCAACTTCATTGTAAGGAATTTATTATTTGTAAATTAGGGAATATGTGACATTAGGCTTTTTAGATCAAGAAAAATTGTTCGTCTATCAAAAGAAGCTTTTGTCCAATTTCATCAATTCAATTCCATAAATTTATAACATCCAATTTTGTGAAATCTAATTCCCAATTTTAATTCTCTTAATTTTAAGTATAAAGAAATTTCCGCAAGATTGTCAAGGTAAACAGATCAAGTTGCAAGCACAAAATTCTCAATCAGAAGCTTTGCTATATGAGCCCTTGGCACTTGCCGTGGGAAGAATTTTCCTTTGATAATACGATCGCTGACGTATGTGAGAAATTTGTGCTTTCAGACAACTGGCGATAAGAATTTTGTGGGAATTTCAACGAATTTGTAATTACTTTGCTGAAATTGTAAACTTCTATATGTGACGAGGTAAAATATAAATATGTTAATAAAAGTTGCTCCTCGGTCAGTCGGATGGAGTTTTTACGTAAATCAAGGTTTTATAATTTTTTCAAGCGATCGGATGCATAGGTATTGTACCTAAGCATCATTTCATCAAAGTCAAGGTTTTGTACTTTGGCTTCTATGAATATGTTTTAATGGAGACAAGGGCTTACTTTAAATCTCGATCTAAAGGCACATCAATTCCACCATTACTGAAGGTCACTATGTTATTAACATTTTCATCAGAAGGAAGTTATCAAAACGGATGCGGAAAATTTTTTTGTGTAAGTCGTAGCAATTGTATTCCGGATCCTGGATGAAACTTAAAATGTACTCTAAAGAAAGTTATGTGTGATGTGAATAAACTTTAACCGTACCCAGAAAGAAAAACCATCTTGTAACATGATCTTTTATGTCTGCTCGTGATAATATAGCCGAAGTGTTATGACTTTGGAATATGTACTCTGATGACTTCCACTTCTTTCTCTTGGAATTGGATTCCTGCTGAAAACACAAAAAGATAATTAGTTAAATTATGTATTATTTAAGAAAATCAATATTTTAAATATTTTGAAATTATAATAACAATAACAAATCTGTCACCACATGAACACATGACATCAACCAACAGATATCATAAATTATACGTCAATGCAAGTCACTACAAATAGGTATATATCATATTTTTTCTATGCGATTTGTTTAAAAAACAGCAATATCACCAATATTTTAAAATTAAACAAATCCTTTACAATTTATGGAAAGAGACGACATAATCAGAAGGGAAAAATGCATTTATGTAAATGTATGTTATGTAACTTATTTGAATTTGACCATGTTTGGCATAAAATCGCAATGGCTTTGATGAAAATTCTAGAAATTGTTTATTTTTTTTTATATTTCCTTGTGAAGGAACGATTGAGCGAATCAAAATAAACGTTGGCATTCGTATTTTAATGGACGCGGATTGAAAGCTAAAACAAAGGTCTCCTTTAATTTTGAAATCAAAAACCTAGTTGAAATCAATAGTATTTTTAATTTAAATAAAGTGAGTTTTTTTTTATTCTTGATCAATTGAACTGAATTATTTAATTATTATCAAATAAAGTGTATGGATATTGAGCGTGTCTTATTAATTGTTGAGAAACTCAAGCAAAGCTGAACTTTGGAGTAGCGGAAAGTGAGTTGGTCCATAAATAAAGATAAATGTTAACCAAAAAATAGTCTGATATAGCACTTAGTTGTGAAAATCTCGGTTATTTCGAAAATTATATTTTTTCAAGTATGAAATTTTTTTTTCTTTTGTAATTTCGCGTTAATGGAAGAGATATTTATGAAGGAATTTCTGCCAAAGATACCCAAGGAATCTAATAAATCAGGAAGAATTCCATTACAAACGTCATTTATTAATACTGAAAAACCTAGTGCATCAATTAAGTTGCTAAAGATATCTCTCAATAAGGGTTTTAGGGATTATATAAAATGGTCTACATTTCAAGTTTTGTTCAAACCTCTAGTGCATGAAAATAAAACTTTGTCCACAGTTCAGAAGCTCCAATACTTAAACTTGCATCCTAGTTGAGAACCAGATCATTTACTTCGTCACTTTCAAGTACTGACGGTAATTACCATACTGCTTGGGAACTTCTGAAAGAACGTTATGATAATAAAAGAGTTTCAGGTAATTCCCACTTAAAAGTATTATTTTCTCAAAATTCAGTACTAAATGAATCCACGCAGAGCGTTGCATATCTTGTCGTGCAGAAATTACCGCCAGAGACATGGAAATCACGGGAACAAGAAGCGAGCAAAACGAAAGGCTTATCGCCATGGAACAAATTAAAAGATTTCTTGGAGTCTAGATTCCGAGCCTTAGAACTAACAATCAACTTACAGAAACCCTGAAACTGAGCATAAAAGGTTTAAATATCTTCAAACTTTTCATATAGCAGCATGTCAGGATTGTCAGGTTTGCCTTGGTAATCATAGTATTAGGCATTGCAACAAACTTTCAGCAGTGGATCACAGTAAAAAAAATGAAATGGTTAAATTAAAGAGCTTGTGTCTCAATTGTTTGGGTTCCGGACATATAGTAGGAAATTGTCCCAGCCACCAAAGATGTTTTTATTGCAAACGTAATCACCATTTACTTCTTCTTAAAGGATCGAACGAAATTTCAAGGAATGATGATATTAGTACGTCTAATAACTAAACAAATACAACGTCGAATTTTGCTACATCTGCTAATCATAACCCTGCAAGTGTAATGTTCTCTTTATTAATTACGTTTGCCATGTAATTGTTTTACTTTTATTAAACGGTCACCAATTAATGTTCTATTCCCTGGGAGCAGCCGAAAGGCTTTTACTCCGGTGGAGCAGCTAAAATAGCGTTAACTCCAAAACTAAAATGAGGAGCAGCTTAATTAAGCATTAACTCCTAATCGAAAGACGAATTCTCGACTAATGTGTTTTATTCAATTAACGTACTATATTTATACAAAAAGTTCTGCTTACTAACTAAGTTCAAAAGTACTTATTTGCTAACATAACTTAATAGGTTATCATTATTACATTATTGCAAAGTAGGCAAATTATTGCTTAACATTCACATTATTGGTAATTACGAAATATGCTAAATACTCATATCCAATGCATTCACCTGTAAATATCAGGTGACATACTTTCTTTAATTGCTCGCGTGCTTCTTTTTGCTGCGCGATGCACTTTCACGTCGGTCAGAGCTTTGGTTCATTGTTTGTTTATGTTGTTCTGACATGAAACTTGAGTGCCGTAATTTGGCTCTACTGCCTGGCTTTGTTTACGTTTACCACAAATTGCAAAGTGCAATTTGTGGTAGGTCACGACGGATATTTACATGCGTTATGGATTTGAGTATTTACTACACAAGCATGAGTGATAGTAATGTAAATGTAATACTTCGCCTGATTTATTTGCGTTGTATCTCTTTCTGGACAAGAAATTATTACCAGAGAAAGAAATTATTATCAGGGTTCACAAGCTTCATTTATTGCAGAGTCTGTAGTCCAAACACAAAAAAAGAGAACCTGTTAGTGCGAACATCCACATGTCCATCATGTCAGTCATGCAAAATCTCGCGTCAAAGTTGTAATAAAACCTTTGCAAGATAACACACCGTTCGAAGTCTCTAGTTTGGTTTTGGGACAACTTACCAATTTTTTGCCAACAAGCTCAGTGATATATCACAATTTAAAACATATCAAAGAATGAAATCTCGCTGATCCACAGTTTTATAAGCCGGGGAAAATCTATTTGTTATTAGGAGCTCCAGCAGCACAAAAACCAATGTTAGAATGGATTTTATCGGGAGAAATCCGTGCTATAACTAAAAATTCAATCAGTATACACAATTTTCATTTATCACAGTGACCTACGTACATTTTGGGAACTGAAAGAAATTCAATATAATAAAACGCATACTCAAGAGGAATAGCTCTGTGAAGAACTATTTACGAGGACTTGTAAACGTAAAAGGGATGGACGATATTCGGTGAAATTACCCTTTCAAAGGCAAAATAACCAAAGCTTCCTTCGAAGATCCAGACAAATCGCGCTGTCTCGTCTCTATCAACTGGAGGAACGGTTTAAGAAAAATCCGGCCTTGAAAAATTAGTAAGTCAAATGCATGCAAGAACATATCTCGCTCGGGCACATAAAACAAGTTTATACCAGTGAAGAAGACCATATGAATAATTCAGACGGAGTAACATCCTGTTCATCTAGCTATCTTCCACACCATGGAGTCATTATGGAGAGCAGCATTTCGACTGAACTGCGTGTTGTGTTTGATGCGTCAGTAGTTACGCAAAACGGAGTATCCTTAAACGACATACTTCTCAAAGGACCCGTCATACAGGACGATTTTATCAGAATTTTTAACAGATGGCGTAAGTAAAAGTTAATTTTTACGGCCGACATCGAAAATATGTATAGAGAGATCTGGACAAAAGGTCTTCATGCTGAATTTCAACGGATACTTTGAAGAGAACTTGTAGAAGACTACAAACTACTTACTGTAACATTTTGAACTAAAAGCACTCCTTACTTGGCTACTAGGTTATTAAAGCAGCTGGCACTGGATGAAAGAAAAAAATATTCTGTGTGATCCCAAGCGGCTTTACCGGATTTTTTAGTGGACGACATACTTTCTGGCTCATTTATTATCGAAATGGCATTGCAAATGCAGAGGGAGCTAATCGAACTTCTGAATCTTGGAGGCTTGTCGTTACGAAAGTGGACTTCGAATTATGCAGAGATATTACGAAATATACCTCCAGACCATCCTGAGTTTAATTTACCATTTGACATCAACTGTGAAAGAAGTGTTGGAACATTGGAAAATTGTTGGACTCCTCAAATAGATAAATTTAAGTACTCCATCGGAATAGAAAACGAATTGGACAAAAAGAAAAATATTGTCAGAAGTTTTGACACTTTTTGATCCCCTAGATTGGCAAGCACCTTTCATCATTTTGGCAAAAATAACAATAAAGAAGTTATGGTTATGTGGTCTAGAATGATATGAGAAAGTTTCTTCAGACATGGAACAGGAATGGATCACAAGTATTCAAGTCAATAGATGGTTTAACTATTCGGAAACTGGTTTATTTGAAGGTCACTTCTATCAAGGCATATTTCGCAGTTGTATAATAATAATAATAATGTTTTATTCATTCTCGAGAAATATAATCTTGCTACATTTTTCTTCTATCCTAAACATAAAGAAAATGGCTATATAGCCGTCTGTCAGTTGGCATGCCTATATACTCATCATACAAGAAAATAATTCAAATTGAATTCAATATTATAAATAATTATAATTTCATAATTTTTACTATATTTATGCGTGAAATTTACTGTCAATTTTTACCATTCCTAAAAGCCCTAAATTCATTCTCTTCTATCAAGCTTGAACCAAGGTGACGAATTCTAAATTCTTTCAATATCGGGCACACCGCAACGAAGTGAAAAGTGTTCTCCGGTTCATCCCTGTTACACATTGACCATAGACCGCATGTGTTCTTTTTCCATGCTCTAGCATTGATATCTAGTAGACCTCCCTTCGTTTCGAATATTGTTTTTACTATATCCACTGTAAACTCATCTCTAAAGAACCTATTAGTCCCCCCATACGTCACCACGCTGTATGCATCATGGTATTTCGCAGTTTATATATGTTTACTACAAACGTCACAGTGAAGTTACTCTTGTAGCTGCAAGAACTAAAGTTGCACCTATTTAGCGTTTCTCTCCCACAACTAGAAATATGTGGTGCTGCATTATTAGCAAAATTGCTACGTTACATAATTCAGGCATTAAGTATGAAGAATCTAATTTCAATTCAAGCCTGGACCGACTCAGAAATTGTCCTTGCATGGTTGAGAGCTCACCCGTTAAAGTGGACCCCCTTTATCTCTAACCGAGTCTCATACATTCACGAGTTGCACGGGGAAAACGTATGAAATCCTGTCACGTCAAATGAAAATCCATCGGACTGCGCTTCTAGAGGCACGCATGCAGCAGAACTTCAAAAGAACAAGTTATGGTGGTGTGCACCAGAATGGTTATGGAAACGATATTCACGACTGTAGAGTTCCGTGGTGACTGACTCATCCAAATTTTATACAAAAACCAAGAGAATAACTAAAGTAGTATGTGTACAACAATTTCAGTATTTACAGTTGAACGTTTGCTTAAGGGGAGGTTACCGTTCATAGTGCCGTACCACACTTGTCCTGCTTCCGCGCGATGAAGTCCGCACGAGTGCTTACACGTGTCGTGTCGGATTTTGTGTAGAACACACGCAATTTATTGTATGTAGTGGTAACATTAAAGCAGATTCCGAACCCAAATAAACCTTGCTTTGAATGTATGCGTGTCGATGCGACGATAAATAGGTAAGTTCCGTGCGGATTTCCCTATACACCCCCGCACGCCCTCTCTCCAACAAACTGCGATGAAGCAGGACTACTGTGGTACGGCACATAGGCATGAAAAATGCGTCAACTGGGATTTTTTTTTCTGGGTATATAATGAATATTTATTGAAACGGCAGTTAATACAATTTATTTCCCCATAAATAGAATACTTTCAAATTTTTTCATTAAAACAAATCCAAAGTGGTGGCTGTAGGTCCTATAAACTGAAGCCATGCACCTCGTGCATTGGTCTGTGCGGACGTTCCACACCCTTGTCAGTTAATCCGAAACAAAAACGGGTAAAAAATTATTAATCTACATGAAATTGGGAGGGGGGCCTTATCGATGTTAAATTTTCGTATTTTCACTCTGTTTTCTTTTAGCTTCAATAGACGCAAAAAAAGTTTAAGTCAATCGGTTCATCCGTTGAAGCTGTAGAGCGCCCCGCGCGCTGAAAAATGCTGTTTCGAGGAAAACGCATTTTTCTCGAAACAGCAGCTTTAAGTTATAAAAAATCGTTTTTAATGTTTGTTTTTGACAACTTACATCTAATCAGCTATCCCAGCACCATAACGGCAGCCTTCGGCTTCCTCAAAGCATTAGTTTTTCTGGATCTGTAGGTTGATCAGGTTGAAAAAGGCCGTCTCCTACCGGAGGACGGTTTCGCTCAACGTGCTGTTACTTCTAAACTATATCAGATTTTACAAAATCCTTTTGACTACATATACTAGACACTGTAAGGATTCAAGTTATGTAAAAATAAAAAGAGAAAGGAGTGTATTATTTTCTACAGAATTATTTCTTTAATGTGAATAATCTCTTGATATATAGTACTTCTAGAGCGAGATTGATACATTTGATTTTTAATTGATAGACTTTTAAATAAAATCTCTAATTTTTGATTTTACTTTCCAGACCATTAATTTTATTTAATAAGAAAATATTATCAACGAGAATTTTATTCATATTTATTAGACCATTAACTTATCATAAATCTAAAAGCACTTTGATATCTTGTTTCCCAAAAGATATTAAAGCTACAGTTGTTTTAATTTATTCTCTGCCGATTCTTTAAATCTTTTTAATAAAATAGTGCTTAGACTATCGAATTTATTATGACAGGGTGGGTTATGTAAGAAGTTGTAATGTATGCGCGGTATGTGCGGCGTGAAGTTGCCGCATGATGTCCAGGTGGCACGCCTAGCTGGCAGCACGTGCATAGCTCGTCGGTTTGGGGTCTATGTTCTTGGATATCATCACACAACACAACAGTAGTTGCGTGCCTGTGGCGAAAGAAGGTTGTGATTCCCTCTTTCAGGTCTGCCACAAAGATTAAAAAATAATACTAGAAAGACAGATATTGAAGGAAGAACAACAGGTCTGGTGTCGCCTGTTGTTCCTAGCCGCACTGAACTGTCATGAAAAAAAATTCAAACAGAAAATGTACCCCCTTTTTTGACAGTTCAGGTATCAACCCAGTCCATTCCTACACCTGGCTAGGGTGTAGGCCCAACCTATTAAGGAAAGCTGAAAAAAGGAATAAATAGAACAAAAATCAAATCAAATTAAAACATGTTGATAAAGGGATAAGGGAAGAAAGAAAGCTTCAGTGGGGTAACCGAAAATTAAACTCAAACTATCACTTTCATCTCAACACTAATAACATCTATATATTAAAAGCAACTCAAGTAATATCTTCACAATATGTTCTCCTTAAAAAACCTGTACTAATTATATTCTAAAGCAATTCACTGAGCGGAAGAATCAACAAAGTTTATCGATGCTCTTTAAAAAAAGAAAAGAAATGTAAATACTCTAATAAAGAAATTAATTTGCCTTATACACTAGCACTTAGAAACACATATATGGTGTAAGACTTTAAAGTTCACGGCAGGTAATATCAAAATTAATCAGCATGGATATTTCACAAAATATCAAATCAACAGACGCTGTAGCCAGCCCGAACTCCATAGAATTACTTACACAGATAACATTCTGAAGCTGAAAACAACGAAAACATCACAATGAGTTGAGCCCAAATACAGTGGCTGCTGTTTATGTTTATGATCCGATGAACCGATTGTGCACAATAGATTCAAGTAGATTTAAATCGCAAGAATTTCAATTCAAGCTTGGACCGACTCAGAAATTGTCCTTGTGGCTCAGAAAAAAAAATCAATTGGCGTGAAATCCCTGCAGGCTGCCATCATATTTACAAGACGATATCTATTACTAAATGTATGCTTTTCTGATATAATTTAGAACTAATAAGGATAACCTCACATTCTAATACTAAAGCATTCTTGAACCACTTATCATATACGGAAAGACGTACTGACTAATTCTGTGACCATTACAATCTTAAATTCTCTTGAGAAAATAATTCAATAAAGTTCTAGAGTTCATTCACTTTGGTTACACGTCTATTATTTATCCGTCCAAACTATATAAAAAGTACTTCGCATATTTACGTATGAACTAGAGAGTAAGATGTCTAAATTAGAACAACATGATGGCCTTAGACTGAAAGAACTTATCTATAACTATTAACTCACTCAATTTTATCATGATTTTACACTACCATTGGGAAAATTATGCTTAGCAAACAAAATTAATTAAAAAAACCTCTCTCAACAGGTAAGTTTATCTTAAATCACTAATATCGCCTACGAAAATTGCAAGAGCCCAAACTGTAGTCCTTTTTATATGCGATTAAAAAGTTCTGGCAATTTATTATAAAACTAGGACTATAGTTTTCTTTTCTTTCTTACAGGTTTATCAACCTATAAGGATGATAATAACGAAACGCCGATAGCGTGAAATTAGTTTAAAATACACGCGCGGGATTAAGTACTAACAGGCACATCACTCACAATATAACGAAATCTTAGGGTCGCTTTGTATTATATAGCTATTTATTTCAATTACTTGTAGTCTATTTTGAAATTTTGGCTTTGATATTTTGCTAAATTAATCCGAGAAACACACAATATATAAAGATTTCCAGATTTTTGTTTTTCTGACTGACGTATGTTCGGAAGTTATCTTAAAATTTTTGTTTTTTTATATAAAAGTTGATGCTAAAAATGAATAATTTAGGCGCTCGTTCATCCGATCCATGATTAAAATTTCGTATTTCTGGGTTATTAGACAGGGTTGAGCCACTTATGACAGCGAGAAGATAAAAAGATACAGCGCATTACCTGGGTTAACATTTTCCTTTTTCGAGGGTAACTAAATGGGCCAATCAACAGACATTATGTTGTATTTCATTCCCCTGCCGTGTCCTGAAACTGCTGATAAATTTCCTTGTGTGATGGCGATAATGTGCAAATGATCAGCCTGCAGTTTCGCTTATTTTGTAGAGCTTCCAGTAATTCTGCACAAGTCCTGGGGTACACAGTGGCACGCAAAGGCTTAGTGCTTATGCCCTCATGCGTCAGCTGAAAGATTTCCTACAATTACAGAAGTTAAACCAATGTTGTCTACTTTTTTCGAGCTTTTTGTGGTTATGTCGAAAAGAACTTACCGACTTATATTATATTGACACAACTATTCTTAGCGTATTATTAGCGTCTCCTCGTCACGGCGATTGCCTTGTTTACGGAACGATAACCCTTGGCGTGGGGGATTTACTCGCAGTCCCATGAAAATGGGGGTAAAAGTTGGTGCCGAATTAGGTTGGCGGATCTTCGAGTCTGGCGACTTTTGAATAGGCAGTTCTGTCCTACGTTGCCGCAAATGTCATAATGGTGGCTAAAAGGCTCTTATAATCGTGCTTGACGATTGCCTTGTGTCCTCAGGACTATGTATATAATTGTGCTGGTCTCGATACACGAGGCGCCCAGATGGCGCAAAACATCAAGTTATATGGCTCACATTACATAGTCTAAAAAGTTCGTAATAACTTAATTGTGCCTCTCCTTGAATCATCCAAGCTTCTGGATATGGTAGTTTGATTGATATGGTTGCAACATAATTTTTTTGAAAAGGTAAAAAATTATCACTGAATTTAATGTAAGTAACTTCGTAGTCAAGTGAAAGTGGAAGTACTACAACCTTATTTGACTTTTTTATGTGAGACGAAATATTGTTATTGCCAAGTTAAATTATAATTATTCTTTTTAAAAGTTATCTATCATATTTATGTAATAAATAAAATTTAATTCTTTGAGCAAAAAAAGTGTTGTTATTATGAGTTGATATGTAGGTACCTACTGTTGTGCAATATTATTTAATTAAATTTAAGTTTAAAAGGAAATACCATTATATGTTCCTTTACGTTGAATTTTGATTGTAATGGTGTCCATTCCACTTTTAGGCAAAATTAAAGCACGGAGTTGGACCAATTCGTTGAGCGGCATGACCACCATGACATGGGTCCCGGGTTCGAGACCAGGCACGAGGAGACCTGGGAGCTTTTATTACTAAATTAAAATAATCCACTTCGTCTCTGGACTGTTGTCCAGCTCGCAGCAATGCAAAAACAAGACTCAAGTTTCCTCAATTCCCTTAGTCTAAAAAAAAGTTCGCACTTTCAAAGCTCTTAAATTTTAGAATGCTTCTGTAAAGGAAAAAAAAACAAAAATTGACTATTTCCAAAGATATTCGACCTTGACTTTTGCTTGCATTCGCAAATTGAGTATTTTTCCATATGTGTAATACTTGAAAAGTGCTCTTATTCCCTTATAACCACATTTTAGTTGCCTATTCCATATGTCATTTCCAAACAAAACTAAATTTCAAAGCACTTCTTTTGCTGCCCCTAAAAAAGGCGGGAAAATTGACAAGCTGTGAAGTAACTCCGTTCCTTACTGATACATTTTGCATTTTACACTGCATTTGGTGCAATGTAGACCTACAGTGCTAACTGAGGGATTTTGAGAAAATTTCAAAATGGAAGAACAAGCAGGACATTCTGTTCAAATTTTAAGTAATGCAAAAGCAAGGAAACCCTTTAGGAAATCTGTAAATTCTGCACGAGAAAAAGCACGGGTTGAACGGTAAGTACAAATATAATTATTGTATATCGCAATTGCTCAATTTGCGTAATTTAAGGTACAAACGTCAAAAATTACCTGGAAAAACCTTTTGAGCACACAAAGGAACTTTATTCAAAGACGGTGAGGTAAGTGGAAGGGATCTGTTGGCTTTTTAAAATTCGCTCTATGCCTTTTTTAACAAAATAATTATTTTATCCTACTTTTTTACTGAACCGGCGAAGAGAATAGATCGACGAATTAAGGGTGTTTGTCGTTAAGGAATTTCTGTAAGATTCAGAAATGTAGTGGAAAAATGGTTAAATTGTGCCAAAACAAATTTACAAATACCTTGAACATATCCAAAGACCGGGTTCAACGAACGTGTAAGGATATTTGGAGCAAAGAACTGTTCCTGTTCAACGACGAGGCATTGAAAGAAGACAAGAGGCTTACAAGGATAAAAAGGAAGCTATTAAGAATTTCATCAGAACTTTCAAAGTACTTGAGGTACGTTACTGCCGAAATAAGTGTTCTAAGAGACAGTATTTACCAAGTGAGCTGAGCATTAAAAAAATGTGGCGCATGTATCAATCGTCTTCGCCCGTTAATCACAAAGTAAAAAAGAACTGATTTAAGTCAATTTTGAATTGTAATTCCAATACTGGGTTTCAACTGTGCTCAGAATGTTAAAGTTTTCCTGAAAGAATAAAACATGAGGAAAACCCCAAGAAAAACAAAAGCCTAGAAGAGCCTAGAAAAGCCTAGAAGTAACTAAACTTGCGAGAGTGCGAGAATCTATGTTCAACTTCAAAAGCTGGTGAATAAAGAGTAGGTCAGCAACTCTACGTCGTTCCTCCAACAAGTGCATATTAAGCAAGTGGAGGCGATCCGCATAAGGAGAAAGCCTGAGTGGATCGTTCCACGGCGATCCCTTACTGCGAACAAAGTACCACGATATAGTTTATGTGCAGATTGAAATGGAGTTTTCTGTCTAGCTTCACACCAAGGTCAGTTACGGACTCCACAAGACGGATTGCAGTTTCCGCAAATGTATAATCAAAGACAAGCTGATTGAGGCTCCTAGAGAATTAAATAACTTCAGATTAATCCAGGTTAAGTTGCAGACCATTTGAGGCACACTTAACATTGAAGGTATTCATCCTGAATGCAGGAAGAATCATAACTGTTTCGAACGCATGAGAAAATTTTAATATCGTCTGCGTAGATTAAGACTTTTGAGAGCCTAATCAGAGGGACAATGTCGTCAATGGCAACAATGAACAGCAGCGGCCTCAGATGGCTACCCTACGGTACACCAGATGAAGCCCTAACAAATCTAGATAAAGTGTTACGGAAAAATACACGGTAAGATCTATCTTTTAAGCATAATCACAGTGTGAGGGAGTTTATCAAATGCCTTGCTAAAGTAGGTGTAGATGCAGTCGGTCTGGAGAACTCGCTGGAAGGCAGAGATTATGTGGGACGTAAATTCAAGCAGATTAGTTGTAATCGATCTACCAGGCAGAAATCCATGTTGATTAGATGACATTAACCCTTTTATACTGCCCAACAAGCTGTGAATATATAACAGATTCGAAAAACTTGGGTATGCAGGAAAGCTTCGCGATTGCCCTATAATTTGTTATTAAGTTTTTATGCCCCTCTTTATAAACAAGAATTATAAAGGAGCTCTTCCATAACGTAGGAAATCTAAAGGCCTGAAGAGATTTGTTGAAGATGAGTTCCAGTGAAGTGAGTAAGGCGTCAGAACAGGATTTCAAGAACGCAGGTGAAACACCATCAGAACCATAAGAAAGGTCCAGTTTAAGCTCCTTGATACCATCCATGATAATATCACGAGATGTAATGGGTCTTGGATATGACCGAACTCATCCAGGGAAGGCATAAAGTCGTCAGATGGAAAGGCGACCTCAAAAATTAATGCAAAGTTGTCGGCTATATCGGGCGCGCTGCATTTGGAGGTTCCATTGTAACACATTGAAGATAGATAATTATCAGATCTCTTCTTTATATTTACAAATTTAAAAAAAGTACTAGGATCATTACGCAAGTTATCGTGAACATTATCAAGGTATTCCATGTATAAAGGTGAAGATAAAGCTAAAAAGCTGTCAGAGCAATCAACGAAATCACAATAAGCTGACGAATTTTTACAACGCATGTAAGTTTTCCATAGTTCATTTTTTAATTCTTAATGCTCCGAAGTTCTCTAGTATACCACGGGGGAGAATAACAGGATGATCACGACCGTTTAAGTGGTACACATGAATTAAACAGATCATAAATCCTACCATAAAACACGGAAACACATTCGCCGATATCGCTACCAAGAGATGGGAAATCAATTGCGAGGATCCTGTTTTAAATATCAGAGATGTCGGCCCTTTTAAAAATAAATGAAAATGGGCGGATGCAAACTATCGATAGCGGATAAATTACGAGAAACCGATTCGACTATAGTGTTACTCGAATCAGAAGTAAAGATAAGATCTGTCTTCCTATAGAGTTCTTGACACCACTCATTTGGTGTAAACCAGAGGAAGAGATGGCGTCAAGAAAAAGGGAGAAATATAACAAGAAAGCAGGAAAAAGTTCATCTTAATAAGAGAGAGCTTAAGAGCTAAGAGCTCAATTGTGAGCGTGTCGGAGAAAGAATTAATATTAATCAAGCTGAATGCGTTTAACGGGTCTCCACTGCTGAGCATTTGGCTGCCTTCGTTAAGAACAAAGTTCAGCACAGCAGGCATAACACTGCTGCTGGCTTTGTTCTCACAGAGGCGGCTTTGCTTCGCATTTTTAGATCCCGTTCGTCAGTCCTTGTGTTTGTGTACGTTTTCGATTTGTTTTGTTCTAGGCAAATAAAGACCGGGACTATGCACATTATTTAAGTTTTGCAACATTTGTGGCTTTAAAAGTAACTATTTTTCTGTTTACTGCCACCTGATAGAGGAAAATCCGGCTGTTTTTGCACTAAATGAAACCAAGGTTGTTTCCTATTCTGATATTTCTCAGTATCACATACCTGGTTATCACTTAGTGCCGCTCTTCTCTCCTCAGAGGGGAATCGCGATTTATATTAGAAATTATGTGCCATTCACCCATCTCCCTCAATTCTCTTCTTCTAATCCAGAATTTAATTATGTCTGGATTACATTTAAACTCTATCGGCACATCATTCACTACTGCTTTTTATACCGCAGCCCGAATATGTCTGAAACTGACAATGTCCTTCGATAAGCTGTCCACCGATATTGATAAGATTTTGAAAATCTGCCCCTCTTCTGAAATCGTTCTTGCTAGCGTTTTCAACGTCCATAACACACAGTTGCTCAGGCATTCTTCTACCACACGGCAGGGAAGACACGTCGAGTTATTTAGTGAGTCTTTTAATTTACAACAACTGGTTGACTGTCCGACTCGTCTTCCTGATACATTGGGGCACAACGCGCATCTTTTGGATCTATTTCTAACATCGCATATAGAAAAGTACTCGGTTTTGGTAACTGCTCCATTGGGTAATTCGGACTATTGTGTTATTTCTGCCCAATTCTCCATCTCCTCTCTGACAACCACTAACCTAAACTCCACCAAAAGATTCAAAAGATTAGTGTGGCATTATAACAATGCTGTTTGGGCGGGACTTAATAAATATCTCAGAGAGCTGGATTGGTCTAATTGCTTTTCTATGAGAGACGTTAACAGAAGAACAGATTATATCTTGAACATCAAATGGTTTTGAATGCATCGCTTTATTCCTCATAGCTTCAAAAACATCAAACCAACTAACACGAATTGGTTTAATAATGACTGTTTCGCAGCCATTACAAATAATAAAGCATACTTCCAGGCATATAAATTGTGCCCCTCAGAGGAATTGAGATGTATCTATAGAGGTGCGCGGAATACTTGTAATTAAGCAATTAGTCGGGCAGAGTTCAATTTCGACCAGAGCATCAGACGGAAGATATTTTCTACTCAAAAAGGTAGTAAGGGCTTCTGGTCTCTAGTAAAAACCGTAAAGAACAATGTCACCTATTCGTCAACACCACCCCTCATTTACAATGGGAATGTTTTTACTGACTCATTGGACAAGACCAACCTGTTTGCTGCTAATTCGTACTTGCCACCTTCGTCGCAGCCACTTCCATCCCCATCACAGTGCACTAGTAGGCAAAAGTTGCTACACTTTCACTTCAAACATTTGGTCTGCATCCTACCCTCGTTAAATTGATAGAGAGTTTTTTGTCAGGCCGTTCAATCCGTGTAGTAATTGACGGAGTAACATCTGATTCCTATGAAATAAATGCCGGTATACCTCAGGGTTCAGTTCTTTCACCAACGTTATTTCTTCATTTTATTAATGATCTCTTATCCCTTACTCTCAATCCTATTCATAGTTTCGCCGACGACAGCACCTTGATTTCGCGTAATCATTTCATTCTGTAATTAATTCACATTAATGCTACAGAAGTCCATCGGGAACGCATGTTTGGATCATTAAACAACGACATTTCTATGGTCCTCGCTTGGGGCAAGGCAAATCGTGTTACGTTAAATGCATCCAAAACTCAATGCTGTTTAATGTCCCTTAAAAAACGCCCAGTTCACCCCCAATCCATTTCAGTCGACGGAGTGAATATACCCAATTCACCCTCCCTAAACATCTTGGGTATTGAGATATCCAGCAATCTTAGTTGGACTGATCATATATTTGCAATCGCTAAAAGTGCGATGGAATGTTTGGGTTTTCTACAGAGATGTAAGAAATATTTCACCCCAACTGACTTAGCGCTGATCTACAAGTCCCACATTAGGCCTAGACTTGAATATAATTCTCATATTTGGGCAGGGGCAGGACACACCGCAATGTTCGCGTTAGACAGAGTCCAGCGTAAGGCTATTAAACTTATTGGCGCTGAGGGCCTTGACTCTCTGGAGCATCGGCGGAATGTCGGTTGTCTCTCACTCTTCTATCGCTATTTCAATTGCCATTGTTTCGCTCCCACCCCTATACTCTCCAGGTCAAATTTGGATGTACCGTTAAATTTCGGGAATCTTTTCTAAGCAGACTAACACGAATGTGGAACATGTATTACCATGTATTTTTTTCTGCTGGCCGGATAAGTACCAGAAGAGGTATATAACCGGCATTCTATACTTTTTGAGTTTCATACAATGGATTTGGACTAGAAAATCGCCTAAAATGTAACACTGTTGCCAGGGCTCAAGCGAAAAATGCTCTAATCGAGTCCAACATCCCCGAAATACGGGAACACACACATCGCGAAAACGAAATAATTCCAAGTACAGAAGAGGTTACAGAAAAAACCCAAGGAGATACATACGAGTCTATATGATTACCATGACTCTCCTTTTGCCGGCCATCAGGGCGTGAATAAAGCGCATAAGCGGATTCGAAGGAAGTACTGCTGGAGGCAAATTCTTAGCGATATTAAGAAATACGTTAAGCGTTGCAAAATACCAAAAAATGAAGACATTACCTCAATATAAAATGCCGATGGTCATCCCGGACATCGCAGAACAGCTCTTCGACAAAGTTTATCTCGACGTTGTCGACCCACTCGAGGAAACTGACTCCGGAAACAAGTACATCTTGACTTTCCCGGTATCGTGAACCCGTGTATATTCACGAGATCTTACGATACAAGCTCCCAAGGTCTTATGACACGACACCAAAAAATCTGCTCGCTAGTAAGCAACGGTCGAAAATATACTACGATAAAGCTGTTCAACCCTTACACTTTCACATAGGGGACAAGGTCTTACTCAAGAGTGAAAGTCGAAAACACAAGCTCTCACAAATCTGGGTCGGACCATATCTGCTAATCGGTATACCATCCTCGGTAAACACAACCCTTAAACGGATAAACGCACAGTAACTGTTCACAAAAATCGTCTTAAACCTTTCTACGAATAAACAAATTAAAATCGTTTAAAGGCATATTCGCATGCTAATATAATCTATGGTCGGTACGAAGATCGTAACGCAAAGCTAGCACAAAATTCAAGAAGGGAGCAACGAAAAAGAGCCCTTTAACAACTAGGTCCACACAGGTCGAATACAATTTTAATTATAAACCTATTTTAACCCCCTCTGACCTTCCACTTAATTTTAAATCATCTTTTAAACGTGCTTAAACTTACGAAGTACCAAACGACAGGACAGTACACCATAATTAAAAAAAAAAATCAAAAACAACTCTTGCGAAAATAAGACGCTGCTCGAGTCGAATTCTCAGAATACAAACTCAGAACGACTCTTGTGAAATTCAGCCAGAGACTGGATAACCTAGATTCAATCTCTTTAATGCTATATCAAGGAATTCTTCCTGATGGTAAACTGAATTGTTGTAACACCCTACTTAGCTCCTCCAAGGAGGACTATTATGTAATAACATTTTATTTTAATGCCTGAACGAGGGACCCCTCATTCTAATTTACTTTGTACGAAGCTAGACCTTCACACTTTCACTATATTTACACAATTTTATTTTAATTTACCCCCACTCTGATCAAACACTACCTCTTAGTTACCTTTTTTTGCCTCCAAGCCTTATACAGAGGCTTATCCCTGATTGTATCTTGCCTTGAAGTCGTCGTTATCTTCCTTGGATATACCTTGTTCAACAGAAAGACTGAAAACAGCTCTACCCAAATAATAAGCTGTATAAGGGAGCTCACTCTTATAAACAACAAAATTAATTCGTATAATTTTATCTTTCAGTGCTTTACCAGGAAATTCCTGTTGGTAGTCCCGTGTCCTGAAGTCGACCCACGGAAATAAAATATCCGCATTCAATACCCTCAGAACATTACACTGGAAAATACTTGCCCTGAGGTACACCCGCAGAAACATAAAATCTGCATGAAATCTCTTGAGGGAAAATCTACGCTTAGTAAATAAGAAAAATAATTTAGTAAACTTCCATTAATCGTATTACTTTCCCCAGGTATGATAAGAAACGTTATCATCCTCGTACTAATTATGTCCATTTTGGGAAGTTGTATATCGGAGCCATATACGGTAAACCCACTCAACAATACAGGCGTACTTTTCAAGGATCTAGGAAGCCTCACACATGGAACATATTAACGAAATTGGACCTGACCAAGTTGGATAATCAAACAACGCTTGCGGAGCGAGCTGAACACTACGTGCATCAACTGTGTGGAAGTAACAGAGATGAAGACCTCAGCGAACTCCAGCAAAAACACTGATGGAAAATATCAAACAACGCACTAAGGTAATTAAACAAGCTGTTCCCAAATGTCGAAAAACTAGATCTACAGTTTCGGACTTGCGCGTTTTAGTTTTTACCACTAAAATTTCGCATTGCGCGGTAAAAGTTTCGCTACAGCGCGTTTTTTTTTGTACTACATGACATACGTATATATTTCGTGCAATTATTGGTTTAGAATTTGGTGAATCCCCAATTAAATTGTCATTAAATGTATGTAACGTATATGATGTTGAGTTGATGTATAACTTGTAATTTATTTATACTCGTTTTGTTTTCTTAACTCTTCCTGTAAAGTCGTGTTAAAGGTGAATTACATTTATTTAAATTTTTTAATTGTTTTCCATAAACGTTTTGGTGTTAAAAGTTTTATACTTAAAGGAAAGAATTGTAAAGGTAAAAATAGTTTCATTTATTTTAGAGATTTATATTAATGCGCGTGTATTATTTATATTAATTTTAGCAGTTTTATTGGACTTGTTTTATTGGACAGTTTTTAATTCAAGGCAAAAATAATAATAAAAGTAAATTTCTTTTTCTTTTTAAAAATTTAATATTAACGCACATCTTTTGACAGTTTTTTAAATACCGTAAAATGAAACCGGCTCGTTCAAGAAAAATTTTAACATTGGAGGTAAAACTGACAATTGTTAAAGCAATAGAAAATGGTGAAAAAATAGCTGTATTAGCTAGGAGACATAATATAAATGAATCAAGCATAAGAAGAATAAAATTAAATGCTGAGAAAATTAAAAGTTCTGTTTCCTGTTCTCCACCATTATCTGTAAAAACCACTAAAAAAATTAGAAATTCTGTAATAGAAAAGACTGAAAAATTGCTAAGCTTTTGGATAGAGGACCAAAACCAAAAAAGAATGGCCATTAGTACAGGCGTTATTCGTAGTAAAGCCTTATCAATTTTTGACCATTTGAAAAAGGAAAAGCAAACTTCATCTAATTCTGGGGAACTTCAGTTCACAGCCAGTAAAGGATGGTTTGAAAGATTTAAAGGACGGCAAAACCTACACAATATTAAATTAACAGGGGAAGCGGCCAGTGCTGATACGGTAGCGGCTTCTGCATATCCAAAATTGTTGAAAGATCTAATAGGAAGTAATTATCTACCAAGGCAAGTTTTCAATGCTGACGAGACTGGCCTATTTTGGAAAAGGATGCCTAGCAGAACATTCATTTCAAAAGAAGAGAAATCTGCTCCTGGTTGCAAAAGATAGATTATCACTTTTGCTATGTGGTAATGCCGCTGGTGATTATAAGAGCAAAGCGCTTTTGCTTTATAAATCTGAGAATCCTCGAGCTTTAAAAGGAATTTCAAAAGGTTCTCTGCCAGTTCATTGGAAATCGAACAAAAAAGCTTGGATGACAGGTAAGATTTTCGAAGACTGGTTTTTAAATTGCTTCTGCGCAGAAGCTGAGGCTTATTGCAAAAGTGAAAACATTGCCTTTAAGATTTTGCTCATTCTTGACAATACGCCAAGTCATCCAGCGCATTTGGCTGATCTGCACCCAAATGTTAAGGTAATATTTCTTCCTCCGAACACGACCTCATTAATTCAACCCATGGATCAAGGTGTCATTGCTGAATTTAAACTTTATCATCTAAGAAGAACTTTTTTGTAACTAATTGAAGCTACTGATGGACCTAACAATCTTTCAATTCGTGAATATTGGCAACAATACAACATCTTAGACGCCGTCAAAAATATTAAATTTGCATGGGATGAGGTAAAGAACGGAACAATGAATGCCGTTTGGAAAAAAAATGGCCAGAGTGCTGTATCAGAGAAGCGGTTGTCGATATGCCAGCACTGGTGGAAATTGTGGAAATTGGTGGAACGATTAGTGGGGAAGGATTTGATGATACAGCATCAGAAGATATTACAGAAGTTATAGAATGCACAGAAGAAAATCTTTCTGCTGAAGAAATGTTAAAATATTTTGCAGATAATAATAATGATGAAAATGACAGAACTGAAGATGTAGAACTTATTGAAGAAAAAAAATTTAGTAGCAAAGCCCTGGCAGAATTTTTGAAACTTGGTAATCAACTTGGTGAAGAAGCTATTGACCAAGACCCTGATTTGGAGCGTGCTTAAATATTCCGTAGACGTTTGACGGAAGCTTTAGCGCCGTATAAGGAACTTTACAACTTAAGAGATAGTAAGCAATCACTATTAACTAGTTTTTTTACAAAACCCTTGGCTGCAATATCAAGTTCATCGGATGATAGCAGCGAAATTGAAATGATTTAAAGATTTTTTGTTTTATTTTTATGAATTATTTTATAATTTTTATTTTTTTGTTTATGTTTATGTTTATATATTTAATATATGTAACTAGTCATTGAATAAAGACTTTATTTTAGTTACGTATGTACTTTAAATTTAATTTTTTTCACAAATTGCACAAAATGTGCAGCAAAAATTCACTTGACCCGAGTTAATTTTCAAAAATAAAAATCAAAACAAACTACTTGTACACTCGAGCAATGTAAGAAGTATAAAAATTTCTTAACATGATCGGCGTTTCTAATGAAGAAAAGTTAAACTCCTTTGGCTCGTTCTCAACAGCAGCACCAAAGGGTTAACTTTTCTTCAGCTGCTGGACGCCTTCGCGAAAATTTTTATATTTCTTACATTGCTCGAGTGTACAAGTAGTTTGTTTTGATTTTTATTTTTGAAAATTAACTCGGGTCAAGTGAATTTTTACTGCACTTTTTGTGCAATTTGTGAAAATAATTTTACCGCAAGGTTAGCGTGACAGTGAAAGTGATCTTTATTTGATACAGCTGTCTAGATCGGTTTTTAAAATATTTTGTGTTGGAGTTCAATCTAGTTTTCGTTTTTTCGCGAAGGCGTCCAGCAGCTGAAGAAAAGTTAACCCTTTGGTGCTGCTGTTGAGAACGAGCCAAAGGAGTTTAACTTTTCTTCATTAGAAACGCCGATCATGTTAAGAAATTTTTATATTTCTTATATTGCTCGAGTGTACAAGTAGTTTGTTTTGATTTTTATTTTTGAAAATTAACTCGGGTCAAGTGAATTTTTGCTGCACATTTTGTGCAATTTGTGAAAATAATTTTACCGCAAGGTTAGCGTGACAGTGAAAGTGATCTTTATTTGATACAGCTGTCTAGATCGGTTTTTAAAATATTTTGTGTTGGAGTTCAATCTAGTTTTCGTTTTTTCGCGAAGGCGTCCAGCAGCTGAAGAAAAGTTAACCCTTTGGTGCTGCTGTTGAGAACGAGCCAAAGGAGTTTAACTTTTCTTCATTAGAAACGCCGATCATGTTAAGAAATTTTTATATTTCTTACATTGCTCGAGTGTACAAGTAGTTTGTTTTGATTTTTATTTTTGAAAATTAACTCGGGTCAAGTGAATTTTTGCTGCATATTTTGTGCAATTTGTGAAAATAATTTTACCGCAAGGTTAGCGTGACAGTGAAAGTGATCTTTATTTGATACAGCTGTCTAGATCGGTTTTTAAAATATTTTGTGTTGGAGTTCAATCTAGTTTTCGTTTTTTCGCGAAGGCGTCCAGCAGCTGAAGAAAAGTTAACCCTTTGGTGCTGCTGTTGAGAACGAGCCAAAGGAGTTTAACTTTTCTTCATTAGAAACGCCGATCATGTTAAGAAATTTTTATATTTCTTACATTGCTCGAGTGTACAAGTAGTTTGTTTTGATTTTTATTTTTAATTTTTTTGTAAGAATTTTAGGATTTGGAACGTATCCCCCTAATTTAATACAAAATAGGGTTCACAGTGCGCGATTTCGGATTGCGCGCTGTTTTTACAGAACGTAACTACCGCGCAGTCGGAGGGATTACTGTATTTTTGACGGCTTCGGAATATCCGTGCACTGCCTAGCGCCAACGAACGCGAAGTCCATAGTCGCCTAGATCAGGTGCTCGCTGATTTGGAGAAACAACAAATCAGGGGTGTGTTCAAGATTTTTAATCGAGTTGGTTTTAGCTGGTTTTTCTTTCTCTCCGCTGTTCAAAGCGCCAAAATAGCTGATATTTTTACTTAATTTTTGACATTATATGTGTCCAAGGTAGAGAAAAGAGCAGCTCTTTGAGTAAATTTATTTGCTCGCAGTTTGGACCTTAAGTAAAAAGACCAAATGCAGTTTTATTAGTGTGTGTAGCTGTCATTGTAATACAAGATGGCTTCTGCAATGTTATTGTTTATTCCATTAAAATTGCAAATTTAAAAATTCTTTAGATGCGATTACGGCGGTGGTGCGTGGTAAATGTAAGTAAATTTAAACGAGACTAAATATTTATCCATATTTATAGATTCATCCCTTGAATGATGTTTTCGATGACAATGACAACGAGGAAATGGTGATCAGAAATAATTTAAAGGGTTCACCAAAGCGTAGTGAATTTTTTGTTGAGAATGTAATAAACAATTATACAAGAGAGGAGTTTCAGCAAAATTTAAGGATGCACATAGAGGCATATGAATTCCTACTGAAAGAAAAAACTCTGGCGTATCGCGACAATTATCCCAATTATACATCGATTCCAATTGATAGACAACTTCTGGCAGTTATTTGGATTTTGGCAAATAGAGAGTCTTATAGGTAGTTAACTATTGTGATATTTTCTTTGATATAATAATTAAATTCACAATCCCGAATCGCTTTTTAGATCAATCTCAGATCGCTTTAACATGGCAAAGTCTACTTTGAGCTGGGTATTTCTAAGAATAATAAGAATTATTAATGTGTTATCTCCAAAATTTATTGAATGGCCCAATGAAGATGAACAGAAAAGGATAAAAACATCATTTAAAAGTAAAAATAATTTAAAGAACATAATAGGAGCGATTGACGGAACGTACTGTCCCATAAGTGCTCCATCAACACAGAGCCATTGTTATACTAACAGAAAAAAGTTCCATTCAATTACATTACAGGCCGTTTGTGATGACAGAATGATGTTCACTGACTGTTTCGTTGGTTATCCTAGTTCAGCGCAGGATGCACGTATTTTTCGTAATTCTATTCTTCATGAAAGGGTTTCTTCTGACACTGAAAGATTTTTTCCCTCAAATGCTAAGATATTAGGTGATAAAGCATATCCTTTCCTAAAGTGGTGCATACTTCCATACAAGGACTTAGGTCGGCTTAGTGCTAAACAGAAATGCTTTAATAAAGCTCATTCTTCTACCCGACAGGTAATTGAAAGATGTTTCGCGTTATTCTTTGGAAGATTTCGACGATTTCATTATCTGGAAATGAAACAAGTAAAAAATATGCCCGCCACAATTCTTGCCGGCTGTGTGTTACATAACGTGTGCTTGTGATTTTATGAGGATTCCAGTTTTATCGAAGATTATGTTTCAAATGGAACTGAGGACTCTACAAGAAATGCAACAGAAACAGCATGGCAGATGAACTGTGGAATGAGAGACTTACAACAAGAAACAATAATTTTTAACTCAATTTATTCATTTCAAAATTTAAATAAAAAAAATAACAAAAACCATTTCTTTCATATAAAAATATCAGAAAATACATTTCATTCTTTTAAGAAAACACTATATACACTAAATAACAGAAATAGATTTCAGCCTCTTTTAGGAAAAAAAATATAAAAATACATTTCATTCTTTTAGAAAAACACTATATATATTAGGAATTTAGGAACAATAAATATATCAAAATTTATAATTTATCCAGGAGTCTTTCCATAAATTTCCTGTGTAATTCATTACCAGTCTCAACTGCTTCTGCAATCCTATTAACAGTACCTGATTGTTCACCAAGCAACTTAAGACGTTTTTCTTGATTTTCCTTATAAGATTGCAGTAGCAGTTCGGAAGCTGGAACACGACGTCTTTTTACTAATGTTAAATTTGAAGAAGACCCATTTGAGTCTTCGATATCTTGAATAGAATCACTATCAAGTGCTTCTATTCCACTCCTGGGATCTAAAGATGATGCCAATGCCACTGGTGAAACGTCTGGATAAGAACCGAATATTTCATCTAATTCACTGAATTCTGAGGTAGCTACATATTGCCGCTTCAAGTTCTTAAACTTGTGCATGCATCGGCTGGCAGACCTTGATACCTTCAGCGTTTCTAATTCCGTAGAGATCCTTTCCCAAACCTCGTCATTTTTTAAAATATTTCCTCTAATATGGTCCTGGTTGGTCTTGTATGCATCCAACAAACACTTAATTTCCCGGGGACTCCATCTCTGTTCTATAAAATTTCTTAATTAAATTTTCAAGTCACACAATAATTAATTCACTTACTTTCACTACTATTATTGTTCGGACAAACTTCTTTAATTCGGATGTCACCCTCATTTTCATCTTGACATACGCCTACACTTTCTTCTACTATTCCTTCAACATTTTCTATTTGATAAAAATCCTCGTTTTCAACAAAAAACGATCCTAAAAATACGTATAATGTACTTAATATTTAATTTAAAAGTCTAATATTTTACGAAATATTTACCATTTTCTTGCTGTACCACGTACATTTGAGAATTTTCATTGCAGTAAGCCATTTTTAAAGCAAATGCGCACCCACACAAACGTCAAGAAGAAAACTTGGTTTTGTGTGTTCAAAATTGGGATTACCTTTTTATTACTCGAGTGTGCTTTGACAGTTCTTTTTAAGTTGGTTACTTATGCTCTTAAAACTGCTCGAGCAAAAATCTTGAACACACCCCAGTATAGTCAATACTGCGCTAATAGTACAGGAAATAAAAGAATTACACTTCGAAAAATTACCTACAGGAATTTGACTTGATAAATCGTTAGGGGGGCATAAAGAAAGCTTAACTCTAGATTTCCGAATTTCCCCCCCCCCCCCCTGTTTTTGAGAAAATCCAAAAAAATTTTGAAATGTGTTTTTCAAAATAATGTAAATGGGAAAGTTGTTCGTCACAAAAATACCTACATTTTTTATTTAAACAATTTTTTTGTAAAACTTACCGTTCTCGAGCTGGAGCTTGCCAAAGTGTGAAAATTGTACTTTATGGCCGCGCCGAGTCGCGTATTCCATATGGAATAAAGTACAAATCAAATTCCTGTAGGTAATTTTTCGAAGGAACCCTATTTTTTCGTGCTTCGTTTCCTGTACTATAAACAAAATACAAAAACCCCTAAATTCACTGGTCGAAAAGCAACGAGAAATAGCCTACTAGCTTGATGATTTACATAATATAACCGACAAACTCGCAGCCAGACAAATGAGGCAGGAAATAGTCTCCAGTTCTTTGCTACGAATGGTAGAAATCGAGTTTCGATAGCAGGCGCTACTGGACATAATAACTGCTAGCGGAAATAATCAAATACATATCCTGCTGATCGCGCCTCAACCCCCCGAAAGAAAAGCCAAGGTGTTCACAAAAAGTGTAAATACCCCCCAGGGACATTTTAATTAAACTAAAGAGACCAAATTCCTGGCTGTACGCATTGAAGACAACTACTATCGTGCATATTACCTGCGCCCAGCAATAACTCACGCATCGCTTCTCAGGTCAGGGAATATTGGTAATTAGCCAACCCTGCTATTTACAAATAGGGCCACATACTCTGTACTATGAGGCTGAAAATACACATTCAGTGCTTATCGCGTACTTTCCTAAAACGAATAAAATGGCTAGGGAATTAAATTCACACGAAAACGGAAGCCTCCTATACGAAACTACTATTAGGTGACTACAGTAACAAGCTGTTGCACGACAGTATGCTACCATTGGACCAAATACAGGCCAAATTGCAGGAGTCGCATTTATATTCTGGGGTTAAAACCCCCCACATACTCTCAACAACATCTTTGTCCCTTACAGCACTAAAAGTCACTCACTGTCATGTACATGACAGCCAAATATGCCATCCCGCTGTTTAAGGCATGGATTACACGGCGTAATCAAATGCCTATGCCTAAAATCCTGCTGGAGAAGGCAGTCTCAAAACAAAAAGTAAGGTCTCAACGGCCGCAAACCCTGTCCAGGGTACGGTCCACTCAACTGGTCTAAGTAAAAGATAAAGACCATTTTGAGAAATTTAATAAAACATTTACTACCGACACCTTAAAATTGGAAGGAAACATTTTAAGTAATAACAAAAAACGTGGAGTACTACTACAATCTACGATCAAGAAGAGACCGTAGCGCAAGGCAAGTACTAGCTAAAAAGAAAAGAAAAGAATAATAAATTAATAAGATTCAAAATATATTAATAACATTAAGAGAACATTAAATTAACTTAAATTTTAACGCACTGTGGAGTACTACCACAATCTACGATCAAGAAGACCCCATGGCGCAAACCAAGTATTAATAAAGATAAGAGTAAGGAAATCTAAATAAACTAAGTAATAATGGCAATAACAGAAACGCGCCGTGAGGTACTACCACAAATTACGGTCAAGAAGAGACGGTAGCGCAAAGCAAGTAAAAAATAAATAAATAAATAAATAAAAGAAGAAATGAATAAAGAAATATAAGCGAAACGTGCCGGGTAACACTGCCACAAATCAACAATCATATAAAAGGAGCCGCGTAAAACAGATCAAATAAAAGATACATTAAAAGTAAATACAAAAATGCAGTACAACGGGATAACTCATTCGGTCACTGTATCCTCTAAGTAGACAGGAAAACGGCCAGGGACAAATAACACCAAGCCAAACAAGTATATGTATTTTCCCCTGTATACCGTTCTTTGATCTGACTCTGTAACAAAAATGGATCTACTCTTCCAACAACGCCGAAAGAACCATGATAAATAAGTAAAAAACAGAACACCATAGCAAAAAATAAAAACGCCGTAACCAAAGTAAGACTCAAATACAAAAAAAAAAGGTAAACAGCACAAACAAAGAGAACCCAACATTAGTCTGAAAAGTAAAATGACGAATTGCAAATAAGAAGTCGAGAGAATTTTAACATTTTAATTATTCTTTTATTGATAATTGAAGGCTGTTGGAGGAAAAATGAAAAGATCTTAAAAACATAAATACAATGCAAAAACTTTTATAAAAAAAAATCGGCGGAAGGTCCCGTAAATGAGTTAAAGTCAGCGTTGGAAAAATAGAGAACATCAATGGAAGGTTCCGTAAATGAGTTTAAATCAGCAATGGAAGAACAAAGGGATACTATACAAGCTAAATGCGAAAAGGAAAATTATATGAAGAAATATTTCGAAGAAATCAGGACTGAACTAGTTTCCAGAAACAGCCTTTATCGACTTTATCTACAGATTTAACCAGAGTTGCCAATTCGGGCGATTTCGCGCCGATTGGGCTCCTTTAGCCATCAGTTGGGCGCCAAAATTTTGCTCTCTGCGACTAGGCACTTTTTGGGCGATTTTTTAATTCTTGCTGGGCGCTTTTGGGCGATTTTCTTTCACAGTAAAAACAATTTTGCTGTCGAGTTATCTCAATTTCTAATTTTGCGCGAATAACTTTTTACTGAACTCCGAACGAGTCCAAACTGGCGACTTGACTTTGTCACCGAATCTGGTGTTTTTGAACGCCTCATTGGTAACAGAATTTTATTTTTTCTGAATTCAGACACGTCTAAAAGTTGGTGATTTTTAATTTCGTTTTTCCACATTTCACCGCGGCGACTTCTCGTGATTTTGGTGAAGCCAATTTCATTTATTAGTTTATTAGATATAATAAAGTGACTGTGCTGTGACGCCATTTCCATTGCTATACCATTTTTGTGCAATACAATTTTTATAAATTATAAAAGTCATATCTTTGATTAAATAAATTGCTAAATTTGCTAAATTTGCCTATTGTAATTTGAATTACAGCATTCTTTATTAAGCCGTTAAACGGGAGCAGTTGCCAGTTATATCGTATCGATGTTCAGTTTCAGTAAGTTCAGTTAACTTTTCAACATTTTTGCTGATTAAGCTAAGTGTATGCAGTTATTGTTATTTGTTAATTTATATCAAAATAAGTGCTATAACATTAAATCTGGATAAGAAGCATTTACTGGTAATTATCCTATTTAATATAAGGAATATAAGTTATTTTCGTTGTGTTATGTGTCTGTTAAAGAAAAGATTGTTTAATAATTAGTGATATTTCGTTTATTTTATATTCATATTGAGTTTCGTGAAAGACTATTTTAAAATTCCTGCAGGTGAATAGATTACGTTGCAATTTATTATCGTGCAGAGTAAACCGGTTAAAAATTAAATTTCTACTTCAAAATTGAGAAAAATACGATGTATCATTTTATTGCAAGGAATCTGGATAAGAATATCGTATCTTAAATTGTGGAGTGACCGATTAATTAAGCTACAAATTTAAATTTCCAAAAAGAATTTCACAATAAAAGCATTTATATTCTGATGGTAAGAAAAAAATGAAAACGGAGTTAATCGATTTGTCTTCTGCTGAGTGGCTCAATTATTAAAGACTGTGACTCTTTGCACTTACGTGTATTTACGTGTACTTACGTGTTTAACGTCAACAATTTATTAGACTTAGTGCCGTACCACACTTGTCCTGCTTCCGCGCGATGAAGTCCGCACGAGTGCCCACACTTGTCGTGTCGGATTTTGTGTAGAACACACGCAATTTATTGTTTGTAGTGGTAACATTAAAGCAGTTTCCGAACCCAAATAAACCTTGATTTGAATGTATGCGTGCCTATGCGACGATAAATAGGTAAGTTCCGTGCGGATTTCCCTATACACCCCCGCACGCCCTCTCTCCGACAAACTGCGATGAAGCATGACAAGTGTGGTACGGCACTTAGACAAAAGTACCCCTTTCGTTGACCTCCGAGCTGCCCCAGACTATATTATGAGCGTTGTCGCCTGCTCCGATCACCAGCGTCTTCTTTTGTCTAGTGGCTTCCTTGATCGCATTCCTGAGTATTGTATCAGGAATGTCCGCCACATCGTGCGCTTTATAACTGGAGGTTATCCAGATATTGTTGTTTTGTAGCTCCAGTATGGCTGTTGTTGTGTCCTTATCACTGAACTGTGTGAGAATAAATACATTAATATTATTCTTAATGAGGATACATGACATTGGTTTACCTGTACCTTGTAAATAGAGGAGCTTATACCCCTTCATTTTGAGTCCGCAAACCTTGTCTCTAATGATCCAAGGTTCTTGGACAAGGATGAGCTCTTCTCCTTTTTGCGCAAGACGAAGGAGAAGGGCTGCGGATGCTGCCTTCGAATGATGGAGGTTAATTTGGACCACTCTTAACATCACTGTGTCCAGGTGAAGATACCTCTACCATAGTGATGTCAACAGTCTCCCCTTCATTGCTGGCATCTTCGTCAGTGGAGGAGCCAAGGAGTTGGTCCTCTAGCTCTGGTCCGGGATCTGGTGAGGGAGTGAGAACGGCAGAAACTGTCGTTACACTCTGTACTCCTTTCTTTTCCCCGGTGTTGCTTGAGGAGGCTGCTGAATCCTCCTCTTGTTTACTAGCATTGTTTAGCGCTTTTAGGTCCTTTTCATAAACCTTCAGGCTGATAGAGCTGA
Source organism: Leptarthrus brevirostris (assembly GCA_964036015.1). Taxonomy (NCBI): domain Eukaryota; kingdom Metazoa; phylum Arthropoda; class Insecta; order Diptera; family Asilidae; genus Leptarthrus; species Leptarthrus brevirostris. The sequence goes on along the minus strand of OZ038371.1, from coordinate 96,726,506 downwards.
AGCCATAGCAAATAATGCCATTGAATTCAGCAAGTGGGGCAAGGGACTGCTCATTTAGGATCACGATGACCTGCCTTGAGTTTCCCTTGACTTCGCTCACCTGGGCTACTTTCCAATCATGGGTAGGTAGTTCAGGGTTGGACATTTGGAAGAACTTTGGAATTTCTGCAGGATCCGAAGTTTCAGCTGGTACCCAAGCCCGTGACCTAGGTCTACAGGGGATCTTATCCCAGGGAACGGCTTCAATTCTTGCACCAGTCCAGATTTCGCCAAGACGAGAAACTGCCTGGTCAAGAAGCTCCTCCGACCTCTGGTTCGAGCAGGCAAGTAGCTTAACGTGGCCTTGATGCCAACCAGCATCAAGACAACGTGGACGAGGGCCAGGGTTCAACGAGAGAACTTCCATATACTCCTTCAGCAACGCTATCTCCACCATCTTCCATTTATCAGGCGTGATGGAGCCATCCGCGTTGCTGCGATCTATAATCGCCCTTACTAAGCTCTCCTTCGCTATCTCGCTGAAGGACTTGGCAGTGGTAGTTTGCAAAGGGCCTTTGGAGGCCGACGCGCTGCCTTGGGCATTAATCTTATTAGCCCACTGCAGAGAGGTTTTATCCTTCTCTGTGAGTTTCTCCTGAGACACGGAACTCAGTTTGCGGATCATTCTGAGCGCGGTCCGTCTCTTTTTGAATGCCACCGTTAAGGCGTTTCCCTTCTACTTGGTGGTTGTAGGGTTGGACTGGGATGTCCTGAGAGGCGCGCTGGAGGATGTATGTCCGGGTGTTTTAGCCTTGGACAGGGACGTACTACCACGCGCAGGTTCCGCAGAGGGAGAAGGAACAGTGCTGCTGCTACCGGGTTTGGGGTTCTTGGCAGTGGCGTGCACTTTCCTCGAGGATGGGGTTTCACAGGACTCCTTGGGGAGAGTCACCGTTTTGGCCTCAGAAGCGTTGGAGGAGCGAGCAATGCTCGCAGAAGGTTGCCCATTTAACCCGTGGGCCGGGTCTGTCTTGACGGCGGGTTGTCCCCCTTTTCGGGTGGACGAAGTAGTCTCGGTTTTATCCGAGGCTGTGTGTTTTTTGTACATTATTTATATTTCATGAACGACCATTTTCGCGACAAGGCTGTACTCATGGTCTCGATATATTTGTGGGGTTGTTTGGAAGCCTTTTACCATGGTGGTCCTGCATACTCCTTGAGGCTGACAGGTATCAAGGGGCAACTGAGTATCCAGTTATCCCACTGTCGCCACTAACCTCGGTTTCCTCGGTCACTGCTATAATCCTAGCCTATCTGCATAAATCCATGTTTTCCTACCGTCTCCAGTGATCCTTCTTGGTCCATGCGTTAGTTACAACCTTCACCCCTTCACTGTCTACGACATTGTTGTTGTGTTGTGGGTACCGTGGGTATAGCCAACCTGTTGGGGTCTCCCATTTAATCCACCTCCACTCTCACAGAAGCTGCGGAGGAAACGTCATTCGCGACCCAATTACCCCTGGGTCCAGCAGTGGGGACGACGGCACTGCAGACTCCCTTGGAGTTAGATTGATTCCCCTGTCGCCCTTTACTGATTCCAAAGGAATATTACGAGTCGGTGGTAGACTGGATCAAGCAGAGCTACCATATGATCGCAAACATCCTATCATAATACCATATAAAAGCGCTCTGACTACACTAGTGCTTGATAAAATGCACAAGTCAACCTTGCACGGTGGAAACACACTAACCTTAGAAGCAGTAAGACAGCGTTTTTGGATACTAAACGGTCTAAAGGCAGTGAAGGGATTCATTCATCAATGTGTACAGTGCCATCGGAACAAGGCACAAATGACACAGCAAATGATGGGAAACCTACCTACGGCAAGAGTTGTCATGACTCAACCATTCAACCATTGTGGAGTAGACTATGCTGGACCATTTCATCTACTACTAGCAAAAGGAAGAGGATCCAAATCACATAAGGGATACATTTCAGTATTCATTTGCCTGAGTACTAAAGCTATTCACTTAGAAGTGGTAACGGAATTGACTTTGTAGGCATTTATAGCCGCATTCAAACGGTTGGTCGCCAGGAGAGGACCAGTTGCTCACATGTACAGCGATAACGCCACCAATTTTGTAGGTGCCAGCAAGATATTAAGTGACCTTCACAATCATCAAACTCATAAGAATGACGTACACAATGCATTACTTGAATTAGGTACCCAATGGCATTTTATCCCTCCTGCATCCCCTCATTTTGGAGGACTATGGGAAGCTGGTGTAAAAGCAATAAAGCATCATATGCGCCGTGTCATTGGCGACACGAAACTGACATACGAAGAAATGTGTACATTGATGACCCAAATAGAAGCCTGCCTTAATTCACGACCTCTTTGCCCACTGACAGACAATCCTGAGAGTCTAGAAGTGTTAACACCAGGACATTTTCTGACGGGATCTCCACTACTCACTGTTCCTGAAAGAAATCATCTCGATGATAATCCAAACATACTTGACAAATGGCAACGTGTCGGAAGGATGCATCAGGAATTTTGGAAAAAATGGTCCTCCGAGTATTTGTCAAGATTACAACAACGTCCCAAGTGGACTCAAAGGCAGCCGAATTTGAAAGTTGGAAATCTCGTATTGATAAAGGACGAACAACTTCCACCAACCAAATGGGCACTTGGCAGAGTAATCGAAACACATCCTGGGTCCGACGGTTTGACAAGAGTTGTCACTCTTCAAACAAAGGGATCTAAAATAAAGCGTCCAGTGACAAAGATCTCCCTGCTACCTATCATCGACAATCACATGAGCGAGTCTGCTGATCCAGAAAGAATAGTTGACGCAGCGAAGGAAACAGTACGTGACGTCGAATTAAGAAAATCAGCTGAAGACGAAGTGCGGACAAACGTGAAACGCACATTCTCAGAGCCTGTACAAGAGCCTATAAACCCTTAACGTAGAAGACAACAACGTACAGTACCTACCGTCAATAATGGATCATGGCTCTCCTTCATGACACTTGCTCTTCTAACTCTAGTAGTTACTGGACGTCAAGTGGACAAGCCGTATAGCATAACTAGGTTCAACCAACAGGATGGCATATATTTTGAAGACATATCGGAGATACAATTGTATTCAAGTGAATGGAACTTAATAGTTTACTATGACCTGTCATCCTATTAGAAGGAGTTCATCGGAATAAGAAAATCCATTCAGAAATTAAGTGAAATCTGTCAGAAACCTGGACAACTCACCATACTGCAAGAATTATGTAATGCAACGATACTACAATTGCAGCATCAATTCAGCGAATCGACTCACATAAATGAGGTCTTATACCAGCAGAATGAAAATCTAAAATTCAGAATGAAACGGGCTCCTCTTGAAATAATTGGTTCAATTGCAAATGGATTGTTTGGTATTCTAGATCAAGATTTTGCTGACAGATACGAAGAGCAAATAAAGACTATCAAGGAAAACGAAGATCTATTGAAGAATCTCCTAATGAATCAAACGTCTATTGCAGAACATACAATCAACGTTATCAGGAAAAATAGCGAAACTGTGCATCACCAATTGGAGATTTTCGAAAATCATATGGAAACAATTGTAAGCGGAATCTATAAGGCCGAAGAAGACATAAAATCAACACAAGCATTTACATCTGCAGTTGTCTCAGTTATGCTCAATCTTCTTAATTTCCAACACATGCAGAAAGGTCTGCTAAGTGTAGTAACAGATACCAAACATGGACGGTTGAATACATTGTTACTAACACCAAAACAACTTCGTGAGCAATTGAGAATCATAAAGGAACATCTGCCACCAAATCTAAGAGTCCCAGGAAATGGCAGTTCAACATCATTATTATCTATATGCAACTCAATGCATGTCAAAATGCGCATTACCATGAAAAATGTACTATTCGACATTCGGATCCCCTTCCTTAGTACAGAAACCTACCATCTGTATAAATTAATCCCAATTCCTGTACAACAAAATGGAACGTTTATCTACATCGAACCATCGACGCAATACCTGGCCGTTAATTTACATAAGGATCGCTTCACTCCTCTCACAAGAGATGATCTCAAGGACTGCATGCACTTAAACAACAATCAACTAATCTGCAATCTGAAACATCCAATATATAGCTTGCAATCCAATCAGAGCAGATGTGAGCTCGAGTTACTAAACCACCAGAAGAAATTATCACCCTTTTGCCAATTACGTAGTAGCCCTGCAACAAAGAAGTGGTACAAACTGCATTCTCCAAGTACGTGGATCTTCACTATGGATGAAGATAGTCAGTTCGATATTGTCTGCAAATCAGCCACATATTCGGTAGTTCTGAACGGAGGTGGAATCATACAAGTACAGCCTAACTGCATGATAAAACATCCAACGTTGTTTATAAGTTCCAACAATCAACAACCAAGTTCGCTAAACGCATCATTTATTACACAAAATGAAGTCATCTCTAATCATATAAGTGATTTCTTTAGAAGGGAAAAGTCAAATAAATCAATCCCTCTGCTTATCACAGAAATTAAAACTAATGATCTCGACAAACTACATCTGGCAATCAAGGAGCAACAACATCAGATAAACAAACTTCCAAACCTAAACAAGCATGACCTACATCACTATGTTGGCGTATATTCTCTGATGGCAATTATAATTATTCTGGGATCTTATTACTTATGGCGGAAACGTAGAAGAAACATGATCATCAATCTACCTCAACCGGCACCAAGAAGACCAAGGCCGCAAGAACAAATCAGTGTAATGTTGGAGGTACCTGTATTGAACAATCCGAGGCGGGAGAATGTATAAATACAAAAATTAAATAATTAAAATTATCTCAATTTAAGCAAGAGTCAACGAACGTAATTTCATACAAATCATGCAATCTGATTCACCTTTTTATGCTACTTAGCATTCCGGCAATTGCATGAAGTCGCGATGGAAATACGATACGATGACCTTAAAATCATTCAATTATTTCCTGAGTTCAATTGTTTTGTTATTTAACTGTTTTTGTATTTGATTGCTTTCCTTTGCATTTTTATAAAATTGTTAAATTTGTAAACTTTGCAATTTAGGTATAAGAAATTTGTATATATAATTGGTTCTTTTAATAAAGTTTTAATGTTTGTTATACCGTGATTAAGAGCGTTTCATTTAACAGCTACATTCTAGGATGCATTGCCCGGTTGCTGCCATTTGGAGGTGTAACTAACACTTGAGAATATCCAGATGAGGACCACCGTATCCTAGAAGGCTTCAACTCGTCCGTCCATTCTCCAGCAACTGACCAGGCAGCTTACTTGAGTCGCCAAATTTATTTATTTAATTTGTATTGTCCAGGGCTCTTCGAAAGCTGCACTGCCAAAAGATAACGTTTTCCTCTACCTCTGGACAGAAGATATACGACCAAAAGGAACGAATGAAATATCCTTAGCCGTTCATCATCGCCTTCAAAATATAGATGTTAATCCGATAATATCTAGAGTTTGCTTCATTTGTGATGGTTTCGGCTCAAAAAAACAAGAACACTGCAAGGATGACAAATGACATCCATTTGGCTTTTTTGCGAAGCTAACAAAAACATTACGGAAGATTTGGTAGTTTTTCCTGTCGCTTTTCGCTCATTCATACCCCCAGGTAAGGGAAACTATTTTGTACCCCGAAGAATTCCAAAAAATGTATAAATACCAGGGACCGTACCTGTTCTCTCTTTTTTCTGAAAAAACTCTATTTAAACTGGCCCATTTGAACTTTTATTTTTTCAGTTTGATGAAAACTGTTAAGAAAAACTTTAATTTTTTGCTGGCAAAAATAACTGGTCCATTTGAACTTATTATTTTTTTCAGTTTGATGAAAACTGTTAAGAAGACCGTTTGTTTATTCCTATCAAAAATAAAAATTCTATGATTTGAAAAATATTAAATTTTTTTTCTTGGCAGTTATAGACAATATTATTATTTGTAAATACCTAAACAAGTAAACAGCAAAGGATTTGTACGACAAAAAATTAGAGTTATTTAACAGTTTTTAACAGAAAACATAAATGCTGAAATGGACCAGTTATTTTTGCCAGAAAAAAATAAAAGTTCTTCTTAACAGTTTTCGTCAGACAGAAAAAATAAAAGTTCAAATGGAACTGTTACTTTTGCACTGGAAAAATAAATAGTCCAAAATGACTGTTTTTTTCTAGTGAAAATTCTAGGTGTCCAAAATAACTGTTTTTTTCTAGTGAAAATTTTAGGTGTCTAAAATAACTGTTTTTGTGGTATAGAAATGGATAAAAATGAAATTTAGAATCACCTAGATATGTTTCATTTCATTTGGTGACTCAAATTTCCTTGGAACTTTTTCGTTCAAAAATTCAAAAATAACAGTTATTTTCGGTCCTGATAAAGACTGTAGCATTATTGTGAACCTAGGATCGTCTGAGTTCAAGTTCAAGACTGTCAAGGACAAAGCAGTAAGAGGCGACATAGGTCCGACATAGGTAAACCAGAATTTTAAATAAAGAAAAAGGAATAGGGCGGATGAATCCACAAAAGTTAAAGGAACTTCCACTACTTAAAACTGAAAAGTTCAAGAACGTAGACAATCTCTTGAAAAAGCATTACGGTGAAGGCTGGCGCTCTTTAAACAAGTTAGAATTTTCTGAACAAAAAGCAGTAACCAATACTGAAGACGTATGTGGTCCACAAGAAGATGATACTAATCTTGAAATATAAATAAAAAAAAATAATTTTATATTGATAGGATAGGCTGAAATATTGATAATTTTTTTTATTTAAAAGGAAAATGTTTATTTTTGTTATTTCTAAAAAGAAAACGTTTCTTTTTTGTCAACTTATTAAAAATTAAAAATGTTGACTTTTGTTATTTTAAAAAAGATTAATTAATTATTTACGGAAATAAAGTCCCTAAAAGAAGGTGTTTGTATGCATTTCATTTTCAAAAGAGGACCTTTTCCAAAGTGTTAGTTGCAAAAGTGCCCTTTCCGAAGATTTAGGAGCAAAACGACCCTTTCCTAAAATTATATAGCATATAAGTCCTTTTAACAGCAGCATATATTTATTTTTAGGGGTAATTACATTTATGTACTGCACTAAAGTATTCTGTGTAAATTGTGTTTAAATTAATTAAATATTTTAGTAGTAATTAAATTTTTGAAGATATATTTTTATCAACTAACATGACATCTAATAGGCACAAGTGGTAATGGTGTACTGAATGCTGCCTAAAAATCCACTGTCCGCATGTTTCAAATAATTTGGAAAAACAAATTAACACCTGCATTAAAAATCAACATTTAAATTTTTTTTTTAATGAAGAAAATATAAAACAATTGATCATATTCGGCATTCGCTCATCCATTATTCCATATTATTCCGAATAATCACAAAGTTCGATCGCAATTCCCAAGTTCAAGTCCGGCCGTGGCGTATGCTTATCATGTGGGTAAGATTACTAGCATAGCCGGGAGACGTTGGGTATGAAGGCGCTAATAACGTCGTTAGCACCTCAATAGACGAGTGATTTCTTAATGATATTTCAATGTTCGTCGCTTGCCTTTGTCGTAAACCAGATTGTTTAACAAACAATGTTTATCGTTTATGGACTTGTATTGATATTTGATGTGCATTCATGCTTAATGGTAATCTGCAGTTGCGAATCTGCGTTTTAATTCTCTGATTCACCAAATAGCCTTATACCTTTAAAAGATTCACAACAGAATTTTCCTGATTATGATGGAATGATAGGTTCATCTGAATACATAATTACACTTTGTTACAACTTCGAACAAAACATCTAATTATGATATTTGGATTTGATAAATAGTGCGATTTGTAGATGAGCTATGAGGGTTTATGTAAATTAACAAAAAACGAAAAAACTTCTATTTGAAATATTAATTTCGATAGACTAACACTAAAAAGTTCTCCTTTAACTTTGTAAAGAGTCCGGGGATCACAAAAATAATTCTACAGATTACGGTAAATAAATCTCGCGAGCGTCTTGGCATTAAATTTGTTTGTAAACAAAAAATATAGTTACGAAGTGCCTAATTTTAAAAGTAGTATTAAGCTCATCGTTGATGGATATGCTTCGTCCGAACGGAAAAACAGTCCCATGATGAGTATTTACATAATTATTCAGTTTCTCCATTGTAATAATTTTTTAATAGAGTGTAAATTATTAACGGGCGTCTAAAATTTATTATTACTTATAATTACCTAAGATATTTACAGTAATTTTTATAAAAGTTTGCGAGGGCAGTCCCTTGTCATTAAATGACATACAGTGTGTCTCAGATCTAAAATGCGGAAATGATTGAGCTGATAGATCTCACCTAGACAAAAAACATTATATGAAAGTATGAAAGGGGGGGGGGCGGCAATCTGAACCGTTTTTGAGTTAAATTCCAGTTTTTCATGGTATTCTCATCACCCTTTTATTTTTATATACTCAAAGCAGCGACATCAAACAAATGCTAAAATACTACTATCTCAATGCTTTCCAAAGTTCTCAACAACATTGAACTGACTTCTACCATTGCATGTACAGTCACTTCTAATAGCGAAAATAATATTTTGAAATTACCAAAAATGAATTTTTTTAATTTTCCCAAAATTTTCTCCAAGATACATATAATTAATTGAAATTTTTTTATTTTTATTTAAGTTCCCATCTTATTAACTTTCCAAAAAGGTACAGCATGTCTAGGTAGAGAAAGAAATCAAAGTAGGGAAGGATGTGCAATTTAAAGACACTAGATGAGATCTATCAATCCCTGTATAATTTTTACCACCGAATAAAGGACAGCATTATAATTTAGGAATTTAATTGAAAATTCTGACTGTTATCATTGAATAATAAACAGTCCCCTGCCACGAATTAAAAAAAAATAAGCTATTAAATCTGAAATATTCTTATTCCCTCCCGACTTTTTCCATGTAATGAAACAACTTTTACAACCTTACACTTTTTAAAATTTTCCCCTTACTGGAGAATGGCCCAATATATATATATATATATATATATATATATATATATATATATATATATATATATATATATACTACAATTTACTAATATTCTCAAATTTAATTATAGTGGAATTCAAAACTGTTATTTTTAATATCTATCTGGTCATTTACCAAAAAATAGCCATCGTCTCTTGTTTTTTTTAATTACGAACGTTTAGTATATTTTTTTGCACATTCACTCGGGTGAAGGGTACATTTCGTGCATATTTATATTTTAAAAATAATTTACCGCAAAATAGGTGTGACAGTGTAAGTGATCAGAATATGATACAGCTGTCTAGATCGGTGATTAAATTTTTTCTGGATTAACATCTAGTTTTCGGTTTCGTGCGAAAGCGTCCAGCAGCTAAAGTAAAGCTAATCCTTTGGTGCTGCTCTTGGGAAAGAGCCAAAGGAGTTTAGTTTTTGTTTATCAGAAACGTGATCGCTGATCGTGTTGAGAAATTATTTTATATTTCTCTTGTCTCTAGAGTTTTAAAAAGTTTATTTTGGAATTTTTTTGCAAAATCACTCGGGTCAAGTGTACATTTCGTGCATATTTTGTGTATGTTTCGTATCTATTTAATAATTTTTTGTCCGATAAAGAATGGAAAAGTTTGATGTTGTCTGGGTTAGGTTTGTGTCCCGTCATGTTTAAATGTTTTGAGAATCCAGAGTTTGGAGCAGAAGACTTTGAATTATTATTGTGTTCCTAGTATCTTTGACGTGTAGATCTTTTGGTTTCTCCAATGTAAATTGCATCACAATCCGCACAATTTAACCTACAAACGCCACAATTGTCTATTTTAGTGATATCGGGCTTCAGTTTATTATTGAGTAAATTTTTTTTATAGTTTTATTATTAAATAGTTTTTTGGTCAAGTCAGGGACGACTTGAACATATGGAGAATATGTGAGGTGAAAATATGTAACGGAAATATCTAGAACTAAGTGGCAAAAGTTTCCAGAATAAAGCTAAGCCTGAGCAGTAGCCTAATTAGTTTAGTCGTGATTTAGACTGCGAAATGTTTATATATGATACAGCGAACAGTTAGTTGTATTTTAACCAGTGAAGTGATAGTGAAATAAGTAAAGTAAAAATTGGTATTGTGAAGAAAACGTGTAAGGGAAATTGTTAAACGAACTAATTAAGTGAAGTTAATGAACTTGTGAACATTTGTGATTGAAAATAGGTGTCTTAATTAATAATTAATCCGACGAACACGAAGAGCCCCATTAACGTTTCAATATATATATATATATATTGAACAGCACCGGAGGAGATGACCCTTTTTAAGCACCGCCAGACCCCCTCCGGCCTTAATATCGTTAAACCACAGGCAGCCGCCACGAAGTCAGGAAAGGCCCCAAAACCTGTTAACAGCAGAGGACGAAACCTGTCAACAGCACCATAGGAGATAAGGGGTTTTAAGTTCCAACCCCCCCCCCCCCCCCCCCCCGCCTAAGCACAAATATATGTATTTAAAATATACCAATTCCCCACTCCCCGCAGCGGTAAAACACCATATTTACCCACTAGCACCGTTGGAAATTGAGCACTTCGAATGCCGCCAGAGCACCCCGGCACCAAATAAGGAGGGTTCACACCGTACCTCAGCCAGTCGTCGCCGATTAACTCTAGCAGCAAGAGCTCACCGAGGAGCAACCAACCGAGGTAAGGAAAGTATATAAAGAAGAGTGACTACCGTGAATCAGTCAGTCACCGTCAACCGGCTCAACCGAGCTAATCAGCCAAGAGTATCCAGTGGACCAGAATAGGAAACTAAGGTAAGTTGGCAGCCGGCGAGTTCCCCGTCTGCAGTATTGTATTAGATCTGATTTGATGCACCGGTGGCGGGTAAGATTTATGCATTTTATTTCTTTCACACACTTGAACCGGCGAGTTCCCGGTGCAAGGCACTCTCACTCACTCCTATAGCGGCGAGTTGCCCGGTATAGGACACTCTTGAACAGGCGAGTTCCCCGGTTGTTTCACTTACCCTTGCAGATGCGAGTTCCTAGTTGCAAGGCACTCTTACTCACTCCTATAGTGGCGAGTCCCCCGGTAAAGGACACTCTTAAACCGTCGAGTTCCCCGGTTGTTCCACCCTTGCAGCGGCGAGTTCCCCGGTGCAAGGCACTCTCACTCCTATAGCGGTGAGTTCCCCGGTATAGGACACTCTTGAACCGGCGAGTTCCCCGGTTGTTCCACTTACCCTTTGGACTTTCTTACAGGAGGAACACCTTAAAATTTCGGGAAGGTGCAAGTCACTCTTACTCACTCCTATAGGGGCGAGTTCCCCGGTATAGGATACTCTTGAACCGTCGAGTTCCTCGTTGCAAGGCACTCTCACTTACTCTTATAGCGGCGAGTTCTCCGGTAGAGGACACTTGTTTCACTTACCCTTGCAGCGGCGAGTTCCCAGGTGCAAGGCACTCTCACTCACTCCTATAGCGGCGAGTTCCCCGGTCCAAGACACTCTTTACTCCTGTAGCGGCGAGTTCCCCGGTACATCACACTATTATAACCGACGACTTCCCCTTTACCTTACCCTTACCTTTGCAGCGGCGAGTTCCCGGTTGCAAGGAACTCTCACTCCTATAGCGGCGAGCTCTTGAACCGGCGAGCTCCCCGGTTGTCTCGTTTACTCTTGCAGCGGCGAGTTCCCCGGTGCAAGACACTCTTTACTCCTGTAGCGGCGAGTTCCCCGTTACATCACACTATTACAACCGGCGAGTTTACCGGTACGATTCATTTTTGTAGGCAGCGGATCCCCTGGAATATATGTGAGTGATCGTCCCTCTGAACTAGTATTCATAGTTAGGCCTTGCTTTTTTTATTCGGAATCATCTGTCCCTGCCTCTTTCCCCACAGGAAGATATCCGTCACCACCGAAAGAGGATTTCACGCCGGAGGCAAGGCAACCAGCTATCCGTCACCGTCAGAGTAGGACTACCCGTAGGAACATCCACATAATCCAGAAAGAGACATTAGGAAAACCACCCGACGAACGCTTAAAGAGGGACAACACCAGAAACCAGTGCGACGAATAATTAGTGAATATAAAACTGTGCAAAATAGACAATTTATAGAAAATCGAAATTTTATTGTGAATAGACCCTAGTTATAAGAGAAAGATAAAACAATCGTGTGAACAAGTGGACTGAATAAACAGACATTGTAGTGAGGAACTGGTTAGTTTCTTTCAGAAGCCCTTGACCCTGGAGCCGGCGAGCTTATCCCTTGGAAGAAACCAGCAACCACTCACACTACCGAGGAAACTACGTTACAATATATATATATATATATATATATATATATATATATATTTTCAATAAAAATTTGAAAAATGTCGCCAAATTTTTAATGGAGAATTATAAATTCGCCACTGGGAAAAGTTGACCATAAATAAACCGATCATCGTGTAAAATGTCGCGAAAATGTTGCCAATCTAAAATATGACAGACCAATAATTTTTTTTGGATTTTCCTGCAGGGGGAACACCTAAAAATTTCGCCAAAATAAATATCGCCAAACTTGAAATGTTGCCTTTTGCCGCCAATCAAAATTTGAAAAATGTCGAAAATTTTTAATCGAGAATTATAAATTCGCCACTGGGAAAAGTCGACCATTAAAAAACCGATCTTAACGACTTTAAATTATTTTTAGATTTTTCCCCCATTGTACTATGTGCTCGAAGTATTTTTCTCCTATATAAGATGGCACGCTTATAAATGGTTGACGATGGTTAATTTTTTTAACAATACTTTATCACCTTTTACCTATCCTCAATCTTGCTTATAATAACTTATGTTTCAGAAACATTTTACAAGTTTTTTGATCAGCTCTATATAGGTGGTTCGAAATACCTTGTCATATAAATGCAATTTTTCCAATCTACTGGAATAATATTGTTTTGTCTAAGTTAACTCTGTATCAATCTAAGTTAAATCAGTCTATCTTTAATTAGTTTCAATAATTCTTGATTCATTTTCGTTTTTAGTTTTCATTATGGCTATAGAAATAAACATCAAAACCAACAAAATGGCACAAAAGCTATCTGCTAACTGTCTGACATTTTCGACGAAAAATAATATTTAATAGATATAATATTATTTAAGATTCCCATTTTAATATAAGTAGAAAGAAACTTATAAGAAATCCTCACTTTTAAACGATTTGTAAAGTGATAAAAAAATTTGCGTAATTTGGCGTTATTTTTCAGCGCTTCTATAAAAATCGTATTTCAGGATTCTGAGCTCCAATAAAATTCTGGAGAAACTAATTAAGAATCCTAGGCCCAAAATTTTAGTCTTGCGGGATGAACTTCAAATGAGGTCATTAATTTACTCGGGTAGATTGTAACCCCAGGGGCTATAACAGTAGGAAGGTCATCATCTATTTTTCGAGTTTTATTCCCTTTTGCACAAAAGGAAAAAACCACAAAACTCTTCGAAAAGGTCAGTTAACGTCGGTTATATTGGTACTTTAGACTCATCGCTTGTTCGTAAATGAATTTAAATACCCAAGAACTGTGGGCGAAGAGGTAACAGAAAATAAATCACCTTTGAAGCTCTTCTGATTATGGTACTTTTGTTTTGTTTTGGTAAAACAGAAAAGCTCATTTTCCTTCATCAGGCGAGCAACTCAATTTCAACAAGACAATTTATCAATAAGACCGCAACAAAGAAAAAGTCCCTAGAAGGTAAGCTTACAAAAATATTATTTGTCTTATAATGGTATTATGAACTTAATGGTAGTATGAACTTAACTGAAGAATTTTTTTATAAATAAACATTTATCGCGGGAAACGCTTGAACTATTCTTTGTTTTTTAATAACACTTCTTCAAATTTTAATATTCAGTAGGAAATGATGGCAAAACCTAAAATGAAGTCCTATTTAAGTCCAGATATGTAGGTATAGCTTTATTCAAAACGTTAAAAAGAAAGAATATACATAGGTTTAAAAAATTAAAATTGTCAATTTAAATTATTAACGCTTAACTTTTGTAGTTAGAAAGTGGTCGCAACTATAGCTTACCTAATTGCTTTAATTTACGCAAAAACTTAATTAAATTATTAATTTTAATCTTCTCTCGATTACTTGACTTATATTAATAAGCTCGAGAGTGTTGTGTATCATTAGAACTATGTATTATTCCAACTATCTTATTGTAATTTAATATCTTTACTCAGATTTAAGTAAACTTTCTTAGTAATACCTATAAATTAGTACAGTAAAGATATAATCTAAATTTTAATTTAATAAAAAAGTAGCCGTTCGAAGAGGCATTGTTCGGGCTGCCTATACCTCAGTATCGACAGCCCGCAGCAGCAATGATCATTTTCCAACCTTTTTGATGAACCATCAATGCTTAAACAAATCAAAGTAAAAAATGAACCCTTATAAGCTCACTCTTGCGTCTGGCCGCCTCTCAGTCAAACACGTTTTTCTGGACAACAACGTCATGTCGGAATTTTAAGGGGACTTTTCTTTTCATAATTGAAAAAAATCACTTTCTATTTGTTTTTTTACAAATACTATTTTATTTATTGAACTGATTCCTCTTGGCCATTTTAATACAACATATTTCTAAGAAATAAAAAAAAATCCATATTTTGAGGACAAACTGTATAAAAAAATAGGGGAATGTAACATAATATTTTTAAAGGTTAAGTTACTAGTATTTTTTATAACGAATCGAGTAGCTGTTGAATTATTAAAATCCGTTGAGTAGTTTGCGAGAAAAGTGTGGAGACAATTCCAACAACGTGATTTTGAGAAAGTTTGTAACATAATTTTTGCATACAAGGTGTTTCAGATCGTGCCAAAATGAGTTACAGGGTGATTCATAAATTTCAGTTTTTCATGATATGCATATTACTTTTTAATTTTTATCTCTTGATCTACCCAACTCAGCCACATCAAAAACAACTATCCTAATGGCCTTTCCAAAAATGTCATCACTACTAATCTAACTCCTACCATTGCACGTACAGCCACTTCCAAAAGTGAAAAAAATGGTTTGCAATTACCTAAAATTCAGCACTTTCCCAAATTTTCTCCAAAATTCATGTAACAGTACACCTCTCTTTTATTTTTATTGCATTGCCCATCTTATTACCTTTCCAAAAAAGTACAACATGGCAAGGTAGGCACAGGATTAGAAAAACCGCAGCCTTAGAACTCCCTGACTACCCAATTATTTTATTGCACTGTAGGTAGCAAATTCTTTAAAGAAACAAAATTTTTAAGATAAAAGGTCGACAATATTTGTTTTGGGTTAACAGGTAATTAGTTTTAATTACTGCTGGAAAAAAGTTATAAAAATGTTAGGGTAATTTTTTTTATTGCCGATATTAGCTTGTGTTAGATAGAATTCACAACCTTGTGTCCTGGTGTTCTGTTACTCGTATCTGATGAAAAAAAGGGTAAGTCAGCAAGAATATCTTTCATGGTTGAAAAAAAAATCAACAAATACGGGTGTTTTTAAACAAAAATTTCTTAACCGGCGAGCACCCCAAGGACTTTCCGAAGGTTAAGAGAAACAGGAAGTGTAACTTCACACGACATGGAGACACGACCCGAAACTTCGGGAACTTCTGCCGACGTCGAGCAGCGAATAATCACCATCATGAGGCTGGACCCTAAAACGAGCACGAAACGAGTCGCAAGGCGATTAGGAGTGTCGTCATCTAAGGTTTGGACGGTTATTCATCAAGGGGGATTACGTCCATATCATCATGACCCAGTCCAAGGACTACTGGAATTAGATTCTAATGGAAAACTGAAAAAAAATGACGACAGAGCGTTTCTGGACCGAGTTCTGTGAACAGATGAATGTCAATTCACCAGGAATAACATCACGAACTTCCACAACTTCCATACCTGGTCGATCACTAACCCACACAGGGCAAAGCTGACCTAATTCCAGAGATTCAGTGTCAATGTTTTGGCTGGTATCGTCGGTAACCATTTGGTAAGACCATTCATTTTGCCGGAAGTGCTTAATAGTGAAATTTATGCGGACTTTTTGGACAATACACTACCAGATCTAATAGGGTAGAACCCTATGGATAATCTTAGGGGAATGTTTCACCAACGATGGAGTACCAGCGCATATGGCTAAGATTGTGAAGGTAAGTTCCTAACCGCTGGATTGGAGAACGTGCACCGATTCCTTGGCCTGCTAGATCTCAAGACCTTACCCCATTATACTTTTTCTTATGGGGAACAATGAAGGATGAAGTTTATTTAAGCCCAGTTAACAATAGGGAGGATTTAGTTACCCGACTTGGGAATTCAACGACGAAAATACGGGAGAGACTGGCTGCAATACGGCTAAGACTAAGGGACTTGGGAGATTGTTGGCATGCATCCAAAGTGGCGGTGGACATTTTGAACTGGTAATTGTAATTATTTTTAAATTCAATAAAGAGGATTTCAGAATTAATATGAGGTTAGTTTCTTTAATTTGTTGATTTATATAATATTCTCCGATAGGATTTATACTTATAAATTTCTACATATTTTCTCTACGTAGACATGTTGCACCTTTTTTGAAAGGTAATAAGATGGGCAATCTGAAAGGGGAGTACTAATTACATGAATTTTGGAGAACATTTGGGAAAATGTTGAGCTCCTCCGCTCCCCGTTTCCTCTGGCTGCCCTGTCACCCCTATTTTGGTTGTTCCCCCACCCCCTTCTGTCCCTGAGTCCTGCTCCCCTGTTTACGCTCTGCCGGATGTTGTGCCGATCTGTTCTCCCCCTGTGGACATCCCCCGGCCCGTTCGGGACCGGCCCCCGCGCTATTCTCGGGCAGCGCGCTTAGGGAGGCGTCGTCGTGGCGCTGCTTGCGATAACTTTGCGGCCCCTGAGCTTCTTACTTGCAACATGGTCCCTCACCCTTCTGGCGCTTGTGCTAGCGCCGTGCCTGCTGATGGCGATTTGGCTCTCCAATCCACGGGTGTCGCTGCTTTTACTATGCAGATAATTTCGACGAATCTGGTGCCCTCATCTGGGACGGTTACTCTCAGACCAGCCAGACGACCCAAATGTATTTTCGTTTTCAGGATACACCCCGATACATCTGAGCGCGACGTTATTGACCACATCACCATACATGCATGTGTTCGTGTCGGCATGATTGCTTGCCGTAAAATCAACCCAGCACACGACCCAGGTGAACGCGCCTTTTCAGCCTCTTTTAAGGTATTCGTTCCCGACGACTCCTTTCCAGCGATTGTCTCGCCTGACCTTTGGCCTCTTCGCTCTATCGTCCGAGAGTTTGTCCCGAAGGCTCGCCCTGGCACTGTTCATCAACCTAACAATACAAAAAACTTGTCAGCGGGGTCTCCTTCTATGATGCCAACGTGACTGGGTTGCGCTCTAAAACCTCACCCTTGTTTTCCGCGTTCTGGCTCCACCGACTTTGATGTCATCTGTCTAACTGAGACCTGGCTGTGTGGAGGTATATCTGACGCTGAAATCTTTGGACCGGATTTTCAGGTTTTTCGGCGTGACCGCCACTCTGATTTATGGGCCCCGGTTGGTAGGAGGGTGCTCTGCGCTGTTAGGTCGGGTATCCCTTGCTCAGTCATGCAGTTTGCTTGCTCAGGTGACCTGGAGCTTTTATGCGTTATCCTAAAGTTCCCTCAGAGAAATTTGTACGTTTTTACTGTATATGTTTCCCCTGACTCAGCCCCACGTTTATACGACCTACTCTCCGCATCCATCGAAGCCTGTTGTTTGTCGATGACGCTGTTGTCTTTGGTGACTTCAAACTTCCCACAGTTAGTTAGATTCAGTCTTCTGAGACCGAGGGGCTTTTGCCTGACCTTGCTGGTGCTCTCCAGCTCATCCTGTCCCTCTTAGATCCTGTGCCTCTGCGGGTCTTACGCAGTACAGCGATGTCCTTAATGACTTCGGAAGATCGTTGGACCTTGTCTTCTCGACCAGCTCGGGTGGTTCATTTGTAAGAAGGTGCCCGACTTCCCTAATTCCGGAGTCTAGCCATCATCCTGCACTTCAGGTTTTTCTGCGTTTTGAAATCCCCGATAGTTTTCTTTCCTCTCTTGGCGGCTGGTCATTCAACTTTAGGGCCATTGTTTTTAAATCTCTCAACGATTGGCTCCTGGCCTATGATTGGGCGAACGTATTCGCCGAGCCCAATATATACCTGTTTTATTCAGTATGTGCCGGTTTCCTTTTCGATGTCTCTTCTTTCATCCCGTCCCTGGATGAATAGCTCCTTGAGACACCTCAAAAACCAAAAAAATAAAACCTGGAAAAAGTTCTGTTTCTCCAGGTGCGACGAAGATTACCAGGTCTACTAAGAACTCTTCGTTTCTCTTTCGATCTTGAGACGTCCTACAACAGATTTCTGTCCGACACGAGACATTTACTGCATTCGTACCTAAGACAGTTTTGGAAGTTTATTAACTCTAGGCTACTTAGTGATGGTTACCCTTCCTCTCTTAGGCTTGGCGATTCCGAGGAAAATGATCCTATTGTTGTGCCATGTTGCGAAGATGTTCGAGGCCTTGATCAGTGATGTCATCCGTTTTCATTGTAAATCTTTTATTGGCTCATTCCAGCACGGCTTCATTAAGAGTAAATGTACAATAACCAACTTACTCGAGTTTGTGCATTATTGCCTGACTCTGATTCAGTCTGGCTTGCAGATTGATTGTATTTTCACAGACTTTAGTAAGGCCTTCGACAGAATTGCCAATGGGATTATTATTTATAAATTTCGTCTTCTCGGGTTCCCACCTCTTTTTGTTGACTGGCTGTCCACTTATCTCTCCGGGCGCACTCAGCGCGTCTTGTTCCGTGGTGCCCTATCCAACGAGTTCTCTATTTCTTCTGGAGTGCCTCAGGGTAGCATTCTCATTCCTCTTTATCATTTTTATTAATGATATCTCGTTACTCCCTTCTAGTTCCGAAAACCTGTGTTATGCAGATGATACCAAAATATTCCGATTCATCTCTTGTGACGATGACTGTTGAGGTCTGACATTTGGGTTTTTCATGACTGCTGCTCCAGTAATCGTCTCCCTCTCAATACAAACAAATGCACCGTAATGACTTTTACACGCCAAAACCGCCCCGTTCTCTTCGATTACTCTTTGGGTGGTATTGTCTTGAGTAGGATTCATAGGGCCAAGGACTTGGGGGTGGTTCTTAATTCCTGGCTGTCCTTTGAGGACTACATTTACTTCGTGGTGGGTAGGGCGAATTCCACGCTGGGTTTTGTAAAAAGGTGGTCCAGGGAACTTGACGATCCATATTTAAGTAGGTTCCTCTTCTGCGCATCCCCCATTCTGGAATATGCTTGCCCGGTTTGGGATCCCTATTTTGCTTCCATCCTATCATGCTAGGCTCGGTCTGATTTCTCTGGACTGGCGAACCTGTTATTAATGAATAAATTAATGTTTCCAATGCTCCGTTAGAGCCGTTTGTAAGTCGCCGGTTGAGCGTCCAGCGCGAAAACCATACTGGCAATCGTTGATAAGATGTTATTTTCTAGATATTTCATCAACTGAGAGTTGATGAGTGACTCAAGAGCTTTAGATATGATTGAAGTAAGTGCAATTGGTCTGTAGTTAGAGGGTTCGCATGCCTCTCCTTTTTTAAGTATCCGCTGGATATGAGCAAGTTGCCATGCACTTGAAAACATTTCTGTTGAATATGACAAATGAAGAAGTTTGCGCAGAGGTTTAGCCAAAGCAAAGGCGCAGCAATTTAAAATCTGGGGTGAGAAACCATCAGGCCCAGTAGCTTTGAACACGTCGAGTTTCAAAAATACCATAAAAACTTCCCGAGTGCGAAAGTGTAGATTTTGCTTACTAATGCACTGTGATGGGGATGAAATTGTCTGCGATGAAGGTGGCAAGTACGAATTAGCAGCAAACAGGGTGATCTTGTCCAATGAGTCAGTAAAAACATTCCCATTATAAATAAGTGGTGGTGTGGACGAACAGGTGAAGTTGTTCTTTACGGTTTTTACTAGAGACCAAAAGCCCTTATTATCCTTTTAAGTAGAAAATACCTTCCGTCTAAGGCTCTAGTCGAAATTGAACTTTACGCGACTAATTACTGAATTTGAAATATTTCGCGCATCCCTATAGATACGTCTCCATTCCTCTGAAGGGCACAATTTATATGCCTGGAAGGCTGCT
This sequence comes from Leptarthrus brevirostris, assembly GCA_964036015.1. Lineage (NCBI taxonomy): Eukaryota > Metazoa > Arthropoda > Insecta > Diptera > Asilidae > Leptarthrus > Leptarthrus brevirostris. The sequence continues at coordinate 96,706,276 of OZ038371.1, read as the reverse complement.
TCCTTGTTTTTAATGGCTGCGAAACAGACATTATTGAACCAATTGGCGTTAGTTGGTTTGATGTTTTTGAAGCTATGAGGAATAAAGCGATGCATTCCAAACCATAGAATGTTCAAGATATATTCGGTGCTTTTGTTAACGTCTCTCATAGAAAAGGAATCAGACCAGTCCAGCTCTCTGAGATGTTTATTAAGTCCTGCCCAATCAGCATTTTTATAATGCTACACTAATCTTTTGGTGAAATTTAGATTAGTGATTGTCAGAATTTGGCGGAGATAAGACAATGATCCGAATTGCCGAAGTGATCAGTTACCGAAACCGAGTACTTGTCTGGATGCGATGTTAAAAATAGATCCTAAAGTTGCGCGTTGTGCGTGTTGTATCAGAGATATGAGTCAACCAGTTATTGTAAATTAAAGGCCACACTACAACGTGTCTTCCAGACGGGTTTGTGGTAGAAGAATGCCTGATCCACTGTGTATTGTGGATGTTGAAATAGCCAGCAAGAACGATTTCAGAAGAGGGGGATATTTCTAAAATCTTATCGATATCTGAAGACAGCTTATCGAAGGAGTGCCAGTGTCAGATATATTCGGGCTGCGGTATAAAAGCAAAAGTGAATGATGTACCGATACAGTTTAAATCTAATCCAGACATAATTAAATTCTGGATTAGTAGAACAGAATTGAGGGAGATGGGACAATGGCACATAATTTTAATATAAACCGCGATTCCCCTCCGAGGAGAGAAGATCTGCACTAAGTGATATTCAGGAATGTGATAATGATTAATATCAGAATAGCAAATAACCTTGGTTTCACTTAGTGCAAAAACTGCCGGATTTTCCGTGATCAAGTGGCAGTAAACCGAAAAACGGTTACTTTTTAAGCCGCGAATGTTGCAAGAATTAATTAAAAATGTTTGTTTAGTCCCAGTCTTAATTTTCCCAAAAGAAAACAAAACGAAAACGTACACCGACACAAGGACTGAGGAACGGGATCCACAAATGCGAAGCAAAGCTGCCTCTGTGAGAACAAAGCCAGCAGCAGTGTTATGCCTGCTGTGCTGAACTTCGATCTCAAGGAAGGCAGAAAAACGCTCAGCAGTGGAGAACCGTTAAACGCATTAAATAAAGCACGATTGTACTACATTGAATGTTGGATGGAAGTAAAAGTTAAAAAATGGAACGGAATCACCAGACTGTGCTTTTAAATAGAGCATAAAAGCCATTCCCTTTGGTGTAAATGGCACTCGCACTTAATAACTTTCACTTAATCTTATTTCCCTCGCAACCGAACTTAAATTTTTTTGGGGAGCAAGGCACGTCTGTCCCCGTCAGCAGTTCAATTCAAACTCTTCAAGTGTATTGATTCTGAACATTATCCGATGTATTAGTCAGTATTGTTTGAATTTTTTTACAAATTTTCTAAAAAAATAAAAATTTAAATTTTTTGTGATATTACTCGAAAATTATGGTAATTTTGTTATTACTTTTAACAAGTAGTGATATTTCATAATGATTTTATTAAATTCTCTTAATCAACTTTCTAGTGTTGAATATTTTATCACAAATAAAAGAAGAACTTAACTCTTGTGCATGTGTGGTTATTAAGATCCCCGGCTCTTATCGGGAACCCTTTCCTCGAAAAACCCACTCAAATCAGTGAAAAATCTCATTTTTCAGAATCTGGGAGGTTGGTTTCACTCTTGTTGGGATGCATCTGGCTGAGGCACCTACCCTTATGTCCTTCTACATTAAAATCAAAGTACCTTTTTCTGAACAAGCTATTCCACAACAACCCTATAGAGAGAGTTGGTTGGTTAATTAAGGATGAGCCACATCGTCTACGGCGAAAAGAAAGCTTGCCGTCATGTTCGACGGGAGAATGCAAATTCGTAAATAAGACCGATTTTTCGGCAATTTTTATAATTTGCCGGTACAAATAATTAATTGTTTAGTTGAGTTGATTCTGCTTACTTCATGTCCCTAATTTTAACTTGCTCTTCTTTTTTGTTCTTTTGTACTTTTTCTAGGATTATTGCTTACTTCTGTAGTTTTTTTTAATAAATTGAAATTGATTAAATGCTCCAATAAAATTAAAATAATAATAAGTAAAACTTATGGGGTAGGGTTGTCCGAAGGCTATTGCTTTCAGCTTATACTTTACAACCCAATATTCGGTTTAGGTTAGTAGAAGCGTTAATTTTCCTCGTTTTAATACATATTAATAAAACACTCCCTTTGCTGGACTTGATAAGATGTTTATATATAATATATATAAGGCAGAAGCGTCGTTGCATATTATTGGACTATTTTCCGTAATTCGTTGCATATTATTGGACTACTTTCCGTAATTCCTCACCTGATTAGTAGTAATACTTTTATTTTAAAATCTGGTTATTCTTTGTATAAATTAAATACTAATCAACAGCAGGTGTACCAGAATTGTGATAAATTGCCACACTATAACCGACAGAACTCTAGATAAAATTCTCCAAAATTAAAAATCGCCTTTCTCTCAATAAGCGTTAAGATTATATATAATACATTCAAGACATTTTAATGGCTTCTAGTAAAATATCAAAAAGTGCTTGCATAACTGGTTATACTTATTTTAAGCTTTATATCTTCGAAGTATGACATATTTGTGAATTGTCTGTCCCGTTATACATCTTAGAACCATATTTGCCCATGATATGGGAGCGTTATCATTTTACAATTTTACAGCTGGTAATAGCAGAAATAGCAGCTGGTATAGCAAAGAACCAGAAGATCTTTACAAGTACCACGTATAATAAGATATTTGGAGGTACGGAAAGGACGAGCTCCTAGGAAATGTTCTCCGGCATCTAAGGGAATGTAATCATGCAAATTGTGCCTTGGGAAAGTTTGTTCCGCAAAACACATGACGCAAAAGTAAGAAAGTATTATGTAAATTCACACAACAAAGGGATATCTTTTTCTTGTTCTCCGACAGCCCTTTATCCTAGAAAACATGAACGAAGTGGGTACGTTTGTCGACAAGAAGACGTATATTTCGGTTCCACTATCCAAGATAAACCAAGCCTTGAATGAGGCCAGCGAGCTCGTGGAATGAATTTTCCAGCTACAGACCCAACAACTTTGTTCTCCATGATGAGATGTTTTCTATTCTTTCTTGTGTAATAAGAAAAAAATTATTTATGATAAATATAATGAAATTTGAGAAGGATGAAGCTACTAAGATGAAATGTGTATCAATATATACATGTATTACTACAGTTATAAAAAATTCATTTTGTTTCGTGTCATGTCCACATGTCCGCAGATATCAATGCTACGGCAAACAGAAGATTTATGCCCTTGCATAGTTTCTTTTAAATCAGTTTTATTTCTGCTTTGGAGGACAATATTACCATAGCTTTTAGAGCGATATGTAAATCTTACAAGGATGTTTTCTTACATTGATATTAATGAAAAGGTTAACATTAAAAATAATCAGTTTTTAACATACAGGGTGTTCCAGATCTGGTGTGCCAAATCTCACCTAGGCAAACAAAAACTTGTGCGGTAGGGGAACGGGGGGGGGGGGGGCAATCGCAACCGTTTGGGAGTTACAGGGTGATTCATAAATTAGCAATTTTCATGGTATGCACATCACTCTTTTATTTTTATCTTTTCATCTACCCCACGCAGCGACATAAACCAAATGCCAGGAAACTATTATTTCAATCATCTTTCCAAAATTCTCAACAATCTTGATCTAACTCCTACCATTGCAGGTATAGTCACTTTCAAAAGTGTAAAAATGTTTTGAAAATACCGAAAATTCAGCATTTTCTAAAATGTTTCCTAAATTAATGTAATTAATACATCGGTTTTATAGTTTTAGGGAATTGCCCATTTCATTACCTTTCCAAGAAGGTGCAACGTATCCACGTAGAGAAAGAATATAGAAATTTATACGTAGAAAACCTATCGAGGAATATTATACAAATCTGCATTTTAAAGAATGAGTTTAGTTTCTTTAAATTACAGATTTTTATAATATTCCCTAATAAGTTTCCTATGTATAAATTAATATATCCTTTCTCTACATTGATATTTATATGTACCCTAAAATCCTGTTTATTGAATTCAACTGAATAGAATAGACTGGAGAAATATGTTGAAAGCAAATGATTTATGAATAATGAGTGCAAGTTACAAATACTTGTTGATTGCTTTAGGTTAGAGGGCAGGCCGCAGCCTGCAGATTCGCAGGGGGACCAACGCGTTAACAAATTTTCACTAATTTGTTGGCGTGCCGTAACTGTGGATACTATAGGAAGTCCGCATCTTCCTCCACGTGGGGCGGCTGGTAACAGTCAGGTAGTTTACTTTAGACTGGCTAATGATGACGGGCGGAGAGACGCTTGATCAAACTCCCCCACTTGATCAAACTCCCCCAATCCAGGGTGTTAAGCGTCTTCCGTGCCTATTGGATAGTTTGCAGCTGGGGGTAACTAGCTGTATTTTTACGGAGCCTCCTTGATACCTGTCCGCCTCAAGGAGTATGCAGGACCGCCATGATAAGGGGCTCTACCTTGGTTGATTCCCCACAACCCCAATAATATATCGAGACCATGAGTACCGCCTTGTCGCGAAAGTGGTCGATTATGAAAATCCAAATGTGCACAAAAAACACCCAGCCTCGGATAAAACCGAGACAACTTCGTCCACCCGAATAGGGGGACAACCCGCCGTCAAGGCAGATCCGGCCCACGGGTTAAGTTGGCAACCTTCTGCATTAACGGTGGCATTCAAAGAGAGACGGACTGCGCTCAGAATCATCCGCAAACTGAGCTCCGTGTCTCAAGAAAACCTTAGAGAGAAGGATAAAACCTCTCTGCAATGGGCTAATAAGATTGTTGCTAAAGGTAGCGCGTCGGCCTCCAAAGGCCCGTTGCAAGCCACCCCGAAGAGGTTGCGCTCGCCTAACGAGCGGCAGCCATCTTCCAAAAGGATTAAGGCGATAGGCCCCCTTTCCTCCACTGCGAAGATAGCGAAGGACAGCTTAGTAAGGGCGATTATAGATCGCAGCAACGCGGATGGCTCCATCACGCCTGATAAATGGAAGATGGTGGAGATAGCGTTGCTGAAGGAGTATATGGAAGTTCTCTCGTTGAACCCTGGCCCTCCTCCACGTTGTCTTGATGCTGGTTGGCATCAAGGCCACGTTAAGCTACTTGCCTGCTCGAAATAGAGGTCGGCGGAGCTTCTTGACCAGGCAGTTTCTCGTCTTGGCGAAATCTGGACTGGTGCAAGAATTGAAGCCGTTCCCAATGATAAGCTCCCCTGTAGACCTAGGTCATGGGCTTGGGTACCAGCTGAACCTTCGGATCCTGCAGAAATTCCAAAGTTCTTCCAAATGTCCAACCCTGAACTACCTACCCATGATTGGAAAGTAGCCCAGGTGAGCTAAGTCAAGGGAAACTCAAGACAGGTCATTATGATCCTAAATGAGCAGTCCCTTGCCCCACTTGCTGAATGCTGTTGTATAATGAATTTAAATTCAAAATCTAAATAAACTAATATATAAATAAAATTATATTTAATAATGAATAAATTTAAAATAGAATTGAATTACTTTACCGACGACTATGGATTATTAAGATTATCTAAATATTATATACAAGTAGATTATATATATATTATATATGTGCCAGTTATATAAGTGCAAGTGGTAGAGACGAGAGTTTTTTTTTACATTTTTAGAATAGTTTTGGAATAAGGAGAACAGTTGCATACTTGACACCGTTGTTAGTAGGTTAGAACAATAAAATATTAAAAAAATATCGGGAGTTTTCTTTTAAGATAAAGATGTAATATAATTGCTGGTACTTTTAATTACGGTTTAAATATAAACACGTGTGAGATTAAAAGAATAACTTTTATTATAGTTCTTATCTATACAACAGTTCAGTACCGACTGAAGTCTCTCTCTCTAGTTCTAGTCTAAACCTTGCTATGATAACTAACACTGTGATATTCGTTTACTTATTTGTTTATGTATATAGTAATTAATTCTATTCGTATTTATGCAATAGTAAGTAAGTTTCTCATTATATAACATCTCCCCTTTTACAATAAAGTTTAGATAAATTCAAATTAAATATTCATTACTAAAAAACATTGATGAAGAGTATTGATAATAGTCATAATTCTAAGGTAGTGCTAAGTTTTCTTTAATAATTATACTTATAATTATAATTCTATAATTCTTTAATAATAATTCAAAGTTCAGAAAGCTACATCTTAAAGTTAATAAACGAATTACAAATTTTTTATTTTTTTTTCAAAAATTATTTTCAAGTTGTTATTTGCAATTTGTTTGGCGGCCTACTAATACGACCTGACCTAGTCACGTAGTGTTGGGGCTTAGCAGCGCAAGTATTAGCATTGTTTGATAAAGTAGTGGTACTTGTTTTTGATGTTGGAAGTGAATATTCGTCATCAGGTAGGTTTATTTTAAACTGTGGTTCGAAAACTGAAGGGCGAAGATGGGATAAGTTTCTGCGCAAAACGTTATTGTCTTCAGTTCTCACGATATAAGAACGTGGAGTGTCGTGCTTTGCTTCAACCTTAGCAGACTCCCATTCTTTTCCTTTTCTGTACGTAATGTTTTCACCTTTATTCAGAGTAATTTCTTTCTTGCATCTAATTTTTCTATCGTGATATCGTTTGTAACGCGATTGGTTTGCTTTAATTTTTTCTCCTGCATTGCTACAAAGTGCTGGTCTTAATAGATTTGCTTTTATTTTTGAACGAAGACGCCTACTCATTATCATCTGGGCTGGACTATACGGAAGCCCAGTAACTGGCGTGTTACGATATACTAGTAAGGCACTGTTCACATCTGTATTGTCATCAAAACATTTTTTAATGATAGTCTTGCCAATGTATACTGCGCGCTCAGCTAATCCATTTGAACGTGGATATAAAGGACTTGATGTGATGATAGAGAAATTCCAACATTTTGCAAATTGTTTTAATTCAAATGAAGCAAATGGCATATTATCAGCAACAAGAACCTCATCAACGCCATGAGTTGAGAAAATGTCCTTAAGTTGCTTAATAACCTCTGAGGCCGTCTTATTTTTTATTGTTTTAAGTTCTAACCATTTGGAATAATAGTCTATAAGTACAAGATAAGGAGTCTTCCCAAATACAAAAATGTCGCAGGCTACCTTATTAAATGGCAAATTTGGTACTGGATGTGGGATTAAAGGCAAGTGGGAATTTTTGTACTGATATTTTTCGCATATTCTACAACTCATAATGAAGACTTCAATGTCTTCATTGATATTCGGCCAATAAACGAGTTGTTTTGCCGCTTCCCTGGTTTTCGAAATCCCCATGTGCCCCTCATGCAGCTTATGCAGAATTTCTTTTCTTAACGCGTATGGGATAATTAGTCGATTTTTATAGAACAGGAGGCCATTTTCGAAGTATATGTCCTCCCTTAAGTGCCAATATTTTTTTAAAAAGGGGTTGACTTTTTTCATATCTATAGGCCAACCACTACGGCACATCTGACTAAGTTTGAGACATTCCGGGTCATTTATTATTGCATCTTTTAATTGTTTAATACGGTTATCGCTTATGTTAACCGAATGTACGGTCTCATTTAATTCAGGATCGACTTCACCTGAATTGTCTCTACAGTATGCCCTTGACAGAGCGTCCGCAATGAACATGTGCTTGCCCGGGACATACGTAATTTTTAAATCATATATTAGTAACTTAAGTCTCATACGTTGTAACCTATTTGAATGAACATCGCTAACTAATTTATTAAACAAAGCCACTAAGGGCTTATGATCTGTCATAACCGTTACATGCTTTCCGTAAATAAAATTATGAAATTTACGGCATGCAAACAAAATAGCGAGTAGCTCTTTTTCCACTTGTGCATACCTGCGTTCTGTTTCCGTTAAAGATTTAGAAGCGTAAAAGATAGGTTGTTTATTCTGTATTAAACAACTACCCAGTCCATTTTGAGAAGCATCAGTTTGTATAAAGATTGGCTTATTGTCATCAAAGTTCTGAAGAACGGGGGCAGTTGAGATTGTTTCTTTTAATTTATTAAATGTATTTGTGTGTACTGGTAACCACATAAATTGGGTATTATTTTTTAATAAACTTCGCAAGGGTGCTGTTAGTTCCGACAAATTGGGAATAAAGGTTCTTAAGTAATTAACGATTCCTAAAAATCGTTGCAGTTCTTTTTTATCAACTGGTTCTTTAATTGCCTCAATAGCTTTACTACGGTCTGGATCAATTTGAATGCCTGATTTAGAGAACAAATATCCTAGATATTTGACCTGTTGTAAACAAAATTGTAATTTCATTGGGTTAAATTTAACGTTTATTTTATTCGCGCGCTCTATCACTCTTTTTAAATTCAGATTGTGCTCTTCTTTTGTCCTCCCGTATACAAGAAGGTCATCAAAATAAATGAATATACCGGGTAAGTCCCCAAAATATTTTGTGTTTAATTTTTGAAATAGCTCAGGGGCAAAATTTAAGCCAAAAGGTAGACGTAAGAATTTGTAGCACCCAAAAGGAGTGCTGAATGTGCACAAGTCGCTGCTTTCGTCATCCAAGACTACTTGCCAAAATCCGTCCTTAAGGTCTAAGACGGTAAAGTATTGCATTTCCTTTAGCTTGTTAGACAGATCTTCCAAAAGGGGTATTTGAAAGGGCTCTTTTGCAATATTATTATTGAGTTCTCGCGGATCTAGACATATCCGAATGCTTTTGTCTGGTTTTTCTACTACAATCATATTGTGAACCCAGGTAGTTGGATGTTCTGTTTTACGTATTATTTTAAGTCGTTCCATGTCTGCTAACTTTAATTTAACTTTATTCCTGATAGCGATAGGAATTCTACGAGCCGGTTTGACAATTGGATTTACATCACTTTTCATATAAATTCTACACTTTTCGGGAAAGCTACCTAATCCCTCAAAAGTACCCTTATTTTGCTGTATAAATTCATCTTTTGTTTGAGTATTTATTTCAGACTTAATTTCATCAATACGTTTAATAAGGTTTAATTTCAAACACAAACCCAATCCTAATATAGGAGATGACTTTACTTCGGCAATAATAAAATGATCTACGTACTCTTTCTTTTCATGTAAAATATTTAAATTTATCATCCCAACGACCTTCAGCTTATAACCACCATACGCTTCAAGATTAACCTTGACAGGATTCAATTTTAGATTACTAAAGTATTTATCATAAAGAACTTTCGGTAATATATTCACTTCCGCACCAGTGTCGATTTTAAATTTAATATCGCGATCATTTACTTTCAAAATTTTACACCAGCCGCCACCTGTCCCATTAATAGATTCTATGTGAATGCTTTCAATTACAAAACTTTCTATATCACTATCCTGATCACTTGTGTAATTTACAACTCCACTAACGCTTTTCTTTTTAATTTCAAATTTTTGTTTACCTTTTCTAACCTTAAATCTACAAGTAGATAAAAAATGATTACTCCTACCGCATGTATTACAAATTTTTCCGAAAGCTGGACAACAATTAATTTTTATAATTTTCTGTTTACCTGATACTGTCCCTGAACTTATTCTATTTGATTTAGTATTAGACGGTCCATTAATTTCATGTACGCTCTGGGTTCCCTGAAGTTCTTTAGCTTGTTTGTGTGTTGCTTCTGCAATACGGCATATCTCGATGGCCTTGGTTAATGTGAGACTGTCTACCCGTAATAGCCGTTCTTGTATATCTGTATTATTTACACCGAGAACAATTCTGTCCCTGATCATCTGGTCACCGATAGTTTCACTGCTATCAGTGAAATTGCACTTCTTTGCTTGATTACTGATGTCCGTTAGAAATCTCTCAAAAGGTTCGCCATGCTCTTGCTTACGCATATGGAATTTGAAGCGCTCGTAGATCAAGAAACTTTTTGGCTGGCAATAATTGTCGAAGTACTCGATTATTTTTTTTTTAATTTGATTTATCGGCCTCTGGTACTTTGAGTGTTTCAAATATTTCCAACGCCTTCTCCCCCATCAGGTTCAAAAGCATTGCTATTTTTACTTCAGCTTTTAGAGTTTCACCTTTGGTCGTTGCAGTGACGAAAATCTCAAAGAATTTTTTGAATTTGGACCATTCACTACTTACATTTCCTTCGAAAGTTAATGGTCCTGGTGCTCGAAATGTAATTTTATCCATTCTGAGTCTGTATGTACACTTAATTTATTTACCACCAGCAGTTATAGATTTTTGCCTTCTTTTTTATTTGTCTCTTCTTGAATTTTTTATTTATTTAAGTTCGCGACGACTGCGCCATGTAATATAATTGCTGGTACTTTTAATTACGGTTTAAATATAAACACGTGTGAGATTAAAAGAATAACTTTTATTATAGTTCTTATCTATACAACAGTTCAGTACAGACTGAAGTCTCTCTCTCTAGTTCTAGTCTAAACCTTGCTGTGATAACTAACACTGTGATATTCGTTTACTTATTTGTTTATGTATATAGTAATTAATTCTATTCGTATTTATGCAATAGTAAGTAAGTTTCTCATTATATAACAAAAGAAATATAAAACAAATGTAATGGCATTATTTGCTATGGCTTCAGCTCCATCAGCCTGATGGTTTATGAAAAGGAGCTAAAGGCGCTAAATGCTAGTAAATTAGAGGAGAATTCAGCAGCCTCCTCAAGCAACACCGAGGAAAAGGAAGGAGAACAGAGTGAAACGACAGTTTCTGCCGTTGTCACTCCCTCACCAGAAGATGGTGAGGCGACGGTCGACGCTATGGTAGTTGACACCCTCCCGGATCCTGGACCAGAGCTGGAGGATCAACTCCTTGGTTCCTCCACTGACGAAGATGCCAGTAATGATGGGGAGACTGCTGACATCACTGTGATAGAGGTATCCTCACCTGGACACAGTGATGTTAAGAGTGGTCCAAATTAACCTCCATCACTCAAAAGCAGCGTCCGCAGCCCTTCTCCTTCGTCTTGCGCAAAAAGGAAAAGAGCTCATCCTTGTCCAAGAACCTTGGATCAGCAGAGACAAGGTTTGCGGACTCAACATGAAGGGTTATAAGCTCCTCTATTTACAAGCTACAAGTAAACCAAGGTCATGTATCCTCATTAAGAATAATATTAACGCATTTATTCTCACACAGTTCAGTGATAAGGACACAACAACAGCCATACTGGAGTTACAAAACAACAATATCTGGGCAACCTCCAGCTACATGGCGCACGATGTGGCGGACATTCCTAGTACACTACTCAGACGCCAACGCTCATCATATACTCTGGGGCAGCTCGGATGTCAACGAAAGGGGTGAGTTACTTTTTGATTTTATTCTCGGAACTAACCTCCAGATTTGTAATATGGGTGCAGTACCCACTTTTACTAACTCAATTAGGCGGGAAGTTCTAGACATTACCTTAGTCTCAGAACAATCCGCCCACTTAATAACGGAGTGGAAGGTATCCAAGGAACCATCCTTCTTCGACCATGCCTATATTGAATTTGGAATAACACTTCACAAGATGATGTGCCCTCCCTATAAAAACAGGCTAAGGACAAACTGGGACCTCTACAGGATGGTCCTCAGTAATAGTCTGCCTACTACAGGTCCACCAGTAATTGACAGTAAACAAACCCTTGACAAGGTGGTGGATACTTTGACGCTTGCGTGCAATGAGGCGACACAAATTTCCTGCCCCGACAGGGTCCCTAGCGGCAAGCCCAAACCTTCGTGGTGGTCGAGTGAGATCATGACCCTAAGAAAGAAGTGTCGCAAACTTTTTAACCAAGCGAAAAAAACTAATGTCTGGACTTCTTATAAAGAATGCCTCAAACAATTTAAGAAACTGATTAGGAAAGCAAAACGATCCTCATGGGAGGGATTCTGTAATAAAATTGAAAGCTCCTCTGAAGCGAGTCGTTTGCGGAAAATCCTCTCAACAACGCCCATCACCCCAAGCCTCCTGACCAAGAGTGATGGTAGTTGGACTTCATCCAGTCTTGAGTCGCTGGAGCTACTTGTAAACACTCACTTTCCGGGTTGCTCTACGAACAGAAGAGTAGAGCTGCCGCATACTCCAAGCGACCACAAACTGGTCCACAAGATACTTGATACAAGAAAACTGAAATGGGCGATACGAAGTTTCAAGCCCTATAAATCACCGGGATTGGATAACATCATCCCAGCTGAACTACAACTAGCTTCCGAGATACTTATTCCGTGGCTAATGGTCATCTACGAGGCTTGCCTTAACCTCACCTTTATTCCATCCTCATGGACGAAGATGAAGGTGGTCTTTATCCCTAAGGTAGGAAAAGCATCACATTATAAGCCCAATGATTTAAGGCCCATTAGTCTCTCCTCGTTTCTGCTCAAAACCTTGGAGAGCCTCCTAGATATCTACATTAAAGAGACAATCAATCATTCCAAGTTGTCTCTCCCGCAACATGCTTATACTAAAGGTTAGTCCGTAGCGACAGCCCTACACGAACTTACCACAATCGTAGAGCATTCGCTACTACAGAAGGAATATTCACTTGTAGCTTTCCTGGATATTGAGGGTGCTTTTAATAATATTAGATCAGAGGCGATAATGGCATCCTTGAGGAGGCTTGAAATCGACGACCCTCTCATCAAACTTATTGACCTCATGCTAAAAAGCAGGGTCATTATCTGCAGCTTAGGAGGATCCAATTCCAAAGAGTGGTAACTAGAGGCACCCCTCAGGGAGGAATCCTTTCACCACTCTTATGGAACTTAACTCTAAATGAGTTGCTCATAGACCTGGAGTTTTCCGATCACAAGGTTATTGCCTACGCCGATGATATTGCCCTGGTATGTTCAGGAAAGCACCCCAATACACTGGCTAAAGTTTTACAACACGCCCTCTCCAAGACTTCATCATGAAGTGATGGGTGTGGTCTAGGTATAAACCCTAACAAAATAGAGTTAATACTCTTCTCTCGGAGGCATAAAACACCTCCTATTAATTGCCCTACACTGTGTAACCAGGTTAAGTATCTATGTTTAGTCCTAGATAGAAAACTTACCTGGAAGCCTAACATCCAAGAAAGAGTACGGAAAGCCACAGTAGCGCTGTCCTCATGTAAGAAGGCTATAGGGAAAAGATGGGGTATGGAACCACGCATTGTGAATTGGCTCTATACAAGTGTCATACGGCCTATACTCATGTATGGATGGGGTGATTGTCTGGTGGCCGGCACTAAATATAGCAACCCATCTCAAAGCAATGGACAAAGTTCAGAGGATGGCAGCACTACTGATATCAGGTGCCATGAGAACCACACCTTCCAAAGCCCTGAACGTAATAAAGATTTCACCACTTTGAGTAAATAGATGAAGATTATTTTTTATTTCTTTTGCAAATTCTTATTTCTATGATATCATTTGTATCCAAGCAAGTTTTAGCATGTTTTTCTGCTCGAGCTGTGATTGATAAGCGAGCTGGTGACTGCGTAGAAATTAATAATTTGGTGGCAATGTTGAGGTCGTTGGGTGATAAGGTTTTGTAGATGAACCTTGTGATTGATAAGCGAGCTGGTGACTGCGTAGAAATTAATAATTTGGTGACACTGTAGAGGTCGTTGAGTGATAAGGTTTGGTAGATGAACCTGACCTCGTGCTGAAAATAAGAGTTTGTTGTCTTGAGTTTTTAATAACGAAGTACTCCTTTATCAGCTAAATGAAATAACATGATGCGACTTTAATTGGAAGCAGAATATTGTAACCTCGAACTTTAAAAGATTCTCATGCAATTTCTTTTCCAGATCTAAATATAGACATTAATTCGAGGTCATATTATTAAATAATTTCGTGTTTTATGCAACTAGCAAGTAAGTAATTCCACCGATTACGTCATCTGGATCTTGATTACTAGTTAAAATAACACCATTGAGCCAAAAGAATTTCTGTAATTAATGGAAAAAATCTGATGTTTAAAAATAACATGCATCGCTTTGTATAAATCCGTTGATAAGTAATAAACCTCTAGTCAAGGTAGCTAGAATGGCTTCTATCGGTACTTTGGAGAGGTTTATCATGTGAAGAACTTGCAAAGAAAATAAATATCTTTTCATAGCCTTAAACTTCGTTTCTTTATGGTTCAGCCGTAATAATCTTAATAAGGGAAACCGTTGATTCGTCATTATGCTTTAAATTTATACCAAACTAGCAGCTAACAAACCCATATAACAACCTTGAACTTAAGATAGGAAGAAGAAATTAACATGATCATTGCGGTCGTTGTAGCACTTTCTAAAAATAGCCTCAAAACTGTGAATTTAGACTAGAACAAACAAAATCGAGATAGCTTAAATTTCCTCTTTCGATACTTTAAAAAGATTAATCATGTGAAGAACTTAAGAAAATAAATTTTTTATATGCGTCACGTAACAATAGACCCAAATTGTGATCTCACCGAGTTCAGTTTACTTTGAGTTTGTCATGTAATTTTGGCAAATGTCAGCTTCCGGGTTTGTTGCCGTTGCAGCACTTCATAAAAATAGCCTCAAAAACTCTGAATTGGGCCGTTAGAACAAACAAAATCGAGGTAGCTGGAATGGCTTTCTTTTGGTAATTTAGAGAGATTTATCATGTCAAGAACTTAAGAAAATAAAAATCTTTTCATAGCCTTAAACTTCGTTTCTTCTTTTTTCAGTCGTAATAATCTTAATAAGGGAAACCATATTTTTTTTTCTTGAATCGTAATTATGTTTTAAATTTATACCAAACTGACAGCTAACAAACCCATATGACATTTAAAATTTAATTTTTGTATGCGTCATGTAACAATAGACCGAAATTGTGAGCTCACCGGGATAAACGAACGAAAAACCTACTATCCCAATGACCTTTTCAAAAATTATAGAGAAATGCAGCTGAACCAATTGCAAGAAATTTAAAGCGCATTAAACAGGGCTTTAATAATCGTATTGAAAGCTTTCTATTGGAAAATGATGATGAAGGAATTTTGGATCCAAAACAATTTTTCTACAAAATCAAACCTCAAGTTATAAATCTTCTTGAAGCAAGTTTACAGAAACACAATGCTATAAAGTTCAATATTGAATTATTTTGCGAATTTATGAAATATGCTAAAACTGATGATGTAGATGAAAACGAAGTAGCTTTAGATATAAAATCTTCTCAGGCGAAGATGAACATAGCATCCGATAATTTTCAATTTCCAGACATATTCGATAGAATGATGAAACAAATTATTGCAAAATCTGAAGAATTTCAAGAAATAGATATCGGTTGGGCTCTTCTAAGAATCATCCACATTGAAGTAGAAGTGTGATTGTCGTTTATTTATTGAAGCCTTAGATGTAGTTAAAGATGCAATAAATATTATACCATTAAATAAGGAGCGATATGTGTCAATCGCGAAAAGAATTTATGTTGCAAGAAATTAAAGTATAGAAATTATATATTTTTAGATTCATATAGAGTTATGTCCTCTAGCGTAGAAAAATTAGCGAATAATTTATCTGATGAAAACTTAATATTAACATGATCCTTTTAAAAAAATCACGATTTATTTAATTTAATGTTGGGAAAATTGTAGAGCATTCGAATGCAAAATATTTGTAGACTATTTATATTGGCATTATTAAATAGCACCAGGATTATTTTGGGATGCTATGCTTAAGTATACAAAGATTGAATTACAATAATTACTAACTGACGTTAATATGTATAACTTTATATGTTCTCGCAGGCATTCTACTGCTAATAATAAGTATATGGAAAATGTCACCCCATCACAAAGCTCAACATATTTAATTTACTTCGATACCAATAATTTATATGGGTGGGACATGTCTGAATTCTTACCAAATGAGGAATTTCAATGGGATAGAAAATACGGATATCGATATAATGAGCATTCCTCAAAGTTCATAAATTGAATATATATATTTGAAGTAGATTTAACTTATCTAGAATCACTTCATGTCTTATACAATGATCTACCATTTTGCGCAAATAATATAAAAATCCCCTGAATTAGGCTCAGGGAAATTGATATGTGACTTAGAAGATACATTTCATTACATAATCCATTATAGAAATCTCCAAAAAGTAGTTTAAAGTATGAATTGAAGTTTTCATGCATTCATAGAGCTCTTTGATTCAGACAATGGAATTAATTAAAAGCTGTTAACACTTTCCGATCTTAAGCTCTTATGATGGAATTTGTATTTATCACGATGAATGACACTAATTTTGTGTTCTTAAGTATACACCATGATGTATAATTAAAACACTTGTTAATTCTACAAAAAATTTTTTATTTATAAAAAGTGTAGCGACGCGTTTCGACCTACTTAGGCATCTTCAAGCTACTACGACTAATCACAGATTAGTGCCTACAAAATCCTCAATTTGTTCGTTCTTAAGTATATTCAAATGTTAAACAGGTGCTTACTATTGTCAAGACTTATTCTAATATCACCATTAAATCTTTTGGTTGGAGCACAGTTCGGTTTACTAAAATTATCACAGTTTAAAAAATTATTAACTTTATTTTTGCTTTGTCTTTTACTTTGTTTGCATTAGCAAGTATAACCATGTATTTGAAAAAGGGTATACCCCAAACAAAATGTGATTTACTAAATTTCTTCGAAATAAAAACACTCGTAATTCACTTTATCAATTTTTATTTAAAATTGGCAGAGTTCTATTAACTCTTCCTGACATATCATTATTTTATGTAATTAATTTACATATTTCTGAATCCTGGTATTTCGTCGAGTTTGTTTTCGCTAAATTTTAAATTGCAATCTTCATCCATCCAATTGTGGTGACGCTTTTATCTTTTGGCATTTAGAGCACCGCTTAATGTATTTCTTTATGTCACTAAGCATGTGCCTCCACTAGTACTTTCTTCTGATCTGTTTGTACGTTTTTGTTACGCCCTGGTGGCCGCCGAAAGGAGAGTCATGGTAGTCATGTAAGATTGTTCTGATTTCCTCGGGGTTTGTAATAACTTCAGGGGCTTTTGGTTCATTTATGTCTGGATCCTTACCTGGTGGGTTTATGGGCTGTATTTCTTGTTTGGTGTTTATTGTGTCGTTTTCCTGGTTGCTCAAAGAGGGATTCCTCGTTTCGGGGTTTTTGGGTTCCGTTTGAACATGTTTTGCTTGCGTCCGGGTCACTGCGTTGCATTTTAGATGACTGTGGGGGGTTGCCCCGTTTTCTTCCTCCGAGTCCGAATTCATTTTATGGTGGACTTGGGCGTTTACTAGGAGAGTGTTGTCTTCGGCTTCTTCCCGCGGGATGCGACTGAGTGCGTCGGCATTTGTATTATATTTCTCGAGTTTGTATTAGATTTTGTAATCGAATTCGGAAAGCTTGTGGTGAAATCTCACCAAGCGGGAAGTTGGGTCTTTAACGTTAAAGACGCCTTTGAGAGGCTTATGGTCTGTGTAGACCGTGAATTTTCTGCCTTGTAGGTAACATCTGAAGTTACGGGTGGCCCAGACTATGGCTAGCAACTCTTTCTCTATTGTAGAGTAGTTGCGTTCAGCTTTATTTAGTGTACGGCTGGCGTAGGCAATAGGTTGATCACGTCCGACTTGTTAGTTTGAATGGTTGGGTGAAATCGGGATAAATTAGAAGTGGAGGGGAAATTAGGAATTTTTTAATAACTTCAAATGCCTCTTGACATTTGTTAGTCCAAGTAAATTTCACGTTCTTGCGAAGCAAATTCGTGATTGGACGTACTATCTTTGAGAAACCGGGTATAAATTTCCTGTAATAGTTGGCAAGTCCCAAAAATGATTGGACTTGTCTGACTGTTCGGGGAACGGGGAATGTTTGGACGCATGCCGTTTTGCTGGGGTCTGGTAGTGCTCCTTTGTTGGAACACTTATGGCCTAAGTATACAACCTCTCGTGTTAGAAACTGGCATTTCTCTGGTTGCAGATTCAGGTTGTTCTCTCTCAGTCCTTCGAAGACTTTGCGGAGCTTTTGATCGTGGTCCGCCAGGTTTTTCCCGTAGATTACTATGTCATCTAGGTACACGAAGCATTCCAGGCCTTGTAAACCTGTTAATACGAAATTCATTACACGTTGGAAGGTAGCCGGGGCTCCTTTGAGCACGAACGGCATACGTTTGAATTCTTAGTGTCCATAGTTTGTGCTGAAAGCCGTCTTTGGCCTATCTTTGGGATCGACTAATACTTGGTGGTAACCATTGGCCAAGTCGAGGGTAGTGAAGTATCGGGAATGACCTAGTTGGTCGAGTATTTCCTCGATACGAGGTAGCGGATAGGCGTCGCCAATCGTTTTTTCGTTAAGTTTGCGAAAGTCGACGACGACGCGCCACCTTTTTTTACCATCATGTCCCACTTTCTTGGGCACCACTAAGAGAGGTGAGTTCCAGGGACTCTTGCTCGGTTGGACTATGTCATTATCCAACATTTTTCGGAGCTGCTCGTTGATTACATTGCGTTGGGTTTCAGGCAGTCGGTACATCTTTTGATTAATGGGTGCTTGGTCTTGCACCAGGGGAATTTCGTGGGTGATGGCTTTGGTATGAATGAGCCTATCACCTTTTAAGAAGAAAATATCATCGTACTCATAACATAGTTTGCTAATCACAGATGACTCTTCCGCGCTTAGGGTGTCGTCCACGTTGAGTTCTTGTACTAACCTGGCGAGGCGTGGGTTATGTTGGCGTTCGTCCGGATCGTCACTGTCCGGGTATAGGTAGTTAATGTGTTGCAGAGCGGCCATCTTATCGGCTCTGTTCTTGTTTATGTTGTTTTCCTTGTTTTTAGTTTTCTTAAAACTATTGTTTTTGAACGTTGGAGTTTTGTGGGCCGTGATATCTACGGGTTCAGGCATTTGTTGGAACTCGCAAGCGTTTGTCGTTTGTATTTTTGTGTTTGAGCTTCTGGGCGATGGAGTTTGTCGATCTGGGCCAGACATTTGTTGTACTCACAAGCGCCAGACTTTGGGGTTTTCGTGAGGGACCCGCAAGCGTCTCTAGAGGGGCTCTTATGCCATCTTACATGTTTGGATGTGTTTTTACCTCTAATTGGCTTTGGGGCTACTGGGTCTTTGTGACCGGTTAGAGTAGACCTTTTGTGGGGTTTGTCAGTGCCATTATTCCGTCTCGTGGGCCGTGCCTCTCTGTATTCTGGGGTTTCTTCATCTAGTTTTGTTTCATCCGATCCGTTGGTGACAGGGATGACGGTGTAGTTTTTAGTGTGGACAAGCGTTATGTCGAGGCTTGTCAGAATCACTTGGACATTGTTAGCGTTGAGGATTCCAATGGGCGCTACCTTGATTCCTGATGAGAGTAAGCTATTTGCCAGGAAGAGTCCATCGTCTATCCCCTGAGATAGACAAAGCATTTCTTCTGACAATTGCAACGCGATTTTAACTACGATCTGGGATCTTGCAGGTATGCAAACAGGTTCGTCTAAGACTATCTGGTGCTGCCTCATTTCGGAAGCCGGATCTTTGGTAGTTCTTTTGTCTGAGTGGTGTCCTTGTGTGCTACAGCCAGCATTCTCCAATTGAGATGCCTTGAGGACACTGCAAGTAGACACCTTGACCTCTAAGACCTCCATGCTACCTGTTAGTGTTTCTATTTCGACTGTTTTCTGTGAACACGCCTCGTCCGATGCAAATGTTAGGGGTTTAGCGAGGAGCGCCATATTTGGACCTTCAACATTACAATTCTTCGCTAGGAAGTCATTTCCTATCAAAGCGTCGTCCGTGAGACCTGGAAGGTTTGAATGACTTGGAAATTGCAGGGTATTTTGTGCTTCAGTGTGAAGTTTCCCTGGCAGCTTCCCAAGGTTTTTCCAGTACCAAACGGCGTTTGTAGTGTATACACCTCCTCGGTATTAATGTCGTCGAGGGACTGTAATGCCTTTTTCTTAATAATACTAACCTCAGCGCCAGTATCCACTACTAATTTGGTTTGACCGTGTAGGCCGATGTCCAATGGAAGTTTTACGGTAGAGTTACTAGTCTTGGGCGTCTGAGGTGACCTTTGTTTGTTTTGCGGAGGGTTTATAGTCGAGCCGGGGAGTTTTGGGTCGACTGTGCGTCGTTTGCCTGACTCTGAGACTCCTATTTCTGTTTTTGCTGGCAAACGTCAATAGTGTGTCCGCGTCGGCCACAGAAATTACATTTGAGGCTTATGTTATACACTCGGGGGCCGCCGGAGGGTCTTTGTTCTAAGGTCGGCCTGTTCTCTCTGGGGGACCTTCTTTCATGGCTTGTATCTTGGATTCTAGCAGAACGATTTGTTCTGCAATCGCCCATGTTTTTGCAATTCACGCAGAAAGGTGTGTTTTTGCGCTTTAGACCGTTGGAGTACGTATGACCCCGTTTTTGGCAGAAGCTACATGTAATGTTCTGTGCCGGTGTGCTGGGGTTCGGTCGTCTGTTTCCAAACCTGTGGTCCCTTTGCTGAAATGGAGGGCGCTGCGATGGGTTGAGTGGTGTTGGTAATTTGGTGATGCTGTCCTAGAGGGTACCTGTAAAACGTTTATTTGCCCATGGGCTAACGGGCTAGTCCCTGTGTGTGTGTCATAACTTTGTGTGTGTGGTAGGTTTGGTAATTTGTGAAAGTGGGGATTGTATGAATAGGGCGCTTTGCTGGAGCCTCTCCATGTCTAGCGCCTTTTGTATTAGCTCGTCCACTGTAGCATCGCCTATTGTAAGGAGATACTGGCACAAATGCGGGTTACCTACTCCGCTTTTTAGTGCGTTTTTAGCGAAGTCCTCTATCTGAGTCTTCACTGTGGATGCTGCATTCCCTTATTTGGTGTCAGCAGCTTCTTTGCAAAGGACCAACAGTTGTTTGAGTCTGGTCGTATATACATTTAATGTTTCTAGGGGTAGTTGTCGAGCTATTATTAGTTTATTTACAAACTCTTGGTATGTTTCCCTAGGTAAATCTGCCCTGTTTAGACATTCTTCCACTTCTTTGAAGGTGGGTGGCACGTCTGAGGCGAAGAGTTGATACGCTTCGCCCCGGAGTCTGGTGGGCAAAATTTTTAGGAAAGCTGATATTTTTTTACTAATGCGAGCCTATCCTCACGGTTTTGTGTTAGTATTTTATCTAAAACGTCACACTGAGGTACAGAGAGTTTATCGGAGTCTCGCGCTTTCTCGAGAACCCTATCTAAATACTTATTTAAACTTACTGTACTAGCGGCTGTAGAAAGGGGTAGAACTGTGCCGCTTCTAAGTCTTCTTCCTTCGGATTCGTTGGGCGAAGGGGGTGGACGTTCGCTATATGTTGGGGATGTCCTCTCTGCGGGGAACTTGGTCCTCGGAGCGGCTTTCGGTGGGGAGTCACCTTCCGACTCCGACATATACTACGGGTTGTTGGTGGTTGCAAGGGGGGCTAGTAGCCTACTTAGGTACTCCCTTGCCGTAGTTCGCTGTTGATAGATTGGCTACCTCAGCCGTCTGTGGGTTTCCCTGTGATGTGGTCTGAAAGGGGGCTTTTGGCCGTCTTCGTTTTTCCTCTCAGACCTACTGCTGTGCAAATACTGGTGGAGGCGAGTTGTCCCTTTGGTCGCCTCTTTATCTAAAGTTGCGGACGGGTTGATCTTTGAGTCGTCCATTGTGAGGGTGGCTTTCCTTAGAATCGTCCTTCTAGGGTTGGGTTTTAGGAGTATCGCTGGCCCTGGAGGATAATTCCTGGGTGTCCTACTGGTCTTTCCTGGTCCCAGATCGAGGGTTTTAAAGCGTTTACGGTTTATACAAACCAAGCTTCCTCAATCCTACCGGCTGCGCCAATTTATTATATGTTATTGGGGGTACTTTACCTGACCACAACACTCTTTTAATTTTATATATTTTTATTCACTGAATAACAAGTTACCCTGGCACTTATTCTATCCTAATGATGATATTGTTACCGAGCTGCTAAATTGTCCGAGAGGGAGTCTTTTGTTGTAATTAAGTTAGGTGCGGAGTCTTAATCTGAGTAGCAACAGACCTCACAAACGCAAAAAACCGTCACCTGCTGAAACTGCGGTAATCCGGCATAAACAGATATATCAGTTGGAGAAATTATATCAGCGGGGGCTCGACCCAAAATCAGTATCGGCAGCAATAGCAGCAGAACAGTAGAAGCAGCGGCAGTGCGGTAGTGGAATGTAAGAGACCACCGAAGAGAGCGCTTATCGTCAGCTTGCGACACGTCAATTCCCCTCTACTCGAGCAATATTCCAAGTATTTTACGCAGTCTGCAGTTCTATGAATGGATTCAGACTCATTCAAATCGCGTCGAGGATAAGTGCGGGTTTACGTGAAGTGTTCGCGCAACCAAAGGTTGTTTTCTTTTCGTTGTGGGAAGTGTTGAGACAGTGTGATGTTGTGAAAGTGCTTCGAAATTAAATCAGTTCGGTTTGCTAATTTAGTGGCGGGTGTAATAAGTGAATCAATAATCGCTGGTTGTTGTGTGTCAGAGCGGTGGATCGTGTTGTTTCACTTGAGTTTGTCGTGGGGCGCCGGAATGGAGAGGACGTGTGGTTTTAAGCCTTTTCGCTAGGTGCTCCTCAGCAAACCTAGGATCTCAACAAAAATAAAATTCGGCAAGAATATAAATTTTTTGCTGGTACACAATATGTCCGTCGCTGGCTGCAAAAAGCTCGTTGTGTAGTGAAGTGTGTGAGTGCGCGAAAGTGAACGCAAAGAGCTTGTATCGGCGCTCAGCAAAATTCACTGAAATGTCAACACAGATGGTTTTGCTCTAGTGAATTTTGTTGACAAAATGTAGTGCGGCAATTAAAATTAGATTAAAATTTTTATAAGTTCGGGATTCAGTGAGAAGTGACCAATTAGCTAGTCCTATTACAGGTCACCGAGATTGGAAAGGTGTTTATGGCCTACTTTTTCACTTGGTGGCTAGTAAGATAGCAGCGATTTCTTCGAGATCTAATCTAAATTCAATAATTTGACTTACTTGCGGTTTTCTTTATGTTTTATTTTCTTCCTTCTAGCTTTAGTCGGCGAGATCGGTTTTATTGTCGCTTTAATTGAATTAAATTTATTTGTAAAACAAAATACACTACTTAAACAAATTAACTCTCTTTATTGTACACACTTTTTCTAAAAATCAAACTTTTTCTTTCTAGGATGATCCGGCAGATGGCTTAACTTACACGAGAAGAAAAAATTGGAAAAAACGGGTTGACCTTATATCCGACCGTTGCTGACCTGTCCGCTATCGAAGGAGAAATTTCGGACACCCGCAGGCTTCATTCGTTTTCCTGATCCTGGCAGCTTTATTTGTTGTTAGGTAATTCTTCTATTTTCTTCTAGCTCTCCTTTTTATAATTTTTGTTTTAAAAATTTTTTTAGATCAGTCACTATAGGGCTCCAGTTAATGGTGTGGGATATTTGACGCCCCGTAACAATATTTTCTTTTGTTATTTTGTCGTTCAAACCAACAAATTTCTTTTTACACTTCTTTTATCTTAATTCTGATAATTTCTTTTGTTAATTTTCTTACAAACCAATCAATTACTTTTTACACTTCTTTTATCTTAATTCTGATATTTATTTATTTTTTTTCTTACAAACCGCGAATCCACTTTTTCTTTTACGACCGTTTCCTTCCAAACTTTTTAACCAGACACTCTTTTTTCTGACCAAACTCAAACTCACGTTAATTATCTTTTTTACGACCACTTACCTGTTTTTTCGACTTGAACTTTTTCATCAAGGTAAAAAGCTTTGAGCTTTCGCTCTCGATCGTATACCTTCCGTTCAGTCATTAAACATTAGGAAGTTTTTTGGTCGTGTGTGTGACAGCTTTTTCCTCTGGCTTGATCAAGTTCAAGCACCGATAGACCTTGAGCACGACGATGTACTTATCGGAATTTGATGGCGAAGCGCTTTTAGCCTGAGAACTTTGATTCTTACCCTTGCTTCGCCATCATTTTCCATGAACTTTCGACTTGCTTTGATTTCTAGGAAAATTTACCAGTTAGCCACTTCGTGAAAGAGGCTAGCAATTTCCTCTGGAATTTGTTTACGAAGTGGCTACTTGCTGGTAAATTTTTATGTTCTTTGTTTGTGGTCATATCCGTTATCCGATGTTGTTGACAAAATATCCAGAATCGGATGTCGGACCTGTAACATTTGTTCCAGATAAAAGTAAGTAAAGGAAAACATTCTGGGCAAGCGTCACATGCTGAATTATTGCATAGCGGAATCACGAGACCGAAGCAGGAGTCGGACTACTGTCTGCTGCTAGTAGTAATCTGTGCAATCGTTCGAAGTGTTTCACTGATGGCAATTTTATGTGACATCATTTGTTTTGGTTCTGACTGACCTCGGCCTTGTTGTATCTCATTTATTTTTACAAGCCTTGGTGCCGCGATCATTGCATTTGCATTGATTGCTTATGATCACTACACCCTTACCCTTTACCTTAGGTTAAGACGAAACAATAATATCTACGATTGAATACTTATGGCTATAGTGATACGATTCCTATTTTTGTATATCTATAATGTGTCTTAATCTTAATACTCTATAAAATGTTTTTATAGTGTATTTCTTGTCTATTATTATGAACTTCTTTGAATGTGACGTTAATTTCGATTATAGTACCTTTTCTTTCGATAACTTTAAATGGGCCTTTGTACGGTTTATGTTGTTTTTTGCGATTTTAATTTTTCAAGAGGACTTTATTTATTAATAAGAGGCACGTGGTGAACAAAATACCGTTCAAGATTTTCTTGTTCTCCACTGTTGTAGAGGTTAAATACAAGCGAATAGTTAAAATGAATACGTACGACTACAGCCTCAAAAAAAGTATCGCCTTATAATTATATGTAAATAGCTGCCGCTTGTTTATAATGTATATGTGAATTTTACTTGTAATAATTTCCAACGTAACGTAGCTTGAGTCTTAACCAGTTAGTTGATCGGCAGCGCGCATTGTGTAAACATGAACTGTTATTATCAACAGGATTGTGACTGTCGGACGTGTTGTGATTGTGCTCTGCTGGATGTTTTCGTTTTTGGTTAACTCTTGTGCAAGTCCATCTGGGAAGTTATTATTTATTTCTAATTTTTTTTTTGATAAGCTGTTATTTATTTTGATGTGCTGTGATTTCGTGTTTTGGTTTGTGATCCGTTTTATTGTGAGCTTGCGGTTCTTTTTTTTTTGTTCTCGTTTGCTGTTTGCGTCTTTGTTTTGGTTGTCGGTGTGGCGCACTTTTTTGGATCTGTGTCGGTCGATGCGCTTTTGTAACTGTCCGTTGTCTGTTTTTTTCTGTTTGCATCATTGTTGTGGCGCTTTATATTTTTTTCTTTTTTCTTATTTTGTGTTGGTCGTTGCACTTTTGTAACTGTGTGTGGTGATATTCGCCGCAATGTCCGGCAGGTTAAACTTGACATTGCTTCTTGGTCTGAGGTGGTTTAGAACAATGGTATTCTTGTTGAATCTATTGCTGCTGATGTGAAGGCTCTCTCTGCTTGCTCTGCCTTGTCCGCGTCCCCCCTTGCCTATGGTCTTTCTGACGGCCCTGGTATTTCTGAGGTCCCCTTTCTTTCTGACGCCCTTGCTCTTTCTGTCGCACCTGGTTCAGTTAGCGAGAACCAGGACTGCCCACCTTCCGTGGATCTCTCTGTTCCCTTGGCTCCCCTAGTCCTGCTTCTACTCCCCCATCGGACCCAGGTGTTAACACATCTTCCGGCGCCTCTCAGCATGATCCTCAGCCACCGCAAGACACATTTCCGTTGAGATCTGTTAATGTGTCTCGAAATGAGGGTTTCACTCTGAGGATTGCGCAACCACCGAGGTCCTTTTTTATTTCCCGACTTGATCCTTCAACCTCTGTTGACGACGTTATTGGCTACGTTAGGGAGAGGAGTGGTGCTGAAGACTCTGTACTCCTCCGTTGTCAACATCTAGGATCTCGTCATTCTCAAGGACTCATGTCGTCTTTTAAATTGATTTCGTCGCCTGAGCTATTTGAGATTATGTCTGCCCCCGATTTCTGGCCCGAAAATATCATTGCACACGAGTTTGTGCCCCGTCGTTGGGTCGCGCGAAGCACTCAAAACGGAACCTCTTCTAACACCCAAAAAAACTACGTACGCTATCCCTTTACTACCAAAATGTAAGGGGATTAAGAACAAGAACAAGCCAGTTATTTCAGGCTTCTCTTGCTTGTTGTTACGTCATCGCTCTGACCGAGACCTGGCTTCATAGTGGTTTTAAAGATGCAGAAATTCTTGACAAGTCCTATCAGATTTTTCGTAAGGATAGATACTCTGACTCTATGGCTCGTGGTGGCTTTGTGCTGGTAGCATGTAAATCGCATTTGGATTGTGGAGTGGTTGATATGCCTGCTTTTTCCGACACGCTCTCTATCGAGCTCTTAGCTCTTAAGATATCTCTAGGGAAGATGCACATTTTCCTGCTGTGTTGTTATATCCCTCCAAATTTTACAAACTATGCTGATGCAAATGATCGAAGTCTTTACGATATTTTAATTCTTAGCTTAGATTTTATTAATAATATGACAAACCCAGAGGACGAAATCATCCTGCTTGGTGACTTCAACTTACCCAACGTTCAATGGGTATACAACGCTGATGACGATGACTACCTTCCTTCAAATTATCTTACTGCTAAAGATTCCCATTTTCTTGACGCCATCTCCTCCTCTGGTTTACACCAAATGAGTTATTTAAAGAACTCTATGGGAAGGCAGTTAGATCTTATCTTTTCTTCCGACTCGAGTAACACTATAATCGAGCCAACTTCTCGCAATTTATCCGCTATCGACAGTTTACATCCGCCCATTTCCATCTATTTTTGTTACGATGGTTCTAATATCGTTGACCGCAACGTAGATCAGTACGTTCCTGATTTTAAAAGGGCGGACTTCTCTGACCTTTCAAACAGTATCCTCTCAATCGATTTCAAATCCCTTTTTTATGATTGTGTTTCTGTGTTTTATGAAAGGATTTATGATCTCTTTAATTCGTGTGTACCATTCAAGCGGTCGAGATCATCCTGTCATTCTCCCCCGTGGTATACTAGGGAACTACGGAGTCTTAAGAATAAAAAAAATAAGTTATGGAAAACCTACTTGCGCTGTAGAAGCACGTCAGCTTATTCTGAATTCGTATATTGTCATGACTGCTTTTTAGCGTTATCTTCATCCTTATATAGGGAATATCTTGATAATACTCGCAGTAACTTACATAATGACCCTCGTACCTTTTTTAAATTTGTAAATTTGAAGAAGAAAACTGATAATTATCCATCTACAATGTGGATAATGGATAACTTTGCATTGTTTTTTGAAGCCGCCTTTTAACCAGGCAACTTTGTCCCTTCCGCGGAAGATTTTGGCTATATCCAAAACCGTCCCGCTGCCTCCATTGCTTTCCCCATTATAGCTCGTGATATTATCTTGAATGGTATCAAGAACCTTAAACTAGACTTTTCCTCTGGTCCTGATGGTGTTCCACCTGCATTCTTGAGATCTTGTTCTGATGCCTTACTCACTCCATTGGAACTCATCTTCAATAAATCTCTTCAGGCCGGTAGATTTCCTACGTTATGGAAGAGCTCCTTTATAATTCCTGTTTATAAAAAGGGTTATATATTAACAGCTTGTTGGGCAATGTAAGGGGTTAATCTCATCTAATCAACATGGCTTTCTGCCTGGTAAATCGACGACAACTAACCTACTAGAACTTACATCCCACATTATCTCTGCCTTCCAACTAGGTCTCCAGACTGATTGTGTCTACACCGACTTCAGCAAGGCATTTGATAAGCTCCCTCACTCCGTGATTATGCTTAAGCTTGAAAGGTTGGGTTTTCCGCCTTTATTGCTCGACTGGATCTGCTCTTACTTAAAAAATAGGACTAACCGTGTCTCTTTCCGTAATACTTTATCCAGAGTCGTTAGGGCTTCATCTGGTGTGCCGCAAGGTAGCCATCTGGGGCCGTTGTTGTTTATTCTTGCCATTGACGACATCGTCACTCTGATTAAGCACCCCAAAGTTTTAATCTGCGCAGACGACATGAAGATTTTCTCATGCGTTAGAAACAATTATGATTCTTCCTGCATTCAGGATGATTTGAATACCTTCAGGGGTTGGTGTGCCTCAAATAGACTGCAACTTAACCTGGATAAATGTGAAGTTATGTCATTTTCTAGGAGCATCAATCAGCTCGTTTTTGATTATACCTTTGCGGAAACTACTATCGGTCGTGTGGAATCCGTTACTGACCTTGGAGTAAAGCTAGACAAAAAACTCGATTTCACTCTTCACATAAATCACATCGTGTCTCGGGAGTTTTCTGATCGACAGACCCTAATCCACTTATTTTGTTCTTTAGTTACACCAATTCTCGAGTATGCATCTCAGGTTTGGTCTCCCTGCTATGCTGTTCATTCTAAACGCATTGAGTCGGTGCAGCGGAACTTTGTTAAGTTCGCACTATAGGACCTCCCGTGGAATAATCCCTTAATGCTTCCTCCTTATGAGGATCGCCTCCGACTGCTTAATATGCACTCGCTGGAGGAACGACGTAGAATTGCTGACTTAGTATTTATTCACCAGCTTTTGAACTCCAATATAGATTCTGGCACTCTCGCAAGTTTGGTTACTTATAGGCATACCCCGTATAGCTTAAGGAGATTGCCTTTACTACATGTTATCCACTCTCGATCTAACTATGGTATGCATGAGCCTATTAACCGCATGTGTATTGCCGTGAATATGTGTCCTATTTTTGACCTGGCTCTTACTAAGGATGTGCTTAAACGTTCTCTGTTATCTCTGCACCCCTGATTGTAGTGTTTGTTAGTGTTTTGGATTTTTACTAATATTTTATTGCATGGGTTATGGGAGCCTCATTCGCCTCAATATATGTTATATTCTGGTGAATAGGTCAATTGATTCCAGGCTTCTGCTTGTGAAGTGCGCCTTCTGAGTTAGAAGGGTTAATTCTATAAAAATAAGTTCCTATTTACGAACAGTGTGGTTGTCATTTCAACCGAAGTATAAAATACAACATTGGCGATGAGTTTTATTTTATAAATTTTTTTTTTGCTTAATATTGCATTTCTCTGTACGCGCCGTGGTGATTTAAGTACCAGTGCAATAAAGTCAAGATGCCGCTATACGGCCATATTGAACAGTTTCATGAGAAACTGTGTACCTTTCAGGCATACATAAAACGGGTAGACTCATATTTTTTAGCAAATTATGTTACTCCAGAAAATAAAATCCATGTGTTTTTGTCAATAATCAGGCCTCAATTGTATCAAATTTTATAAAATCTAATTTCACCGATTTCACCGGAGATAAAGACTTACGAACAGGTGTTTGAAGCTTTAAAAGAACATTTCAATCCAAAAAAAATTTTGATTGTAGAAAGGTACAAATTTAACAAAAGAAATCAAAACGGGACAGAATCGATGGCAGAGTATATAGTGGCTTTACGAGAATTGGCGCGGGAATGTAATTTTGGAGAATTTTTGGAAGATGCGCTTCGAGAGCAACTGGTGTGCGGGGTTAGATCTGAAGGAATTAGAAATGCACTTTTTAAGGAGGTGGACCTCACCCTGAGCAGAGCAACAAATCTCGCCCTAACGCTGGACTTGGCAAAAACGGAAACGAAATGCTTTATTGCTAGTGGAGATAAAGCTGAGAAGGAGATCAATAAGGTTTTCCAGGGAGGTAATTTTGAATTTAAAACCAAAAAAGGCTCTACTTGTAAGTATTGTGGACGTTTCCGCTGCGGTCAAGTGGGTCATGCGGCAAAGATGTGTCCTAGCTCGAAGGCCATAGATGTGCACCAAATGGAAATGTATAGGGACATTTCAGATTCTAATGAGGACGAAGTATATTGTCTTAGCCATGTGACAGATGATGCCAAGAAGTGTGACGACATTTGGTTAGAATTGCCAGTGGGGAGAGAGAAAATCAAATTTCAAGTGGACACGGGCGCTGTTACAGGTCAAATCCGATGCTGGATATTTAGTCAACAACATCGGATAACGGATATGACCACAAACAAAGAACATAAAAATTTACTAGCAAGTAGCCACTTCGTAAACAAATTCCAGAGGAAATTGCATATCCTCTATCACGAAGTGGCTAACTGGTAAATTTTCCTAGAAATCAAAGCAAGTCGAAAGTACATGGAAAATTATGGCGAAGCACCTGGGTGAGAATCAAAGTTCTCAGGCTAAAAGCGCCTCGCCATCAAATTCCAATAAGTACATCGCCTTGCTCAAGGTCTATCGGTGCTTGAACTTGATCAAGCCAGCGAGAGGAACAAGCTCTCATACACACGACCAAAAGCTTACCTAATGTTTAAAGACTGAACGGAAGCTATACGATCAAGAGAGAAAGCTCAAAGCTTTCTACCTTGATCAAAAAGTTCAAGTCGAATAAACGGCTAAGTGGTCGTGAAAAAGATTTTAACAAGAGAGTCTGTTTTTAACCGTAAAGGAGTCTGGTAATTGAAATCGACGAGTTCGGAAAAGAAATAAATTTGGTCTGGTTGAGAAAGTATATATAGTGATCCCTTGTATTTTTAGTGAAAAATGTTCGTGTTAGAAAAGTGCTAACCTACAAAATTACTTATATGGTTTTAGTTTTGAAATGTACAATTAAAATTTAAGTTTTTTTACTGTGATAGAGCTTGAGCAAATTAACATATAAGAATCCCAGATAAAAAACGTGAAATCTGTAAAGCCGTTTTGTTGAACTTTTGTGTTAATGTAATTAATTAATAGAAAAAAGAGGAAACCAAAGTTCTGTGGTTTGAAAAGCTAGTGTTGGTTTAAAGTGTTGGATAACCTCTGAGTATACAACAAAGTCACCCGTTGTTCATCACGTGAGTACAACAGTGCTGCACTCACTTTTATGCCGGAAGGTATTTTTGATATACATTTTTCCAAATTCCGTGAATGCATGGCGCCAAGCAAGGTACGTTTGAAGACGTATTCAGGTGACAATCTAGCAGTGATCGGTGAGTGGTATCCAAAAGTGAAATAAAAAGGTTCATGTCATAATTTGCGTACCATTGTGATAAAGTCGAAAAATTTACAACCATGTTTATTAGGTCGTAATTGGTTTGAACCCATGGGTATAAAAATTGAATTAAGCCGTATTCGGTCCCCTTTGCCTATCGTGCGAAAGTTGAGACTCAGTTGAACGAAATGGCAGGAATCTTATAACCCGTTTCAAGTAGTCGTTGGGCGACACCAATCATTACAGTACCCAAATCAAATGGGACCGTAAGAATTTGTGCGTAAGAATTTGTGGGGATTTCAAAAAAGGCTGAACCCTTTCATAGAATTGGAACACTACCCTCTGCCTCATATGGATGACTTGTTTGCTTCTATAGCTGGAGGAAAAATCTTTTCTGTCATTGATTTATCTAATGCATATCTTCAGCTTCGTGTAAGCAGTGATTCAAAAGAGTTATTGGTGATAAATACTCAAAAAGGATTATTCAAATATAAACGGCTCCCTTTTGGCATTTGTAGTGCCCCGTCATTGTTCTAGGCGGTCATGGACCACATTTTAAAAGATATTCCCGAGGTAGTATGTTATTTAGACGACGTTATGATCGCAGGTTGTTTTGTAAGAACCAAAAAGGTTCTTGAAAAATGAAATGAATTTAATATTTCGATTAATTTTAACAAGAGTCAATTTTTTAAACCAGAAGTGAAATACGTAGGATGCGTGATTAACCAACATGGTAGGCATATTCCCAAATCTAGGGTAGAGGCAATTAAGAACATCGCGACACCGACTAACCACAAGCAATTAAGGTCATACTTAGGTTTGGTGCAAGCATACTCTGCGTTTATGCCCATGATTTCTGCGACACTAAAACCTTTATATGACGTGTTATCTGATAAAGATTGGCACTGCCCAGATTCGGCACAGGCAGCTTTTGTTAAAAGTAAGGACCTTCTGTCCGACAGGTCAATTCTGGCCTTGTATCGCACTAATAGCAAGTTAATTTTAGAATGTGACTCTTCTCAATATGGGTTAGGCGCAGTCCTGAACCAAATTGAGGAGAATGGTTTGCAAAGACCCGTAGCGTTCGCTTCACGAACATTAAATACGGCAGAACAAAACTATTCACAGGTGGAAAAAGAAGCGTTAGCTCTTAAATTTGGAGTAACACAATTTTATAAATTTCTTCTTGGCCGAAAATTCACCCTGATGACGGATCGCAAGGCTTTAATTTATCGATTTGGCCCGAAGAAAGGCTTCCCAACGATGACAGCTTCAAGGTTGCAGCGATGGGCTCTCGTGCTCGCAGCGTATAACTTTGACATCAAATATAAAAAAGGAGCTGAAATGTACAGATGCTCTTTCAAGATTACCATTAGAGTGTACTAATTCTAAAGACTCGGCGATGGTTCAAAAATTCTTCTTTTAATCAAAGATGGTTGGCCTCAGCATGTAGAAGATCTGGAGCTTAAACCGTTTGGCACCGTACATAGCGAATTATCAACAGAGCAAGGCTGCTTACTACGTGGTTCCCGAGTAATAGTATCAACACTCTTGCGCACGTAAATCTTGCAACTCCTACATGAAGGTCACCCAGGTATCACCAGAATGAAACAGCTTAGTCGAAACTTCATCTGGTGGCAAGGATTGGATGATGCGAAAATGGCTTATTGCTGAGCGTAACAAAAATTATTATTGATAATGAACGTGATTTATGATACGCGTGGTATGTGCATACACAGTTCAAAATTGTTAAGAAGTTATATTGTTATGCTGCTGCAATAATGGATTATTCCCTTTTATCAATACCAAAATGTTACCCAGTTGTATTTTAGAAAACATGCCTACTTGCATATTGTTTTCTATACGAGCTGAGAAAAGAAAGAGAGCTTTTGTAGGCTTGAGCGCTGCTTCTATATCAAATTCTGTTTCAATTTAACATATTTCTATATTCCTTAACAAACAAAATTTGCTATAATATGGCGGCTGCTCAAATTTCATGTCGATTTCTGACATGGCGACAACTTTGGAGAGTTTAGCGGTTTTCTCTCTCCCACAAGTTTTCTCTGTCACACTTATTGTGACATATGTAAATTTTTAATTTCGCGAATATTTCGAAATTCGCGAAATATAACGCGAAGCGAGCGCTACCAATGTGTTCGCCGCGAAATTCTACGCTGTTTTGACACCTTAGATGTCAACAGCAAATAAAGTTTGACGTGTTTTCGTTTTAAGTCGAAGTGTCACGCGCGCGAATTTTATTAGTGTTTTTTAGGAAAAATATTCAGAAATAAGTAAATTTTGTCGCATGATATTACTTAGTGTTTTGTGTTAATATTTGTTAATCCAGTGCTATAAATAAGTGATTTTACGAAATCGCTGAACACCTGTCAAGGTGAAACTACTAATGTAGATTTTTCAACTTAGGTCTTCGCGATTTGAAGTAAAATCGCTATAATTTATGTTGGACAAACATATTGCATGTTTTAATGCTTAACATTTGTTGTGAAACATAAAGTTTCACTAGTTTTTTTGTTTGTTTATGTTTTGCATGTGTTGTTGTTGTAATGATATTGAAAGTCGTTTTTGAATTCAATTTTATTTTACAAAATTATATAAATATTAATTTTCTTTTATATTTCAGATAATTTCCACATTGACGTCAATGTAAACCTGTGAATACCCAGGTTCAGGTAACCTTTTGCATACTGTTTGATGCTTTTGTTGATGAGATTTCTTTCAGGTTCATCAAAGAGTTCACGCGTTACGAAGTTAGACTACCCCACCCCCCACCCCCACCTTTCACCATAGGACCAAATTATTCTCCTCTTAGTAATAGGGGATCATACTCTATACAACGGAAAAAGAACCATCGAAATCGGACTACGCGTTACAAAGTTAGGTTCCACCCCACCCCCCACCCCCATCCCAACAAAATTTTTTTCTCGTGGTATCAACCACGGAACATACTCTACCCGGTCGACGCGGTTCGAAGTTATGCCCGGTCAGACATAAAAAGAAAAAAAAAAACAAAAACAAAACAAAACAAAAAAAAAATACGCGTCGAACTTAGAATCTCTTTGTTTTGGGGAAGTCGGTTAAAAATAGGGTAAGAACAAAAGGATAGTAGGAATCAATGGGGATTAAAGAAACAATAGACAGACAAGAATTTAAGAAAAGGGAAATATTTAAAGCTAAAGGAAGGGAAAGCAACTAGGGAAAGGGAAGGCAAAGCTATAGGAAGGGAAAGCAACTAGGCGAGATGGGGACGGAAGGCCAGGGGAACTACTTTGCGATCCTGAGGGACAACCCAGGATCGCAAAGGCCACCCCAAAAAAAGAAACGGGCTATACTAGCCTTGACAAATAATTCCCTACACTGAAAGTGACCGAAAGGTTCGAGGTTGACCAGCCTAAATACGTAAATATTCAAAGCGCTGAGTCAGGCAAAACAATGGACAGCTACAACATGTTCCTTCTAGCTAAGTGCGTAGATTCGATCTCCACTTTGTGCAAAAAGTGTACACATTTGAAAGACGGTAGCCTCCTGCTACTATGCTACTATAACCAAAAAATAGCAGACAAATTTATAAACACGAAGAAAATGGGACCCATACCAGTAAAAGTAGAACTTAACACTAAACTAAATTCGACTGAAGGAACGCACAGGGTGTGAAAATGAATGAACGAAATTCAAAAGGTGCCAAGTTATGGGGCATACCATTAAATATTGCACATCTGGGGACGAAATTTGTGAGACCTGTGCGCTTACAAAACCCCACGATGGACCCTGTTTAAAAAAGACAAGTTTTAACTGTAAGGTAGATGGTCATGCGTCTAACGATAAAAACTGCCCGAAGTATCTGCATCAGAAGGTGTTTTTGAAACTTAAACAACAACACCACTGCACGCTGTATGAGGCTAAGAAAATCTACTAGGCCCTTAACCCTACAGCAAGCAAGCCATCTTTTGCTCAAATAGCGAACACAACACGGCAGGCACCTACTACAGGGTTTACCGGGGATTTCGATTTCACACAAATTAAAAATAATATCCCTATGCAAGAGCAATTTAGAAAAATATTAGCCATGGCACAAAAGGCGCTAAATATAAGTGCTCCGACACAAGAGGTACCAAACCCTTTCACACAGGCCACAGTACCAATCCTAACCTATTACTAACTATTAACGCAAACAAACAAAACACAACTACACAAATACAAAACGAACAAACCCCTAAACGAAACACATCAACGAAAGAAAAAGAAACCACACAACATAACACACAAAACACAGTGGAACATACACAAACGATAAAAACATTGGCACCATCCCAAAAGATAAAGAAAACAGAGAAAAAAAAGATATTTCAAAACTAATAACGTATATTGAAGTAGGGGAACAGGAGGTAGTAACTGTCACATGTGAAGGTACTCAGGTAACACCTAAGACCTTCGCGTCTGTGACAACTAGCCCAATCCAAGAAAATACTCAACAACAAAATACACAACACAACGAAACAAAAGAACAAAATGAAATCACTAAAGAAAGCAAAGAAAAATTAATCGTAACTTTAAACAAAAATCAAATGACACCAGTAACAATGACAAACAGAATCGCGGAAGCTCTGACCGGCCGGGTCAGCGAGATTCACGACATAGATGCCGTGAGTTGCGCGGGACCGGACATACGGCTGAAGACAGGGACAGACGCGGTATTAATTGAGGAAGACGATGCCATGCAGGAAAAAAAGGTAGAAAGCCAATTACCCTAGCTCTACAAATCCATGGAGGACATAACAATCCTTCAATGGAACGTCAGAGGTTTATACAATAGTCTCCCCCAACTGCAGTTGCAGTATAAACCTCAGGAAACAAACATCCTGATAGGAGAAGAGCCTGAACGGCTGATAGGATTTCAATGGCGGCGATTTCAATGCACACAGCCCTATTTTTGGCTGTAGGGGTTCGAATCGGAAGGGCAGGGTCATCTCGGACTGTTTGCGGACGCCCCCTTGGTACTACTCAACGATATATCTCAAACCTATCTCTCCAATTTTAACACTTTCACATACATAGACCTATCCATATCCTCTCCTAGCGTAACCCCTCTACTAACTTGGACCGTACACAGCAACCCGGAAGGAAGTGACCACTTCCCGATAATTATAAAAGTTGAGAAGGCTACAACTAACTTTAAGCCCATAGCAAAGACCCGTGAAAATAAAGCAGATTGGGACAGATTCTGTGCCATAACAGCACAAAAAACAAAAGAACTGCCCACTGCGGAAAATGTCAATAGGGAAGCAGCTTTAATCAGGAAGACTATCAGGATGGCAGCATCGCAGTGCATACCATCTGGTCACCCAGCCCCTCAGAAACAACCTCATTTGAGTTATGAGATAAAAAAACAAATCAGGGTTAAAAACAAAGCCTGAAGAACATTCCAGAGGCACCCTACTACAGAGAATGCTATCTCATATCGTAGGGAATCGGCAAAATCCAAGAGGATGATAAAGATCGCGAAAAAAGAATCTTGGGAGAGTTTCGCAAACTCCATAGATCCTTCTATCAACCTCGCCGATGCATGAAAAAATGTCAATATGGCATGCAATGGCAATAAATCCCCGCACATAATATCGAACCTAGAGTTCAACGGCCGAATAATTCATGATTTCATGCAAATTGCCACTGAGCTAGCGACTTCATGGTCACAATATGCTTCAGACAGCAACCTTCCAGCTTCAGTAGTCTCCCAAAAACACGCATTCAAAATAAGTGAAATACCATACACACAAGATCTGTTAGGGTATGTTCTAACAGACCGGATTACCTTTCAAGAACTAAGCAACACACTTAGTAAGTGTAAAGGTAGTGCACCCGGACACGACAGGATTTCCTACGGCATGATAAGGAACGCCGACTCGTTACTCCAGCACAGAATACTGGAATGTACAACAGAATCCTGAGCGAATTACACTATCCTAGCTCATGGAAGATTGCGATGCAGATCCCTCTTAGGAAAAAGTCGACCACAACTTCAAACACAATAACTCCAAAGGATCTCAGACCAATTTCGCTGCTGCCGTGCATATCGAGGCTTCTCGAAAAGGTCATGGGGGCGAGACTGGGACTAATGATAGAAGAGGAACTGTCCACGCGCCAGCACGACTTCAGGAGGAGACGAGGGACTACCTCTCTCCTGCTGGAACTAGAGGCGAGTGTTGGGCGGGCCCTATCCGAAAAGAAAGAGTACCATGTCCTATCCCTGGATCTGAAGAAAGCCTACGACAGGGCATGCAGCCACGTTATAATCAAACAGCTACTCATCTGGGGAGTTGACAGAGCATTCTGTCGCCTCATCCAAGACTTCCTATACAATAGATCACTTCGAGTTAGGGTGAATGGGTTCCTATCTGGAATTCAAGCACTGACAAATGGCATACCTTAAGGATCACCACTATCTACAGCACTCTACAACACGTACCATCATGGACTAACGACTCTATTAGACGACCAACATGACATAAACTACTTAACATACGCGAACAATATTATACTGGGAACGACTGCTAACAACCCGAACGACGTATTCAGAAGAGCTGTTTTCAAAATGCAGGCATGGTGCTCAGAAACGAGGCCATGCTGCCAATGGAGAAAGGGGAAGCCATTACCTTTAGTAGGAAAAGGGCACCAACAACCAGCCCGGTCAGCTTCTACGACGTTGAAATAAGTAGGGTAGAGCAGGTTAAGTTACTAGGATTAATATTTGACAGGAAATTAACATGGAAACGCCATACAGAAGCATACAGAAGCATTCTGTAACAAAATAACGAGAATAAACTTACTAGCGAAGTCACTGGCCGCCAAAAACAAAGACGCGGCAACATCTAGTATAGTAAGGATCACTAACACCCTACTAACCGGCCATATAGGTTACGGGCTGCTTCTGTATGGCAGGACAAAACAGACATACTTGAGACAGATACAGACAAACATTAACAAAACGATACGGACGGCTACAGGGATGCTGAGAACAACACCAATTCCAGCACTCGCTATTGAATCAGGCATAAGCCCGATACAAGACAGGATCCTAAAATCCCAAATAAACTTAACGGCCAGGCACCATATGGCGTACAATGGGCCAAACAAGGAAACAATTAGCGCCTACTTACAATAAGGCACGCAAGGCAGAAGGAAGTCGAACAACGCCATAGAGAAAGCCATCGAAATATCGCATAGGCTAAGAATACCTTTACCCCACCTCCAGAAACCCCCCTGAAAACCCCCGTGGAATGTCCCTTGCGGCCACGTACTCGGGGACGAACAGACATAGGACGAGACAAATGTACAGAGCTGAGGACCATCGAAGGATCCACGAAGAGACATTGGAACAGTGCCAAGGCAAACACATTACATATACTGACGGGTCGAAAACAGAAACACAGGTCACGGCAACAGTAATATCAAAAGCCCCGGGAGACAATCAAAACATCAAGGCTAGAAGGGTAGTCTTGCACCAAGAAGCCTCGGTCTTCGAAGCAGAATTAAAGGCAATAATTATGGCCATCAAGCAAGAATCGGAGCCGACGGTAATCTTCTCAGACTCCAAGAGCAGTATTGAAGCAATTAGCAACAAAGCAAACATAGAACCGCTAATAACCTGGGCTAGGCGAACCTTAAGAGCAGAAAAAGGTAAAATAGAAATCAGCTGGATCCCAGGTCACCAGGGGATCCCCGGGAATGAAGCCGTAGACAGGGAAGAAAAACGACCGGCTGGGGAAAAACAGCAACCCCAAAATACCCGACGAGCATGGGAAGGAAGGAGACAGGCAGCTGATGAGGCTCAGAACCGGCCATACGCGGATGACCCATCAATATTTTATTTATTTTATTTATTTATTTATTTTTTATTTTATTTTATTTATTATATACATCAATGATTTATCTTTATTCTTGAAATATTCAAAAATTCTTTGTTATGCTGACGACGCCAAAATTTTCCGTGTTGTGTCCTCTATTCGAGACTGTGAACTTTTAAATTCTGACTTAGACGCTTTCTACAACAGGTGTTCTGGTAACTATCTTCCCCTCAATATTAGTAAGTGTACGTCTATGTACACCTGACCTTTACTCGTAGACAGAATCCTCTCGACTTCAAATACACCATGCATGGCCGTGTTCTGGAAAAAATTATTAGGACCAAGGACTTGGGTGTCTGGTTGAACAGTCGTTTTACGTTTGACGATCACATTGATGAGATAGTTATTAAGGCTAATTCTACATTGGGTTTTATAAAAAGATGGGCAAAGGAATTTGACGACCCTTATATCACCAGGCTTCTCTACTGCACCTTTGTAAGGCCTATTCTGGAGTATGCTAGTTGTGTTTGGTCACCATTTTATCGTGACTCAGTCCAGCGCCGTTTTGTTTGCTTTGCACTTCGTGGGCTTCCTTGGAGTGACCCTCTTATCCTGCCGCCGTACTCAGATAGGCTTAAGCTCAAAAAACTAGACTCTCTTGAATTCAGACGTAACATCTCTAGAACTGTTTTCGCTTTTGAATGTCTTCAAGGTAATGTTGACTCTCCAGTCTTGTTGTCTTCTTTTAATATATCCATTCCGAGTCGCTCCTTGAGAAATCGAGATTTTCTTAAAATTCCACAGCATCGCACAAATTACGGTTTTCACGAGCCCGTCACGTCAATGTCTCGGTTTTTTAATTCGCATTTTAACAACATTGATTAAAATCTGTCGAAAAATTCTGTGAAGGCCAAACTTTCTTAACTACTCTGTTATTATTTTGTAATTATTATGTCTTATTAATTGTTTTTCTAGTTAATTATTTTTCTATTTTTCTAGTTATTGTAAATTAATTATTTTCAAGTTATTTATATTAATTATTGATTATTATAATTATTGTGATTCTAATTTTATATTAACTGTTTTTATATTTTGTAACGTATTTTCCGGTAGTGGGAAGGGTCGCTGGCTCTTTCCAAGGGATAAGCTCGCCGGACCCAGGGTTCTGGAAAGAAACTTCCTCACTACAAAATGTCAGTTTATTCACAACTTAAATCCCTATAAATGTATGTCGTTAACTTATCTCTACAATTCACTGTATGTCCTATTCTCTAGAGTGTCTATATTTCACTACATTCACAGTATGTCTTATTCTCTGTCTAGGTTTCACAATAATTCGCAGTATGTCCTATTTTCACTCGTTCGTCCTCACGGGGTATACGGCGGTCGTGCTACTCCTTCTGTCTCCCTTGGTATATCGGGTCTATTTCGGCTGGTTGACGGATGGATTGTCTTCCTCCTGCGAGCGTAGTATGACTGACGGACGGTTGTCTTGTTTCCGCGCGAAATCTTCTTGCCGCGGTGACGGTTATTCCTCCTAATGGGAAAGAAACGGAGACAGAATGATTTCGTACTAAATACAGGCCTAACAATCTATGCTCTGAGGGACAATCACTTACATACACGGGCCAGGAAACACGCTGGCGAAGAATGTGTCATTACCACAGTGATAACCGGGGCTTGCCGGCTTAAGAGTGTGTCACCAGGGAGGCACGCTCGTGACAGAGAACTAGATAGCCGGGGAGGCACGCCAGCTATATGAGTGTCTTGTACCAGGGAGGTACGCTAGTACAAGAGATAGAACGAGTGTGTCACCAGGGAGGCACGCTAGTGACAGAGATAACTACATAGCCGGGGAGGCACGCCAGCTATATGAGTGTCTTGTACAAGAGAGAGAGAGAGAACGAGTGTGTCACCAGGGAGGCACGCTAGTGACAGAGATAACTAAATAGCCGGGGAGGCACGCCAGCTATAGGAGTATCTTGTACCAGGGAGGCACGCTAGTACAAGAGAATAAAGCGAGTGTCCGTCACCAGGGAGGCACGCTAGTGACAGAGATAACTAGATAGCCGGGGAGGCACGCCAGCTATGTGAGTGTCTTGTACCAGGGAGGCACGCTAGTACAAGAGATAAAGCGAGTGTCCGTCACCAGAGAGGCACGCTAGTGACGGAGGTAGAATGAGATAGCCGGGGAGGCATGCCAGCTATATGAGTGTCTTGAACAAGGGAGGCACTCTAGTGCAAGAGAGAGAGCGAGATATATATATATATATATATATATATATATTTATTTGCTAATCTTACCCACCACCGGTGGATCCAAATCTGGTCCAACACAACTTGTTGTAGCTGGGGCGGCACGCCAGCTACCAAACTTTTACTATACCTGTGTATATCTTACCACCTCGTAGGGAGCTCCGTGCTGGCCGTGGTGTCCGTCCGAAAGCTGGTCTTCAACTGCCGGCGATCCGGTATGGGGCCCACCTATATAGCCGAAATGCTGGAATCTCCCTAAAAAGAAAACTATTACCTCGCTGCTCCTCGGTGATCTGCCTCGCTGCGTCGGTCGGTGATGACTGACTGGTCCCCTGTACTCAGTCCTCCTTATATTCCGGTCGGTCTTTGGTTTTCTTACCTTACCTCGGTTGGTCCCAATGGTTGTTGCCTCTAGAGCTGGTCGACGACGACTGCCTGAGCTGCTGTGTGAGCCCTCCTTATATAGTGCCATGGGGCTCTGGCGGCACTCGGTAGTCGGACTTTCCCACGGTGTTTGTGGGGAAAATGGATATTTTACCACTGCGGGGAGTGGTAAATTCGGTGAATTTTTACTGTACTAGTATTCGGGGAGGTCTAGCGGGGCTTAAAAACCCTTATTTCCGGCCTTGCTGTTGACAGTTTTGCCACTTGCTGTTAACAGGTTTTGTGGCCTTTTTCGACTTTGTGGCGGCTGCGGGAAGCGGGAAATTGATCCAGGTCACTTTTCTTAGTACCGGGGGGGGGGGGGGGGTTCTGGCGGGACTCAAAAACCTCTTTCTCCTCCGGTGCTGTTGACAGGTTTAGGTAACTTCGTTACAATTTATATGTTAAGTAATCAGCCCGTTGATGAATCTTAAATAAATAAAAGAATAAAATAATACCTATTTAATAGAACGCCAAATCCGGGATGCCTGAGATGTCAACAGAGACTTACGATAAAACACATACAAGGGAGATCCTAATGAACTCGGCAAAGCTAAAAGAAATATTGTTAGAATTAGGAATATATATATGGATTTGAAAAATTAATATATGCTTTATTACAGAAAGAGTCAAAAATATTGTATTAAAAAAAAATATATATAAAAAACTGAACATAAAATGCTTAAGGACAGGCAATTAAGTATACAAATGGATTGAGAATTAAATAAAATGGATAAGAAAACTGAATTAAAACAAAATTAAAATAAAGAATGAAAAATGTAAAAGGAAAACTGAAACTAAGAGCTAAAATAGGACCTAGAAATAGTAAATAAATAGAAATTAATTTAATACTGAACTGTCAATGAAATAAACATTATAGACG
The DNA here is from genome assembly GCA_964036015.1 of Leptarthrus brevirostris. Classification (NCBI taxonomy): domain Eukaryota; kingdom Metazoa; phylum Arthropoda; class Insecta; order Diptera; family Asilidae; genus Leptarthrus; species Leptarthrus brevirostris. The sequence continues at coordinate 96,663,768 of OZ038371.1, read as the reverse complement.
ATAGAAAAAACATGGAATAAAATAAAATGTAAGTTGGTCTAGAATTAAGAACAAAAGGAAATACAAAGAATAGAGCAAAATAAAATTTAACAGAATTAAATTAAAAGATCCATGTAAATTAATTAAAGCTATAAATAAATATGGAAAATGTATAAAAAATAAACAGAGAAATATAAGAGGCTTACAAAATGTTAATTGAATAACAAAGCACAAGAATTCAAACTGAATTGTTAGGAATAAGCATAAATATATAAGGACGCGCTGTATGGACTAGTATCCAAAGCGCTTAGGTTAAAAGTTAGTTTGTAGCTAATAAATGATTTTGAATTTGAATTCTTTTCTCGTGGATGAACAATATATGTTTAGAGGAATTATAGTAAAACCATTAGAAAAATCATCTTAGTTGATACGATCCTTTCGGATTTCGCACTCATAGCTAAATTAGGTATGAATTTCCCACACTAAATTTATTAATTATTCTGTTATAATAAAAAGCATTATATGATTCAAAAATTGTATCGATTAATATGATTCCATTTAACGATCTTTCGACTAACAAGTGATGGAATAAGTTCTTAAACATCTTTGAAAAAAACACACTTGTCTCGATTGCACAAAAAGTATTATTTATAAAATAAACGAAAAGAGTATAATTCTACGCGTTTAGTCTGCTCAAGACATCATAATGGCTGAAACGACCTGTTGATGTCTTAAACAGTCGACACGCGTAGGATTATGTTCTCTTTTATTTATTTTATAAATAATATTTTGTTGTGGAATCGAAACAAGTGTTTATTAAAGATAATATGATATCGCTCTATCGATCGTTTTCTACTGAATCTTTAATAAGGTCCTTTAATGAATTATAATAATGCTTATATATGAATTATAACAATGCTAAGAAATGAATTATAATTATGCACAGAAATGAATCATAATAATGCTCATAAATGAATCGTTTTTGACTCGTTTTGTGTAAGTATATAATATCCATATACTCATTTATATGAATATTTTATTATAAATTTCTGAATCGCTAATAAGACTCGTAGAAAAGCGACAAAACGGAAGGCCAAATGAATTACTTCAGATTGTTTTGCAACTATCGTAAACGAAGGAAAATGCTCGAATGATTGCTACTTCTTCTTTTATGAATTTTTATAAAATCATTTGGTTTCTGGGATGTTGCCGAATTTAGCTTGGTATGAGTGGTAATTTTGCCATTGTATTAGAATTGGTTTCTTTCTGTTTTATTGGAATGTATCTTTATATGTGCATTATTAATAACAGCTATCACTAGTATGTACGAGATGGCGTAGTGATGACATTTTGAGCTCTCAGATGGCTTGACCTAGATCTTTCAATTTGTTATCATCGAGGTATTTTATTAAATGTGACTTTGTGTTTTACTGTGTTGAGATTGTATTATTTATTATGAATGGAATATAGAAGGTCACGTTCATCAAAGTCAGGAAATATTTATTAACGTCAGTTATTTTTTCACTGTGTGATCGAATAATTAACGTTTTGGTTCTTAAGTAGCAACCAGGTGAAAGTTGTAATATAACTGTACCGCTTATTGTTATGGGGGTAATTTTGGTATTACAAATGGCATCAACGGTATTGTTGGTTTTGATGGAGAATATCCATTTATTAGGGTGAGATAATGGCGATGATCCTACACAAACAACAACAGATACATTATAGTCGTGATGGATTTCTTCACGAAGTGGCTTAAAGCGCTCCCTTCTCCTGATGAAACGGTCGAGACAGTCACTAAGGCGTTTTGGCGTCCCCTTATAACTTCATTTGGATCAGAGACGCAACTTCAAGTCTACTTTATTCCAAGAAGTTATGAAATGGCTTGGGATTGATTAAACGAGGACATCGCCGCTCCACCCTCAGTCAGACGGGATGGTGGGAAGGTTTAACAGTACCCTATTGAACTATCTAACTAAATATTCGAGCGATCATCAACGAGATTGGGACAAAAGTCTTCAGCTACGCCTACTCGCCTACTGAAGTACTCGACACGACAACAAAGAAACACCAGCCATGCTAACACTGGGACGAGAGTTAAGATTGCCAATGGAATTGTATCCGGGAGAACTACCAAAAACTGCCATGCCTAGCAGTAAGTATGTAGAGAGTCTGATCGTACGCCTTCAGACTGTTCCTGAACAGACGCGCGACAACCTAAAGACGAGTAGCTGAGCGATGAAACAGAGGTACGACTTATCGGCTCGGGCTAATCCGTTCCGAGAGGGTGATAAAGTCTGGGTGTATTATCCGAGAAGGCGTAAAGGAAAATGCCCCAAATTAAAACGAGATTGGGAGGGACCGTATACGATTTTGCAGACAGTAGGCAAAGTTAACTGCAAAATAAAAAAAGACAACGGGAAGAAAGTGTTTAATCTGCATATTAACCGTCTAGCGCCTTACCTACCGCCTTTGGAAGACTAGGACCTCGGCCCCTTCAAGAAAATAAATTCTAACGCCTACCCATAGCCTAATAAAAGTGATCACAGTAGCCCAATGGTTAACTAGGAAGATCGAGAAGCGCTGGCCTTCCGGGTGAGAAGAGCTCCATTGTTGACCTTCTAAAAAGACTCTCTGCACTAATTGTACAGTTTTATGTCTACCGGCTGCCGATATGATACTTGCCTATGAAGTGTTAAAAGGATCCCGCCAAATATAATTTATTTAACATAAAGTCCAGGAGAAGTCCACCGGCGATGAATACACTTCTTAGAGACGGTGCCTTGGGAGTAATCATTTGGAATAAGAAGAATGTCGCCACCTCCCGCCGGCTGTTGCTTTTCGCCAGGCTCGGCGAACCATTCCACAAGGACCGGAACATATTCCTGAGAATTTAAGAACTGCAAGCGAGAATCAGAGATGATATTACCAGAGCAGCGTTTTCCTTCATACGCACTACTGGACTCTACTGGATCCAGACTTCCAACAATCGCAGCTGATAGGAAGCGCTTAATCTTAGGTCGATACCAACGAAAGATGGAAATAACACTCGGGATAGATACTCCTTAAAAGCAGTTAACTCAAGTCGACCACTATGGATACATCGGCACGCCCCTACAATGCTCCTAACATCCGCAATAACGATACTATGCGCTCGTTCACCAACCGAGCATATCCTAGTCCACCCAACGATAGCACTGCTTGCTCGAGCGATCAGCAACATTCTCCTTCATCCGGGACAAGTATGTCCGGTTAAAGAATCCACTTGCCAAGTCAATAAAGCCTGTGCGTACTTTAAACTACACTCCATATTTGCTCGCAGAAGTAGTTAACGAAATAGCTGGTCATGAATCCTCGATCGACTTTAAACTTCGGCATGCGTAATCTTCTTCGAACTTCTCAAAAGTAGCGTCATTCAAAAAACCGGCATATTCGTTGGTCCACCTATCAAATCACTAAATGTAGTTTTTTTTTATTCGATGTGGCCAAATCCTAGGGGACAACCCTTTGATGCATTTGCATGGTTTTTGGTCGGAAGGGAATTAGGGTAAGGGGAGTGAGGAAGCTTGAGTCTTGTTTTTGCATTGCTACGAGCTAGACAACAGCCCAGAGACATATTGGATTATTTTAATTTCTTAATAAAAGCTCACGGGGAGATCTGGTCTCGAACCCGGGGCCCATGGCATAGTGGTCGTGCGGCTCAACGCATTGATGCAAATCCGTCTCGATGAAGTTAATCCTACAACTCGCACTCTTGGATCTGCGTAACCAGGAAAAGGCAATGCCAATCCAGGCAATCTCGTCCAAGCCTAACCAAAAAGTCTACCAGGATTTCCCAGAAGTAGATCTAGCCTATGACCCCTCGTCAGCCTAATCCGCCGAAAGTTTGACAGAACCCTACACAGCTTTCGGGACGCTAGTGAGTTTTTCCCAAGCACGAAAACTAAAAAAAACCTACTAAATGCCAAGACAAACTTACTAATAATCAAACTAGTCCTTACTTTACTAACCGAAACTTAATAATACCAGTCAGTGTGCTTATGTGCACCCATGGTAAATCTCTGTTTATGATAAACCTACTAGTCTACCGTTCTAATATAATCCTAGAAACTTTATTTACCTAGCCTACAATTAAATTGTCGTCTACGACAGCCGCCTTATTGTTCGAAGGCATTAAAGCGAGAGTTAGAGGTGCCCTCCACCTAACCTCTCGCCGGCCGAGTAGTATTTGTCAGAAATGGCGAGGAGGAAATGCCCTTTGGACTGCCGGTTACACATTGTGTGTGTTGTGAACATGTATTTTATTCTCTGTATGCCCACCGACACCTATAGCGAGCCTACCCGTACAGACAACTTATCGATAAAAAAACATAACCAGAGTTTCGAGTGACAATTTTCAAACAATATTTGTGCTTATCTTTATCATTTACAGGACAGTTTCGAGTGACATATATCAGCGTCATAAAAGGACGTTGAGGACAGCTTTTCCGCGGAGACGGGGGTGATGTTACGCAACGCCAACAACGCCAAAGCCAACGTCAACAAAGTGCATCGCGAACCTGTTATTTTACCTAAATTTTGCATGATTAAGTAAATTTTAAGCGAACCCACCGCAGTCGGCAGATTTCCCCCACCGTTTCGTAACCAATAGATGTAATTTTCGTTAACATAAATGCAATTTTTCAATATAAGTAAATGCAATTTGTTAATAACTAAAAGTCTTTGAAAAGTGCAAAAGAAAGTGAACGCGCGCCGCTCCCTAAACATCCGGAACGAAAAAAGTTTCGAAACGGTGAGGAGCCGAGGCCGATTCCGGTCAGGTTCTCGCTGCATTCCTTCTCTTTTTACGCCGCCTTTTGTAGAAGTCAGACGTGTATTAAAAAATTTAGTCGAGTTTTTTTAACTTTTTATTTTCTTCCCACTTGTCACAAAGTGCAATTACTTATCTTGCAATAAAAGAAAGAACGCAAATCTCGTAGTTGGTGCCTTTCATTTCTCTGGAAAAGAATAAACTCGTGGAAAATTTTTTGCAGCCAGGGAGGTGAAAGTGCTGGCAGCACATGGGCATACGCCTGTTCTGTAGATTGACGGAGTAAAAAGGCCAAAGGGATAGAGCATTTTGTGAAAGGGATTGCGTTTGAGACCCAATTTTAGTGTCAGGGAAATTGTGAAGGGGCCGCACCCCGTTAAACGCAACTCCTTCGCTACAAGTGCAGAAAGCAGTTTTTTTCCACAGAGGTGAGTACACTCTGCCCAAAGTGTGCTCACTCTGGTTGGAAAAACCTCGGCATCCGGCCCAAAAAGAAGTGCATCTTCTATTTTTGTATATACCACGAACTTTATCGTCTTCTGTGAATTAGTGAAGTAATCGGAATGCTCATATGTATATGCCCCCTAAAACGTAATTATACATTTACAGGACAGTTTCGAGTGACAATTTGCAAACAATATTTGTGCTTATCTTTATCATTTGCAGGACAGTTTCGAGTGACATTTTGCAAACAATATTTGTGCTTATCTTTATCATTTGCAGGACAGTTTCGAGTGAAATTTTGCAAACAATATTTGTTCTTATCTTTATTCTTTACAGGACGGTTTCAAATTACATTTTTGAAGCAATATTCGTACCTATCTTTATCTTTTACAGGACCGTTTTGAATTATATTTGCCTATATTTATCATTAACAGAACAGTTCTGAATTACATTCGCCTGTATTCACCAATTACAGGACAGTTGAATTAAATTTGCCAAATCATATCCATGCCTGTATGTACCAATCACAAGACTTTACCGAATTTATCGACTCATCTATAATATTTGTTAATGCTATTTACACTAAAACGAAATTTATTAGTCCCAGAGTCCTTTAATAAGTAATACCGGTACTTGCGTAAATCTTTGGGCAAAGTTCAACGTTACCAAGAAAATTTCGGATTATATCTCATAAATAATATCAGGACCCCTATTTACCATTTACAGCAAATTCGCAATTGCCTTGTTAAACGGTATTAGTATTACTCACGCCAAAGAAAATTCATAACCCCGAAGAAACTATCCCATTTAATTTCTATAAACCCTACTAGTGCTTACTGCTTACCTCTACCCTTGGACGGATTTGCCGTCCACCGGAGGTTATTGAATTCTAATTGTGAATATTAGTGCGGGCAACTAGCCTAAAACGAAAGTTGCCGCCTAAGAGACTGTCAAATTTTATTCGCTGACTATCGCCGTGCCAACGATTATTCTGGGCCCAAAGGTTACAGCCTGGGAACCATTGGGGTTCTGGTTTTTCTTGGATCAGTGAACTTTTTTTGTGTTCGATGAACAAAATCTAAACCTAGGAAATGGTGTTCAAATTTTTGGAGGGTGTCAATATTTATTAAATGGCCCTGCAGCCTTGCCTAAGCTGCCTTCAACCGTTGTAAAGGTGGAAATATAAATTTCTATATATAAAAAAAAACCTAAGGGATTTCCAAGTAAGCTGATCGCAACCCACAGAAGTTTCCTCGACTGGCCCTCTTTGGTTTAAACCGCGTTACACCTGAGGGGATAACACCTGAATAACGCGATCTGTACAACACCACCCACCGATCTGATCGTGTGCAATTTTGCTTATTGGTTATTTACGACTTTCCATGTATACGCTGGTTTGGTTTCCAGCCCCTGGACTACGCCTACGGTAACGATTTCCCGTTGGTGAAATCACTAAACGGAAAGCTACCCTCGTAACCTCGTAAACGAAATAACTGCTAACTCTAACCCAGTGTTATATCCGAAGCCAGTTCGAGCGCAAACGTATAGTGATTTGCGATTCTTGGTAATCAGATTTCTACAGAATTCAAGTTGTGTACATCCTTACACAAGAAAGAGCGAGACGTGGCGATTCGACATTAGAGATTTGTGACTTCATACACGTATACCAGAATCGCGGAACGTGACTGAATCGGGTAGCTACGCCCCTTTTGTTTGTAGTGTGAAGAGTCGTTCACTTGCTATGCGCGGTAATCACACCAAAAAAGGCTCGGTTCACGTACATCTTGGGTTTATGTGGATGTGATGAAATAGATTTCATCTGTTTACTTTTGCGACGTCCTGACAAGGGCTTCCACCTCGAATTTTCTGAATTCTTAGATTGGTTGCGATGTTTTATTTCGGCTGACCTATTGGCGTGAGTCTTCACCGCGAATTAAATGGATTTCTTTTGTCAGGTTTTGTGTCGGTGACTTGTCCCCTCTACTCAGTAATTAATACTTGCAGACGTGTAAGGTTTTTATTGACAGATCTCCGTGTGCGGAACCTAAATAAAAGCTTATATATATATATATATATATATATATATATATATATATATATATATATATATTATTCGAATTCTTCCAATAGTACTGGTTCAAAAAAGTGATGAACTTAAATTATGAGTTGATTATAGATAGCTAAATAAGCTTAAATAAAGAAAAATATCCGAATTAGGAGTGAACATATTTTGGAGTTGAGATTTGACAAATCTAAATCTTTGCAGAAATAAATTGCTGATCTTGTGGATACTACAGGTATTAATGGCATTCGGCCAAATACTGAAAATCTGAAAGCGAGAGAAAATATCCAATGCCCAGGAGTATTAAAGATGTTAACAACTTCATAAGATTATGTTCGTAGTTCCATAAGGCTATTCTGCTGTTTGCTATACGTATGATCTGCCTCTGTATGATCTCCTGAAAAAGGACGCGACATGTAAATTTAGCTCAGTGAAGCTTAGAGAAGTTGAACTGCGCAAAGTTAGTAAATCACCGATTTTGGCGATTTGTAGTCCGTTGCATATCAGGTGTCGTACTGTGCAGACGTGTTTTTGTTTTCTCTTCTCGTTTGGACTGTGAGATTTTTCTGCTAAATTGTTTTCAAAGTTCAGCTAAGTTTTTTGCTATTTTGAATTCTGCTGTAATCTAATCTAACTTGAATTGCATTTCTGTTTTAATTCTATTTAGTTTTGATTTGATTTTTGTTTACTGTCCCCATATCAGTGATTGTGTTTTTTCGGCTTTTTTCTGTTTGGCTACCGTTTTTAATTTTTCGTTTATGGACTGTATCATGTTTGTGATTTCTTGATTTGGATTAATAATTATTTTGGCAGCTGTTATTTGTTTTGAACGCAACTCATGGTTTTCTGTTGTAACGTGTTTGCTTACTGTTCTTTTCCGCTTCGATGTGACGCGCATGATTTGTTTACTGTTTACATCTGATCTGTGCTGTGTTCTTTTTGCCTGTGTTTTTATTTGACTGCATCGGTCTGTGTTCTTGTTTAGTTATTTGCTTATTTTTTTTCTTGCGGGTTTCCTGTAATTCTTTTTTACCTTGTTCGACCAGCCCCCGCGCCGACCGCAGACCGCTCTTAGACGGAGGCGTCGTCGTAGTGCTGCTCGTGTTCCCCCTGCATCGGACCCAGCTGGGAACATATCTCCTGGCCCCCCTCAGTCTGGCCCTCAACCATCGCATGACACAATTAATAATCAATTAAGATCAGTTAATGTTTCTAGAAATGAGGGTTTCACCCTGAGGATTGCGCAACCACCGCGTTCCTTTTTTGTTTCCCGTCTTGATCCCTCGACTTCCGTTGACGACATTGCTGGTTACGTGAGGGAGAGGAGTGGTGTTGATGGCTCAGCACTCCTCCGCTGTCACTTTCTAGGATCTCGCTATTCTCAAGGACTCATGTCGTCTTTTAAGTTGACATCGTCCCCAGAACTTTTTGAGATAATGTTTTTCCCCGATTTCTGGCCCGAGAATATCATTGCGCACGAAATTGTGCCCCGTCGTAGGGTCGCGGGTGACACTCAGAATAGAACTTCTGCTACCAACCAAAAAAACTTGAAACGCTATCCCTTTACTACCAAAATGTAAGGGGACTAAGAACAAGATCCAGCCAGTTATTTCAGACTTCTCTTGCCTGCTGTTACGACGTCATCGCTCTGAACGAAACCTGGCTTCATTGCGATTTTACTGATGCAGAAATTCTTGAAGAGTCCTATCAGATTTTTCGTAAGGATAGATATTCTGACTCCATGGCACGTGGAGGTGGCGTGTTGGTTGCATGCAAATCGCACTTCGATTGCAGTTTGGTTGATATCCCTGCTTTATCCGTCACGCTCACAATCGAGCTCTTAGCTCTTAAGATAGCTCTGGGAAAGATGAATATATTCCTTCTATGTTGTTATATCCCTCCAAACTTGACAAACCATGCTGATGCAGATGGTCGGAGTCTCTACGATATTTTAATTCTTAGCCTAGATTTTATTAATAATATGACAAACCCGGAGGACGAAATAATCCTTCTTGGCGACTTTAACTTACCCAAGGTTCAATGGGTATTTAACGCTGATGACGATGACTACCTTCCTTCAAATTGTCTTACTGCTAAAGATTCCCATTTTCTTGACGCCATCTCCTCCTCTGGTTTACACCAAATGAGTGATGTAAAGAACTCTATGGGAAGGCAGTTAGATCTTATCTTTTCTTCTGATTCGAGTAACACTACAGTCGAACCGACTTCTCGTAATTTGTCCGCTATCGACAGTTTACATCCGGCCATTTTTGTCTCTTCTTGTTACGATGGTTCTAATATTGTTGACCCCAACGTAGATCAGTCTTGATTTTAAAAGGGCGGACTTCTTTGATCTTTCGAACAGGATTCTCTCAATTGATTTCCCATCTCTTTTTCATGATAACGATATCGACGATTGCGTTTCCGTGTTTTATGATAGGATTTATGACCTGTTTAATTCGTGTGTACCACTTAAACGGGTGAGATCATCCTCTCATTCTCCCCCGTGGTATACTAGGGAACTACGGAGTCTTAAGAATAAAAAAAATCGGTTATGGAAAACCTACTTAAGCAGTAGAAGTGCGTCAGCTTATTATGAATTCGTTTATTGTCATGAATGCTTCTTAGCGTTATCGTCATTTTTATACATATAATGTTCGCAGTAGCTTGCACAATGATCCTCGTACCTTTTTTAAATTTGTAAATCTGAAAAAGAAAACTGATAATTATCCATCTACAATGTGGTATAATGGATCTTCTAGTTGTAGCGCGCCTGATAAAGCTGACAACTTTGCATTGTTTTTGAGGGTGCCTTTTTATCAGGCAACTTTGTGCCTTCCCTGGAAGAGTTTGGTCATATCCAAAATCGTCCCGCTAGCTCCATTTCTTTGCAAATTATATCTCGTGACATTATCATGAATGCTATCAAGGAATTCAAACTGAAATTTTCTTTTGGTCCTGATGGTGTTCCACCTGTATTCTTGAGATCCTGTTCTGATGCTTTACTCACTCCATTGGAACTCATCTTCAACAAATCTCTTCAGGCCGGCAGATTTCCTACCATATGGAAGAACTCCTTTATAATTCCTGTTTATAAAAATAGGCTTAAAAACTCCATAACAAATTATAGGCCAATCGCCATTTTAGTCACCATTCTACTGTCGTAAGAATTAGAAGTCTTTCTTTAATGCGTTAAATAAATTCCTTAAACGCTTTTACAACGACATTGTCCCTCTGATTAAGCACTCCAAAGTTTTAATCTATGCACACGATATGAAGATTTTCTCATGCGTTAGAAACAGTTATGATTCTTCCTGCATTCAGGACGATTTGAATACCTTCAGGGGTTGGTGTGCCACAAATGGATTGCAACTTAACCTGGATAAATGTGAAGTTATGTCATTTTCTAGGAACATCAATCAGCTCGTCTTTGATTATACCTTTGCGGAAACTAATATCCGTCGTGTGGAGTCCGTTACTGACCTCGGTGTAATTCTAGACAAGAAACTCGATTTCACTCTGCACATAAACCATATATTATCTCGGAGTAATTCAGTCCTTGGCTTTTTTAAGCGGTGGTCAAGGGAGTTTTGTGATCGACAGACCCTTATTCATTTATTTTTTTCTTTAGTTAGACCAATTCTTGAGTACGCATCTCAGGTTTGGTCTCCTTGCTATGCTGTTCCTTCTAGACGCATTGAGTCGGTGCAGCGGAACTTTTTTAGGTTCGCTCTAAGGGACCTCCCATGGAATGATCCATTAAGGTTTCCTCCTTATGAGGATCGCCTCCGATTGCTTAATATGCACTCGTTAGAGGAACGTCGTAGAATTGCTGACCTAGTATTTATTCATCAGCTTTTGAACTTGACTATAGATTCTCTCACTCTTCCAAGTTTGGTTACTTTTAGGCAAACCCCGTATAGCTTAAGGAGATTGCCTTTACTACATGTTATCCATTCTCGCTCTTACTATGGTATGCATGAGCCTATTAACCGCATGTGTAGAGCCGTGAATTTGTGTCCTATTTTTGACCTGGCTCTTACTAAAGATTTGCTTAAACGATCTCTGTTGTCTTTGCACCCCTGATTGTAGTTTTTGGGATTGTTCTTATTTTGTTTTTTGTCCATTTTTTTTTTACTAATATTTTATTGCATGGGTTGTGGGAGCCTCATTCATCTCAATATTTGTTATATTCTGGCGAATAGGTCAATTGATTCCAGGCCTCTGCCTGTGAAGTGCGCCTTCTGAGTTAGAAGGGTTAATTTTATAATTCTATAAAAATAAAGAGACTTAGTTGCACTGTGATGCCAGTAGCATAGCTTTTGGCGTGTTTTTACTCCAATGACAAGTGAAGATAAACTGTTTCTGGTGATTTATTCTTCCAAGCGAACTACGGATATTGAACCCAGGTATCACAGCTATGAACTGGAAACTTTATCAATTTTTTATGCGTTGAACAGATTTAGAGAATGGATTTTAAATTAATCTTACTTCTCTCATACTGACCGCATTGAAGTTGTCCAACGTAGAGTCGTTCGAACTTCTTCTGACTGATCCTTTACTCCTTCCTCCTTATACTGACAGACTCAAGCTTTTTTCACTGGAGGCTATTGAAGTGAGATATGACAACTCCAGAATTTTTTTGTGGCATCTGGTTGAAGAAATTACATTTGTTCAAGTCATACATTAAGCAATTAAGAATTGTTGACCTAAGCTTGAACTTTGTATAAATAGAATAATAAGCTCAATCCATAAATCGAAACCGAGACTCTGATAGGAGTTAAAGCTTTCCGGCTGCGCCGTATACCTATTCCCCTTTAGTTTTGAATTAAGGAGGTAAAATGACGATCATCACACTAGAAAAGAATCGGCTCATATTAAACTCATATCTTCATTAATATATCAATTATATTGTTCTTTTTTTACTTTATTTTAGTTTTTCTTATTTTGTTTTAATACTATCATGGTTCCTAATTTATACGTAACCCTAAAAATTACAGTAATGATCATCTGAGATTGTGAAAATTTAACTTTTGTGAAACTTTATATTATGTACAAAGCTGTAAATTCATTACATTGCGCAAAAAGAATTAAATTAAAAGGATTTAGAATATTTTAACAAGATGATATATTTATGCAATACCTATGTACTTACTGTTAGAATGAGTGAGGATAAACTCAGAAGACAGTTACGGATATGGAAGTTCTGAAGAAGCTGAGGGTGGAGTGTCACCTCCCCTTACTACACTTCATTTTCAATTTTCTAATTAAGGCAGTATTCTACTTTGGGCGCTCGATAAAATTGAATTTTTTATGAGATTATGAATGAAGATATTGATGTAGGGTTTATTAGGCTTAATAAATATACTCTTTAAAAACATTAAAAATAATTTTGATTACATATTTTATGCACTTTTAACGCACAATGACACCATTTGAATACTACGCTTCGATTAGTAGGTGGGTCTGCGCTGGTGTAGAAATTTTAAAAATGTTCCATCTAAAACAGAAAAATTTTAAATTTTTAGATTCAATATATTACTAGCAACCGACTGAATTAGAATTTCTGATGTACATGCAAAAATAACAAAATGATTTTATTTTAGCTAAAGCAAAATCACCCGACATAAAAACACTGTCTGTATACTTCAAACAGAAATGTTATTTATGCATTAATTCGTATTGCAACTTACTCTAGATAACACTGTTAAGGTAACTTATTAAATAATTTTGTAGAAATTACACTTAGTTGATTTAAATATTATTCCAGATATATATGGGAACAGCATGACTAGCAATTTTTAGAAAAGCACGTCAATATAAAACTCTTTTATATGAATTTTAAAACCAGGATATTTTCCCAGTTTGAAATGACAAGAAAAAAGCTTCGAGAGAATAAATTAGGACAATTACCGAGTTAAGTACAAAAGATATTTCTTAAGGGAAAGCAATTGAAGTTAGAACACAATTAAGATCTGAAAGTTCCATCAATTAAGACGTACAAGGAAAAGATTCTGAAAAGTAGGTACGTTATAATGTTAAGTAAGACCCAAAAACCTTCTCTGTACAGTCCCAGAAAAGTTTTAATTAAAACGAAAGATATCGAAGTATTTTATCTTTCAGTTATTGAAATCTCCCTAAAGCAGTTGGATTGATCGATAACGATAGAAGAATGGTGTAGATAAAATTCGATTCATCATTAAATTGCATTACTGAATCCTTTCCATATTGGAGGAATATGATGGAGACTTAAGTTGAATGAAAACTTTTTAAAGGAGCTGAGCTGTCTACTTTAGCTCAAGAAAAGAGCTCATCCATATTGGCAGCAGTTTTGTCTACACTCCTACTGCTGAAATATAGGTATTCTGTAGGAATTTGTTTTTTCAATTAATTAGAAACTCGCAACTGTTTACCAAATAATCAATTAAATCCCAAGAAGCCATCTTTCACTTGAGCTGTTTTAGAGCAAGAGTTTCACTAGACATTAAGGGATAAATTACCCTTGGGGTAGATCGACGTTGCTCTTCACCGTGTACTTCTAAAAAGTGCTTAAACAATATGTAGGAAGGGCTGTAGAAATTTAATGTTAATTTTTATCGGAAAGACTAGATAGTTCTTTTTTAAGTAAATCATTGAGTTTTAATTCTTTAATTCTTTACCCTGTTTCGAAAGAAATCTGAGGAGGAACAACATATTCGTTGTGTCTACTACACGTATGTGCTTGATGTCTGGTTGGGTGGGTGGTATGTACCGTTGTTTTCGGGTTCTCAAGCGCTGGCTGACAATGTGTCAATTGTTGTTTTTTCACTCGGCTGTCTTGTGGTGGATCATTAGTCACTGGCTCTAATGACCTTTGTCTTGTTCTATATGTTTGAGTGTTTTCATTTAAGTTTGGAGAGTTTGGCAATGAATTGTGATTCGAGCTGTGGCTACGTTCCAAAGTTCTAGGGTACTCAAGCACTGGCTGTAGAGATTTCCTACGATTAATTTGGTTGTCGGATAGATTTTCGCTTGACACTGGCAACCGTAATCTTTGTGTAGCCTCAGGTGAATGTATATTCATATCAGCTTAAAATGTGAACTTATGAAACCATGGTTTAGTCGCTGAATTGAAATATTAATTTCCTTTCCTTCTAATTTCTTTCAAGGGCTTCGTAAGTTCCTTCGCATGGAGGTTGTAAACCAGGTAAACACTATCTACTCTAATGAAAATGAAGGGACAGTTCCTTAATTCTTTGAAAACAACGATTTTTTGCGATACGTGACGAGATGCCGGTGACGGTTGTATACTTTCAAATTGATGTTCAATGTCTTTAATTAACTGCGTTTGATTATTCAGATTTGTTTTGTTGAAAAAATTACCGTGCAATAGCAAGCTTTCTCCATAGACTAGTTTTGCAGCAGAAAAGCGAATTTCATCACTACTGATTGTCCTAAAGCCTAACAAAACGAGTGGTAAGTACTTTGTCCAGTGTGAATCTTGATAACACTTTAACGACGCTTTAAGAGATCTATGCCAACTTTCTATAAATCTGTTCGCTTGCGAATGGTAAGCTGTAGTGCAATAACGTTTAATTCCTAACAATTTAGTGAGTTCTTTAAACAAGTGCGATTCAAATTGAGAACCTTGTTCTATTATTATCGTTGATGGGATACGAAATGTGGAAATCCAACTATTTATCAATGCTGAAGCCACCGTTTCTTTGCTAATATTTCCTAATGAAATTGCTTCTGGCCACTGGCCAACGGGTGTATGTGTCAATTGTTGTTAGGCAGTACTTGATATTTCCAGAATTAGGTAATGGGCCGATTAGATCTAAATGGATCGTATTGAGTCTTTCTGTTTCGTGTTGAAAATCAGAGAGTGAGGCAATCCAATTTTTGCTCCATTCTTTAATTGATAGCCAAATAACTCTGTTCGTTAAAAGTTTGATTAAACCTTGAATTCCTGGATAGTTTAAATTGTGGATTGGCAAGAAAGTGTCCATTAGAAAAGATATTGGAATATATGGGCGCAATTTGTTAATAGAAATGTTATAAATGAATGCTTTCTCTGAATTGCTTAATTTTACTTTAATTTTGCATTAATTGTTGAAGTTCACTTTCGTTAATTTGAGCTTCCGGTACGGCTTCGAAATCGATAGCACCGCTAATGTTGATTTTATTAGGCTTTGACAATGCATCAGCCATGATGTTTTCTTTACCCGAAATATAGCTAATATCTGTTGAAAACTGACTAATGAAATCAAGGTGTCGTACTTGTCTAGTCGTAGCTTTTTAAGGATTTTGATTAAATCAGAAAGTTAAAGGTTTATGGTCGGTGAATATAATAAAATGTCTTCCTTCTAACAGAAATCGAAAATGTTTGGTTGTGTAATAAATTGCCAAAAGTTCACGGTCGTAAGTGCTATACTTTTTATGTGCTACCGAGAATTTTGAAGATATGAAACCTAATGGTTGCCAAATGTTATTGCATTTTTGCTGAACAATTACACCAATGGGGCGATTGCTGATTGAAATGCCAGCAATGTTGATTCACATAATTGTTGTTTAGTTGCAATGAAAGCTTTTGTTGCTTCCTCTGCCCAAACCATTTATCTTTTACCATCTATTTAATAGCGGATTTTTTTTAAATGTATAAAAGAAATATACTATTCCTAAGAAACTTCTCAATGCCTTTACCGTATTTGGAAGTTCCATAGACTTGATTGATCAAGATTATCGAGATGTTTAGTATCAGTAGTGAGGATATGTGTCAAATTGTGAGAAAAATCGAGGTCTGACGTCACATTTTTGCACATTTCTGATTTGGTCCAGAAACCCCATAAACATTTTTGGAGGAGAGATAAGAAAATGGCTGAAGATAAGGGAATGGTTGCGTGATTCGGAAGGTCAAGGTCGAGGTTGGTGATTGTTTGAGTTGCACCTGTCGGCCATCTTGGATTTTGGGTATTCGGTCTTGGAGGCTACAATTGGTCTTCTTCTTCTTGGGTTTACACCTGGATCTGGATTTGGACCTGGACCTAGACCTGACTGGGAATTCCCGGAGGGGATTCCCTGTTGACTAGTTAACATCCGGTTGCATGACGTCATAGGAGGGAATTTCCTGACGTCATATGTTGGCTAAGTTAGTGAAATGTAATTAAAAAAGCAGAGGTATCTGGATTTGATAGCCAGGGGTTTATCAAGCTGATTGTCAATGGCGCTTCTAAGTCGGTATATTAACGAATGTTGGAGCTAAAAATAGAAAATTGGATTCTTACTGTAATTAGTCGAAAAAGCGATTTAAAAATAGCATCAGAAATTTTGCCTAAATTCATTGATAAATAATTAATAAATATTTGGCTCAATTTCTTTTAGCATAAAAAATCCGCTGATAAGTAGTAGTAAACGTTTGGACTCGATTTGTCAGCGTAAAAAAATTTTTCGATAAGAGTTGAATGGCCCAGACTGTTTTGGGGTGATAAGAAAAAACGATTCGCTGTAGTAACCTCGAACTTTAAAAGATTATCATGCAATTTCTTTTCCAGATCAAAATATAGACATTAATTCGAGGTCATATTATGAAATAATTTCGTTTTTATGAAACTAGCAAGTAAGTCATTCCACCGATTACATCATCTGGACCTTGATTACTAGTAAAAATAACACCATTGAGGAAAAACCAAAAGAATTTCTGTAATTAATGGAAAAAATCAGGTGTTTAAAAATAAGATGCATCGCTTTGCATAAATCCGTTGATAAGTAAAAAAAGTCTAGTCTCGGTACCATAATTTTCTGATAAGAGTTAATTACCCCTCAAAACCGAAGTAGCAACCTTGAACTTTAGATAGGAAGAGCAAATTAACATGATCATTGAGACCGTTGCAGCACTTTCTAAAAATAGCCTCAAAAACTTTGAATTTGAACGATAGAACAAACAAAATTAAAGTAGCTGGAATGTCTTCTTTCGGTACTTTGGAGAGGTTTATCATGTCAATAGAATCTTTTCATAACCTTAATAAGGGAAACCATATTTTTTATTGAATCGTAATTATAAAATATTTAAAATTGACTTATTTTATAAAATTAAATGTGAAAAATTTAAAAACGAGTGTTTTAAAAAAATATTTATAGCAAAAGCAAATTATCTTGAATTTTTATAGGTGACCCAATTGAAAGAAATTTAAAGCGCATTAAACAAATCCCTGTATAATGCGCTTTAATAATCGTATTGAAAGCTTTCTATTTAAAAAATTATGATGAAGGAATTCTGAACCCAAAACAATTTTTCCACAAAATCAAACCACAGGTTACAAATCTTCTTGAAGCAAGTTTAAAGAAACACAATGCTATAAAGTTCAATATTGAATTATTTTGTGAATTTATGAAATATGCTAAAACTGATGATGTAGCAAATGAAGAAGCTTTAGATAAAAAATCTTCGCAGGCGAAGATGAACATAGCATCCGATAATTTTCAATTTCCAGGCATACTCGATAGAATGATGAAGCAAATTATTGCAAAATCTGAAGAATTTCAAGAAACCGAAAGCGGCTGGGCTCTTCTCAGAATCGTCCATATTGAAGTGGAAGTATGATTGTCGTTTATTAATTAAAGCCTTACACTTAAAAAGGTGCAATAAATATTATACCTTTAAATAAGGAGCGCTATGTGTCAATCTCGAAAAGAATTTATGTTGCAAGAAATCAAAGTATAGAAATACGATTTTTAGATTTATATAGATTTATGCTTTCTAGCGTAGAAAAAATAGAGAATAATTTATCTGATGAAAATTTAATGTTAACCAGATAATTTTATAAAAATGACGATTTAGTTAATTTAATGAGAAAAAAGGGGGTTTTCCCTATGAAAATTTCCTAGTGAAAATTCATTGCCTATGTAAAAGTATTTCGATAAGAAATTTTCAGATACGAAGTGTTCTGATAATTAATATGCGCATGCAGCAAACGTTTGTAAAGCATTTGAATGCAAAATATTTGTAGAATATTTAAAAATATATTTATATTGGCATTATTATATAGCACCAGGATTATTTTGGGATGCTATGCTTAAGTATACAAAGATTGAATTACAATTATTAACTGACGTAAATATGTGTAACTTTATAAATAAAAGAATCAGAAGGGGGCTAACATAATGTTCTCGCAGGCATTCTACTGCTAATAATAAGTATAAGGAAAATTTTAACCCATCACAAAGCTCAACATATTTAATTTACCTCGATGGCAATAATTTATGTGGGTGGGAATTCTTACCATATGGGAAATTTCAATGGTTAGAATATACGGATATTGCTATAATGAGCATTCCTCAAAGTTCAGAAATTGGATATATTTTTGAAGTGGATTTAACTTACCTAGAATCACTTCATGACAAACACAATGAACTACCATTTTGCGCAAATAATATAAAAAGCTTAAAATTAGGCTCAAGGAAACTGAAAGCTGACTTAGAAGATAAATTTCATTACATAATCCATTATAGAAATCTCTAAAAATGTTTAAAACTTGGATTAAAGTTTTCATGCATTCATAGAGCTCTTTGATTTAGACCATCGAATTGGTTAAAAGAATTTGGTCAAAAGCTGTGAACACTTTCCGAATTTTTTTTTTCAAAATACCGCAAAACAATAGAAAAAGTTGATAAGAGCAGGGATATTAAGATAGCTTCAGAATGGGAAAGTCGAGGTAAACATTTAGGTCTTCGTGCTTTAATTGCAAATCCCAATTTTCATAGCATTGCGCAATTTACAATAAATATGGCTGCAGTAGAATTAAGCAAAGTAAAAGCGACTGATAACAAACCAGTTTATTTAGGTGTTGTAGTTCTTGAAATATCGAAATTTAAAATGTATGAATTCCATTACGAATATATAAAACCAAAGTAAGAGGATAGAGTTATGTTCAATTATATGGATACAGATTCCTTTATTTATACAATTAAAACTATTGATTTTTATAGTGATATTTCAGATGAGAGAAATGAAAGATTTGATACTTCAGAATACAGTCCAAACAATCTTTTAGTCTTGCACTAACAAATAAAAAGAAATAAGGTTACACGAAAGATGAGCTTAATGATAACATAATGTTAGAATTTATAGGTTTAAAGTCTAAAACGTATTTTTTCTCTATACAAAATGTTGAATCTATAAAAAAGCGAAGGGTGTTAAAAAGACGTCTGTTAACAAGTTAACTATAGGTAATTATAGAGATTGCTTGTATAAGAAGAATAATTTTTATGTTGATATGCTTATATTCAGATCTAAGTTGCATCATCTTTATACACAATATATTAAAAAAGTAGTTTTGAGCTCATCAGATGACAAAAGATTTTTAAGAGAGGATGGAATTGAAACGTATGCTTGAGAGCATTATAAATTAAATCAAAATTAATATAGGAAAAGAAAAAAATTTCATTAGTAAGATTACCCTAGAATATATATGATTGAATTCTAAGATCTATTCTTTACGAGTATAAAGCAAGAAAGATATTAAGAAAGCTACATTATGTATAACTTCATAAATAAAGGAATCAGAGGAGGGCTAACACAATGTTCTCGCAATGTTCTTAAAATTAACATCCTATTTCTCTTCTTACGAGAAGACAGCAGGAAAGAAAGAAAGATATTAAGAAAGCTACATTGTAAACTGCTTGATCCATTCAGTCAGTAGTAAAATTTGATTTTGTAAAATATTAATCCTTGAGTGTTAATTACACTGAATATTCAGAAGTTGGAATAAATGATTAATTTTTGTAATGTAATGAGTTTTACTTTCAAACATTTTTATACAATGACATTGAGCATTCTTAAGTGTTTTAGAATTTCTAAAGCTCTTCTTCCTGACCTCCTACTTGATGTAAATTTTAATTCATCCACCAGTATATTGGGGTCTGTAATAACTTGAATTTCATTATCGCCATTGGATTCATCATCACAACTTCGGTCATCATCCTCAACCGCGGGATCACAACTTCGGTTATCATCCTCAAACGCGGGGTTGTCGTCTTTAGCTGAATTTGGGTTCACATCTTTATTTCCTCTTCTATCAACGATGCTAAAATTTCCATTATTCTCATTCTTAAAGAATTCTTGAGAATGCCCCCAACTTTTTCTATGCGCAAACATTTTATTCTTAATAATATTCCTAACGGGATCAAAACCGGGTTCTTTGAGGGGTGTTAATAAATGGATATTTTCATCTGATAAGATCTCTTCTTCACAATTTTTATCTTTTACTAAATGTGTTGACCGTCTCTTATGTCTTAGAAGACTATCTTTCCGGCTGAATAATTTGTTGCATTCTAGGCATTTAAACATATTGGCGGTTATCTAAACACTAAAAATGACTTGTTGAAATCGATATTTATAACCTATCACTCCCGCCAACGCCAACACCAACACCAACGCTAACGCCAAAACCAACACCAACGCCAATACCAACAACAACACCAACTTCACGCCACGCCAACACTAACACCAACGCCAGATGCAGTTACGTTGAATATATTAGAAAAATAAGAACTTTACAGTTACAACTTTGTGATTTTCTGTGCAGCGTTCCTTTGCAAAAAGTAAAATTTCGTAATGCGTGTGCTGAATGTTGGAAGAATAAATATGGATTTTTGGTGATTGATCAAGACAACGCAATGTATAGGGGGTGCTACCGAAAGGGACTTGATGTCTTCGTAATACTGTAACCTGTCTGTTTTGTCCTTCCGTCGCCTCGTTATAATTATCTGATCGAAATAGCACACTTGGCAAAATTAGTAAAATCTTCGTCCCTCACACAACAAAAAAAAAAGAAACAATTTGTATCTCACGGTAACACTGCGCGAGCACCCATGCACGACGTGACGTCGCTCAAGAAGTAGCTGATGTATATGTGAACGGATCGGATGGAATAAGCCGTTGTGTTCCCTCTGTGTGCCTCGTGTAACAACCCACAAGTGTGCATCGAATTCGCCCCAAATATCTGTGCTAGCCACACGGGCCGCGAAGTGAAGTGGTTACTACCTCCGTGTCGTGGATTATAAAAAAAGCCAGTAATCTCGTACGCGTACGTGTCGCGAACACTTTTCGTGTTCCCCGTCGCAGGTAAAACCCTGGAAGATACGCGAAGCAGCCAAGACGGGTGAACAGTGGTCGTAGTTGAGGTTCTGCTTACCACTACACCCGGTTAGTGCTTAGGACGAGCTAGAAGTGTGTGTGCCCCATCGGTAGTAACGTCTTTAGCGACCAAATCGACCGGGTGATAGTGACTTAATCTCCCAATTGTCCGTACAACGTTGTAACTTCGTAGTGCAAGGGGAATTATAAAGAAAGTGGTCCTGGTTGGGAAAGCCTGGGTGGATCGGTTTGTATTGAGTTGGACAATCCCTTGGGCTTCTTTTGCTATACTGCTTGCGTCCACCTGTCGCGAAGAGTATTTAGAATTAAGAAGTGCCGTTTCTTACGTTTAATTAATCTTGCTGCATAAGTTGTGTAGTTTGAAAAGCTTGATGTTTACGTGAATCTGAAGTGCAAAAATAAAAGTGATAAAGTGCAAAATTTGCAGCATTTATTTATTTCCAGGAAAACAAAACGTGCTTAATGCTTCGTTGCATTCGTAGTTGCGTGCTGCTGTACAAGCCGAGTAGTTGGGGAAGCCTGGGTGGATCGTTTTGTATTAAGTTGGACAATCCCTTGGGCTTCTTTTGCTATACTGTTTGTTTTCACCTGTCGTTAGTCGGAAAGAAATTTAGGGCTAAGAAACGAACTTTTTTTTGTTTGTTTTTAATTCTATTCCTTTATAAAAATTTTAGGTGGCTCTAATAAAAGCATGCAAGTGGGCCGCTATAACCTCCACGCCCTGAGAAAACTCCCACTGGTAGTTAGCTTGAAGGCTTATCAATATCTTCCGTGGAAAATGACGTGTTCATGAGCCACGGAATTTACTTTCAAACGTAAATCCACGACAGAATTAGCTTGGTTTCTGTCCCCCTGTAGTGGCGATATAACCTCTAACTTTTTAAATTTTCTTCTTTTTTTTTCGTTTAAGTAAACTACAGCAACTTATCCCCAAGGAATACCGCAAAAATAAGCCTAGAGCAAACAAAGGATTTATAAATGAGAAGTGTGGACTCACCACGTGAATACTCTCCAAGAATATAACCAAAAATCCATTGGAGCAAATATTTCTCCGTCCTAAGTGAATAAAACGCTTATTATCCCCTCCTTCATCTGTTTATTAAGGTGTCTGGCTTGTTTTCCAACGATAGCTAAAACTAAAAACACACGTTTACTTCTATTTTTCTTTTTTTGAACTCTTTTAGGTCTCTCCGCTGCGTGGTAACTTAACTTCACTTCTGTCGATATGCCGGAAAAAAGTGACTTCCATTTCCATTATTTTTATTTTGGCCAACCTGCGATTTCTAGTACATCGCGCGTTCGTTTACTGGTAAGTAACTTTTGCATTTACATTTGGCTTACAGCTATTAGTAAGATAATAAATAAGTAAATTAATTAACTTACATTTAAATTTCATTTTCAGCTCTAATTTAGGTTTAATTTTCAGCTTTAATTTAAATTTCATTTTCAGCTATTTATTGCACTTCTGATTTTTAATCTTTCAGCTATGATTAAGCCTTACAGAGTTAAATTTGAATTTCGTTTTTTAGTTAATGTGAACATTTCTTAGGTTTAATTAACATTTCATTTTCAGTTAATTTAAGTAGTTCTAGTTTCCCTTTTATATTCTGTTTTAGCTATTGGTAAGATTAATCAATTTGAATTTGTCTTTAAGTTTTAGTTACTTGCCACATTTCTTAGATTTAATTAACATTTCGTTTTATTTGAATTTACATTTCAGTTACTTAGAACATTTCATTTGTTTAATTAACATTTCATTTTCAGTTTCGTTTGAATTTGACTTTGAACATTTTTTACATTTAATTAACATTTCGTTTTCTGATAAATGAAGTAGTTCTAGTTTAACTTTTACATTTTGTTTAGTTACTCGATTTAATTAACATAGTTCTTAGATTTAATTAACATTTCTTTTTATTTGAATTTACATTTGAGTTACTTAGAACGTTTCATTTTTTTAACTAACATTTCATTTTCAGTTTCGTTTCGTTTAAATTTGACTTTGAACATTTCTTACATTTAATTAACATTTCGTTTTCTGGTAAATGAAGTAGTTCTAGTTTGGCTTTTACATTTTGTTTAGTTACTAGATTTAATTAACATAGTTCTTAGATTTAATTAACATTTCGTTTTATTTGAATTTACATTTCGGTTATTTTTCGTAACATCACCCCCTTCTTTCGTAGGAAGGCTGTCCTCAAACTCTGGAAATCGTCATTGGTCGGTCGCCTAGCCGGTAAGTATATAACTTCCCCCTTATAGGACTGTAACCTTTGACATAGAACTAATTAATGGGTCGTCGTATTAGATTCAATGGTGACCGATCCTGCTGCTTGGCGACTCGTAGGGTATGCGATTGTACCCAATAAGGTCGAGAGGCATTTCCTCCTCGTCGTTTGGTGTTACGACCTTATTAGGTTTAGGGGGGGGGGGTTATTTTTAGCAGGGCGCCCCTCACTCGCCCTTTAGTTTACCTTTGATTTGCTCTTTCAATTCTATAGTTGGCTATTTACTGGATTAAAGTTAGTTATACTTCATTTGGGGTCTGATAAGCTGCCAGTCTATTTCGATGAACAATACTCGTTTTCTTAGTTTTTTCTCGGACAATGCGGTAATTAACGTCTCCAATGAGTTCCGTTATTTGGTAGGGACCTTCCCAGTTTCGTTGCAGCTTCGGACAGTGGCCCTTCTTCCGTTTTGGTGCATATAGCCAGGCAAGGTCTCCTTCCCTGAATGGATTTGCTCTCGCGGTCAAGTCGTATCTCTCTTTCATTTTTCTGCTGCTATTTTGTAGGTTCTCCCGCACTTGTTGATGTACCGTGTGCAATCTAGTAATCAGTTTTTGTACGTAGCTACCTGTTGACAACTGTTCGTTCGGCCTTTCCCCTAACTGAAGGTCGATGGGTAACCTCAGCTCTCTACCCAGTAGCAACATCGCAGGTGTTTCTCGCGTAGACTCATCGCAGGTGTTTCTCGCGTAGACTCTCCACCAATCCATCAGATTGGGGATGCAGCGGTGAATTTCGTGTTTTTTCGATACCCAGTCTTGTCATGGAAGCTTGAAATACCGCCGACTCGAAGTTGCGTCCCTGGTCGGAGTGGAGTTGTCGCAGGACTCCAAAACGAGAAAAAATATTTTGAACTAAGGCTTCGGCTACAGTATCGGCAGTCTGGTCCGGTGTAGGTATCGCTTCGGGCCACTTCGTGAAATAATCTACAGCAACGACTATGTAGCGATTATTTCGGGTAGTAGTCGGTAAAGGTCCAAGGATGTCCACTGCGATTCTTTCGAAAGGTGCGCCGACGGTATAAATTTGTAGTGGAGCTCTTTGTTTTTTGCTAGGGCCTCTTCTTTCGTTGCATAACTTGCATCTCTCACACCACTGCCAAGTGTCTTCTGAGCAGTTGATCCAGTAGTATCGGGATCGGATTTTCCTAGTTGTTCGCTCTATTCCAAGGTGGCCACCGACAGGGCCGTCATGAGCTTGTTTTAATGCTTCTTTGCGCAAATTATCTGGTAGCGGTATTCGGTATGTAGTCCCTTCAGGAGAAGTATGCAATCTGCAGGCGATATTATTCTGTAGCCTAAGTTCGGAAAACATAGATCGGTACGCCTTAAGGATGGGGTCAGCGCTAGTCATTTCTTCTCTTGCCGGGGCTCTTCCAGCTTGTAGCCATCCTATCACAGTGCAGAGATAGGGATCTTTTTCTTGGAGTTCCGGCAGATCTGATTCGATTATAGTAAGACCGATATTGATGGTTTCCCGTTATTCAAGTCGGGCACAGTATCGGCAATCGTGCGTTAGGCAGGGTCGTCGAGATAGTGCATCAGCATTTCCGTGCTTATTACCAGGACGGTGTTGTATCTCGAAGTCGAATTCTTGTAACCTCTCTAGCCAACGAGCTATCTGACCCTCAGGCTCTCTGAAATTTGTCAGCCATCGTAGGGAAGAGTGATTAGAGTAGTAGTGAAGAGAGTATTATGAAATGTCTACCTAGAAGATAGGGCTGGAAATGAGCGGTAGCTTTAACAACGGCCAAGAGTTCCTTCCGAGTGACACAATAGTTTTGTTCTTGGCGGCTTAAAGTCTTGATATAGAATTCGATAACGCGCTCCACTCCGTCCTGGAGTTGAGAAAGGACGGCTCCCCAAGCGAATTGACTAGCGTCGGTATCTAAGATGAAAAGTCCGGTTTAATTTGGCTGCACCAGTATCGGAGATGTAGTGAGCTTCTCTTTCAGAGCGTTAAACGCCTGCTCACACTGTAGGGTCCACTCAAATTTAGCTTGTTTCTCGGTGAGTCTGGTAAGGGGTTTCGCGATTTCTGAGAACTTTTTTATAAACCGGCGATAATATGCGCATAGGCCGATGAACGATTGCACGTGTTTTTTACAGGTTAGTGTAGGCCATTCTTGGACGGTCTTGATTTTTTCTGGGTCTGCGGAGAGTCCGAAAGCGGAGATAACATGGCCCAAAAATTGTACTTCCCTCTGGCATAGGTGGCACTTCATAGGTGAAAGTGTTGTAAGCAGCCGCCTTATGCAGTTGCCCCAACCTTCTCCCACATAATTAAACATTAAACGCGATCTCGAAAACGATCAACAAAAATCTCAGATTTGCCCTTTTTTCCAGAATTAATCTTAAATCATTTACACTATCTCGAGATCACTATTAATATCTTACAGATGTTCGCTTACCATTTCTAAAATCCAGAAATCAGCATTTCACTTAAATAAACCCAAAATAAACCTAAAATAATTATCAAAACAAATCCTCGAATAACATTCAACTTTCCTCAAATCCATGTCATAAATTAAAGCAAATAATTACTCACCTCCTCAAATTACATCCAATTTTCCTCAACTCTGACACTTAAAATCCAAGCGGGCATAAACGCGACATAAACAAATTCCGTACAATGTTGCAGTTCAAGGTACTTGAACTCGGGTGACTTTCTTTGGTCTTGACAACGAAAGAATTTCTTTTACATAACGACACGTTATGTACTGATTCAATGTGAACGAAAAATTTGATTGGTCGGGAAAATGACGAGGTTAGCGATTTTCGAGGGAAAAAAATATTATAGCTGATGGTAAGTATAGAAGGGAGTTAATTTTCTAAATCCGACCAGGAGTGATCCCCCCACCTGAGGTAAGGCCTCCTGAGTCGCACCTTTAAACGTTATAATTTAAAAGTATTGCAAGCTAATAAAATCAGTGTATAATTTAATAATCAAGATATAATTTAAAAGTATTGCGAGCTAATAAAATCAGTGTTATTACTGAAGTCAGTGTTTTCTTAAAAGTGAAGTATATTCAGGGCTGGTGCATCTTCCCTTAAATTCAAAAGAAAGCACTCCCAGTCCTTGGGATAAATAATCCCAGAACAACTGGTGGCAGCGGTGGGATTTCGAAAATTTCAAAGATCCCCAACAAGGTAAACCTCAGCCAGGTGCTCAGGGGTTGCCCATCGATGAGATTGTCCTGAAATAAAAGGCATCTCCAACACAAAAATAAAGTTGCAAGGCAGGAAACCCAAGACACTGCCCATCTCTAACAGAAACTTCGAGGAAAAATCTACTCAATGGATCCCCAAGCGGAAATTGCATCTATAGAGGAAAAACTGGCCAAATATCTGGAACCCGCCGGACCAGAGGATGAGACAGCCGATTTCAGCGAATATATTGCTATGAAACAACGTTTAGCTGTGCTGCGACTACAAAAGTAAGTCAACTAAAAAAATTTTTATAAGGTAGCGTCAAATTTAATTAATTTTTTATACAAAATGTCAGTTAAATTTTTTATGTATAAACATATACTATTATTGTTTTTAATTAAGTTGAAAAAAAATAAATATACCTAAAACTTTCTTATAAAAGCCAACCAATTATTTATATATATGCATGTCCATACGCAAGTGTTTCTAAGTAAGGTAAACAAAAAATTGTTTTTGTGTATTTTGTGTTACGATAGTGGAAAAAATTGAAAATTGATCCTTCGCTTGAATTGTGCCGTACCTGAATTTTTTTTATTTTTTCGATAACTAAATTTCAAACCCGTTTAGCCATGGCTAATCCTGAGCCTACATCTGCTAATACCACCGAATTACGGATATCAATATCAGACGCGAAACATTTGATACCTGAATTTGATGGTAATCCTAATGAAGTGCATAAGTTCATCTCATGTTGTGATTCACTTTTTGCTGTTGCAAAATCACCCGCAGATACCAAATTGTTCTTGAATCTATTAAGAACAAAATTAACGGGAGCCGCTTATGATCTTTTTAAATACCAGGAGATAAACTCTTGGGAAAACTTAAAAGATCAAGTTAAAGCTCAATTTATCAAAACACGACCCCGTATCTCAGTGCAAAACCAACTCTTGAAATTGAGACAGGGACCTATGCAAAGCATTAAAGAGTTTTCTTTGAACGTAACAAAGGCTCTGGCAGAGTTAAATGGCGTAACGTATTCCGAAAGGGAAGCCGAAGCAGCTCGTACCTATCTCTTAAGCAAAAACGAGAAAAATCCTATTCGCGTTTTCGATGATGGCATTCGAAATGAACAGCTAAGAGTGTTAGCTAAATCAAAGAACGAAACTAGTCTTCATTGTCTAGTTACTTTCATTCTAGAACATGCAGAAAGAATATCAGAAAAACCCTCATTTTATACTCCTCCTAACAATAATACGTGTGAAATTTGCCATGAGAGAGGGCACAACAAAAATAATTGTTTCCAAAGAATAATTCTACCGACTTTTGGTATCAAACCACCCATTAAAAGAGAAATCAATAGGATAATTTGTGCCTATTGCAAAAAACCAAATCACCATATTCGGGAATGTAGAACGAGGCTTAATTATGAACAAACGCAAGGCCGAGACCCCATACCTAAACCAAATCGCTACGGAACCAATTTCACACCATCCAATAGATTTAATTATCCTTATCAGAATTCCATTGGTTCGATCATTACCCCTTATCAAGAAGCACCTCGCTTTTTTCCCCACAGGCCTAACACTAAAATTCCAATTTTTCGGTTAAAGTACCAATAAGTACAAAAAATAACTCTATTACATTATCCTTACCGCTTTCTATTTCTGGAAAAGCAGAAACGACATTTTTAATAGACACGGGAGCAGAAATCAGTCTGCATAAACTGGAATCCACAAAAGATAATTGCCTGGTAAATACTGATCAAAGGTGTTCACTCACTACCCTAACCGGTGATCTTATTACCTCTGTGGGCACATCTTATGGAGATCTAGTTGTGAACAATGCTGATAAAACATTATTCTTAAAACATCAATTTCAATTAATACCCGAAAGCACCAATTTTCAATTTGATGGATTGCTAGGGAACGATTTTAAAAAAAAATACAATTGTGAAATTAATTACCCTGAGAAATACCTAAAATTTAACTTTTTAAACGAGTCTTATGTACTCAGAGATAATGATAAAATTAATAATAAAAGCATGATAAAACGGGTTACGTTCAATGAAGAAAGAAAAATTTTTAAGTCAGACACAATGGTTGAAAATACGACAACAAACATTGATAACAGTATGAGCGAAGTTCAGCGAAAACTTCAAGAAAAAACAAATTATTTATGTCCGGTACTTAAGGATCATAAATTCAACGAAAAATTAAATCCCAGTACCTATGGTGACAAAAACCTCAGTTTAAGTAGCTCTTCGAAGGAAATCTCTTTACCCGCTCGTTCAGAAAAAATTGTGACTATCCCAGTAGCACATAATAAAGAAGCGTTATGTATAAAAAAGGAAATAAGACCTGGAATATATCTAGGCAATACAGCAGTTAAGCCATTGAATAATACTGCTTATGTTCTATTAATGAATACCACTGAGTCAGATGCTACGATTCCTTATGATCACATAAACCCCGAATGGGAAAATCTACAAGATTATGATCTTGTCCAAGCGGACTATTCTAGAGATCCCTACCAGTCTCGATAACAAAAGCTAGAGCAAACCTTGTTGCTGGAACATCTGAACAAAGAGGAAAAAGCAGCTATATTAAATATCTGCAGGGAATACAACGATTTATTTTTTCTTGAGGGAGACAAACTGACCTGTACAGATGTAATTTCACATTCAATCAATACTCCCGCGGACAAACCGCCAGTGCACATCAAACCTTATAGATTACCGGAGGCACACCGGAAGGAGATAAATACACAAATTAACCAAATGCTCAATGATGAATTGATAAGCCCCAGCAAGAGCCCATGGAATTCTCCACTTTTGCTGGTACCAAAAAAACCTGACAGCTCTGGACAGAAGCACTGGAGAGTCGTCGTGGACTTCAGGAAGTTAAACGACTTAACTATAGGCGACACCTTTCCCCTTCCTAACATAACGGATATCTTGGGGAGATCGAAATATTTGACAACTCTCGATCTCGCTAGTGGGTTTCATCAGATACCAATGACAATGGTGGATATGGAGTAGACAGCTTTTAGCACACCTTTCGGACATTACCATTTCAATAAAATGCCGTTTGGCTTGAAAGGAGCCCCAGCCACATTCCAGCGGCTCATGAATACTGTGTTAGCCGGACTACAGGGAATACGCTGCTTTGTGTATCTAGATGACATAGTTGTCTATGGATACAATTTATCAGACCACAATAAAAAACTACTAGAGGTATTTGATCGATTAAGGGCAGCGAATTTAAAACTCCAACCTGATAAATGTAATTTTTTAAAGAAAGAAATCGTATATCTTGGCCATGTCGTCAGCGAAAAAGGAGTATATCCCGATCAAACTAAAATTAAAGTTGTGAAAACCTACCCTACACCAAAAAAGGTAAAAGAGGTGAAGTCATTTTTAGGATTCGTTGGTTATTATAGAAGCTTCATCCCCGAATTTGCGAAAATTGCTAAACCACTAACCCAACTATTGAAAAAGGACATACCCTTTTTATGGAATAGTTTTTGCGACGAAGCATTTAAAACTTTAAAAAATAAATTAATATCCGCTCCTGTATTAGCATACCCCAACTTCAATGAAGAATTTAATGTAACTACAGATGCAAGCGATTTGGCGATTTGCGCCGTTTTATCACAAGGTCCCGTGGGCAAAGATCAGCCCATCTCATACGTTAGCAGAACCTTAAATCCAGCCGAGACAAGATACTCCACAATTGAAAAAGAATTGTTAGCCATAATATACGCCGTAGAGCAATTTCGACCCTACATCTATGCGCGAAAATTTAATATCATCACTCATCATAAACCACTTGTGTGGCTTATGAACGTAAAGGACGTATCATCTCGCCTTATGAGATGGAGGATTAAATTAGAGGAACACGATTATAAAATTGTGTACAAACCGGGACGTCTTAACGCAAACGCAGACGCTCTTAGTAGAATTTCAACTGAAAAGAATCATACAGATAATACCATCAATGTAATTACCAGTAGACAAGCAAAACTCAAAGAGCAATCAGATACCAGCAAGCCCGAGAATTGCAATCGTTTCAAAGATTTTCTTAATTACGTACAAGCAACTGATAACCCTATATTAGAAAATAAAAATTCCTTACTAAGTCTTAAAAGTATTAATCCTAAAATATTCATCTTATCGAGTCTTGCCTCCAGTAATACTGAAAGCGTTTTAGCCGAGAATTCCCAACTTTAAAGAATCAATTCAGAAAGATAATTTCATCATTAGAAAAATTTCCAATTAAACTTATATTATTCTAAGAATACCAATTCCAATGAGGACAGAAGCCGAATACAATGTAACATTGCTCGTTCTAAAGAAGCTGACTGACTATTGTCAAAGCAATAATTTACAGAACATTAGTATTTCAGTCCCCACGTTGCAGCCGAATAATAGAACTGAATTAAAAATTTGATTAGTTTTGCATTTAAAGGTATAAACGTGCAACCAACAATATACCTGTCCCTGATAAAAGAACCCGAGAATCGTACCCAAATAGAAGAAATTATAGAAATATTTCATAATTCACCTATAGGAGGGCATCAGGGAATTGACAGGACTATACAAAGGATACGCATGGCATTTGATTGGCACGGTTTAAATACCGATGTAAATGAGTACATTAAAAGGTGCCGCTCATGCCAAATTAATAAATTAAATAAGAACCCTAGAGTCCCCATGAAATTTACGACCACAAGCTCGAGACCCTTGGAATAAATCGCCCTGGATATAGTAGGACCATTACCCATAAGTTATACAGGTAACAGATACATATTAACCTTCCAGGACGATCTAACTAAATATTCCGAAGCAGTGTCGCTTGTAAATGCCGAATCCCGTACCGTCGCTGAGGCATTTGTAACAAATATAGTATGTCGCCATGGAATTCCTGGATCGGTGTTGACCGATCAAGGGCAAAACTTTCTAAGTGATATGTTTTCAGAAGTATTCAAGTTGCTAAAAATACGTAAACTTCGAACGACTGCATATCATCCACAAACTAACGGAGCTCTAGAACGAAGTCATCGAACTTTAGCCGAATATTTACGGCACTATGTTAATAGAGATATATTAACTTGGGACACTTGGATCCCGTTTGCGATGTACGTATATAATACTACTCCGCATACAAGCACCGGTTATTCACCATACGAGCTTCTCTACGGATTTTCTCCCGAGATACCCACTCATTTGAAATCAGATCCAAAATTGTCATACAACTACGACAATTCTGCAAACGAGCTCAAGGCTCGTCTCCAGCACGGATACAAGATAGCCAAGGAATCCTTAGTAATGAAAAAGGAAAGATCCAAGAACTATTACGATAAATACACCCAACCAAAAAACAAAACAGACAAAAAGTCTTGTTAAAAAATCAAACAAGAAAAAATAAATTCGGCCCTTTATGGATTGGGCCGTATGAAATTACCAATATAAAATCCACGGAGAACTCCGTAATAAAAATAAATCAGAAAAATAAAACTGTACATAATAATAACCTTAAAGCATTTATAGATTAGTAAGTTAAATTTAAATTACAGGTACCACTTCTACGCACAATAAACAGCGTAAATGGACAAGTAAATATTACTACCTTCGAGAACACTCCTACTGTATATTTCGAGGAAATTGGTAAAGTCGGTTTATATAGTAACGAATGGAAGGTAATCATTTTTTACAGTTTGGACAATCTACACTATGAATATAATAAGTTACTACAATACAGTGATGAAATAGAAAAAACCAATTATATAAATATCACACAGAATTATTCTCCTGTAAAGGTATTACTCAAATAATAAATATAGTAATGAAGGATATAGAACAAAAAGAAAATCTCCTCTTGTTCGAACCTACACGAACAAAGCGAGGACTTTTCAATGCTATTGGAACACTAAGTAAAACCTTGTTTGGCACTCTTAGTGAAGAAGACGCAAAGGCATATAATGAGAAAATAGACAAACTTTATACAAATCAGGACTATCTATTAAATTTAATCAAAAATCATACCACCATCTTGGAAACCACTACAAACATTTTTAATCGAACTAGAACAGACCGAATTAACCAATTTCTGCACATAGATAATAAACTTGACAAACTCAATTCAACTATAAATTCCATAACACGCAAAATAACTATACAGACATTAAACCTAGAATTCGAAAGTCTGGTCTCTCTGACTACACTTATACTTCTGCGTCATCAAAACGCACAAAACACCCTCGTCAACCTAATAACTGACGTCAAGCATGGAAAACCTCACCCATCCATAATAACACCCAAGCAAATGCAAGATCTAGTGACTAGTATTCAAAAATCCATACCCAGTACTCTCACGTTGCCCATTGATAATAAGGAGAGTAAAGTTCTTAAACTCTACCAAATTAGCCATTTCAGTGCAGCTATCGTAAATAATAAAATAATTTTCGAACTAAAGATTCCAATTCCCTTTAAAGAACCCTATCAACTCCTCAAAATTATACCTCTGCCTAATCCTCGCGGCAACAATTTCATTTACGTTAAACCCTCTTCAGAATACCTAGTAGTTGATCTCCAACGTGAACATTACTACACACTTAACAATTTCGATATAGGAAATTGCCTCACGCAAAACTTTAGAAGTTACCTCTGCCGTATCATAATCCGATTTTTAATGCACATGCATCCAACACGATATGCGAAATAGAACTCCTGCAACATGCAAAAGTTCTTCCCCAAAATTGTGAGACTCATAACTTACTAAAGGCAAATTACTGGATCCAATTATCACAACCAGATTATTGGATATTCATATTGGATAAAGCAATCCCCACAGATATCATTTGCGGTACTTCTATCACGACATACCCCCTAGAACGAAGGATGTTACCTAAAAGCTAAAGAATTGACTATCCATGCGCATAACATCCGTCAATCAGAGCTTAATAACCATTACCTACCCACAGTTCAGGCTTCAACCAATATTACACTATCAATTCCTACTCCCGAAGAAAAACCTTCACATACGACAACCAGAGTAATTAAATATTATGATAACGATCTACAGAAATTGAGTGAATCCATTAAAACACAACTAACCCAAGAAGAAAATGGTTTATCGAACATTCATAAACACAATATCCATCATTACACAATAAGCTATCTCTTGCTAGCCGCAGTCATTCTAATTATTATATTTGCCCTGAAAAAATACCTCAAGAAATGTTGTCCCAGGTCCAAAAATACCATTAACCTACAAAAAACAACAGAGCCAAGATCTGATTACACATTAACGCTGAACGATAAGTAGAAGCCCATCTGGCACTAAATTTTAAAACGAAAATATGATCCGGCACTCTTTATGCGCGAAGTGAGTCAACGTTAAAAATTATGATACGTTAAAATGTAATTAGATAAGTAGATTAATTATCTTACAAAAAATTTATAAACCGATATGTAATTAATATACTAATTTCTTTTAGGCTATATTATTATACGAATTTTTTTTACATTATTATATATATATATATATATATATATATATATTATATGACCAATATTTTTATATACATTTCTATGCACTATTCTATTCTATTATTTCAGATAAGCAGAGCAAAAAAAAAATGTATTTTATATTCTATGTAGATATATGTATGTTACAAAAATTAATGGTATTAACTTTAAAAAAAAAACACAATTTTCCTCTACAATCAGCTATATTTGATCTTGAATGACTACCTCAGAATACCCAGCATGATTCGTACATTCATTATTCCATTCACGAAAGTTTTACTCGTTTTACTCGCGCAACTTTCTTTCATAAGGGGGATGGTATGTTGTAAGCAGCCGCCTTATGCAGTTGCCCCAACCTTCTCCCACATAATTAAACATTAAACGCGATCTCGAAAACGATCAACAAAGATCTCAGATTTGCCCTTTTTTCCAGAATTAATCTTAAATCATTTACACTATCTCGAGATCACTATTAATATCTTACAGATGTTCGCTTACCATTTCTAAAATCCAGAAATCAGCATTTCACTTAAATAAACCCAAAATAAACCTAAAATAATTATCAAAACAAATCCTCGAATTACATTCAACTTTCCTCAAATCCATGTCATAAATTAAAGCAAATAATTACTCACCTCCTCAAATTACATCCAATTTTCCTCAACTCTGTCACTTAAAATCCAAGCGGGCATAAACGCGAACATAAACAAATTCCGTACAATGTTGCAGTTCAAGGTACTTGAACTCGGGTGACTTTCTTTGGTCTTGACAACGAAAGAATTTCTTTTACATAACGACACGTTATGTACTGATTCAATGTGAACGAAAAATTTGATTGGTCGGGAAAATGACGAGGTTAGCGATTTTCGAGGGAAAAAAATAATATAGCTGATGGTAAGTATAGAAGAGAGTTAATTTTCTAAATCCGACCAGGAGTGATCCCCCCACCAGAGGTAAGGCCTCCTGAGTCGCACCTTTAAACGTTATAATTTAAAAGTATTGCAAGCTAATAAAATCAGTGCATAATTTAATAATCAAGATATAATTTAAAAGTATTGCGAGCTAATAAAATCAGTGTTATTACTGAAATCAGTGTTTTCTTAAAAGTGAAGTATATTCAGGGCTGGTGCATCTTCCCTTAAATTCAAAAGAAAGCACTCCCAGTCCTTGGGATACATAATCCCAGAACAAAAGTTTTAAGCCGGCGGACGAGAGCCGACTGAAGACTGTATCCAAGTGTTGTAGCAACTCTCCAAAACTTTGGCCGTGGACAATAATATCGTCCAGATATACTAGGCAATAATATCGTCCAGATATACTAGGCCCGAATGGCATAACCGAAAACTCCAACAGCCCAGTTCCAATGTAAACGCGGTTTTCTCTTGGTCTCCTGGATGCATAGGCACCTGCCAGTAATCTACGCAAAATCTCATGGTACCGTCTTTTTTTCGGACTAAGACGACAGGTGAAATCCAAGGACTTTTAGATGGTAGGACAATTCCTTGCTTCACCATTTGTTGAAGCATTTCTTCGGCCTCCACGATGTTTAGTCAAGCTGGTACGGCCTACGTCATCTTTAGTTTTCGAAAAGACATTTTCGTGTTTCATAAGTAGGGCCTCTAGTTTCTTTTTCTCCTCGACGTTTAAATTCTGGTTTTGCAGCTCGACGAACATTTTCCAATCTGGCGATGGCTGCTCATTTTCCAGCGTACGATAACAACAGATATAAACATCTCTGCTGACCTGACAGAGTGTAGTACCGGCAGGAACATGTATAGTTTCCTGCCCGACGTTAGCAATTCTAGCGTAGACTTGTCCTTGTACGCAAGAAGACAACGTATCTACGATCCTTAAGTTTGACGGCACCTCAGGAAGGGGAGTAAGTAGCACGACGGCTTCTTGTATCAGTGCGGTCGATAGTTTAAAAAAAGCACTCGCTGTCCGGTGGCAGGTGAAATCCGTGTGACGTTTGTGCTGTAAATGTTGGGTAGCAGTTTTGGTTGAACACAAGGACTTTGTCTGATAGTGTAATTTCACCATTGCGGAGGTCTAGATTGCATTCATTCTTGGTGAGAAAATCCATCCCGAGGATACAATCGTCGAAGATTTCAGCTACATAAACTGGGTGTAGCGTAGTAAAATCCTCAATCTCTATGTGGACATTGGCGATAGTCTTGGCACGGACCGTGTCTCCACTGACGCTCCGAATGACGGCACTGCTAGGCCATGTCTCGAATTGTTGTTCGCTTTTGGAGAGGATTCGAGGATGACAATTAGTTTGGGTCGCTCCAGTATCTATTAATAGACGGCATGACACTCCGCCTATACGTCCGGCTAGCTATAAGTGATTGATGTCATTTGCTGCACTAATACGGACACGAACAGTTTGTAGGGCTGTCATTGCCACCGATTCTTGCCCCGCCAAATCGGTGGTAGTTAGTTTAAAGCTGGGTTGCGTAGGCATATGGAATTTGCCCCTTGGCAAGATGGATGCAGTAGGAACGGATTTTCCTTGTGCTCAACCTGCAGTGTAGCACGCGCGTTGATTAAAGGCGGTGACAATGGCGGCACTAGCGTTGATCCAATGGGGTCCTGATTTATGTCGTCTCTGGCTGATCGAACGTTTATAGCTTTCGGTGTTTTATCGGTTTCAAACACATCAAAGATGACTGCTTCTTCCGTCTCTAGCACTGGCTTCCCATTCTTAATTTGACTTCCATGGACGAAAACCTCACTCCCATTATCCGTACGTCGTATAAATCCATATCTTTTAAGCCGGTTGTACCATCGAACAGTTCCTGCTATTCCTTTTTCCACGAGTTTGCTAGGACCTGGGCTGGGGAGAAGTTTTGATGTGGCCTCTTGCATTTTTCCCTTCACGGTAACAAATCCTCGGGAAGACGGTTCTGTCTTGGAGCGGTGTTCCGAGCCTGATTTGCGCTCCCTAAAATCAGGCGACGCCCGTTTCCTGACGGCCTTGATCTTCGATTAGGAAGCATTGGTGGTGTAGCGTCACAGCGGCTTCAGCGACACGAATGTGACGACGACTTAATCTAGCAGCGTCGCGACTGGCCTCTATCCGAGTGGCTTGGGCTAGGGCGGCCTCCAGTGTTCCTGGTTCGATATCTCTAACCCGCTGTTGTATATCCAGGTCCGGTATACCGTCTAGAAACTGACTTAGCACGATACGGTTTCGCGCTCTCTCAGGAAAATCGCTGAACGCTAGGTAGACTAACCTCTGTACGTCGGTGGCGAATTCGGAGAGGCTTTCATTTGCCTTTTGTACACGACCTCTCAGCTGACAGTGCGCTACGGACTGTCTGAATTCATCATTGAATCGTTCTGCAAACGCTAGGCTCAATAACTCGTAATTGTTCCGAACTCGTACATCTAAAGTGTCGTAGAAGATAAGAGCCGTGCCTCTAAGGTAAGGTGCAAGATATAACGCCAGATGGCAGACCAAGCATTTGCTATGGCTACGGCTTCAAAATGTCGCCGACAAACTACCCACGGTTCTTTGCCATCGTAGTCCTTCGGAAACAATCGGATGCGAGTTGGTGATATAAAGGACGATGCTAACGCATTTAGTTGGTGGTACCCTGGAGCGGCTTCTGGTGTATTTATCTCCTTATACGGCAGGTATGTGGAAGTAATACGGCATCCAGCGGGCTGAGAAATGGCTTCTCGGGTCAACAATGGTTTCCGAATGGTGTGGTTACATTCCGGGCTGTTCGATTGATCCGAAGTTGGAGCTAGTGCGACCAACGGTGCTGTACTGCGGGTTTGATTAGATAGCGTTGTAGAATGCAAACTACTATGAGGCATAATACCAGCAGGTCCTGACGATGCACTAATTTGTGATACGATTACTGGGTGGCGAAGATGCGAAGAATTCGTGGTTACTGCACCGTCCCGAGCGGGGCTACTATAGGTGTAATGACCGTGCTCACAGAAGTAAGAGCTTAGGCCGGAGTCACTGTTGGTAGTTTGTAAAGCTGGCGATTCCCAAGAGTTGCTGTATCCACTAGACGTTAGGTTGATATGTGGCATAGTCTTGGCGACGTTTGACGGTATTAAGTGCGAGGTCGACTTTGAACATTTCTTACATTTAATTAACATTTTGTTTTCTGTTAAATGAAGTAGTTCTAGTTTGGCTTTTACATTTTCTTTAGTTACTAGATTTAATTAACATAGTTCTTAGATTTAATTAACATTTCGTTTAATTTGAATTTACATTTCGGTTATTTTTCGTAACAATACTATAAAAGGAAAGGGATGAACAATGATTTATGAGCTAATACCAACACTTTGGTAGAAACGGTTCAGAGGATACTTCAAATAGGTAATTATTTTTTCATGTTTAATGTTTCATGTTTCACGATTCATGTTTATTGTTTCATGTCTTTCAGACTTGGTTCTTAAATAAGATCAATATGGATGAGAAGCTTACTAAGGAATTAAAATTCTGTGATTAATTCTATCGAAAGCCTTGCTGAAATTAGTAAAAATACAGTCAACTTACTTACCATCTTCAATTGCAGAAATACAAAAGTTTGAAACTTCCAATAAATTGGTGGTAGTTGATTTACCTCTAATGAAGCCATGTTGAAACGGTTGCAAAAAAGGCTTGCAGTGGAAGTATAGAACATCGCAAATAAGTGCCACAAAAATCTTTGAAATACAACTAAGATTAGCAATTGGTCTATAGTTCGACATTTATCACCTTTTTTGTGAAGGGGAATAATTAATGTAGTTTTCCAGGCTTTCGGAAAAATACCGCAGCGATTTGAGAGATTAAATAAGTAACACAGAATAGGAGCAAGAACTGAACAACATCTTTTCACGAGTGCGGCGGGGATACCGTCAGGACCAATTGAAAAACTATCAGTCAAGGTAGAGATTTTCTTCAAAATCGTAACTTCGTCAAGTAAAAGGTCTTTGGATTCGAGAGAAGTCGGTGGAAACCTCGTCAAATGGGTAAAATCCTTAAAGCTAACATCACAGGTATCGTCCAAAAACGCAGTTTTAAAAAAGTCAGCAAAAAGGTTTGCTATCGTCAGGGGCTCATTGCTTTCACTGTCTCCGGGAGACAAAGAAGATGGATAGCCATCAGCCAATTTCGCTTCAAGTTCACGAAGTTCCAAAATCGCTTAGGATCGACTCGTAGGGATGCTTTCATTCTGTTAATATAATTATTATAAGAAGACACTTAGTCTGAAAAAAATTGACAGCGTAAATTGGAATAAGCTACATAGTCAGCGTCGCTCCTAGAGGAACAAAACCTCTTCCAGGCTTTACATTTGACATTTCTTAAATGTTTTAAGGAACTATCGAACCAAGGCTGGTTAGATCGTAAGTTATTCGATTTAGAAATAGGGACACAGTAAGTAAAACAGATAGACAATAAATTATAAAAAGAACTAACAGCCACATTAATATCACGTTCATTGAGGACGCTACTCCAATCACAAGTTGAGAGCCAGTTGTTGATTACGGAGAAGTCAGCCTTGCTGAAGTTATAACAAACGTCATCTGGCACACAAGAAGCTATCACAACTGGATCAGTGAAAAAAGTAATATGAAGCGCGGGGTGATGATTCGGTTCAGGAACAATAGGCACCAAGCATCGTCTTATCGATGTACTAGCAGGATCAGTAGAAAAAACGAGGTCGAGGAACGTTCCGTGACTGTTGGAAATGCTGCAAGTCTGCGATAAACCAGAAGAAGCAAGGCCATCTACAAAAGAAAGAGCAAACTGATTGGAAGACCGAAAAGAAGGTCCCAAGTCATCACTCGAGTGAGAGAGCTCCCAGCCAACGTCAGGCAGGTTAAAGTCACCCAAAAGCAACAATTCGCCGGAAGGCATCAAGGCGTGTGAGAGGTCATCCAGGCAGGAGGCAAATCTTTCATAAACATTAGATGGAGAACCTGGAGGAATATAGGCGGTCGAAATGAACAAAATTTTACCAGGCAGTCCAACAGCGACACATAAAATCTCAAATTCTTCGGGGTTCGGGATGTCAACCAGTCTGCATGGAACGTCACGACGCACAGCGCAGAGAACACCGCCTGCAACGGGCGTATTAGCCAAATCAGCGAAACGATCACGGCGAAAAACAATGTACTCAGAGCTGAACAGCTCCGCATCCAAAATTCCCTGACACAGCCACGTTTCCGTCAAACAAATTACATTGAAGCAGAGATCGCAGGAGCCATTAAAGAGCCTAGCCGTTTTGGAACGAAGACCAGTTACGTTTGCATAGTAAATCGAGATTTCTGAAATCCGTTTTTTGAGGACGCATCATCCAAGCCGAGTCGAGCCTTTGGGATGAATTCACGTACAATGGAATTTCGGGGCCATATCTCAGGAGAAAGAACTTCATTAAATAAATCCTCCGGAATCAGCAATTTGAACGATGAAGTAAAAGAACAGCCAGAACGATTGCGTGAGGAGCCAATCCGTCTACAGGCAACAGTGCCCGGGGCAGCGCCAGTACGAGAAAGAAGATGGGCGATGACCTCGTTCTCAGTAGTATCGGGATGAATTCTAGATAAGAAGACACATTTCGGGATTTTGGCTGGCCGTAGAGTGCTGATGTTGTTGTTCATAATCGTATCCGGATCATCCATATTAGAAGCAGAAGCCGATTCAGGAGTACTCCGCGCAGGACTCAGTCTAGAAGAAGGGGAGCCATCGGCCGGCGCTGAGACACCAGAGGAAATGCAGCCGACCGGCTGAGGAGTCACAGAAACGCGGGATTTATTTATCTCGTCAACAGTCCCCAAACACGAACCGCTCTCACCCACAGCAGCAGTCAGAAGAGCCCTCACTTCCGATGAAAAAGAGCGAATAAGATCCGTATTACCATTGGTGATGGGCTTAAAAGTTTGCTCTAGCTGAGTCTCTTTTCCCATCTTAAGAGTTTTAAACTTTTTTCTGATGGCATTTCGCACCCTCAATGTTTCCTTAGTAAGCTTCTCATCCATATTGATCTTATTTAAGAACCAAGTCTGAAAGACATGAAACAATAAACATGAACTGTTTCTACCAAAGTGTCGGTATTAGCTAATAAATCATTGTTCATCCCTTTCCTTTTATAGTATTATGAAGACATCAAGTCCCTTCCGGTAGCACCCCTTCCACATTGCGTTGTCTTTATCAATCACCAAAAATCCATATTTATTCGTCCAACATTCAGCACACGCATTACGAAATTTTTCAAACGTCATATCTGTACACACATGATCATTAGATATATGTTTAAGATCGTGATAACTTGCAAATACTTTTTGCAAAGGAACGCTGCACAGAAAATCACAAAGTTGTAGCTGCAAAGTTCTTATTTTTCTCATATATTCAAAGTCGCTGCATCTGGCGTTGGTGTTGGTATCGGCGTGGCGTTGGTGTTGGTGTTAGCGTTGGTATTGGCGTTGGTGTTGGTGTTGGTTTTGGCGTTAGCGTTGGTGTTGGCGTTGGCGGGAGTGATAGGTTATAAATATCGATTTCAACAGGTCATTTTTATTGTTAAGATAACCACCATATTGTTTAAATGCCTAGAATGCAACAAATTATTTAGCTGGAAAGATAGTCTTCTAAGACATAAGAGACGGTCAACACATTTATTAAAAGATAAAAATTGTGAAGAAGAGATTTTATCGGATGAAAATATCCATTTATTAACACCCCTCAATGAAGCCGATTTTGATCCCGTTAGGAATATTATTAAGAATAAAATGTTTGCGCTTAAAAAAAGTTGTGGGCATTCTCAAGAATTCTTAAAGAATGAAATTAATGGAAATTTTAGCATCGTTGATAGAAGAGTAAATAAAGATGTGAACCTAAATTCAGCTAAAGACGAAAACCCCGCGTTTGAGGATGATAACCGAAGTTGTGATCCCGCGGTTGAGGATGATGATCGAAGTTGTGATGACGACTACAATGGCGGTGATGAAATTCAAGATATTACAGACCCCAATATACTGGTGGATGAATTAAAATTAACATTAAGTAGAAGGTCAGGAAGAAGAGCTTTAGAAATTCTAAAACACTTAAGAATGCTCAATGTTTGAAAATAAAACTCATTACAATTTAAAAATTAATCATTTATTCCAACTTCTGAATATTCAGTGTAATTAACACTCAAGGATTAATATTTTACAAAATCAAATTTTACTACTGACTGAATGGAGCAAGCAGTTTACAATGTAGCTTTCTTAATATATTTCTTTCTTTCCTGCTGTCTTCTCGTAAGAAGATAAATAGGATGTTAATTTTAAGAACATTGCGAGAACATTGTGTTAGCCCTCCTCTGATTCCTTTTTTTATGAAGTTAAACATAATGTAGCTTTCTTAATATCTTTCTTGCTTTATACTCTTAAAGAATAGATCTTAGAATTCAATCCTATATATTCTAAAGTAATCTTACTAATGAACATTTTTTCTTTTCCTATATTCATTTTGATTCAATTTATAAATACTCTCAAGCATACGTTTCAATTCCATCCTCTCTTAAAAATCTTTTGTCATCTGATGAGCTCAAAACTACTTTATTAATATATTGTGTATAAAGATGATGCAACTTAGATCTGAATATAAGCATATCAACATAAAAATTATTCTTCTTATACAAGCAATCTCTACAATTACCTATAGTTAACTTGTTAACAGACGTCTTTTTAACACCCTTCGCTTTTTTATAGATTCAACATTTTGTATAGAGAAAAAATACGTTTTAGACTTTAAACCTATAAATTCTAACATTATGTTATCATTAAGCTCATCTTTCGTGTAACCTTATTTCTTTTTATTTGTTAGTGCAAGACTAAAAGATTGTTTGGACTGTATTCTGAAGTATCAAATCTTTCATTTCTCTCATCTGAAATATCACTATAAAAATCAATAGTTTTAATTGTATAAATAAAGGAATCTGTATCCATATAATTGAACATAACTCTATCCTCTTACTTTGGTTTTATATATTCGTAATGGAATTCATACATTTTAAATTTCGATATTTCAAGAACTACAACACCTAAATAAACTGGTTTGTTATCAGTCGCTTTTACTTTGCTTAATTCTACTGCAGCCATATTTATTGTAAATTGCGCAATGCTATGAAAATTGGGATTTGCAATTAAAGCACGAAGACCTAAATGTTTACCTCGACTTTCCCATTCTGAAGCTATCTTAATATCCCTTCTCTTATCAACTTTTTCTATTGTTTTGCGGTATTTTGAAAAAAAAAATTCGGAAAGTGTTAACAGCTTTTGACCAAATTCTTTTAACCAATTCGATGGTCTAAATCAAAGAGCTCTATGAATGCATGAAAACTTTAATCCAAGTTTTAAACATTTTTAGAGATTTCTATAATGGATTATGTAATGAAATTTATCTTCTAAGTCAGCTTTCAGTTTCCTTGAGCCTA
Source organism: Leptarthrus brevirostris (assembly GCA_964036015.1). Lineage (NCBI taxonomy): Eukaryota > Metazoa > Arthropoda > Insecta > Diptera > Asilidae > Leptarthrus > Leptarthrus brevirostris. Next base: position 96,619,952 of record OZ038371.1, on the reverse strand, counting down.
ATTTTAAGCTTTTTATATTATTTGCGCAAAATGGTAGTTCATTGTGTTTGTCATGAAGTGATTCTAGATAAGTTAAATCCACTTCAAAAATATATCCAATTTCTGAACTTTGAGGAATGCTCATTATAGCAATATCCGTATATTCTAACCATTGAAATTTCCCATATGGTAAGAATTCAGACATGTCCCACCCATATAAATTATTGCCATCGAGGTAAATTAAATATGTTGAGCTTTGTGATGGGTTAAAATTTTCCTTATACTTATTATAAGCAGTAGAATGCCTGCGAGAACATTGTGTTAGCCCCCTTCTGATTCTTTTATTTATAAAGTTATACATATTTACGTCAGTTAATAATTGTAATTCAAGCTTTGTATACTTAAGCATAGCATCCCAAAATATGCGCATATTCATTATCAGAACACTTCGTATCTGTAAATTTATTATCGAAATACTTTTACATAGGCAATGAATTTTCACTAAATTGTTCAAAGCAATTAGGTATTCATAGGGAAAACCCCCCTTTTTTCTCATTAAATTAACTAAATCGTCATTTTTATATAATTATCTGGTTAGCATTAAGTTTTCTTCAGATAAATTATTCTCTAATTTTTCTACGCTAGAGGGCATAAATCTATATAAATCTAAAAATCGTATTTCTATACTTTGATTTCTTGCAACATAAATTCTTTTCGAGATTGACACATAGCGCTACTTATCTAAAGGTATAATATTTATTGCACCTTTAACTACATCTAAGGCTTTAATAAATAAACGACAATCATACTTCCACTTCAATATGGACGATTCTGAGAAGAGCCCAGCCGCTTTCGGTTTCTTGAAATTCTTCAGATTTTGCAATAATTTGCTTCATCATTCTATCGAGTATGCCTGGAAATTGAAAATTATCGGATTCTATGTTCATCTTCGCCTGCGAAGATTTTTTTATCTAAAGCTTCTTCATTTGCTACATCATCAGTTTTAGCATATTTCATAAATTCACAAAATAATTCAATATTGAACTTTATAGCATTGTGTTTCTTTAAACTTGCTTCAAGAAGATTTATAACCTGTGGTTTGATTTTGTGGAAAAATTGTTTTGGGTTCAAAATTACTTCATCATCATTTTTTAAATAGAAAGCTTTCAATACGATTATTAAAGCGCATTATACAGGGATTTGTTTAATGCGCTTTAAATTTCTTTCAATTGGTTCACCTATAAAAATTCAAGATAATTTGCTTTTGCTATAAATATTTTTTTTAAAACACTTGTTTTTAAATTTTTCACATTTAATTTTATAAAATAAGTGAATTTTAAATATTTTATAATTACGATTCAATAAAAAATATGGTTTCCCTTATTAAGATTATTACGACTGAACCATGAAGAAACGAAGTTTAAGGTTATGAAAATATTCTCTTGACATGATAAACCTCTCCAAAGTACCGAAAGAAGACATTCCAGCTACCTTGATTTTGTTTGTTCTATCGTTCAAATTCAAAGTTGTTGAGGCTATTTTTAGAAAGTGCTGCAACGGTCTCAATGATCATGTTAATTTCCTCTTCCTATCTAAAGTTCAAGGTTGCTACTTCGGTTTTGAGGGGCAATCAACTCTTATCAGGTAATTATGGTACCGAGACTAGACGTTTATTACTTATCAACAAATTTATGCAAAGCGATGCATGTTATTTTTAAACACCTGATTTTTTCCATTAATTACAGAAATTCTTTTGGTTTTTCCTCAATGGTGTTATTTTAACTAGTAATCAACGTCCAGATGACGTAATCGGTGGAACGACTTACTTGCTAGTGTTAAAACACGAAATTATTTCATAATATGACCTCGAATTAATGTCTATATTTCGATCTGGAAAATAAATTGCATGATAATCTTTTAAAGTTCGAGGTTACTACAGCGAATGGTTTTTTTCTTATCACCCCAAAACAGTCTGGGCCATGCAACTCTTATCAGCAAATTTTTTTACGCTGACAAATCGATTCCGAAAGTTTACTACTACTTATCAGCGGATTTTTTATGCTAAACAGAATTGAGCCAGATATTTATTAATTATTTATCAATGAATTTAGGCAAAATGTCTGATACTATTTTGAAATCGTTTTTTCGACTAATTACAGTAAAAATCCAATTTTCAATTTTCCCCTCCGGAAATTCCCAGTCAGGTCCGGGTCCAGATACAGATCCAGGTGTATGAAGAAGAAGACAAATTGTAGCCTCTAGGACCGAATACCCAAAATCCAAGATGGCCGACAGGTGCAACTCATCCTTATCTTTACTAAACAATCACCAACCTCGACCTTGACCTTCCGAATAACGCAACCATTCCTTTATCTTCAGCCATTTCTTTATCTCTCTTCCAAAAATTGTTATAGGGTTTCTGGACCAAATTAGAAATGTGCAAAAATGTAACGTCAGACCTCGATTTCCCTCAAAATTTGACCATTTTTAATGTTCACATTTCACATTTGCGCCAGAAACCCTATATCCCCACTACTAGTATTTGATTTTGGATATTAGCATATAATCAAGGTAAACAAAACAGAATGGTAAATTTCGTAAAACAGTTCTTGCAGCATTACATAGACCAAAAGTCATTCCCGTTTATTCGAAAATTCCGAATGGCGGATAAATTGCTTTTTCGGGTTTGCCGAAAGTTGCCACTGGAATTTGATGCTATAACTTTTGTAATGTTATTTATTGAATATGGAGCAGGGAAGCATATGGCAGCTCGTCACCTTACGCACTTAAGTTTGGCGTCACCAAGTTTGGATGCACCTAATTTTCTAAGTGAACAGGGATTGCTAATCGCCGAAAGACAGAGTTTTGAGTTTAGAATCTACTGTTGTATTTCTCTTCATTTACACGGACTTAAAAACTTAAATGTTGTACATGCTTTCTTAAAAATATGACTCATTTTCTTTCTTTTTACAATTAATAATATAAGTCAATGTACGATTACTTTTTTGTCTATTCATCAAAAGGGTTGCAGTCAGTTATGTTTACATTCAGTTCTGTTTACATGCTTGGGTTATATGTTATTGGGGGTACTTAACCTGACCACAACACCAGTCAACACTCTTTAAATTTTATAAATTTTTATTCACTGAATAACAAGTTACCCTGGCACTTATTCTATCCTAATGATGATATTTTCTTTTGTTATTTTGTCGTTCAAACCAACAAATTTCTTTTTACACTTCTTTTATCTTAATTCTGACGATTACTTTTGTTAATTTTCTTACAAACCAATTAATTACTTTTTACACTTCTTTTATCTTAATTCTGATATTTATTTTATTTGTTTTGTTGTTTTATTGTTTTGTTCTTGGTGAATTTAAACTTTAAAAAAAAATTGTTGTTGGGAAGATTAAATCTGGGGAATTTTTGTGTTTTCACTTAAACTGCGGATAAGAGGGGGATAATAAAAATAATAAAAATGGTTGTATTTGCTCGTACTCGGTGTTAATAAGATTGAATAAGTGTCTTTACAATGGACAACTGTTGGTAATGTGGTATTTTTCCGCCATTGGGGAAACATAATATTTAAAGTTCATGAAGCTTGTTGCCTTATTATATTTAATTATTTATTTTTTGTATCTCGTAGTAAATGTTTCCTTGTTTCATTATTTATACGAGTTGAATCGATTTGACTCTGGGAAGCGTTTGGGGCCTTTGAAGTGTTTGTGTTTTCGGGGGTGATTGTGATTTGGTGGTAGTTTTGTGGGGAATCGTATAGATTGGCTGCATTGGTACATCGTTTTGAGGAATCGATGCATTCCGCCGGCTAATCCATAGTGTGATTTTAGGAGCCACATATTTTATTGTAATATACCCTGTTATGACCAAAAGCAGTATGCCTGAGAGGGATAGGGAGGTGGTGGGTAAAGTATGGGGTATCTTGGCTTTAATGTTAGTGCTAACCTTCTCTACCTGGGTGCGAATCTCGTCTAGGGATTTTGTGCCTTGGTGTATTAATTGGTTCGTATTGTCCCCAAGGAGCAATAAGGAGTGTTCCTGTGCATGTGGTTCCGGGAGTGCCATGCAATTTTCCAACTCTATTTTAGTTTCGTTTGTGTTGGGGAAGTAATCCGGTTGGGAGATTTTTTAGGGATGAAGATTTTTTGCTTCGTAATATGTGGTGTTTGGGCCTATTTGTAGTTGACAGGGTTCGTTTATTACTTATATGCCCTGTCTGCTTAAGCGATTAGTGAGTAATCGTCGGGCACAGGTGATATGCAATATTGTTGGGGAGGCTAGAGAAACTAACCAAGTATTGGGTCTTTTTAATTTGATAAGGGTATCCCTGGGGGTTAATTGTGCCCTTAGTTGGCATCTGGGGTTTCCTTCTAGCGGGTTAAACAATAGTTTAATAATACATTCAGTGGACAGGGCTGCTTTCGTTATCGGTGTGTTTAGCCTGCCAATATAGGTGTCTTCTTCTATGTTTTTGGACACTTTTTGATATTGACGGATATTTGACGGTTTAAGAAGTAAAAATTCCTGTGTGTGTATTTGACTTGCTATGTGTGAGTAAGCAATCTCTGGGATTAGTGAATGGTTATTTTCTGTATGGATTGGGAAGCATTGGATTTGTTGTTGTTTGTATTTGGGAATGTCGAATATGGGGAGGGTGAGTCGAATTACAAGTTTTTCTAATAATAAATGGGTTCGAATTTCGTATGTCTGGTACAGAATCGAGAGGCAGTTTTGGGGATTCTGGCAGGCTGAATGGGATTTATGGTAAATTTCTAACAGCCCACCGGGTGAAATTAGTAATGGATGGATTTGGTTATTCCTACTTGATACTATTATATCTAATAAAGCCTGCTGTCTAAACTCTTGTTCGACCATTTGGAGAAGGAGGCTAGAAATAATTTCCTGTATTAACTGTCTAGCTTGTAGGTCATCCGTCAAGTTGTGTAGATCATTTATTTGAAGAGTTATTTGCCTTTGACGTTCTGCCAGTGACGTTCTGCCAGTGACGTTTTGTCTAGGTCGGCGAGTGCTTGGGTATTTGTTTCGAGTTCGTCCAAGCGACTGTACACCTCGCGTTCGTTTCCGCTGTCCATCGTTCCGAAGAGATAATGCATGGCATTTCCTATACCACCGAATATTGATCTGGGTTTTCGGGATTTCGGTACTGCCTCCTTGATGACGTTGGTGCGTCTTTTTATGTTCTCCATCAGTGCATGGACATGTTTTTTCTGCAATTCACATAGGCCTGTTGCTGATGAATGATTTCCACAGAGTTTATGTACATAACGCTCTGCTCGTTCCGCCAACATTGTTTGGTTTTCAAATTCGGACAGGTCCAGTTCCGTTATGACGTTCCAGGTGTTATGATACACCATCAGGCTTCCCAAGTCTTCAAAGAGTACTCCTGTGTTGTTCAGGGGAGTTATTGTATATGGCTCTATCTCGCCTTTTGCCACAGGGGACAGGAACAATCCGAGTATAATGATTGCCAAGGACATGTCCATAGGGAGAGGAGAGGTTTGGATTAGATAGTTTGTACTCATGAATTTGTTGTTATTAATATTAAAGTTTAATAACTATTGCATTAAATGGAGGGGTTTGAAGTGTTAAAGTTTTAAGTATTATTTACATGGTTTAGTCATAATATGGTTTCAGCCTGTTTTGATGGACTGTGGTTATTCTCTTACCAACTCGTATCGTGGTATTCACTAAGCTGGGAATGCCGGTTACCAAATAGGGTCCTACCCAGATTTGGGAGAGTTTATGTTTTCTATTTTCGCTCTTGAGGAGGAACCTGTCTCCTATATGGAAGGATATAGGGCGAATAGTTTTGTCGTAGTAATATTTCGAACGTTGTTTACTGGCCAATATATTTTTTCGAGCCGTTGCATAAGATTTTTGAAGCTTATACCTTAATATGTGGTAATAGCTCTCGTGGTTTTATACGGGTTCTGGGTCTCGTTTAAGGTTGGAGGGAACATCCGCTGTGAAGCCGTAAGGGCAGTCCATGGGAGTTAGTTTCTTCCCTTCGTGCACACTGTTGTTGTACAGGAATGCAGCGGTTCGCAGGTATTGGTCCCAAGATTTGGGATTTTCGTCCACTATAGTTCGGAGGTATTCGATTAATGGTCTATGTGCACGTTCTAGTGCGCCATTTGAGTGAGGGTTATACGCTGAAGTTTGGAGTTTCTTCACCCTTAGCAATTTACATACCTGTTTGAATGAATCACTCAGGAAATTGCTTCCCTGATCGGTGACAATTCGTTTTGGAATGCGATAGCGCGTTACTATTTCATCAAAGAAAATTTGCGCTTCTGATCCGTTTGTACGTTTTTATTACGCCCTGGTGGCCGCCGAAAGGAGAGTCATGGTAGTCATGTAAGATTGTTCTGATTTCCTCGGGGTTGTAATAACTTCAGGGGTTTTTGGTTCATTTATATCTGGATCCTTACCTGGTGGGTTTATGGGCTGTATTTCTTGTTTGGTGTTTATTATTTCGTTTTCCTGGTTGCTCAACGAGGGATTCCTCGTTTCGGGGTTTTTGGGTTCCGTTTGAACATGTTTTGCTAGCGCCCAGGTCACTGCGATGCATTTAAGATGACTTTGGGGGGTTGCCCCGTTTTCTTCCTCCGAGTCCGAATCCATTTTATGGTGGACTTGGGCGTTTACTAGGAGAGTGTTGTCTTCGGCTTCTTCCCGCGGGATGCGACTGAGTGCGTCGGCATTTGTATTATATTTCCTTGGTTTGTATTCGATTTTGTAATCGAATTCGGAAAGCTTGTGGTGAAATCTCACCAAGCGGGAAGTTGGGTCTTTAACGTTAAAGACGCCTTTGAGAGGCTTATGGTCTGTGTAGACCGTGAATTTTCTGCCTTAGGTAACATCTGAAGTTACGGGTGGCCCAGACTATGGCTAGCAACTCTTTCTCTATTGTAGAGTAGTTGCGTTCAGCTTTATTTAGTGTACGGCAGGCGTAGGCAATAGGTTGATCACGTCCGACTTCTCCTTGGGAGAGGACAGCTCCTAAGGCCTCGCTACTGGCGTCCGTGGTTAGGTTGAATGGTTGGGTGAAATCGGGATAAATTAGAAGTGGAGGGGAAATTAGGGATTTTTTAATAACTTCAAATGCCTCTTGACATTTGTTAGTCCAAGTAAATTTCACGTCCTTGCGAAGCAAATTTGTGATTGGACGTACTATCTTTGAGAAATCGGGTATAAATTTCCTGTAATAGTTGGCAAGTCCCAGAAATGATTGGACTTGTCTGACTGTTCGGGGAATGTTTGGACGCATGCCGTTTTGCTGGGGTCTGGTAGTGCTCCTTTGTTGGAACACTTATGGCCTAAGTATACAACCTCTCGTGTTAGAAACTGGCATTTCTCTGGTTGCAGTTTCAGGTTGTTCTCTCTCAGTCTTTCGAAGACTTTGCGGAGCTTTTGATTGTGGTCCGCCAGGTTTTTCCCGTAGATTACTATGTCATCTAGGTACACGAAGCATTCCAGGCCTTGTAAACCTGTTAATACGAAATTCATTAGACGTTGGAAGGTAGCCGGGGCTCCTTTGAGCCCGAACGGCATACGTTTCAATTCGTAGTGTCCATAGTTTGTGCTGAAAGCCGTCTTTGGCCTATCTTTGGGATCGACTAATATTTGGCCAAGTCGAGGGTAGTGAATTATCGGGAATGACCTAGTTGGTCGAGTATATCCTCGATACGAGGTAGCGGATAGGCGTCGCCAATCGTTTTTTCGTTAAGTTTGCGAAAGTCGACGACGACGCGCCACCTTTTTTCACCATCATGTCCCGCTTTCTTGGGCACCACTAAGAGAGGTGAGTTCCAGGGACTCTTGCTCGGTTGGACTATGTCATTATCCAACATTTTTCGGAGCTGCTCGTTGAATACATTGCGTTGGGTTTCAGGCAGTCGGTACATTAAGAAGAAAATATCATCGTACTCATAACATAGTTTGGTTATCACAGATGACTCTTCCGCGCTTAGGGTGTCGTCCAGGTTGAGTTCTTGTACTAACCTGGCGAGGCGCGGGTAATGTTGGGGTTCGTCCGAATCGTCACTGTCCGGGTATAGGTATTTAATGTGTTGCAGAGTGGCCATCTTATCGGCTCTAGTAAGTCTGTTCTTGTTTAAGTTGTTTTCCTTGTTTTTAATTTTCTTAAAACTATTGTTTTTGAACGTTGGCGTTTTGTGGGCCGTGATATCTATGGGTTCAGGCATTTGTTGGAACTCGCAAGCGTCTCTAGAGGGGCTCTTATGCCATCTTACATGTTTGGATGTGTTTTTACCTCTAATTGGCTTTGGGGCTACTGGGTCTTTGTGACCGGTTAGAGTAGACCTTTTGTGGGGTTTGTCAGTGCCATTATTCCGGCTCGGGGGCCGTGTCTCTCTGTATTCTGGGGTTTTTTCATCTAGTTTTGTTTCATCCGATCCGTTGGTGCTAGGGATGACGGTGTAGTCTTTAGTGTGGACAAGCGTTATGTCAAGGCTTGTCAGAACTACTTGGACATTGTTAGCGTTGAGGATTCCAATGGGCGCTACTTTGATTCCTGATGAGAGTAAGCTATTTGCCAGAAAGAGTCCATCGTCTATCTCCTGAGATAGACATAGCATTTCTTCAGACCATTGCAACGCGATTTTAACTACGATCTGGGATCTTGCAGGTATGCAAACAGATTCGTCTAAGACTATCTGGTGCTGCCTCATTTCGCAAGCCGGATCTTTGGTAGTTCTTTTATCCGAGTGGTGTCCTTGTGTGCTACAGCCAGCATTCTCCAATTGAGATGCCTTGAGGACACTGCAAGTAGACACCTTGACCTCTGAGACCTCCGTGCTAGCGGTTAGTGTTTCTACTTCGACTGCGTTCTGTGAATACGCCTCGTCCGATGCAAATGTTAGGGGTATAGCGAACTCTTCGAAGTTAGTTTCCGTGCGAGGAAACCTGAGTGCCATATTTGGACCTTCAACATTACAATTCTTCGCTAGGAAGTCATTTCCTAACAAACCGTCGTCCGTGAGACCTGGAAGGTTTGAATGACTTGGAAATTGCAGGATATTTTGTGCTTCAGTGTGAAGTTTCCCTGGCAGCTTCCCAAAGTTTTTCCAGTACCAAACGGCGTTTGTAGTGTAAACACCTCCTCGGTATTAATGTCGTCGAGGGACTGTAATGCCTTTTTCTTAATAATACTAACCTCAGCGCCAGTATCCACTGCTAATTTAGTTTGGCCGTATAGGCCGATGTCCAATGGAAGTTTTACGGTAGAGATACTAGTCTTGGGCGTCTGAGGTGACCCTTGTTTGTTTTGCGGAGGGTTTATGGTCGAGCCGGAGAGTTTTGGGTTGACTGTGCGTCGTTTCCCTGACTCTGAGACTCCCATTTCTGTTTTTGTTGGCAAACGTCAATAGTGTGTCCGCGTCGGCCACAGAAATTACATTTGACGCTTATGTTATACACTCGGGGGCCGCCGGAGGGTCTTTGTTCTAAGGTCGGCCTGTTCTCTTTGGGGGGCCTTCTTTCATGGCTTGTATCTTGGATTCTAGCAGAACGATTTGTTATGCAATCGCGAACATCATGACTATAGTTTTTGCAATTCACGCAGAAAGGTGTGTTTTTGCGCTTTAGACAGTCGGAGTACGTATGACCCCGTTTTTTGGCAGAAGCTACACGTAATGTTCTGTGCCGGTGTGCTGTGGTTCGGTCGTCTGTTTCCAAACCTGTGGTCCCTTTGCTGAAATGGAGGGCGTTGTGAAGGGTTCTGAGTGTAGTGTTGGTAATTTGGTGGTGCTGTCCTAGGGGGTACCTGTAAAAAGTTTATTTGACCATGGGCTAACGGGCTGGTCCCTGTGTGTGCGTGATAACTTTGTGTGTGTGGTAGGGTTGGTATTTGTGAAAGTGGGGATTGTATGAATAGGGCGCTTTGCTGGAGCCTCTCCATGTCTAGCGCCTTTTGTATTAGCTCGTCCACTGTAGCATCGCCTATTGTAAGGAGATACTGGCACAAATGCGGGTTACCTACTCCGCTTTTTAGTGCGTTTTTAGCGAAGTCCTCTAACTGAGTCTTCACTGTGGATGCTGCATTGCCGTATTTGGTGTCAGCAGCTTCTTTGCAAAGGACCAACAGTTGTTTGAGTCTGGTCGTATATGCGTTTAATGTTTCTAGGGGTAGTTGTCGAGTTGTTATTAGTTTATTTACTAACTCTTGGTATGTTTACCTAGGTAAATCTGCCCTATTTAGACGTTCTTCCACTTCTTTGAAGGTGGGTGACACGTCTGAGGCGAAGAGTTGATACGCTTGACCCCGGAGTCTGGTGGGCAAAATTTGTAGGAAAGCTGCTTGTTCCTCTGTAGTTAGGCGTTGCTGTGTTTGTTTATAGCAATCTATAAAGGTTTGGAGTTCTTGGCTCAACTGAGGGCCATTTGCGCCAGAGAACAAAGGAACAGGCTGTGCCGTTAGTTTGGCGACTTTGGCGTAGTCTACCATCTTGGAGTATTTGTAGGCGGTTTTCGGTTTATACTCGGGCAGACTAAGCAGGCTTTCCTCGTGACTGGTGTCCGTGAAGGATACTTCCAGCCAATCGTATAAAAGGTCTTCGTCGGTCGGTTCGGATTTGGTCTGATCGTCGGTGTCTTTACTTGGTGAGGCTCTTACAATTACGCTGGCCTCTTTACAATTTTCTCTACTTAACCTGTCTTCCTTAACTAAATCGAGCGAGCGCGAGGTTCCCTTAAATCAGGCGATGTCCGCCTTAAATCTCTCTGTATCCTCCTGATATTTTTTTACTAATGCGAGCCAATCCGCACGGAGGTACAGAGAGTTTATCGGAGTCTCGCGCTTTCTCGAGAACCCTATCTAAATACTTATTTAAACATACTGTACTAGCGGCTGTAGGAAGGGGTAGAACTGTGCCGCTTCTAAGTCTTCTTCCTTCGGATTCTTTGGGCGAAGGTGGTGGACGTTCGCTGTATGTTGGGGATGTCCTCTCTGCGGGGAACTTGGTCCCCGGTGCGGCTTTCGGTGTGGAGTCACCTTCCGACTCCGACATACACTACGGGTTGTTGGTGGTTGCAAGGGGGGCTAGTAGCCTACTTAGTTACTCCCTTGCCGTAGTTCGCTGTTGATAGGGGGGCTACCTCAGCCGTCTGTGGGTTTCCCTGTGATGTGGTCGGAAAGGGGGCTTTTGGCCGTCTTCGTTTTTCCTCTCAGACCTACTGCTGGTCGCGTCTTTATCTAAAGTTGCGGACGAGTTGACCTTTGAGTCGTCCGATGTGAGGGTGGCTTTCCTTAGAATCGTCCTTCTAGCGTTGGGTTTTAGGAGTATCGCTGGCCCTGGAGGATGATTCCTGCGTGTCCTACTGGTATTTCCTGGTCCCGGATCGAGGGTTTTAAAGCGTTTACGGTTTATACAAACCAAGCTTCCTCAATCCTACCGGCTGCGCCAATTTGTTATACGTTATTGGGGGTAATTTACCTGACCACAAGACCAGTCAACACTCTTTTAATTTTATAAATTTTTATTCACTGAATAACAATTTACCATGGCTATTATTCTATCCTAATGATGATATTTTCTTTTGTTATTTTGTCTTTCAAACCAATTAATTACTTTTTACACTTCTTTTATCTTAATTCTGATATTTATTTTATTTGTTTTGTTGTTTTATTGTTTTGTTCTTTGTGAATTTAAACCAAATCCCACTAAAAAAGTAATGAGGGATTTTAACGCTGACAGAAAAAAGCAAGAGACGCATTCTTTGGTTGACTATCCTGACAGTAATGTTGCTCAATCACCTACTCCAAATTATTGTAAAAAAGAAAACCGATCGAGTTCGGACATCGTACATGCCGTCAGTAACGCTAACTGCTTGCCACCCCGTCCAGTTGATCAAACACCACCATCTCTAAGTACAGATCCACAATCCTTTAACACAAAATTTTATCAAGATCAAGGTAAAGGCGACGTGATAAACGACAGTCACGGAAACGAAGTGATCGATGAACTTCTTTCAATGTGACGTTAATTTCGATTATAGTACCTTTTCTTTCGATTCGATATCAAAATAGGTGACGTAGTAATCTTGAAAAATGAAAATCGCAAAAAACAACACAAACCGTACAAAGGCCCATTTAAAGTTATCGAAAGAAAAGGTACTATAATCGAAATTAACGTCACATTGAAAGAAGTTCATAATAATAGACAAGAAATACACTATGTTATGCTCTAATGCTGGCGAGCATAAATCCGTGCCGGGCTAGCATGGAGAAAGGGGTAGGTCGCAAAATAAAAGCACTTGTTGGGCGCCACGTGGTTTTATGACATGAGTCCACGAACTCCGACGGCAATCACAACACGATTGTTGGCCCATATAAATATTTATTAAAGATATATATGTTTAACTAGTGAACATAAGAACAATAATAATAAATTATATCTAAAACCAAAAGTAATTTTAAGATAAAAGCAAAATGGGAAAGTGAAACAAATGCTACTTGTATCGGCAACACACGAATCGAGTTTTAAATTTAATTCAGGAACTCACTTCACCTTTATTTAAAGAACATTGAATATATAAAAGATACTTATCTTTTAAACAAATTTCCATATATTCTTCCGCTAATTCCTCTACCTCCGTCCAAGCGACTCTTCCTGCAGTTCCTTCGCTTCTTTACTTGGCAATTTACTTTCACTTTTCTTCTTTTCACTGTTATTCTCCACTTTTATTTTTAATGATGTTTAAAAATTTCGGCCAACTACACACTTGGACTCTGGGTTAACGACTTATGTTGGACTGTCCCCTTCACATACCAAGGATCTTCATTTATTGATTTTTGCCGCCTATTGGAATTATACTGGAAATTTGATGGCGTTTTTCCAGATCGGTTTAGACCGGGTCAAATTTATTTTATTTTTTCTTTACTGAAATATTTAGCATAATTTATGCTTCATTTTGATACATTCCGTGCCGTTGTTAAAATTCGGGAAGTCGGTGAATTTTGTGAAAATCTGCAGATGGTGACAGCTGATTTCACGTGCAAAAATATTCTTTTATAAATCCTTTTCGGGGCTCTTCCTTATTATTTGTTAACTCCTTGGGTTGGAAACAGTCCACTTTATTGTTCCTTTCATTCCGGTTTAATGAAGAACATACGTTATTTTCGGGTTTTCTTCGATGACGTGTTAGGTTAACTTGTGAAGTGAAAAAAGTTAATTTTAGTTTGAAGAAAGAGAAGCCTGGACCAGGTAAGCTACAACTTGAACTCAATTTACTAATGTAAAGATAAATACCCTTCCATGTATCTTTTATATCTATTAATTTTGTTGTTTTAGATATTGTCGCTTTCGTGTGCCGCCTTGGTTATTGACGCTGTAGGTATTTATTCTAAATTAATTCAATTCATCCTATTTAGTGCAAGACTAATTCTATTTAAATTATACCACCAAATCAAGTCTAAAATCAAATTAATCCATCAAATCAAATCCAAATTCTAAACCTATTTCTACTGCCTTGTAAGTTTTCCAAATCCTAACTAACTAACTAATCTACCTTAATTATTATTCAACATCTTAATTAATTTACAATATTTAAACTTAAATCTATTGCAGGAAAATCAGCATCGGTGGTGACATAACTTCATCGTCGTACCAGGTAATTTTCTTGAACTAAACGCAAGTTTCAGCTCCAAGTGCTCCGCAGGTGAGCTAAACACATCGTGCCTTGACCAACAAAACATCAGGAGACGGTTTAATACGGCTGGTGGAGTAAATCCAAGTGAACGCTTAACACAGGTTTAGTTTCTTATTCTTCTTTCTCTTAATTCCTATTCATCGATTTTGAAATTTTAGACTCCTACGCGCTCATCTTAGCGATGCAAGGATGCATCGACAACCACGAGGCTTTGATCCCTGAACAACGTACCACCATCAGGTATATCCTCCAATTTTTGTTTTACTATCTGTAAATAATTAGTTCCTTTGCAGCATCAATCAAATATTAATTAATAGGTAGTGGACAACACAACACGGTCAAGTAAGTTCCTTTTATATTATGAAGAAATCAACTAACTTTCTTTTATTTTAGATTGCAGCATCACTTTGAGGATGTAACAACTATAAAAACATTTTATAGAGTATTAAGATTAAGACACATTATAGATATACAAAAATAGGAATCGTAACACTATAGCCATAAGTATACAATCGTAGATATTCTTGTTTCGTCTTAACCTAAGGTAAAGGGTAAGAGTGTAGTGATCATAAGCAATCAATGCAAATGCAATGATCGCGGCACCAAGGCTTGTTAAAATAAATGAGATACAACAAGGCCGAGGTCAGTCAGAACCAAAACAAATGATGTCACATAAAATTGCCATCAGTGAAACACTTCGAACGATTGCACAGATTACTACTCGCAGCAGGCAGTAGTCCGACTCCTGCTTCGGTCTCGTGATTCCACTGTGCAATAATTCAGCATGTGACGCTTGCCCAGAATGTTTTCCTTTACTTACTTTTATCTGGAACAAGTGTTACAGGTCAGATCCGAAATCCGATGCTGGATATTTTGTCAACAAAATCGGATAACGGATATGACCACAAACAAAGAACATAAAAATTTACCAGCAAGTAGCCACTTCGTAAACAAATTCCAGAGGAAATTGCTAGCCTCTTTCACGAAGTGGCTAACTGGTAAATTTTCCTAGAAATCAAGGCAAGTCGAAAGTACATGGAAAATGATGGCGAAGCACCTGGGTAAGAATCAAAGTTCTCAGGCTAAAAGCGCCTCGCCATAAAATTCCGATAAGTACATCGTCGTGCTCAAGGTCTATCGGTACTTGAACTTGATCAAGCCAGTGAGAGGAAAAAGCTGTCACACGCACGACCAAAAAACTTCCTAATGTTTAACGACAGAACGGAAGGTATAAGATCGAGAGCGAAAGGAAAAATAATCAGGTCCAGGATGCCAACGAATTCCAAGTGTTTTAACTATTTCATTGTCGGTAAATGTAAGGACTTCCTTTAGTTCGCTGTGTTCTATTGGTAAGTGTTTAAACAGTTCAGGCTCATTACTCGTCCATTTCCTTAAGTTGAGGCTACCTGAATTCATGAGACTATATCATGCGCACCTTTAAACAAATCATCTACGTAGAACTCTGTGAGTGTAACCCTTGATGCTAACGGCCATTTTTCTGCTTCATCTCTGGCTAATTGTTGAAGCGTACGAATAGCCAAGTATGGGGCACAGGATGTACCAAAGGTGACAGTCTTCAACTGGTAATCTTGAATTTGGGAAGTTTCTGGATGTTGCCATATTATTCTTTGATATGATCGGTTCCTTCGTCACATTTGTATCATCCTATTTATTTTTTCCAAATCAGCATTCCAGTTTAGCAAGGTGGTTAATAGTTTATGTTGTAAGGGTGGGCCCGTTTGTAGAAATTGGTTCAGCGAATTTCCATTTGTTGTTCTCGCTGACGCGTCAAAAACTACTCGTAGCCGTGTTGTGGTACTGTCCTTAACAACAGCGTGATGTGAAATGTAATAATGTTCTTCATCAATACCAGGAGGATCAACTTCTTCCATGTAACCCAATTCAATGTATTCATTCAACACTTTTTTGTATTCAACCTTTAGTGGAGGATTACCTTTCAGTCGTTGTTGTAAATTTAGAAATCGTCTAAATGCCTGGGGTCGTGTTCTCCTAAATATGGCAATTCATCGTTAATGAATGGAAGTTGCACCTGATATCTTCCATTGTGTAAACGTTGATATGTTTTCTCGTAATGTTGCTCACATTTCTTTTCTTCAGTAGTACTAAATGGTTTTGAACGGATTTCTTCCAATTCCCAGAATTGTTTTAGTTGCTTATTTAAATCAACATCTTCGGTAGTAAGGGTGAAAGCAGGAATTTGACTGAATGCTGCTATCTCTGTAGTTGGTCCCAGTAAAATCCAGCCAAAAATTGTATAAATAGCGATTGGTGAATAGTTTAATAGATCTTTACGTACCTTAGTGTATAATTTTGCTCCCAGTAAAATGTCTATCCTGCCAGGTTTCCAAAACATAGGGTCTGCTTAGTCTAAGTTTTGGATGTGAATCCATTCTCTTTGCATTATTGGTTTGGAAGGTAATGGATTCGCAATTCTATGTAGAACAAGAAATTCGTCCTCTATTGGCTCTACTTTTGTATTGCATGAATAAAGTCGCAGTTTTACTCTACTACTTTTCGCACCATAGCTTTCGAGTGGTTGTTTAGTCTCGTCACTTCTACTGTAGTGGGTATGAAGTTAAAGCGCAATCTATTACAAGCAGTTTCTGAGATAAATGAAGACTGCGATCCTGGATTTACAAGATTGACCATTTATGTCGTATACTATCACACATGCTGTAGCTAATAGCGCTTTCTTAGTTTCTGTGGGCACAAGGCTTTGTGTCGTGATTGGTCCTTCAGTGCAGAGTGATGGTCGTAGTACCTTGCTCTTGTTTCGTAATATTAGGCGATTGTATGTTTATCTGCGCAACTAGTGGATTTATTGTTGAATGCTCTTTTCTAATTCCTTCGTGAATTGTTGTATAGTGCCTTTCCTTGCATTTTTGACAGTTGAATTTACTTTTACAAGTGTTGACAGTGTGATTTTTTGACAAACAATTAAAGCAGTGACCGGCCGATTCAATAAGTTTGCGTCTATCAATAACGTTCATGCCTTGATATTTCGGACACCGTTGTAAAAAATGATTTCCAGAGCACGCAGAGCAATTGCTTTTCTTTAATGAGTGGTAAGCTTGAGTTGCTTCCCTTGGAGCTGGCTTATGTGGTGTTGGCCTTATCTTCAAGGCATCTGCAATTGACTCTAATACATTTAAAAGGGTGTTGAGAAATGATTTAAATTGCGTTTAGGTTGGTTATGACTGCGTATCTCCTAGTTTTTCTTCCCACAGCTTAAACTTTGTAAATGGGAGCTTCTGTACAAGTAGAAATATTAAAAGATTATCCCATGTTGATGCGTTGACCTGCAGATTTTTACCTGCTGTAAACATCCCTCTGTAGTGTCGATTAACAATTTGATTCCTTTGCCTGACTCATTGTGGAGCTTAAGTTGATTAACTAGATGTTTTAAGTGATGATTAACTAAAACGTTCCTCTAACTTCTTCCATGCTGGTTCATAATCCGGATTAGTTATGGGTGTATGTCTCGAAATTTTTCCCGCATCACCAACTAGGCATCCTTTGAGGAAGTGTAGCCTTTGTACTGACGTTAATTTTGTATTGTTCTGGACTAATGATACGAAAAGATCGTGGAAGGAACGCCACATGTTATAATCACCGTTAAATTTCGGTAATATCATTCTGGGGAATTGTGATTCCTGTTGTAAACAATAGCTGTAGACCATTGAGAAGGGGTGCTAACAGGAGTTTACTGGTGGCAAAACTTTCCGCAAGCCGTCCGTTAATTCGCTGACGCATTCTAAATATTTTCCTTCTGTTTCAGCATAATAATCCTTGTCGATTTAATCTTCTGGTTCCAGCTTTAGATCTTTCAACTTCAGCTTATTGATTGTAAAATCATTACTGCTGAATACATCCCAAGCCTTTCTCAACTCTGCCAATCTACTTTCGTAAAAGCCTTGAGTTCGTTTCGTTGCATTTTTTTTCGCCCACCTTCTATTAATTTCTTAATTCTACCCTTGAAAATTATGTTGGTTATGATCAATGTTTTTATGGTCGAAATGTTGTAGCTGTGTTAAGTAATTGTTAATAATACCCTTTACTTTTATTTGTTTTGAGCTTATTTGATTTTTGCTCAAGGACTGGTGAGTGCTTTCTTGCAGAGAAGTTCACTCAGCCCTGTGGGTTAATTTAATTTTTTGAAAGAAACACTCTACGTATTACTTTGGCACTTTATTTAGAAAAACTTAATCTCACAAAAGGAAAGACTTTTTAAATTCACTTAATTATTAACTTGAGACTATAGGCCTTACCTCTGGGGGGGGGGTCACTCTAGCTCGTATTAACTACATCAAAGTTAAAAACAAAAAACTCCCTTTTCAGCGGTCGTGCTGCTAGTTTTATACAATGTTTCTATTCCTCCTTCCATTGATTTTATTTTTTAATCAGTCATTGATGCTATTGACCAATCGGATTTTTCGTTAAGTTCAGGGTGAATAATCCCGTATGCAGCAGAAAAATTGTCGTTTGAGTTCAATTGCCTTGAACTGCAGAAAAAATGGTAACGACAGCATTGTGGGTATCAGATATTGAGTTCGTTATTTGTGAAATTCCTGTTAACGTACTGGGCTGCCGTGAAAATGGTTTTTCGGTTTTTTCACATCCTAAACAAAGCTGCAAATCAGGGTCAGTTTCGTCTACTTTTTCCAATTTCTCAAGGTATAACACTGTATAAGAGTACTTTTGTTAATTGAAACAAAAGAATACATTTGCCATCTCAGTCAAAGCGAATTTGAATAATTTCAAGTTAGATGTGTGGATGCTACTATTTAACTGTAAAAAGTTATCAGTTAAATTGGTGTAACTCATAAAGTATTGAGTCCTTAAACCGTGATCGCCTTCTAGAGTTTTACTTTTATACTCTTCGTATATTTTAAGCAATAGCTGGACATCTGAATATTCTATAGTGGGAAAATTTTGAATTTTTTTTTTAATTCGTCAAAAGCAGTTTCCATATTTTTTTAATAATAATATCAGTTTCCTCGGTAAAAGACCCAAAATGTAATATTTGTAAAGCCAAAGATGAAAGAGGGTGTAATTTTTAACACCGATTGAAATGTTTGCCTTGTATATAACTGTTAATGGAACCATTGGCTATTATTTTGGCATTTCCATAAGACTTGTCAAATTTTCATACAGCTTTAAAGTAATGTGAATAAATAAGATATCAAAACGTGGTCATTCACTGTTTTGAATCTGTTAAGGGGTTCTTCTACCTTAGGATGCCGTTTTTGATACAAATAATGCGATCTGTTTCATGGTTTCCAGCTACAGTGATTTGTGGATAGTGGTAAGATATAAAACACGTTTTCTTATGCTTTCATCGATCTCTATTGCTACTGTAAAATGTTCCACTCCTCAGAATTGCCACCTTCAAGATTTAATATTGGCAAACTTCCCTGAATCTGGGTCTTTTCGAATGAGCTTCCATTTCAGGCTCTATTTCGTCAAATGTTCTACGTCTTTTTGGCCTTTTTGAACTTTGATTCTCCACTTCTACATGTACAGATGTGATGTAATTGATTGCTAAATATCTATAGGATCAATTATATTTTGAACAATTATGGCTACTGTGTCATGCAATAAATCTTTACTACCTGTGGTATCGACAGATCTATCAAAATTGTTTAAAGCCAATGAAGCACTGAGATTAGAAGTTCGTAATATATCTTCCGGGCAAATTTGTAAGGATTTACAAACAGTATTATGTCCATTTGGTTTCTTGCTCTTTCAAAACAATATAACTTATTACAATTTTCTATGTACATAATTTAAAAAAAAATATAAAACAATAATTTTTTTGTTTAATTATTTTAAAGCTAACATATTGGCAAATTGGCTGAAATGCCTTCTGTCGAAATGCCACTTTGTCTTCTCTTGAGAAGCTGTTTGCACGGACCTTACACTACTCATGAAGCTTTTTCGAGAAATGTCTTGGTATAAAATGATCTGACCATTTTCAGTCATTTTATTTAATTTCTCTATCAGTGCAAAGTCTTTAATTTCATTCGCTTTTATGATCAAAGTTTGCATAGTTTCATTGTTTTTGGGAGCCTATAGCGCTCCAGCTATTTATAATTTATTTTTGAAGAACACTTACTTACTTTATTAGAGTAGAACTAAATTCTAGTCCTGGACTCTCTAAAGCTGGGTTGAGGGTTATTTCTTCTAAAGAATCATAAATGTCATTATATACATAATTAACAAAGACACTCGCGCACTCATCTTTCGGATTAAAATCCATCACACGTCTAACTTCATGTCTCGATGACATGCAAGGTGTCAAATCCATGTATACAATTACGCTAATTTCGCCGAAGAATTTTACTCGGATAAGAAAATATTCGCGAAAAATTAAGTTTTATCATGACACAATAAGAGTGACAGAGAACATGGAGAGATGGAGTCTCCAAATCTTCTCGCCATGTTCGGAACATGACAAAAGTAAAATGAAAAACGAACAGTCGCCAAAATTAATTATATTAATTAAAACGTAAAGAGAATCTTAAAATTCAATATTATGTTATCAAAAATTCGAGAATTTCAATTGAAATCCAATATTAATTACAATTTGTTAATAAATTTAAAAACTTTTAAGTTACTAGAAAATTATATATAATCTCACACACACATATCGCACCCTTAGAATGAAAGTGACCTAACTCAAAATTCCTGTAACTTCTGCTTTTGCTATAAATTGACCTTAAAAAGCGTATTCTAAGACCCTGTAATAAAAAAAGCTCGAATTATGAGTAATAAAGGGACAGCGTATACATGGGTCACTTTCGTTGATCGCGCTATTCATCTATGCATGTAATGTGAAAGAGACCAAATCAGTATTGCGTCAACGGTGTTCGCGAGTGGACGTGCATAACATCGACGGATCTTGAATTGTGCCAGTTTATTGTAAATACTGTGAAGATAAGTACATTACATTTTTCGTGCTAAACTGGCTCCTTTTTGAAATAAGTCTATTTATTAAAAAATATTTATTACATTTTATTCACCGTTTTTAGATTGAGCCTCTTAAGTAATAAAATTAAATAAAAGAAGAATGACAGTTATAAAAACAGGTCTATTTATGACTACACGTATACGAAAACTTCTTGTTACTTCTTGTACGACAATTCTAGATTTAGTAACGTATTTTCTTAATCCTAATGATAAATTATAATGTAACGACCTAATTGTTTCAGGTTTTTACTGTTCAAGTTTATTTTATGGTCAAATTGACATCAAAGCGAGTTCAGGATATGTTTAGTTTGATGGGAATAACTCCTCCAAATTTAAGGCAGAAAAAGATTGCTACAAAATGTTCCAATGGTGACATGGAAAAAAACCAAATACCCACTAAAAAAGTAATGAGGAATCTTAACGCTGACAGAAAAAAGCAAGAGACGCATCCTTTGGTTGACTATCCTGACAGTAATGTTGCTCATTCGCCTACTCCAAATTATTGGAGTTGTGAAAAAGAAAACCGATCGAGTTTGGACATCGTACACGCCGTCAGTAACGCTAACTGCTTGCCACCCCGTCCAGTTGATCAAACACCACCATCTCTAAGTACAGATCCACAATCCTTTAACACAAAATTTTATCAAGATCAAGGTAAAGGCGACGTGATAAACGACAGTCACGGAAACGAAGTGATCGATGATAGCTATAAGAACGACGTGGTACAAACATCATCACAGAAATCCATTACTAATAATGAAGCGCCTATCGTCATCAAAAGTGACAGTAAACGTGACAAATGCACAGATGTTGAGTGCAACGTGTCGCGGTCATTATCTTAGATTTCATCTGATTGTCTTCCACTGAGAAAATTTATTCCAATTGACAAATACAAGATATCACCAATATACTCCCATGAAAGCGATGTAGATTTAAGCGATATTGATCCGTCGTATGTTGTTCAAAATAACTTGGATTCCAACAAACATAAGAATTTAGCAAAACTTCTCTCTCGCTCTTATCACAATTCGTGATCTCGTAATAATTAGCAAGTGCTTGTAGTTTTTTATCAAAGAAAAAATCCTCTAGTCCTAGTTCATCTAGTAGTAGCTCGTCCAGTAGAAGTTTGTCATCCAGTAGCTGAAGCGCATCGTCTAATAAAGTAACTATTAAAAAAGACGGCAATTCTTGTTTACCCAGTAGCAGAAAAAGGAAGATTAATGTTACGAAATGAAAACAGACAGCCGCTATAATTGCAAGAAATAGTGGGCAAGCTTACACATCTATTTCTAAAACCAAGCGTAAAATTGAAGCACGCTGCTTAAAACCTCCGTGTTCTGAAAAGTGTAGGATGAAATGTCGAGAAAACATCAACGAGGATCAGAGGTCAAAACATTTTATAAAATTTTGGGAGTTCAATGATATTAATCTTCAACGTTCTTATATCAATTCTTGTATGACCGAAATTGCTGCGAAATACCGTTACTCCAATGCACAAAATCCAAGAAAATTTAACCACGCATTTTACTTCACAGTAGATAATGAAAATCGACGAGTGTGTAAAACATTTTTCTTGCACACTTTGGACATTACTGATCGAATGATTCGCACCGTTAAAAGCAAGAGAGATACAGATGGTTTTGTGCAAAAAGATCTTAAAGGAAAACATACCGGAAACATAAAAGTTGACGCAAATATTATTCAAGATTTGAAAGACCATATCAACTCTATTCCCCGGATCGAGTCTCATTATTTGAGAGTACAAATTACACGAGAGTACAGCGATGGTTCTAAAACAATCACAGAAATATAGAGATTATGTAGATAATCAATAACAAAATAACAAGCCCTATGGAAAGTTAAAAAAGTTTAACGAGATATTCACTACTGAGTTGAATATTAGCGTTTTTAAACCAAAGAAGGACCAATGTGACTTATGTAATCAATATTTACAGTGTCGAGAAGATAACAGATAAGATATTCAAGAAAAAATAGTTTTTAAAAGAAAAGTTGAACCGACTTCACAAAAAGCGCTAAAAAGCATAAAATAATTTTTAATTTTATATCTATTACGACATTTTGAAGTCGGTGAAAATCACACAAACCAAACAACTACAACAAAAATATTTAATCGTCATTTCTTATGATCCCGTAAGCTGAAACGTTCAGGTAGTATTATGTATTATTTTCAATTGTGGTTCTGTAGTTGTTTTATTTGTTTAATTTGCACCGACTTCAAAATGTCGTAATAGATATAAAATTAAAAATTATTTTATGCTTTTTAGCGCTTTTTCTGAAGTCGGTTCAACTTTTTTTTTAAAAACAATTTTATTTTTCACTTTTTAGTGTCTTCGACTCTATACAACGAAGAAAGAACTATCCAAATCGGTCACGCGTTAAAAGTTAGTTTTAACCCCCTACCCCTCCCCCATTCCACTAAACTTTTTTTCTCATGGTATTAATCAAGGAACATACTCTACCGAACAGAAAAGGAATCATCAAAATCGGTCCACGCGTTACGAAGATACTACCCCTCCCCCTCCCCACCACCACAATAGGACCAAATTATTCTACTTATAGCAATGGGGGATCACACTCCATGCAACAGCAAAAGAACCATCCAAATCGGTCTACGCGTTAAAAAGTTAGGTTCAATCCTCCCCCCCCCCCCCACCTCTCTCCCAACCCAGCCACACCAACAATTTTTTTTCAGTGGTATCAACCAGGGTGCATACTCTACCCAAAAGAAAAAGAAATATCCAAATTGCTCCACGCGGTACGAAGTTAGAGTACTTCTTCCCTGGCCCAACCCCCCACCATGGGCCAAATTATTCTTCTATTAGCAATGGGTGATCACACTCTATACAACAGCATCACACTCTATACAGAACCATCCAAATCGGTCCACGTAGTACAAAATTAGGTTCCACCCCCACCCCTACCCTACCAAAAATTTTGTTGACATGGTACCAATCGGTGAACATACTCTACCCAACAAAAAAAGAATCATCAAAATCGGTCGACACGTTACGAAGTTATGCCCGGTCAGACATAAAAAAAACAAATTGAAATAAAAATAAAAATGCGCGTCGCACTTAGAACCTCTTTGCTTTTGGGAAGTCGGTTAAAAATACGACACACATTTGGAGGAGAAGAAGAAGAAAAGCGAAAAGATCGTGGAAACGTAAGCGAGACTACTGTGTGTGCCGTTTTTGATCTGCAAGCTGTAATGCAATGTCCAACGGGCGATATCTCTGCATTTTATTAACCGACTTCAAAAAAACAAAGAGGTTCTAAGTTCGACGCGTATTTTTATTTATTTTTTATTGATTTGAATGGTGCTTTTTTGTTGTACAGAGTATGATCTCCCATTGCTAATAGGAGAAAAATAATTGGAATAGGGTGGGGGGAGGGGAGGGGTATTGTAGTCTTACTTTGTAACGCGTGGACCGATTTGGATAGTTCTTCTTATGTTGAGTGGAGTATGTTCTGTGGTTGATACCACGAGAAAAACATTTTGGTGGGATGGGGGTGGGGGGTGGAAGTAAACCTAACTTTGTTACGCGTAGTCCGATTTTAATGGTTCTTTTTCTGTTTTAAAGAGTATGATCACCCATTGCTAATAGAAGAATAATTTAGCCAATGGTGGGGGCTGGGTAGGGGATGGAGTAGTCTAATTTCGTAACGCGTGGACCGATTCGGATAATTCTTTTTCTTTTGGGTAGAGTATGCTCCCTGGTTGAGAACACGAGAAAAAAAAATTTTGGGGTGGGAGAAGGGAGGTGGGACCTAACCTTGTAACGCGTGGATCGATTTGGATTGGTCTTTTGCTGCTGTGATCCCCCATTGCTAATAGGAGAATAATTTGGTCCTATGGTGGTGGTAACTTCGTAACGCGTGGACCGATTTCGATGATTGCTTTTCTGTTCGGTAGAGTATGTTCACAATTTTACTCAATTCACTTAATTAGTTCGTGGCACAATTTTCTTACAATATCTCTTCACAATATTACGTTTCACTTTAACAATTAAAACTTATCACTTCACTAGTTAAAATGCAATTGACTGACTAGGCTGCTACTCAGCCCTATTTATACTACTTAGCTTAATTCTAGAAAGTTCAGCAACTTAGTTCTAGCAATTTCCGTCTTTCATTTCCACCACACTAAGTCACCACAGGTTCTACTCGGCCTTGACTTTATACGGCATCTGACGTTTTTCTGGTTGCCGAAATTCTGGACATGCGCATTGTACAACTTGAATCCGTTTTCATCACGTAGCCTATGCCAGATTACAGTGCATGTTACACTGCCCCCTCTTAGAACTGTTCGTCCCGAACAGTTGTATCTCCTTGGTATGGCTTTAAGCAGTCAACGTGCACGATCTTCTTTTTTCTCTCGGTCCCCGTTGTATCCTGTACACTGCATCGTTGATGCGCGTAAGGATCTTGTATGGTGCTTCTCACTGCTGTTGAAGCTTCGGTGATTTTCCTTTTCGTCGCCGTTTGTTATATAGCCAGACGAGGTCTCCTTCCCTGAATCCGCTAGAATTAGCACTGATGACGTATCGTGTTTTCATTCCGTCGCTGGATGTCTTGAGGTTCTTTCTTGCCAGTTGATGGATTTCTGCGAGACGCTTCCGAAGTATGGTTAAGTATTCGTCAGTGGATTCAGCATCCTTTTCAAGTGTTCCGAACTTCAAATCACTGGGTAGTCGAATCTGTCTTCTAAACACAATATTAGATGGTGTCTGTCCTGTTGAGTTATGGACGGCTGTTCGATAAGCTAATAAAAATATCGGAATGTAGCTATCCCAATCCCGTTGATGCTCATCTACTACTTTTCTGAGATGTTCGAACACTGTTTTATTAAACCGCTCAACCATCCCGTCAGACTGTGTATGAAGTGGTGTTGTCCGCGTCTTTCTTATTCCAAGAATATCGTAAACCTTCTGGAATACTTGAGATTCAAAGTTTCGCCCTTGGTCAGAATGAAGCTCATTGGGGACGCGAAATCTGCACATCCAGTTTGTAACTAACTCCTCTGCCACTATCTTTGTTTCTTGATGTGGTATTGCATATACTTCTGGTCATTTACTGAAGTAATCCATTACCACTAGAATGTATCGGTTGCCTCGATCTGACTCAGGAAATGGTGCGGCAACATCAATCGCAATTCTCTGGAAAGGTACTCGTACGTTGTATTGTTGCATAGCTTCCCTTGTTTTGATGTGGGATCTTTTGCTACAGGCACAAACGGTACATCTTCGACACCAGTCTTCGACATCCTTCCGCATATGTAGCCAATAGAATTGTTCTCTTAATTCCTCCAAAGTCTTATTGACACCAAGATGTCCTCCCGAAGCACCGTTATGGAATTCCTCCAGCACCTCCCTTATTTTGTTCCTGGGAACCAATACCTGCATGCGGCATGATGACTCGTCGGGTTTTTCCCATTTGCGTTTCAATATTCCATCTTCAGCGCAAAGCGAATTCCATTGCGAACAGTAACTCTTTAACGTTGTAATTCTGTAAGAGATATATTTCCATTGGGGCCGTTCGTCGTTATCTTTCCACGTCATAGTGCTGTTCTAAATTCTTCATTGTTCCATCCTGTCAAGGGTACGACAGTTGTTCTTTGCACAGTCCCATGGTCGCATTTTCCTTAAAGACGGGAACAGTATTTACACTCCTATTTACATGGCCATCGTGAAAGTGCATCTGCATTTCCGTGGGATCTACCCTTCCTATGAATAATTTCAAAATCATAGGATTGAAGTCTTTCCAGCCATCGTGCTACTTGTCCTTCAAGATTTTTAAATTACATTAACCACTTCAGCGCTGCATGATCTGTTCGGAGAGTGAATCTTTGTCCATAGAGGAATTTATGAAAATGCTTCGTTGAATCAACAATTGCCAACAGTTCTTTCCTTATGGCGCAGTAATTTCTTTCTGCTTTTTATAAAGCTCTGCTATAGTATGCCACCACTTTTTCTTGTCCGTTTACCTTTTGTGATAAAACAGCGCCAATACCAACTGTTGAATCCTCAACCTAAAAAGAAACAAATTAAACGATTTACGGCAAAGTATTTGTCTTACCTGCACCAAGTTAAATATCCCAGCATCCTTTAGTTTCTCCTTTATCGATATTTCCTATAATTTAATAAAATTAATTAAAATATTCACATTTATAATCAAAAAAAGACTTACCTGTTAATATCCCTAACCCAAAACAAACTTTCACAGTGACATTTGTACCAAAAACTATGACAGCCATCAGCTGTCTCAAACACTCGCACGGAAATATCATTCTAAAAGCAACTACGGGACTTTTTCCATTTAGTCAATGCTTTTCGAATGATATAAATAGAGTGCGCTCGGCAAGCAAAAAACATTCTGCTTTCAGAACTCAAACGAGTAGTTTGACTTAAACCGCTTTCGGTGACATTATTATTAGAGATTTCTTTGCAGTTAATTAATTATTTTTTCTAAAGGTATTGCTGATTTCAGCATTTTATTATTTTTCCTTATAATAATTTTTACATTTCAGCAAGTATTCCCTTCCTCATTTTTTCTGTCCCCATTTTAAGTTGTGGTGCTGTTTTCAGCTGTTATTCGTGCTGTTCATAATTTCATGGTGTTGTTTTCGGCCACTGTTTAGTGCTCTTTTCAGCACAATAATTATCGTGCAAAAACTAATCTCGCTTTCTCTCTTTTTTTGACAGAGAACTAATCGGATTGGCACCTGCTTCTTTTTCCTTTGAATTCTTTTTTTATTATTTTTATTGTTATTATTTTATTTATTGAATTATTTATTGTTTGAAATATTTATTTGAATTATTTATTGAATCTTTATTTAGTTTTAAAGCAATTTTTTATGAATAAAAACCATATTGAATTGAAAATGTTATTGGTATTGTCAATTACTGACCCGGCACCCCTTCTTCGTTTAAGTCTCATCATAGGCTTAACACCGACATTACTTGCATCGGTATCCAATATAAATGTCTCGCTTGCCTTTGGATAAGTTAGTACAGGTGCGTTGCAAAGCGCCCGTTTCAGTGATCTAAAGCTGTGTTCTGCCTTCTCTGTCCACACAAATGCTTTATCCTTTTCGATTAGCTTATGCAGTTCCCTTGCTACATGCGCAAAATTCTTCACAAAGCGTCTATAATACGTTGCTAGTCCTTGAAAACTTCGAAGCTCGTGTTTATCTTGTGGAGTAGGCCAGTTTTCCACTGAAGTTATTTATTCATTTATTAATTTACAATATTTCATCAATGTGCTGGTTACTACAAAAAAGAACTAAACAATAAACTAAATAAAAAAAGTAAATAAAAACACTATAACAAATCATATAAAAACAAAGAACAAGAAGAGAATTCCCAAAATATAAATGCAGAAAACAAAAATGCTTAAGTGAATAAAAAGTAAAAATGATTACGCGATAGATGAAAATCAATGCAATTAAAAGCGGAATTAAAAAATCGCGACATCGACGTTATAGGTTCATTTAATCCATAATTAGTACGAATAAAGTCGTGATTCCTCAGGGAGCGAGCTGGAACCGATATGCCAAAACGACCCAAGAGAACAGAAGAATCAATGGACCCACGAATGCAGTCGAAAGAAAAAAGGATCCCGGCGTTACGGCGTCTCTTTTCAATTGTGTACAAGTGTTGGAGTTTAAGTCTATCAACATAAGGAGGTAATATAAGGGAGTTATTCCAAGGAAGGCCTCGAAGGGCAAACCTAACGAACCTCCGTTGAACAGATTCATTGCGATTGATATGCGACACATATCATATAACATATATAGAACATCGCAAATAAGTGCCTCAAAAATCTTGGATATACAACAAAGATTAGCAATTAGTCTATAGTTCGAGATTTCACATTTATCACCTTTTTTGTGCAGGGGAATAATTAATGAGGTTTTCCAAGCTTTCGGAAAAATACCGCAACGAGTTGAGAGATTAAATAAATAACACAAAATAGGAGCAAGAGCGGAACCACATCTTTTCACGAGTGAGGCAGGGATACCGTCAGGACCAATTGAAAAACTATCAGTCAAGGTAGAGATTTTCGTCAAAATCGTAACTTCATCAAGTTAAAGGTCTTTGGATTCGAGAGAAGTCGGTGTAAACCTCGTCAAATGGGTAAAATCCTTAAAGCTAATATCACAGATCGACTCGTAGGGACGCTTTCATTCTATTAATATAATTATTTTAAGAAGACACTTAGTCAGATAAAAATTGACTGCGTAAATTGGAGTAAGTTAAATAGTCAGCGTCGCTCCTAGAGGAACAGAACCTCTTCCAGGCCTTACATTTAATATTCCTTAAATGTTTTAAGGAACTATCAAACCAAGGCAGACTAGAACGCAAGTTATTCGATTTAGAAATAGGGACACAATAAGTAACACAGATAGACAGCAAATTATAAAAAGATCTTACGGCCACAATAATGTCTCGTTCATTGAGGACGCTACTCCAATCACAAGTGAAGAGCCAGTTGTTAATTACGGAGAAGTCAGCCTTACTGAAGTTATAACAAGCATCATTTCGTACACAAGAAGCCATCATAACTGGATCATCTGATAACTGATTGGCAGACCGGAAAGAAGGAACCAAGCCATCATCCAAGTGTGAGAGCTCCCAGCCAACATCAGGTAGGTTACAGTCACCGAAAAGCAATAATTCATCAGAAGGCATCAAGGCGTGTGAGAGATCATCCAGGCAGGAGGCAAACCTTTCATAAACATAAGACGGAGAACCTGGAGGAATATAAGCGGTCGAAATGAACACAGTTTTGCCAAGCAGTCCAATAGCGATACGTAAAACCTCCAAATCTTCGGAATTCGGGATGTCAACCAGTCTGCATGGAACATCGCGACGCACAGCGCATATAACACCGCCTCCCACGGGCGCATCAAGCAAATCAGCATAACGATCACGGCGAAAAACAATGTACTCAGAGCTAAACAGCTCCGCATCCAGAATTCCTTGACACAGCCACGTTTCAGTCAAACAAATTACGCTGAAACAAAGATCGCTGGAGCTATTAAAGAGCCTAGCCGTTTTTGAACGAAGACCAGTTACGTTTGCGTAGTAGATCGGCAATCCGTTTTTTGAAGACTCATCGGCCAAGCCAAGCCGATTTCTTGGGACAAATTGTCGCACAATGGAATTGCGAGGCCAAATCTCAGGGGAAAGAGCTTCATTAAAAAAATCCTTCGAAACCAGCACTCTGAACGACAAAGTAAAAGAACAGCCAGAGCGATTGCGTGAGGAACCAATCCGTCTACATGCAACAGTGCCCGGTGCAGCGCAAGTACGAGAAAGAATATGGGCGATGACCTCGTCCTCAGTAGTCTCAGGATGGATTCTAGATATGAAGATATACTTGGGGATCCTAGCTGGCCGTAAAGTGCTGATGTTGTTGCCCACAATCGCATCAGGACTATCCGCGTTAAAGGCAGAAGTCGACTCCAGAGTATTCTGTTCAGGACCCCGTCCAACGGCCGGCACTGAAACACAAGAACAGATGCAGCCAACCACCTGAAGAGTCACAGTAACACGGGGCTCATCCACCTCACCAACAGTCCCCGAACGCGACTCGCTCTCACCCACAACAGCAGACGTACCAGCTTTAGCCAGAAGAGCCTTCACGTCCGATGAAAAGGAGCGAATGAGATCAGTACTACCACTGACAGCTGATGACCATGAGTTCATGTCAATTTTAAATTTTTTAACACTACGGCGTATGTCTTCGCAAATTGGCAGAACCGGGCTGGAACTGGACGAATGCTCAGAGTTTGCAATTATTCCGTACATGTCATCGATGGAGCGCTGGACATGGTAGAAAATCTCTGCGAGAGCTCGTGATATCTGCTAAACAGCATGTCATAATTTTCGTTGGACTTGTCCAGAGCCCTAATGATGTCGTCGGTTTTTCTATTTGAAGTGCCAATATCCTCAAATAAAGTCTGAAAGCCAGAAAGGCTCCAGTTGATGGCAGTTATTTCATTGGCAATGTGTCCTTGATCAGCGAAAATATTGTCGACGATACTCTTCATCAATCTTAGCACGTGACACGGCTTGATATTGGTGCATTCCTTGCATATCGTATTACAGGCTGAAGTCGATTTAGTGCTCTAATTCAGGCAAGTGGGGTGAAACGAATTACCACAAATGCCATCGCAAATAATGGCTTTGTCTAAAATATGCTACAAACAAGCCTTGCAAGAGCTCAGATTTAATGCGAACAAAAAACAAAATATTGTCAATAAATAAAAGCAATCCTTCTGTTGATACCACATGCCCAAGATATTTGACCTGGTCTCTGAAGAGAGTACATCTTTTAGGGCTTAGTTTCATTTTGGCTGACTTCAGTTTCCGCAACACCCCCCGTAAATTTTCTAGGTATTCTTCAAAACTTCTTCCAATTACAATGATGTTGTCCAAATAATCCAGGCAGGTTTTCCAAGTTTAACCTCGTAAAACGCGCTCCATTAAGAGTTCGAATGTTGCTGGGGCATTGCAAAGTCCAAAGGGTATTACCTTGAACTGCCATAATCCACTTCCCACCGAAAATGCGGTTTTCTCTTTGTCATCTGGATGAATCTCGACTTGCCAATATCCGCTTTTTAAGTCCAACGTCGACAACCACTTGGATCCTGACAGGGTATCTAGCGTGTCCTCTATTCGAGGTAGTGGATAACTATCTTTCTTTGTAACATCATTTAGTCGACGATATTCTACATAGAATCGCGTGCTCCCGTCCTTCTTCCTCACTAGTACCACTGGAGACATCTACGGGCTCTTCCACTCTTCTATTAGTCCTTCTTTGCGCATTATTTCAATCATGATGTCTGCTTCTTCCCGCCTGGCTAGCGGTAATCTTCTTGGCGCTTGCTTAATCGGTCGGGCATTACCTGTGTCGATTCTATGGTGCACTATATCAGTTTTTCCATAGTCCTCGTCATCTATTGCAAAGACATCTGCAAATTCTTCAATTAACTTTTGTGCTTTACGATATTCCCCTTGGCTAAGTTTATTAGACGGAAGTATCATTTTGGTTAGCTGTGTAACGTCCTTTTTTAGCTGCTTGATTTCATCTAAATCTGAATATTCTACCAATACGATCTCTTCGGCTGGTTCTCCATGGCCCAAGACTTTACCTTTCTTTAACTTGATGGATTTTCCACGAGAATTTCGGATTCGTACCAAAACTTCCTTCCTTTCATCGATAGTTACTAAACATTTTCCAATGGCGACATTTCTTATTTGTTCTGTTTGATCTGGTTCTACTAGATAGAATCGATAGCTCCCGGGATCACCAAGAACTTTTGCTCGTTGAATGTTGTGCGTTCTCATGAATTCGAGGCCTAGTATGCACTCATCCGTTATATCTGTAACAAGAAATCTGTGAGAAAATCGATTGTCGCCGAGGGATATTGTCATTAATATTTCCCCATTCACGGATTCTCCCGTAGCGGTCCTCAAAATGTATCGCTTTTTGTTGCTAAGCCAGTGGTTTTTAGCATAATAGCACCGAAGAATAGACCTGGAAGCACCTGTGCCTACTGTAATCGTACATTTTTGTTCTTGAACTCTCCCGTTGATTACTAAGCTACTATCGTTTCGCTGCGATTTCTTAATGTTGATGATGATTCCGGGGGCGTCGATTCCACTGGCCAACTCCTGCCCCGCAGAGTTGGTCTTTACTCGTTTCCCTGTTTCGAGCGTAGAGTTGGTATACGACTTACGGCTCCATCGCCTCTTTGTTACGCTCGCTCTCTTTCTCTGCATATTTCACAGCCATACCCAGATGTTGTCATCTTGCTGTCTTGTGGAGAGTTTCCCTCTTCTGCCTCTTTCTGCAATCTCTTTGGAGATGCCCTTCTTTGTTGTACGTCCAGCATTTAAAACGAGTTCGCTTTCCGATGTATTGACGCGACAGCAGGTATCTTCTATTTCGGTTACTTCCCTCAGGCGGACCGTACTTCTTGAGGCTTGCTTTGCTGCCTCATATGCCAGAGCATAAGCCAAAATTTCAGCATTGGTGCTCTTTCCAGCCAGTCGTACAGCTTGCTGTAGGTCACAATTTGCAAGTGAATTAATAAATGCTTCTCTGGCTACCTTGTTGACATAATCTTGGCTAAACGTGGGATAAGCCAAATGTGTCAACCTTTCTATGTCCGCACATAACTGCTGAAACATCTCTCCGCGCTTCTGTGTTCGGCTCCGTAGCTGTAGACGGCAGACCTCTTGCATGTGCTGGCTTCCATACCGCAATTCTAAAGCTTGTATTAGAGATGAATAATTATACCTTTGTTCTGCCGGTATAGTCTATAGCAGTTCTGCTGCTGCTCCTCTAAGTGCCATGATTAAAGCTGTACCTTTTTCCAGAAATTTACTGCCGCTGCTGTCTCGAACTGTAGTCTGTATATCTGCCAGGGAGTTTGACCGTCAAAAGTTGGAGGATGAAGTTTCTTGTTTACAGTCACAACCGTAGATAAATTCGTCGTTTGCCGCTTCTTGACAACTTCTAGTTCATGTCTAATTGCGTCCACATCACCTTTCACCTGTTCTTTCAGTTTCTTCTCTATATCCGGCTTAAGTTCCCCGATTTTCTTTTCCATATGGGATTCGAGATTTAACTTCATAGAGCTTTCTAGGTTTTCAAACTGTTTTCGCACAGACATTTCTATTTCAGCTTTTACTTCTTCAACGGAGGCTTTAAGTTCCGCTACTGATGTCTTTTGTTCTTCCAGCGATGCCTTTACCTCAGTTACGGACGCTTCCGTCGTCGCTTTCAACTCTGCCGTTTCTGTTCGTCCATTGATGCTTTTAACTCATTTACGGAACCTTTCAGTGACGATTTCTGTTCTGCCATCGATGCTTTTAATTCGTTTACAGACCCTTTTATTGATGATTTCTGTTCGTCCATCAATGCTTTTAATTCGGCCGTCGTTCGATTTCTGTTCAGTCATTGATGCTTCTATTGATGATTTCTATTCAGCCATTGATGCTTTTAATTCTTCCTTGAAAGATTTCATCTCACACATCAGAGCATTGAGTAGATCTGTCATGCTTGGAGTATTTACTTCTTATTCTACTTCTGACCCGTCTTCAAAAACAAAAGCCTCTGTATCCTTTCCTTCCTTTTCCATAGCTTCTTGTAGTAACGCTTCCAGGGCACATTTATTTCCAACTGTAGGTAGGAAACGTTTACTTAATTCCCCCTACAAGTCTTGAACACGTAAGTCTTTCAATTTGCGACCCATAATTAGATTATTCACTGTACTATTTCACGCACTTTGTTTTCAAGTTAACTTTTAATCTTTCTTAATTAATCCCACTTCTGACACCAATTGTAACGTAAATGGGGCTCTTCGGGCTCGACGGATTAATTAAGAGTCTTATTTTCAATCACGAATGATCACAAATTTATTCAATTCACTTAATTAGTTCGTGGCACAATTTTCTTACAATATCTCTTCCCAATATAACGTTTCACTTTAACAATTAAAACTTATCACTTCATTAGTTAAAATACAACTGACTGACTAGGCTGCTACTCAGCCCTATTTATACTACTTAAACTAACTTTTAACGCGTTGACCGATTTGGATGGTTCTTTCTTCGTTGTATAGAGTAGAAGACACTAAAAAGTGAAAAATAAAATAGTTTTTTAAAAAAAGTTGAACCGACTTCAGAAAAAGCGCTAAAAAACATAAAATAATTTTTAATTTTATATCTATTACGACATTTGGAAGTCGGTGCAAAGTAAACAAATAAAACAACTACAGTACCACAATTGAAAATAATACATAATACTATCTGAACGTTTCAGCTATAAGAAATGACGATTAAATATTTTTGTTGTATTTGTGAGGCCGGTTCAACTTTTCGACTTTCGAAAAAATTAAAAAGTGATTCTAAATATTGCTGCTATAAGAATGTAAATTGCTACTTTTGGGTTCTAATGAATTAGGGTCTTGCATATTTAATTACCTAAAATCTATTGATGCACGATCAGCAGCAAAAAAAGTTGACGTAATTTTTTATTCTGATAACTGGTTGGCCAAAATAAAAATAACTTTATAGCTAGCCTCTCTTCATTTGCGATAAATTTTTGATACAAGGCCACACAAAAAATGAAGGAGATAATGTACACACCTAAGTAGAAGAAGAAGTAAAGAAGAGCCTGAAATGCGGTCCCATATATATTCCACAGCAATATGTAACCTTGATCAGAAGTGCAAAAAAACATGGAAGACAGAGAAACATTTACCTGGAATAATGTTAAAATGTTGAAGTTTGTTAAAGAAGATCCGTTTCTTATTAATTACAAAACATCTTATGAAGAAGATTTTAAAAGACTTATCTAATGTCAGAAACAAAAGAAAGAAAATGCGAACACTTGAACAACTAGAGCTGCAAAAGCTCTATTCGGAAAGAATTCAGCTAAGTACAAACAAAAAGAAAGATCTCAGTGATTTACTTAAAAGAAACTTGATACCAAATGTTTACGTTGCTTATTATAAATCTTTTATATAAGGATATCTCTATTATAGGACAAAGTTACCTACTGAAAAAGTTCCTTCTAGTTTACTTAATTAGTTGATTATTTAGAAGTGATTTTGATTTTTTTAACAAAATATATAAAATATTTATTTGCTAGTTAAAAACAGCAATTGTTTAGTTTTATTCTCAGCAACTATTACCTGATTAATGATAAGGTAGTGAGAAAATATTATAAAGATTGCTTTAAAGATTTGAAATAAATAGTAGGTTCGATTTTTGAATTTTGAATTTTAATTTATGCCCTTAGATCTGTAGAACTTTATGGTACAATAATGACTGATTCCATAATATGCTATCAGCATTTGTTGCATCTTTCGTCTTAAATTGGCTTAACTCGTAAGAAATCCCAGAAATACAGAAATATTTTTGCAATAGAGTGACTTAATTTGAAACTGTTTTATATTTAATTTCAAAATATATATATTTAAAGTACATTTAAATTTAATGTAATATTACCAATCTGTACACAAAAGATCAATATATAAATCCGCAAAAAATCAATAATTTCCAATGAAACACGGGAGAGATACATTTAAATTTCCTAAATACTATACTTTTTTGAAGACTTTCTTGCTCATTTCCCACAAATTGCAATTTTTTAGTTAGGTCACTTTCATTCTGAGGGTGCGATATGCAGTTCTATCTCTAGCATTGTATTATTATCAAAAACGAAATCTAAGGCAATTGTGAAACACAAAAAGGCTCCTAAAGCCATGCGCACGTAATGCTATTTTAAAATTGACATATTTTAGTCAATATTCATACCAATCCGAAAGCGAGAAAGCCGATAGTTATAAAACGAGCAGCTTATATGAGCAAGCAGAAGACTGGTATATTGAATACTTGTGTGAGTTTACCGAAGAACTCAAAACTTTTTACAAAAATGGAAGAAACCTCATTTCGAGGCGCGTAAAAGCGAAATCAACTTGCTACAATCACAATCCCAAAATTCGATGGGACATAACGCTCATGGAGATCTTTCCATGATTTATTCAAATCAATAGTTCACAACGATCCAGCTCTCTCTCACGTACAAAAATTTCATTACTTAAAAACTTGTATCTCTGGAGAAGCTGAACGATAACTTCGTCAATTTGATATTACACAACAAAACTTTCCAAGCGCTTGGGAGTTTTTACACAAACGATATAACAATACTAGAACATTGGTAAGCACAAAACTCAAATTACTTCTTAATCAACCCACAATTAAAGCAGAATCCTCTCAAGAGATCAAAAATTATCTCGATCAAACCGAAGAATGCTTACAAGATTTTGGAGCTTTGAACGTTTTCACAGATTCGTAGGACGCCATTTTAGTGTACACTGTTGTACAAAAATTTCCACAAGAAACCCATTGCCAATTGGAACAATACCAAGGGAGCAAAACTACTATACCCTCATATTTAAAGATAACAAACTTTTTAGAGTCTCGTTTCCGAACTGTAGAAGCACACCAAAAGTGCAAAGGCAGAAAACCTCAAAACGCATACAAGTGGAAAACATACTTACTTCTCTACAAGCCCCTTATCATCCGCAAACGAACAGGGCTCTGGAATGAAGTCATCGGATGTTGCCTGAGTACCTTAGACATTACGTCAACCATGATCACATCACATGGGACACCTGGATTCCTTACTCTATGTTCGTTTACAATACGACACCACATAGTGTCGGATATAGTCCATATGAATTGCTATAGGATTACCCAGCAAACATATATATTAACTTATAAACCTCAGACTTCTTATAATTACGAGAATTACTCAAATGAGCTAAAGACGTAATTACAACATGGCTTCCAGTTAGCTAAAGAAACCTTACGCGTAAAAAGGGGCCAATCAAAGACGTACTATGACAGCGACACAAAACCAAAGCATTTTAATATAGGTGACAAGGTTTTTGCTTAAAAATCACGCAAGAAAAAACAAACTATCTTCGCTCTGGAATGACCCTTTTGAAGTAGTCAAGATCTTATCGAAGGAAAATTCTGCGATAAAAATCGGAAACAGAATCAACACAGTCCATAATCATGACATAAAAATGTTTATAGATTACGACACAGCTCATGACACGCATGGACAAATAAATACACATATTTCCGTTACCCCATACATAATATGGAATTGGACTAAAGTAAATATCGATTTTATACTGACTACCTTCTCTAATAAATTAATCTTAACTTAACGGCTCTGTAGTCGAAATAACTCTTGAATGTTACCTCTTAACCTAAATAATTTCTCGATATCAAACGAAAAAAAGCTCATACTTCTACC
Organism: Leptarthrus brevirostris; assembly: GCA_964036015.1. Taxonomy (NCBI): domain Eukaryota; kingdom Metazoa; phylum Arthropoda; class Insecta; order Diptera; family Asilidae; genus Leptarthrus; species Leptarthrus brevirostris. The sequence continues at coordinate 96,582,404 of OZ038371.1, read as the reverse complement.
TATATTATGTATATATCATCTGTAATATGCGCACCATACGCATAGCGAATACTAGATTAACTTTTATCCCCTTTCATATCATGAAAGCTAAGGTGCTATACCTAATGATCGCAGTTGTGTGTGGGAGTGAACCATGAACCAAAATTCCGGTATTGGACAAGTGAAATGTTTCTCAAATGAGACGGAGATGGGTCTCGGGTTCGAGACCAGATCACCCCGTGAGGTTTTATTAAGCAATTAAAAAAATTTATAATCCCTTCCGTCTTTGGGTTGTTGTCTAGCTCGCAACAATGCAAAAAAAAGAATTTGAAGTTTCCTCACTTCCCATACCCTAATTCCTTCCGGCCAAATCCATGCTAACGCATCAAAACGTTGTGCCCTAAAACTTGGCCAGATCGTATAAAAAAATGAATCGAAAATAGTAGTATTCTATGAATTAAAAACCTTAGCTCAAGCATTGCGCCACATGCATAAATACGTGGACCAAATAAATAATTTTAGCAATCGTTTGAATGAACATAACCTCGCTGTAATCTGTTCTAGCACGGTATCTGAAATGAGTCACCTGATGAGTGATATAACACATAAATATAGCTTGTTGCAAAGCAAAAATAGACCAAAACGAACACTCTTCGGAGCCATTGGAATAGTGAGTAAATCGCTTTTTGGAACACTCAATTAAAAAGACGCTAAATTTTATGATCGTCAGATCGATTAACTCTCATAAAAAATCAAACTTGTATATTGGAAACAACTGTCAATGTTGTTTGTTGTGCTGGATTCGTAAGGGTAAAAGCCTTGGTAAATCAATTGGTTAACGCAACACACGACAATCGAGTGTTTGCAGAAACGGAATCACTCACATCGTTGACCACCCTCATTATTTTTAGATACCAGAATATAGTAAATACATTAGTCGAGTTGGTAGCCGATGTTCGGCACGGTAGGCTTCATCCAACAACAGTAAACCCGAACAATTAGAGCAAGTACTCTCAACTATTTGTGAGGAAATACCCAGTGACACTCTCTTACCCTCATCCTTAAAGGATCGTAATCTTATGTCACTATATCGTATTAGTAACATGAGCGATTCTACCAAAGAAGAAAGAATGATACACGAGTTCAAATTATATTCCCTTATAAAGAGATCAGATCTACAAGATCATACCACTGCCTACAGTTTTTCAGAACAGACTCACTTTCATTTAACCAACAATCGACTATCTCGTGATCGACTATAACAACGAACAATATTACTATCTAACTCCAGAGGAACTAGCAAGCTGTGTCACAGAGGATCATGAGCAGTACTTTTGTCGTATACCGCGCTCTCTGTTCAGCTCTTTTGCGCTAAGGCGAAAACTTTCATGCCTAACACTTGTCATGTCAGACAATCAAACCATACTATGGTTTGGATTCAACTATCGCAAGTTAACAAATAGTTATACTCAACCACAGCGAAACTTACCGTCGACGCTAAATGTGGAAACCAAATAACGCACTATACATTTTCTAAAGTCGAAATCATCGAACTCCTAGGAAATTGTTATTTGCTCACTCCTGAGCTAATTATACGAGGCTAAAACATAAAAACATAACATATCGTTTATACTAAACAATCAAATATGCAGCAAGTGATGACTTGTTAACAGTTTCTAATCAAATTAAAATTTAAAAAAACGAGGAACAGAAATTGCCCTAAATAGACACACATACTATTCACCACTATCTACTGATATACTACTCACTGTTGTTTTGTGTGTTGGTTTTTGCGGTTTATAAAATTTATAGCCTTATTTCCAATAGACCTCGACAACGAGAACGTAACCAAGTTACTAATGACACAGTGGAAAAAACGGGTACGTATAAAGTAATAAAGACAAAAAGAACATAGCAAAAAATTACTCAATAGACTACGTTACTGTAAATAGGTTAAATAAAAAGGACTCTAAAACTTGAAGGCAAAAACCTGTAAAAAGAAAATACAAAGAAATTTTGAAATGCCTCCAAGCGAGTGCCAGCTCTAGAAAAGTTCCTTAAAAATTTTGAAAAAATTCCGAAACTAAACCTAGAGCTAAAACGAACGAGCACAATGATCCGAAACCGAAAACTTAAACTGCAACATGATTGTTTGAGTGTTCCCAGAGGGTAGATGCAGCACCGGGTGAAGTTCCTACTTCGGGAACCACTGCTCCCAAGCAAATGCCCTCTCCGTAGAGCCGTTCGCCACTTTTCCAGTCCTCCGGGAGGACTCCTCCAAACATGTTCTAAACGAACGCACAAAAATTTCGAACCAATTAGAGTCCCGCGGGACCAGTCTGCAGAGTCATTGACGTCTGCAAACTGCTCCCATCATCCTCTCAGTTCTACGATTCCAACGTGAGACTTGTCCTTCCCGCAGCACTTGCAGCAATACCAAAGCGAAGAGAAGCTTCGTGGACAAGCTGCCGCAAGTCTGCGGCCTGTTATTCCCAGTGAAAGACGAGGCTTCCGTTCTGCACCGACGATAAAGGTTGCCAGGTGCAGTTGAATGTGTCGGCCTTCGTTGCCATGAACTCTAGGCGTAATCGCCTCTTCAATCTGGCAACGAAGTGGTTCTTAAGTGCGTGTGTGTGAAACTGTGGCTTAGTGGGCTGTTGCCCAGGCTCGATCCGCATGCAGTACAGATGAATTGTCGATTTAGCAAGTGTTAAGATAAAGCTTATCAAGCAATTTACCTGGTTACATGTCCTTGGCCCCAATAAAAACGACGTTCTTGTAATGCTGAATGTCGGGCAGATATGCTGGCACATATCGCGAACAAGATTATTAATGTCGCACAAGGTCGGGCATGTGAAGTATCTGTGGAACAGGGTTCCTTCACCACCACAAACCGTGCAGACTCTTTGAATTCTTCGATCGATATGTGACAGCTGGTTTGGATGCACGAGGCTGTGATGGAGCAGTTTGAATGCCACATCAGAGTCTCTGTAATTGGACGGATAACTATAGATGACTCTGCTAGTTATGGTCTCCATTACTCCCAAGTCCACCCCAAGATGTGCGCGCCATCTATTAACCCCTAAGGTATACGTAGGATTTACTCCTACGAAGAGCTCGCGCAGCCTACGTGAAGTGAGTGTACTGCATGTCGTGTGCGGTGGTCCCTAGTAGAGAGACGACTAAAACGCTCTCGGGCTGTATCCACCAATTCGTGTAATTGTGTTGTGTGGGGGTGTATAAGTGTGTTCCCAGAAGCATCAATGATGTCTCCAAGAACTGTGAGTTGTCCTGTATCGACCGTTACACCTCGAGCATTACTAAACACCGAATCTACTAACTCAGGGTTCAACCTGATCGGAATTGCTGAGAAATCCCCGTACCCAAGTTCATTCCATCGCAAATGAAATGTTGGTCTTATTCTGCCCCAGGTTGTAATCGTGGAGATCATATCCTGGGACCAGTCATGCGGATATGGTGGGCGAACCGAGAGCAGATAGTAGTGCTCCCCTGCGCCGCTACCCCCATAGAACTTACCCACAGCTGCGAAATTAAGTTATCTCCTTGACAGAACACTCGTTGAAATGCCCGTATCTGAAGACAACGAAATTTCACGACTATGTATGTAAGACCCACACCACCCTCCGCTACTGGTCGGCAGAGCGTGCTTTCAGCGACCCATCGTCTTCCTCCCAAGAAGGCGTCAACGACCTTCGCCTGTAAAAGTTTTACGAAGCCTTCTTCGAAGCACTCTGATTTTAACAGATGCACGATGGACGAGGTAATCAAATAATTGACAACGACTGCACGTCCTTTCAGCGAAAGTGGATGCAGTCTAGTCCGCCACGAATTCACAGCTCCGGAGAGTTTCTTCAGAACCATGCGGCTATTATATGTTTTACCATCGATCCCCACATATACAACTAAATATTTCAGGCAAGTATTCGTCCATTGTATGCCGAGGGGAGAATCTGAACGATTCCGCCACCTCCCACACCATAGGCCTTGGCTTTTGCTTGGGTTAACCCTAGCGCCCGCTAATCGCTCATATTGTTCGAAAACCCTACGAGCGACTGGAAATGCATCATCTTTCGTTACAAATATAGACAGGTCGTCCGCATACGCTAGAATAAGTGGCCTTATAGTAGTGTATGATAAGTGAATTGAATATTGTCTCAACGATTGACGAAGATTTACTAGCAGCTGCTCCAGTGAAAAGTCATAAAGCATTCCTGACAACGGGCATCCCTGCCTGATACCCCGACGAAACGGAATAGGAGAATATATGCCCATTATGCTTTATGAGAATCACAGAATCTCTATACAGACCACTGATGATCTCAATCCATTTGGACGGAAGCCCAAATTTATCAAACGCCTTTTCTTGATCCAAAGAGATCATGGCCATTTGCGAACCAGTTTTTTCGTGGTAGGCGAAAAGATGCTTTGCTACGGCGATGTTGTTGTAGATACTACGACCTGGAATGCATTAGGACTGTGACGGGTGTATTACTGAGGCAATTACTGAGCGAAGTTGAGTTCCCAGTGTTTTGCAAACTATTTTGTAGTCGACATTACACAGAGTAACTGGCCTCCAGTTTCCCATCCACTGAAGATCCCCCTTCTTAGGTATTAGACGCATAACGGATCTCCGCCAACTTGAGGGAAATTCGGTATGCCCAACCACTGCAGAATTAGAGACATCCAAAAGGTCCGGAATCAAAAGATTCCTAAAACGAACAAAGAATTATGGAGTTAGACCATCATTACCAGGAGAAGTATGACGTCGAAGATCCTTCGTTGCGGTAAGCATATCATCGAGAGTAAGCGTTCTGTCCAGGAATTCTCTACTATCATTAGAGAAAGTAGGAACATGATGAAAAAATTCATCGTTGGACGAGAATGTTGGCTACGTCGATGCAGCATAAAGCCGCGTCTAGTAGTTGCGAATATAATTCGCAAGTTCCTCTCCGTATAGGATCTGGCCCGATTCGGCAAGAATCGAGTCTACTTCACAAGAAGCGGTACGAAGTCGAGTTGTCTGGAAGAAGTACTCGGTCGGAGACTCGCCCTCTCGCAACCAGCGCGACTGGTTTCGGAGCACAAACTCCAAGCTATGCTTGTAGTTTTGTGCTGTCAGCCGTTCTTTAAGTCTCTTGTATTGTGCGAGTAACTCTGGTTGCGCGGGTAGAAGCGTACCAATCCGGGTGACTTCGGCCATCTAACTCGATGCATGATATCTGCTCCGATTGAATCTCGTCTCGATAAATGAGCGAATCTGAAGCTTTTCAACATCCCACCAATGGCTAAGGTTTGAATAAATATTCTTGTTATCACGCCATTGGTGCCAAAACTGAATGAATTCTTCGATGAACTGCTCTGAATTCAACAAGTTATTGTTGAAAATCCAGTAAGCAGTTCGCTTTTCGACCAAAGTGCTAGTCGCCACAACAAGAAGGTGATCACTTAATGAACACACTTCATGAGTGACACTGACGAAAAAGTTAAGAAGGCTAGACGAAACGTAAAGTCTGTCTATCCTCGAACCCGAAAAGCTACCCTGGACATTTCGGGAAACCCTTGTGTATGACCTAGTCGTTGGATTAAGCCAACGGTAGACATCCACAAGGTTGCTATGTCTGACTAGGCTCGATAATCGCGCGGCGTTCACCGAGTTGAATTCAACTCTAGAATGACGATCGATTGAAGAATCTAGTGTGCAGTTGCAGTCACCACCAAGGATTACCTCACCACCGATGTTCGTAATATGCGACAGGATTGAGTCCAACACCTGTCTTGCAGTATCCTGGTCATGCGGCAGGTACACGTTTACTACCTTTAGCGTTTTGTCCCCTAAAACAAAATCCAAGGAAGATGCGAAAGCTGGGAAGATGTCTGTGTATACAGGAGACATCAGTGTGAAGCTGTGGGACACAGCAATTGCCACACCGGAACCTCTACGGGGTGTTTCTGTGGTAAATTGGAATTTTGTTCTAGCCGTGTAAAATTGTTTTGTGTAAAATTCGTCTCCTGTATAAGTGCAATGTCCGTGTTCCATTGTTTTATGTCTTCAAAAATACTGTGTAGTCTAGTGGGTGCACTTAAGCCCCCTGTATTTATCGATGTTATCCTACACATTCAAGAAATCGCAAGAACTCAGACAATGACTGTACGACTCTAATGATGAAGAGTCCTGTCCAGTTGGAGATCCTCAAGGATCCCCGAGACTTTATTGAAGAGGCGCTCGCACCTCGACACCTCATTCTACTTGGCCTTCTTTCTGGCCTCTGCCATGAGGAGTTTCAGTTGGGGCAGGATCCTGGCTGGATCTCCAAGCTCACGCCTGAGAATGGTCAGGATCCTGTCCGAACTCTTCTTATAGTGAAGGCTATCGAGAAGCGAGCGCAACTTCTCCCTCGGGACCTCCACCAAAGCAGGATCCACTTCAAAGCGGCTACTAATCGAAATGGAACTTCCACACGATTCATAGCCGCTTTGAGTTGTACCGGCCGTCTCGAGAGCAGAGACAACCTCTACGTCCGAGAGAACTTCAGTGACATCCATTGGAGTCACTGAAGGTACACTCGGAGAGCAACGTGTAGCCTCTTCCCCCGAGACCCTTCCAGCGCTCACTGCCTTCTTCGGTGGTGGCATCACCTCCTGGTCAGGCTTTCCTTTCGTCTTCCTCTTCATCCTCCTCTTTTTCTTCTTTTGGCTACCACTTGTAATCTCCTCGTCCAAACTGTCTGCTTTTTCCCGTGTTGGAGTGGCACTGTTTACAGCCGGCGTCGGATTTGCCTCAGGTAGTGGCTCCTCAGACACCTTAGTGGCAGGTTGCTCCAAGAGGACAGGCGCAGCACTGGGCGAAGTCACCGGCAGATGTTTCCTCCACAGTGACCTCAGCCACTTTCCTGAGCCTCTTAGGACACTCCGCAATAAAGTGCCCTGCCTGATGGCAAGCATGGCATTTCGCTTCAGTGCTCACCTCAATCAAGGTCATCGATCCCGCAACACTCCAGTAGAAGCCATCTGGAAGCACACACCCCTGGTTCAGAGTGTTGTGTGCTTCACGGCTTAAACTTAAGATGCCATGGCCGAGTCCCTCGTCCCCAATTCTGAGTGGTACTGCCCGGACCTTGCCGTGGATCTTTCCGAACCTTCCTAAGAAGGCCTCAAGATCCTCCGACCTGGCTCGGAGGGGGACCCGAGAAAAGCAGACTCTCGTCGGCTTCACTGAGACCGGGTAAGGCTGGAGGTGCCTACCACCCACGTCGATGCCCTCAAGCATCAGCTTAGTGGCTGCGGCGATTGTGGTGGTATAAACCTCCACCATACCGCAGCCAATTAGTCCGAAGGAGAAAATATTCTCCAACGGGACCACCAGTGACAAGGCCTTCAGGTATGCACTTTGTGTGCACCCTCGAAGGTGCTCAAAGTGCATACCATACCGTTCGTCCTGCTACTGACAGTCAAAAAGATCTTGAAGCCCCGCGACTGTCTTAGGCCGAGACTTACCCAAGTCAGCCGGAGGCTGACGTGGAGTCACGTAGCTACCCTGAATAATAATGTTAGAACTTTTCCTAGTGCTACCACTTACCTGTTGGGCGTAGCTAGTCCCTGCTACTATCCCTACATTAACGGGTGCTGGTCCTTTTGGCACTTTCTTAATTGGTTCAGTTTTCTTGGCCCCAGTGAGGCTCGGGCGCAGGATAACTGGATTAGGAGGCGGGGCTGCCTTTGAGGCAGCTTGTACCACATCCTTCAATTTGGGAGCTGAAAAATATTTAACTTTTTCGGAAGATGCCACAGGCACTTTAGCTGCTGGTGCTGCTAAATTATTTGCGGCTTGCGTCGCTGCAGTATCTGCGGATATCGCAACTGCTGATGTTCCACTTGATGCGGTATTAATAGTTTTCTTCTGTGATATTGTAGCTTCCACAACTTTGGCCTCTTCTTTTGGGCCCTTACAAGCCTCTTCAGTGGGCCCTTTAGATTTGAGGAAGGTCGTCAAATTAATTTTCTGACCACGATCTTTCTTTTTTCGTGAATTGGGGGGCTTCTTCTTTCCCCCGGAACTACTTTCACTACAACTGCCACTCATTTTGTGGCAGTAGCCAATTTACTTTTTAGAAGTCTCTGCTGACTAGATAATACGTTTGACACTTCAAAAATTAATTAATTTATTGCAAAAATGCAAAAATGTCAAAATATTTCCGAAAATCTTTGTAAAAGTTTTTCAAAAAATAGCGCAGAATAAACACACAATTGGAACGGCAAAACAAAACACAACACAATAAAATAACAATCGGTTTTTTTACGCGTTCGGTTTAAATATTAACTTAAAACTTTTTTTAATTAAAAAAAAAGGAAGGATACGTAACACGCTGTAAAAACAAAATTTATAAGAAATAAAACAAAATTTTAATAATATGTCAAGAAAATAATTTTTTTTTTTATGTAGATATGTCACTATATTGGCGCAAACGTTATAAATGTTAATGTAAAAATTCTATAAAAAGATACAAAAAATAAACTACTTAACCTATAAAATGTATACTAAGGCTAACAAAAAATGGTTAAGTAACTACAAGAACAATAAATATAAAGAACAAACAAATGAATAAGAACAATAAAAGAACAGGAAAAAGAAACTAACTTAGAAGAACAATAGACTAATAAGCAAAAAACCGCGTAGTATCAAAATGATTGAAAAAGTACCTATAAAAAAAAATCAACAACAAATTTTAAAAGCCAGCAGGCAAGCGGCAGCTCCAGGAAGAGTTCCTTGAAATTTTTAAAATATTTTAAATTAGTTAACGAAAAAAAGAGCCGAAAATTAAACCGAAAATTTGGATAACTAGAACAGTGTACACTGAGTGTTCCCGGGGATAGACGCAGCACCGGGCGAAGTCACTGCATCAAGAACTACTTCTTGCTTGCAAGGAGAAACGCTCTCCGCAGGGACGTTCGCCACTTTTCTACTCCCCCGAAACACTCAGCATCAAGTGTTCCAGACGAACACACGAAAAATTTTGAACGCGATAGAGTCCCGCGGGACTAGTCTGCAGAGTCGTAGACATCTGCAAACTGATCCCATCATCCTCTCAGTTCTTCTCTCCCAACGGGAGAATCACTTTCCCCGCAGCACTTGCAGCAAATCCAAAGCGGAGAGAAGCTCCGTGGACAAGATGCTACAAGGCTGCGGCCTATTGTCACCAGTGAAAAGTGAGACTGCCATTCTGCACCGACGCTAGCGGCTGCCAGGTACAGTTGAATGTGTCGGCGTTCGTTGCCAGAAACTCGAGACGGAGTCGTTTACTCAGCCTAACAACGAAGTGTCTCTCAAGTGCACGCGTATGTAACTGTGTGTCAGTGGCCTGTTGCCCAGGCTCGATCCGCATGCAATATACATGAACTGTAGATTTAGCTAGTGTAAGAACAAAGCTAATTAAACAATTCACCTGGCTGCATGTCCTTTGCCCCAGTAAAAACGATGTTCTAGTAATGCCGAAACGCGGGCAGATCACCTGGCACAAGTGACGGACCAGTAGCATCAATTCACACAAGGCCGGGCATGTGAAGTATCGGTGGAACAAAGTTCCTTCATCCCCACAAACCGTGCAGACTCTTTGAACGCTCTGGTCAATGTGCGACAGCTGATTTGGATGCACGAGGCTATGATGTAACAGTTTGAATGTTACATCAGAGTCTCTATAATTGGACGGATAACTGTAGATCACTCTGCAAGTCACCCCTCCGATTACTCCCAATTCTACCCCGAGATGTGCGCTCCATCTATTAACACCTAAGTGTTCTGCAGGAAACGCATCTGCAAATAGATCGCGCAGCCGACGTGATGTCAGTGTACTGAATGGCGTGTGCGGCGGTTGATTCACCACGAAAGCGTTCACCACCTCTGTGCCAGGCGACCTGGTACTAAGTTGGCTGAAACGCTCTCGTGCTGTATCAACCAATTGGTTTAATTGTGTTGTATGTGGGTGTATTAGTATGTTCCCAGAGGCATCAATGATATCTCCGAGAACTGTAAGCTGTCCTGTATCGGCTGTTACACCTCGAGCATTACTGAACACCGAATCCACTAACTCAGGATTTAACCTGATCGGTATAGCTGAAAAATCCTCGTACCCAATTTCATCCCATTGCAAATGGAATGCCGGTCTTATTCTGCCCCATGTCGTGATCGTAGAGATCATTTCCTGAGACCAGTCGTGCGGATAGGGTGGGCGGACTGAAAGCAGATAGTAATGCTTTCCTACTCCGGCACCCCCCAAGGCGCTTACCCACAGCTGATAAATCAAGTTGTCTTCAAACCGGAACACTCGTTGGAATGCTCTGATCTGAAGGCAACGAGTTTTAACGACCATGTCCGTAAGACCCAATCCACCCATCGCTACTGGTCGACAGAGCGTGCTTTCAGCGACCCATCTTCTTCCGCCCCAAAATGCGTCAATAATTTTTGCCTGCAAAAGTTTAACGAAGCCTTCCTCGAAGCACTCCGACTTAAGCAGGTGAACGATGGACGAGGTAATCAGGTAATTGACAACGACTGCACGTCCTTTCAGCGAAAGGGGGAACAATCTAGTCCGCCACGAATTCACCGCTCCGGAAAGTTTCTCCAGAGCCATGCGGCGATTACGTGTTTTACCGTCGAGCCCGATATACACACCTAAATACTTCAAGCAAGTATTGGTCCATTGTATGCCGAGGGGAGAATCTGAACGATTCCGCCACCTCCCACACCATAGGCCTTGGCTTTTGCTTAGGTTAACCCTAGCGCCGGCTAATCGCTCATATTGTTCGGAAACCCTACGAACGACTGGAAATGCATCTTCTTTCGCAACGAAAATAGACAGGTCATCAGCATACGCTAGAATAAGTGGCCTTATAGTAGTGTATGGTAGATGAACTGAATATTGTCTCAACGACAGACGAAGATTTACTAGCAGCGGCTCCAGTGAAAAGTCATAAAGCATTCCTGACAACGGGCATCCCTGCCTGATACCCCGACGAAACGGAATAGGAGACAATATATGCCCATTATGCTTTATGAGAATCACTGAATCTCTATACAGACCACTGATGATCTCAATCCATCTGGACGGAAGCCCAAATTTATCGAGCACTCTCAGTATATACTCATGAGAGACGCTATCAAACGCCTTTTCTTGATCTAACGAGATCATGGCCATCTGCGAACCAGTCTTTTCGTGGTAGGCGAAAAGATGTTTTGCTACGGCGATGTTGTCGTAAATAGTACTACCTGGAATGCAGTAGGACTGTTCCGGGTGTATAACCGATGCTATCACTGAGCTTAATATAGTTCCGAGTGCTTTGCAAACTATCTTGTAGTCGACATTGCACAACGTAACTGGCCTCCAATTTCCCAGCCTCTGAAGATCTCCCTTCTTGGGTATTAGACGCATAAAGGATCTCCGCCAACTTGAGGGAAATTCGGTATGTCCAACCACTGCAGAACTGAAGACTTCCAATAGGTCTGGAATCAAAAGATTCCTGAAGCGTAGAAAAAATTCTGGAGTTAGACCATCATAACCAGGACAGGTATGACGGCGAAGATCCTTCGTAGCGGTAAGCATATCGTCGAGGGTTAATGCTCTGTCCAGGAATTCTCTACTTTCGTTGGAGAAAGCAGGAACGTACTGGAAGAATTCATCCGTGGACGTAGATGTTGGCAACGTCGGTGCAGCATATAGCTGTGTGTAATAGTTTCGGATATAATCCGCAAGCTCGTCTCCGTGTAGGAGTTGCCCAGATTCGGCAAGAATCGAATCTATTTCACAAGAAGCGGTACGTCGTCGTGTTGTCTGGAAGAAGTACTCGGTCGGAGACTCGCCCTCTCGCAACCCGCGCGACTGATTTCGGAGTACAAACTCCAAGCTATGCTTGTAGTTTTGTGCTCTCAGCCGTTCTTTTAATCTCTCGTATTGCGAGAGCAATTCTGGTTGAGCGTACCAATCCGGGTGACTTCGGCCGTCAAACTCGATGCTATATACCTGCTTCGATTGAATCTCGTCTCAATAAATCAGCGAATCTGAAGCTTTCCAACATCCCACCAATGACTAAGGTTTGCGTAGTCATTTTTCCTTTCTCGCCATTGATGCCAAATCTGTATGAATTCTTCAATGAACTGCTCTGAATTCAACAAGTTATTGTTGAAAATCCAGTAAGCAGTTCGCTTTTCGACCAAAGTGCTAGTCGCCACAACAAGAAGGTGATCACTTAATGAGCACACTTCATGAGTGACACTAACGAAAAAGTTAAGAAGGCTAGACGAGACGTAAAGTATGTCTATCCTCGAACCCGAAAAGCTACCCCGGACATTACGGGAAACCCTTGTGTATGACCTAGTCGTTGGATTAAGCCAACGGTAGACATCGACAAGGTTGAGCTGTCTGACTAGGTTCCGCAATCGTCCCGCGTTCACTGAGTTGAATTCGACTCCGGAATGGCGGTCGAGTGCAGAATCCAGTGTGCAGTTGAAGTCACCCCCAACGATAACTTCACCACCGAAGTTCGCAAGATGCGACAGGACAGAGTCCATTACCTGTCTTGCGATATCCTGGTCATGCGGTAGTTACACGTTTACTATCCTTAGTGTTTTGTCTCGCAAGACCACCTCTTCTAAGGAAGACGCGAACCCTGAGCAGATGTCTGTGTATTTAGGAGACGGTAGTGTGAAACTGTTCGACACAGCAATTGCCACACCAGATCCTCTACGAGGAGCTGGTGTGGCAAAAACTGTGTAACCTTTGTGTTAAATAGTGTTGCGTTCGAGTTGTGTAAATGTGTCGAGTGTGAAATTTGTCTCCTGTAAGAGTGCAATGTCAGTATTCCAATGTTTTATGTCTTCGAAAATTGCGTGTAGGCGTGTAGGTGCACTTAAGCCCCCAGTATTTAGTGAGACTATCCTACACATTCAAGGAAGTTAAAACTGAAACGATGATAGGACGACTCTATTGAGGAAGAGTGTCCTCCAATTTCTTTTCCTCGATTATTGCGCTAATTTTGGAAAAGAGGCGCTCACACCTTGTAATTTCATTATACCTCCTTTTCTTTCTCGCTTCAACCTGTAAATTCTTGAGCTGCGGTAGGATGTGTTCAGGGTTCTCAAGATTACTCTTGAGAATAGACCAGATCCTGACGGAGCTCTTCTTGTAATTGAGGCTATCAAGTAGTGAGCGCAACTTTTCTTTTGGAATTTTATCTAATTCCTTAACAACCTCAAAGCCACTACCAATCGATAGGCTACTCCCACACGACTCGTAGTCGCTCAGAGGTGGGCCCTCTATATCGTCGACAGTCATAGCCTCGCTCTCCGAGAGACGGGAAGTAGCTCCGCTAAGACCCACTGCCAGTGCTTTCGAAGAACTAGGGCCACTGCCTTCGTCAGAGTGCTTCCTCTTCTTTTTTTCTACCTGTGTAGGCGGTACTGGCGGGGCCATCACCACCTCCTCAGACTTCTTTGGTTTCCTCTTTGTCATTCGCTTTTTTAAAGGAGGTTTTTGAATGAGCTCCTCGTCCGAGGAAGTCGCGGGGCGGACGTGGACTCACATATTTCCCTGAAACTTCTAATATGGAAGAAAACCCTTATTGGAGCTACCACCTACCTGTTGGGCATAGCTGATGCCTGAAACTATGCTAGAACTATTAGTTACAGCTGCTAGTGGTGTCTTCTTGCCGTCCTTTTTAGATCCCGAGAGACTCGGGCGCATAATGACGGGGTTTGGAGGTGGCGCTGCTTCTGATGCGGCTCTCACAACATCCGGTAGTCGTGGTGATGACTTGGAGGTGGTCTCAGATGTGACAGTTGTCACTGGTGCAGGTGCGACAGCTTTTACTGTCGCTGTAACATTGGCTTCTTTTGATGCGCTTGAGGCGGCAATTGCCGCTGTTCCTGATGTGGTGACGCTCGTCGATGGCTGTCCGGTGGCTACAGCTGCTGCTATAGTCGTCCTATTCGTCTCCAGAGATGCCTTAGCCTCTTCATTTGGGCTCTTATTTATAGCCTTTTCGGTGGGCTCTTTTTTATTTTTCAAGAAGGCATCGAGGTTCATTTTAACTCCCCGATCCTTCTTTTTCTTAACATTGGGGGGATTTATTTTCCCCCCATTTTCACTGCTGCTGCTACTGCCACTCATTTTGAGGGCAGTAGCAAAAATATTTTCGATTTTTCTTTGCACTGGCTACTTTGTAATTCAAGGTTTATACCGTAACCATGGAAACCCTGATAAACACAAAAATTTTGTTGAATGCCAATATTTTTCACTTTTTCTAAAGAACACAATCGATGCACTTTCTACACTTTTTTCCTATTTATTCTCCCTTTTTGGCACTTTTTTTGGCTCTTTAAAAATCACGTCTGCACACTTTAGATTATTCAATAATAATAATAATTTTTTTTTTATGTATATATGGCTCTTTATTTGGCACAATCGTTATAAAGCGTAAAAATCCTACAAAAACTAGCTACCCTAAAAATCACATAAACATTAAGACAAAAAGAACATAACAAAAATGATTCAATATACTACGTTACTGTAAATAGGTTAAATAAAAAGGACTCTAAAACTTGAAGGCAAAAGAAAAGTTCAGGAAAATTTTGAAAAGAATCCGAAACAAAACCTAGAGCTTAACCTAAAACGAACGAACAAAATGAACCGAAGCCGAAAAAACAAACTAGAACATGGTTGTCTGAGTGTTCCCAGAAGGTAGATGCAGCACCGGGCGAAGTTCCTACTTCGGGAACCACTGCTCCCAAGCAAATGCCCTCTCCGTAGAGCCGTTCGCCACTTTTCTAGTCCTCCGGGAGCACTCATCCAAACATGTTCTAAACGAACGCACAAAAATTTCGAACCGATTAGAGTCCCGCGGGACCAGTCTGCAGAGTCATTGACGTCTGCAAACTGCTCCCATCATCCTCCCAGTTCTACGATTCCAACGTGAGACTTGTCCTTCCCGCAGCACTTGCAGCAATACCAAAGCGAAGAGAAGCTTCGTGGACAAGCTGCTGCAAGTCTGCGGCCTGTTATTCCCAGTGAAAGACGAGGCTTCCGTTCTGCACCGACGATAAAGGTTGCCAGGTGCAGTTGAATGTGTCGGCCTTCGTTGCCATGAACTCTAGGCGTAATCGCCTCTTCAATCTGGCAACGAAGTGGTTCTTAAGTGCGTGTGTGTGAAACTGTGCGTTAGTGGGCTGTTGCACAGGCTCGATCCGCATGCAGTACAGATGAATTGTCGATTTAGCAAGTGTTAAGATAAAGCTTATCAAGCAATTTACCTGGTTACATGTCCTTGGCCCCAGTAAAAACGACGTTCTTGTAATGCTGAATGTCGGGCAGATATGCTGGGACATATCGCGAACAAGATTATTAATGTCGCACAAGGTCGGGCATGTGAAGTATCTGTGGAACAGGGTTCCTTCACCACCACAAACCGTGCAGACTCTTTGAATTCTTCGATCGATATGTGACAGCTGGTTTGGATGCACGAGGCTGTGATGGAGCAGTTTGAATGCCACATCAGAGTCTCTGTAATTGGACGGATAACTATAGATGACTCTGCTAGTTATGGTCCCCATTACTCCCAAGTCCACCCCAAGATGTGCGCGCCATCTATTAACCCCTAAGGTATCCGTAGGATTTACTCCTACGAAGAGCTCGCGCAGCCTACGTGAAGTGAGTGTACTGAATGTCGTGTGCGGTGGTCGATTCGTTACGAATGCGTTTATCACCTCAGTGCTAGGTTCCCTAGTAGAGAGACGACTAAAACGCTCTCGGGCTGTATCCACCAATTCGTGTAATTGTGTTGTGTGGGGGTGTATAGGTGTGTTCCCAGAAGTATCAATGATGTCTCCAAGAACTGTGAGTTGTCCTGTATCGGCCGATACACCTCGAGCATTACTAAACACCGAATCTACTAACTCAGGGTTCAACCTGATCGGAATTGCTGAGAAATTCCCGTACCCAAGTTCATTCCATCGCAAATGAAATGTTGGTCTTATTCTACCCCAGATTGTAATCGTGGAGATCATATCCTGGGACCAGTCATGCGGATATGGTGGGCGAACCGATAGCAGATAGTAGTGCTCCCCTGCGCCGCTACCCCCCATAGAACTTACCCACAGCTGCGAAATTAAGTTATCTCTTTGACAGAACACTCGTTGGAATGCCCGTACCTGAAGACAACGAAATTTCACGACCATGTCTGTAAGACCCAAACCACCCTCCGCTACTGGTCGGCAGAGCGTGCTTTCAGCGAGCCATCGTCTTCCTCCCCAGAAGGCGTCAACGACTTTCGCCTGTAAAAGTTTTACGAAGCCTTCTTCGAAGCACTCTGATTTTAACAGATGCACGATGGACGAGGTAATCAAATAATTGACAACGACTGCACGTCCTTTCAGCGAAAGTGGATGCAGTCTAGTCCGCCACGAATTCACAGCTCCGGAGAGTTTCTTCAGAACCATGCGGCTATTATATGTTTTACCATCGAGCCCCACATATACACCTAAATATTTCAGGCAAGTATTCGTCCATTGTATGCCGAGGGGAGAATCTGAACGATTCCGCCACCTCCCACACCATAGGCCTTGGCTTTTGCTTAGGTTAACCCTAGCGCCCGCTAATCGCTCATATTGTTCGAAAACCCTACGAGCGACTGGAAATGCATCATCTTTCGTTATAAATATAGACAGGTCGTCCGCATACGCCAGAATAAGTGGCCTTATAGTAGTGTATGGTAAGTGAATTGAATATTGTCTCAACGATTGACGAAGATTTACAAGCAGCGGCTCCAGTGAAAAGTCATAAAGCATTCCTGACAACGGGCATCCCTGCCTGATACCCCGACGAAACGGAATAGGAGACAATATATGCCCATTAGGCTTTATGAGAATCACTGAATCTCTATACAGACCACTGATGATCTCAATCCATCTGGACGGAAGCCCAAATTTATCGAGCACTCTCAGTAGATACTCATGTGAGACGCTATCAAACGCCTTTTCTTGATCCAAAGAGATCATGGCCATTTGCGAACCAGTTTTTTCATGGTAGGCGAAAAGATGCTTTGCTACGGCGATGTTGTCATAGATACTACGACCTGGAATGCAGTAGGACTGTGACGGGTGTATTACTGAGGCAATCACTGAGCGAAGTTGAGTTCCCAGTGTTTTCCAAACTATTTTCTAGTCGACATTACACAGAGTAACTGGCCTCCAGTTTCCCATCCTCTGAAGATCCCCCTTCTTGGGTATTAGACGCATAACGGATCTCCGCCAACTTGAGGGAAATTCGGTATGCCCAACCACTGCAGAATTACAGACATCCAAAAGGTCCGGAATCAAAAGATTCCTAAAACGAACAAAGAATTATGGAGTTAGACCATCATTACCAGGAGAAGTATGACGTCGAAGATCCTTCGTTGCGGTAAGCATATCATCGAGAGTAAGCGTTCTGTCCAGGAATTCTCTACTATCATTAGAGAAAGTAGGAACATGATGAAAAAATTCATCGTTGGACGAGAATGTTGGCTACGTCGATGCAGCATAAAGCCGCGTGTAGTAGTTGCGAATATAATTCGCAAGTTCCTCTCCGTATAGGATCCGGCCCGATTCGGCAAGAATCGAGTCTACTTCACAAGAAGCGGTACGACGTCGAGTTGTCTGGAAGAAGTACTCGGTCGGAGACTCGCCCTCTCGCAACCAGCGCGACTGGTTTCGGAGCACAAACTCCAAGCTATGCTTGTAGTTTTGTGCTGTCAGCCGTTCTTTAAGTCTCTTGTATTGTGCGAGTAACTCTGGTTGCGCGGGTAGAAGCGTACCAATCCGGGTGACTTCGGCCATCTAACTCGATGCATGATATCTGCTTCGATTGAATCTCGTCTCGATAAATGAGCGAATCTGAAGCTTTCCAACATCCCACCAATGGCTAAGGTTTGAATAAATATTCTTGTTATCACGCCATTGGTGCCAAAACCGAATGAATTCTTCGATGAACTGCTCTGAATTCAACAAGTTATTGTTGAAAATCCAGTAAGCAGTTCGCTTTTCGACCAAAGTGCTAGTCGCCACAACAAGAAGGTGATCACTTAATGAACACACTTCATGAGTGACACTAACGAAAAACTTAAGAAGGCTAGACGAAAAGTAAAGTCTGTCTATCCTCGAACCCGAAAAGCCACCCTGGACATGTCGGGAAACCCTTGTGTATGACCTAGTCGTTGGATTAAGCCAACGGTAGACATCCACAAGGTTGCTATGTCTGACTAGGCTCGATAATCGCGCGGCGTTCACCGAGTTGAATTCAACTCTAGAATGACGATCGATTGAAGAATCTAGTGTGCAGTTGAAGTCACCACCAAGGATAACCTCACCACCGAAGTTCGTAATATGCGACAGGATTGAGTCCAACACCTGTCTTGCAGTATCCTGGTCATGCGGCAGGTACACGTTTACTACCTTTAGCGTTTTGTCCCCTAAGACAAAATCCAAGGAAGATGCGAAAGCTGGGAAGATGTCTGTGTATACAGGAGACATCAGTGTAAAGCTGTGGGATACAGCAATTGCCACACCGGAACCTCTACGGGGTGTTTCTGTGGCAAAAACTGTGTAACCCTTGTGTAAATTGGAATTTTGTTCAAGACGTGTAAATGTGTTATGTGTAAAATTTGTCTCCTGTATAAGTGCAATGTCCGTGTTCCATTGTTTTATGTCTTCGAAAATACTGTGTAGTCTAGTGGGTGCACTCAAGCCCCCTGCATTTATCGATGTTATCTTACACATTCAAGAAATCTCAAGAACTCAGACAATGACTGTACGACTCTAATGATGAAGAGTCCTGTCCAGTTGGAGATCCTCAAGGATCCCCGAGACTTTATTGAAGAGGCGCTCACACCTCGACACCTCATTATATTTAGCCTTCTTTCTGGCTTCTGCCATGAGGAGTTTCAGTTGGGGCAGGATCCTGGCTGGATCTCCAAGCTCACGCCTGAGAATGGTCAGGATCCTGTCCGAACTCTTCTTATAGTGAAGGCTATCGAGAAGCGAGCGCAACTTCTCCCTCGGGACCTCCACCAAAGTAGAATCCACTTCAAAGCGGCTACTAATCGAAATGGAACTTCCACACGATTCATAGCCGCTTTGGGTCGGACCGGCCGTCTCGAGAGCAGAGATAACCTCTACGTCCGAGAGAACTTCAGTGACTTCCATTGGAGTCACTGATGGTGCACTCGGAGCGCAAGGTGTAGCCTCTTCCCCCTCTTCCAGCGCTCACTGCCTTCTTCGGTGGTGGCATCACCTCCTGGTCAGGCTTTCCTTTCGTCTTCCTCTTCATCCTCCTCTTTTTCTTCTTTTGGCTACCACTTGTAACCTCCTCGTCCGAAGAGTCTACTTTTTCCCGTGTTGGAGTGGCACTGTTTACAGCCGGCGTCGGATTTGCCTCAGGGAGTGGCTCCTCAGACACCTTAGTGGCAGGTTGCTCCAAGAGGGCAGGCGCAGCGCTGGGCGAAGTCACTGGTTTGGAAACCTCTGCTGGGGCAGATATTTCCTCCACAGTGACCTCAGCCACTTTCCTGAGCCTCTTAGGATACTCCGCGATAAAGTGCCCTGCCTGATGGCAAGCATGGCATTTCGCTTCAGTGCCCACTTCAATCCAGGTCATCGATCCCGCAACACTCCAGTAGAAGCCATCTGGAAGCACACACCCCTGGTTCAGAGTGATGTGTGCTTCACGGCTTAAACTCAGGATGCCACGGCCGAGTCCCTCGTCCCCAATTCTGAGTGGTACTGCCCGGACCTTGCCGTGAATCTTTCCGAACCTTCCTAAGAAGGCCTCAAGATCCTCAGACCTGGCCCGGAGGGGGACCCGAGAAAAGCTTTACTGAAACCGGGTATGGCTGGAGGTGCCTACCACCCACGTCGATGCCCTCAAGCATCAGCTTAGTGGCTGCGTCAATGGTCGTGGTATAGACCTCCACCAGACCGCGGCCAACCAGTCCGAAGGAGAAAATATTCTCCAACGGGACCACCAGTGACAAGGCTTTAAGGTATGCACTTTGGGTGCACCCTCGAAGGTCCTCGAAGTGCATACCATATCGATCATCTTGCCACTGGCAGTCAAAAAGGCCTTGAAGCCCCGCAACTGTCTTGGGGCGAGACTTACCCAAGTCAGCCGGCGGCTGACGTGGAGTTATATAGCTACCTTGAATAATAATATTGGCACTTTTTCTAGAGCTACCTGTTGGGCGTAGCTAGTCCCTGCGACTACCTCTACACTAACTGGCGATGGTCCTTTGGGCACTGGTTTAGCTGGTCCAGTCTTCTTGGTCCCATTAAGGCTTGGGCGCATGAGAACTGGATTTGGGGGAGGTGCTGTATTTGAGGCAGCCTTCACTACGTCCTTCAGTTTGGGTACCACGGTGCATTTTCCGGGCGTTGCAAGTACATTAGCAGCAATTACTGCCGAGTTCTTTGGAGCTGGCACCGCTGCAGAAGTTTCAGTTGGTACCGCGCGCGTTGCGGCAGTATTGGCCATCAGCGCATCAGTGGCGGTTGCCGCTGAAGACTTCGAAGTTGATACTGTTTTCCTTGATGCCTGGGTCTTCGTTGTTCTTCCTTCACTTCCGGACTTAGCCTTTTCATTTGGGCTTTTTACAGCCTCTTCAGTGGGCTCTGTATTTTTGAGGAAGGAACCGAGGTCTACCTTCTGGCCTCTATCCCTTTTTTTTCTTGAATTCGGGGGTTTCTTTTTCCCCCCAGAATCACTGTCACTACTGCCACTCATACTGAGGACAGTAGTGAATCAAGTAGCGTTTGAAAAATGCAACGACGACTTGATAGTAAATGACAGCACAAAAATTAATTATTTGTAAATGTCATATAAAATTGAAAAAAATTGTCAAAAGGACTTAAAAAGTTTTTTGTATAAAGTGCAACTGAAACAAACCACAAATGAAGGAACGAAAACACAAGGAACGAAAAATAGAAAGATAATATAACTTTCTGGCGTAAAATAGCCGTAAACTGTCTCACTTCTTTGAAAATAGTTCAAAATTTATTTTTTCACTTTATATTAGTAAAGTCCAAATTATTCCCCGATTAATATACGCTCCTTGCAAATATTATTTTTTTTCGATTTTTTCCACACTTTTTGGCACTATTTCGGCACTTTCTATATCGATGTTCAAAAACACGTCCGCTCTCATTGACACACACACACAGAAATAATAATAATTTTTTTTTTTTTATGTAAATATGGCACTATATTTGGCACAAACGTTATAAATGTAAATGTAAAACTTCTATAAAAGGAGACAAAAAAGAAACTACTTAACCTATAAAATGTATACTAAGACTAACAAAAAATGGTTAAGTAACTACAAGTACAATAGAATGAACAACAACAATAAATATAAAGAACAAACAAATGAATAATAACAATAAAAGAACAAGAAAAAGAAACTAACTAAGAAGAACAATATACTAATAAGCAAAAAACCGCGTAGTATCAAAATGATTGAAAAAGTACCTATAAAAAAATCAACAACAAATTTTAAAAGCCACCAGGCAAGCGGCACCTCCAGGAAGAGTTCCTTGAAATTTTGAAAATATTTTAAATTAATTAACGAAAAAAAGAGCCGAAAATTAAACCGAAAATTTTGAAAAACTAGAACACTGAACACTGAGTGTTCCCGGGGATAGCCGCAGCACCGGGCGAAGTCACTGAATCGAGAACTCCTGCTTGCGTGCAAACATAAAACGTGGACAGGATGCTACAAGGCTGCGGCCTATTGTCACCAGTGAAAAGTGAGACTGCCATTCTGCACCGACGCTAGCGGCTGCCAGGTACAGTTGAATGTGTCGGCGTTCGTTGCCAGAAACTCGAGACGGAGTCGTTTACTCAGCCTGGCAACGAAGTGTCTCTTAAGTGCACGTGTATGTAACTGTGTGTCAGTGGCCTGTTGCCCAGGCTCGATCCGCATGCAATACAAATGAACTGTTGATTTAGCTAGTGTAAGAACAAAGCTTATTAAACAATTCACCTGGCTGCATGTCCTTGGCCCCAGTAAAAACGATGTTCTAGTAATGCCGAAACGCGGGCAGATTACCTGGCACAAGTGACGGACCAGTAGCATCAATTCGCACAAGGCCGGGCATGTGAAAAATCGGTGAAACAAAGTTCCTTCACCCCCACAGACCGTGCAGACTCTTTGAACGCTCTGGTCAATGTGCGACAGCTGATTTGGATGCACGAGGCTATGATGTAACAGTTTGAATGCTACATCAGAGTCTCTATAATTGGACGGATAACTGTAGATCACTCTGCAACTCACCCCTCCGATTACTCCGAATTCTACCCCGAGATGTGCGCTCCATCTATTAACACCTAAGTGTTCTGCAGGAAACGCATCTGCAAATAGATCGCGCAGCCCACGTGATGTCAGTGTACTGAATGGCGTGTGCGGCAGTTGATTCACCACGAAAGCGTTCACCACCTCTGTGCCAGGCGACCTGGCACTGAGTTGGCTGAAACGCTCTCGTGCTGTATCAACCAATTCGTTTAATTGTGTTGTATGTGGGTGTATTAGTATGTTCCCAGAGGCATCAATGATATCTCCAAGAACTGTAAGCTGTCCTGTCTCGGCTGTTACACCTCGAGCATTACTAAACACCGAATCCACTAATTCAGGATTTAACCTGATCGGTATAGCTGAAAAATCCCCGTACCCAATTTCATCCCATTGCAAATGGAATGCCGGTCTTATTCTGCCCCAGGTCGTGATCGTAGAGATCATTTCCTGAGACCAGTCGTGCGGATAGGGTGGGCGGACTGAAAGCAGATAGTAATGCTTTCCTACTCCGGCACCCCCCAAGGCGCTTACCCACAGCTGAGAAATCAAGCTGTCTTCAAACCGGAACACTCGTTGGAATGCTCTGATCTGAAGGCAACGAGTTTTAACGACCATGTCCGTAAGACCCAATCCACCCATCGCTACTGGTCGACAGAGCGTGCTTTCAGCGACCCATCTTCTTCCCCCCCAAAATGCGTCTATGATTTTTGCCTGCAAAAGTTTAACGAAGCCTTCCTCGAAGCACTCCGACTTAAGCAGGTGAACGATGGACGAGGTAATCAGGTAATTGACAACGACTGCACGTCCTGTCAGCGAAAGGGGGAACAATCTAGTCCGCCACGAATTCACTGCTCCGGAAAGTTTCTCCAGAGCCATGCGGCGATTACGTGTTTTACCGATATACACACCTAAATACTTCAAGCAAGTATTGGTCCATTGTATGCCGAGGGGAGAATCTGAACGATTCCGCCACCTCCCACACCATAGGCCTTGGCTTTTGCTTAGGTTAACCCTAGCGCCCGCTAATCGCTCAGATTGTTCGAAAACCATACGAGCGACTGGAAATGCATCTTCTTTCGTAACGAAAATAGACAGGTCGTCCGCATACGCTAGCATAAGTGGCCTTATAGTAGTGTATGGTAAGTGTACTGAATATTGTCTCAACGATTGACGAAGATTCACTAACAGCGGCTCCAGTGAAAAGTCATAAAGCATTCCTGACAACGGGCATCCCTGCCTGATACCCCGACGAAACGGAATAGGAGACAATATATGCCCATTATGCTTTATGAGAATCACTGAATCTCTGTACAGACCACTGATGATCTCAATCCATCTGGACGGAAGCCCAAATTTATCGAGCACTCTCAGTAGATACTCATGCGAGACGCTATCAAACGCCTTTTCTTGATCTAACGAGATCATGGCCATCTGCGAAGCAGTCTTTTCGTGGTAGGCAAAAATATGTTTTGCTACGGCGATATTGTCGTAAAGAGTACGACCTGGTATGCAGTAGGACTGTTCCGGGTGTATAACCGATGCTATCACTGAGCTTAGCATAGTTCCGAGTGCTTTGCAAACTATCTTGTAGTCGACATTACACAGAGTAACTGGCCTCCAGTTTCCCAGCCTCTGAAGATCTCCCTTCTTGGGTATAAGACGCATAACGGATCTCCGCCAACTTGAGGGAAATTCGGTATGTCCAACCACTGCAGAACTGAAGACCTCCAATAGGTCTGGAATCAAAAGATTCCTGAAGCGTAGAAAAAATTCTGGAGTTAGACCATCATAACCAGGAGAGGTATGACGGCGAAGATCCTTCGTAGCGGTAAGCATATCGTAGAGGGTTAATGCTCTGTCCAGGAATTCTCTACTTTCATTAGAGAAAGCAGGAACGTACTGGAAGAATTCATCCGTGGACGTAGATGTTGGTAACGACGGCACAGCATATAGCCGTGTGTAGTAGTTTCGGATATAATCCGCAAGCTCGTCTCCGTATAGGAGTTGCCCAGATTCGGCAAGAATCGAATCTACTTCACAAGAAGCGGTACGTCGTCGTGTTGTCTGGAAGAAGTACTCGGTCGGAGACTCTCCCTCTCACAACCAGCGCGACTGATTCCGGAGTACAAAATCCAAACTCGATGCTATATACCTGCTTCGATTGAATCTCGTCTCGATAAATGAGCGAATCTGAAGCTTTCCAACATCCCACCAATGACTAAGGTTCGCGTAGTCATTTTTCCTTTCTCGCCATTGATGCCAAAACTGTATGAATTCTTCAATGAACTGCTCTGAATTCAACAAGTTATTGTTGAAAATCCAGTAAGCAGTTCGCTTTTCGACCAAAGTGCTAGTCGCCACAACAAGAAGGTGATCACTAAGTGAGCACACTTCATGAGTGACACCAACGAAAAAGTTAAGAAGGCTAGACGAGACGTAAAGTCTGTCTATCCTCGAACCCGAAAAGCTACCCCGGACATTTCGGGAAACCCTTGTGTATAACCTAGTCGTTGGATTAAGCCAACGGTAGACATCGACAAGGTTGAGCTGTCTGACTAGGTTCCGCAATCGTCCCGCGTTCACTGAGTTGAATTCAACTCCGGAATGGCGGTCGAGTGCAGAATCCAGTGTACAGTTGAAGTCTCCCCCAACGATAACTTCACCACCAAAGTTCGCAAGATGCGACAGGACAGAGTCCATTACCTGTCTTGCGATATCCTGGTCATGCGGTAGGTACACGTTTACTATCCTTAGTGTTTTGTCTCGCAAGACGAATTCTAAGGAAGACGCGAAACCTGAGCAGATGTCTGTGTATACAGGAGACGGTAGTGTAAAACTGTTCGACACAGCAATTGCCACACCAGATCCTCTACGAGGAGCTGGTGTGGCAAAAACTGTGTAACCTTTGTGTAAAATAGTGTTCCGTTCGAGTTGTGTAAATGTGTCGATTGTGAAATTTGTCTCCTGTAAGAGTGCAATGTCAGTATTAAAATGTTTTATGTCCTCAAAAATTGCGTGTAGACGTGTAGGTGCACTTAAGCCCCCAGTATTCAGAGAGACTATCCTACACATTCAAAGGGAAGCTGAACTCAGATTATGAGTGTACGACTCTATTGAAGAAGCGCCCTGTCCAGGCGCTGCTCTTCGAGGGCGTCCACAACTTTATTGTAGAGGCGCTCGAGCCTCGACACCTCATTGTAACGAGCCCGCTTCTTTGCTTCCTGTTTCAGAAGCAATAACTGTAGCAGGATCCTGGCTGGATCACCGAGCTCTCGCTTAAGTATAGCCAGGATCCTGTCTCCACTCTTTTTGTAGTGGAGACTGTCGAGGATCGTGCGGAGCTTCGCCCTCGGCAACTCCACCAAATCGGGGTCCACCTCGAAGCGGCTATTCATCGACGCGGTACTGCCGCACGATTCGTAGCCGCTCTGAGTTGGACCGGCCGTCTCGGTAGCGGAGAGAACCTCGACGTCTGAGAGGGCATCAGTGACATCTTCCGATGCCACCGACGACGCACTCGGAGCGACAGGTTTTGTCTCCTCTGCCGAAACCCCCCTCTTGCTCAGCACCTTCTTTGACGGAGGTGCAGGCATGACCTCCTGGTCAGGCTTGCGCTTTGTGCGCCTCTTCCTCTTCTTCTTTTCCTGCCCTGACTTGGTGAGCTCCTCATCCGAGCTCACTGCTTCTACCCGTGTTGGGGTGGCACCGTTTACAGCCAGGACCGGAGTTGGCTCTGGAGTACTTTCCTCGGGCACTTTTTCTGCAGTTTTCTCCAAGAGAGCAGGCGCAGCACTGGGCGAAGGCACTGCTGCGGGCACAACTGCAGGTGCAGGAGCACCCTCCACAGTGACCTCAGCCACTTTCCTCTCCCTCTTGGGGCACTCTGCAGCAAAATGCCCTACCTGATGGCAGGCGAAACATTTTGCCTCGGTGCTCACCTCAATCCAATTTCTGGACCCGAGCATGCTCCAGAAGAAGCCCTCTGGAAGCACACATCCCTGGTTTAGGGAGACGTATGCTTCCCGGCTAGAGCTGAGGATGCCCTTGCCCAGACCTTGGTCCCCAATTTTGAGTGGAACCTCTCGAACTTTGCCGTGGACCTTGCCAAACCTTTGCAAGTAGGCTGCGAGGTCCTCTGGCTTAGCTCGAAGTGGGACCCGGGAAAAGCAGACTCTCGTCGGCTTCACTGTCACCGGGTACGGTTGCAGGTGTCTACCACCCACATCGATGCCTTCGAGCATTAGCTTCGTGGATGCTTCGATGGTGGTGGTATACCACCATACCGCGTCCGACCAGACCAAAGGCGAATATCTTCTCCAATGGGACGACCTGTGACAGAACTACCACTTACCTGCTGGGCGTAACTGGTTCCTGTTACTACCCCGGAGCTGGTTAGTGCTGCTTCTATTGGCGCTGGGTTGCTGGTCGCTTTCTTGGAACCGGATAGGTTGGGACGCATTATGACTGCGGATGGCGCTGGTGCATCTTTCGACGCAGCCCTGACAACGTCCGCCAGTTTCGGAGCTTTTGCTACTCCTTTTGTAGCAGCGGGTGGGTGCTGCCTTCGCAGCGACAGCTGGAGCTGTCGTCGCAGTGACAGCTGATGCTGTCGTCACAGTGACTGCTGGTGCTGTCGTTGCAGTGACAGCTGGTACTGTCTTCGCAGTGGCAGCATTTGCTGCCCTCAAAGAAACGACGGTGGCCACTGATTTTGTTGCGGCGAATGCCGCAGACAAGTTTGCAGTGGATGCTGCCACAATTTTTCCAGAAGTTGATGGAGATGGAGCTGCTTTTGCCAGTTCCTTCACTGGTTTGGCTTCTTCAGTGGGCCCTTTTTTTGCCTCTTCGGTGGGCACTTTTTTTAAAAATGAGCCGAGGTCGACCTTTTGACCTCGCTCCTTCTTCTTTCGTAATTTGGGGGGCTTTTTACTCCCCCGGTATCGCTGCTACTACTGCCGCTCATTTTGAGGGCAGTAGCAAGTTAGCTTTGAGTTAACTTTCGTTAACTGGCTACTACTATTGAAAATTTTGCTGGTTACCAAGGAGATCACACAATAACAAAAATTTTTAAGAAATGTCAATAATTTTTCGATTTTCTGAAATTTTAGTTTTAATTAATTTCGCACAATATTCTTATAATTTCACAACTTTTTCGGTACAAATGTTCAACAATGGCACACTTTATAATCTATAACACTTTTTGGCTCTTTGGCTCTTTTATATCCGCTTTTTTGTAACACTTTTTCGCACTTATTTAAATTGACGCGTCCGTCCACTTCCACACAATCAATAATTTTTTTTTTATGTATATATGGCTCTTTATTTGGCACAATCGTTATAAACCGTAAAAATCCTACAAAAACTAGCTACCCTAAAAATCACATAAACATTAAAAAGACACAGTAATAAGGACAAAAAGAACATAACAAAAATGACTCAATATACTACGTTACTGTAAACAGGTTAAATAAAAAAGACTCTAAAACTTGAAGGCAAAAACCTGTAAAAAAGAAAATACAAAGAAATTTTGAAATGCCTCCAAGCGAGTGCCAGCTCTATGAAAAGTTCAAGAAAATTTTGAAAAGAATCCGAAACAAAACCTAGAGCTTAACCTAAAACGAACGAACAAAATGAACCGAAACCGAAAAAACAAACTAGAACATGGTTGTCTGAGTGTTCCCAGAGGGTAGATGCAGCACCGGGCGAAGTTCCTACTTCGGGAACCACTGCTCCCAAGCATATGCCCTCTCCGTAGAGCCGTTCGCCACTTTTCTAGTCCTCCGGGAGCACTCATCCAAACATGTTCTAAACGAACGCACAAAGATTTCGAACCGATTAGAGTCCCGCGGGACCAGTCTGCAGAGTCATTGACGTCTGCAAACTGCTCCCATCATCCTCCCAGTTCTACGATTCCAACGTGAGACTTGTCCTTCCCGCAGCACTTGCAGCAATACCAAAGCGAAGAGAAGCTTCGTGGACAAGCTGCTGCAAGTCTGCGGCCTGTTATTCCCAGTGAAAGACGAGGCTTCCGTTCCGCACTGACGATAAAGGTTGCCAGGTGCAGTTGAATGTGTCGGCCTTCGTTGCCATGAACTCTAGGCGTAATCGCCTCTTCAATCTGGCAACGAAGTGGTTCTTAAGTGCGTGTGTGTGAAACTGTGGGTTAGTGGGCTGTTGCCCAGGCTCGACCCGCATGCAGTACAGATGAATTGTCGATTTAGCAAGTGTTAAGATAAAGCTTATCAAGCAATTTACCTGGTTACATGTCCTTGGCCCCAGTAAAAACGACGTTCTTGTAATGCTGAATGTCGGGCAGATATGCCGGCACATATCGCGAACAAGATTATTAATGTCGCACAAGGTCGGGCATGTGAAGTATCTGTGGAAAAGGGTTCCTTCACCACCACAAACCGTGCAGGCTCTTTGAATTCTTCGATCGATATGTGACAGCTGGTTTGGATGCACGAGGTTGTGATGGAGCAATTTGAATGCCACATCAGAGTCTCTGTAATTGGACGGATAACTATAGATGACTCTGCTAGTTATGGTCCCCATTACTCCCAAGTCCACCCCAAGATGTGCGCGCCATCTATTAACCCCTAAGGTATCCGTAGGATTTACTCCTACGAAGAGCTCGCGCAGCCTACGTGAAGTGAGTGTACTGAATGTCGTGTGCGGTGGTCGATTCGTTACGAATGCGTTTATCACCTCAGTGCTAGGTTCCCTAGTAGAGAGACGACTAAAACGCTCTCGGGCTGTATCCACCAATTCGTGTAATTGTGTTGTGTGGGGGTGTATAAGTGTGTTCCCAGAAGCATCAATGATGTCTCCAAGAACTGTGAGTTGTCCTGTATCGGCCGTTACACCTCGATCATTACTAAACACCGAATCTACTAACTCAGGGTTCAACCTGATCGGAATTGCTGAGAAATCCCCGTACCCAAGTTCATTCCATCGCAAATGAAATGTTGGTCTTATTCTGCCCCAGGTTGTAATCGTGGAGATCATATCCTGGGACCAGTCATGCGGATATGGTGGGCGAACCGAGAGCAGATAGTAGTGCTCCCCTGCGCCGCTACCCCCCATAGAACTTACCCACAGCTGCGAAATTAAGTTATCTCTTTGACAGAACACTCGTTGGAATGCCCGTACCTGAAGACAACGAAATTTCACGACCATGTCTGTAAGACCCAAACCACCCTCCGCTACTGGTCGGCAGAGCGTGCTTTCAGCGACCCATCGTCTTCCTCCCCAGAAGGCGTCAACGACTTTCGCCTGTAAAAGTTTTACGAAGCCTTCTTCGAAGCACTCTGATTTTAACAGATGCACGATGGACGAGGTAATCAAATAATTGACAACGACTGCACGTCCTTTCAGCGAAAGTGGATGCAGTCTAGTCCGCCACGAATTCACAGCTCCGGAGAGTTTCTTCAGAGCCATGCGGCTATTATATGTTTTACCATCGAGCCCCACATATACACCTAAATATTTCAGGCAAGTATTCGTCCATTGTATGCCGAGGGGAGAATGTGAACGATTCCGCCACCTTCCACACCATAGGCCTTGGCTTTTGCTTAGGTTAACCCTAGCGCCCGCTAATCGCTCATATTGTTCGAAAACCCTACGAGCGACTGGAAATGCATCATCTTTCGTTACAAATATAGACAGGTCGTCCGCATACGCTAGAATAAGTGGCCTTATAGTAGTGTATGGTAAGTGAATTGAATATTGTCTCAACGATTGACGAAGATTTACTAGCAGCGGCTCCAGTGAAAAGTCATAAAGCATTCCTGACAACGGGCATCCCTGCCTGATACCCCGACGAAACGGAATAGGAGACAATATATGCCCATTATGCTTTATGAGAATCACTGAATCTCTATACAGACCACTGATGATCTCAATCCATCTGGACGGAAGCCCAAATTTATCGAGCACTCTCAGTAGATACTCATGCGAGACGCTATCAAATGCCTTTTCTTGATCCAAAGAGATCATGGCCATTTGCGAACCAGTTTTTTCATGGTAGGCGAAAAGATGCTTTGCTACGGCGATGTTGTCGTAGATACTACGACCTGGAATGCAGTAGGACTGTGACGGGTGTATTACTGAGGCAATCACTGAGCGAAGTTGAGTTCCCAGTGTTTTGCAAATTATTTTGTAGTCGACATTACACAGGGTAACTGGCCTCCAGTTTCCCATCCTCTGAAGATCCCCATTCTTAGGTATTAGACGCATAACGGATCTCCGCCAACTTGAGGGAAATTCGGTATGTCCAACCACTGCAGAATTAGAGACATCCAAAAGGTCCGGAATCAAAAGATTCCTAAAACGAACAAAGAATTCTGGAGTTAGACCATCATAACCAGGAGAAGTATGACGTCGAAGATCCTTCGTTGCGGTAAGCATATCATCGAGAGTAAGCGTTCTGTCCAGGAATTCTCTACTATCAACAGAGAAAGTAGGAACATGATGAAAGAATTCATCGTTGGACGAGAATGTTGGCAACGTCGATGCAGCATAAAGCCGCGTGTAGTAGTTGCGAATATAGTTCGCAAGTTCCTCTCCGTATAGGATCTGGCCCGATTCGGCAAGAATCGAGTCAACTTCACAAGAAGCGGTACGACGTTGAGTTGTCTGGAAGAAGTACTCGGTCGGAGACTCGCCCTCTCGCAACCAGCGCGACTGGTTTCGGAGCACAAACTCCAAGCTATGCTTGTAGTTTTGTGCTGTCAGTCGTTCTTTAAGTCTCTCGTATTGTGCGAGTAACTCTGGTTGCGCGGGCAGAAGCGTACCAATCCGGGTGACTTCGGCCGTCAAACTCGATGCATGATATCTGCTCCGATTGAATCTCGTCTCGATAAATGAGCGAATCTGAAGCTTTCCAACATCCCACCAATGACTAAGGTTTGAATAAATATTCTTGTTATCACGCCATTGGTGCCAAAACTGAATGAATTCTTCGATGAACTGCTCTGAATTCAACAAGTTATTGTTGAAAATCCAGTAAGCAGTTCGCTTTTCGACCAAAGTGCTAGTTGCCACAACAAGAAGGTGATCACTTAATGAACACACTTCATGAGTGACACTAACGAAAAAGTTAAGAAGGCTAGACGAGACGTAAAGTCTGTCTATCCTCGAACCCGAAAAGCTACCCTGGACATTTCGGGAAACCCTTGTGTATGACCTAGTCGTTGGATTAAGCCAACGGTAGACATCCACAAGGTTGCTATGTCTGACTAGGTTCGATAATCGCGCGGCGTTCACCGAGTTGAATTCAACTCTAGAATGACGATCGATTGAAGAATCTAGTGTGCAGTTGAAGTCACCACCAAGGATAACCTCACCACCGAAGTTCGTAATATGCGACAGGATCGAGTCCAACACCTGTCTTGCAGTATCCTGGTCATGCGGCAGGTACACGTTTACTACCTTTAGCGTTTTGTCCCCTAAGACAAAATCCAAGGAAGATGCGAAACCTGGGAAGATGTCTGTGTATACAGGAGACATCAGTGTAAAGCTGTGGGACACAGCAATTGCCACACCGGAACCTCTACGGGGTGTTTCTGTGGCAAAGACTGTGTAACCCTTGTGTAGATTTGAATTTTGTTCTAGACGTGTAAAATTGTTTTGTGTAAAATTCGTCTCCTGTATAAGTGCAATGTCCGTATTCCATTGTCTTATGTCTTCAAAAATACTGTGTAGTCTAGTGGGTGCACTCAAGCCCCCTGCATTGATTGATGTTATTCTACACATTCAAGAAATCTCAAGAACTCAGACAATGACTGTACGACTCTAATGATGAAGAGCCCTGTCCATTTGGAGATCCTCAAGGATTCCCGAGACTTTATTGAAGAGGCGCTCGCACCTCGACACCTCATTGTACTTGGCCTTCTTTTTGGCCTCTGCCATGAGGAGTTTCAGTTGGGGCAGGATCCTGGCTGGGTCTCCAAGCTCACGCCTGAGAATGGTCAGGATCCTGTCCGAACTCTTCTTGTAGTGAAGGCTGTCGAGGAGCGAGCGCAGCTTCTCCCTCGGAACCTCCACCAAAGCAGGATCCACTTCAAAGCGGCTATTAATCGATATGGAACTTCCACACGATTCATAGCCGCTTTGGGTTGGACCGGCCGTCTCGAGAGCAGAGACAACCTCTACGTCCGAGAGAACTTCAGTGACATCCATTGGAGTCACTGAAGGTACACTCGGAGCGCAAGGTGTAGCCTCTTCCCCCGAGACCCTCCCAGCGCTCACTGCCTTCTTCGGTGGTGGCATCACCTCCTGGTCAGGCTTTCCCTTCGTCTTCCTCTTCATCCTCCTCTTTTTCTTCTTTTGGCTACCACTTGTAACCTCCTCGTCCGAAGAGTCTACTTTTTCCCGTGTTGGAGTGGCACTGTTTACAGCCGGCGTCGGATTTGCCTCAGGGAGTGGCTCCTCAGACACCTTAGTGGCAGGTTGCTCCAAGAGGACAGGCGCAGCACTGGGCGAAGTCACCGGTTTGGAAACCTCTGCTGGGGCAGATGTTTCCTCCGCAGTGACCTCAGCCACTTTCCTGAGCCTCTTAGGACACTCCGCAATAAGGTGCCCTGCCTGATGGCAAGCATGGCATTTCGCTTCAGTGCTCACCTCAATCCAGGTCATCGATCCCGCAACACTCCAGTAGAAGCCATCTGGAAGCACACACCCCTGGTTCAGAGTGATGTGTGCTTCACGGCTTAAACTTAAGATGCCACGGCCGAGTCCCTCGTCCCCAATTCTGAGTGGTACTGCCCGGACCTTGCCGTGGATCTTTCCGAACCTTCCTAAGAAGGCCTCAAGATCCTCTGACCTGGCCCGGAGGGGGACCCGAGAAAAGCAGACTCTCGTCGGCTTCACTGAGACCGGGTAAGGCTGGAGGTGCCTACCACCCACGTCGATGCCCTCAAGCATCAGCTTAGTGGCTGCGTCGATTGTGGTGGTATAGACCTCCACCATACCGCGGCCAACCAGTCCGAAGGAGAAAATATTCTCCAACGGGACCACCAGTGATAAGGCCTTCAGGTATGCACTCTGTGTGCACCCTCGAAGATGCTCAAAGTGCATACCATACCGTTCGTCCTGCCACTGACAGTCAAAAAGACCTTGAAGCCCCGCGACTGTCTTGGGACGAGACTTTCCCAAGACGTGGAGTCACATAGCTTCCCTGAATTATAATATTTGAAGAACTTTTTTTAGAGCTACCACTCACCTGTTGGGCGTAGCTTGTCCCTGCTACTACCTCTACACTAACAGGTGTTGGTCCTTTTGGCACTTGCTTAATTGGTCCAATCTTCTTGGCCCCAGTGAGGCTCGGGCGCATGATAACTGGATTAGGAGGCGGGGCTGCCTTTGAGGCAGCTTGTACCACATCCTTCAATTTGGGAGCTGGAAAATATTTAATTTTTGCGGCAGATGCCACAGGCACTTTAGCTGCTGATGCTGCTGGATTATTTACGGCTTGCGCCGCTACAATTTCTGCGGTTGATACCCCGGACGTTGTGGAGCAGTTCGTCAATTGCGCACTAGTGGCGGGTGCCACAGAGGAAATCGCAACTGCTGCTGTTCTACTTGATGCGGTGCTAAAAGTTTTCTTCGCTGCTTCAACAACTTTGGCCTCTTCTTTTGGGCCCTTACAAGCCTCTTCAGTGGGCTCTTTAGTTTTGAGGAAGGTCGTCAAATTAATTTTTTGGCCACGATCTTTCTTTTTTCGTGAATTGGGGGGTTTCTTCTTTCCCCCAGAACTACTTTCACTACTACTGCCACTCATTTTGTGGCAGTAGCCAATTTATTATTCAAAAGTCTCTGCCGACTAGTATAATAAGTTTGACACTTCAAAAATTAATTAACTTATTGCAAAAAATGTCAAAAAATTTCCGAAAATTTTTATAAACAATTAAATACTTGTAAAAGTTTTTAAAAAAAAAATAATAATAACTCGGAATAAACATACAATCGGAACTGGAAAACAAAAAACAACACAATAAAATATTAACCGTTTTACGCGTTCGCTTTAAATTCTTTTTTCGGCACAAATTGGCACGTCCGCTCTCTACTACTGACACAATAAAGAGATAAAAAAGAAACTACTTAACCTATAAAATGAATACTAAGATTAACAAAAAATGGTTAAGAAACTATAAGAACAATATAATGAACAAGAACAATAAATATAAAGAACAATAGATATAGAGAGCAAACAAATGAATACGAACAATGAAAGAACAGGAACAAAAAACTAACTAAAACCGCGTAGTATCAAAATTAATGAAAAGATATAAAGAAAAATCAAAAACAAATTTTAAAAACCACCAGGCAAGCGGCAGCTCCAGGAAGAGTTCCTTTGAATTTTAAAAATTTTTTGATTTATCCTAAACTGATTAAAAAACGAGCCGAAAATAGAACACACAATTTTGGATAACTAGAACACTGAACCCTGAGTGTTCCCGGGGATAGACGCAGCACCGGGTGAAGTCGCTACATCAAGAACCCCTGCTTGCGTGCAAGCAAAAACGCTCTCCGCAGGGACGTTCGCCACTTTTCTACTCCCCCGGAACACTCAGTATCAAGTGTTCTAGACGAACGTACGAAAAATTTTGACCGCGATAGAGTCCCGCGGGACCAGTCTGCAGAGTCGTAGACATCTGCAAACTGATCCCATCATCCTCTCAGTTCTTCTCTCCCAACGGGAGAATCACTTTCCCCGCAGCACTTGCAGCAAATCCAAAGCGGAGAGAAGCTCCGTGGACAAGATGCTACAAGGCTG
This sequence comes from Leptarthrus brevirostris, assembly GCA_964036015.1. Lineage (NCBI taxonomy): Eukaryota > Metazoa > Arthropoda > Insecta > Diptera > Asilidae > Leptarthrus > Leptarthrus brevirostris. Next base: position 96,547,264 of record OZ038371.1, on the reverse strand, counting down.
CGGCCTATTGTCACCAGTGAAAAGTGAGACTGCCATTCTGCACCGAAGCTAGCGGCTGCCAGGTACAGTTGAATGTGTCGGCGTTCGTTGCCAGAAACTCGAGACGGAGTCGTTTACTCAGCCTGACAACGAAGTGTCTCTTAAGTGCACGTGTATGTAACTGTGTGTCAGTGGCATGTTGCCCAGGCTCGATCCGCATGCAATACAAATGAACTGTTGATTTAGCTAGTGTAAGAACAAAGCTTATTAAACAATTCACCTGGCTGCATGTCCTTGGCCCCAGTAAAAACGATGTTCTAGTAATGCCGAAACGCGGGCAGATTACCTGGCACAAGTGACGGACCAGTAGCATCAATTCGCACAAGGCCGGGCATGTGAAGTATCGGTGGAACAAAGTTCCTTCACCCCCACAGACCGTGCAGACTCTTTGAACGCTCTGGTCAATGTGCGACAGCTGATTTGGATGCACGAGGCTATGATGTAACAGTTTGAATGCCACATCAGAGTCTCTATAATTGGATGGATAACTGTAGATCACTCTGCAAGTCACCCCTCCGATTACTCCCAATTCTACCCAGAGATGTGCCCTCCATCCATTAACACCTAATTGTTCTGCAGGAAACGCATCTGCAAATAGATCGCGCAGCCGACGTGATGTCTGAAACGCTCTCGTGCTGAATCAACCAATTGGTTTAATTGTGTTGTATGTGGGTGTATTAGTATGTTCCCAGAGGCATCAATGATATCTCCGAGAACTGTAAGCTGTCCTGTATCGGCTGTTACACCTCGAGCATTACTGAACACCGAATCCACTAATTCAGGATTTAACCTGATCGGTATAGCTGAAAAATCCCCGTACCCAATTTCATCCCATTGCAAATGGAATGCCGGTCTTATTCTGCCCCAGGTCGTGATCGTAGAGATCATTTCCTGAGACCAGTCGTGCGGATAGGGTGGGCGGACTGAAAGCAGATAGTAATGCTTTCCTACTCCGGCACCCCCCAAGGCGCTTACCCACAGCTGAGAAATCAAGCTGTCTTCAAACCGGAACACTCGTTGGAATGCTCTGATCTGAAGGCAACGAGTTTTAACGACCATGTCCGTAAGACCCAATCCACCCATCGCTACTGGTCGACAGAGCGTGCTTTCAGCGACCCATCTTCTTCCCCCCCAAAATGCGTCAATAATTTTTGCCTGCAAAAGTTTAACGAAGCCTTCCTCGAAGCAATCCGACTTAAGCAGGTGAACGATGGACGAGGTAATCAGGTAATTGACAACGACTGCACGTCCTGTCAGCGAAAGGGGGAACAATCTAGTCCGCCACGAATTCACTGCTCCGGAAAGTTTCTCCAGAGCCATGCGGCGATTACGTGTTTTACCTTCGAGCCCGATATACACACCTAAATACTTCAAGCAAGTATTGGTCCATTGTATGCCGAGGGGAGAATCTGAACGATTCCGCCACCTCCCACACCATAGGCCTTGTATTTTGCTTAGGTTAACCCTAGCGCCCGCTAATCGCTCATATTGTTCGAAAACCCTACGAGCGGCTGGAAATGCATCTTCTTTCGTAACGAAAATAGACAGGTCATCAGCATACGCTAGAATAAGTGGCCTTATAGTAGTGTATGGTAGATGAACTGAATATTGTCTCAACGATTGACGAAGATTTACTAGTAGCGGCTCCAGTGAAAAGTCATAAAGCATTCCTGACAACGGGCATCCCTGCCTGATACCCCGACGAAACGGAATAGGAGACAATATATGCCCATTATGCTTTATGAGAATCACTAAATCTCTATACAGACCACTGATAGTCTCAATCCATCTGGACGGAAGCCCAAATTTATCGAGCACTCTCAGTAGATACTCATGTGAGACGCTATCAAACGCCTTTTCTTGATCTAACGAGATCATGGCCATCTGCGAACCAGTCTTTTCGTGGTAGGCGAAAAGATGTTTTGCTACGGCGATGTTGTCGTAAATAGTACGACCTGGAATGCAGTAGGACTGTTCCGGGTGTATAACCGATGCTATCACTGAGCTTAATATCGTTCCGAGTGCTTTGCAAACTATCTTGTAGTCGACATTGCACAACGTAACTGGCCTCCAGTTTCCCAGCCTCTGAAGATCTCCCTTCTTGGGTATTAGACGCATAACGGATCTCCGCCAACTTGAGGGAAATTCGGTATGTCCAACCACTGCAGAACTGAAGACCTCCAATAGGTCTGGAATCAAAAGATTCCTGAAGCGTAGAAAAAATTCTGGAGTTAGACCATCATAACCAGGAGAGGTATGACGGCGAAGATCCTTCGTAGCGGTAAGCATATCGTCGAGGGTTAATGCTCTGTCCAGGAATTCTCTACTTTCGTTGGAGAAAGCAGGAGCGCACTGGAAGAATTCATCCGTGGACGTAGATGTTGGCAACGTCGGTGCAGCAGATAGGTGTGTGTAATAGTTTCGGATATAATCCGCAAGCTCGTCTCCGTGTAGGAGTTGCCCAGATTCGGCAAGAATCGAATCTACTTCACAAGAAGCGGTACGTCGTCGTGTTGTCTGGAAGAAGTACTCGGTCGGAGACTTGCCCTCTCGCAACCAGCGCGACTGATTCCGGAGTACAAAATCCAAACTATGTTTGTAATTTTGTACTCTCAGCCGTTCTTTTAACCTCTCGTATTGCGAGAGAAATTCTGGTTGCGCGGGCAGAAGCGTACCAATCCGGGTGACTTCGGCCGTCAAACTCGATGCTATATACCTGCTTCGATTGAATCTCGTCTCGATAAATGAGCGAATCTGAAGCTTTCCAACATCCCACCAATGACTAAGGTTCGCGTAGTCATTTTTCCTTTCTCGCCATTGATGCCAAAACTGTATGAATTCTTCAATGAACTGCTCTGAATTCAACAAGTTATTGTTGAAAATCCAGTAAGCAGTTCACTTTTCGACCAAAGTGCTAGTCGCCACAACAAGAAGGTGATCACTAAGTGAGCACACTTCATGAGTGACACTAACGAAAAAGTTAAGAAGGCTAGACGAGACGTAAAGTCTGTCTATCCTCGAACCCGAAAAGCTACCCCGGACATTTCGGGAAACCCTTGTGTATGACCTAGTCGTTGGATTAAGCCAACGGTAGACATCGACAAGGTTGAGCTGTCTGACTAGGTTCCGCAATCGTCCCGCGTTCACTGAGTTGAATTCAACTCCGGAATGGCGGTCGAGTGCAGAATCCAGTGTACAGTTGAAGTCTCCCCCAACGATAACTTCACCACCGAAGTTCGCAAGATGCGACAGGACAGAGTCCATTACCTGTCTTGCGATATCCTGGTCATGCGGTAGGTACACGTTTACTATCCTTAGTGTTTTCTCTCGCAAGACGAATTCTAAGGAAGACGCGAAACCTGAGCAGATGTCTGTGTATACAGGAGACGGTAGTGTAAAACTGTTCGACACAGCAATTGCCACACCAGAACCTCTACGAGGAGCTGGTGTGGCAAAAACTGTGTAACCTTTGTGTAAGATAGTGTTGCGTTCTAATTGTGTAAAGGTGTCTTGAGTAAAATATGTCTCCTGTATTAGTGCGATGTCTGTGTTCCAGTGTTTAATGTCTTCAAATATTGCATGCAAGCGTGTGGGTGCACTGAGACCCCCAGCATTAATCGATGTTATTTTACACATTCAAGGAAATATTCGAACTGAAACCATGATTGTTCGACTCTACGGATGAAGAGCTTTGTCGAGGCGACGATCCTCGAGGATATCCGAGACCTTGTTGAAAAGTCGCTCGCACCTCGACACCTCATTATACTTGGCCCGCTTTTTTGCTGCAGCCATCAAGAGCTTTAATTGGGGAAGAATCCTAGATGGATCCCCAAGCTCTCGCTTGAGGATGTTGAGGATCTTCTACCCGCTCTTCTTATAATGAAGACTGTCGAGGAGCGAGCGCAATTTCTCCCTAGGCATTTCTTCTAGTTCGGGGTCCACCTCAAAGCGGCTACTCATCGAGGCGGTACTACCGCACGATTCGTATCCGCTTTGAATAGGACCAGCCGTCTCCATAGCGGATGCCACCTCACTCTCTGACAAAACATCAGTGGGATCCGCAGATTCCGCTGGTGCCACAATCGGAGAGGAAATATTGGTCTCCTCCGCAGAGACACTCCTCTTACCCTGCGCCTTTTTCAGTGGAGGTGGCATTGCCTCCCGATCCGGCCTTTGCTTGGCCTTCCTCTTCATCCTCTTTTTTCTATCTGACACTTTGGTGAACTCCTCGTCCGAGCTCACGACTTCCTTTCGCGTAGGCGTAGCACCGTTTACAGCCAGGTTCGGCGTTATCTCCGGAGTTTCCTCAGGCGTTTTTGCTGTGGTTTGCACCAAGAGAACGGGCGCTGCACTGGGCGTAGGCACTGCTGCTAGAGCCACTGCTGGTGCAGAGATGCTCTCCACAGTAACCTCAGCCGCACTTACGGATCTCCTGGGGCAATCCGCAGCAAAATGCCCTACCTGATGACAGGCGTGACATTTAGCCTCGGTGCTTACGTCTATCCAAGATTTTGACCCAGACATACTCCAAAAGAACCCGTCCGGAAACACACACCCCTGGTTTAGAGTGACGTATGCTTCCCGACTGGAGCTGAGAATGCCCCGGCCAAGACTTTCGTCACCAATTCTTAACGGAACAGCACGGACTTTGCCTTGAACCTTACCGAACCTTCGTAAGAAGGCTTCGAGGTCCTCTGGCTTAGCCCGGAGCGGAACTCGTGAGAAGACGACTCTCGTCGGCTTCACTGTTACTGGGTACGGTTGGAGGTGTCTACCACCCACATCAATGCCTTCAAGCATAAGCTTGGTGGCAGCATCAATGGTGCTGGTATACACCTCTACCATACCGCGTCCAACAAGACCAAAGGAGAATATTTTCTCCAATGGGACGACCAGTGACATGGCTCGAAGGTATGCACTTTGAGTGACTCCACGGAGATGTTCAAAGTACATACCGTATCGATCGTCTTGCCACTGGGCGTCGAAAAGCCCTTGAAGCCCCGCAACAGACTTGGGTCGAGACTTCCCCAAATCAGCTGGAGGCTGACGAGGAGTTACATAACTACCCTCTACAGTAATAAATGAGCTCTTATTAAAGGAACTTCCACTCACCTGCTGGGCGTAGCTGGATCCTGCTACTACCCTGCCTGTATTAGCTGGGGTTCCTTGATGTGGCGCTGGTTTGCTGGTCCCGGCTTTCTTGGCACCCGACAGAATCGGGGTTGGCGGCGGATGCCGCTGATGGCTTCGCAGCGGTAGCTGTAGTAGTTTTAGCGACGGAAGTCGCTGGCACTGGAGCTGTTGTAGCGACGGCTGTCGCTTTTAGGTGCGCGACGCCTGTCGCGATTGTTGCTGCCACAGTGGCATTGCTTGCCACTAAACGTCCTTCTTTGGCCTCTTCAGTGGGCCCTGTTGTAGCCTTTTCAGTGGGCTCTGCGGATGTCAAAAAATCTACGAGGGAAACTTTTAGCTCTCGTATCCTCTTTTTCTTCATGTTGGGGGGTTTCTTTTTCCCCCCGGAGTCGCTGCTACTGCCGCTCATGTTTGAGGGCAGCAGCCGGTGCAATTTAAAATTTTCCTTTTTGAAAATTCAAAATAAATATTTTTTCTGGCCTACTAGATTTAAGAAGACCGAAATTAATAAGACCCTTGCTAGGCAACGAGAATTTTTATTTTGCTTGGATAAACAACAGTTTTCGTTGCTTAGCAACCGCTTGAAAAATTGCGATTTTTGCAAACTTTTTTCACAATTAGTGTTAATAATTATTGTCTTATTTCACAACACTTTCAATGTGTTTTTCTAACTTCGCTTGAAGATTTGTCCTTTAACTGTAAAATAAGCTACTTTTCAGAAAATTCCGTGGTTTATTTTTATATATTTTGACACTTTTTTGGCACTGGTTAAAATTATACGTTCACTCTCTTCCAACGATATAATAATAATAATTTTTTTTTTTTTATGTATATATGTTACTTTAATTGGCTCAACGTTATAATTCGTATATTGTATAAAAACTAAAAAACTCCCTCACTACTCTGTAAAATGTAAAAATATCAAAAAGTTTATAAAAACAAGGCACAAAATATCACTGTAAAAAGGCTCAATACTCATTAAAAAAGATTCAAAAAATAGCAAAAAGGCTCAAAAACATATCACAAAATAGCAAAAGGCTCAGGAACATATCAAAAAGTATAAAATAAACTTGAAACATATCAAAAGGACGAAAAGCGACTCAAATTTGTTAAATAATAGTAATGTTTTTATCTATAAAACCTGCCAAAATGTGAAAAAAGAAAAGTAAAGAAATGTTGAAAATTTAAATCAAAATTTGAGAGCCACCCGGTGAGTGGAAGTTCCGAAAAGTATTCTATAATTTTGAATTATGTTGCCAAAATATGTTTAAATGAATTTAAGTCACCTGGTTACTGAGCTTGAATGATCCCCGGAGGTAGATGCAGCACCGGGCGAAGACGCTACATCGAGAATACCTACTTGCATGCAAGCAGCGACGCTCTCCGCAGAAGTCTTCGCCACTTTTCTAGTCCCCTTGGAGCACCCCGCTTCAAGAGTCCCAGGTGAGCGTACTAAAAAATTTTGATGATAGAGTCCCGCGAGAGCAGTCTTCAGAGTCATGGACGTCCGAAAACTGCTCCCATCATCGCCTCAGTTCAATTCTTCCAACGTAGGACTCATCTTTCCCGCAGCACTTGTAGCAGATCCAAAGCGGAGAGAAGCTCCGTGAATAAGGTGCTACAAGGCTGCGGCCTATTGTCACCAGTGAAAGACAAGGCTACCGTTCTGTACCGACGCTAGCGGCTGCCAGGTACAGTTGAATGTGTCTGGCTCCGTTATCAGGTATTCGAGACGTAAACGCCTTCTCAATCTGGCAACAAAGTGGCTCCTAAGTGCACGTGTGTGTATCTGTGTGTCAGTGGCCTGTTGCCCAGGCTCGATCCACATGCAATACAAATGAACTGTTGATTTAGCTAGGGTAAGAACAAAGTTAATTAAACAATTCACTTGGCTGCATGTCCTTGGCCCCAGTAAAAACGATGTTCGAGTAATGCCGAAACGCGGGCAGATTATCTGGCACAAGTGACGGACCAGTAGCATCAATTCGCACAAGGCCGGGCATGTGAAGTATCGGTGGAACAAAGTTCCTTCACCCCCACAAACCGTGCAGACTCTTTGAACGCTCTGGTCAATGTGCGACAGCTGATTTGGATGCACGAGGCTATGATGTAACAGTTTGAATGCTACATCAGAGTCTCTATAATTGGACGGATAACTGTAGATCACTCTGCAAGTCACCCCTCCGATTACTCCCAATTCTACCCCGAGATGTGCGCTCCATCTATTAACACCTAAGTGTTCTGCAGGAAACGCATCTGCAAATAGATCGCGCAGCCGACGTGATATCAGTGTACTGAATGGCGTGTGCGGAGGTTGATTCACCACAAAAGCGTTCACCACCTCTGTACCAGGCGACCTGGTACTGAGTTGGCTGAAACGCTCTCGTGCTGTATCAACCAATTGGTTTAATTGTGTTGTATGTGGGTGTATTAGTATGTTCCCAGAGGCATCAATGATATCTCCGAGAACTGTAAGCTGTCCTGTATCGGCTGTTACACCTTGAGCATTACTGAACACCGAATCCACTAATTCAGGATTTAATCTGATCGGTAAAGCTGAAAAATCCGCGTACCCAATTTCATCCCATTGCAAATGGAATGCCGGTCTTATTCTGCCCCAGGTCGTGATCGTAGAGATCATTTCCTGAGACCAGTCGTGCGGATAGGGTGGGCGGACTGAAAGCAGATAGTAATGCTTTCCTACTCCGGCACCCCCCAAGGCGCTTACCCACAGCTGAGAAATCAAGCTGTCTTCAAACCGGAACACTCGTTGGAATGCTCTGATCTGAAGGCAACGAGTTTTAACGACCATGTCCGTAAGACCCAATCCACCCATCGCTACTGGTCGACAGAGCGTGCTTTCAGCGACCCATCTTCTTCCCCCCCAAAATGCGTCAATTATTTTTGCCTGCAAAAGTTTAACGAAGCCTTCCTCGAAGCAATCCGACTTAAGCAGGTGAACGATGGACGAGGTAATCAGGTAATTGACAACGACTGCACGTCCTGTCAGCGAAAGGGGGAACAATCTAGTCCGCCACGAATTCACTGCTCCGGAAAGTTTCTCCAGAGCCATGCGGCGATTACGTGTTTTACCTTCGAGCCCGATATACACACCTAAATACATCAAGCAAGTATTGGTCCATTGTATGCCGAGGGGAGAATCTGAACGATTCCGCCACCTCCCACACCACAGGAATTGGCTTTTGCTTAGGTTAACCCTAGCGCCCGCTAATCGCTCATATTGTTCGAAAACCCTACGAGCGACTGGAAATGCATCTTCTTTCGTAACGAAAATAGACAGGTCATCAGCATACGCTAGAATAAGTGGCCTTATAGTAGTGTATGGTAGGTGAACTGAATATTGTCTCAACGATTGACGAAGATTTACTAGCAGCGGCTCCAGTGAAAAGTCATAAAGCATTCCTGACAACGGGCATCCCTGCCTGATACCCCGACGAAACGGAATAGGAGACAATATATGCCCATTATGCTTTATGAGAATCACTGAATCTCTATACAGACCACTGATGATCTCAATCCATCTGGACGGAAGCCCAAATTTATCGAGCACTCTCAGTAGATACTCATGAGAGACGCTATCAAACGCCTTTTCTTGATCTAACGAGATCATGGCCATCTGCGAACCTGTCTTTTCGTGGTAGGCGAAAAGATGTTTTGCTACGGCGATGTTGTCGTAAATAGTACGACCTGGAATGCAGTAGGACTGTTCCGGGTGTATAACCGATGCTATCACTGAGCTTAATATCGTTCCGAGTGCTTTGCAAACTATCTTGTAGTCGACATTGCACAACGTAACTGGCCTCCAGTTTCCCAGCCTCTGAAGATCTCCCTTCTTGGGTATTAGACGCATAACGGATCTCCGCCAACTTGAGGGAAATTCGGTATGTCCAACCACTGCAGAACTGAAGACCTCCAATAGGTCTGGAATCAAAAGATTCCTGAAGCGTAGAAAAAATTCTGGAGTTAGACCATCATAACCAGGAGAGGTATGACGGCAAAGATCCTTCGTAGCGGTAAGCATATCGTCGAGGGTTAATGCTCTGTCCAGGAATTCTCTACTTTCATTAGAGAAAGCAGGAACGTACTGGAAGAATTCATCCGTGGACGTAGATGTTGGCAACGTCGGCACAGCATATAGCCGTGTGTAATAGTTTCGGATATAATCCGCAAGCTCGTCTCCGTATAGGAGTTGCCCAGATTCGGCAAGAATCGAATCTACTTCACAAGAAGCGGTACGTCGTCGTGTTGTCTGGAAGAAGTACTCGGTCGGAGACTCGCCCTCTCGCAACCAGCGCGACTGATTCCGGAGTACAAAATCCAAACCATGTTTGTAATCTTGTGCTCTCAGCCGTTCTTTTAATCTCTCGTATTGCGAGAGCAATTCTGGTTGCCGAGTGACTTCGGCCGTCAAACTCGATGCTATATACCTGCCTCGATTGAATCTCGTCTCGATAAATGAGCGAATCTGAAGCTTTCCAACATCCCACCAATGACTAAGGTTCGCGAAGTCATTTTTCCTTTCTCGCCATTGATGCCAAAACTGAATAAATTCTTCAATGAACTGCTCTGAATTCAACAAGTTATTGTTGAAAATCCAGTAGGCAGTTCGCTTTTCGACCAAAGTGCTAGTCGCCACAACAAGAAGGTGATCACTATGTGAGCACACTTCATGAGTGACACTATCGAAAAAACTAAGAAGACTAGACGAGACGTAAAGTCTGTCTATCCTCGAGCCCGAAAAGCTACCATGGACATTTCGAGAAACCCTTGTGTATAACCTAGTCGTTGGGTTGAGCCAACGGTAGACATCGACAAGGTTGAGCTGTCTGACTAGGTTCCGCAATCGTCCCGCGTTCACTGAGTTGAATTCAACTCCGGAATGGCGGTCGAGCGCAGAATCCAGTGTACAGTTGAAGTCACCCCCAAGGATAACTTCACCACCGAAGTTCGCAAGATGCAACAGGACAGAGTCCATTACCTGTCTTGCAATATCCTGGTCATGCGGCAGGTACATGTTTACTATCCTTAGTGTTTTGTCTCGCAAGACGAATTCTAAGGAAGACGCGAAACCTGAGCAAATGTCTGTGAATACAGGAGACGTTAGTGTGAAACTGTTGGACACATCAATTGCCACACCAAATCCTCTACGAGGAGCTGGTGTGGCAAAAACTGTGTAACCTTTGTGTAAGATAGTGTTGCGTTCTAATTGTGTAAAGGTGTCTTGAGTAAAATTTGTCTCCTGTATTAGTGCGATGTCTGTGTTCCAGTGTTTAATGTCTTCAAATATTGCATGCAAGCGTGTGGGTGCACTGAGACCCCCATCATTAATCGATGTTATTTTACACATTCAAGGAAATATTCGAACTCAACCCATGATTGTTCGACTCTACGGATGAAGAGCTTTGTCGAGGCGACGATCCTCGAGGATATCCGAGACCTTGTTGAAAAGGCGCTCGCACCTCGACACCTCATTGTACTTTGCCCGTTTTTTTGCCTCAGACATCAAGAGCTTTAATTGGGGAAGCATCCTAGATGGATCCCCAAGCTCTCGCTTGAGGATGTTGAGGATCTTCTCGCCGCTCTTTTTGTAATGAAGGCTGTCGAGGAGCGAGCGCAATTTCGCCCTAGGCATTTCTTCTAAATCGGGGTCGACCTCAAAGCGGCTACTCATCGAAGCGGTACTACCGCACGATTCCTAACCGCTCTGAAGGGGACCAGCCGTCTCCATAGCGGATACCACCTCACTCTCCGACAATATATCAGTGGTATCCACAGATTCCACTGGTACTACAATCGGAGAGGAAATATTGGCCTCCTCTGCGGAGACAGTCCTCTTTCCCTGCACCTTTTTGGGTGGAGGCGGACATACTCCAAAAGAACCCGTCCGGAAGCACACACCCCTGGTTAACAGTGACGTATGCTTCCCGACTGGAGCTGAGAATGCCCCGGCCAAGACCTTCGTCACCAATTCTTAACGGAACAGCACGGACTTTGCCTTGAACCTTACCGAACCTTCGTAAGAAGGTTTCGAGGTCCTCTGGCTTAGCCCGGAGCGGAACTCGTGAGAAGACGACTCTCGTCGGCTTCACTGTTACTGGGTACGGTTGGAGGTGTCTACCACCCACATCAATGCCTTCAAGCATAAGCTTGGTGGCAGCATCAATGGTGGTGGTATACACCTCTACCATACCGCGTCCAACAAGACCAAAGGAGAATATTTTCTCCAATGGGACGACCAGTGACATGGCTCGAAGGTATGCACTTTGTTTGACTCCACGGAGATGCTCAAAGTACATACCGTATCGATCGTCTTGCCACTGGGCGTCGAAAAGCCCTTGAAGCCCCGCAACAGACCTGGGTCGAGACTTCCCCAAATCAGCTGGAGGCTGACGAGGAGTTACGTAACTACCCTCTACAGTAATATATGAGCTCTTATTATGGGAACTTCCACTCACCTGCTGGGCGTAGCTGGATCCTGCTACTACCCTGCCTGTATTAGCTGGGGTTCCTTGATTTGGCGCTGGTTTGCTGGTCCCGGCTTTCTTGGCACCCGAAAGAATCGGGCGTAAAGGAGGTGTCGGGTTCGGCGGTTGTGCTGCGTTTGAAGCAGCTTTCACGACTTCACTTAGTCGCGGGGCTGCTGGTGACGCTGGTTTTGTGGCTGCTGGCACATAGTTTTTAGCAGCTGTTGCTGCTGGAACTTTGGCGGCGGATGCCGCAGAAGGTTTAGCGAAGGATGTCGCTGGCACTGGTGCGGCGGTTGCCGCAGTAGGTTTAGCGACGGATGTCGCTGGCACTGGGGCGGCGGTTGCCGCTGTTGTTAAAGCGACGACAGTCGCTGGCACAGGAGCAGCTAATGCTGCAAAAGTCGAAGCAACGGATGTCGCTTTCCGTTGCGCGACGCCTGTCACGAGTACACCGGTGGCTATAGCTGGGACATCTTTCGCTTTGGCCTCTTCAATGGGCCCTGTCTTAGCCTTTTCAGTGGGCTCTACGGGGTTCAGGAAAGCACCGAGGTTTAGTTTTTGTCCTCGGTCTCTCTTCTTTCTAGCATTGTTGGGGGGTTTCTTTTTCCCCCCTGAATCGCTGCTACTGCCGCTCATGTTGAGGGCAGCAGCAAAATTTCCGTTAATTTTTTTGAAAAAATTTAAATTTAAATGTCTGCGCCTACTTTGTACAGAGCAGAAAATTCGTTGCTAAGCAATGAATTTTCTTGTTTACCTGCGATAAACAACTTTCTCGGTTGCTTAGCAACCTTGAGCAAAAATAATTATTTTTCGCTTTTTCACTTAAATTATGCAAAATATTGTTTGTAATTTAATAACTTTTAACACTCTATTTGTCTCTAAATTTCACTTCAGTCTATTGTCTGATTGCTTTCACTTATTTCAGTTAACTTTTTATAAATTTATTCCACTTTTTCTCAAAGATATGGCACTATTACTAGGAGCTCAATGGCACGCGATGTAGACTCACTGACACTTCTAATAATAATTTTTTTTTTTATGTAATTATGTCACTATATTGGCGCAAACGTTATAAATCTTAATGTAAAAATTCTATAAAAAGATACAAAAAATAAACTACTTAACCTATAAAATGTATAATAAGATTAACAAAAAATTGGTTAAGTAACTATAAACGAAAAGAACAATAGAATGAACAAGAACAATAAATATAAAGAACAAACAAATGAATAAGAACAATAAAAGAACAGGAATAAGAAACTAACTTAGAAGAACAATAGAAAAACAGAACAATAGCAAAAAACCGCGTAGTATCAAAATAACTGAAAAAGTATAACACAAAAAATTTTAAAAGCCACCAGGCAAGCGGCAGCTCCAGGAAGAGTTCCTTAAAAATTTTGAAATATTTTAAATGTAACCTAAGATGACGAAAAAATTGCCGAAAATTAAACCGAAAATTTTGTATAACTAGAACACTGAACACTGAGTGTTCCCGGGGATAGAAGCAGCACCGGGCGAAGTCACTGCATCAAGAACTCCTGCTTGCGGGCAAACATAAAACGCTCTCCGCAGAAACGTTCGCCACTTTTCTACTCCCCCGGAACATTCAGCATCAAGTGTTCTAGACGAACGTACGAAAAATTTTGAACGCGATAGAGTCCCGCGGGACCAGTCTGCAGAGTCGTAGACATCTGCAAACTGATCCCATCATCCTCTCAGTTCTTCTCTCCCAACGGGAGAATCACTTTCCCCGCAGCACTTGCAGCAAATCCAAAGCGGAGAGAAGCTCCGTGGACAAGATGCTACAAGGCTGCGGCCTATTGTCACCAGTGAAAAGTGAGACTGCCATTCTGCACCGACGCTAGCGGCTGCCAGGTACAGTTGAATGTGTCGGCGTTCGTTGCCAGAAACTCGAGACGGAGTCGTTTACTCAGCCTGACAACGAAGTGTCTCTTAAGTGCACGTGTATGTAACTGTGTGTCAGTGGCCTGTTGCCCAGGCTCGATCCGCATGCAATACAAATGAACTGTTGATTTAGCTAGTGTAAGAACAAAGCTAATTAAACAATTCACCTGGCTGCATGTCCTTGGCCCCAGTAAAATCGATGTTCTAGTAATGCCGAAACGCGGGCAGATTATCTGACACAAGTGACGGACCAGTAGCATCAATTCGCACAAGGCCGGGCGTGTGAAGTATCGGTGGAACAAAGTTCCTTCACCCCCACAAACCGTGCAGACTCTTTGAACGCTCTGGTCAATGTGCGACAGCTGATTTGGATGCACGAGGCTATGATGTAACAGTTTGAATGCTACATCAGAGTCTCTATAATTGGACGGATAACTGTAGATCACTCTGCAAGTCACCCCTTCGATTACTCCCAATTCTACCCCGAGATGTGCGCTCCATCTATTAACACCTAAGTGTTCTGCAGGAAACGCATCTGCAAATAGATCGCGCAGCCGACGTGATGTCAGTGTACTGAATGGCGTGTGCGGCGGTTGATTCACCACGAAAGCGTTCACCACCTCTGTGCCAGGCGACCTGGTACTGAGTTGGCTGAAACGCTCTCGTGCTGTATCAACCAATTGGTTTAATTGTGTTGTATGTGGGTGTATTAGTATGTTCCCAGAGGCATCAATGATATCTCCAAGAACTGTAAGCTGTCCTGTATCGGCTGTTACACCTCGAGCATTACTAAACACCGAATCCACTAATTCAGGATTTAACCTGATCGGTATAGCTGAAAAATCCCCGTACCCAATTTCATCCCAAAGCAAATGGAATGCCGGTCTTATTCTGCCCCAGGTCGTGATCGTAGAGATCATTTCCTGAGACCAGTCGTGCGGATAGGGTGGGCGGACTGAAAGCAGATAGTAATGCTTTCCTACTCCGGCACCCCCCAAGGCGCTTACCCACAGCTGAGAAATCAAGCTGTCTTCAAACCGGAACACTCGTTGGAATGCTCTGATCTGAAGGCAACGAGTTTTAACGACCATGTCCGTAAGACCCAATCCACCCATCACTACTGGTCGACAGAGCGTGCTTTCAGCGACCCATCTTCTTCCCCCCCAAAATGCGTCAATTATTTTTGCCTGCAAAAGTTTAACGAAGCCTTCCTCGAAGCACTCCGACTTCAGCAGGTGGACGATGGACGAGGTAATCAGGTAATTGACAACGACTGCACGTCCTTTCAGCGAAAGGGGGAACAATCTAGTCCGCCACGAATTCACTGCTCCGGAAAATTTTTCCAGAGCCATGCGGCGATTACGTGTTTTACCTTCGAGCCCGATATACACACCTAAATAATTCAAGCAAGTATTGGTCCATTGTATGCCGAGGGGAGAATCTGAACGATTCCGCCACCTCCCACACCATAGGAATTGGCTTTTGCTTAGGTAAACCCTAGCGCCCGCTAATCGCTCATATTGTTCGAAAACCCTACGAGCGACTGGAAATGCATCTTCTTTCGTAACGAAAATAGACAGGTCATCAGCATACGCTAGAATAAGTGGCCTTATAGTAGTGTATGGTAAGTGAATTGAATATTGTCTCAACGATTGACGAAGATTTACTAGCAGCGGCTCCAGTGAAAAGTCATAAAGCATTCCTGACAACGGGCATCCCTGCCTGATACCCCGACGAAACGGAATAGGAGACAATATATGCCCATTATGCTTTATGAGAATCACTGAATCTCTATACAGACCACTGATGATCTCAATCCATCTGGACGGAAGCCCAAATTTATCGAGCACTCTCAATAGATACTCATGTGAGACGCTATCAAACGCCTTTTCTTGATCTAACGAGATGATGGCCATCTGCGAACCAGTCTTTTCGTGGTAGGCGAAAAGATGTTTTGCTACGGCGATGTTGTCGTAAATAGTACGACCTGGTATGCAGTAGGACTGTTCCGGGTGTATTACCGATGCTATCACTGAGCTTAATATCGTTCCGAGTGCTTTGCAAACTATCTTGTAGTCGACATTGCACAACGTAACTGGCCTCCAGTTTCCCAGCCTCTGAAGATCTCCCTTCTTGGGTATTAGACGCATAACGGATCTCCGCCAACTTGAGGGAAATTCGGTATGTCCAACCACTGCAGAACTGAAGACCTCCAATAGGTCTGGAATCAAAAGATTCCTGAAGCGTAGAAAAAATTCTGGAGTTAGATTATCATAACCAGGAGAGGTATGACGGCGAAGATCCTTCGTTGCGGTAAGCATATCGTCGAGGGTTAATGCTCTGTCCAGGAATTCTCTACTTTCATTACAGAAAGCAGGAACGTACTGGAAGAATTCATCCGTGGACATAGATGTTGGCAACGTCGGCACAGCATATAGCTGTGTATAGTAGTTTCGGATATAATCCGCAAGCTCGTCTCCGTGTAGGAGTTGCCCAGATTCTGCAAGAATCGAATCTACTTCACAAGAAGCGGTACGTCGTCGTGTTGTCTGGAAGAAGTACTCGGTCGGAGACTCGCTGAGGTAGTCAAGATGTCTGGTATTATAAGTTGACGTGGGGGCGTTGTTTGAACAGAATTTTTGTGTAGCGATAACAAAATACCAAGTGTGCTTTTAATTCAACTGCTTTATTTAAAATCAAAAAGAAAAGGTTTCAGTTTTCTATTACAATTTTAACAAATATATATAAAACACTGTTCTCTATGAAAATTCACTTTTATGCTCTTATAAATTAACACAATTTCTGAAAACTAAACAATATTACAAATTAACTCAGTGCGCATATATAATTAACTTGACCTTTATGGCATATGTTAATTTCATACAGCATCTAAAGATAATTTGACCCTATAAATAAATAAATTGAATTGCATATATGAAATGAATGTCCCACATTTGGGCATATACCATTTCAATGCAATCCACTTACCAAATAAATCTAACTTAAAAAATGTTAGCTTGTCGCTTATAAATTTTCTCAAATATGCTGCCTCAAAAACTCGATGCATAGGACTTGATTCGTAATGGCCGCCTTTACAAATAATTTCAAATTGTTTCCTCGACGTATTAATTCTTTGAAATTCCAACTGAAAAAGAGAGCGAATGCCTGTTAGACACCTCCTTATATAGTAGTTGGGCAGCCATTTTTTCCAGTCCGAAAGACCATAATTGCATTTATTCATCTTTTCTGAATAAATCTCTGCGTACAAATTAGCACTATGCATACCTGTATAGATAAGAGAATTTTATTGACAACTTTCCTTTTATATAATGCAAGCTTTTTTAGTAAAATTAATACTTTTCCGAAAATGACCATAAAATGGCGACCATGTTTTCGTGGAAATAAAATTGAGAGATTCCAATATGAGATAAGTAACTATTTATCTCCCTCTCACAAAACTTCTCTTTCTAACACATTGGGATTAATTATTTTTTGTAAAATTGGTAATAATTTATTACACCTGTAGAATTTCGCGAATCTGGCAACTCCATTGAATTGCCCGTGAAATTCTACTCTAATTTGATACGTCAAATGTCACAATAGACATAAGATGTTGTTAGTTCGCGGTTTTTAAGTTTGGTGTGTAAAAAGTGTTAAAAGTGTTTATTTGCGGAGTACCTTTACACAAAATGGTAAGTATTGTATGTTTTATTTCATAACTTATCTATTATAAGGTATGAAAAGTGTGAAAATTCAAATTTTTGCCAAATTTTAACTTTTGAAAGAGCTGTCAACAGGTGTGAATTATCGCGAATTTTCACCTGTATGGACTCCAGTCGCGTAAATAGCGTATGTAAATATCTTCACTAATACCTGAAGACATAAATATATGCAACAGATATTAGTGAAGATTGAAATTTACGTGTAATTTTCAACAATCGTTTTGCTCTGTGTTGTTGTTGTTGTACATGCCAAGAAGTTCCAGTTTGGGGTGAGAACCTCTTGGCAAGTAAACAAACAAACTTCTTTATTCATTTTATAATAATTTACTTCTTTTTCTTTCATTTCAGATAAACTACTTTATGAAAAAGTACCTGTAGTGGTCCCAGGTACACAGGTTAGTATAATTAAACGAAACAAATAATATTTATAATAATTAATAATGTTTATTTTTAGGTTCGCATGAACATTCTCCCTCCCGTTGAACAGTTTCGTTCAACAAGTCTCTTTTGATTTTGGTTATTCCCCTCTTATGATAATGATGAAAGATGATACTACCATTAGCTTTAACTCGTAACCTTACTTGAAATCTCTTTGGGAGATTGACGATCTTTTCCTTTTTCTTGCTTGCTTGTAGACCTCTGAGTCGATTCTTTGTAGTACAGATTGAGACAGATACAAATCAATCCCTTCTCTGGTGATGAAGCGTTGGTGAGTATTAGACATACGCATCTCGAGTTCCTTTAAATTTGTGGTTAATTTCAAAATGTTTAGAGTGCGTAACTGAGCTCCATTGATATTAGCTGGCTGAGATAAAATTGGAGTTGTATGCGACGACTGAAGAAACGTTAATGATTCTAAGTTTCCACTGCAGGAATGAACTAGGCCATCTAAATTTTGATTAGATTCTGCTAGCTTCCTTGGTGGCTCAGGAAATAGATCACACCCTGGGTTCTCACACGTACCAGTTGATGGGCTTCCAGGAGGCGTAAATTCGATTGCTAAAGGGTTAGACATAAGGTCTTCTTCTTGATACATGTTAAATATCTGAAATAAATGTCTATAAAAAATATTTGCTAAAATTATAAATAAACAGTTACACGTCAACAGTAAGTGACATACAACCACTCCCACACAACAACATATAATAGAGCAGACAATTGTGTTTGTTAGTTATCATCATTTTTGACAGATGCTTCGATTGGTAATCGACAAATTTTAGTTATCGACCGTTGAAAGATTTTATTTTGCATTTTAACCTCAACAACTCGAACTAGTCCATCATTTCCTGGATACACTTTTTTAATTATTCCTAAAGGCCAAGTTAATGGAGATGTACCTTCATTTTTAACTAACACAATGTCTTCCACTTGAATGTTCGGTTGTTTGACGTTCCATTTTGGTCTATGCTGTAGTTGATTTAAATAGTCCTTGGACCATTTATCCCAAAAATGTTTGACCATTTGTTGCACATGTTTCCATCTGTGCGTAAGTGTAGTTGTTATAATTGTATTGCTTGGCTCTGGAATGGCATTCAAAGCTTGCCCAATTAAAAAATGACCTGGTGTTAATATGAATTGTTCATCTGGATCGTTTCTTATATAACTCAATGGACGAGAATTTAGGCAGGCTTCAATTTGTGCGAGCACAGTTGCATATTCCTCAAAGGTGTAAATTGCATTTCCTAATGTTTTGCGCAGATGATGCTTAATCGACTTTACACCTGCCTCCCATATTCCTCCAAAATGTGGAGACGCAGGTGGATTGAAGTGCCATGTAATTGATTTCGATGCCAAATATTCTGCAGCTTCTGCTGTTGATTCCTTTATAGCCTGTTTTATATCTGCGTCAATCATTACTTTGCCTCCGACAAAGTTAGTGCCGCAATCAGAGTACAGGTCTGTACATAATCCTCTTCTAGCTATAAATCTTTTTAACGCTGCAACAAAGGCTTCTGAAGTAAGATTTGAAACCAGTTCTAGATGAACAGCTCTTGTAGCCATGCAAATAAATATGCAAAAATAAGCTTTCAGTTTTTTAGCATTACGAAGTTTTGAAGTTTTTATTGTTACAGGTCCAGCATAGTCCATACCAACCTTAGTAAAAGGTTTAGTTAGATTCACTCGTACGGAAGGTAAATTTCCCATTAGTTGTGTTTGAGTTACATTACGAAGTTTGGCACAACGGATACACTTATGTATTCTAGTGGTGATACAACGTCTAGCATCTAAAATCCAATATTGTTGACGACTTGTGCTCAAAACTAGTGTTGCGCCGCCATGCAATGTTTCCTTATAAATCTTGTCGATTAATATGAAAGTCACATGATGTTCTCGTGGTAAAATTATTGGGTGTTTTTGTTTATACGGGATTAAAGCATTATCCAGTCTTCCACCCAATCGTATAAGTCCGTAAGAATCAATGAATGGATTTAGTTTTAATAGTCTGCTCTCTTTTGATAATGGCTTATTGTTTAACAAATGACTGTAGTCTTCAGGAAATGTTGCTTGTTGTACAAGCTTCCAGACAGTTCTTTCAGATTGATGCCATTCCATAGTGGACAAAAAGCCTACTTGTTTATATTGCGGATTTTTGCAATTATGCTTGAATCGTTGTAATGTTGCTACAATGCGTACTAGTCTAGTAAATGTTGAATATCGTAGAAGAATGTTGTCTTCAATATTTGTTAATAGATTGGTGATTGATGATTTCTTTGCTTCGAGTTGTGTCTCTTCATTTGGTACACTAGATATTGGCCATGCGTTCTGCTGCATTTTTAACCAAGTTGGTCCTTGCCACCATAAATTGTTATATAATAAATCTGACACTGTAACGCCTCTGGATGCTAAGTCTGCAGGGTTTTGACTAGTACTTATATGTTGCCAACGATCATATCGTACTGTGTCCTGGATTTCCACCACACGATTTGCGACGTATGTCTTCCATCTAGATGGATGTTCTTTAATTCATTGTAAGACAATCATGGAATCTGTCCAAGCAAATATAGGGACATCTTGTAGCTGCATGTCTGAGACAGTCGTTTTAATTAATTTTGTCAAAAGAACTGCTCCATTTAATTCAAGTCGTGGAACTGTTGTTGGTTTTATAGGCGCAACCTTTGTTTTAGCTGTAAGTAGAGACGAAACTGCACCTCCATCTTCTTTTTCAATTCGTAGATATAGTACTGCCGCATAGGCCTTGGTAGACGCGTCACAGAAACCATGTAGCTGTGTACAAACATTCGGAGAATAATGAATCCATCGTGGAATTTTTATTAATTGAACCCTTTTTAATTCGACTTTGAATTTTTCCCACTGTTGTCTTATTGATTCTGAAACTTCAGTATCCCATGATAAACCGATTATCCACAACATCTGCATCAACATTTTCGCTGTTACAATAACTGGTGCCAACCATCCAAGGGGATCATATAACGATGCAATTTCTGACAATATAATTCGTTTGGTTACCTTTGACTGTTGCAGTTTCGAATTGATTATGAACGTAAAATAACCTGAAGCTGGATGCCATTGTATTCCAAGCGTTTTTTCTGATTGCTCATCTGTGAAATCTAAAGTGTCTTTAAGTTCACGATGTTCTAAGGGTAAATCTTCTAATAGTAGTCTGTCATTGCTTGCCCATTTTCTTAAGTTAAATCCACCTGAGTTTAACAGTGCAATTAACTCATCGCGTAATTTTTTAGCATCGGTTAGATTATCTGCTCCTGTCAACAAATCATCCACGTAAAATTCTTTTAATGTAACTTGTGCAGCTAAAGGCCATTTATTCCTTTCATCCTCTGCTAATTGCTGCAATGTCCGTATTGCCAAATAAGGTGCTGAAGTAGTACCAAAAGTTACTGTTTTAAGTTGATAGTATTGAATCTTTTTGTTTATCGGATGTCGCCAAATAATTCTCTGAAAACTTCTCTGCTCCGGAAGTACGTTGATCATCCTGTACATTTTTTCTATGTCAGCATTCATAGCTAGTCTATACTTTCGCCAGTTCAGTAGAGTAGCAAAAAGTTTTGGTTGTATCGTTGGGCCGTTTAATAAATAATTATTTAAAGATTTGCCATTTGTACTTTTAGCTGACGCGTCGAACACGACCCTCAATTTTGTCGTCGTGCTGTCCTTCAACACGGCATGATGCGGTATATAATAATGTGGTTCATCACTGTTGAAATGATTTACTTCTTCCATATGGTTTAGATGAATGTATTCATCCAAACATTTTTTATATTCCTGTTCTAATTCAAAATTATTCGCAAACTTTCGTTGCAAACTAAAATATCTTTTAAGTGCATGTGGCCTAGATTGTCCTAGTAATGGAATTTCATTGTTTACAAATGGCAATTTAACTTGATACCTTCCATCAGGTAATCGTTGAACACTGTTTTGAAATATAGTTTGACATTCTTCCTCTTCTTTTGTTAGAATCTGTTTAGTGGATACTTCCTCAACTTCCCAAAAACGCTTGAGCTGATTATCGAGACTTACAGTGCCAAGTGTACAAGTTGTTACGTTCTTATTATATGTATTCGTTGTTGGTCCTAATAGAATCCAGCCGAATATGGTATTAATTGCTACTGGACTTGTTTCTTTTTGTATAATTTTTGCATAGAGTTGAGCTCCTAATAATGCATCAATTTTTCCTGGCTTCCAATAAGTTGGATCAGCCAGTTCCAAATTTTCCAGATGTTTGCAATCTGTTTTTGATACTATTGTTGTAGGCAAAAGATCTGTAATTCTTTTCAATACAAAAAACGTTTCGTTAATTATCTTGTTGTTTGATCTACATGGTTGCAATTGTATTATAGTTGATTTGCGTGATACAGCTGCAGGACTTGTGTTTAAGCCTGTGATGGTTATTGATGTAGGAGTACAAGTTGCATTTAACATGTTACATGCTGACTCTGTGATGAACGAAGACTGAGAACCTGAATCTATCAAACACCTAAGAACCTTTGGTTCCCCGTATTGACTTCGTGCAATGACTAAAGCGGTTGATAATAAGGCCTGTTGACTTTCTCTAGTGACAAAAGTTTGGGTTGTAGGTGATTCAGCAGTATCTTTATGTAATTGTAGTCTGTTTGAAAAATCGTTGTTATTTTGTTGAGTGCAGTTAGCCTCTTGTGTTGAATTATCTCTGTATGGTAATTCGTTGTTAGAAAATTGGTTAGTGTTTAAACCATTAGCGCAGTTGGCATCTTGTGTCCTGGTCGGATTCTGGCAGCTATTTTTATGATACGTTTGCTGATTATATGCATCGTGATATGTTGATTTATTTTCATTGACTGTGCTCTTGTTCTTGTAGAAACTAGACTTATGTTGTCCTTGTGTGGAATTTTCATGTAACGTCGTGTGGTGTTTTTGTTGACACGTCAGGCATCTATATTTACTAGAACATTGAGTCAATGTATGTTGTATTGACAAACAATTTAGACAGCGACCTGATGACTCAATTACCTTTCGTCGTCCTTTAATATCCATTCTTTGATACCGCAAGCACCTTTGAATAAAATGATTTCCGTTGCATGCAGGACATTTGTTTGCCTTGGTCGTATGATAAGTTGCAGTTGTCTCCTTTACTGTGTTTTTAATTTGTGTTGACTTATGGATCAATACATCGGCAATCGATTCTAAAATCTTTAAACGTTTGTTTAAAAATTCACTGAACTGCTTAAAAGTGGGTAGATCCTGACTTGCTCCTTGCTCTTCTTCCCACAATTTTAACGTTAAAAACGGCAATTTTTGAACTAGAATGTGTATTAGCAATATATCCCATGCAGAAATGATTACTTCTAAACCTTCTAACTGTTGTAGACACTCTTCAGTTGTATCAATCAATGATTTTATTCCTTTAATTGTTTCTGTGTTTAATTTAGGTTGATTAACCAACGTTTTCAATTGATGATTTACTAGAATCCTTTTATTTTCATATCGTGCTCGTAGCTTGGTCCAAGCTGGCTCATACTCTTGATTTGTTATTGGAGTATGTCTTAAAACCTTTTCAGCATCACCCACTAAACATGTTTTTAAATGATGTAACTTTTGAACTGCTGTTAAACTGGAATTGTTATGCACTAACGACATGAACAAATCATGAAATGATCTCCATGTATCATAATTTCCATCATATTTTGGTAAAGAGATCCTTGGTAAAACTGGTTCATGATGAGTTACACTTAATGTTTGATTCTGGTTGCTAGTAGGAATGTCACTCTTAGTTAGGTACTTGCGTAATCCTTCTGCTAACTCACTCATATAGTCAGAGTATTTTGCCTCCATGAGAGCTGTCTTGTTTTACATATTTTATGTTTTTCAGCTTTAGGATCATCCAACAATAATTGATTAATTGAAAAATCAACTGAGCTATATTCTTCCCACAGTTTCTTCAAGTCCGCAATTTTGGTTTCGAAAAATCCTTGCGTTCTTTTAACGAGAGCTGTCTTTTTTCCATTTTTGATGAATTTCTCTAATCGCATTCTTAATACCTGTTCTTGAATAAGTAAATTCTTGCTCGTTGACATGATTTTGTAGTGATAACACCGACGTATTAAATTTCGCGAATTATATGCACAAACACGATAAATATTTATAATAAAAAACTGAACCTTTTTTGACAATTGAATAGGCAACACTTCCTGGATGAAACCACCAAAATGTTTGGACAGAATTTTTGTGTAGCGATAACAAAATACCAAGTGTGCTTTTAATTCAACTGCTTTATTTAAAATCAAAAAGAAAAGGTTTCAGTTTTCTATTACAATTTTAACAAATATATATAAAACACTGTTCTCTATGAAAATACACTTTTATGCTCTTATAAATTAACACAATTTCTGAAAACTAAACAATATTACAAATTAACTCAGTGCGCATATATAATTAACTTGACCTTTATGGCATATGTTAATTTCATACAGCATCTAAAGATAATTTGACCCTATAAATAAATAAATTGAATTGCATATATGAAATGAATGTCCCACATTTGGGCATATACCATTTCAATGCAATCCACTTACCAAATAAATCTAACTTAAAAAATGTTAGCTTGTCGCTTATAAATTTTCTCAAATATGCTGCCTCAAAAACTCGATGCATAGGACTTGATTCGTAATGGCCGCCTTTACAAATAATTTCAAATTGTTTCCTCGACGTATTAATTCTTTGAAATTCCAACTGAAAAAGAGAGCGAATGCCTGTTAGACACCTCCTTATATAGTAGTTGGGCAGCCATTTTTTCCAGTCCGAAAGACCATAATTGCATTTATTCATCTTTTCTGAATAAATCTCTGCGTACAAATTAGCACTATGCATACCTGTATAGATAAGAGAATTTTATTGACAACTTTCCTTTTATATAATGCAAGCTTTTTTAGTAAAATTAATACTTTTCCGAAAATGGCGACCATGTTTTCGTGGAAATAAAATTGAGAGATTCCAATATGAGATAAGTAACTATTTATCTCCCTCTCACAAAACTTCTCTTTCTAACACATTGGGATTAATTATTTTTTGTAAAATTGGTAATAATTTATTACACCTGTAGAATTTCGCGAATCTGGCAACTCCATTGAATTGCCCGTGAAATTCTACTCTAATTTGATACGTCAAATGTCACAATAGACATAAGATGTTGTTAGTTCGCGGTTTTTAAGTTTGGTGTGTAAAAAGTGTTAAAAGTGTTTATTTGCGGAGTACCTTTACACAAAATGGTAAGTATTGTATGTTTTATTTCATAACTTATCTATTATAAGGTATGAAAAGTGTGAAAATTCAAATTTTTTGCCAAATTTTAACTTTTGAAAGAGCTGTCAACAGGTGTGAATTATCGCGGATTTTCACCTGTCTGGACTCCAGTCGCGTAAATAGCGTATGTAAATATCTTCACTAATACCTGAAGACATAAATATATGCAACAGATATTAGTGAAGATTGAAATTTACGTGTAATTTTCAGCAATCGTTTTGCTCTGTGTTGTTGTTGTTGTTGTACTTCTTTTTCTTTCATTTCAGATAAACTACTTTATGAAAAAGTACCTGTAGTGGTCCCAGGTACACAGGTTAGTATAATTAAACGAAACAAATAATATTTATAATAATTAATAATGTTTATTTTTAGGTTCGCATGAACAGGCGTAGTCCCTTTATTTTTGAGCCTCCAAAATCCTAAGTCCTCTTTGTATCTAATGGGTAAGATACATTTTATTTTATAATAAAAAAAATTATTTTAGTTTTAATTTTTAATTTTAATTTCCATACTACCAGTCCGGTTGTTCTGGCTAGACTAAAAATTATTTACAATATTTTTGTATCCCACTTTACGTTATATACATAGATAGTTTGTTAAATATTTTCTCTGTATTGAGTACAGTATTTCATTGTCAATGAATAAATGATTATGATATTTTTCAAAGTGTTTGTGTTTCACACTATTCAAATTTTTTCGAAGTGTACAGGTTGATTAAAATATTTTTTGACAGTTCAGTCTAATTGGATATTATTGAAGTAGATTTTTAATACTAATATTTTATTAATAATATAATCAAAATAATAAACTTTTACTTAAAATATAATATATTAAATTTGTAGCTACTGCTTCACTCGCCCTCTCGCAACCAGCGCGACTGATTCCGGAGTAAAAAATCCAAACTATGTTTGTAATTTTGTACTCTCAGCCGTTCTTTTAATCTCTCGTATTGCGAGAGCAATTCTGGTTGCGCGGGCAGAAGCGTACCAATCCGGGTGACTACGGCCGTCAAACTCGATGCTATATACCTGCTTCGATTGAATCTCGTCTCGATAAATGAGCGAATCTGAAGCTTTCCAACATCCCACCAATGACTAAGGTTCGCGTAGTCATTTTTCCTTTCTCGCCATTGATGCCAAAACTGTATGAATTCTTCAATGAACTGCTCTGAATTCAACAAGTTATTGTTGAAAATCCAGTAAGCAGGTCGCTTTTCGACCAAAGTGCTAGTCGCCACAACAAGAAGGTGATCACTAAGTGAGCACACTTCATGAGTGACACTAACGAAAAAGTTCAGAAGGCTAGACGAGACGTAAAGTCTGTCTATCCTCGAACCCGAAAAGCTACCCCGGACATTTCGAGAAACCCTTGTGTATGATCTAGTCGTTGGGTTGAGCCAACGGTAGACATCGATAAGGTTGAGCTGTCTGACTAGGTTCCGCAATCGTCCCGCGTTCACTGAGTTGAATTCAACTCCGGAATGGCGGTCGAGTGCAGAATCCAGTGTACAGTTGAAGACTCCCCCAACGATAACCTCACCACCGAAGTTCGCAAGATGCGACTGGACAGAGTCCATTACCTGTCTTGCGATATCCTGGTCATGCGGTAGGTACACGTTTACTATCCTTATTGTTTTGTCTCGCAAGACGAATTCTAATAAGACGCGAAACCTGAGCAGATGTCTGTGTATACAGGAGACGGTAGTGTAAAACTGTTCGACACAGCAATTGCCACACCAGATCCTCTACGAGGAGCTGGTGTGGCAAAAACTGTGTAACCTTTGTGTAAAATATTGTTTCGTTCAAGTTGTGTAAATGTGTCGAGTGTAAAATTTTTCTCTTGTAAGAATGCAATGTCAGTATTCCAATGTTTCATGTCTTCAAAAATTGCGTGTAGACGTGTAGGTGCACTTAAGCCCCCAGTATTCAGAGAGACTATCCTACACATTCAAGGGGAAAGCTGAACTCAGATTATGAATGTACGACTCTATTGAAGAAGCGCCCTGTCCAGGCGCTGCTCTTCGAGGGCGTCCACAACTTTATTGTAGAGGCGCTCGAGCCTCGACACCTCATTGTAACGAGCCCGCTCTTTTTGTAGTGGAGACTGTCGAGGATCGTGCGGAGCTTCGCCCTCGGCAACTCCACCAAATCGGGGTCCACCTCGAAGCGGCTATTCATCGACGCGGTACTGCCGCACGATTCGTAGCCGCTCTGAGTTGGACCGGCCGTCTCGGTAGCGGAGAGAACCTCGACGTCTGAGAGGGCATCAGTGACATCTTCTGATGCCACCGACGACGCACTCGGAGCGACCGGTTTTGTCTCCTCTGCCGCGACCCCCCTCTTGCTCAGCACCTTCTTTGACGGAGGTGCAGGTATGACCTCCTGGTCAGGCTTGCGCTTTGTGCGCCTCTTCCTCTTCTTCTTTTCCTGCCCTGACTTGGTGAGCTCCTCATCCGAGCTCACTGCCTCTACCCGTGTTGAGGTGGCACCGTTTATAGCCCGGACCGGATGGGTCTCTGGAGAAATTTCCTCGGGCACCTTGGTAACGGCTTGTTCTAAGAGAGGAGGCGCAGCAACAGGCAATGTCACTACTTTGGGTGCAACTGCAGGTGCAGCAGCACTCTCCACAATGTCTTCTGCCACTTTCCTCTCTCTCTTCGGGCATTCCGCTGCAAAATGCCCTACCTGATGGCAGGCGAAACATTTTGCCTCGGTGGTCACCTCAATCCAATGACGCGACCCGAGCATGCTCCAGAAAAAGCCTTCTGGAAGCACACATCCCTGGTTTAGGGAGACGTATGCTTCCCGGCTAGAGCTGAGGATGCCCCGACCGAGCCCTTGGTCACCAAGTTTTAGGGGTACTGCCCGAACTTTGCCGTGGACCTTTCCGAATCTTCTTAAGAAGCCTTCAAGGTCCTCAGCCTTAGCTCGGAGTGGGACCCGGGTGAAGCAGACTCTCGTCGGCTTCACTGTCACCGGGTACGGTTGGAGGTGTCTACCACCCACATCGATACCTTCGAGCATTAGCTTCGTAGATGCTTCTATGGTGGTGGTATACACCTCCACCATACCGCGTCCGACCAGACCAAAGGAGAATATCTTCTCCAATGGGACGACATGTGACACAGCTCGCAGGTACATACTTTGAGTAACTCCGCGAAGGTGCTCAAAGTACATCCCGTACCTGTCGTCCTGCCACTGGGCGTCAAAAAGCCCCTGAAGGTCCCCGCCTGATTTGGGCCAAGACTTGCTGAAATCAGCCGGAGGCTGACGAGGAGTCACATAGCTGCCTGCAATCGTGATAAAAGAACTTTTATTTGAGCTGCCACTTACCTGCTGGGCGTAACTAGTCCCTGTTACTACCCCGGAGCTGGTCGCTGCTGCTCTTGTTGGCGCTGGGTTGCTGGTCGCGGCTTTTTTGTCCCCTGAGAGGTTTGGCCGCATTATCAAACTGGACGGTGCTGGGGCATCTTTCGATGCTGCTCGAACCACGTCCGCTAATTATGGCGTAGATGTTACATTTTTCGTTGCAGCGGATGCAGACACTTTTGCAGCAGATGCTGCAGACACTTTTGCAGCGGGTACTGCTGCGTTATTTGTGGCAGCTGCCACAGACACAGTTGCACAGATGCCGCCGATGCCGATGTGATGACTATCGTTGGTACATTAGCGGCGGATGCCGCTGATGTAGAGCTAGTTGATGGCACTGCATTTGAAGCCGTGATTGTTGCGGTTTTGGAGGCTGCTTTTCTCCCTTCAACTTCCATTTTGGCCTTTTCAGTGGGCCCTGAATTAGCCTTTTCGGTGGGCTCTTTGAGGAAACTGCCGAGGTCCACCTTTTTACCTCGGGCCTTCTTGTTACGGGTATTGGGGGGCTTTTTACTCCCCCCAGTATCACTACTACTGCTACTGCCACTCATTTTGAGTGCAGTAGCAAGTTAACTTGTGCTTTTAACTTGCTCTGGTCACTTCGATTATACAATTTTAGTTCGTTGCTATGACAACCAGAAAAAAACTTTAAAATTTAACCAAATGTCACTATTTCCGAAACTTTCTATTAATGTTTAATGCACAATTAATCTAAATTTTAACTTCACTCAAAGAGTTTTCACGACTATTCACACAACTGAACAACACTATCCACTTTTTTCGCTTTGAAATTCACGTTTTATACACTCTTTTAGGATTATTAAATTGACGCATCCGTCCACTCTGGCACTCAATAATAATTTTTTTTTTTTTATGTAAATATGTCACTATATTTTGGCACAAACGTTATAAATGCAAATGTAAAAATTCTATAAAAAGATACAAAAAATGAACTACTTAACGTATAAAATGAATACTAAGGTAAACAAAAAATGGTTAAGTAACTATGAACAAGAATAAAAAAGAACAAGAGTAATAATATGAACAAGAATAATATAAGAACAAGAACAATGTAATAACAAGAACGAGAAACAAACAATAGAAATAACGGACCACAATAAACAGCGTAGTGTAAAAAACAAAAAATTAACAAAAAATTTAAAAGGCCACCCGGTAAGTGGCAGCTCCAGGAAGAGTTCCTTTGAATTTTGAAAAAAAATTTAATTAAATCTAAACTGCCGAAAAACGAGCCGAAAATAAAACCGAAAATTTTGATTAACTAGAACACTGAACACTGAGTGTTCCCGGGGATATACGCAGCACCGGGCGAAGTCACTGCATCAAGAACTACTTCTTGCCTGCAAGGAGAAACGCTCTCCGCAGAAACGTTCGCCACTTTTCTACTCCCCCGGAACACTCAGCATCAAGTGTTCTAGACGAACGTACGAGAAATTTTGAACGCGATAGAGTCCCGCGGGACCAGTCTGCAGAGTTTTAGACATCTGCAAACTGATCCCATTATCCTCTCAGTTCTTCTCTCCCAACGGGAGAATCACTTTCCCCGCAGCACTTGCAGCAAATCCAAAGCGGAGAGAAGCTCCGTGGACAATATGCTACAAGGCTGCGGCCTATTGTCACCAGTGAAAAGTGAGACTGCCATTCTGCACCGACGCTAGCGGCTGCCAGGTACAGTTGAATGTGTCGGCGTTCGTTGCCAGAAACTCGAGACGGAGTCGTTTACTCAGCCTAACAACGAAGTGTCTCTTAAGTGCACGTGTATGTAACTGTGTGTCAGTGGCCTGTTGCCCAGGCTGGATCCGCATACAATACAAATGAACTGTAGATTTAGCTAGTGTAAGAACAAAGCTAATTAAACAATTCACCTGGCTGCATGTCCTTGGCCCCAGTAAAAACGATGTTCTAGTAATGCCGAAACGCGGGCAGATTACCTGGCACAAGTGACGGACCAGTAGCATCAATTCGCACAAGGCCGGGCATGTGAAGTAGCGGTGGAACAAAGTTCCTTCACCCCCACAGACCGTGCAGACTCTTTGAACGCTCTGGTCAATGTGCGACAGCTGATTTGGATGCACGAGGCTATGATGTAACAGTTTGAATGCTACATCAGAGTCTCTATAATTGGATGGATAACTGTAGATCACTCTGCAAGTCACCCCTCCGATTACTCCCAATTCTACCCAGAGATGTGCGCTCCATCCATTAACACCTAATTGTTCTGCAGGAAACGCATCTGCAAATAGATCGCGCAGCCGACGTGATGTCTGAAACGCTCTCGTGCTGAATCAACCAATTGGTTTAATTGTGTTGTATGTGGGTGTATTAGTATCTTCCCAGAGGCATCAATGATATCTCCGAGAACTGTAAGCTGTCCTGTATCAACTGTTACACCTCGAGCATTACTGAACACCGAATTCACTAATTCAGGATTTAACCTGATCGGTATAGCTGAAAAATCCCCGTACCCAATTTCATCCCATTGCAAATGGAATGCCGGTCTTATTCTGCCCCAGGTCGTGATCGTAGAGATCATTTCCTGAGACCAGTCGTGCGGATAGGGTGGGCGGACTGAAAGCAGATAGTAATGCTTTCCCACTCCGGCACCCCCCAAGGCGCTTACCCAATCCACCCATCGCTACTGGTCGACAGAGCGTGCTTTCAGCGACCCATCTTCTTCCCCCCCAAAATGCGTCAATTATTTTTGCCTGCAAAAGTTTAACGAAGCCTTCCTCGAAGCACTCCGACTTAAGCAGGTGAACGATGGACGAGGTAATCAGGTAATTGACAACGACTGCACGTCCTTTCAGCGAAAGGGGGAACAATCTAGTCCGCCACGAATTCACTGCTCCGGAAAGTTTTTCCAGAGCCATGCGGCGATTACGTGTTTAACCGTCGAGCCCGATATACACACCTAAATACTTCAAGCAAGTACTGATCCATTGTATGCCGAGGGGAGAATCTGAACGATTCCGCCACCTCCCACACCATAGGCCTTGGCTTTTGCTTAGGTTAACCCTAGCGCCCGCTAATCGCTCAGATTGTTCGAAAACCATACGAGCGACTGGAAATGCATCTTCTTTCGTAACGAAAATAGACAGGTCGTCCGCATACGCTAGCATAAGTGGCCTTATAGTAGTGTATGGTAAGTGTACTGAATATTGTCTCAACGATTGACGAAGATTTACAAGCAGGGGCTCCAGTGAAAAGTCATAAAGTATTCCTGACAACGGGCATCCCTGCCTGATACCCCGACGAAACGGAATAGGAGACAATATATGCCCATTATGCTTTATGAGAATCACTGAATCTCTATACAGACCACTGATGATCTCAATCCATCTGGACGGAAGCCCAAATTTATCGAGCACTCTCAGTAGATACTCATGTGAGACGCTATCAAACGCCTTTTCTTGATCTAACGAGATCATGGCCATCTGCGAACCGGTCTTTTCGTGGTAGGCGAAAAGATGTTTTGCTACGGCGATGTTGTCGTAAATAGTACGACCTGGTATGCAGTAGGACTGTTCCGGGTGTATTACCGATGCTATCACTGAGCTTAATATCGTTCCGAGTGCTTTGCAAACTATCTTGTAGTCGACATTGCACAACGTAACTGGCCTCCAGTTACCCAGCCTCTGAAGATCCTCCTTCTTGGGTATTAGACGCATAACGGATCTCCGCCAACTTGAGGGAAATTCGGTATGTCCAACCACTGCAGAACTGAAGACCTCCAATAGGTCTTGAATCAAAAGATTCCTGAAGCGTAGAAAAAATTCTGGAGTTAGACCATCATAACCAGGAGAGGTATGACGGCGAAGATCCTTCGTAGCGGTAATCATATCGTCGAGGGTTAATGCTCTGTCCAGGAATTCTCTACTTTCGTTGGAGAAAGCAGGAACGTACTGGAAGAATTCATCCGTGGACGTAGATGTTGGCAACGTCGGTACAGCATATAGCTGTGTGTAATAGTTTCGGATATAATCCGCAAGCTCGTCTCCGTGTAGGAGTTGCCCAGATTCGGCAAGAATCGAATCTACTTCACAAGAAGCGGTACGTCGTCGTGTTGTCTGGGAGAAGTACTCGGTCGGAGACTCGCCCTCTCGCAACCAGCGCGACTGATTCCGGAGTACAAAATCCAAACTATGTTTGTAATTTTGTACTCTCAACCGTTCTTTTAATCTCTCGTATTGCGAGAGCAATTCTGGTTGCGCGATGCTATATACCTGCTTCGATTGAATCTCGTCTCGATAAATGAGCGAATCTGAAGCTTTCCAACATCCCACCAATGACTAAGGTTCGCGTAGTCTTGTTTCCTTTCTCGCCATTGATGCCAAAACTGTATGAATTCTTCAATGAACTGCTCTGAATTCAACAAGTTATTGTTGAAAATCCAGTAAGCAGTTCGCTTTTCGACCACAGTGCTAGTCGCCACAACAAGAAGGTGATCACTAAGTGAGCACACTTCATGAGTGACACTAACGAAAAAGTTAAGAAGGCTAGACGAGACGTAAAGTCTGTCTATCCTCGAACCCGAAAAGCTACCCCGGACATTTCTGGAAACCCTTGTGTATGACCTTGTCGTTGGATTAAGCCAACGGTAGACATCGACAAGGTTGAGCTGTCTGACTAGGTTCCGCAATCGTCCCGCGTTCACTGAGTTGAATTCAACTCCGGAATGGCGGTCGAGTGCAGAATCCAGTGTACAGTTGAAGTCACCCCCAACGATAACTTCACCACCGAAGTTCGCAAGATGCGACAGGACAGAGTCCATTACCTGTCTTGCGATATCCTGGTCATGCGGTAGGTACACATTTACTATCCTTAGTGTTTTGTCTCGCAAGACGAATTCTAAGGAAGACGCGAAACCTGAGCAGATGTCTGTGTATACAGGAGACGGTAGTGTAAAACTTGCGACACAGCAATTGCCACACCAGATCCTCTACGAGGAGCTGGTGTGGCAAAAACTGTGTAACCTTTGTGTAGAATAGTGTTTCGTTCGAGTTGTGTAAATGTGTCGAGTGTGAAATTTGTCTCCTGTAAGAGTGCAATGTCAGTGTTAAAATGTTTTATGTCTTCAAAAATTGCGTGTAGACGTGTAGGTGCACTTAAGCCCCCAGTATTCAGAGAGACTATCCTACACATTCAAGGGGAAAGTTGAACTCAGATTATGAGTGTACGACTCTATTGAAGAAGCGCCCTGTCCAGGCGCTGCTCTTCGAGGGCGTCCACTACTTTATTGTAGAGGCGCTCGGCTCGAGCCTCGACACCTCATTATACCGGGCCCGCTTTTTAGCCTCTTGCTTTAAGAGCAATAACTGAGGCAGGATCCTGGCCGGATCACCAAGCTCTCGCTTGAGTATAGCCAAGATCCTGTCTCCACTCTTTTTGTAGTGGAGACTGTCGAGGATCGTGCGCAGCTTCGCCCTCGGCACCTCCACCAAATCGGTGTCCACCTCGAAGCGGCTATTCATCGAAGAGGTACTGCCGCACGATTCGTAGCCGCTCTGAGTTGGACCGGCCGTCTCGGTAGCGGAGAGAACCTCGACGTCTGAGAGGGCATCAGTGACATCTTCCGATGCCACCGACGACGCACTCGGAGCGACAGGTTTTGTCTCCTCTGCCGAAACCCCCCTCTTGCTCAGCACCTTTTTTGACGGAGGTGCAGGCATGACCTCCTGGTCAGGCTTTCGCTTTGTGCGCCTCTTCCTCTTCTTCTTTTCCTGCCCTGACTTAGTGAGCTCCTCATCCGAGCTCACTGCTTCTACCCGTGTTGGGGTGGCACCGTTTACAGCCAGGACCGGAGGTGTCTCTGGAGTGTTTTCCTCGGGCACTTTTTCTGCAGTTTGCTCCAAGAGAGCAGGCGCAGCACTGGGCAAAGGCACTACTGCGGGCACAACTGCAGGTGCAGGAGCACGCTCCACAGCGTCTTCAGCCACTTTCCTCTCCCTCTTAGGACACTCTGCACCAAAATGCTCACCTCAATCCAATTTCTGGACCCGAGCATGCTCCAGAAGAAGCCCTCTGGAAGCACACATCCCTGGTTTAGGGAGACGTATGCTTCCCGGCTTGAGCTGAGGATGCCCTTGCCCAGACCTTGGTCCCCAATTTTGAGTGGAACCGCTCGAACTTTGCCGTGAACCTTGCCAAACCTTTGCAAAAAGGCTGCGAGGTCCTCTGGCTTAGCTCGAAGTGGGACCCGGGAAAAGCAGACTCTCGTCGGCTTCACTGTCACCGGGTACGGTTGGAGGTGTCTACCACCCACATCGATGCCCTCAAGCATCAGCTTCGTTGACGCTTCAATGGTGGTGGTATACACCTCCACCATACCGCGTCCGACTAGACCAAAGGCGAATATCTTCTCCAATGGGACGACCTGTGACAGAGCTCGCAGGTATGTACTTTGTGCAACTCCACGGAGGTGCTCAAAGTACATACCGTACCTATCGTCCTGCCACTGGGCGTCAAAAAGCCCTTGAAGGTCCGCGCCTGATCTAGGCCGAGACTTGCCTAAATCAGTCGGGGGCTGACGAGGAGTCACATAACTGCCTGAAATGGTAATAAATGAATTTCTAGTGGAGCTACCACTTACCTGTTGGGCGTAGCTACTTCCTGCTACTACCCCTGAACTGGTTGGTGCTGCTCCCTTTGGCGCTGTGTTGCTGGCCATGGCTTTCGTAGCCCCGGACAGACTTGGCCGCATTATGACGCTGGACGGTGCTGGAGCATCTTTCGACGCTGCTCGAACAACATCCGCAAGTTTTGGCGATTTCGGCGCTGTTCTCGTAGTGACAGCTGGTGCTGTCGTCGCAGTGACAGCATGTGCTGTCGTCGCATTGGCAGCTGGTGCTGTCGTTGCAGTAGTCGCTGGTGCTGTCTTGGCGTTGACAGTGGCAGCTGTCTTCATCAAAGCGGCGGCTGCCGCTGATTTTGTTGCGGCTGTTGCCGCAGACACAATAGCAGCGGATGCTGCAAAATTTTTTCCGCCGGACGACGGAGACACTGAAGACACAGGGGCTGCAGATGTTGCTGGCTTTGGGTCTTCCTTCACTATAGTTTTGGCAGGCACTTTTCCCACATCCTTCAGAAGTCTGGCCTCTTCAGTGGGCCCTTTTTTTGCCTCTTCGGTGGGCACTTTTTTTAAAAATTTTCCGAGGTCAACCTTTTGACCTCGCTCCTTCTTCTTTCGTAATTTGGGGGGCTTTTTACTCCCCCCAGTATCGCTGCTGCTACTGCCGCTCATTTTGAGGGCAGTATCAAGTTGGCTTTGAATTAGCTTTCTTAACTGGCTACTTTATATTAAAAATTTTGCTCGTTACCACGGAAACCACTGAAAAACAAAAATTTTTAAGAAATGTCAATAATTTTTCGATTTTTCCAAATTTTGATTTTAATTAATTTAACACAATAGTCTTCCAAATTTCACAGTTTTTTTGGCACAAACGTTCAACAATGGCACACTTATAGTACTTATACATTTTTTGGCTCTTTGGCTCTTTTATTTCCGTTTTTTTTGACACTTTTTCGCACGATATTAAAATTGACGCGTCCGTCCACTTCCACACAATCAATAATAATGTTTTTTTTATGTATATATAGCTCTTTATTTGGCACAATCGTTATAAAGCGTAAAAATCCTACAAAAACTAGCTACCCTAACAATCACATAAACATTAAAAAGACACAGTAATAAGGACAAAAAGAACATAACAAAAATGATTCAATATACTACGTTACTGTAAATAGGTTAAATAAAAAGGACTCTAAAACTTGAAGGCAAAAACCTGTAAAAAAGAAAATACAAAGCAATTTTGAAATGCCTCCAAGCGAGTGCCAGCTCTAAGAAAAGTTCAGGAAAATTTTGAAAAGAATCCGAAACAAAACCTAGAGCTTAACCTAAAACGAACGAACAAAATGAACCGAAGCCGAAAAAACAAACTAGAACATGGTTGTCTGAGTGTTCCCAGAGGGTAGATGCAGCACCGGGCGAAGTTCCTACTTCGGGAACCACTGCTCCCAAGCAAATGCCCTCTCCGTAGAGCCGTTCGCCACTTTTCTAGTCCTCCGGGAGCACTCATCCAAACATGTTCTAAACGAACGCACAAAAATTTCGAACCGATTAGAGTCCCGCGGGACCAGTCTGCAGAGTCATTGACGTCTGCAAACTGCTCCGATCATCCTCCCAGTTCTACGATTCCAACGTGAGACTTGTCCTTCCCGCAGCACTTGCAGCAATACCTAAGCGAAGAGAAGCTTCGTGGACAAGCTGCTGCAAGTCTGCGGCCTGTTATTCCCAGTGAAAGACGAGGCTTCCGTTCCGCACTGACGATAAAGGTTGCCAGGTGCAGTTGAATGTGTCGGCCTTCGTTGCCATGAACTCTAGGCGTAATCGCCTCTTCAATCTGGCAACGAAGTGGTTCTTAAGTACGTGTGTGTGAAACTGTGGGTTAGTGGGCTGTTGCCCAGGCTCGATACGCATGCAGTACAGATGAATTGTCGATTTAGCAAGTGTTAAGATAAAGCTTATCAAGCAATTTACCTGGTTACATGTCCTTGGCCCCAGTAAAAACGACGTTCTTGTAATGCTGAATGTCGGGCAGATATGCTGGCACATATCGCGAACAAGATTATTAATGTAGCACAAGGTCGGGCATGTGAAGTATCTGTGGAACAGGGTTCCTTCACCACCACAAACCGTGCAGACTCTTTGAATTCTTCGATCGATATGTGACAGCTGGTTTGGATGCACGAGGCTGTGATGGAGCAGTTTGAATGCCACATCAGAGTCTCTGTAATTGGACGGATAACTATAGATGACTCTGCTAGTTATGGTCCCCATTACTCCCAAGTCCACCCCAAGATGTGCGCGCCATCTATTAACCCCTAAGGTATCCGAAGGATTTACTCCTACGAAGAGCTCGCGCAGCCTACGTGAAGTGAGTGTACTGAATGTCGTGTGCGGTGGTCGATTCGTTACGAATGCGTTTATCACCTCAGTGCTAGGTTCCCTAGTAGAGAGACGACTAAAACGCTCTCGGGCTGTATCCACCAATTCGTGTAATTGTGTTGTGTGGGGGTGTATAAGTGTGTTCCCAGAAGCATCAATGATGTCTCCCAGTACTGTGAGTTATCCTGTATCGGCCGTTACACCTCGAGCATTACTAAACACCGAATCTACTAACTCAGGGTTCAACCTGATCGGAATTGCTGAGAAATCCCCGTACCCAAGTTCATCCCATCGCAAATGAAATGTTGGTCTTATTCTGCCCCAGATTGTAATCGTGGAGATAATATCCTGGGACCAGTCATGCGGATATGGTGGGCGAACCGAGAGCAGATAGTAGTGCTCCCCTGCGCCGCTACCCCCCATAGAACTTGCCCACAGCTGCGAAATTAAGTTATCTCTTTGACAGAACACTCGTTGGAATTCCCGTACCTGAAGACAACGAAATTTCACGACCATGTCTGTAAGACCCAAACCACCCTCCGCTACTGGTCGGCAGAGCGTGCTTTCAGCGACCCATCGTCTTCCTCCCCAGAAGGCGTCAACGACCTTCGCCTGTAAAAGTTTTACGAAGCCTTCTTCGAAGCACTCTGATTTTAACAGATGCACGATGGACGAGGTAATCAAATAATTGACAACGACTGCACGTCCTTTCAGCGAAAGTGGATGCAGTCTAGTCCGCCACGAATTCACAGCTCCGGAGAGTTTCTTCAGAGCCATGCGGCTATTATATGTTTTACCATCGAGCCCCACATATACACCTAAATATTTCAGGCAAGTATTCGTCCATTGTATGCCGAGGGGAGAATCTGAACGATTCCGCCACCTCCCACACCAAAGCCCTTGGCTTTTGCTTAGGTTAACCCTAGCGCCCGCTAATCGCTCATATTGTTCGAAAACCCTACGAGCGACTGGAAATGCATCATCTTTCGTTACAAATATAGACAGGTGGTCCGCATACGCTAGAATAAGTGGCCTTATAGTAGTGTATGGTAAGTGAATTGAATATTGTCTCAACGATTGACGAAGATTTACTAGCAGCGGCTCCAGTGAAAAGTCATAAAGCATTCCTGACAACGGGCATCCCTGCCTGATACCCCGACGAAACGGAATAGGAGACAATATATGCCCATTATGCTTTATGAGAATCACTGAATCTCTATACAGACCACTGATGATCTCAATCCATTTGGACGGAAGCCCAAATTTATCAAACGCCTTTTCTTGATCCAAAGAGATCATGGCCATTTGCGAACCAGTTTTTTCGTGGTAGGCGAAAAGCTGCTTTGCTACGGCGATGTTGTCGTAGATACTACGACCTGGAATGCAGTAGGACTGACGGGTGTATTACTGAGGCAATCACTGAGCGAAGTTGAGTTCCCAGTGTTTTGCAAACTATTTTGTAGTCGACATTACACAGAGTAACTGGCCTCCAGTTTCCCATCCTCTGAAGATCCGCCTTCTTAGGTATTAGACGCATAAAAAAAAAGGTATTAGACGCATAAAAAAAAAAGGTCCGAAATCAAAAGATTCCTAAAACGAACAAAGAATTCTGGAGTAATTCCAACTCCAACTTTTCCTAGTGCTACCACTTACCTGTTGGGCGTAGCTAGTCCCTGCTACTATCCCTACATTAACGGGTGCTGGTCCTTTTGGCACTTTCTTAATTGGTTCAGTTTTCTTGGCTCCAGTGAGGCTCGGGCGCATGATAACTGGATTAGGAGGCGGGGCTGCCTTTGAGGCAGCTTGTACCACATCCTTCAATTTGGGAGCTGAAAAATATTTAACTTTTTCGGAAGATGCCACAGGCACTTTAGCTGCTGGTGCTGCTAAATTATTTGCGGCTTGCGTCGCTGCAGTATCTGCGGATATCGTGGATGTTGTGGCGCAGTTCGTCAATTGCGCACTAGTGGCGGATGCCACAGAGGAAATCGCAACTGCTGATGTTCCACTTGATGCGGTATTAATAGTTTTCTTCTGTGATATTGTAGCTTCCACAACTTTGGCCTCTTCTTTTGGGCCCTTACAAGCCTCTTCAGTGGGCCCTTTAGATTTAAGGAAGGTCGTCAAATTAATTTTCTGACCATGATCTTTCTTTTTTCGTGAATTGGGAAGCTTCTTCTTTCCCCCGGAACTACTTTCACTACTACTGCCACTCATTTTGTGGCAGTAGCCAATTTACTTTTTAGAAGTCTCTGCTGACTAGATAATACGTTTGACACTTCAAAAATTAATTAATTTATTGCAAAAATGCAAAAATGTCAAAATATTTCCGAAAATGTTTGTAAAAGTTTTTCAAAAAATAACGCAGAATAAACACAAAATTGGAACGGGAAAACAAAACACAACACAATAAAATATCAATCGGTTTTTTTACGCGTTCGGTTTAAATATTAACTTAAGACTTTTTTTAATTAAAAAAAAAGGAAGGATACGTAACACGCTGTAAAAACAAAATTTATAAGAAATAAAACAAAATTTTAATAATATGTCAAGAAAATAATAATAATAATAAAACACAACAAATTTGTATATATGTATAGCACAATATATAATAGAAAATCAAAAATTTTATTCATCTCTCAACATAGCCATGTAATTTAAAACCAAAATGGAATTCATAAAATTTCTTGTTTGTATTCGGCACGCCTAGCCATGTGTAAGCACAAGGCAATTAAAACAAAAAAAACTAAGAGAATGTAATTTTAACTTAACAATTTATATATATTTTTTTATGAATGATCAAAATTTTTTAATAATAGATGTAATTTCCAGAATATAAAACAAAAAAATAAGAAAAATAAATATATAAATAAATAAATAATAGTGCAGTAAAGTGTAAATTAGCCTTATAAAAAAAAGGCGTGTTATAAAAAAAAATATTTAGAAAATAATAAAAAAAATTTTATAGCAGTACAAGATAGTTTAATCAAGCTCCATGTTTAAGAAAACAAATATATTTTTGTTATTTTTAATTAAACTAGAACTATTTCAGAACATCATTTACTTACCTGTATGATTGTATCACATGCTTGAGGCACTGAAATTTTTTTTCTTTCAAAACAAAAAAAAAGAATTTTATCAATTATAATAAATTATCGCACCTGCCTGGGTGCCTCAGCTCGTCAATTCAAAAAACATCGTTCATAGCGAACTTTAAGAAAATTTATATCCATGCCGATATAAATTTTTTTCCCAAGGGGGATGGGATGTTATGGTCAAAGTTGACCAGCATACATACATAACACTTATAAACGTGTAAACACGGCACAAATAATTATTGCCATGCGACATGGGATTTGTCAAGTGCGCACATAAAATATCGTATTACGCACAAGCATAAATGATATACAAATCAAATGTCTAATTGCGCACAAGCATTAAGATACAAAAAATCCCTTAGTCTGTATATCAGCCCTGCCAATAAACCGACATTATCTTTTCCCTTAAACGGCATCGACTTACAGTCTTTGACCTGGACAAATAATAAAAAAAAAATGCTGGTAAGACGAGACCCAAGGCTAGAATTCGGATCGACAAAACTTATTTGGCGCCATCTGTCATCTATACACAATCCACCAGATTGTGCGTCACGAGGTTTGCAACCCAAACAAAAACCAGATTTTGACATTTGCTGGAATGGTTCTATATGGCTTAAAACTAACTAGTGCATAAGTGACAAATGCAATATTACCCATACTAACCTAGAAGAAAGGAAAATTAACAATTTTACAAACAGTATTGAGGAACCGCAAAACTAATTCGAATGACTGCCAATTGTTTTCGTTTTATTTTTAACGCTCGTTCAGAAAAAGGTAAGCGCTTGACAAAATGCCTTACTGTCAAAGAATTAAAAAACGCTGAAACAAAAATAATAATAATATTACAACAAACTAGTTTTTCTCAAGAGTTGTATGTAAAGCAAAATAAAGCTTTTTCAAGCAAAAGTCGCTTACTTTGCTTAAATCCATACGTTTCAAACGACAACACTATTCGAGTTGGGCGTCATTTAGAAAATTCCTCACTCACAGATAATCAAAAACATCACATTATTCTCCCTAACCACCATCACGTAAATAATTTAATCATCGATCGCGTACACGAATATACTCTACATGGCAGAACACAATTGATTCTAAATACATCTCTACATTTTGGAGGTATTTGGGAAGTCGGCGTTAAATAAATAAAACACATCTACAAAAAACTTTGACATTTGAAAAACTTACAACTGTCCTCAATCAAATTGAAGCGTGTGTGAATTCTCGACCAGTGTAAATGGATGACGGCAGATATTAATCTTCAACCTAATGAATTATATGCTAGACACACGATAAGCAGGAATGCTCATTGCTTTAATGACGTCATTCGAGCGATGGATTTTTTCTACCATTATCTTTAATTGTTTATCTAATTCATGTTTTTCCCCGACGAACGTGCTACCACAGTCAGAGTATATGTTGGGACACATACCACTTCTGGCTGTGAAGCGCTTATAAGCTTCAAGAAATGCCTCTGTTGTAGGATCACTTACTAGATTTAGGTATCTGGCCTTCGTGGAAAGGCATACGAATACAACTATATATCCTTTATAGGATTTGTTTCATATTCCTTTGGAAGTACGAATGTATTTTTACCTGCCAATACAATTTTTCTATATCGGCAGTGAAAACGTACATGTATTTCCTCCAGCTGATGATAATGTTGGTGAGGTCGTTTTGCAATTTTGGCCCAATTAACATTATATTGTTGAGACTTAGTCCAGAAGTAGTTTTCGACGAACCGTCAAAAACAACTCGAAGTTTGGTAGTTAGACTGTCTTCCTTTAATACTGCTTGAGGCGGGAGACAATAACCCCCTTTTGAACTGGAATTCGATGGTATCAGGTGTTTTAGATGAATGTACTCTTGCATTAACGCTTTATAATTTGTTTCTTATTTTTTATTCCTTTAGAATTTTTGCTCATTTTGAAGCAGTCTTGCCACTGCAATTTTTCTGGACTCACCTGATTGATCTAGATTGGGTTTAAATGGAATTCTTACAGTATAGCTACTATCTTGGTTATTATTATGGGTACGAGTAAAATGCTGTTCTGCCTGCACACTGATTTGACATTTTCAATTTCCCAGAACATTTATACATACAATACTATACCATACCTGTTCCAAAAAGATTGGCAGTACACGGTAAATGGCAATGTGATGCCAAATTTCTCAAACTCGCCAAAACCATTTACAGCCATCCTTTCGATGTATTATAACGTGTTTTCCTCGTATTTAGGTGGTTTTCTTCAGGAGATAAGCTCGCCTGATCCAGGGTCTGTGGCTTTTGAAAG
This sequence comes from Leptarthrus brevirostris, assembly GCA_964036015.1. Taxonomy (NCBI): domain Eukaryota; kingdom Metazoa; phylum Arthropoda; class Insecta; order Diptera; family Asilidae; genus Leptarthrus; species Leptarthrus brevirostris. Next base: position 96,504,500 of record OZ038371.1, on the reverse strand, counting down.
AAACAAAACCTTTGCGTAAATACAATTCACTTTATACACTGTGTCAATTATTGTCATATATTCAAGTCACTTCGCAAAATTATACTAAATAACAATAGTTACATTTCACTTTAAGTTTGTACTGCTCTAACTTTTTAAAATACTGTACTCTGTTTGACGGGTCCCTGTTCTTCGACCATTCGTACTCCTTTGCTATGTCCTGTGGTGTCGTTGATCTGCTCTGTCCCACGATGGATACGGTTCTAGATAAGTCCAGCTGCTTTACACTGTATACGGTCGGTCGGTGCGGTATTGATGAACTACTCTGGGCTCTGTTAGCCTTACCTTCGGGGGAAATAAGAACGTTTTCTACGAGAGAAAGAGACAAAGAAGGATCAGGATGTACGGGGGAAAATAATGCCTAGAGTACGACGGACAATATTGGTAGAAGGGAAGGACGTGTTATTACGGTCAGGGCGATAAACTTGTAAGAGGGGGATACCTAGATAACCAGGGTAACACGCTGGTTATGCGTGTGACTCGTACTAGGGGAGCGCTCTAGTACGGAGAAACGGTATGAGTGTCCGACCCCAGGGAATCACGCTGGTGAGGCAGGAATAATACGAGTGGCCAACACCAGGGAAGCGTACTGGTGAGGGCGACAGCCAGATACCCAGGATAGCGCACAGGCGATAACTAGATAACCAGGGAAGCACACTGGTAAGACGAGTGTCTCACACCAGGGAAGCATGCTGGTGCAAGAAAGAACAATATGAGTGGCCAACACCAGGGAAGCGCACTTGTGAGAGTGGAAGCCGGATACTTAGGGAAGCGCACTGAGTAGGCCATAACTAGATAACCAGGGAAGCGCACTGGTTAGACGAGTGTCTTACACCAGGGAAGTACGCTGGTGCAAGAGAGAACGGTATGAGTGGCCAACCCCACTGGTGAGGGCGATAACTAGACAACCAGGGAAGCGCACTGGTTAGACGAAAGGGAAGCACGGGCCGAGATTGGCCTTTATCTCGCCAAGATTGCGACGAGAGCAAGATCATCTTCACCTTGCCGTGAAGCCCTAGTTTCTAACGATTGAAAGCGGCGCATTTCTAAAAATTGAAATAATTTATCGAATGTGGGCAATTCTCTTGGTTTTTTTGAATCCATATTTTAAGGAATGACATGAGAAACTATTGGTGACCAGTTACTCGTCTCAATTCCTAAGTTGGACAGTGCATGTAAGCACTTCTTCGTGGTATCGTGAAGCTTCCAAATTCCACTTGCCGATTCTTTTCCTAACTTTGGCTGAGATAACAATGATTGTATTAAGGAAGAACAAATTTTTCTTTTGTTGTCGTATCTTTCATTGAGTAGTTGCCAAGGTGTTTCGTAGTTTGCATCAGAATTTGTAAGAAGTTGCTTGCTTCCTTCTACAAATGAGTTTTTAAATATTGCATTTTTTCTGCATCACATAATTTCACATTATTGTGTATCAAAAGCAAAAATATATCCCGAAATGAACTCCACGCTTAATAATTACCTTCGAAATTTGGTAATACCATTCATAGCAATTTAATGTCTTCGTCTGAATGTTTTAAGGTGGTTAATTTCTGCCCTATTAGGATTGTAATTTCTTCAAATAGGTCTTCGGTGTTTTGGAAAAGGTTTTTGGAGTGATATTCTTGAAATATTGAGTCCGGATTGGCAATCATGGATGTATGGTTTAATACGATTTTATTCCAATATGTTTGGGTGGTACTTAATTTATCTTCGTAATAGAACGTTGATTGCGCTTTACATGACTCTGTTTTAGTGCATACTAATATTCTTTCTAATAATTTAATTAATTCTATTTGGACGCGAAGTAATTTAGCTTGTTCGCTATTCATAGAATTTGATTCACAGGTGCCCTCTTTTATACTTGACTCAGTTGTACTGTTCGTTAGCTTTAATTGAAGGGTATCTTTAACATCTTCGTATTGTTTCTCAGCTTCTTTAAAAAGTTTTTTGAAAAATAAGAATGGTCGGGAAATATTTCCTTTTGCTGAACTGATACCACAAGCATTCTAAGTAAGTAAGTAGATATGTTTTAGTTTTCCGTGATTCGGAATCTTTTTTATAATTTGTTTTGATTTTTAGGATGTCATCTAGCGTTCCTTGCTGCTTAGTGGCCAATTAATCCATTTTTAAGTTTAGTTATTTAAGATCTTAAGTTCACGTATTTATATTATTGACACTCGGATGTAAGTATTACTTAACTAGATTTATAATATGAAATATTGTTAATGATTATGACTATTATCTTGATGTCCTATCAGCTTTTGAGATAAGGTTATAATGTTCCGGTTCCTTAGGCCGATTCTAGGTATAGCAGTGGTTGTTTGATGTGTTCGTGTGCAATATGTTGTCCCGATCTCTTGGTGAAATAGAGGTGAAACGTAAAGTATAAGTGAAACGTACTGTCTACGCCCCCGCTTTTTTTGAAGCTTAGTTGTGAAGCGTACTGTCTACGCCACCGCTCTTTTTTGTAAGTAGGAGTGAAGCGTACTGTCTGCGCCCCCCGCTCTTTTAAAAATTGGAAAAAAACGTATTGTCTACGCTCCTGCATTTTGGTGAGGTAGAAAAGAAGAGTACTGTCTACACCTCCGCTCCTTGAAAAAGTAGAAATGAAGCGTACTCTCTACGACCCCACTCTTTGAAGAAATCGGAATGAAGCGTGTTGCCTCCGCTCCCGCTCTTTTGGTGAAGTAGATGTGGATATCTACGTAGATAATCCAAAAGGTTCTGAGTCCAAGTTCAGATGAAGCCTATTTTAATCCTGTAGTGGTTATGTATAAAAGTCAGACGATGTCCGCTTTAATCCAACTCCAGAGTGTGAACCAGGTAATCTTGTAGTGGATATATGTAAAATCCAGACGATGCTCGTTTTAATCCAATTTCAGAGTGTGAACCAGGGCAGCTAACCGTTTTGGGGAGATTCGTCTTAATCCAGGCTGTAAAGGTGTTGTTTGAGTAACTGGTAGCTCGGTTTACGATAAAGTTGTTCGCCAGCTCAGTATTCTTAACTCGACGGAACATATGTTGATGCAAGAACTAGACCCTTGCCGCTTGTGGGCGGAATTTTAAATACTTATCAACAGAATGGAAATTTGTCACTAAACTGAAACCCTTGCCTTGGGTAGGGGGAATTTCAGTTATTGATAACACGACTTTAAATTACAAACTAGCTTTATTTTACTTCGTACCGACTATTTATTTATTCAAATTTTTACATTAATCTAGCTTATTTAGCAATTTTATAATTAATACCTTATAATGGAATCTACATATACACAAATTGCTGATTTATAATATTTTACAAAAATTTTATTGATAACTGCTGCACTTGTAATATGACTTCCATTGGTCGGTCAAGCAAACTACGCAAGATGACACCTACTTTTCACGTTTCACGTGCGAGTAATTGTTTGTATATATGATGATGTTGTGTTAAATAGTTCTTGCACTTTTGTGCTTGTTTTGTAATTATATGTGGGGTGAAGTAAATGTGTGTCATATAGTTCGGGCGAAAGTGAATGAAATCGGCTTTGATTTCATGGTAATTTATGGTCGTTCGATCACTAATTACACGTTATAACTATTCTGGTAATTATTTTAAATAATTTCTTTCATAAATAATTACACTTTATAACTATGCATTAACTAATTTCACCTATCATTATTCTTATTGATAACTTTATTCCACTATTATTTAACTTAGTTTAAGTACACACTGACCGACCAATTTTTTCTCGCGACTTAATTAACTTTTGTTTTAATCAGCTGCTCGACTATGCGACCTAACCTTCTCGTGTTATGGATTATACTCGTCTTACTCTCTGCTTAATTCATTTGATCAAGGGTACCTGAAAGAAAGCTTTAAGCTTCTCTTTCGTTAAATGTTCTGCTTCTCTTTTATAGGTAAGTGACGATGAGGGAGAGATCGCGATCAAGACGAAATACAGAGCCGTTTCTTCTTTTTGTATCTTACTCGTGAATTCCTTGGCAAGGTGCGATAAATGTAGAAAATTGCTGAGAAAGGCACCTTTAGATGGCAACGAACTTAATTTCTTTCGGTACCTTATCGGTTTTAATGCTAAATTAGCAATTTTAAGTTAGCAACGTGCTGCAACTTTCCTGGGAAAGGAATGGGCGGTAAATTGAACGATTTGTTTGTCGCTAAGTGTGATAATTTATGCTGCTTACGCGAAGTTAGTTACATCCTGTTGATGAAGGTAACTGAAATAATTTCTCAATGATTGAATATTTTATTTCAATAATTATATTTAATTTGGACGAATTAAGATATTGTATTTTATGACCATTTCAGGTGGTTATAGCCATTTTGGTTACATAACATACATTTTTTTTTTGCTAACAGTGGTTCTATTCTGAGTGCTACTCGCGACTTTACGACGGGGCACAAACTCGTGTGCGATGATATTATCGGGCCAGATAGAGGGACAGGCATTATCTCTCCCTCACGTAGCCAATGACGTCGTCAACAAAAGTTGATGGATCAAGTCGGGAAACATTAAAGGACCTCGGTGGTTGCGCAGTCCTCAGAGTGAAAGTTATGTATCTCAATAATATTGTTACAAAACTCACCTGCCGTACATCTGCTGGGTCCATTAATATAACCCAAAATAAATCCAGATTTAACTCCTTCCCTGCCCACCTTTTTCCCAGCCATCCATCCTTCATCTCCTGAACAGGGTATCCAATAAAACCCTTCCGTTTAATGTTGACCTAAAATTAAAAAGGCACATATTAAGGACAAATAATTACAGCCACCAAAAGAGAAACAAAAAGGAAGATCACATTTCAAAGACATACCTATATCTCCCATAACAAGGGCGCCTATTTGGGACTTCTCCACCAAGAGCTCCGGTTTTCTTCCTGAATTTCATATACGGGTCGGTCTACGAAATGGAATGTTGATCAGCACATCCAGGAATTATAAAAAACGAAGGAAAAGCTACATTAAAACACGAAGGAACAGAAAAAACAGAAAGAAACTCAGACATAACCTCACAACACAAAATCTTACATTGTAGAATAAATCCGCACAGAAACACTCCAAAGTAAATTTTCACAAATGTAATGAATTACTAGCAATAGAAATAAAATAAAATAAATGTAAATTTTCATTAAAAAATAACTTACCTGATGAAGGAAATTTAGTTTAGAACTTAAATTAGTACACTTTTAAGCTTTCGGAATTCGAACTTGTCAAAAACTATAAAAAGGCCTTCCGCCATTTTTGAACTCTCTTTTGCAAACTTCAACTCCTGTCACGGTAAACCACGCAATAAATACCACTTCATAATTTTCAAGTATTCTCTTTTATTTTCGAATTTTCACTCCACAAAATTCCCTGAGGAACCGGCCCCACTGAATAGGACTTCAACGGTAGCCCAAGTACATTTCACAGGCCCTCGCAGAAGTCCCGGCCAGGGAAGCTCACTCGAAGAAACACCATATGCGCAACAGCCACACAAAACCGGAACACTACCTCCAGCTATTGACACAAACCACACTTCCTTAGACACCACCGCGGACGAGTACTACCCAGAGGAAACCGCCTACAACACCTTAAACACAGGTGCTCCACTATCCCACCAATTAGGTGGTCCAGGTGACAGACTCCACCACACAGTAGTGATCCCAAACCGCTGTTTGAGCCAGGTAAACAATTCTTTTTAGTTTTATCACAAACACTGCGTATTAAAGTGATCAACAACAACGCCAACAAAAAAAAAAAAAAAAAATCTTATTTTACACTGTCGCGAAATTCACGCCGAAAAGATTAGCATCTTACATCAGTTATTGGAAGCCTAGAATTCGGTGTACTGTTAATAACAAACACTGACCTTGACCGCGAACTGTCTTCTCATTATTTTTGTTTTGCTCCGCTCGGCCACAAAAACTTCAGAAGCAGGATCAGTGTCGGTGAATAAAAAACAACCAAGACAATAATCGGCGAATAACAAAAGACAAATCTGTAACATTGGTGCCAGGTGTGGGGTCGCCAGATGCATCATAATCGGTGTTAACCCACATACTTATTTTGAACCTTACCTGCTAAATACAATTTTATATTTTAACAAAATACAAAATCAAGTGTGAATACGGTGTCTTATATGAAACATTAAATACTGAAAACTATACTTACTATCCAGCGATATAAGTGAAGCGAATGAGTGATGTAATGTGAAGTTGCTTTTTCCTATCATAAATAAGACCTGAAAATATACAATTATACTTAAACCTTTTTATTAATTTCTAGTATTCCTATATTTAAAATTGCTATAATTTCTTTTACAATAAGATTTGATGTGCAATACAAACCAGTGGCGTTATGAAAACACATTCAATTTTACGTACGATTTCTGCTTACAGCTAGCAACTAATCTGGGATTTCGAAACGTTTTTGTGCACGATTTATGAATGAATTTTTTCTGGTGCCGAGATCGAAATATTTTAATAATTTTGGATTCTGAATTGTGTTTCACAAATTATTGAACTTCGTTAGACTGAAACTTAGATAAAAAATAAAAACGAATACGTTAAACTCCGGTTGAGACAATACCACGTGAGAAACGAACTGAAGAAATCAAGAACGGGACAAGAAAATTTAGTTAGTGTTTTTATTTACCACTTGTTGGACACAAAGTACAAAGTGTAGAAACTACTTTGGAAATAGGAATGTAAAAATCGTACGGTGAATGATTATTTTAATATTACGGGAACTAAAATTCGTTTAAAGACACTAGCTTACTGCCAACTTAGAGTATCGATAGTGCATTCGGGTATAGCTAATATTTAAGCGACTGTTGTTACTTCGACTCAAAAAAGCGTTTGTAGTTATACATTGGGCCCAACTCAAATTATGGAAAGATTAGGGTGGACTCGGCTAGATAAAACAAACTTCGAATTCTAAGAAACTTAGCTGTTAAATCCAAATTATACTAAACGCTATAATCCCGCATACGTAGGTAGCCGTTGCGAAGAGAGTTGAGCAATTAATATTAGGTTATCCATTCGATTACGTAAACTATAATAAAATAATAGTTAACTGCAGCAAGACCATGTCGAGCGAACAGATAGAAAAAATTTTAAATAAGCTAGACGCTCAAGCGACCACCCTTAACGAGTTAGTCAACTCAACGAAAATACAATCGGAAGAGACGAAAGCCACCAGGATTGATTTAGATGCCCTGAGGGAGGAACACGCATCATTTCGAGGGGAATTAAAGACACTACGGCTCCAAATATCAGACCTTTCCATTCTTGGACCATCTACTTTTGTCCAAAAAGTTATGGAAAGTGCTGACGGCCAGTCCAGCCTTAGGATAAGCACAGAAAATGATTCACCCCAGGAACAGTCTCTCCCCCCCTCTACAAGTTCTCTGATTCAGGCTAATAGCCACCCTGAGTTAAAACGGCAAAATGCAAGAGAACAACCATACGAGATGCTGTCAGCGGTACCACAGAAAGCTGTTGAAGAAGTAAGTGTGAGGATGGAACCACCAAACACCCCGAGATCTGTTGCACAGAGACCTGCCTTAATACCGACGGAATATGATGGCAAAATCCCGTGGACACGATATGAGGCTCACTTCAGTGCAGTCGCGAAAGCAAATAACTGGGATGAAGAGCTAAAAGTTATTTATTTAGCAGCTCATCTACGAGGTCCAGCATTAATTTTTTACGAAACACTGAATCAGGATGTCAGGCTTAGTTTCGAGCAGATGACCCGTGCCTTAAGAATACGTTTTAGTACCGATTATCAGCAGTCCGTCAGCCATATTCAGCTTCGAGCCAGGGTTCAGAAGAATGGTGAAAACTTCGCAGAATATGCCACTGACTTGCAACGCTTAACGCATCTAATGTTTTCGGATTGTCCAGAGAGTGCGAAAGATCGAATAGCACTGGAACAGTTCTTAGATGGGATATACGACCTAGATGTCCAGGAAAGAGTTCGCGACTCAGCACCCCCGACTTTTCAGGAAGCATTGCAAACCGCGATAAGAATTGAAGCGAACCATAGAGCTACCAGGGCGACCCGGAGAAATATCCGTGTTGCTGTAACTTCCATTAACCGTAGGCGTCATCCGAGAGGACTAGATAGCGAGGAGCTGAGACCAGAGCACACACGGGATAGTTTAGTACGCTCGCCGTCGGGAAACGAGAACGAGCTAGCGTGAGAGGGCCGCAGCTAGCTCATTCAAACTCAAGAGCCCTAACAACACTACAACCGGTCATAGCACAAGGTTTAAAAGGGACTATTCGCTGGTATAACGTTCGAAGAGGATTTGGATTCATTGTTCGTGAGGATCACCAAGAGGATGTGTTCTTTCACCTATCTCATGTACGAACCCCAGTTATACATGCAGAGACCGACATAGTTCCAGGTCAGCGAGTAAAATTTGACCTGATCGAAGGAAACCCTACTAATAAAGCTACTCATATTTTCTTAGTACCCACCAATGAAGAGACCAGTGCCCAGAAGCCTGGACCAGACTCAGAAAGAGGACCACTCGGACTGGACGCGATACCGTCGACTCTCGAACATCCTTTAAACCTCAGTTCGCTGATCTCAAGGAGCAGAGACCAGCACACATAAGAGATGCTCCACTTGCAACGCACTGTAGTTTCCGAAGCCATACATCTATCACCGATCGCACACATTCACCACCGATAACACACCAAACCACACCCATTACCGATCACACATCAAACCAAAATAGCACACCAAACACCATTGACATAAACAACACACACACAAGGCCTACCATTAACACACGCACAACGCCTACCACTAACAAAGCTATCCCTACAGTAATCACCGACATAACTTCAGATGACGACATCACAGAAGAAATCAATGCAAAATTAAGAAGCAACTCGAAGAAAACCGCAGAGTCGATACTGCCGCTTCCGGCAATCATAACGGTGAGCCAAGGAACAATTTGCAATACTATTCGAATAAAAGGAGAAATAGCTTCCGTACATTGCCATATGATCATAGATACCGGGGCCACACACTCCATCATTCATAGACGAACCCTAAAACAAATACCTGGCCGGTCATACATACAACCATGCCTAACACATCTACGCGACGTTACTGGAGAAATAAGTAAGGTACATGGGGTGATAGACTTGCCACTGAAAATTTACAACTTTAGAACAACACATACCTTCTATGTAGCAGATATTTTGGACGACTGTATAATTGGAATGGACTTCCTCGCGGGTCAAGGATGTTCTATAGACTTAAGACGAAACGTTTTTCGTGTGGGCAACGAAACTATCGTTCTGCCTAAAGAGGAACAACAATTACCTGTTAGCACGGCGCACGATTATACTGTTCCAGCAACATCTACACGCTTCGTGAATTTGTCACACACCCTATTAGGCGACCAGGAAGCCGTTGTTATTTTACCGAAGGATACACCCTTTGGCCTCTGGGTAGTACCGACCGTATGCAATTCAGTCAGCGGAAATGTTGTAACTTGCGTGACCAATTTATCCCAGAATCCCATCATACTCAGGGCCGGAACCGTGCTCGCTGACGCCGAAAGGGATGCTAAAATTATTTCGACCTCCAGCGAAAGGCCTTCAAACTTAACTGATTTGGCTCCAGAACTGCTTACCCTCATAAACAAAGGGATGACCCATCTGGATAGCCATAAACAACTTTGCATTCGGACCTTACTCCACGACTATCAAGACGTGTTTGCACAATCAAAGAAGGATTTAGGTAGAACGTGTTTAATTCGACATCAGATCGACGTAGGGGATAGCAAACCCATTAAGCAACCTCCCAGACGCCTGCCTCTTGCCAAACGCGAGGAGGCAGAGAATCTTATTCAAGAAATGAAGGACCAAGGCGTCATACAACCGTCGAGCAGCCCTTGGACGTCCCCGATAGTACTCGTGAAAAAGAAAGACGGCTCCACCCGCTTCTGCGTAGATTACCGAAGGTTGAATGAAGTTACGAAGAGGGATTCGTACCCCTTGCCGCGTATCGACTTGACGCTCGACGCCCTTGCTGGGTCAAAATGGTTCTCGACCATCGATCTTCAGTCAGGTTATTGGCAAGTGGAGGTTGAAACAAGAGATCAAGAGAAGACTGCCTTCACGACAGGAAGTGGACTGTGGGAGTTCTGCGTGATGCCATTTGGCCTAACGAATGCCCCTGCTACGTTTCAGAGACTCATGGAGATAGTACTACAGGGAATACCACCTCAAACTTGTTTAGTGTATCTAGATGACGTCATCGTACATGGCCCCACCTTTGATAAAATGGTGCAAAATCTTCGCCTTGTCTTGTCACGCTTAAGGTTAGCTAATTTGAAAGTATCGCCTAAGAAATGCCAGTTATGCCGGCGAGTAGTAAAATTTCTCGGACACATTATTAGTGACGCAGGAGTATCAACAGATCCCGATAAGACCAACGCAGTCCGAAATTGGCCAGTGCCGAAAACCAAGAGGGATGTCCAATCTTTTCTGGGACTATGCGCTTATTACAGGCGTTTTGTACAACAGTTTTCCTCCATTGCGAAGCCTCTCACCGAGCTTACAGAAAAGACTCGAAAGTTCTACTGGACGGATGCCTGTCAACGAGCGTTCCAAGAGCTGAAGGATAAACTTACTACCGCACCGATACTAATGCATCCTGATGAAAAGCTGCCATTTATCCTGGATACAGACGCCAGTCAACATGCTTGGGGTGCCGTGCTATCTCAGGTTAAGAACGGTATGGAACATGTGGTCGAATATCACAGTAAAACTTTCAGCCGGGCAGAGCGAAACTACTGCGTCACCCGAAAAGAACTGGTGGCTATAGTAAAAGCCTGCTCTCACTTCCAGCCCTATCTACTTGGAAAAAAATTCACGATCCGCACTGACCATGCCTCCTTAAGATGGCTGATGAACTTCCGTTGCCCTGAGGGACAAGTAGCAAGATGGATAGAGCGAATGCAGGCTTATGAATTTGAAATTATACACCGCCCGGGTATTAGGCACAATAACGCAGATGCCCTGTCTCGCCGTCCATGCTCAGCCTTAGACTGTCACTACTGCCAACGAATAGAGGACAAAGAAGTCATAACAACGCGCGTAGTAACCGCTCAAGGTGACGTAGCAAAACAGCAGGAAGATGACCCTACTTTACGGTATGTTCGAGGGTGGCTGAATGAGGGACAGCGACCAAGGAAAGACAACATCAAAGACCTTAGCCCGGAAATCAAAGCTTATTGGTCGATGTGGTCGGCCCTTAGTTTGGAAAACAATATCGCGTATAGAATTATCAATCAAGGAACGAACACGGTTAAGCAGATACTTGTGCCAAAATCTATGCGTAAACTCATCCTTAGTCAGGTCCATGACTCTCCATGTGGTGGACATTTTGGAGTCGATAAGACCTTAAACAAACTTCGGCAGAAGTACTATTGGGTTGGTAGCAGTACAGACGTTAAGGACTGGTGTTCAGGATGTCTGCAATGTCAGGCCAGAAAAGGACCTCGACCGAGGAAAAGAGCCCCACTGCAAATATGTAATATCGGCGCACCTTTTGAAAGAGTTGGGGTAGATATTCTAGGACCACTTCCAAAAACCGACCGAGGAAACCGGTACTTAGTAGTCTGCATGGATTATTTCTCGAAGTGGCCCGAAGCAATCCCAGTTGTGGATCAAACGGCGGAGACGGTATCAGACGCCCTCATTTCAGAAGTATTTAGCCGACATGGAGCACCACTACAACTTCACTCCGACCAGGGCAGAAATTTTGAAAGTAACGTTTTTCAAGAAGTCCTTCGAAGATTTGGAATAGAGAAAACGCGAACCACCGCTCTTCATCCACAGTCCGACGATCCTAGATTATTTGTCGAAGTTTTTAGATACCCACCAACGCGATTGGGACCAATATATTCCCTATCTTCTGCTCTCATATCGGGCCAGCGTACAAGACAGCACGAAGCAGACACCAGCGCGACTTCTCTTCGGACGCGAACTGCGTCTACCAATTGAAATGGTCATGGAAAGCCCCCCAACCGAGACTACGTCAGTAAATGAGTATCTCGAAAAGCTGATAGGTAATTTAAATGATATTCACGAACATAATCGCGTCCTGCTGAATTACACTAGTCGACGTATGAAGACGTATTACGACTTACGATCAAGAAATCCAAGTTTCCAGATCGGTCAACTCGTGTGGGTATACTTTCCGCGGCGCGAGATCGGTCGGTGCCCAAAACTCCAGTGTAACTGGGATGGACCATATCAAATTACCGAAGCCGTGACTGAAGTGGTGTTTAAGATTAGAAAGTGCCGGGGCGGAAAGATAAGAACAGTCCACGTCGACCGACTAGCACCATACCGCGAACGAAAAGAACAACTCTCATAACTTAGACATTGCCGCGCGCGTCAGTTGTAAAGTGTATCGCGTTTTGAATAAGTCCGTGCAGGATAGATCTCCTTATGAAATAACATTTTGTGAGCTTGGATGGAACTACAAGCTTCTAAAGGGGGAGTAATGTTACAAAACTCACCTGCCGTACATCTGCTGGGTCCATTAATATAACCCAAAATAAATCCAGATTTAACTCCTTCCCTGCCCACCTTTTTCCCAGCCATCCATCCTTCATCTCCTGAACAGGGTATCCAATAAAACCCTTCCGTTTAATGTTGACCTAAAATTAAAAAGGCACATATTAAGGACAAATAATTACAGCCACCAAAAGAGAAACAAAAAGGAAGATCACATTTCAAAGACATACCTATATCTCCCATAACAAGGGCGCCTATTTGGGACTTCTCCACCAAGAGCTCCGGTTTTCTTCCTGAATTTCATATACGGGTCGGTCTACGAAATGGAATGTTGATCAGCACATCCAGGAATTATAAAAAACGAAGGAAAAGCTACATTAAAACACGAAGGAACAGAAAAAACAGAAAGAAACTCAGACATAACCTCACAACACAAAATCTTACATTGTAGAATAAATCCGCACAGAAACACTCCAAAGTAAATTTTCACAAATGTAATGAATTACTAGCAATAGAAATAAAATAAAATAAATGTAAATTTTCATTAAAAAATAACTTACCTGATGAAGGAAATTTAGTTTAGAACTTAAATTAGTACACTTTTAAGCTTTCGGAATTCGAACTTGTCAAAAACTATAAAAAGGCCTTCCGCCATTTTTGAACTCTCTTTTGCAAACTTCAACTCCTGTCACGGTAAACCACGCAATAAATACCACTTCATAATTTTCAAGTATTCTCTTTTATTTTCGAATTTTCACTCCACAAAATTCCCTGAGGAACCGGCCCCACTGAATAGGACTTCAACGGTAGCCCAAGTACATTTCACAGGCCCTCGCAGAAGTCCCGGCCAGGGAAGCTCACTCGAAGAAACACCATATGCGCAACAGCCACACAAAACCGGAACACTACCTCCAGCTATTGACACAAACCACACTTCCTTAGACACCACCGCGGACGAGTACTACCCAGAGGAAACCGCCTACAACACCTTAAACACAGGTGCTCCACTATCCCACCAATTAGGTGGTCCAGGTGACAGACTCCACCACACAGTAGTGATCCCAAACCGCTGTTTGAGCCAGGTAAACAATTCTTTTTAGTTTTATCACAAACACTGCGTATTAAAGTGATCAACAACAACGCCAACAAAAAAAAAAAAAAAAAATCTTATTTTACACTGTCGCGAAATTCACGCCGAAAAGATTAGCATCTTACATCAGTTATTGGAAGCCTAGAATTCGGTGTACTGTTAATAACAAACACTGACCTTGACCGCGAACTGTCTTCTCATTATTTTTGTTTTGCTCCGCTCGGCCACAAAAACTTCAGAAGCAGGATCAGTGTCGGTGAATAAAAAACAACCAAGACAATAATCGGCGAATAACAAAAGACAAATCTGTAACAAATATGGTAAAAATATGCAATATAAATATGGAAAAATTAAAAAAAAATTTTAGAGATCTGAAAGCGGCGGGTAACCCCGGCCACTATATATTTTTATTTCTTTATTTATTATTTTATTTATATTTTTATTTATTTATTTAATTTAAAAAAAGCACAATAAAAACAGTCATATTACAATCTATTTACAGCATCGCAATAAAAATTACAACTAATCGCATGTAGCATGTCGACCGAAAAGGCGTATTGAGAGGAGAAAACATTCATTTTTAAAACAAGAAAAAGTTAGATTTTCGCTATAGCCAGAGCTACCCGCCAGCCGGAGCTACCCTCGCTTTATGAGAGCCAGTCGAGTCACCAGCACCGCTCACATGAGATGTACATGGGCGACCACGCTCCGCCAGGGCCGGGGCAGCCAGGGGCACAGAAGGAGCCTCGGAAGGTAGACAGTCGTGTTTCTCGCTGACTGTACCATGTGCTTCAGTAAGAGCAAGGGCGTCAGAAAGAACAGGGGCGTCAGAAAGACCAGGCCGTCAGAAGGACCGGAGGCAACCAGGGGCGCAGATTAGCATAATAAAAAGTCAGGCGGATCAAATACAAATTGAGATGGCAAAGCGGACGAAACAAAAGGATGCAAATAAACAAAGCAGGAAAACAGGCATAAACCAAGAAATGAGAATGAAATAAACGAAGACCAACCCAAAATAAAAAATTAGTAATCAAGCAAAAAATAAAATTGCAATTTACTTGAAATCGAAATCAAAAACACAAAACAAAAACATAAAGCGCCACAACAATGATGCACGTCAGTAGGAAAAATAAAAACTTCTGTTTTTATTAAATAGCAGACAACGGAAACAATTGTAAAAGTGCAACGACTGTCAAGTGCAAAGATGCAAGCAGCAAACGAAAACACAACAAGAACCGCAAACCCAAAATCAAACGGATCTCCGAGAACCAAATCACGAACTCAATTACAGCACATCCAAATCAAAAGAACAAAAATTATAAACTTAGTAAGCGATATTGGATCCTTAACATACGAAATGCAGTACGAAAACATACATATCGTTGTGTCATCTGCTATCCACATAATGCCACAGCCACAGATGGGAAGCCTATCGGAAGCTAGAACAAATCCAACACGTACTTTCCTTCATGCTGACATCGATTACGCTATCTTGTGTTCAAGGGGTAAGATCAGAAAATCATTTAAAGGGTATATATCTATTTTTATATATAATATGAAGCATATTATGCTTCATGCACGTTTTTAAAGATTCAAAGCATAGAGAGGTTTTTGTTCTCAGGTTTATACGGCTTGCGGCACTACTCGTGGGAAATAAATTAAAATTGGATTCAGATATGAAAAATTTCATAAGAAGGGTTTCTTCCGACGCAGCACGTATCTATGAATCTCAGGGAGTGCAATGACATTTCCTTCCACCCGCGTCAGCCCATTGCGGTATTTGGAAAGCTGGAGTGAAGTCCACGAAGTATCACCCCAAAAGAGTAATGGGAAATGAAGTTTTAATATATGAGGAAGATTCTTTGCCAGTGCATCCCGAAGAATGCTTACTGGACGTTAAACCACGTTTACTCAGCCATTGGAAACATTTGCAGTCCTCATTTAACATTTTTGAAAACGAGTGAGCGACAAATACATGCGACGGTTACAAGAAAGGCCCAAGTGGGCTAATAAGCAGCCAAATATTTGTACTTGGCATTTAGTCCTGGTGAGAGATTAATGGTTACCCCCGTACGAGGTGGCCTCTCGCGCGTGTGTTAACAACTTATCCGGGTAAAGACGTTTAAAAGACATGTAACAGAACTTTGTTTATTACTAATAGACAACGATATTAATAAAGAATAGACTAATTTAATGTTATTAAAGTGCACTCTTAAGCAACAAAATGAATGATTCCTCGCAAATTTCGTTGAACTTGAACTTGTCTTTTTTTAATAAATTTGTAAAAGACGATTTTGGAAAAGTTATGGATAAATCAGCGATAATAGCCGACGAATCCAATGAAAGTTTTAATGCACTTTGCTTTTTTAGTACGGGGATAAGTTTTAACTGAACTTAATTTACTTGGGTCAGGTTTGACTCGATTTTTTTGGCATTTTCTTATTCCACTATGACCATATAATCTTGGTTTTAAATTTTATCGTGGTATCTGTTTTAGTTTTCCAGAGATACGCATTTCCACCACTACCTTCCCCGGAAAATCCTCAGTAGTAAAAACTGAGATAAAACTTTAAACGCGATTTTCTCAGTACCAATTTTTCTCAACTTTTTGGCAAGATTTCTCGAAAACGGTCTTACAGAATTTAATGACTGATTTATCAAATTATTCGCCATGATTTAAGGAAAAAGATGAACTACTGTCGTGATGATACAAAACAACTAACTATTATTTTTAATAAAAAAATAAGAAAAAAAAGGAAAAATTAGAAGAAAAAAATTTTTATAAGCTGCCATTTTTTAACGAATAATTGGATATTGATAAGCGTAGTTCATCTTGTAACGGCTTTTCTCCTGAGTAAAATGACACATTTGCTAATTTCAGATGACTCAAACGGACGCAATCCTGCCAAGAATGAGGTGTGATTCGCGAAAGATCAACTTCAAGCCCTCATAGCAACAACAATTTTCAACTTTTTTATAAAAATCCAAGACTTTTGTAAAGTTTAGATCCTGCAATAAACGCAAGGTAAAACCATATCCGTTAAGTATTTACTTTTAAGTACTAAAATTTATATTGAGATAATGAACGATTATCGCGTGAAAAACGGGAATAGCCCCTTTAAGCTCTTACTGCAGTTCATTGAACAGCCGATCAAATTCACATTCCGCAAAAATGCAATGTACGAACAAACTGCTTCCACTGGAAAAGCAAGAGGTAAAATTAATTTACAATTAAATTCACTTTAAATAATCGAACTTTATTATATTTTGCTTAACAAAAATCATATATATATGCTTAATTTTTAAGATGTATATAAATATATTGATATTAAATAAATGATAACAGTTTTTGGGAATAGCGAATCAAGACCTTTATTCACCGGCTTGTGAGTCTGCAAGTAGCGTTATTTTTACCCTAAAACTAGTCCAAAGAATAGGAAAACATTTGAACGAATGTCTTCACAATTTAATATGCTTTTTCAGGAGAGAAAAAACCGTGCTATAACCTCTGATTGGTATGGCCCATGTACGTGTAAAATCTGTTTTCCAAGATCAGAACAACGATTGGAAAAGCAATTTAAGCAGTTAATCCCTTTGGCCTTGTCTGTGCTTAGATAAGAAATGTGTAAGAAAAGGGAGAAAGCAATTATTTGTTATTACGCTTTAGTAAAATCCTTTGCTCCGATAATGGGAATTAAGTTAGATACATCAGAACTCTTTTAGGATTATAAATGCTTGGCAGGTGAGACTTCGTTATCTTGTGATAAAATTATATGCCTGCACCTTTTTTAGTTTTTATACTGCTACTTTCAATGAATTTCCGACATAAATTAAAGCCGCATATCTACAAATGAGCATCCACTATTCCTTAAAAAGTGTTATTTAGTTTTATACAAAATATATATATATATATATATATATATATTTATATATATATATATATATATATATATATATATATATATATATATATAGTAATAAAGCCGCGACTAAACAGAAGATTAAATTGAATTTGGATTACATTGACTGGTTTGATATGTCGGGGCAGTTGGTGAATAATTGAATGACAAAAAGCCATCCAACCATTAAAGCTAATATTTCCAGATCCTGAGCATGTGCTGCTGATTTTAACAGATGAACTCCTTTTGTCGACATGAGAAAAGTACCCTTTGGTGTTTAGCCCTGTCACTTTTGGGAGCAGAAGCTTTAAATTGTCTCTTTTCTTACACTGCAGCTTTTTTACCCTGGTTATGTTACGTTAAAGTTAAATTGAATTTTGCCGAACAGAAGAAAAAACTTCTTCGAAATTTATTCAATTGATACTGAAGCTCTTTTCTAAGGAATCTATTAAGCATGCTGAATGAAGCTCTTTCATAAATATACAGAAGTAATTAGATATATTTACATATATTATTTATAAGGGTGAGTAATATGGTAAACTAGCTAGCATATAATACTTCCCTTTCTGAGGCGAATCAAAGCATTAAATTGTTTGGTTGAAAACAGTATTATTGATGAAATCGTAATTTAGTAGACATTCTCATAGTGGATCGAAATAATTATTGGTTCAACATTTATCAAATACAGTGACAAATATATAGAGTTATAATCTGTGTCCGGCCGATAAAGGAAGTTTCCATTTGAAAGGTCAATCTTAAAGGAGATGATAGTAGTCATGCAACAAAATAAAAAATTGTATGGATTGGAGGAAGCCAATCTTAATGGTTTAGATTTTTCTTCGTGATTATTTTATTCCAGTATTTACCCTCGTAAAGTGAAGTTAGTGCCAAATATAAGGTGAGTTAAATAGCGTTTCCAGCATTAATCGATGAGACCATCTATCTGGTCCGGTACTGTACCAACGCCTTGAACTGTTGTCACGAATTTCTGAGTGATGTGGTGTCTTTCAATCTAGAGACTGTTAAGCGATATTGTTTGGCTGTTTTCTTAGTGTTGCCTTGCCTTGCCATTGCCACTTTCGCCATTGTCGCTGGGGTATATCACGTCTTGGCTCATAAGCCTGTTACGTCTTCGTTGGTAATGATCTCCGGCCAATGTATTTAAAAAGTGCGCCGAAGACATGGTTGTGCTTATAACAGCACAAATTTTACATTCGTTTCGAAGATCGAGAGTTTTATACCTACATCTGGAAATGTTGCTATCGCGCCATATTTTAGCAGGAGTATTAAATGCAGCTTCACCATATGTTGTAACTATGCTTCCGAGATAGCAAAATTTATCCACTTTCTATACTTACTGCTTCTCAAGATAAGTTCCATTTTGTCTCTTGGAGTCCAAGATCATAATTTTGGTTTGTACTTAAGCCCTGCTAACTAGTTTCATTAAAATTCTATGAAATACATCAAGGATCGCAGTAATAAATGTTGTTAATAGCAATTTTATGAAAATGTTGGCAAGTAATTCAAACATATGTTGGTATCGTGATGATGTGTTTCTTTTCCTAGGACCTATATGTATGTATATAGTATGAATAAGCCATACGAGCAAAAAAAATTTTAATAAATTGAAGTCGAGAAAAACAACTTAAGCAAAGCAAAAAAAAATGGCTGATTTTACCTTTGAAAAGGAACGAGGATATCAATTAAGTTTAATGATTTTGGGTGCAATTTGAGCCCACGCTTTTCCTCTGTGGTATAAACATACCATTTCATACTTTGTGGTTGTCACCACTGTTATATTTTTTAATCACTTTATTAAAACTTCTTAAATAATTTTTACTTTCACAGTACTTAAATTTCTTTACCTTAACCACTTTACTCTCACAGTTCTGCTTTAATTACTTTATTAAAACCTCTTAAATAATTTTTACTTTCACTTGACAACTTTATTTACTTTATTAAAACTTCTTAATTAAACTTTTCGGTTTTTATTTTTCTTTAGTCACTGATACCGAACCCACGACAAACCCTCCTTTTCGACGTTTTTTTTAAACAGACTTTTTTCGCGGTTTAGGCCAGGCTTCTTCTCTTACCAAAATCAGACTCTTTTGTTAAAAAACTTTTTCACGACCGCTTACCCGTTTATTCGACTTGAACTTTTTGATCAAGGTAGAAAGCTTTGAGCTTTCTCTCTCGATCGTATAGCTTCCGTTCAGTCGTTAAACATTAGGTAAGCTTTCGGTCGTGTGTGTGTGAGAGCTTTTTCCTCTCACTGGCTTGATCAAGTTCAAGCACCGATAGACCTTGAGAAAGGCGATGTACTTATTGGAATTTGATGATCAGGCACCTTTTGGCTGGAAACTTAACTTTGTTCAGGTGCCTGATGGTTGAAATGGTTTTTGTCGCATTTTAAGGTTTCCGGCGTGCCACAATTTTGTGGGAAAGGAATGCGCGGAAATCTGAGCGATTTGTTTGTCGCAAAGGTAATAATTGCCGTGTAGGCGATATTTGGTTGCTTGAGTGCAACAAACTAATTTTATGAATTAATGTTTTAATTCGCTATATCGCAAAATAAAATTCTTTAATTTAATGTGCCGTGAAGGCAATTTTGCTAATATAACCTTTTTATTTATTAATTATGCCAACATTTAATTTACTTAAATTTGGCATATAACACCACTCTTCGCAGCCACGGATGTAATCTTTCGACACGGATGTAATCTTTCTTGCGAAAATCGATGCGCTCATGCTGCCATCCAGTGATAGCATGAACACATTTATTGGACAGAGGGTTGTAAGCACAACTAAGCTGCTTATCACAACTTAGTCGTAGCTCACAACCAAAGGAATAGGGAAGGTTACAGAAATTACCAGGTGAGCGTTCTCGGTTGCCGTGCAGGCTGATTCATGGCCAAAGAAGAGAGGGACCCGCCTAGCTAGTCGTGCTAAACTCGCCAGATTGGGGGGATCTTGCCTTCTCCTTTGGCTCACTCACCCGTATTTATATTGTGGGCTCTCTTAAATGTCCTACAGGTACGAGAATAAAATGAAGGGATGCACGTATTTTACTAAGAAAAATATACAGGAGAAAATAAATTAATATGATGAAGGATGCACCTAACGACGAAGCAGCCTCGGCGGCACAAGGATGTTCATGGGCTTATTGGGCTATATCCCACCTCAACCTTTGACTATGCCGCACCCTATACTATTAGCATAGTCCCTATTGTTTTGACAGCTGCCCGGTGCTAAAAAAAGGGGCGAGAGGGATTCAGCTAACTACTTGACCATTCATGCTATCATGCTGCGTGATAGTTGATCTGACGAGTAATACATATACGGTGGGGCGGACGGGTTGATATGGTCAAATCGAGGTAACACACGAGGTTCCTTCCTTGGCTCGTGAGTTCAGATGGCCCCATAAGTAATAACAAGAAAATGAGTGTACCTCAAAATGTCATGATCTGCAAGAATACGGGCTCCCCACTCAACTTAATAAATTCTTAAAAATACTCCGTATACTTAGGCCGACACGTGCAATCAATGCATTTGGTACAGATTCAAATTGAGAGATGATTAGATTATAAGAGTCGTTGTCGTTGATGTCAGTACATCGCGAGCGACGAAGCGATTCAATTAGTAATTCTGTAGCAAGAAACTTCTTGCGCAATGTTAAACTTTTCATCTTTAATTATATTTATTCTCAACGTACTTCTGTAAACGGTATATCACTTACTAATCTAAAAATGCAAAGAAAATCAAGATTTATAGTTCAGGGTCAATTCATTATCGGTAAATTCAACACTTAACAATTTAGTTTTTGGTTTTTTTAATTTTTTAATTTTTTTTTGGTAAAATGGATGCCCAATTATCCAGATTTATCACTCTAAAGATCAATCATATATATTTATGTCAAAACTATTAAACTACCTTTAGCTGGCTAATATTTGTATAAAAATATTATATTTATTGTATATTGGTTATACGCAGATATGTATAATGAGTGGGCACAGGGTTTTCAAGAAAATTTGATTCCTTATTAATTAACACTGACAGGTCCTGTCTCATCAATTCCTCATAAAACATGTTAACCGAGTTAACTGAGTATGAAATGGATTCAATAACTGCTTATTAAAATTAAATCTTAATTGAGTGGATATGCAAGACTAAATGAGTTAAACACCTTGGATATAATCAGTCTACCAATTTATACGATTCAATTTAAACATTGCTTACACGAGAGATCCAACTGTTTCCGCACATAACTTAAATAATAGGGATATACATATAATTTCAGGGAATATTGTTTTATAGGATTCCTTTGAATTAATTAGATAATATATAGTGCTGCAAAGACGACATTTTTGATTTCTGACAAAAAGTTTTTATTTATTAAAGTTAAAGTTCTAAATCAATTATTAAATTGGCAAATTTGCTTAGTTAATTGATTAAAGTTTTTGAAAGAACCAACATTTTGGAGAAAATTCATGAAATTCACTTAATACCTCAAGTTTTAATTTGACAGCCCAAACATTTGGAAATTTAAATTATCAACAAAGCGCGAAAAGGTTTTTAAAGGTAAAAATTAGCTGTTACTATACCCAGTGTATGTTCTACCGAATCGCAGATGTACCCGTAGAAATACTAACACTAGAATTTTGTTTTTTTCCCGGAATCGAGGAACATAGCAACACTAAATCATTAGAACGGGATTTGTTCGGGACGAACCACATTGATTATTTGCACTCAGAATCTACGTTGGGGCACCTCAATTATAAGCACACCTCAATAAACCTGTAAGCTGGCGTAAACTGAAGAATTATGAGCATTGAAACCTGAGGTCGAGCATCGAATGCAAATTACTTTATTTTCATGTCAGCACAACACTAACTGGACAGAGCAACATAATTTCGGGACTTTTGTCAACACAAACAGTATAACTGCACTGACAACTTCCTTAGCCACGAGCATATATATTTTCCTCACCTTTAAAGCAATAACATTACATGCAAAAACAAGAAAAAGCTGACAATAGCTGGGCAGTCGGAAAAAGATGAATTCAACAAACCTCCCCAGAGATTAGCACAGGTCATATAGTATTGTTAAACAAACAAAACGCTTACTAGCGAAATGGATATGAACGTGCTGATTGAAGCCTGTAAACAAGCTAGTAAGTCTGAAGGGCTTGCTACCAAGGAAGACATTTCTGCAGTACGAGACGACTTTGCTAGTATAAAAAATGAATGTGCTAGACTGGAGGCTACAGTTCACACGCTTTTAGCTAGAGAAAAATCACTGGTTAATCGGCTTAACCAACTGGAAGAAGCAATTTAATCTTTAAAGGTGTAAAGATTGAAAATTACAAGAAGCCCTTTTCGGAAATACAAAATATTTGCAACAATGTATTGAAAACTGCGGTTCGACTGGGTATCGAAGCAGCGCATAAAATTGGTCGAAGAAGCAATTTAAATCCACCTATTCTTGTCGAAGTGAGCTGTATGAGTGGAGTAAATGTGATTCTCAAAGAAGCAAAGAAGCTTAAAGGAAGTGGCATTTGAGAGGAAAGGCATTACCCGCCACAAACCAGAGCTAAACGGCGGGTACTTCACAAGATAAGAAAAGGTCTTCTTGCAATCAATTCTGCAAAAAGAGTTTGGGTGAGAGACGATAAGCTTATTGTGGAAAATAAGACTTTCTTCTTGACTGACGGCAAGCTGAAACATCTTGAATGCGACGCGGCACAAATAATGGGGATCATGCTTCAAGCAGTTGAAAAGGTATGCGAGGTGATAACTAGTGCAGAGTCCCTTTATATTAGCACTCAGGAAGAGGAAGAACATAATACATTTAGGCAAGATTAACAATGCGATGTCCGTCGAGTTTTAGAAATTGATAATAATGAAGTTCATCTTTATAAATCAATTACAAATACGTTTGAAATTAATATTTTGGGATTTAACATCGCTGGTTTTGAAGTTATATTTCCGGGCTTCTTTGAATATATTTATAAGTATGAAATTTTTTTCTTTTCGAAACACACGTGATGGAGGATCATATAGCCAGATACAAAAAATATTTTATTGATTTATGAGCTTTGCTGGGTTAGTGCAGTGAGGTCCTCATCTTTCGGCAGAGTCAAGGGGGGATGCCTTTATTGTGTAAGAAAAAATGGGGTATTAGGTAGTTTTTTTAAATTTGAGTTTGTTTATAACAGAGTGGTATTGCGTATTAACGCGAATAACTCAACTTTTTTTCTGCTACCAAGATATATTAATTGTACACAATGGGAAGAGGACTTCGAAAAGTTACAAGATTGCGTGGAAAATGCTTGCTTTGAAAAGTTTGCTGTATTGGGGGATCTTAATGTAAGAATCGGAAAGCTTCAAGAAATAATTCCTGAATTTGTTATTGCCAATTATAACCTCTCCATCTCTAGAGAATCTAAAGATGTGACAGTTAACAGCAGAGGCATAAAATTTCTAGATTTATGCGAAGAATAAGGGTTAATTGTTTTAAACGCCGAACCCCGGGAGATTATAAGGGAGAATATACATGTGGGATCGAGGCTTCTCCATGAAAAGAACTTTGGAACGGAGAATCGGCAACGGCGCTGGTGGCCCAGTGGTTAGGGAAATGGAGTATCATGCGCATGGTCTCGGTTCAAACCCAGCTAGCCAAATGGTTTTTTTAACGCAGATTCTCCGATTCCTACGAATTGGTGTCAGAAGTGGGATGGAGAAGACCTCATACGACGTAGCCTCACAATCGGTAATTAAAAGACGTAAAAGACGGACATCTGGGGGCAGATGTCATTTCAGGACGGCCGAGTTGTGGGATCGAGGCTTCTCCATGAAAAGAACTTTGGAACGAAGAATCGGCAACCGCGCTGGTGGCCCAGTGGTTAGGGAAATGGAGTATCATGCGCATGGTCTCGGTTCAAACCCAGCTAGCCAAATGGTTTTTTTAACGCAGATTCTCCGATTCCTACATATATATATATCAGTACAACTGATGATTCTACTATTGATTATGTGGCAGCAACATACAACTTAGCTTCATTTATAAGAAAATTGGAAATCGTTACGCAGCCGTATTCGGACCATCTACCAGTTAGCTTAACTTTATCTCTCGATTCTCCATGTGGTAATACTGGGCATGTAGGAACCGAATTAAAATTATTGCCAAAACTCGATTGGAAAAGGCATAATATACTTCGAAACAAACATAGATTGGAACTGGCAACGGATGCTTTACATGGTGGAACAAATTTAAGCGACCTAGTTAACGCAATCAAGGAGTTCTCGACTGCCTCCTCGAGTTCGCATAAACCGTTCAAGAAAAAGTGGTTTGATAACGCATACGTTAAAGCAAGGAAAAAATCTTTCAAGTGGTTAAATTTGTTCAGGAAACATAACTCCGATTTCGAAAGACGAATGTACTTACTTAAAAACAAAAAATTTAAAAAATTTATGCAAGAGCAAAAGATTGTGCTTATTATGAGGAACTCTCGCGCAAACTGAGTCATACTGGTAACAGCCAGCAATTTTGGTCTTTGATCAAAGAGCTTCGCAATGGTGGGTTTATCAAAGGTAACGATATCAGTATAGAAGTATATAAAATCTATATTGACAAACTGCTGAATTCACCCGCTGCTACAAACGCTATTTTATATGCAGCACCGCATACAATAGATTATACACTTGATAGCTAGATATCACTGAGTGAGTTAGTAGCTATACTAAAAAAGGCCAAAGATAACAAGCCTCCCGGTCCAGATAGAGTTCCGCACGGATTTTTTTAAAATGTGTCTGTAGCTTTTTTAAATAAGTTGGCCAACATATTTAATGATATTAATGAAAGTGACAGCATTCCTGACGACTTTAAAAACTCCATTAGATTCTCAATTTATAAAAAAAGGAAACCCAAACGATGTTGAGAATTACCGAGGTCTTTCCTTTATGGACGCTGTTGTTAATTTAAACAAGTCCAAAATACTGATATTCAAAAACGGTGGTGGTAAGAGAGCCAGAAACGATAACTTAAGGGAACGTCTAACTGCAGCAAAAGGAGCTCTTAACAGCACCTAGAGAAGCTTAATACGTAATGCAGAAATAAAGCACTCTTCTAAATTCCGAATGTATGCTTCGGTCTCTAAATATCTGCTATGTTATGGCGCACAGGTTTCGGGTTTTACAGAATATGAGGAAGTCGAAAGACTACAACGATTCTTTATCGAGAAAACTTTGTTGCTCCCTTCCAAAACGCCAAATTATTTTCTCGCCTTAAAAACAGGATTGAGCAAACTATACATTGATACTCTCAAATACCATTTTGATTATTTAAAAAAAGTATTTTCCTCGTATGGAGAAAATAGATTTCCTCGCATATTGGTGCTTAAGACTGTTAAAAATGAAGTGTACTGGTTCGTAAAATGGCTGAACCTCGCAAAAAAACACAATGTGCAGTTGAAGATGGACTGGCAAAATGTAGATAATCTCCCTTCAGTATTTAGTTCAATCCTAGAGAAAGAGCAGCAGTGGCATTTGGCGATGACGCAAGAAAAAGGGAGGCAAACTGTGCGACACGGATTATATGAATTACAACTTAGGACCATTAAGTTATTTCAATGATAATTTCTCAGCTGTGTGAAGCTGGCATATTTTTTTTTGGCTGGAATATTTTTTTTTGCAATCGTTTGTCCACCGTTAATCCACGTTTGTCCACCCATTAGTTTTATTTGTCCAAGCTCCATTTCAAAGTGGTGGACAAAACACTTTTTTTTGCATATTTTTACACCAGCACCCCCAAATTCCGAAAAACGTTTTTTAACTCCGCAGATCGTTTGTCCATCGTTAGTCCACGTTTGTTCACCCATTAGTTTAATTTGTCCACCCGCAGATTAATTGTAATTAATTATATAAATTTTCAAAAAGTGTGAAGTTGGCACCCCCTTTTTTGACTTTTAAAATTTTTTATGGTGGATTCGTTTGTCCATCGTTAGTCCTCGTTCGTCCACCCTCGTTTGTCAATCTAGAGAATCTTCTTTCCCTTTCTTCCATTCTAACCTGTAATGACAAAAAAATTCAATTTCAGCGAGGGGAAGGAACGTAGGCTACTTTAGGGTTTCTGAATAGAGAGAACTGATACAATTCAAGAAATTTTTTTTTATATTACATACAATATGGTTAGCTATTGCTTCCTTAGTCGAAGGTTTGGTTGGCTTCGGTATTCTGTGTGAACCAACAGGAACCTAGTTAAATTTAATTTTATTATAATTTTTATATCTTTTTTTCAATCTTACATTAGACTAATCTTACAAGTTCATTTTTGCCATACAGAATTCTTTACATTCGCATCCATGGCAGTTGATGAGTGAACTTACAAATAATGGATCTGTCGTTAAACCCTCATCTTCTTATTTCTTTAACCAATCCCTTCAGAATTGATAAAATAATCTTAGCTCAGAAAAAATGTCATACTAGGTAGATCAATTTTCAAATAGTTTCTCGTGTAATCGAACCATATTTTAACATCTATTTTCTAATCTGTTTTCTTCATTTAATTCCTTTTGTAAGCTAATAGGTATTTTAATTCAGTTACACTCACTTATTAGTCAACTACGTTTTTCTTTCACACAAAAACATTGTCTTTGGCTTTTACTCGAACGTTTCTAACCTAACTTTGATAGATTCTATGATTTTCCATTTGATATTACGCTGGATTTGCGAACATATTTGAAAAACATGTTGCAGATAAATTACGAAAAGCAGTAATATGTGTGTTATTAAATAATCTGAGGGAAACATTATTTTGTTAAGTTACTTGTCGATTTTACGCATAAGTCCGCAAAGGTTGACTTTTCTTGGCTGATTCCATTGACAGCTCTTGCCATAATTCGGTGAAGTGAAGTCTGGCCCAATTGCCTCAAGTGTGGCAATCTCTGTTCACCGCTTACAGTTCGCCCTCTAAGTGTCCACTTGAATAGGTTTGGAACTCGGCTGATGTGGACTAATTGGCCTGATAAGTAGGTTGCTTGCCTTGGGAACCCCTTGTTTACGATTCCCGTATAGTGCCGTACCACACTTTTCCTGCTTCATCGCAGTTTGTCGGAGAGAGGGCGTGCGGGGGTGTATAGGGAAATCCGCTCGGAACTTACCTATTTATCGTCGCATCGGCACGCATACATTCAAAGCAAGGTTTATTTGGGTTCGGAACTGCTTTAATGTTACCACTACATACAATAAATTGCGTGTGTTCTACACAAAATCCGACATGACAAGTGTGGGCACTCGTGCGGACTTCATCGCGCGGAAGCAGGACAAGTGTGGTACGGCACTAGGAGTTACTGAATGGTAAATTTGTAATTTCTAACATGGGATACATACGCCGACTCCCATAACACACTTTAGACAAAGAATTTAAGAAAGTGGACCTAAAATTTGTGACTTGTTTGAACACACTTGACTTTTGAATCCCATTGCACATGAGTTTTAATTCATTTCGCATTGAGGTCACCGGTGACCACGCTCAATGAAACTTGATGCGAAACGTTCGGGGTGAGTACTTTTATTAGCACTCTTAATAATTTTACGCGAATAATCCGGAAAACATAAAAAATGCCTACTTTTAAATTTTTTTTATTAGTAATTTAATTATTCTCAAGTAAGAATTTTTTATTTAAAATATCAATATATTGCCGTTGTTAAATTCCATGCAAATAATAAACATGTAATTTAATTTAAATTTAATCTCATTCATGCCTCATTCATGTTTGTCATAGAACTTCAATTCTTACGCGAAGAATTGCTTAGAATGCATTTTTATGTGCACTGCACATTATCAGACGATCATATTACACGCAAAGGTAATGTAATACGAAGGTGTAAGCATTTCGTGAGGCAAAATGAATTTCTCAGGAAATTGTGTTTTTAGCTCGAAATCTATTGATTCATTGTTAGAGTAAGCACTTTTATATTATAAAAGCTTCGGCTTGATAAATAAATTTTACAGTTTGTCTTTAATCGCAAACACGTTCTTTCAATTCTTTCGTGTAAAACGCGTTGCACTGGTTTGCACTAGGGCAACTACATTAAGAAGGTCGCACATGTTTTCACTAGGGTGACCACTCAAAAATAAATTGCGGTAAATATCGGTTTTATCGCGGTACAAAAACTTACATGGTGACCCCGACGTTATCGTATTCAAGTTCAACGAGTCAAAACAGAAGACAGCTTAATATCATCGCAGAATACATCGTCGCCAAGGTGATTGAAATACAACAAGTACGAATACAAAAGAATAAATAAAATCATGAGTAACATGGAGGATACAGATCTAGAGAAATTATATCAAGAGCAAGATGAAACTGGCAATAAATTGGAAACACTTTTAAGGAACTTTCGCAAGAACTCCAGTACACGCCAGACCGAAAAGTACATTGTAGATAGACTGGAACTAACAAAAGCATACTGGAGCGTTATCCAGACTAAACAGCAAGCTCTTGAGAAATCTAGAGAGCAATATTCAGAAAGGCCATACTTTCAAAATAGCTATTATGAAAACCTGGAAAGGGTATACTTCAAGCTAACAGGCCTACTGCTGTTACCAAAAGCTATCCAGCCATCACAGCAGAATCATCTCAAGGCGAGGCACGGATGAGTGATGGCACTCATCTTAATACGGACGGCACCAAGAATGAATTATACAAACTAGTACGCAGACAAAAATCCCTGATGGGTCTCAGAACACATCATCTTCAAGAAATTGAATCAAAGGAGAGTGAGACAGATTCAAGAGCATATCTTGAATTCAAAATTAACGCGCTGGCACAATATCAAAAAGACTTGGTGAAAAACGATCAACAAATTTGGGAGCTATCTGACGAAGGGTTATGAGCCGGAGATGCTTTATGAACTCGATTGCTGGACTCAAGAAACGATCATTTCATTACAACAGAAGTTGGAATCCAGTGACGACAGAGCTGTCCAACAATCATCATTCTCGGATTCGCATGCAAATTCCATCAAGCTGCCGAAAATCTCACTACCAACCTGTGACGGAAATTATATGCGATGGGCTCAATTCCAAGAGTTATATCTGCAACTAATACACAATCAGCCAATATCTACAATTCAGAAAATGTTTTACCTGACCACCAATCTGACTGGAGAATCAAGAGCCTCGAATCAACATTTACCAATATCCGGCGAAAATTACGAAGACGTATGGAAGATCTTAAATAACCGATACAATAATAAACGGTTACTGGTAACTTCGCTATTGAATAAGCTACTGTCCCAGGCAACAATTCAAACTGAATCTGCTGGGTCCATAAAAACCTTTCACAACACAACCAATGACTGTCTTCTGGGATTAACGAATCTTGGACTACCTATCGATTCATGACATGCCTTGCTCGTACATATGAACCGTTCAGTGCACAAATCGATTAACACCATTTTCAATTTTTTCTTTTCGTCGGAATATAAATGCTTTTATTGTGAAATTCTTTTTGGAAATTAAAACTAGTAGCTTAATAGATCGGTTACTGCACAATTTAAGATACGATATACTGAGTTCCTGATTTTGTTTTCAAAAAGAATTTGACAATATAAGTGTTTATATTCTGACAATAATAAAAAAAAATGGAGTTTATCGATTTGTGCACTGAACGGCTCATATAATCATTAAAAATTTGGACAAAAATTAACACGCACTGTTCCAGCACTAAAGGCGCCACGAGAGTTAAGCTCGATCCAGGACTTCTAAATCTTCATGGAAACTCGATTCCAGTCGTCAGAAGCTATAGGTCGACGACCGTCAAGCAATGTGAAGAACGTTCCGAAAATTGATTACCACCCAAGGTCATCCTTTATGGCTACATCAACAAGGGGCAAATGCGTCGCTTGCAAAGAGAGCCATCCATTGTATACTTGTAAGCAATTCCTGTCTCTCAATCCGTCAAGAAGGTTGGACTTGCTCAGAAAATATAACTTGTGTGTCAATTGCATGAAGGAGGGTCGTTTGTATAGATATTGCTCTCTTCGCGGATGTAAGAGGTGTTCAGCCAAACACAACACCTTTATGCATCTTGAACGAGTAACTCAAGGTTGGCCAGTGAGTTAAAACAAGGAGGAGGTCCCAATTAGAACATCAGCAACAACCACACCACATCAACTAGCGATTCCACAAATACAATTAACTAGCTCATCCGGCCCAAGACCGACCTATCTTAGCAGCACAAGCCGCCATGCCAACAAGAAGTTATGTCCTACTGAGTACTGTTTTGGTTAAATTGCGAAACAATGACGAAGTGGAAGTGGAATGTAGAGCAGTACTTCACTCAGGAACTCAACTCAATTTTATTACTGATCATGTAGCCAAGAAATTATCGTTGAAAGAAACACTCGATCCGTTGAACATTCAAGGTATTGGGCAAGGACCTCAACGCTCTCAAAAACGAGTCAAAGTCGAACTATTGTCAAGAACATATAATTTCTCTGTAAGAATTGAAGCTCATATCTTGCCACTAATTACAACATCTCAGCCATCACAGCTGCTCGACATCTCTAGTTGGAATATTCCTGAAAATATAAGCCAAGCAGATCCGGAATTTCATCGTCCGGGTAAAATAGATCTATTCATAGGAGCAGAAAACTTTTTCCAATTGCTTACAGCCGGACAAATTGAACTAGGCGAGTCTCTGCCAATATTACAAAATACAATATTGGGTTGGATAGTAGGCGGAAAGACATCAAACACCCCATCAGACCAGGTGATATGCGGCATTTTCTCCGAAGAGGAACCCAAGCTGAACGAACAAGTAGAGAGATTTTGGAAACAAGAGGAACCAGATATTACAAAACCAAATTTATCAGCCACAGAGATGATGTTTGAAACGCATTTCAAACAAAACGTGAGAAGAGATGACGAACAACTACAACAAAAGTATTTAATCGTCATTTCTTATGATCCCATAAACTGAAACATTCAGGTAGTATTAGGTATTATTTTCAATTATGGTACTGTAGTTGTTTTATTTGTTTAATTTGCACCGACTTCAAAATGTCGTAATAGATATAAAATTAAAAATTATTTTATGCTTTTTAGCGCTTTTTGTGAAGTCGGTTCAACTTTTTTTTTAAAAACTATTTTATTTTTCCCTTTTTAGTGTCTTCTTCTTTATACAACGAAGAAAGAACCATCCAAATCGGTCCACGCGTTAAAAGTAAGTTTTAACCCCCTACCTCACCCCCATTCCACTAAACTTTTTTTCTCATGGTATCAATCAAGGAACATACTCTACCGAACATAAAAGGAATCATCGAAATTGTTCCACGCGTTACGAAGTTACTACCCCTCCCCCTCCCCCACCCCCACCATAGGACCAAATTATTCTTCTATTAGCAATGGGGGATCACACTCTATACAACAGCAAAAGAACCGTACAAATCAATCCACGCGTTACAAAGTTAGGTTCCACCCCCCTTCTCCCACCTCCACCCCAGCAACATTTGTTTTCTCGTAGTATCAACCAAGGATCATATTCTATCCAATAGAAGAAGAATTATCCAAATCGGTCCACGCGTTACGAAGTTAGACTACCCCTCCCCCCACCCTCACCTTTCACCATAGGACCAAATTATTCTCCTATTAGCAATGGGGGATCATACTCTATACAATAGAAAAAGAACCATCGAAATCGGACCATGCGTTACAAAATTAGGTTCCACCCCCACCCCCCACCCCCATCCCCCCAAAATTTTTTTCACCTGGTATCAACCACGGAACATACTCTACCCAACAGAAAAATAATTATCCAAATCGGTTCACGCGTTACAAAGTTAGACTACCACTCCCCCACCCTAGGCCAAATTTTTTTCTCCTATTAGTAATGGGGGATCATACTCTGTACAACAAAAAAAGAACCATCCAAATCGGACCACGCGTTACAAAGTTAGGTTTCACCCCCATCCCCCACCCCCGCCCTACCAAAAATTTTTTTGACATGGTACCAATCGGCGAACATACTCTACCCAACAAAAAAAGAATCATCAAAATCGGTCGACGCGTTACGAAGTTATGCCCGGTCAGACATAAAAAATAAAAATAAATAAAAAAAAATAAATACGCGTCGAACTTAGAACCTCTTTGTTTTTGGGAAGTCGGTTAAAAATCATTTCCATATTGCGACGTCATTACACGGAAAAGGACAGTGGTGAGATCAATGCACAAAATTGAGATGTCAAAATCAATGGAATCGATCCTTGAACATCGATCTTTTTACAGCGATTAATCGATTTTCGAAATAGTAAAAAAATTATAGATCGATCCGTACTGAATCGATTTTCTCAGTTCGATCCCCCATCCCTAGTTTGGGTAATCTCAGTCCTTTCCTAGATGAGAAGGGAATCATCAGAGTGGGAGGAAGACTTTAAGAGTCCAATTTGTGCTATGACGCCAAGCATCCTATTTTATTGCCATATGTTCATTACGTAACCAAGCTAATAATGACCCATCTTCATAATAGTAATCTGCATGTAGGCGCTCAGGCATTATTGGCAATAACCAGGCAAAAATTTTGGCCGATCAAAGGAAAAACTATTTCAAGATCAATAATTCAAAACTGTGTACGCTGCTGTAAGTTCAAGCCAATTCTAATGAAACAATTTATGGGAAAGCTGCCGGCTCACCGCTTTCAACCATCAAGGCCCTTCCTTAATGTAGGAATTGACTTGTGCGGACCATTCAAGATTCATTTTTAATTAAAAGGAAAGAGGCCGCAGAAGTGCTATCTTGCTGTTTTGCCACTAAGGTAGTACACATAGAAGTGGTGAGCGACTTGACGACCAACGCCTTCATCGGAGCCTTGAAAAGGTTTGTGAGCAGAAGAGGAAACTGCAGAAACGTCTACTGTGACTATGCCACTAATTTCGTGGGTGCCAGTAACCAGATCACGGAACTTCAACAAACGGTGTACAGCGAAAAGGCTGCCAAGCACATAACACAATTTTGTAATTGATTTCCATTTTATCCCGCCAGGAGCACCTCACCTCTAAAATCCGCTAAACACATATTCCAAAAGAGCATAACAGCAGCTTCTCTTACATATGAAGAATTAGAATCAGTAATGATAGAGATCGAGGCAATTTTAAATTCACGGCCCTTGACAGCCATGTCATCTTACCCCAACGACCTATGTGCATTGACACCAGGTTACTTCTTAATCGTAGAACCTTTGTTAAGCACTGTCGATCCTCATGCACATACTTCAAGAGGTTCCCCATTCCCGAACTGGAAACAAGTATCTGAATTAAAACAACAGTTTTGGCAACGATGGACTAAAGAATATTTGTGTGAATTGCAACAACGGTATAAATGGAAGGAGCGCTGCCAAAATGCGCAACCTGGCACTATGGTTACGATCAGGGATGATAACCTTCACTGAGCTGGCAATTGGGTTGAATAATCAAAACCATTAAGGGAGACGTTGGTATAGTCAGAGTTGCAGACGTAAAAACTGCCTCTGGACTACTGCGCAGACTAATACACAAGGTAGCCCCATTATGAACAAAACCTTACGACAATGTACGAGGATTTAGAATAATAAACAAATCAAGCTGGACCTAGCCACCAAGAAAAATCTGGACCTAGCCGTCAAGAACAAGCGGCACCTAGCCATCAAGAATTCCCGCGAAACGACAGAGAAGTGGACAACTCTTCAACACTGAATGCAGCTGCTGCAAAAAGGCGTCGATGTAGCATTTCACCTGTTAGCTTGCTACTATTGGCTGGAATAATTCTGCCGATTTTGGCAGAAGAACCGGTCCATTTAACGCCCTCAAACAACGCCTGGACTTTACTTTAAAAACATAGGATCTACTCACCTAGTAACCAACAAATGCAATCTGGTCATATATTATGAAATGAAGTCATATTGAAAGGCGTTTCAAACTATCAAGAGTGGAATTGAAAGCTTAAGTCAAATCTGCGATTCAACCAGTGACACGCGATCCTGCACTCAAACGGTCTCTCAATTCTCCAATATATTAATTGAGTTAGATAATAGTAATCAGTTACTCAGGTTGGAGTCACATACAAGGCGAAAGCGAGCTTCTTTGGATATCATAGGAAATCTGGCCCATTCACTCTTTGGAATAGTAGACTCAAATTATGCTGATAATGTCTCAAATCATCGAAAACCTTCAAGGAAACCAACAACATCTACGAGAATTACTAAAGAATCAAACGTCGATAATAGACTCCACGGAAAACATCATTAAGCAATCTACTGAAGGTCTAGAAGAACACATCCTAGAACTGGAAGCCTACGTCAACAGAACAATTTTCCACTTTAACTGAATAACAAAGGAAGTTCAACAACAAGGAATATTAGAATTCTTTAATTCTCTTTCAATACGCCTCATTCTAGCAATCACTAATTATCAACGAATGCAGACAATGCTATTGGATGTCATCATAGACACGCATCATGGGAAGGTAAACCCAGCTCAGGGATATTTAATATCAGCAATGGTTGCACGATTAAAGATGAGACAACCACAATCCAAGCTCACAATCTCTATCCATCAAAATTGAGAACTTCTTTTATCCCAAACAAGAATCTAACTGAACTACTAAGCCCATTGGAAGAAGAAACAGTGGAACCAATTTTCCATCACACCACACATAAAAATATCTCTGCAGAAATTATGGTAGTTAAGGGACGGCTAAAACAGTTGCACGCAGCGGAAAATCTAACTAGAAGTCCTCACGATGTTCACCAATACAGCGTTGGATACACGGGCCTATTTATCATCCTAATCATTTGCGTTTATCTACTTTGGAAGTACTTCTCTGAGCGACAGAAAAACCCAGGACCGAGACAACTCGCTCCAACAGCAGCACATAGGTCACGAAGCATCCGACTGCCGTTCAGACTGAGACCCGAGACTGAAAAAACAATCGGACCGTTGGTCCAATGCAGGGGAGGATGTTAAATTCCATGCAAATAACAAAAAAATAATTTAATTAAAATTTAATCTCATTCATGCCTCATTCATGTTTGTCATAGAACTTCAATTCTTACGCGAAGAATTGCTTAGAATGCATTTTTATGTGCACTGCACATTATCAGACGATCATATTACACGCAAAGGTAATGTAATACGAAGGTGTAAGCATTTCGTGAGGCAAAATGAATTTCTCAGGAAATTGTGTTTTTAGCTCGAAATCTGTTGATTCATTGTTAGAGTAAGCACTTTTATATTATAAAAGCTTCGGCTTGATAAATAAATTTTACAGTTTGTCTTTAATCGTAAACACGTTCTTTTATTTCTTTCGTGTAATACGCGTTGCACTGGTTTGCACTAAGGCAACTACATTAAGAAGGTCGCACATGTTTTCACTAGGGTGACCACTCAAAAATAAATTGCGGTAAATATCGGTTTTATCGCGGTACAAAAACTTACAGCCGTAGTATTTTATTATCATTTTAATTTTATATATTTCATTAAATATTGATGCGCTCTAATGTAGGTATTCAACTTTTCAGACTAATACTCCGAAAACTGATTATGACTTAACCCCAAAGCAACCCTTTCTTATAGCTGTTGGTTCTAACAGGACAGTTATTTCGCAATATTCTATAATATTGGATAAAAAACTTATATGTCTTCCTCAAAACTACACATTTTTACATGCTTTTAAAGTTTTTATCAATTTTTATGTATAAAATTAAAAAAGAAACAAGTGCTACAACTAGACAAGTTGAACTTTTTCTAAGTTTAAAACAAATTTGTTAAATTAATTACTTTTGCTTTTCTTCTAAAATGAAATTTCCTAGCTTTTCTTATACTTTCATCACTTAAAAAATGAACATTTTTTAATGAAAGTAAAAATTTAAATTTGAATTGTATTTCAAATGAAATGTGGCTTCATGAATTTTAAAGAAACACCGTGCATGATCGAAAACAAATGCTCAAAACGCTACCCGCGTGCTTTGTTGGCTGACACAATCACAAGCAATGACGGTTACACTCTGTATCGTCGTCACTCTGCAGAGGATAACGGCAGAACGATAACGTTGAAAGTCCAAAGTAAAGATATTGTATTCGACAACAGATTGATTGTATTCGCCGCTGCTTTAAAAACATTCAAAGCGCATTGCAATGTTGAGTACTGCAATTCTGCCAAGTCTATCAAATACGTCTACAAGTACGTCACGAAAGGCAGCGACATGGCTGTATTTTGTATTGCAGCTCCTGATGCCAACGATTTAGGTTTGCAATATAAAATGGGAAGATGTCAGCAGCAATGAGGCAGTTTGGAGAATATTTTCATTCTGTATACACGAACATCATCCCACTGTGATCCATTTAGCTGTGCACCTAGATAATGGACAACAAGTTTATTTCACAACACCAAACGCAGTGCAGAGAGCTGAACGACCACCAGCGACAACACTGACAAGCTTCTTCGCGACATGCGCAAGTGATCCATTTGCAAGGACACTTCTTTACTCGGAGAAGCCGAGATATTTCATATCATCAAAAACATTCCAACGTCGGAAACACTGAAAGCCTGTTCCTGGATACGTGAATGTATATTCAACAGATGCACTGGGGCGTATTTACACAGTTCATCCAAGCAATGACGAATGTTTTTACTTGCGTTTGTTATTGGTTAATGTTCGTGGACCGGCTTCATTAGAATTTCTACGTATGAATGGTGAGTTGTGCGCAACATATCGAGAAGCCCGTCAGTGTTTACATTTGCTCGAGAATGACATTCATTCGATCACTTTTTGCCATCACCATTTCAACATGTTTTTCATCGAACCCACTTCATTTGTGAAACAAATACAAACACAATATGGCCGAAGACATTTCGGATCGAGTTCGTACAACAACAGCGAATCCAGAACTTGAATTTAACGCGGAGATCCACAACGAGGCATTGATTTCTATAGAGGATTTGTGCCTGATGATGTCCGGTAAATTTTTGAACGAATTAGGAATACCAGCGCCGAAACGCCCCATGAACGATGCATTCAATCGAGAATTCGAACGAGAACGAAAAATAAACGATAAAATTACAAACAGGGGCCTAGCACCTCCAGAGTCCCGAGTACAGGCCATAAAGGAATTCTCTTCTCCCAATACAGTTAAGAAACTTCAAAGATTTCTAGGGATGCTCAATTTTTATCACCGTTTCATACCCGAAGCAGCAGTTAAGTCTGGTCCTTTATATGACCTCTTAAAAAACTCAAGTAATAAAAAAAACAAAACCAGTTTTCCAATGGTCTGATGAAATTGTTTTAAAGATTTAAAACATTGCCTTAAAAACTACAATCTTCTTGTGCATCCAAAGCCTGAAGCAAAAGTTAGTTTAGGAGTTGATGCCTCTGGAGATGCAGTTGGAGCCATCCTGCAGCAGTATAATGGAGGCCAGTGGGATCCTCTTAGTTTTTTCTCCAAACGACTCAAACCTGCAGAAAATAAATATTCAACTTTCGATAGAGAACTCCTGGTAGTTTTCCTAGCAATTAAACATTTTAGGCATTTTGTTGAAGGGAAGAGTTTCGCGGTATACCCAGACCATAAGCCGTTGACTAACGCTCTACTTTCAAAACCAGACAAATATCCCCGTAAAATTAACCAATTAAATTTTATATTTCAATTCACTAGCGATGTAAGATACATAATCAAAGGGGTAAAAAATATCGTTCCGGGTACCCTATCTAGAGTTCACATCGATTCTATTGATAACTTTAAATTAGAAACTTTAATATCCGAACAAAATAAATACGATGAACTGAGAGGTATTTTACGCAGCACTCATTTTTCACATTAAAGAAAGTTGCCAGTCCTCTCGAAGATAAAAAAAATATGGTGCGAAACGAAGACGGGAGTAAATAGACCTTTTGTTCCAAAAATTTCACGACTATCAATTTTTGATAAGTTACATAATCTCTCATACCCTGACATCCCTGCAACCAGAAAACTTCTTCCTTCGCGCTATTTTTGGCCCAGGATGAATAAAGAAATAAATATCTGGACAAAAACTTGCATATCCTGTCAAAATCGTCTCCCCATGGTATCATCAATACACCTAATGGGAGATTTGAGCAGGTTCACCTCGATATAGTTGGACCCCTTCCTCCTTCCAATGGACATACCTATCTGCTCACGATTAAAGATCGCTTCTCTCATTGGTTATTCCTCTAAGAGACATAAATGCACTTTCAGTGGTCAATACATTCATTCGTCACTGGGTTTCAATATACGGCGTACCCCGAATTAAAACAACAGATCAGGGTCGATAGTTCGAATCGTTACTCTTCAAGGAACTATCTATCTTATTTGGTAGTCAACGGATACGTACAACGACTTACCATCCGCAATCAAACAGATCAGTTGAACGGTTTCATAGGCAGCTAAAAGCTGCAATTCGGGCAACTAGTTACAGATCGACTGATTTAAAATCAAAACCCAAAAGAGAATTCTATTGTTACATCGGTATAGTTTTGAGAGAATAGAAACATTATATACATACAAAAACAAAGTTCAATTCAATTTCATAACAAGTTAAGAGTAAAAGTCAATTTTATACAAAACATAGAATTTGTCGTCACATTTCTCCAAAAAGTTTTAACGTCCTCCGACCGGGCAATGGTGCCGTGCTAGTGTCCGCCTTTTGAACCATTTACTTCCAAAGGATATAATAATTCGATCGGTCTTCGCATAGTTGTCTTATCCGCAAACTCCACTTCACAAGCTCTCACTCGGTTGTCGCGACCAGGAAAAGTTGTCCGAATAACAGCAAGCTTCCAGTGTATACGAGGTTTAAATCGTAAACTAAAACCACGTCGCCGACTTTAATTTCCTTTGCAAAGGCACGCTTAGAATGATGAAAGGATCTTAGTAAATGCAAGTACTCCACTTTCCACCGCTTTAACAATGCAGATAGATAGTGTAAGCGCGATTTCCAACTTGCTCGTATCTGATCTCCAGTCATCCCGTTTTGTCCCTCTTCATTAGATT
This sequence comes from Leptarthrus brevirostris, assembly GCA_964036015.1. Lineage (NCBI taxonomy): Eukaryota > Metazoa > Arthropoda > Insecta > Diptera > Asilidae > Leptarthrus > Leptarthrus brevirostris. The sequence continues at coordinate 96,464,895 of OZ038371.1, read as the reverse complement.
TTACTGTAGTTGTGTATCCACTCAATAAAAACATCTCCGGAGTAATCGGTGATAGATCCAAAGGATCACTGCTAACGTAAGTCAAAGATCTGCCGTTTATCGCTCTCTCTACTTCCGTTAGAATGGTGCGTAGTCCTTCAAAATCTAATCGAGCCTTCCATACTGCTGGTTTAAGAATATTTTTCATACTTCTTACTAATCGCTCCCAATAACCACCCCACCAGGGTGCTTGTTCAACTATAAAACGCCAGTTAATGTTATGACTGCTCAAGAAACCAATTAAAGGCTCATTATTTAAGGCATTTCCCATGTTCTTCAATTCTTAAGAAGCCCTCTTAAACGTTCGCGCGTTATCCGAATATATAACTGACGGTGTGCCTCTTCGTGCGATGAAACGCCTTAGCGCCATTAAACAATTTTCTGCGGATATATTAACTACTAATTCTAGATGAACAGCTCGAACAGCAGCACATGTAAAGATCATGACATAAACTTTGCAGTTAGATCTGGTTTCTTCCTTGATGTATAGGGGTCCTGCAAAGTCAACACCAACTGTTTCAAATGGTCTTGACATCAGAATACGTTCCCTCGGCAGCGGAGCAAATGGTTGTGAACCTGGCTTTCCTGTGAGTTTCCGACATACGAGACAGTCGCGTAAAATAGATTTGATCAGCTGACGTCCTTGAGGTATCCAGAATTGTTCACGAAGTCGCACTAGAACCGTACTGACGCCTCCATGCATTGTTCGTGAGTGAACATCCCGTATAATGAGCTTACTTATAAAGGATGCCTTTGGAATTATAATTGGATGAATAACGTCTAAAGACTCGTCCAACATTGTAAGCCTGCTCCTTACTCGAAGAATGCCATTTTCATCTAATTGCGGGTTTAATGTTAAAATACGTGAAGTTTTCGGTATCTCCCGTTTGCTTCGTAATGAATTAATTTCCGTGCTATAAAACATTCGCTGTACATATTTTATCCAATAGGTTTGGGCGAGCTTCATATCCGTTGCTATGAGGTAACGATTGGCTAATTGTGTACGGTTCTTACAGCTTTCTATAAACCGCAGCACATAAGCAGTAATGCGCAACAGCCTTTTCCATTCGTTGGTATAAGTGATAATAAGCAATGGAGACTCATTTTCTGTTTCGGTTTCTTGATCCTGAAGGGCTAACAAAGTAATTGATGATTTTTCAGGTTCTTCTTTCTCGATTGGGCAATTATCCTTTACATCGCGCAACCAATCAGGCCCGTATTTCCATAAACTAGAGTTCGTTAGTTTTTCTACTGATATGCCTCTAGTTATTAAATCGGCAGGATTTTCTTTCCCACTGCAGTGCATCCACGCAGACACATTCGTAAGTGCTTGTATTTCACGAACTCTGTTGAATACATAAGGTCTCCACTTCGTAGCCAATGCAGCGTGATTTGTGAATCAGACCACAAATAATATCGATCAAACGAAAACTGTAACGATTGCTCTAGGAATACACATAACCTGGTTGCAATTAATGCAGCAGTAAGCTCTAATTTTGGTGGACTTAAGTCGTCAGCGTTATTTTTCCTCAATGGCGCAACTCGAGATTTGGCACAGAGAAAGCTCGTAAATATATTTCCTTTAAGATCTATTACTCTCACGTAAGCGACTACGCCATATGCTTTCATACTAGCGTCTTCAAAAATATGAATTTCTTGAGTACTTATTTGTTCTTTCGTACTAGTATAAGTCCACCTGGGAATCGAAATCCCGCATTCATTCCTTATCTCGTTCATACAGCTACTCCATTGTTTTTCCAGATCACCGCTAAGTGGGGCATCCCAATCCAACTTTAGACACCATAATGACTGAAAAAGTATCTTTAATCTAATAACAACTGGTCCTAAGAGAACTCGAGGATCAAAAATTCGGGCGATTACCTTTAACAAATTTCGTTTTGTGGCTTGACGGTAGATGTCCAAGGGTAGTGAATTGTTTTTGCAGTTAATGTCAGCTATCAACTCGTCGGTGCAAGGAAACCACTTACGTCCTAATACCATTCGAAGAGATTCCTGGTTATCCACCTTCATTAAACTTCGGAGGTCGGCGTCATTACTATCCCATTTTCTAAGCTTCATAGATGCTAAACTCATAACTTTATCAGCTTCATGGTAAAATTTTAGAGCGGAATTTTTACAATCTACGCTTGCTACTAGGTCGTCCATATAGAAGGAAGTACGCAATTTCGAACAAGTCGATGGAAAAACTTTCTCTTCATTCTGCAGATGTAACCTAATTGTTGATGTGAGTAAAAAAGGGCTACAAGTTACGCCAAACGTCACCCTGGTCATTCTGTAAATTTGAAGCGTCGGCAGATCAGTTGTTGATTGCGGAAGTTTTGTGTACCAGAAGAATCTGTGAGTATCACGGTCTTGCTTCGCTAGTACAATTTGCATGAAAGCCTTTTCGATATCGGAAACTATAGCGACTTGTCCCATTCGGAAATTTAGGAGTACCTGTAAAAGGTCAGGTAACAAGTTCGATCCGGTGCTCAGATGTTCATTGAGAGAAGCTACTGAACCTGCATGCGCTGAAGCGTCGAATACAATGCGTAACTTGGTCGTGATCTTATCAGGACGGTAAACGGCTCTATGCGGCATATAGTATTCCTTACAGTGTTTTTCATCAGATACCGGCTCAGCAAAACCAGCGGAAATAAGTTCACGTATAGCCAAATCATATTCCTCAAGTTTTTGTTCGCGCATTAATCACTTCGTAAGCGTACGTAGGCGGCTTAAGGCTACTTCTCGATTGTCACTTAATATCAAGCTGGCATCTTTCCACGCCAGGGCAGCTTCATATCTTGTACCTCTTCGAGCTATACACCTATTTTGCAATTCATTGGTCATATCATTCTGCTCAACTTTCTCCTTTTGTATCCCCAGCAGTTCTAAATTCCAAAAATTCGTTAAGTCATTTTCGTTTAATGCAAGGGCCCAAAAACAGGAATCATTGGACTCTAGATTTAGTTTGACGTTTTCGTTATTAATCGGTGAATACGGGCCCTGAAGGGTCCAACCAAATACCGTGTCCATGGCCATTAATTGTTCTGATAACTTTTGATGTTTACCTGAAACTATAGACCAATAATAATCGGAACCAATAAGTAAACTTAAACCTTCATTCTGTTGACAACTGGTGACACAGGTCGCCTAAACCTGGAATGCTTTTATTCGGCGAAGCTAAGACGTCGAGGCAGATCTCGGGGACTACTGTAGCTGTCACTTCTACAAAAACCTCACTGTATTGGCTCCTTAACCTTACCTTTACAAGTTTTAATGCTTGGCTGCTTGGGAAATTCTTTTTGCCAAATGGTATTACGCTCAAATTAACTGTGCCGCTGATTGGGATTCTTAATTTCTTAACCACACTTTCCCGAATATATGTCCTTTGACTACCTACGTCTATAATCATGCGCACTAATACCTTTGCAAAGGAATTTACGGGTGACACAAAAGCAATTGCTGTTTGCAAAAATACGTGTACGATTCTTGGGCTTGTCGGATACAATTAAATTTATGGAATTCGGAGTCCTACTGCTTTTGTTTACATCTCCCGAGACCTTCGCCGTAATTTTTTCATAGTTAAAATCCGGATCGCACAGAGTCGTTGAGTGCTTTCGATGAGAATTTTTGCACACAATGTTTTTCACTCGACAGGCCTTTGAAGTATGGCCTCTTAAAGTACACCGAAAACATCTACCGTTTTTCCGTAATATTTCTTTTTTCCGTTTAAGAGAGATTGACGAGTCACATTCACGTGTATGATGCGCAGATGACTTACAAAAATAACACAGCTCCGTTGCCGATTGCGAAATTAAACCAGCTGCTGTGCTAGTCGATGCCGTATGATTCTTTGGATGATTCAGAGGAGGTCCTTTCCCCACCGTAGCTCTTTCAATCGACTGAACTTCTCTTCTTTAAAAACGGAGAATGCTCTTTACTTGCTTATTTCCGTCAACCGATGAAGTGGAGCAGCTCAAGCCTTCCTCGGAACTTTCACAATCATCTTTATTCTCTTTCAACTCTTTATCTAGTCTATAAAAATATATTCTCAGTTCGTTAGGTATACATTTTTAGAGTACGGTTTTTAGCATGATGTCGCAGTGACGGTAACCTAAAGCTGTAAGTGATCTACTGTTAGACATGACATTGTTGTACAAATGACGATAGCCGGACGCGTCGGTTTTTGAATGCACTGGTGGTAGAGCCATTAACTGTTGCATGATTTTGTCAATTAGTTTCTCTGTATCACCATATTCCTCCAATAAAATAGAAATAGCACCATCATAGCAGGCGTCAGACGGGGTGAAGCCCTCAATGGTTCTCGCAGCTACGCCCTTTAAAACGCTTTGCAAATAATTAAACTTTTCGACTCCTGATAAACTGCCATTCTCGTGCACAGCTACTTTAAAATTTTCCCAAAACGGAATCCACTCTTTAAATTCTCCTGAGAACGTCTTCAGCTGATATTTGGGAAGTTTCGCGAAATTTGGAGGCGTTCTTTGGGAAGACAGCTGAAGAGCATTGGAGTTTTCCATTTGCACGGGGACTGGATTCAATCGTTGGCTTACCTTTGTTAGGCGGAGGTTAAGACGAGTTATGGCACTCACGACTAAGTCCTCATATTCCGCTGTTTTATCGCAATCATTTTGAAAATCCTCCGTCTTGAGTAAGGACTTTGTTCGAAACTCTGCATTAGCTGCACACAGACTCTCATGCGCAGCCTTCAACCTTTGCAGAAACACACTAAGATCTTCCTCAATCTTTTCAAAATTTTCCCTATTTTCTTCCGTAAGCTGCGATTCTGGCGAATTGAAATATTCATGAGCATTTTTCGTTATCCGCGTTACATGACCGCGATAGGTAGCACGTGAGGATAGTTCCATATTATGTACCGTTATCCGTTATTCGCTTTCTATAAAAAATAAAACTACGTTGATTTTACGATTGCGATTTATAAAAGAACTTCGTTATAATAATAAAAATTTCGTTTATTGCTCCCGAGTCCCGGGTTTCGGCACCAAAATGTAAATTAATAAATGAAATACCCGCGGTTATGGAGCAAAATTAATTCTTTTATTGCCTGGTGTTTCACAATTCATAGTGACAGATCGACTGATTTAAAATCAAAACCCAAAAGAAAATTCTATTGTTACATCGGTATAAGTTTGAGAGAATAGAAACATTATATACATACAAAAACAAAGTTCAATTCAATTTCATGACAAGTTAAGAGTAAAAGTCAATTTTATACAAAACAGAGAATTCGTCGTCACATTTCTCCAAAAAGTTTTAACAATATTCACAAATGTACACATGTATTTGTCAGAGAAGCTATTTATAAAATCAGTCTTACACCTCCCTACTCAGGTCCTTATCCGGTTGTATCAAGACAGGAAAAAATATTTAAATTTTCTATAAATGGAAAAAAAGAATTAGTTAACATTGATAGGTTAAAGCCAGCATATATTTTAGATCCAAGCATATCTACTTTCCCCCAGTAACTAGATCTGAATTCAAACCAAAAGTAATGTTTAATATTTGAAAGTATGTATATAAATTCATATGAGTAGTGCCACTAAGCCATAAAGACATGTAATTATAAATTTTAAGTAATTATTAAATAGCTTGAAGATCATAATTACATCGAATAAATAAGTTGTAATACATATTAAGTTGAGTTTAACTACCTAGAGATTAAGGAATTTGTTATTTGATTACACAATTTGCAAATTTATTATGTTTAAATTTACGAATTAAGCGACTTTGAATGATTGAACATTAAATTAAATTTTAAATTTAATTAATGATACTATATAATAATAATTATTAATACTTATATTGCACTTACACAATCGAATCAAGTACAACAGATGTTCTCTCTCGAATTTGGGAATGGACCATTTGAAGCTGCTACACAAATTAATTATCAGTCCGAAACCAATCGCCGTCGTGATCACTCCCAGTAACTAAAGAATTAAATTTTATAATCTATAGCACATAAGTTAACGAATTTTAGTGAATAAACCATAGCGAGCAATTAACTGTGTTGTTAATATCAATAAATTAAATTCATCGTGCGCTAATTAAGTACGGATATAACTTAACATAATTTAACGCGGCGGCCTGCACAAAAAAACCTGTACATTAGCCACAAGCTTCAATTCGCGCACAAATTCAAATAGTGCTGGCCGTAGAATCATCTGGGATCCGTGCCACATTTTTAGAAGCATGACGAACAGCTCATTCTGCGCTCAAAGTGCCACTGAAATTGCAAACTATAGATGAACCGAAGTGCAACATTACCGAAAAATCAGTACTACAGAATTGCAAAATAATCATTTGGGATGAGGGTATGATGGCGTACAAACGAGCATTGGAGGCCCTTGATCGAACGTTGAAAGATTTGCGCAATAATGAGGACCTTTTTAGAGGTATAATGATTCTGATGGCTGGCGATTTTCGCCAAACCCTGCCAGTCATTCCAAGATCAACAGCTGCTGATGAAATAAACGCTTGCTAAGTCATCTAATTTTTGGAGATACGTGAAAACTCTCAAGTTAACAACGAATATGCCAGTCGCGTTACAAAATGACGAATCGGTGGAAGTGTTTTCCAAGCAATTATTGGACATTGGCAAAGGAAAAATGCCGGCTGACACTTCTGTTTGAGGACTAGCAAAAGGACTTACGATTTCCACACACTTCCTACTATACTTTCGTAAAAAATATAAAATTCTTTACCTTGACGCTAAAGTTCACTTGAGTTCTGCGGTTTCAAAAATGAAAGAGTTCCCACTTAAAAAACAAACTCGCTTATTACAATTTTCCTCACTTATTATATTACTTATAGTTCTAATTACATAATTTCAAGTTTACTTAATTTCAGAGTTCAATTCACATTTATTTGGGTTTTGTATAATGTCAAATGCACCGGACGAACACGATTTCAAATTAATTATATGCTATCAATAAAACTTTTCGATTTGAGCACGAAACTTGATCATTTTTGATCCGAGATAAAATCAGACTGATCCTGCATTCACTGTACTACGGTTCTCCTCTTAATTTTAACTCCCTTTTATCAAATAAGGATATGAATTCAAATTCAAATTTTCAATACCATATTTAGTAATATTTTAAGGAACGATTCCCCTTCAGACAGAGCTCTGTTGCGCTCGTTTATAAAGATAGCTTTCTCAGGTCTTCAAATTGGATAGTGCGTACATTTTCGGAATCCAATGCTTATCTATGCAGCTCAGTAGAAATGTCAATTCAGCATGACGTTGTGTTTAAATGTGAAATAGTATAAATCGTGTTCGTCCGTTCATTACAAAGATTTAATTTTAATCTCTTATGTTTTACAATTTCAGATAACATAACCAGGAAAACAATGACTGTCAAGTGGAACTTACAACCTTTTCAGATAAGTATATTAAACAGTACTGAAAGATTTTGATTCTTTATGTATTATTCCAGGTGCTCCAGCGTCGATTGATGTCGTTCGTCTTGTTTGGCCTAAACAAGTTCTACTGGCCTCATTTCGTTTCCAGCTAATTTTTGTAAATTCGCAACGTTGAAAAAATAATTGATCACTAAAGTGTTCCCGAATATTAGTGAAAATTACATAAACCATGTTTTGTTGAGCGAACGGGCCATTTTGGCAGCAAAAAATAAGCACGTAGACGATTTGAACATAAAGATTCAAAGTCAAATCTCTCGCCAATTTCATTCATTTAAGTCGATCGATTCCATTACCGATCCAGATGAAGTCGTCAATCATTAAATTGAATTTTTGAATTCATTTGATTTGCCAGGAATGCCGCCGCATAATTTGCAACTCAAGGTTGGTTCGGGGATAATCATGTTATGTAATCTGAACCAACCGAAACTATGCAATGGAACAAGAAGAAGCTGATGAACGTGATTGAAACAACGGTAATCATAGGAAAGTTCAAAGGCGAGGATGTTCTTATGCCCAGAATACCATTGATTCCAACCGACTTGCCGTTTAAATGTAAGCGTGTCCAGTTTCCTGTTCGCCTTGCATTCGCAATGTCGGTTAGTAAAGCGCAAGGCCAATCGTTGGAAGTGTATGGAATAAACCTTAAATTGTCGTATTTTCTCCATGGGTAGTTGTACGTGGCGTGCTCGAGTCGGTGAACCATCGGCGCTAATCGTTTTCTATCCGGACGGAAAGACAAAACATTTCGTTCATCCAAGCGTTAAGATGAAAGCATTAAAAACACCAAAAAGTATTGTTAAAACAACGAATTCCGATTTATTTCATTTCAAAAAATTCATAATTATACTGAAATTGTTTTGATTTAATTCACAATAATTCAAGGAAAGATTGGGTTGGATAAGGGATTCATCGATGAACTGATTGACTGGCTGACAGACAGTTCATCGAGAGAGAGACATGTTATAAAATAAGCATACTTAATATTCGTAAAACTTCGTCTTGCAGCTCTCAGATCCATGTTTCCAGACTAGGTATGTGCCAACAAGTAGTACCGCACAGAGTGCAAGGTAGCTGATTGAAAATTGGTGTATGGTGTTATTTTGGATTCGCCCAGGTAAGCGATCGAGCTTCAGATTTGTGATGCGCTCATGTAACTCCAGCAAGTTATTTAATTGAGGGTGATAGCAGTGACGTGTTTGGTAGTTAGTGGAGACCTTGCTGCAGATAAGTGGTCCATTGATACGCCCATGATCGTGTAAGAAGATTTGATGTCAGTTGTGAATAGACGATGCCCACGTATCGTGACCAGTTCATCTTTTATTGTACACTGAGGCTCAGTTTTTAATAATCCAGTTCCATTTATTGTCTTGGAGAACATTTGGTTGTCACATACAACATTAATCGACGTATTGCCATTAACCGCAAACATCCATTGATTGGCGTTAGTTAATTGTGACCAAATCGGGTGGTCTAGCGTCTGGGTAAATTTGCGGTGTTCGATTCTTGGATCGTTGTTCAAAAAATTCATTTCACATGCACATATAGTCGCACCTCGATGATATATCGGATGTATTTGTCTGCAAAGGTGTGTTTTTTCTTCTATCGTAGTACATGTCGAAAGTTCCAATTCTGTGATGGGATAAAAACGATCTCGATGTTGCGATATTACCAAGAAGGGAGCGACGAACGAATTATTAATCCAAACTGGGATGGGAAAGATCCTCAGCAAATCGAAAGTTTCCCAGTTGACTAGAGGGATCTTAATTTGAAATATGACATGATCTTGAGTGACTCTGCCCTTCACGTTCATCAATTTGTATAATTGCAAGATGTTGTCTTGATGAGTTGGTAGTCTAAGCGTTGATTGTAAATTATTTCTTATTACTGATACGGCTTGCTGCAACTGGCTGGGTGTTACCAAGAGGGGATTTATTCTTCCGTGATTTATGTCAGTGATAACGTCAATTATTAAAGCTTGTATTTGCTGCAGATTTGTGGTGACTAGGCTCATCTGTCGAATTTTTGTTTTACTGCTGTTTGATCCTTTCTGACGATGTTCCAGTACTCCGAAAAGAGCGTTGGCAACATTTCCCACTATATTGAATGCTCCACGCTTCTGTCGACCTGGATTTGGATTTAACTGAGGCGAGAGCAGTTCATTTCCAGTATTTACCTCATTTTGAAGATGTTCAAATTGAAATATGATTTGTCGACATGCGCTCTTGGGTGTGAATTGGTCGCAGAGATTTTTGAGTGCCTTGGTTCTGTTTTCCACGATGCCAAGCTCCATCCAATATGGGTGTAGGTTGTAATAAACAATTAGGTTCCAGTGCGATGTTATTAGATTTGTAGCTCCAAGATCTTCGAAGTGTATGCCTAATTGTGGCTTGAATTGAGTGATTTCGATCAGGTCACTTCTAACAAATGGAACCATGCAGACATTTAATAATAACGTAAGAAGAGATGTTCCCAATGAAGTCCTTGTTCTTTTCGGTGGCATTTCAGGAGATGGTTTTACAATGTCTGGATCATCGTTTGGTCGTTTGTTTAGCCGTTGTGCCTTGTATCTTGTTTGTGTATGGCCATCTTGCGGTGTTTCTCTTTCATTGTCAATGTCTTTCTCTAGAGGGAGTGGAGCTAACTTATGTATGGGTCTTCGTAATATTACTGTAGCGGTGCGCACGTCTGCCACTCGTACATAACCATCTTTTCCCTTGTGAATCTCTACAATTCTGCCTAGTGGCCATTGCTGTACAGGTGTATTTTCTTCCTTTAAGATGACCAGCATACCTGGTTTTGCATTCGGTGATTGGTGCTTCCACTTACTCTGGTACTGTAGTTCGTTTAGATACTCTAGCGACCAACGTTTCCAAAATTGTTGTTTTATATCCTGGACTAATTTCCATCTTTTCAGCAGGTTAGTCTTTAATGGTCTTGCTTGCGAATCAATTGGTGCTGTCAATGGTCCTCCTATCAATAAGTGTCCAGGTGTTAGAGTACCGAGATCGTTAGGATCAGAAGATAGGGGAGTTAGTGGGCGAGAATTGATAATTGCCTCCACATCAATTAGAGCTGTTTCAAGCTCTTCATATGTCAATGAAGCTCAAGATATTGTTCCAATCAAGAGATGTTTGGCTGATTTTACGGCAGCCTCCCATAACCCGCCAAAATGAGGAGAGCGCGGGGGAATAAAATGGAATTCGATTCCCTTCTGGCTGCACATGGAAGTAATTTTTTATTGCCCTTGTTGAGAATGGATCACCTCAGTCAATTTTGCTAGCTGATTTCTTGCGCCTACAAAATTGGTGGCGTTATCGCAGTATAAGTTGCGGCAATGTCCACGTCTGCCTCTGAAACGTTTTAATGCTCCGATAAACGCTTCTGTTGTTAGATCACTCACAATCTCGAGGTGGACAGCTTTGGTTGCGAAGCAGCAGAATATTGCCACATACGCCTTATGTGGTCGTTTTCCTTTGATTTTAAAATGAATCCAGATGGGTCCACAAAAGTCGACCCCACTGTTGATAAAGGGTCTTGCTGGCTGAACTCTGGCTGCCGGTAGATTGCCCATTATTTGTGTCATCAATTTGGGCCTGTTCCTAGCGCATTGAATACAATGTTGAACTATTGAACGCGCAATACTCTTTCCCTTTATGGGCCAAAAACGTTGTCGAATTGCTGATTAAAGTCCTTGTGGTCCTGTGTGATAGTTCTCTTTGTGATAATCTGACATGATGAGCTTCGTTAGTTCGTGCGAATGAGGCAGTAGCATTGGATGTTTCGAGTCGTATGTAAGTCCAAAATCCTCAAGTCCTCCTCCGACTCGTATGATCCCTTCTAAGTCCAGGAAGGGTGCCAGCGTGGCTAGTGGGCTTGATTTAGATACTTCTTTGTATCGCAGAAGACAACGAATGTCTTCTTGAAATTCCTTTTGTTGCATGAGTTTGATGATGGTGAATAGAGCTTCATCTAGTTCTGAAGCAATTAACGTTGATGTCGTCGATGACGTTGTTGGTTGTCTTTGTTTAGATCTGGACCTTGAGACGAATCTTAAAATAGTTACTCGTTTAAGTCTTTGAAATGAATTTTGATGATCAATTCTTTCGATGAAATGTACATTATTGTCTTCATCTTTCGCTATAGTTATAGAGAGTGCTGCTCGTTTTCTTTCCGGATCACATTCAGACACTTTGGTGTAGGGTGGAGGCCATATCTCTTCGGTCCCATGTAAGAAAAGTTGTCCATAAAACCAGAGATTACAGGAACTTAATTTTTCCGGTGATAGGCCTCTGGAGAGAATATCCGCTGGATTGTCTTCTGATTTGACATGTCTCCATTGTTGGAGAAGAGAAATTGTTTGAATCGCAGCTATTCTGTTGCCTACAAAGGTCTGATAAGAGGTAGATGTAGAGTTGATCCAATCTAGCACGATTTCTGAGTCACACCAGAGATAACTTGCTGCTTGTTCGAATTTTAAAGATCTCTTTACTCGTTGTAGAAGCTCTGCTCCTAGTTTGGCTGCGCATAACTCAAGTCTGGGCACTGATAACTTTTTCTTTGGGGCAACCCTGGATTTGGCGCAAAGAAGGCGGACAATTACCCTTCCTTGGCTATTTAGTGATCTTATATATATTGCGGCGCCAAAAGCCTTCTCTGATGCATCCGAAAATGCATGGATTTGTATGACCCGAGGAATATTTCCTGCAAATACATGCCTTGGAATGCGAATATCATTTAATGCAGAGAGATTCTTCCGGAAGTTCATCCATGTCGTGTATAATTCTTCTGTTAGCGACGCATCCCAGTGCATCTTGAGTTCCCATAGATTTTGTAAAAATATTTTTGCCTTTATGACAACTGGAGCCATGATTCCCAGAGGGTCGAAGATTCGAGCTCTTTCTGATGCCACTGTTCGTTTTGTTAATCTTTGCTCTTCATTTGCAGTTAGTTTTGTTTGAAACTGATCAGTTTTCGGTAACCATGTCAATCCTAATGTTTTTATGCAAGAAGTTTTCTCGTCTGTAAAGTCTAGTCTTATTTCTTGATCTGCTAGTGGTATGTCTTGCAATAGTTGAGCATGGTTGGCGCACCATTTGCGCAATTTAAAACCAGCTTACTTTAAGATTGCGATTAACTGTGCTTGCATATCACGCGCAGTTGTGAGACTGTCTGCTGCTGTCATGACGTCGTCCACGTAAAAGTCTTGACGGAGGACCTGTGAACCAACAGGGTATTTGATGTTTTCTTTCTGGGCTAGATGATGCAAACAGCGAGTAGCGAGGTATGGCGCGGAGGTTGTTCCGTATGTAATAGTGCGTAGTTGATAGCACTTTAATTCTTGATTTGGATCGCGTCGCCACCATATAAGATGGTATCTTCTGTCTTCTTTCTGGAGAACAACTTGTCGGTACATCTTTTCTATATCTGCCGTGAATACAAAGCGAGGCAGACGAAAACGCAACAGTATTGAAAATAAGTCATCTTGGATGGTTGGCCCCTTGTGAAGAATGTCATTTAATGATATGTTTGTAGAGGTCTTCGCTGAAGCATCGAAAACGACTCTTAGCTTAGGGAAGGAAGTAATTTTGTTTTGGTATTGAATTTATATCAATTTCTTCCATGTGTCCAAGATCAAGGTATTCATCCATAAATGATATGTATTTTTGCCGCAGATCATTGTTTTTGTTAAGTTTTCGTTCTAAAGCATAGAACCTTCGCAAAGCAATCTCCTTTGACTCTCCCAACGTCTGTGGATCTTCTAAAAATGGAAGCCCAACCATAAATCGCCCATCTGGATTTGTTTTTATTGTTTGATTGAATATCTCTTCGCACTGTTTTTCTGCCAATGTTATAGATGTTCCTTGAGTTTCATCAGAATCTTCTATCTGCCAAAATCTCTCCAATAGATAGCCTATATCCATTTCATCAGTGCAAACTCCGCACATTGCTGTGGACTCTGTAGTCTGCTATAGCCTTCCAGTAACAACCCAGCCGAGGACCGTATTTTTAAGCGTGGGTAAATCTTGTCCTAGCTTGATTTGCCCAATAGATAATAACTGCATGAAGAATTCAGCACCTAAGAGAAGGTCAATTTGATCAGGCTTGTAGAAAGCGGGGTCAGCCAGTTGAATATTCTTTGGTATGGCTCAGTTCGATGTCTTTAGTGGTTGACTCGGATGCGGTGAAATTATCTTGTTTAGAACGAATGCCTCCACTCTAGTTGAAAAGCTATTTATCCTTGAATTAAGCTGAATATTCACTCTCTTTTGAGTTTTTTGACTTGCTTGACCAACACCTTGAATGTGCATAGATGCATGACATGGTGAGATGCCGAGTTTCCTGACTGCTCGTTCAGTTATTAGGTTGAGTTGAGAGCCTGAGTCAAGAATGGCTCTACATTCTACTTCGAGTCCGTCGTTGCTTAGAAGTTTAACGCGTGCTGTGCTAAGAAGAATATAACTTTCCTGATTGGGTTTGGTGAGTGTAGTCAATGCCAATGGATGTTGATTAGATTTCATGTTGACAGCTGAAATGTAGCTGGACTCTCCTTCCTTGTCTGAAGTTGCGGAAGTTACCTTAGATGTTGAGTCTCCTGTCTTTGTTGAAGAATTATGTATAAGAGTGTTGTGTTTGTAGTTGCACTTCGTACATCCTCTTATCGAACATTTTGATGCACTATGGCCTTTTTGTAAGCAATTGTAGCACAAATTATGCTTTTGTAAGACAGTCAGCCGAGTACTTGGAGTCATCTTTAAAAAATTATGACACCTGAAAAGTGGATGATTTCCAGAGCAGGTTACACATTTTGGATTGGAAGCGACGGTTGACGCGAGTGCTGACGATTTAGAGACTTCTTGAATCCTTCCATTTCCCTCTGATTTCTTGCCTTTATGACCAAAGGCTTCCAGGAACTGAAAGCGTGTTTCAAGAAATTCGAGAAACTGTTTTACTGACTGAAGGGCCTTCGGATTTGTTAATGATTGTTCATAGAGCGTGGGTGTGCCTCTATCTTGTTTCTTGTATAGGATGTAGCAGCAAGGGATCCCAGTTGGCTGTTGGTACTCCTAAATTTTCTAGCCCCAATAAACATTCTTGGGTGATATCGTGATTTTCGTGTCTTTCTTGAAAAAGCTTCCAGGCAGCATTGTAATTTTCGTCAGATAAACTGAAGTGTCTGATCAACTTTTCAGCTTCTCCTACCAGGTTCATCTTCAGATACCACATTTTTTTGGCAATTACTTAAGGCTTGGTTATTAACCATTTGGGAAAATAGGTCGAAGAATTGTCGCCACTTTGCATAATCCCCGTCAAATTTAGGCAGAGTAATATTTGGTAATTGTAGTACTGCATTGGTAGTTGCAATTTGTAGAAGATGCTGATGGCTGATTCTGTTTCTCTAGTTTTGCCGACAACTGTACCAATTTAGTTTGCACAACTTCTTCAAGCTGAATATATTCTGATGGGTTGTATTCTGTTGACGTGGGGTCATCTGCTAGTTCCCATATGGTATTGTTATGCTCTTCTATCTGAGACCAATAATTTTGAAGTAAGTTGAGTTTTAACTCGTAGTATGCTCTTGGCTGTTGTATTTCGTCTAAATTTTCAAGACTGGATAACACACGCTGCAGACTTTTAATTACCGCTCTTTGTCTGCGGATAATTTTGGTAATTTCTGCTGGTGGACTCATTGCATTGTCGATTGAGGACTGATCTTTACAATTGGTATGATTCCCTGTAGAATCTTCAGAGGATGTTCTTTCCACTTCATCTGTCCTTGGTTTACTGGTACCTTCTTTAAATTGTTCAATTCTGTTTAAAAAGTACTGCGTATAATCTTCATAGATTTGGGCCATTATCTTGTATTTATTTGACGTGAAATACGGATGGTCCAATGGTGGAGACGGCAGATTCCTGATTTCTTCATCAATTGAATCAAAAAGTGACCAGGCTGAATTTAACCGCCGTAATCTTTCTTCATAATATGATGCTCTTGTCTTCCTGTCAGTTGAATCTTTTTTGTAGTTGGAAATTACTCGCTCAATTTCCTGCGAATAAAGCTCTTGTTCAGCTACTAATTCCTCCATGGTCGACGTCCATGTAAGCCGAAATGTAAATACCCAACTAGATACTGAGAAGATACTGGGCGCAATGGAATTCGCTTTGTGTAGGCAATAGAATATTGAAGCGTAAACAGGAAACACAAGCCAAGTCAGCATGCCGAATGCTTGTATCGGTTTACAGGAACCAGATTAAGGATGTGCTGGAAGAATTACACAATGGTGCTTCGGGAAGACATCGATTCTTACTAGTTGAATATGCGAGAGGACGTGTAGGACTGGTGTAGTAAATGTGCTGACTATGTCTTTTCAAAGGACCTTGCATCCAAACAATGGGCGCCATGCAGCAAAACGACGTTGGAGCACCTTTTGAGAGAATTCCGGTTGACGTTGCTGAACCATTGTCTAAATAAAATCGAGGCAAGTGATACACTCTGGTGGTGCGGCACACAGAATCTAGATCTACCGCAGCCACAAACAGAGGAGTCTAGTCCAGGAGGACAATCGAGCCATCAAGGATCCCCAGACGTACAGGCTCTGCTGGCTGGTCTACGAGGCAAGCTGTCTGATTTGATAACTCGACACATCAGCCTGAGGCTCCGCTGTCGACCACCTAGTCCGAGGAAAGCTTGCTATGGCGAGCATAACAACTCCAGTCACCAGAAAAGATCCCCCAGTCCCATTAAGCAATGGAATTTAGTCTACGACGGCGACACTCTTCGGTTATGAGCAGAAGAATTAATATTTCGTTCTGAGGTGATGTCGCGAAATACCTTGGCAAGAGAGTTCAAATTAATGTCAGAAAACTTTGCTAGTCTTCTAAAAAACATACTTTTGGAATTTTACTGGCAATATTTTAGATATCACCTTGAACCTAGGTGGGAAACATGAAGCAGGCCTTTTGTAAGGATTGGACGCCGCTAGTACATGACACCAGAACACTCCGACAAATGCTCTTCCGGACACAACAATCCGGGGTACATTTAAAATTGTATCTGCAGGATCTATTGGCCCTCAGACAGAGACTTCGATTGCTGATGCCGGAGTCGGAATTTGTAGAAACTGTCGAGGAGGTCGATCTAGTCCTGGAGTGATGGGATATCATAACGTCGGAAGGCTGGAGGAGGTAAACTTATATTCACCTGTAAGTTGGCAGACATACCCGCCTGTTACGACTCTAGGGAAAAAAAATAAAAATGGGAGCGGGCCAGAATGCCGAAAATTAAAATCCCGAAAACTAAATCGCGAAATTAAAATCCCGAAAAAGAAAAATTCTGAAAGAAAAAATCCGAATAGATATAATCCCAAAGAAAAAAATCCCAAATACTCAAAAAGCAAAAATTATACACGTTGCTTATATGTATGTACATATGAACAAACGAAATGTCCAAGCAGAACGAAATCCTAACCATATGACTAAAAAAATATATTTTGCTTATGCAGATAATGCAATCACAATGCCTTTGTCTTTATGAGATTTACCGCTTTATGTAAATGTTGCACAATTTTAGTTTTATTGTTGGCTCTAAAGATATTTTATTTAGCAGGTAAAATTTATAATTAACTATAATAATTATAATTTTTATATATAATAATTATATTTCAACAGTTTGTAATTATATTAACAAAATGCCGAACACAATCCGGACAGCATGACGTTGGGCGTTGGGAATTGTGTTCGGGATTTTGTCTTTTCGGGATTTTTCCTTTCGGGATTTCGTTTTTGGGATTTTGACGTTCGGGATTTTGCTTTCGGGATTTTGTTTTTCGGGATTTGTTACCAGACCCATTAAAAATATATAAAAAATACGTGTCGAACTTAGAACATCTTTGGTTTTGGGAAGTCGGTTAATAATTTTCTTTGGAATAGGCGATGATCTTAATACCTCCCCAAAGCCTACATAATAATAGAAGAGATACCTCATTTCGTCACTACATCACTTCGACATTGATGAAACTCAATTCAGTGGAAATTGGAATGCACTAGTTTTATTTAATAAGTTATTTATAAAAAAAATTAAACAGAACCTACAAAGAGCAAAACATACCAAGCATTGATTAAGTTCCTGTGTTTGCAGAACTCTTTCACAATATTCAATATTCTCTGGTATATGCTTACATTCCCAATTGAAAATTCATAAGCTAATTTATGGACTTTGTACGGACTTTTCTAATCCTTTACAGAGCGAAACCCATTATATACACATTGGTATTCAAAGCTACTGGAAAAATCCCCAAAGTAAAGCTTATCTGGGCAGAGAGCGAAACTTCCATTTTTTCCTTTGGATTATTTTCAACTGTGTAATGCAATGAATACAGGAGCAATGTAATCAAAGGCTAATGCTATACTACGTGCATATAAAGGGTGCTCCAACAGAGAACCGTTTTTCATTTTTATTGTATTGAGAGCAGGAAATCCTGTAGCGGAGGCAGATCCATGAATTAAAAAGTGATTTACTTAATATCCCATGAGAAGGATTTGTGAAAGAAAATTCTGCCCCTACATAACAGGACTGAGGATGTATTTTAATTAGCATTGATAAGAGATTATGGTGCATTTGAAAATACGAAGATGAAAATAAAGAGCACCATACATAATACGTATGTGTTATTTTTAATTAGGGAAAATCTTTAAACTTGATTACAAGATATCTCAGAATAATCAAAATAGAACTTTAAATTAAAACAAAACATACTAATATTATTGGAATGAATTTTTTTATTGTTTGCGAAATAATGAAACTATACATTATCCCTTATTATCCTACCCATCAGAACGAAAACTGTCTGGAATTTAAGCACATTCAAACCTTAGAATAAAAAAACAAAACAGGAATGGCGATAGCGTGTATGAATCGCGTACATAAGCGTGTTTTTTCCAGGTGAGAACATATATCCAAGAGAAAGTACAATTGAATGAAACCGTCTTATTTCTGAAAACTAATTTGGCTGACTGTAAGTGTGCAGTGTATGAGTAATTAAAAAAGTTTTATAAAGGTGATATAACGTGGTTACTTAAAATCTGTAACCAAGGGCAGTATGTGTTGCAAAAGTTTAGGTTTTACATTTCAAGTTGTGAAAAATTCGTAGATATTTATAAAATGAGGCAATGAAGTGCAGTATGCCTTCTTGTAGAAATAACTATTAATTTCCATGACAAACATCTTTTTAAAGTTTTGTCAAATACTTTAAATACTGAATTAAGCAGTTAGTTAATAATTTTTAGCGATGAGTGTAAAAATTACCGAAAATATCAACTGAAAACAACTAGTTTATGTTTGCAAAATCAAAATACAGATTTGTTTATTTACGAGTTGCAAATATCCAAGCAAGATATTGTAACATAAATGGGGCTCTTCGGGCTCGACGGATTAATTAACACACTTATTTTCAATCACGAATGTTCACAATTTTATTCAATTCACTTAATTAGTTCGTTGCACTATTTTCTTACAATATCTCTTCACAATATTACGTTTCCCTTTAACAATTAAAACTTATCACTTCACTAGTTAAAATACAACAAATCATTTCCACCACACCAAGTCACCACAAGTTCGAGTCGGCCTTGACTTTATACGGCATCTGACGTTTTCTTGGTTTCCGAAATTCGGGACATGCGCATTATTCAACTTGATTTCGTTTTCATCACGTTGCCTATGCCAGACTACAGTGCATGTCCCGAACAGTTGTATCTCCTTGGTATGGATTTAAGCGGTCAATGTGCACGATCTTCTTTTTGTCTTTCGGTCCCCGCTGTATCCAGTACACTACATCGTTGATGCGCGTAAGGATCTTGTATGGTCTTTCCCACTGCTGTTGAAGCTTCGGTGATTTTCCTTTTCGTCGCCGTGGGTTAAATAGCCAGGCGAGGTCTCCTTCCCTGAATCCGCTAGAATTAGCTCTGATGTCGTATCGTGTTTTCATTCTGTCGCTGGATGTCTTGAGGTTCTTTCTAGCTAACTGATGGATTTCTGCGAGACGCTTCCGAAGTATGGTTATGTAATCTTCAGTGGATTCAGCATTCTTTTCAAGTGTTCCGAACTTCAAATTACTGGGCAGTCGAATCTGTTTTCCAAACACAATTTTAGATGGTGTGTGTCCTGTTGAGTTATGGACGGCTGTTCGATCGGAATGTAGCTAACCCATTCACGTTGATGCTCATCTACTACTTTTATAAGATGTTCGACCACTGTCTTATTAAACCGCTTAACCATCCCGTCAGATTGTGGATGAAGTGGTGTGGCCCGCGTCTTTCTTATCCCAAGAATATCGCAAAAATTCTGGTATACTTGAGATTCTAAGTTTCGTCCTTGGTCGGAATGAAGCTCATTGGGGACGCCAAATCTGCATATCAAGTTTGTTACTAACTCCTCTGCCACTATTTTTGCTTCTTGATTTGGGATCGCATATACTTCTGGCCATTAACTAAAGTAATCCATTACCACTAAAATGTACCGGTTGCCCCGATCTGACTCTGCAAATGCTCCCGCAACGTCTATCGCGATTCTCTCAAAAGGCGCTCTAACGTTATATTGCTGCATCGCTCCTCTTGTTTTGATGTGAGATCCTTTGCTTACAGGCACAAGCGGTACATTTTCGACACCAGTCCTCCATATTCTCCCGCATATGTAACCATCGTTCTATTAATTTCTCCAAAGTCTTACTGACACGAAGATGCCCCCACGAAGAACCGTTATGGAATTCTTCCAGCACATCCTTTATTTTATTCCTGGGAACCAATACCTCCATCCGGCATGATGACTCGTCGGGTGTTTCCCATTTGCGTTTTAAGATTCCATCTTCAACACACAGCGAATTCCATTGCGCCCAGTAGCTCTTCAATGTTGTACTTCTGTCGGAAATATCTTTCCATTGGGCCTTTCGTCGTTATCCTTCCACGTCAAAATTGGAGAAATATGCTCATCTTCTGCTGCTTGAAATTCTTTCCTGTTCCATCCTGTCAAGGGTGCCACAATGTACTTTTCACAATCACATGGTCGCATTTGTCTTAAAGACGGGAACAGTATTTACAATCAGGCTTACATGGTCGTCGTGAAAGTGCATCTGCATTTCCATGGGATCTAGCCTTCCTAAGGATAATTTCAGAATCATAGGATTTCAGAGTTTCTAGCCATCTTGCCAGTTGTCCTTCAGGGTTTTTAAATTGTATCAACCACATAAGAGCTTCATGATCAGTTTGGAGAGTGAATTTTGGTCCATAGAGGAATTTATGGAAATGCTTCGTTGCATCAACAATAGCCAGCAGTTCTTTTCTCGTAACGCAGTAATTTCTTTCTTGTTTTGATAGAGCTCTGCTATAATATGCCACCACCACTGTGCCTGTTTACTTCTTGTGACAGAACAGCGCCAATCCCAACTTTACTTGCATCGGTATCCAATATAACTGTCTCACCTGCCTTTGGATAAGTAAGTACAGGGTCATTGCATAGCGCACACTTGAATGCTTTAAAGCTGTTTTCTGCTTTTATTGTCCAAACGAATGCCTCATCCTCATCCTCAACGGAGAACCGTTAGCTTATGTAACTCCTTTGCTATATCAGCAAAATTCTTCAGAAAGCGTCTGTAATAAGTGGCTAGTCCAAGAAAGCTCCGTAGCTCGTGTTTATCTTTCGGAGGGGGCCAGTTCTGTACTGAAGTTATTTTCCCAGGATCAAGCTAACTCCTTCTGTTGATACCACATGCCCAAGGTATTTGACCTGGTCTGCAAAGAGCGTACACTTTTTTGGGCTTAGTTTTAGTTTGGCTGACTTCAGTTTCTGGAACACTTATCGTAGATTTCCTAGATGTTCTTCAAAACTTCGTCCAATTACAATGATGTCATCCAAATTTACCAGGCAGGTTTTCCAAGTTATTCCTCGTAGGACACATTTTATTAAGTGCTCGAATGTTGCTGCATCCTGATAAAGTATCTAGGGTGTCGTCTATACGGGGTAGTGGATAACTATTTTTCTTCGTGACATCATTTATGCGACATTTAGACGACGGTAGTGGACACAGAATCTTTTACTGCCATCCTTCTTCTGTACTAGCACCACTGGTGACATCCATGGACCTTTCGACTCTTCTCTTAGACCTTGATTACGCATTGTTTCAACCATTTCGTCTGCTTCTTCTCGTGTGGAAGTCTTCTTGGTGTCAATTTTATGTTGCACTATATCGGTTTTTCGATAGTCTTCATCCCGTAGTGCAAAAATATCGACAAATTCTTCAAGTACCTTCTTTGCTTTACAATATTCCCCTTGGCTGAGTTTATTAGATGGAAGTGTCACTTTGGTTAGTTTTGTGACATCCTCCTTCGGCTGCTTGGTTTCATCTAAGTCTGAATATTCTGCTAACACAATCTCTTCGGATGGTTCACCATGACCCAAGACTTTACCTTTCTTTAATTTTATGCCTTTATCGCGGGAATGTAGGGCTCGTTCCAAAACTACTTTCTTTTCATCGATAGTTACTAAACATTTTCCAACGGCGACATTTCTAATGTGTTCCGTTTGATTTTGTTCTACTAGATAAAACCGATAGCTCCCGGGATCACCAAGAACTTTTGCTCATACTAAGGTTTCTGCACAAGAAGGGAGCTCAACGTCTTCATATGCCACGATGTTCAGCTACGAATAATAATTGGATCCCAGAGCCATTAGAATCTCTCTGTTGTAGTATTTCATGATGTGTCTTCCAATATCCAGTTGAGTGTTGTGTGCTCTCATGAAATCGAGGGCAAGTATGCACTCATCCGTTATATCTGCAAGAAGAAATCTGTATGAGAATTGGCTGTTGCCGAGGGATATTGTCATTAATATTTCCCCATACACTTTAACCGATTTTTGTTGCTAAGCCAGTGGTCTTTCGCATAATCGCACAGAATAGACCTGCAAGCACCTGTGTCTACGTACATTTTTGTTCTTGAACTCTCCTGTTGATTACTAAGCTGCATTTCGCTGCAATTTCTAAATGTTGATGATGATTCCGGGGGCGTCGATTCTACCGGCCAACTCCTGCCAAGCAGAGTTGGTCTTTACTCGTTTCCCTGTTGCGAGCGTAGTGTTGGTATGGGGCTTACAGCTCCATTGATTTTTTGATCCGCTCGTTCTCTTTCTCTACATTTTTCACAGCGAGAGCCGGAGTTCCTCTTGTCATCTTGTGGGGAGTTTGATCTTCGTCTCTTTCTTCAATCTCTTTGTAGGTGGCCTTCTTGGTTGCAGTTCCCACTACGTCTTTCCGATGTATTGATTCGACAGCAGGTGTCTTCTATTTCGGTTACTTCTCTTAGTTGTACCGTACTTCTTGAGGCTTGTTTTGCTGCCTCAAACCTCAAAACCTCAGCGTTGGTGTTTTTTCTAGCCAGTCGTACGATCTGCAAGTTAATTAATAAATGCTTCTCTGGCTACCTCATGAACATAATCTTGGCTAAACGTGGGATAAGCCAAATGTGTCAACCTTTTTATGTGCGCACATAACTACTGCACCGTCTCTCCATGCTTCTGTGTTCGGCTCCGTAGCTCTCTTCTCTTGCATGAGCTGGTTTCCATACCGCAATTCTAAGGCTTGCGCCTCTAAGTGCCATGATTAAAGCTGTAGCTTTTTCTTCGTCAGTCCAGAAATTTACTGCCGCTCCTGTCTCGAACTGTAGTCTGTATATCTGCCATGGAGTTTGAGCATCAAAAGTTGGAGGATGAAGTTTCTTGTTTACAGTCACATCCGTAGATAAACTCGTCGTTTACCGCTTCTTGACAACCTCTAGTGCATTCCTAATTGCGTCTACATCATCTTTCACCTGTTTTTTCAGTTTCTTCTCTATATCCGAGATTTAACTTCATAGAGCTTTCCTTGTCTTCGAGTTTCTTCTCCACGGTGGCTTCTAGGTTTTCAAACTGTTTTTGCACAAACATTTTTATTTCAGCTTTTACTTCTTCAACGGAGGCTTTAAGTTCCGCTACTGATGACTTTTGTTCTTCCAGCGATACTTTTAACTCATTTATGGAACCTTCGATCGATGATTTCAATTCGGCCGTCGACGATTTCTGTTCTGCCATTGATACTTCTATTGGCGCCTTCAACTCGGCTGATGATGTTTTGTGCTCTTCCTTGGAAGATTTCATCTCACACATCAGAGCATTGCAAAGATCTGTCATGCTTGGAGTATTTGCTTCTTCTTCTTCTTCTGGCCCGCCTTCAAAAACAAAAGCCTCTGGATCCTTTCCTTCCTTTTCTATAGCTTCTTGTAGTAACGCTACCAGGGCATATTTATTTCCAATTGAAGGTAGGGTACGTTTACTTAATTCCCCCTTCAAGTCTTGAAGTCTTTCAATTTGCGACACATATTTAGATTATTCAATGAACTATTTCACTTTAATTTCACAGTCGCGTTTTTTTAAGCTCACTTTTTAGTCTTTCTCAATTAATCCCACTTTTGACACCAATTGTAACGTAAACCCAAGTAGAACATAACGTTAAAAAAACGTTGCTAATTGGTCTCAAGCATCTAAATATGGTTAGTTTACCAAACAGACGCTTTTTCAACCATTAAGCAACGTTGAAAATGTAACGTCCAGATAACGGTTTTTCCATACCGTTTCAAAAACGTTTTAAAATGTCAAATAATTCAACCTATCTGAAAAGAACGCAAAAGTAAAATTTTTCATTGCTTTTCTTCCACTTGTTTAGTTACAACAGTGGAAACAAATATGCAGTTATGATTGCACAAAAATGTGTGAGATTCTACTTCAGTGCTTGGCTATTTGTACATATAGTTTCTCGTCTCTTAAGAACCAATTCATTTTCTATCAGCGGCGGGCTGACAAGATGACTGTGTGAGTGGGAAGTACTGCTTTTAGCTTGTTTTATATTCCGAGGGTTACTGCTTACGGGATACAAGACAATGTGTGAGTTATTTGTTTTCACAGAACAATTTGGTGGCGTTGGTGTGTCATTAGTTTTCGGCTCGATTTCGTTTGCAATGGTGTCTTTAGTAATTAGTCGGCGTTGGTTCATGTTGGTGCGTGAGATTATTGCGAGTTGTAATTGCGAGTTTCTGCAGTTTTTGTTTTACTGGTTATCGCGAGTGCAAGTTTAATTGTGGTCACACCTGTTTTATATAAATGGTATAAATGGTTTTTATAAATAATTTAATATAAACAGAATTTAGAGAACCCAACTTAATGGCAGTGCCCTTCTACAAATTTTCTGTCTTATCAATGAGTTTATGTAAAAGACTAAGCAAAAGACAAATAAGTCGCATTACAGCAGCGAAGGCTGAGAAAATTTGTAAGGAAATTGCTCTTGAAAACTCGATCCACTTGGCATCGACAACTAACCAAAAAAGAATTCTCTACAAAGAAGTTCCATTCAATATTGTGGTGAAGCCTTGTAAATTAAGTGCACAAGTTCCAAATAGTCAGTTAAATATTTCAGATGGTAAGTCCGATGAACGAGAAGATTTAAATCTTAAAACCGATTTTATATATGCGGCCCAAATTTCTGATTCAGAAAGATCAAGTGAAACTAATGTGGCTTTTGAATTTCAAATTGAAAGGAGTGTAAAGTCGGACCAAGATATTAAATTGAATCTGAGGCAATGGAGTTTAAAGCATAAAATCACCCATATTGCACTGAATGATTTGTTAAAGTTACTCAAGCCGTTCCATGCTGAACTTCCCTGTGATTGCAGAACTCTTTTAGCAACAGGACGCAACACGTTCCTAAGGAAATTAGGAAATGGGAAGTACCATCACTTTGGTTTAACTAATGGAATAATTAACAGCAGTATAGGCTTAGAAGCAATTCCTAACAACAGGATTATTTCCCTAGACTTTAATATTGATGGACTGCCACTCTACAAAAGTTCGAGTACATGTTTTTGGCCTATTTTAGGACGAATTTTCGAAACTGGAGATATTTTCCCAATCGGAATTTACTGTGGCACTGAAAAACCTTCTCTTACTGAGTACTTGAAAGACTTTATTGAAGAATTAAAAGAACTTATACAGAGTGGAGTTAATGTGAATGGATATCATTATGCAATTGAAGTACATGCATTTATTTGTGACGCACCTGCACGATCTTTTCTCAAATGTATCAAAGGACACACTGGATACTATTCATGTGAAAAATGTGAAGTTGAAGGTGAGTGGTTTAAAAGTAGGATGGTTTTTCCTTGCATAAATTCAAAATTAAGGAGCAATGAGTCATTTAAAAGACTTTCTTAAAGACTTAAAATATCCAAAGTTGTGAAGTCCCTATACCTAAAGTTTAACTCAAATCTGATGGAAACGCGCAAGTTGGTAGTCCTCTATAAAGTAAAATCTGTATGGCATTTTTTCTGGTAAAAATTGAGTAAACAAAAATACATGCATTTTAAAGAGACATGATTCAACATAACTTTTAACTAATCCTGTAATTTCAAAATGTTTTTTAATTTTAGGGCAGATGCTAGTGCACCACCTGCAGCACCTTCAGGAGAGGGTGGATCGGATGAGATTGTGGGAGGACCAAGAAATCCTCAACAGATTGCTGCACAAAAAAGACTACAACAAACACAAGCACAGGTCGATGAAGTAAGTCATTCTCGCCGCTTCGTATTTATATTATGAAAACAAATGTAGAAAAAGTACTGGAAAGAGATCAGAAACTATCAGAATTAGATGATCGAGCGGATGCCTTACAACAGGGAGCTTCACAGTTCGAACAACAAGCCGGAAAACTTAAACGAAAATTCTGGTTACAAAACCTTAAGGTACGTTAATTAAAATTGTTGTAAAAATTTGAATATCAAAAATATATTTAATTAAGCTATTCGGATATGTTGTTGGATTAAAGTATTTACTGTTAATTCCTCAATTCAAACGAAGCTTAAAGTCTAAAAACATTTTCGGAGACAAACATTTCGACGATCTTTATTCTGCATTTTTCCAAAGTTTTGATAGAATGGAAATGAAGAGCTAGCTTCATTCATCCCAGTAGAATTCAGTAGAAAGCCCAGAAATTTAAAAGAAATCAAACGTTGGAAGGCCACAGAATTGAGGCAGTTCTTGTTATATATAGGTCCTATTGTGTTACAACATCAAGTACCCTTGGCAGTATATCAAAACTTTTTGTTATTGCATCATGCAATATTTATGCTTGTACACGAAACGCCTGAATTGAATTTTGCTGAAAATATTATCCGAAACTTTGTAACTCATAGTATAGAACTCTATGGAAAAGAATTTTGCTCCTACAATGTTCATAGCTTAATTCACTTAGTGGAAGATGTCAAAAGATTTGGAGCTTTAGACGAATTTAGCTGTTTCCCCTTCGAAAATTTTCTTTATAAAATTAAAAATACACTGCGAACACCGTCAAAACCTTTGGAACAAATAATAAGACGATTTTCAGAAATAGAATTTATGCCAAAGCAAAATAAACCGAAATATTTTTATGAATTGCGAAGACGTCAAGACAATGGTGTAACTCATCCGAAACTCAAAGCTGCAGCACAGTATTCTGAGGCTTTATTTTCAAATTTTAAACTTACTTTGAAAAATGGTAATAACACCTGTTGTTTAAAAGATGGGTCGGTAGTAAAGGTTTTAAACTTCATAGAAACAAAAAATGGCAATTATGTTATTTACAATACATTTAACGGCAAAAAGGAATTTTATAATTACCCACGTTCATCTATACATCTGGATATTCAGCTTTATTCTATTTTATCACCAATTTTGACATTTTTCCAAATAACGGAAATAAAGAAGAAATGCCTACTATTTCAATGCTATAATAACTTTGTATGCTTTCCTCTTCATAATACAGCGCAAGAAAATGTTCCACATTGTTAAGTTTATAGACAGTAATGAGGTAGAAATTGTTAGTGCAGCGTGGGTATCTAACGACAAAAGTTCTTGCAGTTGGCCTCCTTTCAAAACATCTAAACTTCGACAAGCTGTATTAAACGGCATTGAACCAAATATTTCTTGGCAGACTTATAAAATCTCTTCTTTGGGAACTTATGGTGAGTAAATTCTTATGAATACTATATCTTTATATTGTTTTATAAGAAGTATTTAAGTTATTTGAACATACAACTATTGCAGATTCATTTGAAAAGGCTCGGGAAAAATTAAAACTTGCAGAAGAAACTTCCAATTTGGATACAGAATGGTCTGACGTTGATAATTCAAGAAGAAGACTTCGAGTAAATAAGCCATCTAAAGTGCAACCCACAATTCAATCAGACTCCGAATCTGATGTATCCGACGGTGATAAAATACCAAAGAAGAAATTAAACTTGCCGCTTCCACCATCAGTCGATTGTTTCACATCTTCTACACCATGTACGAATTCTACAAGCATCCAATTAAATTCATTGCAACGGGCACGTCGCCATGCTTTTAACACGCCCACTTCCAGTCAGGAAAACTCTTTATCTGCACCAACTTCAAGAAGCCATTGGGCGGATTATCATAATGCAACAGGTAAATTAAAAAAAATTCTAAGCGAATTGTATTATTATCATGTAATATTAAACAGTTGCTGAAAGACGAATATTTCGAGCATTGGAAGACATTAAAAAAACGTTGGCAGATCACACTGAAATCTTAAATCATCTTGTGCAGCTTTACAGCTCAAAGAATGTTTCAGAACCAGACAAGGAAAGTACCCTTCCCGATTTACCACTTAAAACTATAGACGACTTGCATAACTGGGAGCAGTTCATCTTAAATCCAGCGAATTTTTATATAGCAGTAAGTAAAACGAAAAATATTTATATATAGTTCTTTCCGCTAATAAAATATACGTTTACAGGTCAATTCACTATCCTCTAAAGGGGGTTCTAGTGTAACGGAAACAACACGAAGAGTGTTGAAATCTTTATTTTCGCTTGAAGTCGCTGCAAAATATAATTGGGCAGGCCGAGGTGATAAAATGGCTTTTAAAATTTTGAAGACAAAAGAATTAATTTTTTGTAAGTACATATGTTATTATTTGCTAATGTTCTACTTTATGTGTTAAACTTTTTGTTTTACACTTTTAAACCTCTCTCCAAGATTAGCAAAGTTTAAACTTAAATTTTTTTACAACTAATTATAAATCTATATTTAATTTTTCGAGATTATTAGTTATTATTACTTTTAACAGCACCTGTAAACTTATCTTTTCGAAAATACAAAAATGTTAGTTGTAAATTAATCTTAAATTACATAATCGTTCATATTTGAAATCAAAATAGATGAGAACTTCAGATATTTAAATGTTTCCAAGAGACGATTTGTCAATGAAAATTTCTTCAGATTTCCTTTTATTCTATAATTATATGGTATTATCCCATTATGATGCAGATGTCATACTCCAACCCCGTTTTCGCTTACATAATTTTTTTTTTATATACGATGTCGCCAAATCCTAGGGGACAACCCTTTAATGCGTTAGCATGGTTTTGGCCGAAAGGGAATTAGGGTAAGGGAAGTGAGGAAACTTCAGTCTTGTTTTTGCATTGCTGCGAGCTAGACAACAGCCCAGAGCCGGAGTGGATTATTTTAATTTCTTAATAAAAGCTCAAGGGGTCATCTGGTCTCGAACCCGGAACCCATGGCATGTTGGTACATGGCATCGATACAAAAAGATTTGCTCAACGTATTGATCCAACTCCGTCTCCTGATGTAATTTTCTATTAAAAATCTTACCTTAAAACGGTAAAAAATAAATTGCAACATTTATTATAAACAAAACCCATTTATGTGGATAAGACTTTATTTTTTGATTGATGCTTGCATTGATTAATGTGACAAAATTTCCATATATACATCATGTATCTGCAACCTTTGTGTATTATATCCAAATAGCAGTTAATTCATATTATATAAAAATATATGGATGTTTTCTTATTATACCTGTTTATTATTTGCCCGTTATTTTTTATTAAAACTTTTTTCTTTTGAATTTGCAGATACAATACAAAAGTCAAAAACTTTAAAAGAAGTCACTGAAAAGGAAATCGAAGATGTTGTAAAAAATTGGCTAAAGTATGCTGCAATGCGACTGAAATATAAAAATGACAATTCTATGCTAAACTAACCGTAACGCTATTATCTCATTTCTATCATTACAATCACTTCATTTGGGAATATGTTTACAAAAAATATTTTGCTTACTGAAGTATTGCTAAATGAAAGCTTTAAGAAATAAAAATATTAAATGTTCTATTAAATAATGGAAGCCAATTTTATGTATGTACTGAGAATTTAATTACGTTTTGTATTTAAGTATTTACAAGTTAACATAATTGAATATTACAATATGTTGTTCTTTATATTATTATGCACATAGCAAGAATAATTGTTCTAGTAAACATTGTATTTTATCTCTGTTTTTATTCTCCATATTTCAGACTACAAACGGAAGATATTAATAAAAAGACTTATTTTACGTTTCAGTATTTTCGCCTTTCATCAAACTTGCGACAAATATGTGTTGCTGTTAATATTCATGAAGTTTCAATAAATTTTTCTAATAATGTTTTAGGTCTTTTTCATTTTTAATACAAAATTATCTCGAAAATATTCCAAATTTTCAGAAATATTATTTGATAATGCAAATGAGCATATTGTAAGTGAAATCTTTTAAAATGTTTTGAACGATTCCATTAAATTGAAAAGTGCTTCTCTTTTGTGATAAAGATATATTTGCACTTTTGAATTTATAAATTTTATCGGCTCAAAATCACAAATATTGACCTAGGTTTCGCGGTTGCATTTGCTTTGCCAGTCAGAAAATCGTTACCTCTTTTTTAGCGGACAAAATAAATGCATGTTCATAGAAACCAATGAAACAATTGGGACCTATACTCGATATATCGATACAATCGGAAAAGTTCAAATTTCAAAAGCGCCCATTCTTTTCACAATTTAAACAAATCTTGAATAAACGATTTAATAACGCTTTTATGTATCATGTAACTACCGGAATTCACACGGTCATAAAACGTATATTCGTCTATTTTTAGCATTAAAAACAACGAAATATTTCACCTTATAAAACGTAAAAGTGACGTTTTTGGGATAGTTAAAATCACATTAAAACGACGAGACACTTGGGCGTTTTAATTGCGATATTTTTGGACGTTGTATCAACGGAAAGAGATCACGTTTCCAAAACGTTTTTACAATGGTTTTGTGCTACTTGGGAAGGGGGCTCTTCGGGCTCGACGGATTGATTAACACAGTTATTTTCAATCACGAATGTTTACAATCTTATTCAATTCACTTAATAAGTTCGTTGCAGAATTTTTTTAAAATATCTCTTCACAATTTTACGTTTTACTTTAACTTTGAAACTTATCACTTCACTAGATAAAATAAAACTTACTGACTAGCTGCTACTCAGCCCTATTTATACTACTAAGCTTAATTCTAGAAAGTTCAGCAACATAGTTCTAGCAATTTCCGTTATTCATTTCCACCACACCAAGTCACCACAGGTTCGAGTCGGCCTTGACTTTGTATGGCATCTGACGTTTTTCTGGTTTCTGAAATTCGAGACATGCGCATTGTACAACTTGATTTCGTTTCCATCACGTAGCCTATGCCAGACTTCATGTTACAATATCTTATTTTCCTAAAACCGCAAAAAACCAAGGCATTTAAAACCAAATTTCGCTAAGTTCAGACTAAGAATGTCGCCAAGGAAGAATTTATTCCGCCAGAATATTGCGGAGATGTTCAATCTGGGCTGAAAAAGAAAACCCAATGTGCGAGGTTCAATTTTTCCGTCTGCATCTTCGGCTTCGGAAGACACAAGGGCAACTACGGTACTCACCAAGAAGCACAAAACCTTATGCGTTATGATGACTGGCAACCCGGCATCAGAGCTTGGAGACTAAGTGTTATAATAGAAAATCCTCCTATAATATAAAATATATAATTCTTTCAAATCCTTTCCCACAGCATCTTATCATAAAATTCCATAAGTTCACTTCAACTAAATTAATCGCTGATGTTTATATTCAGTGAACAAAGAATTAATTGCATTGCAAAATATGCACTTGCACAAACAATTCCTAAGAATTGTTTGCCACCTTAAAGTGAGTACCAAGAACTTGTTGATTACCAAGAACTCGTTGATACAGACCCAACAGATCCGAGTCAGCACAAATCCCTCAAATCTTGCTATCCTAATTTGCTTCCTACAAATAAGTCAGTTGCAGTTTGGATTGACTCGCGCGAATTAAACGACGTATCTAATTTAATTGAATGTAATTTATAAGCTAAGTTTTTTGTAAAAGTTATAAGTGGTAATAAATATATATATATCTTTAAAAATTAAATTCTTTTTTTTTCGAAGAAGAAAAATTAGAAGTTAAAAGTGGCGCAGTCGGTAGGATACGCATAGATTCGGGCATTTGTGTGTTGTGTAATTAATCATTAGAGTGATAAATTAAAAAGTTACGTAACCCAGAAAGATTTGGGTACAATTGTGCTCGTTTCTTGTATATCTATACTTTAATGTGTAATCCAAAACTCCACACAAGAAGATTTGTGTAATTGAAATTTCTATGTGATTTTACACAAAAAGATTTGTGTAGCTGAAATTTCTTAGTGACTATACACAATATGATTTGTGTAATAAAAATTTATATTTTTTGGTGATAAGAATCAACCTGTGCAGTTAAATAAACATCGATACAAAAAGATTTGTAAATCGATCTGTGCTGCAAAATACTTTTAAAATAGAAAAAAAGTGTGAGCTAATTATCTATACAATTAACTGAAAAAATTGCTGTCCAAGAAAACAACAGTACATAAGGAACTCCAGGAACCATAAATCAGCACTAAATTGAAAAGCTGCTATCCAAGAAGACAACAGTATCTACCCAAGGATTCTGCAATTCCAGAAGTCGTTCAATCGTGAAATATTACAACGCCCTTTCATCCAAGGAGGACACAACCGAAGCTGAAGATACCAAGTAACATTCAACAATTTTTTTTTAAATATATATAAATAATCTTTTCATTAGTTAGAATTAAAAGTGAATTGTTAGTTTAAAAATATTGATATTTCTGCATATTTTTATTTGATTCATAATATTGAGTGTTTCGATCTCCTTTCGTGTTTATGCCATATTTAAAATGACGGAATCAGGTGATAATTTAGGACAGTTAGGTGACAATTTGAAAGCTACAATAGAAACCATGAGGAATCGCATTGATGCGATTAATACAGCCACACGTCAGTCAATAACAATCGATCCCTTAAAATACCTGTCCAAATTACCCGAATTTGACGGGAACCCCAATCATTTGCAAAACTTTATCGATTTAATAGATAGAATACACCCGACTTTACAGACTTTTGACGAACTATCACAACTAATATTTTCTGACACTATAAAATCTAAACTTAAAGGTAGAGCTCGAGAAGTAGTTGAGATAAATTATCATGTTAGATCCTGGACAGAAACTAAAGCCCTTTTAAATAATAATTTTGGTGATAGAAAGTCAGTAGACCAACTTTTTGACGCGATGAGAAGCGTAATTTTTAAAACAAATAGCCATGATCTATACAACGAAATTAGAACCATTTTAAGGAGACTTAACATAAAAACAGCTAACGACAACAGCTTAAGTCAAAAACATTTAAACTTAACTCTACAAACCAATATTAATTCGGCCTTAAACATCTTTAAGAATAAAATCCCAGAACCAATGAAGTCGATTTTATATTGCAGGGCACCAAGTGATTTGGAAACCGCAATTAACATTTTATACGAATCAGGACATGCGTTCTATAATCCATTCGGTCAAAATCAGAGAACTCATGTCCAAAGACAAATTCATATTAACAGAAATCAAAATAGAGATAACGATGGGCAGACTTTTACTAGCCGTGCAAACCCGTCTTCATCTAACCAAACTAGAAACATTCCCTTTAGAGTTTCGAATATGGGAGACCAAAGAAGAATCACACAAAATTCCTCTTTTTCACGTCAGTATCCCCAAAATAATAATAACAATTATAATGCTAGTTCAAATAATAATTATAATCATAATCCGCAATACAGATTTAATCAAAGTAATAATACAAATAATATTAATAACCGCCCTTTTCAGAATAATTTTAACCCAAATAGTAACAGATTTAATACAAATAACAATCAGTCTAATAACAATAGACCAGAGCCAATGGAAGTGGATTTAGTACATATTCACCCAGATAGACAAGAATGTCAAAATTTTCAATCTCTAGCCTCAGACCCAAGCTTCCCTATATAATAGTCAAATCAAAGACAATTCCATTAAAATTTATAATAGATACGGGAGCTACTCATTCAATTATAAATCCCAATCTTTGCCATCCAAGATGGAGAGTAGAACTTAAAGAAGCTCTTAAATTAAAAACCCTCAACCATACTATAGAAATTAAAGAGAAAGTCAGAATACCCTTATTCGCTGAATTAGGCGATCCTTCAAATAAAATAGAGCTATTAGTTTGTAAGTTTCACACAGAATACGACGGGATAATTGGCAACAACATCCTAAGTCAACTTCAAGTAAACATAGACTACAAAACTAATATTCTTACTTCAAGTGAAAATAAGCTTAAACTTCACTTTGAATTACACGAGAAATGTAAAGAAGAAAACTATAAAACTGTTGATTTGAACCTACCTGTACTTCAAAAGGATGGGCTAGGATATTTAAAGGAAGAGCGAGCTAAAGATAGTTCGTTTACCATTAAAGAAGGAATTTATAACATTGAAGATTATAAAATCCGTGCAAAAGTGGAAATATTAAAAAATGCTTCTAAATTACAAATTCAACCCCTGGAGGTAGAGAAGGTGGATCACCACAATTTTAATATAATAGAAACTAAGGAACATAAACCGCTTCTTAATCAACTAAGGATCGATCATTTAAATAAAGAAGAGGGAACTTCTTTGATAAAACTAGTTAAAAATTACCATGGGATTTTCTATGAAGAAAATTCAAACCTTACGTTTACTAGCGCTATAAAACATGAGATTCGGACTACAAACGAAATTCCGATCCATCGTAAAACATATCGCTATCCGTACATTCATAAAAAAGAAGTCGAGAATCAGATTCAGGAGATGCTTGAAAATGGAATCATCCGTCCAAGTAATTCTCCTTACTCCGCACCTATCTGGATTGTACCTAAGAAGGCCGATGCCAGTGGAAAATCGAAATGGAGACTGGTCATCGATTACCGTAAGCTGAACGAAGTAACGGTTGATGACAAATACCCTATTCCAAATGTTGATGAAATTCTGGACAAGCTAGGGAAATGCCAATATTTCACTACGCTTGACTTAGCCAAAGGTTTTCATCAAATAGAGATTAATGAAAAGGACATCCATAAAACCGCTTTTAGTGTGGAAAATGGCCACTATGAATTTTTACGTATGCCATTTGGACTGAAGACAGCCCCAGCCACATTTCAACGCTTAATGAATAGCGTATTGCACGATTTTATAAACAAAATTTGCTTGGTTTATTTGGACGATATCATTATATTCTCGACCTCCTTACAAGAACATTTAGACTCCCTTAATAAAATATTCAGAAGATTACAAGAAGTGAATCTTAAAGTTCAACTGGATAAATCCGAGTTTCTTAAGAAAGAAACCGAGTTTTTGGGTCATATTGTTACACAAGAGGGTATAAAACCCAATCCTAAAAAGATAGAGTGTGTGAAAAATTTCCCAATCCCCAAAACAAGCAAGCAAATAAAACAATTCCTGGGATTAACGGGTTATTATAGAAAATTCATTAGAGACTATTCAAAAATAGCAAAACCCATGACAAAATTCTTGAAAAAAGATGCCAAGATAAATATTGCCGACCCAGAGTACGAGAGGAGTTTCGAGACCCTGAAACTACTTCTCATCAGTGACCCAATCCTGCGGTACCCAGATTTCGAAGAAGTTTTTACCTTAACAACGGATGCTAGCCAATATGCCCTTGGAGCAGTGCTCTCTCAGGACAATCATCCTGTTTGCTACGCTAGCCGGACTCTGAACGATCATGAAATCAATTATAGTACAATTGAAAAGGAATTGTTGGCGATCGTGTGGGCGACAAAATATTTCCGTCCATATCTTTTCGGCCGAAAATTCATCATTGAAACTGATCACAAACCATTAACGTGGCTGTTTTCAATAAAGGAACCCAACTCTAAGCTAATAAGGTGGAGATTAAGATTGTCAGAATTTGACTATGAAATTAGATATAAAAGGGGAGTAAAGAACAGTAATGCTGATGCGCTTTCACGCATTGAAAGTTTAGAATTAAATCTATTGGAAGAGGATAACATACCCATCAGTAACTCATCATTAAATATATTTAAAACGCAAATAATTATAAATAAATCCAATACAGGATCCATGAGAATGAGGAAGAAGAAAATATTTGATAAAAACAGAACAATTATCTATACAAAATCGCTGGATGTACAAACAGCCACCGCTTTACTAAAAAACCATTTTAACCCTAACGGTCTCAATTCCGTTCTCATAGAAGACGAGGATTTCTTTAATACACTAAGGAGTACATATCTAGAACACTTTTCCACTAATAGTAAATTTAAAATAATACGATGTTTGAGTGTATTAGAAGATATAATCGACGAAGAGAAATTAGCGGAATTAATAAAAATCGAACACTTAAGAAATAACCATCGAGGAATTGAAGAAGTATTCAAAGAATTAAAATTAAAAATTTATAATCCAAAATTAAAAATTAGAATTACACAATTCATAAATAACTGCGAAATTTGTAGTCTCGAAAAATACGAAAGAAATCCAATTAAAATTAAATACAAAATTACTGATACGCCGTCCGCCCCTAACGAGATGATCCACATCGATGTTTTCTATACCTTAAAGGGTCAACTTTTCTTAACGGTAATAGATAAATTTAGCAAATTTGCTCAAGCGATAAAAATCTCCAGTCGTACTTGGACAGAATTCAGACGGGCTCTTTTACAATACTTTAGTAGCCATGGAAACGTAACCAAAATAATCGCAGACAACGAATTAGGTTTTAAAGCTCTTCCCATACTAGAATTTCTTAGAGAAAGAAATATTGAAGTTCACTATACGTCAAATAGTAATCATACTTCTAACGCCGATATCGAACGGCTGCACAACACCATAAATGAACACCTTCGTCTTCTTCGACACGACGAAAACAAAGACGTCGAGACGGTTGAGGAAAAAATCCTTAAGATTATAGGTTACTACAACAACACAATCCATAACACCACAAATAAAAAACCAATGGATTTTGTTACCGGTAAAGTGACCGAAAGCGAATACGGAATCATACGTGAAAAAATTATTGAAAAAAAGGAAAAAATTATTAACAAACTGAATACAAATAGAAATGATAACAGCCTGGACCCAGGTCCAAATTTCATTAAAGAAATCAGAGGTGGCAAAAACCATCGTAAATATAGAAAGATTGAAGCGGAGAAACTGGATGATGAACATGTAATAGATGTTAAGAACAACCTAAAATATTACAAGACACATGTAAGAAAAGCAAAGAAATATCAAGACAGAAGAAATCCCAACATTAAAGCTAAAAAGGGAGTGTGAATGGAAATAAAACTAGACGCAAATATTAACATAAGAATATAAAACATTAATCAGATAGATATAAATAAATTTTAATAAAACGAATTTCTAATAAATATAATATTATAACAATATAAAATAAAAATACAAACATTATAACTTTCTCTTATATAATAAATAAATTATAATTAAGTCTGGTTTTAGGAACCAACAATGGAAATACTGTTACTTCCAGTACTGCTACTGATCACGATGACGGTAGTCCCAACAAGAACGCAGGAAATACAATTACACGACCTAAACAACAACAACGGATATATAACACTCAACCTGGAAAATGTGAAATTAATTAAAAGTTATAAGAAAATTCTACACATTGTCAATGTGACCGAATTCATGATAACGAAAAAACACATAAAAGATAACCTGTTGGCACTTAAACCAAAATCTGGATTAATAGGACCAATGTATAACAGTATAAATCAAAGTCTTGTTCTCTTAGAAGCAAAAATAAATAATATGATACCCCATCATAAACAAAAACGAGGACTAATCGATATGTTAGGTGTAGGTTTAAAATATGTAGCTGGCACTATGGACCATGCAGATGAGATAGAAATTAAAGAAAAACTAGATAAACTTTTAGAATCTAACGGAAAATTAATTAAAGAAAATAATAAACAAGTTCTAATTAACAAAGAACTTTCAGATCAGATTCAAAATATTACTATACATATACGAAACCAACAACGTACAATAGAACAATACCTCAACCATTATTATAACGGACTATTAGACAAAATAGCAACTATAGAAGATGAAATTCAATTAATGCAATATATTTATCATACTAACCACGATATACTGCTTTTAAGAAACCATGTCGATGATATAGAACAAGTCATTTTTACTAGTGGATTAGGCATCCTTTCTAAAAATATCTGAACCATGAATGAATTGGAATTTATTTCAGATTTAGAAAGTTACAAAAACATTAAGGTGACAGTTAGACTTTACAGAGATCAAATTATAATCGTCCTTCTCATTCCTCAAATTTCCGACCTGGTCTATTCCAAAATACACCTAGAACCAATCCCAGACCAATCAAACAAATCTATATTTTTAGAAAAAAATGAATATTTAATAGATAAAAACAACGAAGTTTATAAGTTTCCAATTAAAGATAATTTAGAGAAAAATTTGATTTCAATACAAAATTCTTGCATTAGAGATATAGTAAATTCAAAAGAAACCTACTGTCCGAAACAAATAGTAAGAACGGAGGAGATAATAGAAGTAACAGAAGGCATCCTAATAACTAAGAATCTTAAAGAAACAAACCTAGTTCAAAATTGTAACCAACCTAATGTTAAAATCAGTGGAAATTATTTAATAAAATTTAAAAACTGTAAAGTAGAATTAAATAACAGAACATTTGAAAATTATGTAACAAAAATCTATGACAAAATTATTCTACCAAATTTTGTTACCAAAATAAAGGAAGAAAAAGTTATCCAAAA
The DNA here is from genome assembly GCA_964036015.1 of Leptarthrus brevirostris. Classification (NCBI taxonomy): domain Eukaryota; kingdom Metazoa; phylum Arthropoda; class Insecta; order Diptera; family Asilidae; genus Leptarthrus; species Leptarthrus brevirostris. The sequence goes on along the minus strand of OZ038371.1, from coordinate 96,426,217 downwards.
TATTGAACTGGAAGAATTGTATTTAAAACACATTAATAATAGAGAGTTCATAGAGGAAATAAGATTAGAAAATAAGAAATTTAGTTCAGCTACAATAAGCATAAATTTGTTAATTATTATCAGCATTTTAATTGTATTGTTGGTTATAAAATTAAGAAAGAAAAAGGAATGTAAAATCCAAACTGACTTAAAAATAATTTCGGCGGAGCCTCAATCTAGTGGTGGGGGTGTTATAATAGAAAATCCTCCTATAATATAAAATATATAATTCTTTCAAATCCTTTCCCACAGCATCTTATCATAAAATTCCATAAGTTCACTTCAACTAAATTAATCGCTGATGTTTATATTCAGTGAACAAAGAATTAATTGCATTGCAAAATATGCACTTGCACTTAAAGTGAGTACCAAGAACTCGTTGATTACCAAGAACTCGTTGATACAGACCCAACAGATCCGAGTCAGCACAAATCCCTCAAATCTTGCTATCCTAATTTGCTTCCTACAAATAAGTCAGTTGCAGTTTGGATTGACTCGCGCGAATTAAACGACGTATCTAATTTAATTGAATGTAATTTATAAGCTAAGTTTTTTGTAAAAGTTATAAGTGGTAATAAATATATATATCTTTAAAAATTAAATTCTTTTTTTTCGAAGAAGAAAAATTAGAAGTTAAAAGTACTAAGCTCAAAGTGCATGCTGTCTATGGAACAGAGACCGAGGAGTATTCTGGTGGAAGACCTGACAGGTAAGCTGTCGGTTAAAATTCCTTAATACGATACAACGGACCATCTGAGGGGGACGAAACTGTTTTTCGGTAAAAACCAGTTTGTGGGAGGGGATTTCGCTTCAGGTAATCTCTGGCTCGGACCGGAGTACCAAAGTAGCACAAACTCTTACCATAATCTGTACGACGTCGTGGCAACTGCTTTTGTACGACTTTAAAGTTGTTATTTCACGAAAAGTTGTATAACTTTCGGATATCGGTAATCAGTTTGCAGTTGTTATGTTGTCGTCATTAATGTCAGTACATTGTTAAAAGAACTTACTACGCAACTTTCTACAGGCTAGTTGTAATTCTAGTCAAATTGGCCACTTCAAGATTTACATACGACTAGTCAAAATTTCAGTCATAAGTCAGTTAAGCCAACTACATTATAATAACAATGAGACATTTTGAAGTCGGTGCAAATTAAAAAAATAAAACAACTACACTACAACAATTGAAAATAGTAAATAATACTACCTGAACATTTCAGCTTACGGGATCATAAGAAATGACGATTAAATAGTTTTGTTATAGTTGTTTGGTTTGTTTGATTTGCACCGACTTCAAAATGTAGTAGTAGATATAAAATTAAAAATTATGTTATGCTGTTTAGCGCTTTTTGTGAAGTCGGTTCAACTTTTTTTTTAAAAGCTATTTTTAAAATTTTCAAACTAAGTAAATACGAGTACTTAAATCTCGCGACAAGCTTTTATATCATATAAATTGGGTAATGACGTTATAAGTTGATAGTAAAAGTTTTAAAGGAAAAGTTTATTTAATTCTTTTTAGCGCATTTAAATAAAAGCTTGCTTTTAAAAAAGTTTTATAACTTTTAATTTATCGATATTTAAACTTATGTGAATGATACAGCTCAGGGAATAAATATTGTCCGTGCAGCTTCTAGCAGGTCCGAAACCAGATTGTGACTCTTCAATTATTTTATAGCTTTCGCACCCCATAGATAAGCGCGAAGCTAGAATTTGCGAGAAAAATATTGCAGAAGCCTTTTGCAGGGCAATTCTTCGGTAGTTTACAGGGACGGTGAATTCTCTTTTCTTTCGGCATTTCTTCTGTGTCGAATATTGAGTTTAGAAGATTAAGAAAAGCATCATCGAATTGCCAGGAAGAGCTTTAAAAAATTCGTTCGTGAGAGAGTCATCTGCTGGAGCTATATTATTCTTAAATTTTCTAGTTTTAATTCCTGAACTGATATGGGACTATCCAAATATGGGTGTCGTGCATCTAGCTAAAGGTTTTGTTCGATTCTGTATAGATAGGAAATGTAATTATAACTTTTCCCAAAAATCGACAGCTATTGGGTTAATATCTTGTCTTTTATTAATACAACTTTTCACTGTTTTCCAGACATTAGCTGAGTTATTAACATTTTTTAATTTCTCCTCCATTTCTTTATAATAGTTATTGCGATGACTTCTAAGTTTCCTCTTATATTCCCGGTTGGCGTTTAAAAATTCATTTAGTGTATTTTTATCATTTGAAGTTTTTTTTCAGCGTTCTATTGAATTTTCTGACCGTTCATTTTGAGTTTTTACAGGTATCGTTAAACCAAGGTTTCTTTTTGAATACTGGTTAACAATGACAATTTTGCTCATATTTACTTTTTCTGCGGCATTTGTAATCTTACTTATAAAATTGACATACCTGGAATTAACAGCGCACTGTCGTGACCAGTGGCGTTTCTTAAATTTTCCAAAAATAAATGAGCCTAGTCCACGTTTCAACGAAAGTATTTCTGGGTAAAATTATTTTTGCTCCATCACTATTGTATTTTAAAGCAAAATACTACTCAAATGTCACTGAGTTCGTAAATATGTTTGTACTGATGCTATGTTTTTAAGTAAAACACTACATATGTAAATGTCACTGACATTGTATTTTTGTAACTTTATAACAATTCTATTTTCTATAACATCTATATTTTCGCGGTTCACGAAAAAGGCGCGAAGGAAAATTATGGAAATTAGCTGATACAGCCGGCGACAGAAGATAGAAGGAAAACTGAGGGTTCCAAGAACTAACAATTTTATTAATCCAAATGTAACAAATAATAATTAAAACTTTAACTGTTTTCGTCAGCTCGGCTGTCATAGAAATGTTACTTTCCTTTTTCTCCAGCACCGTTGTGTTTATAATAATAATATGGGTTCAATGATAGCATAGATTAATTGACCTGACGAAATTGCTGGCACCTGTTGATTCTTTCAGGTAGGTCCAACGTGCCAATCGACTATTGACCTGACGTAAAGTGCAAAGCGCGCCAGATCGATAATTTTTTGAATAATATTCCGCTGCGATTAAATTCCGTGCCAGGCATGCTTGCTTATCCGGTTCACTATTTTCCTTGAAAAGTGTGACTGAATGCAATGAAGAATGTTAATGTATAGAGTGAATGTGTGTTGTCAAGAGTGTGGCTAAGCGCGAGGTATACGAGTGCGTGACTGTGTAGAGTGAATGTGCATGGAAGTGAGTAGAGTGTGAAGAGTGGGAGGGTGTGTTGTTATGTACAATAGTTTATATAAATTGTGCGACGTTTGACTTCAGACGCACTAGTAACCTAATATTTCTATAGCCCTATATTATTAGTCCTAAAATGTATGTTTATTCAATTACAAAATTCATCTTGCTAATATAAATAAATATTTATTTGCATTTCCTCTTATATTAAAATCAAATACTTAATTCATTGGTCACTAATATTTATTATAATTTCATATTATTATTTTCTACTAACAGCAATCTTGTGGCTACCCTGGATAGTGAAAACTTTCTTTCTTTTATTTCGGCGATATCTGTTACATGGCAATAGTGACTATAATGTCCAACACAGGGTACGACATAGTCAAAGGATGGAAAGGGATCGCCCAACAAGCGTTATAACATCTCTAGGCTAGGTTGATTTTTTGCCAGCGGCAAGTTTACATCAGGTCTTTGATTTCGTTTCTTCGTATTTTCTTCGGTCCTGAAGACTTAAAGAGTGCCCGCAAGAGAGTTCGGGGTAAGCCATGGGAGGAGGCAAGACCCCCCTCCCTCCCCAATCCGGCGAGCCACGGTTGTGAGCCACGACTAAGTTTTGACAAACATCGTAGTTGTGCTCACAACCCTCCATCTAATCCATGTCCTCATGTTACGACTTGATGGCAGCATGTGTACATGGATTCCTTATTTTACCACAACAAATTGCTATTTGATTAGTAACTTATCGAAAATAGATAGATTGTAGAATTAAGTACATCATATAAAAATTATAAATCCTTAAAGATGAAAGATAGAATCCATGGGACCATTTGCCTTGAACGAAAATAAGAAGTTTATTTAAAATTATTATCCTCTTTCAGACATATAAGGTAAAAGAACTAGGACATACATTGTTCTAAATGATTGTAAATGCTGCAATTAACTCTCTCTCTGAGATGCACTTCAACGTACAAATTTGAAATTAAATCGAGGGTGTATATACCGCAAGGATAATAGAATAGTTGACTTTAAAGTCCAATTTTAATAGTTTCCGTCACGTACTTACAATAAAAGCTTCGTTTCTGTCCGCACTATTTCGAGGCATTCCTGTAGCGTTTTGCATCTGTGAATTGTTTAGTATACACATTCAAGAGTTCAACAACTTTCCAAGTCCAGGAACTAAAACTAGAATGCAGAGAAGTTATGGAACGCTACATTGTTTTATATAAAGGGTCATTAAAACAAAGGGCGGCAATGCATTTCTTTTATTTCAAATATCTCATTTGCATGTAACTTAATTTTTGTGATTGTGGTAGCTTGCTATTATTTGTGTAATTTAAATTAAATAATCTACTCCTACAAATACAAATTCATTATTTTGTGTTTATGATGGGCGTTTCAGATCTGGTGTGCCAAAATAATTAGGGTGATAGATCTCACTTAGGCAATAAAAAAATTATATGGCAAGGGTGAGGGCAATCTCAATCTTTTATGACTTAGAGAGTGATACATAAATTTGCAATTTCAACGGTATGCACGTCATTATTTTATTTTTAAGCTTTGATGTACTCAATGCAGCGACTTGAAAGAAATGCCGAAGAACTACTATCCCAATTATCCTTCCAAAATGGTCAAAAATATGATCTAACTCCAACCATTGCAGGTACAGTCACTTCCAAATTTGAAAAATCTTTTTCGATTACCTAAAATTCAGCATTTTCCCAAATTTTCTCCGCAATTCATATAATTAATTCACGTATTCTTTACTTTTATTAAATTGGCCATCTTATTACCTTTCCAAAAAGGTACTACATGGCAAGATAGAGCAAGGCTTAGAATTGATTACACATTACACATTAGGTATGAATTTTAAATAAACAACATTTTTAAGACAAAGGGTCGAAAATGTTTGTTTATGGTACGCAGATAACTAATTTAATTTTTTTAATGCCGATATTAGCTTGTGTTAGCTAGAGTTCACACCCTAGTATTCTAGCGTTCTGTTAATAATACGTCATGGAAATTTTGGTATATTTTTTTTTTCAAAAAACTATGTGTGGGATCTTATAGTGCAAGTCTTCCTATTTCAAATGCCGTTGAGTTTGCTCAAACATCTTTTTTCCAAGATATCGTATTTTTAAATAGTATACGAAAACGTCATGGTAACTTGATCAAGATGACCATAAACTCATAAATTCATGAACATGAAAATTTCAAAATACGATATCTCCGAGAAAAAAACCATAGTTGACCAAACTCAAAGGCATTTCTAAGAGGAAGACTTGTACTATAAGATCCCATACATAGTCTTTTGAAAAATAAAAACATCGCGGTACTACATAACCTCAAATATGACTAAACAGTGGTTTTGCACTTTAACGTTAAAATATCTTAAAAACCTGACGAGACAGAACAATTATGAGTCCGGATTCGGTATTCATTGTCCAGGGGGGAAAAACCTCGCAGGCCTGTGTTATTAAAAATTGTTAAAATTTACCTTTTATGGATACCCTGATATAGTTTACATCTATTGTGTAGTAGACTGAAACGAAAAAGCGGCCGAAGGATGATATTTAAGGAGATTCCTTAATCGACGTGCTGATGGATATCTTCGCGGACTTCAAAAAAGAAACCGAAAGTGTAGCTTCAAACAGCACGGAATGGCAAGTTGAAATTTCAGAAGATCTGCCGAGGTCATGCAGTAAATAATCACATTCGTCATGCAAGATCCTGAATTGAGCTAAAGACGAGTCGCGAGGCGAGGTAGTTCCGTGAAGAGGTGAACCCATCACTGAAAATTAAAAAATCATTAACAAAGAATTGGATTCTATTAGTTAAGAATACTTATCTAATTGTACAGTCCGTCCGTCCGGTCCAATTATCCTTCAATATAACTCTCCTCATACTCAGTTCTATAAATTGAAAATAGATCATATTGATTACTCATGTAAACATATTTGAATTCTTTTTAACATGTAGAAAAGTACTAGGTAAATTTACTTCACAAACACGAAAATGATTTTAACTGACGACACAAATACTTTACACAAGAAAAACACAGCACAAAACTCACGAATAACAAAAAAAACACAAAATACAATTTCGATTAATCACAGAACGCACAATGTTTATTTAACTTTGAGATGACAATAAGATCAAAGTGTCATCAATTTTGCTTTATGATCTTCCTCGTTAACCTTGCAGAATTTAGACCAAAACAACTTTCGTCCAATACTGATCATGAGTAAGAATATTTCTAAAATGAGAAAGATATATTTAAAGGGGAAAGTATTCTTGAAATATTACCAAAAAAGGAAAACATTTCTATAGCGGTTAACCCCTATATCCTTGTATGGTAAAATTAAAATTAAAATCAATAAAGAATGATCTAAGGGGAAAAAGGAAAACGGGGAGAAAGTGAGTCGAAAGAATCTGCTTAACGAGTCGAGACCTATAAACAGAAAGAAAAATCGAAATCTAGTGAAAAGTTTGAAATCTTTAATCTGCCTTTGAAATCTTTAAAAAGAATAAAATCGTTATCGTGTGATGTGAAGTTAATTTGAATGGAAATTGAACTAGTGAAATTAAATGAATTGTTAACAAAAAATTTGTGAACTCAAACTTGTGAAGGTCTCAAAATTGTGAAAAATTCAAAATTGTGATCCATTTGAACACATTAAATCGAGTATTTTAAACTAAAATAAACTGTTCTTATTTAGTGACAAACATACAATTATCCGAAGTAAAATTGGAGTAGTGGACAGAAAGTGTGAATATCACTCCGCAGGTCGGGGTTCGAATCCTACAGCCGTCGTTAACATTTTCTTCTCTCGGAATTATATTTTTTGAAACCTATATATATAACATTTTTGGAAACGATAAATAAAGGAATTAAGGTGAGTCCTTTTCAGAGGGTGTTTTCAGTTAAAGTTTGGAAGGTTATTCTTTGAAAAGGATGAGGTCTGAAACATCATATCTCTTTTAAAGGACTACAGGAAGGCGATTCCGAGAGAAGATTAGAACTTTAAAATTTACTTCTGGACTGCGACATGGAGAATGGGGCGTTTCTGTGACGATATCTGTGGACAGATGAATCGCAGTTCACCGGGGTTGGTACCCACATAGGACAAGGGGACATCCTTTGTTATGATACTCACTCCGTGGCAGTATCTGCTAGCTCAGGAGAAGGGCGTAGGGTTTACAGGTGACCGTGTACTGACACTGACCTTCAAAGAAATTGGGGCGCCACGTGATCTTTTTCACGCGTAGAAGGGTAGATCACGAAACCTGTACCTAAATAACACATAAAAACACAAAGGAAAACAACATCGATTTTTCTTAAACACTTATATATATATTGACTAAGGTAATATAAAGAAAAGATTCCAAAAGGGAACAACTGGGATCGCCGTCGCCACAAAGTCACACAAACTAAATCAGAATCAAAGAGAAAAATACTGAAATCGTCTACTTATCTGGAAAAGAAAGAAGCCACCTTTCCTCGAACAATCCTTGGTTCCTCCTAAACTACGTAATCCGGTCCAGGTAACCTATCTCTTCCCTTGTAATGTCCCTTGTCTGCGTCAATTAATTTTCTCCATGCTGTTGGTTTTTTTTTATATACTTTGTTTTTACTTTTCACTTGAACTTCTTAATTTCACTTCTCTGACTTTTACGAGTTTTAGCAAAACTTTCACTGTAGGCTAATTCCAGAGGAAAAAAAAGAGTTAATCGCTGCATCATGGCGTTTTTATCAACTTCGCCAATCTTCGCCGTGCGTCAGTACTTAATATGTCGCTGCACATATCCGGCTTGTTTTGAATATTTTCAGTGGCTTCCGATGAACAATTGATAGGTTTACCACTATTTCCGATCAAAGTCTTTATAAATGCACTATGCATTACACTGTTAAATTGTCCACAGTATATCAATACTTGCTTTTTTTTTTATATTGTAATGTTTATTTGTATTTAGAGTTGTACTTATTATTTTATTATCTTTGTTTTTGTTTGTTTGTTAGTTATTGTCGTCATTGTCCTGAGGAAACCTGGACCATATCTTTTAAACATTCGATATTTAACTAATATTAGAACTCGGGGAAAGACGACCTTTTGACAAATGCTTACTATCTGTGAGTTATGTGGCTTTGTGGTTCTGCGAGTACAATTGTATATATTGTAATAGTATATACTCAAAATGTTTGTAATAAAATGAGAATATCTTCTTGAAATTGTAATATTGTTTCATAAATTTAAATTTCTACATTATTTGTAGAGATTTCAATGAGCTATTGTATATTTTGATTTTCTACCTTTTTAATTCATTCTACATTTTAATTCATTTCATTCTTTAAGTCTTCTACAGTTAGATTGAACAATAAGGAGCATTATCTAATTATTATTCTCTATACTTTTCAAGAATTCTTTAATAAATTTCATTCCACCAGAAATATAATAACAATCAGAATTTTAGTAGTTGTAAGTCGAAATTACTTCAATAAAGCTGAAATTACCTACTTATAAATGTTAAAAACTAAATCTGAATATACTTATAAATAATTGTTGAGTCCGTAGGAAGAATTACTAACAAAGAATATCTGACGAAAGTAAAGTATATACAGTTCCTTTTTTTTTATGTGTTCTTTAGTTGCTCTTGCATTCTTTGTTCTTGTAATGTGTCAATAGTTCAATGCCGATATTTTGATTGGCCATAGATTTGATAGACGGCATTTCCTCTGTTTAGTTGCTATTTAAAACAGCTGAATCAGTGTGCTGGTACGATGGGGGTACGAAATGGCATATTTGCAACAACCATAAAATATTAAAAGACTCCTAGAGCCCAAACACCAAGAGGTTCTCCAGTGTTGTGGTCATCCCTGAATATTTCCGGGGCGACATAATGCTTTGGTCCACAATGTTTAATCCAGTTTTGATTGTGTCCACTAATACGTTCAGTGCTAAATCCAAAATCCTCGGGCCTCAATCCAGATTCTGAAAATATAAGATCGGAGCAGCATCAACTATTCGGGAGAAAAGGACAACGATTGGACAATCCGACACCACATACTTTTGAGAACATAACATTCCTCCTCTTCCTCCGGGAGATTTCCTTGAAATCTCGTAAATTATAAAACAAAGGATTCGGCTTTTATTTCTTATGAAAGTGCCTTTTATCTGCACATCCTACTCTTAATGTATACTGCTTGAACTATTATTTAAACTTGCGAATTCAAGTCTACGATCACAGAACACTAATAAAATTGTTAATTACTTCAAAACTTATTCATCCAAGTGAGCTACCTGAAATAGTAGACTAATCCTCATTTATCACACTTCAAATATTTACATTTTCTAAAAGCGATAAATAATCTAACTGCCAAAAAGGAAGTTTAAGTATCTTCAGAAAGCCTTCCGTTACAAGGCTTTAGGTCTTTGGTATGCCAGATTCCCTGACTCTTACCATTCTTATCAACTAACTCATAAGTCCAAGGAGAAACTATTCTAACAATCTTAAATGGTCCAATAAATTTCGGTGCAAGCTTAGCATTAAAGTATTTTGCCGCGTCAGAAAGGACATAGTTCTTTCGCCAGACTAAATCGTGGATAAAGTACCTAGAATCCCTTCTCCGAAGGTTATAGATACGCTTACTATTTTCTGATACTTTCTCCAATCGTTTCTTCACATCCTTCCTGACTTCTTCTAGGGCCTTTGATCTCTCCTCTGCATTGTAAGTTTCCCCGTTCCTTAAAGCCTTATGTAACAGTCCATTAGTAACCATTTCTCGTCCAAAATTTACGAAATATGGCGTTAGTTTAGTTGACTCGTGGGTAGAGGTACGGATAGCACATGCCACTTTTGCCAATTTAGAATCCCACATTCGATGGTTGTCTGCTATATATGCACGAAGCATTGACTTAACGACTTGGTTCGTCCTCTCTGCTGGGTTAGCCTGTGGATGGTAAAACGCAGTATAATTTATCGTAGTCCCGTAGTCTTGACCCAACTTCTGAAACTCGCGGCTTTTAAATTGAGGTCCATTATCGCAAATGATATTTTGTGGTACACCAAATAGCAAAAATACTGAATCTTCTAATAATTGAATAACACTTTTAGTAGTTGCTGAACGCAGAGGAAACAGAATCGGAAACTTGCTGAAATGATCGACTACTGTTAAGATGTATACGTATCCGCGACATGAACGAGGCAAAGGGCCAATTAGGTCAACACTAATAGTTTCCCAAGGTTTATCCGCAATTCTGCGAGTGGCCATCAGTCCCGCTGTCCTTTTAAGCTCAGGCTTAATCGTCTGACATATCACACATTTCCTTACGTACGATGCAACGTCTGCTTTCATCTTGGGCCAGTAGAATTTTTCGCATAGGCGAAAATACGTTTTCTGTATACCGCAATGCCCTGAGGTTGGTGTGTTATGGCAATCGTGAATTACTTTACTCCTTTCATGTTTTGGTATAACTTGTTTCCAATTATCTGAGTCAAATGCTAGCGCAGGATATCTTGGTCGGCAGTGCTTAAAAAGATCTTCGTTCGTAATCTTCCAATCAGGATATTGACTAGGATTCTTCTTAATTTTGTCTTTTAATCTTTCATACCATTTATCTTTATCTGTCTTGTTTTGTTTTATACAATCTATAACAGGAACTGATCTTGAAAGCATATCAGGTAGAAGGTGCTCTTTTCCTTTTCTATGTATTACTTCAAAGTCGTGTTGTTGCATCCTCATCGCCCATCTTGCTAATCTTCCTGTAGGATCTCGGAGGTTATGCAGCCACACTAGAGATGCGTGGTCAGTAACTACGGTGAACTTTGTGCCTTCCAAATATGGTCGTAATTTTTCCACTGCCCACAGCACGGCCAAGCATTCCCGCTCTGTGGTGGAATAGTTTCGCTCACATTTGTTAAGGGATCGACTTAAATATGCCACGACTCTTTCGCTATCGTTGATGTTTTGCGTTAAAACGGCTCCAATCCCATATCCGGATGCGTCGGTGTGGACGATAAAAGGTAAGTTAAAGTCTGGGCAGGATAGTATGGGCGCTGTTATCAGCTTATTCTTGATGGCACGAAAGGTTTCCTCACACTCCGTAGACCATTGGAATTTTTTATTTTTCTTTAGTAAGTTAGTAATTGGGGCGATCAAAGTTGAAAAGCTTTGAATGAAACGACGATACCATGCAACCATACCTATGAACTTTCGTACTTCCGAAACTGATTTGGGGTGAGGCATATCTACTATACATTGAACTTTTCCAGGATCAACTTGAAGACCGTTTTCTCCTACTAAATAACCTAAATATCGCAGCTCTTGTCTGCAGAATTCACACTTTTCGTAATTAATGATAAGTCCTGCCGTGTACAGTCTATCGAGGACTTGTCGTAAAACTTTCTTATGTTCCTCAAAGTTCGAAGTTACAATGATCACGTCATCTAAGTAAACGAAAACGTAATTCCCTAACTCGTCCGAAAAAAGTTTGTCAACCAACCGCTGCCAGGTGGCCGGTGAATTCGTCAGCCCAAACGGCATCCTTTTAAACTGAAACAAACCTCTCCCTGGTACGGTAAACGCTGTATAATGTTTCGACTCCTTCGCCATGGGTACTTGCCAGAAGGCTGATTTGATGTCCAGGGATGACATATATCGTGCGTTCCTCAATTTATCCAAAGTGGCTGATACGTAAGGTAGCGGATATGCATCTTTTTTCGTTACTTTGTTCAATTTACGGTAGTCGACGCAAAAGCGGTATGTACCATCTTTCTTACGGACCATCACAATAGGTGACGACCACGCGCTTTTAGAGGGTTCAACTACACCTTCCTTCAACATTTTATCTAGCTCTGTATTTATTATCTTCTGCATGGCTGGTGAGACTGGGTAGTATCTTTGCTTGATTGGTTCCGACTCCGTCTGAATAACATGCTCTATATCCCTACAATGGCCCAAACCTTTGCCCATTTTCTGTTCAGAATCTGCGATTATTTGGTCAAGTTCTTTCTGTTGTTCCAAAGATAATTTTGATTTGCTTTCCAACGATGATACTACATGGCTTTGGCTACCATCCGAGAATATCCATGAATTGTTCGATAAGTTCGCTTCGATACCCATAGTTCTCCAAAAGTCTGCTCCCAAAATTATTTGGTGCGGTATTTTTTGGACGACTATTACTTCAAAAACTTGTATACGATCTTCTAATTCGATCGCGATATTAATTTTCCCATTAATTTCTACACTGTTTCCGTCGGCTAACATCACACTTTGAAGATCTGTCTTACTTATGTTGAGTCCCATTTTAAGCAGCATATCTAATCCTGGTCCACCGACTACAGTACGTGAAGCTCCTGAGTCCAACAGGCCTCTAAATTCTACACCAAATATCCGAATTTTTAAAAATGGTCGTACATCGTTATGTACTTTTACAAACACATACTCCAGTAACTCTGTTGTGTCACCTACTTTACCTGTTGCATCGAGAGTTCCTTCTAAAGCTGCGGCTTTCTGAGACCTACCAGAGCTCAACTCGCCGCTTAGCGTTGAGCCCTGTCTTCGTTTTCCGACGAATTTCGTGTTGGTGAGCTACGAGTATTATTATGATTGCTCGTAGGATTACCTATAGCGTTTGGATTGCTTCTTGGACATCTATTACAATTAGATGAAGTTACATTAGTTGTTCTATTAGGTCTTGCTGTAATTCTACAAAACCTCGCAATATGGCCGACACGCCCGCATTTAAAGCATCTAAGTCCTCTGGAAGAAACATTATTATTTGTGGCGTTAGCAATCATCGCAATCGCAGGTTGGTGAGTGTATACATAAGCAAGGTCGGGTTCTAATAGTTGTGTATTGCGTCTACTTGGTGGAGGTACAAAAGCTTCTACTGACGTGCGGACAGACTCTAACTTTCGTCCCAAATTTACAAGCTCTTGAATTCCGGTGACATCCATTAATCCCAGTTGTGACTGATAAAATGGACTCACGTTTCTTTTCAGTATCTTGAGTTGTTGCTGTTCAGTCAGAGGTTCATTGAGTCTTGAAAACATGGAACTCATAACCGCGACGTATGTACCTATGCTCTCATCTTTGCCCTGTGTCCTACGTTTTATTTCTTCTAGCATTCGGTCATCATAATCAGCAGGTAGATATTCATTCTTTAGTTCAATAACTAATTCTTTCCAAGACGAAAACTTACTTTTATTAGCTCGGTACCATATTAAAGCTTTGCCCGTGAACAAGTCCAGGGCTGATCGGAACAACTGAGTTACATTCACACCTCTAGCCTCACTTAATTCAATTACTCGCTCCAAAAATGAATTCAAGGACTGCCCTTGTTCCCCTGAGAATGTTACACCCCATTTATATATAGGTACTCTTGATCTTGATTCTGACGAGTTAGGTCTTATCATGGTTGATCCTTCGATGGGATCCGATTCTTCACATTCCGACGCATCTACTTCAGCCTTTTCTTGAAGTATTCCTAACGCAAGAACCAGTCCTCCCTTAACGCGACATTTATCTTTTGACTGCTCTTCACTAACAGCTTGACACCTATTCAACCTAGAAAGGGCCCACTGCACCTTTGTCATAATCTTCCTATATTCAGAAGATCCGAGTTCGCCTTCAAAACTTGAAACTAAACTATTAATTTCCTCCAACTTCTTTTCTAAGGCTTCTAGGTCCACTTCAAATGTAAACGGATATGTCAAATCAAGTAAAGACTGTCCGAGCTTTTCAGCTTTTAGTGCAGATCGGAGACTTACCCTCATATCATCGACTTTACCGACAGGCAAACCGCGAATTGAGAGTTCATACGTTAACTCTTCTTGATTGAGTCGATTAATCTCCATTTTGAAAATAAAAATATAAGGTTCACTTTTTTTTTGTCGGAAAATATTTTCCAATTCCCGACTAAGATTGGTATGATGAACAATAAATAATAAAATATATAAAGAACTCTTAATGCAATATATTCCACATATCCGGTATCGCAAAAGGTGGCAATTTCTTATGACAATTCCAAACTTTCAATATCAACGCACTAAACTTCTTATCTAACGTATTCTACAGGCACTAGAAATGAATTAAATTCTTTTAATCTAAAGGAAGGAATTTCACTTGAGACAAACTAGTTCTTTAACCCCAGGTTAAAGCTAATTATCAATTTACCTGAATATCACTTTCGCTTGGATTAAATATTGATATTCGAACATATACCAAATTAACCTCGACGACTAATCTTTCATATTAAATGGTAACTTGCAAAGTAAATCTTTCTCAAAATCCCGGACAACTATGCTTAATTTACTACGATAAATTCTCGATAATCAGGTTGTGCACAAACTTATGTGTTTCCAACAATTCACTAAGGATCACTTGCAACATATCTCCATATCTTAAGGAACCCAGTCTATAACAAAAGCAACTCTTTTCGGATACCTTACGACTTACTACGGACGAGTAACTTCCACTTAATGGTGATTGAAATTCATAAAATTTCACCAAAAGCACTTTCGCAATACTTAATTAAATTTGTTTCATAAAATTCTTAAATTCTTAACGTTTATTAAAGAAATATTCAATATATGCAAAGGTTATATATATATTATATATATTTTATTATGTTAGAAATGCAATAAAACGTTATTTATTCCTAAATTTTAGGCGTGATTCTCAATTTGAATACCATATTTGTAAAAATGAAGCTCGAAGAAAATTTAATTACCTGTGATAATAATCCACTTAAACGTGTACAGATATTAATCCCTAATCCACTGAACGGGAAGTAGAATCTCGATTTTTAATATTTCTCTATTTCTGAAAGACACAATTGCACAAACTCCTATATTTTCTAAAATATTGCATATAACCTACATATGCAGATGACATGATATTTCACCCTCAAAATTCTCAAATAAATTTATCCAATTTTGATGCAAATTACACTTATAGCAAGTACACTCATAACACCTGTGATACTCTATTAATTAATTACTAAACAGCACATAGGATAAAACACTTTTACTACAATGTTTGTAGTCAATTCTACACCGGAGGAAGATAGGTTACTTCACAAAACTGTCTAAACAAACTCAGTGGCGACTGGCGATTCCGATTTCATACTATCTCGACCAAAATTTGCTCTAAACTACTAAACTGTACACTACTGAAGGTCTAGGTCGTTTGTCACGACGAGTGCATAACAATTCCAACTTAATGAAACAACTGGTGATTTTGGCTAAATGCATTTAACAGAATCGTCTGTTTTTACTGCCAATGTGATAACAGATCTGATGATAAACAAATCACTAGTGCAGCTGGATGAAATCAAAACATCCATCCGCTGAAACTTCTACTTGCGTTGGATGTTTTTAATTCTGCACTTTCTGAAGATGATATAGATACAACCATTTACCACCAAAATTTTGCACTTTCTTTATGACCACTTTTCAGAATTTCTACTTCCTTTCACCTGTTTCAAGGCCCCACGTTGGGCGCCAAATGTTATGATACTCACTCCGTGGCAGTATCTGCTAGCTCAGGAGAAGGGCGTAGGGTTTACAGGTGACCGTGTACTGACACTGACCTTCAAAGAAATTGGGGCGCCACGTGATCTTTTTCACGCGTAGAAGGGTAGATCACGAAACCTGTACCTAAATAACACATAAAAACACAAAGGAAAACAACATCGATTTTTCTTAAACACTTATATATATATTGACTAAGGTAATATAAAGAAAAGATTCCAAAAGGGAACAACTGGGATCGCCGTCGCCACAAAGTCACACAAACTAAATCAGAATCAAAGAGAAAAATACTGAAATCGTCTACTTATCTGGAAAAGAAAGAAGCCACCTTTCCTCGAACAATCCTTGGTTCCTCCTAAACTACGTAATCCGGTCCAGGTAACCTATCTCTTCCCTTGTAATGTCCCTTGTCTGCGTCAATTAATTTTCTCCATGCTGTTGGTTTTTTTTTATATACTTTGTTTTTACTTTTCACTTGAACTTCTTAATTTCACTTCTCTGACTTTTACGAGTTTTAGCAAAACTTTCACTGTAGGCTAATTCCAGAGGAAAAAAAAGAGTTAATCGCTGCATCATGGCGTTTTTATCAACTTCGCCAATCTTCGCCGTGCGTCAGTACTTAATATGTCGCTGCACATATCCGGCTTGTTTTGAATATTTTCAGTGGCTTCCGATGAACAATTGATAGGTTTACCACTATTTCCGATCAAAGTCTTTATAAATGCACTATGCATTACACTGTTAAATTGTCCACAGTATATCAATACTTGCTTTTTTTTTTATATTGTAATGTTTATTTGTATTTAGAGTTGTACTTATTATTTTATTATCTTTGTTTTTGTTTGTTTGTTAGTTATTGTCGTCATTGTCCTGAGGAAACCTGGACCATATCTTTTAAACATTCGATATTTAACTAATATTAGAACTCGGGGAAAGACGACCTTTTGACAAATGCTTACTATCTGTGAGTTATGTGGCTTTGTGGTTCTGCGAGTACAATTGTATATATTGTAATAGTATATACTCAAAATGTTTGTAATAAAATGAGAATATCTTCTTGAAATTGTAATATTGTTTCATAAATTTAAATTTCTACATTATTTGTAGAGATTTCAATGAGCTATTGTATATTTTGATTTTCTACCTTTTTAATTCATTCTACATTTTAATTCATTTCATTCTTTAAGTCTTCTACAGTTAGATTGAACAATAAGGAGCATTATCTAATTATTATTCTCTATACTTTTCAAGAATTCTTTAATAAATTTCATTCCACCAGAAATATAATAACAATCAGAATTTTAGTAGTTGTAAGTCGAAATTACTTCAATAAAGCTGAAATTACCTACTTATAAATGTTAAAAACTAAATCTGAATATACTTATAAATAATTGTTGAGTCCGTAGGAAGAATTACTAACAAAGAATATCTGACGAAAGTAAAGTATATACAGTTCCTTTTTTTTATGTGTTCTTTAGTTGCTCTTGCATTCTTTGTTCTTGTAATGTGTCAATAGTTCAATGCCGATATTTTGATTGGCCATAGATTTGATAGACGGCATTTCCTCTGTTTAGTTGCTATTTAAAACAGCTGAATCAGTGTGCTGGTACGATGGGGGTACGAAATGGCATATTTGCAACAACCATAAAATATTAAAAGACTCCTAGAGCCCAAACACCAAGAGGTTCTCCAGTGTTGTGGTCATCCCTGAATATTTCCGGGGCGACATAATGCTTTGGTCCACAATGTTTAATCCAGTTTTGATTGTGTCCACTAATACGTTCAGTGCTAAATCCAAAATCCTCGGGCCTCAATCCAGATTCTGAAAATATAAGATCGGAGCAGCATCAACTATTCGGGAGAAAAGGACAACGATTGGACAATCCGACACCACATACTTTTGAGAACATAACACCTTCTGAGCCAATGTTTGGGCTGGTATCTTCGACACCCATTTGTTAGGACCCATCATTTTGATGCCAGTCCTTAATGGTCAAATTTATGCGAACTTTTTGGCGAATACACTGCCAGATCTACCAGAAGACATCCCTCTAGATAATCCTAGAGCAATCTTTTACCAATACGATGGAGCACATGCGCACTGTTTTGCCACTTTGTTTGATTTAAATTTTTTTTTGAAATTAAGCACTTGAGCGTGAGAAAATTTTGTAAAATAGTATAGGAATATTTCTTCTTAAATTGTATTTAAGTGTTCATTAATTTTTTATTCTTTTCTTTATAGTATTTCTCAGTAAAGATTTCGCATCTTCTCACTAACGTAGTTTCAAAAGGAAATTTCGGTTTCTAATTTTTTCAAAAGGATATTGTGGTTACTGTTTGCATCCCACTCTAGTTCAATTATATCCCACTTCTTGTATAAATATCAAGAGTTCTTTGGTAGTCTTTTAGTATTCATAGTGACGTCAACCAGTGAAATTGTCATAATTAAAGTTTGTGTTCTAAGTCAGATTAAAATAGTAAATTTTGGGTCATCTCCTTACAAAAAAAAATAATTAAAAATGTATCAACAATCTATCAACGAAGCAGTCATGGAAGACTTCAAAGTATTGGAGGAGCTAAATTCTGTGAATTTTAAGCCTGCACTCGTTGTTAAAGATATGGAAGAGTCGCAGAATTACAAAATCATAAGCTGCAGAAGAACATCAACAAAGGAAAAGCAGGTGGCAGGTGGCAGCTATTTTAATTTAATGTTTTCTAAGATAACACCTAGCACTGGCTATTATTTAAATTTATAAAGAAATAAAATGTTTTTATTAAATTTATGTTGCATTCAACTTAACCTTTCAATCATTTCCCTCTAGAGCTTGAAAATAGCTTTGCAGGAGGATGATATAAATATGACAACTTCATAAAATTCACTTAGTCCTCGACTTCAAGTCAACATGATAACATTGAAAATGGATAGACGTTCAGTAAATCTTTTGTTTTTATCGCTATGCATCTTGCATATTAATAGTTTACCGATCCCGTTAAGTGTAAACCTAATAGATAAAAGTAGCAGCAATTTAGATTTTGCGCTTACTCTACCAAATAATGACTCTATTCAAATTAACTTAACTTTGATGACTTACAGTATGTAACGAGTAATTGCTCGTGTTGTGAGGTGACCATTAAATAATTGAATTAACTTGAAAAAAAAAATAAATAAATAAATAAGGGCTTGCAGGCGGCTAGGTTTGATCCCACCAACCGTAGAGTCGCGGCTTCGCACTGTCTCATTGCTCTACTCGGGCATACATCAAATGATCTTTAATTACTAAATTGATGAAACAAGTTATAAAATGTAAACAAGCGTACAACTTAAAGGAAATATTATATTATAAAACCGGGCATCCGTAAATGGAGAGAAATCTTCCGTGTCACAAAAAAAAAACAAAGCAAAACAACAAAATAAGAAAAAAATTATCCAATAAGAAGACAACACCTGTGGTTCGCCGAACTTAACCTAAAGAGGTTAAAAATCTAAATTAATTAGATGTCGAAGGAGGTACAATTATTAATAAATTGAAATTGTACTCTGAAGATCCTAATTTATACGATATAATAAATACGTATGACTTGCTCAAGGTGGTCGAGTCAGCTTAGCAAAAGCCAAAACCCGTGTAGGTCACTACTCATAATTTTCGGAGTGCAAAATTGCGGGAAGTATTGAATGTTAAACTGCAATTTTTACGTAGATTTTTCCTAAATAACTAAGAGTTCTTTTGGGGTTTTAATAGGTTTCTTTCGCATAAATTCTCGACCGGAAATTATACTGCATTACCAAGAAATTTCCAGAAGCACTCAAACTCTTATACTGTAATATCCCTAGCAACAACGGTCAGTAATCTCATATTTGGATTCATTTCTTCAAGAACTCTCACCAGAGTTCAGAGGTGTGTGTCGTTCCAAGCAAAGCCACGCGAGTTCCTTGAATAAAGTGAAAATCTTTTTGAAAAATTGTTAATTAGTGAAGTGCAGTTTTGAATATTCACATCACAAACAATCGCAGACTGTAAATGAGCACAAAGCGCAGATGTTAAAATCTAAAGAAATTCTAGCGAGCCCATTTAGAAAAAGTAAAATAAAAGTGGAACAGCAAAAGTGCGACCAGAATTAAGGTGGCTTATAAGGTAGGAATTTATATTCAAATGTGAAGAAAGTGGAAATTTGAATCAATTTTAAAATTAGGATCCCGGAAATTGTCCCATAATAATTGATTCAGGTGGGATTCAAGCAAATTAAAATTAGATTGGCCACAATTGAGCCGCATGTGCAATAATTGTTTTGAAGTGTGCAAGGGAAGTACATTAGGTTATGTAGGTGAGTTAATCCATATCATTAATTCGACTCCATTAATATCTAAATTCATGTAAATGTAGGCATAAAAACGTCAGTCGAGGAAATCCCAAATTTGGTAGCCAGCATATTTATTTAAGTGTTGACCTTGGAGTAGTGATTCCAAGGTCAGTATTACATCCCCAGGAACTGATCATTATTCGCGCGGAACGAATATTGACCCAATTCCCCAAGAAGACCTCAACGGGTTAGAGCAAGCGACATCAGCACAACAACTTCCCAGCTTTCCGATTTTTATTTTGTAAAAATTATGCATAGATGGTTAATTTAGGAAATTCTCTCTCCTATTTCCGCAGCGAGACATCACAACAATCAAAAAAAGAAAAACAAAACAAGTTTCTGATTTCTTTATAGTTATCCAGCATAACACAGAACGGCCAACACCCAAATGCATTTGGATTTCAGCCGGGTAAGTGGTTTATTTCTATTATTGTTATTATTGACAACCGTCATGACTAATTACAAATTTATTTAATTTATGCATGGAGAGAGAATTATTAAGTCAGTTTCATAAAGTACTTAATTAAGTTAAAGTTTTTTATGATCTATCTATAGATAAAAGTTGATCTGGTAAAATTTAAAAAAAAAGGAAACTATTTTTGACGGACGAACATAAGCTACCTAGATATTTTATAGTAGTTCAATTTAATTGGTTGAGTGCAACCAGAGAGATGCACAAAAAAAAAGGTTGCTTTTCTTAGTCAAATTTGAATTTATGTACCAAGTAATTCCATTCCCTATTGTTGTTATTGTCCGTAAATCGACGTAGGAAAATTTGGTTTAAAGAGAATTTTTTATAGGTAATGACAATGAATTTCTTGACGTATGAAGTGTTTATAGTGGAATTCGTATAAATTTAGGATGAAAATTAGTAGAGTTTGGAAATTTTTTGATTTGGAGCAAGCTCGCATAGCAAGTTAAAGTAAAATTTTTTATTGAAGGTAATTAAGAGACTATATAATGACAAGCTAATCTAGTCTTGAACTTGAGAGATCTCATACGATTGTATAGTTTAGTCAGTAGGCATTTTCATTTTAAAATTTTTTTTATTTAAGAATTTGTATTAGGTATTCAATAGAAGATCAGTCGTGAATTTAATACCCTCGTTTAGTTAATTGGATTTCGGTGCAATAATTTATTGAGTTTATTGAAATTGTTATAGTAATAAAGCTGGGAACTTTACTATGAACGTGTGAGTTTACTTGATGTGCATTTGCGATCTCGTCCCCCATATATCCGTGCATTTCTTACGGCTGTGTAATCCACGACAAACCATCGGGATGTTAATCGGTAGTGGTAGTTTAGCGGCCGAATTTATGAAAGTTCGATTGTCGATCAACTAGATGGTCGTTTAATTTTAGCTTGGAGATGGGAAAAGAATCATGGTCCGTAAATTGCTGCCAAAAGGTTGGTGCAGACATAATGTTGATTAAGTTATTACTTGTTGCGATTCCCTTGACTAATTCCTCCTGTGCCGAGCGTTAATTTCGACCTACCTATATTAGCCATCCCTACAGAAAATTTAATGGAGCCCTTCGTGCCGAATCTTTACATCTGTCCATCCGCCCACGACCCAGCCGACGAGTCTAGCCGTAACTTTAATAGGAGGTTCGGATGGACGGATGATGTTGGAGAGTTGTTGTTTATTTGCCGTGCCGGTAGTTCAATACTAAATTTTGGTTTCCTTACTTGTTCGGTTTTATATTGTCTTCAATAGAGTGAACAATTATGTTATCTGTGGAATAGTAATTCCCAAGGAACCTGGCGCCCGGTGCATCTTGGCTAAGTCGTAAGTGAGTGGTGATTTTTTTCTCTCTCTATCGTATAGAACCTCCGACTAGTGACCTCAGGTATGATGATAGCGGTACACTACTACCCTGTTGTTTCAATACCCCTGAGCGTTACAAAATGGCGCCCAATAACGGCTTTCGGGGTGCAAGTAATGCACCAACCGAAGTCTTAATTTGTTAACTTTGTTATTCTCCTTAAATTTCTTGTTATACGTATTTTTCTTCAATTCATAATGTAGCTTCTATTGTTAGTATCCATCTTAGATGGTTTATTTCAATCTATTCTAATTCAAAATTTTGTTATCAAAACATTAAGTTCTTATCGCCATAGTTCGAAGACTTTTTTTTCTAAAGTTGTTGACTTCTGAATTGAGTTATTAGTTGAAAGTAAATTATTATTATGTTTTGAGTAATATAATCTTCAGTGGACATCATATTAAATTAACCCTTAGCCAAATGCAATTGAAAATTGCCAGTACGGTAATTATATGGAACGAAGTAGCTTCATATCCAAGTTACGCCTGAAGGTTTATCTCAAGCATTTGGTATATAACAGAGGATGATGCATGCCCCACTTGTTATCCAAATAAGAAACTCGTAGAAATTATTCACGCAGTCTTTGGATATATTGACTTGAGTGTAGACTTTAACTAGTGTGGTCACGGTAATATCCACTCAAGATCGTGGAATGAAATGTTAGATTCGATTTGTAGGTGGTCCTAGAGTCGACTCCAAATTCGTTCGCGCAAAGAATTAGAACAGGAAATAGGTGGTCCAATTTCTTCCTTCTTTGTGCTTATAGCATGCAATAACTCAAACCAGGTTGCCATGATAAGCCGAAAGGTTTTCTCCTGTAGATACAGTAGTCATGATTGCCCTCGAAGTACTACCAGTCGTCACCGGTATCCTAGGGGGTATAGCATAGAGACACGGGAACGGGATCGGAATGCACACAATTTTATGAATTGCTTTAATTCACTTGTAATTTTTGAATTTTTTTTGTTGAAGAAATTCGCTCAAAGAAAAATACAATTTTTTTTTTAAGAAAATACCTAGGAAATTTCTGAGTCAAAGATAAGATATAATTTGAAATCTATAAAATTTTTTTTCCTTTCAATTAATAAGAAAATAAAATAAATTGTTGGTCTCTATTGAAATTAATGGAGGCCGTACACTTAGAACCGGACGAGCTTGAGTACGAGCTTCAACTTAGGAAGTTGAGACACTCAAGTAGGTTAGATATTTCTACTACTCCGTTACAAGAAATATTGACAAAGGGGCAAAAAGGGATATTGCCAAAACCCGCTGGAATACCCTTAATTGTTGACGCAAACGAGGAAATCAGAAAATGCCAAGAAAAGTCTATGTCATTACAAGAGTTAGCGCACATTGCTTCAGCGTCAAAAAATCGCAATGATCTCTTGGTAGCGCGGTCGCGATTATTACACTTACTCGGTAAAGTTATCCTTTTAATCGAAGGTGAACCTACTGCCGCAGAAAGCTTAGAGTTGGTGAAGGCTCATATCTGCCATACCTTAGCCTTAGTGGAAGGAGATCTGCAGATGCGGTCTAGTGAAGCTTCTCCCGGTCCTGACGAAGAATTAGGAGCTAGTGGGGAATCCCAGCCAATACCTGAAACGATAACCCATAATACCCACAGTGGAACCCCGGGTCACGGGAAGAGTCCAGCAACGACACAAACGGTTCTTCTGACAGATACGGAAGCGTCTGTGGCAAATCAGATGGGTTTTAACGAGGCTCGACGAGTTCCAAATAGTAGTCGAGAGGAATATTTTTGCAGAATCCGGGACGAGTACAGGTGACAACTCGAGAACCCTTAACGTCTGGAATGAACATTCGGAATGGTCCAATTGTACAGTCCGTCTCCCCTAATTTAGTACCAGCGTCGTATCAGCCAACTATTCAACCTCAGCGTGCGACATCTCCTCTTCATCCTTATCCTCCACCGAGAAGATCTTACCCTAATCCAGTAGCCAATTGGCAGGTGCGTTTTGACGGGTCGCTGCGCAGCTTATCTGTCGATGACTATTTGTTCAGAGTAGAGACCTTAGCAAGAGCAGAAGGGGTAGACCAATCTCAACTGGTCTATGCAATTCACCAGCTTCTGAGTGGTAAGGCAGCTACCTGGTACTGGCAGATCTGTCGTAAGTACCCTAGAGCGAATTGGTATCAGCTCTGTTACTGCTTGCGTCGGGACTTCGAAGATTCCAGCACTGATTTTGAGATCCGGAAACAGCTGGAGCCCAGGAAACAGAAGCCGAGAGAGAGTTTCGATGATTTTCGCTTGGAGATTGAAGGCCTTGCCTTAAGGCTCCGCGAACCTATGAGCCAAACAGAGCTGTTAGAATTAATGAGACGTAATATGCACCCCGCCTTAAGGAAAACGCTTATTCTCCAAAATTTTAACAATATTGATGCTATGGATCATCTTTGCCGGCAGGTGGATAAGCTATGGGCAGAGGTAGGTGAGACAGCAGACGACTAGCTCAGAACGCACCGACATCGTGTACAGGAAATTGAAGTAAACACCCCAGCAGTTGCACTTGAGTGTGACCAACATTATCCCGAAATGCAGTTAGCTTCCTTGCAAGCAGCGAGGCCGGCTAACCCAGATTTTCTCATCTGCTGGAACTGCGACGACATCGGGCATATTTACAAAGACTGCACATCTGCAGTCAGAAAAATATTTTGTTATTCTTGTGGGGCTAAGAATGTTCTTAAACCCAATTGCTTCCGTTGTGTTGCGGGAAACCGGAAGGCGGGTCAAGGAATGAGGGGCTACCTGAACCCGCGAATACCTCAGTTCACCCCTCAGCGCAGTGTCCAGAAGGTAAGCCGTTCCACAATGACAACGGAAGAGAGCTGGAATCCTCGGAATTAACGGTCGATTCATCCAACCAAAGTCATAGCTCGACAAGAGTCCGCGCATATTTTAAGCGTCGTAAGGCGACACGTAAAGAACTTTCTTCTGCAATCATTCGAAATGAAAAGGATGGAAGACCGGTTGCTAAAGTTTACCTAAAGAGCAAACCTTTGTACGGTCTCTTAGACAGCGGAGCTAGCATTAGTTGTTTGGGTAGCGGATCGATAGCCTTATTGCAAGAACTAAATGTGACCTGGTCTGCATTACGAACCTTTGTAAAAACTGCGGATGGCATGAACCAGGATGTCTTGGGATACGTTTACTTACCAGTAGCTTTCAACACCACCTCTAAAAATATTAAATTCATCATAGTTCCGAGCCTCACCAGACAACTAATACTCGGAATAAATTTCTGGACAGCCTTTGATATATATCCACAAATCGTTTCCGAAATTCAGGTCGAATCAATCCACGAATTGACAATGGAAGAACAACAAAGATTAGATGAGGTAATTGCCGAATTTCCATCTTTCTGTATAGAAGGACTTGGTAGAACCACTTTCCTTAAACACTCCATTGATGTCGGAGAGACAAAGCCTATTAGACAACGCCACTACCCATTGTCCCCGGCCATGCAAAAGGTGTTGGATTCGGAAATCGACCGCATGTTGCAACTAGGCGTAATTGAAGAGAGTAACAGCGAATGGTCTTCTCCCCTTGTTATGGTTAAAAAGCCAAATGGGAAAATTCGCGTCTGTTTGGATTCAAGGAAGGTGAACGAGGTAACTCGTAAAGACGCCTATCCGTTACCGCAGATCAATGGCATCCTTGGACGGGTAAGAGGAACAAAATTTATAACCAGCTTGGACCTCAAAGACGCATTCTGGCAAATCGAGTTAGATAAATCTTCTCGAGATAAAACAGCCTTTGTTGTTCCCGGTCGAGGACTATACCAGTTTTTGGTTATGCCGTTTGGCCTGACGAATTCTCCAAAGACTATGTGTAAGTTAATGGACCGTGCCATTCCATATGATTTACACGAAGATGTTTTTGTCTATCTAGATGACCTCTTAATTATTTCCGAGGACTTCCATACTCACATTCAGGTACTGAAGCGAGTCGCGCAGTGTCTGCGGAAGGCAGGTCTCACTATTAATATAGAGAAAAGTCGCTTCTGCCAGAAACGCATTAAGTACCTAGGGCATATCATCAGTGAGGCAGGGATTCAGACGGATCCCGAAAAGATAACAGCAATAAAAGAGTTTCCGAGACCCAAGACAGTGAGACAAATTCGAAGATTTCTGGGATTGTCAGGATGGTACAGACAATTTATTCCGAATTATGCCAGCTTAGTCGCTCCTATAACGGACCTACTTAAAAAGAACGGGCGCTGTCCATGGTCTGAAGAAGCAGAGGAGGCTTTTATTAAAGTCAAGAAATTCCTTACTGAAGCTCCAGTACTTGCCAACCCAGACTTCAACAAACCCTTTGTAATACAATGCGATGCATCAACAACCGGAATTGGCAGTGTTCTGTGCCAGAAGGACGGGGAAGGAAATGAGCATCCAGTCGCATTCATGTCCCAAAAGCTGAATGCGGCACAAAAAAATTACAGCATCACCGAGCTTGAGTGCTTAGCTGCAGTTCTTAGCATAAAACGTTTTCGACCATACATAGAAGGGACACAATTCACGGTGATCACTGATCATGCTAGCCTCAAATGGCTTATGTCACAGAAAGACTTATCCGGTCAATTGGCCCGATGGAGCTTTAAACTGCAAGGTTACAATTTCGAAATAAAGCACAGGAAAGGCTCGGAGAACATCGTGGCTGACGCGTTATCTCGAGCGGAGGTAGAAGAACTTTTTATGGGTCATACTTGTTCAGCACTGGAACTAAATAATGCCGCCTTCCAGGATTGCGAATATAAGGAAAAGTCAATTCTAATTGAGAGCCAGAAGGAACGATTTCCTGACCTAACAGTTAAGAACGGAGTCATTTACAGGAGAGGCGTGCATCGAGAGGCAGACTCGAACCACGACGTTCCATCCTGGAAAATCTGGGTTCCTCAACAATTAACATCAGGACTGATAGAAGAGGCTCATGACGTCCCTATGTCCGCTCATTGCGGGATCGCGAAGACAGTAGAGAAGTTGCAACGAATCTATTATTGGCCACGAATGGCTGCACAGATTCAGGAATATATAAAGAATTGTCAAACATGCAAGGAGTGTAAACCGCCGAACGAATGTCTCCGACCCCCTATGGGTAAACCGCGTATCCCTGACCGTCCTTGGCAGTACCTTAATGTGGACCTGCTTGGTCCGTATCCTCGATCGAAGACCGGAAATACGATGCTCGTAATAGCCTTAGATCAATATACCAAGTTTGTTCTTCTTAAGCCAATTCGTAGAGCTACAGCTAAAGCAATTATTTCCTTCTTGGAAAAGGAGATATTTCACGTATTCGGGGTTCCTGAGTCCTTAACGTCAGATAACGGAACACAATTCACATCTCGTTAATTTCAAGACTTCCTAAAAGGCTATGGTATCACCCATAACAAGACAGCTCTGTATACGCCGCAAGCTAACGCTTCCGAGCGGGTCAATCGTAGTATACTTTCTGCTATTAGAGCCTATCTTGAGGATGATCAACGCACTTGGGACGAAAATATCTCAGCAATTACCTGTGCTTTGAGAAATGTCGTCCACGATTCTACAGGCTTCTCTCCGTATTTCCTCACTTTCGGCCAACACATGATTACGCATGGATCCTCATATATACTGCTACGGAAGTTGATCGGCATCGGACAGGAAGACTTCCCCATGTTAGACCCCGTGCAGCACCGTGAGGTGATTCGGAGGAAAGTTCTTGAGAATCTGCAGAAAGCTCGAAACCGCCATGAAAAACGATATAATTTGAGATGCCGACCTAGAGATTACTTACCGGCTCAAGAAGTATATCGGCGAAATTTTTCCCAAAGTGACGCCACCAAACAATACAATTCCAAGTTGGACAAAAAGTTTGTGAAATGTCGAATTGTAAAGGCACTAGGTTCATCTTGCTATGAAGCAGAAGACTTAAAGGGTAAGAGAGTGGGCGTCTTCCATGCAAAAGACCTAAAACCCGGCTAGCTTATTCAGGGTGTGAGTCAGCCCCACGTAATAAATTTGTCTAAACTCCATTACCTACCGGTAGCCCTAATAAGGCATCCGACCAGCTTCTCTGGAAACAACAGGGTATCAATGTGTCACTTAGGGCTCCATTTACCTAGCGGCCGGTATCCTAGCATCATTTAGAAATTTTTTCCTTCCCCTAACCGAAATTTGTCATTCCCACATGGTAAAACCGCACGCGGAAATCCCAGTAGTAAATATAAATCTAATATAAAATTTTAATCGAGCTAAGGAACCCTAACCATCTCATACGCTAAAGCGGAAGACTTACTAGGAAGATGAAGTAATTACTGAGAAAAAAAACAATCTTTATTGCACTCATCGGTGTTCATACCGCCTTAAGATAAATTTCCGGACACAACACAAATTTTCTTCGAACTTCATTGAGCGTATTAACACAAGCTCGCTAGTTTCATATATGGTGTTGGGATCATGGGCATAATTGCTCATGAAGTCCAGTATGTGATTACTAAAACGCTTCGGACCTTGTAATCCATGTGTTGGTACCACAATCTCCAGCTATACAAGTTGAGCGTTTAACCTTACGGAGGTTACTCAGAGCCAGATTAAAACATCAGATCTTCAGACTCAGAATTATTGCACAAGCCATGAATTCTGAGCCTGGCCTGTAACGAGTAATTGCTCGTGTTGTGAGGTGACCATTAAATAATTGAATTAACTTGAAAAAAAAAATAAATAAATAAATAAGGGCTTGCAGGCGGCTAGGTTTGATCCCACCAACCGTAGAGTCGCGGCTTCGCACTGTCTCATTGCTCTACTCGGGCATACATCAAATGATCTTTAATTACTAAATTGATGAAACAAGTTGTAAAATGTAAACAAGCGTACAACTTAAAGGAAATATTATATTATAAAACCGGGCATCCGTAAATGGAGAGAAATCTTCCGTGTCACAAAAAAAAAACAAAGCAAAACAACAAAATAAGAAAAAAATTATCCAATAAGAAGACAACACCTGTGGTTCGCCGAACTTAACCTAAAGAGGTTAAAAATCTAAATTAATTAGATGTCGAAGGAGGTACAATTATTAATAAATTGAAATTGTACTCTGAAGATCCTAATTTATACGATATAATAAATACGTATGACTTGCTCAAGGTGGTCGAGTCAGCTTAGCAAAAGCCAAAACCCGTGTAGGTCACTACTCATAATTTTCGGAGTGCAAAATTGCGGGAAGTATTGAATGTTAAACTGCAATTTTTACGTAGATTTTTCCTAAATAACTAAGAGTTCTTTTGGGGTTTTAATAGGTTTCTTTCGCATAAATTCTCGACCGGAAATTATACTGCATTACCAAGAAATTTCCAGAAGCACTCAAACTCTTATACTGTAATATCCCTAGCAACAACGGTCAGTAATCTCATATTTGGATTCATTTCTTCAAGAACTCTCACCAGAGTTCAGAGGTGTGTGTCGTTCCAAGCAAAGCCACGCGAGTTCCTTGAATAAAGTGAAAATCTTTTTGAAAAATTGTTAATTAGTGAAGTGCAGTTTTGAATATTCACATCACAAACAATCGCAGACTGTAAATGAGCACAAAGCGCAGATGTTAAAATCTAAAGAAATTCTAGCGAGCCCATTTAGAAAAAGTAAAATAAAAGTGGAACAGCAAAAGTGCGACCAGAATTAAGGTGGCTTATAAGGTAGGAATTTATATTCAAATGTGAAGAAAGTGGAAATTTGAATCAATTTTAAAATTAGGATCCCGGAAATTGTCCCATAATAATTGATTCAGGTGGGATTCAAGCAAATTAAAATTAGATTGGCCACAATTGAGCCGCATGTGCAATAATTGTTTTGAAGTGTGCAAGGGAAGTACATTAGGTTATGTAGGTGAGTTAATCCATATCATTAATTCGACTCCATTAATATCTAAATTCATGTAAATGTAGGCATAAAAACGTCAGTCGAGGAAATCCCAAATTTGGTAGCCAGCATATTTATTTAAGTGTTGACCTTGGAGTAGTGATTCCAAGGTCAGTATTACATCCCCAGGAACTGATCATTATTCGCGCGGAACGAATATTGACCCAATTCCCCAAGAAGACCTCAACGGGTTAGAGCAAGCGACATCAGCACAACAACTTCCCAGCTTTCCGATTTTTATTTTGTAAAAATTATGCATAGATGGTTAATTTAGGAAATTCTCTCTCCTATTTCCGCAGCGAGACATCACAACAATCAAAAAAAGAAAAACAAAACAAGTTTCTGATTTCTTTATAGTTATCCAGCATAACACAGAACGGCCAACACCCAAATGCATTTGGATTTCAGCCGGGTAAGTGGTTTATTTCTATTATTGTTATTATTGACAACCGTCATGACTAATTACAAATTTATTTAATTTATGCATGGAGAGAGAATTATTAAGTCAGTTTCATAAAGTACTTAATTAAGTTAAAGTTTTTTATGATCTATCTATAGATAAAAGTTGATCTGGTAAAATTTAAAAAAAAAGGAAACTATTTTTGACGGACGAACATAAGCTACCTAGATATTTTATAGTAGTTCAATTTAATTGGTTGAGTGCAACCAGAGAGATGCACAAAAAAAAAGGTTGCTTTTCTTAGTCAAATTTGAATTTATGTACCAAGTAATTCCATTCCCTATTGTTGTTATTGTCCGTAAATCGACGTAGGAAAATTTGGTTTAAAGAGAATTTTTTATAGGTAATGACAATGAATTTCTTGACGTATGAAGTGTTTATAGTGGAATTCGTATAAATTTAGGATGAAAATTAGTAGAGTTTGGAAATTTTTTGATTTGGAGCAAGCTCGCATAGCAAGTTAAAGTAAAATTTTTTATTGAAGGTAATTAAGAGACTATATAATGACAAGCTAATCTAGTCTTGAACTTGAGAGATCTCATACGATTGTATAGTTTAGTCAGTAGGCATTTTCATTTTAAAATTTTTTTTATTTAAGAATTTGTATTAGGTATTCAATAGAAGATCAGTTGTGAATTTAATACCCTCGTTTAGTTAATTGGATTTCGGTGCAATAATTTATTGAGTTTATTGAAATTGTTATAGTAATAAAGCTGGGAACTTTACTATGAACGTGTGAGTTTACTTGATGTGCATTTGCGATCTCGTCCCCCATATATCCGTGCATTTCTTACGGCTGTGTAATCCACGACAAACCATCGGGATGTTAATCGGTAGTGGTAGTTTAGCGGCCGAATTTATGAAAGTTCGATTGTCGATCAACTAGATGGTCGTTTAATTTTAGCTTGGAGATGGGAAAAGAATCATGGTCCGTAAATTGCTGCGAAAAGGTTGGTGCAGACATAATGTTGATTAAGTTATTACTTGTTGCGATTCCCTTGAGTAATTCCTCCTGTGCCGAGCGTTAATTTCGACCTACCTATATTAGCCATCCCTACAGAAAATTTAATGGAGCCCTTCGTGCCGAATCTTTACATCTGTCCATCCGCCCACGACCCAGCCGACGAGTCTAGCCGCAACTTTAATAGGAGGTTCGGATGGACGGATGATGTTGGAGAGTTGTTGTTTATTTGCCGTGCCGGTAGTTCAATACTAAATTTTGGTTTCCTTGCTTGTTCGGTTTTATATTGTCTTCAATAGAGTGAACAATTATGTTATCTGTGGAATAGTAATTCCCAAGGAACCTGGCGCCCGGTGCATCTTGGCTAAGTCGTAAGTGAGTGGTGATTTTTTTCTCTCTCTATCGTATAGAACCTCCGACTTGTGACCTCAGGTATGATGATAGCGGTACACTACTACCCTGTTGTTTCAATACCTCTGAGCGTTACAAGTAACACAAGAAATTCCAAAGAAAATTCAGCTTCTACCTTAAAATAAAGTAATGAGGAGCCAATTCCTATTACTACCTCAAGGACTACTACGATTGATAATCCTAAAAAGAAATTTGTTTCTATTGACGAGGCCATTGAAGGTTTCAGGCAAGAGCTATTAAAGAATGAAATGGATATTGCAGAAATTATTGAGAGCAAGGATATCTTTTATAGGCACTTTACACTTGAATTCGATGACGAAGCTATGCTAACCATTCGTTGTACATATGACAGTAATTACGTAACTTGCTCATTGAAGATATCATGCTATGAATACCGCGAGTTTGACACTGAAAGAATTCTTAGTCATGGTGAAGAAGAGATGGTGAAAGAACTTGATGCTAATTATAAAAGCGATGTGGAATTAGTGAATTTAAGAGGAATGAAGCAAACATATCAAATGAATATTTGAAAATAAGCAGCTATAAAAGAAAGTGTAATTAATTTTTTAAGACAGTTCAAAATGGAGCACGTTTCATACACAAATAATTTAGGATAATATTTGCAAATTAATCGAATTAACAGATTATAGTGAACTTATTGCTGCATATAAAAAGCTAGATTTATTAACTCCCGCTATTAAAGAGGTTATAGAGGTAAAGCCAACAAAGTAGACATTTAATTATATATGTCAATTCTTTCTTTATAGAACGAACTTTTGTTTAACGATTATCAAAAGCATGGGAGGTTCTTTCTTAAGATTTCTAAATCTGATTCAACAGCATATAAAAAATTCAAGAATATTTGTAGGAGCTTGCACCTTCAAGATGTTTTGCTTTTGCTACGAAAAGAAGAAAAATATGTCAAAGCAGTTGGAGAAAAAGTAGTTCAATTTAATATCATCCCAAAGATACATTTCGTTCCAATATACGAGCGTAAGGGTCCCTGATTTGGATTTCAACACCGAATTCGAAATATGAAGGATACTTTGGACCCCATTTTATTCACTTCGCATAGAAATAAAATTTATAGGCTAAGATTTAAAAATTTTAATAAAAGTAATAAAATAAGAACTCAAGTAATTTTAATATAAAATATATATTTGTATAACAATAGTATAATACATTATCTTTCGTAATCCAAGAGTTGTGTTCTGATGAAAATCCGAGCAATTTAACATAAACTTTATCTGCGGTTCTCTTCAATATTTTTTCTACTAGGTAAAAATCAAGATTCTTCGTCTTTAAAAGTCCCATTTCATAAAAACTCCCCTTTATTGCCTTTACTTCATGGTCTTCCAAGAGATATGTTACAGGATTCGTTAGCTGAATTTTTGCGATCTTGAAGATCTCTGTAGTCCAGTTTGGTGTATACCCCTTTTCAAATACATTTTTATATTTACTTATGCGAACAAAGTTTAAATTTTGGTAAATGGAATGTCTTTAAATGATTGTCAACTGTTGATAGCAATTTTTCTCATTCTGCTTTGTCACATCACGTGGTTAATGCGAGATTTTTTCATTAAATTTTGAAATGAGCTATTGAAAAACTCTTTCCTATCATCAGTTTGTAAATTTGTGGGACTCCGCCCTTCTGTTAGTATGGATTTCATAGCTTGAGTAACTTCGACACCAGTCTTTCTTTTAATAGGAATTACCCATGCATATTTAGAAAATCCGTCTATTACAGTTAATAAAAAATTATAGCCATTATTGCTTGTAATATAAGCACCCATTTCAACTAAGTCGGCTTGCCATAGGCCATCTATTCCTTTAATTATAACACGTCTTTTTATGAAATTTTTTCTGGTTTATGAAGCTCATTAACTACTTGTGATTTATTCATTTTGAAATTGACAGAGATTCTACATTAATTAACTCTTTTAAAGTGTCATTAATTTCCTGTACATTCAGATCTATATATTTCATCAACTTCTCCTGAACGTCGATAATTAATTCATTTGCATATAATTCGTATGCTATTTTCAGTTTTCCTTGTAGAATCGCAATTGATTCACTCGTAAATAAGTGACTGGCTTCTTTATTTTTTCACTTGTAATATTTATTATGCTGTATATCTCCTTTAACTCTTCTTTAAGAACGGCACTTTCCTTAAGTATTTGCTCGGTTAGATTGTTGCTGAATTAATGAATTTTTTCATTAGCGTGGGAATTACTTAAATGTACTACCTTATCAGCTACATCGTCGACATATATTTTATTGGCTGCATCATCTCTTTCCATTGGGCTTTTAATATATTTCAAATTTTTTAAACCTACATTGAAATCTCCATCTTGAGTGAGCTTAAAACCTACACCATTTAGACCCTGTATTCCCTGGATCCCTTGAGAACCACGTTCACCAGCTAGCCCCCTAGGACCACGATCGCCAGTAGGTCCGAACTTTGCTTTTTTAGAATATCTTCCAAACTTGTCGACACTCATTATTACATTAAAGCTGAATACGTTTAAAGATGTTATTTATATTATAATGCCACCTTCTTTTAACTCTTCAATAATTGAGATAATTTCATTGTTGTGATTAGTGTGTCCAGCACCTTGTGAAACTATTAAAAGACGAAGTCTATCCACAAGCTCATTGCGATCGTTCCAATAAACGTAATAAATATTTTTCTTGGGTATATGCATCAACCCTTTGCCATCATGAGAAATCAGTTTACTTATAATTTCTGTATACTTTGAAGCTCTAGTACCTTTTCTTTGGGCGTCCGCTCTATATTCTCTTTTATAGGCATTAGTTTCTTTTAAGATAGCTTGATAATCTTTCAAGTCATCCTTACTATACAAAGTTTTTGCAGGTTGCTTCATAAAAAGCAATTCACAGAGACCTAGCGTTATTTTATACGATTTTCCGTTAATAAGGAAATAATCTTCCTCAATTGCAATCTTTGAATTTCCAATTTTCCATTCGCTATCATAAACTCCATAAGTGTTGTAAATTTTTGGGCTTTTGTTAATACATAGTTCTAAATATTTATCAACTAATCCACTTGATAAATTAAGACGAGAATCTCTTTTTCCATCAAAGTTGTGTGTAGGTGTTGCAAATTCATCGTCTTCCGACATTAAGGAATAATCTGGACGCTTTATAGGTGTACTTGTTGGCTCTATTTTCGGGAGTTTAATTTTAGTAGTAAAATTTATATTGTCGTAATCATCATCATCTCTGTATTCATCTTTATTTTTAGGCTCATATTTTGTTTTTGTTATGAATTCATGAAGCGATTTTGTTATGGGCTTAAATGTCTCCTCAAGGCGAGTTTCAGTTTCAACTCGGCTAGTTTTCACAGCGCGGAATTTCTTCTTAATGGCATTTCTAGTTTTGAGAAGATTTTTTAATAGTTCGTCCCTCTTTTTAAACATCTTTCTAATTAGATTTGAACTAGTCTGGCAACTGAGTTATACTGATCTGAACAAGTCTATGGACAGCTTTACCAGGTCTATGAACAGCTTTAACAGGTCTACGAACAGCTTTTACCATGTGTATGAACAGCTTTACCAGGTCTACGAATAGCTCTTACCAGGTCTATGGACAGCTTTACCAGGTCTATGAACAGCTTTACCAGGTCTATGAACAGCTCTACCAGGTCTACGAACAGCTCTTATCAGGTCTATGAACAGCTTTACCAGGTCTTTGATCAGCTTTACCAGGTCTATAAACAGTTTTACCAGGTTTTACGAACAGCTCCTATTAAGCCTATGAAAAGCTTTATCGGGTCTATGACCAGCTTTATCAGGTCTATTAAAAGCTCGAACAGGTCTATTAGATATATTAACAGTTGTAACGGGTTTAATATCGGCTACACCAGATCTTCTAAATTTATAGTGAAATATATGTATCAACTTCTTTTCGATACCGTACCTTAACCAATATACTGTCTTTATCGATTACTAGACAGCCGTATCGGTCTTTCCAGCAAACACTGCAAATATTACGAAATTTTTCAAAAGTCATATCTGTTTTAATGTGGTCATTATATAAGATTCATATCATCTTGTTTAAATAAAATAAGAAAGTTAGCGTTGTCACTTATTAAGTGCTTCGGTATATGGGTGTATGTCTGACAGAGATAGAAACTATCAAAATTATTGTGTCGTCCCATGCAAAAATAATAACGTATGTTATTTTGTTTCCCACATGCTACATCATTGAAAATAAAAACAGAATTCTGTTTAGCTTCCTCAGGAGATATAACTTCGCTATTATTAGAAAACGTGTAGTAGCCCAGACCAGCAATAGTACTTATCAACTGTTACTGATATTTAGGCTGATGTAGTGACTTTGAGTAGATGTAGATATTCTCGAACTTCAGTCCATTTGAATGTTCTATAAGACCAATCATAAGATTGGTTTTACCGCAGTTAGAGGGTCCCACAAGAATTCCTCTTACATTATCAGGTATAAGTGAGCTATGTCTTTTAACTTCATTTCCAGATTTTATATCTAGATTTTTTATTGGTAAAGTGACTTTCTGCTTCACGAACTTCATTATTAGAACTGAAATATTTATTGCGCAGCATTGAACTTTTATATCAGTCATCAGCTCAGTGTGCTGTTGTGAGGATGTCTAAAAAGTTATTCTATCTATCGAATGATTGTTCATCCAAAGAATCAAAGCCGTTCTCGCCAGCGTAAATGTCGAAGAGTAGGTGGTTTGCTAAATATAGCAATTAGCAATTTACCATTTGAATTTCATTTCCTGGATATCAATATTGTGGTCCTGGTACTAAATTACAAAAAAGATTAGCAAGGGATGACCCTGGAATTAACCCCCTTGAGGCAGCTTGTAGAAGTCACGATATCGCATATTCTCAACATAAAAATTTTAATTTGCACCGACTTCAAAATGTCGTAATAGATATAAAATTAAAAATTATTTTATGCTTTTTAGCGCCTTTTGTGAAGTCGGTTCAACTTTTTTTTTTTTAAAACTATTTTATTTTTCACTTTTTAGTGTTTCCGACTCTACATAACGAAGAAAGAACCATCCGAAACTGTCCACGCGTTAAAAGTTAGTTTTAACCCCCTACCCCACCCCCATTCCACTTAACTTTTCTTCTCATGGTATCAAACAAGGAACATACTCTACCGAACAGAAAAGGAATCATCGAAATCGGTCCACGCATTACGAAGTTACAACCCCTTCCCAACCACCACCATAGGACCAAATTATTCTCCGATTAGCAATGGGGGATCACACTCTATACAACAGCAAAAGAACCATTGAAATCGGTCCACGCGTTACAAAGTTAGGTTCCACCCTCCTTCTCCCACCCCAACCACACCAAAAATTTGTTTTCTCGTGGTATCAACCAGGGAGCATACTCTACCCAAAAAAAAAAAAATATCCAA
The DNA here is from genome assembly GCA_964036015.1 of Leptarthrus brevirostris. Classification (NCBI taxonomy): domain Eukaryota; kingdom Metazoa; phylum Arthropoda; class Insecta; order Diptera; family Asilidae; genus Leptarthrus; species Leptarthrus brevirostris. Next base: position 96,389,081 of record OZ038371.1, on the reverse strand, counting down.
ATCGGTCCACGCGTTACGAAGTTAGACTACTCTTGCCCTCCCCCAACCCCCAACCATATGTTAAATTATTCTTCTATTAGCAATGGGTGATCACACTCTATACAACAGCAAAAGAACCATCCAAATCGGTCTACGTATTACAAAGTTAGGTTCCACCCCCCCCCCCCCTTCCCACAACCTCAGCAACATTTGTTTTCTCGTAGTATCAACCAAGGATCATATTCTACCCAATGGAAAAAGAATTATCCAAATCGGTCCACGCGTTAAGAAGTTAGACTACCTCTCCACCCCACCCACACCTTTCACCATAGGACCAAATTATTCTCCTATTAGCAATGGGGGATCATACTCTATACAACAGAAAAAGAACTATCGAAATCGGAAAACGCGTTACAAAGTTGGGTTATTTTTCACTTTTTAGTGTCTTCTACTCAATACAACGAAGAAAGAACCATCCAAATCGGTCCTCGCGTCAAAAGTTAGTTTTAACCCCCTACCTCACCCCAATTCCACTAAACTTTTTTTCTCATGGTATCAATTAAGGAACATACTCTACCGAACATAAAAGGAATCATCGAAATCGGTCCACGCGTTACGAAGTTACTACCCCTCCCCCTCCCCCACCTCCACCTAGGACCAAATTATTCTCCTATTAGCAATGGGGGATCACACTCTATACAACAGCAAAAGAACCATCAAAATCGATCCACGCGTTACAAAGTTAGGTTCCACCCCCCTTCTCCCACCTCCACCCCAGCAACTTATTCTACCCAATAGAAAAAGAATTATCCAAATCGGTCCACGCGTCACGAAGTTAGACTACCCCTCCCCCTCACCCACACCTTTCACCATTGGACCAAATTATTCTCCTATTAGCAATGGGGGATCATACTCTATACAACAGAAAAAGAACCATCGAAATCGGACCACGCATTACAAAGTTAGGTTCCACCCCCACCGCCCAACCCCATCCCCCCAAAAGTTTTTTCACCTGGTATCAACCTCGGAACATACTCTACCCAACAGAAAAAGAATTATCCAAATCGGTCCACATGTTACCCGTACCCCCTCCCCCCACCCTTGGCCAAATTTTTTTCTCCTATTAGCAATGGGGGATCAAACTCTGTGCAACAGAAAAAGAACCATCCAAATCGGACCACGCGTTACAAAGTTAGGTTTCACCCCCACCCCCCACCACCACCCTACCAAACATTTTTTTGACATGGTACCAATCGGTGAACATACTCTACCCAACAAAAAAAAAACAAAAAAACATACGCGTCGAACTTATAACCTCTTTGTTTTTGGGAAGTCGGTTAAAAAAAGAAGTATGTAAAGACTCCTCGTATAATTCCTATACCGAAGGTTGGAGGAATTTTACCTCTCATTCCTATTTTTGCTGGGCTTTCTGCACTGGAAGCTTTAGTGGGTGGAGCAGCTGGTGTCGCAAAGGCGGTAACTGTTAATGTATGAAGTAAAAGGTTCAAAAAAGAGAAATGCGAGAATGACAACTTCAACAGAAAATTTATTTCAACGTTCTTCAAAATCTTTCTTAGCATTAATTCATTGTAGTGAACTACTACGACTAAATCAAATTCAGCAAATTCAAATAAATTAGGGAGAAATTTCCACCTGAAAGTGACTTTCTTCCTCTGTATCCAAAATCAAACCTTTTTTTTAAGTTTCAGAGATCTACTCTGTTCAGCTGCCAGATGTTAAAGAGAACGATGGAGATTTTCTTCGTGTTTATATATACTGTGGAGACCAAATTTTGCAACTCTAGAATTACCAAACTATGTGGATAACATTAATTGTTTACTAATTTTATATGCAATTCCCAATAAATATCGGTTAAACTATTGATTTCAGATTAATTTTTCAGAAATTTTACTTCTATTTATTTTTAGGGGTAGTTTCATTCATTAAATTAATATTTTTTATCAAAAATCAAAAACTTGAAAGTTAACTTGACTCCACGAATGAGGTAGTAGATTTGGTTTTGGAAAATTTCAAATTTTCTCTCCTCCCCATTCCCTCTCTCTTTCCCTCTTATTGTGGGAATATAAATTAACAAAAATCGCGAATTTCTAGTTAATTAATCGATAAAGTCGCGTAATCGATATTTCAATTAAGAGTTTTCGTGCGATACTATCCTAACTGTAGTAATTTGACATCCAGGAATGTCAAGAAACTTGTTTATCGCGAACAAATATGAGTGCGCGACAGGTGACTTTCACCTGTGTTTTATCGTGTTTATGTGCATTATTCTTTTAGGTGCCTACGGGAAGTTCTTCGAGGGAAACTAAGGAATTGTTTTCTACAATTGGAAATCACGAAATATAAGACTTTTACCACAGGTAAGTTTCCTTATGTTCAGCTGTCATTTGCAAACTTTAGATGGAAATATCTTAATAGAATTAGTAACAATTACAATAATATTCCATCTAAAGTATACAAAAATACCTGATAGCTAATTTTAGTAACATCCAGTGGAAGTTTGTTTTATGTTTTCATGTAAAATTCATGTTCGTGATTCTGCATGTTGTTGTTGTTGCATTTTTTGTTTACGTTTTGGACTTGGAATTTTCATGTAACCAAAATGTTTTGATTTGTAGGTTTTGCTTGTTTTTAATTACTATTTTGTCGTGAAATGCTTTCTAATTGATTTTTTTTATGTTTTAGGTACTTCGGTTGAACTAGAGGAACTTCATGAGTGGACGTTATCTATGGATCATCATGGAATTTTCAGATGTTTTCTTTTTATTAAGAGCATGATTCTTTGTTTTCGAATAGCTTTCTCTTCTTTTTAAGGTATCCGGGATTAAGTGAGGAAAGTTCAAACGGAGGGAGGACTTAATCGAACATTCTCACACACCTTGAACGACAACGTTCAAAGAAAACTTCATAGTTCAAAATTTATTTAAAAAAAAATCAAAAATATATCTAAAACTACCTTAACTAAATTTATCGTAATTCTTATTTATGGTTTGATTCTCCGTTTTCTTTTCTGGTAGCTGTGGAATACAATCCTGTTGTCCGCGTAGACTCGAACCCGGACTTCATGACGAGCAGGCATGTTTATTTTAAAATCTCGGCTTCTAGACCTTTGAATTTTTCGCAAGTCGATACTTTGTAGAACGCTTCGAGGGATGAAAATGCTTTTCCTTCTCTAGTTTTGAAACGCTGAATGTCGTTATCAATGTGCATTTCAACGTCGTTGATGGTGTCCGAACAACGTAATCGGTTCCACCTCGTGACGTGTTGCCCATTGATATTGACTTCGGGGTCATCACCTTCAAATTCCTTATTTGTAGCTTCCTTCAAAATTTCCTTGTTGGTGGATGATTCTGGAAAATTTACGAGCTCTTGTGAAGGGCCTCTTGATGGCAACCCAGTGAGTGTGTCACCACCACATTCCGCCCGAAGTTCAGGTGGTGTTTCTGAAGGTATAATATCAAAAAAATCGGGGTGTAGAGACAGTACATCATCCCAATTTGAGGCTTCCCAGTAGCAAATATCCATCGCCTGAAATAAAATAACAGGATAAATGCCATGCTGTTGATCACATCAATGACACTGATAACGCACACAGTACATCACAGGAAGACACCTGAGGACAATCACAAATAGTCTCTTAAGAAGAGGCTTCGACATGAAGTTTACATAGTTTTGCTATAGGTCTTCGAAAACTATTTGTACTGGTTCTGATCTGGACAACTCGAACCAACCCGTATGCTCCGGGAAAAACCCTTTCCACACGACCTAGTGGCCAATGCGTTGGTGGAGTGTTTTCGTCTTTTAGTAATACTATATTTCCGACCTCTATGTAAGATTGAACGTTGCACAATTTTGGTCTCTGTTGTAGTCTATTCAAATAGTCTTTGGACCATTTACTCCAAAACTGCTTGGTTAATAATTGAAGATGGTTCCATCGTCTTCCATAGGTAATGCATCGAGTAATTGATTCAGGTTCGGGAACTGCGTTAAGGGATTGCCCAATTAAAAAATGTCCTGGGGAAATTACTTCAAGGTTCTCAATATTATTCTCAATGGCACACAAAGGACGTGAATTAACACAAGCTTCAACTTGGGCGAGTAACGTAGCATACTCTTCATATGTGTATATTGCCTTTCCAACGACTCGACGCAAATGGTATTTTACTGACTTAACCCTAGCATCCCAAAGGCCGCCAAAGTGAGGGGCGGCTGGGGGGTTCAAATGCCAGTTAATCATTTTTGATGTTAAATAATGTTTAATATCTGGTGCAGCTTCATGAATTGCTCTGTCTAGGTCTTTCTGTAGAATGCTTACAGCACCTTTAAAATTTGAACCGCAGTCTGTATAAACATCAGTGCAAAGTCCTCGTCTAGAGATAAATCGTTTGAATATTGCAATAAATGCTGCTGCAGTCATATCAGAGACCAATTCCAAATGTATGGCCTTGGTGACCATACAAACAAAAATGCAAAAATAGGCTTTATATAATTTCTTTGTTCGATGTGGAGATGTTTTCAGATTTATTGGGCCTGCCAACATGAGAAAAAGGTTAAGAAATATTTACTCGAACCGCTGGTAGACTTCCCATTAATTGAGATCTCGCCTGATGCTTATGTGCGATGCATACCTTGCAGTTGTTTATTCTACTTGAGACCTTCCTTTTGGCGTTTACGATCCAATAGAAATTTCGACTTGTTTTTACTACCAAGTTTACTCCGCCATGCAATGTGTACTTGTGTACTTGATCTAATATCATGTTTGTTATGTGGTGTTTGTCGGGTAGAATGATTGGATGTTTTCGAGTATATGCGATGTTTGCATTAATCAATCGGCCGCCTACTGGAATAACCCCATTTTCATCAAAAAGACGGATTTAAACACATTAAACGACTTCTCTTGGGTAACATCTTATTTTGTTTTAAGGATATATACTCGTCCGGGAAGCTTTCTTGTTGCACCTGTTTCAGGATAAGCATTGTGGCTGACTTAAGTTCTTCAACTGACAATAAACCATTTAATTTGATATTGTTCTTCCGCCAGTTAGCAATGAATCGGTTGATCAACTCCGTAATCTGTACTAACCTATTAAATGAGGAGTAACGTACGAAAAACTCATTTTCACTTTCTGTTTGAAAGACTAATGAAGTTGGCTTCTTAATTTCTAACTGTGGTTCACTTAGTGGAATTGTTAGCTCTGGCCAACAGTTACTCTTCCTTTTTAGCCATTTAGGACCATGCCGATGCAGATGCAGATATGCAGATGCAGATATACCTCTAGACGTCGTTTCCGCCGGATTCTCTTTAGTCGAAACGTGCTTCCAGTGTTCTGGATCTATGATTTATTGAATCTCAACAACTAGATTTGCGACATATTTTTTCCATTTATTGGCATGACTTCTGATCCATTGAAGTGTTATTGTAGAATCCGACCATGCAACTATCGGAACATTTGACAGCTTCATATCTTGTTTAACCCCCTCGATAAGTCGGGCTAAGAGTAATGCTCCAATTAACTCTAGTCTAGGAAAAGTTAGTGGTTTGATTAGAGCTAACTTCGTCTTAGATGTCAGTAAAGTGGACATAAACGATCCGTCATTATTTTGAACTCGTGCATAAACAACTGCGGCATACGCTTTCGTGGACGCATCGCAAAAACCGTGTAGATGTGTATTGGTAAATTGCTCTGTTGTTCCAATTCATCTCGGAATTTGCAATTGCTCTAATAACTTCAGTTTGAATTGATACCAATGAAACGCGAGAGTTTCATCTACCTTTGTATCCCATGCACAGCCTGAATTAAGAGTTTTGCAACGATTATGACAGGTGCTATCCACCCCAACGGATCATATAAATATGCTTCTTCTGACAGTATTGACTTTTTTGTAATGGGTTTATCACATTCTTTCAGTGAAATCAAATACGAAAAGGAATCAGAGCGAGGACATCATCTTATGCCCAATGTTTTTATATTTTCCAATTCATTAAATTCAAGTATGTTTTTAACCTCTCGGTGATCCATGGGTATTCCATATAATACACCTAGGTTATTACTGGCCCATTTGCGCAGATGAAATCCTCCTGCCTTTAGCATGTTAATAAATTGGGTCTGAAGCAAATTGGCTTCATTTACGGTGTCAGCTCCAGTCAATAAATCATCGACATAAAAATTGTTGGTTAATTTCTCAGATGCTAAAGACCAACTTAGTGATTCGTCTATTGCTAGTTGTAACAATGTCCTTATTGCTAAAAAGGCCGCTGACGATGAACCGAAAGTAACCGTGTTCAATTGATAGTCTTTTATACTTCTCGTCTTTGGATCTTCCCACAGGATCCGTTGATATTGCCGGTGATCTCGATGGAATAATATCATGCGATACATTGGTTTAATATCTGTAGTCATTGCAATTTTGTATCGGCTCCAGTTCAACAGCGTGCCAAATAATTTTGGTAGAATTGCTGGTCAAACCAGCAATTGATCATTAAGTGATTTGCCATTTAAGCTCTTTGCCGATGCGTCAAATACTACGCGCAGCTTTGTTGTAGTGCTCTCCTTAAACACTGCGTGATGTGCAATATAATATGTTTCAGTACAACTGTCGGCAAGTGGTTCCACTTCTTGCATGTGTCCTAGTTCTAGATATTCATCCAAACATTGTTTGTACTCTTGTTCCAAATTCTTGTCAGCAATAAACCTTCGTTTCAAGTAATTAAATCTTTTTAGTGCCATCTCTCTGGAGAGACCAAAGCTGGGGTTAGATCCGTTAATAAATGGCAACGTAACTTGATATTGGCCGTTTTTTAATCTATAATGGTTGGCGCTAAAATTCTCTCCACATGCCCTTTCTCCTGGTGTGTTAGTTGATTTCGTGTCACATTCTTCAATTTCCCAAAATTTTTTCATTTGCTCATTTAAATTTTCTTCTGGTCTGCTAATCGCTGTGAATGCCTCTACAGTATGCACCGATGGTTCAGGGCTATCTCCCAACACCAACCATCCCAGAGTTGTATTGACCGCAATTGGTGCTGTTGCCGGTCCTCTCCTTATTCCTTCCAACAATATTTGAGCATAAACCTTTGCTCCCAAAAGTATATCGACTGACCCAGGTTTCCAATAAACTGGGTCCGCTAATTCCAAATTTCTTAAGTGGTCCCATTGTTTTGTATTAAGCTGTACTCCTGGTAACGTATCAGCAAGCTTATTAATTATGAGCATATTTACTTGCAGTTGGTTTTGGTCATTTTGTCATGAAATTAATTCCACACAGACCTGCTTAGTTGACCATGCCATTTGACTTTTATTTAACCCAGTGTTCTGCCCGTAACAGGACGAACACGCAAAATAAGTGAAAAAGAAAAGAAGATTTCGGAAACAGTTCAATATATATTTTTGTTCTCCTTATTGTATCACAGATTTCACTTACAATAAACACTATCAGTTAACTTACAATCTAATCACTTTAATTCACTAATATTCGCCCGAAACACAAAGTTATTATAATACCTGAGAATAAAGCAGTGCAAGAAATGTCAAGACTGGAGCAAGTATAAATTCAACAAATAGAAAAGTTGAAATATACGATGACTGTGTTAATATAGTCGCTTATATAATAAAGTAGTATAACTAATAATATATCGCAATTTGATCGTTTAAGTCGTATACTAAAAATGATGGACAGGAAATCTTTATTTTGGTCGAAAACCCAGAATAAAGTGATAGGAAATCTTTATTCAAGTCAATACCTTGAATAAAGTGTAAGGAAATCTTTATTCTAGTCGAAGACCCAGAATAAAGTGATAGGAAATCTTTATTCAAGTCAATACCCTGAATAAAGTGTAAGGAAATCTTTATTCTAGTCGAAAACCCAGAATAAAGTGATAGGAAATCTTTATTCAAGTCAATACCTTGAATAAAGTGTAAGGAAATCTTTATTCTAGTCGAAAACCCAGAATAAAGTGATAGGAAATCTTTATTCAAGTCAATACCTTGAACAAAGTGTAAGGAAATCTTTATTCTAGTCGAAAACCCAGAATAAAGTGATAGGAAATCTTTATTCAAGTCAATACCTTGAATAAAGTGTAAGGGAATCTTTATTCTAGTCGAAAACCCAGAATAAAGTGATAGGAAATCTTTATTCAAGTCAATACCTTGAATAAAGTTGAATAAAATCTTTATTCTTGTCAATACCAAGAACAAAGTGGAATAAAATCTTTATTCTTGTCAATACCACGAATAAAGTGGAATAAAATCTCTATTCAAGTCAATGCCCTGAATAAAGTGGAGTTAAATCTTTATTCTAGTCAATGCCCAGAATAAAGTGGATATTACCACGCAAATATTTTTTAATGTTTACTCACCGAAAGCCAAATGATGTAAGAGAAGGATCAACGGAATCCGCAGTCCTTTTATAGATGAAAAGCTAGCGGTACTATGATTTGCCATCAATGACGTAATTTCTTTAGTGTTACCACTTTCCAATTCTTGAAATTTTTACCTACTCATGTCTTTTACAAATTTATTACAATGATTTGTGATTTTTATTTATTATCTACCTTTCTATAATAATAAATTATATTTACTTTCATGTAGCAATAAATTTAATTCCTTAGTATCGTCGTTTTCGCGCAGTTGAATTAATTTTGTGACATTTGTAAGGTTTTGTTGCATGTAGAAAAGAGAATTGGTCAAAGCCGTTTAACAGTGTAGAAACTTGATACTGGCCATCTGTCAAGATGTGTCAAAGTGTTTATTTGTTTTGTATTTGAACTGGGATGGCTGTGGAATAAAATAATTTCATTAGGTAAGTTTTATAAATGATTTCATAAAATAATATGATTCTTTGTGGTTTTTGTTTTTCTTTCAGGGCCGGAACTGGACACGGATTCTGCATTGGACGAGGTATTTTGGATTCTGGACTGGACACATGGAATTCTGTGTTTATGGTGGATGCCGTCGGGAATACGGTAAGAAGTATGTTACATTTTTATAGTGTAAAATTTATTGTTTCTGTTTTAGGAAACTGGATGATTAATTTTCGGGAATCCGAACACCCAGTGATTTTCACTTTAGTATTCTCTTCTTTCAAATTTAACCTTCTAGCGGCACTCTCAGTGACGAACGAAGTTTGTGATCCAGGATCTACTAAACATCGTAGTAAAATTAATTTGTTTTTTCTATCTTTGACCCTTTCCATTGCTGTGGCCAATAACGCCTTATGCGTTTCATTTGAAAAGAAACTCCTTACCTCCCCTTCTTCCCTTTCAGATTTCGTTTCTTGACACGCCATTTCAATAGGTTTGCTTGTGTCAGGACTTTCCCTATGTTGCTGCACACACTTTCTAGGCTGATTGGTGTTAGGAGACGGCAAATGCAGCAAGTGATGATGGGATCCTTCACACACTTTGCACCTTTTGTTGCTTGGACATTTACTAGTTGCGTGCTTGTATGAGAAACAATTAAAACATCTTCTAGATGAGTCAATGCACTTTCTGCGGCTTGGCGTATCTAACTTTAAAAATCGTTTGCAAACACCGACATAATGAGTACCATCACATGCCGGGCATTTATTGATATTTGAAACATAATATGTTTTTGTAGAATGCTATGTTTTTTGGAAATGCTCAAATTCTGGCAGTTGTTGAGTATCTCCTAATTCTTCTTCCCGCTTAAATGTTGTGTAGGGAAATTTTTGAACAAGTAGATAGACCAATATTGTGCTCCAGGCTGTCACGTCGAGTTCTAACGTCTTTAACTGTTGTATACATTCCTCCGTAGTATCTACAAATGATTTGATGGTTTTACTACTTTCTGTTGCTAATTTTGGCTGATTTGTGAGTAACTTCAATTGTGTGTTGACGAGTAATCTTCTATTTTCATATCTTTCTTTAAGCGTTTCCCAAGTTGGAATATAGTCTTGCCCGGTGATAGGAACATGCCTCAATAATCGCTCCGCTTCTCCTTTTAAGCATCCTTTCAAAGTGATCAATGAGACAAACAGGTCATGGAATGATCGCCAAGATGCATACTCCCCATCAAACTTTGGTAGATTTATTCGCGGTAGCTGTGTTTGAATACTATTCGTATGTATAATAGTTGTGCCTTCGTGTGTTGTATTTTCAACTTGATCCCTCGGCGATTTTTCAATTAACCATCAGTTAATTCGGCAAGGTATTCATTATATCTGGTCTGAACTTCATCATATTAATCGCTAGTAAAATACTCGTGTGTAAACTCGGTCTTTGATGAAAGCACTAATTGTCATAGTTTGGTGTCCCCGTCATAAAATTGTTCCCAACTCTTTTTCAGTTCCGAGATCTTATTTTGATAGAAGCCGTAAGTTCTTCTCTCCAAATTGGTCTTTTTGCTCCTTTTTATGGATTCCTTTAATTTTTCGGCTAGCATTAATTGTTTGATACACAAACCCTCCATCATTGATACACAAATTATAAACACTTGACAAGGAAGGGTACGAACAAGTTTGCCAAATATTTGTAATTATAACTCTTCTATACAAAGCTGTATCTCACAAATCCGGCTCGAAGGACCATATGTTAATGTATGAAGTAAAAGGTTCGAAAAAGAAAAATGCGAGATTGACAACTTCAAAAGAAAATTTTATTTCAACGTTCTTCAAAATCTTCCTTAGCATTAATTCATTGTATTGAATTACTACGACTAAATCAAATTCAGCAAATTCAAATAAATTTAACAATTCAATATATTTCAAAGTTAATTAGTGAAACAATTCAGTGATAAAATATGTAAAAGAGGATTAAGGAAGAAGGAAAACTGTCAACACTACAAATGATAAACCACTTGTTCACGAATGAAGTTGCCACAGTAATTTGTGTGTTTCTTTCGGTGATTTCCAAGTTGTTTGATTTGCAGAGTTCACAGATTTGAAAAAAAGAAGAGAAAGCCGACTTGAAGTAGCCGAATAAATCAATCGAAAATAAAAAAAATTTAAAAAAATTAGACTCGAATCTTTGAAGATGAAAAATATTTGGCAAACTTATTGGTTGGGTTGATAACAAAAAAAAAATAATTTCAAAACAAAAAGAAAGGAGAAGAAAAAAAAGTAAACAAGAAAAATTAAAATTACAATTTGGATGCCGCGCACTTCGTAAACAAATTGTGCCGGCCGGCATCTTGCGTCAAAGATTGTTCAACTAGAATATGACAAGATTTTTTAATGTAAAATCTTGCATAATAGTAAAACTGCATGAACGGGTATTGGTTTAGATGTTGATGCTGGACGAAAGCTTCTTCCTGTAGCGAGTTAACATGGAACTCATATCCTAGCTTGGTTAGCTTGGGACATAGGTTTTGGTTTTTGGGGAAGGCAGGCGAATGTGTGATGACCAACGAAGATGAAGTAGATATATGAAAAGATTGCGTGAGTGGGTTTTGAATAAAACAAATATCCTTATTTACAGAACATTAATTATAACTTCTTTTTTATTTTCTTCTGTAAGATGTTTATAAACAAAGTAAAATTCACAACAAAGGCCAAGTAATATAAATGTCCCTGCTAGAAATTTGAAAGGTTTAAAAATATACTTCGCATGCTGTTGTTCTTGCACGAACGGCATTCATCTTTACCATTGGCATAGATCTTAGAATATAAAACAAAACAGGAATGGCGATAGTGTGTATGAATCGTGTAACATGAGCGTGTTTTTTCCAGGTGATAACGAATATCCAAGAGAAAGTGAGATGGAATAAACTTAGGGGACTTTCTTTCCCAAAACTAGTTTGGCTGGTTTTAAATGCGGAGTGTAAGCGAAATTTAAAAGTAATATAAAGTGTTAATTGACTTAAAAACTATTACTAAGTGCAGTGGTTATTGTGTACACTGTGTGCTTTACATTCAAAGTTGTGAGAAATTCGTATATATTTAAAACATTAGACAATGAAGTGCAGTATGCTTTCTTGTAGAAATAACTCTAAATTTCCAAGAGGAAAATCTTTCTTCAGGTTAGTAAACTAGTTTTAATACTGAATTATAATCTTAGTTAATAGTATGCAGCAATAATTAGAATAATTTGTGAATATATAAAATGAAAAAAAGTAGTTTATGTTTGCAAAATAAATTATACGGATTTCTTTATTTACGAGATGGCAAATGTCAAAGAGCAGGCTCCCGTATTTCACAAACGGTTCGAGAAAACATTACATGTGGGGCTTACTCTTAAATTGATTTATAAAAAAATTATAATCTTTTGCATTACTGACTTTATAATACCGTCTTCTATTATGTCAATAATTACTTTAATTAACAAATATTAAGTAAATCAGTGACTTTGAACTACTTTCAAATTTTATTTCGGTGCCCGCTCCTTATTTTCGTAATAATGACGGTGGTCGCTTAATTTCAGTCGTCCCCAATCCTGTTTTGTTTAATATTCTAAGGAATATATGCACTTTGGAGAACATCGCAGATGTTCTGTCTCAACGTCAGTTTAACTCTTTAAGGCACTCATTTCCATACAGCAAAAAATAGCATTTTGTAATGTCTTTCAAATTGGTTTGAAAGAAACCGGATTTTGCTAGCTTGTATAATTTTTGTCATCCAAAGTTAAATTTCTAAGCTTTTAAAGCGGTTTTATTCGCGCTTTACGATCAACGTGGTCTGTTTATAATAAAAACTCCTTATAAAACGTCTTTTATATTAAAACTCTCTTTGAATATTACCGTCATAGTCTTCAAGAATGTAAGTTATTGGATATGTGTTTTTGACTTTTTTTTATCGTTATACGAACAAAGTCTCCTACTTTGTATTTTGACCTCGATAACCGAACCTCATTACTTGGACCGACGGAAATAGGACACATTTTGACATTATATTTTTCGATTAACCCGTCAAGCATATTAACCCAATGATAATAACCTTCCATGCTAAATTCTTTCCATTTCAAGTTCAATTCAAATGCTTTCTTTTTTAACATTCTGTTAAATCTTTCTGCAAATGACGCTTTTAATGAATTAAAAGTTGAATAGTGGTTAATATCATCCTGTTCCATTAAACATCGGAATGGTCTGTTAAAGAATTCTTTTCCATTATCTCAGTTTTAACTGAGTTCGCAATTTGGGTCTCTTGTTACATGACACCTTCAAAAATGAACTTTAAATGTCATGAGTGTGGTAGATGCCTAGTTACTTGGACGTCAAACCGAAAAGTGTATTCAACCACTTACTTACTTTCAGTGCACTTTTCGGTTTAGTTTCTGATTACATGTCAGTTCGAAAATTAAAAGTGTGTTCAGTTGCAACTGAGCTTGTCATGTAGGTTAGGTTAGGTTAAAGTTGCTGCCTAAGAAGGCACACTTAGGCCTAAGAGGCCCTTTGTGCTACCACATTGAGGCTTGAAATTTTGACTGGGTTGTGAAGGTGTTCCGCCGTCGGGAACCATTTCGAACTCCCGAAAAATCGGGAGCCCAGCTCGGTTAACTCTTTGAAGTAGGGGGAGCCCAAAAACCGGTTCCTAAGGTTGGCTAGGGCCGGGCAGCTACCGAGGAGGTGAAGTATGGTTTCCTGTTCCTCCTCGTCGTGGCAACTCTTACAGAAGTCGTTTGAGGGCACGCCCAGCCTATCGGCGTGTCTACCTATGAGGCAGTGACCCGTGATTACGCCTACTGTAGTGCTAATTATTTTGCGTCCGAGTAGGATGAGCCCTCTTGACCGCTAAGGGTCAAGCTTTGGCCATATCTGTCGGGTAATCAGGCAGGTGTATTCCTCTTGTCAGTTATTATTAGCAATCTTTTGAGCCTCCTGTGAGAGCTCCACTTTGCATGTAGCTAGCGGTTTACCCGGCTTGTGGTTAATGTCCGAATCAGCGTAGTGTTAGTTGATTCAGGCGGTCCGCAGCTACTTTTTTAGCCATGATTTCTGCTTGAAACACGCTGCAGTAGTCAGGTAAGCGAAACGAGACATCGAGGTCCAAGTGTTCCGAGAATATTCCTCCACCCACTTTGACATTATTTGGAGCCGTCAGTGTAGAGATGCACTGAGTTCTCCAATTGGGGAGGACCTTTCTCCCATTCCGATCTGGTGGGAAAGAAGGAATCGAATTTTGCTCCAAAGAAAGGCTTGGACGAGGTGTAGTCCATATTGCTGGCAGTTCTATTGTGCAATATTTTGGAGTGACCGAAATCAGTTCGCTTCCAGGTCTGGATTGAGTTAAGCCTAATGGCGGTTGATGATGTGGTTTATTTACCAAAGAGATCCAACGGTAGAAGGTGGAAGATAGTGTTCAGGGCTTTAGAAGGTGTTGTTCTGAGGGCACCTGTTATCAGCAGCGCTGCCATCCTCTGAACTTTGTCCATTGCTTTGAGATGGGTTGCTATATTTAGTGCCGGCCACCAGACAATCACCCCATACATGAGTATAGGCCGTATGACACTTGTATAGAGCCAATTCACAATGCGTGGCTCCATACCCCATCTTTTCCCTATAGCCTTCTTACACGAATACAGCGCTACTGTAGCTTTCCGTACTCTTTCTTGGATGTTAGGCTTCCAGGTAAGTTTTCTATCTAGGACTAAACCTAGATACTTAACCTGATTACACAGTTCCAGCCTAACCCTGTCTAGTGTAGGGCAATTAATAGGAGGTGTTTTATGCCTCCGAGAGAAGAGTATTAACTATGTTTTGTTAGGGTTTATACCTAGACCAACCCCATCACTCCATGATGAAGTCTTGGAGAGGGCGTGTTGTAACACCTTAGCCAATGTATTGGGGTGCTTACCTGAACATATCAGGACAATATCATCGGCATAGGCCAACTCCAGGTCTATGAGTAACTCATTCAGAGTTAAGTTCCATAAGAGTAGTGAAAGGATTCCTCCCTGAGGGGTACCTCTAGTTACCACTCTTTGGATATTGGATCCTCCTAAGCTGGAGATAATGGAATCATTGGGCTTATAATATGATTCTTTTTCTACTTTGGGGATAAAGACCACCTTCACCTTCGTCCATGAGGATGGAATATAGGTGAGGTTAAGGAAAGCCTCGTAGATCACCAATAGCCACGGAATAAGTATCTCGGAAGCTAGTTGTAGTTCAGCTGGGATGATATTATCCAATCCCGGTGATTTATAGGGCTTGAAACTTCGTATCGCCCATTTCAGTTTTCTTACCTCAAGTATCTTGTGGACCAGTTCATGTTCGCTTGGAGTATCCGGCAGCTCCACACTGCTGGACGCGGAGCAACCCGGAAAGTGAGTGTTTACAAGTAGCTCCAGCGACTAAGTCTGGATGAAGTCCAACTACCATCACTTTTGGTCAGGAGGCTTGGGGTGATGGGCGTTGTTGAGAGGTTTTTCCACAAACGACTCGCTTCAGAGGAGCTTTTGATTTTATTACAGAAGCCCTCCCACGAGGACCGTTTTGCTTTCCTTATCAGTTTCTTAAATTTTTTGAGGCATTCTTTATAAGAAGTCCAGCCATTAGTTTTCTTCGCTTGGATAAAAAGCTTACGACACTCCTTTCTTAGGGTCATGATCTCACTCGAACACCACGGAGGTTTGGGCTTGCCTCTAGGGACCCTGTCGGTGCAGGAAATTTGTATCGCCTCATTACACGCAAGCGTCAAAGTGTCCACCATTTTGTCAAGGGAGGGGGGTTGTCACGACAGAAACTGTCGTTACACTCTGTACTCCTTCCTTTTCCCCGGTGTTGCTTGAGGAGGCTGCTGAATCCTCCTCTTGTTTACTAGCATTTAGCGCCTTTAAGTCCTTTTCATAAACCTTCAGGCTGATAGAGCTGAAGCCATAGCAAATAATGCCATTGCATGGGCTACTTTCCAATAATGGGTAGGTAGTTCAGGGTTGGCCCTTTGGATGAACTTTAGGATCTCTGCAGGATCCGAAGGTTCAGCTGGTATCCAGGCCCGTGACCTAGGTCTGCAGGGGATTTTATCCCTGGGAACGGCTTCAATTCTTCGGCCAGTCCAGATTTCGCCAAGACGAGAAACTGCCTGGGCAAGAAGCTCCACTGACTTAGCAGTGGAGGAAAGGGGTCCTATCGCCTTAGTCCTTTTAGAAGATGGCTGCTGCTCGTTAGGCGAGCGCAACCTTCTCGGGGTATCTTGCAAAGGGCCTTTGGAGGCCGACGCGCTACCTTCGGCAATAATCTTATTAGCCCATTGCAGAGAAGTTTTATCCTTCTCCTGAGACACGAAGCTCAGTTTGCGGATGATTCTGAGCGCATTCAGTCTTCTTTGAAGGTTTGGGGTTTGGGTCCTTGGCAGTGGCGTGCACTTTCCCCGAGGAAGGGGGTTCACAGGACTCCTTGGGGAGAGTCACTGTGTTGGCCTCAGAAGTGTTGGAGGAGCGAGCTATGCTCGCAGAAGGTTGCCCACTTAACCCGTGTGCCGGGTCTGCCTTGACGGCGGGTTGTCCCCCTTTTCGGGTGGACGAAGTAGGCTCGGTCTTATCCGAGGCTGGGTGTTTTTTATGCATAGATTCAATTTCATGATCGACCATTTTCGCGACAAGGCGGTACTCGATATATTATTGGGGTTGTGGGGAATCAACCATGGTAGAGCCCCTTACCATGGTGGTTCTGCATACTGCTCGAGGGTGACAGGTATCAAGGAGGCTCCGTTAGAATACAGCAAGTTGCCCCCAGCTGCAAACTATCCAATGGGCACGGAAGACGCTTAACACCCTGGATTGGGGGAGTTTGATCAAGAGAGTGGCTGTCTCTCCGCCCGTCATCATTAGCCAGTCTATAGTAAACTACCTGACTGTTACCAGCCGCCCCACGTGGAGGGAGATGCGGACTTCCTACAGTATGCACAGTTACGGCACGCCGACAAATTAATAAAAATTTTGTTAACGCGTTGGTTCCCCTGTGAACATGCTGGCAGCGTCCCTGTCATGTAACTTGGGTATAACACGACGACGCATGAAATCCTTTCATGCTGGCTTATCTAATTTGTTAACGATTTTTCTTTTAAAGCATATAAGCACTTAAGTACAGAGGGTTTATATATAAATGTGATTTAGTTTATTTATCCGTTTACAATGATGGTTGTCCGAACATCAAGGTGTGAAAAAGAACTTTTATTCAAAGTCTTCTCAATAATTCAACGTTGATAAAGCCACAGATAAAAGAATAATTACATAATTTTTATTCATAACTGTTGATTCAATGCAGAGCGTGCATCTATAACAAAAGGTATTAAGCATACAAATATTGAATTTATAGATAGTATTCCTGATGAGTTTGTAAATTATGAAAATGAACCTAATCCTATTGTATTGGTTGATATGATGTTAAATGTGTGAACTTTTTACTAAGGTATCCCATCACCGCAACCTGTTCGTAATTCTTGTAACACAGAATTATTTCATCAAGGAAAATTCTGCCGAGATATATCATTAACTTGTAAATATTTAAAGAGAAAGAGGTAAAAGCAAATTTATGCACCTAGCAAGACAAGTTTATCCGGAAAATAGTTCAGAGCTTTTGAAAATATATAAAGGTATTATGCAGAATCCATATGGTTATTTACTGGTTGATTTAGTACAAGATGTCAACGAGATTCTTTGGCTTAAAATTTGTTTAAACAGTAAGACGAGGAAGGGAAAACAAGCATATATTACATGTTCTTAAGAAGGCTAGATCAAATTTAAGAAATTTTATAAAGCAAAACGATATGTACCAATCCAACGTAAAATACTAATGCAAAGACGAGGATTATTGCTTGTTTTATTGGAAAGCGTATTATCAGGAGTAATAGATATACAAAAGTAATGCATTCAGTAAAATGTTACTTGTCTCACCAGAAGTCTACGAAAAATTTGAAAATTATATTGATGGTACAAAAATAAATCTAGATTTGATAATAGCATGGTGAAAATATTACAAAATAAATCTTTGTCCGATAAAGGAAAATGATGTAGCTATCGAAATGAATTGATAAACTTCTTTAGTATAAAAAGAAAAACATGGAGGTTTTAGATAAAAATTCCACTAATTATTTAGTGCTAGAAAAACACCCGTAGTTTTCGCGATAATACCACACAAACAAGATTCATTTATAAGAATGGAATACAGACGCAAACATCATCCATCAAAGAAAAATCACCCTAAATATTGGTTTTTTTTATACCGCGTGGTTAAATCCTATGGGACAACCCTTTGATACGTTGACATGGTTTTGGCCGGAAGGAAATTAGGGGTAGGGAAGTGAGGAAACTTGAGTCTTCTTTTTGCATTGCTGCGAGCTAGACAACAGCCCAGAGACAGAGTGGATTATTTTAATTTCTTAATAAAAGCTCACGGGGTCATCTGGTCTCGCACCCGGGACCCATGGAATGTTGGTCGTGCCGCTCAACGAATTGATCCAACTCCGTCTCCGTAAATAATGGTGAAGGATATATTTGAAATTAGAGAAATCTCGCATCCAAAACGAGCTTTATCATCTACTGCTAAACGACGCTTATCATCGCGTATTATATCAAAAAGTCTTAAGCCTCCTTCAAAATTTAAAAATGAATCATCTTGAAAAATTGCCCTATTTGTTATTTTTGGCTTTAAAATAGTGGCTATGTGTTGTCTTTCAAAGGAAACTTAAGGCGAACGAAAATCTTTTACGGTTCTCAAGTTACATGACCAAACGTAGAGCTGTTATGTACCAAAAATGGCCATAACTACCTAAAATGGTCAGTAAATGAATTATCTTAATTCATACAAATTGAATATAATTATTTCAGTTAATTCAAACGGATGTTACTAAACTCGCCTAAACAGCATAAATTATCTCAATCTGCGACAAACAAATCGCTCAAGTTACCGCGCATTCCTTTCCCAGGAAATTTGTAGCGCATTGGTAACTTAAAAATGCTGATTAAGCATTTAAACCAGTGATGGCCAAACTCACACTACTTAATGTGAAGAAAGCTTAAAAGCTTTAGAAGCATTTCGTACTGCTTGGTTAATTTAGAACCTTAAAATATTTGCAAAAGGTTGTATATCTTAAGGTATTGTATAATCGCTTACAAAACTACTTAAATATGACGATTTTTTTAACTTTTGTATGCTTTATTAATTAAAAAACGCAAAAACAAGAAATCGAATACAGCCAAACAAGTGCATATACGAATTTAAATGCTCAAAAGCTCACTTGCCCGCGGGCATAGGTTTGGACATCACTGATTTAAACCGATAAGGTACCGAACAAAATTAAGTTCGTTCCCAGGTAAAGGTGCCTTTCTCAGCGATTTCCTACATACATCGTATCTTGCTCAGGCATACACGGCCAAGGTACGAAAAGAATAAAAGCTCAAAAAGCTTTTCTCATGTATGTCTTTTTGATCGCGATCTCTCCCTACATCGTCTTCTGCCTGTACAAGAGAGGCGCTTAAGCCAGTGAATTAAGCAGAGAGAAAATCGAGTTTTGGTTCTACAAATCGTACTTGGTGTCGGCCGTAACTTTCCACAATTAAGGTCAAGTTAAAATTAAATTAATAATTAGTTATTGGTAAAAAAATTAAATTACTAGTGTATTAATAATAGCAATAAATAAATGTGTTCGTTGATTGGAGCGACGGGTTTTATAAAAACATATTGTTACGGCGAAAAAACTTATAAAAAGACTTCGCGAGGTTTATAAGCAAGTGCGGGAAAGTCTTAAAAGCAGTAGCAGACGAATGAAAGAGCGATATGATCTTTCGGGAAACGCAAACCCCTTTAAGGAAGGTGACCAGGCTTGTTTGTACGCTCAAAAAAGGAGCAAAGGCAGATGCCCGAAATTGCAATGGCACTGGGAAGGACCCTACACAATTATCAAATTAATCGGCGAGGTCAATTACTGAATTACAAGGAATAAAGGCAAGAAAAATCAGTAGAATTCTGAAGTCAACTCTGTAGTAGTAGTAGCCGGCTGAAAATAAAAACATTTAATGCGTTTACAACCCGGAGTTCGCACCAACGCGCTGAGGACAGCTTTTGTTTTCCGGGGGTAGTGGTGTTACAGCGAAAAAACTTAATCTATTTAATAAAAGCTTAGTATAAGAAAAGAATTTGATCTAGAAAACTTAACCTAAAGGTAAAACAAACAAAAATTTGTAAAACAAACAAACTTAACTCACTCAGAATTGTATCCTCTTCCTAATTTCCTTTTTTTTTATTAAAATAATTCGTTGCTGAACTTATGTCACTAAAATGAAAATATATTAAACAGTGTAAACAATGTACAAAAAGAAGGAAATTGTAATAGATTACTTACTAAAAGCCGAACGGACTCAATTTCCAAAAAGACTAGAAATCAAGCTTGTGGAGCTTACGGATACAAAAGTTTTTTCGGATCGAGCAGTCATTCCCGCTCTAGTTTTTGCTTTAGACCGAGTTCGTTCCGCAGTTACCCTAAAAATACGAGAAGTGTGTTAAAAACAATAGAAAAATAGTGAATGTAAATTTAGTAAACAATAAACCTGTGAAATAGAACGAGTATTTTTATGGAAAATTTTCCTCAATCAAAAAAGGGAACTAATCAGCAATCGAAACTTACCTCAGGAACACGTGTCATCTGTTGTAAGTTGTTCAATTTTTTCTTTATAAAAATCCTTTGTGCGTCACTCTATTTCATAGAAAGCATCCTGTTATGCAGAAGACTACTAACTGACTAAAGTAAGGTTAAGTTAGATAAATAACAGAAGCTCTAATCCGGTGTGTTGGAAGGAAGAGAAGAAAATCGAATAAAACTTAACTAATCTTATTTGAAATATCTGCTCAACACTAAAACCTACGAACCAACCTTCCGAACCAATACCCATATTTTCGCAGGGCCAGCCTATCCATGTGCAAAACCGATATTGCAGATGAATTCGTTAAACTTCCTTGGGCTTAAAACAAAAGATAAGAAATTGAAAGTTTGCCTACCTGTAAGTACCTTTCGACTTGACAGCTCTTGTCCAAGCATTCAAGTTCGTGGAATTGAGCCTAATAACCAAGAAAGCCCGGAGTATCTGCCAATAATATTAAATTAGATCCTCCCAGGCTTCCCCAATTACACGACTCGTCACACTGGCCGATAAACTAGGATAAAAAAGATCACTAAAATAAACTACTGCCCTGTTGACTAAATTCCGCTTTTGGGGCACCACGGACGCTAAAACGACGTGCACTATTAACCGCTCATCTGTGCAGGTAAACAAACAACTCGCACTAACAAAAAAAAACCCCACAGTACCATCACTCAGACAACACCACGAGATACAAAAAAAAAATTCAAGACGACCGCGATACACAATAAAAGACGCGAAGAACTAAAACACACGAATTTGTTTACAGGCAAAAAGAAAACTTGTTTGGTTTCGTTTCCTCCCGATCCATTTTAAGACGATACGTACACCACTTCGTTTTCTTTGGTATACCCGGGTAAACAATATTTGTCAGCATCTTTTGATTGCATATCGTTTCAAGCGCTGCAGATTCTGTTGAGGCGCGCGCACACCGAAGCAGCCGAATTTATACTTGCAAAGAAATTATCTTCCATTACCAGCGGTGTGTAAAGTACACGAGCAATTACTTTGTGTGCGGGTTGTGACAATTTCCTCTGAAGAAAGTTAAGTGTTGCCCCTTTTATTTTGCATGCATTGGAGCACAGAGTTCTTTGAAGTGTAACAAAATTGGTGCCAGGTGTGGGATGTTAATAGAGGTTATCGAGAGAAACTCCCACATTGCTAGAAATCGTTGTTACCTTTCGCTCGGTCACTTTGTGAAATCCACTGCATTCCCCTAATTTTCGCTTTCACGACCAACGTCAAATGTCGAGACCAACTCATGTCGTTTCCAATTCGATGGCTCAATCGTCGAGGGATGACACCCAGAACGGGTTTCCCGAATCAACTAGTCACACTTCCGACCAGAATAGTTTTTACAACCACTCTCCAACCATCGATAAGCTATCTCGACAGATCGGAATTACATGTTCGACATGTTGCACAAACGCTCATTCGGCCATGCTTTGCAATCAGAGTCGGCATCCTTTGCAACCAGCCACAGCTGAACGACTTATTCAACAATTGGGAATAATGCCACAGTCCTTGCGTGGTAGCGACAGCATCATTCCGAATATCGGGTCGCGCAATATGTTCACGCCACAGTCAAATCCTAATGCAATAATCACATCGATGCCATATAATCCGACCGTATGTTATGGTATGTCTGAAAACCCACCACTTAATGCGTTTGATGCATCTTTTTTTCCGCCCACACGCATTCGACTATTTCCGAGAGATTACGATGGAAAAGAGCCATGGGTCGTATACAAGCGCCATTTCGAAGCTGTCGCCCGCGCTAATGCATGGTCGGATGAGCTAAAAGCCCTGTATTTAGCTCCATATCTGAGGGGAACCGCTCTTAATTTTTACGATACCTTAGAAGACCGAAGGCGAAATAATTACGAGCTTTGAAGCCAAGCTTTGTCAGAAACGTTTAGCGACGAATGCAGGCAGTCCGTAGCGCATTGTCAATTGAGAGCACGCTCTTAAAAAGCTGGCGAAAGTTTATCCGAATTCGCAACGGATTTGCAGCGATTGGTATACTTGGCTTTTGGAGACTGCCCAGAGAGAGCCCGCAACCGAATAGCCTTAGGCCAGTTCTTAGATGGCATAGCAAATGCGGGCATACAACAGCGCGTCAGAGATGTCGAACCAGTTACCCTCGAAGCTGCTTTAGCCCAAGCGATTGGTGTAGAAGATAGTCGAGATGCATCACGACTTAGCCGACGTCATGTAAAGGTCGCGGAAGCTACGGTGTGTCCGGCACCCCCAGAAACACCAAAAAAAAAAACACCCAAGCGTTCGGTAAAAGGACGTCGCCTGATTTGAAGGGGCACACATCAGGCGAGAAAATTCGCTCCAAAGCTAATGAACCTCAAACTGCCTCTATGAGCAGAAATGACCTTCCACCTACATTACACACTCAGGAACCCATCGAAAGGAACGTGTTAGTCATCGTGAAGTGGTACAACAATTTTAAGCGGTACGGATTTATTAAATCCATGGATAACGGCAGGAAAGTTTTAGTTTACGGTAGCTGCCTCAAAAATAACTCGCCTGCACTAGGGAAGGTGTTAAAGTGTCCTTTGATGTAACGGATACGACTAAATCACCCAAAGCCTCGAATGTTCAAAGTGCGACCGCTACAAACAACTCCAATGCCGATCATCCCGACTTTAAACTGGCCAGAGACACATCAGATAGCGGGGGAGTATCACCTACTTTTAAGCCCGAATCCATCCATCCCACTACACTACAAGACTACTTTGATTTGCTGCCTTCCAGAAGCGATAGTTTAAAATAACTTCCACTGATTTCGTGGGGCTGAAATCAGTGGAACACAATGCCTTACAGACAATCAACGTCCTTATTAGCGTCGCCACCAACAGCAGCCATCTAAGGCTTAATGGAAAGATCGGGGGGGGGGGGGGGGGTCCCTTGTCGCCTTCTTATTGACACAGGAGCAACTCGTACTATCTGTCATCCACGTGCTGTCGCTAAAAGTAACCACCATATTGAGCTGCTGCCCTCTCTGCCGTTATCAGGAGTGTGAGCGGAGACACAGTTCCAGCCCGAAATGTCACGAAAATCACTATAGCCATATCAGATTTCGTTACCGTTCATGCAGCATATATTGCAGAAATATTTAATGACTGTATCCTAGGCATGGACTTCCTACTTCGGCATGGATGCAACTTGGACTTATATACTGGTGAAATTACTTAGTCTGGGAAAGTTCTAACTCTTAATCAAGCAGCGTATCCTATTTACACAGCGCAAACTACCTCCGAATTCTCTTTGCCTCCACATAGCGAGTTTGTTACCCGATTAAGCACTTCGTCGCCGACAGATTTGGACGTTCACCTTACACCATCTACCTATTTACCGGAAAATCTCACAGTCTACGACACACTTACTTTCTGCGAGAGTGGGCAAGTTGCTGCAATAGTCGCCAATATTGGACCTGGGATTATTCATCTCCCAGCGGCTACTACCCTTTGCAATGTCCACTATAATCCGGAAGTCGTATGCTGCTGCGGAACAACGGTGGAGAACTTCTCAGAAGATTGGATGAAGACGTGACAAACCTGTCGAGCAGAGAAAATAATCAATTGAGAAAAGTGCTACAAAAACATTCCAATGTGTTTTCGAAGTCACAGGGCGAGTTGGGCCACACAACGCTAATACGGCACCGCATTGATATGCAAGATGCAGCTCCGATAAAGCAGCCACCCCGACGGATCCCAGTGGCTAGGAGAACTGAAGCTCTTGCAGTCGATGATCGACAAAAGAATCGTGTGCCCATCAAGGAGCCATTGGAGCTCCCCGGTTGTCTTAGTCCGAAAGAAAGACGGCTCCTTAAGATTCTGCGTGGACTATAGACGACTAACCGAGGTCACAAAAAAGACTCATATCCTTTACCTAGAATAGACCTTACACTTGATGCCCTTGGAGACTCGACATGGTTTGCCGCCCTCGAGTTGCAATCCGGCTATTGGCAGGTACCAGTGCACCGGACGGACCAAGAAAAAACGGCTTTCGCAATTGGATGTGGGTTGTGGGAGTTTACGGTAATGCCTTTTGGGTTGACAAATGCCCCAGCGACCTTCCAACGTTTGATGGAACTTGTGTTGGAAGGGCATTCCTACAAAATCTGTCTTGTATATTTAGACGATATTATCGTCCATAGTAGAAGTTTCGAGGAGTTCCTAAACAACCTCGACATTGTATTCAGCCGTATTTTATCTGCAGGGCTGAAGCTCTCTCCAGCGAAATGCCATTTATGTCAGAGAAAAGTTAAGTTCTTGGGTCATGTAATCTCAGCCGATGGACTTTCAGACGACCCTGAGAAGACCAAAGCTGTGCAGGACTGGCTTACACTATCAAGCAAGAGAGATTTGCAGTCGTTCATTGGTTTGTGTGCATACTATCGCAGATTTATTAAAGACTTCTCTCAAATCGCTAAACTTCTTACCAGACTCACAGAAAAAGTAACAGGATTTCAATGGACGACGGAGTGCGAGGAAGCTTTCTGTGCCTTAAAGGAAAAGCTGACTACTTCCCCAGTTTTTGCTCAACTTAATGAAACCGGACTATTTATAGTAGACACGGACGCAAGTCAGTTCGCTTGGGGCGCGGTACTGTCTCAAATACAGGACGGAACAGAACGTGTCATTGAGTACTATAGCAAGAAACTCAGCAGGCAGGAACAGAATTACTGCGTCACGAGAAAAGAACTTCTGGCTATGATAAAAGCTGTCTCGCACTTCCAACCCTACCTGCTAGGCCGTCACTTTGTAATACGCACTGACCATGCCTCACTACGCTGGCTAACTAACTTCAAGGAGCCCGAAGGCCAGATAGCTCGTTGGCTCGAGCGGTTACAGGAATATGACTACGAGATACAACATCGTCCAGGAAATAAACATGGGAACGCAGACGCTCTATCGCGAAGACCATGCTTGACCACAGAGTGCCGGTATTGCGCCCGACTGGAGGAAAGAGATATCATTCATCTTCGTATCACCACCGTTCTTCAAGATTTACCAACCCTCCAGGAGGATGATCCTCAACTCCACTTAGTGATGAAATGGTTTCATGAAGGAACCGCTCCAAAAAGAGAAGAGATGACGCAAGCTGACCGTATTTTAAAGGCCTATCGAGCGATGTTTTCGCACCTTAAGTTACACCATAACGTTTCCTACCGAGTTTATAGACCGTCATCACAGACACTCTACCAAATTCTGCTGCCACAAAATTGAGAGACAAGGTCATGATAGCGCTGTTGGCGGACACCTAGGCATTAAGCGAACAACGTTTCGAGTTAAAGCGCGCTATTACTTGATAGGCTGCGCTGAGGAAGTTCAGAAGTGGTGCGAGCGATGCGACATCTGCAACCAGAGAAGAGGCCCTAAGCGCAGACAAAAAGGCCGCCTCCAACTACACAACGTCGGTGCCCCGTTTGAAAGAATTGCAGTGGACATTCTTGCCCGCTTCCCACTATGACTAAAAACAATCGATACATATGGATTGCTATGGATTATTTTACTAAATGGCCTGAAGCCATCCCGATTCCGGACCAAACCGCTGAGAACGTAGCCGAAGTCCTCATTCAGAACATGTTCTCTCGATTCGGAGTTCCACTTCAACTACACTCCGATCAAGGGAGGAACTTTGAGTCTACCGTCTTTAAAGAAGTACTCAGTAGATTGGGCATAGAGTAAACCAGGACATCGCCATTACATCCACAGTCAGATGGCATGGTGGAGAGATTTAATAGGACTTTGTTGAATGCTCTCTCCAAATTTGTCAGTGAGCACCAGCGAGATTGGGATGAAAAAGTACAATTATTTATGCTTGACTATCGTTCCGCTGTTCATGAAAGCACGAAAGAGACACCATCGATGCTTACACTTGGGAGAGAGCTAAGACTACCCATGGATTTGTATCTAGGCGAGGTACCTATTGAGTCGATGACGAACACCACTAACGTCGAAAACCTTATAAAAAGACTTCGCGAGGTTTATAAGCAAGTGCGGGAAAATCTTAAAAGCAGTAGCAGACGAATGAAAGAGCGATATGATCTATCGGGAAACGCAAACCCATTTAAGGAAGGAGACCAGGCTTGGTTGTACGCTCCAAAAAGGAGCAAAGGCAGATGCCCGAAATTGCAACGGCACTGGGAAGGACCCTACACAATTATCAAATTAATCGGCGAGGTCAATTACTGAATTACAAGGAATAAAGGCAAGAAAAATTTGGTTGTAGAGTCTGCAAAACACAGAAAAATCTGATTTTGTTTTGTGTAAGACTAATATTTTCTTAATCATTAGAATTCTGAAGTCAACTCTGTAATACTAGTAGCCGGCTGAAAATAAAAACATCTAATGCGTTTACAACCCGGAGTGCGCACCAACGCGCTGAGGACAGCTTTTGTTTTCCGGGGGTTGTGGTGTTACGGAGAAAAAACTCAATCTATTTAATAAAAGCTTAGTCTAAGAAAAGAATTTGATCTAGAAAACTTAACCTAAAGGTAAAAAAAACAAAAATTTGTAGAACAAACAAACTTAACTCGCTAAGAATTGTATCCTCTTCCTAATTTCCTTTTTTTCATTAAAATAATTCGTTGCTGGATTTATGTCACTAAAATGAAAATTTATTAAACAGTGTACAAAAAGAAGAAAATGGTAATATATTACTTACTAAAAGGCGAACGGACTCAATTTCCAATTTCAATCTGGCTAGAAATTTAAGAATCGATGGGCTTTAGGACTTTAGAACCCTTACCTCTGGTGGGAGGAATTCTAAAGTAAAAGCGAAAACGAATAGACTTTTTACTATTCGATCCTCCTTTTTATATAAATTTGTCTTACCTTAAACCTACGTACATCACATGAATACATAAATGATCTAATTACTGAGTAAACTTGCGTACTACACATGAATACATAAATGCTCTAATTACTGAGTTATGCTTAATTCTATTGCACGGTTTGTGCTGAATCTGCTAGAATGTACAGGTGAGTTAAATTTTTATTATTGACACTTGATGCGTCTGGTATTCGTGTGAATTGCAATTGTGCACTTTTAAGTGTGGGAACATTGCTCGTTTGTTGTCACATGCTTGATAATTTTAAATATTTAGAAACATGATTTTTGAATTTTTAGGAAAATGAATTTTTGTCATGATTAATTGATAGATTGATTAATCATACTGGGGCCGGGCAAGTTGGTAGAAAGAGGGGTTCGTTCAGCTGGAATAGGGGTAAAAGTTACATCAAACGAGTCGGTATTCGATGGCCTCTTGTACCATCTCCTGAAGATTTCATGGTGCTTATACCATATAAAGATTGCTATAGCAATTATGCCGTAGGTTGATGCACATGATGTGGGTCAATGACGGGAAAATTCCCTTTTATTTCATTGAAATGGATCTTATCAAGAGCTTCCGTATCTAGGTGAATTACTGGAGCATGGCTATCTTCTATAAGTTGAGGTTGAGGAGAGCTGAAATATTTGTTAGCGGAGTGAATGATGTCTTTTTCTTTTCCGAAAATATTGTTTGGGTATTTATTGTCATTGTGGAGTGTTTAACTTGGCAAGTTTGCCGTAAGTGAATTATGCCACTTTTAGACAACCTCTTTACGATTACTTCATTATCACATACGATGTTTATAATTGTGGTTTCATGAACGACAAAAATCTAATGGTTGGGATGTGTTAACTGAATCCAGTACTGTGAGGGAACAGTTTTCCTAATGTGACAGCTATTTACCGGTGGCAATGGATGAATCAGAGGTGCCATTTCTCAACGGTTAACTCTGGCTTGAAGAGTATATATTGGTTTTTTCTGCTGACACAAAGTTCCTGTATGTTCTGATTTAAAACATTGATTAAGCTTAGGTTGGGTTAAAGGGTAGGATAAATCACGATGCAGACTGGCTGCTAAAAATTCCGTCGAGGTTCTATATAATGGAATTGTCCATTATATTCTGATGGAACTGAATACAGTTTAAATAACAGAAATTTCGTTTGATGAGGGATTTGTATTTTGAATATAATAGTTGTATCGGTTACTCTACTCTTTACAGTCATTGTCTTATACAAACATAATAGATCATCTGGATTTGTTTCTCCAGGAATGATTAATGACGTGGAAATATGCTCACGTATGAATTTAATTTGATTGCGTAATTGGATTGGTGTTAACAGAAATGGACTTATCTAACCATGATGTGCTTCCAGAACTAATTCAATCAACTCTTTTTGCACTTTCTCGTAACTGGTGATAATAAGATTCGTATATGTTACCATAGAATTAAACGTTAATTTGAGTTCATCTTCTTTAATGGTGGTTTTTAGTGCTTGTAAATTAGTGGTTATATGTTGATCGAAAACTTCGAATTGTTCTTGAATTTGTGTAACGGTTTACTTTAAGACATTGGTTGTAACCTCGGCTATAGAGGTCTGATTTCTAGCTAACGATAATAAATAGTTTTCATTTTCTTTAACTTTTGTGATCTCTTGTTGTATATAGTCCGCGTATGACT
The DNA here is from genome assembly GCA_964036015.1 of Leptarthrus brevirostris. Taxonomy (NCBI): domain Eukaryota; kingdom Metazoa; phylum Arthropoda; class Insecta; order Diptera; family Asilidae; genus Leptarthrus; species Leptarthrus brevirostris. The sequence continues at coordinate 96,360,023 of OZ038371.1, read as the reverse complement.
GATCTAGGACCCCAAATAGGCTATGCTGAATAGCTCCAATTATTTCAAGGGGAGCTCTTCTTTTGTATCTCTCCTTTAAATAGTGATTTCCATTTCTTTTATGTAATACTAGATTATTTTGATTCATCTCGACGACCTTCTGGTGATATTCAGCCACGATCGATTTACAATAATAATAAAAGGTTACAGTTCTATTACAAAGATTTCTTACTTTTTGTAAACATTTTTCAAATCCGGTTAACTGTAGGTAGTAAGTAGATAAGTCGTAATATATGACCATATCCCATGCATTATTTATAAGATGAAGGTCAGAAATGTGCTCCATATAAATTCCCGGATTGTGTTCAAATGGTAAGATTTCTACTGCGGGTTGTCTTTTTTGGTTAGAGGGGGTATTCATGATTGGTAGAGATAAAACACTTAGGGCACAGTTTAATATTAATATTGAAGTGGCTATTGGTGAAGTCTTTTTCCGTTTAGGATGTAAAGCTGTGCGTCGAAGTTCCTCAATAGGTGGACGTACAGGAATATTGCTTAGATATATTCGTGGGCGTTTTCTTACTTGTTTGGTATTTTTCGGTTGTATAGTAATATAGATGTATTCGGTCTTGGAGGCTTGAATTGGTCTTCTTCTTCTTTGGTTTGCACCTGGACCTGCAGCTGGACCTGGACTTACAAATAGCATCAACAATTTTGTCTAAATTCTAAAGTTTCAACAACCAATACACTTTCAGACGACGACAAAAAATGTGAAGATCCCTACAAGCAGACACACAAACGAAACAAGGATGGGACATATACGGTGAGCATCCTATTCAGAGAGGATGTAGGCAAGATAGGAGAAACTCCGAAACTAGTATTGGCCAGATTACTACAGCAAGAAAAAAGATTTTTAGCTAAACCCAAGCTAAAAAAGCATACGCAGACTTCATGAAGCAATATCTGACGCTAAGCCACATGATAAAGGTTAAAGACCATCGCACGGCAGCACAAGCAACTACTTACTTACCTTACTAAGCAGTCATCAAGGATGATAGCACAACTACAAAGCTACGCGCTGTGTTTGATGCATCTGCCAAATCCAGTACCGGCTTAAGTTTGAACGACATCATGTACGCTGGACCCCGTCAGCAGAATCTATCAGATATACTTCTACGCTGGCGCACACACAAGTACACAAGTACGTTTTCAAAGCCGATATTGAGAAAATACAATACAATGCACGAGAGAGTTGTTAAGCAATAAGAAGAAATATTGCAATCGCGTTACTAACATAATTTATATTTGTACTTAATCATCAAATTTAGGGTATAAAAATAGGCAGTTGAGCCGCCACCAGCGGTAAGCTCAAAGAACAATACTAACAACAGATTGAGCCCCCACCAGTGGTAAGCTCAATTTCCTTAGAATTCAACCTACCTGAACTACTACGGTGAAGTAATCACCCAACCGCCTACCAACGGCAACAATCGTGTTAAGTTAGCTTTGCAATGTGTAGTTCCGAGGTCAGCTGTCATTAGTAAAACTCTAAACTTTCTCTAGTGCTTTCTAGTGGATCATTATGCAGTGTAGGCCACCTCGACTACCTGTAGTTATAAGGCCGACACATAAAGACTGACATATAAAGGTTATTATCAATTAAAAGTTATGCCAATAAAAATATTTAATCTTATTAATACTTTTAAATAAATTGGAATATAAGTCTAAAAGTACAACCAAAAGTGATATTTAAGCCACTTTGAAAATAAACGCCTTGAATGTTAATTCTTTTTCTAATTTCTAATTATAATAATTAAGTTACCATTTCTGCTACACAAGCCCACTTAATAATTTACATTTTTATATCTTTCTGATATTAACTAAGATTTCAAGAAAATAATTTACCTCAGAAAATTCATGAAAATAATCAAAATTCAAACTTCAGCCATAATTGAAAATCATTGACACCTAATTCCGAGCTGAGCCGAGCCAAATGTTACTAACCCACTTGGCTGTGTGTGCCTGCCTACGCGAGGTAAAGTGTCGTTTTCTAAAAATTTATGAATTCATTGTGTTTCGAGTCTCCTAAAAGTGTCTTCCAACAAATGAGATGGTAAGTTCATCGTATAAAGCGCTGCTTAGTAAATTTCTCACGCAATGATTTTGTTGAATAAATTTTCCTCAAAACAATTAAATTTTTCCAACTCAACTTATTCTTTAGCGCCAAGTCAAATTTACCCAAAGCAATCTCTGATGGTGAAATAAAAGGGAGGACTTTTAGTTACAAATCTCTGACTGACTTAAATGGATACTTTGAAAGTTCCTCGAAGTTATCCATCCGAAGAGACACATCACATTTAACTTGGATACATACCACGTAAAATTATCATCATTAATGTTTAATGTCGTTAAAACATTTGATGTCTTCATCCATTCATTCCACATCTTAGGACCTGGGACCCCGTTTCCCACCTGGGGCCAAAAAGGCAAAGTTTTGCCCTAAACGCGAACAACAAACTACGTCTTGCACCGTGCTGGCACGGTACATGCTGATCACCCGCGGATATACATATTCCTTAAGAATGTTTTACCATTCTTGTCGGCAGTTCTTTTCGGAGGGTAAACCGTCGACGAAAATTAATGCTGTGAGAAAACAATAAAGCTCGAACACCCCAACTCATATCTATATTTGAATGGCTGTGAGCAATGTACCACTCACACAGAAATTCTTCAACTTACTTCAAAGTTGTTCTTAGTGGATTTTAAAGCGTTTTCAGTGGATTTCATGTAGAAGAATTTGAAAATACTGAAGCTCGGAATCACAACTTAAATCTTACTTGCAGAGATTCTGCTGAAGTGCCTCTTTAAAGCGAAAGCTTAATTTGGGCACTTGGTGATTTTACATTTATTTAATTTTTTCATGTGTTGTTCTATACATAAGATTACAAAAAATTTACGCAGTACGTACCTATTAAGAAGATCTAAATGCTTAAATTTCCAGAAAATTCAGTAGAGTATAACTTCTTCATTTACTTATACGAAACTAAATATCTAATGAATAAAAGGATTCAAGTAATCATTATCATTAATTTTATAAAGCTGCACCATGCTGCAAGGGGTTATGGGAACTATCGAGAGAGAACGTGCAAGTCTATTGTAACGTACCTATGCTTATTAAATTCGTCTGAAATTACCCAAATTACCCAAAAACAAACAAAATTTTTGTTGAAAAGAGGTTTGCGTATGCGTTGCTATATGAGAGGACACACGGTTCGCAAATAAATGGTGAGCAAAATCTGAAATAAACTTGACGAAAATGAGTAAATTTTAATGAATCGAATTAGGCTAGAAACGTTAAAATTGATTACAACTTTACACGAGTCCATCTTTATGACATTTCTCAATGACAAATTGCTATTAAAAATATAGTGATTTGTGCGAAAATATAATTACTGATCAATATTATTTAACTAATTAATTTTAAAAACTTTCGAAAAAATTGAAAGAATGTAAAAGAAAAACTCTTACAATTAAGTTATTTATTACAGAAATCATGAACGATGAACTTTTGGTGGAAATTCTCTTCAGGTAAGTAGCTGATATAAATATGTGTTTTGATATATTTAATATTATATATTTTTTAATAAAAACGGTCAATATTAGACTAGGTAAATATAAAAATGATGATGTCGTAGTGGTGTGGTTTCCTCACGGCAAAGGATAGTGAGTGCTTGATAAGTCGAAGATCACCAGCCCTTGATATGTTTTTATGTTAAATGGAATTTTCGAATTTGTCGAAACAGTATATACATAGTTGCTGTAAAATATAGGAAGCAGCGGTCTCAAATGGCTCCCCTGAGGAACACCAGACGAATTAAAAATTTCAGTAGAAAGATCTCTACCGAATATTAAACTCAGGGTGCAATCAGACAAATAAGAAGATACCCACTTAACGAAGACATGAGGAAAACGAAGAGCGGGAAACTTTTCAATAAGAATTTTGTGGTTGATTCTGTCAAAAGCCTTGCTTCTGTCAAAAGCCTTGCTAAGCCTTACGCTTCAAATAACTTAGAAGTGCAACTAAGGTTAGCGATGGGCCTGTAGTTAGAGATAACGCATTTATTACCTTTTTGTGAAGGGTTATAATCAACGAAAGTTTTCAGGGTTTAGGAAAAACACAAAAATTTATCGATAAATTAAATAAATTACATAGAACATGTAACACAGGCGGGTCGCAACACTTTAGAAATCAATAAGGTATGCTATCGGGACCGCTGGTGAAACTATCAGCCAACTTAGTAATGTGTTTCAAAACTTATTGAAAATAACAGGCTTTTAAATTCAAGGGTAGTCGGTGGAAGGTTCGTCAAGTCAATAAAATCTTTATCGCTAGTATCACAGTTATCGACTAGAAAAGCAGTCTCAAAGAAGTCATCAAAGACGTTAGCGATAGTCAGGGAGTTCCCACTAGCAACGTCAACTAGGCACAAAGAAGACGGATACCCGTCAAATTTACGCTTGGAATTTACAAAGCGCGAAAACATGTCAGGGTAATTTTGTAATGGAAGCTTCATTCCAGAGTTGCCAATTCGGGCGATTTCGCGCCGATTGGGCTCCTTTAGCCATCAGTTGGGCGCCAAAATTTTGCTCTCTGCGACTAGGCACTTTTTTAATTCTTGCTGGGCGCTTTTGGGCGATTTTCTGTCACAGTAGAAACAATTTTGCTGTCGAGTTATCTCAATTTCTAATTTTGCGCGAATAACTTTTTACTGAACTCCGAACGAGTCCAAACTGGCGACTTGACTTTGTCACCGAATCTGGTGTTTTTGAACGCCTCATTGGTAACAGAATTTTATTTTTTCTGAATTCAGACACGTCTAAAAGTTGGTGATTTTTAATTTCGTTTTTCCACATTTCACCGCGGCGACTTCTCGTGATTTTGGTGAAGCCAATTTAATTTATTAGTTTATTAGATATAATAAAGTGACTGTGCTGTGACGCCATTTCCATTGCTATACCATTTTGTGCAATAAATTTGCTAATTGCATTTGCTAAATCTGCCTATTGTAATTTGAATTACAGCATTCTTTATTAAGCCGTTAAACGAGAGCAGTTGCCAGTTATATCGTATCGATGTTCAGTTTCAGTAAGTTCAGTTAACTTTTCAACATTTTTGCTGATTAAGCTAAGTGTATGCAGTTATTGTTATTTGTTAATTTATATCAAAATAAGTGTTATAACATTAAATCTGGATAAGAAGCATTTACTGGTAATTGTCCTATTTAATATAAGGAATATAAGTTATTTTCGTTGTGTCATGTGTCTGTTAAAGAAAAGATTGTTTAATAATTAGTGATATTTCGTTTATTTTATATTCATATTGAGTTTCGTGAAAGACTATTTTAAAATTCCTGCAGGTGAATTGATTACGTTGCAATTTATTATCGTGCAGAGTAAGCCGGTTAAAAATTAAATTTCTCCTTCAAAATTGAGAAAAATACGATGTATCGTTTTATTGCAAGGAATCTGGATAAGAATATCGTATCTGAAATTGTGGAGTGACCGATTAATTAAGCTACAAGTTTTAATTTCCAAAAAGAATTTCACAATAAAAGCATTTATATTCTGATGGTAAGAAAAAAATGAAAACGGAGTTAATCGATTTGTCTTCTGCTAAGTGGCTCAATTATCAAAGACTGTGACTCTTTGCACTTACGTGTATTTACGTGTACTTACGTGTTTAACGTCAACAATTTATTAGACTTAGACAAAAGTACACGTAAGTGGAAATAGTCACTTCCATTACTAAATACTTAATTAAGGGTGCTTTTTGTTTTTCACGACGACTCTCAAAATTTTAAATTTGTGTTACTTGTATCTGTTGCTGTGATTATTGCAATAAATATTACATTAAAGTTGTACAACCAACCCTTTGAAAGATTTGATTGATTATAAAATCTAAAGGCGATTTTTGGGCGATTTCAATATATGGCGCGGCATCCGTCTGGCATCTCTGCTTCATTCTATCGAGGTAATTATTATAAGCAACTTCTAAGATGAAAGTGCACTGATTACGCAAATTAGAATAAAATAAGTAGTCGGCATCGCTCCTTGAGGAAGCAAACCTAATCCCGACCTTACCCTTCTATGTTAGTTCTTCAAATACTTCAAGTCAGCATTAAACCACGGTTGATTTGTTCGAGAGCGCTTAGCTGACAAGAGAGACAGATAATGCGAAAAGCATAGATAAAGAGCGTTATAGAAAAAGGAAACAACTTTTTCAAGCCCTCGTTCATTCAAAACAATAGACCAGTCATAATTCAGGAGCCAATCACTCAGTTTTGAAAAATCAGCTCTTTTTAAATTAAAGCAATATTCAGAAGATACAATAAAATCAAAAAAAACCTGATGAAAAAATGTGATTACGTTCAGAGCTGGATGATGGAACTGACAGAAAGAACACTTTCGATTATGGCAGCAAGCAGTCGTCATCGCTTAAATATCGCTAACCAACAGACGTCAGGTTGAAGCCTTCCAAATAATAAGCTTATCAGATGGCTTCACATCCGTAAGACTCTCAATGCATGAGACAATATAATTCTTCACATCAGGCGACGAGGCAGGAGGAATATAAAGAACCGCAAAATAAATCCGCTCAAAGCAACGCACAGAAACTTAACACAAAACCAGAGTCAAGAAGTTCAGCGTCCAAAAGTCCTCCGCAAAGCCAGTAAGGCAGACCACATCAAAACTCGAGTCTATAGAGTTAATAAAAAGCCGATTCATTTTAGACCGGAATCATGTAGCTCGTCATTGTACCGTATGGCACGAAAAGCCAATGACGACATATACTCGCCATTTTACCGCAAGTGGTAACAAACAATCATAGGCTGGAAAAGTAATACAAACTTATCTTTAAAAGCAATTTTTTTTATGTTTTGATCTTGTAATATATTGTAACATGGACTGTAGTCTGGCAAAGGCTACGTGACGAAAACTAAACCAAGTTGTGCAATGCGCATGTCCTGAATTTCGGAAACCAGGAAAACGTCAGATGCCGTATGAAGTCAAGGCCGACTAGAACCTGTGGTGACTTGGTGCGGTGAAAATGAATAACGGAAATTGCTAGAACTAAGTTGTTGAACTTTCTAGAATTAAGCTAAGTAGTATAAATAGGGCTGAGTAGCAGCCTTGTGAGTCAGTTGTATTTTAACCTGTGAAGTGATAACTGATAATTAGAAAAGTGAAACGTTGCTATATTGTGAAGAAAAGTACATTGTATGAAATAATTCACTTACAATAAAGTTGGTTTTTTTAAATGTTTGTTAAATATTTGTTACTTAACTCACGTTACAGGTAAAGCAAAAGCCGATAAAACAAACAATGAAAAAATAGTAACTAAATGCTTTAATCTTAAATGCCTTAAAAATATAAAAGGTAAATAAATATTTTCCGAGTCTTTTCTGCTTATGCCGGTAACTACTAAATTAAGGAATAAAAATTAGTTTTTAAAAAAAAAATTTAACCGACTTCACAAAAGGGACTAAATAGCTTAAAATAATTTTTAATTTTATACTTATTGCGACATTTGGAACTCGGTGCAAATTAAACAAACTAAACAACTGCAACAAAAGTACTTGATCGTCCTTCTTTATGAAACGTTCATTTAATTTCATGAATTATTTTTAATTATGGTTGGGTAGTCGTTTTGTTTGTTTAATTTACACCGACTTCCAAATGTCGCAATAGATATAAAATTAAAAATTATTTTAAGCTTTTTAGTGCTTTTTGTGAAGTCGGTTCAATTTTTTTTAAAAAACTATTTTATTTTTCACTTTTTAGTATCGCCTACTCTGTATAATAGAAAAAGAACCATCCAAATCGGTCCACGCGTTAAAAAGTTAGGTTCAACCCCAACCCGGCCCCCGCCCCCCTTCCCATTCCACCAACATTTTTTTTCACGCGGTATCAATCGGGGCACATACTCTACCCAACAGACAAAGAATCATCGAAATTGGTTGAAGCATTTCGAAATTAGACTACCCCTTCCCCTCCCCATTCCCCTTCCCACGCCATAGAACCAAATTATCCTCTTATAAGCAATGGGGGATCATACTCTATAAAACAGCAAAAGAACCATCCAAATTAGTTCACGCGTTACGAAGTTAGACTACCCCTCCCCCCACCCTAGGCCAAATGTTTTTTTCCTATTAGCAATGGGGTATCATCTTCTGTACAAAAAAAGAAGAACTATCCAAATCGGTCGACGCGTTACAAAGTTGGGTTTCACCCCCACCCCCACCACACCAAAATTTTTTTTAACATGGTACCAATCGGTGAACATACTCTACCTAACAAAAAAAGAATCATCAAAATCTCTTTATAATTGGCGGAATGATCGCGTAACAAACATACAAAAAAACATACAGTTGAATTGGGAACCTCCTCCTTTTTTGAAGTCGCCTTTTATCATCACGTCACTCCGTTGCTTCGTTCTATTATTTCCATAGTTAACTGTAGTTCGCTGTGTTGGACGTGTATTGACGAAACTTGAAATTTTGTGGATTTATTATTATGTTATCGTAAAATATCCCGTTTGTACGACAACAGAATGACACTCGCAATCCAAAATCTCAGGAACTTTCGGTATGTGGTCAATGTACAGACATTAAATTGCTGGGAAAATTTATGTCTCTATTTTAGAGCCGTATCAGATTGCACAACAGCCGACAGACGACGAACAACAGAAAAAAACTTAGCTATCGGCTGTATCAGATTGCACATACAAATAGCTTATTGATTTCTTTGTACAACCGTACAATTAGAAACATTTTTCTAACCCTGCATAAAGCCATATAAAAAGCTTAAGCAATCAAATTTTGAGACTTTTTTGTTTTGTTTGTGAAGCAAAGTAATAAAACGACCAATTATAACAAACAAATAAATAAACACCGAAGCAGAATCCTTTGACCCGGGTTTCGATCGCAAAAATCAATATCCTGGTCATTAAGATAGTACATGTAACAATAAATAAGGTTTAGCGTACACTTATAAAGAAAACCCCTTAACATATACAAACATATCAACTCAGGGAACTACATAAAACACATTTGTCGAATTGGATGAATACGCCGATTTACTGCAGCCTCCAGCTTTTCTTATCTAGTGGCATCATGCGTATAAATATTTTATGATTGATTTGTTTCAATTTAACCTACATTTCACTTTCGTTTCTTCCCTTGTTGATTTCTTTTGAACAATTTCTTCAAAAATATCTGCTCACAAATTCGAGCAGGTTCTCATGATGGTAGCTTTGAATTATTCATTTGGTAGCACGCCATCCAGTGCAAATAGAATTTATGAACTTAATTATGTTATGAATGTTTAGGAACATATTGCTTTACTTTGTATCATTAACATGACTAAATTGTTTTTGCACCCGAAAGATTTCGATAATTGATATCTGATTTCCCAGGAGTTACTGTATTTGATTTACGGTCAGTTTTTGTATATGCAAGAAGATCTGATTACCCCAAAGCAAACACATTCCTTTTTACTTAATGTCATTTACACAGAAAATTAATGTTTACTACAATATTCCCTATGCCAGGCAATCAAGCCCAAGGCACGAAAGCTAGTGAGCCTTTCTGCAAAAAATACATCTTTGCACAATTTTCGATAAATCGCTGCCTTTCTTTAGTTATTTATTAGTTTTTATGGATGCAATTATGATCTTAAATATTGCATTAGTGAACAATAAAGTATTTTTTGTCTCAATTTGTAGGTATTTGTGTCCAATGCTTTGCATTAAAATATGATTTATTGGTTGTGATCTACATTTAAATAATAAATAATATTATATAAACAGACTGTACGCTTCGTCTAGCCTTCTACTTTTAGTAAATTTCTCGTTAACCTAGTGAGAGTCACGGAGAACGAAATAAGAATAAAAGTTAAGATTTACAAATAAGGCTACCATAATATTGATTAAATAATTTTAATACAATTAAAATTATTTTCGTTGTTTTTATAATTAAACTCATGTAAGCTCATTATGGATAATGCCATTATTTGAATTTTCCGGGCAAGACAATAGCGGCAAGAAAAACTCTACACAAAAAATGTCGAATAATTTTTTTATTTATACGATGTGGCCAAATCCTAGGGGACAACCCTTTGATGCGTTGACCTCTTCAAACGATTTTTGTTTTGGTTAATAATGGTTTCTTCCCGCAAATACGTCCGTAAAGGCAAGCTTCTCGTAAACGACGTTTTACCGTATCAATAGATGGTGCACTATCATTTTCGCCGAAAACTGCCGCCTTAATTTCCCTTGCCGATTTGTGCGGAAATTTTTTAGATTCACGGACAAGTGATTTGTCTTCACGTGAAGTCGTTATACGTGGTTTAGCCTTTCGAGACACATTTTCTGTTGTAGAATGTCGAAGAAAATGCTTAACTGCATTAAAAATCATAGTTTTTGAACACTTTAACACTGTTGCTATTTGTTTGTATGAGTTGTTCTCTTTATACATGTTCACAATAATTTCACGTGTTTTAGGGTCACATGATTTATTTTTACCCATTTTAAGAAATAAATAATTTTAAAAAAACACTTATAAATATCTGATTTTTCTAAATACGAGCGCTACACTACGAAAATTCACAAGAAGTTTACTGCGTACCAACTAAATACATTCGTTCCTAATTAGCTGCAGGGCTTCTTTTTAATGTAACTTGCAGAAAATGTAGCGGTAGAAAACTGATAATACGTGCCCATGAAAATGTATTTCTTTTTTATTTGACTCTTGTCAAATTTTAAATGGACCTAAGAAGTACAGTTATTTCTCTAAGTAAAACAAAGTTAGTATGAAAATTGCAAATAGGATCGTAGCGTTCTTAATTACGTGCACGTAACTGGTACATGTTGCCATATTATGAAATGAGGTTCCAATTGAAAACTTTAGTTTCACAATTTTAATTCTGTTGGTCCATTTCATGAAGTGATCTCCACAGATCGTATTCTCCATTGAATATCGGTAGTGCCATTCTGGGCAGAATATATTCATGTTGTGCGTTTGTATTTCTCGTTTGTGCCATAGTAATGCCGGTTGTAGAAATTTCCGATTTACTTGAAATTTTCCGAAGACCTTCAATTAATTTCTAATGTACTGAAATTGTCTTCTGTTAAATATTTGTGTGGCGTTTCTAAAGTTGTTTTAGCCAAACTCACTTTAATTGCCATATAAACCAGATTGTGTTCACTCCACAATTTCTTCAAATTCAAACTCTTGAATTCAAAAAATCCTTGCGATCTTTTCACTAATGCTCTTTTGTGTCCGTCCTTGATCAGCTTTTCGATTCGTAATCGCGTTACTTATTCTTGAGCCAATAAATAAATGTAATTCAGCCATTTTAATATATTTTATACCGCTTAAGATTGTACACGTAAATTCCGAACTTCTATTTTAAAACCAGAAAATTAAGAAGAAAGAAACAACGGCTTGTATACTATTCTTGGATGAAACCACCTAACTAAATGTTCGAAAAAGGAACAAATTTAAATAAAATAAATGAAAAAAGGATTTAATATTAAAATCAAAAAAGGAAAAAAAGAAATCATAAAACTAACAAAATTAAATTTTGGAGGTTGAATAAAAAAAGGAATCGCGCATACAAGCCTGGTTAAATTTTCAAATTTAATCTTCAGTTAAAACGGTACAAGTTCACAAAAAATGATTTCAATACTGCCATAATTACTGTTTGTGGAATTCATTTTTAATTCTTGTCACGCAATAATTCAACCATACACTTTAAAAATGGGGAAAGAGAATAGTAAACGGCTTATGAAACTTATGTAATTCAAAATGATCGTTAAACAAAATCAAATTTATTAAATCAACTATTTCACAAATAATGGTACTTAACTTTTTTAAACAAAATAGTTTCAATAACATTTCACTGTATCGAAAAAAGCAAAATAAATCACTATTTGAAAATTATATCAAAAAATTCGCTGCTGAAATTAAAAATACAATTTCAATAAACCACTGAATCCCGTCACCAATAAGTTATGCTTGGTTAAAAATGCTTACATTGAGCATATGTTTCAACCAGATTAATTCATTTGTAAATACAATTTAAAAAAAATTCCAATAAAAATTCAAAGAAAAATTTGGCATAGTAAATTATTAATAAAATTGAACAAGTTCAAAAATATTAAAAGCAAAGAAACTAAGAAAAAATTATATCAAGAAAAATTCAAAAGGAAACCTCAACGTTCAACAAAACCGAAATGTCCAAAACTCAAAAAACTTTCGCTTTTCAACTACACTACTTCACTCTGTAAAAATTCACTAATTAAGGAGAGTGAATCCATAATTAATATTTTAATAATTTCTGAATTAAAAATTTCTTCAAATTATTTTCATGAAATTATATACAAAAAAATAGTTTTTAAAAAAAAGTTGAACCGACTTCACAAAAAGCGCTAAAAAGCATAAAATAATTTTTAATTTTATATCTATTACGACATTTTGAAGTCGGTGCAAATTAAACAAATAAAACAACTACAGTACCCCAATTGAAAATAATACCTAATACTACCTGAACGTTTCAGTTTACGGGGGATCATTTTAAATGACGATTAAATACTTTTGTTGTAGTTGTTTGGTTTGTTTGATTTGCACCAACTTCAAAATGTCGTAATAGATATAAAATTAAAAATTATTTTATGCTTTTTAGCGCTTTTTGTGAAGTTGGTTCAACTTTTTTTTTAAAAACTATTTAATTTTTCACTTTTTAGTGTCTTCGACTCTATACAACGAAGAAAGAACAACCAATACGGTCCACGCCTTAAAAGTTAGTTATAACCCCCTACCTCACCACCATTCCACTAAACTTTTTTTCTCATGGTATCAATCAAGGACAGAAAAGGAATCATCGAAATCGGTCCACGCATTACGAAGTTACTACCCCTCCCCCTCCCCCACCACCACCATAGGACCAAATTATTCTCCTATTAGCAATGGGGCATCACACTCTATACAACAGCAAAAGAACCATCCAAATCGGTCCACGCGTTACAAAGTTAGGTTCCACCCCCTTCTCCCACCCCAACCACACCAGCAATTTTTTTTCGTGCTATCAACCAGGGAGCATACTCTACTCAAAAGAAAAAGAATTATCCAAATCGGTTCCCGTGTTACAAAGTTAGACTACTCCTCCCCCCACCCAACCCCCCACCATGGGCCAAATTATTCTTCTAATAGCAATGGGTGATCACACTCTGTACAACAGCAAGGGAACCATCCATATCGGTCCACGTGTTACAAAGTTAGGTTCCACCCTCCCCCCCCCCCCAGCAACATTTCTTTTCTAGTAGTATCAACCAAGCATCATATTCTATCCAATAGAAAAAGAATTATCCAAATCGGACCACGCGTTATGAAGTTAGACTACCCCTCCCCCCACCCACACCTTTCGACATAGGACCAAATTATTCCACTATTAGCAATGGGGGATCATACTCCATACAACAGAAAAAGAACCATCAAAATCGGACCACGCGTTACAAAGGTAGGTTCCACCCCCACCCCCCACCCTCATCCCTCCAACATGTTTTTCTCCTGGTATCAACCACGGATCATACTCTATCCAACAGAAGAAGAATTATCTAAATCGGTCCACGCGTTACAAAGTTAACCTACCCCTTCCCCCCTCCGCCAACCCTAGGCCAAATTTTTTTCTCCTATTAGTAATGGGCGATCATACTCTGTACAACAAAAAAAGAACCATCCAAATCGGACCACGCGTTACAAAGTTAGGTTTCACCCACACCCCCTACCCCCACCCTACCAAAAATTTTTTTGACATCTTACCAATCGGTGAATATACTCTACCCAACAAAAAAAGAATCATCAAAATCGGTCGACGCGTTACGAAGTTATGCCCGGTCAGACATAAAAAAAAAAATAAATAAAAAAAAATACGCGTCGAACTTAGAACCTCTGTGTTTTTGGGAAGTCGGTTAAAAATGAATTTATTCAAATGACTAAAATTAATTGAAGTGTGAAATTTTAATAGAAATTTAATTAATCTTAATTTATTCTATAAAATGGTGACGACAAAATCATTGATGTAATCGAACATAGCCCAAATATCTCGCCAATTTTTCATCTTATTATCGCATTTCTTTCTCTTCTTAAATTTCATAAATATTTCATAAAGTACACAATTAGCGCTCTATCTGGCAATGCCGGTGATTTCAGCGGCAAAAAGTACCCCGAATTCATGTGACGTTTGCTGTCAATAAAAGTAAAGTCAATAAATGTAAAATGTAAAGTAGTAACTAATAGTAAAAAAATCCCGCCAGTCAAAAAGTTCCATCATCTCAAATTTTGTGTTGTGGGTAAGGCAGAAAGAATATTAAGCCATACAAGAATGACGGACCAAGATTATGAGCCAGCATGGTGTAAATTAAGGGAAAGATACGAAAATAAAAGCAACTTAGTCAACCATCAACTAAAAACATTAGTCAACTAACCCAAGCTAAATACAAAAACTAGGAAAGTTCTGATGATCTGACATCTATTCAGAACTGCTGATCTGATCTGAATAGATGCCACTGAAGAAGTATTACAACAACTGAGATGTCAACAGAAGTTCATGGGATGTACTACTGATATACTTGTTAGTCCAAAAATTAGCACATGCAACAGTAAAACTGTGGAAGGAAGAAAAAGTTTACACACAAACATTTCCACAGTTTCAACAATTTAAAGTGTTTCTAAACATAATCGCCTAAAATATTTCAGTCAATTTCACACTCAAGTGGATCCAAACCCAGCCAAAGGAAACAATTCACGGAGGAGAAACCCCTACCACATCACACTGCTAATAACAGCAAATGTCCAACATGTCAAGGCAAAATGTCAAATATATCTAAAAATGAATTTAGCCAATAAGCGTAAGACCATTCTTCTGGGAGATGTTGAAGTGCTTCTCCAGCATCATATCGTCACCAAATGTACTAGCAAATACAGATGCTTTAAATGTCAACAAATACATAACACTACACTTCGCGAAGAAAATTCACTTTCACAGTTCGCTTCCTCATATATCCAGGATCGCAATCATCCTTGATAACGCAGCCCTTGTCGATTAGAGGATTAACCACAAGCTCTACAGCGGGGCACGCAAGGAAACTTTGCTTAAATTTAAAATTGCGAAACGGACATATTTGTAGTACAGGAACAATAAAATAAAATAAAAAACAAAACAAAAAGAAAATTGCATATTTTTTTCCATTACGAATGGTGGAAGCAGAACAGCAGAACAGCAACGCAAGCAGAAAATAAAATCCCGCTTCAGTCACAACGCTTGATTGTGCTTTAAACGGACAAGTCAAGCGATTTTAGTAGACAGAGGAGAAGACTGTCAAACGTACTATGATCAAACACATGAAAGAGTGACAAGGACAATTAAAAGGAGAGCTGGCCATTAGAATCAATGGCAACGATGACAAATTTTTACGTAGATGATTTACTAAGAGGAGCGGACAACGTATCAGATGCCGAAAAGCTAGAAACTGAACTCATTTACATGATGAATTAAGGAGAATTTAACTAACTGAAATGGGCTAGTAATGAAAACGCAGCTCTGCAGGACATTCCCCTAGCTAGAACATTAGGAGCTAAAGGGAACATTATCCTTTGCGGAGCAAGATTGCATCAAGACATTAGGAATCTTGTGGCATCCAGAAGCATATTATTTCTCTACAACCCCTTGAAAAGCTAAAAAAAAACATTTTATTATATATTGCATCATTATATAATCCTCATGGTTGGTTAGCTCAATTTACAGTCGTAGCCAATATGGTTATGTAGATGTTATGGATAGCCGGGCACACTTAAGACAGTAAAGTAACCGAGGCAATGGACATTTCAGTAAACTTGTTGACAATAAAGATTAGAGTCGCACCAATAAAGCGCATATCAATACCGCGCTTGGAGTTAAACTGGACTTATAAAACGACCTATTCAGGACATGCAGCTAAAACCGCTTCAAATATTTACATGGACCGATCGCATTACAAGAAGGTGAAAGGTGAAAGAATATATATCACGTTGGAAAACATATGTGGCTTAAAAGTCGAAATTCAAGACACGCTGAAGTACGATCACTAGAGACATGTTCCAACACAATACATCCGGCTAATTGAGCGTCAAGAGGACTTTCAGTCGAAAGATTATTGGAGAATCAACTTTGGTGGCGCGGACGACATGACTGCTCAAGAAAAAGACTAGGCAACTAGCAAACAATTCAACAAGCAAACTGATCTAGAAGCCAAGAAAAAATTGATTTTAAGTTTCATTACTAAGCCAACTGAGGACCTTTTACATAAATTTGCGTTATTCATTCGGTTGTGGCTACACTGTTAAGATTTGTACACAACTGCAAACATCCTAATAACAAGAAAGTCGTCATATTGCCCGGCTCGGACTATCAACGAGCTTAAATTAAAATTCTGACTGAAGTACAACGAACAGCATTTCCAGAAGAACACAAATGCTTGATGAACAAACAAGTCATAAGTTCAAAAAGCCAACTTCTCCAGCTCAACTCATTTTTGGATACAACAAGTTGATAAGCTCATAGTCGTAGCCACTAGTGATGGGCAAAATCAGTCACTTTGCTGACTCAGATCATACGAGTCATTTGACATAAGTGACTCAAAGAAAAGATTCGGTCATTTGGGTCAAGGTATATATTTGAGCCCCACCAGTGGAGAACTTGTCCAACTTTTCGGGCAACTTTGAGCTTTGACGGTGCTTTCCATTTTGTTCTGTCGTGTCGGTCATAGGAGTATGACGTAAAGACTTAAAATAAAGAACTATATGAAGCCTTGTACCGTGTAAAATTTCTATCCGTGAGTGAAGCTGCTCGAGGAATTTAAAATCATCTGGGTCGTTGACTAACAGAGACGAAAGCGTAAGAAAATGGAACCAATATATTTCGTACTGTCAAATGTTGTTTACTTTTGTGAGTGAAAAAGTTTCCTCGAGTGGATGAAGTTAAATTTTGTTAAATTTGTTGAAATAGCTTCTTTTAAAATTTTATGTAATCATTCCAATAAAGTTATTAGACTATTTTGTGATTTTTTTGTGAACTGAATTTGCCTTAACACCCAGATTTTATTTAAATTAATCAACATGAGGTGTTCTATTTTTCCTGCGCAAATAATTAGAAATAAGAGATTGGGAAGTCGTTTTACCTATAAATGCATAATTTGAATTACTTCTAAATTTATTCTATAAACATGTGAAGTTCAATTAAAACCTCAATTTATGGAAAAAACAAAAGTTGCATAAGAATATTTGTAAGGCGTCAAACAAAATTTTTGGGAGGCATCAATAGGAAATCTTAAATTAGATAAAAAAACAAAATTGATGATTCGCTTGACCTATAATATAACGACAAAATTAATATGCATCTTAAATATTTTATTCAGAGAAGTTAAAATCAAATTATTCTTTAACGAGTTATCAAGATTTTAAATTTACTTTTGGCACCACTTTAAATCTGACTTAATTTACGCCAGTATTGTTGCTACCACTGAATCGCTCGTAATTCTACTACAAAAGAAATTTGCTTCACTAAAGGGGGGGTAAGGGTTTCAGCGTAAAAAAAAAACACTTTTTTTTTTGAATTTTTTTGAAGGAATGGATTGAGCAAATTTATTTATTTTGTACATTATTAAGCATACTTTTAACAATATTCTGTAATTTTTTCATGCAGAAATATTGCAAAACAAGCCGGTGACAGAGCTTGCCCCAGAATGTCTTTGCAAAAATACAATTTGCGGTGTTCACTGTATCTCGGTCGGAAATTATCTGAAATCAAACACCATTAAAATTTAGTCAAAGTATTATCAAATCCTCCCCCCAACGCTCTCCGATTATATTTTTTTTTTCATTTAAAAATTTTTGGTCGCCATCTAAAGTGTAAACTGCTATTTTCAACGAAAAATTCCGCCATTTTGTGGGTGGGAAACCCCCATAATGTAAAAATAATAATTTTAACTAAACGTTGGGGGAGGTATTTTATATGTAGAAAATGTGTACCAAGTTTCAAATGAATCGGTCTAGTAGTTTTTAAATGGCAGTGAACACGGACTTTGAAAAAGTAGTTTTGAGAAAAACGCGTTTAGAGTTTATGAGCTAAAAAAGTGAAGAAAAAAATTTTTTTTTTCAACTTACACAGAATCATCGATTCCAGCTCCATAGAGTAGACTTCCTGCAGCAGCTTCAATGTCTTCAGCCTCTTTTCTCTCAAGTCTTTGTTTTATCCTGGCTTCTTTGCTCTGATGCTCAGCTTGGATCTCGGCCCTATCAATTCGATTGCTGTGAATAAGCTGTGTACCTGCTCGACAGCTGCACTAAAGGACAGGGGACTAACTATAGACCATAACTTCAAGAGTTTTGCTCAGATCGACTTAAAATTTTGAGAATATATTCTTGAAATGTTTAACAATAAGATAAGACAAAAAAAATCTTCCTCTAGTTCTTTATTCAAGTCAAGGCCTACCTTTGCATATTTGTATGTATGGCAAAACGAGCCATACACATTGAATTGATATCATCTTAAACTACTGAAGCCTTTATAGCAGCATTCAAAACCTTTTATAGCAACACTGTTTGTAGTACGAACTTTATAAGTGGTAAGACGATTTTAGATAGGAAATTAAAGCAAGCAAATAAGAAATCCACAAACGACGCAGCACTATATTTTGCATCTAAAGCCATTAACTGGCATTTAAACCCGCCAGCTACTCCTCATATCAGAGGAATCTGGGAGGCAGGTTAAAGTCAATTAGATTTCATCTACGTAGAACGTTAGCTAATGCAATCTTAACATTTGAAGAATTTTCCGCTGTTCTAACGAAAACTGAAGCTTGTTTGAATTCCCGACCACTTTGCTAAATGAACAATTTTGCAAAGGAATGAAGCATGTTGCCACCAGCCTATTTTTTAATCGAACAAGGATGGTCTGGTTCGAGCCGTCCAAATCAAAGCATGAAGCAGCTCCTTAAATTGACCAGTCGCGATGTTATGTCGTCACAGGTAGACAACACATCAAAACATTACCTAAGTGCGATGCATAAAAGGGTCTGTAAATGTGTCAAGAATTTATTTAAAATTTTAGGTCAGGACCCTAGTGACTTTTTTCTTTTTTTCCGTTAGAGACTTAAAAGCGCGAGAAAATGAGGATGTTAAATTGAAATTGTCTATTAACCGTAAACCTTTCAAATCATGAAGTAAGAAATTTAAGAAGCACACAATTTTCGCCAAATTAATATTAATTCTTATGGGAGCCGGCAGGTGATTTTTCTTTTAACTCGTCCTATCGCCTAAACAATTGCTTCCAAAAAAATTATTTGTCTCTGTTACATTTATAGATTTTTGCGAGAGCACTTTGTGGAACATACTTTCAACCATTATGGTAAAGCAATAAAAACTTTTGTTTCGTAAATTCCACTTATAACTTCTTTTTTTACATACGATTTCTATCCTACGCGTCCTTTCAGCAAATTATAACCGTCGCCATGAAGTTTTTTGATTTCAAAGGTCTCATATTTATCTAGTACTCTTCCTCCACTTAATTTATGCAACAGTTTAGTATTGTCGATGCTGCAACTGTGTCCCGTAGATTTCAAATGTTTAGCAAGACCAGAAGTTGCATTATTAGATTTAGATGTGGTGATATGTTCTTTGAACCTAACTCTCAGTGGTCTTTTTGTTTTACCGATATATATCCCTGAGCAATCACAACAATCAATCTGGTATACGCCACTTTGATTCATTTTGTCTTTTTAAGCCCAATTTATTATTCGTAAGTAGATTCTTGAGCGTCCGTTTATTAAAGAAGGCAGGCTTAATGTCTTTTTTATTTAAAGGAATTTTCAATTTTTCGGACAGTTTTAGGACGTAAGGGATTTTTTTCCATTTTTGCCCATTATTCTTAACCTGATCCACTTATGAGAAAATTGAAGATAGAACTTTTCTTTTTTCTTTTTGCTTAACAGTTTATAAATTATTCCTGTTTCATAGCCATTTCTTAAAGCAATATTTTTTATTGTATTTAATTCTTTTTTGAAACTATTACTCTTTAAAGGAACAGTGAGGAGTCTATCGGAAGGATACCGTTTTTGTATTCCAAGGATGGGATGATAGCATTGGTATAACAGCATCCGAATAGGTAATTTTACGGAAAATGTCAAATTATAGAATATTGTCTGAATTAATTTTAATAGTTAAGTCTAAAAAATTGATTTCCTTATTTCCTAATTTTACACTGAATTTTATACTGCCGTTAATTTTACTTAGAAAATTATTAAAGAAAGTCATCAACGTATCTGTGCCATGTTAAAATATTCTTATTGTTATTGTCGTCATTAAATATAGTGTTTTCCACGAAATCCATGTAAAATTCAGCACAAAATGGGGAAAATAACGAGCCTATAGCTAGCCCATCCTTTTGAATGTAAACTTTTCCATTGAAACAAAAATAATTTTGTATGATGCATAATTCTATCAGTCTGATGAGTTGGAGCGATTTCTCAGGGTTTCGTACTTCAGATATTATTCTATCACTTAAATTATTAATTAGTGTTCCTACCGGGTTCGAGGGAAACAGGTTGCACACATCGAATGATACCAGTTTTGCGTTTTTTTGGTAACTTTAAATGATTAATTTTATTGATCAAATCTAAAGAATTTTTTATCGCATGTTTTGGTTGGAAATTGATTAACTTTCGGACGATTTCACTAAGTTTTTTACACAATAATTATGACGCTTAAAGGAAGACGAAACGGGTCGAACTGGGATATTTTTCTTCTGTAGTTTAGGTAAACCGTATAGAGAGAGGAAAGATGGATTGCTGTAAGGCAAATAGCACTTTTTTATCAAAGATAAGGTTAGAACTATTTATTGTGCTTATGGTTACTGTCATACTTTGCTGTAGGATCCCTAGTTAGATCTTGAATATTCATATTATCTAAACAACTTTTCATTTTTTCCAAATAATCATCTTAATATAAAATAGTAACAGAATTACCCTTATCAGCCTTGGTCAAGATCAGGTTATTTAATTTTAACATATTTTTTATGCTAGCTAATGTTTTACCTTCTAATTAATTTTTCCCCATGGTATGTTTGTCTAACTCTATTATTCTCGAACATCCATATTTTACCTCTAGATCATCATCATCAAATGCTGCATCATGTGTTGCAAAGGTTGGGCAGACCTGTCCCTATTTGTATTAGACATTTCTCAGTAGTTCTCTCTTATGTGGAGCTGTTGTTAGATTTAGTGTTAGCCCTGAGGATATCCTAAACAGACGAAATGCGTAGGCTAGAAATCGTATGTAAAAAATAAAAAATAATAAGAGGAACTAACGAAACAAGAGTTTTTATTGGTTTACTATAATTGTATTTTTCTCTGCTTGAAGTAAACAAAATAATATTTATAATGATGTAAAAAAATCTACACCTTATTTAAAAAAATATAAAAGACGTTAAAGCCTAAAAATGCGGAAATGTACGGAACTGGAATTATAAAAAAAGTACAAGCTCCAGGCCATGGTCAGATCATGAGTTACCTACTGCTTCTATTTTGGATGAAAATTTGTTTTCACACCAAAATTTCAACTATCTTAAAAAACTTTTTTCGGATAATAAAGTGTACATATTTTTTCTTTGTTGCAAAGGTAACTTAGTCTGCCTTAAGTTAATATTAATCATCAATAAATTCTGTACTCACTAAAACCAAAATTTCAGATAAAGACTTTTGATAGTTTGTAACATATAAGGAATTAGAATTTAGTCTTAGGGAAAAACTGGAACTAAATAAAATTGTTTTTTTAAAAAAATTTGAACAGACTTTACAAAATGCGCTAAAAAGCATAAAATAATTTTCAATTTTATATCTATTACGACATTTTGAAGTCGGTGCAAATCAAACCAAATTACAACAAAAGTACTTAATCGTCCTTTCTTATGATCCCGTGAGCTGACACGTTCAGGTAGTATTATGTATTATCTTCAAAGTGGTTCTGTAGTTGTTTTATTTTTTTCATTTACACCGACTTCAAAATGTCGTAATAGATATAAAATTGAAAATTATTTTATGAATTTTGTGAAGTCGGTTCAAATTTGTTTTTAAAACTATTTTATTTTTCACTTTTTAGTGTCTTTTACTCTATACAACGTAAAAAGAACCATCCAAATCGGTCCACACTTTAAAAAGTAGGGTTCAACCCCTACCCTTCCCAATCCCACTAAACAAGTTAAACTACCCCTCCCCTCACCCTAGGCAAATTTCTTTCTCCAAGTAGCAATGGGGGATCGTACTCTATACAACAAACAAAAAACCAGCCAAATCGGTCCACGCGTTACAAAGTTAGGTTTCACCCCCCCCCACCAAGGACCACCCAAAATTTCTTCTCGTGGTATCAACAAGGGAACATACTCTACCCAACAGAAAAATAATTATCCAGTTTGGTCCATAATTATACAGTTTGGTCCACGTAGTTAAACTACCCCTCCCCTCACCCTAGGCAAATTTTTTTCTCCAAGTAGCAATGGGGGATCGTACTCTATACAACAAACAAAAAACCAGCCAAATCGGTCCACGCGTTACAAAGTTAGGTTTCACCCCCACCCCTAACCCCAACCCCACCAAAATTTTTTTCTCGTGCTTTCACCCAGGGAACATACTCTACCCAACACAAAATAAGTATCAAAATCTGTCAACGCGTTACGAAGTTATGCCCAGTCAGACATAAAAAAAAATAATCTACACGTCGAACTTATAACCTCTTTGTTTTTGGGGAGTCGGTTAAAAACTGACATATAATTCAAATTTAATTCAAATAAAAACTTTAAATAATTTTGTTCATTGTGTTATTTAAAAATAGTATATATGAATTAGGTGTTTTTAGAAAAATATGAAATCTTTATCAAAAAACTAGACGATTGAACTCGTAAGTGCACAAAATCTCAACTATAGTAGACGGCTTATTGGAAATTTCCGCATTTTTGGAATTTACTACTTAACAATCGTTGTTATACTATATACGCAGCCGGTACGCACTTCCAAACCATAGGACTATAAAGCGTAGGAAAAATCGTTATATGCTCGTTCTACTCTGACCCCGCTCTTCGCCACCCTCTGTTCAGTTGCTGTATGGTCGTGAGAAATTTTTAGTTAGTTTTTCTTTTTCTTGTTCTTAAACAGTAAACTCCTAGCGCCCGCCGGAGCTGACACGCACACCAATTTTTTGTTTTGTTTTAAACAGATAGTTATATATATATATATATATATATATATATATATATATATACATATTTATGTGTCTTTAACCTTAAAATCATTAAAGTTGCTAGCTGCTTACACTAAAAGTTTACAAATACGAAAAGAAACTGGAAGACTACACAATAAATAAAGATTTCAGAAAAATTACTTCAGGGCAAAAAGTTGTAAATAGGAAAATACAAAGAATGTTGAATGCCTTCCAGGTGAGTGCCAGCTACAAAATGTCCCCAAAACTTTGGTATAATAAAATGTTGAAACTAAATTACATAGAACAAAACTTAAACGAACGAACAAAATCACACCAAAACCGAAAAAAGTTTTAACCTTATCTGAGTTCTCTTCAGGTGAGTTGAAATTTTAAACATCTCGTCACAAATGTCTTTTCCTAATACCTTAGGTTAAAATGCTCTAGTTTCAAATATTTGTCAGTGCTATGCAGAAATAGATATTTGCCCTTCATTAAATAACTCATGCCGAAAGAGCCTTATGTATACAAGGATAATTGCTGCATGTATGCCCATATTAGGCCTAATTAAGACACATTTCGAGAACCAAATAACTGTCAAACATATTTGTTCAAGGCTTTATTTGAAATTTTCAAAACTGCTTATCCTAGGTGTTCTACAGGGATATTTCCCTTTTGAAAAAGGCTTGAAAGTTTCAACAAACAATATTTTTGTTTTCCTAAGTCGGAACACAAGCTTGTTAAAATGTGCCTTCGGTCAACAGCATAATAATTTCGTTAACAGTAATCTTATTAGCGGGGACAGAAAAATGCCGATTTGGACAAAAGCACTCTGGAGAGAAGGAAAACTAAATTTTAAAAGTACGTCATCGAAAGATGTAAAATTTTTCGACGGGGAATAAATTCTTTCTTGTTGAATTCTTTGAACCAAAAATTTAAATAAAATCTTTCCTTTGAGGCTTTCTACCATAATAACCCTGTACTACGTTCATCTTCCAATTTCAGGCTGCTATCAAAAACCAAAGCGAATGCACCTATTATGAAGAGAATTTAATAACAACCGGAGTATTGCAATATAAGTGGATCTTTAAGGATAAAAGGCACTCACGCTTCATTGCACAGTAAAAGAGAGATTGAGTTAGTCTTGTCTAGTCGTCATCTTAGCCCTGTGTGCTGCGTTTTTAATTAAGCAGAGCGCATTCCATATCATATTGAATAATACAATTTTCAAAAACGGGAGATGAAGTTAAAAATATTGCAATTGAATTCTTCTGGAAAATTATAAATCAAGATTTGCGAATACAACTTTTAACTACCAACATGCAGTCGTACTCTTACCTCTCCTCCGGGCTCCAAATTTCTTTGCGCTCACGCTATACAGGGAGTTAGCAAAATAAGTTAATTGGATCGATTCTGAGTTAACTGAAGGTCTGTTAGGTCGGTGACTGCGTAATTTTTATGCAATAACATGAATGACTTGTCTAGAAAACTTACTTTTTGGCAGAATGCTAGATTTGTTCAATTGGAACAATGCGTGAAAATAAAGTGTTAGTTATATTCCCTGAAACGATATCATCTTTTGTGGGGACGGAGTTGGATCAATTGGTTGAGCGGCACAACCACAATGCCCTGGTTACCAGGTTTGAGAGCAGGTCTCCGCCTGGGTTTTTAAAAATTGAGTCAACAAAAAAAAGTGCAACATAGTTTCCCACTGCACAGGTAGGCAAGTTTCCTGAATCAAAATTGCTCAGAAACCGTTTCATATAATCATCAAAAAAAAAAATCTAAGGCTTCAAACTCAACGTCGACACATGGTTTAGAAAGCATTTTGAACTTTCCATTGTTTTGGAAATTGTATGTAATTTCTATTCAAGTCGCGATCAAATGAACTCCCAATAATTAAACCCTGTCAGCAGAAATGATGTATTGAAGTGAAATCTGTATCTAATGAATCCTCAAAGTATCACCGCCGACGTTCGGTGACTAAGGAGGGGTTCATATTTCGCGACAACTACTTGAGCTTGAAACTTCGCTTACAAGTTATTTTTTGCCATTTAAGGGGGGAAGTACATGAAGACGTTTTCAAAAATCGATTTTTTTTATTGTCTTAATCGATAAGTATATGCTCTAAGAATATAATTCCAAAATTCCAAAAGCCTATCTCGAAAATTGTGAAAGATATGTCACTTGAAATTGGTCGGCGCCGATCCGGCCCAGCGCGCCTGGGATCGAGGATCTCTGCTGCGCGCGTGATTCCGCTTACCGGATTTTTTTCTGCTCTGGAATTTAGAGTGATGAATGCGACTTTGTTAAAGAGCGTTTTCGACGTTTTCAGTCCAAATACCGATTTTTCTGAGAATACCCGTCCCCTCTTACTTTCTCCTTATCTGCATCTTTTTCGTCAGTTTTTCGGGACAAACTTTAAACGGCGTTTTCTCAAAACCATGTTTTTCAAATTGCCGTAAAAGATTAAAAAAAAACTAGTGAACCGATTTTCTTCATCCAGCACTCATTTTAAAGGGCATAAAAAACTACTCTAGATAGACTACGGACATAGCAAAAAAATCATTTTAAGACCATTTTTGACGCGAAAATGATTAAATTTTTTGCAAAAAAAGTCAACTTTTTTTTTCATGCCCGATTTTTATAGTTAATGTTCGAATTTCGAAAAGATCGTAGTCTATCTAGAATAAACAACCCCCTCGAGTATAAAAATGTTTGATTTTTTGATTTCAGATGAAAATTGCGGCCAGGAGAATTTACGCCGATTTCGATGTCAGCCGCGACACGAGTTACGAAACCCACCAAAAGTTGATTAATTTTTTATTTTTCAAAATGTAAAAAAATTTTTTTCTCTTCTTAAAACATTGCCCTAAATATATATAATATCGATTTCACGTGGACCTTTTTCATTTTCCCAAAAATAAATCCCAAAAAAGTCTTCTTTTTTCGGCCTCTTCATGTGCTTCCCCCCTTAAGAAATTTTTAAAAATATTATAGCATAAAGAAAAAAATAAAATAAATATAATTGCATTTGCATTCTTTAAATTTAAATATACATACAGTGAAATCAAAAAGTTTCCGTACACTCTTGAAATTATAGAATTTTGCAACTTTGATCACTTCTAGTTTCAGTATTTTAGCACTGATATTTTAATTGTCATATCCATAGAATAGGAAGACTCTGTTTAATTGAAAAATATGGCAAGGTTAAATTTTCTTTATTTATTTACTGAAAATATAAAATTTGCTTAATGATTTTGAAAACAAATATAACCAAAAAGTCTCCGTAGAGAAAATTTTTTGTGCAACGCTAAAAGTTTCAATGCATTTGATATGAGTTAATAATCGGTTGGACCACCTTACTACCTCCAATATCCTGTTAGGCATACTCTCGACAAGTTTTGTGTTGAACTCCGATTCTACATATACTGTCCCATTCTTCTAACAAAGCTCTTGTTAAGGCTTCACATAGCGCAAGTTTACTCTTTCTTTATTTTAGCCCAAAGATGCTCTATGGGGTTCATGTGAGATGATTGTGGCGGGGTCTGGACCTACTTACTACAATTATACTGCAACAATTCCTTGACTAGAACTGTTGTAAGTTTAGGGTCGTTGTTGTGTCCTGTCACCATGCTTTACAGTTTCAGAATTATTTCTTTGGTTGAAGATGGAGGAAGCCCAATTCCTCCATCAGATTCAGATTTCCCACTTTTAATTAATTTCACAATTAATTCGCATGCATCGCAAGAAATTTCCTTTTTTCTGCTAATTTATAAATCTAAGTTTGTGTCATCTCAAATAACGCTAAAATTTTCCCAGGAAACTATAATTTTATTTGGTGTGCGAAGACATTTTGGTAGTCACTTTGTTAGCATCAAACAAAACTTTTAGTTTTTTTATTTTGAAATGATGTACGTTTTACCAATTTTGATATGTTAATTATTGTTGAGATGAGCTTTTCAGTGAATAGTAAATTATTAGCAGAACAGTAAAATTAGGACGACAATATAAGCGATGCCTGCAAAATTTCGGCTTGAGAGAATTTCTAGCTTCCATAGGAATTCTTATATATTTAGCTGTATTCCATTTACCATTGTCATGTAAAAAATTTGTCAGGAAACGAAGCCGAAAGTCGAATGAAATTAAAAATAAAAAGTTCTTGATAATTATTGTTTTAATACGATTTACATATTTAATATATTACCATTTTAATATCACACCTTTTTGACGTTACATTTATTAGTTGTAATACAACACTTGCTTGTAGTAAGAAAAATCCCAAAATCATTCGTCAATGATAAGGCCTAACAAATACTGAGCGGGAGCAATTAATGACATACGTCTTGCCAAACCTTGGTGCAGAAACCATATTAGCACAGCTCTCAACTCTTCTGCCTGCCAAATAACTGCAGTAATGGTAAATTATGGAATTTCTGAAGATTTGATCTTTGTCAATTAAAATGTGCGTGTAATATATGCGTATTCATACACATCGGGACTGTACTAGCTCTCAAAGAAACCATATATTGTTTTGTAGTATGTTACATTCACTTAGCTCATAAATCATCATGTAAACGTTTTGCGTTGTATGATTTGGCTAGTTTAATGTGATAAGTCCTTAATGCGTGCAACCAGAAATCGAAGAGTACCTTGCATACTTATGAAGTTCGTACACATTGTTTCATTTTACCATTCATGGCTTCTACCACACAAAGGCAAGGTTACCAGTCGAGACTTCTTCAGTTGTTAGTTGTCTCTCGCTCCTATTTTTTGTGGGCGGCATATGTATGTGCTTCACAGGCACATTCCTCTAGACTGTGAATGCTATTCCTGAAACCTCGGTTTACTAAAAAACCTCATTCTTTTAGAAAAAACCAATGTCACGCAGCATTCTCATTATCTACAATGCAACGTCGCATCAGATGTAGTTGCGGCATAAGGGCCAATAACATTGTTGATGTAGCCATCAGTACACACAATCATAAAAAGATTTAGTAAATTATCGTATTTGTGTAAACTATACGACAAATGTTGAAATAAAAAGTTTGAAACTTTTTCTATAAAAATATAAACCTCATCGCGAATAAATATTACTTTATTGTACTTAATTGTTTTCTCAATTGCTAAATATGCACTTTGGTATAAATAAATTCCTCTCTGGAATATCAGTTCTTGTAATATGGTCGAGGATTTGAATTGCCCCGGCCTACCAACTCGTGAAGTGTGATGGGAAACATTTCTTTTTCAAATACAAATTACAAACAAAAATAAAGTGAGAATAAATAAAATAAATATATTCAAAATATGACATATAAAATTCTTAACTTAAAAGACCCCATTTATGGTTTAAAAAATACAAAACGTCTTGGAGTTCATTTTACTTAAACTAATAATTATAATGAAACTTCTTTAACCGCGCCAGAATATCCCAATTTAGAATTTGTAAAAGGTCGTGAAGAACTGGGACATGCAGCAGAATATGCTAGTGAAAATGTTACTACTATACAAACAAAGTAGTACCTGTAGTTATTGGGGCCTTAGTTAGTATTGTAATAAAAACTTCTAAAAGAAAACACACAAATGGCTAAAAATACAGCGTGTTCTTTGAATAATTTCTATGAAAAAAGTTATGGTATCTTTAAATGAAGACATTGCGGTAAAGAAAAACATATTAAAAGCGACTGAGGAACTTGTTGAAGTGAAAAAGCAAAAACTGCGCAGGAATGAAGTATATAGGCACGATAAACTGAAGCTCAATTATGAAAAACTAAAGGGCAACCGGCGGAAAATTTAAACTGAAGAGGAAAACTTAAAATTGAAGTCCACAAGTAAAAAATACTAATATGATAATGTAAAATTTCTAATATAACGTTAAATATTTCTTCAACTCCAAAAATTATTTAAAAGAGTATACTGAATTCAAGTAATTTATTTTATTAAAATTAAAAGTATTAAACCTAGTTTATGTTTTCATTAATTTGATAATCCTCTTAAGCTATCCCTAATAATATTTCTATTGTTATTAGCTACCTCTGAAGTGTAGCACATATTATATTAAACACGTTGCTGCCTGTGTGATCTACTTACAAATATAAAATACTTTTAAAAAAAAAGTTTAACCAACTTCACAAAAAGCGCTAAAAGCATAAAATAATTTTTAATTTTTTATCTATTACGGCAATTTGAAGTCGGTCTAAATAATAAAAAAAAAATAGTACAAAAAAAGTATTTAATCCGCCTTAAATGTATAGGTAGTTTTATATGATATCTTCAGTTGTGGTTGGGCAGTTCTTTTGTTTGTTTAATTTGCAACAAATTCAAAATATCATAAAAAATATCAAATTGAAAATTATTTTATGCTTTTCAGGGCTTCTTGTGCAGACGGTTCAACTTTTGCAAGAAACTATCTAATTTTTCAGTTTTAAGTGTCTTAATATATACAACTCGAAGAATGCTGCTCGTACGAACAAAGAAATTTCAAAAGTTGCAGAGGTAGTACACTTTAACGAAAGGAAATGTAATTATCCAAATCCGGCAACATAATACGAAATTAGTCACGGTCACTCTTTCCTACAAAATTCTTAGCATGGCCATAGTGCGCCAACATACAAGAGAGCATCAGAGTCAGAGAATCATCGTAGTCACTCTAGGTACAAAATTGTTTTTCATTTACAAACTAGGAAATGTATTCTGTACAACAGAATCAACTTCATCAAAAACAGTCTGCGTCTTACAAAGCTAGGCGCCACCCCTCCTGTAACTCTCAGCCTACACATATTTTGTCATTATACAAATATACAGGGTTTTTCAGATCAGACGTGCCAAAATGAGTGGGGTGATAGATCTCACTTTCTCAAACAAAAACTTGTACGGCAGGGGGGGGGGACACTCTCAACCGTTTGGGAGTTACAGGGTGATTCATAAATTTCAGTTTTTCATGGTGTGCACATTACTCTTTTATTTTTATCTTTTGATATATCTAACACAGTGACATCCAAAAAACGCTAAAAAACTACTATCCCAATGACCTTTTCAGAATTGTCAACAATGTTGATGTTCAGTCCCTCCAAAGTTATTTTCTGAAAAGAGAAATAGTTAATGGAAGTTTAATTTCATTAAAATTATACTCATGAAACAATCCCCCGTTGTCCTCCTGCTACTTCCTAAGCGCTCCTTTCCTCGTCTTATAAATTTTTCAACCTGCAAGTATAAACAACCCACAAAGTAAACAAAACTTTGGGTTAAAATTTGAAATACTTATCTAAATGCACGGGAAGTGCATATTAAGTCCCTAATCTGCTCCAAACATCCCTCCAACAAAATTTGTCAGCTGAAACGAACAAGAAATTAATAAATTTAATAATTATTTCACAAAATAAAAACCTACCAGAATTTCTGCCACCAAATCAGCTGTCATCTTTCACTTTTACAAATGTCACTTTACATTTCCATTGTGAATGACATTAACATTAAAGTGAAATAGTACTACCAGGCGAACTCATGAATGAAAAGAGTTTAAATCCGCTAACCTGGAGCTATATAAACCGGCGAGATTTTCAGTATGGCACCTCATTCCTTGTTCAGTATTCAAACTGAAACAATCCCACCCGTGATTTTCAGAACTTAATTTGAAAATTTCCTGTCGCAGAAACTTAATTCTGCAAATCCTACCACAGAAACTTACTTCTGTAAAAATCCTGTCGCAGAAACTTACTTCTGCAAATCCTACCACAGAAACTTACTTCTGTAAATATTACTGCAGAAACTTACTTCTGTAATTTTTCCCGCAGAAACTTAATTCTGCATTTCTGTATTTTTCCTGCAGAAACTTAATTCTGCATTTTATTAAAATAGAAAATTAATTCTATTTTTCAATTCAAAAACTTAATTTTGAATTGCATTTTTATAAATCTCTCTCTTCTTCTTTTTTCAGGAAGGCACCAAACCAGCACCGAACTAGCTGTTTCTTTTCGATTTTATTTATTTACTCTTTTGTTGAATTTATTATTTATATTGAATTTTTTTGAATTATTTATTGAATTTTTGTTTTTGAATTGAATTTTGACTGTGATATTACGATTAAGCTTTTATATTGAATTTATTATTGAATTTTTAATAAACATTTTGAATTGAAAATTTTATTGGGGATTTTTTAATTCCGGCACCTCCCCTTATTGCGCACAGCTCGCACATTGGTCCTTCGAGCCGGATTTGCCCTAAGTTCAAAATGTCCTCACTCGAAAAAATCCTTATTAAGCAATATGCTTTAAAGGAACAAATAAATAAAGCCGCCATCAACCATAAAAAGGCCGGTAAAAGCAGACGAAACCAGGGCTATTTTGAAGCTCGTCTCGCCTTTATTAAAGAGTTGTGGGAACAGTTCTCTGCAAACCATATCGATATATGGGCATACACGGATGCAAAGGAGAACAAATACAACTCCGAAAATATATACGAAATCACTGAAGAGGCATATTTTGATCTCTTAACTGACCTTAATGATGGGCTTAAAGAGTACATTAAGAGCAATAGTTCTCCCGAAACTAATCCATCAAATAATCCATCACAGTCAAATTCAATCAGGCTACCACCTATTGCCATACCCAAGTTCGATGGCAACTACAAAACATGGAGATCTTTCCATGATTTATTCTCCGCCCTAATACATTTAGATAAAAATCTGAGCAAAGTCCAAAAATTGCATTATTTAAAAGCAAATGTCTCTGGGGAAGCAGAAAGACTTCTGCGACAATTTGACATAATTGAGAGCAATTATGACAAGGCATGGGAACTTCTCACGAAGAGATATAATAATAAACGATCTCTCGTAAATCAGCAATTGAAGGATCTCCTAAGCCAGTCTCAAATTAAAACTGAGACATCCACCAGTATTAAATCATTTTTGGATAAAACTGAGGAATGTATTCATGAGTTACAAGCTCTCGAATTACCAGTGGACAAATGGGACGCCATCTTGATCCACATATTAATCCAGAAAT
Source organism: Leptarthrus brevirostris (assembly GCA_964036015.1). Classification (NCBI taxonomy): domain Eukaryota; kingdom Metazoa; phylum Arthropoda; class Insecta; order Diptera; family Asilidae; genus Leptarthrus; species Leptarthrus brevirostris. The sequence continues at coordinate 96,327,700 of OZ038371.1, read as the reverse complement.
TACCACAAGAGACACATTATCATTGGGAACAAGAGTTACGAAACAATACTGAACTCCCAACTTATACAGAATTCACTACATTTCTCGAAACGAGATTTAGAATGCTTGAGGCTCTAACCGAAGGAAAGAAAAACATTCCCCCTAAACCAACATATGGACTCTTAAACAAAAGCAAGAGTTCAGCTCCGATTCAAAAACCATATTCGCCTAAGAATATAAAAACCTCGTGCTGCCATTGCAGAGGAAACCATATAATTTTCCATTGTCCTACATTTAGAAATTTAAGCATTCGACAACGACATGAAATTGTTACTAACAAACACTTGTGCAAAAATTGTCTCTCGTCCAACCATACAACTTCACAATGTCCTAGTAACAAAAAATGTTACCACTGTGGCAAAAATCACAATTCTTTGCTTCACTATGAACAAAACTTTTCAAATACAAATTCAACCACCGAATCCACTCAAAAATCAAAAATGGAGACAACACATAGGTCTCCATCCACTATCGAAGCTAATAAACAACAAGTTCAAAATTTTTTCACTTCTAACACTAAAAGAGCTTTACTCTCTACAGCTCTAATAAATATTACTGCCCCATCTGGCACTACAATGACCTTTCGAGCATTAATAGACTCTGGATCACAAGTATCCATTATAACAGAAAGAGCCTGTAAACGATTACAGCTCAAAGGATTACCAACAAATCATCAACTAATTGGGCTTGGCACAACTCCTACTAATACAAGCTCAAAACAAACGACAGTCAGCATCAATTCACTACACTCGAATTTTAAAATGAAGGTTAACATGTTGATAATCGAAAAAATCACCGACTTACTACCAGCTCAAACAATTAAAGTCTCAAATTGGAGACACATACAAAACCTTCCTCTGGCTGACCCCACTTTTTCAACTCCAGCAGAGATCGACATTCTTCTCGGAGCTGACATTTATGCCAACATTATAATAAATGGAATCAAAAGGGGAACCTTTAACACACCTACAGCTCAAAATACAAAACTAGGATGGATTTTAATGGGAGCAATCCCAGAAACAAAGAATATCCTCACGACAATATTAACCACTCATACTACAATAAAAACTGAGTTGGATAATCAGTTAAAACGATTTTGGGAAATCGAAGAGTGTCACATTAGCTCTAAACAATCACCAGAAGATCAGCTATGTGAAAAACTCTATAAAGAAACAACAACTCGTTTGCCCTGCGGAAAATACGAAGTGCAATTACCATTCAAGGAGCAAATTGCACCGCAACTCGGTCAGTCAAGAAATATGGCAGTCAGGCAATTTCTACAAATAGAGAAAAAACTCTCATCTAATCCAGAGCTATATAATCTATATAGAACTTGTATTAATGAATACGCGGAGCTTGGACACATGAAATTAATTCCCCCTACACAATTACAAACAGAAAACAACTACCATTCCAATTTCCCTTTTTACTACTTACCACACCACGCAGTACTCAAAGAGAGTACAACAACAAAACTACGAATTGTGTTCAACGCTTCAGCACGCACGTCAAATGGAAGGTCTCTAAATGAGCAATTGCTAATTGGACCAACTATACAACCAACTCTTTGGACTACCCTATTACGATGGCGATTATATAAATACGCATTCACAGCTGACATTGAAAAAATGTATAGGATGATCCAAATGGCACCTAAACACCAGAATTTCCAAAGAATAATCTGGAGAAATACTCCAAATGAAGAATTAAAGGACTACGCTCTGACAACAGTCACATTCGGAACCGCACCAGCTCCATACCTCGCCATTAAAACTTTACAGCAGTTAGCAAAGGATGAAGCTAACAACTACCCACTCGCAGCAGAGAGTATAATGAAAGATTTTTACGTCGACGATTTGGTTACCGGTGCCCATAACCTCAATGAAGCTCAACGACTTCAACAGGAGCTTATCGAGGCTTTACACAAAGGAAATTTTAATTTGAGAAAATGGACTGCCAACCATCCCGATCTGCTAGACAGAATACCCCTTGAACACCGAGAGCTAAAAACGAACTTAGAATTCTCAGAACACGAATCCATTAAAACTCTCGGCATTCGGTGGTATCCAACGACCGATCATTTCTCCTTTAAAGTTAAAATTCCTGAATCAACTAATGCGTACACAAAACGAATAATACTCTCTGAAGTCTCATCTCTCTTCGATCCATTAGGATGGCTGGCACCATGTATAATAACAGCCAAAATTTTAATACAAAAACTCTGGCTTACAAAATGTGATTGGGATGACATAGTACCTAATGAAATTACAAGAGAATGGAGTAATTTCAAAGCTCAACTGAATACATTGCAAGATATTCAAATTCCAAGATGGCTCGGATATGAGCCTAGTATAAAAGAGATAGAGCTACACGGTTTTTGCGATGCTTCCAATAACGCTTACTCAGCTGTACTATATTTAAAAATACATGAAAACAACAATTCCAAAGTTCAACTAATTACAGCAAAAACCAAAGTCGCTCCTATCAAACCAGTTTCGTTGCCTCGTCTAGAGTTATGTGGCGCTGTTTTACTCTCTCGACTGATAAAACAAGTCACAATCGATTTAGAGCTCAAAGAAATCAAAGTCACAGCCTGGACAGACTCTAACATAGCTCTGGCATGGTTGCGGAAACATCCATCAACTTGGAAAACATTCGTAGCCAATCGTGTCTCCGAAATACACGAGAACATACCAAATGCAATTTGGAAACACGTTCCATCAAAACAAAATCCTGCAGACATAGCCTCACGAGGAATTCTACCAAAAGCACTATTAACGACTTCAACATGGTGGAACGGACCAGACTGGTTGCATAAAGATGAGGAATTTTGGTCTCAACAAAACACAAATATCCAAACTACATTAGAATGTAAAAAATCGAAAACACTCACTAATTTAATCAACGAACACATACTTTTACTTACCAAATACTCATCATTCCAGAAAACTATTCGTATAACCGCATACTGCCTTAGATTTATAAACAGCATGCGCAAACAACACCCAACTACTCAGTATTTATCAGTCTCCGAACTCAAAAAGGCAGAACGATGCCTAATAAAAACTCTCCAACACATAATTTTTTCTACCGAAATTACATGTTTGCAAAAAAATCTGCCCCTTCCTAAAAAAAGTCGAATTCTGTCACTCAATCCAATACTAGACTCTGAGAATATCCTACGTGTAGGAGGTCGGCTGACAGAAGCACATTTAAATTATAACCTAAAGCATCCTATAATCCTTCCTAATAAACATCATGTTACTCATATCCTTATCGATCATATTCACAATTACACTCTGCACGGAGGCACTCAAATTGTATTAAACACACTACGTAATTCTTATTGGCTACTTAATGCCCGCAATACAATTAGATATCGCATACATAAATGTATTACGTGTTTTCGTTTCCATGCCAAACCCTCCTCTCAATTAATGAGTTCTCTCCCAGCTGCTAGAGTCAACACTTCCTTACCCTTCCAACACACTGGCGTCGATTATGCAGGCCCAATCGACATGAAAACTTCATCACTAAGAGGGGCAAAAATTACAAAAGCATATATTTGTTTATTCATTTGTTTAGTTACTAAAGCAATACATATTGAGCTGGTCTCGGACTTATCTACTCCAGCCTTTATAGCCGCTCTAAAACGACTTATAGGCCGGAGAGGTTTTTGCGCTCACATTTATTCGGACCGAGGCACAAATTTCGTAGGAGCTAATCGACTTTTACAAACTAACCTAGAAAAAACTATTAAAGCAATTGAAGTGGATCTAGCGACCGAACTTGCTAACCAAGGCATAACTTGGCACTTTAACCCTCCTGCAGCGCCTCACTTCGGAGGATTATGGGAATCTGGAGTTAAATCCACAAAACGCCATCTGTATAAAACTATCAGAAACACAAAACTCACATACGAAGAATTATATACAGTATTAGTTCAAATAGAAGCATGTTTAAATGCTAGACCACTCTCTCCGCTCTCTAATGATGCCACAGACTACAATGTCCTTACCCCTGGTCACTTCCTGACAGGCAGACATAACCTATCTGTATTAGAACCTCCCCCACTAGATCCCAACCAACATCCTTTAAAGAGATGGCAATATATCCAGTGGCTCTCTCACAATTTTTGGAAGCAGTGGTCAAGAGATTATCTTCACACTCTACAACAACGACAAAAATGGCAAACCCAAAAGGAGAATTTGAAAATAGACACTCTCGTATTAATAAAAGAAGATCAAGTACCAATAGGACATTGGCCATTAGGACGAATAATTGAGATTCATACTGGTCATAACAATTTGGTACGAGCAGTAACAATTAAAACGTCAAAAAATATTTTAACTCGCCCTATCGCCAAGGTCTGTCCTCTCCCTTTCTCCGACATATCCCAACAATAATAAACCACTCTCCCTTACACATTGACTCTCTTGGCCACACTAAATTTTTGAAAATTCCCGTTTATTTTGAATATAAACGAATCCAAAATCCGCCAAAATTCACTTCAGTTTTGAAAGTTGAATTAAGTGCGCGCCAAAAGTGTCTTTTTTTTGAGTTTTTATTTTTTTAAAAATTTTTATTATTTTGCTAAATGGAAGAATTGTCGGAGATATTCAATTCCGATTCCCTGGACTCACTAACAACTCCACCAAATACCCCGAAAAGGGAATTATGGGATCTGCTGGACAAAATGACTGATATTCCTGCGCCAGTTTCCCCCATAAAAGGGACTCCAACCAAGCCGGGTGTCTCGGCAAAGGGAAAGATGAAAAAGGGGATCACAACTGCCACTGGACCAAAAAGAACAGGGCGACGGTTGAAATCAGTGGTCGTCAAACCTCACTCGTCACCAATCAGGACGAAACACAGACCCTTTGAAAGTCAAAAGTTGTCATCCCCAGTAAGAAAATTACAAAAAACTTTGTCTTCAAACAATAAAGATTTTATCTTTAAACCGAGACCGGTCCAGTTCCTCCCAGGAATACGCGTTCCAACTAGGCCTAGACCAGTTTCTACAACTTTAACATGCCCTGACGTTAACAACAACACCATCAGGACACTATTCCCAGCACCTCAGGTCAACATACAACCTCAGGCATTACCAAAACCAACTGTACAACTGACATCAACACCAAAAGTATCAACACAAGGTATCCCGCCAACACCACCAGTCACCCCAGCAGTGAATTACCCAGGTACTACGGACATCATCGAGCCACCTATCCAGTTCCAGGATCCACCAATGGACGACACAGGCATCCCACAAGATTTGGAACCACTAATTGAGGCAACTCCCATAGTAATACAATTACTAAAACAAACAAAAAACCCATGGGAATGCATCAGGAAATCACGAAAATTTTTCCGCTGGGATCTTCCTGGAAAGGTTTCCATGAAAATGGTAAGGAGGAAAGGAAAGTACCACATCTTCCATCAAAAAAACGTAAGTTTATTTACTCCAGTATACACACATATCATACATAAACATATTTTTCAATATTTAATTTTGTTGGAGGCGGGAGGATGTTCAGTCCCTCCAAAGTTATTTTCTGAAAAGAGAAATAGTTAATGGAAGTTTAATTTCATTAAAATTATACTCATGAAACAATCCCCCGTTGTCCTCCTGCTACTTCCTAAGCGCTCCTTTCCTCGTCTTATAAATTTTTCAACCTGCAAGTATAAACAACCCACAAAGTAAACAAAACTTTGGGTTAAAATTTGAAATACTTATCTAAATGCACGGGAAGTGCATATTAAGTCCCTAATCTGCTCCAAACATCCCTCCAACAAAATTTGTCAGCTGAAACGAACAAGAAATTAATAAATTTAATAATTATTTCACAAAATAAAAACCTACCAGAATTTCTGCCACCAAATCAGCTGTCATCTTTCACTTTTACAAATGTCACTTTACATTTCCATTGTGAATGACATTAACATTAAAGTGAAATAGTACTACCAGGCGAACTCATGAATGAAAAGAGTTTAAATCCGCTAACCTGGAGCTATATAAACCGGCGAGATTTTCAGTATGGCACCTCATTCCTTGTTCAGTATTCAAACTGAAACAATCCCACCCGTGATTTTCAGAACTTAATTTGAAAATTTCCTGTCGCAGAAACTTAATTCTGCAAATCCTACCACAGAAACTTACTTCTGTAAAAATCCTGTCGCAGAAACTTACTTCTGCAAATCCTACCACAGAAACTTACTTCTGTAAATATTACTGCAGAAACTTACTTCTGTAATTTTTCCCGCAGAAACTTAATTCTGCATTTCTGTATTTTTCCTGCAGAAACTTAATTCTGCATTTTATTAAAATAGAAAATTAATTCTATTTTTCAATTCAAAAACTTAATTTTGAATTGCATTTTTATAAATCTCTCTCTTCTTCTTTTTTCAGGAAGGCACCAAACCAGCACCGAACTAGCTGTTTCTTTTCGATTTTATTTATTTACTCTTTTGTTGAATTTATTATTTATATTGAATTTTTTTGAATTATTTATTGAATTTTTGTTTTTGAATTGAATTTTGACTGTGATATTAGGATTAAGCTTTTATATTGAATTTATTATTGAATTTTTAATAAACATTTTGAATTGAAAATTTTATTGGGCATTTTTTAATTCCGGCACCTCCCCTTATTGCGCACAGCCCGCACAGTTGATCTAACTTTCACCATTGCAGGTACAGTCACTTACTAAAGTGAAAAAAAAAGTTTTTGATTACCTAAAATTCAGAATTTTCACAAATTTTCTCCGAAATTTATGTAATTAATACATCGGTTTTTTATTTTTAATAAATTGATCATCTTATTGCCTTTCCAAAAAGGTGCTACATGACAAGGTGGACAAAGTATTAAAAAACCGAATCCTTAGAAATCCCTGACTACCTAATTATTTGACTGCACGTTAGGTAGGATATTCTTTAAATAAACAAAATTTTGAAGATAAAGGGTAGAAAATGTTTGTTTTGCATTAACAGGTAATTAATTTTAATTATTGCTGCAAAAACGTTATAAAAATGTTAGTGTAATTTTGTTTTATTGCTGCTATTAGCTTGTGTTAGCCAGAATTCACTCCCTTGTATTCTGGCAATCTGTTACTCGTACTTGATAGAAATTTTGCTATAAAAATGGGTCAGTCTGCAAGAATACTCGTACATATCATAGTTGAAATGCAAATCAATAAGTACGGGTGTTTTTAAGTAAAAATTATAAAAAATGGAAGAATTTACTTTTGAGGAATACGAGGATATTATCTATACTTATGGCGTAGTAGACGGAAACGAGAGAGCGGCTGTACTGGTATATCAAAGGAGATTCCCTAATCGGTGAGTACCCCAAAGAGGAGTATTTACACGGATCTTCCGAATGTTAAAAGAAACAGGAAGTGTAACGTCACACGACAGGGAGAGATAATCCGAAACTTCGGGAACTTCTGCCGACGTCCAAATAATCAACATCGTGAGGCAAGAACCTGAGACGAGCACCTAACGAGTCGCAAGACGATTAGGAGTGTCTTCATCTAAGGTTTGGAGGGTTATTCATCGGAAGGGATTACGTCCATATCACCATCACCCAGTCCAAGGACTACTGGAAGGAGATTCCGAGAGAAGACTGGAATTAGGCACTTGGCTTCTGGTACGCGACATTGACGATAGGGCTTTTCTGGGCTGAATTCTGTGGACGGATGAATCTCAATTCACCAGGGATGGTATCACGAACTTTCATAATCTACGTACCTGGTCAAAAACTAACCCACACGGGACAAAGGTAACCTCATTCCAGCAGAGATTCAGTGTCAATGTTTGGGCTGCTATCATCGGCAACTATTTGGTAACTATTTGGTAGGACCATTCATTTTGCCCCAAGTGCTCAACAGTCAAATTTATGCGGACTTTTTGGACAATACACTGCCTTATCTTATAGAGTACATCCCTCTGCATAATTAAACTGACATGTTTTGAAAACACGATCGAGCACCAGCGCATACTGCTAGAATTGTGAAGGCAATGCTAACTGAAAAATTTCCTAGCCGCTGGATTGGACGAGGCGCACCGATTCCTTGACCTGCTAGATCCTTAGCCCGTTGGGCATTTTCTTATGAGAAACAATGAAGGATGATGCTTATTTAAGCCCTGTTAACACTAGGGAGGATTTAGTTAGCAGAATTGGGAATGTAGCGATGAAAGTACGGGAGAGGCTGGCTGAAATACTACTTAAGCAGGTACTTAGAATCCAAAATCCGCCAAAATTCACTTCAGTTTTGAAAGTTGAATTAAGTGCGCGCCAAAAGTGTCTTTTTTTTGAGTTTTTATTTTTTTAAAAATTTTTATTATTTTGCTAAATGGAAGAATTGTCGGAGATATTCAATTCCGATTCCCTGGACTCACTAACAACTCCACCAAATACCCCGAAAAGGGAATTATGGGATCTGCTGGACAAAATGACTGATATTCCTGCGCCAGTTTCCCCCATAAAAGGGACTCCAACCAAGCCGGGTGTCTCGGCAAAGGGAAAGATGAAAAAGGGGATCACAACTGCCACTGGACCAAAAAGAACAGGGCGACGGTTGAAATCAGTGGTCGTCAAACCTCACTCGTCACCAATCAGGACGAAACACAGACCCTTTGAAAGTCAAAAGTTGTCATCCCCAGTAAGAAAATTACAAAAAACTTTGTCTTCAAACAATAAAGATTTTATCTTTAAACCGAGACCGGTCCAGTTCCTCCCAGGAATACGCGTTCCAACTAGGCCTAGACCAGTTTCTACAACTTTAACATGCCCTGACGTTAACAACAACACCATCAGGACACTATTCCCAGCACCTCAGGTCAACATACAACCTCAGGCATTACCAAAACCAACTGTACAACTGACATCAACACCAAAAGTATCAACACAAGGTATCCCGCCAACACCACCAGTCACCCCAGCAGTGAATTACCCAGGTACTACGGACATCATCGAGCCACCTATCCAGTTCCAGGATCCACCAATGGACGACACAGGCATCCCACAAGATTTGGAACCACTAATTGAGGCAACTCCCATAGTAATACAATTACTAAAACAAACAAAAAACCCATGGGAATGCATCAGGAAATCACGAAAATTTTTCCGCTGGGATCTTCCTGGAAAGGTTTCCATGAAAATGGTAAGGAGGAAAGGAAAGTACCACATCTTCCATCAAAAAAACGTAAGTTTATTTACTCCAGTATACACACATATCATACATAAACATATTTTTCAATATTTAATTTTGTTGGAGGCGGGAGGATGTTCAGTCCCTCCAAAGTTATTTTCTGAAAAGAGAAATAGTTAATGGAAGTTTAATTTCATTAAAATTATACTCATGAAACAATCCCCCGTTGTCCTCCTGCTACTTCCTAAGCGCTCCTTTCCTCGTCTTATAAATTTTTCAACCTGCAAGTATAAACAACCCACAAAGTAAACAAAACTTTGGGTTAAAATTTGAAATACTTATCTAAATGCACGGGAAGTGCATATTAAGTCCCTAATCTGCTCCAAACATCCCTCCAACAAAATTTGTCAGCTGAAACGAACAAGAAATTAATAAATTTAATAATTATTTCACAAAATAAAAACCTACCAGAATTTCTGCCACCAAATCAGCTGTCATCTTTCACTTTTACAAATGTCACTTTACATTTCCATTGTGAATGACATTAACATTAAAGTGAAATAGTACTACCAGGCGAACTCATGAATGAAAAGAGTTTAAATCCGCTAACCTGGAGCTATATAAACCGGCGAGATTTTCAGTATGGCACCTCATTCCTTGTTCAGTATTCAAACTGAAACAATCCCACCCGTGATTTTCAGAACTTAATTTGAAAATTTCCTGTCGCAGAAACTTAATTCTGCAAATCCTACCACAGAAACTTACTTCTGTAAAAATCCTGTCGCAGAAACTTACTTCTGCAAATCCTACCACAGAAACTTACTTCTGTAAATATTACTGCAGAAACTTACTTCTGTAATTTTTCCCGCAGAAACTTAATTCTGCATTTCTGTATTTTTCCTGCAGAAACTTAATTCTGCATTTTATTAAAATAGAAAATTAATTCTATTTTTCAATTCAAAAACTTAATTTTGAATTGCATTTTTATAAATCTCTCTCTTCTTCTTTTTTCAGGAAGGCACCAAACCAGCACCGAACTAGCTGTTTCTTTTCGATTTTATTTATTTACTCTTTTGTTGAATTTATTATTTATATTGAATTTTTTTGAATTATTTATTGAATTTTTGTTTTTGAATTGAATTTTGACTGTGATATTAGGATTAAGCTTTTATATTGAATTTATTATTGAATTTTTAATAAACATTTTGAATTGAAAATTTTATTGGGCATTTTTTAATTCCGGCACCTCCCCTTATTGCGCACAGCCCGCACAGTTGATCTAACTTTCACCATTGCAGGTACAGTCACTTACTAAAGTGAAAAAAAAAGTTTTTGATTACCTAAAATTCAGAATTTTCACAAATTTTCTCCGAAATTTATGTAATTAATACATCGGTTTTTTATTTTTAATAAATTGATCATCTTATTGCCTTTCCAAAAAGGTGCTACATGACAAGGTGGACAAAGTATTAAAAAACCGAATCCTTAGAAATCCCTGACTACCTAATTATTTGACTGCACGTTAGGTAGGATATTCTTTAAATAAACAAAATTTTGAAGATAAAGGGTAGAAAATGTTTGTTTTGCATTAACAGGTAATTAATTTTAATTATTGCTGCAAAAACGTTATAAAAATGTTAGTGTAATTTTGTTTTATTGCTGCTATTAGCTTGTGTTAGCCAGAATTCACTCCCTTGTATTCTGGCAATCTGTTACTCGTACTTGATAGAAATTTTGCTATAAAAATGGGTCAGTCTGCAAGAATACTCGTACATATCATAGTTGAAATGCAAATCAATAAGTACGGGTGTTTTTAAGTAAAAATTATAAAAAATGGAAGAATTTACTTTTGAGGAATACGAGGATATTATCTATACTTATGGCGTAGTAGACGGAAACGAGAGAGCGGCTGTACTGGTATATCAAAGGAGATTCCCTAATCGGTGAGTACCCCAAAGAGGAGTATTTACACGGATCTTCCGAATGTTAAAAGAAACAGGAAGTGTAACGTCACACGACAGGGAGAGATAATCCGAAACTTCGGGAACTTCTGCCGACGTCCAAATAATCAACATCGTGAGGCAAGAACCTGAGACGAGCACCTAACGAGTCGCAAGACGATTAGGAGTGTCTTCATCTAAGGTTTGGAGGGTTATTCATCGGAAGGGATTACGTCCATATCACCATCACCCAGTCCAAGGACTACTGGAAGGAGATTCCGAGAGAAGACTGGAATTAGGCACTTGGCTTCTGGTACGCGACATTGACGATAGGGCTTTTCTGGGCTGAATTCTGTGGACGGATGAATCTCAATTCACCAGGGATGGTATCACGAACTTTCATAATCTACGTACCTGGTCAAAAACTAACCCACACGGGACAAAGGTAACCTCATTCCAGCAGAGATTCAGTGTCAATGTTTGGGCTGCTATCATCGGCAACTATTTGGTAACTATTTGGTAGGACCATTCATTTTGCCCCAAGTGCTCAACAGTCAAATTTATGCGGACTTTTTGGACAATACACTGCCTTATCTTATAGAGTACATCCCTCTGCATAATTAAACTGACATGTTTTGAAAACACGATCGAGCACCAGCGCATACTGCTAGAATTGTGAAGGCAATGCTAACTGAAAAATTTCCTAGCCGCTGGATTGGACGAGGCGCACCGATTCCTTGACCTGCTAGATCCTTAGCCCGTTGGGCATTTTCTTATGAGAAACAATGAAGGATGATGCTTATTTAAGCCCTGTTAACACTAGGGAGGATTTAGTTAGCAGAATTGGGAATGTAGCGATGAAAGTACGGGAGAGGCTGGCTGAAATACTACTTAAGCAGGTACTTAGAAGGAGATTGTTGGCATGCATCCAAAGTGGCGGTGGATATTTTAAACAGCTTTTGTAATATACTAAGATTAATTGTGTATGAGTTTAGTTTCTTTAAATTGCAGATTTTCAAATATTTCCCGATAAGTTTACTAATTATAAATTTCTGCACCCTTTTTCTACCTGGGCATGTTGTACCTTTTTGGAAAGGTACTAAGATCGGCAATGTAATAAAAATAAAAACGGTTTATACTAGATTATACTTTTTGCATAAGGATACAATTTCAGTCAAAAGGTCAATTACACATTCTCCTGTTTTTAAAATATTTCATTCAGGATATTGTAAGATTTCAGCTCTCTTGCTTAAAAAGGCACTATTTACGGCTCTGAATGAGATATCTGGAAAAATTTGAGAAAATTCTTATTTTGTGGTAATTGCAAACCATTTTTTTTCACTTTTAGAACTGACGCGATGCTAGGAGTTGGAGAAACATTGCTGAAAATTTTGGAAAGGTCATTGGAATAGTAGTTTTTTAGCCTTTGTTTGATGTCGCTGTGTTGGGTACATCAAAAGATAAAAATAAGAGAGTAATGTGCATACCATGAAAAACTGAAATTTATGAATTACCTTCTAAACGGTTGAAATCCCCCCCCCACCTTCCATACAATTTTTTATTTGAGAAAGTGAGATCTATCACCCCACTCATTTTGGTACGTCAGATCTGAAACACTCTGTATACTCTTTGTTTTCAGAATCATCTAAATCAATTCATGCTTTTCAAAGTTTGAGTTTGAGCAATCCTCCAATTAGGGCTATGCGTTAAAAAGTTTTCTAAGGCCCCCTTCGCACCCCACCCTACTCCATACATTTTTGTCGTGATACCAGTATGGTAACATATTCTACACATCAAAAGAACCATCCAAACCGGTGCAGAAGCTTAACCCTCACCAACAGCCACCCTATAGCAAAATTTATCCTCATACTAGTTATGAGGGATTATACTATATCTAAAATGAAAAGAATCATACAAATCCGTCTATGGGTAAAGAAGTTAGACTACCATAGGTCCACGCATGACGATGTTAAATTTCACCACCACCCCCACCCACAACTCCCAACCCCACCAAAATTGTTGTTGACATGGTACCTAATCGGGGAACATACTCTACCCTAACTAAAAAAGAATCATCAATATCAATAAAAATCAATTTTTAATTGTTATTAACAGTATTTCCAGCAGAACTGTTATTTTGTAAATATGTATTGAAATTATGTAAAACCGTAAAGAGGGTACGCAAAGCTAAAAAATAAACACATTACATTTCATTAAGCAAAGGTGCCAAGCAACGTTTTCAAGCTTGTTTTCAGTCTTTTTTTTAAACAAAAAAGAGGCTCGACCAAAGTTAATGATAAAATCTATTCAACTCATATTTATGATATTACGCGACGATTGGAGCTATCACGAAGTCGGTATAATTTTTTATTGGCGGGATATCGATGACGAAAAAATTACCACGAACGTACGCACGTACCTACACACACATACACACGCAGACTTCTTCTCCAAATTATGTTGCAATGCTATTGTGACCTTCATTTCAATTTCAATTTATGTTGAAAACAATGATTTTTATTTTCGGACCCATTACAATAACTTCCCTATAAGTGGGAAGCTAATAAAGACAGAAGGACATTGACACGGGTTTTTGCTTAAGTTTGTAAAAGAAAATTAAATTTTCGCGGGAGTCGCTATCTTCATTTGAAAGTAGATGGAAATAATTAGTTATGGTTAAAATTTTTTCTCGCTCGGATAAAATTTGTAAAACTTCAAAATTTTGTCTCAAAAATGTTCATTGAAAAAAGGAAAAGTACATTTTGTTAAGAAAATTTTAGGATATCTATAAATAATTTGGACGCCAGAGTAAACGCAATATACTAACTATATATAATTGTCCCAAATTTCCTTTGCTTTCTTGTATTAAAATATTTGTCTAGACTGTAAACTTTTCATAATAAAGAGTTTTAGCTTTCTGCACCTTCTTCTGAAAAAAAAACGTGGCCGTGGAAACATCGTCGAGTAGACAAATTTTATAAAGTTAACTATTGTACAATCATTTTTGCCATATATTGCATTTAATTGGTATTGAAGTATTATTATAATTATATTGAAGTATTATTATTGTATTTACCTTCAATCGAATTCCCGATCGAGATCCCACACATATATATTAAAGGGGTAGGCGGTGGAAAAGCGCTGTACTAATTTTCGCACAGATAAGATAATATTTACTTTACGTTCAAAGAACTTTTACAGTATTAACGATTGTCATGAACCTGGTGGATACAAATGAAACCTTATAGATGCAAGGGTTATAGCTTTTAAAAGGTTTTAAATGTTCGACAACCGATCATTATTTGTCAAGATATGTATTTCTTTAATGTCGAAATGCTAGACCGTCTCTTTTCCTGGCACGTTTTCTATCAAATGAAATGTATTGCTGAGTAGAATACAAATATGAAAACAATTTTAAATTATCTTTTTTACGGTAAGATATATAAGAGTTTCTTTCTATAAATTCTACTGAAGAGTATGGGAAAGTGTATTGTACCGCCTTCTAGCAGCAGAATTAAAGATTAAAATACCGATGAGTAATGTGTATCATGAATTCGCAAACCCCATGCTTTATTTTAAAAGCTATTTTATTGAAATGGTCTCTATATCATAATTTTTAGTCATAATCAAATGAAATTTTTTGTGTTACTCTTTCCTATTTTCATTAAGAGTGGGTACATACTATAGCTATTTACTATTTGATATTATGAAAATGAAGCAGGTTTGTTGATATACATCAATAGAGAAGGGTCAGAATTTTTTTATACTGAATCAAGCGCCTCCATCCATGTAAATAACGGTAACTGAAACAAATCATTGTTTAACTATTTAAAAAATATATTACAATTTCAAGCATTTAAATTAAGTTTGAATTCATCAACAGTAAAAAAACAACAACAGTAAAAAAATACTTCAAAAAAATAAAATATCTATTGAGTACTCGTCAGCTATTTAAAAGCCTCACTGGGAAATTTGGAAATTTGAAAAGAATTATTAAAATGGGTTTGGGCATTTCGGAGTATTCGATGTACTTTCGTAAAAAAACACATATGCCTCAAATTGAGAAACTCTATTTCTTTAAATATAGACAATAATTAACACATTTTATTACCTTGCCCAAATCCACTGAAATGGAAATTATTGTATCAACATTAATCTCCTCCCCCTCAGTAACTGTTAAATGTTCACTAGAATGCAGACATTTTCGATGTTCATCGGTTGTAAACTTACTTGGAAGCGCCTAGAAATTTAAGTAAGTAAATTAAAAAGTTAGATATAGCATTTTTTTCAAACACTTTTAATGTACATAATTAAAAAGGTATTAAAAAGGTTGTGATAATTTAAAACAAAATTTGTGATAACATTCTAAAAATTTTCATTATACTTTTTATTTAATGCAGAAATTTTTTTGCTACAAGATGAGTTATAACATAAAAAATTTATTTACTTCTTGGTTAGCTGAACCTCATGATACTTTCATTCATTCCATCTTGCGACACAATAACTTTAAGAAACAGTTCTTAAATGTTTCATCGTCAACATTTATTGTGGAATCTGTTGACCCATACAAAAACACTTCTTCTTCATTTTTTTTAACATATACATCTGTAAACAATTCACTTGAATAGAAGTAATAAACAACGGAGCACGTTTTCAAACACTGAGTAACGGAAAGTGGAGTAGTCAGACACTCGAAAATGATTCTCGATGACAGTGTTGACTTTTTCTATCGCACAGAAAAAGAACATGCGCGTTCTTTTCCACTCGACAGCTGTCTCACTTGCAACTGATATGCTGTGTCCTCCATGTTATGATACTCACTCCGTGATAGTATCTTGCTAGCTCAGCAGAAGGGCGTACAGTTTACAGGTGGCCTTTTTACTGAAACTGACCTTTAAACGAATTGGGGCTACGTGATCTTTTATTCGCATGGAAGGGAAGATCACGTAACCTGTACCTGAAAACTCAAAAAAGGGCAAACAGGAAAACAACAGCAAATTTTTTTATCATTTATATGTATTGACTTGGATAGAATAAATGAAAGGTTCCAAAAGGGAATAACTGGGATCGCCGTCTCCACAAAGTCACACAAATAAAAAATCAGAACAAAAAGAAAAAAATATGGGAAATCTTCTACTTATCTGAAGAAGGAAGAAGCCAGCTTTCCTCGAACAATCCTTGGTTCCCCCTAAAACTACATTATCCGGTACATGTAACCTATCTCTTCTCTTTTCCTGTCCTCTGTCTGCGTAAATTTTCTCTGTTTGTTTTCTCCGTACTCCTTTTACAAGTTTTACTTTTAACTCCATTTCTTTACTTTACTTTTACTAACTTTTAAGAATTTTAGCAAAACTTTTCACTTTCACTGTAAACTTGAGTTACACTTAAAATCGTCTCCATAGGAAAAGAGAGTTAATCGCTGTTTCATGGTGTTTTTATAACTTTCCCCAATCTTCGCCGTTCGTCAGTACTAAGTATGTCGCTGCACATATCCGGCTTGTTCTGAATATTTTCAGTGGCTTCCGGTGAACGATTGAGAGGCGTACCATTATTTCCGCACAAAGTCTTTATAAATGTACTATGCATTACACTGTTAAATTTTCCACAGTTCTATCTCAGTACTTTCTTTTAATGTTGTAATGTTTATTTGTATTTAGATTTGTATTTATTATTTTATTGTCTTTCTTTTCTTTTTTTTGTTAGCGTCGTCATTGTCCTAAGAAACCTGGGCCATATCTTTTTAAATATTTACTATTTGATTAATATTAAACTTCAGGGAAAGACGGCCTCCTGATTAATGCGGATACTTACTATATGTGAGTTATGTGGCTTTGTGGTTCTGCGAGTAAAATTGTATATTTTGTAATAGTATGTAATAAAAATATTTGTATCAAGTGAGATATCTTCTTGAAATTATAATATTGTTTCTGAAAGTTAAATTTAGACAATATTTGTAGAGATTTAAATGAGCTATATATTTTGGTTTTCTACATTTGATTTTCACGTTTTAATTCATTTCTTTCATTAAATTTTCTCCAGTTAGATTAAACAATACTAATAATTTACATAATGTTCCTTATGTTAATTATTAGTAACGCAGAGATTATTTATACTTTTCAAGAATTCTTTAATAAGTTTGCATTTCATTGCACGAGAAATATATGTACTATAAATAACAATCAGAATTTGTAGTAGACCCTAATTCGCAACGTAAAGTAATTATTTGTATTTATGTATCTTAATCGGAATCACTTCAATAAAGCAGTAATCAACTACTTTTAAATGTGAAAGCTTAATTTGAATATGCTTATAAATTATTGTTGAGTCCATAGGAGGCATTACTCACAAATAATATCTCAGGAACTGGAAATTATTGAATAAAGTAAAGTATACACAAGTTCGGGTCCTTTTTTGTGTTTTGGGTTGTTCTTGTAATGGGTCATTAGTTCAATTCTGATCCTCGAATTGGATATACGTTGGATTGACAGTATTTCCGCGATGCTTGCTCTTCTGCGGGCAAATGAATTAAAATTCTTTGAGTGGGTCTAACACGCGGCAAACTCAAGTAACCAGGAACGGTTTAGTAGCTTTTTAAAACTGCTGAATCGGAGTTCTGTTACGATGGGAGCACGAAGTGGCATATTTACAACAACCATAAAATATAAAAGGACTCCTAGAGCTCAAACATCAACAGGTTCTCCAGTGTAGTGATCATCACTGAATAGTTCAGGGGCAACATAAGACGGTGGTCCACAATGTCCTATCCAGTTTTTTGATTGTGACCACTAAGACGTTCAGTGCTAAATACAAAATCCTCGGGCCTCGGTCTATATTCTGAAAATATAAGATCGGAGTAGCATAAACTATTCGGGAGAAAAGGATAACGATTGGATAACCAGACATCACATACTTTCGAGAACGTAACAACAAAATATTATTCTCAACTGTTCTGTGTTGTCCCGTTAATTGCCTTTTTCGCGTAAATAAATTTTCCAATATTATTCCATTTTCACATTGTTGCCCCTTCTTCGAATTCATGTATCCAATTCGAAATTTTTATGTGTGAATCACCACTAAATGGCTGAATTAAATTTTCAATATCCCTTACCCACGACTTTCAGGAACATCGACTTCTTGTAGATCAGGTTTTTCTCCTTTATATTGAAGCTACGGTTAGTAAGGTTCGTTTTCCGTTTAATTTCATTACTTTTATCATCTCCACTGCCATGACCTTTAGAATTTGTTTCAACTTTTGAATCAGATGAATACATTGCTTCGTCGAGTATAGCGATCAAATCTGCTTTTACTCCTCATGTATCCAGACCCAGTTTAGCAATCTGCTCTACCATTAGATTACTTGTCATACTGGTTTACTGAAATGCCTTTAAGAGATATTCACTTTTATCATTTCAAATTAATGTTTTATGTTTGTAAAACCGGTTGAGCCCCTAAATGTAGGATTTTAAAGCTCTTTAGCTAACTGAAATTTACTTTAATTCTCTCGATTAGATGAGGTTAAAAAGTGCTTATAATAGACGTAATCTAAGTAATCAAGATTTGATTTTAATTAATTTGATGAGTTCTACTTTTAATAATAAACGACTTTGTTTTTAATTTAAACAACTGTGAGAATTATTTTTAACAACTGTGATAGCAAAAAGGAAAATTGAAGGATGACTGACTCATACTAATTCCGATCATGTTTGCTAGCAGAAAATAACGACTGAGGCTTCAAGTAAGTTGGTCACAACAATCATTTTCGAAGTGTATTCATATTCATGTCCACATGATCTAATACATATTACTGACCATTCGTCACTAATGATGTTAATAAACAATACCTTCGTACATATATTACTTACAATGCAAATTCTCTAATGTGCTTAAAGCTTCAAAAGCTTCGTTCCCAGCGTATTTACCTAGCACTATAGCAGTAGCTCCACAGTTGCTCTTTCTCGCACCCGGCAGCCAGTTGTTTTGCTTCATACCCATGTAGGAAGTACAGCAAAAAAATCTTGAATTTGGTCTTGGTTTGTCTGGTTGGAGGAGTGAGAATAATGAAAAGATTAGCACAGTTACTGTTACTGTTGTGCTAGCTGTGAGCGAACGACTTGGTCTTTTCTACAAAAAAGTTTCCGTAAAAGGCAAAATGTTAAGTAAAATACGACTTGCATTAAAAATACTGCTAATTGATTTTGATTTTATAAATGAAACATTATCGGAATTTAAGTGAATAATATTTTCAAATCTAATACTAAAAGTGATGTGTTCCTTTTTATTCATTAAAAATTGAAGCGATGTTGCAGTGACATTCTCTGGGATTAGGGCAATCTCAACCGTATCTCTTGTTCTACCCAACACAGGTACATCAAACAACCGCTAATAAAAAATAAAAGAGAGGTGTACTAATTACACGAATTGCGGAGAAAATTTGGGAAAATTCTGAATTTTAGGTAATGGCAAACCATTTTTTTTCACTTTTGGAAGTGACTGTACGTGCAACGATAGGAGTTAGATCAATAGTATTAACATTTTTGGAAAGGTCATTAGGCTATCCTACAGTCACTTCCAAAAGTGAAAAAAAATGGTTTGCCATTACCTAAAATTCAGAATTTTCCCAAATTTTCTCCGCAATTCGTGTAATTAGTACACCTCTCTTTTATTTTTGTTGGATTGCACATCTTATTACCTTTCTAAAAAGGTGCAACATGGCAAGGTAGACGCAGGATTAGCAAAACCGCATCCTTAGAACTCCCTGAGTAACTAATTATTTTATTGCACTTTAGGTAGAAATTTCTTTAAAGAAACAAAAATTTTTAGATAAAAGGTTGAAAATGTTTGTTTTGGTGCACAGGTAATTAATTTTAATTATTGCTGCAAAAAAGTAATAAAAATGTTAGCCTAATTTTGTGTTATTGCCGATATTAGCTTGTGGTAGCCAAAATTCACACCTCTGTATCCTGGCGGTCTGTTTTTCGTATCTGATGAAAAATTAGCTATAAAAAAATGCCAGTCATCAAGAATACCTATCATAGTTGAAAAAAATATCAATAAGAGCAAAAAATATTAAAAAATGGTAGAATTTACATTTGAGTAGTACGAGGCTATTATTTACATTTATGTAGTAGAAGGAAAAGATAGAGCGGCTGTACTGGAATATCAAAGGAAATTCCCTAACCGGCGAGCACCCCAAAGAGGGGTATTTACGCGAACTTTCCAAAGGTTAAGAGAAACAGGAAGTGTAACTTCACTCGACAGGGAGACACGACCCGAAACTTCGGGAACTTCTGCTGATGTTGAGCAGCAAATAATCACTATCATGAGGCAGGACCCTAAGACGAGTACGAAACGAATCGCAAGGCAATTAGGAGTGTCGTCATCTAAGCTTCGGAGGGTTATTCATCGAGGGGGATTACGTCCATATCACCATCAGTCGGCCCAAGGACTACTGGAAGGAGATTCCGAGAGAACACTGACATTTAGAACTTGGCTTGTGGAACGCGACATTGACGACAGAGCGTTTCTGGACCGAATCCTGTGAACAGATGAACGTCAATTCACCAGGAATGATATCACAAACTTCCATAACCTCCATACCTGGTCGAACACTTACCCACACAGGGCAAAGGTGACCTAATTTCAGCAGATTCAGTATCAATGTTTGGGCTGGTATCATCGGCAACCATTTGGTAGGACCATTCATTTTGCCTCAAGTGATTAATAGTGAAATGTATGTGGACATTTTGGAAAATACACTGCCAGTTCTAATAGAGGAGTACCCTATGGATAATCTAAGGGGAATGTTTCACCAACACGATGGTGCCCCGATTCCTTTGCCTCTTTGATCTCCAGACCTTACCCCAATGGACTTTTTCTTATGGGAAACAATGAAGGATGAAGTTTGTTCAAGCCCAGTTAACAATAGGGAGGATTTAGTTGGCAGAATTGGGAATGCAGCAACAAAAATACGGGAGAGGCTGCCTGCCATACGCCTTAAAAAGGGACTTAGAATGAGATTGTTGGCAAGCATCTAAAGTGGCGGTGGACATTTTGAACGCTTTTTGTTACTTATCAAGATTAATTGTAATTATTTTTGAATTGAATAAAAAATATTTTAGAATTAATTTGAGTTTAATGTCTTTAATTTGTTGATTTTTATAATATTCTACGATCGGATTTCTACTTATAAATTTCTAGATATCGTCTCTACGTGGACATGTTGGACCTTTTTGAAAAGGTTATAAGATGGGTAATCTAATAAAAAGGGGTAATTACACGAATTTCGTGCCTTAGGTAATCGCAAACCATTTTTTTCATTTGTGCAAGTGAAAAGATAAAAATAAAAGAGTAATGTGCATACCATAAAAAACTGAAAGTTATAAATCACCCTGTAACTTCCAAGCACTTGAGATTGCCCCCCCCCCCTGCCATACAAATTTTGGTTTGTCGAGTTGAGATCTATCACCCTGCTCATTTTGGCACGTCAGATCTGAAACACCCTGTATTTAACCGCGTGAATTCAAAACAGGGGGATTGATACAATTCATTATTGATTTTATATTAAGAAAATAAAAACTTTCAGTTAGTATTTTTTACATCTCGTTAATCTTTTTAAATTCTCCTTAATCTAGATCCATTACTAAGTTTAACAATAGCTCTAACTCTAGCTAGCCTCCATAGGGTTCTTTGAACAGAGTTGTCCTTCACTAACACGACGTCCCCAGACTTCGAAGTTACTGAGAATTTACTTGTATTTACAAAGTGGTGAAGACTTCATAACTGCTGCAAATACTCAGTTCTCCAACGCTTCCAGAAAGACCTGGTGGTCTTTAGACACCTGTCCCGAAGTGATCTTAAGTATTAAGCTCTTGGATCTGGAATTATAGTATAAACGTTCAAGGAAAGAGGAGAAGAAACGGATCGCAGGAGAAAGTGAGAGGGAAATGAAGGCAGTAAGTCAAGATGATCATTTGATACATATATCACTGGTCTGGAATTAATTATGCTTCTACCTGTATTAATCATATCTGCAGTTGATCTAGATTAAAAACGGCTCTACTTAGTGTGGGCTTGCGCCTTTACGGTTTTTACCATTCTCTCTGAGGTGGAGGTGGAGGTTAATTTTGGGGTCAATAAGTGTTTGCTATCCTCAGTATATTGCCCCCGAATAGTTTTTCAATTTAGAATTCAACTGAATTAAGTGAAGTATTCTCTAACCTATCCCACATTTAATCAAATATTATCGTTGGGGGCGATCTTAACGTAAACTTGTTGAAACATAATTATCTAAGGACTGAAACGAATATAACCTGTAAAATTCAAAACTGTCCGTGCGTTAAACGTCAAAAGCTCCAGAACCCGTTATGTGTGCAAATTTATATACAAACATTTAAAATTTAATTCAGTTTTAATTTTAGTGTAGTGTAACATTAATAATTTGAAGCAATAACTCGAGAAGAACGTCGGAAAAAATTATTGACAGTTGGCTTGAAAATCCACAACGGGCAAATCACTTTATAGCAAAAGAATTGCAACTTCCGCGGAGTACGGTGGATTCACTCTTAAAACGTTATTTTGAAACTCTGTGTATAAACTGAAAAGCAATAAGTGGAACAAAAAGTGGTGCACATAAAAAAAGCTGGACAAGAAAATAGTGACTGCAATTGTTAAAAATCGGCATGTCTTCTAGAGATGTGGCTCGGGAATGTGGAACAAATCAAACAATAGTGCAAAGGTGTAAAAAACCTGCCGGTTTAAAAACACGAAAAAAACAAAAAGATACCGAAAATAACGAAAAAACAACGGCAAGTCATCAAAACAAGAGCTAGAAAATTGTTTGATTTAATTGAAAAAAAAAGCGTGTCTGATTTGGGACGATGAAAACTATGTCAAAGCGGACCTTAGTACACTTCAAGGCTCACAATTTTATACTCTATTCAAAGGAGAAGTTCTTCCACAATCGGAAACATCAAATGGGCATAGAAAAATTTGGGACCAAATACCTTGTGTGGCAGGCTCTTTGTCAGTGTGGAAACCGAAGCCCACCGTTCATAAACAGTGGTACAATTAGTGCAGAAGTGTACACGCATGAGTGCATTAAGAAACTCATAAGGGTTCTACACTATTCTGGCCGGATTTAGCTTCCGCACACTATGCCCGTGCAACAATAAATGGCCTTATCGAAAACGACATTGATTTTGTAGCTAAAGATACCAATCCACCAAATGTTCCACAGTGCCGTCCTATTGAAAGATATTGGTCTTTGGTGAAAAGAAAGCTGAGGACAAGTGAGGTGGCTGCAAACGACCTTAAAGATTTTAGTGTTAAATGGAAAACAGCGTCCAGAAAGTTTAAGGACCCCACTGTCAGAAATATTATGAAGGACATTAGAAATAAATTAAGAGAAGAGTGGGATCCAAAGTAAAAAGTAAGAATTTTTTATTAATAACTAATTTTAAAAAAGAAAACATAAAGTAAATGAAATAAGTACATATGTAATATTAAAATAATAAAGTTTTTGTATTTCAAAGTTTCCAAATTTTATTCGTTTCAATCCTTAGTTGAATCATTTATTTTCTTGTTCCAGTCTCTCCATCTATGCTGTTTCCTTTCATAATCAATTGAGTCCCCCATCTATTTTTGATCCCGATTTCCTTTTCTTGACTTACAACATTAATATCAATAACTATCTTAAGTATAAAACGATATATTACAGGAATTATGATAGCATTAATTTGTCCCAATTGGGTAAGGAGTGCATTTCCGTACCATAGTACGGTTCAACATCGCGTCCATCACTACATGACAAAGTTGAACAATATTATGAAATTGTACATTACATTATAAGTATGCCACTCTTCAGATACGCAGGATCTATAACAATGGCTGCCCCTGGTTTAGAGCTGAGATTCGGTCGCTAATTGACGAACCTGATTTTCTATATCAAAGATATTTAAGGTCCAAAACTGTTGAAAGCCGACCTTATTATAAGTCGATTAGAAATATAGTTACTACAAAAATCCGTGCGGCCAAAAGACGGTACTATAAAATCAAATTTGATCCAAAGCTTTCTTCGAAGACTCTGTGAGGAAACTTGTGTAAGGCACTGTTTGTGGCGGAGACAAAGTTGAATGCATCATGTGGTATTGTACGGTGTCGTGGCTATTCCCCCAAAAATTTATTAAATTACTGTTGCCCTGGTTAATTCAATACATCTTAGATATTTTTAACATGTGCCTTATCACTTGGAATATTGCTAATGTAGTGCCTGCAGCGAAGACAAATCAGGCCAATTAGTCTACTTCCATTCCTATGCAAAGCGTTTGAAAAATTATTATCCAAACAGATCATTGATTATTTGTAGACATTTGGCCTGTTAAAGTCCTGCAAATCTGGATTCCCTAAGGCTGATAGTTGTAAAACAGCTCTTCTGAGTGTTAGCAGTGACGTTCACTGTTCCTTGGATATGGATCATCTCTGCGTTCTTGCATTACTCGACTTCTCCAAAGTATCTGATATGGTAAATCACACAAATTTGCTCGAGAAGATGGCTACTAAAGTTTAGTTCCACGAAACCGCTTTGTCCTTAATAAATAGCTTTTTATCGGATAGACTGCAGGGTTCGAGTGAATGAAAGCTTTTCCTTTCCTGTGTTCCTTACGTGTGGCGTCCCATAGGGTTATATTCTCGGGCCTTTTTCTTTGGATTACAGGGTGCAGCTGTATGGTGATGATGTACAGCTATTGGGCTTATTGAGGACTGCATTGACAGGGAATATACATTTGAAGACGGTAAAGGACCTACCAAATCTAAATGGATATGTTCAAATCTTGCTTTGGGTAGTTCGAATTCACCAACTTCTTATCTCGTATGTTTGGTTATTTTTGCTTTTTGACAATTGATACAATTTCTATTCTATTTAAGGCCAAAAATACTTAGAAACAATAGATTTTCGTGCTGTTCTAATTCCTGGATGAGTAACATTATGAATGGTAATAAAAATAATTTTTCGAAGTTGTTTGGCTATTATTATTATTAGGGAGCGGATCAAGGACTGACAACATCCTTTAGTCACTTCGACCAAGATGATCTTTTGTGACTTGATCCAGGTTCAAATCTAAGCCACATTCAAGCTTTAGTTCCTTAATTAGACCTAAGATCTCTTTGGTATATGCCTTAGCTATGTCTGGTGGTGATGGGAAAGCGCCACCAAGATGTCTGAGCCTGATACGGCCAAGGACCTCACAGTGACAGAGGATATGTTCCACTGTCTCTTCCTCTACCAAACAGAGCGACAGGTGTCATCTTCAGCTAGCCCCAACTTTTTTACGTGGTTGCCCAGGGGGCAATGACTAGTTAGAAGTCTTATTATCAGCCTTAAATATAGTGTGCTGAGTAAGAGCAGCACTTCTGATTTCTGTTTTGAGTAGGTTATGAACCTCTTTGCCTGTATTAACCCTGTAGTATTTGTCCAGTGTGAGTGCTTGCGTTCGTCCTCCCATGACCTGATACACATTGCATGTCGGCTTTTTGAGTAGCGCAGAATGGCTCAGGTACAGGAAATTGAGAATCTGCACCTTTTTTCGCCAGGTGAGCTGCCTTCTGGTTGCGTTCAATGCCCTCATGCCCTGGAACCCATGCCAGCGTAATGCTGTTGCTCTGAGCCAGTTCTTTAAGAGCAGTGAGACAGTCCTAGACGATTATGGACTCAAAGGTGTGGGACCCTGAGCGATTTATGCAGCCTTGTTCTTGGTCCGTAGACCCCGATGCCCGTTCTGTCTTCCATCTTGGATCTATCCGTGTAACAAACCAAATTCTATTTGTGCTCCTTCAAGAAAAGGAGCCTCTTATATTAGCTTCTTTTTAGTACATCAAGATTGTACCATATTGAGAGCATTTTGCAGTCTTACTGATAAAGTTCTGTCCTGCTTGCTAATGCTGGTAATAACATGGTTATCTGCAGCTCTGGCATTCATAGCCATCATCATTCAGTTTAACCAGGAGATTATCGATAACAAGTGACCACAGTAGTGGAGAAAGAATTCCCCCCTGAGGACAACCTCTGGTGGCCCTTACTTTTACCGACTTGTTCACCAGCCTCGCTGTGATGTTCCGGTGACACAGCATTGTCCCAATCTATCGGACCGTCGGCAGATCAATACCTCTGTCGATGGCCGCTCACTTAATGGATGAGAAAGACGTGTTGTCAAAAGCACCTTCAATAACAAGGAAAGCACAGAGTGCAACCCTCCTACCATTGACAGCACCGTACCTGATGTATTGGTAAATAATTTTCTCCATTGACTTATGAAGGAATGAGCATAGGCTTATCGGACGATATGCCTTGGGTTGAATCGCCCCCCCCCCCCCCCCCCCCACCCTTGATATTGTTACGTAAATGGGGCTCTTCGGGCTCGACGGATTAATTAACACAATTATTTTCAATCAACAAATGTTCACAATTTTATTCACTTTACTTAGATAGTTCGTTTAACAATTTCTTTTACACGTTTTCTTGACAATATAACGTTTCACTTTACTTATTTCACACTTATCACTTCGCTGGTTAAAGTACAACTGACTATTCGCATTATCACATTTGAACACTTCGCAGTCTAAATCACGACTAAAACTACCTCGGCTACTGCTCAGCCCTATTTATACTACTAATCTTAATTCTAGAAAGTTCAGTCACTTAGTTCTAGATAATTGCGTTACACATTATCACCTCACATATTCACCATGGGTTCGAGTCGTCCGTGACTTTCCCCGCTTGACATTTCCCGCTTGACATTTCCCGCTTGACATTTCCTTTTCTTGATTTCTGGCCACCTGGGATATGCGCATTACACGGTTGACTAGTTCCCTTTTCGTGGCCTACCTCGTGCACGTTACAATATAAAGGCTACCCTTACCACTCTCCACAGATTAGGGATATAGCAGAGTTTATGGCTGGCCCTGAAGATTTTAATGAGTGTTGGCAACATATCATCGAGGTCCTGCTGCAGGAGAGCTGGGAAGATGCCGTAAAAACCGGGAGATTTTAAGGCTTTAAAGGAGTTAATAGGCCACATTACTGTCCCAGTATTCCTCAGTCGGCTTGTTGAGCCACAGCGCACATTGAGTGATTGAATTCCTCTGCATTCTTCCGGTACTGAACACTTAGGAAAGTGGGTCTCCAAGAGTAGTTTCAATGTTTCCTCCAAGTCAGTGGTGTATGATCCATAAGTCCTCTGCAGGAGGCTTATACCATTGGTGTGATCTTTTAAGAGTACTTTTTGGCAGCGTGCTGTTGTAGGTAGATCGTCAATCTCCTCACATGACTTCCTCCAGGTTTTCCTCTTGGACCTCCCTGATTCTTTGTTATACTTAGCCAGGGCCTGCTTGTATTCGTTCCAGGCTCCTGAGCGCTTGACTTTATTGAGGGGTTTTCTTGATTTAGCTCTTAGTTAACTTAGTGTCCTGTTCCACCAAGGCACATCTCTGACTGCCTCTCTGTGTATAACAGGATTACTATTTTTGTAGCTTTGGACGATCAGGTCTTGTAGCCGGTTTGAGGCCCTTTCTAGGTTATCCTGGGAATCTAGCGGGGCGTCATCGAGTTCTTGTATGTTCGACCTGATGTGCTCCCGATAAATTTCCCAGTTAGTTAGCTTGGGAACCCTGACCGCTTCCAGCTGCACGCGATAGGCCACCATGTCAACTCTTATGTCTTTGGGTATATATGATCGTGCATTTTTAGTAGAATCTTCACACCAAATGTCAGCCTAAGAAGTGTTTAATTTAATTTTTGCAGGCTTATATTTTGAATTATCTGGTCTGTTATGTTGAGTTATTAGAAGAAGTGTAAGTTTTTTGTCACCATTTTGGTACTCAGCAACAGTTTTGAAATCAAATTTGATATTTTTATGCTTTGAATGTTCAAAATGTTCGACAGAAATTCCAGATAAAGTATCTGCTACTGCATTTATTTGCATTTGATATGCCTGATATCGGAGGTAAATTGGGTTATGTAGTCCAGATGGCTCGTTCGTCTTGGACTTCTCTCTGTTTTAGGCCATATTGCTGTAACAAGTGGATTGAGGTCTGTAAAAGCTATAAATTCTCGACGTTCTAGAAAATATGTAAAATGTTTGATGGCTAGATATAATGCCAAATGTTCTCAGTCGAATGCTGAATATTTGATTTCTGATTCTGTTAATTTCTTAGAGAAAAATGCAATGGGTTCGCAATGATTTCCGTTGGATTGTTGGAGAACTACACCAACAGCACTAGCAGAATCGTCTACGGTTAAATTAAATTTTGCATTTTCAATAGGATGGATTAATAAAGTTTCTTTTGAAAATGATTGTTTAATTTTATTAAGTTGGTCTTCACATTCTATTTGCCAAGAAACATTTTAAACGTTATTTGGTTCCTTTTTGAAAAGTTGAGCCAAATGAGTGTGAATTGAGTTTAGTAGTTTGGCAAGATTTGGAATAAATCTATGGTAATAATAAACCATGCCTATACATTGTTGAATTTGTCTGATAGAATTTGGAGAAGGAAAATTGTTAATAATTTGGACTCTGCCTTCTGAAGGTAAGATGCCTTCTTCTGTTATTTTATGACTGAGGAAGTCCAAAGTTCCAACTCCGAAGATGCATTTGCATAGATTGATATTGATTCCGAAATCTGATAGTTGTTTAAAAATTTGGCGTAAATGATTTTTATGTTCGGATTCAGATTTCTTGGCAACTAAAATATCGTCAAAAAAATAAAATATGCTCCATGAATCTTTGAAATGTTTGTGCAGCATTTCTTAGGCCAAAAGTGAATTCAAATAATCCGAATGGAGTTGTAATGGCTGTTTTGTGTATGTCTTCTTTAGCCATTGGAATTTGGTGGTAAGCTTTTACCAAATCAGTTTTTGAAAAAATGGTGCAACCGTTTAAGTTCATTGAGAAATTTTGTATGTGTGGTAATGGGTATCTACCACTGTGATTACATTGAGCCTGCGATAATCTCCAATCGCCAATTTGTAGAAATTTTCTTTACTACTAGATATAGTCGAGAAGATACTGAAGAATATGATAATTGGCACAGACCTCATTTAACCATGTAATCAAATCCTAATTTTGTATTTATGTCCATCTTAACGTCTTGGAAGTAGTCCTTTAATTTCTATGCGATGTACCACGTTATGTTTAACTGGAATATCATAATGAGGTCGATGTGTTAGTGTGAAATCTTTTGCAAAATTTTACCATACTATTTACTGATTGCATAGTAGCGAAGAGCTGGAGTATTTGCGTTTACCGTGATTCCACAAACACTTAATGTTGTTGTACCGCCGAGTAATTTTTTGCTTTTTAAATCGACTAGTAAATAAAAATGAATTTTCTTCTAAGACCGAAATCTACTTTACGTAGCTCGTAATATCAGCACCTGCATCTATTAGAAATTTAAATTAATTTAATTAAAATGATTTTCTTTGTCAAAAATGAATATGATCTCTCGATCCTTGAACGAGAGTGAGAAAATTGGGTTTGACGTGATATTCCTTTTATCATTCTTTCAAAATTTTCTAATTTGTTCTTAAGATTATTGATCTTGTTTATAAGGAAATTATTGTCGATGAAATTGTAATTTTTGTTTGGTAGATTTTTGTTAATTTATGACACATATTAAATTTTCGAAATATCGTATATATTATCTGCCAAATCTAAAAGTTCTTTAATATCTTGTTTCCCGGAAGATATTAAGGCTATGTTTATATTTGCCGACAATTTTCTCATCCATAGTTTTTGTTTTTTATTAAAGATTTGCAACAGTCTCTGATTGTATTTATGCTTTTTTGAAAGTAAAATTAAACTTTTTTTTTGCATACTGTACAACTTGTAACTAATGGTATTATTTCGAGAATGATTATATATTGCAAAAATATATTATTTTGACCAGAACAAACCATATTTTATTAATTCGATAAATATTTTGAATACATGAGTAAGTTTTTTTATGAGTCTTTAATTATGTTATTGTGGAACAATAAAAATAATTTTAATTATAAAAAACGCACCAATGTTGTCTGCACCATTCGTTAGTTAATTCTTTCCTCTTTAAAGTTAAGGTGTTTTCTTTTCTTCTTTCTTCCTATATATGTATGCTTCTCTTGAATATGTTGATGATTGGTTTTTTAAACTAGAGGGCCCCCTGGGTAGGGGGCACCTCATAGTTCAAATATTGTTGATCTTAATTGCTAGCTGATGTGGATTTTTGTTGAAATTTTGTTTAAGAGGATGCCTTACTCTGGGTGGGGAGCACCTCTTATTAAAATGTTCTGTTGATGCTTGATGTTTGTTTGATGATGTTTTCAAAAACGAGGATGGGTGGGGCATCTCTTATTAAAATTGTGCTGCTTGTTGACTGTTTTTTTAAATCAGAGAATACCTTTCCTTTGGTAGGGGGTAGCTCTATTTTAAAATTTTGATGTTTTTGTCGTAACTCCTTCGTAGTCTTCTTTTTTTATTTAAAAAAAAATCAGAAAGTACCTTGCCTTGGGTAGGGGGTACTTCTCTTTTAAAAAAATTGTCGGGGTCACCAATGAGGGTGTATAGGATGTGAACAAGATCAACATCATGTAGTTAAGATAGATTAAGATAACATAAAAAATCGAATTGTATTTCATTTCAATTTAAAGTCATTAAACTTATCAGTTCATGTTCTTATTGTGCTAAACATAAATGTACATTGCAAAATAAAACAATTACCTACTTAAAGTGTAGTGAACTTATCAGACCCATATTGACTTGCGCTGAGGAAATCCCAATAATAACCTAGCAATAAGTATTAATTGTAAGCAAATAATTGTATATAAATTTACGTTCAATAAAGAACACTCTCTCTTTGAAGTTTGTTAGCGCCAAGGTAACAAGTGTTTCATTTTCGTTAACCTTTTTCTTACAGCTCATCGCAATCTGGTGTAGTGGTTCATGTACTACTTGCACCCAACGATAAAGGTAAACTTTAAGATTTAATCCGGTGTAGTACTACTTGCACCCAACACAAAGTGAAGGTATAAGAACCTTGGCTTTGAGTATACTGTAAGGTCGAGAATCTTTCATTTTGGTGACCCCGACATGATTTAAGTGTAACACTTGAATTACGATTCGCAACTCATCCTTCATCAGTTATCAACCTTTAAATCTTGTAGTACTTCAGCGGCAGAGTATTTACAATGGCAACAGACAAGAGTACAACGGACATCGATCAGATGGTAGCCGAACAACGAAATTATGGCTCAGAAGTTGAAAGAGTTATTTCAAATTACAACAAAGACTCGCCCGAAAGAAAGACTACAGCAGACTACTACGTGGAAAGGCTCCGACGGCTGGATGCAGCGTGGACCTTGTTTGACACAATGGACAAGGAAATACGAAGCTATCCAAATGCACCGAAGGATCATTCATACTTTACAACAACCTATTATGCTGATTTAAAGAATCGTTATAATCAGTATAAGGCACACTTCGCAGGAAAATTGGCAACTTTAAAGGGTCCTACGATAATCCCAATTGAAACACTTAAAATTAAAACAACTGCAGACAAACAGCAGATTGATAACGGATCAAGTTCGACAGACATCATTAAGCTCCTTCGAAGACAACGAGCAACAATTGATTCACTCTGTCGTCTTCTGCCGACCACTGAAATGTTAGAAAATAACCAAGAATCAAAAGCATATTTTGAATTAAAATTGAATGGAATCAAGCACTATTGGACTCAAGTACAAGAACAATATCATAGCATCTTCGAATTAACAGAAGATTCGGCTACCTATGGACATGATATCGATGGATATGTTGATCTAGAAGAGAGAGTTCATAAGTGTCTCATAATGCTGACCAACAAGCTTGACCAAGCCTCCATTTTACAATCGCCACCAAATGCATCAGTATCGCCAACAGCCACTATGCCGAAGCTCCCAAAGATTACTCTGCCAAAGTTTGACGGTGATTACTCCAAATGGCGACAATTTTATGACTTATTTTCGCAAATGGTCCACAACCAGGCAATGAGCAACTGCCAGAAAATGTGGTACCTGAAAACAAATCTTGTTGGAGAAGCCGAAAAATTGCTGCGACACTTCACGCTTACCGAAGAAAGATATCAATATCCGAGATTATTAGTCGCAGCGCTGGATAACAAACTACTGAATCAGCCGTCTCATGCAGGTGAAATGTCCTCTGCTAACGCTATTAAGACTTTGCACGACACCACACAAGAATGCTTGTTGGGCTTGGAAAATCTTGGAGTTTTCACATCAACCTGGGATCCTCTACTACTCCAGTCGCTGAGAAGAAACCCAAAAGAATTGCAATCTTTAAAGGACTTTCTCTCATTTCTTGAATCACGATTTCAATCTCTCGAGGCGTTGGGTCATAAAGGAAGAAGCTTGGAAGAGAACCACCAAAGGCCAAGTGCAGCTAAATCATTGACGTCAATTATATCATCAAGCTCGAAATGCGTAGCTTGCAATGTTAATCATCCACTTTTCCGTTGCCGAAGCTTCTTAAACCTGTCATCTACACACAGACTAAACTTACTGCGCAAACATGACATATGTATTAATTGTCTAAAACCGGGGCATAGGGCTTCAAAATGTACTCTCCGTGGATGCACAAGATGTTCTCCGAAGCACAACACACTGGTACATATGGAACCCACCAAGGTTTCTGAAGGTACAACGTCAAATTTCTTCAATAAATCTGCAGAGAAAAAACCAATTCCCGGTGTGCAGAAACCAAATTTCAACAACGAAGACCTACATCGTACTCCCGTTATCAATACAGCAATGAGTGATAAACCACTGACATTAACGACTTTAACCAACAAAAGTCAAGTAAGTCAAGTTCTATTCGTACGAGTTAAAATAGTGAGTGACAATGGAAAGGAAATTGAATATCGCGCCATTCTCGACTCTGGTTCACAATTAAATGTAATCTCAAACAGAGCTGTTAGAAAACTTGGTGTGACACCTGCTCATGAATCAATGTACATCCAAGGCATTGGAAGTGGAAAACAACATTCCCAGCAGCGAAGAATAAGCGCAACACTGAAATCCAGAATAAATGGATTTTCAACCAGATTAGAAGCTTTTCTCCTCACACAAATAATTTCTAATCAACCAAGTCAACCAGTAGACACCACAACTTGGAATCTTGCACACAATATTCAGCTGGCTGACCCCACATTCGATCGACCGGATCATATAGATCTTCTTCTAGGTGCAGAATTTTATTACCATTTTCTGTGCGATGGCCAAATACAATTAGGAGAGAATCTGCCAACCTTACAAAATACAGTGTTTGGATGGGTAATAGCAGGCAGAATCAATCAGACAACACAATCCTCAACTACTTGCGGAATCTGCACTGAATCAGATATTGAAAATGCCATTGAGAAATTCTGGAAAATCGAAGAAGCCGAAGGAATCCGAGAGAACAACTTTACCTCGTCCGAAAAACAGTGCGAGACGCATTTTATTCAATCGAGCCAGAGAGATAGCACTGGACGATTTATAGTACGTTTGCCATTTGCAAAAGACCCAAGCATTCTAGGGCAATCAAGAGACATAGCTTTAAGACGATTTCATGCATTAGAGAAAAAGCTCGCTAGAAGTGCAGAATTACGGCAACAATATATGGATTTTATGAATGAATACATACAACTGGGTCACATGGAAGAAATCAACCCAAGGAATATTCCATCCTCGCACTACTTCCTTCCTCATCACTGCGTATTAAAGCCAGACAGCAGTACTACAAAATTAAGAGTAGTCTTCGATGCCTCAGCGAAGACATCAACAAATACATCGCTTAATGATATATTGTACACAGGACCAACAATTCAAGATGATCTTTTCACTATTATCTTACGGTTTCGATTACCCCGTTTCGTTTTCACCGCAGACATACAGAAGATGTATCGGCAAGTGAAGCTTCATGAAGAAGACAGGAGATATCATTTAATATTTTGGAGAAGCGACCCAAATCAAGTGCTCAAATGCTATCAGCTACGTACTGTCACATATGGAACATCTTCAGCACCGCATCTAGCGACCAAATGTCTTCAACGGCTAGCTCAAACCGAAGAAACCAATTATCCATATGGAAGTGAAGTCCTTCGAAACGATTTCTACGTGGATGATGTTATGACAGGAGCAAACAGTCTCGTCACAGCCCGTGATAAACAAACACAATTGATAGCTCTATTAAAAAAGGGAGGTTTCATACTACGGAAGTGGTGTGCTAATCATCCACGTTTGTTGCAAGACATAGCTCCAGAAGACCAGGAAGTTCAATTAAACTTTACGGATGAAAAGGACCTTTCCATCAAAACCCTGGGACTAACGTGGATGCTAAAAACAGATCAATTCTGTGTTAGAAGCACGTAAGATCCCACAGACAAAATAACAAAAAGAGCAGTCACATCTGACATTTCCCGATTATTTGATCCACTCGGTATTATGGCTCCCGTTGTAGTCACTGCCAAAATGTTTCTGCAAGAGTTATGGAAACTGAAGCTTGATTGGGATGCTGCGCTACCGATTGAACTCTACACGACGTGGACAACATTTCGCAACGGGCTACGAACATTGAACAACATTCAATTTCCAAGACATGTGTTTTCAAACGACACACCCACGTCTGTTCAACTGCATGGCTTTGCCGATGCGTCAGAAAAGGCCTACGATGCCGCCATCTACATACGTTCAATCAACAGAGAAGGAGCAGTCATTGTTCGTCTTTTATGTGCCAAATCTAGAGTAGCGCCAACGAAAAAACTAACTCTTCCACGGTTGGAATTAAGTGCTGCCAAATTAGCAGCAGAATTGATTCAAAGAGGTAAAAAGGGCTTAAAATTAGACGATACGCCTACCTATTTATGGACTCAGAAATCGTCCTCGCCTGGATAAACGCCACATCTTCATCATTCCAGACCTTTTTAGCAAACAGAATTGCTGGTATTCCAGAGATATCGATTCCGCAACAATGGAGACACGTTAATTCAAAGGAAAATCCTGCCGATATACTTTCCAGGGGGATAAATCCAGAAAAATTAAAACATTACAATCTTTGGTTCTATGGTCCGCCATTCTTACATGGCAAAGAATGTATATGGCCAGCACCTTATACAAAGGGTGCGCAATGTGACCTGGAGAAAAAAGCGTCCGCACTTTCGACAACTACACATACAGAAACAAAAGATTACCCAACTCATTTTATATACAACATAAATCATGGAAACTCCTTCCGAAAGCTGCAACGTATTGTCGCATACATCTTACGTTTCATCAAGAGGTTGAAGGGATCAGCCAGTAGCTCCACGACAGGACCCGCTCTCACTGTACAAGAGTTGGATGAGGCACTGTTCACGATCGTCAGCAAAATGCAGGAAATTGAATTCAAAGAAGACATCCAATATATGAGACAACGAAGGGAAATTAATAAGACAAGCTCATTAGCAAGCCTTACACCATTTCTGGACGAAAGAAATATTCTCCGCGTTGGAGGTCGACTAGAAGCTGCTACACTCTCATATGACGCCAAACATCCCATTTTGCTGCCATATACAAATGAATTCACCAAACTGTTAATAGCCGACATACACCGAAAGAATCATCATGTAGGTCCACAAGGACTTCTATCCATTACAAGACAACGTTTTTGGCCCATCAAAGGGAAAATTATCGTTCGCTCAATTGTGCAGCATTGTGTTCCCTGCGCTAAAAGCAAGCCTAAACTACTAACACAGATAATGGGCAACTTGCCGCCTCTACGAGTGCAACCAGCACGACCATTTGTTAATTCAGGTGTCGATTTCTGTGGGCCTATCTGGATCCACTACAAAATAAGGAATAAACGACCACAGAAGGCCTACATTGCAGTATTCTGCTGCTTTGCGACAAAGGCGGTTCATCTCGAGATAGTTAGCGATCTTGCAACAGACGCATTCATAGGAGCCTTAGAGCGATTTGTCGGCCGGCGGGGACATTGCAAAAATTTATACTGTGATAATGCAACCAACTTTGTATTAGCAAAAAACCAACTAAGAGAGTTGAGCAAAGCAATATACTCACAACAGTCCCAGGAGAAAATATCTTCGATTTGCAGCCAAAAAAGTATCGACTTTCACTTTATTCCACCCAGAGCACCACATTTTGGTGGGTTATGGGAGGCTGCTGTTAAGTCCGCAAAGTATTTACTGCAACGGACAATCTCCACAGCATCACTCACATACGAAGAACTGGAAACCGTTATAATAGAAATAGAGGCGATTCTTAACTCACGCCCTTTGACTCCAATGTCCTCAGATCCAAAAGATCTTGCAGCGTTAACACCAGAACACTTCTTAATTGGTGAACCGTTGACTACATCTGTAGATGCACATGCAAAACCTACGCATAAGAGTTTACTGAGACATTGGAAGGCCGTATCACATCTTAAACACGAATTTTGGAAACGTTGGTCGGTGGAGTATTTGCATGAATTGCAGCACCGTCTTAAATAGAAGCAGACAGCGCAAAACATTAAGCCAGGGAAAATAGTCGTCATCAAGGAAGATAACACACCAGTTATGAAATGGCCACTAGGCAGAGTCGTGGAAGTTCATAAAGGCGAAGACGGACGAGTACGAGTAGTTGATCTACGCACGGCGACAAACACATTCAATATTGCTCCATTGCCATGTGAAGAAGAACTCGCAAATGCAATTCCTGCAGACCAAGATGAAACAGATAAGCCAACTCCTTCCAAACGCCAGAAGCCTACTGATGAAACATCAGTCCAATCGACTATCAAAACCGAGCCACAAAGAAAAAAGATGCGTTCGTCTTTTCGTCCGTCCATGACTTCTTTATTACTAATCGCCCTTATACTCCCCCTCATATTAGCGGATCCTATTGAAGTTACTCAGCTTAAATCTGAACTCGGAATGCATTTTGAAAGTATCGGAACAACAAATCTAATAACAACTGAGTGGAAATTGATCGTGTATTACGACTTGCAGCCATATTGGATGGAATTCGAAGCCCTTAACAATGGTACAACGGCACTACAGCACCTTTGCAACCAAATAGCACATAAAAGCTCTTGTGGACAATTAATTACTCAGTTTCAGCATCTTCTGGAGGAATTAAGCAATGACAATGAACTATTAGCCCCACAACGTTCGTCAATCAGGCAAAAACGGGGCGCCGTTGACATTATCGGCAACATAGCGAATTCATTATTTGGTGTGCTGGACTCCAAATATGCCGAAGAAATGTCTAAAACCATAAACATGGTCCGAGAAAACGAGCAACACTTAGTCAGTTTGCTAAAAAATCAAACTTCAGTGGTTAACTCCACCATAAACATCATAAAAAAGGATCAAATAGCAACTGAGGGCAAATTTAAGGCACTGGATGATCAAATACGGCAACTAATCAACCGAATCAACAGTAACGGAGAACATACTCAACAAGCAAAAATCCAACATCTCTTTATAGCACTAGCAATCCAAATGTCACTCATCACCAATAATCTTCAACGTATTCAGACGGCAATTATTGAAGTTTTGACAGACAGTCATCATGGAAGAATCAATCCCTTATTATTATCGCCCAAACAATTAAACCAAGAAATCACGATAATACAAAGTCATCTACCTAGACATTTCCAACTTCCAGTAAATCAAGGCGACATACCAGAGCTCTACAAATTAATGAGGGCGGAAGTCGGACTCGCTAACAATCACGTCCTATTTGAAATCAAGTTGCCACTAGTAAATAGGAAGAGCTTCGATCTTTTCAGAGTCAGACCGATACCCAACTTTATCAACAACACTTTTATAGCAATGGAATCACATTCTCCTTTTCTGGCTGTTACTCCGCTTCGAGATCAATATTACCCCCCTAAAGAGGCCGAACTATCTTCGTGCACAGTATTCAAGGGAGACCGATATCTCTGCAAACAATTACACCCTATTTATCATAGAGGAGCCGCACTCAGTTCTTGCGAAATAGAACATCTTAATAATAATCCGAACCTACCGCAATGCAAACTGAATGAAATAAGGCAGCAACCTCTTTGGATACAATTATTTCAAACAAATCAATGGATTTTTGCCCTAAAGTCCGAAACTCCTATCAACGTGGTTTGTGACGGTGAAACCTTTCCGATAACCTTAAATGGCTCTGGCATTTTAAAGATTCAACCAACTTGTATAATCAAAGAGCATCATGTAACCATTCATGGACATCAGATCTACAAAAGTGAATCTAGAACATCGTACACAAAATTGGGATTATTGTATGACACCATAACCGCTGAGCAGTTGCCAATAAAATTCAAAGAACGTTCCAAATACCAAGGTCAAGTTGCTGCATTAAAAGAAATTCAAAATCAATTAAATTCTTTAGACGTCTCCAACCTACCGCATCGGATCAACACTAACTCAGTACATCAATTCACCATAAGCTACATGGCATTGGCTCTTATCATTATCATCACCCTGTACCTCGGAATTAACATCAGAATTAGGTCACGAAAAGGGAAGATTTCTGCCTCTCCACCACAGCAGCGATGTCCCAACTATGTCATTCATGTCTGATAAAATTGAACATCCGTTCAACGCGGGGAGAATGAACAAGATCAACATCATGTAGTTAAGATAGATTAAGATAACATAAAAAATCGAATTGTATTTCATTTCAATTTAAAGTCATTAAACTTATCAGTTCATGTTCTTATTGTGCTAAACACAAATGTACATTGCAAAATAAAACAATTACCTAGCTCTAATTTCACTTTCTGTAATCAAAACAATTGCTCAATTAAGCAAGTAAAGTTTAATGTTCAAAATTGTCACGAGTGGATTTCCTCAGCGTCACCATTAATAGCGGTTACTTGAAGTGTATCTGACCTACATTGACTTGCGCTGAGGAAATCCCAATAATGACCTAGCAATAAGTATTAATTGTAAGCAAATAATTGTATATAAATTTACGTTCAATAAAGAACACTCTCTCTTTGAAGTTTGTTAGCGCCAAGGTAACAAGTGTTTCATTTTCGTTAACCTTTTTCTTACAGCTCATCGCAATCTGGTGTAGTGGTTTATGTACTACTTGCACCCAACACAAAGTGAAGGTATAAGAACCTTGGCTTTAAGTATACTGTAAGGTCGAGAATCTTACAGGATGAATGGGGCGCCTTAGTTGGTAATGAATATAGAAGGGTGTAGTCCCTTTCGTAGTGGGGTATCCAATCCTAGAACCTCTTTGTATCTATAAATATTTTAGATATATTTTATTTTTATAATAAAGGACTATTTTATTTTAATAATTTTAAAACTTTATTTTTATCTTATTTTTAAAGTTCGGTTGTTTCGGCTTGAATTTAAAATTTTTGCATCCTACTTTACAATTAATACATAGATATGTAGTTTACAATTTTCTCTTAATAGAGTACAGTATTTTATTGTCAATGATTGATTAATTATTATATTTTTTAAAGTGTTTGTGTTTCACACTATTCAAAATTTCCGATGTGTACAGGTTGACCAAAATATATTTGACAGTTATTTTATATGTTCAGTCTGATTGAACATAATCAAAGTAGATTTATTTAAAATATATTATTGAAATAATGTAATCAAACTGATACGATAGCGGCAAATGTACTGAAAGTACTGTAAAATTTCCAAGTCTATGGATTCAGTAGAACTCGACATATCATGGTCACTGTTTCGAAAGCGTGGTTTCGAGAACGGGTATGAAGTTTTGGAATATGATTCACCGAAACAAATTTCAATGCGGGCCAAACTTCAAAGTTCTGTAAATTTTTTAGTGCAACGAATTTATCAAAACTCTTCTATAGGCATATTGTTTATTTTTCACTTAACACACACAGGAAAATATTTCTTCAGATTTACGCTCATGTTTTTCTTACAATTAGAATAAAGTAGTAGGGATATGAGATTACTGGCGCAAATGAGCAATGAATTTGGTCAAATTGTGAGGAAAATCGAGGGCTGACGTCACATTTTTGCTCATTTGCTGGAGATAAGGGAATGGTTGCCTGATTCCAAAGGTCAAGGTTGAAGATTGTTTTGTTTTGGCGGAGGCGCGCTAGTAAAGATAAGTATGAGTTGCACCTGGGTATGGATCTGGATCTGGACCTGACCTGGATCACGGGTTGAGCTAATTGATAAGGGAGCTGGTGACTCTTAGAAATTAATAATTTGGTCGCAATGTTGTGGTCGTTGGGTGATAAGGTTTTCTAGATGAACCTGGTCTCGTGCTGAAGATAAAAGTTTGTTGTTTTGAGTTTTTACTATGCCCGATATTTTCGGCGGGAGCTTTTACTACGAGTGATGATAAAATAAGTTGCTAGTGTAGGATTACGTAATTTGGGCAGTAATATATCTTGAGGTCAATGGATTTCCGAGATATTGAGTATGGTTAGTAATTATGAAGTTAAAATTGTGATGAAAATTTTCTTTGTATTTTCTGGAAGATATTTATGAAATAATTTCGTGTTTAAACGTTTTGTGCTAATGATGAATTTACAGGGAAATTGCAGAGAAATTAAGCACTTGAGCGTGAGAAAATTTTGTAAAATAGTATAGGAATATTTCTTCTTAAATTGTATTTAAGTCTTCATTGATTTTTTATTCTTTTCTTTCTCAGTAAAGATTTCACCACTTTGAGTAAATGGGTGAAGATTGTTTTTATTGCTTTTGCAACTTCTTATTTCTATGATATCATTTGTTTCCAAGCAATGATAATTGAATGTTATCAAAAAATATCATGAGAGAAGAATTAAAATTAATCGTAATCAGAACAGATTGGGAATATTTCAGTTTTATATCAAATAAACCGCAAATATTTCCTGTTTTCGAAGCTACTTGAAATTTATCATTTTTAACCGACTTACCAAAAACAAAGAGGTTCTAAGTTCAACGCGTATTTTTTATTTTTTTTTATTTTTATGTCTGACCGGGCATAACTTCGTAACGCGTCAACCGATTTTAATGATTCTTTTTTTGTTGTGTAGAATTTGTTCA
Organism: Leptarthrus brevirostris; assembly: GCA_964036015.1. Lineage (NCBI taxonomy): Eukaryota > Metazoa > Arthropoda > Insecta > Diptera > Asilidae > Leptarthrus > Leptarthrus brevirostris. Next base: position 96,286,482 of record OZ038371.1, on the reverse strand, counting down.
GCGATTGGTACCATGTCAAAAAAATTTTTGCTAGGGTGGGGGTGAAACCTAACTTTGCAACGCGTGGTCCTATTTGGATGGTTCTTTTTTTGTTGTACAGAGTATGATCCCCCATTGCTAATAGGAGAAAAAAATTTGGCCTACGGTGGGGGGGAGGGGGGGAGGTGTAGTCTAACTTTGTAACGCGTGGACCGATTTGGATAATTCTTTTTCTGTTGGGTAGAGTATGTTCCGTGGTTGATACCAGGTGAAAAAAATCTTAGAGGGATGGGGGTGGGGGTGGAACTTAACTTTGTAACGCATGGTCCGATTTCTATGGTTCTTTTTCTGTTGTATAAAGTATGATCCCCCATTGCTAATAGGAGAATAATTTGGTCTTATGGTGAAAGGTATGTGTGGGGTGGGGGGGGGGGGGGTAGTCTAACTTCGTAACGCGTGGACCGGTTTGGATATTTCTTTTTCTATTGGGTAGAATATGATCCTTGGTTGATACTATGAGAAAACAAATGTTGCTGGGGTGGTGGTGGGGGGTGGGGGTGAAACCTAACTTTGTAACGCGTGTTCCGATTTGGATGGTTCTTTTTTTGTTGTACAGAGTATAATCCCCCATTTGGCTCAGGGTGGGGGGGGAGGGGTAGTAACTTCGTAACGCGTGAACCGATTTCGATGATTCCTTTTCTGTTCGGTAGGGTATGTTCCTTGATTGATACCGTGAGAAAAAAAGTTTAATGGAATGGGGGTGAGGTAGGGGTTAAAACTAACTTTTAACGCGTGGACCGATTTGTATGGTTCTTTCTTCGTTGTATAGAGTAGAAGACACTAAAAAGTGTAAAATAAAATAGTTTTTAAAAAAAAATTGAACCGACTTCACAAAAAGCGCTAAAAAGCATAAAATAATTTTTAATTTTATATCTAATACGACATTTTGAATTCGGTGCAAATTAAACAAATAAAACAACTACATAACCACAATTGAAAATAATACATAATACTACCTGAACGTTTCAGCTTACTTGATCATAAGAAATGACGATTAAATATTTTTGTTGTAGTTGTTTGGTTTGTTTGATTTGCACCGACTTCAAAATGTCGTAAAAGATATAAAATTAAAAATTATTTTATGCTATTTAGTGCTTTTTGTGAAGTCGGTTCAACTTTTTTTTTAAAAACTATTTGTTAACATGCAACAACAACAAAAAATGTTTGCGGTCATCTTTTTCCCAATAACTTAAATTTTACTACCATTGAATCACAATCTAACTCAGTTCAATTTTGAATTAGATGAGAGTCGGACGTGTGTTTTGTAAACTAAATCGAGCGTGATTTATTAAATGTTTTTAAGACAAAAGAGAAAAGAATAAGAAAACTTTATTTTAAACTTTTAAAGTAAGCAGTGAGTTTTCTATTAATACTAAATGGCTACTTAAGAACTCTTGATAATTATACAAGAAGTGGAATATAATAGACATGAAGTTCATATCGTGTGAAGTGTGTGGAAAAACATTTAAAAGGAACTTCAACTTACAGAGGCATATAAAAAGTATACATAGAAGCACATTGTATACAATATCGCATCGTATAAAAGAAGATACTAAAAATATGGCTACATCTATCTCGTTATCAGTTTCCCCATCAACGTCATCATTAAAAACATCATTAAAGGCATGTGATTTACAAATTAAAGTAAAAGACTGGACGCATCATTTACGTACCAATGCTCATAAAAAGAAAGCGTCTATACCTATAAATGAACATCTTAGGTGTTTTATGGAAAATTTCGCAGAACGAATTGAAACATTTATTCCTGAAAATGGAGATGAAGGATTACTCGATATAAATAAATTCTAACAAGAATCTAAACATCAACTTTTGGAAGTTCAATATTGAACTTTTTGCAGAATATATCAAAGTTGCAAACTCAGAAGACAAAAATGAAATTATTTCTTCAATGAAATCATTTCAATCCAAAATGACTGTTATATTTAACAACAGCGAATTATCAACTTTATGTAAGAATATGATTAACTGCACTAACACCAAATCAGAAGAATTTTAAGAGAAAGACAGTGGATGGTCCTTGATTCGAATAATTCATTTAGAAATCAACATTAACCAATATCATGCATTAAGAGGTTCTTCCTACATACCTTTACCAAAGGTTATAATGAACAAGAAAACATGCATTAATGTGAATAATAATGATGTGTACTGCTTTAAGTGGGCTGTTATATCAGCTCTACACCAACCAAATCACGATTCTGATAGAACATCTTCATATTCAGTTTCTGATATATCCGATAGCGAAATAGAGCTTATAAATGGAGTGAAATTATATTTTACTGGGCTGGAATTCCCCATGACTTTGTGTGATATAAAAGTATTCGAAGAGATCAATCCGAATATAAGCGTGAATGTTTTCGGTTATGAAGTAGTGCAAAGTAGTTGTCAGATTGTGGGACCTTTTTATTGTACATCAAATGAGAAGGAAAATTATATAAATTTGTTGCTTCTTCAAGATGAAACTCTAAATCACTATGTTTTGATTAAGAATAATTCCAGATTGATTAAGGAGCAAGTAACACAACATAAAAGACAAATTTACTTTTGTACTTCGTGTTTTCATCATTGTTATAATGAAGAATCTTTTGCTATACATAAAAATGAATGCTGTCAAACTTCTATGCCTACCTCGGTAAAAGCTTTTTTGGAATTTGAGAAGTATGAACGCAAGTTAAGTGTGCCATTTGTTATTTATGCTGAGTTTGAATGCGTGCTAAAGGAAATTAAAACGTGCATACCTAATCCTATGCTGTCTTCAACGACCAACACTCAGGAGCACATACCCTGTGCTTTCTCTTATTTTATCCATTGCCTTTATGATGACGCTTTAAGCAAGTTCAGGATTTATCAAGGTGAAGATGCTGTTAGTCGATTTGTACATTTATTAGCAGACGACGTGAAAGACATCTATAAAAATCATGTTTCAAAGTGTAAGCCGCTTGTTCCCATGTCACCAAATGAAATAAGGATGCAACGAGAAGAGCAATACTGTCATATTTGTAAGCAATTATTAGCGAATGATAGGGTTATTGATCATTGTCATCTTACCGGAAAGTATAGGGGTCCAGTTCATATTAATGCAATCTAAGGTATAGAGTTCCAACATTTTACCCAGTTTTTTTACACAATTTTTGTGGTTACGACAGTCATTTATTTATTAAATCATTAAATGAAATTGAAGGTTCTATTAACGTTATTCCTCTAAATAAAGAGGTATACATATCAATGTCAAAGAAAATTTTATTTGAGAATAAAACGATTGAATTACGGTTTTTAGATTCGGTTCGTTTTATGCCTGCGAGTTTAGATACTCTAGAAAAAAATCGGCCTAATGAAGACTTTAGAATAGTCCGTAATGAATTTAAAGATGATGAATATTTTAATTTAATAAAGAGAAAGGGGGTTTTTCCATATGATTATTTAAATTCTTTTCATAAATTAAATGAAACATGTCTACCTCCTCGCGAGCAATTCTTTAATAAACTTACGAACAATGAATGTACATAAGGAGAATATCAGCATGCTGTTAACGTATGGAACAGATTTAATTGTAGAAATATCTCACAATATTTACTATTATATTTAAAGTGTGATGTTTTGTTGCTAGCAGATATTTTTGAAAATTTTAGAAGAGTATGCATAAATATCTATGAGTTGGACCCATGTCATTATTACACAGCACCACGATTGTCGTCGGATGCGATGGTAAAACATACTCAAATTAAATTAGAATCGTTAACAGATATATATATATATATATATATATATATATATATATATAAATATAATATCATGAAAAGAGGTATTCGAGGAGGTTTAACACAATGTTCCTTAAGACATTCTCTAGCTAATAATAAATATATGAAAACTTTTAATCCTTCAATCGATTCAAAATATTTGGTTTTCCTTGATGCTAACAATTTATATGGATGGGCTATGTCGGAATCACTTCCAGGTTTTGTTTGGGTAGATAACTTTGATAATATAGATTTCATGAAAATTCCTGAAAATTCAGAAGTGGGATATATTTTAGAAGGTGATTTAATTTATCTCATTACGCTCATAATGATCTCCCCTTTTGTCCTGAAAATAAATTACCTCCTCAAGCCAAGATTAAAAAGTTGATTGCTTATTTAGAAAATAAATATAATTATGTTATCCACTATAGAAATATATATATATGTGTAAAGCACTGATTAGAACTGCAGAGTATTCATCGAGTTTTAATGTTTAAACAATCAAATTGGTTAAAGAGCTACATCGATTTAAATAATTTCCATCGAACTGCCGCAAAAAACAATTTCGAAAAAGACTTTTTTAAATTATTAAATAATTCGGTGTATGGAAAGACTATGGAAAATGTAGATAAAAGGAAAGATGTAAAAATTGCAACAAAGTGGGAAAGCCGTGGTAGACATCAGGGTTTGCGTGCTCCTATAGCGAAACCTAATTTTCATAGTCTTTCTCATTTTACATCAAATATGACTGCAGTTCAATTAAAAAGAGTTCACACAATTTATAATAAACCAATTTACTTAGGCTTTACAGTCTTAGAGTTATTAAAGCTAAAAATGTATAATTTTCATTATGAATATATGAAACCTAAATACAAAGATATGGTCTCCTTAAACTATATGGACACAGATTCTTTTATATATTCTATTTCTGTTAACGATTTTTATAATGATATTATTTTAGATATTAATGAAAGATTCGATACATCAGAATATCCCCACGACAATCCTTATAATATACCGTTAGTAAATAAAAGAGTTTTAGGTTTAAAGAAAGATGAGAATAAAGGAAAAATTATGCCTGAGTGTATAGGTTTACGATCTAAGATGTACTCTTTAAGTATTGAAGAAAAAACCGAAATAAAAAAAGCAAAAGGTATTAAAAGAACAGCTGTAAATACTTTAACTTTAGATAATTACAGAGATTGTTTATGCCAACATGTTAGGATTTAGAAGTATATACGGAATATATTAATAGAGTAGCGTTGAGTCCATTTGACGATAAAAGATTTATAAGAGAAGGTGATATCCAAACATATGATTGGGGTGCCCCCCAATTATTATCTAAAAATTGTTAAAATAATAATTATAAATAAATGTATGTAGAAGGAAAATAAATGAGTAAATTAATAAAATGCCATTTTAACATTAACAGAAAGATTTTTATTAGTATAAAATTATAAGACATTTATTTCTTTTTTCTAAATTTTATTACTTTTCTAGGAAATTTCTAAAAATGTAAACATTTTCTTGAGCGCACTTTCCCTTATGAGTTAAACAGCATGGAGCTTTATAAAAAAATTTAAGAGAGGATAAATTTGGGCACTGCAATTCTTCTTCCATATTATATACTATAACACCTTCACCAAATGTGTTTTTGATCCAGCAAACTTTTTCACAGCCTTTCACATACAGTACTTTGTTTCTTATTAAAGGCGTCACTATAGCACGTAATTGATGATAGGGAATATATCCATCGGTCCATTCTCTTCTCCTTGCATGTGTTAAGTCCTTAAATCTGAATGGAGGTTGACAAATAAAGTGCTGTTTTTGATTTCCATTTGTCAAAATTGCCAATTCCTTCACAATAAACTTGCTATGTTCGTCTTTAAATCCTTGGATATCCACAATTGTAGCCATTTGTAACCTTAAATTATTTTTCTAACTTCACTCGTCAGTGAACTATATTCGACTATTCTGTCATGCACAAGCAAACAAAAAGCGATTGTGTTTGCGGGAATATTACTAAGTGTCTTTAACTGGATACGAATGTCGACTGGTCCTGATTTGATTACCTCGTTTTGATGTGAGCAATCGATAACAGCAATTGGAGCGTTTTCCTTGAACATATCTCGGGTAAGCAGCGGTTGATGCATCCGCCCGTAATACGATTGTTGGAATTTCGTATACATATCATACAATAAAGCATATCTCTCACGATCAAATTTAATGTTTAAGTCTTCATATGGAAATGTTTCAGAAATTAAATGAAGCTTCACATCTGAAAGTTCGCAATGATCAAACTTGCTTGCATCTTTACTCTTCTCGTCTTTTCGATCCGTTTGAAGTGGTAAAATGACATATCGAGGTTTTTCTAACTGAGTAGATGTTTTAATTGTCCAATTATGATCAACAGTTGTAGGTAATATAGGATATTCGTATATATCCCAACTACGAAAACTCATTTGTATTGGTCGCCCAGTATCGATTAACTTAAGCAGCGATAGTTTTTCTTCATCAGCTACACTTAGGTGGGGTACTCGCCATAGTAGTTTAAAAATATATATTTTAACTTCATCGTCTGGTGATATAAAATTATTTTCATCGCCTCTACTTCGAATCAATATAAGTTCATGTTAAGCATTTATAACAATTTTCTTATAGTCTTCAGCAGAGCCGAACAACAATTTTAAAGGAATACCAAAATTGAAAAATCCTCTTGTAGGTAATATTGAATTATCTGGAGACCAGGACGCATTTAGTAACACATTGCTTTCATTTTGATTTATAGATATGTAATTTTTTATTGTTGTAGCAAATCCCAGATTTCTCGTCCGATCAATTTCTACACCATTTAATTCATAGCGAATTTCATCAAAAAGAAAAGATATAGCATTATTAGTTAATTTTGCCGTTGTTGAGGCCAACCCAACTTTTTTTTATCGCGCCTTCTATATATAAGGAGCTTTCACTTGGTAAAATATACAAATCCTGATGTTGCAATGATATTCGAACTTCATCCCTTTTCTTATATGATGCTAAAAACGGAGAGTAGCTGTGATACTCAGCTTTTGTAATACTATTATCATTGCTTGTACCTTGAGTAATATCGAGTATTTCATTCATTTTTTTAACTTAAGACCAAGAGCTTTTAAGAATTGTTCGTTAGCACCTGTTAACTTTATTCCTGACTGCTGTGTGGCTTCAGACTGGCTAAAAGACTTAACACTTTTGTACTTGTATTTATTATCAATGGTATTATTATATATTAGCATGTTGCGGCTTCAAATGCAGTCTCACTGTAATCGTTTGTCCTCTAAAATTTATTAGATCACCGTCCTGATCCACGAACTTCAGTGTTAGAGAACTTATCCGTCTGATGTTCAGAGGCAAGTAAATGACATTCTTAGGAACTTCGATTATTTTATACCCCGGGCCCACCTTAGGAGAGAACTCGTGTAATGTTTATTATATATTATATTAATAATATATATACATATATTAATTTTCTACAAATATTTAAATTTATTATCGGTTTTCATTGATAAACGAAATGAAATTACGAAATAATCAAGAAATCACCGTATATCTCAGTCTCAACTTCCGTTCGCCTCGCCCCATCACACTTTTCGGAACGCATTCACCAGCTTACTTCCCAAGTCAAGCGTGCTTAAAGAAGTTTAACTTAAAAAAAAAAAAACAAAAAATACACTTCGAACTTAGAACCTCTTTGTTTTTGGGAAGTCGGTTAAATAAAGCTTCATTCGGCGAAGAAAAGGTTGGGATGACCAGCTTTTCTGGCAAGATCACATGAGTAAGGATTTCACTTTTTTACTTAGGTAAAAAAAAAAGTAATCTTTAATTTTTACTTTTATTAAATAAAAATCGCGACTACACTTTTCGAGTTGACTTAAGCAACTAACAGAAAACTAGGCAGAAAAAAACCCGGTACCATTCCTACAAACACAAAAGTGCATTCAATTGAAGATCAAGCATAATATTTATGGAAACGTGGCGGGGCGTTGTTCGACGAACCTGAAGTTGAAGTATGCGGGGTCGGTGAAAAGGAAAGTTAAAACTATCTGGAACCAAGGGAGAAATTTCCACCTTAAAGTGACTTTCTTCCTCTGTATCCAAAATCCAACCTTTTTTTTAAGTTTCAGAGATCTACTCTGTTCAGCTGCCAGATGTTAAAGAGAACGATGGAGATTTTCTTCGTGTTTATATATACTGTGGAGACCAAATTTTGCAACTCTAGAACTACCAAACTATGTGGATAACATTAATTGTTTAATAATTTTATATGCAATTCCCAATAAATATCGGTTAAACTATTGATTTCGGATAAATTTTTCAGAAATTTTACTTCCATTTATTTTTAGGAGTAGTTTCAACTTTGTAACGCGTGGACCGATTTGGATGGTTCTTTTACTGTTGTATAGAGTGTGATCCCCCATTGCTAATAGGAGAATAAATTGGTCCTATGGTAATGGTGGGGGAGGGGTACTAACTTCGTAACGCGTGGACCGATTTCGATGATTCCTTTTCTGTTCGGTAGAGTATTTTCCTTGATTAATACCATGAGAAAAATTTTTTATTGAAATGCAGGTGGGGTACGGGTTTAAACCTAAGGTTTTAACGCGTGGACCGATTTGGATGGTTCTTTCTTCGTTGTGTAGAGTAAAAGGCACTATAAAGTGAATAATAAAATAGTTTTAAAAAAAAAGCTGAACCGACTTCCCAAAAAGCGCTAAAAAGCATAAAATAATTTTAAATTTTATATCTTTTACGACATTTTGAAGTCGGTGCAAATTAAGCAAATAAAACAACTACAGTACCACAATTTAAAATAATACATAATACTACCTGAACGTTTCAGCTCACTGGATCATAAGAAAGAACGCTTAAATATTTTCGTTGTAGTTGTTTGGTTTGTTTGATTTGCACCGACTGCAAAATGTCGTAAGAGATATAAAATTAAAAATTATTTTATGCTTTTTAGCGCTTTTTGTGAAATATTTTCAACTTTTTTTTAAAAACTATTTTTTTTGTCGCCGTCTTTTGCTTTTCTCTTACCTCCTAGCACGTGCAACCAGGACGTGTCTATCTATTTCCCACCCCAACTAAATTTTATAGCCAGTGGGCACAAGTGTCGCACAAAAACACTCCGGTGGGATACCCACTAGATTTCTACTATTGCTGTCCCTGGTTCACGTAAAGCATTTATACTTTTGTTCTTTCGCAGTGGAAATGGTTTCATTAATGGCTAAGTTCTTCGAAAAGGGTAATTGATTACAAATTCATCAATGAATGCTGCTTTTAGATATCGTAGTTAATCTATATTTTATATATGTAGCTATATTTATGAATCTGGAATGTCTGTTTGTGATTTAAAAATTGTTTGTAGTAGTCAGCACTTAGAAATTTTGTTAATAAATAAATAAATAAGACGAATAAATTAAAGTCCATGTGATTATTTACATAATATGAAAACCATTTAATTATATTTAAAATTGTTGTGGGGGTGGGAAGGAAGGGGAAAAATTATCGAAATCGACCGATGTTAATGTCGAATTCTGTTTATCTACTTACCTACATTAGAAATAAATTTGCCGTTTTGTTTTCAGTGAAAATTAAAGATTTTCTTTCGGTTACCGTTGGCAAAAACTTTTACTTCCTCTTATTAAAACTAGTCTTAACAATTATTTTTAAAAAAAAATTTAAAAATTTAAATTAAAAATACCACATACATGCGATCACACCCTCGTACCTTTTTATGTAAAAACGCCGCATTTAAGCACTTGAAAAAGTGTGTATTCAATTTTTAATTAAAATATTTTTCAAAAAAGAAACTAGTTTTGATATAAAATCTGCTCTTAACGCTCCTTGGCGTTCTCCATTTAAATTAGTAACAAAATTCGGACCCCTCCCCACCCACGACGGTGATCTTTGGTTGTTCTCTGCTGACAACAAGTTACGCTACATGGTCATTGGGGGTTTCAGAGGAATGTAGGTTTGCGTGTGGTTCGGTATCCTGGATCAGTACACAATCCCGTAAAATATAATACCCCGCCAAAACACTGAAAATAATATCCATAAAAATTAAAATCTATAACGACAAAATCTCTAAAACAAAAAAATCCCTAATGACAAACCTCTAAAAAAAGAATAAATCCTTAAAAATATACCAAAAATTTATAAATTAAAGGGTTCGAGATAAAACACAAATTTCAAAATAATTTCGTATGTAATACAATTCTTTTTTAAAATGACAAATCTGATTCCTGTCTCTCATCGCATATCTTTTTATTTTTATTTTTTATATTAAGGACGTGTTTTAATTTCCTCTCCAGAAATTAGCGATTTAACCGATTTTTTAAAGATATTTTCTCTAACCTAGATTGCAACTATTTATGCAAAGTCAGAATCACTTTGCAAGAAAAATGCAAGGAAGAGTTTATATGCCAAAAGTTGTAGATCAAAAGCAGAAAATAATAAGAGTCAGAAAAAGAAAGCAATATTTCAGAACCAATATATACAAGACGAAATACTAGGTGTAGATGTAGATGATTTCAAAAGGTACAACAATTTTTCGATGGTAATATGTAATAACTAGTAATCGTTTTCTCATTATACATTTTATGAATTTTATAAAAGAAAGATTTCGAATTTAATTCGTGCGCGCGGATTGAATTCAATCCATTTATAAAATTCATAGGTAGGGCTTTTTTTAGGGATATCTTTAATGATGAATTTTTACTCTAAGAGTAGGAGATATTATCATTATGGCTTTATTTGTTTAGATATTTTGTCATTAGGGATTTTATTTTTAGAGATTTTGACATTAGGGATTTTGCTTTTAGTTCATGTGAACCAGACCCTCGGAATAAATTTTAGATTCACTTGCAATCGGTGTTGTCGAATCGGGCGAAATGTCTTCTCTCCACGACTGCCACTCAAGGGATTATGAAAATTAGAGCAGGGGAGAGACAGGCAAATGTATCTCCTTAAAATCTGTTATTCAATCCATACATAATTTTTTTACACTGCTTCCAAGAATTTGTCTTTCACTCATACTCTAATAGTAAAATAGCCATATAAAAATCAGACAATCTAAAATGTAATGTACTATTATTTTTTAATGTGCTATACCTCAGAATTAGTAGAACGAAAATAGGAAACTTCAATTCGTCCTCCGCAAATGAGTGCTGCAATGTCCCACAATTTTATTTTTCGTTGGCATAAAAACGAAAGCTTTAATTTTACCTTATCTCTCTACTGACGCAAAACGTTTGCTTGAATTAAGTAATTACTATTTTTTGTTTACACATTTTAAATTTTTGATTTGGTCAAATATAAAATAAAGTTTTTCCAAGTACAGAATATTATTATATTTGTAATAAAACACCGAACTAACGTGTAAAACTAAGTGAATATATTTAAAAAGCACAAATCGGAAACAAATATTATTTAATGAATCTAATTCAGGGTGTAGATGTTCGTACCAAATTTTCCATTTGCTTTTCCTGAAGCATAGTAAACAGGATAAGCTCCTTCAGCAACATGTAGTCGAGAACCTCGAATATTTTGTTTACTCTCCGGAATTTTGGTTGACCTTAAGTACGTAATATTTTCCTGGTCTGTTTGTGGTATTGAGTTTACTGATGCACTTAATGATGCTGCTATAAAAGCGAAAAAGGTCAGCAACACAAATATGTATCGCTGCAATATTTTAAGTTGGCTATTTGCCTATATGAATTAATAAACATTACACTACCAATTGCAATGCAGCGAACATTATTGCTGTATAAAAGGTACTGAACTGAGAAATAATAATAACTGGAAAATGTAAACCGCCTAGGTATACAATTCTTTTAACGATTGAAACGAACTGATAAAATATTATTTAAAGAAAATATCTTATACCAGCTTAGTCACAGCAAAAGCTGCGTAGAATTTTATAATTAACACTGACCTAATGCGCAGTGTTATATGATTTGCAGCGCAAAGCAGGGTTATATCTAAAACTGGTTAGAAATGACCTAACACAATGTGTCAGAAGCTGAATTCATTGGCAGAATTTTACAGCGGCGTTAAAGCAGTTGCTCTGTAGAGTAGTAACTTAGGTAATCATTGCCTTTCGTAAAACACTTATGTAGCTTCTCCGTAAATATGTATATCTTCATATATAATGTTTTTCAGGTTAAGTTCATTTCCATTTTTCTTTTTCATTTTTCATTTGTTAAACACATTATTCAGTTTAATTTTCGCTTACTAAATTTTGTTATATTTATCTGCTCATTATCTGGTATCAAACATTTTCCTTTGTATATAGATTTTCTGTATTTTGCCTCTTTTCAAATGTATTTTTACTTTTTGTATATTGGGCTAACGTTTTCGCTACTGAAGTCTGGACCGCATATTTGCTATTCACCCTGTGTGCACTGCTTGCGTTCCTATTTTCTTTGTCGCACTGAGCTTATGCTCGCACGGGAACTTTAATGCCTAATTCAACTAATTTTTTCACGCCGAACAGAGTTAGATCCTTGATCAATATTTTTTGTCAACAGTCAGCTGGCTTGAACATCATTAATTTGAATGCCAGAAGCATCAGACTTAAGCTTGATGAGTTACGTGATATCTTGGTGGGTACTGATGTTCATATAATCTTGGTATGTGAGACGTGGCTTCATTCGCAGATTCCATCCATTTCAGTTTCCTTGCCTGGATATAGGTTGTATAGAAATGACAGAGTAGGCCGGGTTGGTGGGGGTGTGGCTATTTATGTCAGTGATTGTTTCAACTCCCGAATGATAACATATTCTAAATCTGCTCCCCTGGAGTTTGTAGGTGTGGAGGTTGATTTTGGGGTCGATAAGTGCTTGCTGTCCTCAGTATATTGCCCACCGAATAGTTTTTCAACTGAGAACGCAGCTGAATTAAGTGAAGTATTCTCTAACCTATCTCACAGTTACTCTAATATTATCGTTGGGGGCGATCTTAATGTAAACTTGTTGAATCGTAATGGTCTAGTTGAATCATTTATCTTCTTGTTCCAGTCCCTCCATCTACGTGTTGTAAATAATCTGCCAACTTACTTCAATACGGCCAATCCCTCGTTACTAGATATATTTTTTACTGCAGATAGCGATGCTGTTTCCTTCCATAATCAACTGAGTCCTCCATCTACTTTTGATCATGATTTCCTTTTCTTGACTTATAACATTAATATCAATAACTATCGTAAGTATAGAACTATATCTTACAGGAATTATGATGACATAAATTTGTCCCAATTGGCTGATGAGTGTAATTCCCTACCATGGTACGGTTCATCATCGCATGCATCACCAGATGACAAGGTTGAACAATTTAATGAAACAGTACATTATCTTCATGATAAGTATGCCCCTCTTCAGACACGTAGGATCTATAACAACGGTTGCCCCTGGTTTACAGCTGAGATTCGGTCCCTAATTGTCGAACGTGATTTCCAATATCGAAGATATTTAAGGTCTAAAACTGTTGCAAGCCGAACTCATTATAGGTCTGTTAGAAATATGGTGACTTCAAAAATCCGTGCGGCCAAAAGAAGGTACTATAAAAGGAAGTTTGATCCAAAGCTTCCTTCGAAGACTCTGTGGGGAAACTTGCGTAAGGCCTCTGTTTGTGGTGGAGACAAAGTTGAATGCAGTCTTGATCCAAACATGTTAAATACTTATTTTACTACTCTGCCCGCACTTCCATCATCTGGTATTGGACGACGGATTGCTGGTCATACCGAGGGTACCTCGGATAATCAGCGGGCCTACTTTAGTTTTAGGTGTGTTGATGTTGGTGAAGTTGTCGCAGCTATCGCAGCGGTCAAATCTGACGCTGTTGGACCAGACGGTATTCCCCCAAAATTTATTAAACTACTGTTGCCCTGGTTAATTCACCCCATTTTAGATATTTTTAACATCTGCCTTACCACTTCTCAGTTCCCCACTGCTTGGAAAATTGCTACTGTTGTGCCTATAGCGAAGACAAATCAGGCCAAGGTACCAAATGATTTCAGACCAGTTAGTCTACTTCCATTCCTAAGCAAAGCGTTCGAAAAATTATTATCCAAACAGGTCATTGATTATTTGGAGACATTTGGTCTGCTAAAGTCTTGCCAATCTGGTTTCCGTAAGGCTCATAGTTGTGAAACAGCTCTTCTGAGTGTTACCAGTGACGTTCGCTGTGCTTTGGATATGGATCATTTGTGTGTTCTTGCATTGCTCGACTTCTCCAAAGCATTTGATATGGTCAATCACTACAATTTGCTAGAGAAGCTGGCTAATAAATTTCAGTTCCACGACACTGCTGTGTCCTTAATAAATAGCTTTCTGTCAGATAGACTGCAGCGGGTTCGAGTGAAAGACAGCTTTTCTCGTCCTCTGTCCCTTGCGTGTGGCGTCCCACAGGGTTCTATCCTCGGTCCGTTGCTGTTCTGCATGTATATAAATGACCTCCCAGAGGTTCTTAAGGACTGCAGGGTGCAGCTGTATGCTGATGATGTACAGCTATATCTTAGTCGACCTATTGGGCTTATGGAGGACTGCATTGACAGGCTGAACTCGGACCTGAATAACATTGCGACATGGGCGGTTGATAACCGCTTGCTTCTAAATCCGCGTAAGTCTCACTGCATTGCATTCTATCGCCGGGATATTGACGTATCTCATATCCCTCCTGTCTTTCTGAATAACACAATGCTCCCATTTGATGGTAGGGTAAAAAGTCTTGGTGTTTTCCTCAACGCTAGAATGACATGCTGTGACCATATAACTGATGTGATGGGCAAGATTTATGGTGGGCTTCGACGGCTATGGTTGTCATCTGCTACTTTGTTGTCGAATACACGCTCGTTGCTTGTGAAATCGTTGCTACTGCCTTACTTTATCAATGGCAGCCTACTTTTCCCACGTCTTTGTTCTATCTGTTCAAGGAAAGTCAAGGTGGCTTTTAATGACTGTGTAAGATTCATATTTCGTTTGAGGAGATTTGATCATGTGTCGGGATATAGTAACCATCTGCTGGGTTGTTCGCTGGAGCAGTTTTTATTGCGTAGGCTTGTGACATCCCTTTACCAAATTATTACGTCAAAGAATCCTGGTTACTTACATGAAAAATTGATTTTTTTGAACTCCCCAAGGCGCTCTGACCTGCTGATACCTAGTTTTCGTTCTTCAGTCATGGAGGATTCTTACTTTGTTCGTGCAATCCGTGCTTGGAATCGTTTAACAGCCGATATGCAGCGTGTAGGCTCGGTGCGGAGTTTTAGGGATCTAGTAACGCAGTACTGTATTAATATAGATTAAGTTTGTTTGGAACTTTTTCCTTTTTCTCTCGTTAAGTGCGGTCTTGGCTTCTCTAGTGTGGTTTGTAGCTTTAAATCGTAACATTATTACTTTGAAATTGAGTTATTCTTCTATTTTTCTTTTGTATTAAAAATATTACATTTAGGTATATATAGTATTTACTAAACTTGATATAGTTTTAAGGATTTTTCATTAAGTAATTCTTTTGTTAAATTGCTCATTAACATATTGTTTGTTCTCCAAAAACTTTTATAAGTACTATTTAAAAGAATGTATTTTCTTATTGTACTTAATCCACTAATAAAGTTGAATTGAATTGAAATTGAAATTTTCTTTTTATCAAATTCGCATTGATTCAAGATTCTCGGCTTCCTATTATGAAGCAATTAAAGCTTGTCTGATAAATGTACATTCCAGTTTATCTCATAAATTTTAAACGTAAGCTATCTCCTAGTTACTGGAATAGGGGAAAGGGCTTATCGTATACTTTCTGGAATTGGAGACGACAAAACGGCATTGTAAAAAGTGTTTTTTCCAAATTCATAGCGTTTCTAAGGGTCATAAATCATCTCGAGAGGAGTGATTACTTTCAATACATTCTCTCTGGCTCACAGTGTGCTATCGTTGCTTCTTACAGATGCCACTTCAAAATGTTTAAACGTTTATGATACAGTCTCCATTTCGATCATGAGATGACAGGTAAATCCTTTCGGACGTGTTTGATGAAAAATTTGCACGGCGAATACAAGATTCCAATATCCTCAATGACCAACGATTGTGATAAATTATATGCTCAATATTCAACTTTCAAACACTTAATCCACGTAAGCTTCACATTTTCTAGATTTATATTATATTGTAAAATTTAAACGTCAATTTATCTTCGACAATTTGTTTTTTGATTAAGGCAGGTGAATATTCTTAAATTAATATATATTAGGACTTCACGATACTCGAGATAATTCTCGCTGCCAGTGCCGGTCTCGACACGAGACCGAAACCGGCAGCGAGACCAATATCATTGGTAACAGTGCAATAGCGAGAGCGAGATTGAGGTGACGAGACTTTAGTTTTCATTATTTTATTGTGGACATTTACCGTAGTTATTTCAGCTTTTATGTCGCATGATTTATGGGGCATTTAACTAAACACTGCTTTCCTCATTCGCTTCTTCCTACATTATTTTCTTCTTTATATATTTGTGTTTTATCCCCAATAGCCTTTGTTACCTTGTTCAGGGCGAGGGGAATAAAAAGAAAATGCGTATATACCCAGATATATCACTTCCCATTGTTTCCCGTTTTCCCACCAAAATTCGTTTTGTTATCTCGCCGGGACCGGGTTGGCCTTTATCTCGCCGAGATTGCGACGAGAGCAAGATCGTCTTCACCTTGACGAGACGGGACCGATATATTCCAAAGTCTCGGTCTTGTCTCGGTGCCGTGAAGCCCTAATATTTATGTAAGTAATTTTTCTTTCTAACTAAAGAATTCTGGTCTTTTTTCTATATTAATAATATCAAGCAAATGTGTATTGCTCAGGCCACTTGACTTGCTATTTCGTTACTCATTGATCCTACAGGACACTATTTTATTCAAGCAATTGTATTCACTAATTTATGCGTCAAATATTGTTCTAATCGTTTTTTTCTCTTCGACAACGCAAGGAAAGTTATTATAGATGAACAGGAGCAGCGCCTCCATCATTTTTAATCGTGCCCCCAAAACCTAGGTCATAAGTTCGACGAGTATTTTTATTTTTTATTTTTATGTACCAGACCGGCAATAAATTCGTAACGCGTTAATAGTTCTTTTTTGTTTGTTTGTTGGATTACACTGTATTTCAGATTAGTACCATATAAAAAGTTTTTGGGGCGGTTGGGCATGTGGAAGGGTCGTCACCTATTGCTATTCATTTCTATTCCAAGAAAAACAAATCTTCGGCCGGGTTGTGGGGGTGGGGGGATGTGGTAGTCTTACTTTGGAACCCGTGAACGAGTTAGTTAGTTAAACTGGTGGTCTGCACAGTGGCGGAGGCCTAAATAGGCATGAATCTGCCGTTTCGATACCACAGAAACTCGTGACTCGATTACTCGAAGATAAAGTATAGTTTAAGACGTGAGATGACTGATCGAGAAGGGGTTGTAATATCGCCCCTGTAGGATTCTGGAAATACATGACTTCTCCAATTTTCCTCCTCAATATCTCCCCCAATTCGCTCCTCAGTAGCGAACATTTAGACAGGAAGTACAGCCCCTCATCCCTGCAGCTACGACAATGTCCGTTAAAAGTGGAGTTTGGAGACGAAGTTGGATCAATTCGTTGAGCCACACGACCACCATGAAATGGGTCCCGGGTTCGAGACCAGGTCTCCCCGTGACCTTTTATTAAGAAATTAAAATAATCCACTCCGTCTCTGGACTCTTGCCTCGCTCGCAGCAATGCAAAAACAAGACTTTAAAATTTCCTCACTTACCTTACCCTAGTTCCCTTCCGGCCAAAACCATGCTAACGCATCAAAGGGTTGTCTCCTAGGATTTGGCGACATCGTACAAAAAAAAAGTGATGCCAAGCTTGTGGCATAGTCCCCGTTTCTCCAACAACCTGTGCACACCGCCGTCGTCCTGTCGGCATCCCTTAAGGTCCAAGTTAGAAGTTCCTTATGTCAAAATTTGGCCATATCTTCCCAGATTTGGTACAAGAGGTTAGGCCTTTCCATTAGCAGGCTGCCATGGATAGAAAGTGCGAGAAGAAATTTCTCTTAACGGTCCCAAACGGAGTGAGCACAAACTCCGCACTGGAGCCCCGTCGAGCTAGCTCGACAGCTCTGTCATTCCTGATGGTGATGGTGAACCGGTCGCTCAGCCGAGTAAGTTCCTCGTGGCTACTCTCTATCAACTTAGAGGTGATTGTAGCTGTATTAAGAGCCTTAATAGCAACCTAACTATCCGATAAAATAGCGAGATTTCGTCCTGCTGATTCCTGCGTTAACATCTGGAACGCCTTGACAATTGCCAGTACCCCTGCTCAAAAGACGCTGGCGTAGTCTCGAAGTCTGTTGGACCTAGAGATCTTTTGCGATTCGGAGTATATTTCTGCGCCGACTCCGCAGTCCATTTTGGCGCCGTCCGTAAATATTTCTATATCAGAATTTCCCGCCTAACCGTCTTTTCACTTTACTCTATTTGGAATCCTGACGGTGAAGTTTTTTCTGAGACTCAGCTTTGGAATGATATAGTCTCTTAATAAGGTGGTTAGTAGCTCTTGTAACATATTCAGAATCTTACTGTAGCCGCATATTTTCGGGGTGAGGGACATAGATTTCCTGAGTCTAAGGTGTGATATTTTTAATATGTAGGTATATGCCGGGAAAATTAAATTTTTCAAATATGGATTTTATTCAAAATGTAAAAATCATATAAAATCAAAAAATTCAATAAATAATAATTCAAACAAAAAATAATTGAAATAAAAGTAAAACATTCAACATATATATTTTTTAAAATATATATATGGCTCTTTATTTGGATCGTCGTTATAAAAACGGAAAAATCCTACAAGCTAGCTACTCTAAAAATTAAACAAACATTAATAGACACAGTAATAAATTTCAAAAAGAACTTAACAAAAAATGACACAATATGCAACGTTACTGTAAATAGGTTAAATAAAAAGGACTCTAAACCTTGAAGGCAAAAACCTGTAAAAAAGAAAGCGTGTTCCAGCTCTAAGAAAAGTTCCCAAAAATTTTGAAAAAAAATCCGAAACAAAACCTAGAGCTAAACCTAAAACAAACAAATCAAATGAACCGAAACCGAAAAATCAAAATACAACGTGATTGTTTGAGTGATCCCAAAGGGTAGATGTAGCACCAGGCGAAGTTCCTACTTCGGAAACCACTGCTCCCACGCAAATGCCATATCCGTAGAGCCTTTCGCAACTTTGCTAGTTCTGAGGGAGCACTCATCCAAACATGTTCTAAACGAACGCACAAAGATTTCAAATCGATTAAAGTTCCGTGACGTATGCAAACTGCTCCCAGCTTCTACATATGATTCCAACGTGAGACTTGTCTTCCCGCAGCACTTGCAGCAATACAAAAACGATGAGAAGCCTCGTCGACAAGCTGCTGCAAGTCTGCGGCCTGTTATTCCCAGTAAAAGGCGAGGCTTTCGTTCCGCGCTGACGATAAAGGTTGGCCTGCGTTGCCAGAAAATCTAGACGTAATATCCCCATTCCGGCAACGAAGTGGTTCTTAAGTGAACTTAGGTTAGAGGGCTGTTTCACACACTGAGCACACTGGCTGAACTCGATTCGCATGCAATACAGATGAACTGTCGATTTAGCAAGCGTCACCAGGTTACATGTACTTGACCCCAGTACTTCTTATGCCGAATGTCGGGCAGATAAGCTGGCACATATTGCAAACAAGATTATTAATGTCGCACAATTCTTGTGAAGTATCTTCACCACCAAACATAGTGCAGGCTCTTTGAATTCGTCGATCGATATGTGTGACAGCAAGTTTGGATGCACGTGGCTATGATGGAGCAATTTGAATGCAACATCAGAGTCTCTGTAATTGGACGAATAGCTATAGATCACTCTACTAGTTATGGTCCCTATTACTCCAAAATCTGCCATAAGTTGTGCACGCCATCTTTTAACGACTACGTTATTCGTAGGTTTTACTCCTACGAGGATCTTGCGCAACCGACGTGAAGTGAGTGTACTGAATGTCGTCTGCGGCGATCGATTCATTACGAAGTCGTTTATCACCTCGGCGCTAGGTTCCCTAGAAGAGAGACGACAAAAACACTGTCGTGCTGTATCCACCAATTCGTTTAATTGTTTGGTGTGGAGTGTGTTCCCAGAAGCATAAATGATGTCTCCAAGAACTGTGAGTTGTCCTGTATCGGCCGTTACGCCTCGATCATTAGTGAACACCGAATCTTCTTACTCAGGGTTCAACCTAATTGGAAGTGCTGAGAATTCCCCGTACCCAACTTCATTCTATTGCAAATACAATTTTGGTCTTATTCTGCCCCGGGTTGTAATCGTGGAGATCAGACCCTGGGACCAGTCATGCGGATATGTTGCACGGACCGAGAGCAGATAGTAGTGCTCCCCTGCGCCGGTACCCCCATAGCACTTACCCTGTTTCAGTAAAGTATTTGTCCATTGTATGCCGAGTGGAGAATCTGAGCGATTCCGCCACCTCCCACACTATAGGCCTTGGGTTTTGCTAAGGTTAACGCTAGCGCCCGCTAGCATACCTAACAAGGGGCATTCG
The DNA here is from genome assembly GCA_964036015.1 of Leptarthrus brevirostris. Lineage (NCBI taxonomy): Eukaryota > Metazoa > Arthropoda > Insecta > Diptera > Asilidae > Leptarthrus > Leptarthrus brevirostris. The sequence goes on along the minus strand of OZ038371.1, from coordinate 96,266,051 downwards.
TGCCTGATACCCCGACGAAACGGAATAGCAGACAATATATGCACATGATGCTTTATTAGAATCACTGAATCTCTATACAGACCACTCATGATCTCAATCCAATTGGACGGAAGCCCAAACACATTGAGAACGCTCAGCAGATACTCGTTCGAGACGCTATAACACCCCTTTTCTTGATCTAAAGAGATCATGGCCATTTGCGAACCAGTTTTCTCATGATAGCCAAAAAGATGCTTTGCTACGGCGATGCTGTCGTACATAGTACAACTTGGAATGCAGAAGGACTTTGACGGGTTTATTACGAAGTTGAGCTCAGAGTGCTTTGCAAACTATTTTGTAGTCGACATTACAATAAGTAACTGGCCTCTAGTTGCCCATCCTCTGAAGATCTCCCTTCTTAGGTATTAGACGCATAACAGATCTCCGCCAACTTGTGGGAAATTCAGTATGTCCAACCATTGCAGAATTAGAGACATCCAAAAGGTCACGAATGAAAAAATTCCTAAAACGAACAAAGAATTCTAGAGTTATACCATCATAACCAGGAGAAGTATGACGTCGAAGATCCTTCGTTGCGGTAAGAATATCATCGAGAGTAAGCGTTCTGTCTAGGAATTCTCTACTTTCATTAAAAAAAGTAGGAACATGATAAAAGAATTCACCGTTGGACGATAATATTGGCAACGTGTAGTAGTTGCGAATATAATTTTCAAGTTCCTGTCTGTATAGAATCTGGCCCGATTCGGCAAGAATCGTATCTACTTCACAAAAAGCGGTACGACGTCGAGTTGTCTGGAGAAAGTACTCGGTCGGAGGCTACTTAAACTCAAGAATAACGATCGATTGAAGAATCTAGTGTGCAGTTGAAGTCACCCACAATGATAACCTCACCACCGAAGTTCGTAATATGCGACAGGATTGAGTCCAACACCTGTCTTGCAGTATTCTGGTCATGCGGCAGGTACACGTTTACTACCCTTAGCGTTTTGTCCACTACGGAAACCTGGAAAGATGTCTGTGTAAACACGAGTCATCAGTGTTAAGCTGTGGGACACAGCAATTGCCACACCGGAATCACTGCTTTCTGTAGGAAAAAGTGTGTGACCCTGCTGTAGATTTGAATTTTGTTCTAGACGTGTAAAAGTGTCTTGTGTAAAGTACGTCTCTTGTATAAGTGCAATGTCTGGTTTCATTGTCTTATATTTTCAAAAATACTGTGTAGTCTAGTTGGTACACTGAAGCCCCTTGCATTGATCGATGTTATCCCACACATTAAATAAATCGAAAAAACTCAGGCGATGACTGTACGACTCTAATGATGAATAGCCCTGTCCAGTTGGAGATCCTCAAGGATTCCCGAGACTTTATTGAAGAGGCACTCACACCTCAACACCTCATATTACTTGGCCTTCTTGTTGGCCTCTGCCATGGGGATCTCCAGTTGGGGCACGATCATGGCTGGATCCCCGTCTCGAGAGCAGAGACAACATCTACGTCCGAGAGAACTTCAGTGACATCCATTGTAGCCACTGATTGTGAAGCCTCTTTCTTCGAGGCAATCCCAGTCCTCACTGCCTTCTTTGGTGGTGGCATCACCTCCTGGTCAGGCTTTTCCTTCGTCTTCCTCTTCATACTCTTTTTCTTTTTGGGGCTGCCACTGGTAACCTCCTCGTCCGAAGAGTCTGTTTTTCCCGTGTTGAAGTGGCACTGTTTAGAGCCGGCGTCGGATTAGCCTCAGACATCTTAGTGGCAGGTTACTCCAAGAGGGCAGGCGCAGCACTGGGCTAAATCACTGGACATTAGGACCAACGAACAAGAACAAGAATTAGATAGAACCACGACTCAGGTCAGTTTGCCCAAATAATTTCGTTAACCTCGCAACATTTTAAAGCAAAAAACACTTCTTGTGTGCGTGCATTCAGTAAGAGGGAAAAAGTAAGAAAATAGATAATTATTCCTTTGCATAAAAAGATGACAGCAATAGATTATCAGTCACGACATATGCAAGTAAAAACGAGACATGAAATACCAGAGCTGAATTTACAGTATTATACATACATTTATTTCACTCAGTCGTGGTAGCGCTTATATGCAAAAGGAAGGCAGAAAATATAAATCTTCCAGAAAAAGCAAACATCTGTTTCTCTGGCCAACAGAACGAAACGTAAAATTATTTTTCCAACCAAGTAATGAGGAGAAATTGTCTGTTTTGAGAATCAGATCCCGCGTTTTCCATGAATAATAAAACCATATGATTACCAACCCAGAAACATCACGCCACGGCAATTTAAGCCAATGTAAATTTGTTGCTGCTCTGTATATGGATTATAAAGAAGTAACACATCTGCATCAAGCCGCCGAACAGCACGTGCTTGCTAAATAAGCATGCCAAACATTGCCCCTTTTCGATAAAAGTGTATACAAGTCTCTCTCTCTTACTTGCGTACTGTTTCCGTATAAGATTTCATTTGTTTTGCTTTTGTTTTAGTTTTATCTATATAGTGTACTCATTTCGTAGTGGTAATCCTTTTCTAATTAGGAATTTGACTGAGTTTTGCTTCTATGTAATTCTTGTTCGTTGATTAGGACATTCCGTAATAAAGTGCCCTGCCTAATGGCAAGCACGGACACCTTCAAGCATCAGCTTGGTGGCTGCTTCAATTGTGGTGATATAGACCTGCACCATACCGCGGTCAAACAGTCCGAAGGGGAAAACTTTCTCCAACGGCACCATTATATTATATTTGAGTTTATGTGCTCAAAAAATGGGTTTTTTGGGTACTTTTGAGGTTACGTACAGGATAAAAAAAATGTGTTGGTTGTTTTTTTCTGGTTGCATCATTTGATACTACTCTTCCCCTTCAAAATAAGTGTTATGTTGTGATATCTGACGACAACACCTGTGGGTTGCCCACTCGTATTCATCGGATGTACAGACAGTCGTGTTTGCTGGATGCACGCACAATAATTTAGGGGCTATCACATTGATTTAGCGAGCTTTCGCATATGTAAGGTTCAGGTTTAGCTTTCACTAAAATATATTTTCTTTAAACACGGAGCATTAAGCCCAATAAAATTTATTTAACTACTATGGATCTTACTGTCCTCTAATATAAACTTAATTTTCTTAACACACGTAATAGAACTTACTTACTATGGATCTTACTGTCCAATAAAACAAAATTAATTTTCTTTATACACGTAATAAACTTTCTTACTAGGGATCTTTATACACGTAATAGAACTTTCTTACTATGAATCTTACTGTCCACTAATATAAACTTAATTTTCTTAACACACGTAATAGAACTTACTTACTATGGATCTTACTGTCCATTAAAACAAAATTAATTTTCTTTATACACGTAATAAACTTTCTTACTAGGGATCCTTATACACGTAATAGAACTTTCTTACTATGAATCTTACTGTCCACTAATATAAACTTAATTTTCTTAACACACGTAATAGAACTTACTTACTATGGATCTTACTGTCCATTAAAACAAAATTAATTTTCTTTATACACGTAATAAACTTTCTTACTAGGGATCTTTATACACGTAATAGAACTCCCTTACTATGAAACTCACTGTCCACTAATATAAACTTAATTTTCTTAACACACTTACTTACTATGGATCTTACTGTCCATTAAAACAAAATTAATTTTCTTTATACACGTAATAAACTTTCTTACTAGGGATCTTTATACACGTAATAGAACTCCCTTACTATGAAACTCACTGTCCACTAATATAAACTTAATTTTCTTAACACACTTACTTACTATGGATCTTACTGTCCATTAAAACAAAATTAATTTTCTTTAAACACGTAATAAACTTTCTTACTAGGGATCTTTATACACGTAATAGAACTTTCTTACTATGAATCTTACTGTCCACTAATATAAACTTAATTTTCTTAACACACGTAATAGAACTTACTTACTATGGATCTTACTGTCCATTAAAACAAAATTAATTTTCTTTATACACGTAATAAACTTTCTTACTAGGGATCCTTATACACGTAATAGAACTTTCTTACTATGGATCTTACTGTCCTCTAATATAAACTTAATTTTCTTAACACACGTAATAGAACTTACTTACTATGGATCTTACTGTCCATTAAAACAAAATTAATTTTCTTTATACACGTAATAAACTTTCTTACTAGGGATCCTTATACACGTAATAGAACTTTCTTACTATGAATCTTACTGTCCACTAATATAAATTTAATTTTCTTAACACACGTAATAGAACTTACTTCTTTATACACGTAATAAACTTTCTTACTAGGGATCCTTATACACGTAATAGAACTTTCTTACTATGAATCTTACTGTCCACTAATATAAATTTAATTTTCTTAACACACGTAATAGAACTTACTTACTATGGATCTTACTGTCCATTAAAACAAAATTAATTTTCTTTATACACGTAATAAACTTTCTTACTAGGGATCTTTATACACGTAATAGAACTCCCTTACTAGGAAACTCACTGTCCACTAATATAAACTTAATTTTCTTAACACACGTAATAGAACTTACTTACTATGGATCTTACTGTCCATTAAAACAAAATTAATTTTCTTTATACACGTAATAAACTTTCTTACTAGGGATCTTTATACACGTAATAGAACTTTCTTCCGTTTACCAGCGCCAACACCGACTTAATCGTTCCCGAGATAGAACCAGGCTCCTAAAACGCGACTTTAGGCGTTCTCGACTAAAACAAGACTCATTAATTGTTCATATAAGAAACTCTTACTAGCGATCTACATGAAGAAAAGCTTTCGTGCTTTTTCTTCGTTTTTTAGCTTTGCCCTTGATGTACTTAGTTGTCATTGGGCAAAGCCGCTGTAGATCGTTGTTTGTCGCGCTGATTAAGCAAATTTCTTTTGCTTATCGTGTACTGGGCTACCGTGTGAAAGGAATTTCGACGGTAACCCGAGCGCGTTGTTTGTCATGGGTTAGATTTGAGTACATTGCAACTTTGTTGCAATGCGCTCGGTTGTAGGAAATCCAACCCATCAAATATCCATTGGCTTATTTTTTATTTATTATTCATGAGTTGGATTTTAATATTTTGCAACTTTGTTGCAGCAAAAATTCGATGCCTGTAATCCAACTCATGAGATTTTTTATGATTTGTTAAATAGAAATGGCAGATTGGATTCGATAGAATTCGGCTTATCTTAAGATAAGCGAATCCAATCTGCAACATTTCCTTCCCCCCGCGAATAAGAGGAGTATTCTTTGGAGAGGAATACTCCTCATTCCGAGTTTCATTTTCCTCGCGCTAGGCACGTTTCATTTTTAACTCAGGATGTCGTCTTTTGCAATTAATGTTGGGGAAGAAGTGTTCGTCTCGCAACCCCCGTTTGTGATGGCAACATTTGGGCTGCTGGTCACCCGGGTGAACCGAAATTGGAGGGGGCCCCTTCGCCTCTATCTGCGCCGCGCGGGCTCCCAGCCTGTTCAGGTATGGGCCGGGGAGGGCCCTCGAGGTACTTATCACCGCCTCACATTATTTCTGTCCCCGCACAATGGAGAGGGCATTAGTGTACTCGGTAAGTTGAGTAATGATTCCCACTTTTTTCTTTTGTCTTCATCTTGTTTTTTGATATTTATTACCAGGCGGACGAGTAACACTGTCGGGAAGCACTGGATGGTGTCCCTGCTGCCTACCTGTGAGGGAAGTGCCGCCGTTGCCTGCGGCGTTTTGGACTTCCGATGCTACCGCCGCTGGGGAGCCGGTTGACTCCTGGGCAAATGAGTCTGGAGGCTCACAGGTCGACGAGGAGCGTTGGGATTAGGCAGAGACTCCCAAAGTTTAATGCGAGAAAAAAAACTTATATATATATATATCCCTTTTACTTGAAATTTTTTCATATACTTTATATTTGTAACTTTCAATGCTTTGTATTTTTTGTAATTTTTTGTTTTGTATTCCCCTTCCTTTTTTAATTTTAATAAAACAAAAAAAATTTTAAAACTTAACTTCCGAGACTTTTTATTTATACTTTGTTCTCCTTTTCCCTTTTTCACTGGGGTTTTTACTATTTTCAGATTGGTTTCCGGATCCTTTTAGTTACTGACAATTTCTCTTTTTTAGTGTTTTTACCCCCGGTCATTAAAAAAAATCATTAAAGTGGTCTGTACTCGCCTTGCGCTTCGGTATCTTTTCGACCGACGATTGTGGTAGTACTCCACGGTGCGTTTCGTTGTGGACTTTCTCTTTTTAATACTTGGTATGCGCTACGATCGCTTCTCGACCGTTGATTGTGGTAGTATTCCACGGCGCGTAAATTTCTATTTTATTTCTTAGTATTTTCTCCTGTTTATAGTATTTTTATTCCTAGTTAGTAAAGTGGTTAGTACTTGCCTTGCGCTTCGGTATTTTTTCGACCGACGATTGTGGTAGTACTCCACGGCGCGTAAATTTCTACCTTATTTTCGTGTGCATTGTTTAGATTTCTTTTCTAATCTAGGGGTCTATAATAAATTTTCTCTTGACCTCCTTCAAATTTACTTGTGTCTTTTATTTAGACAAGCTGAATGGACCGTGCCCTGGGCAGTGTTTGTGGCCGTTGAGGCCGCTCTTTTGGTGCTGAGACTGCCTCTTCTAAAGGGATTTCGGGCATGGGCGTTTGATTACGCCGCGTGGTCCATGCCTTTAGTGGAGGTATGGCGTATTTGGCTGTCATGTAAATGACGATTACCAGCAACATTAGACCCGTAAGTGACAACGAAGTTGCCGAGAGTAGGTGGGGTGTTTTCACCCGGGAGTGTAGATCTAACTCCCGTAGTTTGGCCTGTATTTGGTCCAATGATTGCGTACTCTCGTGCAACACTTCGTTAGTGTTGTCACCTAGTAGTAACTTTGTATATGGTACTTCCGTCTTAGAATGCTGCTCGTATTTGGCCATGAAGGAATCTAATTCCTTTGCCGTTTCGTTTGTTTTAGGAAAGTATGCTGGTTGCGTGAAAAGTAGTGGATGGGTATTTTCAGCCTCATAATATAGGGTATGCGATCCTATTTGTTAGTGGCAGGGTTGGTTAATGACCAAGATTCCCTGTCCAGAGAGGCAATGCGTGAGCAATTGTTGGGTGCATGTAATATGCACAATGGTTGTTGTCTTCAATGCATACAGCCAGGAATTGGGCCTATTTAATTTAATTAAAATGTCCCTGAAAGGTATCTGCACTTTTAGCGAACACCTAGGGTTTTCGTTCAGGGGGTTGAAGAGCAACTTGATCACGCATTCATCCGATTGTGTTGCCTTTGTTATCGGCGTATTTAACAAACCAGCGTAAGTATCCTCTTCGACATCTCGAGTGACTTTCCGATATGCTTTCATATTCTCCAGTTTAAGTAATAGAAATTCCTGAGTCGAAAGTTGACTCGCTATATGCGAATATTCTATTTCCGGGACTAATGAATGGTTCGCTTCCGTGTGTATCGGGAAGCACCTGATTCGTTGCAACTTCATTGTTGGAAGACTGAAAATTGGTAATGTAATTTTGATTACCAGTTTTTGTTGCAATAGGTGGGTCCGTAATTCAGCCATCTGATAGAGAATTGATAGACAATTCTGGGCCTTTGAACACGTGGCGTGAGATTTGTGATAAATCTCAAGGAGTGAATCAGGGGCGATCAGCAGGGGATGAATTTGGTTATTTCGGCTAGAGGTTATTATATCCAGTAGCGCCTGCTGTCGGAACTCAATTTCTACCATTTGTAGCAGCAGACTAGAGACTATTTCCTGTCTCATTTGTCTTGCTGCGAGTTTGTCGGTAGAATTATATAAGTCATTCATCTGGTAGGCTATTTGCCGTTGTCTTTCGACCAGTGAACTTAAAGGCTTTTGAATCGTATTGAGCTCAGTCTTGACTACACTGATTTGTTGTTTCTCCAAATCAGCGAGTACCTGATGGTTAGTTTCCAACTCATCCAGGCGACTGTAGACTTCGCGTTCATTGGCACTATCCATAGTACCGAAAAGGTAGTGCATGGCGTTTCCGATGCCGTCAAAAATAGATCTCGTTTTACGAGATTTGGGAACAGCTTGTTTAATTACGTTAGTGCGTTGTTTGATATTTTCCATCAACGCGTGCATGTATTTTTGCTGGAGTTCGCAGAGGTCTTCTACGGTGTTGTTTCCGCATAGTTGATGCACGTAGTGTTCAGCTCGTTCCGCAATCGTTGTTTGATTGTCCAACTCGGTCAGGTCCAATTCCGTGAGTATATTCCACGTCGAGTGGTAAACCATGAGGCTTCCTAAATCCTCGAATAGCACTCCTGTATTGTTGAGTGGGTTCACCGAGTACGTCTCCGACGTGCAACCTCCCATAGCGGACATTATTAGTCCGAGGATGATAGCGTTTTGTATCATACCTGGGGAGAGGAATATTATTAATGGAGGTTTCTAAATTAAGTTTCGTATTTACTAAGCGTAGATTTTCCCTAAAGTGATGTCATGCTTGTCTTGCATTCTCACGGGTATACCTCAGGGCGAGGACTATTAGGAGAAATACCTGTTGTAGCCCTTGAGGCGAGGGTGATCAGAGTGGCTCTAACGCCAATTCCTTGTTGTTAGGAATGTAGTGGAGCCATATTTAGCAATATTTTTTAAATATGGCGTTTTTGTTTTTAATTAGTTGGGAGAGTTGTAATTTACTTTACGTGGACTTTATATTTATTTTCCAGTGTAGTGTTCTGAATTTGCTTTATTCGGATTTTTTATATCCGCAGGCCGACTTCAGGACACGGGACTACCAGGAAGCATTTTCTGGTAAGTTACTGGAAGTGGGCATAATAGTTGGTTACCTTTGGGTAGTCGCTTTGATGTTTACTGTTGAATACAGTATTTCGAAAGTAGTTGAGGGGGACCTCAAGACAAGGGACTGCCAGGAAGGAGTTTAGTGTTTTTGTGCTGTAGAAAATATGACTAAGGGGAAGAGAGACTTCAAGGCACGGAACTGCCAGGAAGAACTGCTAGATATAGCATTAAAGAGAGGGATTTTTGGTGGTTCAATCTCTGACGATATTTCCCAATAGTTGGTTTGAATTTGTCGTTTTAAATTTCGACTTTTAGTAGGGGTCGTTTTTTTAATTGTGAGTTTTCGTGCAAAAAAATAGTGAAGTCCTGTTTCTTGGTACTTCGTTGTTTTAAGCACGTTTAATAGGTGGAATGTGGGGTTTTACGTTAATTGATTTGAAATTACTTAGAAAGAGTATAAGAAATAAAAGGAATTTTAATTAAGGTTGGTTTGGACCCGATTGGACCGAGTTGTTAAGGGACTTTTGCGCTTTTCCTCTCTTGATGTTGTGCTGGCTTTGCGTTACGATCTTCATCTCAATCGTAGATTGTGGTAGCACGCCACGACGCGTAAAGATAATATTTACGATCTTCATTATCTATTCATAGAATGGCTTGAGACGGTTGTTGTGAACCGTAACTGTACGTTTGCCCATTTTTAGGGTTGTATTCACTGCTGATGGTATACCGATTACCAGATATGGTCCTACCCAGATTTGAGAGAGCTTATGCTTTCGACTTTCGCTCTTGAGTAGGACTTTGTCACCTATGTGAAACGATAGGGGTCGAACAGCTTTATCGTAGTATAATTTCGACCGTTGCTTGCTAGCGAGCAGATTTTTACGTGCCGTGGCATAAGACCTTTGGAGCTTGTATCTTAAGATTTGATAGTAGCTCTCGTGATTATACACGGGTTCAGGGTCTCGCTTCAAATTTGAAGGAACATCCGCTGTGAAGCCGTAAAGGCAGTCCATGGGAGTTAATTTTGTCCCTTCGTGTACACTGTTGTTGTACACGAATGCAGCGGTTCGCAGATATTGATCCCATGATTTGGGATTCTCGTCCACTATGGTACGTAAGTATTCAATTAACGGCCTGTGTGCACGTTCAAGTGCGCCGTTTGACTGTGGGTGGTAGGCAGAGGTTTGTAACTTCTTCACCCGTAACAGTTTACATACCTTTTTAAACAGGTCACTAAGGAAGTTGCTTCCTTGATCAGTGACTATTCGTTTAGGGATGCGGTAGCGCGCGACGATTTCGTCGAAGAAGATTTGCGCTACAGTGACGGCTTCCCCGTTAGGTATGGCGTACCAATCGACAAATTTAGTGAGGTTATCCTGGAAAGTCAAGATGTACTTGTTTCCGGAGTCAGTTTCCTCGAGTGGACCAACAATGTCAAGATAGACTTTGTCGAAGGGTTGCTCTGCGATGTCCGTGATGACCATCGGCATTTTAAACTGAGGTGATGCCTTCATTTTCTGGCATTTTAAGCAACGCTTAACGTATTTCTTGATATCGCTAAGCATGCGCCTCCACCAGTACTTCCTTCGAATTCGCTTGTATGTTTTGGTTACGCCCTGATGGCCGCCAAAAGGAGAGTCATGATAATCATGCAAGATAGTTTGTATCTCCTTGGGGCTTGTGATTATCTCAGGGGGCTTAGGTTTATCGTCAACTAGCGGATTAGTATCTGGCGGGTTTTCTGTAGTGACCTCTTCTATGTTTGAAATTATTTCATTGTTCTGATGCGTGTGATCCCGTATTTCGGGGCTTTTAGACTCTGTTTGAGCGTTTTTCGCTTGAGCCCGGGTCACCGCGTTACATTTTAGGTGATTTTTGCGAATGGCGGTTATTTCTTCCTCCGAGTCCGAGTCCATTTTATGGTGGACTTGCGCTTTGACTATTATGTTTCGGCCATTTGAGTCTTCGCTGACTTCCCGTGGAATGCGGCTTAACGCGTCGGCATTCGTATTGTACTTTTCTGGCTTGTATTCGATTTGATAATCGAATTCGGAAAGTTTGTGATGAAATCTCACCAGACGGGAAGTAGGGTCTTTAACATTAAAGACGCCTTTGAGAGGCTTATGGTCTGTATAGACCGTAAATTTTCGGCCTTGCAAGTAACATCTAAAGTTACGCGTAGCCCAGACTATAGCGAGCAACTCTTTTTCGATAGTTGAATAGTTGCGTTCCGCCTTGTTCAGTGTACGGCTGGCGTAGGAAATGGGCTGATCGTGTCCTACTTCTCCTTGCGAGAGGACGGCTCCTAATGCCTCGCTACTGGCGTCCGTAGTTAAATTGAATGGTTTCGAGAAATCGGGATATATAAGTAGTGGAGGAGAGATTAATGAAGTTTTGATTTTCTCGAATTCCTCTTGACACTTCTCGGTCCATGTGAATTTGACATCCTTGCGGAGCAAATTCGTTATGGGACGCACAATTTTGGAGAAGTCGGGGATGAACTTTCGATAGTAATTGGCAAGTCGAATAAAGGATTGAACTTGTCGTACAGTTCTTGGAACTGGGAAAGTTTGGACGCAAGCCGTTTTACTCGGGTCTGGAAGTGCTCCCTCACTGGAACACTTGCGGCCTAGGTAAACAACCTCTTTTCTCAGAAACTGACACTTTTCCGGCTGCAGTTTGAGGTTGTTCTCTCTCAAACGATTGAAGACTTTGCGGAGCTTACTATTATGGTCCGCAAGGTTTTTACCGTAGATGACTATGTCGTCTAGGTAGACAAAACATTCCAAGCCTTGTAATCCTGTTAGGACGAAGTTCATTAAGCGTTGGAACGTGGCCGGGGCTCCTTTGAGCCCAAATGGCATACGCCTAAATTCATAGTGGCCGTAATTGGTGCTAAACGCAGTTTTTGGTCGATCTTGAGGACGAGCACCTGATGATAGCCGTTGGCTAGATCGAGGGTGGTAAAATACCGTGAATGACCCAATTGGTCGAGAATATCCTCGATCCGAGGTAGCGGAAAGGCGTCTCCAATTGTCTTTTCGTTTAATTTACGAAAGTCGAGAACGACGCGCCACCTTTTTTCACCGTCTGGTCCCGCCTTCTTGGGGACGACTAGGAGAGGTGAATTCCAAGGGCTTTTACTTGGCTGCACTATGTCGTTTTCTAGCATTTCGGAAGCTGTTCGTTTATTACATTTCGTTGCGTCTCTGGCAACCGATACATTTTCTGGTTGATTGGTGATTGGTCCTGCACCAATGGTATATCATGAGTGATGGCGTTTGTGAAAGTTAGCCGATCACCTTTGAGGAAAAAGATATCGTTATATTCGTAACAGAGTTGTGATATCGCTTGTTTTTCCTCCGCGCTCAGATTTGCGTCTAGGCTGAGCTCTTGGTCTAACCTGACTAGACGCGGGTTATTATTTGAGTTTTCTGTTTCTTCATATTCCTGGAATAAATATTTAACATGTTGTAAAGTGGCCATTTTTTCGGCGCTTGAAATTTTTGTTTCTTTCTTTTTATTTTTTCTTTTACTTACTTTATTAAAATCAGAAATATTTTTATTTTTATTTTCATTGTTACCCCACTTTATTTTATTTAAATCACTCTTAATACTAAATGACGATGGAGTTGGGGTTTCTGAACCGCCGTATATTGCCATGTTTGAGGCGAACTCGCTTTCGTCTTCTAATAGGCTCTTTCGCCGTTGTTTACTTACTGTGTATGTTGATTTTGGAGCTTTTGAAAATACCGTCCCTGTGGTGAGCTCGCTTCCAATGTCGACGTGTTTCGAAATTTTATTTTGCGAGGGCGTGGGAGCTGATGGGGTTTTGCCATCGTAATTCCTTCTGTTTAGGTGAGCTCCGTCGACATTTGTTTTGCTGGGTTTTCCTTTCCTTTTGTTCCGTTTTTTCTTTATATTCCCTTTGTGCGTGGGTGCTGGTGGTTTCGAGTCACCGTAATTCCTGGTTTTCAGGTGAGCATCCTCAGCGCGTTCTCCGTTTTTCGGGGTTTTCTGATTGTTTCTTTCCTGGTAATCCTGTTTCAGTTGGACGACGGTGTAGTTGTGTGCAGGGACTAGATGCAGACTAATGGTAGTCAGAACTACTTGTGAATTGTGTGTGTTGAGAACTCCAACAGACACTGCTTTTAACCCAGCGGGGAATAAGCCATTCGCTAGGAAGACTCCTTGATCTATTTCTCTTGATAGACAGAGCATCTCTTCCTGCAGCTGCAAGGGAACCTCGACTATGATTTGTGACCTGGCAGGTATGCGTACAGGCTCTTTCAGCTGTATTTGTTGCTGCCTCATTTCGCAGGTCAAATCACTTTCAGTCGGTTTGTCCTTCTCGCTTTCCAGTGTTCGGTGGTCATCGTTCTCCTCTTGAGAAACTTTTTGATTACCACAGATGGTCAGATCGGCCTTTCTTGGCTCTGCTCCATCTGTTCGGGCATTCGTTTTGACCACTTTTTCAGAACACAGGTTATCCAAGGCAGCTGTTAATGGAACAGCAAACTCCTCAGGGTTATTTTCCGTTCGAGGGAATCGCAATGCCCTATTCGGGCCCTCAACGTTACAATTCTTTGCTAGGAAGTCGTTTCCTAGCAAGCCGTCGTCGGAAAGGCCGGGTAGGTTTTTTATTACCTGAAAATTGCAGGGAATTTTATTCTTTAATGTAAAATTGCCCTGGCATGTTCCCAGCGTCTTTCCGGTACCAAATGGTGTTTGTAAGGTATATGTTTCTCCGGTATTTATATCTTCGGGATTTTTAATTGCTTTCTTTTTTATTATGCTAACCTCAGCGCCAGTATCTACTACAAGTTTGGTATTGCCGTTCAGGCTAATATCCAACGGAAGGCTAACTGTAGAGATACAGGGTTCGGGCGGCTGAGGTGACCCTTTATTAAAATTTTTTGTTTTTAGTGTCGATCCGGGGTCTTTTCGGTCGACTGCTCGTCGTTTCCCTGGCTCTTAGAGTCCCATTTTTGTTTTTGGCGGCATTCCTCTATGGAATGGCCGGGACGGTTGCAGAACTTGCATTTGAGTTTTATGTTAAAAACTCGAGGACCAGCGGAAGGTTGCTGATCCTGAATCCGTCGTTCGGGGAGCCTTGTCTGGTTACTCGGGCCCGGAACCTGGCGATTGTTTCTACAATCGCGAACATCATGTCCATATATTTTGCAGGTAGAGCAGAAGGGTGTCTTCTTACGCTTCATGCAGTCGGCGTAAGTGTGACCTCTTCGCTGGCAAAAGTTGCAAGTGATGTTTGACCTTAACTGGTCGAGGTTCTGGCGGCGGTAGTCGATTTGAGGGGGAGACGAGCGTTGAGGTGGAGTCGTATATTGGGGAGTCTGTCGGCGAAAGTTTTGTGGTGGCGGCGGTCTGTATAGCGTTTGCTGTAAAAAATTGCGAGCAGGTGTATATGGGGTTCTATGGAATGCCCTTATTCTGGCAGTTGGGTCCATAGCGACCGGCATGGTTGAGCCCTGTTCTACAACAACCGGAGCAGGAAGGCCTTGGGTTGTTGTGGTTTGCGTGAACTGGGCGCCCTGCTGTAGTTTCTCCATGTCGAGTGCTTTATTGATCAGCGCCTCGAGCGTGCCGTCGGTGACGGTGAGGAGATATTGGCAAAGGTGCGGATTCGTAACCCCGCTGCGGACTGCGTTTTTCGCGAAGTCCTCCAGTTGCGTGGTTACAGCTGGAGTGGCCGCAGCTCCGTATTTTGTTTGTGCTGCCTCCTTACAGAGGGCCAGCAATTGTTTTACTCTAGCCGTGAAGGCAGTGAGTGTTTCGCAGGGGTTTTGGTGAGCGGTTATGAGCCTATTTACCAGTTCCTGGTAAGTTTCTCTGGGAAGGTATGCCGCGTTTAACCTTGCTTCGACTTCTTGAAATGTTGTCGGTACATCCGAGGCCAACAGTTGATATGCTCCTCCACGAAGTCTTGTGGGAAGGATCTTGAGGAAAGCGTCTTGCTCCCCTTCGGAAAGACACTGTTTGGCCTGGCGGCAGCAACCCAGGAATGTTTGCAACTCTGATCCGAGATGCGGGCCTGGCTCACCTGAAAAAATGGGCACCATTTGCGCAGTTAATTTTACAACTTTTCCATAGTCGGTCGCCATAGTGGAGTTCTGATTCGAGTCGGTGTCGGGCGAGTCTTGTGCGAGAAATCGATTTAGACCCTGTTTCAGGTTAATTTCTCGCAGGGAGTCTTGTAGGGATTGAATGAGGTTTTCCTCAGTTGTGCCTTGTAAATTGTTTTCAATATTTTCTTCAGAAGGGAGTATGCGCGAGAATCCGTCTAGTTTGGCTTGAAAGAGTGCGGCTTCCTTTTGAAAGCGCTCTTAGTCTTCCAATCTCTCCTCGCTGGACTTTGTATTTCTATTTTCGAGGAGGTTAGAATAGAGAGTTGCTAGGCGTTCGGATTCTCGCGCGGACTCGTACAAATTATTAAAATTATTATATTTAAATCTTACTTGGTTTTGATTTATTCGTTGCAGGACGGTCCTGCTCCTGAGTGTGAGTCCTTCTGAACTGGGTCCTGGTTGTGCTGGGGTTATCTGGCGTTCACTGACCTGCGTTTGGTCGGTGAACACTGGTGACTGGGAACCCTGGCGTGGTTCTTCCGCGTCGATCTCCAGGTCCAGGGAGGTTATGAGGAGGTCCTCTGTCTTCTCCTCTGTTGGTGAGTGAGCGGGAGTAGAGTGGGTGTCCTTGGACATCAACTCCTGCTCTTCAGCGTTGCAAGGGGGGCTTTTGGCCTGCTTTCCGTTCCCTTGATAACAGTACTAGAGTTGTGTTGGGGAAAAGGGGGGCTTGTGCCGTCTTCAACGATTCCCTTTTCCACTCTGATACTGGTGCTGTGTTGATTGCTGGTGTAGATTGGTGTCGTCTTCTTCGGGCTGGGACGGAGCCCACACAATTCCACCGGTGGTGCTGGCTTACACTTTGTGGAAACGTTGGGGGTGACTCCTCAGGGCGATTGACTCTCCGGGAGTGCTTAGAGATACCCCTTTTGATTTGGTCTTGGATCAAGGCTTTTCAAGCTGTTACGGTAATTTTGTTTTACCACGCTTCCTTGATCCTACCGGCTGCGCCAATTGTTATGTTGTGATATCTGACGACAACACCTGTGGGTTGCCCACTCGTATTCATCGGATGTACAGACAGTCGTGTTTGCTGGATGCACGCACAATAATGTAGGGGCTATCACATAGATTTAGCGAGCTTTCGCATATGTAAGGTTCAGGTTTAGTTTTCACTAAAATATATTTTCTTTAAACACGGAGCATTAAGCCCAATAAAATTTATTTAACTACTATGGATCTTACTGTCCTCTAATATAAACTTAATTTTCTTAACACACGTAATAGAACTTACTTACTATGGATCTTACTGTCCATTAAAACAAAATTAATTTTCTTTATACACGTAATAAACTTTCTTACTAGGGATCTTTATACACGTAATAGAACTTTCTTACTGTGAATCTTACTGTCCACTAATATAAACTTAATTTTCTTAACACACGTAATAGAACTTACTTACTATGGATCTTACTGTCCATTAAAACAAAATTAATTTTCTTTATACACGTAATAAACTTTCTTACTAGGGATCCTTATACACGTAATAGAACTTTCTTACTATGAATCTTACTGTCCACTAATATAAACTTAATTTTCTTAACACACGTAATAGAACTTACTTACTATGGATCTTACTGTCCATTAAAACAAAATTAATTTTCTTTATACACGTAATAAACTTTCTTACTAGGGATCTTTATACACGTAATAAAACTTTCTTCCGTTTACCAGCGCCAACACCGACTTAATCGTTCCCGAGATAGAACCAGGCTCCTAAAACGCGACTTTAGGCGTTCTCGACTAAAACAAGACTCATTAATTGTTCATATAAGAAACTCTTACTAGCGATCTACATGAAGAAAAGCTTTCGTGCTTTTTCTTCGTTTTTTAGCTTTGCCCTTGATGTACTTAGTTGTCATTGGGCAAAGCCGCTGTAGATCGTTGTTTGTCGCGCTGATTAAGCAAATTTCTTTTGCTTATCGTGTACTGGGCTACCGTGTGAAAGGAATTTCGACGGTAACCCGAGCGCGTTGTTTGTCATGGGTTAGATTTGAGTACATTGCAACTTTGTTGCAATGCGCTCGGTTGTAGGAAATCCAACCCATCAAATATCCATTGGTTTATTTTTTATTTATTATTCATGAGTTGGATTTTAATATGTTGCAACTTTGTTGCAGCAAAAATTCGATGCCTGAAATCCAACTCATGAGATTTTTTATGGTTTGTTAAATAAAAATGGCAGATTGGATTCGATAGAATTCGGCTTATCTTAAGATAAGCGAATCCAATCTGCAACATAAGGTATTGAGCGGTCACTCAAAGCTGTTCTTGCAAAGTTACGACCATTTTAAATTTTGAAGTTCATATTTCATATAAACATAATATATCTATTTGACCGCTCAATAACTTATTTTTTCATCCCGTACGTAACCTCAAAAATGGCCAAAAACCCCCATTTTTTTAGTACATAACCTCAAATATCTTAAGATCCTGCCGCGCTAACCCAATTTTGACCTTGGATTCGGATTCTGCGCAAGTTAACTCGGAAATGACCCCCAGCTGCCCAACACTACTCTAAAACTTGAAGAAAAAGAAATAGTAAAAAACCTGTAAAAAAGAAAATACAAGAAATTTTAAAATGCTTCCAAGCAAGTGCCAGCTCTGAGAAAAATTCCCAAAAAATTTTGAAAAAATTTCGAAAGAAATCCTAGCGCTAAACCTAAACGACAGAATAAAATTAACCGATACTGAGGAAATGGTAAACTAGACACAATGTTTTAATTTTATAAGGAATCTACTTGAAAATGCAATGAGGACAGAGCAGGGATTGAACACTAAAATATGTATACTTAATTTTCGTTCAAAATCTTATATATATATATATATATATATATATAATATATGTACAACGTGTCCCGTTTTTCCAAGATATCCCTTGCAAGATTGATAGGCCAGCTCCTGACTGCCCAGAATAATAAAACATACCTTAGTAAAAAAAATCATTAGTTTTCGAGATAATCGCACTTTTATGAATTTATATATAAGCGTGTATATGGACTCGCATTAGCGAGATAATTAGATTACGGTTACTTCAGCAAACGAGAAATATAATGCGAACTTACTTATTTGATATAGTATGGTTTCTTATTCTTCTTTCCAATTCACTCCAAACATTTTCAATTATGTTCAGGTCTGGAGATTGCGGAGGGGTATGAATGACTTTTGGACAATTATAAAGTAACCACTCTTACTCATTACTACATACAGTGTATTTTGAATCATTGTCACTATAAAATTTGAAGTGTTAGGAATACCCAATTTTTTTGCTCTGAACTTCAAACTTCTTTTTAGAATATTCAGATAATCCCATTTATTTATTGTACTACGGTCTTTGCAAATTTTAATTTGCCAACTTAAACAGCTGAAACACATCTGACTGGAAAACTTTAAATTTGTTCTCATCACCATAGATTACCTCCCTCCAATAGTTAAAATCCTTCATCAGATATTCTCGAGCGAATTCCAACCTGTTCCGCCTGTTCTTCTCGCTAATATATGATTTATTTCTAAACACACCGTCAATTTAAATAATGTTTTATAAGCACTCTTCGTACAGTTTTTGGATTAACACTCTTATGTAAATATTTGTCTCACTATCTACCTTCCATGATGGTTATTTAACTTTTTATTATGAACTTTTTTGGTTTATGCACAATTCTGTTTTCGTCCTTATAACGTTTTATTATGTACTGCTCTTCAGTTAATTATTTCAGCTATTTATTTATAGGTTTGTCCTTTTTCAAAATTGTTTATCTTGTAACGTAGTTGGGGTTCCTCGGGCTCGACAGATTAATTAAAACACTTATTTATAGTTAAAATTGTTCACAATTTTTTATTCACTTCACTGATTTATTCGTTGCACAATTTCCTAGACAATATTTCTTCACAATATAACGTTTCACTTTTCTTAATTACACTTATTACTTCACGAGTTAATTTACAACTAACTCTTCACAGTATCAGAAGTTCTCTTAGCAGTCTAAGTCACGACTAAAACTAACCAGGCTGCTATTCAGCCCTATTTATAGTTCTCAGGTTAATTCTAGAAACTTCTGCCACTTAGTTCTGGATGTTACCGTTACACATTTTCACCTCACATATTCACTATAGGTTCACGCCGTCCTTGACCTTCCAAGTTTGACATTTTCTTCCCTTGATTTCTGGTCACCTGGCGCATGCGCACTACACGGCTGACTATTTCCCTTTTCGTGGCCTACCTCGTACATTGCCCCCTATTAGATCTATTCGTCCCGAACAGCTTTCATCCTCAATTGCCTTTCTGTAGTTTTTCTGTATTAATAATCCTACATTGGCCTGTGAGCCTTCTATCAACTGCTCCTAAATCGAAGTTGCGAGGCTGTTGACAAGACACGATCTTTATTGCGAATTACGTCATACACCGCAGACATATCTGAACGATGAAAACAGCACGAAGTTTCCGAACATCATTTTGAAAGCTCGAAGTAGTCTTTGAATCTCAATGCAAACAACTTTCAACTTTCAGACTGCGAATGCATGTTATGCAGCAACAAGAACGAGCTTGAGAATATTACGCACTTTCTAGGAAAATGTCCAATTCTAGTCGAATATAGAAAATTGTTTTTTGGTAAAAGTTATTTAGAGTTAGAAGAAGTATTATTATTATTATTAGGATTGGATCAAGGACTAACCGCATCCTTAGTCACTGCGACAAATTTGATCTTTTGTGACCTGATCCAGGTTCAGTTTTAGGAAGCCCCGTCAATCTTTAGTTAGTTTAGAAAAAGTAATAAATGAATTGGTTTCGGTGACGTCTCCCTTGGGTAATTCGGGCCATTGTCTAATCTCCGCCCAATTCTCCATCACCTCTCTGACAACCACTAACCTAAATTCCACCAAAAGATTAGTGTGGCATTATAAAAATGCTGATTGGGCGGGACTTAATAAGTATCTCAGAGAGCTGGATTGGTCCGATTGCTTTTCTGCGAGAGACGTTAACAAATGCACCGATTATATCTTAAACATCGTTTGGTTTGAAATGCATCGCTTTATTCCTCATAGCTTCAAGAACATCAAACCAACTAACACCAATTGGTTCAATAATGACTGTTTCGCAGCCATTAAAAATAAGGAAGCAGCCTTCCAGGCATATAAATTGTGCCCTTCAGAGGAATTGAGACGTATCTATAGAGATGCGCGGAATATTTGCAATTCAGCAATTAGTCGGGCAAAGTTCAATTTCGACCAGAACATCAGACGGAAGGTTTTTTCTACCCAAAAGGGTAGTAAGGGTTTCTGGTCTCTAGTAAAAACCGTAAAAAACAATTTCACCTGTTCGTCAACACCACCACTCATTTATAATGGGAATGTTTTTACTGACTCATTGGACAAGGCCAACCTGTTTGCTGCTAATTCATACTTACCACCTTCATCGCAGCCACTTCCATCTCCATCACAATGTACTAGTAGGCAAAAGACGCTACACTTTCGCACTCGCGAAGTTTTTAGAGTACTTTCAAAACTCGACGTGTCCAAAGCTACTGGCCCTGACGGTTTCTCGCCCCTTGTTTTAAAATGCTGCGCCTCTGCTTTGGCTAAACCTCTGCATGCGAACCCTCTAACTACAGACCAATTGCACTAACCTCGATCATATCTAAAGTTTTTGAATCACTCATCAACTCTCAGTTGTTGAAATATCTAGAAAACAACCATCTTATCAACGATTGCCAGTACGGTTTCCGCACTGGCCGCTCAACCGGAGACTTACTAACGGCTCTAACGGAACGTTGGAATCATTGTCTTCATAATTTTGGTGAGTCTCAAAATGTCGTAATAGATATAAAATTTAAAATTATTTTATGCTTTTTAGCGCTTTTTGTGAAGTCGGTTAAACTTTTTTTTAAAAACTATTTAATTTTTCACTTTTTAGTGTCTTCTAGTGTATACAACGAAGAAAGAACAATCCAAATTGGTCCACGCGATAAAATGTTAGGTTTCACCCCCTGACCCATCTCCATCCCACCAAAAATTTTTTTCTCGTGGTATCAACCAGGGAGCATACTCTACCCAAAAGAAAAAGAAATATCCAAATCGGTCAATGCGTTAGGAAGTTAAACTACTCCTCCCTCCCACTGCCACCCCCAACTCTAGAACCAAATTATTCTTTTATTAGCAATGGGGGATCACGCTCTATACAACAGAAAAAGAACCATCGTAATCAGACCACGCGTTACAAAGTTCGGTTCCACCCACACCCATCGGAAGGGTTGATCTCCTTTGCTTCCAGCAATGACGTCCGAGATGACCCTCCTGGCCACATGTCAAGCATTTAAAATGACAACGGTTGACCCGGGTATTGATTCCGTAACAAGCATCTTCTATTTCGGTTTTCTTCCTCAAGCGGAGGTACTTCTTGAGACTTATTTTGCTACCTCATATGACAGACGTAAGCCAAAACATCTGCGTTGGTAATTTTTTCAGCCAGTCGTACTGTTTGTTGCAGGTCGTGATCAGCAAGTGAATTAAAAAATACTTCTCTGGCGACCTCGTTGACATAATCATGGCCAAACGTGCGAAGCCAAATGTGTCAGCTTTTCTATGTCCGCACATAACTACTGCAACGTCTTTCCATGCTTCTGTGTTCGACTCCGTAGCTGTAAACGGTAGACCTCTTTTTCTTCGTCAGTCCCAACGTTAATTGCCGCTGCTGTCTCGAACTGAAGTCTGTATGTTTGCCAGGACGTTTGGCCGTCAAATGTTGAAGGACGAAGTATTTTATTTACGGTTACGTCTGTAGATAAAACTCCTGATTGCTTCTTCTTGACGCTCTCCAGCTCATTCTTTATTGCTATTTCCTTTAACTTGTTTTATATTCATTTCTCTAGAAATTTCTACTACTTCCATTCTCTTTTCTATATCTGATTTTAACTCTCCCATTTTGCTTTCCACTTGGCTTCCGAGACTGACTTTGATAGAGTTTTCTATGGTCTCCAGTTTCTGCTCTGCAGTTCAATACAGACCTTCAAACTGTTTTTGCATAGAAATTTCCATTTAAGCTCTCACTCGTAAATCGACGATTTGTGTTATTCCAACGATGACTTTAATTCAGATTAATGTTCGTCCATTGATGCCTTCTCATTAACGAATCCTTTCATCGTTGATTTCAACTCCGCTGATGAAGTCTTTGGTTCTTCCATTGCAGATTTCTATTCTGCCATCGATGCTTTCTGTTCTTCCATTGATTAGTTAAGTTTCAACAGAGCATTGAAAATATTTGTCATGCTTGGAGTAATTTCTTCTTCTAGGTTGTCGTAAAAAACAAGTCTCTGGATTTCTTCCCTCGTGTTCCATGGCTTCTTGTAGTAACGCTACCAGGGCATTTTTATTTCCATTCGTAGGTAGGGAACGTTTACTTAACTCCCCCTTCAAGCCTTGAACACGTAAGTCCTTCAATTTGCGACTCACATTTAGATTACTTACTGCACTATTTCAGTTTAATTTCACATCATACCTTTTTTTTTGCTAAGTTCACTTTTCAGTCTTTCTTAATTGATCCCACTTCTGGCACCAATTGTAATGTAAATGAGGCTCTTGGGGTACGATGGATTAATTAGGACACTTATCTCCAATCACAAATGTTCACAGTTTTATCACTTCATTTAATTAGTTCATTTCACAATTTCCTTTAGACATTTTCTTCATAATATAAAGTTTCACTTTTAGCACTTATCACTTCATCGCCTATTGTTAATAATGTAAATCGTCTCAGGTGGGGCGATTAAGGGTCAGATGGCAGTCTTACTTATTAACGCGTGGACCGACACACATCAACTTAGCGGGACAACTTTGGCGAATCGGAACACGACTAGGCTCACAATTTGCGGTTATTTTGTCGTTAATTAGTTGTGATTTTTAAAAATTACAGGGTTTCCCTCTAAATTTATATAAAGTTAGCGGGACAACCTTCAAAAATTATTTAAAAAACAATTGTTTGCTGTTCTTTTGTCGCTAGTGAATGGCTGAGACAGATTTCGGGTACGACTAAAGTTACTGTAGGAGTAAGACAATTTTGATTTTACGAATGGTACTGGAGGCAGAGGCTGAAGGTACCCAGTTTTTCCTTGCAACTTACTTCCTGGCTAAGTTTATATGAGATGAGAGTGACATCGTTCAATTACAATGAAGATCGATAAGCGACAAAATCAATCACTTCAGAACTAAATATACAAGAAAAAACTTTGCCAGGGGAATGGAAACAGAAGAATATCAAATTCTTAAACGATTGGTGTTGTAGTCAATAAAATTGTGTTTTCTATGAAATATATAATAATATATTAAATGCTAATGATATTCAAACATGCACTGTAGGCTGGCATAGGCTACGTTATGAAAACGAAATCAAGTTGTACAATGCGCATGTCCCGAATTTCGGAAACCAGAAAAACGTCAGATGCCGTATAAAGTCAAGGCCGACTAGAACCTGTGGTGACTTAGTGTGGTGGAAATGAATAACGGAAATTGTTAGAACTAAGTTGCTGAACTTTCTAGAATTAAGCTAAAGTAGTATAAATAGGGCAGCCTAGTGAGTCAGTTGTATTTTAACCAGTGAAGTGATATATTTAATTGTTAAAGTGAAACGTAATATTGTGAAGAAATATTGTCAAGGAAATTGTTAAACGAACTAATTAATCGAAGTGAATAAACTTGTGAATATTTGTGATTAGAAATAACTGTCTTAATTAATCCGTCGAGCCCGAAGAGCCCCATTTACGTTACAATATATTGTATGTTTTTATGTTTGATAATAACCGTTCACTCAAAAAACTGGTAGACCGATTTTCATGAAAGCTCTGTTATTTTGGAACATTAAAAGTGATCTCAGCGTCCGTCGATCTGTGCCTCCCTTTCAAAGAATCCGAATTATTTCTATGCCATAATTATGTGTTAATTTTGTGCTAAAAATTTTGATGCTTTTTTAAACCATCAAAAACGTTCCATTTGCACCCCGCTCATTGTTGCGAAACTGAGTACTGTACAATTTTGTACTTTCTTATTTTGTGACTGGGTAATAATATAAATAATAATAAGTGCTATTTATGCGCTTTCCAAAAGAATTTATAAAAAATTGTATACTCGACTTGTTTTTGATTTAAAATTATTTCAAGAGATTCCAAGGGATGAGCGGCTTAGACTTAAATTTTTCAGTTCCAACCAAATTTACTTCCTTTGGATTTAACTAGCAAAATATCATGTGCTTAGTGAAACTTGAATAAGGTATTCAAAAAATTATATGTACATAGGTATATTGCAACGGATACGAGACCACAGAAATGCAAATAACTAGCAAACAAATTTGTTCATCTATCTGAAGGAGCTTAAAAGGAAATCATCTACGAAGTTGGATGACTCATTCTGATGGTTAAAAATTAAATTTCAATGCTTCAAAAATATTTCGTACCCTATTTTGATATTCGTCTGTACCCATTCCCATTGCCTAATTTATTTCTTGTATTCCGTTACCTAAAAGCAGTCTTATTAAGAAAATTACACAGAACTAGTATTTCCTAGAACTATAAACGTTTCAACGCAAAAATGTACTCAAAAATCATGCCATAATATTCTCTGAAGTTACGAGAGCGAAGAGAATACGATTTCGATGTTTTCCAGGCGTTTAGCTTTAAACTAAATCATTAATATTTTGTTATAAACTAACCATTTCGTAAGGCTCCTTAGTTGTGAAGTCACTGATTTAGTCGTTTATCGATTTTCATTGCAATTGAACGATATCACTCTCATCTAATATAAAATTAGTGAGGCAACTCCCAAAAATCGCATATATACCGGTTTTTCCAAGAAATTTTTTTTCTGAGAATTTTCTGTTCAGTCAATTCGATGTATTTGTGCATGCAGTCCCATTCGTGAAATCAAAATTGTCTTATAACTATAGCATAATTACTATATAAGTCGTATCGGAAATCTGTTTCAGCCATTCACTAATGACGAAAGAACAGCAAATTCTAAGATTTTATTTACAATTATTTTTTTAATAATTTTTCATAGTTGTCTTTATACTACCTTTATATAACACCCTTTGATTTTTAAAAATTAAGAACGGCATTGCCACTATAAAGAAAAATGTTGACCAAGTGTTCTGTTGGGGGTAAAACTTTGTAACGCGTGATTTAGATGATTCTAAATTCATAGAGTATCTATTTGTACTGTCAAAAAACGTGGCTTATGGTGATAGTTGAAGGAGGGGCGGCGCCTAGCTTCGTAAGGAGTAGACCGATTTCGATGATCTTGATCCTGTTGTACAGAATACGCTTCCTAATTGTAAATGACAAAATTGTTCTACCTAGAGTGACTACGATGATTTTATGACTGTGATGATTCTCTCTTGTTGTATAGAGTACGTTGGCGCACTAGCGCGATGGTAAAAATATTGTATCTAAGGAAATAGTATGAAAGAGTGACCGTGACTAATTTCGTAATATGTTGCCAGATTTCCTTTCTATAGAGTGCACTTCCTCTGCAAATTTTGAAATAATTTTGTTTGTATGAGCAACATTTTTCGAGTCGTATATACAAAGACACTAAAGAATAAAAAATAAAATAGTTTTTAAAAAAAATTTGAATCGCTTTAACAACAAGCGCTAAAAAGCATAAAAAAATTTTTCATTTTATATATCTATTACGACAAGTCGGTGCAAATTACGAATTCCGTGCAAATTAAACAAACAAAACAACTACAGTCGACGATACTATGTAAAACTACCTAAACATTTCAGTTCACGGAATGATACTTAAAGTGGGTTCGCACGACACCGAAATATCTGTACGAACAAAAGTATGTATCGTGTCGACCCACCTTTATACTATATTAATACTTGCTCAGAATGTCGTAATAGATATAAAATGAAAAATTATTGTATGCTTTTTAGCACCTTTCGTGAAGTCGGTTCAACTGCTTTTAACATTTTTTTATAAAAATGCCAACTCTGATTTCTCTCGTGGCATATCTTTTAATTTTTAATTTTAATATTCTCTCCAGAAATAATGCGATTTAACCGGTTTTTTACAGACATTTGCTATTCACTTAGATTACAGCTATAGTTGCAAAATCAAAATCACTTGAAAGGAAAATGTTACAGTTTATATGCCAACAGTTGTAGCTTTTAAGCAGAAAATAAAAAGAGTTATAAAATGAGCCAAATTTCAGAATCAAAATATCTCGATGAAATTAGTATACAAAGCGAAATACGAGTTGTAGACGGAGATGATTCAAAAACTTATAACACATTTTCGACGTATTAAATTCAAAATCTTTCATTTATAAAATTCATAGTTAGGGCTCTTTTGATTAAGGATTTTTTTAGTTATGAATTTGATATTATTTAGCCATGTGTGGTCAAATTTACACGCCAATTTTTTCTACATTCCACTTGACATCTCAATCTTTTTCTTTTCCTCTAAGCACACATGGAAAAATTCACAAAGTCGCGTGCCATTTGGAGTGTGTTACGTATTTTATAGTGTAGTAAAAAATGCCAGACAGAATTAATAATTCCAAGGAATTTATTAAAAAATTTCATAGAAATTTATAAAAAGCACCCGGCTTTGTGGAAAATCAAATCCAATGAGTACAAGTACCAAGAGCTTGAGGTGATATTCCTGCTGAAAATTTTAAGCACTCGTAAGAACGACCTGTGGCCAAAAATCTTAATGTTGCTACAAGACGTTCTTCTGGTGGGATACTATTTCTTATTTCTTTCCATTCTTAAATAATTATATAAATCTGCCGGATAATTTGTTTCAACTTCTTTAGCAAATTCATGTCACTAAATTCATTTCTGTTAATCAGCCAACTTTTTTGCCAAAGCCTTTTAGGTTTTACTTTTTTTGCATTTTTTTACTTGCTAAAACCATCATTGCACAAATTACTGCAGTATTTAAATTTTCCGTCATTTTAAAACACACTTTTCATACACTTTTATACTTACAACTTGAATTTGATAGTCATGCTGCTGAGCTTTCATAGTATTGTGTTCTTCAGAAATATGCACGCTTTTACTTGTAAACTAAAATCAAAATGAATGTTGTGTATCAAAAACTAAGATAATTAACTTGATTTTTATTCATGCTAATTTTTCTTACAGTAACCAGAATCTCTATTAGAGTCAAAGTTAACAACAGAAAATAAATCGTAACTCACGCAATTTTAATTTTGTTCAGGTTAAGGTCAATATTATATGTATATGTATAAAAAGGCTAAGCAGAAATATCTAAATTTATTCAAAATTTTCAAATACGCTCTTTTTGTAAGATATATATGTAACATACGTATGAGAACATTTAAATTGTTAATATATACTGGGTGTTTCAGATCTGACGTGCCAAGATGAGGGGTGATAGATCTCAACTAGACAAACAAAAAATTGTATGGCAGGGGAGGGCAATCTTAACCGTTTGGGAGTTACAGGGTGATTCATAAATTTAAGTTTTTCATGGTATGCACATTACGCTTTTATTTTTATCTCTTGATATACCCAACACAGCCACATAAAACACACGCTAACAAACAACTATCCTAATGACCTTTCCAAAAATGTTAACAATACTGATCTAGCTTCTACCATTGCAGATACAGTCACTTCCAAAAGTGAAAAAATGGTTTGCGATTACCTAAAATTCAGCATTTTCACAAATTTTCTCCGAAATTCATGTAATTAATACACCCCTGTTTTATTTTTATTGGATTGCACATCTAATTACCTTTCCAAAAAGGTGCAACATGGTAAGGTAGACGAAGAATTAGAAAAACCGAATCCTTAGAAATCCCTTACTACCTAATTATTTTATAGGAAATTTTTTAAATAAACAAAATTTTTAAGATAAAGGGTTGAAAATGTTTGTTTGGATTAACAGGTAATTAATTTTTATTATTTCTGCAAGAAAATTATTGCATATTTAGTGTAATTTTGTTTTATTCCCGATATTAGCTTGTGTTAGCCAGAATTTACACCCTTGTGTGCTGAAGTTCTGTTACTCGTACCTGATAAAATTTTACTATAAAAAATTACCAGTTAGCAAGAAAAACAAATCAGTATACGTGTTTTTAAGCAAAAATTAATAAAAAAAATGCTAGAACTTACATTTGAGGAATACGCGGATATTATTTACTTTTATGGTGTAGTAGACGGAAAAGAAAGAGCGGCTGTACTGGAATATCAAAGAGATTCTCTAATTATTATTCATTGGGGGGTGGGGTCCGAGAGAAAACTGAAATTTAGCACTTGGCTTCTAGAACGTGACATTGGGCGTTTCTGGACCGAATTCTGTGGATAGATGAATGTCAATTCACCAGGAATGATATAACGAACTTCCATAACCTCCATACCTGGTCGAACACTAACCCACACAGGGCAAAGGTCACCTAATTCCAGCAGAGATTCAGTGTCAATGTTTGGGCTGGTCTCATCGGCAACCATTTGGTAGGACTATTCATTTTGCCGCAAGTGCTTAATAGTGACATTTATGCGTACTTTTTGGACAATACACTGCCAGATCTAATAGAGGTGAACCCTATGGATAATCTCGGGGGAATGTTTCCCCCACACGATGGAGTACCAGCGCATATGGCTAACATTGTGAAGGCAATACTAAGTGAAAAAATTTCCTAACCGCTGGATTGGACGTGGTGGCCTGTTAAATCTCCACACCTTACCCCATTGGACTTTTTATTATGAGAAACAATGAAGGATGAAGTTGTGCTTGAACAGTTTACAATAGGGAGGATTTAGTTAACCGAATAGGGAATGCAGCGACGAAAATACGGGAGAGGCTGGCTGCAATACGCCTTAAACAAGGACTTAGAAGGAGATTATTGAAATGCATCCAAAGTGGCCGTGGACATTTTGACTGGCTTTTGTTACACATCTAGATTAATTGTAATTATTTTTAAATTTAATAAAAAGCATTTAGAATTAATTTGAGTTTAATTTCTTTAATTTGTTGGTTTTGATAATATTCTCCGATAGGATTTCTACGTATAAATTTCTACATATTTTCTCTAGGTGGACATATTGCACCTTTTTGGAAAGGTAATAAGATGCGCAATCTAATAAAAATAAAAGTGAGGTGTACTAATTACATGAATTTCTGAGAAAATTTGGGAACATGCTGAATATTGGGTTATCGGAAACCATTTTTTCTTACTTTTGGAAGTGACTGCGCCTGCAATGGTTGGAGCTAGATCAGTAGTGCTGAAAGAAAGGTCATTAGAATAGTTATTTTTTAGCGTTTGTTTGATGTCACTATGTTAAGTAGATCAAAAGATAAAAATAAAAGAGTAATGTGCATACCATTAAAAACTGAAATTTATGAATAACCCTGTAACTCCCAAACGGTTGAGATTGCCCTCCCCTCTGCCATATAATTTTTTTTTGTCTCGTTGAGATCTATCACCCTACTCATTTCGGCACGTCAGATCTGAAACACCCTGTATATGTAAATCGGAAATATTCAGCCTCGAAAAATTTTAATTCTTTTTAAAGCGATGACTACGAGAATTCAGATATGATTTGACAAATAACTTTATGTTAATCATTAGTTTGTCTTGGAATTCTGCTTCAATTATGTTGTCAGAGTTTAAGCAGACTGAATCATACTTACTCGCTGATGAGCTAATCACACGACTAGGTGTTTACTTAAAATTTTTGTTGAATATTCTCTATACATTTTAACTACAGCTGTTTTATCATCAGTCGAAGACAAGCGACGTGTTCGATAGCAATGAGGATCACTAAAGACGTAAGTTTCATTAATTAATATCCGTGTCAGTTTATTCGAATAAAATATTACTTTGTTAGGTTTTCGTCATCTTTTTTATTTTGGCAAGTTTACTTACTAAGCAGGTTGAAGTCTCTACAGTTGCAACTGCTGACTTAAACAAGCTCAAAGATTCCATTGAAGTTAGTCCCAAAATCATCAGAATAAGACCAGTAATACCATCAGAAGCTTCTCTTGCATGGAAACAAGTCGTTCTGACTAATGCCGGCAATGAGAATAACACCTCGGTAATTGTCATTAAATCCCTCAAACGACCAAACAATCCTTCAATTAGAAGACAGATGCAACAGAACCAATATCCAGGAAATAGCTTCACAAATGTTCCAAGTGCTGGGAAAAGTTGTCGGAAAAGACTTAAATTCATACACAGGGATGTTGACGAAAACGGTATGCCAATTACACGAGTTTCAACGGTTCACATTGCACCTGGTGCATATCCTATTTTCTACGGTCTATCCAAAATTAATGGAAAGTTTGCACAAAACCCAATTAGAATCTTCAAAGGTGATGAGATTGAGAAAATGTTCAATGTGTTCTAATTAATTTTCAAGCGTTTACGTGTGCTTTAAATATTAAATGCGTTAATGTTTAGAAGTAACAATATATCGTACAAATCTATAGGAAGATAGTTTTTCTGGTTTTTTACTTTGTTTATTTTTTTCATTCTGAATTTGCGCCCACTATAAATGTGAAAAAAAATGGGCAAAACAAAAATAAATTTTTTTTGTTATCTTTTAAATATATAAGTAAAGTATGTGAAAAATTTGAAAATGATATATAATAAAGGAGTGTTATGTCAGAATTAATTCTTGGTAAGAAAATTAAATGTAGTTCGAGAGTTAGTCTGTAATCGGCGGTCTCATGTAAAATTATAAAATCGTAATTTTTCGAAATAAAATATAAAGTTAAATTGCCTGTTTTTGCTAAAGTTTTTCTGTACCGATTCCATTTGGTTCTTTCGTGATGCTCTGCATCTGATGTGTTGGTTGAAAAATTTATCTAAAAATAAACTTATAAATCGCGCAGACCGATTTGGTAATTCGTTTTTGTTGTATTGAGTATGATCCCTTTTTTTTACGAGATGGGCAAAGCCTAGGGGATGCGTTAGCATGGCTTTTTCCGGAAGGGAATTAGGGTAAGGGGAGTGAGGTAATTTGATTTACTTCTTTTTGCATTGCTGCGAGCTAGACAACAAGTCAGAAACGGAGTCGATTTTTAACTGACTTCCCAAAAACAAAGAGGTTCTAGGTTCGACGCGTTTTTTTTTACCATGTAAAAAACCATGTAAAAAACATTTTTGGTAGGGTGGTGGTGGGGGGTGGGGGTGAAACCTAACTTTGTAACGCGTGGTCCGATTTAGATGGTTCTTTTTTTGTTGTACAGAGTATGATTCCCCATTACAAATAGGATAAAAAAATTTGGCCTAGGGTTCGGGGAAGGGGGCAGAGATAGTCTAACTTTGTAACGCGTGGACCGATTTGGATAATTCTTTTTCTATTGGGTAGAATATGATCCTTGGTTGATACTACGAGAAAGCAAATGTTGGTGGGGTGGGGGTGTGAGAAGGGGGTTGGAAACTAACTTTGCAACGCGTGGATCGATTTGGATGGTTCTTTTGCTGTTGTATAGAGTGTGATCCCCCATTGCTAATAGGAGAACAATTTGGTCCTATGCTGGTGGTGGGGGAGGGGGAGGGGTAGTAACTTCGTAACGCGTGAACCGATTTCGATGATTCCTTTTCTGTTCGGTGGAGTATGTTCCCTGATTGATACCATGAGAAAAAAAAATTTGTGGAATGGCGGTGAGGTAGGGGGTTAAAACTAACTTTTAACGCGTGGACCGATTTGGATGGTTCTTTCTTCGTTGTATAGAGTAGAAGCCACTAAAAAGTGAAAAATAAAATAGTTTTTAAAAAAAAAGTTGAACCGACTTCACAAAAAGCGCTAACAAGCATAAAATAATTTTTAATTTTATATCTATTACGACATTTTGAAGTCGGTGCAAATTAAACAAATAAAACAACTACAGAACCGCAATTGAAAATAATACATAATAATACCTGAACGTTTCAGCTTACGGGATCGGGAATCAGTTCAATAATTAAAAGTCTTTTTACAAAAAAAAAAATTAAGAAGTGAATTTTTTTCAATTTTGAAAAGAAAAGTCCCCTTAAATCTCTCTATGCGAGCCGTTCCTCGCGTTTGTTTAACCATTTATTGAGGGCGTCGCAATTAGACACGGAGGGCTTCTTTGATTGCCGCGCTTTCTCTAAAATATTAGTTAAAAACTTATCTAAACTCACTTGTTCCTTTGGTCCTGGAAGGACCGTACCATTTTTCAACCTGGTTCGTTGACGTTGGGAGCGAGGCAAAGAGCCGACAGCTGCTGCTGCAGTTGCTCGGTTTCTTGAGTGTCTGCAAGTGGATTCTGCGGATGACCTGGCTGCTAGAACTGGAAATGTTGATTGTGGAGACGGTTGTGGTTTTGCCTGCTCGTACGCGTAGTCCTTTGAGACGCCCGGCGTTCAAGTTGAGGCAGCTCCTGTTAGCTTTTTGTTGGTAGACGGCGATGGCGGTGACCGTTCGCCTGAGGACGTGTACTTCGCAAAAATTTTGGGCTGGGATGAAGCCCGCTAAATTCCAACGGTGCGTGAAGTGGAGTTAGCTGCGTACTCGCCTAGAGCAGAGGCAGTTAAGTTGCCTTACTCCGAGCGTAGGAGGCGACTTGTTGAGCGATTAAATACTCACCAATGGTCAGAGATTCCCCTTTGTAGATTCAAATAGGGTCAGGGGTTTTAAAGCGATTACGTTTGTTTTGACTTTAACCAACCTTCCCTAATCCTACTGGCTGCGCAAAAATAATGTTATATTCTGCTGTCGTACACGGGTCCTCTAATATCAGTACACTTTCTAGTACCACTCCTTTATTAAATTGTTTTACTTGTGTACTTTATACTGAACAATTACTTAATTACTTATTTTTAACTATTTATAGTGTAAATCTCTTAATTAATAATTTTTAACGATTTAGTGCTTATATCAAACAGAAGCTCAATGAATTATTTACACTTTACACTTTTACACTTACGACATTTTGAAGTCGGTGCAAATCAAACAAACCAAACAACTACAACAAAAATATTTAATCTGATCTGATCATTAGAATTAATAGTTGATAAATTTGTCTTTAAATTAAATAGACAAAATAAAATTATGTGTGCGACGTACATGAAGTGACTGTAGCTCAAATACGCTATTACTTGGATCAGTTTCGTGGTATTTGTAGTATACTCCAATAGTCTTGGCTGATTAGTTTTAGTATGTCACTCATATGTTTTGATGGCCGCTTCTAGCTCTGCCAAGTCATTGCTATCTACTGCTTGCGGTTGTTTGAGTATAAAGTAGTGAGATTTATGTGAGCAGAGATCACTTGATTCTTGGGCACATATGACGATTCAACCCTCTCCGTGATCTTAGTTCTGCTGATGTACTGCATAACGTTTGGTGGTTGATAATGCAATTTGGCTGTATTTTAATGATGCCATTTCCATTGAGTATAATAGAATAGATGGTTCTTCCACAAATAACGTGATATTGTGTTGAGGAAAAGTTAACCCTTTGGTGCTGCTGTTGAGAAAGAGGCAAATGAGCTTAACTTTTCTTCATTAGAAACGCCGATCGTGTTAAGAAATTTTTATATTTCTTACGTTGCTCGAGTTTACAAACAGTTTGTTTTTATTTTTATTTTGAAAATTCACTCGGGTCATATTTGCTGCACATTTTGTGCAT
The DNA here is from genome assembly GCA_964036015.1 of Leptarthrus brevirostris. Classification (NCBI taxonomy): domain Eukaryota; kingdom Metazoa; phylum Arthropoda; class Insecta; order Diptera; family Asilidae; genus Leptarthrus; species Leptarthrus brevirostris. The sequence continues at coordinate 96,232,483 of OZ038371.1, read as the reverse complement.
TTTGTGATTTGTATTCTGTTGTAAATCGGTTGCTAAAAATTCGATTGAAGAATTTCACGCGACATACGCCAAAAGGAAAACGATGTTAAGGGATACAATTATAAAGTGGCCGAAGAAAAAGCTAATATTTGCTAAGTAAAGTAAACCAGTATTTCGAAAAAATGATTTTTATTGGAGAAGTGAAGTGTGAAAATTATATGAAATCGATCGTGTAAAGTGCACTAAATTACGTTTAGAAATTAAAATTTCGTGAAGATGGTATAACAAACAGACAAGATAAAATCGAAAGTGCAATTTTCTCTGTGTTAAAACTGATAAGTGCAGTTTATAAGATTATAGAACTCTTCTGATTTCGTTACTGCGACGCAGAAAGGTAGTACAAAGAATATACCAAATTTTGAGTGTATGTGCTGTTGAAATAGGCATTAAAATCTTCAGAGAAATCTTCAAATCTTCAAGAAAACCTAAAAAATTTCAAAAGGATTCGAAACAAAAAATATAAATTTGAAGTGCAAAGAAAAAGGAGAGCATAAAAAAGTAGTAAAAGTGCGAAATAAAATAATAGTAAGAAAATTTTGAGTGAGACGACATTGTAAAAAGCTAAAACTTTAAGAAAGAAAGTGAATATCTACCATACTATATCTACGTCTACGATTGTTACAGATTGGATTCGCTTATTCTAAGATAAGCCAAAATCCATCGATTCCAATATGTCGTAGGTAAACAAAGTTCATAAAAATTAATGAGTTGGATTTCACATATTGAATTATGTTGCAACAAAGTTGTGATATATCCAAATCTAAGTCATGAAAATACAAAATAAAAACCGACAAATATTTGACGAATTGGATTTCACACACGAATTAAGTTTCAACAAAGTTGCCATGTATTCAAAGCCAATTCATAATAAACAACGCGCTCGGGTTGCCATCGACATTCCTTTCACATATACGATAAGCATAAAAAGATAGACAGCCAAAGACAGCCATCTGCATCAAGGGTAAAAGCCAAAAACCAAGAAGAGGCGCGAAAGCACTTTTCTTCATGTAGATCGGCTGTTCGAGATTATACATAGGTAAAAAAAGAAAGTTTTGTTTTAATCGTGAAGGAGTTAAGTCGCGGATTTACAATCATCAGAGTCTAGTTCGGATGATAATAAAGTGACGTTGTTGCAGTAAAGTTGGAAAAAGATTCCGATTCGATCGTCGGAATAAATAGTTGAAAATAATTAGTTAAGAGATCGTTAAGTGCAAACGATAAATAATTGATTAAATGACTGTTAAGTGTAAACAATAAATAGTTAAAAATAATTAATTAGTTAGAAATAATTAATTAAATGACTGTTTGAGGGAAGCAAGAAATAGTTAAAAATAATTAATTAAGAGATTGTTAAGTGTAAAAGTGTAAAGTGTAAATAACTCATTGAGTTACTGTTTCATGTAAGCACTAAATCGTTAAAAATAATTAATTAAGAGATATACACTATAAATAGTTAAAAATAAGTAATTAAGTAATTGTTCAGTGTAAAGTACACAAGTAAAACAATTTAATAAAGGAGTGGTACTAGAAAGTGTACTGATATTAGAAGACCCGTGTACGACAACAGAATATAACATTATTTTTGCGCAGCCAGTAGGATTAGGGAAGGTTGGTTAAAGTCAAAACAAACGTAATCGCTTTAAAACCCCTGACCCTATTTGAATCTACAAAGGGGAACCTCTGACCATTGGTGAGTATTTAATCGCTCAACAAGTCACCTCCTACGCTCGGAGTTAGGCAACTTAACTGCCTCTGCTCTAGGCGAGTACGCAGCTAACTCCACTTCACGCACCGTTGGAATTTAGCGGGCTTCATCCCAGCCCAAAATTTTTGCGAAGTACATGTCCTCAGGCGAAGGGTCACCGCCATCACCGTCTACCAACAAAAAACTACCAGGAGCTGCCTCAAATTGAACGCTGGGCGTCTCAAAGGACTACGCGTCCGAGCAGGCAAAACCACAACCGTCTCAACAATCAACAGTTCCTGTTCTAGCAGCCAGGTCATCCGCAGAATCCACTTGCAGACACTCAAGAAACCGAGCAACTGCAGCAGCAACTGCCGGCTCTTTGCCCCGTTCCCAACGTCAACGAACCAGGTTGAATAATGGTACGGTCCTTCCAGGACCAAAAGAACAAGTGAGTTTAGATAAGTTTTTAACTAATATTTTAGAGAAAGCGCGGGGATCAAAGAAGCCCTCCGTGTCTAATTGCGACGCCCTCAATAAATGGTTAAACAAACAGTGCGAGGAACGGCTCGCATAGAGAGATTTAAGGGGACTTTTCTTTTCAAAATTGAAAAAAAATCACTTCTTAATTTTTCTTTTTTTTTGTGAAAAGACTTTTAATTATTGAACTGATTCCTTTTGGGCATTTTTTTAAAACATATTAAGAATATAAAAAAGATATTTTATCTGTAGTGTTAGTACATTTTGACCACTGCGGAGGGTGTCTTCCAAAAGATTCTTTTTATTCGGCTCCACAGTTTTTGGGCTTCCCGTAACAGATAAAGTAAAAAATTCAAACGGGATTTTATTCATAAGACTTAATACTAATAACTACACACATGTTATTTTAAATATTTTTATCATTTTATAAACATTTTTCTAAAAAATAAAAAATAAATACATATTTTAGGGCAAACTACCCTGTATAAAAAATAGGGGTGTGTAACATAATATTTTTAAAGGTTAAGTTACTAATATTTTTCGTAACGAATCGAATGGTTTTTGGATTATTAAAATCCGTTAAGTAGTTTGCTCAAAAATTGTGGAGCCAATTCTAAATAAAATTTTGAGAAAAACGTGTTTAAAGTTTTTGTAACATAATTTTTGCATATAAAACGCGTATAGGTACCCTTACAAATAAAGGTATAACTTTTTTTCCTATACGAACTTTTTACAACGGTTTAAGGACAGTATTTCTGTGATGTTAAGGAACACATTTATGTAAAAAGAAAAAATCGAATATTTTGAACTTTTTGAAAAGAAAAGTCTCCTAAAAAAGGATTCCAACAAACTTAAAGAAGAGCTTCTTCAGATTGCCGAATTTTTCCGCTCTCTCAAACTTGATCAGAATCTTACAAGTGTTAGTAATAAGAAAGACAAGGCCAATGTTAATGTAAGAGCCTTAAATGTAAGCACAGATTTCACTGCCGACCAAACCGACCAATCCACCGACGATTTCCACAAAATCCTCCTCACACGACTCCGTAGAGGAGCCAACCAACTGTTGGCCTCAGATGCACCGACAACATTTCAAGAAGTCGAAGCCAGGTTAAACGCGGCGTACCTTCCAAATTAGGTAATAACAGCTCATAAAACACCTGCAAAACACTCACCGCCTTCACGGCTAGAGTGAAACATCTGCTGGCTCTCTGTGAAGAGGCCTCACAAACAAAATACGGATGTGCAGCCACCCCAGCTGTTACAACGTAGCTGGAGGACTTCGCGAAGAACGCAATCCGCAGCGGGGTTATGAATCCGCACCTCTGCCAATATCTCCTAACCGTTACCGACGGCACGCTCGAGGAGCTGTCTCACAAGGCCCTCGACATGGAGAAACTGTAGCTGGGCGCCCAGTTCACGTAAATAACAACAACCCCAGGCTTTCCTTTCCCGGTTGTTGCAGAACAAGGCACACCTTCCCCGATCGGTATGGACCCAACTGACCACGTTTAACAGAAATTACGGCCACTACGAATTTAGGCGTATGCCATTTGGGCTCGAAGGAGCCCTGGCCACATTCCATGCCATGCTTAATGAATTTCGTCCTAACCGGATTACAAGGTTTGGAATGCTTTGTCTACCTGGATGACATAGTCATCTACGGTTAAAACCTTGCGGACCACAATAACAAGCAACGTAAAGTCTTCGATCATTTGAGAGAGAACAACCTCAAAATGCAACCGGAAAAGTGCCCGCGGGCAAGTGAGCTTTTGAGCTTTTAAATTCGTGTATGCACATGTTTGGTTGTATTCGGTTTACTGTTTTTGCGTTTTTTAATTATTAAAGCATACAAAAGTTAAAAAAATCATCATATTTAAGTAGTTCTATAAGCAATCATACAATATCTTAAGACATACAACCTTTTGCATGCATTTTAAGGTTCAAAATTAAACAAACAGTACAAAATGCTTCTAAAGCTTTTAAGCATTCCTCACATTAAGTGGTGTGAGTTTGGCCATCACTGGTCTACACAGACCAAAAGCCCCTCAAAGGAGTTTTTAACACGTTCACGACCAAGGTAATATTTGTGAGGGAACCCAGAAACCAAGCTGTTAATTGCTCTTAAGAAATATATTCCCTTGTAAACAATATCGTGTGGTGCTCGCAATGGTGACTTCGCCGATATCCTGTTTCCAAGGGACTTGTCGCAGATATGCGGCACTGGTCTGTGGTAATAAAATTCTCCGCACAAACCACGTGCCGCAATCCAAACAAAATATTATAAAACCAAAAATATAAACATAAACTAGGTAATTTATTTCTTTGGTATATAGCAACAAAAATATAAAATGTAGAAGATATAAAACTTAAACGTTCTTTTCAGTTGTAAAAAAATATAATAGATATGTTTTTTTTAATGAGCTATATAGACCTCTGCCATAAAAACTTCTGAACCAGTTCTTGATCTGGTTCACTATATAGCTCAAGGGAATTTAAGAAATTTCCCTTGAAAATAAAAAGCTGCCAATTTCAATTTTAATACAAATGTCATTTTTATGAATGTGCAATATAACGAAAGAAATTAAAATGTTGGTTAAATCCACAAACACAATTTTTTTCAATGCGTTTTAAATATATTTAATATTTTATATCGTCTTGTTTACAATTAGGCTTTATCCTTAGCGTAAAATATATATATGTAACTTGGGAAGTCAGCTGCAGTTTTATTTTAAAAATTTCCATAATCGTTCTTTTAATGATCTGATGAACCAGTTCATTAAAAAAACACGGCTAATAAGTCTTCTATTGTTTTTATGTAGTATGCCACATTTTATAACAAGGATCTATCTAAGAACGGTCCTATGCGACTGAAATAAAAAGTAGGATAACATGTCTGTGCGTATTGCTACCATCAAATCATTGCAAAATGTGTGCACTCAATAAACCTACTAACAGACCATTAAAACTAGAATCAATTCTACGAACTATAATTCCGACGATTCCCAATTATATTAGCATAGATCGATGTGGCATATATTATCAAATCGAATACAAACCCGGAAAGTATAATACGAATACCAACGAGTTAAGCCGCATTCCACAGAAAGGCAGCGATGAGAGAACTGGCCAAAACGTAATGGTGAAAGCGCAAGTCCACCATAGAATGGATCCGGACTCGGAGGGTGAAACAAACTCTTTTCGCAAAAATCGCCTAAAATGTAATGCTGTGACCCGGGCCCAAGCGAAAAACTCGCAAGTAGAAATCTAAGAGCCCTGAAATACGGGATCACACGCCTTGCGAAAACGAAATAATTTCAACTACAGAACAGGTTACAACAGACAACCCGGCAGATACTAATCCGCTAGTCGACAATAAACCTAAACACCCTGAAATAATCACAATCCCCAAGGAGATACGAGCGATTTTACATGATTACCATGACTTTCATTTTGGCGGCCATCAGGGCGTGAATAAAACAGATTAGTGGATTCAAAGGAAGTACTGGTGGAAGAATATGCTTAGCGATATCAAGAATTACGTTAAACGTTGCTCAAAATGCCAACAAATGAAGGCATCGCCTCAATATAAAATTCCGATGATCATCTCGAGTCACACTCGAGAAAACTGATTCCGGAAACAATTACATATTGACTTTCCAGGATAACCTCACTTAATTTTTCCCAACGGGGAAGCCGTCACTGTAGCGCAAATCTTCTTCGGCGAGATCGTGGTGCGCTGCCGCATCTCTAAGCGAATAATCACTGAGCAGGGTAACTTCATGAGAGACTTGTTTAATAGGGTATGTAAACTTCTAAGGGTAAAGGAGTTATAAACGTTCGATTATTACCCTTAGTCTAAGGGAGCACTCATAGAATACTTACGTACCATAATGGACGAGAATCCAAATCATGGGATCAATATCTGCGAACCGCTGCATTCGTGTACACTGTACACGAAGGGACGAAATTAACTCCCATGGACTGTCTTTACTGCTTTATAGCGGATGTTCCGTTAAATTTAAAACGATATCCTGATCTATACTACTATATATGCTATCAGAACTCACTATACAAGCTCCAAAGGTCTTATGCCACGGCACGCAAAAATCTGCTCACTAGTAAACAACGGTCGATACGATAAAGTTGTTCGATCCTTATCCTTTCACATAGGTGACAAGGTCTTGCTCAAGAGCGAAAGTCGAAAATATAAACTCTCAAATCTTTGTTGGACCATATCTAGTAACCGGCATACCATCATCAGTGAATACTACCCTAAAATAGGCAAGCGTACAGTCACGGTTCACAAAAACCGTCTTAAGCCTTTGAATGAATAGATATTTTAAGTTAATCACATTTTTAACGCATCGTGGCATGCTACCACAATCTACGGTCGAGATGAAGATCGTAACGTAAAGCCAACACTAAAACAAGAAGGGAACAAGGAAGAAGAGCCCTTTAACAGCTCGGTCCAATCGGGTCCAACCGAACTTCATTATAAACTTATTTTAATCCATTTAAAACTTCTAATTAATCTTAAATCACTTGACGTAAAAACTCCCATTTCACCTATTAAACGTTCTTAAATCCAGGAAGTACCAAGCGACAGGACTTCACTACCTTTTGCATAGTATCCATATTTGATAGAACGAAAAAATGACTCTTGCGAAAAGTTCAACCCTAAAATACCAGAACAACTCTTGTGAAATTCAGTCAGAGACTGGACCACCTACTTAGTTCCTCCACCTCGCGATCAAGGAGGATAATTATGATAACATTTTCTTTTAATGCCTTAACGAGGGACCCCTCACGCTAATTTACTTTGCATGAAGCTAAACCTACACACTTTCACTATATTTATACAATTTTATTTTAATTTACACCAACTTTGCTCAATCACTACCAATCAAGGAGGATAATTATGATAACATTTTCTGTTAATGACTTAACGACGGACTATACTCTAATTTACTCGACATGAGGCAAAACCTCCACACTTTCACTATATTTAAACAATTGTGCTTTAATTTACACCCGCGGAAATATAGAACCCGCATAAAACCACTCTAGGGAAAATCTACGCTTAGTAAATAAGAAAACTAATTTAATAAACGTCCATTTACCATATTTCTCTCCCCAGTTATGATACAAAACGATATCCCTCGGACTACTTATGTCCACTATGGGAAGAAGTACGTCAAAGACCTACTGGGTAATCCCACTCAACAATACAGGAGTGCTATTCGAGGATTAAGCAAGCCTCATAGTTTACCACTCCACATGGAATATACTCACAGAATTGGACCTGACCGAGTTGGATAATCAAACAACGCTTGCGAAACGAGCCGAACACTACGTGCATCAACTGTGTGGAAACAACACAGAAGAACTCTGTGAATTCCAACGAAAACACATGCACGCCCTGATGGAAAACATGGAACATTAAGCTGTTCCCAACTCTCGCAAAACGAGATCTATCTTCGCCGACATCGGAAACGCCATGCACTATCTACCATGGATAGTACCAATGAACGCGAAGTCTATAGCCGCCTGGATGAGTTACAAACTAACCATCAGGTATTCGCTGTTTGGAGAAACAACAAATCAGCGTAGTCAAGACTGCGCTAAATAAAATTCAAAAACCTTAAATTCACTGGTCGAAAGACAATGTTTTATGTAATCTAACCGACAAACTTGTAGCCAGACAAATGAGGCAGGAAATAGTCTCAAGTCTCTTGTTGCAAATGGTAGAAATCAAGTTTCGACAGCAGACGCTACTGGATATAATAACCGCTAGCCTAAATAATCAAATTCATCCCCTGCTGATCGCCTCTGAATCACTTTTTGAGATTTATCACAAATCTCAAGCCACGTGCTCAAACGCCTAGAATTGTCTATCAATTTTCTGCCAAACGGGGGGATAGAGAACACACTTGTTGCGGGAGAAATAGACTATCAGAATAACATTACCAATCATTAAACTTCCTAAAATGAAGTTGCAACGAATCAGGTGCTTCCCTATACACACGGAAACAAATCATTCATTGGTCCCGGAAAAAGAATATTCCAATATGGCGAGTCAACTAAATGCGAATGCTAAATAATTATTGGAGGACTGACTATTGCAATTAATAAAAATTATATTCTTTCTAAATTCTATCCTTTTTCTCTCCTCATTATTTTTCTTTTTATTGTTTTTTGATGCCTTATTTTATATTAAAAACCTAATTTTAAATATAATTATCTGTTTACAAAAGGAAAAAATTACTTTATTATCCTAAAATGTCAGAAAATATTTCTTTTACTTCCTTCCATTTGCTTTTATGGGATGATCAATTAGAAAATTCTTTCCGTACATTTTATTGTGAAAGTTTAAAACAACACACATCCATTCCACGAAAATAAAAACTAATCTGCCAAGTAGAATACAAAAGTTGTATTTTGCTTTGATTGTCACCATTAAGAGACAACCTTTTTCGCTTAACCCTTTCCCTATAATGAAAGGCTGTGTTTCAACTATAAATAATGATCTTAAATTGTTGTTTGTGTAAGACATGGCACCTGCCGTAATTGTTATGACAAGACCATTAGGAACGTTCGCACGATGCTTAAATGCCTCTCTTGTTGACGCTTTAACCTTTTTGCCTCTGGTATGTTATATACAAAAGCGTGATGGGGAAAGTTTAACACCTTCCTAAAATGGGTTTCATCCTTTAACGCTCCTCTTGGCGATGGCGAGGTGTACGTTTCGGTTGCTTCTTAACGGTACAGATGTAGCAAACATTTTCCACTTAATTGGCTCTGAATCAAAGGAATTACGTGCGCTGGATGTGATAGCATCGGAATCTTGAATTGAATTTTTTAGCCGTAAATTTTCTCCAGCCAACGGAAAACAGAGCCCACCAAAGCAACTGATTTTGCCACTTTCAAGTGCTGGAACAATTTATACTTTCTTGTACAATTTATCTAAAGTTTTCGTCCTTTGCATATACAATGAAACGTATCACTTTCTGACTCAATATAACATACACGATTAAAATATATTTATTTATATATAAATATATATATATATATATATATATATATATATATATATATATATATATATATATATATATATATATATAGTAACTAGGTAGCTTTGTGTCAGATAAATTTACCGAAAACGGTTGTTCGAAACGCGATATCCGCAAAATTGTCAGTTAATCAAAGAAAAGTGTAACTGATATACGTTAATATTCATAAGAGTTTTATATTATTTCTAGCATTAGAACTGAGTTTTCGACTGCTATTTACGTCTTTGCAAAGCCTTTGTCCACAAGAGAACAAATAATTAACAACAAAAATAACTAAGTTCTACATTTCTCAAATGCATTGACTTATAATACGATTTTCTAGATCACTGAGCCAGCAATTTCATTGCGCCACAAGGTAAGTGAACTTGCTGAATTTGCTGATCGACACTTTTCCACCGATCGATATTCTGTAGCAGTGCACTCATTAGAATAAACATTTTTTGTAATAAAAGAAAGAGCTTCAGAATAAAATTTTCTATCCAAGGTTTGAAGTATTTCATTACCAACAGCCACCTTTTGATTCACTTCCCACCAGAGGTAAGGGAACAAAAGGTTTTTTAGAGTCCACTAACTAAATTTATACTTGACTCCACACACTGTAGGGTCTCGTACATGGTCCTTCGAGCCTAACAAGTGGAAAAAGTGTAAGCTACTCAGATTTAACACATCGTTAAATCTAGCTTTCTTCGCAAAAATCACTACGAGGAGAAAGAGAATTTGAAACAAATTTTTAAACAGTATTTGATTTTCCCAGGCATTTCATTGAATCCACTCAATACCTACCTCACTTAGCTAGAGCTTTACCGACAGGTCCTAGAATTGATTATCATGGTAGAAGAAATCATTGCCAAACAAAAACTTCTGACAGAAGAAATCGCCAGAATATAACAAGATTTTAAAAAAGACGGTGCTGAAAGAAAAACTCCAGAATACATCCAGAAGGAGCTGGTAGAGCTAGATTCTTTATGGACAGACTTCAATAGCCTTCACGTAGAGATCAAGAAGGCTATAACAGAAGAGCTCGAAGGACCATGTACGAGACCTTACAGTGTTCAAAACGTACTCTTGAATGGGGCCATCAAATTGTTTTCGCCAAAGGATGCGTTGGTAGTTTTTATCTTTATCGTCAATTTTTATTTGTCTGAACATTTTTTCAATGTCAGCAGTGTAGACGTACCTGTACCTTGGCCGGCGTAGAATTATTTGTGCGAGACCTTGTTGAAGTTTTGATCCAGAATGGAGTTAGTCGTTTAGGCTCGACTTAGTATCTGTTTTTGATGAAGCGTCCAACACCACGCGTAATTTTGTAGTACTACTATCTCTTTTGAACAGGGCATGATGAGGTAGGTATTACATGCATCATCACTCTGATTAGGGCTGACGTTATCCTTGATTTCCCAAAATTTTCCAACTTCTCATCTATTTCTGCAAGGGATAGGAAGCTGGAGAGTTTGGTTGTCTCACGAGTAAGCCTTGGCATATTCCCAAAGATAATCCAACCCAATTTGGTGTTCTGAGCTGCTGGCTGTTCTTTTTAATGCCATCTAAAATTATGTTGGCATATACATCGGCTCCAAAAATTAAGTCAATTGGTCCTGGTTCATTGAAACTTGGGTCGTCTAATGCGATGTTTCCGTATTTGCTAATGTTGATTCCTGTCACACGAGATTCAGGAAGATATGAGTTGAGTTTGGAAAGCACAATCGGCTCTGTAGACAGATATACGTTCTCTTTATGGCGTAGTTGGATGTCGGCTCTTGACCTTACTAGATGATTTCGCGGACTATGTCTCCCCAACTCCTAGAATCGTGCTTCTGAAGTTTTAGTATCTGAACGGCTTCTTCCGTTATGAGCAATACTTGTGAACCAGGGTCGATCAATGCCCTAAATGATTCTATTTGCCCAAACATATTTTTTACCTTCACTAGAGCAGTTGGTAACAATACATTCGGAATCTTTGTATTGTTCATATGACAATTGATAGTGCCAATTTTTGAGTCTTCATGATTACTTACAGTTGGAGTTGTATTTGTTGGATAACGTGCCGATGCCTTGTTTGTATCAAACGAACCTTTTTCGTAGCTTCTATGGAGCAAGCTATGGTGTCGTGTTTTACAAAAAACGCAGGCTTTGTTTGATTTACACTTCTCTGTTTTATTATGAGCGAGACAGTTGGAGCAGAGTTTGTTTCGACTGATAAATGCCTTTCATCGACACTCATTTGCTTGAATTCTCCACAGTGATAAACTTTGTGGTTTTTGCTACAAATTATGCACGAAGAGTTCGCAATAATGTGAAAAGATTTCTGCATGAGTTTCATGTGGGGATGAGATTTATGTTGGGTTGAGCTCTTGATGCAATCTGGAACTTGATAACGTCTTTTTTAAAGGGTTAGCGAGACTCTCCTCAAACAACCTTATACTCTCATTGTCCAGTTTTCTCATCGCTATGCAAATAATCATGGGTCCCCATTCGTTAGTCTTGCAGTTTAATGTTTTCAGCGTTTCAGCGCTTCCAAGCATTCTCTTATGAGGTTATACAGTTTCATCGTGTCCTTTTGTAATCTGTGCTGTATTTTTGGCATTTTTTATCGTGTTGACGTAGGTTGTGATTATTTTTCTGTTGTTGTTGAATCTACCTTGAATTAGCCTTAAGGCAGTGCTATAGTTAGAATCCGATAATTGTAGATGGCTGTTGACTCTTTTGGCATCTCCATCTAGGTGAAAAGGAGGTACTGTATTTTTTCGACACTGCTAAGTTAGGGATTGCTATGGATAACATTAAGAAAAACGTCGTTAAAGGACTTCCACTCTATATAGTCTCCGTTGAATCTCGGTGTTTTTACTGCAGTTGGTAAAAGAGTCTTTACAAACGATTTTTATGTTGACGACATGTTAACGGGAGCAGATTCAAGAGAAGAAGCTCGAGGATTATCAAAAGCAAATAATATCACTTTTAAGTAAGGAAAGTTCAATCTCAGAAAATGGACTTCGAACAACGAAGATTTGCTCACAGGCATTCTTGAAAATATACGAGAAAAGGGTGTACTCGAAAAAAAAGAACTCGATAAAATTAAGGCTTTGGGAATACGTTGTAATCCCGAGTTTGAATTTAATTTAAATTTCGACAACCTCAACTCAAAACTAACAAAAAGACAACTACCTATCCTTTGGGATAGCTTGCACCGGTAACCTTTACCGCCAAACTAATCATGCAATCTCTGTGGAAGACAGGTACTGACTGGGATGAACAAGTGCCACCCGAGATAACAAGTGCATGGGAAAATCTCGAGAAGGAATTAACTCAACTAGAGAAGATAAGAGTTCCTAGGTGGATTAAGCACAGAAGGGGTCACGAAATTCAAATCCATGGGTTCTGCGACGTCTCGGAAAAAGGCTACGCAGCAGTCATCTATTCAAAAACAATCGACTCTTTCGGAAAAGCAACATTACCGTGTTGACATCAAAAACTAAGGTAGCTCCACTCAAACAAAACATTACACGTCCACGAATGGAGCTCTGCGGTGCATTACTTTTGGCAAAATTGCTGAAAACATCAATAAATACATTAGAGTTAGAAATTTCAATAATAACTGCGTGGTGTGATTCAAAAATAGCATTGGCATGGATTGCAAAAAATTCCAATAATTGGAACACTTTCGTGGCCAATCGTGTCTCAGAAATACAGACATTATTCCCAGTAAGCATATGGAGACATATATCATCAAAAGAAAATCCAGCGGATGTTGCATCCAGAGGAATGAACCCCGTCAAACTTCTTTCGCATAATCTTTGGTCGAACGGACCGTTATGGTTATCACAAACAGCTGAGGCATGGCCCACAAATAACTTTAACATAATAACCGAAGCAGAGGTCAAGAAAACAGTAACAAATCTAACCACCACAACGTCCTTCGCATCAGTAGAAATATTAAACTGCTCTAGTTACACTCGACAGATAAGAATAATTGCATATTGTAGAAGGTTCGTTCAGAACTGCAAACTCCCAGGAACTGCAAACTTAAGAACAGGGTACTTAACTTCAAATGAATGCTTTGAGGCAAGAAATTGCATCATTAAGCTTGTCCAGCAAGAAAATTTGAACGAAGAAATAGACACCTTAAAGAAAGGAAAAGCATTAAAGAAATCCAGCAAGGTTCTTGCACTGCATCCAAGGATTCAAACGTCAAATTTATCAAGTGAGGCTAAGCATCAAATACTTATACCACAGAAACATCACTTCACCAACCTCATTATTGATAATCGTCGCTTATACAACAATACCGCGTAAGTCAAAAATTGGCCATGTGAAGTTTTATATACCATACGGTAGAATATTTTTCCGTGCATCCAATGGGCTCACACTGAAGGCACTTAATACTAATTATAACTTCACTCAATACATAATATATTAATATTTTAACATGCATGTATTGTATAAAATGAATAAATAATGTAGTTTTTTGTGTATCCTGAAAACTAAGCAAATTTGACTTGCGCGGTATTGTTGTATAAGCGACGTAATGCACATCGCCAGACTCTGCATGGAGGAACATAACTCACCTTAAACTACATTAGAACTCAGTTCTGGATATCAAGTGCAGAGAGTATTGTTCAGTATAGAAATCGAAGATGCATAAAATGTCTCAGGCACAAGCAAGAATGCTCGCAACAGGTGATGGGAAACTTTCCGACAGTACGTATAACACCATCACCACCCTTCTCCCATTGTGGAATCGATTACGCAGGTCCCATCCTCACAAAAATGTCCAAAGTAAGAGGCACTAATACAATCAAAGGATATATATCCCTATTCATCTGTACGGTAACTAAAGCAATCCACCTAGAGCTCGTTAGTGATCTTACCAGTGATGGCTTTTTAGCTGCTTACAAGAGATTCGTTGCCCGCCGGGGAAATTGCAAGCAAATTAATTTCGTGACAATGTAATTAATTTCGTTGGAGCAAAAAACCAGATGAATAAAAACTTACAAGATGCAATAAAAAATTCCACGAAGCGAGCTGCAAAAATATTGGTGAATTACGGCACAGAATGGAAATTTATTCCTCCCGCCAGTCCCCACATGGGAAGTTTATGGGAAGCTGGAGTGATAGACTAAGAGCCAGGTCAAAAAAATGCTCTGAATTTACTACAGCTGATCATTTGACAATTGGTTATAGTAGTTGTGTACACACACATACTGCGGTCAGTCAAGCGAACGGTAGAACAGGCGTCACATATATGCTATCAAAACGGTTATGATTGCCGCGGTATTTAAATGAATTTACTACAGCTGAAAATTGTTATATAGATTGTATATTGCATATAAATAACAGTTATGTCAGTCAGTCAGTTACATGTGAGAACGGAGCTGGTCAGTCAGCCCAAATGTATGTACAATAAATAAATAAGATGCAATTCATTTATTAAACTTGAAAATTTTTTTAGAGGTACTTAATTGTATATTAACCATAAATAAAATGGTCAGCCAACCATATTGTGGAACAACTCCCGTCAGTCAACCAAAAATTATTAAAGTATGTACTTCCGACAATATTGGATATTCAAGTGATCCCACTGACTTCGAACCCTTAACACCTGGACATTTCCTGATTGGGCGTCCACTGTTAGCACCACCCGAACCAGATCTGAGCAGCAAAGACGTGTATCAGATGTGGAAACTAGTCACGAAATTACAACAGGATATCTGGAGAAGGTGGTCAATGGAATACCTATCACAACTGCAGCAACGTAGCAAATGGACAACAAAGAAGGAAAACCCAATAAAAAAATGGCAATATACCCCCGCAGACATGGTCGTTGGGCCGTATTTCGTCGCTTCATCCTGGAGAGGACGGAATTGTGCGAATGTTTTCTGTTCAAGACAAGGACGCCATTAAGAAACGACCACTTAATAAGCTCTGCCAACTGCCAATAAACATAACTAAAGAATAAGCCAATAAACATAAACTGAAGAGCTCCAAGCCACTCCAATAAAAACGATTACAATGACTATTAAAACAAGAAGGAATAATGCACAGCCAGAACAAGAACAATCATCTACGCCACAACACTTCGAAGAAGTAAGAGACAAGGCTTCCAAGAGAAGGTTATATCGGTCCAAGGGGACTTCAGGTAGTAAAAAGTTGAGGATAGGACCATACACCTGGTCATCAAGATTATTTAGTACAATCTTACTAATGATATATTGGCTAACGATGGCTTTTGCAGAGGACTACCAAATATTGCAACCGAAATCAGGACTTTACGTAGAAAACCTATGAGACGCACAGATTAAACGAGGCAACCTTCGAGTACAAATATTATTTTCAACAGACGAAGCTCTAGAAGACTAAAAGCTTGTCAATAGTATATGGAAACAAATACAGGATATGTGCAATCAGACTAAGAAACTTACTCACATAACACACTGCAAAGTACTCTTTAGGCATATGTCACTAAGGGGAAACGAGCTGCTAATGAGCATTGATGAAATATTGCAGATGATTCAACATAAGAGCAGAAGTAAAAGAGGTGTCTTAGGTAAGGTCCTTACCAGCATATTTGGAGTCAACGATGACATCTACTGAGACATAGAGGAGATAGAGCGTAACCAACAAGGCCTTCTACAAATATCAAACCAACAGGCATTATTACTCAAAATAAATAAATCAATCCAACAGTGTTATTTGGGAGAAGCTCAAACAAACTTCTGGGTTATCAAAAGTAATCTTATCTATCAATGAAATGGAAACGTGGTTTTCCCAAGCGGATCACAATAAAATTAGTATTGAAGTCATATCCACATACATTAGTGCTAAAGAATCTTTCTGTGAACTTCAAGAAAAATATAATAGATGGCTGAACGCTATTCATCAGCATGGACACTTGTTGGACTTTATTACTCCACGTATCATCAACGACATCGTGACAAACGCCACTAAAGCAATTGGGCCAACTTAACTTGTGACAAGAACGCCTCAACCTAAATTAGACAAAGACGCAGAGAACAGTACATTAAAACTACATTGATATTTAAACATTGTGGAGAACAACATTTACACTTTGGTGCATGTTACACCCATCCCCGCAAAAATTACCAACAACTCATTAATGGTTATGAACTTGAAGGTCTCAACCTATGCTATCGACTATAATCAATTGGCTTACTTCACGTTGGAAGAACAGGAAATGAAATCATGTTCGGCATCCGGCAAAAACCTGCATCTTTGCACCCCTACCATCGTATACAACATAGAAGACAGTCCATCTTGGATTATCGACGCCATTTACAATCGACATAGCAGAACGGAATGTGAAATGAAACAATTTCATTTAACTGGTACCATCTGGAAGATATTAATGATGAAAAATACGTCACAACAGAACCGAATGTGGTTGCAATAGTCTGCAGAGCTGCAAGAGCGAATCCTTTTCTCAATAGTACTGGGATTATACGACTTAATAATTATTGCTTCTTAAAACAAGCGAGGTTACTCTAAAAACCAGCATGGATGAATCAGTCGTTGTCATTTCCAGTCATATCGTTGAGTCAGCACCGGCTAAGGTGTACATTAATTTTAACGAATCTCCAGTAACACTGAAACCTGGTTCCTTAATACGACATAATGAGCAGCTGTTAGATCATACCATAAGTTCCCAGATACCTCATCTAGCGACCTTTAAAATAACAATAACACAGTCGCATCTACATCGACAATCGTATTCACAATGGGCTTCGTATTATTAGCATACCGGTACTGGACTTCCATTAAAAAATCCCTCCCAGGTTCATCAGGGAAAGGAAGAAAACATCAAAATCTCAGAAGAATACGATCGAGTTTTGGCATCCGTCGCCTCCCAGCATGTCCACAAGCGAACAAATAATTAACAACAAAAATAACTAAGTTTTACATTTCTTAAGTGCATTGACTTATAATACGTTTTTCTAGATCACTTAGCCAGCAATTTCATTGCGCCACATGGTAAGTGAACTTGCTGAATTTGCTTATCGACACTTTTCCACCGATCGATATTGTGGGGCAATGCACTCATTAGAATAAGCATTTTTTTGTAATAAAAGAAAGAGCTTCAGAATAAAATTTTCAGATTCTATCCATGGTTTGAAGTATTGAAGTTTGAAGTATTACCAACAGCCACCTTTTGATTTACACCCCCCCCCCCCCCCCCCCACCAGAGGTAAGGAAACAAAAGGTTTTTAAGAATCCACTAACTAAATTTATACTTGACTCCACACACTGTAGGGTCTCGTACAGCCTTTTAAGTGAATTACTGGAGATGGCTTAATTAAATGTAATCCGGTTTTAAGATAAGGCCTTCTAAAAACTATAAGGTTCGATTCGAATAATTTCTAAAAATCTTCTACATAATACCGAACGTTTCGACTAAATATAAATTTTGCAGCTCTTAAATCGATCCTATACTTTAGCAAGTTGCTTGCACGAAGGCTTGCATGGAGGCCTTAATTATATTTATGTCTTTAAATAAATCTCTTAGTTATTAAACTGAATTTGACTCGGAAATCCCGGCTAGATATGCTTTGTTCATGTAGAAATTGTCGCGAGCCCACTCTCTTTTTCGGTAATAAACAAGATTTAATCCACCAAATACTTTATTAGAAACTTGTTGGGATCTTATATTTCAGAGCCATAATTAATTATTATTTATTCCAATTTCGATTAATTCTAAAATTCTTATTGCTCAATCAAAAAACTAACAATCGTTTCAACCGAAAGGATTTCAGGAGAATAATGGCAGCAACTAGACATGAACTCACCATCTGATAAAGTGGATAAAGCACATTCTGATGGTACAAGCTGGAATTTGCATTAGAAAAATTTAGTCTCGTTATCGTGGAAAATGTCGGAAAAAATCTTGGACGAAAATATTAGATCGACATGCCTAACAAGCTCCCTGTTATCTGTTAGAGAACATGCTATTTTAGAAAAAAGTCAACGGACTCGGCCTTACACAATACAGTAAATTTTATTGAAAGAGGGCTGTATGAGAAGGAGTTCCATCTAGGTGTTTTTATGGGCATTGATAGAGCCTTTGATAATACTACCTTCGAATGCACATTGATGAAAACTTGGTAAGATGGGTGCACAAGATGCTCCGCAATCGCACTGTGTCAGCTTTGATCGACGGCAATCAATTAAAAAAATTTGTGAGCAGAGAGTGCCCTCAAGGGCGAGTCATCTCCTCAATCCAGTGGATTCTGGTTGTCGACGACCTTATTACAGCATTGGCCAAGCTGGGTTTATGTATTCTTGGTTATGCCGACGACATTAAATACTAAATGCTATTTTTGAACTAGAACAAAAAGTGCTAAAAGTGAAGGGAAAATGGTGTACAAAAAGGAATTTATCCACAAATCTTTAAAGATCTCCAACAAAGAGTTAAAATTAGTGGATACTGTAAAGTGCATAAGTATTAATCTTAAAAATAAGTTAAGCTGGAAGGTGCAGTTGGATAACAAAATCAGCAAAGCCAGTGCGTTTCCTCAGGGTAGACGGGCTTTAGAATTACATGTGAATCAAGTCCCAGTGTCATTCATTGGATATACACCGGCATAACTCAAAAAAATCATCAGCAAGGTCTCTTTCTACTACGCAAACGTAACTGGGCTTCGCTTCAAGACAACTAGCCTCTACATCAATTTAACCAATTCATGTTGCCGATTTTGAGAGAGAGAGTGGTTTTCTTTCCAATATTATACACAATTTGTCTGACATACCTCAAGGTAGCCACCTTGGGCCCTCTTATTTATAATTTACATCAACGATTTATCCTTCCTTTTGTCTAATTCGAGTATGCTTTGTTATGCAGACGTTGCCAAGATTTTCCGTGTTGTTTCCTCCACTCGTGATTGTGAAATTTTAAATTCTGACTTGCACTCCTTTTATAGGTGGTGTTCTATGAATTACCTTCCTCTTAATATTAGTAAATATCCAACTTTGCATTTTTGTCGTAAAAGAATTCAACTGGACTTCAGCCCCACTATACATGGTCGTGCATTGACAAAACTTAACAAAACTATTGACTTGGGAGTCTGCTTGAATAGTCGTTTTGCCTTCGATGACCACATTGACGTGATTGTTACGAAGCCTAATTCGACGCCGGGTTTCGTTACGCTGGCTGGGTTTATCGTTCGTTCGTTCGTCTGTCTAATTTTTGAGTATTCTTGCTGCCTTTGGTCACCATTTTACAGTGCTAACGTTAATCCCGTTGAGGCAGTCCAGCGTAGGTATGTTTGGTTTGCTATTCATGGACTTCCTTGGATCAACCTATTGCTATTACCCCTTACACAAGTAGACTCAATCTTTTAAAACTTAATTCTTTTGAAGCTGCAGCTCGAAGCAAACCGTAAACTGTTTTTGCTTTTGATTGATTTGTCCTGTTATCCTCCTGTAATGTCTCAGATCCACCTCGCTCCTACAAAAATCGCGATTTTTTTAAAATACCTAAAGCCTATCACATCAATGTCTCATTGTTTTAATGCATATTGTCATAAAATTTTATTTTCATTTATCTGAAAATTGTGTAAAGGCGAATATTCTTTAATATTCTTCCTTTAATTTTTAAATTTCGCTTTTCTTTCTTTCGAAGTAGTCAGACTTTGATGAATTTTTGTAAATAAAAAAATAACTAGGTCTAGTATCTGCTATGATGCAATTGTCTGGTGGAAGAGAACACTACTAAGCACATCCCAAAATAAACTTTGTAAAATTCAAAGACCTAAACCTAAAAATTGCAAGAAAAATATGAAACGTTTCCTTCTGAAATAATATTTTATTGATCTTAAGAAGCTCTACAATCGCAATCATGTTTCTGGCGTTAACTGTAGTTACGATACAGATTTGTCAAATATCAATGTTGTAACTAGAAAAAAATTTATTTTACTTCATAAAAGGCTGTAACAAAACACAAATATTACTATATAAATATACAGGGTGTTTCAGATCTGATGTATCAAAAGTAATAAATCCCAACTTGACAAACAAAAAATTGTATGGCAGGGGGGAAATCTCAACCGTTTGGGAATTACAGCATGATTCATAATTTTCAGTTTTTCATGGTACGCACATTACTCTTTTATTTTATCTTTTGATCTACACAACATACCGACATCAAACAAACGCTGAAAACAACTATCATAATGACCTTTCACAAATTCTCAACAATGTTGATCTAACTCCTACCATTGCAGGTACTGTCACTTCCAAAAGTGAAAAAAATTCTTTGGGATTACCTAGAATTTTTTATTTTTATTGGATTGCCCATCTTATTACCTTTCCAAAAAGGTACAACATGATAAGGTAGACAAAGGATTAGAAAAACCACATCATTAGAAATCCCTGACTACCTAATTATTTTATTGCACTTTATGTAGGAAATTCTTTAAATAAACAAAATTTTTAAGATAAAGGGTCAAAAAGGTTTGATTGGGTGCACAGGTAATTAATTTTAATTATTGCTGCAAGAAAGTTGTAACAATTTTAGTGTAATTTTGTTTTATTGCCAGGTCAAGAGAAAGTGGAAGAGGAAGTGCAACTTCACACGACATTCAGTCACTACTTTATCTAATAGGGGAGATCTCTGAGCAAGATCGAACGGATATGTTTTACCAATAAGATGGAGCACCAGCGCATACTGCTAACATTGAGAAGGCAATACTAAGTAAAAATTTCCTAACCGCTGGATTGGCCGATGTACACCGACTCCTTGGCTTCCTAGATATCTAGACCTTATCGATTGGACTTTTTCTTATAGGGAACAATGAAGGATGAAGTTTCTTCAAGCCCTGTTAGCACTAGGAAGGATTTAGCTAGCAGAATTGGGAATGCAGCAACACGCCTTAAACAGGGACTTAGAAGCGTTTATCGAAAGGAAACTTTCTGATTAAGCAATATTTGACCAGTATTGGTATTTTATGAAATTGATGGACTAAAAATCATCTTCATAAATAATTCCTACTTAGATTTAAAACTGAGTAATTTTAGGGGTCGAGTTTTTGACCTACCCTCATGGATGTCCGTTGTGCAAAGTGCAAGTACCACGCTGATGGTGACCAGCTTGCACTTTCGGTCGAATCATTCATCATTTTCTTTGAGCGCTCATATTATTGAGCGATCACCATCCCAAAGAAAAATTGTTCCTCCTATTTTGTGGAAATGAAATAGGTGCTTTTACCTTTTTTACTCAGAGGAGATTGTTGGCATGCATCCAAATTGGCGGTTGACATTTTGAACACATTTTGTAATTTACTAAGATTAATTGTAATACATTTTGAATTCAATAAAAAGGATTTTAGAGTTAATATGAGTTTAGTTTCTTTAAATTGTAGATTTTCCAATATTTCCCGATAAGTTTTCTACTTATAAATGTCTACACTTTTTGTCTACCTGAGCACGTTGTATCTTTTTGGAAAGGAAATAAGATAGCCCATCTAATACACATAAAAAAGGGTGTACTAATTACATGAGTTTCGAAGAAAATTTGGGAAAATGCTTAATTTTAGGTAATCGCGAACCATTTTTTTCACTTTTGTATGTGACTGCACCGAAAACGGTAGGAGTTAGATCAACATTGTTGACAATTATAGAAATGTAATTGGGTTAGTAGTTTTTTAGTATTTGTTTGATGTTGCTGTGTTGGGTAGATCAAAAGATAAAAATAAAAGAGTAACGTATATACCATGAAAAACTTAAATTTAGGAATCACCCTGTAACTCCCAAACGCTTGAGATTCCCTCAGACCTCCAGTCAGAGAGAACTTTTCACCTTTGAACATACTTGTACTGTTCTTTAGTGAAAACGTTTTATGGGGCCGAAAAATATAAAATTAATTTAATAAAAATTCACGTCGGAACATTATAAGCGAGCAAAATATTTTTGCTTTTTATTGAGAACAAAATTTTTATTTTATTCATTATGTTAACGAAACATTCTCACTCTTACACCGATGGAATTACAAATTAAAACTTTGCCAAAAATAGTGAGTTCTAAATGCGTGCAGAGGAAGTTAGTACTCAGTCTCCCAAAAATCTACAACATGGGTCAAAATTCACTTAGTCTTTTATCTATTATATTTTTACCTGTTGACTTTATGACATAATGCTTCACAAACATGTAGTTTTTGTAAATATATATAAAATATTGATCATCAACCGTTAGTTTTAACCATTTACCTGTCGACCAATCCAGCGCCAAAATTCTCATTACTTTGGAAGTAACTGATAACTCTATGTTTTTACTGGTTGATCGTATGTAAAAACAATATCTATATCAAGTCCAGAAGTCTTGCAAGAAATTCAAAAATATATCTAACAAGCCATCAGTTGATTGATACGGTACGTTGAGTAGTACTTGCGACACAGCGGGTCTCAATCACGAGGGTACTGATAACACTCGAACACTTGTCGCCTGTAATTAATTGGCCTTTTTTTAGTAATGTAATATCATAAATTTTAATTATAACACAACATTTTATTTTAAATCGTTGAAAATACGAGCTGAGACTTGTCGTTTTCGACGTTGCCGCGTTATGTGAAGTGAAATAAAAACACTGAACAACATGTAAGTAACAAATTGAATTTTGTTATAGCAATTATGACGGTGTTTTGGATATTAAAATACAGTAATCTGCTGACTGTTATTAACAATGGTAGATTTTTATCTAAACACTTTACATTATTGTTGTTGAGGTATACATGTGTGTTATTTGGGCGGTGGGTGTGTTGTGTGGGTTTTTTTTTTGTTTTCTTTTTTTTTATCTAGGGCGTGAGCAATTTTCCAAAGTTAGAAGTGGCACAGGCTTCTGATATGCACAATTCAACAACTATGTGGCACCCACGTACTAAAGCTCACCTCCAGTCTTTAACCACTCTTCCAACGAGACTTTTGTTAGGTATTACTTCGCGGAGTTGGTAAGCAATGGGACTGGTACTAAATCCCGAAACCAAAACTCCGAACGTTAACATCCTGAAAAACAAAATTCGGAATGTCAAAATCCCGAAAAAGTATAAGAACAAAATCCAAGCCCCACACGGCAGGCCTTCCGGATTATATTCGAGATAAAATAAATAGTAAATTTCAAAAATATTGGAACATATGTTTCGATTGTTAAGTGCACACAAAAGAAGAATCTTGGAATTGAGTTAAAAGCTTTGGAAAGTTGAAGTTGTAAAGGAAAGTAATTCAAATTGTATAGAAATTCCTATAGCAGGTTTTGAGTAAACGAGATGCCAACTAATATTGAAAGTGTTAGTTCTTGTGTGTCCATTATTTGAAAAAAAATTACAACATTTTATTAAAAGTGTAGATATTGATAGATTTGGGTGTAAATTACCTGTAATGTAATTTGTCAAGTCTATAACCCCGATAGAGGCTACTGGGGCAGAATAAAATATAGGGCCAAAGGAGTTGGTTTATTCAAAAACTTAAATATTATTAAAAAGTGGAGATACAGCATTTGAGCACTTAAGACTTCTCGTTGTTATCAAAGATAATTTTTGTTTGCCTTTCTTCTTTTACAATGTAGAACTTTCTTATTTTGGTATAACTCCAGCGTTTGAAGACTCCGAATTAGTTTTATTTCTTATTTCCTCTTCTTTGAGGGGTTGTTGAGGTAATGAATGGATTGTATAGGTGATGAAAGAAAAATTCCTTAAACAATTTCCTTCTATGCACTATTTAAATTAACTTTAAATTACAAATCATTACAAGGTATACTACTCTAAGTCTACACTACAAATTTCGCTTGAGTTTAAAACCGGTGTGACTTCTACTAAGTGCTGAGTGCCAGTAAGTGATGCTGCTTATCAGACACAAACTCGAAGGCAACGGTCCATGTTATTGATAGTAGCGGGTTCCAATTTTCTCTCTTCAGTAATCCAGTTAGAGGTAAGTTTGTTTGTGCCGATGATATGTGACGTGTTGCCAGAAGCTTTAAAAGGTACGTTGCTTATTTTGATTGGTTTGTACTTTATATTTTGGTTGATTTTCAGGTGTTCATCTTCATATTCTAGTACAGGTAAGCTACATAAGTTAAGAAACATGTTTTTACTAAATAAGTTTTTCAATTTCAGACTACTTCCCAAATAGGGTTGTTCTGATTTTTAGTTTTAAAAATAGATAAAATAAAATATTTTGGCGAAATTCGTCTTCTTTAAAAAGTTATACACATATATATGTACGAAAGTACGATACAAAAAACCAATTTCCCCTAGGCCGTTTAGCGTGCGAGTAAAGATATTTTTCCCCGATCAATAAAAACAAATGAATTAGGAATTCCAAGATTTCCACAATATACAAAATATGTACATAAGAAAAACCTGGTGCGAAGGAAACTAAAAATTGATAAATATTTCCAACATATTTCGTCCCTTCACGATCCTTAAAAATTTGAATATTTAAAGCAGATCGCAAAAAATGGCGAGCTTATCCTTACCCCTTCTGGGAAAACGTAATAGGAAAGGCGCCAACGCCGCTTGTTATAAGTTTAGCATTTTCTTCGAAATTACGTAAGTTTATGACCCTTACCCAAAATTCCTAAAGTAATTAGCGCTATCTCGTAGGTGTTGATCACCCCTTTAGTTTCCCGAAGTTTCTTTTTATTCTGCTTATGAAAGAACCTCAGTATTTAGTTATACTTTGATGTGGAAAGTAAATTGACAAGTGATTAAAGATTAGAGAATATTGTGCGAAAGAAATAAAAAAATTTAATTTAAAATGACAACAATTAGACATTAATTTTGTTTATTTTTTTTTAGTGTTAGACTTTAATTTTATTTAGTTTTACTACTGGTTTAGTGCTTTATTTCGTTTAGTTCGTCCGCAGTTAGAAAATGGTTGGTGAGAATCGTCATAAAGGAAGTCGAACAAGTAATCTCCCGAAATATATGGCAACAAAACGTAAATATCATCTTCCGGATCCAAAAAAAATTATCAAAAGAACAAGTGCGGTTTCACGGAAATTGATAAGCATGATAAATACAATATTGAGTGGTGTAATTATTTGAAGGCGAAAGCCAACAAACAGGATTTCAAGCATAAAACCGCGCTTAGTCTGGAGATCCAGGAACAGCTGCGGCCAGTATTCGAGAAGCCTAACCAAGGATCAATTATTAGAAAGGTGTTTAGGGAAGAACACACAAAATAACAACGAGAGTTAACACAAATTCAGCTCCAAAAAATTCGTGGAAATTGCGGCATGGATAAGCGCCTGCGTTTTTAATGAAGGCCCTAAAACATTATTGAAGATTTTGGAGGCCATGGATGTGAAAGTTGGCCCGCATGCATATCATTATGCATGCAAACGCGCATGCGTTATGCTGACGAAAAAAATTGGCAAGCGGCCAAAGATGCTCGAAAAGCCAGGAAAAAGGAACTTGCGGATCAGGAACATGTGTATGAGGAGAATTGTGGGTTATTATATAATCCAGGGATCGCGGATTAATGTTACATGAGTATATTTGACGAATATTTTTAAAAATAATACACTTTGAAACATAAAAAAAACTTTAAACGTGTTTTTCTCAAAATACCATTTTTTAAAACGGTGCCAACGATTACAAAAAAAAAATTTTAAAATATCGACTTAAGTCTTTTGGCAATTTGTCGCCAATAATGTTAGCTTGTGTATTATTGTACAATTTTTTTTCAAAAGCTTGTTGTGAAAAATAGCCTCACTACTACACTCAAAATTCAACGCTCTATTGCTAATAAACCTGGAATGAATCTCCTTAACTCTTGAATCTCTTAAAGACTTTAAGTCAGTCACATTTGAGAAATTAACCAGACAAGTTCTCCAACCTTGTAAAACCGAACTACTAATAAATCTTCTTTCTTTTCGTTTGCTTGCTACTTTTCAGCTCTCCCGGTTGTCTATTTTCGACATTGGTGCCGAAACTTGGGTGTTTATCGTCTTTAACAAACGCGTTAACGTACGAAAGTGAACTTTAAAGTGCAGAACACAATGTGGCGCTGGCGCTCGTAGCTGGCGCAGTAGCCAGACCTGTCAAAAGTTAAAAATATGGAAATTAAAAGATGGCAGTCCAATGTGTAGCTGGCGCTGTAGCGCAAAGTTCAAATTTGACATTTCCGAGTTAGCTACAGCGCCACATTTTGTTCCAGGCTTAACGTTTAATTTTAACGGGTAAATCTTAATAATGGACGTTGCCGGTCGCGCAGTGTTCAGCGGGCAAATTACCAAATTATCGAATGCCGCGACCGAATATTTATCCAAACCTGAGTCGTAAGTAAATTCCCGAAATTTTGACAATTTCGATTCCATAGAAGAGGAGTTAAATGTTACCTTGCATCGTCTAACGGCACGCGTGATAGCCTTAGTGCTGCAAACGAGCAATTGCGGAGCTCTATCAAACCGGAGGATATACAACGGGAGCTAGAAGCAGAACCTGATTACGAGGATAACGCCATAGGAGTCCTTGCTAGAATCAATCAACGACTCGCAAAACTGCGGGACCTCCAAATACTACATTACCAGATCCCAACCATTCTCGTATGTCTGCTGCAAAATTGGAAGAACTTCCTTTAAAAACATTTGGCGGTAATTGTTAAGACTGGTTGCCTTTCTGTGATAGATTTCGGACTTTTGTTCACGACCAACCAAATTTAAGCGCAGCAGATAAGTTTAATTATTTGCAATCGCTAAAATCCGAGGAATCAATAATAAAGTAGGTGATACATCGGAGAAAAGCCTTGATAGCAGCTTAACAGCAATCAACACAATTTTAGGGTGGACGATTCAAGGATCAGCTGGTGGTACCTGCTTCGATGGCAATTTAAATTTATTAACGCCTTCAGTAATTTTAAACGTTAATACTGTGCCTCACATACTGTTCCACCCGATAAGATCTTCATAAAATCCTCATTGGTCCGAAAATACAGTCTTTAATTACAAAATTTTTACATACGGTGTCTTTATAACTTGAATCCAAATCAAAAAAAAAAAAAAGATCATCAGATTCACTTATGGAGTTTTTACATTTGTTTCTTGCTCTCCTGATTACCTTCCTCATGGCTTCCGTTGCAAGCATATCACGTGCTACTTCCCTACTACAAGTTGCAATTGCGTCTTGAATAACTTCAATTGTACCATGCCTTTGGAAACACTAATTTCTGTTACTCTAGGTTCATGATAATGGTGACCACTTTCACTTTTAACTTTATGTACTCCTGTTTCGTCGATTAACGTAACTGCCTTTGCTTCGCTATTATAAGGTTCTACTAATCTTAAATAACAAGACCAATTAGATCGTTTGTCAATATTTCTGGTTCTATTAAAAGAAAAGCCTTCAATCTTTAATTTATCCTTCCCTTTTGGAGATTGAAAAATTTCGCACAACTTTTCTCGTTGTGTTGCAACTTCAGGAGAATCCAAAATTGTATGTGTCTCCTCGTAATTCCTACTGAGAAAATATTAAAAATTACCATAAATATCCATTTAAAATAATTTCTTCTTACTTGCTTCTATTTACTGTAATTCGAATTAGAAAAAATGCAGCAAAATTCACTCATGTACTTTTAGATCTCTTACTAAAAACTGATTTCAAACTAATGATGAAATTTTAGAGATGAACCAGCGCGAAAATTTTAAATAACGGTCTTTTCTCATCTCACTGCTATTAGTGCATTGCATGTAGATAAATGGTTTGAAAAAAAGAACTTTTTGCGAAATGAACTTTTGTAAAAGAGTTGTGAAATGGCCCTTTGTGAAAGAGTAGTTTAGATATATGTGCACTTTTGTTCAACATGATTATTTTGTGAAATTGTTCTTTTGCTTTTCACTTTTTTGAGACATGTGGTTTTAGGAAAAACGCCATTTGACTAAGTTTTTTTTTGTTAAAGAATTTTTGTTATGCGTTCAGGTCCCCTCTGCGTGTCATGATAAAAATGTTTAATAGTTAATGTTGTAACGTATTTTCCGGTAGTGGGGAGGGTCGCTGGCTCGTTCCAAGGAATAAGCTTGCCGGATCCAGGGTCAAGGGCTTCTGGAAAGAAACTCACCAATTCCTCACTACAAAATGTCAGTTTATTCACAACTTAAATCCCTATAAATGTATGGTCGTTAACTTATATCTACAATCCACTGTATGTCCTATTCTCTAGAGTGTCTATATTCCACTACAATTCACAGTATGTTCTATTCTCTAAAATGTCTATGTTTCACTATAATTCGCAGTATGTCCTATTTTCACTCGTTCATCCTCACGGCAACAGTCGTGCTACTCCTTCTGTCTCTCTTGATATATCGGGTCTATTTCGGCTGGTTGACGTATGGGTTGTCCTCTTTCCGTGAGTGTAGTATGACTGACGGACGGTTGTCTTGTTTCCGGGCGAAATCTTCTTGCGGTGGTGACGGTAATTCTTCCT
This sequence comes from Leptarthrus brevirostris, assembly GCA_964036015.1. Classification (NCBI taxonomy): domain Eukaryota; kingdom Metazoa; phylum Arthropoda; class Insecta; order Diptera; family Asilidae; genus Leptarthrus; species Leptarthrus brevirostris. The sequence continues at coordinate 96,203,791 of OZ038371.1, read as the reverse complement.
AATAAAAAGGAAACGGAGACAGAATGATTTCGTACTAAATACAGGCCTAACAATCAATGCTCTGAGGGACAATCACTTACATACACGGGCCAGGAAACACGCTGGCGAAGAATGTGTCAGTACCACAGTGATAACCGGGGCTTGCCGGTTAAGAGTGTCACCAGGGAGGCACGCTAGTGACAGAGAGCTAGATAGCCGGGGAGGCACGTCAGCTATATGAGTGTCTTGTACCAGGGAGGCACGCTAGTACAAGAGATAGATCGAGTGTGTCACCAGGGAGGCACGCTAGTGACAGAGAGCTAGATAGCCGGGGAGGTACGCCAGCTATATGAGTGTCTTGTATCAGGGAGGCACGCTAGTACAAGAGATAAAGCGAGATATATATAAAGGTTTATACACTAATCTTACCCACCACCAGTGGATCCAAATCTGGTCCAATACAACTTGTTGTATCCGGGGAGGCACGCCGGCTACCAAACCTTTACTATACCTGGGTATATCTTACCACCTAGTAGGGAGCTCCGTGCTGGCCGTCCGAACGCTGGTCTTCAACTGCCCGCAATCCGGTACGGGGCCCACCTATATAGCCGAAATGCTGGAATCTCCCTAAAAAGAAAACTATTACCTCGCTGCTCTGCCTCGCTGGGTCGGTCGGTGATGACTGACTGGTCCACGGTAGTCAGTCCTCCTTATATTCCGGTCGGTCTTTGGTTGTCTTACCATACCTCGGTTGGTCCCAGTGGTTGTTTCCTCTTGAGCTAGTCGACGACGACTAGCTGAGCTGCTGTGTGAGCCCTCCTTATATAGTGCCAGGGGGCTCTGTCGGCACTCGGTAGTCGGACTTTCCCATGGTGTTTGTTGGGAAAAGGGGTATTTTACCACTGCGGGGCGTGGTAAATTCGATGAATTTTCACTATACTCGTATCCTGGGGGATCTGGCGGGGCTTAAAAACTCTTATTTCCGGCCTTGCTGTTGACAGGTTTTGTCACTTGCTATTAACAGGTTTTGTGGCCTTTTCCGACTTTGTGGTGGCTGCGGGGAGCGGGAAATTGATCCCGGTTAACTTATTTTATTACCTGGGGGTCTAGCTGCGCTCGAAAACCTGTTTCTCCTCCGGTGCTGTTGACAGGTTTTGGTAACTTCGTTACAATGTTACCATATGATAATGGTAAGTATTTAGATGACTTGGTTTTTGTCTAGAATATTAAGAAAGGAATTTTATTACTTTCTTATGGTAAGTAATTTCAGTCAAAATTAAATCTGTAGGATTGCAACATAATGAGAATTTGTGGGGGTAAGTAATTTTGTTTAGTTTTACTTCTGGTTTAGTGCTTTATTTCGTTTAGTTCGTCCGCAGTTAGAAAATGGTTGGTGAGAATCGTCTTAAAGGAAGTCGAACAAGTAATCTCCCGAAATATATGGCAACAAAACGTAAATATCATCTTCCGGATCCAAAAAAAATTATCAAACGAACAAGTGCGGTTTCACGGAAATTGAAAAGCATGATAAATACAATATTGAGTGGTGTAATTATTTGAAGGCGAAAGCCAACAAACAGGATTTCAAGCATAAAACCGCGCTTAGTCTGGAGATCCAGGAACAGCTGCGGCCAGTATTCGAGAAGCCTAACCAAGGATCAATTATTAGAAAGGTGTTTAGGGAAGAACACACAAAATAACAACGAGAGTCCTTAACACAAATTCAGCTCCAAAAAATTCGTGGAAATTGCGGCATGGATAAGCGCCTGCGTTTTTAATGAAGGCCCTAAAACATTATTGAAGATTTTGGAGGCCATGGATGTGAAAGTTGGCCCGCATGCATATCATTATGCATGCAAACGCGACGAAGAGCGCATGCGTTATGCTGACGAAAAAAATTGGCAAGCGACCTTGCGGATCAGGAACATGCGTATGAGGAGAATTGTGGGTTATTATATAATCCAGGGATCGCGGATTAATGTTACATGAGTATATTTGACGAATATTTTTAAAAATAATACACTTTGAAACATAAAAAAAACTTTAAAGGTGTTTTTCTCAAAATGCCATTTTTTAAAACAGTGCCAACGATTACAAAAAAAAATTTTAAAATATCGACTTAAGTCTTTTGGCAATTTGTCGCCAATAATGTTAGCTTGTGTACTATTGTACAATTTTTTTTCAAAAGCTTGTTGTGAAAAATAGCCTCAATACTACACTCAAAATTCAACAGTCTCTTGCTAATAAACCTGGAATGAATCTCTTTAACTCTTGAATCTCTTAAAGACTTTAAGTCAGTCACATTTGAGAAATTAACCAGACAAGTTCTCCAACCTTGTAAAACCGAACTACTAATAAATCTTCTTTCTTTTCGTTTGCTTGCTACTGAAGTACTACTAGCTACTAAGTAATGCGAGATGATGAGATTTTTAGGATCGCAACATTATGGAAATTTACGAAGATAAACAATTCGAGTAAGTGTGATTTTTCGGGGTCACAACATCCCACCCCTCTTGAAAAAAGATAATTCATCTCTGTAAATTAGACGAATTTTCTGTCCAACTAAGACTAACTGCTAAATCAGATCCAAATGAAACAAAATATTTAAATTAGCTTCAGTGATATTGTATAGTTCCATGAAACTTCTAAGTATCCTGTAATTTAATTAAGGCTACGAATTGCTTCTGTATATCATTCATAGATTTACAAAAAATATTAGCAGTGGTTCCGACAATACCGAAGAATGACCGTTTTATTCATAATATTGGATCTAATTGGATGAGGTTTTGCTCAACATCAAAAATGAGGTGGTTCATTTCCAATATGGTATGGTTACAAACCTGTGATAAAGCTGATTTGCTATTTAAAATTCTGAATAGCTGATTAATTTCCGTTCTATGTTGTTCTACATAAGAGACTCCTAAGTGTATACCTGCCAAATCGTAGTACACTAGATACTACCTTCCATTCATTAGAGTAAAACTCTACATTTCCTATGTTTTCAAAATCTGTGGCCACTGGTCAACTAGTGATAACTTCAAATTTAAATTTTTCATTACAGTCCTTTAAAATATAAAATTACAAATAAAACGACTTACTCTTTTTTCGTATACTTATTATAATAAAATTAAACATTAAAACAATGATTCGCTAGTAGACAATATCTTCAGTGTTTTAACGTTATATTTGTAATTTCATATTATTTTAAAAGACTGTAATGAAAAATTCAAATTTGGAGTTATAGCTAGTTGACCAGTGGCCACAGAAATATATCCCCACATTTTGTATTGGAGTTATCTTGATTCCGTTAGGTGACTGTGGCAATTTTAGCGATAATAATTAGAATTCCCAGCATCTCTGTAAAGATAGCTGCGTTAAGTATTGCCCAAGATAAGGGCAATGAATGAACAAGATACTGAAAAGAAGTTAGCAATCCAGCAAAACAAAAAGAAAATATAAGCGAAAGCAAGCGTGGTTAACTTTTAGGTTTGAAAGAGCATATATGTCTAACAATTACTACTACACGTAACATTGTTAATTACTTTTGTTTGTACATTGGTATTTATAGTATTGTTAAATAAAACATTTTATTTTATATTTATGAGCGCAGAGCTTTACAGAAGGGTTACTGTTATTTAGCCATACTCAACAAGCTAAGATCGTTTGAGAGTTTAGGCGTTGAAGTGAAAAATATGCACAAAATATGCACAAAATTTACACTTGACCCGAGTGAATTTGCGAAAAATCCAAAATAAACTTTTTATAAACTCGAGCGACTTAAGAAAAATAACAAAATTTGTCAACACGAACAGCGTTTCTGAAAAAGAAAAACTAAACTCCTTTGGCTCTTCCTCAACAGCAGCACCAAAGTGTTAGTTAGTTAGTGTTAGCATATTTTGCAAATATTTTACTGCAAAAGTGGTGTGACAGTTAAGTGATCAGAATATGATACAGCTGCCCAGATCGATGTTTAAATTTGCTGGCTTAAGATTAAGTTTTCGGATTCGTGTGAAAGCGTCCAGCATCAAAAACGCTGATCGTGTTTCTTATAAATATATATTTATAAGAAACACGATCAGCGTTTTTGATGCTGGACGCGTTTTTGATGCTGGACGCTCACTAAACTGAATATATACAAGAAGATTTCTTTACCATGTTATGTGAGCATAATTTGTTAACGAGAAGATGCAACATTGCACGGCAACAAGCCTGAAATTAAAGAAGAAGAAGATATATAAATCGCTTGGAATATGAACATTTTTCTAAGTAGATTCGTTTTCTTTCCCATTGTTCTAAATAACTTCTCTCTGACGGAAATTTTGCTGATTAAAGTTAAGCTATTCTGACCTCTAAACGGTGTATAAAGAATAATATGCTATACAGCATATTTTTAGGTATGCAACTCAGCAATGGATACGGCTTGTTTTTCCGGCGGCCGCGAATTTAATGTTAAGGGGTTTTGGTGATTAAATTTTTAATATATATACATGTGGGATTGGTTTTAGTCGAGACTTTTTCTACAAACGCTCACGGAAGTTTACAATGACTTTATTACTATGACTTCATTACTTAATCTATAAATACAAATTATTGCGTGCGCTTGAATCAATGTTTGGATGAAGACTGAAAAAACTGCACTTCGCCGTTCTCCTGTTTAAAGCGATGCTGCTTGACTCTGCGTGTGTTTTTGCGACTGTAGTTGTGCGAAGATATTGCAAGAGAGCACCGCTAGAGTAGGTTGCAGGGATTGACAACCTCTTTCTGTGGCAGGGGTTGTCTACCTTTCTTTTGGAAATCCCACATACATATATATAAATACAAACACACCTGATCATTTTTGAGTGATAAATTTCTGTATGTCTTATCTGGTAAAACAGAGATTATTTGAAACAATCAAATGACTAGAAATTGTTAATCTCCAATCTGCCAGCTCTCGGCGCCACTGCCTGCGTAATTCACAGTTGTATTAAACTGTAAACTCAATGGACCACAATATAAACCGTTAAAGTTAAAACACCTTCATACCTGTACTGTTTACAACGACTTTATTTGATCAAAATTTTTAATAACACTGACTTTCCTTAAGTCTATCATACATTTTTATAATAACAAATTGTTTAATCATCAATAACAAAAAATACGCAATTGAGACAAACAATGCAATAAACAAAGAAAATGCAATTTAAGCTTTGCAATGAGGCGCACTTAAAGTTCATTCACTTCTTTACCGGGAATGCAAGTAAATAAAGCTGAGTTAGTTATTTACTTGGGTGAAAGAACTTGCGCATAATTGCTTACATTGATTTATGAATTTATTTATTTATGTTACACAAAATTTGAACATTTTCATTTAATTAATTATTCTAGATTTTATTAATGAATTATATGTACTCCGTACATTCTCCCCCGGCAATGTTGAGCTGCGGTAATTCTATATTATGTGAAGTTTGTTGGTCCGTTACTTGGTTGTGACGTCTTATGGCTGGAATTGGTTTGATGAACTTTTTTGTTTTGAACCCTCCTCGTCTTCCACACTTCAGGTAGAGTCCAATTGCAATGATTATGATAACGAGTAGATACGTACTACTGTAATGATGTAGGTCATGGATGTTTAGGTTTGGTAAATTTTCTATGCGCTGTTTCTGCGACTTGATTGCATCGTCTAGTTGCGTTAGGTCATTGTTTGTTACATCCTTGGTTAGCTGAGGAATTGCAATCTTTGATGTGTTTGCTGTTAAATTCGCGCTAAGAGTTAGGTGATTTGAAATAACTTGATGCGCCGGGATAAATAATGATTGAAGTTGCCCTCGAATCTTGCTGTTGCAGCTTATGTATAATGTAGGGTTGTTGCAGAGAACGAATGATTCCATTTTCACTGAGTAGTATCGGGTACAAGGTATCGTCACAGATGATGTCATAATGTGTTTCTTCCCTTAACGTAAACAGCCAGGCATTAATACCACGTAGTCTTCTCCATATGTTGTCCAACTTCTTGCTTCGTAATTTGCAAAATGGTGAGATTTGACGACTGTTACTTAAAAGTTCCAATTCACAGTGACTGTGATTTGATTTAAGTGTAAATATTGGTTGTTTTAAGTTACAGATCAGATGATCGTCCATCAATTATTGTCATTCCCTTAGATCTTCTTCTCTGATAGGGTCGAAGCAATCTCTTCGTTGATTTACTGCTAAATAATTACTGGATGGTTCTATGTAAATATACTCGTCATCGTGAATTACAGGAATTGGTATTCACTCATACAAGTGATATGATTCTGCGTTTAGTAATGGAATACTAATGTCAAACAGCACGTTCCTTTCTGTGATTCTAATATTTACATGAATTGAATTGTAGATGGCCATCAAAGATGTTGTACTTCCGTTTCCTGGTAGTCTTAAATTCTGAGGGAGGTGTTCTCGTATCACCTTCAATTGATCGTTAAGTTGAGCTAGAGTAAGTAATAGTGTGTTTATGCGAACTTTGTACTTCCGTTTCCTGGTAGTCCTAAATTCTGAGGGAGGTGTTCTCGTATCACCTTCAATTGATCGTTAAGTTGGGCTAGAGTAAGTAATAGTGTGTTTATGCGTCCATGCTTCGTGTCCATCACTACTGACAAGATGCTTTTTTGTATGCTTTGGAAGGTGAATAGGCTTAGTGTTATTAAGATGGCTGCAGAATTAAATGCTTGAGTCGCCATTTATTCGTACTGTGAATGATTTAAATTGTTGGCTGTGGTTTCTATTTGACTTTCGACTAAATTGAATTGACGCCGTACTGTCTCTTGGTCTTTCTTCATTACGTTGATTGTATTTTCCAATATGGACGTTTGATTTTTTAATAACTGCCTTATCATAAGATCATTTTCCTTAATTTCATGTATCTGTTTTTCATATTGATCTGCAACTTCTTGATCCAGGATTCCGAATAACTTGTTTGAAATCGTTCCGACTATTTCAAGAGGTGCCCTTCTGCTGCGGGCTCGTAGGTGTCCGTTTTGCTGGTATAACAGTTCATTTATGTGCTCGGATTCTAACATTAGGTGGTCGAGTTATTGGATAGTCGCCGCACATAGTTCTTTCGATAATCGTACCTCTTCCTTACAAAGGATATTAAGTTTTATTATTGATTCCTTTATTCCACTAAATTCCTTCCAGTATATTGATAGGTCATAGTAAACGAGCAGGTTCCACTGGAATACAATTGAATTTGGGAGATGTCGTCGAAATATATTCCTTCATGGTTGGTTAATTTTGTTAATTCATATGGCTTACTAACATCTTCCGCTAATGCGATGACAAAAAATAATGCTAGCACAAACAGATAATTCCATTTATTTACTTTACTTCCTCGTGTCATTGGTTGACTTCTTGATGTACAGTCATGACGACTGACCTTTGCATCCCTTTGATGATTTGATATGTTCATTGGAGTGTCGCTTTCGGCTAGATGATTTCTTATTAGTCACAATGGCTGTATTTGTTGCTATCAATGTTTTCATTGTTTGCTCCGATTCATCATCAGAATCGACTTCTTCGTGCATATTCATTGTGAGTTCTGATGATTCTATTTCTTTGTTACTGGTCACTGGCAGAAGTGATAGCTCTGTTATAGGGCGCCGTATTGTTCCATTTTTCATCTGCAACGTTACCACTCTTTTTAATCCATCTTTACCGGGATGACTCTTGATGACTCTACCAAGAGTCCATTTTGAAGGTGGTTGTGTATCTTCCTTTATTAGAAGGAGACTGACTTCTTGTATGTTGGGCCTTTTCTGGTTCCACTTTGGTCTATGTTGTAGTCTAACTATGTATTCGATGGACCACTTTCGCCAAAAGTCCTCGTACAATTTTTGAAGCCGGTCCCACCTATTTAGAAGGTTTATATGTGTTTCGAGATTATCTCTACATGAAACTGTTATCAAGGCTGATCCCGTCAAGAAATGTCCAGGCGTAAGTGTATCAAGGCTTTCTGGATCTTCCGATAGAGGACATAGAGGGCTTGAATTAAGGAATGCTTCTATTTGTGTCATTAGAGTATGTATTTCCTCATAGGTTAACCGAGTATCTCCAATTACACGTCGCATATGATATTTAATCGATTTCACACCAGCCTCCCAAAGTACTCCAAAATGTGGAGATGCAGGAGGGATAAAGTGCCATTGAGTACTTACTTCTTTGAGTGCATCTCCGACATCTGTTTTATATTGATCTTGCTGATGAAGATCGCTTATAATTTTACTTGCTCCCACAAAATTAGTGGCGTTGTCACTATACAAGTGTGATACTGGACCCCTTCTACCGACTAGTCTCTTAAACGCTGCGATAAATGCTTTGGATGTTAGATCTGTAACTACCTCGATATGAATGGCCTTCGTGACAAGACATATAAATATAGCAATGTATCCCTTGTACGACTTATTATCTCTGCCCTTGGCCAAAAGTATGTCGAAGGGGCCAGCATAGTCGACTCCTGTGTGAGTGAATGGACGACTGGGTATTACTCTCGCTTTTGGTAGGATACCCGTCATTTTTTGAGATAATTGCGTTTTGTACCGGTGGCATTTAACACACTTATGAATGAATCCCTTAACAGCCTTTAGTCCACTGAGTATCCAGTATCGTTGCCGAATTACTTCCAAAGTAAGTGAGTTTCCTCCATGGAGTGCTTGTATATGTGCTTCATTAATAATGAGAGATGTTAAGTCGCTTTTGTATGGCAGGATGATTGGATGCCTTTGCTCAAATATTAAGTTTGCATTTTCTAATCTTCCACCAATGCGAATTATTTTGTTAGAGTCGAGAACGGGTACTAAATTTGTTAATCTACTTGTCTTTTTTAGTTCTTCTCCATTATTTAGTCTATTGAGTTCTTCACTGAAATGGTCTTGCTGAATCATTCTGATTATAGGTAATAATGCGTCTTCAGTTTCTTTGACAGTCGGTGAGCCGGTTACCCGTTCCTCCTTTCGTTTTTTTATGTTTTCTTTGAACCGAATGCAATAAGCTATAACTCGTTGCATTTTTCTTAGTGAGGAATACCTTTTAAGAATTAATTTTAATACATTTGTATCCTCATGATGGGTTATTGTATTTATTACGATTTTCTTTCGTTCTAATTCTATTTTCCTTATCTTATTCGAAGGATAAGTGATTTCGTCTTGTTTCAGCCATTGTGGACCTTCCCACCACAACGAGTTTTCCGTTAGGTTTGATGGTAATATTCCACGCAATGATACATCAGCAGGATTTTCAGGAGACCTTACATGAAACCACTTACTGATGTCTGTCAGTGATTGAATTTCTGAAACTCTATTTCCCACAAAGGTCTTCCACTTATGTGCGTCTTCTAGTATCCATGATAAAACTATTTTTGAGTCTGTCCAAGCGGTGTACTACAGGTTCCTTATATCTAGACTTTCTATCGTTTCTCTTAGTAGTTTTGCCAATAGCGAAGCTCCACACAGCTTTAATCGTGGTAAAGAAAGTCTTAATTTTAATGGTGCAACCTTTGTTTTCGCGGTGAGGAGGGATGTTGACACCCTTCCTTGTTGAAGTATTCTAATGTAAATAACTGCACTATATGCCTTTTCCGAAGCGTCGGAAAACCCATGTAATTCACATGAATCTGCCTCGTGGGTGTATTCAATCCATCGTGGGATTTGAATTTTTCTTAGATTTGGTAAGTCTGTTTTAATTTGTTCCCATCTTTGAACTATTTCCTAGGGTAGCTTGTCATCCCACTCTAATTCCCTAGTCCATATATCGTAATTTTTATTATTACTGGCGCGAGTAGACCTATAGGATCAAATATTTTGGCAGCTTCCGACAGCAATTCTCGCTTAGTTGAAGCTACTTAGTTCAAATCTATATTAATTTGTAATTTGAATTTGTCGGCCCTTGGGTTCCAATGCAGGCCTAATGTCTTAATTGTCTGCTGTTCGTCAAAATCGAGCTCTGATGCTGATTCTCGTAGTTCCCAAGGTATTTTTTGTAAAAGATCTCTGCTGTTGCTAGTCCATTTGCGCAGATTAAATCCGCCTTCCTTAAGTGAGTTAATTAGTTGACTGCTCGTCTCTATAGCTTCCTGTAAGGAGGTTCCCCCAGACAGAATATCGTCTACGTACGTATCATGTAGAATAACCTTTTCAGCTATGGGATATTTGCTTGCATTTTCTCGGGCTAGTTGTTGAAGTGTTCGAATAACGAGATATGGTGCTGCGGCTGTGCCATATGTGACAGTCGTCAGATTATATTCTTTAATGGGTTCTTCTGGAGAATTACGCCACAAGATTCTTTGATAGTTCTGATCTCGAATATCTACCTTAATTTGGCGATACATTTTTTCAATGTCTGCTGTAAATACTACCTTGTGTTTTCGCCACCTTAAGAGTACGGAAAGTAAATTCTGTTGTATTTGTGGTCCTATCATCATTATTTCATTTAAGCTCTTAGTAGTGTGACGTTTAGCAGATGCATCAAATTCACCCCTTAATTTGGTTGTAGTGCTGTCTTGTTTCAGTACCGCATGATGCGGAAGATAGTAGATTGTGCCTATGTTATCTGTGGCCGGTACCATGTGGCCTAATTTTTGGTATTCGTTCATGAAGTCCTTGTACTTGGTATCAAAGATCTTGTTTGGCTTAAATTTTCTTTCCATTTGAAATAATCTTGCGAGTGCGATTTCTCAAGTTTCTGAAAGTTCCGCTTGTTCCGAATTCTCCTTAAACGGTATTCTCACAACGTATCGACCTCTGTGTCTCTTCTGAAGTTAGTTCTAAAATGATTTTCGCATACCAAGTCCTCACTAGTTCTTATTGGTTCACTACCTATCTCTTCGATTTCCCAAAACTTACGTATTTCTTTGTTGATATCTACTTCTGATATGCAGCATTGGATTCGCTTTGTAGGTGCATTGTTTTGCACTTCTCCTGACAATATCCAACCGAATTCGGTTTGTTGTGCAACAGGAGTTCCGGGTGGTCCTCATAATACGTTTTCTAATAATATTTGACCAAATATATTAGCTCCTAAAACCATATCGATATGTCCTGGTGTGTTGCACTGAGGATCTGCCAACACTAGATTCTTGGTGTGTTTCCATGGGTTTGTTAAAATTCTTTCCGAAGGTAACAATTTCGTCAATCTCTTAAGTACAAGAGCTGTTGTAGTGAGCGCAAACGATGACGAGAAATGTGGTTGAGTTGTTACTTCTATACAAATTTGAACATTATCTACCCTTGCTTGTCCAACTCCAGTTACTATGGCATTGATTCTTTTTCTTCTTGCTTGTAATCTTTGTGCCGCATCTTCTGTAATAAAGGTGGCTTGTGCCCCTTGATCAATTAGTGCTCGCAATGTCATTGTATAACCATTTTTTCCCACTGCTTCTATTATGGCTGTAGCTAATAGAACTGTACGAGATTTTATGATCAGCTTTACAGAATGCACAGGTGAGTTTGTCTATTGTACCATGATGAATTTTCATATTATTCGGCTTTCTGTCTAAATTATTTGTTAGTTGACTTTTCTTGCTGGGTTCTATTGCCTCTAGGCCTCTAGGTTTTCCAAGAATTCTAAAAAGTCAGTTAACGATTGCACTTCCCTTGGATTTTTCAATGTTTGTTCATATGTCCGCCGGGATTCGTTGTCTAATTTTTGGGACAGTAAATGTATGATAATTGGATCCCAATTTGTAATGTCTATACCCAGATTTTTTATTGCTTCAAGGCATTCTGGGCTTGTGTCGTGAATACCTTTAAGTCCTTCTGCTGATTCGTTGGCGAGTTCTGGTTGATTTAGCAATGTTCTTAGTTGAACAGATATAAGTGCCCTTTTATTGTTGTATCGTTTATTTAAGATGCTCTAAGCCGTCTCATAGTTCTCATTTGTTATATGTAGATGTTGTATTAGCTCATTTGGCTCTCCAATTAAATACGCCTTTAAATAAAATAATTTTTCTAAATTGCATTTTCTTTTTTTATTCCATTGTCTGTCTCAATTGCGTATTTTTTGTTATTGATGATTAAACAATTTGTTATTACAAAAATGTATGATAGACTTAAGGAAAGTCAGTGTAAATAAAAATTTTGATCAAATAAAGTCGTTGTAAACAGTACAGGTATCAAGGTGTTTTAACTTTAACGGTTTATATTGTGGTCCATCGAGTTTACGGTTTACTACATTGGTCCTTCGAGGAACGCGAATAAAAACGAAAGTCTAAGTAGACGCGAGTGACTAACAGCACTACAGCAATTCAATCTGAAGAACAAAGTGTCTTCAGATATAATATTTACAATAATCATCCTATGGAACAAAGTGTCTTGAGGCTCTGAATAACTTTGCTAACCTCTTGAACTAAGCGTCTTGAGGCTCTAGATAAATACTTAGTCTGGGGAACAGGTGTTCTCAAATTCTTAATAACGCGTTTGTTACAGCATCTTGGGCAACACTCATACAATACAGTTGAATTATTTTCATCAGTTGAAATAACTCATCAAGCATAGAGCTCATCATCTCATCAAGAATGGAGCAATTACTCAAACAACAAAACACGCAGATAAAGGTCATACAAAAGATTCACACGCAAATAAAAAAGATTCTACTGCAAGAAAAACCAAGGAATATGGCGAAGGACATCTGTTAACACTGAACAACGCCTGGATCGAGATCGAGAAACTAAATGCACAGATTGAAACGTATTGGGACCAAAATCCGCAGAAAAAATATTTTGTGGAAAACTATTGCACTCAAATCGAAAGCTTACACGATCAAACAAGGGATCAACTAGAGGATATAATTCGAGATGCAATAGCAATAGAAAGGAATGAGTATTGTACGCGGAAAATTGGAATGGAAAAATGAAACGGCTGAACAAGAAGCTACGAAAACGTCTAGTCGGCCATCAGAGAGTTGTTTGATGTGGAGGAGATTTTAATTTTGTAGTTTGGTGAGTGCGTGTTTAAATTGTATTTTGACAAATGTATAGTATAATGAGCAACTTTATCTATTGTCTATGCGGCAAGCAGGTGAAGACTTTATGCGTAAACATAAACTCGCATTTCAACAAAGCGCCGACAAATACATCTACGAATGTTTGGACGAACTGTCTAAACTCAAGTCATTCGAAACTCGTTCAGAGTTGCGGGCAGCGGCATATCTATACAGGTGCAATGGGTTATCTTTGGAAGCTTATAACACAGGTACCTGGACGGCAGGGGAACCTGTGTTTATGAAAATTTTTCGAGTGGTTTCTACTTCAGAAAAACCTCTTGATTCGGTTTTTGTCGACAGGTTTTTCGAAGTAGAAGCCTTTTTCCGATCAGTTTGGTGTGAAATATTGTATGGACATGTTTTTAAACCTCCGGATGTCACTTATGCTGTTGAACAAGAGCTAGATGTCAGCTCTTTTCGTTATGTTCATATTGAAACTGAATATGAAGGAGATTTTGAAAAAAGAACCTTACTGGATGACGGACGAGCTTTTGATTTTGATCAACCTGACGATTCATGTTGTATCCTAGACAATTGCTATTGATGTTCGGCCGCCAGTCATATGCCTAAATTCCCAGGACATCAGGTAAACAATTCTTAATTAAAAAAAAAAATACAAAAATTTCAGTTTTCAATTTAAAATTTTAGCGCCTATATTTCGGAGCAACTCCAAAATATGGCAGGTTCCCACCATTATGGCAGCACCCACGCCATATTGGTGGGGAACGTCAACGTCCGGTGGTAATTTTGCCGGCATGAGTTTGTCTTTTCGGTATCTGACCGTGGGAGAGGAAGGAAGGTTGTGAGTTGTGAAGTGGAAAAAAAGTGAAAAAAAAACAAAAAAGAAGTGCATGGTTCACGTAGACAAAAGACAGAAAAGTTTCAGGAGGAAGAAAACGTGAGTTTTATTTGAAAAAAAAGGAAAGAAAACGGAAGTCCGTCGAGACGTGAAGGATAAGATACGAAACGAAGAAAAATTCAGAAGAGCGTTGCCTGGAACACGTGTGGTAGCTTATAAGCAGTATTTTTACATACCGGTTGGTGATTTTAAATTCCCAAAAAAAATTCAATTAAATGTTAAATTTAAAAAAAACCGTGTGTGTAAAACTGTCTCTATCAACTCGAGAAATTCAAACTATCTCATAAAAATGCAAAGGTTGTCTATTTATATATTAATATTATATAGAAATCTGAAATAAAACAACATAATTAAATATTTTATCGCATATAAACCAATATAACATTTTTTTAAATATAAGCCAAAGAATTTAATATTTTATAGAATTTTAGTGATTTTTACCAAAAAAAAGAAAACCTATTTGCCAAACCTTATTTGTCAAACTTTTGATTACTTCAGACAAGAGTAGGGGAGAATTAGATACAACAAGTTTCATCAACTTTTTCTGGGAAATTGTTGCATTAGACAGGAAAAATGAATGATGCAACTTTTGTAGAAAAATATCAGAGCTACAAATTTGCTTCCGACAGTTTTCCGATCCGCGCAGGGGAAATGGGTGAAAATTGCGGTTGAAAAAAAATATGTTTTGTATCAAACAGCCCCAACCTCGGGGCTGTTTGATATAATTAGCTGAATTGCAGTCCAACTTAACCCCTAAAAATGAAATTAAATGAACACCAAATGACTGTTATTGCAAAATAAGTTAAAAGCGTTGGTTATTTTTGTGAATTTTTATTAAAATAAAAAAATTCATGAAAATGACATTTCATTTCTTGCTTTTCTTCGCGGCTGTGACTTCCCTAAATCTACCGGTTATCGCTTCCTTTTATATGTTCGCACCATTTTGTTGGAAAAAATTAACACAAGTTTGCATAAAAACATGCAAATACACAATTTACAGCTGTATCAAATAGCCCCGTGCACTTTGTATCGAATAGCCCCGAGGCATGCCGAAGCACACCATCAACTGATTAACCACTATGCCTAGTGCAAGTGCACAAATCCCGTCCATCATAATTTAGCACTTTACGCATAAGAACACATCTTACCTTTTCCTTTCTAAAAAAAATTTTATTTTCACTGATTTTCACTGAAATGAAACTGATGAGAATAAAGCCGCCGAACTCTATTTATTCGGAAGATTATTAGTACATTTTCGCACATAAAGATTACACAGACCCACAAAAAAAAAGTTTTGTAGTTGAAAGTTATCATACGGTATGTTTTTAGGTGTGCTAAGAAAGAATCCGAGGTCAGGATTCACCCATCACCTTTAGATTTTGACATTACCTAAACATTACACTTTACAAATACGTTAAAAAGAAAGGCCGACAAAAGAAAAGCGATCAAAATCCAGAAGGTAGACCTTACTTATATTACGTATTTAGGTGTGCCAAAATAATATCTTACAATAAAAATGAGTTTTAGTTGTCCACTTTTCCCCAACACCCCCATTTACCACCCGGGAAGTTGAAAATTCATTTCTTATAAAAATTCAAAATTAAAACTGTTAATATCGATAAAAACTGATTCTAACCACCCCATTACACGCCCCCCCCCCCCAAATGGTCAAAAATTCATTTCTAATAAAAATTCAAAATTACTGCATATGCGGAGGTATTTTGGTGAACTGAAACTCATAACACTTTTTATAAACTCGAGCGACGTGAGAAATGTAACAAAATTACTCAATACGATCAGCGTTTCTGATAAAGAAAAACTAAACTCCTCTACCAAAAATGCGCATGAAAATGATGGGATATATTTTGGTAAGAAATTCCTTCCTTAGTTTAAACTAAATTTATGGAATATATTTTATATATGTACTCGTAGTAGAGTCGGCGCCAAAAAAAGATGATATATTTGCACGCATGAGGGAAACGTCAACTTAAATACAAAGAAAGCTCTCCATAGCATCCGACTACGACGAGAGTCACAGTGGCAGTAAATGAGATTTTGGTTTGGAAACTTCGATGTTTTCATTCAGCAACTCTGCCAGTCGCAGAGTCAATTAATTACTATACTGTTGAAAATCTTGCAGTAAGTTTGATTTTAACTGCTTTACTGGAATTTTGAGGCTATTTTTATATAAAATTACATTTTGATGTTTCTTTTGGTAAAATTAAAGGTTGCATTTGTAATTAATATCTACTAGCTTATTAATTATTAATATTGGATTGATTTTTATTTTATGTTGATAGATTGTTATCTTTTTTTAAATAAATTTTGTTATATACATATGTAACATTCCATATTATGAATACTTTTTAGTTTTAATGTAAAAATGCATTTAATGTTTCATACCTATATTGAATATTCTTTTAAAACCTTTTTGAATCAAACAGGTAAAACAGAAAATTTACTCCTTCCACAATTTTATGAAGTAATACTGTACCTATATTTTAACAGTTTTCAGTTTCCCAGCAGTGGGGATTTTTTCTCTTCCTGCGCATCATAAACCAGAAGTTAAAAATATCATCTTTTTTGGCGCTGACTCTACCAGAAGATGACGCAGATGAAGTGGTAAAAGCTTTTAAATATGACAAGCTTACAGTGAAAGAATTTTATCTCTGTTGGAAAGCATTCAGTGAACGCAGGTTGCATGATATCCAAAATTCCAAAACAACTTCCGAAATCTTATCTAAATGGCCAAAGTATAAAAAGCCACAAAGTTATAGACTAGTAAGTATACATGAAATAGATCTCTTATATATGTATAAACATGTAAATAAATATTTCTTTAATTTTTTTTCAGAATTATATTGATTTTAAAGCACGCTTTAAAAGCGTTTCAACTATAATTGATAAGTGAAGGTCAACTGCCTGCTGTCACAGGCCTGCTGCGGTGCCTGTGAGAAGATGATGTCCCGTGATGGGGTCGCCTGCGATGGCGTTTGCGGTTCGCAGTTCCATCCGGGTTGTTTAGGGCGCGGGACAAGATCTTCCAGCTCCTCGACCTGTGCGTAATGTTCGGATATAAAGCCATGCCATGTTCCGAGGCTCGTGAGGAGCATGGTGGAGTCGCTTTCCGGCGATCTGACTCTGGTTGTGGATAGAGTCAGCTCTTTTTCTTCACGCTGGGCTGATTTTCAGCTTCTGTCCGAGGATACTGGAGCCCTTAACACCAAAATGGGCAGGTTGCTTGGCGTCGTTGACGCTATTGAGTCTGCCTCTACAGTTATATCAGAGAGGTCCCACGAGGTGTCCACCCGTATTTCAGCATTGCCCGGTTCGCTGGATGAGGTCCACTCTGCGCTTGCTGGCCCCAACTTGTTTCCTTCCGCGGGCCCTTCTCCCATCATCCCCATCGTTGATGATATTCGCTGCAACGTAAAACAGGTGAAGGGGGACCTTTGCTCTTGGTCTGATACTGTCTCAGCCAATTCCGAGCTCCTAGGCTCTATCGCCTCCGATTTGAGGATCCTGTCCTCTCGTCATGCAGCCTCTTCGGAGCTGATTTCCGTCCCGTCCGGTACTATCGTTCAGCCCACTCCTCCGCTCCCCGTTTCCTCTTGCTGCCCTGTCTCTCCTATTTTGGTTGTTCCCCCGCCCCCTGCTGTCCTTCGGTCCTGCTCCCCTGCCCCTGCTCTGCGGGATGATGAGCCAATCTGTGGACATCCCGCCGCCCGTTAGGGACCGGCCCCCGCGCCGTTCTCGGGCTACGCGCTTGCGGAGTCGTCGTCGTGGCGCTGCTCACGATTCCTCTGCGGTCCCTGAGCTTCTTAATTGCAACATGGCTCCTCACCCTTCAGGCGTTTGTGCTAACGCCGAGCCTGCTGATGGCGATTTTGCTCTCCAATCCACGGGAACCGCCCCTTCTCCTCCTCATTCTGGTTTATCTGCCGACGGACGCGTCTCCACTGCGCTTACATGTACTCTGAGGATAGCGCAATTACCGAAATCTTTCTTCGTTTCTCGTCTCGATCCGTCTACATCTGTTGATGACGTAATTAATTACGTGAGGCAGAAGAGTGGGGCTGATGACTCTGCACTCCTCCGATGTCAGCTTCTTGGTTCTCGTAATTCATGTCATCTTTCAAGTTGATATCCTCCCCAGATCTTTTTGGGATAATGTCTGCCCCCGATTTCTGGCCTGAAAATATAATCGCACATGAGTTTGTGCCCCGTCGTAAGGTCGCAGGAGGCAATCGCAATGGAGCCACTGTCAATAACCAAAAAAACTAAGCACGCTATCCCTTGACTACCAAAATGTAAGGGGATTAAGAACAAGAATAGGCCAGCTATTTCAGGCTTCTGAAGCCTGCAGTTATGATGTCATCGCTCTGACCGAAACTTGGCTTCACCACGGTTTTAATGATGCTGAAGTTCTTGACGATTCCTATCAGGTTTTTCGTAGGGATAGATATTCTGACTCTGTAGTTCTTGGTGGCGGTGTGTTGGTTGCATGCAAGTCCCACTTGGGTTGCAGCTTGATTGATGTTCCTTGTTTCTCCGACACGCTCATAATTGAGCTCTTAGCTCTTAAGCCCTCTCTTTGTAAGAAGAACTTTTTCCTGCTCTGTTGTTATATTCCTCCAAATTTTATAAACCGCTTTGATGAACACGGTCGTAATTTCTTTGATATTTTAATTCTTAGCTTAGATTTTATTAATAATATGACGAACCCTGAGGACGAAATCATCCTTCTTGGTGACTTTAATTTACCCAATGTTCAATGGATATTGAACACTGATGACGATGACTACCTTCCCTTAAATTGTCTTACTGCTAGAGACTCTCTTTTTCTTGACGCCATGTCCTCCTTTGGTTTACACCAAATGAGTGATGTAAAGAACTCTATGGGAAGACAGTTAGATCTTATCTTTACTTCTGACTCGAGTAACAATATAGTCGAATCGGCTTCTCGTAGCTTATCCGCTATCAACAGTTTGCAACCGCTCATTTTCATCTCGTTTTGCTACGATGGTTCTTATACTGCCGACCCAAACGTGAATCAGTACGTTCTTGATTTTAAAAGGGCGGATTTCTCTGTTCTCTCAAACAGGATCCTCTCGATCGATTTCGCATCTCTTTTTGATGATAGCGATATCGATGAGTGCGTTTCCGTATTTTATGATAGTATTTATGATCTGTTTAATTCGTGTGTACCACTCAAACGGTCGAGACCATCCTGTCAATCTCCTCCGTGGTATACTTGTAAGCTGTGGAGCCTTAAGAATAAAAAAAATGGACTATGGAAAACTTACTTACGTTGTAGAAACACGTCAGCTTATTGTGATTTTGTTGATTGCTACGACAGATTTTTGGCATTATCTTCATCATTATACAGAGATTACCTTGATAATGTTCGCGATAACTTGCATAATGATCCTCGTACTTTTTTCAAATTTGTTTATATGAAGAAGAGATCCGATAATTACCCATCTACAATGTGGTATAATGGAACCTCTAAAAGCAGTGCGCCCGACATAGCCGATAACTTTGCATTATTTTTGAGGCCGCCTTTTCATCTGAAGACTTTGTGCCTTCCCTAGATTAGTTTAGTCATATCCAAGACCGTCCCGCTGCCTCCATTGCCTTGCCCATTATATCTCGTGATATTATCATGGATGGTATCAATGAGCTTAAACTTGACTTTTCTTTTGGTCCTGATGGTGTTCCACCTGCGTTCTTGAAATCCTGCTCTGACGCCTTATTCACTCCGCTGGTACTCATCTTCAACAAATCTATTCAGGCCGGCAGATTTCCTACATTATGGAAGAGCTCCTTAATAATTTCCGTTTATAAAAAGGGGCATAAAAACTTAATAACTAATTATAGCCCAATTGCGAAGCTTTCCTGCATACCCAAATTGTTCGAATCTGTTATATATTCGCAGCTTATTGGGCAGTGTAAGGGGTTAATCTCATCTAATCAGCATGGCTTTCTGCCTGGTAGATCGACGACAACTAACCTGCTTGAATTTACATCCCACATAATCTCTGCCTTCCAGCGAGGTCTCCAGACCGACTGCGTCTACACCGACTTTAGCAACGCGTTTGATAAGCTCCCTCACTCTGTGATTATGCTTAAATTGGAAAAGCTGGGTTTTCCGCCCTTATTGCTCGACTGGATCCGCTCTTACTTAAAAGATAGGTCATACCGAGTATCTTTCCGTAATACTTTATCTAGATTTATTAGAGCTTCACCTGGTGTACCGCAGGGTAGCCATCTGGGGCCGTTGCTGTTTATTCTTGCCATTGATGATATTTCCCTCTGATTAGGCACTCCAAAGTCTTATTCTATGCAGATAATATGAAGATCTTCTCATGTGTTAGAAACAGTTATGATTCTTCTTGCATTCAGGATTATTTGAATACCTTCAAGGTTTGGTGTTCCTCAAATGGCCTGCAGCTTAACCTGGATAAATGTGAAGTTATGTCAGTCTGTAGGAACCCCAATCAGCTCGTCTTTGATTATACCTTTGCTGAAACTACTATCCGTCGTCTTGAGTCGGTTACTGACCTTGGTGTGAAGCTAGACAAAAAACTCGATTTCACTCTGCACATAAACTATATCGTGTCTCGGAGTAATTCAGTTTTGGGTTTTGTTAAACAGTGGTCAAGGGGTTTTCTGATCGCATTGAGTCGGTGCAGCGGAACTTTGTTAGGTTCGCACTAAGAGACCTTCCATGGAGTTATTCACTTAGGCTTCCTCCTTATTTGGATCGCCTCCGATTGCTTAATATGCACTCGTTGCAAGAACGACGTAGAGTTGCTGACCTAGTCTTTATGCACCAGCTTTTGAACTCGAACATAGACTCTTGCACTCTCGCAGGTATGGTTTCTTGCAGGCATACCCCGTATAGCTTAAGAAGACTGCCTTTACTGCATGTTGTTCACTCTCGGTTTAACTATGGTATGCATGAGCCTATAAATCGCATGTGTATAGCCGTTAATATGTGTCCTGTTGTTGACCTGACTCTTACTAAGAATTTGCTGAAACGATCTCTGTTGTCTGTGCACCCCTGATTGTTTGTGTGGGCGTGTTTTGGATTTTTTTTTTGTTATTTACTAATATTTTATTGCATGGGTTGTGGGAGCCTCATTCATCTCAATAAACGTTATATTCTGGTGAATAGGTCAATTGATTCTAGGCTTGAGTTAGAAGGATTACTTCTGTTAAAAAAAATAAAAGTGCCTCCTTTTTGAATTCAAGTGTCATTATAAAGGATAAGGTTATTAATGGAGAGTTAAAAAACTTACTGCATGTAACCTTAATGAAGTTAGGATAAATATCTGTATAGTATTTTCTCCTACATATTAATTATTTCCGTAAAAGAGATAATCAAGATGCAATTTTATTGTGGAGTTTGCATGAATACTTTATTCCATGCCAACATCTCGTATCAAAATGCAATTTTGATTACTAGCGAAAATCTGTAGAAACAGCACACCATTGAAATTGATCTAACATGCTATCTGACTGCCTTTCTGAATAAGAAAGAGGCCCTCTACAACTTCATTATTGAGAGTATTCATAAATCGCTCCCGTAGATGCGCACGGACCACTTAATTATGTTATGATAATGCCGAGAACGAGAAAAATTCAGACCAACGTTGATATCAGCCGTACTGTCAGGCATGTACGCCGAAAACACCTCAGTGTAAAGTCCTTTATCTTCTGCTGACTGATGGTCATAAACAAAGCTCTACTTAAGGTCGAGAAGAATTAAATAAAAGCCGTAGCATATGCAGACAATAATTCTAATTTCAGAAAGCTTTTTCTGAACAGGGTAAGTAGATAAACTGAAGATGGTGGTCTCTCTGGTAATCCTGGCAGAACTCAGCTAATGCTTTTCAACACAAAACGCATAGTTCCGAACTTTGTCCTACCTAGATTAAATTGGCACAACGACACTTAATTAATGCCGAGCTTTCATAGTAACAAATATTGCTTTTTTCAGTTATCGCTAGTTGACCTCTGCACACAATATATAACACTTCTCATCAATAGCTAAATCTGTCTTAAAATTATAATAAAAATTAACTTCCGTATCGTATTTGGAAATTTATTAGAGCAATAACTGAAAGTGTAAAAAATGTATACCTATTTGTTTTAATTTGTATACGGTTTATCTAAAAATTTCTTTTCAAGCAATAATTTTCAGATTGTGTGTGTATGTCATTTAAGATTTCATTATTTCCTCTGCGATCTTAAATCCTTTTAATAAAAAAGAAAATCATAAATTAAAATCCATGAAATTATGAAGTCATAGGGTCTGTCTAAGTGATTAATGATTTCACTAGAAGTTAATAATAGTTCTTGAATTTTTGTCTTCTTCTGTCTGCTGAAGAAAGTTTTACTTTCGCACGCTACGACGGCACAGTTGACTGTGTTTCTTTAAGATATAAAAAAAATTCTCAGAAATATTGGCCAATAAATTTAGATGTCGTAGAAGGATATTTCTTTTGCTTACCTCATGCATAGTCACGTACAGCGAACTGACGCCTATTGCACACGTATGAGGTTTCCCTGCCACGACAAATGCTTTCAAGCTTCTGGCCAACAAATTTTACAGACTGACTCTTTCTTGGAAAAGCGAATAGACCCAATAAATCAAGGGATCTCAAGCCGTAAATAAAAATTGTGCGCCCATTCCTTTGCACTAATGTTCAATTATTCTCAGATACTTTTTGGGATGGATTTATTACATTTAAGATAAAATTAAATGAAAATTAAGTCATTTCGAAGAAGTTGTGAGTGTTTGAAGGAAAACCTAAGTTATTCAGTTCGACACTTTTAATGATGACCTTGTATAACACTAAAAAAGTGTTTGTTGGAGAGGGCGGAAGAAGGGAAGCGGGGGTATATAGGTGAAAAATCGGGTATTTTTCAAGTTTTGTGTTGAATTAAAATTATTAATTGTCTACATTAACTCACCCTTCCGCAGGGACGAACAAGAGGGATGAGGGTGGTAGAGGGAGTACGGAGGGTTGGGTGGTGGGAGAACTATCATGGAGCAAAAATACACCTCGGTAAAGGTGTCTTTTTGATCATCATCATATGGTGGTAGAGGGGGCCACGCACATACATCCTGAGAGTTTAATGTGGAGGAGGTGCCGCGGAAGGAACCTACAGAGGAAAAAATAGGAAAATTAATACAATTGGAGGGAAAAATTACCTGTTGAGCCGCACAAGATAGACACTAAATACATATGTTTATATTACACAATTTCTATATATATATATATTCATTATTTTTCAATAAAATTTAAAATTATTTAAACTGTTCGCTCCAAAAGTTCAAATAATTTTAAACTGGAGTGAAAAATAATGAACTGACTACTACACTAAATACATATTCCGTACCTGCACATATCCTGCAATAGTGATGGGGGATCGAACTGAGAAAATCCATTCAGTACGGATCTATATTTTTTTTACGATTTCGAACATCGATTAATCGCTCTAAAAAGATCGATGTTCATGGATCGATGCCATTGATTTTGACATATCAATTTTGTGCATTGATCTCACCACTGTCCTTTTCCGTGTAATGACGTCGCAATACGAAAACGATTTTTGAAAATCTTAATGGTGCTCCAAATAGTTTCTGTAATCCCCAGGAAGTTTAAAAATGAATTATTTTTGATATTTCCTTAAATACCTTTTTTTTCCTTGATCCAGAATCACCAAACCAGAAATAAGGGACAAACCGAAGATCACTTACTAATAGATAAACAGTTTCGAACAAAGTAAAGAAAAATTTGTGGTTGCTTTTATATATTTCCCGCATCGGGTAACCCTGCATTCAGAACTAAAAATTTGTTTTTCGGGAGAGTTTGTGGATATATATACTTATATACTTATAGATAGATAACACTAACATATTACAGAGATCCGAAATGCATTTATCTAACATTGACAAGTTTTTAGATAAGAAATTTTAAATTTGCAGGATTATTACACGAATTAATGATGATGCGGAAAAATTCCACGTGAACTTACTCAGTTTTATTTTAGCACTTTTCGTCTTGTCTGAAATGGATGAGAATCGAAAATAAATAAATCGATTCGAGCTGAATCGGTCCAGCGAAAAATCGATTCAAAAATCGGCAGAAAGATCGATCCGTGGAGATCGCATAGAATATCACCCATCCCTATCCTGCAAGGTTCAAAAAAAGTTCTAGTCATTTTTTAAAGAAAATATATCTATACGGGGGCGGATTTTTTTATATTCAGGGCACTTCTCCACCTCCAAACCCAACAAGATGCATGTAGGTTAGCCAACATAGCCTGCTGAAACTCTTCCAATGGATTGAGATAATCCAGAAAATTACCAATTTTAATTAAACACCAAAATTGAAAAATATTCGATTTTTCACTTCAACCCCCAAAATCAAACACATTCTTAGTATATTTCTTAGTATATTCAGAATAACCTCCAATGTCTAGTTCTTGGAGGGGGGTGCGGGAAATTGGTGTCTACCAAAGCAAAATTTCTTTGCTATCCCCTAAGCTTCACTGGATTCCAGTAGGGCACCAATAGCCCCCGACTAAAAGCGTAAATCTGTTTTGAAATTTTTGTGCAACTTCACGCACCAAACGTTGGGAAGATAACCTTGAATAAGCAGTTCAGTAAATTTCTGGTAGTAACGAATATCTTGAAGGGCTACAGTACCTGATAACGATGAGGCTTTTTTTTCTCCTCCCGTGGAGGGTTCACTTTTACGTGCCTAGCTGTTTGCGAGGAACTTTACCTTCGGTAGATTTACGAGCGGTCTGATTTGTGCAATTTCGATCCTTTTACTTTCGAAATGAATTCTGGAAGTGATTCAATTAAATGAAACATTTATCTGAGCACCGATGGCTCAGATAAATTTGGCAGATTAATATTGCAAAACTTATTTCTTACCTCAAGATGGTGACGAGATGGCAGTCAGCATTAAAGTGACGTCTTCTTAATGAAGGAAGTTCTGCCACTCTCCGACTTATCAATTGGTGCCAACTTCCTCATGACTAGGGACAGTGCATATCATCATTATGTATAGCTTACCAATCCAACACTTAGATGGTGTTTAGATTGTAATCAGAAACATCATTCCTTATTGCATCGTAAGGTCAGCTTCAAACGCAACCAATATACAAATTCGAGCTTGACTCGAAAATTATCCCACTCAGTTTCTTACTAAACATCTTTATCTCCGAAGGAGCAGCAACATAGTCTAAGTACTTAATGTAATTTGAACTCATTAGTTAACAGATTTTAGTTTTATTATCTACTTCCATAGTAAAGATATTTTCAGCATTTGAAAAGGAAGAAGTATCTAGAGCTTTAATTGATCCAGGCTCACAAATTTTACTCGTAAGAGTACAATGGTTACATTTAAAAGGGGAACCTGTTTGAGCTAAGAAATCTGGCATCGGACAAATTATTACTGGTCAATAAAATACTAGTGTACGTTCTACACTTAAATCTCTGCACAAAGAAGACGTTTCAATAGACACTTCCGGTCTAGTATAGAAGAAGCTTACTCATGTTCTTCCCATGACACAAATAGTTCTGAAGGAATGAAATCATATCAATGCAAATGAACTAGCTGATTCATTGTATTTACTATTAGCCTGCAAAGATTGGCATATTGGTCGAAGCGGAACTTTTTGGACAAATCATAATATCTTTTTAAAGGGAAACGTGGGTGTATACCAATTACGCAGGAAACAATTTTTGGTTGAATATTTCGGAAAAACTCGAAACGATTAATACAACTTTGGACGTTGAGCTATCATATACCTGCTGAACTAAAAAAAAAAACTTTGACAGTTTTGGGAACTGGAGGAAATTAAAATGGAAAACCATGGACTGAGGAAGAACAAAGATATGAACAGCTTTTTCAGAAAACTTGATTTTGCTATTAAACAAATTGGCAAATCAAAGGGAACTGCTTAAGCACGCCTTTATTCTAAAAAGACACTCCTAAAAGGAAATCCTCATTTAGTTTGATTAGAAACGCATAGGAATTTATAAGTCATTGTTACTTATATTCTCGCTCTGTTGTTAAAGAAGATATTACTGCCCTGAGATTCGAGCAAGCAGTGGAGCATCATTGAACGAAGTTTCATTAAAAGGACCTACCTACCTACCTAGTCGGATGTTTTATTGCTAGCAGAAATTTTTGAGAATTTTAGAAAAGTATACATAAATATCTGTGCGCTGGACCCATATCATTATTACACAACACCAGGGTTGTTATGGGATGCGATCTTAAAACACACCCAAATTAAATTAGAATTATAAAACTGTATAATTTCAAGAAAAGCGGTATTCGGGGAGGTTTAACGCAATGTTCCTTACGATATTCTCTAGCTAATGAGAGATTTTAATCCTTCAATCGATTTAAAATATTTAGTTTAACTTGATGCTAACAATTTATATGGATGGACTATTTCGGAGTCACTTCCATATGCAGGTTTTGTTTGTATAGATAATTTTGATACTCAAGAAAAAAACCGAAATAAAAAAAAGCTAACGGTATTAAAAAAACAGCTTTAAATACTTTAACTCTAGATAATTTCAGAGTTTGCTTATGTAAGAAAAAATTATTTTAAATCAACATGTTAGGATTGAGAAGCAAATCACATACAATATATACGGAATATATTAAAAAAATTGCGTTAAATCCATTTGACGATAAAAGACTTATAAGAGAAGATGGTATCCAAACCTACGCTTGGGGCCATTTTAGAAAAATTGAAATAAATGAATAAAAATAATGTCCATTTTCGGATAAATATTAGAAACACTTGTTAAGTTTCACAATTTATATCTTTATTAATCGATTTTAGTGAGAAATAAATCGAGAGCCGACGCGTTTCGCCTTGTTAGGACATCATCAGGGCAACGACTGAAAAGCTCAAGTTTAAAAAAGCGAACCTATTGTTCGAATAGAGCTGGAGAAAGTAACGGACTTTTATTTTTAAAATCTATTTGATCGTTCAATAAAGAACAACAACCCTGCTTAGCTTTTCTTGTCTCATAAATTTCATATGCGTCTAAAATTTTTTGGTTTCTAATTTCTTTCAGTAATTTCACATTATTTTCATCAACTTTATGGCCAGTGTCCTTTAAGTCTTTAGCTTAACTAGAGGTTGGGTTAGCATAATAGGCAGATTGAATGTGCTATTTAATTCTTGATTTGAGTTTTCTTTTTGTTTTGCCTATATAGATCCCGGGACAATTTTTACAATTGATTTTATAAACTCCGCTTTTTAGGAGTTTATTAGTTTTTGTTTTGATACATAAACAATGTGTCGAACAGGCTGATTACCTCCCTAAGAATAAGAATTTCTTAGGGAGGTAATCAGCCTGTTCGACACATTGTTTATGTATGGAATTTTCTTCCATATCTTATCATTTGTATCCACTTTCTGCTCTGGAAAAATTGAACGTAGAGTCCTCTTTTTAATTTTCTTCTTGAGTAGTTTATAAATGGTGCCTTTCTCATAGCCATTTCTTAACGCTATCCGCTCGATAACACCCAACTCTTTTTTAAAAGATTTAGATGTTAAGGGAACGGACAGCAGGCGATCCAGCATGGAGTGAAAAGCAGCCATTTTTATACTGCAAGGGTGGATGGAAGGTTTTGGTATTATAGCATCTGAATATGTATTTTTTCTATAAATGTCAAATGAAAGCTTTTGGTTAGTTACTTCTATTGTCAAGTCAAGGAAATTCAATAATTTACGCCCTATTTCAGCAGTAAATATAATATTGTCGTCCATTATCTAAACAGTAAGCTAATTGTCGTTCTGTACCAGTCCAGATGCAGAAAATTCTATTATTACTATTATTAGAGCTATCGGAAATCCCAGAATAATCTCCTAGTTTACTTAAAGTAATAGCTGGCTCTGCTTTGAAGTATTTATATATATTTATTATTTGAGGTGTTAAAATTTCACTGTTATTATATTCATCAATCCCAGGATCCGTTTTCAAGAGGTGACGTTCAGACGAGTTCATTGAAGCATCGTTCTTTGGTTCATCCTTTATTTGCGCTACAAATGCCTGAAGCGTCTTGGTGATAGGCTTAAAAATATCTCCAGCTGAGTCTCTGTTTCCATTTTGACATCTTAAGAGCTTTAATGTTTTTTCTGATGTCATTTCGCACTCTCACTATTTGCTTAGTAAGCCTCTCATGCATACTGATCTTATTTGAGAACCAAGTCTGAATAACATGAAACATGAACCATCGACCCCTGACATTTTCAAACATTTTTATACAATGACATTGAGCATTTTCAACTATTTAGAATTTTCAAAGCTCTTCTTTCTGACCTCCTACTTGATGTTAATTTTAATTCATCCACTAGTATATTGGGGTCTGTAATATCTTGAATTTCATCATCGCCATTGGAGTCATCATCACAACTTTGGTCATCATCCTCAACCACGGGATCACAACTTCGGTTATCATCTTCAAACGCAGGGTTGTCGTCTTTAGCTGAATTTGGGTCCACATCTTTATTTTCTCTTCTATCAACGATGCTAAAATTTTCATTATTCTCATGATATAAGGATTCTTGAGAATGTCCCCAATTTTTTCTAAGCGTAAACATTTTATTCTTATTAATATTCCTCCCCCCTTGGCAGACACCTTGACGTGGTGGTGGGGCTTAAGTTGCGATACTCAATTGGGCTATACTGACGGGATAGGTTTGGATCAACTTTACCTGTCCTGGTAGGTCTCCCATGTCAGAAAAACCATTGATTAGCAGTGCACCAAGAGCTGCCGCTCCCTAGCTTCAGTCCTACCCCTCTCGATCCCGTGTATCCTATCCCTTTCCCCCTGGGCTGGATTAAGGGTTTATTCGAACCATGGCGAGAATCAGCCTGACTGAGGGCCCAGGAGAAAAACAATAATAGCTCAGTCGTGAACGGAGTATCCGGATACCTGGCGACTCCCGGATTAGCCAGCCTTACCTGCGTATAGCGGATCACTGCGCAGGTGGACCACCCCTTCTCCACCACTCGTGGGATCAAATATGAATCCAAATATTACCAAAGCAACTTAAGAGTCCGGATCTCTTAAAAAACCGGTTGGGGACCGAGCAAGTAGCTTGGTTCCGCAGATAGCTCCTGGGGAGGCATCCACGAAGACTTTGCACACGGAGACTGGTTCGAGCATAGTAGGAACTAAGGGAAAGGAAAGCCAGTCCACAAGGACCTTAGACTCTGAGCCTGATCCGAGTGGCGCTGTGGTTGGCCGGATGCGGAGCTGTCTCCCCAGTAGCAATTCTGCTACTACGGGGCAGGGTGTTGACCGTGTTGCCTCGAGCAAGCGGCATGTGGCGCCCTCTAAAGTCAACTACAAAGTCAGGTGCTATGCGTATAGGCTCCTAGATAGGCTCCGAGCAATTCCAGCATCGGACCTCACCAGCAGGGATAAGGCGTCATGCCGGTGGAGCTGAGAATGCATCCCTTGTGTCCAAGAGACATAGGTCAATGGAGGAACAGCCCCAACCAGAGGCTAAGAAAGCCAAGTTGCGTGGCCCATCCGGGAAGTCGGTTACCTACAGTTACCTAACTTGTGTTAGCTGTTGTTGACAGAAGCCATGAAGACGGCTCCATCACCTCCGAGGAGGAAAGTGGAGGTCAAATTGGCTCTCAGTTTCCTCCCTCTCATGAAGGAGTATCCGGGTCCTCCTCCCTCATGTCGAGATGGGGGTTGGGATCAGCGCCACGTAAAACTTATCGCTTGTGCGAATCAGAGATCCTGGGATCAAGCTGGCGATATCCAGAATGGGGGAGGTCTGGCCAGGCGCCAGGCTCAAAGCAATACCACGGGACGAGATTCAAAGTACGCCGACACCCCGGGCTTGGATCTCGGCAGAAGTGTGGGGCAGCTCCGACATCAACGAGCGAGGTGAGCCTCTTTATGATTTCTTTTTGAATACTAACTTGCTCTTATGTAATGTGGGGACAGAGCCTACTTTTATCAGAAGGAACAGGCAAGAGGTTTTAGACCTGACTCTGGCCTCGGATAATGTCAGATCCCTTATTAAGAATTGGAGGGTCTCCAATGAACATTCCTTCTCTGATCATAGTTACATCCAGTTCGATCTGGATGACCATCCTTCGAAACCACCAGTCTTTAGAAATTGCAGAAGGACTGATTGGAACTTATTCAGGGACATTGTAGAAGCGTCACTGCCTTCTGATCCGCCTATCTCTCCAAATAACAAAGAGGAACTAAACTCACCAAAGTCCTAAATGGAGCTATGGCTCAATCCTGTCCCCTTAGGATACCCAAGGGAAAACAGAAACTTCCGTGGTGGAATGCACACCTAGGGACTCTTAGGAAGGAGTGCAGAAGAACCTTTAACCTGGTGAAATCCAACGCACTGCTATAAAGACAGACTGAAAATCTATAAAAAGGAACTCAGGAAGGCTCAGAGGAAATCGTGGAGAATCTACTGCGATAAAATAACAGAAACCTCTGAAGCCTCCAGACTGAGAAAAATCCTAGCTAGCAATCCAAGTATTCCTAGCTATCTACTTAAGGCGGATGGTACTTGGACCTCATCAAGCTTAGTGTCTCTAGAGATTCTCTTTGAAACTCATTTTCCTGGAAGCTCCGGGGGGGTTGAGATGCCCCCCTTATGTAAACTTCCTCGTTCTCTCGAGCAGGCGGATGTCATTACGGAGTCCAAACTCTGGTGGTGTATACATAGCTTTATGCCTTTCAAGTCTCCGGGTCCTGATGTTATTGTTCTTGCCGAGCTCCAACGCAGCTCCGATCTCACACTCAATCGGCTGAAGGCATTATATAAGGGTTGCCTTGACTTGACCTACATCCCGGTACTGTGGAAATGAGTCAAGGTGGTGTTTATTCCCAAATCGGGCAAAAGCTCGCATGCCACTCCGAAGGACTTTAGACCTATAAGTCTATCATATTTTCTTCTCAAAACTTTTGAGAGATTAGTTGATATTCATTTACGCTGTAGTATGCCTCAGCATCTACTATCGGCGTCCCAGCATGCGTACTGTAAAGGGAAGTCTGCGGAGTCTGCTCTGCATTCTCTCGTGCGCACTATAGAGAAATCTCTTGATTGCAAGGAGTTCACTCTAGTGGCCTTTATTGACATTGAGGGAGCTTTTAACAATGTTAGGTCGGGGGCAATCATGGATGCATTCGCTTCTCTGGGTGTGAATGCCAATCTTATGTCGCTGATCGGTCAGATGCTTCATGGCAGGATTATCAGTTCAAGGCTGGGAGAGGCTCATGCTGCCAAAACTGTGAGCACGGGCACACCGCAAGGTGTGGTCCTATCTCCTTTTCTTTGGAATCTGCTGGTGAATAAACTGCTTCTAATCCTGGAAGGGGAGGACTGTGGAGTGTTTGCTTATGCGGACAATATCGCTACAGCTATCTCAGGCAAATTCCTGCCTGTTTTAAGGGATCTTATGCAGAATGCTCTCACCAAGCTTACTAGGTGGGCGGTGGGACGTGTACTCCTCTTGTTGACCCTCTATATCTGAATTGCACCCGCCTGGACTTTACCGAGGAAGCTAAATATTTGGGTATTATCCTGGATAGAAAGCTCAGCTGGAAGCCTAATATTCATGAGTGGGTCTAGAAAGCAACTGTAGCTTTATACTCATGTAAGAGGGCCATCGGTGGGAAATGTTGGTTTAAACCCAAGTTAGCTCGCTGGCTCTATATTGCAGTCATTAGGTCAATCCTGTTGTATGGCGTGGTTGTCTGGTGCCCATCACTGGACAAGGCCACTTACCTCAACGCTTTGAGGAAGGTGCAGAGATCGGTCTGCATCTGTATCACCGGAGCGCTACGGACCACTCCTATTGATGCTTTGGAGATACTTCTCCACTTATTTCCATTAGGTCTGATGGATAAACAGATGGCTGCTTATGCTGCGGTTCGACTTACAGCCGCATCTCAGTAGTCCAATACTAGAGTTGGGCACTCCACAATTCTGGACTCCTTTTCGCTCCAAGTGGGGAATCTTGACTACACCACTCTTAGCTGCTCCTATGTCAAGCAATTTATATCGACCATTCCAACCAGGCTTGACTGGTATGGGGACATCATTCCCTGTGGGGAATCCATTCAAATTTATACAGATGGCTCTAAAATACTGCGTAGGATGCAGGGTGGTGTTTTCTCAGAGGCACTGAACATTAGCTTATCCTTCCGTCTTCCAGACTACTGTAGTGTGTTTCAGGCGGAGGTCATGGCTATTCAGGAAGCTTTGGATTGGTTGAGGGGGGAATGAAGCTCCAAAGGACATTTGTATCCTTACAGATAGCCAGGCTGCTTTGCTATCCCTCGATTCTGTCCTATCGGCATCTAGGGCTGTTAATAGCTGTCGCTCACACTTAAATGAGTTGGCTGAACGGTATCAAATTAACCTGTGCTGGGTCCCGGGGCACGGGGATATTCCAGCAAACTACTACTCTTGGTAGGCCTCTGGCAACCTGTAAAATGTTGCTTAGCGCGAGGGCAATTAACCTAGCGAACCACAGATAGGCAAACGGCACTACGTGCCATACGTCCAGACAGATCTGGCCCTAGCTGGATCTAAGGCGCTCGAAGTGTCTGCTTTCGAGGGGCAGATGTGACCTTGGAATAGCTATTGGGGTAATCACAGGTCATTGCCATATTGGCTTACACGCGAAGAGACTGGGTATTTTCTCAAACGAATTCTGCAAAAGCTGCATGGACGAGGAAAAGGAGGAAACTATTTTCCACTTGGCACGCAGGCGAAAGTCCTTCTTAGGCAACTATTTGATAGTGTTTGTGATCTGGCGGCAATTGACGTTGCAGATCTTTGGCGCTTCATCGACAGCTTCGGATGGTTCTAATGAGGAGGTGGAGAGAATTCTTGGATTCCCATGGCATCACAATGGGCCTATTGCCGTCTAAGTGTGGAATTTGTTGCATTTAAACTATTTGGTGGTAATCTAAACACTAAAAACCTGTTGAAATCGATATTTATAACCTATCACTCTCGCCAACGCCAACACCAACACCAACGCCAACACCAATACAAACACCAACACCAACGCTAACACCAACACCAACACCAGCACACTCTGATTGCACGGAATGACACCTGATAACTAATGTGGAGATCAAGGAGTAGGTGCAGCATAATATTGAGTGCTTGCGTCAAGGTAGTTTATAGCGCCCCACTGCTAATGCAAATCCATCCGAACCAGAAAGTAGAAAATATTCGTTTTTGTTATTTCTTGATTTTGCTGAAATGCAATTTTGTTTACTTTTTGGAATTTTTTAATGTCGATGGAAGGAATCCTGTGGATACCAAACCACTGACATTTTCTCTGCGGAAGTGCCTATATGCACTTACGGTTTATACGTGTATCTCCGTAACAGGAGGTCAGGAAGGAGAGCTTTGGAAATTCTAAAACAGTTAAAAATGCTCAAATTTTGTATTAAAATGTTTGAAAATCGATGATTCATGTTTCATGTTCTTCAGACTTGGTTCTCAAATAAGATCAGTATGGATGAGAGGCCTACTTAACAAGTAGTGAGAGTGCGAAATGCCATCAGAAAAAATTTAAAGCTCTTAAGATGGGAAAAATGGAAACAAAGACTCAGCTAGAGCAAACTTTTAAGCCTATGACCAAGCCGCTTGAGGCACTTGTAGCGAAAATATAGGATGAGCAAAAGAGCGATGCTTCAACGAACTCGTCCAAACATCAACTCTTGAAAATGGATCCTGGGATTGATGAATATAATAACAGTGAAATCTTAACACCTCAAATAATAAATATAAATAAATACTTCAAAGCAAAGTGTTCGAATAAGTCCTCACTCCGTCTGAATTTTCCTCACTTAATCCTGGATACCTGAAAAAGAAGAGAAAACTATTAAAAAACAAAGAATCATGCTCTTAAGGGGGTCCTCTACTCTCGCGGTTTCAAAAAATCGATTTTTGCTTTTTGTTTTTAATTTCAATCTATATCTTTCTGAGAATACGCCGCAGAAAGGATTTCATGAAAATCACATTCCTTTGCATGTTTATGGGAACAGAAAGGTACCCATCTCCGGCCGTTTCCGAAAAACTAAGCGCGGCGCGCCACGACGGCGCTTGTCCAGTTAAAAATCATTATCTAAAGAATTTACCGGTCCGTTCTTGAGAATAATGTGGACAACCAAAAACATCAACGTGATGAGGAAGGAGAACTCTATGGCGCCGGTATAGCAGATTAACTTGCAAGTTACTACAATCAAGTTATACACCGTAATTCACCATTAAACGCGTTTTCCCGAAAGTAGTGTTTTTTTATCTGCCGAGTAAGACTTCTCATAAAAGTATTGGTCCGATTTCAATAACTTTTTTTTTCAACTGTTCAGAAAACATACCGCTATGTTTTCCCAAGTACGATTTGGAAAATTTTATTTGTTTCTACTTTTATAGCCTCTAATAGGTCAAAAAATGACGTAAAAATTAGAAATTTACAAATTGTTGCATAAATTTTACAAATTGCAAAATAAAAAAAATTGTCTCGGGAAAACATAGCCAACGTAACTATATAAATTTTCAGATTACAGATTACCCAATTGGCCACAACTTTGCTTAAGCGGGACCCATGCAGTTTCAACATCAATGTCATCAATGACGTTTCAAGGTCGCGAGAGCTATTGTTTTTCATCTTCAAAAGTAAAATTAAAAAGTCAACACATGTATCTTCGAAATAAAAAAAAATCTTAAATGTATTCAGTAGATCCTTCGCAATTTATTCCCCAAAAACCGATCAATTTCAGGCCTCGAGAGTAGAGGACCCCCTTAATAAAAAGAAAAACTTATCTGAAAATTCCATGTTGATCCATAGATAAGATCCACTCATGAAGTTATTCTAGTTAAACTGAAGTACATAAAACAGAGAAAAAAATCAATTAAAAAACATTTCACGACACAAAAGTAATTAAAAACAAGCAAAACCTACAAATCAAAACGTCTTGGTTACCTGAAAATTCCAAGTTCAAAATGTAAACAAAAAAAAACAAGAATCACGAACATAAATTTCACATGAAAACATAAAACAAACTACCACTGGATGTTACTAAAATTAGCTATGAAGTGTTTTTGCATACTTGTATATTAAAATATAAAAATATTAAAAAGTAATTCTATTAAAATATAAATATTTCCATCTAAAATCTGCAAATGACAGCTGCAGATAAGAAAACTTACCTGTGTGGTTATTTTTTGAGATTTCCAATCCCTGTTCGTGCAGAAAACAATTCCTCAGACTCCCTCGAAGACCTTTTACTATGCACCTAAAAGAACAATTCACTAAAGCACGAAAAAACACAGGTCAAAGTCACCTGTCGCGTACTCGAATTAATTCGCGATAAACAAGTTTCTTGACATTCCCCGATGTCAAATTACTACAGGTAGGGTAGTACCGCACGAAAACTATTAATCGAAATGTCGATTACGCGACTTTATCGATTAATTAATTCGAAATTCGCGATTTTTATTAATTTATATTCCCACAATAAGAGGGAAAGAGAGAGGGAATGGGGAAGAGAGAAAAATTGAAATTCTCCAAAACCTAATCTAGTACCTTATTCGTGGAGTCAAGTTAACTTTCAAGTTTTTGATTTTTCGCTAACAAATATTAATTTAATGAATGAAATTACTCCTAAAAATAAATAGAAGTAAATTTTCTGAGAAATTTTTCCGAAATCAATAGTTTAACCAATATTTATGCGGAAATGCATATAAAATTATTAAAAAATTAATGTTATCCACATAGTTTGGTTGTTCTGGAGTTGCAAAATTTGGTCTCCACAGTCTATATAAACACGAGGAAAATCTCCATCGTCCTCTTTTACATCTGGCAGTTGAACAGAGTAGATCTCTGAGACAAAAGGTTTGATTTTGGATAAAAAAGGAAGAAAGTCACTTTAAGGTGGAAATTTCTCCCTTGCTTCCAGATAGTTTTAAGAAGTGTGCGGCATCTAATTTGGTTTTTAATTTTTCTTGTTTATTTTTTTTCTTTTCTTTTTTTCATTTTTGTTCTGAAATTTTTATTTTTTTTATAACCCAACCAATAAGTTTGCCAAATACTTTTCATCTTCGAAAATTCGAATCTACTTTTTTATTTGTTCGGCTATTTCAAATCGGCTTCCTCTTCTTTTTCAAATCTGTGAACTCTGCAAATCAAACAACTTGGAAATCGCCGAAAGAAACACACAAATACTGTGGCAACTTCATTCGTGAACAAGTGGTTTATTATTCCTTAATCCTTTTTCTACATATTTTTATCATTAAATTGTTTTACTAATTAACTCTGAAATATATTGAATTGTGAAATTTATTTGAATTTGCTGAATTTAGTTTAGTCGTAGTTAACTACAAGGAATTATTGCTAAGAAAAAATTTTGAAGAACGTTGAAATAAAAATTAAAATTTTTGAAGTAGTCAATCTCGAATTTTTTTTTTTTGAACCTTTTACTTCATACAATAACACAGAGCCAGCTAGTACTTCAAGTAAACTAGAAGATCATTCTGGGATTTCCGATAGCTCTAATAATAGTAAGGATGATGATGAAGAACTCTCTACACCTACACATTCATCTACTCTAACAAGGACTCTTTCTATCAATGATTTATCCAATAACCCTTCAATTTCGAAATACATGAAATTATGTGAAAACAAGAGCACAAAGATTGATAAATCTTTTGGGGTTTACTATGATGGTTACAAATGAAAAATTGGAAACTCGATTCTTCAAGTTGCTGGTGACAAAATCATTATTAAAAAAATATATATAACATTACTCCAGGTCTTCTTGAATTGCTTTTCATAATACCCCCTTAAAAACTATACACATCAGATGATATGAACAATTTTAGAATCATTATGAATGATACCAATTCTTATAAACGCAATTAAATGAATGATGGTCGAATAAAGGGAAACAGAAGCAAAAAGTATAAAACCATCATTAAGAAGCTCACATTCCCAACAGGTCAGGGCTTAATTCAAATACCAAAGTCTAATATTGACTATACTTACTGGGACGATCCTAGTGAATTAGTTGATCGCTTACAACTACTAATAGCATCAAAACAGGCTGCTAATAACAGTTATAACAAAGAAATCATGTCAATCATTGAGGAACTGAGAGAAGCCGAAGCTATTGTATAAATATCTCAATATAGCCTTAAACCCGCTAACCTTACAAACAGTGTTGACAAGTTTGGACGATTCTGTGAGGAGTTCTTGGTCGGTGGATGTGGGGGCATGCTATTGAATTGTCCAACTTAGAAATGAATCAATTGCGGCTCTACAAGAAAAACTGAAAAATAGCATACAACTTGTATTCAAATGAATTAATTGTTGATGCTCAGGAGAATTTAATGAAATATATTGATCAAAATCTTGAAAAAATGAAAAACACCTTAAGAGCTTTGATTAATGTAGAATCTCTGACAATTACAAAGTGAATAAAATCCAATTAGTTAATGATATATAAACCAGCCAGAAAAAATGTAATAAGAAGACTTGTTGTAATTAAAGTAAAATTCTGAAACATTCCCATATGAAGACATAAACATTAAATTTGATCGGGAGAGATATTATGCTTTATTCTATGTATTCAATTTAAAACTCACAATAATATTCCCGTAAACACAAGTGCCCAAGTTTCTATCATTTAAATTTCCTTTACATTAATGCTTCATGCTGTGCAGTTAATCAAGGAAAATGTGCACTAAGAAATAAAAACCTTTTGAAAAAAATGTTAGATAATAACAAAATAATTGATCAAAAGTAGAAACGAAATGGGATGTTAATTTTTACGAACATTGTTAAAAAGATCATTGTTATAGAACACAATTTTTAAATATACAATAATACATTATTTGTGTTCATTTATTTCAATTATTCTAAAATGACACGAAGCGTTGGTTTGAATACCATCTTTTCTTATAAGTCTTTTATCGTCAAATGGATTTAACGCAATTTTTTTAATATATTCCGTATATATAGTATGTGATTTGCTTCTCAATCCTAACATGTTGATTTAAAATAATTTTTTCTTACATAAGCAAACTCTGTAATTATCTAGAGTTAAAGTATTTAAAGCTGTTTTTTTAATACCGTTAGCTTTTTTTTATTTTGGTTTTTTTCTTCAGTATCAAAATTATCTATCCAAACAAAACCTGCATATGGAAGTGACTCCGAAATAGTCCATCTATATAAATTGTTAGCATCAAGTTAAACCAAATATTTGAAATCGATTGAAGGATTAAAATCTCTCATTAGCTAGAGAATATCGTAAGGAACATTGCGTTAAACCTCCCCGAATACCGCTTTTCATGAAATTATTCATTTTTATAATTCTAATTTAATTTAGGTGTGTTTTAACATCGCATTCCATGACAATCCTTGTGTTGTGCTAAAAATTATATGGGTCCAACTCATAGATACTTATGCATACTGTTCTAAATTTCTCAAAAATGTCTGCTAGTAATAAAACATCACTCTTTAAATATAATTGTAAATATTGTCAGATATTTCTAGAATTAAATTTGTTCCATACATTAACGGCATGTTGATATTCTTCTTCTGAGCATTAATTATTGGTAAGTTAATTAAAAAATTGGTCCTGAGGGGGACACACGCTTCATTGTAATTTTATCAAAAGAATTTAAGTAATCATATGAAAAACCCCCTTTCTCCTTATTAAATTAAAATACTCATCATCTTTAAATTCATTATTGATTATTCTAAAGTCTTCATCATGCAAATTTAAATTTTTTTTTTGCCAGAGTATCGAAACTCGCAGGCATACAGCGACTGGAAAAAATTGTCATTGACATTGACACTTTACTTAAGGGAATAACGTTAATGGAATCTTCAATTTAATTTAATTTTAAGCAGCTCAAGTTTTAGAAATTTCCAGTGGGGGGTAAAATACTTGGTAACACTCTGCTATACAAGCTGATATTCAGGGAAGGAAGGAAGATCAGGCATGTTGCAGAGTAATTAATATATGCGTAAATAAAAGAAATGTTATTACAGAAATAAAATGGAAGGAAAATCTGCCGTAAAGAACCCTCGCGATACTTTTAAAATACAATTCACCCCAGTAAATATGATATTAGCGGCAACTAATCAACTGCCTTTCGGGACAAAGTTGTTCGGATTCCCGAAAAATAATCCTCCAGTTTCCTAAAATAGAACCAATAAATTTTATACCACAAAAATGCACATAATTCTTACGTCATTACATTGCCGACGGCATCCAGCAGAATTCCATCCTCAACTCCAGATTCCAAAATCATCCCAGCTCCGACTCTGAAAAATAAAAGAAAAAAAACCACAAAGAATCATGTTCTTTTATATAAATATTTTATAAAACTTACCTCATAAAATTTTATTAATTTCCACAGCCATCCCAGTTCAATTCCAAAACAAATAAACACTTTGACACATCTCTACAGATGGCCAGTATCAAGTTTTATCACGGCTAAACGGCTACACGGCTTGGACCAATTCTCTCTTATACACGCAACAAAACCTTACAAATGTTACAAAATTAATTCAACTGCGCGAAAACGACGATACTAAGGAATTAAATTTATTGCTACATGAAAGTAAATATAATTTATTATTATATAAAAGTAGATAATAAATAAAGATCACAAATCATTGTAATAAATTTGTAAAAGACATGAGTAGGTAAAGATTTCAAGAATTGGAAAGTAACACTAAAGAAATTACGTCATTGATTGCAAATCATAGTGCCACTAGCTTTGCATCTATAAAAGGACTGCGGATACTGTTTATCCTTCTCTTTTATTATTTGGCTTTCGGTGAGTGAACATTTAAAATTATATTTGCATAGTAAATTCCACTGGGCATTGACTAGAATAAAGATTTAACTCCACTTTATTCAGGGTATTGACTTGAATAAAGATTTTATTCCACTTTATTCTTGGTATTGACAAGAATAAAGATTTTATTCCACTTTATTCTTGGTATTGGCAAGAATAAAGATTTCCTTTCACTTTATTCTGGGTTTTCGACTAGAATAAAGATTTGCTTACACTTTATTCAGGGTATTGACAAGAATAAAGATTTCCTTTCACTTTATTCTGGGTTTTCGACTAGAATAAAGATTTCCTTACACTTTATTCAGGGTATTGACTTGAATAAAGATTTCCTATCACTTTATTCTGGGTTTTCGACTAGAATAAAGATTTCCTTACACTTCATTCAGGGTATTGACTTGAATAAAGATTTCCTATCACTTTATTCTGGGTTTTCGACTAGAATAAAGATTTCCTTACACTTCATTCAGGTATTGACTCCTTTCACTTTATTCTGGATTTTCGACTAGAATAAAGATTTCCTCTCCTTCATTTTTAGTATACGACTTAAACGATCAAATTGCAATATAATATTAGTTATACTACTTTATTATATAAGCGGCTTTATTAACACAGTCATCGTATATTCGAACTTTTCCATTTCTTGAATTTATACTTGCTCCAGTCTTGAAATTTCTTGCATTCCTTTATTCTCCAGTATTTTAATGAATTTGTTTCTAGCAAATATTAGTGAATTTATCTTAGTGAATTAAAGTGATTAGATTGTAAGTTAACTAATAGTATATATTGTAAGTGAACTCTGTGATACAATAAGGAGAATAAAAATATATATAGAACTGTTTCCGAAATCTTCTTTTCTTTTTCTCTTATTTTGCGTGTTCGTCCTGTTACGGGCAGAACATTTAATGGTCCTTCGAGCCAGATAAACAGTTCTACATCATATATTTAACTTCTCAAGATGTCACTAAGTGATAGCCTTGTCAAACAAGCCATTGCGGCTAAATCATTTCCAAATTTATCATATACTTTAAGAAAACTTCTATAAACAAGCGTACAAAGGGTGTTATAACTGAACGGCAGACAGACATAAAGAAACTTTGGGCAGATTATACTGAAAATCATTATACAATTACGCAATTGGCTCATACCGCTAAACCTGAAGAAGTCGCGCATGAATATTTCGTGAGTGACCAATATTCGGAGATGGAAGAAAAATATTATGAATTTATCTGTTATCTAAAAGATGCATTAATTGCACTCGAACCTCCTCCATCACCTTCGTATAATCAATCTCAAATAAGCAATGAGTCAGTGTCTGAATCAACCTCTTCGTTTTTGAGTTGCCTCGAATCACACTTCCTAAATTCTCAGGATCTTATGAATCGTGGAGATCATTCCACGATTTATTCCACTCATTAGTACACACGAATCCCTCACTGCCTCCGGTGCAGAAACTCCATTACTTGAAAACAAGTGTTGCTGGAGAAGCAGATCACTTATTACGACAATTCCCCATAACAAATGCAAGTTATTATAATGCATGGAAACTTCTTGTTGACAGATATGACAGTAAGAGAGTTTTAGTTAACGCGCAACTAAAAATTCTTTGTCATACTCAAAAACAAACAACTGAGTCAGCAAAGGGAATTAAGTCATTGTTAGACAAGTGCTTAGAGTGCATATATGAGCTCGAAGTACTAGGGATTTCGACGATGGAATGGGATCCAATTCTTATTTATTTATTGGTACAATGTCTACCTTCTGAGACTCACTGAATGTGGGAACAAGAAATAAGTAGCTCTGAAGGCCTACCAACATTTGAACAATTCAAGATTGGAGGCAATCATGGAGTCTAAAACCGGATACACAAGTAAAGGCCTTGATCAGTACAAGATTATGGCTGCATCACATTTTGCTTCATCAAGTCAAAAATTTTCGGTTTGTAATGATTCGCATCAACTATTCAAATGTCCAAAGTTTGCTAAATTAAGTGTCGACGAAAGATTTAAAATTGTGTTGAAAAACAGTTATGTGTGCTGCTTATCGAAAAATCATAAACTGCAATTCTGTACAAGCAAATTCTCATGTCAACGTTGTGGAAGAAAGCATCATTCGTTACTTCATAGAAATAATTCAATTCAGAATTCTCGATCACATGCATCGCAAGGCACAATTCCTTGTGAAAATTCAATCTCGAAACCAACATCTTCCACATCTATTCACAATGCAGCAACACCAGTACAATAATTCTATACGAAACACGGTCAACGCACCGCTCAAGCCTTATTATCAACTGCCTTGGTTAATGTCATGTCTAAATCAGGCACAGTTTACAAACTGCGAGCATTAATCGATGCTGGATCGCAAGTATCATTCATTACTCAAGCTGCTGCTCGCAGGTTGCGATTACCAACAGATAATGTTTCTGTTCAAATTACTGGATTGGGAAAGTCTAAAGCTACAAATGTAAAAAGACAAACCTCAATTCAGATATTTCCTCAAACTCTGAGGTATAAGCCAACCCTTGTCACTGCATCAGTTGTACAAACTATTACAGATTTGCTAC
The DNA here is from genome assembly GCA_964036015.1 of Leptarthrus brevirostris. Taxonomy (NCBI): domain Eukaryota; kingdom Metazoa; phylum Arthropoda; class Insecta; order Diptera; family Asilidae; genus Leptarthrus; species Leptarthrus brevirostris. The sequence goes on along the minus strand of OZ038371.1, from coordinate 96,161,459 downwards.
CTCCTGCAATTATTCAGGATACAAAGTGGGATCACATAAATAATCTCGAGCTTGCTGATCCTTTCTTTAACAAGCCTGGAAAAATTGATCTTTTATTAGGAGCGGATGTTTATAGTGAAATTATCCTTGAAGGATTACGCAAAGGTTCACCAGGTTCACCTACTACTCAGAACAGCACCTTAGGCTGGATTCTGTTTGGTAATCTCTCTTCTAATGCTCCTTGTCTTAAGGCATCTTCCCTAACAATAAGTGCGAGATTCGAACAAGATAGTTCACTTGACACCTGTTCAGCAGAATTAGCAACTTTTCCTATTAACTCGTCAAATAATTTAATTTCCTCAAATTACGAGGTTGAATTCCAATTGAACTCACGAAAAATGCAGACTTGCATTTCACAGCGATTTTAGTGAAGTTCAATCACCTACGCGAGCATAGGAAAATCAAAATAAAACAAGCTGAAAATAAATGCAATCTTGTAATTTAATAAATGCAATCTTGTAATTTTTTGTATATATTGATTTGAAATACCTTAAGATTTTTTTTGTATAAATATTGTACCTAGTTTAAGGAATGATCAGAATAAAGTTTATTCTAAAGGTGTAAAGACGTTCTTTACTGTACATTTTGGTGACCCCGACGTGATATGTTAAACGTTTTAGCATATCACGATTAGCAACATTCACCTTAATTAAAGTCATTCAGAGGCTAAATCTTAGTCTACAGATTCAAGTACTTGTCCAGCAGCAGGTACATCTAGAAGCCAACAGTAATTTGCAACAATACGAAAATTGCTACATTTGGTATATTTATATTTGGTACATTTTGGAAACAGCAGTGATTTGCAACAAGAAGCAAATTACCACAACATCATCCGAGCAACAAACCAACAGGCGGGCTGAGGATTACCAACGGTTAAGATACAATCATCATGACCACCGTAGCTGAAATAGCGGCAGTGCAGTCTGAGACTAGAAAGGCAATCGCCCAACTGTTCGACAATTTCAAAAAGGAGAAAATCGAGAGGAGAACTCCTGATAACACGAGGAGTTATCAGCAGAGACTTGATGAGTTTTGGACAAAATTCAATCAAAACCATCAAACACTAAACAACTACATGACGAAGAGCCAGGTCACTCTTATTTCACGTTGAATTACTTCTTGCAGGTCCAGCAAGAGTATAAATTATTTTCTTCTAAACTACGCGAACGGCTAGAAGACAAGAATAAGGAAACAGCTAATCAAGTAAAGGCTGATTCTAACCCAAGGTTATTGAGGTTCAACCGCCAACAAGAAGCCACCATAACAGCGCTCGAGAGAATTATATGCAGTACTCAAGGGGAATTATTGGTGCCACAATCAAGAGCCTATTACGTACAAAAACTGAAGACAGTAAACGAGTACTGGGCAGAAATAGTCTCCCAACATAGGGAAATCATTGGCGAATCTTCTGAAACTTCATATGATGTCAGTAACTATAATCGTATTGAGGATCTCTACCAAAACGTAGCCATACAACTGCAAGAAAAGCTAGATATACGTGCCGGTAGCCCATCTAATAATGACAACGTCAAGCTGCCAAAAATAACCTTGCCAGTCTTTGATGGAAGTGTTGTTAAATGGAAACAATTCAAAGATTTGTTTATTCAGCTTATACATAACAGATCAATAAGCGCTGCCGAGAAAATGTATTATTTGAAGGCAAACGTGACTGGAGAACCAAATCGGCTCATCCGACATCTGCAAGCTACTGACGATAACTACACATTGGCATGGAAAATACTGGTGGATCGATACGATAACCCAAGAGCTATTGTCACCGTCCTCTTAAACGAACTGCTCTCTCAAACTACACTCACAGCAGAGACTAGTACAGGCATAAAGAGAATACATGACACTAGTAAGGAATGCTTATTAGCTCTTGACAACATGGGAATCAAAACAAACGAGTGGAGCCCCATCCTCCTACACCTTCTACTGCAAAAATTAGATAAAGAGTCATAAAGACTTTATGAACAATCATTAAAGTCCCCTCGACAACTACCAAGGCTTGAGGATTTTTTCACATTTTTGGAATCAAGATTCCAAATGCTAGAAGCATTCCAAATGAAGGAGGAACGTAAAAAACCATCTTCACTCATGGCCGCGACCCAAGTATCAAAGTGTCCAATATGCAAGCAAAATCATAAGGTTTTCCAATGCGACAAATTTTTATACAGTTCATTGGAAAATCGAGTTCAGTTATTAAAGCAGCACAAGTTGTGCATGAATTGCCTGAAGTCGGGGCACATCATCAAGGAGTGTCCAGCTAGAGGATGTACCAAATGCAATGGTCGACACAATACCTTAATCCACATACAACAAACCAGTAATACTATTGCTGCATCAAAACACAGAGGAGCTGAAACCCAAGTAACGAATACCTCGCAACAGAAGGATCGTATGACTTCACTAAAGACACAAGCTCAACAAGGAGAAACACAAACAGGTTTTTCAGAACAGGTTGCGAATCCTCGCAATGTAAGTTTAAATGCTTCTACAAGGTCTACAATTTTGTTGGCAACAGCTGTCATAAACGTCGTAAGTCCTACTGGAACCACCATGCCCTGCCGGGTTATTCTGGATTCAGGTTCACAGCTTCATTTCATTCATGAACGATTGGTCCAAGACTTAGGACTGAAGCGTCGAAAGGTAAACTTCACAATAAGTGGCATTGGCGGCCTAGAAACCATCGCAAAGTTTGAAACTTCGCTCACCATAAAATCCAAGGTAAATGATTTCTCTTTACAAATTAACGCAGTCATTTTACCAAAGATTAATGAATACCAACCTGCCATGTATATTAACACTTCTAACTGGAACGTTCCAAGCAACATCCAGTTGGCTGATCCCAGTTTTTTCAAGCCCCAAGCCATTGACATGTTATTAGGGGCAGACTTATATTTTCAACTCCTGAGAGAAGGACAAATAAGACTTTCCAATGATCTTCCGCTATTACAGAACACCAATCTAGGCTGGATTATCACTGGAAGAATTCCACAAGAGGCATCGAATCACTTTCAATGTCATATTGCAACTCAGCCTTCCTTTACTAAATTAGAGAAGCAGTTGCAACAATTTTGGGAACTAGAACAACACACTGCATCCACCAGACGTATGACAAAGGAAGAACACGAATGTGAAGAGAACTATCAGCACACCTTTCAACGAACACCTACAGGACAATTCATGGTTAGATTGCCTTTCCGCGAGAATCCCTCAAAACTTGGATCTTCTTTAGAAATGGCGACAAGACGCTTTTACGCTCTGGAAAGAAAATTGGACAGACAACCAGAATTAAGAAGACAATATAACGACTTCATGATCGAATATGAAGGACTTGGTCATATGCAGCCAATCCCAAAAAAGGATATCCCACCTGTGCACTACTACTTGCCACATAATTGCGTTACAAAGCCAGATAGCTCCACAACCAAGCTACGGGTAGTATTTGACGCATCGGCAAAAACAAGTTCCGGCAAATCGTTGAATGATCTTCTTTTGGTAGGTCCAACGGTGCAATCAGATTTGTTCTCAATTCTAATTAAGTTCAGACTGCACGAGTATGTTATGACAGCCGATATATGCAAGATGTATCGTCAGATAGAACTTCATCCAGAAGACAGAAAGTTCCAACTTATTTTGTGGCGCAGCAAGAGAGATGAACCGTTAAGAACATATCAATTAAATACTGTGACCTACGGGACTGCAACCGCGCCTTTTCTTGCAACACGCTGCTTAAATCAACTATCACTAGCCGAACATGACACATTTCCTAATGCAGCATCTGTACTCGAGAGTGATACCTATGTTGATGACATCTTAACGGGAGCAGACACTATGGAGGCTATTCTAAAACTAAAAAATGACCTAATACAGCTTCTCAAAGGCGGAGGTTTTGAGCTAAGGAAATTCTGCTCCAATCATCCCGAGATAATACAAGACCTCGCAGAAGAATACAAGGAAAAAATGCTGGTCGTTCAGGAAAATGAAGTCATTAAAACATTAGGACTCATGTGGCAGCCTAGTGAAGATGTATTTCAATATCAAACAAATAACACTCAGTCGGAGAAAGTGACAAAACGCACTGTGCTATCAGACGTAACACGTATCTTTGATCCCCTTGGCCTAATTGGACCGGTAACAGTCCTTGGAAAATTATTCGTCCAAGATCTATGGAAGTTGAATCTGTCATGGGATGAAGAATTGTCAGAGGAACTAAAGACAAGATGGCAACTCTTTCAAGGTCAATTGGAAAGACTTAATAAGCTCAGGAGCCCAAGGCATGTTTCGTATACGGGCCCAGTTGAGTTCCAGTTACATTCCTTCTCAGATAGCAGTGAATCAGCCTATGGAGCCTGCTGCTACATTAGGACTGTCAATGATTTTGGACAGATACGGATTCGGCTTTTATGTGCTAAATCACGACTAGCACCCTTGAAAACCACAACACTGGCCAGACTAGAACTTTCCGCTGCCGTTCTTATGGTGGAATTAGTTGACCATGTCCGACAAGTCCTGCCAAAAACTCTTTCCAAAATATTTTATTACACCGACTCCACAATTGTACTCTCTTGGATCACAGCACCGTCATACACATGGAGTACTTTTGTAGCTAACCGAGTAGAGAAAATCCAGCAACTCACAACACAGCATCAATGGAACCACATCGAAGGTTCAAAGAATCCAGCTGACATTATCTCTCGAGGGATGCTCCCAGACAGCTTGAAAGAATCAACATTATGGTTTAATGATCCAGAATTCCTATCGCAGCCAGCTGCAAGATGGCCTCAAAATAAATTTCAACCATTATCAGATGTCCCGGAAATACGAAATAAAAAGCTTGCTCTCTCTGCAAAGATAAAGCCAGAAGAGAACGAAGATATACTCTCATCTGCTAATCATAAAAATTCATTTATGAGGCTCCAAAAGATCTTTGCGTATTGCATTCGATTTTATCAAAATTGTAAACTACCAGAGGGGCATAGAACCACAGGCCATCTCACATTAACAGAAATGGATACAGCATTGAATGGAATGATTCGAAATGTTCAATACACATCATTCTTCAAGGAATTTCGCAATCTTAAAGAAATTTCTCTCATTGCTATTTCTCTCATTGCTATTTCTCTCACTGCTTTTGCTTTTGTTGCCGTGTCATTATTTTAGTTCTGGATCAGCTGTGTGTCATTATTTTAGTTCTGGATCAGCTGTGTGTACATTTTGTTTTGAGTTGTGTGCCTATAATTTTAATTGGAATTTTATCATTTACTTGTTTATTTATTATCTTTTATTTATGCTGACGATCCTTATTTTATTATCAGATCTGTGCTGTGATCTTTTCTGTGTTTCACTGCATCGTTCTGTATTATTATTTGTTATTGTTATTTGTTTATTTATTTTTTCTTGCGGGTTCCCTTGACCTACATTCTTTCGATTCCTGCATTTATTGTTGTGCTGTGGGTTCATTTGTTTTTATTTATTTATCAATTTTTTTTTCTTTCTTTCTTTAATAATATTCCTTCTTGTGCTCCTCAATAGTCATTCCGGATCTTTCTTATTGTTTTTTATTTATTTTTGTCTTTATTAGCGCTGCAATATGGCCAGCTGCGGTTTCTGTGCCGGTGTGATCTCTGAGGGTGGGGTCACCTGTGACGGAGTGTGTGGTCATGTTTTTCATGCCACCTGCTTGAAGCGTGGTTCAAGGACATGCTCCGAATGCGCGCAAATTAAGCCCTGTCACATTCTAAGGCTTGTAAAGGGTATCACTGACACCTTTTCTTGTGACTTGGCCCTTGTTGCGGATAAGGTCAACTCCGTCTGCAATCGTTTGGCTTGTCTTGAGCTGCTATCTGATGACATCAACACCTTGAATGGGAGATTGGATAAGGTGGTTGGAGTCATTGAGGCAGTGGAGGCTAACTCTGGTATTTTAGAGAGGAGATGCCACGAGCTGACTTCGCGCGTTACCGCGTTGTCTGGGTCACTGGACGATGTGCAGACTGCTCTTGCGGGTTTCAACCCTGCTTTTTGTCCCTCAATGGACTCGTCTCCCTTGCTGCCTTTCTTTGAAGACATTCGTCGCTGCGTCAAGCAAATGAAAGGTGATATTAGGTCTTGCTCCTCTGCTGTTTCGGCCAACGCTATTGCGTTATCCTCCATTTCGTCTGATGTAAGAGCTTTCTCCACCCACTTTGAAAGTTTCTCAGTGCCGTCTTCGTCTGGTTCTACTGAGGGTGACCTACTTTCGTCCCTGCCATTGGTTGTTCCCGGGCACCCGGAGGGTCCTGCTCCTGTGACTGAGCCAAATTTTCCTTCCATACCCCTTTCTGATGAGGCTCGTAGTGTTTCCGAGCCTGCCCCTAGCAAATCCGTGCGTCGTGGTCGTGCACGCCGTCATCGGAATCGTGTATCCGCGTTGCCTTCTGACCCTTTGGGCAGTGGTCAGGCTCTTGCCTACCATGATCCTGCTATTCCGGGGCTGCATGGTTCTCCTTCCCCATCTCTCTCTCGGGGCACATCGGATGCTGTTCTGTTCCCCATGCCGGAAGGTCAGTCTGCTGGTGAACCTGGTGTTGACATTGTCGAGCTATCTGCCGTTCCTCGCCCGAAACAGATTTTTGTCTCTCGACTTACACCTGGTACCTCTTGTGAGGTTATGTTACGTTTCCTTGGATCTAAGGGTGTTGACACATCAGAGGTGTCCTGTAGGAGGATAAGCGGTACTTCAAGGCCCTATTCATCTTTCCTGTTATCTGCTCCTACTCCGGTGGCCGATACTCTTCTTGGGGATAATTTCTGGCCCGTGGATGTCTTTTATAAGATCTTCGTACCCCGTAATCACCGCCGTGCCGGGCCGATAGTCGCTCAATCTCCCAATTTAAAAAACGGGATAAGCTCTCTCTCTACTATCAAAACGTGAGAGGGTTAAGGACTAAAACTAATAATTTTTATTTCTCATCTGTTAACTCTGAATTTGATTTGATGGCTTTATCTGAGACGTGGTTACACCAGGGTATCTCGGATGCCGAGCTATTTAATGACTTCTTTCAGGTCTTCCGCAGGGACAGGTCTGCGGATTCGTCTGTACGGGGAGGTGGGGTTCTCATTGCATGTAGAAATTTTCTAAATGCTACTTTTGTGGACCCTCCGTCTTTTTCGGATCAATTTGATCTGGAACAAGTCTCAGTAAAGGTTTCATTCGATTCGGGCGACCTCTTTTTAATTTGTTGTTACATACCCCCAGACATGGGCAATGTCGTCGATAATTGAGTTGAGTCGGTATGACATTCTTATTCAGCATATCGACTTTATTCATGACCAGATGCGTTCTAAGGACGAAATTGTCCTAGTAGGGGACTTCAACTTACCCAACGTGAGATGGGTAGTGAATGATGATGACGATAGCTATCTTCCCCATAACTTGACTGAGGGACAATCACAGTTCCTTGACACCTTGGCTTGCATAGGACTTTGCCAAATGAGCAATGTGAGTAACAATATGGGTAGACAGCTTGATTTAGTGTTCTCTACGAACTCCACGCTCACTTTTGTGGAACCTAGCCTCTTTCCCTTGACGAGTCTGGACATGTTTCACCCTGCATTGCTTGTCACTTTTCATTGTCTCTCGGACGTGCGTGTCGATAATCTCGAATGTGAATTTAGTTTTAACTTTAGAATGGCCGATTTTGAGGCTATGAATGAATATCTTGGTGATTTAGACTTCCATACCTGTCTGTCTAGTGACGATATTGACAGGAACATATCTGGTTTCTATGAAATTTTATACGAAGCTTTCGCTAGGTTTGTCCCCTATGTCCGGGTTAGAAGTAGAGAATCCGCTCCCCCCTGGTTTAACAGAGAATTAAAAACTCTCAGAAATAGGAAAAATAGACTCTGGAAAAAGTACCTGCGAGTGGGAAGTTTAGACTCTAAGCGTGAATTTATTCTTTGTCACGAACATTTCATATGTCTTTCTCGTTCTCTATATGACGAATACCTACTGAACCTTAGAGGCAACTTATTCTCTGACCCCCGTGCATTTTTTGATTACGTCAATATGAAGAGAAGGGTTGATAACTATCCATCGACTATGGAATTCGGGTTAAGTTCCAGTAACGATTCTAAGGTTATTTGTAATTTATTTGCTGAATACTTCAGGGGCGCATTTGAATCATCCGATTTTTATCCAGAAAGTAACAACTTTTCGCACATTAATAATAGTAATATATCCCCCGTACCTATTCCATCTATCACGGAGGAGAGCTTATACAAGCATATTTTGGATCTTCCGGAAGACTTTTCTTATGGCCCGGACGGGGTTCCTGCTGTTGTCTTAAAGAAGTGTTCTTCGGTGTTATTAAGTCCTTTACTTTTGCTCTTCCGGCGATCTATCTTGGTTGGTCGCTTCCCTACATTTTGGAAGGCTTCATTTTTAATCCCCATATTTAAGAGTGGGAATAGGAGAGAGATTGTTAACTATAGACCTATTGCTAAACTATCTTGCATTCCAAAACTCTTCGAACTGATGATCCAGTCCCAATTGTCTATTGGGTGTAGCAGATTAATCTCTAGCAGGCAGCATGGATTCATTCAGGGTAGGTCAACGGTTTCCAACTTATTAGAGTTTGTGTCTGGCAGTGTGGGTGGATTTCTGGAAGGTTGCCAGACTGACTGCATTTATACCGACTTTAGTAAGGCCTTTGATAAGCTGTCTCACTCTATTATCGTTTTCAAATTGGCCAGGTTGGGTTTCCCGGCCCAACTCATTGCATGGATTAAGTCGTATTTATACAATAGGACTTATAGAGTGCGTTTTCGTGGCGTGCTCTCTGATGCTTTTGTGGCTCCTTCCGGCGTTCCTCAGGGTAGTCATCTTGGGCCTCTGTTGTTCATCTTATCTATTGATGACATTACTTATTTGCTTCAAAGAAGTAAAATTCTTATTTATGCGGACGATATCAAGATTTTTCTCCCAATCAAATCTTTTGAGGATTGCGAGATATTGCAGTCAGAACTGCAAATATTTTATAGCTGGTGTGTCAATAATAATCTTAAATTAAACATCGGTAAATGTCAGGTTATGACCTTCTCGAGGTCCATCAACTACTGTACTTTTCAGTACAAGTTTGAAGATATTTGTATTCAACGGGTGGAAGGAACGAAGGATTTGGGTGTGTATCTTGATAGGCAACTTAACTTCATCCCCCACATTAATAATATCGTTGCCAGGGCCAGCTCTATGCTGGGTTTTATCCTCCGTTGGTCCAGGGAATTTCCTAGCCCTCACATAAGACTCCATCTTTATACATCCCTTGTTAGACCACTGCTGGAGTATGCTAGTCCGGTTTGGTCTCCGTTTTATGGATCTCACACTAAACGTATTGAATCTGTACAGCGTAGATTTGTGAGATCGGCCCTTCGTGCTTTGCCCTGGAGTGACCCTTTTATTCTACCTCCATATGGTGATCGGTTGGGACTGCTACAACTTGCTACTCTCGAGAAGCGTCGCTGGGTTGCCGATATAATTTTTCTACACCAGCTTCTACAGGGAAAGATTGACAGTGCGGAACTTTCTTCCAAAATATCACCTAGAGAACTGTCCTATTCCCTTCGAAACCGTTTGAACTTTCAGATAGCTCTCTCGCGCACTAGTTACGGTATGTTCGAGCCTGTTAATCGCATGTGTAGGTTTGCTAATGGTGTTGGTGATGTTTTCAGCACTAACGTAGACAAGTTAACATTAAAGAGGAACCTTTATAATTTGTAACCATCCTGTTGTACTCACTTGTCTTTGTTCTTTTTGATTTTGTTTTTTTGTGTGGCGTAAAGTTTCCTTCCTTGTATGTTTTGTATTGACTTGGCTTAAGCTGCCTGTGCATCCCTGATTTTGTGTTTGGGTGTATTTGGCTTGTTTACTAATGATCTTATCTTTGTTTACTAATGATCGATCAATAACTGCGGATAACTTATTATTATTAACCGCATGTGTAGGGCCGTGAATATGTGTCCTATGCTTGACCTGGCTCTTACTAAGGATGTGCTTAAACGTTCTCTGTTATCTCTGCACCCCTGATAGTAGTGTTTGGGAGTGTTTTGGATTTTTACTAATATTTTATTGCATGGGTTATGGGAGCCTCATTCGCCTCAATATATGTTATATTCTGGTGAATAGGTCAATTGATTCCAGGCTTTTGCTTGTGAAGTGCGCCTTCTGAGTTAGAAGGGTTAATTCTAATTAAAATAAGTCAATCTGTACAAGTAGTACCATTCAATCATTAAACCCATATCTGGACAGCTCCATGAACATAATTAGAGTTGGTGGACGCTTAAAGCATTCTGAATTAAGCCCAGAAGCAAAGCATCAGGCACTTCTGCCTAAAAACCATAAGTTCAGTGAGTTATTACTAACACACCTGCATAAAAAACACATGCATGCAGGTCCACAAACATTGACAGCCATTGTTAGACAGAAATATTGGATCACAGATGTCCGAACGTTAGCCAGACAAATAGTACACAAGTGCATACGCTGTTTTCATTGCAAACCTACTACCATTCATCAGATTATGGGGGATTTACCAGCAACGAGGGTTGTACCAGCACGACCATTCCATACAACTGGCGTAGATTTCTGTTGCCCAATCATGATCCATCATAAACTAAAACGAAAGATCCCAGATAAAGCCTATATAGCTGTGTTTGTATGCTTCACAACAAAGGCAGTTCACCTGGAGGTCGTCAGCGATATCAGTGCAACATCATTTATAAATGCTCTTTAGAGATTTATATCGCGCAGAGGACTGTGTGCAACAATTTATTGCGACAATGCCACCAATTTCATTGGTGCCAGATCATAATTAAAAGAACTGGAAGCACTGTTTAAATCCCAGGATCTACAGAGATCTATTGGTGATTTATGTCTACAAAATCACATTCAATGGAAACCGATACCTCCAAGATCACCTCATTTTGGAGGCCTTTGGGAGGCAGCTGTCAAATCAGCCAAGGGGCACCTTTTGCGGCAAGTAGGGAATGCCAACCTTACGTTTGAGGAATTGCACACAATAATTGTGCAAATCGAGGCCATACTAAATTCGAGGCCCTTAACACCTATGTCAAGAGACCCCAACGACTTGGAAGTTCTTACACCAGGACATTTTCTTACTGGCTCTCCGCTGACAGCAATCGCCGAACCAGACATAAGTGATCAAAACATCAATAGGTTAACGAGATTTAGGCGTTTACAACATATACAACAAGTATTTTGGCAAAGATGGTCATCAGAATACTTACAAGAACTTCAACTTAGACATCAATGGAAATCTCAACAGCCGGATCTTTAACCTGGCATCTTGGTCTTGATCAAAGACAACAATTTGCCTCCAATGAAATGGTCACTAGGACGCGTAATAGATACCTTTCAGGGATCCGACAATCACACCAGAGTAGTAACTGTGAAAACACAATCAGGAATCTTCAAAAGATCCATCCATAACCTGTGTCCACTTCCAATTACGGAAGACTTAAGTCCTCATGATGAAACAAACGACCAGTCAATTGAGCAACGTAGTTTTAATAAAGAGAAAAGACAAAGCACCTTCCTATTAACTCAAAAGTATGTTTCAACTAGTCTTCCTGTCAAAAAAAGAAGACTTAATTCTCACCATTTGAAGGGCAAATTTCTACCAATTAATTCAAATTGGACAACTTATATTTCAGAGCTAGAAATGGAAAGAAGAAAGGAGCATGAAGAAAACAATACAAGGCCAAACAACGCACTATCAACAGAGTCTTTACATAGCCAGCAACGAGGGTTGTACCAGCACGACCATTCCATACAACTGGCGTAGATTTCTGTTGCCCAATCATGATCCATCATAAACTAAAACGAAAGATCCCAGATAAAGCCTATATAGCTGTGTTTGTATGCTTCACAACAAAGGCAGTTCACCTGGAGGTCGTCAGCGATATCAGTGCAACATCATTTATAAATGCTCTTTAGAGATTTATATCGCGCAGAGGACTGTGTGCAACAATTTATTGCGACAATGCCACCAATTTCATTGGTGCCAGATCATAATTAAAAGAACTGGAAGCACTGTTTAAATCCCAGGATCTACAGAGATCTATTGGTGATTTATGTCTACAAAATCACATTCAATGGAAACCGATACCTCCAAGATCACCTCATTTTGGAGGCCTTTGGGAGGCAGCTGTCAAATCAGCCAAGGGGCACCTTTTGCGGCAAGTAGGGAATGCCAACCTTACGTTTGAGGAATTGCACACAATAATTGTGCAAATCGAGGCCATACTAAATTCGAGGCCCTTAACACCTATGTCAAGAGACCCCAACGACTTGGAAGTTCTTACACCAGGACATTTTCTTACTGGCTCTCCGCTGACAGCAATCGCCGAACCAGACATAAGTGATCAAAACATCAATAGGTTAACGAGATTTAGGCGTTTACAACATATACAACAAGTATTTTGGCAAAGATGGTCATCAGAATACTTACAAGAACTTCAACTTAGACATCAATGGAAATCTCAACAACCGGATCTTTAACCTGGCATCTTGGTCTTGATCAAAGACAACAATTTGCCTCCAATGAAATGGTCACTAGGACGCGTAATAGATACCTTTCAGGGATCCGACAATCACACCAGAGTAGTAACTGTGAAAACACAATCAGGAATCTTCAAAAGATCCATCCATAACCTGTGTCCACTTCCAATTACGGAAGACTTAAGTCCTCATGATGAAACAAACGACCAGTCAATTGAGCAACGTAGTTTTAATAAAGAGAAAAGACAAAGCACCTTCCTATTAACTCAAAAGTATGTTTCAACTAGTCTTCCTGTCAAAAAAAGAAGACTTAATTCTCACCATTTGAAGGGCAAATTTCTACCAATTAATTCAAATTGGACAACTTATATTTCAGAGCTAGAAATGGAAAGAAGAAAGGAGCATGAAGAAAACAATACAAGGCCAAACAACGCACTATCAACAGAGTCTTTACATAGCCAACAATTCGCTCGGTCGGAAACAAAACGAAGGAGTGGTAATTCCGTCGCCATCAGACTCCTCCTGTTGACTTCATTGGTGCTACCTATAGTAGGAAAACCATTCACTTCTCCAGTAGAAGTAATACCCTTTACAAATAATCCAGGATTATATTTTGAATCTCTTGGTCAAGCTCAAATAATAAACAGCGAGTGGATTATCCTAGTTTATCATAGCCTAGAAAATTATTGGACCGAATTGCGGGGAATTAAGCCATGCATAACTGAAATACAGGAACTATGTAAATTGACAACAATCAGGAAAAATCATTGCCTGGAGATACTTGCTCACTTCCAACAGCAACTCAACCACATAGAAGACGTTAACGAGATTTTATACAATCGAAGTGGTGGTTACAGAAGTCTAAAACGGAGATCACCCCTTGACATTGTTGGAAACGCAGCTAACAAACTGTTCGGCTTACTAGATTCTGACTATGCGAATTATATAAAGGGAGAAATTCAGAAAACACAAGAAAACGAAGACTACTTGATGCAGTTAATTAGAAATCAAACATCAGTCCTGGAAACTACTGCAAATATTATGAAACGCAGAGATAATGCAACCCAACAACAGTTCCAGGAAATTCAAGATCATATCCAAGCTTTGCACAAATACTTGGACAACTCAAATTATGAACAAGAGTCATCACGAACCTTCACCTCGGTAACAATACTGACCAGCCTAGTTCTGCAAAATTACCAGAAAACGCAAGAATCCTTGCTGGATGTTTTAACTGATCTTCACCATAACAAAATCAATCCATTGTTGCTCACACCTATGCAACTTCGAGAACAAATCACATTGATAAAGGAACATATTCCCTCCGCTTTGACAATCCCCGGATATGGAAAAAATTACATTTTGCTGCTCTATAGCTTAATGACAGCGGCAGCAAGAATAACAGATTCATATGTACTATTTGATGTAAGGATACCACTTCAGCAAGATGAGTACTTTCAGTTGTTCCAATTAATTCCTGTTCCTACGCTTCACGGCAACAATTTTGTTCTGATGGAACCATCGACAAACTACCTCATTGTCAATCTACCCAGAGACAGGTACTATCCCCTAGCTCAGTCAGAACTGGACAAATGCCAATATGTAGACGATGAGCGATATCTGTGTAAACAAAATCATCCTATTTATAATTTTAAATCCAATGTCAGTCATTACGAGATGGAATGACTGAATCATCGGCAGTCACTATCACCAATGTGTCGGTTCCGAAGTGCAAGCAAATCCAAAATATGGATACAACTTCACACAAACAACAATTGGTTATTTTCTTTGGATACCGAAACCACGTTTAATGTTGTTTGTGGAAACAAGGTTTCACTTAAAACCCTCAATGGAAGCGGAATATTGAAGTTGCGACCCGATTGCCTAATCAAACAATCATCTATGACAATCAGTGGACATGGCCGTTATGAAACCAAATTACCATCTTCGTTCATCCCACGAATTAATATAACTGAATTATTGGAAGATCATCTTAGCTCAGACAACAAACCGCCGCAACCACTAGCAGAACTACATTTAAAAGGCAACACCCAGGATATGATAGAATTAACTTCCAAGATCAACGTATTAAAATCCGCAACTGGAATTCCCAACAGCTTAAACTCCCACGATGTTCATCATTACGCCGTCAATTATCTTCTAGTAACGACTTTGGTTATGGGATTAAGTTATGCACTCTACTCAAGATGGACGAGACGGAAGACGACCCAGGAACCTACCTTATCCTACATTCGTCCACTTCCACCAGTTCCAGCCTCCAGAAGTAGCCTGCATCATAACGAGGATTTTGTGTTGCACGACAACCCAAGGGGGGAGGATGTTCAGCAGAATTAGCAACTTTCCCTATTAACTCGTCAAATAATTTAATTTCCTCAAATTACGAGGTTGAATTCCAATTGAACTCACGAAAAATGCAGACTTGCATTTCACAGCGATTTTAGTGAAGTTCAATCACCTACGCGAGCATAGGAAAATCAAAATAAAACAAGCTGAAAATAAATGCAATCTTGTAATTTAATAAATGCAATCTTGTAATTTTTTGTATATATTGATTTGAAATACCTTAAGATTTTTTTTGTATAAATATTGTACCTAGTTTAAGGAATGATCAGAATAAAGTTTATTCTAAAGGTGTAAAGACCTTCTTTACTGTACAACACCCTATTGCAAACATTTTGGGAAAGTGAGGAAGTAGTGTATCAGGCTAAATAGCCTGCATCAGAAAAAGAGTGTGAAGATTTTTTAGAAAAAACCCACACTCGAAATATAAATGGTCGGTATGAACTTCTTCAATTATTGAATGTCGGAGGCTTCAATTTAAGGAAATGGGTTAGCAACTCATCGGATCTCCTAGAAAACATTCCAGAGGATTACAGGGAAATTCAACTTCCTTTGCGCTTCGCAAGTGATGATGCGGTTAAAACTCTGGGTATCTTTTGGTACCCAGTAGGCGACTATTTTACATTGCAACACCGACAAACGATAGATCGCATACCCACCAATGCTCTGTTCTGTCGGAAATTGCCACATTATTTGATCCACTTGGCTGGATGTCACCAATAGTCGTCACCGGAAAAATTCTCAGCCTTATGGCTGATCCGATTACACCTAACATCAATAAACAATGGCAACAATTCAAAACCGAATTACAGAACATTGACCAGATTCGCATTCCAATATGGTTGCATACCAAAGGTAATTTTCAAGACTGTCAAATTCATGGGTTTTCAGACGCCTCAATTTATGCGTACTCTGCCGCGATTTATATTCGAGTCATTGACGATGAAAAAAATATTCATGTAAACTTGCTCTTCGCAAAAAGCAAAGTAGCACCTGTGAAGCCGGTTTCCCTTCCCCGATTAGAGTTGTGTGGCGCAGTTTTATTAACTCGTCTAAGTAAACGTGTAAAAACTGATCTAAATTTAAACAGAGTACCAATTTTCGCCTGGACTGATTCGTCAATTGTTTTGTCATGGATTCGCAATCACGCAAATAAATTCAAAACATATGTCGCGAATAGAATTGCAGAGATACAAGAATGCACTGAAATTGGTTCTTGGCTACATGTGAAATCTGAGGATAATCCGGCAGATTGCAATTCTCGCGGTCTTAAAACGTCTGTCTTAAACGGACATAATCTTTGGTGGCATGGACCTAACTGGTTAAAAGACCACGAAGAAAATTGGCCAAAGACTAAGGTACTAGGAAATGTATCTGAAGAAATTGAAGAAAAAAGGATTAAACATGTTGCAAACGTAAAATCAATGCAAGACGAAGTTGCAATCAGATTCTCGTCATACTTTAAATTAATACGCGCAGTAGCTAATTGTATAAGATTTTCTAATAACTGTCGCAAACAAAAACATCAGCGAAAATTGGATTTTTTTTCAACAGGCGAAATACAAGACTCAAAATTGGCGTTAATAAAACTGGTTAAAAAAATTTCATTTCAATTTGAAATTGAAAATCTTCAAAAAGGCCACCAACTACCCGCTAAAAGCGCACTTCTATCTCTCAATCCGTTTGTAGACAAGAACGGCATTCTACGTGTTATAGGTCGTCTACAAAATGCAAATATTCCGTATTCTCAAAAACACCCAGTATTATTACCAAAAGATAGCCACTTTACTTCCCTAATTATAAGACATTTTCACACTCAAACGCTCCACGGAGGAACCCGATTAGTGCTAACCACTTTAAGAAACGAATTTTGGATTCCTCAAGAACGAAAAACTGTTCGAAACTTAATCCATAAATGCATTACCTGTTTCAAGCAATCTCCTCAAACATCAAATCAATTCATGGGAAATCTACCTTTCCATCGCGTCAACAGATCTCGTCCTTTCCAACATACCGGAATTGATTATGCAGGACCGATACATCTGAGAATGTCGAAACATAGGGGTAATCGAGCATATAAGGGCTATATCTGCATATTTATATGTATGGCCACCAAAGCCATTCATATAGAGCCTGTTTCCGACCTGTCCACAGCAGCCTTTATTGCGGCTTTCAGACGTTTTTGCAGCAGAAGAGGACTGTGCTCCCACATATATTCTGATTGTGGCACTAATTTCATTGGCGCTAGTAAGCTACTGCAAACTGAATACGGAATTGAAATAAAGGAAGCAAATAAGGCAATTGCTGAAAGTATAGCAACTGATGGTATAGAATAGCATTTCAATCCTCCATCTACGCCTCACTTCGGCGGTTTATGGGAAGCAGGAGTGAAATCTATAAAATTTCACCTTCGAAGGGTTCTAGGCAATTCACTCTTAACATTTGAGAAATTTGCAACAGTCTTGGCTCAGATTGAAGTTTGCCTTAACTCAAGGCCATTATGTCCAACATCCGATGACCCTGATGATTGGACGCCTTGTCACCCGGTCATTTTTTAATTGGTAATTCAATAATTACACCTCCAGAACTATCTTCTTTAAAGCATACATCCCTAACATCTCGCTGGAATCACCTGCAATTGTTACAACAACAATTCTGGTCGAAATGGTCTAAGGACTACTTAAATTTGCTACAAAATAGTCCTAAGTGGAAAACACCAATTTTGAATCCCAAAATTGGAGATTTAGTCATAATTAAAGAAGATCATTTACCATCTTCTCGTTGGGTAATTGGCAGAATTACAAAAATTTAACCAGGTGCAGATAATTTAGTTAGGGTAGTGACAGTCAAAACAAAAAATTCTGAATTAAAAAGACCAATTTCCAAAATATGTTTATTTCTACAATCAAATTAATCAAAATCAAAGTGTACAAAATTTTCAAAAGCCTAATTTCCAAAATTAATCAATTAAAAATTTTCCAATGTCAAAAATCCTACAGTGCTCAAAAATTAAAATTCATAAATTAGACAAAATCAAAATTTTCAAAAATTCAAAATTGAAAATTCTTCAAATAGAATTTCACAAAAATTCCGAAATTCAACTGTATTTTCCATTTGAAAATAAAATTACAAACGAGTCCGTTAAAACAAATCTGAAATCAGAGACAAATCGTCCGTTACATTTATATATATTCTGCTCGCATGACAGCAAAATTTTAGTTCGATCGCTGCAAACCAGTAACGCGTTTGAATTTGAAATAAAAGTCTAAGTGGAATTCAAAGTGTAATTATGGAATCACGCGAATTAAACGTTGAATTGAATTCTGCAAGCTCGGCGGAACGAGCAATTAATCAAATCGTCGAAGGTTTAACACGCCCTATAACACCTGGAAAGGCAAGAGAGGAGAGTTCCACAACCGCTGACGACGACACTTTACTAAAGGAAATTGAAGAGTTGCTAAACGAAATCAACCAAGCGAGTGCGGAGAAGAATTTGTTAGAACAACAACTGCAGAGCAACATACAACATTCGCACAATATCGACCATCTTGGAAGACGGCTGGATAAAATCAGTTTGAAAGAACCCAACACAATTCCAGAAGAGATCATCATCATCGACGACGACGATGAAATTTCAGCTCCAGCTACTCATACACCGCCGAAATGTCAAATCCTGCAAGATATGATGCTTGTCCCATCCGGAAGCTCCAGCGATGACCTGCACGTTCATCTAGTTGATGAAACCAACCCGGAGAAGTTCGAAACAATTCTCGTTTCTTGGGCAGCGTTACGACGTTCAAAAAAAAGAAAGCAAAGATTTACCACCCGAGCAGGCACTCGAGTAAATGTAAAGCTACTTGCAAGTGGAGAAATCAAAGTTTCGCAGAAATAAATCTTATTTATTTAAAAATTTCTTTAGTCTTTTTACTTCTAATTTTCAACTGTTTCCAAATTTAAAAAATTTAATTTCAGCGTTTAAAATGCCTAGATTCATTTTTGGTCACAGCCGCATGGCAACTCCTCTAAAAATCACAAGAAATATCTTATTAGCATAAGAATATCATCTTGACGATGTTTTCATACAAAAGTGCAAGTGTACACTCACACACAATCGCTACAGCAAAAGGTAAACACAAACATCAGAACATTATGTTACAAACATAACCAACACATTCAAGGTATGACACATAACCAAAAGGTAAATAAAATTCAACAGGTAGCTTTTATTCAAAATTAAAACTCACAGATAATTAGTGTCAATTCACATTTATTCAACAAATAAATTTTACACAATACAATCACAACTCAAATTAACAACATTCTCATTCACTCACCTTTTATTATTAACCTAATCCTAAAACTAACACAAGACCTAAACATAATTCCATCTTGAAAGGCGCAACCTTTCAAGGGCAGCATGTTCGGATTCCCGAAAAATAATCCTCCAGTTTCCTAAAATAGAACCAATAAATTTTATACCACAAAAATGCACATAATTCTTACGTCATTACATTGCCGACGGCATCCAGCAGAATTCCATCCTCAACTCCAGATTCCAAAATCATCCCAGCTCCGACTCTGAAAAATAAAAGAAAAAAAACCACAAAGAATCATGTTCTTTTATATAAATATTTTATAAAACTTACCTCATAAAATTTTATTAATTTCCACAGCCATCCCAGTTCAATTCCAAAACAAATAAACACTTTGACACATCTCTACAGATGGCCAGTATCAAGTTTTATCACGGCTAAACGGCTAGACGGCTTGGACCAATTCTCTCTTATACACGCAACAAAACCTTACAAATGTTACAAAATTAATTCAACTGCGCGAAAACGACGATACTAAAGAATTAAATTTATTGCTACATGAAAGTAAATATAATTTATTATTATATAAAAGTAGATAATAAATAAAGATCACAAATCATTGTAATAAATTTGTAAAAGACATGAGTAGGTAAAGATTTCAAGAATTGGAAAGTGGTAACACTAAAGAAATTACGTCATTGATTGCAAATCATAGTGCCGCTAGCTTTGCATCTATAAAAGGACTGCGGATACTGTTTATCCTTCTCTTTTATTATTTGGCTTTCGGTGAGTGAACATTTAAAATTATATTTGCATAGTAAATTCCACTGGGCATTGACTAGAATAAAGATTTAACTCCACTTTATTCAGGGTATTGACTTGAATAGAGATTTTATTCCACTTTATTCTTGGTATTGACAAGAATAAAGATTTTATTCCACTTTATTCTTGGTATTGACAAGAATAAAGATTTCCTTTCACTTTATTCTGGGTTTTCGACTAAAATAAAGATTTCCTTACACTTTATTCAGGGTATTGACTTGAATAAAGATTTCCTATCACTTTATTCTGGGATTTCGACTAGAATAAAGATTTCCTTACACTTTATTCAGGGTATTGACTTGAATAAAGATTTCCAATCACTTTATTATGGGTTTTCGACTAGAATAAAGATTTCCTTACACTTCATTCAGGGTATTGACTTGAATAAAGATTTTCTATCACTTTATTCTGGGTTTTCGGCTAGAATAAAGATTTCCTTACACTTCATTCAGGGTATTGACTTGAATGAAGATTTCCTTTCACTTTATTCTGGGTTTTCGACTAGAATAAAGATTTCCTGTCCTTCATTTTTAGTATACGACTTAAACGATCGAATTTCAATATAATATTAGTTATACTACTTTATTATATAAGCGACTTTATTAACACAGTCATCGTATATTCGAACTTTTCCATTTCTTGAATTTATACTTGCTCCAGTCTTGAAATTTCTTGCACTCCTTTATTCTCCAGTATTTTAATGAATTTGTTTCTAGCAAATATTAGTGAATTTATCTTAGTGAATTAACAGACAGACGGCCTTGGTGCCATTGTTGAAGTTTAGTTGGTTAAATTCTTAGAGTAGGTACTTGGTTTACTGAATTTTTTATTTTAAAACTTAGGTTAGGTTTATGAAAAAATTAGGAGCAGAAAAACAAGAACTTATATGTACTTTAAACTTAATGAATTTTTGGAAATAAACATTATTATTTTCGGTTTTGACGCGTGTCATCTCGGCTTTTAGCCGGCGCGGCGGTAGCTTTCCCCTACGTCGGGCGTAATGCCAAGACTTCGGGGATTTGTCATTCGTTCGTTATGTCCTTATGTATTGTCTGTAGCGTCCTGTCCGTAGTTCAGGAATTTTCGAACCGTTCGGCAAGTGTTAAGAACAACCGCTTTCTGTAGTGTGTGTGTAGTGTTCCTATGTAACCCCAGTGATTGTATATTTGTGATTACTGTTTTCGGTAAAACGGCTGTGGAAGACAAGATGATTGGCACGATAGTCACTTTGTCCATTTTCCACATCCGCTGCACCTCGTGTGCCAAATCTGTATATTTCGTAATCTTCTCCCTAAAAGTGTTCTGCACATTGTTGGTGTTGGGTACTGCAATGTCAATTAGGTATGTTGTTTTGCTGTATTTATCTATGAGAGTAATATCCGGTCTATTGTGGTGTATTGTCCGATCAGTTATTATTGACCGATCATAATATATTTTATGTGTGGAATTTTCAAGAACACTGTCTGGTGTATATTTGTAATATGGTGTGTATGTGGCGGGTGTAATAAGATAGTGTTTTAGGGCTAACTGTTGGTGTATGACATTGCAGACCTGGTTGTGCCTATGCAAGTAATCTGTTTGAGTAAGGAGTTTGCATCCAGCCGTTATATGTTCTATTGTTTCAGAAGCTAAATGACAAAGTCTACACGTGTCGTCCTGAACTGCCGCATCCTTAAGGATGTGTTTCCTATAATTCCTCGTGCTAATGACTTTGTCTTGTATAGCAAGCATGAATCCCTCCGTCTCAGGGAATAAATCACCGCGACTGAGCCAAGCGTTCGACGTATCTTTGTCGACATGATTTTGGTTCAAGTCAGCGTAATGTCTTCCGTGGAGAGACTTCTGCGACCATGCTTGCTGTTTATCTGTGTGTGTGGCTATGTTAAGGGTATTATCCAGCATTCTGTTGTGCAAATCAAGTGGTGTTTGTTTGTTGTCGGCTTTGATCACTGCTGCATGCAATGGAGAGTTATCTTCTTTGCTATAGAAGTATTCTCTGATAGATTTCACTTGTTTATAATGAAGTGACTTTATGTCTATCAGGCCGCGACCACCCTCGCACCTCTGTAGCGTTAGTCGTTCGGTAAAGGAGTTAGGATGGTGTGCCCTGTACCTTGTCAACATCGTTCGAGTTCTTCTGTCCAGTGCTTCTAAGTCCGTCTGTGTCCATTTAATTACCCCGAAGGAATAAGTAAGGACTGGTGTTGCATACGTGTTTATAGCCTTAATGAGATTTTTCCCATTAAGGCTAGTTTTTAGAAGACTGTTCAAGCGGCCTGTATATTTGGTCTCTAGCGCTCGCTTTATGTCCGTGTGAGGTATATCACGTGATTGTTGGAATCCAAGATACTTGTAGAGTTCGCCCTCCCCCATTGGTTCAATAGTGTCCCCGGTTGGGAGATCGAATCCCACAAGTTCATGTTTTCCCCTCGTCACTTGAAGCGTCCTACATTTGTCAACTCCGAACTCCATCCGGATGTCATTGGAAAAATCCAGAGTAGTCTGCAGCAGCTGTTGCAGATGAGGTTTCGAGGAAGCGTATAATTTGATGTCGTCCATATACATGAGGTGAATTATTATTATTAGTGAATTAAAGTGATTAGATTGTAAGTTAACTGATAGTATATATTGTAAGTGAAGTCTGTGATACAAAAAGGAGAATAAAAATATATATAGAACTGTTTCCGAAATCTTCTTTTCTTTTCTCTTATTTTGCGTGTTCGTCCTGTTACGGGCAGAACAGAAGTATTTACTGGAAGAACATTACTTAGACAAATTTCAACAAGACAATCAAAAATATCTTAAAAATGGTGCATATGAACCTGTTCGGGTGAAAGCACGATTCAAATATATCAATCGATGTAATGAGCACAATTTTTAAAATCATCGAACTGAATACAAATCATAAGGATGGTGATATTGAACAGGAATATCTAAATAAAGTAACAAAGAATATAATGGAGGAATTTAAGAGACAAAAAGATGTTCTTGTATTGAATATATATTTTGTAAAATTCTTTTTCGAAAATCATCAATCAATGGCACCGCAGTGAAAGGTTCAAACAGTGGTGATCAACACTGTGTATGAGATAGATGAAGATTGCAATTTAGAATTTATTGAAAACAAAATCGACGAAATACCAGGATTTAGAAATATGTAAATTAATTACATAAAATAATATGTCAGGAAGAGTTAATAGAACTATGACGATTTTAAATAAAAATTGATTAAGTGAATTACGAGTGTTTTTATTTATAAAAAATTTAGTATAACTTTACTTATTAACTTTACTTTGGTACATGTCATTTACTTTGTTCGCATTAGCAAGTATAAACATGTATTTGAACCCTTTATATACCAAACATATGTAATCACAAGACATATGTTTGGTATATAAAGGGTTCAAATACATGTTTATACTTGCTAATGCGAACAAAGTAAATGACATGTACCAAAGTAAAGTTAATAATTTTTTAAACTGTGATAATTTTAGCAAACTGAACTGTGCTCCAACCAAAAGATTTAATCGTGATATTAGAATAAGTCTTGACAATAGTAAGCACCAGTTGAACATTTGAATATACCTATAAACGCAAAATTAGCGTCATTCATCGTGATAAATACAAATTCCATGATAGGAGCTGTCAAGAACGAATTTACTGTAGGTGAAATATAGCGTCAAAGCTTTGAATTCTCACTAAATTGTTCAAAGCAATTAAGGTATTCATAGGGAAAAACCCTTTTTTTCTCATTAAATTAAATAAATCGTCATTTTTATAAAAGGATCTTGTTAATATTAAGGTTTCATCAGATAAATTATTCGCTAATTTTTCTACACTAGAGGGTATAAATCTATATGAATCTAAAAATCGTATTTGTATAATTTGATGTTTTGCAACATAAATTCTTTTCGACACATAGCGCTCCTTATTTAATGGTATAATATTTATTGCACCTTTAAATACATCCAAGGCTTTAATAAATAAAAGACAATCATACTTCCACTTCAATGTGGATGATTCTTACAAGCGCCCAGCCGCTATCAATTTCTTGAAATTATTCAGATTTTGCAATAATTTGTTTCATCATATCGAGTACTTTTTTAGAGGCCGGGAGTCGATTTCTCAACCCTTTATCATTAAAAATTAAGTCAAACTTACATCGGGCACGCGTTCTATGTCATCATCTTCGAATGAAATTGCACCTTCTTCTTTAGAAATCACTTTCACTTTGTTTCTGCATGATCCACATACTTTTGCGTTGACAGGAAGGGTTGGAAACTGTTTACACATTTGTGAAGTTAATTTTCTCAGACCCTTGTTTTTCCACGTATGATTCTTCTCCTTCAAAGGATTGCAAAAATACTTTATATCTTTCAACTTGTCTGGCATTTTCACTATTTGTGGCGATATCTGACTGTATACTGACTGTGAGAATACTCTTTAACGCGTCATCTACAGTTTCTTATGTTCATCTGTTCGAAGCAACAAACAAGCAAAAAAGGCGTGCGCGGGCTTTCAAAAATCAAAAATGTACACTTAACATTGCTTTGCTACTCTAAATGATACATGATTTTAAAGCTAAGAGATGACACTTTCATTTGAAAAAATATGAAAAAATTCATAATCAAGTATTTTGTAAAAACCAAAAAATATTTTTCAAAGTAAAAATTTTTTTTGGAAAATTAAATAATTTTTATTCTATATAATGTTCTACGGCAATGGTGGCGATAGTTATGAATTTTCAAAAAACGTATGATCACGAGTAAAAGTGCAAACATGCAAAAGTTTACCACTCGATAACTTCTGCACAAATTTTTCTTTAAATCCTTTAGCACAATCATTACTTGCAATATTTTGGTGAAGTTTGAACAAAATCGGAGACATCGAATTTTTTCACCTGGTACACTTGAGGAATTTGCCCCATATAAGTTATCCTATTTAAAATACTCTATAAGGAATGTGAGGCAGTTTTTGCAAATTACAGCTAAACCGAGCACTTTATGAAATAAATGCTAGAGACATAAATTGTTTAAAATCAAAAGATCTTTCACATTAAGTTGGTTAATAATTGTGAATTTTATTATTTTTCCGGAAAATTCAGAAAAACCAGCAGTTTTGACTAAAATCGGGCCATATCGATTCTTCGTGCCGAAAAACATAAGGATATAACAAGTTACCGAGGGGACCCAAAATATCATACATAACCCCCTCCCCCCCATTGCGCCTGGGCTATATACTACTGCCCTCTTTCCTGCTTTTCTATTATAGTGTTTAGGGCCACCATAAGGCTTTCTGAATCTTGCCATGTTCTGCCGAGTTCCACATCGTGCTTCTCCGCGAGATTCGTCCATTCCTCCATTCCAGCTTGAGAGGCAGCCTGCTTTATGCATATGACGTCAAGACCCTATGCATGTATTGGAAATGACATTTCACCGTGAATATGTATAAATCGGGCAGTCCCGTCTCTAGCATAAGGACATAATTCGGGGTTTTTTGAGGTAACCTAAAAAGCTTCTTTATGAAGAACCGCTGTAGTTTCTCCACTTCCTCGTACTCGCTGAATTCCCAAGCTTGAGTGCCGGCAGTGTAGGTTCTGTACTTATATGAGTGGTTTATTTTGGTGTTTCTTATGACCTGTTTCCACGTGCTGTTGAGGACGCCTTTAGCCGCCTTCAATCGGTCATTCAAGTGGTCTCACAGCGAAAGTTTCGTCGATAAGTTAATCCTTAGATTCTTGTATGTCTTGAGAACTTCAATATTTGATCCTCTGAACGTCAAATTTTCGCTGTTAGTTTTCTTCTACCCCCCTCTTGGAAGACCATTATTTTAGTCTTATCAAAATTGACCATCAAGTTCCAGCGTTAGCAGTATTCCTCCAATTTTAATTTCTTATTTTGTAGTTCTTTCGTGTCTTCGGCTAGAAGGACTAAGTCATCTGCGTATAAAAGCGTTTTAATTGTCAGTCCGTCAAAATGCACTCCTCCCCTATGTCATCTTCAATGTCATTAATAAATAAGGAGACTCAATGAGCATCCTTGTCGTAGACCTGAGTTAACATACAACTTTTCTGATGGCTTATCACCGCTCCATACCTGTGCGCTAGTTGTTTGATAGAAATTTTTTAGAAACTTTGAAATTTGTAGGATATTCTAAATTGGTAGAGTTTAAAGAAGAGTGCCATTATATTAATCGTATCAAATGCGGCCTTAAAGTCGGCAAACATCGCATACATTTTCCCTTTTCTTTCATCAATCTTAATTTTAACAACATTGAAAAGATTAAATATGTTGTCGATTGTTGAGTATCCCGAGCGGAATCCAGCCTGGCATTTATGAAGAACGTCACTACTTTGCTCCCATAGAATGAGTCTGTTGTTAAGGATACCTGTCAATATTTTCACTGCAGCGTCCATAAATGAAAGGCCCCTCCAATTCTCTGGGAGATCTGTATCTCCCTTTTTATATATAGGAAATATTATTGCATTTCTGAAGCTATCGGGGATGTTTCCGCTTTCATATATAATGTTGTAAGCTCTAACTAGTTAATATAGAAAAGTTTGAGGTGCGTTCTTAAAAATTTCGTAAGGCACACGGTCTGGTTCCGGTGCCTTGTTATCTTTCGCCTACTTTAGTACCGTAAGTAGCTCACTCAGTGTTATTTCATTATCCAATATCGGGTCGTCTATGTATGCAGCTGCATATAATATAATCCTTTCTGTGGTCTGCGGAATTAGTAGCTTCTCGAAGTGTCACTTAAAGTCATCTACGGTGATGTTGCTTCCTTTGCCGAACCTGCCACCAGCATTTTACTTTTTTTACAGAGGTTTTTGTCCATTTTATTATGTAATAAGTACATGCGCAGTTCATAGTCTGTTTTGTGCTTCTTGAATAGCTGTAAACACTTACAGGGCCTTTTCCTTGCTTTTTAACAAGCAGTGTCAAAACACTTCTTCTTGAACAGTTTCTGCGTTCCCTGTTTCTTTGTTGATGATGTTTTTCCACTCAAGTTTTGGTAACATTTTGATTTCAGTTCTTAGATAGTCTCTATTAGTATCTTTATTTATAATTAGAGTTAACCCTATTGGAAAATGGTCAGAATATGGCTCATTGATAGTTTCAAATTGCTTTAGATATGGAACGAGGTTGTAGGTGATTGCTACGATGTCATTTGTTGAGGCTCCTGTAGAACTTATAAATGTATATTCGCAGTCTAGGTCACCTGGAGTGCGTTCATTTAATACAACCAACCCGTGATCCTCACATAGCTCAAGAAACCTTCTCCCTCGTCCAATATAATTATTTTAAACATCGACAGAC
This sequence comes from Leptarthrus brevirostris, assembly GCA_964036015.1. NCBI lineage: Eukaryota > Metazoa > Arthropoda > Insecta > Diptera > Asilidae > Leptarthrus > Leptarthrus brevirostris. The sequence goes on along the minus strand of OZ038371.1, from coordinate 96,134,040 downwards.
GTTATAATCCAATTCGCATTCCGCTCTACGCTTACTGTCATGCTCGTTTTTAACACTGCTCTCAGCACTAGTTATTATTTCACGTACCCTGTCTGCACATAAAAATAAATTTCCTATTATTTCTGCATTAATTTTTAACTGCAGCAAAGTCTTCTGGCACTGCAGCTATATCATCTTTAGTTGCCAGGCCTTCAGATTTGATATCGGCTTTACAAATTCGATTAAAACATTTGTGTCCATCGCCTGAGTTGTTGTTTTTGTCTGTTTAGTTGAGCGGTTATTACTATTCTCGGGTGATGTTTCGTCTAATCGTCTTTTCAGTACTGTTGTTTTTTGCTTACTCATATCTTACTCTGATATCGTTGTTAGTAAATATTGAAGTGCTTACCTTTCGATATCTCCAGTTTAGCCGGAGGTATTAGCAGTCGTGGTCAGAGTGCTTGCTGATATTGAGTTTTAAAGTTAATGTGCGCGCTTTTAAGGTAATAGCCAGTTGGTCACTTTTAATATAACTGTTAATTCACTGTGCTGATGCGTGTTAAATCGAAATGCGTGTTAGATCTCCGTTTGTTCAAACTTTGTAAGCAGCGTTGCCAAGGGCAATATAAGTAGCCCCAGCACCGTCACTTGCAGACCAGCGATCAGACGGACCACACCAGCTAGCGAGGGAGCACTCTAGTAGGTAATATCATACCGGCAAGTATAATAAGTTGGCAGCCGGCGAGTCTCCGACTGCAGTATCGTATTGGATCTGATTTGATCAACCGGTGTCAGGTAGGATATATGTATTTATTTCTTTGATTCCTGTGGCGGCGAGTACCCCGGCATAGCACACTTTTGAACCGGCGAGTTCCCCAGTTGTCTCGTTTACCCTTGCAGCGGCGAGTTCCCCGGTGCAATGCACTCTCACTCACTCCTATACTGGCGAGTTCCCCGGTATAGGACACTATCGAACCGGCGAGTTCCCCGGTTGTCTCGCTTACCCTTGCAACGGCGAGTTCCCCGGTTACTCCTATAGCGGCGAGTTCCCCGGTATAGGACACTCTTGAACCGGCAAAGCACTGCTATAGCGGCGAGTTCCCCGGTATAGGACACTCTTGAACCGGTGCAAGGCCCCCTCACTCACTCCTATAGCGGCGAGTTCCTCGGTTGCGGATTCATAACCCCGCTGTAGAGTGCGTTCTTTGCGAAGTCCTCCAGCTGCGTTCGAACAGCTGGGGTGGCCGCAGAGCTAGAAGCTATTTCACTCTAGCCGTGAAGGCGGTGAGCGTTTCGCAGTTCCTGGTAAGTTTCTCTGGGAAGGTAGGCCGCGTTTAACCTGGCTTTGACCTCTGGCAATGTCGGTACATCTGAGGCCAACAGTTGGTAGGCTCCTTTACGGAGTCGTGTCGGGAGGATCTTGAGAAAAGCATCTTGCTGGCCTAGCGGTAACAACCCAGGAATGTTTGTAACTCTGAACCGAGATGAGCGCCTAGCTCACCTGAAAAAATGGGCACCATTTGCTCTGACAGTTCCACTACTTTTGAGTAGTCAACCATTGTAGACGGCGTTGTTACTTGTTTTCGTTCAAGTGAACTACTAGAATTTCCTTCTGAGCTGGCTTCCGTAAGGGAAGTTTCCAGCCAATCGAGCAAATAAATTTTCCGCAGAGGTCTGATCGTCGGTGGAGTATGTGCTTACGTTTAAGGCTCCTACATTAAAATTGGCCTTGTTTTTCTTATTTCTAACACTTGTGATATTTTCGTCAGAATTGAGCGAGCGCGAGAATTCTGCAATCTGAACAAGCTCTTCCTTAAGTTTGTTGAACTCCTTTTAAAACCTCTCTATTTGTGCGAGTGTTTTCTCTCACTCTTTGTTTAACCCTTTATCGAGAGCGTCGCAATTAGACACGGAGATTTTTTTGGATTCTCGCACTTTCTCTAAAATATTAAAAAACATATCTAAACTCACTTGTTCTGTTGGTCCTGGAAGGACGGTACCACTTCTCAATCTGTTTCCTTGTCGCTGGGGCCGGGCAAAGAGCCGATAGTTTCTACTGCAGTTGATTGTTTTCTTGAGTGTCCGCAGATGGATTCTGTGGATGGCCTGGCTGCTGAAACTGGAACTGTATGTTAGATTGTTGAGACGGTTGTTCTTTTGCCTGCTCGCACACTTTGTCCTTTGGAACGTCCGGCGTTGAAGTTGATGCAGATCCTGGTAGTTTTTTGTTGGTAGAAGGTGATGGCGGTGACCCTTCGCCTGAGGCATGTACTTCACAAAAATGTTGCACTTGGGTGCGTAAAGTAGAGTTAGCTTCGTGCTCGCCGGGAGCAGAGGCAGTCGAATAACTCCGAGCGTTGGAGGCGACTTGTTGATCAATTGACGCCTCAACAGTGGTCAGAGTTTCCCCTTTTGTAGATTCATATAGGATCACGGCTTTCAGAGCACTTACGGTTGTTTTTGCGTCAACCAGGCTTCAACAATCCTACCGGCTGCGCCAATTATTATCTTATGTTACCGGTGGTAATCAAATTTTATTCACTCCATTTCTATTTCCGCAAAAGGCATAAAACATTTTCATTTGTTTCATTAGGAATTTCAATCAGACACCAAAATTTTACTAACCAAATATTTCTCTTTGATGACAAATTTAAAGAAGTACAGGTTTTAAATATTTTCCCTTAAAATTACACATGAAAATCCAATAACTATATATTGTTCTAAGATACCAAAAATTCAAAGTTACAATTTTCTATTTGCTTACTTAAAAATTACATACGACCAGTTAATAGTCAAGTACAGTCCGTAGACACAATAACTTCAAAGTTACACTTTTCTATTTGTATCGACTCAGATTTTTCCGCTGTCTCGCGACCGACCGAGTAAAACCGACTCGTATTTTCGCGCTTTTTCTTCGTTTTTGGCTTTTGCACATGACGGAGATGGCTGTCATTGGACAAAGTTGCTGTAGATCGTTTTCGTTTGCGCTGATTAAGCAAGCTTCTTATGCTTATAGTATATTTGGCTACCGTGTGAAAGAAATGTCGTCGGTAACCCGAGCGCGTTGTTTATCATGAGTTGGATTTGAATACATTGCAACTTTGTTGCAACATAATTTGGTATATGAAATCTAACTCATTGAAATTTGTTTACCGAGTTTTCATATGACAGATTGGATTTGGTTGAATTTTGGCTTATCGGAAAGATAAGCAGAATCCAATCTGTAACATTGGATTTCTTTAAGAAGTTTGTACTTGAGGAGGTAGGATCGCAATTGTTCGTCGGCTTGTATTTTACTTCACTCATTACAATGGTGTTTAAGTTTTCACTTTAGAGTGGGACATGATATGTAGTCGCTTGCTTTTGAAGCAACTGTCTTTAGCCTGTCCTTTCTTACAACCAAATTCGCAATACGCCATATAAGATGTAGAACATGGTACGCTTTGATGGGTCTCTTCTATTTGTTGAGAGTGTTCCGTAGCCAAACTAATTAACTTTCGTAGTGAATTTTATGATCGAGCTTTTATTATTAGTCAAGCTGATAATTCTTAAGACCATCTTTAAATGAACGAATAGAATTTTGTTCAATTTCTTTAAGAAGATAATCTCGTCAGGTTCCTTCGGTTGCTTCGCTCGCTATTTCGGTATTTAAATCCACCAATTTCTAAGTACAGTATAGTCATACAGTATACTAGACCTGCCATCTTTAGTATTATAGGCCTGTCACAGTTAATCACGGAAAGAGATCTTAATAATAATAAAACAATAATTCCAATTAATTATATTTATATATTAAACGTCCTTCTGGATGATTGGAGACGGCCTCCAAGCGTGCATGACGCTCCCATCATGCCGGCTCATCCGGGCAATGTGCTTTGAATGGCAGACAATCGCCGCCCGGTTCCCGTTTTCCCATCTATCCCATCCCTGATCCGGGGAGAAAATCTTTCAAACCTACCAAGCCAAGGTGGAAATGTCATCGTGGGCAGCATGGCAGCGGGTAGTAAAATGCACTGTCGTAAACGATCTCCTTGGGGCACCAGGTGCACCCCATTGTATATAGCCTTGACTTTGACATGGGGGCTCTGTCAGAGGTGGACTACCCCTTTCCGCCGTACTCGTGGGACCAACATATGGACACAAACAAAAACAACAACATCACAAACAAAACAATCAACAACGCCGCAGAGGAGGGGGACGCGCAAGTGACACCCACTCTGACGCTACATGTCGGGTAAAAGAACCAGTCAAATCTGGCGACGAAGAGAAACAGGCTGACCGATGAGCAGATCAAGGCTCTGAGGAAAGCACTTGACCAGGCCATTGACGACACTACCGCCAAGGAAACTGCCCCATAATTCTGGGGATCCCGAGTATCAGGGGGCAAATTGAGGCTAACCTATGCTACGGCGAACACCAGAGGCTGGTTGGAGCGGGTGACACCCAAGCTTACACCTTGGGAAGGGGCCTCCCTTAAGGCTATTGAGGAGAAGGACCTACCTGTAAAGTGTAGTAGTGTGGATCCCCAAAAACAACGGGGATCCGGCAGCAGTCCTGGAGAAGCTTGAGAAGCAGAACCAGGCGATCCCAGCATCCTCTTGGAGAGTATTTGACCGTAAAGCGGAACAAGGCGGACAGACGTTGGCACTCTCCATTGACGAAGGGTCCAGGCGAGCACTGAAAGAGCGGCAGTTCTCTGTAGGCTGCTGGCCACTCAAGCTGCAAATCTGGCCCTCATCCAGGAACCTTGGGTAAGTTTCGGTCAGATTTCGGGACTGCGACAACCTTGATTTGGAATCGTTTATGATAACGAGGACAGCAGGCCGCGGACCTGTATTGTATATAACAAAAAACGAAAATTAACTGTTTGCCGTCCACAGACTTGTGTACAAGGGACCTCACAGCTGCCAGAGTGAAGGTACGTGCGGGAGGCGCAGATACTGGGTGCTAATCTCCTCTGCGTACTTCCCATATGGCTCCACTGAACCACCACCGACGAGAGAACTCAGGGATCTCAGCGAGTCGACAAACTCGGTGCACATGCTAATTGGATCCGACGCGAACTCACACCACATCAACTGGGGTAGCAGCGGCAAAAATAGAAGAGGTGAGTACCTTATAGATTATTTGCTAACTACTAACCTAGTCGTACTAAACCGTGGATCTGACCCTACCTTTGACAATGGCCGTCGAAGGGAGGTAATTGACATCACTCTCGCCACTAGCTACATATCAGAACTGGTAAGTGACTGGAGAGTGTCTGACAAGCCATCATGCTTTGACCACAAGCGCATTCTCTTCAGAGTTGGAGAATATGTCAATGAAGTAAAGGAATACCTGAACCCTAGGAACACCAACTGGGTTACCTATAAAGAGGAACTGGGTGGTAGACTCAATGGGTTCATGGGCTCGATCAAGTATACGCAAGATGTCGAACTAGCGGCAGACCTAGTAAACGATACCATACAGACAGCCTTCAGGGGAAGCTGTCCGGTGTCAGTAAGGTCCCACAACAGGAACGTTACTTGGTGGACGAGGGAACTTGCGAAACTTAGGGCTACTACCAGGAGGCTGTTCAACAGGGCGAAAAGAGGCGGGTGCTGGGAAGCATACAGACAATCCCTAACTTCCTATAACCGAGAACTGCGCCATTCTAAAAGATCCAGCTGGCAAAAGTTCTGTCAAGACGTGGAGGGCGCTCACGATTCCGCGAGACTGCATAAAGCTCTTATGAAGACTACGTCGGGTGACCTGGGCACACTCCAGAAACCGGATGGGACATACATCCAAACCAGGGAAGAAACGCTAGAGATTCTGTTGCAGTTCCACTTACCTGGTTGAGGGTGGAAGATCCGAAAGAGGAAGATAGGCCCAGCCTAACAGACCACCCAGCAGGGAGGGCGACCAAGGCGGACTGGAAGGTTTACAGCTCGGTCTTTACATGCAAAATTATCAATGATGCTATTGCATCCTTTGTACCATTTAAGTCGCCTGGGACGGATGTTATGTACCCGGTGCTTCTACAGGAGGGTTGTGATATTCTCGCGCCGGTGCTGTGCAGAATATACAGGGCGTCTTTTGCACTAGGATGCATACCCTCTATCTGCAGGACTGTGAAAATAGCCTTTATTCCGAAGCAAGTTCGTGTAGATTACACACTTGCTGAGGCATACAGGCCTCTTAGCCTAGCAAGCAAAATGCGATTGCAGCCTCCTTGGATATAGAAGACGCTTTTGATAATACATCATTTGATGTGATCATTCGAGCCCTAAGAAGAACAGGCCTTGGGACGACCTTCTGTCGATGGATAGATGTGTTGCTCAGGTCTCGAGATCTTACCTTGAGTCTCCTCGGCAGGACGATCAGGGGCTGCGTCACAAGAGGAAGTCCGCAGGGTGGGGTGCTGTCACCCCTCCTATTGTAGTTGTGGCATCCAACGTTATGGGGAACAACATCACAAGACAACTCCAGGGGGCACTAGACTTAGATGCAACCTGGTGTAAAGAGGTAGACCTCAACATCAACCCTGACAAAACGGTCATCGTTCCGTCACTAGGAAGAGGAACACGACAGGTCTGACTGAACCCACCTTTCTGGGCACTGCGCTACCCTTCAAGGATCAGGTAAGGTACCTGGGGGGTTATCCTGGATTCCAAGCTATACTGGAACCTGCACCTCGATACAACCATGGAAAGAGCTCGGAAGTCCTTTTGAGCATGCGGTAGAGTTTGCGGGACTACCTGGGGACTCAAACGCAGAACAATGCTCTGGATCTGCACATCGGTAATAAGGCCCATGATAACCTATGGAGCGATTACAAGGTGGCACAGAGCAAAACTTAATGTGATAAAGGCTAAACTTAGCAAACTTCAACGTATGGCCTGCCTATGGAGCCATGCGCACCTCGGCTGCATTCGAAACCATGCTAAAATATCAAACCTCTTCATAAAGCGGTTTAAAGCATGGCTCTTTGTGCGGCCTACAAACTAGAGGCAGTCAGTCTTCTTGGGGAAACATAGGTAAGGGCCACACGACAATAAGGCAGATTCTTGAAGCCACACCTGAGTTGGCCATGTTAGCTGATCAGATGCCAGCAAGATTCTCACCATTCCAAACACCCGTAATACGGGTTGAGAATCGTGGCCGTGGACGCTTCCATCCGTCCATCCAGGGGAACTAGTATGTTATACGAATGGATCCAAGACTGCATCGGGCGTTGGGCAGGGGTCTGGAGTAACTCTCCTCGATTCAGTTAATTACTGGCCCTGGGAAAGTACACCACGGTATTGCAGGCTGAGATCTTCGCTATACTGACATGTACTTACGACAACCTAAGAAGAGCATATAAAAACAAAAGCATATCAATTTTTTTGGATAGTCAAGCTGCAATCAAAGCAATTGCTTCATATACCACCAGATCTAAGCTGGTGTGGGAATACCAAAGGACCCTAGATGAACTGTGTAGAACTAATCAAGTAAACTTGATCTGGACCGGGAAAAGGTAGATGAATGGTTCTAACATCCGACCTGCTCAGCTTGAGGAGCTCCCTGGATCTACCCGACGACGATGAGGGCATAAGACTACTTGAGTGAGCGTGACCCTCAATATTGTTCCAATAAAGCCTATGCTCCTCACTTGCGCGGTTTCCTATTATCCTTTTGGTCGTACAGAGAGGAATTCTACAGACCGGCTCCGGACCTATGAAAGGGGTATTGGACCGCTTCCTGCCAGGAAGAAGCAATTAAAAAAAATTGTGACCTAATTTTTTCATTCACGTAAGTTTTAATTCGGAATTTTGTTATCCATTTTTATTTTCATTTCTGTTTATTCAATTAAAATAAGATAAAGTATTTAAGGAATGTCAATTTATAATTTATAATTCCTTTCAGTATTCAATTACTTCCTTAAAATCAAATCATAATTTCACAGGTATTAAGAATCCATGTAATGATTAACAGATTTTAAGAATTAAAAAGTTTAATGCTTTACTTACTTTTCGTAATTAGGAATTAAAAGAATTATTTTCTTAATTCTTTATGAATTAGTAATTAAGGACGTTTGATTGATTGCTTGATTAAATTGGAGGTGTGAGGTTCTCAAGCGCCGCGGCCACTGGGGCCTATTGTGCTAATCCTCTGAACAGGTTCAACAGCGCCCGCAGTTGGCAGGTGGTGTCGATGGCTCTACCTATCCTTACCAGGTGCTTCCTTAGCTGACAGTGGCCGGTTAGTAGGCCAGCCAGAGTTCTAACATCCGACCTGCTCAGCTTGAGGAGCTCCCTGGATCTACCCGACGACGGTGAGGGCATAAGACTACTTGAGTGAGCGTGACCCTCAATATTGTTCCAATATAGCCTATGCTCCTCACTTGCGCGGTTTCCTATTAGCCTTTTGGCCGTACAGAGAGGAATTCTACAGACCGGCTCCGGACCTATGAAAGGGGTATTGGACCGCTTCCTGACAGGAAATTTTTGACAACAAAATTGTTTGTACGAATACTCTACGTCACTCTTATTTTGCAAATATAGCCGACACACTATGTATCGAAGTACTTTCAGTCGCGAAAAAAAATAAGATGGAAGCACTATTTTAATTCATTAGAATATATATCTATCTATATATATATATATATATATATATATATATATATATATATATATATATATCATTTTAAAAAGTATTAAACAATCAAAAAAATATACAAAATTTTCGAAAAGAAACTCAAAGGTACTTAGCTCGAATTTCTCCGACGTGACAAAATTTCACCTTTCCAAAATAATGGCGGACTTTTTCCTTTTAATTTTCCTGGTTTTGAAATTAAACTTTAGCACCTTTACCTTTTGAAATAAAAACTTGACTGCCTTTTCGCTCCCAAAATGGGGTGGCTTTTATAGAAAAGTAGCCCCTATTATGATATTTTCAGCTTATTTTGGCTATTTTAGCCGGAAGTTTGAAAGGAACTTCGGTATTGAAACGAATTTATAAAATTATTTTTCTATTTTTGATAGAAAAATATTCTCTAATAAATTTTATACCTTTCTTGTGTACTAGAAAAATTTTACGGTGCCGGAAAAGCCTTTAATTTGGTCTTTAAAATATTTCTTGACAGTTACCTCCACGTGAAAATTATTTAAATATTAGTACATTTTTGGGGTATTCAGTGATTTTAAATGGTTGACTTCGTCTTTGTGCAACCTAATTATGTACCCTGTTTTACGGAGTAAATAAAGTACCCGTGAAATTTTCCGCGATAAGTCCGTGATAAGGTTAAGTTGCGTAGATTCCAGTTTAATTAAATGTTTTATGGGTGATATTCTAATTAAGGTAAGTACTTAAAGTCATTTATTGACTTGCATTGCTTGGAACTTCTCTAATTTCATTATTTTCAGTAATTTTGGAACTCGAGTGTCGGCTATATTTACTTTGCAAAACATTGGAAAGGTAATTAGTTTTCATAATTTTCATACATTAATTTTACATCATTTTCTATTTTAATTTAACAATCTATTAATAAATTTGTTCTTCTAGGTATTTTCTCAGCTCCGGAATCCTCAAGAGATTATTCACTCCTCGGTGTGATTGTTCATACATCATCGAAGAAAGATAACCCGAATTTTCAAGTCCTGCTCCTGATAGAACTGGGCTGCCTTACTTGTACCTAGAATAGATAGAAAAAAAACTTCGCCGGATCACTTATTCTTGGAGTAGAGGGTATTATGCTCAACACCGGTAAGTTTAATAAATAGTGCTTCCTTCCTTTTAAATCCTAATTACCATTTTTTTATTTTAGGGAATGCCAAAAAGGATATATGTGTATGGACGAAAAATGCACCTGTAACATTCCCCCCTTCTTCCGAGAGATTTCGAATAGAAATCTTTTATTGACAATTCTATTATATTCTAAGGCTATTTTTCATGCATCCGATAAATTCTATATCTTACTTTTCTTCTTTCGTTTTGAAAATTCAATATCATCTTAAATCTTAACCTAGTTAACCTTGGTGGAGATGGAAAATATCTTGACATTTAACGGATAAATACTTTGCATTGATTTATTTCTCTTTTGTTATATATATTTCTATCTATATATATATAGAGTTCATTTCTTTATATATTTAAAACTTAATATTTTATACGCTAAATCCATAATATTCGGCCTTGACGTACTTATTATGTTAATATATTTAAATGTATGTCAATAACTTTAAGTGGAGGGAGAAGCATTATTATTATTATTTTATCCTAAGCAGTTTCAAATAGTTATGGGCTCTTCAACTTACTTCGCAAGTTCTCGGTTCCTGTCATTGGAAAGATAATTCATTATGCTTAAGAAAGCCAATACATTTTCGCTGGTACCCACCTAATGACAGACACACAGTATATCCAACAAAATTTACTTTAAATTATCCTACTCATATTACTGGACTTGTCTTCCTAAACGTTTCAGTTTCTTCGGCTCTCCTGCACAAAACTTAGAGGACAACGTAATCTAAATACACACATAGTGGCCTTACAATGTCAGTTAACTTCATTTCGTTCGATAAGGGTACAGGTCATACAATTGTACGGTAAGGCAGTTTTGGTGACGTTGCTATCACAATTCACGCTTCCGGCTAAGCTTTGCGTACATGGGTCGACTTTCCGAATTTTCTTCGTACTGCTAAGACGAGTTCTTTCGTACTTCGTCGAGCACGTGTGCTAGTTCAACATCAAACCATAAACATATCTATATACTTAAAAGACCCTCCGTTATTGCGAAATATGCCATATATTGAACCTTTAAACGTCCTAAAGAGTGTGCGCTTGAGCGATTCTTCTGTAACACCCAGGAAGTCAGCCCTTTTTTTTATATAATCAAATCTAACTAATATGGTTCCTACTTTCAACGATCTCCATCCCCCCATCTGAAATTGGATCCAAATATTATACACAACAAATAGCCAACAGGCGTAAGCACCGTGTGAAATAAAAAAAGGTCTTACTAACTTGCCTTTTGCTCATTGTCTTTCCGTCAACCAAGGCCAAATATTCGTATAATCGGTTATAAAATACTACTATTCTACTATCCTACTATGCCTATAGCGATTTCCATTCCTCTATTTAACCTAACCACTAATAAAACTACATCTTTAGCTACATATCGTTATCCTGGTTATTGCCACAGTAAATTTTGAGATCTTTCGTATGCCATATCCCTGCGGCTTTACCTGTACTATCCTCAAGTTCGTATGTCCAAGGTGAGACAATTCTTATAACTTTAAATGGCCCTATAAATTTAGGGGCTAGTTTAGCATTGAAAAATTCTGCGGCATTAGAAAGGACATAGTTTTTGCGCCAAACTAAATCGTTCACAAGGAACCTTTTATCTCGCCGACGGAGATCATAACTACGCTTTCTACCTTCGGCGGATTTCAATAACTTCTGTCTGACTTCCTTTCTAACGTTCTCTAAAGCCTGCGCCCTTACCGTTGCATCAAAAGGCTTATCACATCTAACATGTTTGTGTTCCGATCCATGAGTGACCAAAATTAATAAAATATGGGGTGAGTTTGGTGGACTCGTGTGTTGCTGTACGAATTGCGCACGCCACTTTTCCCAAATAAAAATCCCACATTTTGTGGTTTTCAGATACATAGGCTCGAAGCATTGACTTCACAACTTGATTTGTTCGTTCGGACGGGTTCGCTTGAGGGTGGTAATATGCTGTATATTTAATATCCGTTCCATACTCTTTACAAAGTGCCTTAAATTCCTTTGATCTGAATTGCGACCCGTTGTCACAAATTAAGGTTCTGGAAACTCCAAACAGTAGGAAAACAAAGTCCTCTAATGCCAAACAAATTGAAGTAGCACTTGCCGCTCGCAAGGGAAATAACATCGGAAATTTACTAAATTGGTCTATTACGGTGAGAATATATTTGTACCCCTTGCAAGATCGAGGCAGAGGTCCGATTAAGTCGACATTGATAGATTCCCATGGTTTTGTGTGAACTGTCCTAAACACCATTAGACCTGCCGGTTTCTTAAGCTCAGGCTTGATAGCCTGACAAGTCGTACATTGTTTTACAAAGGCCTTCACATCAGCCTTCATTTTTGGCCAGTAATATTTCTGTATTAATCGACTATAAGTTTTTTGGACACCTCTATGACCGGCTATGGGTATGTCGTGAGCATTTGAAATTAATTTTCTTCTCTCTTGCTTGGGTATTACTCGTTTCCATTTGTCATTGAACAGAGCTAAATCTGGGTGTTTTGGACGAAAGTACTTCCAGTAGGCCATTTTCAAATTTCCACTTTGGGTATGACGACGGATTCTGTGTTATTTGATGAAGCATTTTAGTATACCAGCGATCTTCCTTGGGAGCGACCTCTACAACATCTGCAACTGGGACTGACCTTGACAGTAAGTCGGGCAAAAGGTGTTCTTTACCTTTACGGTCAATTATTTGGTAATCAAATTGTTGGAGGCGCATGGCCCATAATTGCGCTCACAACGGTTAAGCGACCGACTTAGATAAGCTATAATCTTTTCCTCTCCGTTAATATTTTGTGTCAGCACAGCTCCAAGGCCATAACCAGAGACATCTGTATGGATGATAAATTCACAGTCAAAGTTTGGGCAGTTCAGTATTGGAGCACTCACTAAACAATCTTTTACTTTTCGAAAGGCTTCTTCGCATTCGTTGGTTCATATAAATGACTTTTTCTTTTTGAGTAATTCTGTGAAAGGGGCAATCATTGCAGAAAAATTTGGAACAAATCTTCGGTACCATGCGATTGTTCCTATCAAACGTCGAACCTCGGAAACCGATTTCGGACTTGCAATCTTCAAAATACATTGCACCTTCTCTGGATCCACTTGTAAGCCGTATTCACCAACAACATAACCTAAATACTTGAGTTCCGCTTTGCAAAATTCACATTTTTCATAATTAATGATCAGTCCTGCCGCTTGTAATTTATCAAGAACCCTCTGTAAAATTACTTTATGTTTCAAAAGTCTGAGTAACGAAGATCACATCATCCAAGTATACAAAAACTTTGCTCTCCAGATCACCGGTTAATACTCTATCAATTAGCCTTTGCCAGGTCGCAGGCGAATTACTTAATCCAAATGGCATCCTTTTAAATTGGAAAAGACCTCTACCCGGAACCGTGAACGCTGTGTATTGTTTTGAGCTTTCCTTTAAGGGAACTTGCTAAAAAGCAGATTTTATGTCAAGTGAGGACATATACTTGGCATCTCTTAATTTGTCCAGGGTGGCAGACACATAAGGTAACGGGTAGGCGTCTTTCTTTGTTACCTTATTAAGTTTTCTGTAGTCGACGCAAGACCTATATGTTTATGTGCCATCTTTCTTTTTCACCATCACCACTGGGGATGCCCACGCACTATTGGATGGTTCCACTACATCTGCTTTTAACATATTATCTAGCTCAATATTCATTTCCCTTTGGATTGCCGGTGATACTGGGTAGTATCGTTGTTTAATAGGTGCTGATTCAGTTTCTATTTTGTGACATACTTGATTAGTGCATCCCAATCCTGTGCCCATTTTGTATCGAGCACCGCTGATGATTAACTCTAGCTCGTCCCTTTGTTGTTTGGATAACTTAGACTGAGGTTGTAAGGCATTTAGGGAGTATTCGCTGATTTCATCTCCAAATCTCCATGAATTTCTTTCGAAGTCAGCATGAATGCGCATGTCCCGCCAAAAATCTATCCCCAAAATGATAACGTGAGGGAGCTCCAATATTACCAGAACTTCGCAAACTTTTACGCGACCCTCCAACAAAATTGGTATACTTATTTCACCCAAAACATTTACTGAGCTGCCGTTAGCCATATTAACTCTTTTCGCATTGGTCTCTCTCAGTTTAAGTCCCATACCCTGTAATAACTCCCAGCCTGGACCCCCAATATTGGTCCTGGATGCTCCCGAATCCAATAACCCACATAATGTTATTCCTAAAACTGACACAGCTAAGTGAGGACGGGCATCATTTTCTGCTGGAGCAAAAACGTAATCCACTAAAGGGGTTCGTTTTAACAAATGCGGCTTTTCTCGGATGACTCGACTCACCGCTTAATTTCGAGCTCCGTTCGCGTTTTCCGGCAGGTTATGTTGTGGGTTTTGTCTACTCGGGTTACAGGTTCTACATCTTGGTCGTATGACTCCTGGTGCACCACAACCAAAGCAGGTTAATTTCGTCTTGCAAAATCGAGCTAGATGTCCTTTTCGGCCACACTTAAAACATCGTTGGGTATTATTTTGACAATTGGAATTGGATATCGCCGATACCGATGGTGATTCTGTCCCTATATAAGCTAGGTCCGGCTCAAGAAGGTTCTGATTTCGCTTTGACGGTGGAGGAATAAAAGCTTCTACTGTCATTCGAACTGACTCAAGCTTTCTTCCTAATTCTACTAGTTCGAACACTGTAGAAATCTCTGTGAGCCCTAGTTGGGTTTGGTAGAATGGGGCTATGTTTCGCTTTAAGATCCTCAGTTCTTGTTCTTCCGGAAGCTGATCCGTCAGGCGTGCGAACATCTTTTTCATGACGACTACATAAATCCCAATGGACTCATCCTTACCTTGCGTTCTCTTTTTAATTTCGTCCATTAAACGATCATCATAATTTGGTGGTAAGAACTCCTTCTTTAGTTCCCTAACGAGGTCGGACCATGAATGGAAGTTTACTTTATTCGCCCTATACCATAAAAGTGCTTTTCCTGTAAATAGGTCTAAAGCTGACCGGTATAACTGGTTCTTGGTGACTCCTCTAGCTTCGGCCAACTCCTTTACTCTATCTGAGTTTAAAGAGTAAGCTTGTTCTCCTGAAAACTGAATGTCCCATTTATTCAACTGGACCCTTGATTTTGTTTCGGTCAATACAGCAGTTGTCAATGAAAGGTCTTCAGTAGCGTTTGTCGAATCATCATCCGTGTCGTCGCCATCAGCTCTTATTTTTAGGGTTCCCAAGGTTATTATTAATTCAGCTCGAACCTGTGCTACCTCTTTCTTTTCTTCCTCATTTTGTGGCGTAACTCTCTCTAATCTCGCCATGGCCCATTCTAACTTCGTTAGTAGTTTAGCATATTCCGAGGAGCAAGAGTCCCCATTGAAGCCATGCATTAGTTTCTTTATTTCCTCGATTTTTTTATGTAGTGCCTCCAGATCTTTTCCAAAGGTAAATGGGTAGGGCGAAATTAAGGTGGATTTGTTTCCTTTCTCGACTTTTCGAGCTGCACGAAGATTAGCCCTCATCTCATCAACGGTTCCTACAGGCAATCCCCTAATAACCATTTCATACCCCAGTTCTTCCTGGTTCAGCCGATTAATCTCCATTTTTAAATTGATATGTTCACGATCTTATAATTCAACTAGGGATAACTTGCAAGTTTTGCTAATATAACTACCGAATAAACTAGCGCAAACTATTTCGTGATAATAATTCCAATCCACACAACTTAATCTATATTTTAGGGAAGCTGCAAAAGACAAAACTCAAAAAAAATGCTTATACCTTTAAATGTGAAAGTTTTAGTGGCAAAATCGCTAAATTTTTTTGGAACCTTATTTTATATGAATACCGTGGACATATCTAAAACGAGTGGAGTGGGTTATTGCTCCGGATTGACTTTACCGTCAACTATACAACAAAACCTACTATACCAAATAGTATCCTACCAAAATTAATTAAAATTCGACAATAATAATAAATGGGCTAAACCTAGAACTAATAAAAATTTAGTGTAACTAACTTAAATTGCTTCATGCGTTTATCAGACGTAGGTAGTATATGGAGTTCTCAATAATTTAATCTAGCCTACAAATTGCAAAAACAAAATTCAAAATATTCCTTTATATGTATGGACGAGTTATAAACAATCCAATCATATGTTTTCTCTACAAATGTTACTTCTGCACATTTACCAGCAACATTATCGTTATCGTTAGCGTGATGAACCTCCTGCCCAAACTTTTGTATACAACTTACTGATCTCACGGAAGAAGGAGAAAATGTTGCTGTTCAGCCTTAGGGGAACTCCAGCTATTTATTATCGACAACAAAATTTCAACAAATTCTCGATAGCTTCTCTCAACAAATTCAACTACTAAACAGACTTATCGCAGAGAGAATCATTTTCTTTGAAAACTGGGTCAGGTATTGGGATAGGTCGTGGTCCAGTGAACTTGAAATGTGTTAGCTGTGGGCAATTTATGATCGATGAGGTCCAATGTCACCAAATACTCATCCCACCATATACTCTCTTAATGAATTCCCCTCCGCAAATGTTGAGAGCTATGAATGGATGAATGAATATTTTACAAAAATGAGCGAAATCACTAAAAATTAGTATAGTAAGTGCCGATTTCAGCTTAACCTCGCGTGTTCGTACAAAAAAAAGTAGTGAAAATGTTAATGGTTCTGAGCGTTATTATCGGGTTACGGTTAAACTCAGTGCGTATATAGTGTATTTTATAAATTATAGATGAAATATATTTTCTCAAAAAAAAAAGTGAAAAGAAATTTACAAATTGAAATATAGTGCTATAAATGGAAGTGCATCTGTGTTAAGATTTATTGTGTCAAGTTGATTTTATCAAATTTTATACGGCAAATATCACCAATCTAACCAATCTAGGGAATAGAATATTTCATTAAAAACCACGAGGTAAGTAATTTGCAAAATCATTCACCACTATATTGAACATATATATGAATATGAATATTATATTCTTATATAATCGAATTATACCAAAATTTTCCAGTTCGATACATATGTGTGAGTGACTAAAATGTTTCCCATAAACTTGTCAATACTTTTGTTGTGCTTCATGCATTGAGTGCCAAAGAAAAGTTGAGCAACACGTTGAGAACACTTTGACGTTTAACTTCGCAAAAAAATCTTTCCTTTTAGGAAAATTTGATAAAATTATATAATTTAACAGATGTTTTTACCCCTTTTAGGCCCCACGTTGGGCGCCAAATTTGTTATATGCTAACGTCGAAGCATATAAATTATGCTAGCTGCAGCGAGAAGGGAGTGGGTGGAACAAAAAATACTTATGGGCGCCACTTGGTTTGAGAGTCCAAGAACTCGAAAACGAAACAAAACACTCGCAGCTGAAGGCAAAAGAGATTTCATTAAAACACTAGATTCCACAATAATAATTAAATACTTCTTATATCAAATGGATACAAATTTTGACAACAAAATTGCTTGTACGAATACTCTACGTCACTCTTATTTTGCAAATATAGCCGACACACTATGTATCGAAGTACTTTCAGTCGCGAAAAAAAATAAGATGGAAGCACTATTTTAATTCATTAGAATTTATATCTATCTATATATATATATATATATATATATATATATATATATATATATATATATATATATATATATATATATATCATTTCAAAAAGTATTAAACAATCAAAAAAATATACAAAATTTTCGAAAAGAAACTCAAAGGTACTTAGCTCGAATTTCTCCGACGTGACAAAATTTCACCTTTCCAAAATAATGGCGGACTTTTTCCTTTTAATTTTGCTGGTTTTGAAATTAAACTTTAGCACCTTTACCTTTTGAAATAAAAACTTGACTGCCTTTTCGCTCCCAAAATGGGGTGGCTTTTATAGAAAAGTAGCCCCTATTATGACATTTTCAGCTTATTTTGGCTATTTTAGCCGGAAGTTTGAAAGGAACTTCGGTATTGAAACGAATTTATAAAATAATTTTTCTATTTTTGATAGAAAAATATTCTCTAATAAATTTTATACCTTTCTTGTGTACTAGAAAAATTTTACGGTGCCGGAAAAGCCTTTAATTTGGTCTTTAAAATATTTCTTGACAGTTACCTCCACGTGAAAATTATTTAAATATTAGTACATTTTTGGGGTATTCAGTGATTTTAAATGGTTGACTTCGACTTTGTGCAACCTAATTATGTACCCTGTTTTACGGAGTAAATAAAGTACCCGTGAAATTTTCCGCAATAAGTCCGTGATAAGGTTAAGTTGCGTAGATTCCAGTTTAATTAAATGTTTTATGGGTGATATTCTAATTAAGGTAAGTACTTAAAGTCATTTATTGACTTGCATTGCTTGGAACTTCTCTAATTTAATTATTTTCAGTAATTTTGGAACTCGAGTGTCGGCTATATTTACTTTGCAAAACATTGGAAAGGTAATTAGTTTTCATAATTTTCATACATTAATCTTACATCATTTTTAATTTAACAATCTATTAATAAATTTGTTCTTCTAGGTATTTTCTCACCGACTTCAAAATGTTACGAAGTTACTACCCTTGTACTTGTATTTTGAACTTCGCCGAGAATTACCCGTTCATTGTTCAAGAAGCTGCTCAAGTCTTTCACTGGAGTAATGATCAAGCAACAATTTTTCCAGTTGTTTGGTATTATAAAGAAGACGGGAACCTTAAAAATC
This sequence comes from Leptarthrus brevirostris, assembly GCA_964036015.1. NCBI lineage: Eukaryota > Metazoa > Arthropoda > Insecta > Diptera > Asilidae > Leptarthrus > Leptarthrus brevirostris. Next base: position 96,115,596 of record OZ038371.1, on the reverse strand, counting down.
AAAGTTTAGTAATTACGTTTGATAACCTGGCTCACGATGCAGTGTCTTTGTATGCTTACATGAACGCGGTCGTTAATTTTCTGAAAGGGAACTTTAGAATTTTGAATAAAATATATTATTTCTCTGACGGAGCGCCACAGCAATTCAAGAATTTTAAAAACGTCTTAAAATTATTTCCTCACAACAAATTTTTCGGTGTTGAGGCTGAGTGGCATAATTTTCCTACGGCCCATGGAAAGGGTTCATGTGAAGGACTCGGAGGCACTGCCTTAGTAAGTCTGCAGCTTCCTTTTGAGCAGTAGATTCTATGCAACTGCATACTTGGTTCAAGGAATGTGGTCGATTTGAAAATATTATTTTCAATTTTTCGTCTACTGTTGAAAACTCAAATAAAAAGTTTTGAAAATAAGCAAGGAGTAAAGAACCTGAGGCAGAAACATTGCCTTAGAACTACAAAAGACGGTTGATCGATGAACCTGAAATCGAACAAAATTACATTGTGGAAATTAATTACTATTTCAACAAAATTACCTATACCTGGGTGTCACAGGTACTCCTCCTTCATCGAGTTGACCTTCAAAGTCATCCATTTCATCCTTCGACCTTTATTATATCCCTTCCTTTACAACCATCCTGCTTTCGTAAGGAATCTAAGCGCGGCTTTCAGCTCTATGCCTTGCAGCTCTGCCAGCCCTGAGAAGAAGTAACTACTTAGTAGCACATAAATAACTGCTGAGATTTCTTCTGAATTCCTACACCGACAGAAGTTATTTGCCACTTGGCCCAGCCATCTAGTATGGTTACCCATGATTCAATGGTCCGTTAAACCCCAACATTTGAATATAAGAAATATTAGCTTTGAATTTAAAATGAGCTTTTAACTTTGACCAACTTAGGCCACCCTTACTCCTTCCCTACCGCGAAACACGCATTCCAACCATCCCCTATCTCCACTCACCTTTCCACCATGCTAACATTAACTGCCCTCTAAGAACAATACACCTTTTTAAAAAGTAATAGGTAGGGTGTGTTTTCTAAAAATTACCAGATATATTCCCTTGATTCTATTAATCGATATTATAATCGCTCCGAATTTATTAAATTAATAAAGTTAAAAATAATCGCATACCGCTCGTGCAAGTATTATTATTCTCAAATCTCAGAGCATATAAGAAATAGTCTAGAAAAGAATTTTTGGTGATTCTTTGTGTGTGATGTTTAGAGGAGAATTGTTGCGGAAAAAAGAGCACTGAAGAGGTTGGGGAGTTGATTGATGTCCGACTGACGTTGAAAGTCTTCGTTTGCGGTAAGTACTAAAAATGATATCTAATTCAAGAGACATATAAAATCACTGTTCACGCATATAAAAACAACAATTAAGCCAGTAGCTATCAGTCGATTATTAAGGGAGACTTCTACCTTTGAGTACCATTTTTCAGGTGCTCATATTTTAATTTTTTTTTGGGCAAACGAATAAATATGAACAACTCTGATTTTTTTATTATAGTTGTAATTAAGTATTTATGGCATGTAAGTAAACTTTTCTTTGTAATAAAATATCCAAAAAGGCGGCCGTCGTAGGTCCGCAAAAGAAGAATTTTGCAAATGTATCAAGGTAGAAGTCTCCCTTAAATGAAAGAAAAACACCGACTGGTAAGTTAATGTTGTTCTGCATTGGTGCGAAAAATATTTTCGTACGTCGATTAAGTACTGATATAAATTAAGCAACCTGAAAAGAAAGTAAAATTTTAACGAATCATCCTTATCTATGTCTTTCATATTCAAAATTTGAGTGACTCAAAAAAAAATTTATATTATTTTCAGATACAAATTTATTTGAAAAAGCGATACAATTAAATCATTAAAAAGCATTAGTTCAAATCAGCGATTCCTACTGATTGGTTCCGTAACTTAAAACTATGCATTTTTATTCGTCCTTATGTTGTTACTGAAATTAGAAAAATAGTTTAGTTTGATTCGTACTCTACTTAAATCGTACTTACCTGGAGAGTACAGACCGTCGGACTGTATGTTTGAAATCATCCTTCAAAAGTTATTTAGTCTCCTGAATTCCATAGCGAAGAACATCGATTACCTGGAATTACAATTAAGTTAGATAAGGTTAATTTTTCTTTAATTTATTAGATATCTATGTAAATACGGTGCAATTTTAACAAGGTAAAGTGAGAAGTTAGGGCATATATATATATATATATATATATATATATATATATATATATATATATATATATATATATATATATATATATACATCTGTTTAGGCAAGAAAATTTAATTTTTAGATTATGTCGCTCGCTGTGTAAGAGTATATTTTCGTGAATACTGGATTCGATGCGTTATTAATTTATTTCTTATTAATTAACATTAAATAGTTATTTAAAGTTATTTAAAGTTAATTAAAAAAAATAAATTAATAACGCATCGAATCCAGTATTCACGAAAATTTACTCTTACACTCAGCGAGCGACATAATCTTTGCATCGACATGGACTATACCGATTTTCCCGAAAAACTAAAGAAACCCGAAAAATTGTATTAATAATAACATGAAAATGCACGTGAACTTACCTGTCAAGGCAAAGGTATGTATACGTGATTGAAGACAGATGAACAATTTCCAACAACTCCAATAACGTCAAAGTAAGCAGCGAAAATTGCTGCGAAAATTTCCTAACATCAAACAGAAAATATTATTAAAAAAAAAATTTAACCGACTTCACAAAAAGCGCTAAAAAGCATAAAATAACTCTTAATTATATATCTATTACGACATTTTGAAGTCGGTGCAAATCAAACAAACCAAACAACTACAACAAAAGTACTTAATCGTCCTTTCTAATGATCCTCTTACCTGAAACGTTCAGGTAGTATTATTATCTTCAATTGTGGTTGTTTAGTTGTTTTATTTGTTTGATTTGCACCGACTTCAAAATGTCGTAATAGATATAAAATTAAAGATTATTTTATGCTTTTTAGCGCTTTTTGTGAAGTCGGTTCAAACTTTTTTTTACAACTGTTTTATTTTTCACTTTTTAGTGTCTATACAGCGAAAAAAGAACCACCCAAATCGGTCCACGTGGTAAAAAGTTAGGTTCGACCCCCTACCCCACCTCTTTCCCACAAATGTTTTGTTTCTCGTTGTATCAATCAAGAAACATACTCTACCCAACAGAAAAAAAATCATCGAAATCGGTCCACGCGTTACGAAGTTAGACTCCCTCTTCTCCCCAAACCCCCTCCCCATAGGACCAAATTATTCTAGTATTATCAATGGGGGATCACACTCTATATAACAGCAGACGAATCATCCAAATCGGTCCACGCGTTACAAAATTAGGTTCCACCCCAACCCCACCAAAATTTTTGTTTCTCGTGGTATCAACCAATGAACATACTCTATCCAACAGAAAAAGAATTATCCAAATCGGTCCACGCGTTGCGAAGTTAGACTACCACTCCCCCCACCCTAGATCAAATTTTTTTTCTCCTATTAGCAATGGGAGATAATACTCCATACAATAAACAAAGAACCATCCAAATCGGTCCACGCATTCCAAAGTTATGCACCCTGACCTAACCAAAATTTTTTTCGTGGTATCGACCAGGGAACATACTTTACGCAGCATAAAAAGAATTATCCAAATCGGTCCACGCGTTTCGAAGTTATACTACTCCTTCCCACACCGTAGGGCAGATTTTTTTCTCCTATTAGCAATGGGGGATCATACTCTGTACAACAGAAAAAGAACCATCCAAAACGGTCCACGCGTTACAAAGTTAGGTTTCAGGTTGGATAATTCTTTTTTTGTTGGGTATAGTATCATACCATGAGAAAAAAAATGTTGGTGGGGTGGGGATTGCGGGTGAGGGTTTAACCTAACTTTATAACGCGTGGACTGATTTTGATGGTTCCTCTGCTGTTGTATAGCAATGGTCCCCCATTACTAATAGGAAAATCATTTGGTCCTATGGTTGTGGTGGAGGAGGGAGGGTTAGTTTAACTTTGAAACGCGTGGACCGATTGTGATGATTCTTTTTCTGTTGGGTAGAGTATGTTCTTTGATTGATACCACCAGAAAAAACATTTTAGTGGGATGGAGGTGTGGTCGGGGATGGAACATAACTTTTTAACGCGTGGAACGATTTGGATGGTTCTTTTGTCATTATATAGAATAGAAGACACTAAAAAGTGACAAATAAAATAATTTAAAAAAAATTTAACTGACTTCACAAAAAACGCTAAAAAGCATACAATAATTATATTTTATTTATATTTTGAAGTCGGTGTAAATTAAACAAATAAAACAATTACAGAACCACAATTAAAGATAATACATAATACTAGTCAGAAAGTTTCCTTTCAATAAACGCTTGGTGGAAGTCATTTGTTTAAATGAAAAGTAAAAAGCACTTGTTTTACCCTTCCACAAACAGAAGTTGAATTTTTCCTTTGGGATGGTGATCGCTCAAAAAATTTTGAGCGCTCAAAGAAAAAATGATGATGGATGTTTCGGCTGAAAGTGCAAGCTAGTCATCATCATTTAAATAAATGACTTCCACCAAGCGTGTATTGAAAGGAAACTTTCTGACTAAACAATATTTAACCAGTATTGGTATTTTATGAAATTGATGGACTAAAAATCCTCTTCATAAAATTCGTAGTTAGTTTTCAAACTGAGTACATATAGGAGTTGAGGTTTTGACCTTCCGTCATGGATGTCCGTGGTGGAAAGTGTAAGCATACCACGCTGATGATGATTAGCTTGCACTTTCAGTCGAAACATCCATCATCATTTTTTCTTTGAGCGCTCAAAATTTTTTTAACCGATCACCATCCCAAAGGAAAAATTCAACTTCTGTTTGTGGAAGGGTAAAACAAGTGCTTTTTACTTTTCATTTAAACATAATACTACTTGAACGTTTCAGCTCACGGGATTATAAGAAAGGACGATTAAATACTTTTGTTGTAGTTGTTTGGTTTGTTTTATTTGCACCGACTTCAAAATGTCTTTATAGATATAAAATTATTATTATTTTGTGAAGTCGGTTCAACTTTTTTTTTAAAAACTATTTTTATGTTTAGAAAATTTGATATGTTTTTAATATTAAGTGCGATGCTTTTCTTTTTGCCATTTTATTTCCAAATTTAATTTAATTTTTGTACAAACTTTTTAAGTATAAAGAAGTTGAAAAAAAATAAACTTATTTATTTCATTTACATTTTAGAATTGATGAAGTTGTGTAAAGCAAAATATATGTATATTCGTACTTTTAATGTAAAGAAGACTTTTGTTGAAAGATTTTGTGGATTCAAAAACAACGTGGTGCCCAACGGGTGCAAAGTCTAGTGCCAGCCCACCGCTCTGTCAGCGCTCGTCAGGGTAGGATTATGCAAAGAAAATTGCGTAACAGCACTGTAGTCTATTTTCACATTCACATTGCATATTTCCCGCAGTAGCGCGAAATCTAAATATAAATCAAAATCAAATAATTTTAAGTTTTATTTCCACTATATATAGTATTCTAAATGTCGCCTTTTTCTATTTTTCCGACAAGAGAAAGCTCTAAATTTTCATGGCAGTAATAATGTACGAGTAAATTAAAGAAAATGTCGGTAAGACATTGCAGAACATAAAAGTGCCCTACAGCAACGGTTGTCATTTACTCTCACAGACTTTACTCATCATAGAACTGAACATGTTGATTCAAAGTGGCATATCCTTTTGAGACGTGACATACAGTACTTGAGAAGGGTTTTTGGCTCCATTTAGTTAACTGAGGAAAACGTTTTAATCTCGTCAGTAGAAGCACACTACATTCAACATTTCATTACTGTTGAAGAGAATTAAAGCTAGCTTGAAAGCGTTGAGCATACATAAATGAAAGTTGGTGTACAGAAACAGAGCTTTTATTCTGACTTATTTTATGGAATACTCTGTACCCTTGAAGTACATACTTTCAACGTCACGCTTCGCTTCTTCAACGTATCGACTTATTTTTCCACATGACTTGCATTTAGAGGAATACCTTGTGGGGAAATGTTTTTTTTTATTATTTATATGCATCTCTTAGTAAAGCAAAACAGTCTGATATGATTCTGAAACTGTCTAAATATTTTAAGTAGTGCCTACTTAGACGAAAATCTGACTGTTAGCGCTAACATTGGTGTCTGAGTCTGAAGCTGTACGAGTTTAATTTACATTAATTAAAAACTAAAAAACCGAAGATTTCCATTTGAAAAATAAGTTTATTAGGATTTTTAATTCAACAAAAACTAAATTTATTTTTCGAACAAAAAACAACCAGAACAGTCAGTGGTGAACTTTTGTGAAAATGTTTAATTTTAGTTAATAGACTGCTCGTTTGGTTCATTTATTTATTCAGTTAGTTTAGATTCATTTCCAAATATCATTAATTTTCATAGGATATATCTGCATTAATTATAATGCAGTTTAAAGCTATATTCGCTGTATTAATTCATAAGGGTAAGTTAAGGCTTTCTGTCGTATTGCAGTAGAAGCAAAGATGAATTACACAAATAAAACCAGATATAAGAGATATTTTTAGAATTAAAATGTATATCGAGTACATTTTAATTCTAAAAATATCTCTTATATCTGGTTTTATTTTAACTTGCTTTCCGCAAAAATGTAATCTTTTTATGCGAAAATTATAGACCTGAAGCTTATTTTTTGAAATCAATCAATTGGTTTTTCTTCTCTATTGATTTACGCATTTTTTAAAGATGGTTAAACCAAAATTACATCAAAACCTAAAAGCACAGCTATTATTTCAATATACAAGTATAGCATATTGTAATAATGTATGATAATGCACGGTCTTTAGAATAAGGTCCGCCAAATTAATTGGAGTAAAAGATCTCAACTGGACAAACACGTTTTACGACAAACCGTTCCAGAATTTCAGGACGATTCATGAATTCGAAATTTTCATGTTGAGCGCATCATTATTTTATTCTTATTGTTGTCATAACTCAAATTATTTTATTTTTATTGTTTGATTCTCAACGCAACGACATCAAGCATACGTCAAAAACTAGTATATCAGTGTTCTTCCCAAAAATATCAACAATGTTGATCTAATTCAAACCATTTTAAGTACATTCATCTGCGAAAGCGAAGAGAATTTTTTCCGATTTCCTAAAGTTCAGCATTTTCTCAAATTATTTCCAAAATGCCGGTGATTAATATATGTTTTTTTAATTTTTATTAAATTGCCCATATTATTACTTTGCCAAAAAAAAACCTATGTGCTTGTGTCAGCCCATGTTTACATCCAAGTGTCATAATGTTCTGTTCCTAAAACCTGGTGGAAATTAAGCTATAAAAGCGGGTCAAACAGAAAGAATATCGAACATATACTAGTTGAAAAACAAATCGATGTTTCTATTGATGATTTCTCTTCAGCCATTGATGCTTTCAATTCATTTACGGACCGTTCTATTGATGACTTCTGTTCATCCATCGATGCTTTTAATTCGGCCGTCGACGAAAAATTATAAATAGTTTTAGCTCTAGTTATTACTACTAAACTTGTTAAAGGTTGACCTGGAACCGAAAATTTTTGACTAAAATTGCTAAAATTGGATGCTGAATTTCCGGTAACAGCTGGAACCGATGTTCCTTTGAAATGAGATGGAAATTGTGGCATCGGTTGTGCAGAATTTGGTAAGTTTCCAGCCGTTGCTGCAAGTCTTGAAAGAATAGATCTTTCAGATATTTGGAGTCATTGTGCTACCGGTGGAATTCTAGCCAATGTTGCGGGAAACCTTAACACATCACTCTTCATGTCCAACAGTAGCTCCTCTAATTGATTTAATACTTTATGAAGCACGGCATTGGTTGGTTAATTGCCAGCTAACGATTCTTTGCTACGATTTTTATGAGATTCAGCGAAACATTCGAGCTCAGCAAAACGTGTATTCATCGACATTACAGGATTATTTGGATCCAGCTCGTCGGAGTTGCTCCTCAATAAACAGGGCTTGCTCCGGAAGTTTAAAACACCGATCAAGAAATTTGTTAAAAAAAATTTGCCAAATTTCATATTTGCGCCCAGGAACTGCGCTTTTCTCTTCATTTACCCTAAGCGTGTGATGCTCTGTAAAACCACCGTTGGCAATGTTGAACATGAAATTTCGTTTGTGTACTTTCAGTGTCTCCTCGGGATCACTCTCTTTTCTGGGCCTTTTAATTTCTCCGTCATCCTTTACAATAACAACGTCATCATCGCTTTCAGCTTTAATATCTTCCTCAGGTGGTTTCCTAGCAGCACTATCGCCTCATCTCAAGCTACTTCTACATTCAACATCACTCATATATCGGTCCCCTAATCCCATCTACAGTTAAATTGACTGACGACTCCTAACGCACCTACGGTCTCCGATCAAGTACCTCTTCCAGCTTGTCAGTCTATTACCAGAACGTAAGAGGACTTTGCACAAAAACATCCAATATTTTCCTTAACTCCCAAAAATTCCCGCGCTATATCTTTGCCTTAACTGAAACCAATCTTACACCAGGAATTCTCGAATCGAACTATAACCTCGAATCTATACCATTTTCCGTGTTGACGGTTGTGTAGGCACCAATGATCCACCAGGTTGCAGGGTTTTCATAGCTGCTAACAACCGTTATGACGCCACCTTGCTAAAGACCTCCGACTCTACAATATCAGAATTTGTATGTATCAAATTAGCACTAAATAAGTGTCTTCTGTACATTCTCTGTTGTTATATTCGTCCCTCTCAACCTCTAGATACCTACGAGCCCATAATTGAAGCAATCGACACCCTGCTTGAGAACGCTAACGCCTCATATGAATTTATTTTATTGGGTGACTTCAACCTCCCTCGTATTCAATGGTCATTGTCTAAGGACTGTTCCCACTTTGTCCCCCTTAACGCCACTTCGGACAAAGAAGCCTTTTTTACCGATCAGCTCTCCGTTTCTGGTCTCTCAAGTAAGTGGAGTCAGGAACTTCCTAGACAGACAATTCGACTTAATCTTTACTTCAAACCCAGTTAACTCGGCTGTCGTCTCTGCTCCCTTGATCGTCACCATTCTCCTCTGTTGTTCGATTACTCCTACGAACACCTTCATTCCCTTTCAAGCCCCTATTCTTCGCTTTACTTCAATTTTCGTAAACGCGACTTTGAAAAATTAAATCACGTACTCCTTAACTCTAAAATTGGCCCTATCCCTCAACATACTTCAATTGACGTTGCTTTAGAGGCGTTCTATTCAAAAATACGCGCCTGTCTTACACAAAATATCCCTCTTCTTCCTCGTAAAAACTACTCGTCATCCCCCGTATGGTATGAAAAAGAGTTACGCTTTCTCTTCTAACCCAGACCGAGTCTGACTATTCTTCCTACCTATCTGCTTATACCTCCTTTCTGAACGTTGTGATACCCTCTACTATGAGTACCTCCAACGGATGAAAACTAGCCTCATATCCGACCCCAAACGTTTTTATAACTTTATTAATTCCAAGAAGAAATCCAATGGTTACCCCTCCACCCTAAAGCTCGAGAATACCTCTTCGTCTGATCCTAAGGTTATCGCCAACATCTTTGCACACCTCTTCAGTAAATCTTTCAGCTACTATTCCCTACAACCTGACCCTAACTACTTTTCATTCAAGAAAAAATGCACTCAGACGTCGTTTACATCCTTTAACCCTGATCCCGACTAATCGCCGCCAGTATCAACGGACTTTCACCCAGGTCCAGATGGCATTCCGGCCATCGCTCTGAAAAAGTGTGCCATGCATCTAGTTCAACCCCTTACCTCGCTTTTCCGCCTCTCAGTCACTCAAGGGGTTTTTCCTCAATTACGGAAAAACTCGTATATTATTCCCATCTTCAAAAAAGGCTGCAAGAGCGATGTGTCCAACTACAGACCCATTGCTAAGTTATCATCATCATCCATACCTAAACTATTTGTAAAATTGGTCTATGATTCCATGCTCTCTGTAAGTCTATCTTCTCCCAGCACGGCATCCCCAAAGGAAGATCTAAAACCACCAACTTCATTGACTTCGTCTCTAAGAAACTATGTGCCCTGGAAAACGGTAAAGATGTTGATGTTATTGCCACCGATTTCAGTAAAGCCTTCGACAAGATCGCCCATACGGTTATCTTGTTCAAACTTGATCGCGTAGGCTTACCCTCCCGATTCATCTCCTGGATTCAATGCTACCTCAACAACAGTCTGTAAAATGTTCTTTTCACCTCATCCATTTCTAACCCTATTGTCGCTCGTTCCGGCGTCTCTCAGAGCAGCTACCTCGGTCCTTTGATTTTCATCCTTACAATAAATGATATTGAATTTACCTCAATGTCTCCAAATGCCAGTCCATCTTTTATTCCCGCAAGCGTCTTTCCACCACCCCGAGAGTCTATATGTTAACCGATGTACCAGTCACTATCGTTACCTCTTTGTGTGACCTAGGAATAATCTGTGATAGTGAACTCAATTTCTGTTCCCACATTGACAGCTTAATTAACAGAGCTAACTCCGCGCTAGGGTTTGTGAAGCGCTGGTCTAGAGAGTTCTCCAATCCTTATGTTTCCAAATCTCAGCCAGGTATGTCACCTACACAAAAAACTCACATTAACATGATTGAATCTGTCCAGCGTGATCTTCCGTGAGTAGACAGATTCAACCTTCCACCTTATGAAAACCCGTCTGAAACTGATCGACTTGCAACTTCTAAGTAAACGTCGTGATGTTTCCGACATTCTCTTCATTTATCAGTTAATAACTGGTGCCATAGACTGCCCTTCAATCCTGCAATCTTTACCCATCTATACCAATCCCCGCAACCTAAGTTCCACTCCCCTTTTCCGACTCGACCGCCATCGCACAAACTACGGTCAAAGCGAGCCAATTACCAGGATGCTACGAAAAGTCAACGACCTTTCTTCCTTTGACTTCCATCTGAGTAAATCATCCCGTCACAAAGCCTTATATCTTGATCCCGCCCATCTTGATCGCCTTTCTTAATTCTTCTTCCTTCCAGCCCGTATCTATTATAATTATAGCTCATATTGTAGCTTTTCTATTTATTTATTTAGTCTTATCATTTATTATAGCTTGTAGTATTAGTATTATGTTATAGCTTGTAATTTTTGTATTATTATGTAATAGCTTGTAGTAAGCTTAAATAAACAACAACGATAAAAAACGACTATCTCCTCTACATCCGGACTAGACTCAGTTGGTTTGTCTTTACTATTTTGAGTCTTAACTGAAAACTCTGTGTCTGCAGCTTTATTCTCTTGTTTAGAAGTTTCAGCAGTACTAGAATTATTTTTAGACGCTGATATTTCATCGTTCGGTTTTTCTTTTTACGCGCTAGTGGCCGGAGTAGCATAAGTACTTGTTGTACTACTTTCGTCGCCTTGGCTTATGTGTTTTATGTGCTCACAAGGTTTTCTTATTAACTCGGGCATGCTATAATAGCCATTGATATGCTTAAATTCTTGTAAGCACATGTTGACGAGTTAATCCTTCTCTTGGAACTCCAGGTTTCAGAGTTACCAGCACCTTGGTTCGCATGAATGCTGAAATATCGCAGAAATATAAGACCGATTTTCAGAATGTCGTAATTTAAAATTTCACTTTCAAAAATGCCGAAAACAATTGACGAAATGGTTCTTAACTGCAGCGCGCGCTGCAATAAAAAACCATTTCGTTGTTGAGAACGTGACCGGATCAATGCAAAGTCAACGAAGTTTTCTTCAGGAAAAACAAACGACACTCTTTCAACTTTAAACTTTTTATTTAAACTCAATCCAACCGATAAAACTTAAACTTAACTCCTTAGCCGTTGATCTTTTATTTTAACTCAAAACGATAAAGCTTAAACTTAACTCCTTCGCGGTTGATCTTCTACTTTTACTCAAAACGATAAAGCTTAAACTTTACTCCTTCGCGGTTGATCTTCTACTTTTTTTTCACGAACCCCAAGACCTCAAATCGATCGTGTGCCAATAATGACCTCAGCACATACACGCGCTTTCGCCATCGGAAAAGCTTGCTCAACGTAAAGTTCTTGTTTACTTGTTCTACTTTGGTGAAGCAAATTCCATATGATTGCGAAAGCACGTGAAACATTTAAAGCTGCGTTTTGTATTTATCATGCTCGTATGGTTGCGAAAGCACGTCCAAAGCTGCATTTTGCATTTATACTTTCCTTTGGATATTTTCATTAAATTTCCGCACTATTGCGAAATTCGGGTAAATCGCGATCGAGGTGTTGGGGTTAATGGCCGAGTGTCTCTTAATTTAATTACCTAACATCCCTCACCCCCATAGAAAAGGAAAATATTACTCTGGGAATATTTTCCTTTCCAAGAGGTTACATTTTGAAAACTTAGAGAGTTAATAATTAATTAATTGTTAATTTTACATACTTTTGTATAATATATATATTAATGAAACCAACTACAACATTTTTTTTTCTTTTTGTTAATAAATGTGTAAAGAGTTTTTAAGTCATTACATTACATTACATTACATACATTTTATGCTACATAAAAAAAAAGATAAACTTAAATTAATTTTCCAACCAAAACACATTTTTTTTTGTTTGTAAACAACACATAATTTGAGAAAAAAAAAATTGGACATTGTTGTTTTATACACATTTTATTTACTTATCATTTCATGGCCTAAATTTTAATCCTAAATGACCTTATTTTCTTATTTGACCTACTGGGTGAATCATCGGAAGTTGAGGTTGTGGCTTTGGATATTTTATGGAGATCTACTGTTTCGTCTATAACTTCAGAGCTTTTTGATTCTTCGTGGGGAAAGCTAACCACTAGCTGTGAGTTTGCGTGGTTCGGTATTTTTCGTTTAAGTAATCTTTTTCGATAGTAAATCGCAAACATTACGATGAAAGAGAGAATGAACAGGGCACATACCGCAGAGTTGACGTGGCTTTGGATGCTTCGTTGCTTGGAGTCTCGTGTTAATTTAATTAGGTTTACCTCTTTTTCTAACTCGTCTAATGCTTTACTACTTGACTTGAGTGCATTTACGTAGTCGCTGTTGTGTACTATGTCAGAGCTAAAGGTTTCGAATTTGGGACCTTCAATATTCTTTAAGAAATTTGGACTAATTCTTAATTTGGGGATATTGTAGTGTTCTGGTTCCCTAATAGGAACGGTTTGTTCGTAATGGGTTTCGAATGGTATTTCGTACGCAACCATTTGATAAGAACAACTTCCTTTCAGAGTAAGAATTCCCTGACCATGTAACGTTTCACGAAAACTGTTTCCCTTACAGCGAATCATGATACTAATTTCTTGTTGCAAATTATAGAGCCACATATTTTTTTGTTTCATTTTAATAAGAAAATCTCTATTTTGTTCTGTAGTTCGATGAGGGCAGGACGGGTGTTCTATGAATGGATTATCAAATATATTTATAAGACAATTATTTTTATCTTGTCCTATAAATTTAGGTTGATTTTGTTTACATACGTTTATGTGTGTATAATTTGCCGATGTGTAGGACGTGCATTGTGCTCTAAGATCTTGCTCTGAAAACTCCAAATAATGTCGTTGTCTAGTATTATTAAGTGTATAACCCGTTTGAATATCTAGGAAATAAAAGCGTGTTTTTGAAATGGGTATTGGTAGGAGATAAATTTTATTTATTGTATAATCAGTAGTTTCCGTTAGAGGAATTTGTATACGAATAAGGAATTTATTATTAGTTTGTAAGTAGTCCACGTCAATTACTTGACTCAATACAGAGAGGTCGTTCAATAATGGGTGACCGAAGTCTCTTTTTGTTATTTCTTGATAACTTTTGAGAAGATCTTGCCCAGATAGAATTGCTGTATGTAATTTTTTTTGGTGTAGAGCTGTAAAGACGGTGTTCTCTTCGGCGAGATGAAAGTAAATTTTTTGTAATTTAAGTAACATGAGGATTTTAATTTCGTTAAACTGTGCTTGGATATGAACAATTTGAAGCTCAGCCGTAATGTTTTGCAATTCCAAACTTAACTTACTAGAAAAGTGTGCCAACCTGCGTTCCAAATCAATTTGGTGGTGGGTCAGATTTTTCAAAATGCTATCTACTGTATTAAATCTTGATTTAACAACAGTGATTTAACAACAGTTATTTATTAAATGTAAATTTTCCTTGTCATCAGTTTCAAGTTTTTTTAGGCGTTCATAAATATTTGCAGCGTCCCTATCATCCATTGTTCCGAATAAAAACTTAGAAATTCTACCAATGCCATCAAGAATTTCCCTTTTCATTTTAGACTTGACTGAATATAATTGTATGCTATCTATCTTATCTCTTATTATTCTAACTGTCCTAGTAATTTCTGTATGCCAATACGTACAAGAGTTATTTTGATCTCCATTACTTATTAAAAAATTACACATTTCAGTGACAACTTTATCACAATTTTCGATAAACTCTATTACCTCAGTTTCATTTGCTAACGTTACTTCCGTTATTAAGGTCCATTTGCCTTGGTATATTAAAGCATTTCCCATTTGCTCGAACAAGATAGCAACATTGCTCAGTTGCTGGATTTCGGGACGCATGCAAAAAGTCGACGGTATACAAAGTAATACTAGGAGCAGCATTGTTCCTGAAAATAAACCTTAACTATAGATACTATTGTAGTATTTATGAAAGAAAAGTAGTTTAGTTATTCCTAAAATATTTTAAGTCGATTATTGTGAACACGCCGTAACTTTCTCCCGATTTGGATAGTGCAATTTATTTCATTATCGACCTTTTTCACCTCATATGGTCCTGTCCATATAGGTGAGAGTTTGTGTTTCTTTTGAGCATTTCGTAGGAGAACTTGATCACCTATATGCAGTTTGATTGCGTTTGTGTGGCGGTCATAATATTTCTTAGACACCTCCTTACTTTTTATAAGATTTTCGCGAGCTATTTTATGTACCTTTTGCATTTTATATTTGATATAGTTGCAGTAACTATCAAAGTTGTAAATTGGTTCCGGTTCTTGTTTTAGATTTGTCGGGACTGGATTACAAAAACCATAGAGTGCTTCCATTGGTGACGTTTTTGTTCCAACATGGATAGTGTTATTGTGGACATACGCAGCTTCCGCTAACCATTCATTCCACTTTTCAGGCTTGTTATCCACAAAACTTCGTATGTAATCAATTAGGGGACCATGTGCTCTTTCTAGGGCACCATTCGACTGTGGATGATACGCTGTTGTTTGTATTTTTTTAACTTTTAAGAGCTTACATACTTCTTTAAATAAGGTGCTTGTAAAATTAGTACCTTGATCTGTAACAAATTTTTTAGGGATTTGGTAACGGAGAATTATGTTTTTATAGAAAGAATTTGCAACTGTTATAGCCTCGGCATCACCAATGGCAAAACAGTCAAAGAAACGAGTCAAATCATCTAAAAACGTAAGTATATATTTATTACCCCTCTCGGAAACAGGTAAAGGTCCCACGATATCTAAGTAAACCTTTTCGAATGGCTTTTGAGCAGTGTCACTAATCATCATGTGCATTTTTGTCTGTTTCCCAGATTTATTCTTTTGACAAGTTAAGCATTTCTTCACATATTCGTTGATATCTTTCATCATATTTTTCCACCTATATTGGTTTTTAATCCGTTTGTATGTTTTATACACACCTTTATGACCTCCAAGGGCAGAGTTGTGGAAATCCTTCAGAACAGTATTTATATCTTCTGGGTTAGTCAAAGATATAATACTGGAATCTGCTTGGTCCAGGAGATTTCCGGTATCAGAATCGCTATTACTGATCAATATTTCTTCATCGAGACTACTCGTATTAGTAGCCGGAGAAGAATTTCGACTCACGTCTGCCGGTTTGGATTGCTGTTGGGATGAAGCTTTCAGCTTTTGCGATCGTGTCATTACATGGCACGCTGGTGACTTTACTGAGTCATTTTCAATATCGGAATCCATGCTGTGATGTACTTGAGCCTTGACTATTACATTTCTTATGTCTCCTTGGATTGTGGGTTCTTGGCTACTTTGTATGTTTCCCGTACTCGAATCAAACCTGTTCTGATTGATATTTTCGCTGATCTCGTATGGTAATATTTCCTCTATATTTTCGCTTCGCGGAATCCGACTAAGTCCGTCAGCATTTTTATTGTATTTTCCGGGTTTATATTTTATTTCATAATTGAACTCTGAAAGCTTATGATGGAACCTTACTAACCGAGATGTTGGATCCTTTGTGTTGAATATTCCAAGCAAAAGTTTGTGGTCGGTATAGACCGTAAAGTTTCTTCCGTATAGGTAACAACGAAAATTTCTCGTGGCCCAAACAATTGCTAGTAGTTCCCTTTCAATTGTTGAATAATTTCGTTCGGCTTTATTCAGAGAACGACTTGCATACGCAATTGGTTGGTCCTAGCCTATTTTTCCCTGAGATAAAACAGCTCCAAGTGCTTTTCCACTAGCATCTGTTGTTAGTACAAAAGGCTTGGAAAAATCTGGATATTTTAGAAGTAGTGGATTCACATGGGCGTGCTTGAGAGTTTCAAAAGAGTGTTGGCACTGATCGGACCATTTTTTTTTTGAATAGGCTCCGCAATTTTTGAAAAATTTGGTATGAACTTTCTGTAATAGTTCGATAGACCTAGAAAAGATTGCACCTGTCGAACCGTACGTGGGGTCGGGAAATCTTGGACACATTTGGTTTTCGACGGGTCTGGGAAAACTCCTCGCTCTGTGCATATATGTCCAAGGTAAATGACCTCCTTTCTTAAGAATTGACATTTGCTTGTTTGAAGTTTTAAGTTGCTTTCACGAAGTTTCTCAAAAATTACCCTTAATTTTTGATTGTGGTCAGTTAAGTTTCGACCGTATATAACAATATCATCTAAATAGACGAAGCACTTGAAACCCTGCAACCCCGCTAAAATGTAATTCATTAGACGTTGAAATGTTGCTGGTGCTCCTGATAGTCCAAAAGGCATTCGTTTAAATTGATAATGTCCCAGATTTGTACTAAATACTGTTTTTGATCTATCAGTCTCGCTAACCAAAACCTGATGGTATCCGCTAGCTAAATCAAGTGTCGTGAAATAGCGGGAATGACCCAGTTGGTCGAGGATATCTTCAATTCTGGGCAAGGGGACAGCATCACCAATTGTTATTGAATTAAGTCTTCTGAAATCCACTACAACACGCCACTTTTTCTCCCCCTGGTCCCCGTCTTTCTTTGGAACCACAAGCAATGGCGAATTCCATGGACTTTTACTAGGTTCGATAATATCATTATTAAGCATATCTTGCACTTGGTCCTGAATAATTGTTTTTTGTTTTTCCGGCATGCGATACATTTTTTGGTTAATAGGAGGATGGTCAATTTTAATAGGAATTGTGTGTTCGATAACATTAGTGTGGGTTAATTTATCTCCCGGCATGTAAAAAATGTCATGGAATTCTTTACAAATTGAAAGTAAAGCATCTTGTTCCTCTGGATTAAGACCGTCATGAATAACCTCTTTTTCTATTAAATTAAGTCTATTATTTTCTAATTTTGCTGCACA
Source organism: Leptarthrus brevirostris (assembly GCA_964036015.1). Classification (NCBI taxonomy): domain Eukaryota; kingdom Metazoa; phylum Arthropoda; class Insecta; order Diptera; family Asilidae; genus Leptarthrus; species Leptarthrus brevirostris. Next base: position 96,097,996 of record OZ038371.1, on the reverse strand, counting down.
AAGAATGCTTGTATTAGAACTGATTTTGGATTCATTGTGGCGCCCTTTTAGGTATGTTTGGTTTGGAACATCTTTTATTTTATGTACGATGAAATCTGCCACAGGTAAATAGCGTAAGTTAATTTTATCGAATCTTTGCTCAACTTCTGTTGTATTAAGGAAACTTACCGTAATCCTTTTATCCATGGGACGAATTAAACAATTTGGAAGAAAAACACCGGGTCTAATTTCTTGGAATAAGCAGACCATGTCACCCACTGCTTCAGTGGGTATTTGGATCACTTTTTCTGTTCTAGCCGGAATACGAATTTCTCTCGGAGTCTCATCGTATTTCGGGGTAGAGGTTTGTGAATCTACAGCAGACCTATGCTTTGCTTCCTTGGTCTTTACATCGGAACTTGCTTCGTGTGACTTCACTAAAAATGTAGATTTCCCTGTTCGTTTAAGATCATCTGACTCAGATTTATCGTCGATCAAACTTAGCTTAACTGGAGAGCTGCTTATTGAGCCAGCTTGTACTGGTTTTGTCTTTAATGATATTTTATCAGGAGAGGATACATGTAAAACCCTTTTTAAGGGGACTGTAAATTCACTTGGATTTATTTGTGTTTTTGGGAATCTTAAAAGTTGATTTGGACCTTCAATGTTACAATGCAGTGAAAGAAAATTATTTCCTAAAACACCATCACCTGGGATATTGGGGTTATCTTTTATAATGTGGAATTCACAAGTTTTTGGTGAAGGTGTTTTAATAATACCTTCACAACTTTCTAAAGTATTATCTTTGCCAATAGCACAATTTATTTCAATCGTTTTATTATGAATTTTAGCAAATTTAGTAAGAACTGATTTTTTTATTAAATTTATATCTGCGCCTGTGTCTATTAACAATTCTACTTGGGGTTTGTTACATATGTTCACGGGAATCCTTATGGAAAATTTTGGGTATATAGGGGATGGACACCGTTGTAATGTGTTGACCGGGCTTTGACCGTGGTGTCTTCGGTGGCCCTGAACTAGTTTTCCGACTTTGTACTATATAAATGAGAGTTCTTGCGTTCCCATTCTTGTTTTGCACGGCAGTCTTGCACATTGTGGGTCGGACGTTTGCAAAATTCACATCTGTTACCTGCATTAAAACCCCGTGATTGGATTTTGCTAAACGAATGAACCTGATTTGACATTGCTCCACCTGCATGTGAACAATTTTGTACATTGTGGCCGTAAACACGACAATTTACGCAAAAAGGAGAGTTTTTTCTTACTCGGCACTGTGCGAAAGAATGACCCATTCGATTACAATAATTGCATTTCATTGTATTCAAATATTCATTTTTTGGTGCATTAAACTTTTGACAATTTCTGCTATTATTATTTTCTCTAGGATTGCTAAAGGGGCTTTGACCTGAAAAAGAAGTGTATTGACCAGAAAAAGAATTATTTGGAGTCTCAGTTTTTATGATTGGAGGTGAAGCCATTTGGTTAGGGTGCTATGACAATTGGGTGCTATTAAAGTCCGGTTGAAAATGAAAACTGTTAGTTTCAAGGGTACTTGCTAGCGTATTTTCGTTAAGTTTAGTGTGGCTAACATTACATTGCTGGCTAAAGTTGGAAAGAATGGAATGATAGTTTTGCAGATAAAGTTGTTTTTCTCTGGCTTCAATTTTGTCAGCCTTATCTAGGATGCTTTTTAAGGAAGTTTCGTTGTCTCGCAAGAAATATAACCGCAGATTTGGGTCCACGAGACCTCCTAAAAATGTATTTATAGAAATTTCCTCAAGATCGCACAAAAGAGCCTCGCAGTTTTTTGGACCTCTTTCCGCTCGTTTTTTACACGCAAGATAATTCTGATAAATTCTTAAACCGAATGAACTCACTGTTTCCCCAGGGATTTGGTGAATTAATCGTAGTTCGTCTACCAAAGCTCTGTACGGTTTATTTTCTGCAAATTTCTCATTTAAAAGAATTTTCAATTCGTTAAAATTTTGGAAAGTTTCCCCACATAGAACCGAAAATGCTCTACCTCTTAGTTTTGTGGGAATTAGTCGCAAAAATAACTCAATTTCTTCATCACCCACTAGACACTCATACACTTTTTCACAGCATTTTATAAAAATTTCGAGATCATTATTTAAATAGGAACTTTCTCCCGAATAAACTGGGATATTTAAATTAATCAATTGGTTTACCTTATTGTAATCTAAAGCCATTTTATTTTCATATAATAAGTTAGTTAGTAAATGCCTCTTACTATCTACAGTTAGTTTTTTAGAAGACGATTGCTTACCAGCACACTTTTCTCTCTTGGATTGTACTTGGATTTTACGTTGATAGGTTCTTCCTGAGCGGTGAAGCCTTCCGGTGCTATTCCAGCGTGATGTATGTTGCTTTCCTTCTGATACAAAAACTTCGTCCTCTTCGTCTGATGTCAGGCTGTCTTCAAGCGAAAGCGAGTTGATTCTTCTGGCAAACCTCCTTCCTTCTGGGGTGTGTAGTATTGGGACACTGAAAATTCTCCTTTGCATGTGGATCCGCTCTTGATTCTTGTTATTTTGGGGTTAATGCGTGCTCGCCTGGAGCAGAGGCACCTACAGTTGCTAACCCCGATTTGAAGTAAAAATAGGGAAATGGCAATTTACGACCACCCTTTTTTCTGAACTGATGCACATCAAACACTTCGAATGCAAAATGAATGCCCTTTTAACAGTTCACTTTTGTAAGAATTAGGGATATTAAGGTAATTTACGACCACCCTAATCCTATTTTGCAGAGCTGATGCGGACTAAACACTCCGAATGTTGAGTAAATGCACTTTTAACAGTTCACTATCTTTAACAGTTAATACCGGCTGCGCCAAAATGTTGAGAACGTGACCGGATCAATGCAAAGTCAACGAAGTTTTCTTCAGGAAAAACAAAACGACACTCTTTCAACTTTAAACTTTTTATTTAAACTCAATCCAACCGATAAAACTTAAACTTAACTCCTTAGCCGTTGATCTTTTATTTTAACTCAAAACGATAAAGCTTAAACTTAACTCCTTCGCGGTTGATCTTCTACTTTTACTCAAAACGATAAAGCTTAAACTTAACTCCTTCGCGGTTAATCTTCTACTTTTTTTTCACGAACCCCAAGACCTCAAATCGATCGTGTGCCAATAATGACCTCAGCACATTCACGCGCTTTCGCCATCGGAAAAGCTTGCTCAACGTAAAGTTCTTGTTTACTTGTTCTACTTTGGTGAAGCAAATTCCATATGATTGCGAAAGCACGTGAAACATTTAAAGCTGCGTTTTGTATTTATCATGCTCGTATGGTTGCGAAAGCACGTCCAAAGCTGCATTTTGCATTTATACTTTCCTTTGGATATTTTCATTAAACTTCCGCCCTATTGCGAAATTCGGGTAAATCGCGATCGAGGTGTTGGGGTTAAAGGCCGAGTGTCTCTTAATTTAATTACCTAACATCGTCAATTGTTTTCGGCATTTTCTTTCACTGTAAGCAATAAAATTAGCTTATTAACAAATGATATCATCTTTATCCTTTAGTACTTTACCACACTCGCGCTGCAACTAGCATACCCCTTCTATTACCGGTATTTACCTACTTCACTTATAACAAGAAAACAGATTTGCCTCTTAGTTTTTGTATTTATTGTTGAAGAGAAGGAAGGAATTAAAAAAAGAGACAAAAGAAATACTAGAAAAAATAAAAATTGTGTAATATATCTATCAAAATAACTTGGGAAAGGATTTAACCAAAGGAGGAAATAACTAAATTGTAGCCTCAAACATTTATTCAATTAAACATCTGCAGAATGGTTCCCTTGCGACTGCTTGCTTTAAGGACTGGCTGTAGTAACTGCGACTTCTACTCTGCACTCATTTACTTCACATGCTATCTTATTTAGTTGAACATCAAGGCGCTATAAGAACTGCAGTTGCGGCAGCAACAAATACAACTTAAACTTCGATTTTGAGAAATTTTAAAAATTTAATGAAATTTTACAGTACTAACAACATTATAGCTCTGAATGACCTGTAGGAAAATCAAAAAAAAAAAAAACAATAATATTGGTCTGTCATATTTTAGATTGGCGACATTTTACACGAAGATCGGTTTTTTATGGTTGAATTTTTCCAGTCGCGAATTTATAATTCTCGATTAAAAATTTGGCGAAATTTCTCAGATTTTGATTGGCGGAAAAAGCGACATTTCAAGTTTGGCAACATTTATTTTGGCGAAATTTTTAGGTGTTCCCGAATAAAAATTGTGAACATTTGCGATTGAAAATAATGTTACATAAATGGAGCTCTTCTGGCTCGACGGAAATCCAGAAAGAAATTACTGCACCACAAGGAAAGAACTGTTGGCTATGTGTGATTCAACGAAGCATTTTCGTAAGTTCCTCTTTGAACTAAGATTCACCTTCCAAACAGATCAGGCAGCGCTGAAGTGGTTAATACAATTTAAAAATCCTAAAGAACAAGTAGACGTCTGGAATGACTTCAATCCTATGATTTTAAAATTAATAGAAAGAGTAGATCCAATGGAAACGCAGATGCCTTTTTAACGACGGCCATGTAAACTGTTCCAGTCTGGAAGGAAAATTCAACTATGTGACTCTGCAAAGGACAACTGTCGTACCCTTCAAAGGATGGAACAATGAAAAATTTCGAGCATCACAACGAAGACGAGAATATTTCTCCAATTTTTACGTTGGAAGATGAAGCTTGTCGGTTATATTAATAATGCCATATAGTAGATGTCGTGCGTAATTCTAGTAATGGGTTCTCCAACCTAAAGCTCTCTTTTTAATAACTGAGAAAATAGGGTATTAAGAGTTTGTTATAAAAACTATTTGCCTTTTTATTTTTAAATAAAATTTTTATTTGTTTTAATTCAGTCCTCACTGGTTGAGGCATCTGGTCAGACTAAATTTATTTACAATTTAATTTTTTATGTCACATTAATTGACAGTACATTCTGTTTGAAAAGAATCAAAGTGGAATTAGAATAATTTAATTTGAAATCTTAGTAATTATCTAGAAACTCCGTTCTATGTTAAATTACCACAAAAATTATAATATGTGTAGCTACCGCTACAAAAGATAACGACGAAAGGCCCTAATGGAAAGATATTTCCGACAGAAGTTCAACTTTGAACAGCTACTGAGCGCAATGGATAAATTTCTACATATTTTCTCTACGTGGACATTTTGCACCTTTTTGCAGAGGTAATAAGATGAGCAATTTAATAAAAATAAAAAAGGGCTGCACTAATTACATTAATTTCGGAGAAAATGTGGAAAAATGCTGAACTTTAGGTAATCGGAAACCATTTTTTTCACTTTTGGAAGTGACTGTACCTGCAATGATAGGAATTAGATTAATATTGTTGACAATTTTTGGAAAACTAATTCAAATAGTAGTTCCTTTCCTAATTTTGTTCGGAATTTTTTTGGGAATTTTGTCTTTTCGCAATTTTACCTTTCGGGATTTTGTCTTTTCTAGAATTAAGCTAAGTAGTATAAATAGGGTTGAGTAGCAGCCTGGCTAGTTTAGTCGGGATTTAGACTGCAAAGAGTACATGTGCTACTGTGAAGAGATAAGCTTAAATAAATAAAGTGAAACAGTGTATTGTGAAGAAAGGGTCTGGTAGCATATCCCGAGAAACGAAATACCACTTAGTTCTAGATGCTTCTGTTCGACATTTGCACCTCAGATATTCACCATAGGCTCGAGTCGTACTTGACTATCCACGTTTGACATTTCCTCCCCTAGATTTCTGTCCACCTGGGGCGTGATCATTACACGGTTCACTATTTTCACCTACTTCGTACGCGTTACACTGCCCTCCTCGTAAAACTATCCGCCCCAACAGCTTTTGTCAGATGTCTAAAGTTAGCAGAGCAAAATGGTCAGAACCAAGATTTTAATACAAAAAATTAAAAGGCTCATTAAAGGCTAATTAAGTGCTCAACTGTCGATTTAAGTGCTCTTATATTTTTTTAAAAAACCATGTTCTGCTAACTTTTGAAAAAGTCCATTTTAATAATAATAATAATAATAATGCTTTATTGATTAACATATTAGAGACATTTGGCTCACTTAATATGTAACTTAATATATATGTTACTTACTTTAGTTACATTTATTTTATATAATTCAATTAAAATTGCCTATAATTAATTAATAATAGTTATACTTAAAATGACTAAAAATTCTAGAGGAAAAAGCAAAGAAGAAAGAATGAAAAAAAAGGGAAAACAAAAAACAATCAAAGAAATAAATTTTACACACAGTCTCAACGGCCACACGGTCACAGCACAAAAAAGAAAGAAAAAAAATATTATGTCAGGTAAGTAATAATGATATTCATCGTCCTCGAGATATGAAATTGTTCAGGCATAAAGCCTTAAAGTCGTCCACGGTTCGCGCAGTTCTAATCCGCTTAGGTAAACCATTCCACAACCGGACACCGTGAATGTAGAACATCCTAGATGATTGCAAGTATTTGTAATTAAGTGAACGTAGGGATAATGTTCTATTTGATGACAGATATGTCAATTTTTCAGTCAAATAATCTGGCGTATAATTGTTCAAAATTTTATACATCATTATACAAACTCTAAAGTCGATATATGTATCCATATCACAGCCTATAACCTTTTGTCTGTGTAGTGATACATGGTCAAATTTACCAAGATGATATATATAGCGAATACAATTATTAAAAGCCGCATTTATTTTACGTTTGTTATAGTAATCTAATTTGCAATATATTACATCTCCATATAACATAATAGGAAGTATAAGAGCTTTAACAAGATACATTCGCGTTCGTAGTGGTGTAAATCTAGAAAATTTCCATAACTGTTTTAATGTGGTATAAATCTTTCTAACAATATTATTTATGTGATCGTCCCATGTTAATTTCTTATTAATTATGACACCCAAGTTACTTACTCTCTCCATATATGGAATAATTTCATTATTAAGTAAAATAGGTTGGAGATTAGTGGTATCTATTGACTTATTATATATGATTATTGCTTGAGACTTTTTAGGATTAATTATAAGTTTATTTTCGAGAGTCCAACTAAACAATGATTTTAAATCAGAATTAATATTGTTTATTACCAAGTTTAATGATTCATAATTTGACGAGCAAAGCAATTGAGCGTCATCCGCGTATAATTGCAGTAACGAATATTTTAAGTTCTCTGCTAGATCATTAACAAATAAAGCAAACAGAATTGGGCCTAAAATAGATCCCTGTGGTACCCCAGATTTAACTGCCATGGAACATGAAAACTTATTTCGCAAGCTAACAGATTGCAGACGTTCAGACAAATAGGATTTAAACAACATAATCGATGAGCGAGAGAACTCAAAATTAAACTTAAGCTTCAAGAGAAGCCTGTTAATGTTTACACAGTCAAAAGCCTTCGTAAAATCCAAAAGGACTAAAATTTAGGGTTGCATATTATCAATAGAGGTTCTCAGTTTTTCAGTCAAAAATAACAAAGAGGATATAGTGCTATGTTTCTCACGAAAGCCAGACTGGAATTTATATAAATAATTATTCTTGTTCAGATATTCCTTTAACTGAGCTTCTAAGAGGCGTTCAAGAATTTTTGAAAGCGCAGGCAATATGCTTATTGGTCTGTAATCTTCTGGTACGGTAGGATGTGGTATTTTTGGAATCGGAATTACTTTTGCATGTTTCCAAGATAAGGGAAAGGTTGAAGTTGTTATAGACGTATTAAAGATATATGTAATATGGTCAATTACATACGGAAGGATAAACTTCAAGAATCGTAAATCAATTCCATCCATACCGATAGCATTTGACTTAATCGATTTTATCGCAAAAATTACCTCACAAGACGTGACATTACGAAAAGAGAAACCTTCGTGGTCAAACTTTTGACTGAAATCATAAGCTGGAGAACTATTAGAGGTTTGGCCAATGCTTGTAAAAAACCTATTAATCTCATTAGGATCAATTATCACACCATCGAACTTATTGTTACCTGTCACAGTGCGGATATTACGCCATAATGTCCGATTAGGTAAGGAAAGATCAAATTTGTTTTCATAAAATCTTCTCTTAGCCTCATTTATAGCTTTTGTAGTTTTATTTCGCAAAATTATGAAGTTTCGTCTTAAGTATACAGTTTTCTGTTTTTTCCACAGGTAAAACGCATAGTTTCGCTCGTTCATTAAATGCTTAATATGGTCACTCATCCAGGGGTTTTTATGTTTAAAATTCACTTGTCTGAGCTTAACATGATTGTTATAGAGTGAAGTAATCTGTCGTGTGAAAAAGTTTACTTGAAAATTCACACAATTGGTAGAGTAGATTTGATTCCAATGAATATTATTCAAATCCGAAATTAAGTCCACCTGGTTAATACTCTTGAAGTCACGGTAATGGAATGACGATGGATATTGTTTAGGTTTCTTTAAGTCAAAGACAGCAAATATGCATTCATGATCACTAAGACCAGGTAGACTTAATTGATATTGTGTTTTTACCGCAGCAGGATTTGTGGTTAATATTAAATCTATCATAGAAGACCCATTTTTATGATGCCTTGTCGGCAAGTTATTGACCACCTTAAGGTTTAAGTTTTCTAAATTTTCCAAAAACCGATATGCATTAGAATTATTACTTAGTAAATCAATATTGAAATCACCAAGTAATATAACTTTGGAATATTTACTATTAAGTCTTCCAAGCTCATCATAGAATGTTTCCAAATTAGAAACATTTGGGGGTCGGTAACCACTCCCAATAAGAATCCTTTCGGATGCAAGCAAAATCTCAAGAAAAAGGAACTCTACACCACGTTGATTTCCATCTGAAAGACTAACAATTTTAGCGATGATTCCTCTCTTTAAAAAAATGGCAACACCTCCTCCTATTGTGTATAATCGGTCATTACTAACTCTAGACATCTGCTAACTTTAGACATCTGCTTTTGTCATCAAGAGCCTTTCTGCAGTTCTTCTGTTTTAATAATCCTTCATATGCCTTTGTACCTTCTGCAAACTCCTCCTCATATATCAACTGCTTGTCTAGTTCTCCGTCAGATTTCTGTTCTTCGAACAATCAATTAAGGTCGCCTATCTCGAATTCCCTATGGTTAGCCCTGTTTTGACGCTTAGCTTTCAGATTTGCAAATTCTTCATCTAGTTGGCTGTAGCTAAGCTGACCATGGAAGCCACTCCTGTTGAGAATGTAGATTTTAATTGCATTCATCCGCCTCCTTAAATTTTTGTCGTAGTTGAATAACCAAACCCACTGCAGCATGAACCGTTACCTCGCTAACGTCACATTTTTTAACTTCTAGCTCCTTAGTTGTTGTTCGGGATGGTCCTCTGATGACGCTTCCAGTGCAACCTGGACATCCTACAATTGTTGATCAATTGTCTGCAGTTCCCGCTTTCGCTTTCGCTGGGTGATGCATTCCTATGTTTCACATGCCCAAATTGTTCTTGAACTCGGCACTTACGGCAATTTGTTTACTCGTTTTCACTTTGCAAAATATCTCTCGTATTCTTTGCTCTTCATTAGTCCTCCGCTATCGACGTTCTCTCAAAACACCTCAATCCCATCAAACACCTTCTGTTGGACCGTTCTCCTCTGACAAGTTGTCAAGGGTCCCCTTTTGCAATCACTTTGAAAATGACTTTCTTCGTGGCAGAACCAGAATCTAGACTGGTGTCGAGGAACTGTAGCTTCATTGTTTCGGTATATACCTCTCTTCAACTGAAATTCTTCCCGTTCTCTTTTGCTGCACTTTTCGCAACCAGTTTTCCTCGTGTTATATCCCGGAGGTGTTGATCTACTTTGCTTCCAGCAATCTCGTGGGAGGTGACCCTCCTGACCGCATCTTCAGCATTTAAGATGACCACGCTTGACCTGGGTATTGACTAGGTAACAAATACCGTTTATTTCGGATTTCTCTCTTTGGTAAATAGGTCTTATGGAGGTTTGTTTTGCTGCCTCTCAAGTCAGTACGTAAGCCAAAACTTCAGCGTTGGTGTTCTTGGCGGCCAGTCGTTGCTGCAGGTCACGATCTGCAAGTGAATCAATAAATGATTCTCTGGCGACCTCGCTGGCATAATTTTGGCTAAACGTGGGATAAGCTAAATGTGTCGGCCTTTATATGTCCGCACATAACTGCTGCAACGTCTCTCCATGCTTCTGTGTTCTACTGCATAGTTGTAAACGGTAGACCTCTTGAATGTGGTGGTTGCTGTATCGTAATTCTAAAGCTTGTATTAAAGATTAATAATCGTACCGTAGCTCTGCCGGTATAGTCTGTAACAGTTCAGCGGCTGCTCCTCTCAGTGCCAAATAAACAATAATGTTTTTGCACATTAATTCTTTTAAATCAAAAATTCTTTCGCAAACTTTTGCAAGACAATCTTTTTTAACAATAATTCCTTTAACAACTTTCTACAAAATAAAAAAAAAGACAGAATTAAAAAATAGCGCGTCATCCGATCCCCACCTCGTGTCCCAGAAGTCGCGAAGAATTACCAGAAGCACAAGAAGTGCATTGCAATTTTTCCTCCTGTACAGAATGTAAGAAGTACTGTACATCGTACGGCGATCAAAGTTCTGCTAGATGGCCGAAAACTGCATCGTTGCAGTTTTTCTCTGTTAGAAGTTTTCTTGCGAAATTTAACTGCAAGTAAATTCTATGATATTGGAAGGTTGGCGATATAATATGATCGCCAGCAATTCCAATGAAAATGAAACTTTGAAGGTAAGTATTGACACTTAGTCTAACTTTTAAGGATAGTATTTATTGATTAGGCTGAATGCCTAATTAGTGAAAGAGGATTTTTAAGGAATAAGTAATTGATTAGGTTGATTGCTTAATCAATTAAAATGTTAAATAGGGGTTTGGAGTAAGGCTGCTGTACTTATAAAATAAATGGGTCGTGACTGGGTAACAACATTCCTCCCACCTTGTAAAAAGAAAGTTTCGTGCTCCTTACAGAGGAAAATTTTCGTCTAAAGCATATACCTGTTTTTATTGTTTGAATTAATCGTTTATACAATTATATTTATTTAATTTAAATGTTTGTTCTACTTTTTCCCTACTTTCGAGTTATGCACATAGTATTCAATTCTAGAGTTAACATTGTTTAAATGTATTTTTTTTTACTATTCTTATTATTAATGTGTTAAAAATTAGTTTTTTTGTTGTTCTTTTGTTCAAAAGTAGCTTAATCTCACATTTGTTTGTTTCTTACATTTTTTGCAATAACAGCCTAGTTAAACTTAAAAATGTGCTTTTGTCTTCCTAGCAGTTTGTTATACCTTCCCTTTCAAAATGAACTCGTTCATTTGGTTTTTATGGTGGTGAAGTAAATGCAAAACGGGATCTGGGAGTTGGTTGTGGAATTCTGGGGTTTTCTATGGTATTGTTATCGTTTTCAGTATTTACGATTTTTGCTTTTTGATATCTACTAATTAGAAATATTCCAAATGATATTAAAATTGCTAGTGTAGTTGTAAGTTATTGATGTTGCAAGTGTAGTTGTAAGATATTGATGTATATCGTGATTACTGACGGATTGGAGGGCGTTGTTTGATTCTTGCGTTTTTTGTCCTGATATGTATTTTGAAATGTTGTTGAGTTCTTTACTGTCAAGTAATTTTATTATGACTGGGTTTTCTTTAGAATAATTTTTTGGATCTCGAAGATTGGTTTGAATTACGTTTGATAGATTAAAGTTGGGAACGTAATTGTTTTTCAGGGTAACTGTATTTTCTTGGTGATTATGTAATATGAATTGGTTGGATCTGACATAGTAATTAGAATTTATTTTTATTATCCCCGCTCCTTGTAATAAGTGGGTTGTTATCAGGCCGTTACAAACTAAGTCTACCATTGGGGAATTAATGATAGCGAAAATAGTTTGGTTAGAGATTTGGAATTTGCAATCAGAAGAAGTAGGAAACGGATTTAGCAGCGTTGATGTTTCGAATTGGTATTAAAAATAGTATGCATTATTCTGCAGTAGTATTGGTTTGTCCTTGACACTTCGCAGCTGCCAAAATCTTCTAGGGTTAGTTCATAGTAATGTTCGCTATGTAATCTATCACTATATATTCGACAGATGGGTTGATAAAGATGTATGAGCTTTGGTATGGAGTAGGGAAACGACACATTCTAAAAATGTGGTAAGGTTTTCTGAACCGAAACGTTATATTTGTATTATGATATTGTCTTTTTTAATTATGGGTAGATTAAGGTAATATGGGAGTTCTCTGCGCATTTCAGCTAATAAGAACTCTATCTGTTTGGGAGATACCGCTAATGGGTGGAATTTCCCCTGACGTGTATCCGTAATAAAATCTGTGGTTGTTTGTATATATTGATATTGGATTAATTTAAGGGATACTTTGAATTTAAGGTGTTTATCTTTTTCTCAACGGTATCAATAGTATTGTTGAAAAGGTTTTCTGTAGCTTCTATGATCCGGGTTTGGTTTTTAATTAAATGTAGTAGTGTGTCTTGGTTTTGTGACAAATTTTGGAATTGGGACTCATAGAACTTGGCACCATCCTCGTTCATAGGTCCGAAAAGGGTTTTGGTCACTACGCCAACAATATTTAGTATACTTCTCTTGTTTCGAGAATTTGGTTCTAATCAGTCGTTATGGGATGTTAATTCGGCTAAGATAGTGTTAAGTTGTGGTACATTAGTATTCACTCAACTTTGTAAAAGAAAATAAAACACTTGCTTTTTACTTTTCCACAAATCGAGTTACCATCGTCGCGTTTCGACTTTCTGGATCATTGTCAAGATTGAACTAAATGTGAACTGGTTTAGCAAACAATTATATACTTATTTAGAGAGGAAAACGCTATTAAGCAAAAAGACAATCTATGAAATTACAATCAAGTACAATACTCTCGTTGTTAAAATCAATAAGGCCATTGACCAAGAAACAGGCGTGATTTTTAGCTTTCTGAATTTCGTATTTTTCAAAACCATCTAATATTTTATCATCGTTAATGTGATGTTAAAGTTCTAGGTTATCAATATTAATAGAATGTCCAGTATCAAATGTTTGCTTAAGCTATGTAGAACTAGGTCTGCCTGATTTAGCTGATGTAAAGTGTTATTTAAATCGTGTCCTAATATTTCTCTTAGTCTTTGTGGCAAAAAGTTTGCTTGTTTCAGCCGCCGTCGCAGACGCCTTCACAGCTGGTGCTGCCGAAAGGTTATTGGATGCGGCGGTTGTCGCAGGCGCTTTAGCAGCGGGTGCTGCCGGAAGTTTACTGGTTGCGACAGTTGTCGCAGGCGCTTTAGCAGCGGGTGCTGCCGAAAGTTTACTGGTTGCGACATTTGTCGCAGGCGCTTTAGCAGTGTTTGCTGCCCTATCTTCACCAAACGCAGACGTTACAGGTGTGATGGTTGCCGGCTTCTGAGAAGCGGCAGATGCTGACCTCTTGAGCGGCACCATAGTCTTCTTTAGTTTGGATTCTTCTGTTGGGCCCTTTCTAGCCTGTTCTGTGGGCTCTTTTGCTGATGGTGATATTGGCAGGAAAGAGCCAAGGTCTACAGTTTTTTCTCGATCCCTTTCTTACGGGTATAAGGGGGTTTTTCTTCCCCCCGGAAGCACTTTCACTGCTACTGTCGCTCATTTGAAGACAGTAGTTGAAGTTACTTTGTTGCAAAGTGGTTATCGGCTACTTGATTTCAACTGACAGTTCCAAAAATTATTTATTACAAATTCACAAAAAAATGTCAAAAAGTTCCTCAAAAGAGGCTGTATAATTGCAAATAACAGGACCTAAAACGAAATATTTTTAATAAGAATTCAAAAGAACACTGACACGCAAACGTAACGGAACACAATTAAATCTAATAATATCACCCGAAACTCTTTTTTATTACTATTGCTTCCGAAATAAAATATTCGTAAAATCACGCACCTCATGTATATGGACGACATCAAATTATATGCTTCCTCAAAACCTCATCTGCAACAGCTGCTGCAGACTACTCTGAATTTTTCCAATGATATCCGGATGGAGTTCGGAGTTGAGAAATGTAGGACGCTTCAAGTGACGAGGGAAAAACATGAACTTGTGGGTTTCGATCTCCCATTCGGGGACACTATTGAAGCCATGGAGTAGCGCGAACTCTACAAGTATCTTGGATTCGAACAATCACGTGATATACCTCACACGGACATAAAGCGGACGCTAGAGACTAAATATTCAGGCTGCTTGAACAGTCTTTTGAAAACTAGCCTTAATGGGAAAAATATTATTAAGGCTATAAACACGTTTGCAACACCAGTCCTTACTAATTCCTTTGGGGTAAATAAATGGACACAGACGGACTTAGAAGCACTGGACAGGAGAACGCGAACGATGTTGACAAGGTACAGGGCACACCATCCTAATTCCTGCATAGAACGACTAATGTTATAGAGGTGCGAGGGCGGTCGCGGCCTGATAGACATAAAGTCACTGCATTATAACCAAGTGAAGTTTATCAGAGAATACTTTTATAGCAAATAAGATAGTTCTCCATTGCATGCAGCAGTGATCAAAGTCAACAGCAAACAAACACCACTTGATTTGCAAAATAGAATGCTGGATAATACACTAAACATAGCCATACACACAGATGAACAGCAAGCATGGTCACAGAAGTCTCCACATGGAAGACATTACGCTGACCTGAGCCAAAATAATGTCGACAAAGATGCGTCGAACGCTTGGCTCAGTCGCGGTGGTTTATTTCCTTAGACGGAGGGATTCACGCTTGCTATTCAAGAAAAAGTCATTAGCATGAGGAATTATAGGAAACACATCTTTAAGGATGCGGCAGTTAATGACGACACGTGCAGACTTTGTCATTTAACTTCTGAAACAATAGAACATATAACGGCTGGATGCGAACTCCTTACCCAAACAGATTACTTGCATAGGCACAACCAGGTCTGCAATGTCTTACACCAACCACCATATAACAAATATACAATAGACAGTGTTCTTGAAAACTCCACACATAACATATATTATGATCGGTCAATAATAACTGATCGTACAATACGGCACAATAGACCGAATATTACTCTCATAGGTAAACACAAACACTTTTAGGGAGAAGATCACGAAAAACACAGATTTGGCACACGAGGTTCAGCGGATGTGGAAAATGGACAAAGTGACTATCGTACCAATCATTTTGCCTTCCACAGCCGTTGTACCGAAAACACTGGTCACAAATATACAAGCACTAAAGTTACATAAAAATACTGCACACACACCACAGAAAGCGGTTGTTCTTAACACTTGCCGAACGGTTCGCAAATCCCTGAACTACGGAGAGGACGCTGCAGACAATACATAAGTAGAGAACGAACGAATGACAAATCCCCGAAGTCTTGGCATTACGCCCGACGTAGGGAAAACTACCGTCACGCCGGCTAGAAGCCGAGATAACAAAACAGAAATAATTATAATTGTTTATTGAATTTAAACCTATCTTAGTTAGTAAAATAGTTCATATATTCTTAATCCATATAATTCATATAATCCTAAGCTCCACATGACTTGTTCATCTATAAACTACGACTATGGTATGACTACCGTCTGTCGAGGTTGACAACACAACCGACGTTGCCAACATTTTCGTCCAACGATGCATTCTTTCATCATGTTCTTACTTTCTCTGATGAAAGTAGAGAATTCCTGGACAGAACGCTTACTTTCGATGATATGCTTACCGCAAAGAAGGATCTTCGACGTCTTACTTCTCCTGGTTATGATGGTCTAACTCCAGAATTTTTTGTTCGATTTAGGAATCTTTTGATTCCGGACCTTTTGTATGTCTCTAATTCTGCATACCGAATTTCCGTTAAGTTGGCGGAGATCCGCTATGCGTCTAATACCTAAGAAGGGAGATCTTCAGAGGATGGGAAACTGGAGGCCAGTTACTCTTTGTAATGTCTGCTACAAAATAGTTAGCAAAACACTCCGAACTCAACTTCACTCAGTGATTGCCTCAGTAATACACCCGTCACACTCCTACTGCATTCCAGGTCGCAGTATCTACGACAACAACGCCTACCAAGAAAAAACTGGTTCGCAAATGGCCATGATCTACTTAGATCAAGAAAAGGCGTTTGAAAGCGTCTCGCACGAGTCTCTGGTGAGCGTTCTCACGAAAGAGGATGCATTTCCAGTTTCTTGTAGAGTTTTCAAGGAATACGAACGACTGGCGGACGCTAGGGTTAACCTTAGCAAAAGTCAAGGCCTATGGTGTGGTAGGTGGCGGAATCGAACAGAGTGTTCCCACGGTATACAATGAACGAATACTTGCCCGAAATATTTAGGTGTATATGTATGGCTCGATGGTAAAACATATAATAGCGGCGTGGCTCTGAAGAAACTCTCTATAGCTGTGAATTCGTGGCGGACTAGACTGCACCCACTTTGCTGAAAGAACGTGTAGTCGTTGTTAATTATTTGATTACCTCGTCCATTGTGCAGCTGTCAAATAAAATAAGAGTGCTTGTTACAGGCGAAGGTAGTTGACGCCTGCTTGGTGGGAAGACGATGGGTCGCTGAAACGACGCTCTGCCGACCAGTAGCGGAGGGTGCTTTGGGTCTTACATACATGGTCGTGAAATTTCGTTGTCTTCAGGTAGGGACAACCCAGCGAGTGTTCTGTTAAAGAGATAACTTAATTTTGCAGTGGGTAAGTTATATGGGGGTTAGCGCGCAGGGGAGCACTACTATCTGCTCTCGGTCCGTACGCCATATCCGCATGATTGGTCCCAGGATTTGCTCGATTATGACTTGGGGCAGAATAAGACCAACATTCCATTTGCGATGGAGTGATCTTGGGTACGGGGAATTCTCAGCAATTCCGATCAGATAGAACCCTGAGTTAGTAGATTCGGTGTTCAGTAATGCTCGAGGTGTAACGGCCGATACAGGACAACTCACCATTCTTGGAGACATCGTTGATGCATATGGGAACACAATTCTACACCCCCACACAACATAATTAAACAAATTGGTGGCTACAGCACGAGAGCGTTTTAGTCGTGTCTCTACTAGGGAACCTAGCACTGAGGTGATTAAGGCTTTCGTAATGAATCGACCGCCGCACACTCACTTCACGTCAGTAAATCCTACGGATAACTTGGGGGTTAATCGATGGCGCGCACATCTTAAGGAAGACTTGGGAGTAATAGGGTCCATAACTAGCAGATTGATCTATAGTTATCCGTCCAATTACAGAGACTCTGATGTGGCATCCAAACTGCCTCATCACAGCCTCGTTCATGCAAACCAGCAGTCAAATATCGATCGATGAATTCAAAGAGCCTGCACGGTTTGTGCTGGTGAAGAAACCCTGTTCCACGAATACTTCACTTGCCCGACCTTGTGAGATATATATAGTGTTCGCGATATGTGCCATCATATCTACCCGACATTCAGCATTACAAGAACGTCGTTTTTACTGGGGCAAAGGACATGTACCCAGGTGAATTGCTTGATAAGCTTTATTCTAACACTTGCTAAATCGACAATTCTGCATGCGGATCGAATTTGGGCAACAGCCCACTAACCTACAGTTTCACACACATGCACTTAACAACCACTTCGTTGCCAGATTGAAGAGGCGATTATGTCTAGAGTTCTTGGCAAACGACGCCGACACATTCAACTGCACCTGGCAAACTTTATCGCCGGTAAGGAACGTAAGCCTTGTCTTTCACTGGAAATTACAGGACGCAGACTTGCAGCAGCTTGTCCACGAAGCTTCTATTCGCTTTGGTATTGCTTCAAGTGCTGCGGGAAGGACAAGTCTCACGTTGGAATCGTAGAACTGGGAGGATGATGGGAGCAGTTTGCAGACGTTAACGACCCTGCAGACGTCCCGCGGGACTCTAATCTGTTCGAAATTTTCGTGCGTTCGCTTAGAACATGTTTGGATGTGTGCTCCCGGAGGACTAGAAAAGTGGCGAACGGCTCGACGGAGAAGGCATTTGCTTGGGAGTAGTGGTTCCCGAAATAGGAACTTCGCCCGGTGCTGCATCTACCCTCTATTAACATGCAGACAATCATGTTCTATTTTGATTTTTCGGTTTGGGTTCAGTTTGTTTGTTCGTTTTAGATTTAGCTCTAAGTTTTTTTTCCGATTTTTCTTCAAAAATTTTGGAAACTTTTCTTGGAGGCATTTCAAAATTTCTTTCTTTCATAATTTCTTCTTTGTTGTCATTTTTTGTTATGTTCTTTTTCATCTTTATTACTGTGTCTTTTAATGTAAGTACAATTGTTAGTGTAGCTAGTTTTTGTAGGATTTTTACGTTTTTATAACGATGAGTTAAATAAAGCGCCTGTCCGAAAATCTGAGTGTATACTGCAACCTGAAAGAAGAAAATTTAACACAAAGATTTAATTCTTAACATACAATACTTATCTAAAATTATAGGTTCCGTCCGTGTGTCCGTTCTTAATCTTAGGAATCCATTTCCCGCATCACATTACGTTCCTAAAAGAAAAGAAAACATATTTCGTTGATATTCTGTATGGCTTTCAATTGTAAACATATAAGCTCATATGTAACCACGCTTGATTTCACGCAAGTTTATGCACACAATTAAGCAATTAAGGCTAATTAAGTGTGTCCGTTCTTAATCTTAGGAATCCATTTCCCGCATCACATTACGTTCCTAAAAGAAAAGAAAACTTATTTCGTTGATATTCTGTATGGCTTTAAATTCTTAACATATAACCTCATATGTAAACACGATTGATTTCACGAAAGTTTATGCACACAATTAAGCAATTAAGGCTAATTAAGTTATGCCCTGCGCCAATTTAATTCCACATAGATAAGGTAAAGGTAGTTACCATTAAGAAAAATCAGTAAAATCAAGCGATGTTGATGTGCGCACTACACAAGATCACGATATAAGCCTTAGAATAAAGAACTAGAGGAAGCGCTGTATACTGTAAAATTGCTATCCATGAGTGAAGCTGATCGAGGAATTTAAAATCAGCTGTGGTCGTTGACTAACAGAGACGAAAGTATACTAAAAAGAGGGACAGTAGTATGTCGTACTGTCAAATGTTTTTTATTTCTGTGCGTGAAAAATATTCCTCGAGTGAATCAAGTTAAATTTTTTAAAGTAGTTTCTGATGTAATCACTCCAATAAAGTTATTAGACTATTTTGTGATTTTTTGTGAACCGACTTTGCCTTAAACAGGCGTCAAACAAATTTTTTAGGGGGCATCAATAGGAAATCTTAAATAAAATGTTATCAATAAAAATTCGCTTAACCTATTATGTAACGTCAAAATTAATATGCAGCTTAAATATGTTATTCAGACAAGTTAAAATCAAATTATTCTGTAACGAATTATCAAGATTTCAGATTTACTTTTGGCCCCACTCTAAATCTGACTTTATTTACGCCTGTATTATTGCTACTACTACATCTCGCTCGAAATTCTACTACAAAAGAAATTTGCTTCACTGAAATCGGGTTACAGCTCTTCCTCTAGTTCTTAATTCTAATATAAAAACAATTAATTTTTGATACTTATCACATTTCTCTTTTCCTTTTCTTCAAGTTCTAAAATTGAACATAATGACGTCAGTGCCACCTCTGTGATACTAGACGCAGTATGGAAAAAATTAAAATTTTCAGAAAATTTGATCAATGTAAACAAATAATTTTCTAGAACTTGTGTGGAGTTAGCGGCTAGATAAAGCTGTTAAGAGATAGGTACTGTTTTTTGAAAAGTATAAAGTGATCATGTTGGATTTACATTTTGAAAATGTTACTTGGCACTTTTAAATGAGTTTGATTCGAAATCGGTCGTGTCTTAAAAAAAATATCTTTGAATTTGTTAAGTTTTAGAATCTTTGAATTTGTTAAATAAACCAAATTTTTGAATCATTTGTGCTTTGAATTAATTAATCTTTGAATTGAAATAAAATTGAACTGTGATAATTACTAAACGGAGTTATCATTTATAGAACCCTTTTCTCTTCAAAATTAAGACGTTAATTAAACTTTGAAAGTTTTTGTGAAAATCGAACAGCGCCACTATACATAAAAATTTTATTATTATTATCTATCAGTTCCTTAATTATTGTCACAACCTAAGGAACACCCTGTATAGTATACTATAAATAACAAGTACGAATAATCTTTTGTCGTTTATTTTAATTAATTCCATCATATTTTTAGGGATATACAAGCAATAACAATGATTCTTACTCCATAAATAATAATGATAAAAACCTTTTCTTGCTTATCGGCCAATGAGCAAAAAATCAAGCACACTTTTCACAGAAGAGAACCGTTCACGTCATCGTTTCTATACGTTATTCTTTTTCCTGGCTCTAACGCTTCAAAAAATGGAACAAAATGGAGTATACGTAACCTTATATATTTTCAACAAAGGAGCTCAACTCGTTCAATGTAATATGTTCGTGAAAACTTGTGAAAAAGCTGCCTATATGGGAAAGCAACGATTTCTTGCAGAAGCCAAGAAAAGCAGGATTTAACACCATTGCTAATTTGTTAGCATCTCCCTTCTCTGGACGGTACGAATATTTCTGGTACATATGCCGATTGACCCAGTAATGGCCCGTCGTAGGGATCTGCTTCTTTACGACCCTGGGGACTCTCGGCAAATAAATTACAATATGATGACCAAGCTCTTTGATTGTTCTTGTAGTACAGATGAGCTTGTTAGGGGACTGTTTTTCGCAACAAACAATGCGAATGTCCCTTGAATTGACTGTTGTAACTCAAGACTTGCGAGACATTTATTGGTGCCCTTGACGTCCTCATTATGTTCCTTATTTCCCATTATTTTCTGCTTGAAAACAAATTGTGAAAAGTTATTTGCTCATTATGCACTTTTGGGTAATTTACATAATAATCCCATGTCCTATTTATCATTTAAGCAAGCAAAATACATATATACACAGTTGCGCTCAAAACTTTCGAACTCAACAGTACTC
This sequence comes from Leptarthrus brevirostris, assembly GCA_964036015.1. Lineage (NCBI taxonomy): Eukaryota > Metazoa > Arthropoda > Insecta > Diptera > Asilidae > Leptarthrus > Leptarthrus brevirostris. Next base: position 96,076,942 of record OZ038371.1, on the reverse strand, counting down.
ACTCATTTTATTCATGAATTAATAGTAATGACAAAAACAGTAAAAAATATTTATAATTCTATAATTGCTAGAATGGAAAATAAGAAATTAATTGTTAACCTCATAATATGGCAGCTCAAAACATTTGCAACTACTGAATCCCCCTAAATGTAAGCTAAATAACTGTAGCAATAAAGAAAGAAAACATTTCGAGTTTTGATGTGTGACAGTTGTTGGTTTCTATTTGTATCTTGCACAGTTACCATTTTGTTTAATTTTTTAAAACTAACGGATTTTATTAATTAATTAAAATTTACTAAGTGAAAATGGCTGGAAACAAGTACATATAATACAAACCAGAAAAATAAAATAATTAGTGACTATAAAAGTGGACTAACTCAAAAAAAATTGCGACAAATTTGGTATCCATATATCAACTGAGTGTAGAATAGTGAAAAAAATATTGTGAAAATAAAAATTTTGAAACGGTTCACAAAGGTGATAGAAAACGAAAATTAAATGAAAGAGAGGAATCTTTGGTTATCAGAAGCATTAAAAAGAATCCGAAAATAACATCAAAGGAAATTTTGTGCGAATCAAAACTAAATATAAGCGTATCCACAATAAAAAGAAGAACTGCAGAAAATGGATACAAAGCGTATAGACCTGCAAAAAAACCTCTTCTTAGCAAAAAAAAATATAAAGGCAAGGTTGAGTTTCGCAAAAGCTCATCGGAATCGGGCATTGCAAAAGTGGAGGACTGTTCTTTTTTCAGATAAGTCCAAATTTAATTAGCGAGGCTCAGGTGGCATTATAACGGTAAGAAGACCTAGAAACCAACTATTCAATCCAAAATTCATCGAAAAGACGGCCAAATATAGTGGAGGAAACGTACTGGTATGGGGATGTTGTTCCGGCGTAGGTCCTATTAAAATAATCGAGGGCGTTATGACTGGAGACGATTATAAAAATATATTAGAATCCACTATGCTGCCATACGCAGAAGAAAATATGCCACATTCTTGGGTTTACCAATACGATATTGACCCTAACCATACTACTCGGCAAGTGATTGGCTTGAGAATGTTTAAGTTCCAGTGATGAAGTGGCCATCGCAATCTCCAGATCTCAATGCAATTGACAATCTTTGGCAGATTTTAAAACGCCAAATTGGGAACGAAATTTTTACAAGAAAACTGGATATGTAAAAACACGTTGAGGAGGAATGAAACAAAATTTCTTCAGATACTATTAAAAGGTTAATAGAATCTATACTTAAGCGATGTGCCGAAGTAAATAGAAATAATGGCCATCCAATAAAATACTAATATGGAAGGTATTAAAGTTATTGCTAAAATGAAAATTTTAATTTTTTTCTTTTTGTTACAGTCACCTTGAGTTTACATTCCGAGGAATGCAATAATTGCAAATGTTTTGAGCCGCCATATTATGGGGTTAACAATTAATTGTTATAATTATAGAATTATAAATATGTTTTCCTGTTTTGGTATTTACTATTAATTAATTAATGAAATGGCTAAGTATTTTTGAGTTCGAAAGAATCATTTAGAAGTACTTTCAGTATTTCCAAACCGTAAGCATTGGTTTCAAATACAGGTGAATTAAAGTAAAACAATAAGCAAGTTTGTAATAAAGCATCAAATTTTCTTATCCACGGTCGATTTGTATCCAAGATGACTCTAGTCGAAAAATCAGTCAAATCTTTTTAACTTCAAATTAGTTCAAATTATAAACTTATAACCTATGTAAGTTTGATATAAAAACTTAAATAAAATAAAATTCATATAATATTTTAAATTTAGATTTAAGTTATATTTTACATACCAAATTAATATTATTGACGTTAGTGTAATAAACTCGGAGCACTTTTAGAAAATTTCATTCACGTCAACTAGGCTTGAGCCCTGATGATCGAATGTTCATCCGTCTTAAAGCACTCTCACTCGGTCTGATGATCATTATCATCCCACTCTCGCACATACAACATTCACAAAGGATTAGTCGGTCATACTTAATTACATTTTGCGTACTGGTACCTGCATTAGACTAGAACAAGCGATCCTCAAGCCTAGTAGACAATCCAAACGTCTAGACACATTTTACCAGGAGGGTTTTCCCTGGACTCTTTGTCATTTTACATTTGCCATCCTTTTACTTAAATTTCGCTTTATTGCTCACGACGCCGTAGTCTATTGTTTCTACAAGACGCGACTGCGCATTTCTCTTCAGTTTGGTACACTTTTATTATTTAAGGCGCCATTGCTTATGGCTCCTGCCGAATGTGCGCATATAATTATTTCAGTTTACTTCATTAGTATGTACATTCTAAGAATCTCAGTTCTAAATGCATTCAGTCACAATTGAACTGCATTAGTAAACCATTTTAAGGCATATTTTGAATAATAGTCTTCCACAATTTCATTAAAATGAAAAATTATAGGTTGAATTTTCAAGTATAGGACAAAAAGTTAATAAATTTAATAATCTTTAAACAAAAATGAAGTTCAGTATTATGTAATTCGGTAACATGAAAAATTAAAAAAGCTACGCTACACTTAAAATTCTTATGGCATCACAGATTTGTGTATGGCAAATAGTAAATATGTGCTGCTAACTTCATTTATTGTCTTCCGGTAATTAGTTGTCAAAGGCCCTGTTTATGTGCACAAGTTTAGCAGAGCCAAATTAGCAGGCTGTGCTAGATAAGTACAGATAAACACTGGCCAAAGTAGTAGAGCTTGACAATTTAGCTCTACTACTTTAGCACAGAAATCACTTTTCAGTAAGCAGATAAACCGCAGCCAAGTTTGCTCTGTTATTTGTTTACCTCTTCCTAACCTAAAATTTACTTAGTTTTGTTATTGGTGCAATTAGTTAGAAAAGTATTTATTTTAAAAGATGGGTTTATGCAGAAACCGAAGCTTTCCTGGATATTTGCATAAATATAAAGTTGCCTAAAATGTTAGACTCAAAGGTAGTACGGGTTAATGAATGCTTTAAAGAAGTAGAAGTAAAAATGGCAGAATTGGGTTATCATAGAGATTACGAACAATTAAAGTATAAATATAGCAAGCTCAAGTCAGCATTTTTAAAATGGAAGTCTAACAATAACAAGAGTGGACACGGTAGAGAAGACTTTGAGTATGGTGATAAAATGGGAATTTTGTTGGGAGGTAGACCGTGTTCGGAATTACCTCGTATTGGATTTGAAAGTGCGGCGATTCCAGATCCGCAAAATGAACCTAGTGGTAAGGAATTAATTTATTTACGAATGGAAATATTAAAATTATATTTTAATTTAGATTCTGCTTATAGCGATGAAATTATAGAGCCCAGCACGTCCACAGATTCCCGGACAAGACGAAGAAGACCGAAAAAAAGTATTATATTTGAATAAAACACGTTATATTTTTATCCATAATTTATATTCTCAGGTCAAAACTTGTATGCCGCTGCCTTAACGGATTTTTCCGATTCCTTCAGGAAAATAATGGAAGAACAAAACAAAAAATTTTTAGAGGAACTGAGAAACCTTCAAACTGAAAGCCTAGAATGGGAAGAGAGAAGGGCTTTGCGAGATGAGGAATTTCTCACAAATCTTGTGAACTCGTCAACCCAAAGAATGGAAGAAGTTTATGTCTATTCAGACGAATAGCGAAATTCAAAAAGAAATATATTTCTGTTTTAGTACTATTATTTTTTTAATGAAATTGCTTACGTTTTTTTATTTATAATGTTGTTTATTTTATATAAGTCTATTTTAGAGGAAAATATATATATTTGAACTATTTTGGTAAATATTTTTTTATTTATAAAATGTTTTGACAGAACTCTTCATATAAAATATTTCTAATTAGTATGCCTTCATCATTATCTGCAAATCTACTTTCTACAGTTTCGGGTTGGTGTAATATTTTATTGTTTTCTAATATTCCATTAGTACTTTGTAAGGGGTAATTGCTGTTATTTAAAGTTATGTTGTGTAAAGTACAACAAGCCTCAACTACTTTTGGAACAAATTCATAGTTAATGTCAGATTTTTTCAATAACATTCTCCACTTGTTTTTCATCATTCCAAAAGCTTGTTCTACTTTCACACGACCGCGGTTAAAATATTTATTAAATAAAAATTTTGTTTGTTCCAAATTTTTTCCTGGAATCCAAGGCAAGAGTGGGTAAGCAGGATCTCCAATTAAGAAAAATGGAATGGTTGTATTGTTTATACAGTATGAAGACTGCAAAGATTTGAACCGTTACTTAAATACATTTTATATTATTATAAAAACTTACTTCTGGAAATATTGAACTTTGGTTTTGATATATAAAAGACCCTCTCAGTGCAAGTGCGTCATGTGCACTACCAGGAAATTTACAGGAAATGTCTCTAAATCTGCAATTTTATTAATACTTACTATTAATAGTAACTCTAAATTTATATACCTGCATTGGTCATCTACCACAGCCTGAAGAACAATTGATGTCCAGCCTTTTCTATTTAACAAATCTCTTGTTCCTTCCAAGGGTGCTTTGATTGGAATATGGGTACCGTCAATAGCTCCTAGTATTTGAGGAATTCTTGTTAACGTTTTAAAACTCAAAGAAATACCCTGAGCCTCCTCAAGCGTTGGCATTTTGATCCACCTTGGAGTCAATATTTTTAGGATTGCTCCTATGACTTCGTAAAAAATGAAGTGTATGGTTGACTTATGAAGACCGAATATGTTGCCGATGACTTGATATTCAGCGCAACTTTTTAATTTACATAAAGTAACTGCTACTTTAGTTTCCACACTGACAAAATTTTTATCCGAGACAGGATTATACTTTGGTTTGAGTTCGTTCTTCAATTCATTGCATATATAGGTAAATTGTTCCCGGGTAACTCGAAATTCCTCGTACCATCTTTGTTCATCCAACGTCGTAAACAAATTTTCCCAAACATTCTTACTTCGATAATGCGCCCACAGTTTTCTTTTCCTTGGCGTAAAACTATTAATTATGGAATGCATTGATTCGCAAATTATCTTCACATTTTCAAAATGCTTCCTTATTATTAACCTATTAAATTATTTTCTATATTTAGTACTGCAAGATATGCTACATGTTACCGTAATTTTTTCATCAATTGTATTTGCCTCTTTTTCCTTTTCCTTTCCCTTTGTCGGTAATAGCTAATCACAATCTGATGCACTTTTTCAATCATTTCGCAAAATTCCGTTTTCTGCCCGTCGGATTTGACAACTTACGCCAAATACACATAAACTGGAGTAAAGTTGGCAGCGCTATTTTAGTTGAGCTACGTAGCAGCCAGATAAACAAGGCCAAAGTGTCACATAAACAAAATCTTTATGACGTAGCAAAGTAATGTGCCATGTAATATTGTACGGTTTCTAGTCAGTTCAACACATTAATAGTAATTCAAAGAATTATTTATAGTTTTTCTAATACTTTAATTGTCTTACAAAAAAGAACAAATTTTTTTAATATCGGTGATTTTTTTCACTAACCTTCCTGCAAATCCAAATATTTTAAAGGGGCGGATCGATATTAGATTTGAAAATAACGATCCGATCCAGATCGGCTCAATATCGAATTTAGAAAATAATGATCCGTTCCGCAGCCATACGATGTCAGACGTAAAAAATAATGATCCGCTCCGGAATGGTTCGATATTTTCATAACGCTCGCCATAAGGGAATCCTAATCGATTTTTTCTTTGTTTAATGTCTGCTTCACTAAAAATAAATGCCAATGTTGGACCATACATAATACTTGATGCCTCGGAATTAAATTTATTTTTGAACTTTTTTCAGTGTTTCTAATGAAGTTATCCCGTCCTCGGCTTAAACAGCCAGGCTCGCTGCGCTTCGTTACAGATGGCGGGTGCATACACATTTTTTTGGAAATTGGGTTTTGATTTGATTTTTTGGATTTGGTTAAAATATCTTGAGGAGATAGCGACAGTATGTAAGTGGAATGATAAAAACAAAATTTATGCGCCTTCTGTAACGAAGCGCAGCGAAGCTGGCTGTTGAAGCCCGGGAAGGGATAACTTCTTAAGAAATACTGAAAAAAAGCTAAAAATAAATTTGGTTCGGAAGCATCAAGTATTATGTATGGTTCAACATTGGGATTTATTTTCAGTGAGGAAGACATCAAGAAAAAATCGAGTAGAATTCCCTTATGGCCCAGGTGATTACAACGATTCAACAATTCATCTACGTTTCTAAATAAACAGCTGTTACCTTCACTCTTCGTACTCTTCTTCTGTTTTCAATACTCTTAAAGTTTTCTCCCATATCTCATCTGCTTGTCCTTCTGCACTTTGGTTTCCTTTTTCTAAACCCTTTCAACTTTGTTGTTCTTCACTGCGATTTCTTCTTCGTAACACCCTTGTTCAATTTGAAACGTTCCACAAGAAATTTACTTGGCTATAAAGTGTCACTTCACGTATTCTTACTTTTCATTTAATTTCACATTTTGCATTTTACTGTTCGTACAGTTCGTACTTTCTTCCACTCGTGTCTTATTTTCACAAATTCTTAATTTTCAGAATCGTTTTCATAGCAACGTGTCGTTTTCCTTTGCAGAATTTTTAAATTTTCAGAAGAGAATAATTTAAAATTTGTCATAATATTTTTGTGTTCTTATGCCATTAATTTTTTTTTTCATTTAAAATTTAACCAATTTTTTATAACTGTAACATCCTGTTTGCTTTCACATGGTAATGCATATAGAGCTCTAGAAACGAGTAGGGATTCACAGATCTGAAACAAGAATTTTACTGTCAGCAAATAGTACAGTCAATCTGGCAAAAACGGGTGCAAATAACTCCAAAGTGATGAAACTTGGTGAGTCGTTAAAGAATGATGAAAGAAAGCTTACCTGGCGATGGCCACCTGCTACCTGTTCAAATACTCAAAAAAAACTCAAAAAAATATTTTCAAATGCATTTTTCTAGAAAACTATGCATTTTACAGAAAAATTTATTGTACAAAATATGTAGAGGGCATCGTTATCTACAATTAATGTCATTGGTGCTATGTCGTACAACAAAAAATGTGCGCAGTAGGTGGCGCTAAAGTGCCAAAAAAAGTGTTTTTCCACTTTTTTGTCCTGAAATTTTCATTTTTCAGTTACGATTCAAATGGAAAAATTGTTCCTTTTAATTTTATAAACAACTTTTATTTCAACATTTTTTTCATACAACTTACCGTTTCAAAGTTATAGTGTAATACATATAGCGCTGTGTGAACAGCGCAGTGATGCTAACGGTAAGTTTACGACATAGCACCAATGACATTAATTGTAGATAACGATGCCCTCTACATTTTTTGTTCAATAAATTTTTCTGTAAAATGCATAGTTTTCGAGAAAAATGCGTTTCAAAATATTTTTTTGAGTTTTTTTTTAGTATTTGAACAGGTAGCAGGTGGCCATCGCCAGGTACTCATCATTGCCATCATTCTTTAACGACTCACCAAGTTTCATCACTTTGGAGTTATTTGCAGCCTTATGACTTTTTTTTCGCCAGATTGACTGTACTAAAAACAAAACTCCCATCGCACGTCTATTGAATCAAAAACAGTACCGATATGCATTATCAAGATATAAGAATAAAAGCATATGGCTAGTTATCTGTGGTTATATTCGTACATATCCAGTGTGAATGTGTGTGATTGCAATAACAAGTTGAAGCTTCGACAGAGAGCCTTGCGATGGGGTCACAAGTAAATAAAAAATAATTTAAAATTCAATTATACACTGGTAAGTACCTACAATTCCAATATATTAATTACTTAATTCATTTCAGAAAAAGGTTGTCCCGGTATTCCAGGTAGGTATAGTTGCCTTTCAGGTGAGTTGCCAATGGATGGAGGTTGATACATGAACACATCTCTTTTATGGCTACTGTAACTTTGCCTTCAAGACACACCCACATATTGGAAATAATGTTTTCAAAAACATTTATATTGAACATATAAGTGCACGTTCTACACGTTCCACGAACAATTTTTAAAATATTTTTTTTAATTTCACAGCGCAATTTTCCATTCAAATTTCGCTTTATATAACAAAGATCTGTTATTAAATGATAAGCCAGGAAATGAAATACTTTCAGCTTTACACAGCTTTACAGATGCAAAAGTAAACACATAACACCCATAACACATAAACATCTGTAAGCATATTAAATGTTTGATGAAAAAGATTGCAATCATTAAATTGGAAGAGTTAAATTCATCAAATTTAACTGAAGTCGCAATATTAGGTAAGCAATTTTAATAACTTGATATTTTCTTCCAAAATCTTTCTCTTGACTATTCTTTGAAATAATGCTCAGATTAAGAAGAGGGACTATAAATTTTTATGGTAAAATTTGTACTTATATATTGTTTAAAAAACGTGGCAACAAAATAATTTTGCGCCGCCTGCAATGCCGTTTTACGAAGTGTGTGAAAGATTACCGTACACTATTAAAGTTGCCAAGATTTTTCGAGTATAGGGTATCTTCATCAGTTTCTTCCTCGTTGGGATTACAACATGTCAACCAGCATATGCAAGAGATCTTCCGTCTACAGCTACGGAGTGAAGCACAGAAGCATGGAGACACGTTGCAGCAGTTATTTGCGTACATACAAAGACTGACACATTTGGATTATACCATGTTAAGCCAAGATTACGGCAATGAGGTCGCCAGAGAAGTACTTATTAATTCACTTGCTGAAAATGACCTGCAGCAAGCAGTACAACTGACTGGAAGAAACAGCTACGCTGAGGTTTTTACTTCCGCTCTGGCATATAAAGCAGCAAAACAAGCTTCAAGAAGTACCGTCCGCCTATAATAAGTAACCGAAATAGAAGACACCTGCTGCCGGATCAATACAATTGGAAAGGCGGAGTCGAATTAAATGCTGGACGTGCAACAAAGGCGGCCAAGTCCAAGCAAGATACCAAGATCCAATCTGGTTTTGACTGTGAAAAATGCGGAGAAAGAGAGCGAGCGCAACAAAGAATCGCTGGAGCTGTAGGCCCTGTACAAACTCTATGCTCGCAACTGGGAAACGAGTAAAGACCAACTCTGTTTGGCAAGAGTAGGCCTTATGTATATATAGCATGTATCAAAAGTATGGTTACATACGCCAACATTAGATACTATACAGTGTGTTCGGGATGCAATGACATCTTCATGGAGAACGCCATATCTAAAACAAAACAACAGAAAGAATCAAAATCAAAGAGATGAAATCAATACTTATCTGAAGTCCAACTGCTGAAGTATTATTACTGGTCATCGTCCAAAGGTGTCTTTTGATGGACGCTGAGAGAATGAAATTTATAGGTTAGGTTAGATAGGTTAAATAAATATTGTAAAATAGACAGGGTAATACGTACACGATCAATATTGTCAATGTTAATTTTCATGAAAACACAGAACACATAATCACGAGAATTTTTGTTAACTTTCAATAATTTACTGACCTGAATTTAATCACAGTGCACTACACACGACAAGGTAGCAAAAGGGGATAAAACGCAAATATCTGAAGGAGGAAATAATGTAGCGCTTTCTTCTACATTATTGAGGAAAGCAGTGTATACTTGTTTGCCCATATATTACACAATTGACAATTTTCAGAACAACATAAAAGTTGAAACAACTAAACAAATTGTCCACAATAAAATAATAAAAACTAAAACCTGGTCCGCTCTCAGTATCGCACTGTTATGATATTGGTCTCGCTGCCGGTCCCGGTATCGTATCGAGACCGGCACCGGGAGCGAGAATTATCCCGAGTATCGTGAAGCGCTAATTATGATGGAATACTAGGCAGCGACTTCTTACAAGCCTATCGATGTTGCATCGACTATAGCAAAAGTGAGCTTGAGATAAAAGCAAGTTTTAAAGTAAAAATTTTAGCAAATGAGGACATAAATGATGTTCAATCAAAAAAACCGTCACACGGTATCCATGGGGGAAACCACAAAAAAAAAGGATTTTTAAACCCAGTACTGAAATTGTCAAACCTAACCTTGTATCTGTTTTCGAGACATAAGATATTAAAATCTGGCAATGCAATGCATGGTGGAAATGAGATTGACGGAATCTGCTTGGCAGCTGGAAGCATTATATCATCTTCCATAAGCGGACAAGTAGTGGAAATCCCTTTCGACCACCCCAGGACCATTGCAGTGAAAGAAGGAGAAATTAATAAAGGAATATACACCTGGGTGCAACAGTAGCTAACCAAGAGAACGGGAAAATTAAAGTTCTCATACTTAACGCAAATGAGACTGACGTGAAAATAAAACCACGTAATCTACAAAAATAATGGAACGAATTTGACCAATTTGAAATCGCCAAACCAAGAATTCATGAAGATCCCATGAATGGACGTCTGCGTAAGCTGGCAAATTCCTTGAAACTTGAGCATTGCAAATCTGAAGAGAAATCGTCAATTTTAGAAATCTTCAGAAATTTTAGTAATCTTTTTCACATGAAAGTTGATCACTTGCCTTATAAAAAGCGCTAATTCACAAAATGTTTACTAAACCGGGCGAGCCACCACTATACAAAGGACCCTATAGACTCCCAGAGTCACAAAGAGGAGAGATACATAGACAGGTAAATGTAACATAATATTGCAGGATAACATTATCAAAGCTAGTTTCAGCCCCTGGAATTCTCCCCTTCTCCTCCTACCAAAACGAGCCGACAGCTCTGGTAACAAACGGTGAAGAGTAATGTTAGATTTTCGCGGTTTGAACAATGTGACCATAGGTGATGCATATCCATTGCCCAACATATCCTAGACCAATTGGGCAGGTCCAGATATTTTAGCACTCTGGATTTAGCAGATGGATTTCATCAAATCCTGATCAATAGAAGAGATCGCGAAAAAACAGCATTCCTTCGGACACTACGAGTTTAATAGATTGCCTTTTGGACTTAGAAATTCACCGGCTTTCACCAGTATTTACATCACGGCCGACTCACCCGCAAAGGAAGGAGCGACAACGTCAAGTGCACATCGAGGTTACGGAGTAAAAAGACTATATTAAATTATTTAAGACAAATTTGTATTTTGAGGTGTAAATCTAAGAGACAATTAGTTACATAGAAGACAGTGTTAAAATCAAGAACTTTAAAATAAAAGGAAATCGTAGTGAGGAATCGGAGCGTTTTCTTCAGAAACCTTGACCCTGGAGCCGGCGAGCTTAATCCCTTGATCCCTTGAAGAAAATCAACAAACTAACAAAATTATATTTACAGTCAAACCTCTTTTATCCGGCATGTTCGGGACTATGCTTATTCCGGTAAAAAGTTTTTTACGGATAATGGAGTGAAGAAAAATATAAACAACTATGTACCTATAGTAGTTCAAAAATGCCTTTAAAATTAATTTTTATTAAATAAAACTTCATTTCATATGTAACAATAATAATAATAACATAACCGGTTAAAACTACAAGACAATGAGGACATTTACAGGAAAAAATGAGGTTTTACTAATTTGTCTTGCAATCTGTACATAATCACAAACATTATGTATGTATGATATATACTAGTTACAGGAAAAAATTAATTATGTACGAAAATAGTTTAGCAAAGTTGACTGTTTCTGAATTTTCAACTTTTCGATAGAAAAATAATTCCGGATATTAGAGTTTTTTCCGGATTTTGTAGTGACAATTTTAAAAAGGTACAGGGAAAAATTTTTCCGGATATTGGAGTTCCGGTTAAAAGAGGTTTGACTGTATTTTGATAGAAATTATATACTTTTTTGTGAATAACAATAGTTTGTTGATTCAGTTGTTATATTATTTAATGATCTGAGCTGTTGTCTAGTTCGCTGCAATGCAAAAACAAGTCACTAAAGTTTCCTCACTCCCTTTACCCTAATTCCCTTCAAGCTAAAGCCATACCAACCCATCGAAAGGTTTTTCCCAGGGCTTTGGCCACATCCTAAAAAACAAAACAAAAAATTTCTAGCAGTTCAGTTAAAAGAAATACAACAGATGAGGGTATGATAGGATTAATGGGGCTCCTTGATGACTGAATATAGGAGGGCGTAGACTTAACGATAAAAGGACATACTTTTTAAGTGAATAACTTTGGTTTGTGTATTTATTTGTTATATTTTTCAATAAAATATGTAAGTGATTCAATTTCGTATGCGACACTAGTTGTTTGTGATGCTACTTGTCTCTTGAATTATCTATATATGAAAGATATAATTCCAGGGCAAATATTTTTTTGAGGTCATAAACCATTTCATTTACCCATTAGTTATTGATTTCTTTGAAACTGCATAGCTATTGTAAAAGATGCAAACTAAGGAATTTGTAAGTTATATTTTGTTACGGAATTTTTTTTATCCCGGCAAGCGTTGGAGAAAGTGATGAGTAGAACACTTGTAAGGCGCCACGTGGTTTTAGAGGTCACCAACTCTTGCGAGTAAAAAAAAATCTTTGTTCCAACTAATACAACGCTACGGTGAAGTAGCACCTTCCGAAGTCTCAACGACATGTGCAGCTTCAATAGCCATAAACAAAAAAGAGAAAGAGATACCTAGCGAGACGGGGAAGGGCAAGAAACGTCCTATTAAGACAACTCAAGCCCCCTCCACATCCGCGGCAAACGCCTCTGAAAAGAGCAAAAATGCCAAGGAGAAGTATAAGGGCGAGAAACGTCTTGACAGCACAAATCAAGCCCCCTCCACATCCAAGGTCACTCTAAAGCTGGGTGACAACTCAAGGAGTAAGGCAAAGCAACCTACCAAACCGAGGACCACAAAGTCTGAAGGGAGGGATACAGCAAAGCCAAATCCCAAGAGAACACGCTCAGCTGACGAGGGAGTAAATGAAAATATGAAGAAGAAGGCTAAAGCAACTCTCACCAGCAGCGAAGAACTCACTCTGGCAGTGATCGATCCGGACGGTAAAATGTCGAGGGAAAACTGGCTAAAGGTGGAAGCCAAAATAATGGAGGCCATACTAGCCGCCGGAGAAACAAGGGATGTTGGAAACATCTGCAACTTCGACGGGGCTGGCTGGCGGAAGGGTGTTAAGATTATTGGATGCAATAATAAGGAATCCTACGACTTCCTGATTACATGCATCCGTAATCTAGGAGACCTCTGGCCCGGAGCAAGGTTAGAGGCTGTGCCAGCTGCAAGCTTGTCTCTGCGCGTGTTAGCCCATGTGTGGATACCGCCTCCAGTATTGGAAGTAACCTCCACACTGCGGCTAATCTCGCTGCAGAACAAAGGACTGTGTACTAGCGGCTGGCAGGTCCTGTCCTCCCCGGAACAAAAGGAGAGGGACAAGACCTTAAAATAGCGATGGACCACGCGTCCGCCACAGTCTTAAGAGCGGCTACAGGGGTGGTGAAGTTCGGGTTGGGGCGACTCAGATTCACCATCTCAAATGAAGGAAGTTGGAAATCTAAGGGTGGTGCAAATTAATCTGCACCACTCCCGAGCTGCCACCGACGACCTGCTGCTCTTCATGGCGGAGGAGAAAATAGATGTTGCCCTAATCCAAGAACCGTGGCTCTCCGGAGCTGCAATTCAAGGATTGAGGACAAAACATTATGAGCTCCTACATACAAATAAGGAAGGTAAACTGAGAAGCTGCATCCTGGTAAGCAAAAAGCTAAATTTCTTAGTTTCTTATCGTTTCAGTACCTGCGACCTTACAGTAGCAGTATGCGACCGCAAGAATGAACCACAACTCATTCTCGCATCCGCGTACCTGCCATACGAAGAAGAGAACCCTCCATCGAGTGACCTGAAACACTTGGTTAGCTACTCCAGCACCACCGGAGCAAATCTTGTCATTGGAATAGACGCCAACGCTCATCATACTCAATGGGGGAGCAGCGACACAAACACTAGAGGTGAGTCTATTTTTGAATTTATTCTACTTTCCAAACTAAGTATCTGCAACAGAGGAAGACATCCTACCTTTCAAAACAGATCTAGGCAGGAAGTAATAGATTTAACACTAGCTCAAACCACAGATAAATCTAGGGTTAGTGACTGGAGAGTATCACCTAAATTATCCTTTTTGGATCATTTTAGGATAACCTTCAGTATCAACTTTGAAATTCGGATAGGTAAACCCTTTCGAAACCCTGTCAAGACTGACTGGGATAAATTCTCTAGGTTTGTAGCAAGTCGATTAAAATCCTCACCAGAGGGTAACATTTCGAACAAAACACAATCGAGGAATCAGTCAACCTCATCACGAATACGCTAACGGCTGCTTTCAAGAGATCCTGTCCTATTAGTCGACCACCTAAAAGAAGCCATGCTCCATGGTGGACAGAGGAACTTCGACTACTTAGGACCAAGACCAGGAAACTCTTCAATAAGGCCAAGCAAACAAGAACGGAAGAAGATTGGAACCTATATCGCTCCAGCTTCAATGAATTTAAAAAGAAAACGAGAACTGCAAAAAGAACATCCTGGATTAACTACTGTTCGAACATAGAGTCAACGACAGAAGCTGCTAGACTCCGCAGGATCCTAGCCAAAGCCCCTACACCCCTGGGGCACATCTGTAAAGACGACGGCTCCTGGACAGAGGACAGCCAGGAAATTCTTGAACAGCTCGTCTCCACTCATTTCCCTGGATGCTCGGGCGGAAACCTAGAAGATCAACAACAAGATGTTCGGCAATTTCCACTTCCAATGGAAAACTTGGCAGCCATCGGGGACTGCATAAGTGAGGACAAGGTAGTATGGGCGGTGAAATCCTTCCAACCCTACAAATCTGCAGGACCGGATGGAATCATCCCCGCTATGCTACAAAATACTCTAACGAGTATCACTCCCTGGCTTAAAGCAGTCTTTGAAGCATGCCTTATTACCGGATACGTACCGAAAAGATGGAGAGAGGTGCGTGTGGCCTTTATTCTCAAAGCAGGGAAACCAAGCCACACAACAGCCAAAGATTATAGACCAATCAGCCTCTCATCGTTTCTATTGAAAACACTAGAGAGGATACTGGATCTACATCTCAGGCAACATCTCGAGTCAACCAAGTACCTGTGTAATGCACAACACGCGTATATTAAAGGCAAGTCTGTTGACACAGCACTACATGAGGTTATGAGAACGATTGAGAAATCTCTCCATGATAAGGAATATACCTTGGCTGCCTTCCTTGATATTGAAGGAGCCTTCAACAACCTTAAAACAGGATCCATCACTTCCTATTTAGAGGAATCTGGAAATGAAATATTTCTGACAAACTGGATACAAACAATGCTAAATAGCAGGGTCATCAATGCCAGTTTAGGGGAGTCTTCCATTAGGAGAACCGTTCACAGAGGTACACCACAGGGGGGGAGTATTGTCACCCCTGCTTTTGAACATCCCTCTAAACAAAATCCTCAAATCTCTCGTCAGTAAAGGCATTAAAACAGTAGCGTACGCAGACGACATAGTTTTGCTGACAAAAGGAAAGTTCCTACAAACGGTCAGTGATGTTATGAGCTCTGCTTTGACAGACATAGCAAGATGGGCAGAGGACAATGGTCTTACTATAAACCCCCGTAAGACAGAATTGGTCCTGTTCACAAGGAAATACAAACTACCTGTTTGGAAACCACCAAAACTTAAAGGTAGTTCCCTCAAACTCTCCTCGGAAGCAAAGTTCCTAGGCGTCATATTCGATTCCAAATTGAATTGGAGACGGAATATGGAAGAGAGGATGAAGAAAGGACTCAATGCGTTCTATGCTTGCAAGAAAACCTTTGGTAAGAAATGGGGCATGAAACCGCACATTGTACACTGGATGTCAACAGCGATCGCCAGGCCTATTCTTACCCATGGGTCAATTATTTGGTGGGATGCATTAAATAAGAAATCGCACCTTAAGTTTTTAACAACAGGTGCAGTAAAATCCAAAACAGGAACAACAGGTGCAGTAAAATCCACACCACAAGCTGGTTTGGAAGCCATTCCACACCTTCAACCCATAGAACTCCACACAAAAAGAATGGCAACCCTGGCAGCCCTCAGACTCAGAGAAAACAGCCAATGGATACCACAGAATTTTGAACATGCAGTCATACTGAACTTCTTTAATCAAAATGGGTTGCACCCCACAACTGATTATATGAAACCACAATATGACTTTAGAAAACCCTTTTCCGTTATCATACCCAATAGAGAAGATTGAAAGCATCCTGAAAACATAATTAAAGGAACTGCCATCTTCACAGACGGATCGAAAACGGAAAGGGGGATTGGAGCTGGAGTTTTCTCGGAGGCGCTGCAAATGAGTAAATCGTATAGACTCACAAACGAATGCAGCATCATCCAAGCGGAAATATACGCTATAATGAAGGCTGCACTGATTGTCCAAGAAAAACAGATTTCAACAACTGAGATCACTATTTGTGTGGACAGTCAAGCAGCACTCAAGGTGTTGAACTCCTACGTGATAAAGTCAGAATGTGTGAAGGATTGTATCAGAGCCCTAAGAAATATTTCACAACATACGCTTAGGCTCTGCTGGGTTCCAGGACATGTCGGTATAGAGGGTAACGAAAAAGCCGACGAACTGGCCAAAAATGGTTCAAGTACAGATATAGACATGCCGGTGGAAAGGTTGCACCCTCCCCTCAATACAGCAAAAAGTCAAATCGATAGACACTACTCCAACATGACTTCGGAACGGTGGAGAAATATCAGCTACTGTCTCACAACACGAAGTATATGGCCGGAGCTGAATCAGAGCAGAACTTCAAATCTCTTATCCTTCGATAGAAAGCGCATTCGAACACTCGTCGGCGTCATCACCGGACACTGCCCCATAGGAGCTACGGGCATCAGACTCGGCGTACCATCGAATGAGTTCTGCAGAAGCTGCAGAGACGAAGAAGAAATTGAGTCCATAGTGCACCTACTCTGCGAATGTCCGGCTCTAAAAGAACGACGACTCGCCTGTTTGGGAGCAAGGTTCTTTGACAACCTGGACGACTTAGCGGAGGGAGCAATGGTGGACCTAAATAGATTCTTACAGAGATCTGGGTGGTTTTAAGTTCTGACCATGCATTTTATTTTTTGAGGGCATTCACAATGGGCCTTCATGGCCTCCGAGTGAATTTGGTGCTTCTTAGCAACAAACAGCCCGAATAACCAACCAACCAATACAACAACTCCAATTAACAATGTATGCAAAACAAAAATTTAAAGTAGCAAGCAAGTTAGCACAAAAAAAAAGTTATTTCACTTTTAATTATTAACTTAAAAAAGCAAAACACAAGTATATATCAAGAGAGGTACTTATCTCTGTTTTCATTAAAATGGTACTACGTCACAAGTCTCCATCACAATGTACTCCTTTAGATAATCTATTCCTTTTCGTTCTTTTTCTTCCACAATCAGGTTCTTAAACTCTTGATTTTTCTTTTTAAACTCCAATATCTGAATCATTTTCTTTTTAACTTTCTAAATTCAATTTTTTTCGAATAACTTTTCCGCACAACTTGAGAGCTCGTATATTTCCCAAAGAACCGAGAGTGAACCGCTTCACCTACCAAAGTTATATTAGAAAAGCACCCGTATTGACACTTCCTACACTACCGACCCGACTATTTTTGCATCTTTTCCTGAACAGAATGTAATCGGTTGATAAAATTAAAATTATTTTCCAGTTTTTACTCGTGAAATATTATTTGTGACTCGTAGATACTATTGGCGTTTTCAGAAAAATTCCTCTTTCGCAAAACTATGCGCTTTTATACGAAATTCTTTCACCTTGACAGGTAAATTCACGTGTAAAATTTTTGTCTTGTTATTAATTTTCCTCAGGTGGGGTTGTTTTCAAAGTTCACTTTGGATTACGGTCACTCTAGTTACACTAGCGATTTTTCCGGGAAATTAAAGTTATCTGCATAAATCGGTCTCTAACATGGCGGCTGAGGATATGATTAGGATGAATGGGGCTCCTTGGTTGTAATGAAATATATCAGGTTGTAGTCCCTTTCGTTGTGGAGTCCCCAATCCTAGAACCTCCTTGTACCTATAAATACTTTAGGTACATTTTATTTGATAATAATAATAAAAAAAATATTTTTATTATTTTAAAACTTTTATTTTTTATTATTTTTAAAGTTACCAGTTCGGTTGTTCTGGCTAGACTGAAATTATTTACAATTTACTTTGTATCCTACTTTACGTTATATACATAGATAGTTTGTTAAAATTTTCTTTGTATTGAGTACAGTATTTTATTGTCAATGAATAAATGATTATGATAATTTTTAAAGTGTTTGTGTTTCACACTATTCAAAATTTATCGATGTGTACAGGTTGAATAAAATATTTTTGACAGTACAGTCTGATTGGATATTATTAAAGTAGATTTTAATATAAATATTTTATTAATAATATAATCAAATAATAAACTTTACTAAAAATATAAAATATCAAATTTGTAGCTACTGCTACAGCGGCATAGAGGTATGTGTTGTTTTGTGCGATATTGCTGGATTATGGGGAAGACTGGATCAAGTAAGTGTTTTGTTCTCTTCTATTATTTATCTTATTTAATTTCAGGAACGAATAAGTACCGCAGTTTTGTATTTTGCGTATGATTGAATTATCATATTGTGAGTCACCTTGTCTGCTTTACATCAGCATAACAAAGGTAAGTGAATGTTTACTTTACTCTGCTTCTATATTGTATTTTTCAATTACTCTACTTTTAATTTAATTATTTCTAATTAACTTAATGTACTTAATACTAATTTCAGGTCCCGCGACCGTAATATCCAGAAAGGGAGGAAAACTTTTAAAATGGAGCATACCAACGCAGCGAGTGTGATTCCATCTTTGGTATTGCAATCAATTTTAGTTGGAACATATAAAGAAGAAAAATTCAGGTAAGCAACTTCCGCTGAATAAACAACCAAGCAAGGAAAAACTTCAATGTGTCTCCTCCCAACAGCTTCTATATGAGGAAAATAACATAACCTAGGCTTTGATTATGTAGTATTGGAGCAGGGCCGCCGAGAGGGCGGGGAGGGGCGAAAGGGGTAAACCCGCCAAACCCGGGCTATCAAAAGGGGCCCCGTCACCTAAGTCATCAATAGAAAAATTTTTCTATTTTAATTATATATAAAAACAAATTTTTCACGATCGAAAAAGTGTAATATACTAGACAGATTTTAAATTGAAAGTCACTCATTTGATTTGGTTCCGTAAACGCTTAGCCCCGTTCCCGAAGTTCCTTTCGCGGGGGCCTGTTTGTGGTACCCACGGGCCCGAATTTTGTCACTACGGGCCCGATTGGGAGTACTGGGACTTAGTTGAAACAAGAGCGTTCTGTAGGATCATGCCCAAGATTCCAGATGTTGTCTCCGGCTACACAAAAATATGTAAGTCTTGAGTCTTCGATCTTGTTAATGTACCTGAAAATAAACCAAAAATCCTTGCAGAATAACTCAAATTTCTTGATGGTGAACACAGTGAGGACGTTAAACACAGGTAATTATGTTAGCATATAATATAAGAAAGTTTTGTTTCAAATTTCATTTTATTTTTAGGTCCCCACGTCCCTTACTCCATAACAATTTGCACTCTTCACAACACTTACATAGCAAATATACAGCTTGATTCTCATTAAATGAATCATGACTACAGAACCAGTTATCTTGGGAAATATAATTGAATACTATATATATGCATTACAGAAACCATAACACAACATATGAAAACGTTTCCGAAATAGCATAATTACATACTACATATTTTTCCTAGGATATGATGGACAGATAGTCCAAGATACAGGCAGCATTGCAAACACCTAGACTCGCATACGAAAAAAAATTACTTACATATTTTATTGATTAATAAAAGTATGTAATCTAAATCAAATGTATCAAAATAAATATAATTTTGTACACCCATACTTGAAAGCTAGGATTGCATTCACAAAGAAATTGGTGACCATGTTGTAACATGGAGTCAACAGTATTATTACTTTAATTGATTCATCAAATACAAAATATCCGTAATTATTTTTTTAGAAATAATTTTAATAGACAATGATAGATTATATTATCTTATAATATCAGGCTAATATTAGCTATCCAACTTGCTGAATGTATTAAAAACAACTTAGCATCAACAGAGTCACAGAAAAAGATTCACCAGTTAAAACTGCAAGCTAAAAACAACGCTTGACTTTGTTTTTACTTTTTTCACAACGCATAGAATTCCCAAAACCTCAAACAATAAATTCAACTCATTCATATAATTCATAAGAATTGAATAAAATCGCATACGACGCGTATCAGCCAACATATCGCTTGACTAAAACAAACCGAGCGCTAAAGTCTGCGCTTGATTTTCTTTTTACTTTTCTGAGAAGTCGAACGAGTTGGCACATTTCTGTGAATAATATCAAAAAGGAACAAGGCCATCATGGTAACTCCCCAATTATCACTATTATAGCGCCATTGTGATGCCACAACCAGTAAGACCCGTTTTTTGTTATAGAATTAACCCTTCTAACTCAGAAGGCGCACTTCACAGGCAGAAGCCTGGAACCAATTGACCTATTCACCAGAATATAACATATATTGAGGTGAATGAGGCTCCCGCAACCCATGCAAAGAAAAGTATTAGTAAACAAAAAACAAAACCCGTCCAAACAAAACAATCAGGGGTGCATTGATAACAGAGATCGCTTAAGCAAATCCTTAGCAAGAGCCAGGTCAAAAATAGGACACATATTCACGGCTCTACACATGCGATTAATAGGCTCATGCATACCATAGTTAGACCGAGAATGAACAACATGTAGTAAAGGCAATCTCCTTAACCTATACGGAGTATGCCTATAAGTAACTAAACTTGCAAGAGAGCGAGAATCTATTTTCGAGTTCAAAAGCTGATGAATAAATACTAGGTCAGCAACTCGACGTCGTTCCTCCAACGAGTGCATATTAAGCAATTGGAGGCGATCTTCATAAGGAGGAAGCCTTAATGGATCATTCCACGGGAGGACCCTTAGTGCGAACCTAACAAAGTTCCGCTGCACCGATTCAATGCGTCTAGAATGAACAGCATAGCAAGGAGACCAAACCTGAGATGCATATTCGAGAATTGGTCTAACTATAGAAAAAAATAAGTGAATGAGGGTCTGTCGATCAGAAAACTCCCTTGACCATCGCTTAACAAAACCCAGGACAGAATTACTCCGAGATACGATATGGTTTATGTGCAGAGTGAAATCGAGTTTTCTGTCTAGCTTTACACCGAGGTCAGTAACGGACTCCACACGACGGATATTAGTTTCCGCAAAGGTATAATCAAAAACGAGCTGATTGATGCTCCTAGAAAATGACACAACTTCACATTTATCCAGGTTAAGTTGCAGTCCATTTGAGGCACACCAACCCCTGAAGGTATTCAAATCATTCTGAATGCAGGAAGAATCATAACTGTTACCAACGCATGAGAAAATCTTCATATCGTCTGCGTAGATTAAAACTTTGGAGTGCTTAATCAGAGGGACAATGTCGTCAATGGCTAGGATAAACAGCAACGGCCCCAGATGGCTTCCCTGCGGTACACCAGATGAAGCCCTAACTACTCTAGATAAAGTATTACGGAAAGAGATACGGTAAGTCCTATTTTTTAAGTAAGAGCAGATCCAATCGAGCAACAAAGGCGGAAAACCCAACCCTTCAAGCTTAAGCATAATCACGGAGTGAGGGAGCTTATCAAATGCCTTGCTGAAGTCGGTGTAGACACAATCAGTCTGGAGACCTTGTTGGAAGGCAGAGATAATGTGGGATGTAAATTCTAGCAGGTTAGTTGTCGTCGATCTACCAGGCAGAAAGCCATGTTGATTAGATGAGATTAACCCCTTACATTGCCCAACAAGCTGTGAATATATAACAGATTCGAACAACTTGGGTATGCAGGAAAGTTTCGCGATTGGCCTATAATTTGTTATGAAGTTTTTATGCCCCTTTTTATAAACAGGAATTATAAAGGAGCTCTTCCATAACGTAGGAAATCTACCAGCCTGAAGAGATTTATTGAAGATGAGTTCCAATGGAGTGAGTAAGGCATCAGAACAGGATCTCAAGAATGCGGGTGGAACACCATCAGGACCAAAGGAAAAGTCCAGTTTAAGCTCCTTGATACCATTCAAGATAATATCACGAGATATAATGGGCAAAGCAATGGAAGTAGCGGGACGGTTTTGGATATGGCCAAAATCATCCAGGGAAGGCACAAAGTTGCTTGGTGAAAAGGCGCCCTCAAAAAACAATGCAAAGTTATCGGCAATAACGGGCGCGCTACAACTAGAGGATCCATTATACCACATTGTAGATGGATAATTATCAGTTTTCTTCTTCAAATTTACAAATTTAAAAAAGGTACGAGGATCATTATGCAAGTTACTGCGAATATCATCAAGGTATTCCCTGTATAAGGATGAAGATAACGCTAAAAAGCAGTCATGACAATATACGAATTCAGAATAAGCTGACGTGCTACCACAGCGTAAGTAGGTTTTCCATAATTTATTTTTTTTATTCTTAAGACTCCTTAGCTCCCTTGTATACCACGGGGGAGAATGGCAGGATGATCTCCACCGCTTAAGTGGTACACACGAATTAAACAGATCATAAATCTTATCATAAAATACAGAAACACAATCGTCGACATCACAATCATAAAAAAGTGATGGGAAATCGATTGAGAGGATCCTGTTTGAAAGATCAGAGAAGTCCGCCCTTTTAAAATCAAGAACGTACCGATCTACGTTGGGGTCAACAATATTAGAGCCATCGTAGCAAAAATAGATGGAAATGGGCGGGTGTAAACTGTCGATAGCGGATAATTTGCAAGAAGTTGGCTCAATTATAGTATTACTCGAATCGGAAGAAAAGATAAGATCTAACTGCCTTCCCATAGAGTTCTTTACATCACTCATTTGGTGTAAACCAGAGGAGGAGATGGCGTCAAGAAAATGGGAGTCTTTAGCAGCAAGACAGTTTGAAGGAAGGTAGTCATCGTCATCAGCGTTGAATACCCATTGAACGTTGGGTAAGTTAAAGTCACCAAGAAGGATAATTTCGTCCTCAGGGTTTGTCATATTATTAATAAAATCTAAACTAAGAATTAAAATGTCGTAAAGACTTCGACCATTTGCATCACCATAGTTTGTCAAGTTTGGAGGGATATAACAACATAGCAGGAAAATATGCATCTTCCCCAGAGATATCTTAAGAGCTAAGAGCTCGATTGAGAGTGTGTCGGAATAAGCAGGTATATCAACAACGCCGCAATCCAAATGCGATTTACATGCAACCAGCACACCGCCACCACGAGCCATAGAGTCACAGTATCTATCCTTACGAAAAATCTGATAGGACTCGTCAAGAATTTCTGCATCGTTAAAACCATTATGAAGCCAGGTCTCGGTCAGAGCGATGACGTCGTAACAACAAGCGAGAGAAGCTTGAAATAACTGGCTTGTTCTTGTTCTCAATCCCCTTACATTTTGGTAGTAAAGGGATAGCGTACTTAGTTTTTTTGGTTGTTAGAAGAGGATCTGTTTTGAGTGCTTCCCGCGACCCTACGACGGGGCACAAACTCGTGTGCAATGATATTGGGCTCAGTTCACTCAGAACATTGATTCTTATCTGAAAACTAAAGCCAACCGGAGAAATGTAAGAAACTATTTCCTTAATCTTTACCTCCCAAATTGGCTTGAGGTTTTCTTCCCCATATCCTTCTTTCTAATAATGGCTTATTTTTCGTGCACGTCGTCATAACTGCGACAGTGTGTATTGTAAGGGGCGCCCAGCATAGCTGCAGCATGCTCGCCTAAAAGACAGTGGCCCGTAGAAAACGCACTGCTTTTTGCGACAACAACTGCCGGTCTGTTGAGCAGATCGGATGTACTAATTTTATTATAATTTGACCTGGTTGCCCTTGGTAGTGCAGATGCAAGCAGTTCTTTGTACTCTGCTTAGATTGGTTTGGTTATAAGCCTTACTCATCGCAGGCCACCAAACCATTGAACCGTTAAGCCAAGTATGGTATTTTGGTTTTTGTGATGAAAAGTATAAGCTCAGTTTTCCCTGGATTCACAGCCAGTCAATAGTTCTCAGACCAACTGCTCACCATCTTCCTTGCCCAATTCTCAGCAGGATCTAGTTCAAAATCAATAGCCATAGCGCACCCCCGCCTTGGGTGGTACCGCGGGAAACGTACCTAACAGCACGAGTGATTCCGCATTCGGCATTGGTCCATTGACCAAGAAATTTCTCTACACCGAGCTCGGTAAGAGATTCTTGGATAGCTTTATTTCGTATATTATTAAAGGCTTCTTCTACCTCCGGGAATGCAATCAGGGTATATTGTTTATACTTGATTGAATATTAAACTGTGCGTACTAACGCAAAGGGATGCCTCCACGGATCTTCCCTTACAGTACTCGTGTTCGGATTTCGAAATCGTTGCATAACACAGAACTTTCCTCAGATGTATATCAAGAACCCGCTGTAGCGTTTTAATGCAAAGGAGGTCAGACTAATCGGCCTAAAATCCTTTGCTAGTTCGTGGCCTACCTTTCCAACCTTCGGGATGAAATTCACCAGACTTCGTCTCCATGTTAGAGGCACGTGATCATGTATGATACATGCTCTGAATAAGGCTGGTCCTTGTGTAGCAATATCGGATAGAGTCCATCCGGAAGTGATGACTTGTAGGGAGCAAAACTATTTACTTCGACCTCACTCTATGATATACTTAAAATTTTTGGGTTACACAGCGGCAACTTATAACCTTTATCAATGCAGCTGTGGAAATGAGTATTCATTATCAGCTGCAAAGTTTCAGCGGAAAAGTGCTTCCAAGAGCCGTCTGTACTTCTTTAAAACGGCGGCTTACTTTGCTCTTTGGATAGTATTCTGTCGAGTCTTGCTGATTCACTGGTACTTTCTACCAATTGACAATACTCCATCCAAGCCTCTCTTTTAGATTCTTTGAAGGATTTTTAATATATTTTTAGACAATCCTTATAATGTTGCCAGTATTTATGTTCATAGCAGCTGTTGAAGATGTCCCTAGTGATCTTTCTCAAATTGGACAGATCTTCGTTCCACTAGGGAGGCAGGGGTTTTTTTCTGCTAAATTTGATTAGACATGATACCTTGTAAGCGGTGTTCATAGTTTTCTCAAAAGTAGATACTTTTGTTTCCAAATCTTGAATAGTCCCAATATTAAGATTTGGCAGTTAGTTTAGATTATACTACTGAACGTCTTCCAGTCCGTCCTTTTAGGGTTCCTGAAGGGCCGAAAATTTCCAAAATATGATAAGAGAGGGATCTTAACTCAGACACTCTAAGTTACGTTTTGCATGACTTCAAGCACCTCCTCCTAACCAGCAAAGTCATATTTGCTTGGAAACACAACAATTGAGTGGTTGCCCTTATTACAAACTAATATGTTAGTAAATCAAACAGAAACTCACCTCGCTCGTTATTTTCAGAACGTGCCTTGCATTGGCGTCACAGCCCAGCTGCAGACTTTTTCCTTCCGTGTAAGCGTGCGACGTTAATTGATCCGTATATACCAATGCAATGTATATATCCCCTCTGTCAGAATTCTCCAGCTTGACTACTGCCAAGTTACTTGAAGAAGAAGTTAAAGTTGGCATCGCACAGGCCTCTAACGGTTGAATCTCTAACCCAAGGTTCCTGGAAGAGGGCGAAGTTCATGTCTGCTTCTTTCAGAAAGACCATAAGATTATTTGCAGCACATTTCGAGTGCCGCAGATTAACCTATGTGATGATACTCAGGAAGATGAAAAAGAAGAAGAAGCTGAAGGTGAAGAAGAAGAAGAATAAGAAGAGCGCAGCTGTGAAGTTGTGTCGTGATTTTATTTCGTTTGATTTGTAATATTTTTCGTAGTTTTCTGCTGTGTATTTCTTTTTTATTCTTTTATTTTCTGCGTAGCTTTCTGTGCGTCGTTTTTCTTTTAGAATTTATACCTTGGACAACCCTCTACACTCTGACGACACCTAATCTGCAGCTTGCGGCTTTTTGTTTTGGCTTTATCAGCCGTGGTTTTTCCTTAGAGTAAATGCTTTAGTATATGCCTCTGCCGAGGTTTCTTTGGTGCTCTCATAAATTTCCTGCATTTTGTTTTCTAGGTTTTTTTTCACAACCTGTTGCATCGCTGGATCCCGAGATTAAGGTTACTTACACTTCCCACCTATTGCCTGGTGTTATTTTGTTGTGCTTTTTTCGGTTTCTTCATCTTGCCGATATGTTCCGATGCTGCTTGTGCGGTGAAGCTGATTATAGCTTTGCTCCTTACGATGGTGTCTACAATTGGTACTACCATCCTACGTGTGCTAAGCGTGACACTAGGCAGAGTGCTGTAGCGTTATATATATATAATGCACAATTTATCTTCTCACAAATTTTATTTTGCTTTAAAATTCCAGTAGTAACAAGTTTTGCACAATTTACTTTTTAACAAATGTTATTTTTAACTTCCCACATATAGGAAGTTATTGTAATGGGCCCGATTTTCAAAATTTTTAGTTTTAATTTTTTTTTACATTTCAAAGTCACCATAGTGTTTTACGCATGTTTTTGAACACATGTATGTGTGTGTGTGTGTGTGCGTGTGTGTGTGTGTGTACGAACCTACGTACGTTCGGACCCACTTTTTTCGACAACGAAATCTCGCGAACCAAAAATGATAACGACTTCGCTATGGTGCCATTCGAAGCGTATTATTGTCAATAAGAGCTGAAAGAAATTTCATCAATTTCGGTTCAGCCGTTTTTTTGTTTTAACAAAAAAACTGAAAAAAAAAAGTTGATTTTAGACTTTCTTGAAAAGGATTTCTTCGATGTAATTTGTTCTGATGACGATCGGGACATCAAAAAGTCGGATAATAACAATTTATTATGAACAGAAATTGTTTATAATGATGAAAAATTGTTTATAACAATAAATGATTGTTTATAACAATAATAATTTTATAATTATAAAAAATGGTTTGACCTGGTTGAAAATTGATTATGAAAATTGCAGATTGTTCATAGCAATTGAAAATTCTTATAAACAATTGAAATTTTTGTTATCACAAAAAATTTCTTTTATGAATAAACTTTGTTTATATCAATTAAAAATGGTCTATAACAATTAAGAATTGTTTATATCAATTATAAATTGTTTATAACCATTTAAAATTATTAATAACAAATGAGTTCCAAACAGAGTGCATTTATTTGGTTTTCATTAAAAAATAGTGCTATAACGGAATAATTTTTTAAAAAATTTTTTGCATCTAATTACAACGAAATTATCATGATAAATTAAATTCATTAATTTATTTATTTATAAATTTAAAATATCAATTTTTTAAGTATTTTTAAATGAGATACAAGTGGGCGAAAGTTTTTTTTTGAAAAAGATTCATCTGATCTAATTGGTTCTGATACAACTCGATACTTAAAAAAAAATCCGGAACTTTTATAGTTTTTTGTAACATTAAAATAATGTTTAAAAAAATCATAAATAGTTGATATTAATGATAAATAAAACGATAAATCGAATAGTATGAATTTTATTGAGTTTTCACTTACTCGTTTGTACTATGGTCATGAAATTTATCGCTATTAACAATTAAATATTGTTAATAATAATTGAATATTGTTAATAATAATTGAAAATTGTTATTAACTGGGAAGTTGTTCGTGTGGACCTCAAGGGTCGCACCAGTGATGCGACACCCAGAATCTGGACCTACCCAACTAGTTTTGCTGTAAAATTCCAATAGCAACAAGTTGTGCACAGTTTACTTTTTAACAAATGCTATTTTGCTTTATAATTCCAATAGTAACAAGTTTTGCACAATTTACTTTTTATCAAATGTTATTTTGCTTTAAAATTCCAGTAGCAACAAGTTTTGCACAATTTACTTTTTAACAAATGTTATTTTGCTTTAAAATTCCAGTAGTAACAAGTTTTGCACAATTTATTTTTTATGAAATGTTATTTTATTTTAGAATTCCAATAGTAACAAGTTTTTCAGAATTTATTTTTTAACAAATGTTCCGACGACCGTACCTCACCGATCGAAAAAAAAACCAGACTCTTAATTTTGGTTTAGAGATTCCCGTAAAGCTCGAATTTTTCTTGTGAATAGTTCGTGACAGACTCAGTTTACTTTACGACGGTTTTAAACAGACTCTCTCTTTACTACCTCAAACATTATTCACGACCGATCTACATGAAGAAAAAGCTTTCGCGCTTTTTCTTCGTTTTTTGAGCTTTTGCCCTTGATGTAGATGGCTGTGGGCAAAGCCGCTGTAGATCGCTGTTTTTCGCGCTGATTAAGCAAATTTCTTTTGCTTATCGTGTACTTGGCTACCGTGTGAAAGGAATGTCGACGGTATCCCGAGCGCGTTGTTTATCATGAGTTGGATTTGAGTACATGGCAACTTTGTTGCAACGTAACTCGGTGTACGAAATCCAACCCATTGAATATTTGTTTGTTTTAATTTATGTGTTCCTGAGTTGGATTTGAATATGTTGCAACTTTGTTGCAACAAAATTCGATATTTGAAATCCAACTCGTATAATTTTAATGGATTTTAATTTCTAATGACAGATTGGATTCGATGGAATTTTGACTTATCTTAGAATAAGCGTCCAGTTTTAGTCATGGCCCTGGTACTAGCGCACGCTATGACTTTGGACAATCGCCGCTACAGAGCTCCCGGTCGTAAGGTATTCTACATTAGGATGATCCGGGTTGCCCATGCCGACCCCGACGGCGATGGCTGCGTTCGGCTATGGTGGAACCGTCGCGGACAGAGATCCATATGTATTTGGTCGAGCCGGGGGGGGGGGGGGCCGAAAGCAGTCACCTTGTGGATCTTTCCCTGAGTTGCCATGAGGAGTCCTTCAATACCTATGGTAAGGATACTTTTTAAATTTTATATTTTATTTCTCATTATTCTTGTTTGTAAATTTGTAGGGGGACGCTTGGTATTATGGGGGTACACTGCTCCGTGTGTTCACTGTGTGCCAGAGGGCCCCCCTCCGCCCTACCGGTCCCCGTCTGCTGGGTCGATCTTTGAGGCCGATGGTCCGCCTTCCCAAGGGCCCGACACCGCGATGCTACACGTGCTAGCCGCAGAGGAGCTTCTGGCCCCCCGCTCATCGCGCTTGTCAGGGTCGGACATCTGTTCGGAGCGTTGGACTCTGAGCCCGTAGGCGGTACCGCTTTCTTTTATATTTAATTTAAGATTTTATAAAATTCACTTAAATATTTCTATTGTATGTTTTTATATTTTTATTAATTACTTCCTTTTCTTTTTCAATAAATAATAAAAAAAATTAAACTCGAAATCTGCGGTCTGTTTTTTTTTGTAGATAGAACTTGTACCTTTTCCAGCTAACAAGAATTTCACTTGTTTTGTTTCCATTTTGTTTGTTTGTATTTGCCTTGCGCGATGGTCTCTTCTTAATCGTCAATTGTGGTAGTATTCCACGTCGCGTTAATTTATAGTTTACTTCTTGATTATTTCTCCTTTTATAGTATTTTTCCCACTTTTTTTTTGTTAGTTGCCTTGCGCTACGGTATCTTTTCAACCGTCGATTGTGGTAGTACTCCACGGCGCGTTTTTGTCGTTAACTTTCTTATTTATTTAATTTAAATTTCGTTGCTTTTATCTTTTTAGTACTTGCTGTGCGCTACGGTCTCTTCTCGACCGTCGATCGTGGTAGTACTCCACGGCGCGAAAATGTTTACTGTTTGTGTCCGTTGAGGCCGCTCTTTTGGTTCCGAGACTGCCTCTTCTAGAGGGATTTCGGGCATGGGCGTTTGATTACGCCGCGTGGTCCATGCCCCTAGTGGCGGTATTGCGTATTTGGCTGTCATGTATATGACGATGAACAGCAGCATTAGACCCGTAAGGGACAACGAAGTTGTTGAGAGTATGTGGGGTGCTTTCACCCGGCAGTGTAAATGTAACTCCTGTATTTTAGCCTGTATTTGGTCCAATGATTGCGTACTCTCATGCAACATTTCGTTAGTGTTGTCACCTAGTAGTAGCTTTGTATATGTTGCTTCCGTCCTACAATGCTGCTCGTATTTAGCCATGAAGGAATCTAATTCCCTTGCCGTTTCATTGGCTTTCGGGAAGTACGCTGGTTGCGTGAAAAGCAGTGGATGTGTATTTGTGTATGTGGTCCTATTTGTAAGTGGCAGTGGTTAATGACCAAGATTCCCTGTCCAGAGAGGCGATGCGTGAGCAATTGCTGGGTGCATGTAATATGCACAATGGTTGTTGTCTTCAATGCATACAGCCAGGAATTCGGCCTATTTAATTTAATTAAAATGTCCCTGGGGGGTATTTGTACTTTTAGCGAACACCTAGAATTTTCATTCAGGGGATTGGAGAGCAACTTGATCACGCATTCATCCGTTTGTGTTGCTTTTGTTATCGATGTATTTAGCAAACCAGCGTAAGTATCCTCCTCGACATCTCGAGTGACTTTCCAATATGCTTTCATGTTCTCCGGTTTAAGTAATAGAAATTCCTGAGTCGAAAGTTGACTCGCTATATGGGAATATTCTATTTCCGGGACTAGTGAATGATTTGCTTCCGTATGTATAGGGAAGCACCTGATTCGTTGCAACTTCATTTTTGGGAGATTGAAGATTGGTAATGTAATTCTAATTGCCAATTTTTCTTGCAACAGGTGTGTTCGTAATATTGCCGTTTGGTGGAGAATTGATAGACAATTCTGGGCGTTTGAACACGTGGTGTGAGATTTGTGATAAATCTCAAGGAGTGAATCAGGGGCGATCAACAGGGGATGAATTTGATTATTTTGGCTAGAGGTTATTTTATCCAGTAGCGCCTGCTGTCGAAACTCAATTTGTAGCAGCAGACTAGAGACTATTTCCTGCCTCATTTGTCTTTCTACGAGTTTATCGGTTAAATTATACAAATCACTCATCTGGTAGGCTATTTGCCGTTATCTTTCGACCAGTTCATTGGCACTGTCCATGGTACCGAATAGGTAGTGCATGGCGTTTCCGATGCCGTGCGTTGTTTGATATTTTCCACACAGTTGATGCACGTAATGTTCAGCTCGTTCCGCAATCGTTGTTTGATATCCCCTTTGATCGCGGGGTAAAGAAGCCAAGTAGGGCGAGTTTGAGCTGAACTACTGACGGGGACGGACGTGCCGCCGTGTCTTGCTCCCCAATAAATTTTTAAAGCGGTTGCGAAAGCGAATCGAATTTTAAAAAATCAAAGTGCTAGTGCCATCTTGCCGGAGTGAAGGGCTCTTATGCTCTATTTGAAAGCACAGTCTGGTGAGTCCGTTCCTATCTATTTTTTATTTTCTTCCATCCAACATTCAATGTAGTACAATCGTGCTGCATTGAATGCGTTTAACGGGTCTCCACTGCTGAGCATTTAGCTGCCTTCGTCGAGATCAAAGTTCAGCACAGCAGGCATAACACTGCTGCTGGCTTTGTTTTCACAGAGGCGGCTTTGCTTTGCATCTGTGGATCCCGTTCGTCAGTCCTTGTGTTTGTGTACGTTTTCGTTTGTTTTGTTTTGGGCAAATTAAGACCGGGACTATGCAAAAATTTTTATTTAATTTTTGCAACATTCGTGGCTTAAAAAGTAACCATTTTTCGGTTTACTGCCACTTGATCGCGGAAAATCGGCAGTTTTTGCACTAAGCGAAACCAAGGTTGTTTCCGATTCTGATATTAATCAGTATCACATCCCTGGTTATCACTTAGTGCCGCTCTTCTCTCCTCAGAGGGGAATCGCGGTTTATATTAGAAATGATGTGCCATTCTCCTATCTCCCTCAATTCTCTTCTACTAATCCAGAATTTAATTATGTCTGGATTAGATTTAAACTCTATCGGCACATTATTCACTTCTGCTTTTTATACCGCAGCCCGAATATGTCTGACACTGACACTGTGTGTTCCTTCGATAAACTGTCTTCCGATATCGATAAGATTTTGGAATTATCCCCCTCTTCTGAAATCGTTCTTGCTGGAGATTTCAACGTCCACAACACACAGTGGCTCAGGCATTCTTCTACCACAAGCCCGTCTGGAAGACACGTCGAGTTATTTAGTGAGTCTTTTAATTTACAGCAACTGGTTGAGTGTCCGACTCGTGTTCCTGATACTTCGGGGCACAACGCGCACCTTTTAGATCTATTTCTAACATCGCATCCAGAAAAATACTCGGTTTCGGTGACGTCTCCCTTGGGTAATTCGGACCATTGTCTAATCTCCGCCCAATTCTCCATCTCCTCTCTGACAACCACTAATCTAAACTCCACCAAAAGATTAGTGTGGCATTATAAAAATGCTGATTGGGCGGGACTTAATAAATATCTCAGAGAGCTGGACTGGTCTGATTGCTTTTCTATGAAGGACGTTAACAGAAGCACCGATTATATCTTGAACATCCTATGGTTTGGAATGCATCGCTTTATTCCTCATAGCTTCAAGAACATCAAACCAACTAACACCAATTGGTTCAATAATGACTGTTTCGCAGCCATTAAAAAGAAGGAAGCAGCCTTCCAGGCATATAAATTGTGCCCTTCAGAGGAATCGAGACGTATCTATAGAGATGCGCGGAATATTTGCAATTCAGCAATTAGCCGGGCTAAGTTCAATTTCGACCAGAGCATCAGACGGAAGGTATTTTCTACTCAAAAGGGTAGTAAGGGCTTCTGGTCTCTAGTAAAAACCGTAAAGAACAATTTCACCTGTTCGTCAACACCACCACTCATTTATAATGGGAATGTTTTTACTGATTCATTGGACAAGGCCAACCTGTTTGCTGCTAATTTTGCTGCTAACTCGTACTTGCCACCATCATCGCAGCCACTTCCATCTCTATCACAGTGCATTAGTAGGCAAAAGCCGCTACACTTTCGCACTCGGGAAGTTTTTAGAGTACTTTCGAAACTCGACGTGTCCAAAGCTACTGGGCCTGATGGTTTCTCGCCCCTTGTTTTAAAATGCTGCGCCTCTGCTTTGGCTAAACCTCTGCGCAAACTTTTTCACCTGTCATATTCAACAGGAATATTTCCAAGTGTATGGAAACTTGCTCATGTCCAGCCGATACTTAAAAAAGGAGAGGCATGCGACCCCTCTAACTACAGACCAATTGCACTAACCTCGATCATATCCAAAGCTTTTGAATCACTCATCAACTCTCAGTTGTTGACATATCTAGAAAATAACCATCTTATCAACGATTGCCAGTACGGTTTCCGCGCTGGCCGCTCAACCAGAGACTTACTAATTTGACTTACTCATTTGATTCTGTAATGAATTCACGTGGAAATGCTACAGAAGTCAATCGGGAACGCATGTTTAGATCATTAAACAACGACATTTCTAAGGTCCTCACTTGGGGCAGAGCAAATCGTGTTACGTTTAATGCATCCAAAACTCAATGCTGTTTAATGTCCCTTAAAAAACGCCCAGTCCACCCCCAACCCATTTCAGTCGACGGAGTGAATATACCCAATTCACCCTCCCTAAAGATCTTGGGTATTGAGATATCCAGCAATCTTAGCTGGACTGATCATATATTTGCAATCGCCAAAAGTGCGATGAAATGTTTAGGTTTTCTACAGAGATGTAAGAAATATTTCACCCCACCCGACTTAGCGTTGATCTACAAGTCCCACATTAGGCCTAGACTTGAATATAATTCCCATATTTGGGCAGGGGCAGGACACACCGCATTGTCCGCGTTAGACAAAGTTCAGCGTAAGGCTGTTAAACTTATTGGCGATTCCTCAATCTCTGAGGGCCTTGACTCTCTTGAGCATCGACGGAATGTCGGTTGTCTCTCACTCTTTTATCGCTATTTCCATGGCCATTGTTCTAACGAAATCGCTAGCCTGATTCCTTGTAGACTCATTACAACGCGCGATACAAGATCTACAAGTCGCTCCCACCCCTTTACTCTCCGGGTCAAATTTGGACGTACCGTCAAATTTCGGGAATCTTTTCTTAGCAGAACAACACGAATGTGGAACAGTTTACCATCTTCTGTTTTTCCCTCGTCTTATGAGCCTGAAACTTTCAAACGGGGCGTACATCGACACCTCCTTCACTCAACCTCCTAACCCATTTCCCTCATCCTTAATTCCTTTCCTGCCAAGGCTGTGCTTTAGCATCATAGGGCATCCCCTGAGCTTTGGCAACATCATATATAAAAAAAAAAAACAGCAATTCAGTTTGCCATCAGGAAGAATTTCTAGATATAACATTAAAGAGATGGGCTTTAGCTCGTCCAGTCTCTGACGGAATTGCACAAGAGTTGTTTCGAATTTGTAGCTTAGAGTTCGACTTTTGGTAATAGTCGTTCTTTTAATTATGTGTTGCTGTGCTAAAAGATAGTGAAGTCCTGTTGCTTGGTACTTCGTAGTTTTAAGCAGGTTTAATAGGTGAAGTGGGAGTTTTACGTTAAGTGATTCGAAATTAAGTAAAAAGGTTATAAGAAATAAAAAAATTATAATGAAGGTTGGTTTGGACCCGATTCGACCGAGTTGTTAAAGGACTTTTTCCGTTTTTCCTTTCTTGATTTTGTGCTGGCTTTGCGTTACGATCTTCATCTCGGCCGTAGATTGTGGTAGCACGCCACGACGCGTTTTAAAAAAAATCCTCAATTGGGATTTTCTATTCATAGAATGGCTTAAGACGGTTGTTGTGAACCGTAACCGTACGCTTGCCCATTTTTAGGGTTGTATTCACTGATGATGTTGTACCGATTAAAAGATATGGTCGTACCCAGATTTGAGAGAGCTTATGTTTTCGACTTTCGCTCAGGAGTAAGACTTTGTCACCTATGTGAAATGACAAGGATCGAACAGCTTTATCGTAGTATAGTTTCGATAGTTGTTTACTAGCGAGAAGATGTTTGCGTACCGTGGCATAAGACCTTTTTAGCTTGTATCGTAGGATCTGATAGTAGCTCTCGTGATTATACAAGGGTTCTGGGTCTCGTTTTAAGTTTGACGGAACATCCGCTGTGAAGCCGTAAAGGCAGTCCATGGGAGTTAATTTCGTCCCTTCGTGTACACTGTTGTTGTACACGAATGCAGCGGTTCGCAGATATTGATCCCATGATTTGAGATTCTCGTCCACTATGGTACGCAAGTATTCGATTAACGGCCTGTGTGCACGTTCAAGTGCGCCGTTTGACCGTGGGTGGTAGGCAGAAGTTTGTAACTTCTTCACCCGTAGCGGTTTACATATCTTTGATCAGTGACTATTCGCTTAGGAATGCGGTAGCGCGCGACGATTTTGTCGAAGAAGATTTGCAATACAGTGACGGCTTCCCCATTAGGTATGGCGTACCAATCTACAAATTTAGTGAGGTTATCCTGGAAAGTCAAGATGTACTTTTTTCCGGAGTCAGTTTCCTCGAGTGGACCTACAATGTCGAGATAGACTTTGTCGAAGGGCTGTTCTGCGATGTCCGTGATGACCATCGGCATTTTAAACTGAGGTGATGCCTTCATTTTTTGGCATTTTGAGCAACGCTTAACGTATTTCTTGATATCGCTAAGCATGTGCCTCC
Source organism: Leptarthrus brevirostris (assembly GCA_964036015.1). Taxonomy (NCBI): domain Eukaryota; kingdom Metazoa; phylum Arthropoda; class Insecta; order Diptera; family Asilidae; genus Leptarthrus; species Leptarthrus brevirostris. The sequence goes on along the minus strand of OZ038371.1, from coordinate 96,041,272 downwards.
ACCAGTACTTCCTTCAAATCCGCTTGTATGTCTTATTTACGCCCTGATGGCCGCCAAAAAGAGAGTCGTGATAATCATGTAAGATCGTTTGTATCTCCTTGGGGCTTGTGATTATTTCAGGGGGCTTAGGTTTATCGTCAATTAGCGGATTAGTATCTGGCGGGTTTTCTGTAGTGACCTCTTTTATATTTGGAATTATTTCGTTTTTGTGAGCCGTGTGATCCCGTATTTCGGGGCTTTAAGACTCTGTTTGAGCGTTTTTCGCTTGAGCCCGGGTCACAGAGTTACAGTTTACTTTTACTATTATGTTTTGGCCATTTGAGTCTTCGCTGACTTCCCGTGAAATGTGGCTTAACGCGTCTGCATTCGTATTGTACTTTCCTGGTTTGTATTCGATTTGATAATCGAATTCGGAAAGTTTATGATGACATCTCACCAGACGGGAAGTGGGGTCTTTAACATTAAAGACGCCTTTGAGACGCTTATGGTCTGTATAGAACTTAAATTTTTGGCCTTGCAAGTAACATCTAAAGTTACGCGTAGCCCAGACTATGGCGAGCAACTCTTTTTCAATAGTTGAATAGTTGCGTTCCGCCTTGTTCCGTGTACGGCTGGCGTAGGCAATGGGCTGGTCGTGTCCTACTTCTCCTTGCGAGAGGACGGCTCCTAATACCTCGCTGCTGGCGTCCGTGGTTAAATTGAACGGTTTCGAGAAATCGGGATATATAAGGAGTGAAGGGGAAATTAATGAGGTCTTGATTTTCTCGAATGCCTCCTGGCACTTCTCGGTCCATGTGAATTTTACATCCTTGCGGAGCAAATTCGTTATCGGACGCACAATTTTGGAGAAGTCGGAGATGAATTTTCGATAGTAATTGGCAAGTCCGATAAAGGATTAAACCTGTCGTAAAGTTCTGGGAACTGGGAAAGTTTGGACGCAAGCCGTTTTACTGGGGTCTGGAAGTGCTCTTTCACTGGAACAGTTGTGGCCTAGATAAACAACTTCTTTCCTCAGAAACTGGCACTTTTCCAGCTGCAGTTTAAGGTTGTTCTCTCTCAAACGATTGAAGACTTTGCGGAGCTTGTTATTGTGGTCCGCAAGTAAGGTAGACAAAACATTCCAAGCCTTGTAATCCTGTTAGGACGAAATTCATCAAGCGTTGGAATGTGGCCGGAGCTCTTTTGAGCCCAAATGGCATACGCATAAATTCATAGTGGCCGTAATTGGTGCTAAACGCGGTTTTTGGTCGATCTTGAGGATCGACGACCACCTGGTGATAGCCGTTGGTGAGATCGAGGGTGGTAAAATACCAAAAATGACCTAATTGGTCGAGAATATGCTCGATCCGAGGTAGCGGAAAGGCGTCTCCTATCGTCTTTTCGTTTAATTTACGAAAGTCGACAACGACGCGCCACCTTTTTCACCGTCTGGTCCCGCCCGCTTGGGGACGACTAGGAGAGGTGAATTCCAAGGGCTATTACTTGGCTGCACTATGTCGTTTTCTAGCATTTCGCGAAGCTGTTCGTTTATTACATTTCGTTGCGTCTTTGGCAAACGATACATTTTCTGGTTAATTAGTGCTTGGTCCTGCACCAATGGCATATCATGAGTGATAGCGTTTGTGAAAGTTAGCCGATCACCTTTGAGGAAAAAGATATCGTTGTATTCGTAACAGAGTTGTGATATCGCTTGTTTTTCCTCCGCGCTCAGATTTACGTCCATAACGCGCTCAGATTTACGTTATAACTTGGTTTTTCCTGTTCTTCATACTCCTGAAATAAATATTTAATATGCTTTAAAGTGGCCATTTTTTCGGCGCTAGAAATATTTTTACCTTTATTTTTATGTTTAAGTTTACTTATTTTATTGAAACGAGAAATATTTTTATCTTTGTTTTTATTTTCACCCCACTTTATTTTATTTAAATCACTCTTAAAACTAAATGAGGATGGAGTTGGGGTTTCTGAACCGCCGTAAATTGCCATATTTGAGGCGAACTCGCTTTCGTCTTCTAATGGGCTCTTGCGCCGTGGTTTACTTACTGTGGAAGTTGATTTTGGAGCTTTTGCAGATACTGTTGCCGACGTGTTTTGAAATTTTGTTTTGAGATGGCGTGGGAGCTGATGGACTTTTGCCATCGTAATGCCTTCTGTCTAGGTGAGCTCCGTCGACGTTTGTTTCATTGTGTTTTCCTTTCCCCTGTCTCTTGTGTTTCCTTATATTTCCTTTGTGTGTGGGTGCTGGTGGTTTCGTGTCGCCGTAATTGCTGGTTTTCAGGTGAGCATCCTCAGCGCGTTCTCCGTTTTTCGGGGTTTCCTGATTGTTTATTTCCTCATAATCCTGTTTCAGTTGGACGACGGTGTAGTTGTGGACAGGGAATAGATGCAGACTAATGTTAGTCAGAACTACTTTTGAATTGTGTGTTGAGAACTCCAACAGACACTGCTTTTAAACCAGCTGGGAGTAGGCCATTCGCCAGGAAGACTCCTTGATCTATCTCTCTTGATAGACAGAGCATCTCCTCCTGCAGCTGCAAGGGAATGTCGACTATGATCTGTGACCTAGCAGATATGCATACAGGCTTCTTCAGCTGTATTTGTTGCTGCCTCATCTCGCAGGTCAAATCACTCTCAGTCGGTCATTTTTCTCCTCTTGAGAAACTTTCCACAGATTGTCAGATCGGCCTTTCTGGGCTCTGCGCTACCCGTTCGGGTATTCATTTTGACCATTTTTTTAGAACACAGGTTATCCAAGGCAGCTGTTAATGGAACAGCAAACTCCTCAGGGTTATTTTCCGTCCAATTGAATCGCAATGCCTTATTCGAACCCTCAACGTTACAATTCAACGTCATTTCCTAGCAAGCCGTCGTCGGAAAGGCCGGTTAGGTTTTATATTACCTGAAAATTGCAGAGAATGTTATTCTTCAATGTAAAATTGCCCTGGCATGTTCCCAGCGTCTTTGCGGTACCAAATGGTGTTTGTAATGTATATGTTTCTTCGGTATTTATGTCTTCGGGATTTTTAATTACTTTCTTTTTTATAATACTAACCTCAGCGCCAGTATCTACTACAAGTTAGGTATTGCCGCTCAGGCTAATATCCAACGGAATGGAATGGCAGCGACGGTTGCAGAATTTGCATCTGAGTTTTATATTAAAAGCTCGAGGACCAGCGGAAGGTTGTTGATCCTGAATCCGTCGTTCGGGGAGCCTTGTATGGTTATTTGGGCCCGGAACCTGGCGATTGTTCCTGCAATCGCAAACATCACGCCCATATATCTTGCAGTTGGAGCAGAAGGGTGTGCTTTTACGCTTCATACAGTCGGCGTAAGTGTGACCTCTTCGCTGGCAAAAGTTGCATGTGATGTTTGACCTTATCTAGTCAGTCGGCGGATATTTTGTGGTGGCGGTGGTCTGTAAAACGTTTGCTGTGGAAAGTTTCGAGCAGGTGTATATGGGGTCCTATGGAATGCCCGTATTCTGGCAGTTGGGTCCATAGCGACCGGGGTGGTTGAGCCTTGTTCTACAACAACCGGGGCAGGAAAGCCTTGGGTTGTTGTGGTTTGCGTGAACTGGGCGCCCTGCTGCAGTTTCTCCATGTGGAGTGCTTAATGTGACAGCTCCTTGAGCGTGCCGTCTGTAACGATGAGGAGATATTGGCATAGGTGCGGATTCGTAACCCCACTGCGGATTGCGTTTTTCGCGAAGTCCTCCAGCTGCGTTGTAACAGCTGGGGTCCGTATTTGGTTTGTGCAGCCTCTTTACAGAGAGCCAGCAATTGTTTCACTCTATATATAAGTTTAATAGCCTTACGCTGGACTTTATCTAACGCGAACAGTGCGGTGTGTCCGGCCCCTGCCCAAATATGGGAATTATATTCAAGTCTAGGCCTAATGTGGGACTTGTAGATCAGCGCTAAGTCAGGTGGGGTGAAATATTTCTTACATCTCTGTAGAAAACTCAAACATTTCATCGTACTTTTAGCGATTGCAAATATATGATCAGTCCAGCTAAGATTGCTGGATATCTAGATACCCAAGATATTTAGGAGGGCGAATTTGGTATATTCACTTCGTCGACTGAAATGGGTTGGTGGTGAACTGGGCGTTTTTTAAAAGACATTAAACAGCATAGAGTTTTAGGTGCATTAAACGTAACACGATTTGCTCTGCCCCAAGGAAGGACCATAGAAATGTCGATTTTTAATGATCTAAACATGCGTTCCCGATTGACTTCTGTAGCATTTCAACGTGAATTCGTTACAGAATCAAATGAGTACGCGAAATCAAAGGTGCTGTCGTCGGCGAAACTATGAAAAGGATTGAGAGTAAGGGATAAGAGATCATTAATAAAAGGAAAAAATAAGGTTGGTGAAAGAACTGAACCCTGAGGTACACCGGCATTTATTTCGTAAGAATCACTCTCTATCCATTTAACGAGGGTAGGGTGCAGACCAAATGTTTGAAGTTTGGCTAAAAGGGCAGCATGCCAGACTCTATCTATTTGCGGTTTTTACTAGCTACCAGAAGCCCTTACCACCCTTTTGGGTAGAAAATACCTTCCGTCTGACGTTTTGGTCGAAATTGAACTTTGCCCGACTAATTGCTGAATCGCAAGTATTCCCAGCATCTCTATCGATACGTCTCAATTCCTCTGAAGGGTACAATTTATATGCCTAGAAGGCTGCTTCCTTATTTTTAATGGCGGCAAAACAGTCATTATTGAACCAATTGGTGTTAGTTGGTTTACTATTCTTGAAGGTACGAGAAAAAAAGCGATGCATTCCAAACCAAAGGATGTTAAAGATATAATCGGTGCATTTGTGAACGTCTCTCACAGAAAAGCAATCGGAACAATCCAGCTCTCTGAGATACTTATTAAGTCCCGCCCAGTCAGCATTTATATAATGCCACACTTATCTTTTGGTGGAATTTAGGTTAGTGTTTGTCAGAGAGGAGATGGAGAATTGGGCGGAGATAAGAAAATGGTCCGAATTACCCAAGAGAGCAGTTACCGATATACATATTGTAATAAAACGACTCACCTATTTTTTAAGAAAAAAGACTCCAGTGAGACAACCGAGAGGTTCAACAACGGCTCCACTTTCCTCAGCTGAATGCGAAAAGCGACATCAAAGCCGGAAATACTAGCTACACCGTAGAAATCACATAAAAGATTATACACAGACACAAGAAACAAAAACACTTTATAAACTTACCTGCTTATCCACAAAACTCCCACTGTCCTAGATCCTAATACAATCACCCAAACCAGCTCCGGCGCCTGTCCTCGACCTACAAAGAAAACAATTAATTATAACTCTTTGCAGCACCCAATAAAGAACTAGAACTAAGAAGTTCAAAACAAACAGGGAGTCACCCACTATTAAAGCCCCATTACCTGGGAGGAAGTGACGTAGATTACTGGAATGGAATTAGCGATTCTTCCGTGGCCATCCAGTTGTCAAGCCTGGCCTACAAAACCACCAGATGTTTCGACAAACTTCATATTTTCAGGGAACCTGTTATCGCGACAGTCATCCAGAGAACCTAAGAAACCTAAAACGAGAATAAAAGCAATGAATTAAGTTAAACAAAGATATATTAAAGTAGAAAAGCTCAACATAACCTCACAAACTAAAATTTTTATTTTCACTTTGACATCAGACAGAACGAACAAACGAATGTTTTTTTTATTAATAAAATTACCGCAGCTTCATTAATAGCTAATTGAATTGTAATATAAGTCACAAATATTTTTCACACCCTAGATGTCACTAGCCTATAATTTAGAAATCTAGTACTTTTTTGTAATTTTCGGAACTGGAATATTAGATAATGTATAAAAAGCCGACGGCCATTTTGTAACACTCTAAGAATTGTAAAATTTCTAACAAAAAATTAAACTTGCTCTACAGAACACAGGTTGTTTTATTTGACTGCACCTACATATCACACGTAGTTCAGTAGAACGAGGAGTTTGGCGTCCCAAGTGGAGATTTCAAGAGAGGCCCAAGTTCAATTGCACTGGGCCCCCCCATTCGGCGAAGCCTTCACGGAACGAAAACCTACCACCATCAACGCCAACCAATCAAACACAACGATCACCATAGTCCTAACAGTACGATACACCCCAACACGATACGCTGTCCCCGCAACAACATAAAACCAACATAAAGTTCCTGACCTCGAGAATCCACCAGTCATCACGTAGTACAACACCAAGCACCGCAGCAGTTTAACTACACATTGTACACATTACGTAGAATCCGCCACCACCTAAATCCACCAAGTTTCTCTCCATTCACAGCACATATTCAGCCGGTAAAAATTTTGCACTTTATTACATCGAATACCACATAGCAAAACGAACCACATATCAAAACGCGAATACCACGTATCAAAAGCGAGAGGAACTACAAACGTGAAGTAACAAATAATCCAAGCCGCCTAATTTGTTTACGTACTTCCTCTATTTCAATAGCAAGAAGAACAAGTTAGCGGCATTGACTAAATTTGCAAAGACCGCTCGGCAAATTCTGTGGCATTGGTGCCAGGTGTGGGGTCTAAGAACTTCGTAAAGGAAGATACCCTGCTAATTTGTGTTTTTTTCTATTGTGGTTAAAAGTTGTAGTCAATAACTGAAGTTTTACGTATTTTAATGACACTCGGTCAGAATCTTCATTGAAATTGTGAATGTGGCCCTGGAAAATACTCTGCAAATGAATTATAAGTAAATAAAAAAAGATGCTTCGAATAAATTTATTTATGCGCCCGAAAGGTAACTTACAAAAAGTTTAATATAAAATAATTAAAATACTGTATAGTGTGAGAATTAAAATAAATGCCAACAGAAAAAACTTAAAAATACTTTGAATTTGATAAATAGTAAGGACAAATAGGAATTAGTGCGGTATTATTGAATTCTCCTGAATAAAAGGGATATCGAGTCCAGAGCAATTTGGTGAATTTTGAGTAAGAGAGTGAAATCTAGAAACTAGTAAAATTAAATTTGAACTTTCTTTTGTAATTTATAAATTTAAACGTGAGCAACAGTAAATACAAATTTGCACCATCGCATTGTGTATTTGAATATGTACGAACTAAATTTATTATAGGACAACGGGTCCAGTGAAATATACGATACTGCGTAAAAGACACGAAATCGCTTTCAATCGGTGAACTGACCTGCATTATTTCAAGGAATTTAAGTGCTTAAACATTTATGACGATTCAATTTAAATTTATTACCAAAAACGCGTAGAGTGAACGATTCCCTTAACATTAAGAACAAACTAAGTTCAGCACTTGAGTACTTTCATTTAAGCGGTACCTATTTACAAATAAAATTTAAAAGTGAACTTAAAGAGGTACTGAAATAAATTTCATTAATTTTAAAGCTAAGGAGATTTTGTTTATTACTGCAGACATAGTGTTAAATAGTCGTCTATGTGAAACCCCTCCTCCTGAAAAAAAAATCTGTAAACATCGAAACTGTTAGAATAAATTTAATCTAAAATTGAAAGACTTACCTCAAAACGTTAGCGTGAAGAGATTTTTCCAAAAGTTAGAAGAATTTGGCTGTTGAACTGCATAACGCACCTTAAAAGACAGTAACTAATTTTTTTAACGAACTTAAAAACAATTTTAGTACCAAAAGAGAAGAACTAAAAACGCTTCAAAAACAGATCACAGATTTGTCTACACTCGGATCATCTGCGTTCGTCCAAAAGGTCTGTGAAGATAGTATCGCCCAGTCGAGCCAAACATGAGATAGGGGAGAAACCAGAGAACAAGCACCTAGTGCGCATTCCCCGCCACTTTCCTCGAGTGCCACTTGGAAGCCTACTAACCACCTGGAATCAAGCAAAAGAACTATCGAGACTGAAGGGGAGTCACAAAACGATGTCGCGGTTTCGAAGCCATCAAGTGAGTCTCAATCCCTGCGTATATTCTCACGTAATGATAGGCCTAACGCTATGAACAGACCTGCGTTGGTACCAATCGAATACGACGGGGAAATACCCTGGAATTATTATGGATTGCATTTTAATGCTGTTTCAGAAACGAATGGCTTGGATGACAAGGCAAAAACACTCTACTTGGCTGCTTCCCTGCGCGGAGCTGCGCAAGCCTTTTATGAGACACTTAGTCAGGAAACCCGAAGAACCTTCCTCAAAGCAAGCAATGCACTCGCAAACCGATTTGGAGCTGAACATGAGCACGCCGTAAGTCATGTACAACTTCGTACGAGGATACAAATGAGTGGGGAGAACTTCACGGCATTCGCCACTGACTTACAGCGACTGAACCATCACAAGTTCACGGACTGTTCGGAAAGTGCGAAAAATAAGATTGCTTTGGAGCACTTTCTAGATGGGATTCTGGATCTAAATGTGCAGGAGAGGTTGCGAGACTTTGGCTCATCTACTCTTCAAAGCGCAGTGCAAACATCCATACGAATTGAAGCGAATCATCGTGCAACAAGAGCCGAGAGGAGAAATATTAGAGTTGCTGTTGCAACAGCTACTACTAACGGACGTCGTACAGGGAGCAGGGCCACCGAAGTGAATAGAAATGAAGAAACCGCACAACGGTCGGAAACATCGACTCCGGGAAACTCCAGCGGGCTAGTTTAAAAGGGCCACAACTAGCTCCATCACCATAAAGAGCCCAAACATTGATCACCAAATGCCCTACCCGACAACTAATTGGGCGAGGCCTAAGAGGAACAATACGCTGGTTTGACCCCCAGCGCAAATTTGGTTTCATAACGTGCGATGGTAGTAGTCAGGACGCCTTTCTGTACGAATCTCACGTGTGTAATATTCGACTACTAACTTCCATGCTAGAAATAACGGCCGGCAAAAGAGTCCAACACCTAAAGTGGTCAACGTTACCATCCAAGACGAGCAAGATCAAGTCCAAAATCATTCCGACTAAGTCCACACTTACGATTTAAACCAACTAAGGCAGGAGTAAGTCCAAGAAACATGGCAACGTTCCGAACCCCATCAACGTATCATTAATACTTCAACCAAAGACATCTCTGGATTACAATCTGACCATTTAAGCCATGGTATGCTGTCCTCCGGGAGAAGAGGTCAGCTAGCTCGTTGAATGCTACATACGAAGCAGTCGCCGATATAGGGAACCTGCCCTACAATGAAAATATACCGACCACCAATAGCGTACCAAACAACAGCACGACAAACCTCAACACGAGCAGCATTAACGGCATACCAATTACCCACAACCCACTAACCACCGTCGATACACCAAACATCAAGAAAACGTTGAGTACTTAAACCTTGTCCAACACCTACTCCTCAACAAAAACCTTCACGAAAATCGTGCCTTCTGAAACAGACATCAACGCCTCACGTAACAAGAACCAATTGTCAATCAGTACAACAGAAACGAGGCACATCAGCAATGAGCCCAAAACTAGTCACACGCTATACTCTCAGACCAAGCCTAAAACCAACAACATAAACGTAGAAAGAAACCGCCCTTCATCGACGGGTCATTCAAGCCAAACATCTGTCCAGAATCCATTGCAATTCTTGCCAGCTCCGTCCATCATTACGGTGAATCAAAGTAAAATCTGCAGTGCAATTCAAGTTGCAGGTCAAATAGAAGGAGCAGAATGTAACATGATCTTGGATACAGGAGCTACTCACTCTATTTTACACGGAAGAGTATTGAAGCGTCTACCTGGTCACTTCCTAGTTCGACCATGCTTAACACTCCTACGAGATGTCACAGGAGAAACTAACCGGATAGAAGGTGTGGTAGATTTAAATATCGCGATCGGAAACTTTTCATCAACGCATACGTTCTACGTAGCTGATATATTCGACAATTGTATCCTCGGAATGGATTTTATAGCAGGGCATAGGTGCTCCATCGATTTGCAAAGATATGAGCTTCAAATAGAGAACGAAAACATCCCAATATTAGAGGAGGAGACAAACCTACTCGTTAGAACTCTCTCTAATACACTCTTGGGTAATCAGGAGACAGTACTACTTTCTCCCAAGAATTCTCTACCTTATCTTTGGGTACAACCGGCAATTTGTTCTTCGCACAACGGGAATATATTCGTACGTGTGACAAACTTATCGCAAGAGCCAGTCGAACTTAACGCAGATGCTCTCCTGGCTAAAGCGGAGCTCGATGCCGACGTTATCAGTGACACCAACGAGAAATCAACTAAGCCCGACGCGGCATTGCCAGAGCTTCTTCACTTATTGGAGCGGGCAACTGAGTACCTGGACAGGGAACAAAAAAGCGACATACAGAGCTTACTTTGGCAACACTCTGAGGTTTTTGCCCAGTGGAAAAGCGACTTAACCGGCCAATAAAACAACCTCCAAGACGTCTTCCACTTGTTAAACGGGAAGAAGCGGAAAACCTTTTACAAGAAATGAAAGACTTGGGTATCATTCATACATCCAGAAGCCCATGGACCGCTCCGGTCCTACTTGTGAAGAAAAAAGATGGCTTCACACGTTTTTGTGTAAATGGTTTTCAACTTTAGATCTGCACTCGGGGTACTGGCAAGTGTAAGTCGAAGACCAAGATCAGGAGAAGACAGCGTTCACCACAGGCAATGGATTATGGGAGTTTTCTGTGATGCCATTCGGACGTACTAACGCTCCGGCTACCTTTCAGAGGCTCATGAAGGTTGTGTTACAAGGAATACCTTTACAGGCATGTCTGGTGTACTTGGACGACGCTATCGTACACGGTTCGACCTTTGTGGAGATGCTGACAAACTTACGACTCGTACTAGAACGACTGAAAGCTGCTAATCTTAAAGTCTCACTCAAAAAGTGTCAGCTGTGTCAGCGAGAGGTTAAGTTCCTGGGACACGTGATTATTATTTATTATTATTATCAAGGATTGGATCAAGGACTATTCCGCATCCTTTAGTCACTGCGACCAGTTTGATCTTTTGTGACATGATCCAGGTTCATTATTAGGCCGCCCCGTCAATTTTTAGTTCCCTTATCAGTCCTAAAATTTTCCTGAGGCTCTTGGCTATGTCTGACGGTGATGGGAAAGCCCCACCAAGGTGTCTGAGCCTGATGCAGCCGAGGGCCTCACAGTGACAGAGGATATGTTCCGCAGTCTCTTCCTCTTCTAGACAGAATCGACAGGTGTCATTATCAGCCAGCCCTAACTTTTTTAGGTGGTAGCCCAGGTGACAGTGACCAGTTAAAAGTCCTGTTATCAGCCTTAAATCTGGTCTGCTGAGTGAGAGCAGCTCCTTCGTTTTCTGTGTTGAGTAGGTTATAAACCTCTTTGCTTGTCTTGACCCTGGGATGTTTGACCAGTGTGAGTGCTTACAATCGTCCTCCCATGACCGGATACGCATAAAGCCAAATGGCCAAAAGCAATCCCAGTACCAGATCAAAAAGCAGAGACTGTAGCCGACGCTCTAATTTCCCCGGTATTCAGTCGGTTTGGAGCGCCCTTACAGCTACATTCGGACGAAGGGCGGAATTTCGATCAACATCAACGCGACTGAGATCAATATGTGCCTTTATTATTGTTATCTTACAGAGCAAGCACTAAAGATAGTACTCAACAAACCCCGGCACGACTACGCTTTGGTCGAGAACTGCGGTTGCCCATCGAAATGGTTATGGGTAGCCCACCGGAAAGCACTACCCTAGTAAGCGGGTACCTCGAGAGACTTATTGAAACCCTAAACAAGATCCATGCACACAATTGTACCGCACTAAATGCTACAATCAGACGAATGAAGACTTATTACGACTTACGATCGCATAAGCGTGACTTCGAAATTGGTCAGCTGGTTTGGCTTTACTTTCCTCAGCGGTCGTTCGCTCGATGTCCTAAATTACAATGCAACTGGGACGGCACGTACAAAATCATAGTCGCCATAACTGAAGTAGTTTTCAAAATTCAGAAGTGTCGCGGAGGAAAACAACGAACCGTTCACGTAGACCGGTTAGCACCATATCGAGAGCAAATCGAATAAACACCAGTAATTCTAATAACATTACCGCGCGCGTTATACGTACAACGAAGCGGCAACCAAACACTTATATGAAAGTAATGTAGAACCTAATTAGCTTGGATGGAACTTCAAGCTCCCAAGGGAGAAGTCATGTAACAAAACGACTCACCTGTTTTTTTTAAGAAAAAAGACTCCAGTAAGGCAACCGAGAGGTCCAACTGTAACGAAGCATTTTGCTTCGTACATAAATTTACGCTATCGTCCATGTCATTTTACTTTTTGCCCAAATCTCGTCGTACATGTCCATAAAAAACTCCAAAGTTCCATGGCATGCAGGTGGGCATGACGTAATCCACAAAATATGCAAGCCCGATTATTCCCACTAGCTGCGTTGCCATTTTAAGTTCTTTGCACATCAACAGATAATCAGTTGGGTGTGTGTGTCTCCGTTGCAAACCATTGGTTCAAGCAGTACAAAGATGTCACTCACAAATGCTCCAGTGAAAGGTCATGAAAATGTGCGTGACGTCATCTATCCGCCAAGTCATAGGGAACTTGTGCGCGATAACCAGATTTAACCAGATATTCTGCTGGCAGCGTGGGTTTGGAAAATTCACACATTGTTCTTCTCTGCATAACAACCCATAATCAGTTGGGTGTGTGCATCTACGTTGTATGAAATTGATTCATAGTGAAAAGACAGAAAATAGTGGTGGGGAATAAATCTGGGCTTCGCCAAAAAGTATAAAAGCCAACCACACAGTAGAGAAATCGAGCAGTAGTATCTCGCACGGGATCAAGTTCGTATCTAAGTTTGCTTAGATAAAGAAGCTACAGCTCAGACGCACTAGTGACTTATATTGGACTATAAAGTCCCAGTACTTAGACTTGCATGTTCCTTCCGCTAGATTGGCCGTGGTGTTAGCCTGCCAATTTACCGTACCGGACCTTCTGTGGTGTTAGCCTGTTGGTCATTAGTAGTAGGTGGTGCTTTTTAGACGCACAATACCTTCTGTGATGTCAGCCTGTTGGTTATTGTGCTTTGTTGCCGTACCGGACCTTCTGTGGTGTTAGCCAGTTGGTCATTAGTAGTAGTTAGTGCTTTTTAGACGCACAATACTTCTGTGGTGTCAGCCTGTTGGTTATTGGGCTTTGTTGCCGTACCGGACCTTCTGTGGTGTTAGCTTGTTGGTGATTAGTAGTAGTTAGTGTATACTATTGCTTTGTTGACGTACAATACCTTCTGTGGTGTCAGCCTGTTGGTATTGTACTTTGTAGCCGTACCGGACCTTCTGTGGTGTCAGCCTGTTGGTCATTAGTAGCTGTGCACACTATTGCTTTGTAGACGTGGAATACCTTCTGTGGTGTCAGCCTGTTGGTTATTGTACGTGATAGCCGTATTTCCCTTACATTAAGAATACGACGTACCCAGCCTCGTCGGATACCGATTACTATCCACGAGATTCACTGAAATGAGAACCGCCTTCCGTACTACATCGCATCTCTCTCTCTCACTGCAAGTGTCGACCATAACCCTCTCTATTCACCTACTTTCCCGTAGCATAAGCCGTAAAATAACAAGCTAGAAGTAAGTAACAATTGATTGTAAAGCGGAAAGAAGAAACCCTGAATAAAATATTTCTATATTTATTTTGTAAATGAGTCTTTTCAATTAGTTAAGAACCTTGGACGACTCTAAAGCTCCCGGCAACCCCTCTATTGAGGATTCAGGGGAAAAGACATATTACAAAATTGGCACCCGAGCAGGGACTATAAGTCATTCACCGAGGGATAGAGAGATAGATCAGACGACTTAGAGAGAGCGAAAAATACGATAGGACGAGAAATAGAAAGGGAAAATCAGTGCTTAACGTCGGACAATAGAATTGTTGTCAGAAGCAAATATAGACAAAGAGAATGCCTACCAACGCAAATAGAATGGATAGCGAAGAAATACGCCGTTTACGAAGACCAGAACTGCAAACAGAATTAGCATTTCATGGACTATCGCCGAAAGGGAACATGGAGACGCTTAGAAAGCGATTGTTCACACACCTAAACACTAGTATACCCGTCGCCCAGGAAACAACAACTCCGACAATAGAAAAGAATCCACCGGGGAAAGAATAACAGGGACCAGATCAACCATCTGTAGGAATAAAAACAACCAAGATGTCTTCTCTAGAATTAATGGACCGTGTTCGCAAATGGGGAACACACTACGATGGTAGCATCGACGTACACGGATTTCTAGAACGGATAACAGAATTAATCAAAGCGTATGAAATACCCGAGGATAGCCTTATTAAGGCTTTGCCAGAATTGCTACGTGGGAAAGCACTTCTGTGGTACCGGAATAACCAAGACAGTTGGAAAACGTGGAAAGAGTTCAGCAGTCATCTGAAACAGCACTTCTTGCCTCCACGATATCAGCTGAGATTAGAGGAAGAGTTTCGTTCTCGGAATATGAGACAGAATGAGTCCATCCGCGATTACTTAAGCGAGATGCAGACATTAAGTAGACGAGTAGGGGTATCCTCATCGGAATAACAGCTTGAACGAATATATTCAAACCTAAGACCAGACGTCCGCCTGTATATTCGAAGAAAAGACTTCAACAACATCACCGAATTACAAAACTTAGGGGAGGAATATGAGGCCATTCAAAAACAACAAAGCCATCATCGTCATCCAACAACAGGATACAACCGGCCAACAGATAATAACCGAAGGGGAGTACCACTGGGAAACCAAAATTACGGATATAATCGACCGATGGACCATAACCGAAGAGGAATACAGCCCGCCAACCGACCAGAACTAGCCATCGTCACCGTACATCCACATTATAATACAAATACGTGCTGTTGGAGGTGTGAACAACCCGGCCACACAAGACAACGATGTGACAACCGTCCCAAGCTATTTCGCTCGGGATGTGGAAACTTAGGAGTATGGAGTAAGGATTGCCAGTGCCAGGGAAACGAGAGAAGGACCGACAACCACCACCGAGGCCCCGTCGGTCCAAACAGAATGGGGCCACACTAAAAACAGTCCCAGATCACAGGATAGACGAAGATAACCGTCCATTCCTGCCTATTAAAATTTTCAATCAGGAATTTACCGCACTATTGGATACGGGGTCTATGCTGTCCTACATAGGAAAAGAAATGGCGGACTTTGTGAAAAGAAAAACGGAAAGATAATCCAGATATCAAAACATAACATCCGACTAGCAAATGGAACATTAGAACTAGTTTCCAAAGC
Organism: Leptarthrus brevirostris; assembly: GCA_964036015.1. Lineage (NCBI taxonomy): Eukaryota > Metazoa > Arthropoda > Insecta > Diptera > Asilidae > Leptarthrus > Leptarthrus brevirostris. Next base: position 96,026,013 of record OZ038371.1, on the reverse strand, counting down.
CATAAAATTAAAATGTGAAATCAATAAATGGGAAATAAACCATGAATTTCACATATTACCGACTATGACAAACCAACTCTTACTCGGTAGGGACTTACTAAAGAAGTGTGGGTTGGAAATACACCTCACCAGGCAGAGGATTGTTCCAGTTTACCGTCATGCCATTTGGATTGCACTCTGCACCAGCAACGTTTCAGAGATTGCTAGATACCGTCATAGGACCAGACATGGACACCAGGGCATTCGTATATTTGGATGATATTATCGTGCTAGGCCGAACCTTTGAGGAACATCTTGAAAATTTGCAAGAAGTTTTCTACCGTCTCCGAAAAGCAAATTTACGCTTGAACCCCGACAAATGCAATTTCTGCAGCAAGAGCTTCAATACTTAGGACATCTCGTTACGTCCGAAGGCATTAAGACCGATCCAGAAAAAGTGAATGCCATAACCGAGATACCAGCACCTACCACTATTAAACAGCTCCGACAATTTCTGGGAGTAGCATCATGGTATAGACGCTTCATCAAAGATTTCTCCAAAATCGTGGTACCGCTCAACCGGTTACTAAAGAAAAAGCAAAGATGGATATGGGAACCGGAACAAGAAGAATCTTTTGGAATATTAAAGAAAAATCTGACAGAGGCGCCCGTACTGACATGCCCAGACTTCGAATTACCATTCATCCTGCAAACCGATGACAGCTACGAAGGTTTAGGAATCGTACTCTCACAAGTAATGGACGGAAACGAACACGTCATTGCATATGCAAGCCGAACGTTAACCGACACCGAAAAGAAATATTCCGTATCCGAAAAAGAATGCTTGGCAGTAGTATGGGGAATACTAAAAATGAGACCATATCTAGAAGGGTACAAATTTACAGTAATAACCGACCACCAAGCGCTTAAGTGGCTCCAGACATTCGACAACCCCTCCGGACGATTAGCACGATGGGCCGTAGAACTCCAGCAATATGACTACGACATCAAATACCGAAGAGGAGTATTAAATAAAATAGCCGACGCGCTATCTCGCCAGCCATTACCAGCCAAAGAAATGGCCACTCTAACTCCGGAAGAAACCTGTGCATGGTACCGACAGAAATTCGCAGATGTGGAGAAAGACCGACAAAGTTTTCAAGAGTATTGCATCCGTAACCAGAAGCTATACCGATATATATCCGACCGTAATCATCTTAATGAACCGAATCCAGAGCAAGAATGGAAACTTTGTATACCACGAACATTGCGAACCAAGATACTATTTGAAAACCATGACGCACCAACTGCCGGACATCTAGGAGTAGCAAAAACCATTAACCGTCTCGCTAAATTATATTATTGGCCGGGAATGTTCCGCGAAGCTGCCAGATATGTTCGAAATTATATTATATGTGCAAAGCATAAGCCCACGCAATAGAAAGCCGCTGGGAAAATGCACTCATTACAACCAAAAGGCCCATGGGAGGTACTAATTCTGACCTTATAGGACCACTACCAAGATCAAAACATGGCCACACCATGATACTGGTATTTCAGTACAAATTCGCGAAATGGGTCGAGATTCAACCATTACGCCAAGCCACCGCTCCAGCCGTAGTAAAATCTATTAAAGATCGAATAATATCCAAGTTTGGTTGTCCCAGAATTATGATCATGGACAACGGTCCGCAGTACACCAGTAAATTATTCCGATATACGCTTCAGGAATTCGACATCAAACACCGACCGACCCCACCGTATACACCACAGGCTAATCCAACCGAACGAGTCAACCGAGTTATTCACACTATGATAGCTCAATACATCTAGTCCGATCACCGCACCTATATCTCTTTCAAGCTGTAATCCTGCATACCATATTACCATATTTGGTAATGTACAGGATATTTCTATGTACTTTGAAAGTGATTTTACCATTTATGGTAATGGATTTTGATCTTGCCTCTCCCCAATAATACTATTTCAGTATATGCTGTCTTTTTCCTTAACAATTTCGCCGTACTTATCGATAGATTTCGATAAGTAGTTTCATAATCAAAAGGTTGGCAATAAAGTTTCAATTTCTAGTGAAATCTGTCAATTGGCCTTGAAAATTATAAATTGTTTTGGTAATTATCGCCGAAAATATTCTGTATTTAAAGCTTTGTTTTGTGCTTGTGATTTAATTGTCGTGTGATGTGAAATCATTTTCATCGTTGGTAAGATTTATCTACTTATTTGTTTACATTTTACTTTGTTTACATTTTAATAATTACAAAAATATACAAATATACTTTCAGAGGTAAACAACAACATTAAACAAGTGAGGATAAACTGATGAGAAGCTATTTGGATTCAGTATTTTGGAATTAGCTAAGTATAACACATTTTAAATTATGAATTATGACTCTTTGTGGTGATTTCTTTTTAGGTCCGTGAATTAAGTTGTCATGCTGCAACATCCGCCACCACCTAAATCCACCAAGTTTCTCTCCATTCACAGCACATATTCAGCCGGTAACAATTTTGCACTTACTGTATTACATCGAATACCACACATCAAAACGAACCGCATATCAAAACACGAGTACCACATAGCAAAACGAACCACATTTCAATAGCAAGAACAACAACTATTTTCGAAGTGCAAGGTTAAATTTGTTTATTATTATTAGTCGATCTGTGCAGGAGTAAACAAATTAGCGGCGTTGACTAAATTTGCAAAGACCGCTCTGCAAATTTTGTGACACCTTTATATTTACGCCTTGAATATTATCTACATCAGTTTTAAAAGGCATCAGTTCTTGAAAAAAACGTTGTTTATTCATAAGTACTTAGCACCCACAGATCAAAGCATTTATAACCTTTCTTCGGAGTAATATCAAGGAACATCTGACTTCTCAGAAACTTTTGTTATCTGCAAGTGGTATATCGGAACTGAAAATTTCTGGCAGCATACCAACAAGAGTGTGTACTAATCAAATCCTTTGGAAACTGTGAATGGAATCCCTAAAGGGTCCTACAACAAACACTGCAAGTAAGCTGACTGGAAGAAATAACATTAAGAATCTGAATGGAAAATTGACTTTCAAATGTTGAGACACTTCCAATTGTGTGGCAAACCTGCACGCCATTGTTGGATCCTTAAGGGACATTTGCGAAGGAACTCCAAAAATTTGTGTGCAATTTATATGGAAATTTACGGGCGGCCCTTTGTGCCTGCTAATTCTCACATAGTATATGCTATTAGTTAAGGTTTTCATCTTGAACTATGCAAGAGGGTTTTGTTTTGTAGATTGGATTTCTGAATGTACGGTGAGTAAGTGGCTCTAGTTCGAAAATGGAATAAAGTCATTGAAATGGAAGGAATTTTAAAATGAATTTGTACGCAATTCCATTTGTTCTCAAGTTGTTATAATTTAAAAGGAGTTTCAATAATATATGTTTACCTGTGCTATAACCGAATGATCCTAGGTTCTTTTAAAAGACAATTTGCTGAAAACAATCGTCTTAATTTTGTTAAGAGCTGTAAAGATTGCCTTGTAAAACGTTGAACCGACTTTATAGCAAACGCTAAACGTATAACATAATAACTAGTTTTATACCTATAACGACATACACATGAACCACTCAGAAGACAAATTCCTACTGTCAGAATATAAACACTTATATTGTAAAATCCTTTTTGAAAACAAAATCAGGAACTCAGTATATCGTATCTTAAATTGTGGAGTGACCGATTTATCAAGCTAATTGTTTTAATTTGCAAAAAGAATTTCACAATATTCCGACGGTAAGAAAAAATTGAAAACGGAGTCAATCGATTACAAAGCAGATAAACACAAATGATTATGATGATAAATAGGCTCGTGTATCCAATGCTGTATTGGTGAACATCGTGAGGACTTCTAGTAAGATTTTCCGCTACGTGCAATTGTTGTAGCCGTCCCTTAAGTTCCATAATTTCTGCAGAGATATTCTTGTGGGTGGTGTGATGGAAAATTGGTTCCGCTGTTTCTACTTCTAATGGTCTTAGTAGTTCAGTTAGATTCTTGGTTGGGATAAAGGAAGTTCTCAATTTTGATGGATACAGATTGTGGGCTTGGATTGTGGTTGTCTCATCTTTAATCGTGCAACCATTGCTGATATTCCATATGCCTGAGCCAGAAAGTAGTGTTGAAGTAACTGTGGCGCCACAAACAATGATGATAGTTGTTTCTTCTGGTGTAACATATATCCAATGGTTTGGACTGATGAGTTGTATCCATCGTGCTATTTTCTTAAATTTGTTGACCTTGCAGGTAGATAAGGACGGCATGTTTAGAAGCATCCCAAGCTCGCAGGCACTAATATGAGATCCTTTCCGGTGTAGCGGATGATGTTGTTTGCACATGTGATTGGAGTGGCCAATTGTTGAGCACATCCCCATTTCTTGTTCTGACAGCGGGTAATACTGGTCTCGATGTAAATTTATAATTAGATAGTCTGATGATGGTTCAATTACCAGAAATGAATTGTTGACTGGAATCGGAACTGGAACAATTCGTAGTAATTCGAACGATTCATATGAGAATAGCGGTAGCCTCACTCTGAAAATCATTTGGGGAGTTGAAACTCGAACCTCCACATTCATAAGACTGTATAGCTCCAAGAGGTTATTTTTATTTGCTGGTAATCGTAGTGTTGTTGGTAGATGATCTTTGATTACCATTAGCTGGCTCCGGAGCTGATTTGGTGTCAATAGTACTGGGTTTACCTTCCCATGATGCGTGTCTATGAAGACATCCAATAGCATTGTCTGCATTCGTTGATAATTAGTGATTGCTAGAATGAGGCGTGTTGAAAGAGAATTAAAGAATTCTAATATTCTTTGCTGTTGAACTTCCTTTGTTATTCCGTTAAAGTGGAAAATGTGTACTTCTAGACCTTCGGTAGATTGCTTGATGATGTTTTCCGTGGAATCTATTATCGACGTTTGATTCTTCAATAATTCTTGTAAGTGTTGTTGGTTTCCTTGAAAGTTATCGATGATTTGAGACATTTTATCAGCATATTTTGAGTCTAGTATTCCAAATAGTGAATGGGCCAGATTCCCTATGATATCCAAAGGAGCTCGTTTCTGCCTTGTATGTGACTCCAGCCTGAGTAACTGATTATTATTGTCTAATTCAACTAAGATATTGACGAATTGAGAGACAGTTTGAATGCAGGATTGCGTGTCACTGGTTGAGTCGCAGATTTGGCTTAAGCTCTCAATTCCACTCTTGATTGTTTGAAACTCCTTCCAATATGACTTCATTTCATAATATATGACTAGATTCCATTCGTTTGTTACTAGGTGAGTAGATTCCATGCTTTCAAAGTAAAGTCCCTGCGGAGTTTCAAAGGGCGTTAACTGGACAGGTTTTTCTGCCAAAATTGGCAGAATTAGGCCAGCCAATAGTAGCAAGTTAACAGGCGAAATGCTGCATCGACGCCTTTTAGCAGTAGTTGCTTTCAGTATTGAAGAGTTATCCACTTCTCTATCGTTTCGCGGGAATTCTTGATGACCAGGTCCCGCTTTTTCTTGATGGCTAGGTCCAGCCTGCTCCTGATGACTAGGTCCAGCATGTTCCTGATGGCTAAGTCCAGCATGTTCTCGATGGCTAGGTCCAACTTGATTTGTTGATGATTTTAAATGCTCGTACATTGTCGTCAAGTTTTGTTCCTGGTTGGTCGGTAATGGGGCTAGCTTGTGTATTGGTCTACGCAGCAGTCCAGAGGCAGTTTTTACGTCTGCAACTCTGACTACACCATCGTCTCCCTTAATTGTTTTGATTATTCGACCCAATTGCCAGCTCAGTGGAGGTAGATTATCATCCTTTATCGTAACCATAGTGCCAGGTTGCGCATTTTGGCAGCGCTCCTTCCATTTATACCGTTGTTGTAATTCACACAAATATTCTTTTTTCCATCGTTGCCAAAACTGTTGTTTTAATTCAGATACTTGTTTCCAGTTCTGGAGTGGGGAACCTCTTGAAGGATGTGCATGAGGATCGACAGTGGCTAACAACGGTTCTCCGATTAAGAAGTGACCTGGTGTCAATGCACATAGGTCGTTGGGATTAGATGACATAGGTGTCAAGGGCCGTGAGTTTAAAATTGCCTCGATCTCTATCATTACTGTTTCTAATTCTTCATATGTAAGAGAGGCTGCTGTTATGCTCTTTTGGAATAAGTGTTTAGCTGATTTTACTGCTGCTTCCCATAATCCTCCGAAGTGAGGTGCTCTGGGCGGGATAAAATGGAAATCGATTCCTTTATCAGTACAAAATTGTGTTATGTGCTTGGCAGCCTTTTCGCTGTACACTGTTTGTTGCAGTTCCGTGATCTGGTTACTGGCTCCCACGAAGTTTGTGGCATTGTCACAGTAGATGTTTCTGCAGTTTCCTCTTCTGCTCACAAACCTTTTCAATGCTCCGATAAAGGCGTTGGTCGTCAAGTCGCTCACCACTTCTATATGCACTGCCTTAGTGGCAAAACAGCAAAATATTGTGACATAGCACTTCTGCGGCCTCTTTCCCCTCAAATTAAAATGAATCTTGAATGGTCCGCACAAGTCAATTCCTACATTAAGGAAGGGCCTTGATGGTTGAACTCGGTGAGCCGGCAGGTTTCCCATAAATTGTTTCATGAGAATTGGCTTGAACTTACAGCAGCGTACACAGTTTTGAATTATTGATCTTGCCATAGTTTTTCCTTTGATCGGCCAAAATTTTTGCCTAGTTATTGCCAATAATGCCTGAGCGCCTACATGCAGATTACTATTATGAAGATGGGTCATTATTAGCTTGGTTACGTAATGACCATATGGCAATAAAATAGGATGCTTGGCGTCGTAGCACAAATTGGACTCTTCAAGTCTTCCTCCCACTCTGATGATTCCCTTCTCATCTAGGAAAGGACTGAGACTACTCAAACTGCTGTTGGCGTTGACATGTTTGCTTCCTTTTAGGTGCACTAAGTCATCTGGGAATCCTTCTTGCTGAAATTCCTTCAAAATAATTATCAACGCATCATTTAACTCGTCTACGCTCAGTTGGCCTCGGTTGCGTTCGCCTTGCGGTAGACTGATATTTCTAATGAATCTCAATATGTAAGCGACAGTTCTTTGCAAATGATTAAATGAATTTCGATGATCGATGGCCTCTACTATATTTACTGTGTTCGTAATGGCTGCTAATATTATTTTTGGTTGTCTCTTTTCTAGATCTGTGCTTAAGATTGTGGACTTCTTTGGCCACGAGTTTACAGAACCGTGTAGAAAAGGTGGTCCATACCACCACAGAGCGCAGTCTTTTAACGATTCTGGTGTGGTCCCTCGGGAGGCCAGGTCAGCTGGATTTTGCTTTGATGAGACATGGAACAATTGATCGGCTGTGCTGATCTCCTGAATAGCAGCTATGCGGTAAGCCACAAATGTGTAGTGGGATGAGGAGGGAGCATTTAACCAGGCGATTAACGATTTCTGAATCGGTCCAATACTAGCAATGATGATTCCATTGTAAATCTTTCTTGACTCGATGCATTAAGACAGCAGATAGCGTCGGAAAATGCATGTAGCTGCATTGACTTCGGGAGATTTCCGGAAATCACATGTCTCTGCAATTTTATGTTGTTTAGTTCAGCTAGACTTCGACGGAAGCTAGTCCATCTGGAATGGTACTCATCTGGTAGATCATCATCAGATTCAAGTTTGAGGGACCATAATTCACGAAGAAAGAATTTTGCCCTAACAATTACCGGGCTCATGAAACCAAGAGGATCAAAAAGATGCGTGATGTCCGACAGAATCTTTCTTTTGGTTACCGTTTTATCGTCAGTCCAATGAGTTTGGATCGAAAATTCATCCGTTCGAGGTAGCCAAGTTATTCCTAGTGTTTTCACGTGACAGTCATTGTCATCACGGATGTCCAATTGAGGTGCATGATCTTCTGATGGAACATTTTTTAATAGTGCTGCATGATTGGCGCACCATTTTCTCAATTTAAAACCACCAGACTGAAGAATTTTACGTAATTGATCTTGAGTTTCGATAGCTTCTCTGAGACTGTCGCAACCAGTCATAATATCATCGACGTAAAAGTCTTGCTTCAACGAAGTGGCTCCGAGAGGGAATGCTACTGCTGTTTGATTTGCAAGTCGTTGGAGACATTTTGTAGCCAGATAAGGTGCTGTTCTTACTCCATACGTAACAGTGGATAGTTGATAACATCGTAGTTCCTCGGACGGATCATCTCTCCACAATATCAATTGATATCTTCTATCCTCATTGTCGAGAACCACCTGGCGATACATTTTTTCTGTGTCCGCCGTGAACACAAAACAAGGTAAGCGGAATCGTAATAGTATGGTGAAGAGCTCATCTTGTATTGTGGGTCCAGTATATAAAAGGTCGTTCAATGAAACATTCGATGAAGTTTTCATAGATGCATCAAAAACCACTCGAAGCTTCGTTGTAGTACTGTCTGGCTTCATGACGCAGTGATGCGGAAGAAAATAATAAGGAGGAGAAATCGTGTGGAGATCTACCTCTTCCATATGCCCCAACTCTTTATATTCCTTGATGAACTCAACATATTGCGCCTTAGTATCTGGATTTCTCTTCAATTTTCGTTCAAGCGAGTAGAATCGATTGAGAGCGATATCCTTGGACTGTCCTAGAATTGATGGCTCCCTTGCGAAGGGTAATCGTACTACAAAACGTCCCGCTTCATCTCTTCTCACGTTTTGGTTGAAATGCGTTTCACACTTTATCTCTGTGGCTGATAACTTTGGTTTTGTAGTATATGGTTCCTCTTGTTTCCAAAATCTTTCTACTTGTTCATTCAGCTTGGCTTCCTCTTCGGAGCAAATGCCGCATAGCATCTGGTCTGATGGGGTGTTTGATGTCCTTCCGCCTACTATCCAACCCAATATTGTATTTTGTAATATTGGCAGAGACTCGCCTAGTTCACTTTGTCCGGCTGTAAGCAATTGGAAAAAGTTTTCTGCTCCTATGAGTAGATCTATTTTACCCGGACGATGAAATTCAGGATCTGCTAGGCTTATATTTTTAGGAATAGACCAACTAGAGATGTCGAGCAGCTGTGATGGCTAAGATGTTGTAATTAGTGGTAAGATATGAGCTTCAATTCTTGCAGAGAAATTATACGTTCTTGACAATAATTCGACGTTGACTCGGTTTTGAGAGCGTTGAGGTCCCTGTCCAATACCTTGAATGTTCAACGGATCGAGTGTTTCTTTCAACGATAATTTCTTGGCTACATGGTCAGTAATAAAATTAAGTTGAGATCCTGAATCAAGTACTGCTCTACATTCCACTTCCACTCCGGCATTGTTTCGCAATTTAATCAATACAGTACTTAGTAGGACATAACTTCTTGTTGGCCTGGCGGCTTGTGCTGCTAAGATGGTCGGTCTTGGGCCGGATGAGTTAGTTAATTGAACTTGTGGAATCGCTGGGTGTTGTGGTGTGGCTGATTCTGAAGTTTTAATTGAAACATCCTCCTTGTTTGGACTCACTGGCCAACTTTGCGTTGCTCGTTCAAGATGCACCAAGGTGTTGTGTTTGGCTAAACACCTCTTACATCCCCGAAGAGAGCAATTTCTAGACGAATGACCCTCCTTCATGCAATTGACGCACAAATTATATTTTCTAGCAAGTCCAACCTTCTTGATGGATTGAGAGACAGGAATTGCTTACAAGTATACAATGGATGACTTTGTTTGCAAGCGAAGCATTTGCCCCTTGATGATGTAGCCATAAACGACGTCCTTGTATGATAAACAGTTTTCGGAACGTTCTTCACATTGATTGATGGTCGTCGACCTATAGCTTCTAACGACTGGAATCGAGTTTCCATGAAGACTAAGACGTCCTGGATTGAGCTTAACTCTCGTGGCGCCTTAAGTGATTGCTCGAACAGAGCGTGTGTATTTTTGTCTAATTTTTTAATGATTATATGTACGAGCAAGGCATCCCATGAATCGATAGGTAGTCCAAGATTCTTTAATCCCAGAAGACACTCATTGGTTTTGTCGTGTAAGGTTTTTATGGACCCAGCAGATTCGGTTTGAATTGTTTCCTGAGACAGTAGCTTATTCAATAGCGAAGTTACCAGCAACCGTTTATTGTTGTATCGGTTATTTAAGACCTTCCATGCGTCTTCGTAATTTTCGCCGGAGATTGGTAAATGTTGGATCAAGGCCCTTGCCTCCCCACTCAGATTGGTAGTCAGATAAAACATTTTCTGAAGTGTAGATATTGGCTGATTGTGTATTAGCTGCAGATATAATTCTTGGAATTGAGTCCATCGCATATAATTTCCGTCGAAGGTTGGTAGTGAAATTGAAATTAAATGATCGTGTCTTGAGTCCAGCCATCGAGTTCATAGAGCATCTCCGGCTCATAACCCAAAGGCTTTTCTTCGTCAGATAGCTCCCAAATTTGATGGTCGTTTTTCACCAGATTCTTTTGATACTGTGCCAGTGCGTTGATTTTGAATTCAAGATATGTCCGTGAATCTGTCTCATTCTCCTTTGATTCAATTTCTTGAATATGATGTGTGGTGAGACCCATCAGGGCCTTTTGTCTGCGTACTAGTTTGTATAATTCCTTCTTGATGCCGTCTGTATTGGAATGAGTGCCATCACTCATCCGTGCTTCGCCTTGAAATGATTCTGCTGTGATTGCTCGATAGCCTTTGGTAACAGCAGATGCGATATCTTTCTCACTCGATTGATGCTCCAGCAGCAGGCTTGTTAGCTTGAAGTAAACCCTTTCCAGGTTTTCATAATAGTTATTTTGAAAGTATGGCCTTTCTGAATATTGCTCTCTAGACTTGTCGAGAGTTTGATGATTGGTCTGGATAACGATCCAGTATGCCTTTGTCAGTTCCAGTCTATCTTCGATGTACTTTTCGGTTTTGCGTGTACTGGAGTCCTTGCGAAAGTTCCTCAAAAGCGTTTCCAATTTGTTGCCATTTTCATCTTGTTCTTGAAATAATTTCTCCAGATCTGTATCCTCCGTGGTACTCATGATTGTAGTTATTCTTGTGTATATCGATCACCTTGGCGATGATGTGTTCTATGATGATATTACGCTGTCTTCTTTTTTGACTTGTTGAACTTGAATATAATCACGTCGGGGTCACCATGTAACTTTTTGTACCGCGATAATACCGAATTTTACCGCTATTTATCTTTGAGTGGTCACCCTAGTGCAAACCAGTGCGACCTTCTTGTTTTAGTTGCCCTAGTGCAAACCAGTGCAACGCGTATTCTACGAAAATGAAATACCTTGTTTGCGATTAAAGACAAACTGTGTGATTTATTTAACAAGCCGAAGCTTTTATAATACAAAAGTGCTTACTCTAACAATAAAACTCGAACAACAGATTTCGAGCTAAAAACATAATTTTCTAAGAAGTTCATTTGCCTCACGAAATGCTTACACCGGCTTCGTATTGCATTACCTTCACGTGAAATATGATCGTCTGATAATGTGCAGTGCACATAAAAATGCATTCTAAGCAATTCTTCGCGTAAGAAGTGAAGTTCGATAACAAACATTTTGCGAGGCATGAATGAAATTAAATTTAACTTAAATTACATGTTTATTATTTGCATGGAATTTAACAAGGATATTTATAAGGATAATGCTGAAATCAGGAAAAATGGATTTGGATAAAGCTCCTGTTCGATGATGCCTAAAAAATAAAAGGAATATAAATTGAATACATAACTTGTCTTCAATTATACTCACCTGATGTGCCTGGGAACTCTACAGGCACCCATTCTCCTCTTCCTAATGTCCTGCATATCCTGAAAAGAAACAGAGATTAGTTAAGGCATTTTTAAAAAAACAAAACAGAACAAAGTTCCAAGAAATTTTTAACTTACAAAATGTAAACAAATTTCTTGGAGCACAACAACAACATGCAATTCTAGTGCATGAAAAAAGACGTGAAAAAACATTATATGTTGCGACCCTGATGTTATAAAAACATAAACAGGTATCCACAGCAAGAATTATATATGTTTTGAAGCCGGGTGCATCAATTACAGGTGATTATATCGCAATTTATCAAACCTGCGACAACTGATGCACTTGGTTTCAATTACACATGATTGAACTTTTTTCACGCACTTTTCACGATATTTCAAGTTAACACTCGTAATTAAGGTAAAACTTTGCGACCACGAAACGTAACTTGAAAACCACGAACTGATAGTGGATGTCACATGAAATTGACAGCAGAAGGTATTAATGGGTCTTGCAAATGTCAACTCACTCTCATTGTTAATAGTGAATTTTAAATCATTCTGGTCTGAAACACGAAAGTGTAAGGAAGGCTCTTATAACCATCTCCCAATCTAAGAATATTATACTAACTACATAGTGAACTTTAGATCCAAAGTGTTTAGTGATTACAATATTTAAACATAAGTGATTTTTTTTCTGTTCTCCTTTTTCTACCAGCAAAGAATTGAGCAAGGAAGTCAATCATTTTAAATTTTTCATGTAGGGACGCCAAATGGCGCCATCTTGCTTTCTTCATTTAAGGTTAGTGTGGTTTTCTTTTATCCATTTTGGTGCTGTTAATTACATATATTCATTATAATTTTAAATAAAATTCATATATAATCTAAACATATAATCCACTAAAATAAAGTTATAGTCCCTATGTTATGGTACTTTCCCTATAACAAATTTTCATTTCTTCGTCTTTACTTACTTTCTCTGCCTTTACCAATTTTTCATTAAAACTTGATACAAAAGAACACGATCAACTAGTGGTAGCTTGCAGGTAGTACTGATAGAAGTCGAGAGTGAGGGACCCCCAGAAGGGGGTACCCTGACTCCCGACCTACCCATGAACTGTCCAAACACAAATTTACCCATGCAAGACCCACCTATTATGGAGGAGGGAAAGATCAAAAAAAGAAAGTCAAATAAGACTGAGAAAGACCACATCATCTCACATAAAGAAAACATCATCTCCCCTTTTAAAAACAATGGCCTAAAGAAAACCTTCCCCAAGACCATTCCAAAAGGTGCACTCAAAGAGTACTACACGGACTGTAGATCTACTGAGTCAAACCCAAGCACTCAAGAACCTGTATCCGAAGGCCACCTTAACGTACAAATAACAAACGCGGAAAAAAATCCCATTATAAATATGGATACTGAAAAAATCCTATACAACGAGAAAGGTGAGGGACCTTTTTGGGTAATCGTGAGAAGGATATCCACGATTCAACATGATAAAAGAATCAGTGACATGAGCCTAGGTCGCTTATTAGCTGAAAAAAACATCAGTAATTACACAAGCATCAAGCAACATGCCTTCAACAGCCTGAAAATATTCTTTAAAGACGCCAATGCAGCCAACAAACTAGTGCTATCAGACCTCACGTCACGCAAACTAGAAGCGGTAATCCCCAAATCCTACATCAGAAAACAGGGTGTCATTCGCAACATCCCCCTTGAGATTACGTAAGAAGAGATTTTAAGCTACATCAATTCTCCAATCAAAGTTATTGAGGCAGATAGATTCAAAAGAAAGGATGAAGAAGGAAATCTCACACCTACAGCTTCGGTAAAATTCACTTTTGAGACTTCACGAATTCCTTCGGAGATCTCAATCTACGGTGCAATCCGCACAGTAGATTACTATACACCTAAACCCAGACATTGCTTGAAATATTTAAGATGGGGACATACAGACATAAAATGTAAAGCAGCAAAAACTCTTTGCACAATATGCTCAAGGGAAGACTGTGTCCCACCCTGCAACAACAGCCCCTACTGTATTAACTGCAAAGGAAATCATGCATCAACTTCGCCAGAATGCCAAGAAAAGGAAAAAGAAAGGGACATATTAAAGCTCATAGCTATCAAAAATATAAATTGAAGACAAGCAAACGACCTACTGAAGAGTAATGTCAGAATAAACAATCAGAATTCACTTGCACTTCTACAAGATTGTGTAGATGACCCAGCTTTTCCGCCATTGTCGAGGAACAGAAATGTTAGAAACCCCACAGCAGACGCGAACAAGGTTATGATAAAGAAATCCTACTCCAAAATTGTAACGATTACTACAATTCCTTCACACACAACAATGTTCCGAAAGAGAAGGGTATAGCGCTTAACAGGTTACTTCCAAAAGTAGAATTAGAAGAATTAGAAATGCAATTCGACCTAAACCACATTAACTATAGCACCAGCAGCAAACAAACTACAAAACTCGGACTTATGAAAATTTTACACTACAATATCCAAAGCTACTCTGCAAATTAACACTCACTTGAACTCCTACTTAACACCAAAAAATATGATATAATTCTTCTAAATGAAACATGGCTAAAACAACACCACCATGCCTCCCTGAAGAGCTTCAATCTAATTAGAAGCGACAGACCAGATGGCTATGACGGCACATTGATCGCGATAAAAAAGGGCATCGAATTCTACAGAATCCTCATAGAAACTTCTTTTGACTGCACTATCACTGAAATAAAACTTAACAATAAAAATCTAGTAATAGCAACAGCATATGCACCCCCTTCAATCCCCCCCTCACCATTTAAAAAAGGCTGCGAAGATATTCAACAATATCCTCAACAAAAATAGCCATACTATTTTGACTGGTGACTTCAATGCAAGAAACGAACTATGGGATAAAAAAAAATCATCAATGCCGATAATAGTACAAGAAAAGGCAAAATTCTGCTAGACTTAATTCTAAATTTAACCCTGCACATCTTAACAACGGAACATCATACCTTCATACCAACGTTCAAGAACCCAGATCATGGCTCAACCCTAGACTTGGGGCTAACCACACTAACAGACCTTAGAATCTCAGTTTTAAAGACACCAATCGGCAAATCTCATCATCTTCCTTTAGAACTTACCCTTGACGAAAAGGCATTTATCATACCCAAATCCCTTATTACAAGCCAAACTAAACTCATCAAGCTGGCAAGAGAACTAAATACCCTGTCGGACAACTACAACTGTATTACAGAACTAAAGGACCTGACGGAAAAATGCATCATTAAATGGTGGAACAAGGAAGCAGAAAAGATGTTTCTAATCAAGATGAAAGCATTTACTGACTACGATACAAACAAATCACCACTACTTCTGAAAATATTCCAGGCAGCTGAACGTAGACTTAGAAACATTATACCAAAATTGAAAAAAATACACAGGGAAAACACTCTGGGAAAACATCCCCAGACAGCAATTCAAAATTGTTAAAGCTCTCTCTACACACAGCACCAGCAAAGCAAACCAAAGCAAATGGGACTCCGAGAAATCTCTGAAATTTCTAAAACACATAGCATTCACGGCAAACAGCGCAAGCATACTCAACACGGCGTCACCCATAGTTTCAGCACATCCACAAGAGAAAAAGATTCAAGTCACAGAGACAGAGTTTAGGCAAACTCTTAAACAAAAATCCCTCTACTCTGCACCGGGCATGGACAAAATATCATACGCTATCCTCAAAAACCTAAACAATGACTGCCTCACATCATTTCTTACCAATCTTAACTCACTGCTCGAAAGTACAAAAATCCCAGATGACCTAAGACAAGTTAGAATTACACCCATCAGGAATCCTAATAAAACGGGAGAAGAACCAAACACGTACAGACCTATAGCACTGATCCCCACACCTATTAAATGTATGATATGAATACAACCATAAACGCAAAACTTCTTGACTTCCTCATAAGCAACAAGCTCTCCCACGAGAATTCCTATGCCTATACCAAGGGAAAATCAGTAAATAAATGCATTAATATGCTGCTAAATCAAATTGCAAATGATAAGGGGAAAAACCTAAAAACAATTCTTGTAACAATAGATATCACTGCAGCCTTCGAATCCTCAGACAATCGATTCAAACAAACAATTCGAATCTTCAAAACAAAATTAGAAGAATACAACATCCCATTAGAACTCCATTGTTGGATCCTAAATTTCTTTATTCTAATTATGAACGAAGCCAGACTTAATGTTTACGACGGTCTTCCACAGGGCAGTGTCCTTAGCCCCACCCTTTTTAACTCGTACATTTTAGACTTCCACAATGTGGCTAAGAACAATGTAAAGTTACTGCAATATGCTGACGACTTCCTAATCATTGCATCGGAACCTAACCTGGCAGAGGCATTAAAAACAGCTGAAAAGGCTCTCACAGAATTCGCAGTTATTGCAAACACTCTAAAGCTCAACATAAATACAGAAAAGGTCAGCTTCCTCCCACTTCATTGCAGAAGAGACACCAACACCAAACTATGATTCAGAAATACATACCTCATGCCGGCAAAAACCCTCACATTCAAAGGAAAGACAATAAACTCATTTCTCTCGGTTAATCCACAGATTGCTAACATAAAACAGTCACTAGCTTCACACATAAACACCTTCAAACTACTAACAAACAACTTCTGCACCCAGCCATAGCTTTTAACATATAAAAAGCCACAATTAGATCAAAACTTGATTACAAAGCATCAGCAATCCCAAATCGACCGGACTATGCAGAAAAAACCTTCCGCACTCAAATCAATGCGGCCCTGACTCCCGATCACTACACCAGTGCAAGCACTTTACAGTATCGCAGGAGAAATCCCCCCCAAATACAGATCCAAGCTACTACTTGCGAAAGAAGGTGCAGTTGCAATAGTCAGAGAAGACATTAACAAAGACCTACTGCTAACTCTGATTTCAAAAATTTCAACCTATGCATGCATCTACCAAAAGTACACAGGCATCCTTAATAAACTAGCTATTCATATCCATATACATCTGCCTCCTAACCTAACCATCGAAACGGATACGCTCTCTAAGCAAAAACTTGACAAACAATCAATATCAAAAGAACAACTCAATCAAACATACCTGGAGGTTCTTCATGTCAATAGAGATTGGCACATACTAGCCACCGATGCAGCGTTCAAATACCCTTATACTGGAATAAGTCTTATAGAACATCCGACGTTAAACCCATACTGCAACAAACTATACCTACTGGGATCTTCCACCTCAGGAGAACTCATAGCCATCCGAAAAGCCGTAGAACACGCCATAAACAACGAAAGAAGAGATGCATTATTTTCACAGACAGCAAACCAGCCTGCTTGATTTTGAGAAATGCGAAAAACAATACTCACGCACAATATATCCTAAAACTAATGATGGATACCCCAGGTGTACAGATAAAAATTATCTGGATTCCAGGACACAAAGGACTGAAACTAAATGAAGAAGCAGACAAGTATGCCAAAGCAGCACTTCAGCTACATGAACATGAAAACCCTGTCCTCTCTATAGGAGATGCATTAACAGCCATAGAGCACAAACTCAATGAAGAATGGAGTGAGGAATACAAAACCTTATGCTCAAAAACTGGAATATTATTTTTCAAATTCTTCCCTTACCCACAGAAACCTCCTTGGCATAATTGGGAACTATCTCCCAAAGAACTAAGATTTTTAAATAGATTAATCTCCGGTAACAACTATGATGCAGACTTCTTCCAGAAAATTGGACAATCAGAAATAACAGTATGTACTATCTGCAACTCTCACAATAACGTTGAGCACATTATCTTCCATTGTAATAAATTTACCCATATCAGACGCAAATACCGTACTATCTTGGATTGTAACCCACCTAATATTGAACAACTGCTAAAAAATTACCGTAAAAATACAATCATATCTTTGCTCAATTACATGAAAGAAATAGAGTTACTATCAATTTAATTTTCATTATTTTACACATATCATTAATCTTAACTTTCTAAACATTTATTCCTAAAGGATCTTTTTTATTTTAACAAATTACTAACATTCCACTGCAAACACATCCTTTTCCACATACCACTCCCACAACGTTCTTTTTCACCAACATGAAACCCAATAATCCCTAGCAACCTCAATCATATCATTCAACCAGTAACGAACATAGAATATTTCAGACCAAACATTGCGTAATCAGTTCT
Organism: Leptarthrus brevirostris; assembly: GCA_964036015.1. Taxonomy (NCBI): domain Eukaryota; kingdom Metazoa; phylum Arthropoda; class Insecta; order Diptera; family Asilidae; genus Leptarthrus; species Leptarthrus brevirostris. The sequence continues at coordinate 96,007,960 of OZ038371.1, read as the reverse complement.
TTATAACTCAAAACAAAAAACAGTAAAATAACTGAATCGTTTACCCCACTTAAATCATGGTGATCTGCAGGGAATGGATGAGCCATGAGCACTTGGAGTCCCACCTGCCCTCACGCGGGAACAAAACGCAGTGCTGAAAACAACAGTAGAAGAAGAAGAAGAATTTTAAATGCAATTTAGTGGTGGAAGCAGAATAGCTTCAACACGTATCAGGACTTCAGTCAGCTGATCCAACATTTTGGAAGCCTGGTAAAATTGACACATTACTAGGTGCTTCGGTCTACGCACAAATAATACGAGAAGGTATTTGTAGAGTAGCAACAACAGATCCAGTAGCAATCAACACAAGTCTCGGTTGGATGTTACTAGGATCAGCAACACAAGCAGAAAAAAGGAATACCGCTTCCTTTTCAGTCACAACGGTTGACTGTGACCTAAACGAACAAGTCAAGCAAGTTTCAGAGACAGAAGAGATCCTCTCAGAGCCACGGCTCACTAAGGGAGAAGAAGACTGTAAAACATACTACAAGCAAACTTACAAAAGACTGGAAAATGGAAAATACCAAGTCAAGCTGCCATTTTCAAGCAACGAAGCTCACTTGTTAGGACAATTAAGACAGCAAGCAATGTCCAGGTTCCTAATATTTCAAAGGCAATTTTCTAGAAGGCCGGATCTAGAGAGGGAGTACACCAAGTGTCTAGACGAATACCTAAACTTGGACACATGGAAGAAACGAGTCTTCCAACAGCAAAAGAGCCACATTATTATATTCCTCATCAAGCTGCACTACGAAACTTCGCGTCGCCTTTGACGCATCTTGTAAGACGAGTAATGGAAAAGCCCTTAACGAATATATGCTAACAGGACCAACATTACAACCCAAACGATTTGCTTCATTGTTACATTGGAGGAAATACAAGGTAGCTATGACCGCCGATATTGAAAAAATGTATAGGATGATTATGATACATTAAGAACATCAAACATCCCAGCGAATAGTGTGGACTCATCCTGTAACCAAACAAATCAAGGATTACAAACTGAAGACAGTCACGTTTGGAACTTCATCTGCACCATATCTGGCTACACGAACGTTGTTACAATTAGCAGAAGAGGAAAAGGAGAGATGGCCTTTAGCATCGAAGGCAACTATGAACAACTTTTATGTCAACGATCTATTAACTGGAGCAGACAACGTTTAGGCCAAAAAGTTACAATCAGAGCTCATAGCCATGATGAATTCGGGAGGATTCAACTAGCGAAAGTGGGCTAGTAACGAAAACACACTCCTACAGGACATACTTTTGGAACACCAGGAATCAAAGGGAGCATTATCATTTGCTGCGCAAGAATCCATCAAGACATTAGGAATTTTATGGCATCCAGTAGAAGACTACTTTCCGTTCAAGGTACCTCAGCGGCAGGATCCTGTGAAGTTAACAAAAAGGAAAATCTTGTCAGAAATCGCGTCATTTTTTTTTTTTTTTTTTTTTTATATACGATGTAGCCAAATCCTAGGGGACAACCCTTTGATGCGTTAGCATGGTTTTGGCCGGAAGGGAATTAGGGTAAGGGAAGTGAGGAAACTTGAGTCTTGTTTGCATTGCTGCGAGCTAGACAACAGCCCAGAGACGGATTGAATTATTTTAATTTCTTAATAAAAGCTCACGGTCATCTGGGCTCGAACCCGGGACCCACGGCATGTTGGTCTTGCCGCTCAACGCATTGATCCAACTCCGTCTCCGTCATTGTATGATCCTTTCGGCTGGTTAGCCCCAATTACGCTCGTAGCCAAGATAATTATGCAGACGTTATGGATAACCAGGTATTCTTGGGACAGTCAAGTAACCGATGCCATAGAAATGCAATGGACAAACCTCATGCACGAGCTACAGAAATTGCCACAATTAAAAATTCCACGTTGGATAAAATATCACAACAAAACTCAATTTCAACTGCATGGATTTTGTGACGCTTGAGCCAACGCTTATGCGGCTTCAGTATATATTCGAACAATTGATAAAGATGGCATAATTTCAGTAAACTAACTGACAGCAAAGACTAGAGTCGCTCGAACAAAACCCATAACTATACCACGGTTAGAGTTAAATGGTGCGTTATTACCAGCCAGACTACTCAAACAAACCATTCAGGACATGCAGTTAAAACCACTTCAAATATATGCATGGACCGATTCTACAATTGCACTACAATTGACAAGAGAACATCCATCATGTTGGAAAACATATGTGTCCAACAGAGTGGTCGAGATTCAAGACACACTAAAATACGACTATTAGCGACATGTTCTAACACAATACAATCCGGCTGATTTAGCCTCAAGAGGACTTTCAGTGGAAGGATTGTTAAATAATCAACTTTGGTGGCACGACTTACAATGGTTGGCATCTCAAGAAAAGGAATGGCCGACTATTAAACGAATTAACGAACAAACTGATCTGGAAGCAAAAAAGAATGCTATCTCCAGTTTCGTTATTAAACCAACTGAGGACATTTACATTAATTTTCTTCATTCACTCGGTTGGTGCGAGTTGTAGCTACAACACAATTATTTATATATACTTGCAAACATTTAAACATCAAGAAAATTGGTTTCTTGTCCGGCCTGGGCTATCAACAAACTGGAAGAACAGTCCTGGCTCAAGTGCAACAAGCAGCATTTCCGGATGAACACAAATTGCTAAGAGTTGGCGGACGATTACAAAATGCAATGATTTCGTATGGACACAAGCATCCTATCATACTTCCCAGAGATCATCTAGTAACAGCCCTGTTGATCGACAAACTACATCTAAAATGTTTGCATGGTGGACCTTCTTTAGTTCTGGCACATAGTCGCAGCCAATATTGGATTTTAGACGCCAGAAAAACAATAAAAAGTAGGAAACTGTTTTCGATGTGCCAGATTTCGGAAGTCAAACACTACGCAGTTAATGGGAAATCTGCCAACAGCACGGGTTAACATAGCCAAACCATTCAACAAGGTAGGCATAGACTACGCTGGGCCATTCATTGTCAAGACATCACAACTGAGGAATGCTAAACGTGTCAAGGCCTACCTATGTATCTTTGTTTGTATGGCAACACGAGCCATACACATCGAACTAGTATCTTAATTAACGTCAGAAGCCTTTATCGCCGCACTGAAGAGATTTGTAACAAGACGAGGATTATGTACAGATATCTATTCAGACTGTGGTAAAAATTTCGTTGGTGGTAAGGCAATCTTGGACAAGGATTTAAAGCAAGCAATTAGGGAATCATCAACCGAAACAGCACGATAATTTGCGTTCAAAGCTATTAATTGGCATTTCAACCCACCTACGCTACGCCTCATTTCGGAGGAATCTGAGAAGCAGGCGTAAAATCAATTAAATTTCATCTGCGTCGAACATAAGGTAACGCAATTTTAACATTCGAGGAATTTGCCCCCGTTCTCACGCAAATTGAAGCCTGTCTGAATTCCAGACCACCTTGCTACATGACTAACTCTCCAGAAGATTCTAGCGTGTTAACACCAGCCCATTTTTTTATCGGAAAATCATTAGTCGCTCACAACTTCGATTGGTAGTTAGGCAAATAAAAAAAGATATATATCCTTTTGTGGATCTTGCTGGTCTTTCTCGATAAAGCAGCAATGTGAGGGGACTAGAACGTTTAGGCCAAAAAGTTACAATCAGAGCTCATAGCCATGATGAATTCGGGAGGATTCAACTTGCGAAAGTGGGCTAGTAACGAAAACACACTCCTACAGGACATACTTTTGGAACACCAGGAATCAAAGGGAGCATTATCATTTGCTGCGCAAGAATCCATCAAGACATTAGGAATTTTATGGCATCCAGTAGCAGACTACTTTCCGTTCAAGGTACCTCAGCGGCAGGATCCTGTGAAGTTAACAAAAAGGAAAATCTTGTCAGAAATCGCGTCATTTTTTTTTTTTTTTTTTTTTATATACGATGTAGCCAAATCCTAGGGGACAACCCTTTGATGCGTTAGCATGGTTTTGGCCGGAAGGGAATTAGGGTAAGGGAAGTGAGGAAACTTGAGTCTTGTTTGCATTGCTGCGAGCTAGACAACAGCCCAGAGACGGATTGAATTATTTTAATTTCTTAATAAAAGCTCACGGTCATCTGGGCTCGAACCCGGGACCCACGGCATGTTGGTCTTGCCGCTCAACGCATTGATCCAACTCCGTCTCCGTCATTGTATGATCCTTTCGGCTGGTTAGCCCCAATTACGCTCGTAGCCAAGATAATTATGCAGACGTTATGGATAACCAGGTATTCTTGGGACAGTCAAGTAACCGATGCCATAGAAATGCAATGGACAAACCTCATGCACGAGCTACAGAAATTGCCACAATTAAAAATTCCACGTTGGATAAAATATCACAACAAAACTCAATTTCAACTGCATGGATTTTGTGACGCTTGAGCCAACGCTTATGCGGCTTCAGTATATATTCGAACAATTGATAAAGATGGCATAATTTCAGTAAACTAACTGACAGCAAAGACTAGAGTCGCTCGAACAAAACCCATAACTATACCACGGTTAGAGTTAAATGGTGCGTTATTACCAGCCAGACTACTCAAACAAACCATTCAGGACATGCAGTTAAAACCACTTCAAATATATGCATGGACCGATTCTACAATTGCACTACAATTGACAAGAGAACATCCATCATGTTGGAAAACATATGTGTCCAACAGAGTGGTCGAGATTCAAGACACACTAAAATACGACTATTAGCGACATGTTCTAACACAATACAATCCGGCTGATTTAGCCTCAAGAGGACTTTCAGTGGAAGGATTGTTAAATAATCAACTTTGGTGGCACGACTTACAATGGTTGGCATCTCAAGAAAAGGAATGGCCGACTATTAAACGAATTAACGAACAAACTGATCTGGAAGCAAAAAAGAATGCTATCTCCAGTTTCGTTATTAAACCAACTGAGGACATTTACATTAATTTTCTTCATTCACTCGGTTGGTGCGAGTTGTAGCTACAACACAATTATTTATATATACTTGCAAACATTCAAACATCAAGAAAATTGGTTTCTTGTCCGGCCTGGGCTATCAACAAACTGGAAGAACAGTCCTGGCTCAAGTGCAACAAGCAGCATTTCCGGATGAACACAAATTGCTAAGAGTTGGCGGACGATTACAAAATGCAATGATTTCGTATGGACACAAGCATCCTATCATACTTCCCAGAGATCATCTAGTAACAGCCCTGTTGATCGACAAACTACATCTAAAATGTTTGCATGGTGGACCTTCTTTAGTTCTGGCACATAGTCGCAGCCAATATTGGATTTTAGACGCCAGAAAAACAATAAAAAGTAGGAAACTGTTTTCGATGTGCCAGATTTCGGAAGTCAAACACTACGCAGTTAATGGGAAATCTGCCAACAGCACGGGTTAACATAGCCAAACCATTCAACAAGGTAGGCATAGACTACGCTGGGCCATTCATTGTCAAGACATCACAACTGAGGAATGCTAAACGTGTCAAGGCCTACCTATGTATCTTTGTTTGTATGGCAACACGAGCCATACACATCGAACTAGTATCTTAATTAACGTCAGAAGCCTTTATCGCCGCACTGAAGAGATTTGTAACAAGACGAGGATTATGTACAGATATCTATTCAGACTGTGGTAAAAATTTCGTTGGTGGTAAGGCAATCTTGGACAAGGATTTAAAGCAAGCAATTAGGGAATCATCAACCGAAACAGCACGATAATTTGCGTTCAAAGCTATTAATTGGCATTTCAACCCACCTACGCTACGCCTCATTTCGGAGGAATCTGAGAAGCAGGCGTAAAATCAATTAAATTTCATCTGCGTCGAACATAAGGTAACGCAATTTTAACATTCGAGGAATTTGCCCCCGTTCTCACGCAAATTGAAGCCTGTCTGAATTCCAGACCACCTTGCTACATGACTAACTCTCCAGAAGATTCTAGCGTGTTAACACCAGCCCATTTTTTTATCGGAAAATCATTAGTCGCTCACAACTTCGATTGGTAGTTAGGCAAATAAAAAAAGATATATATCCTTTTGTGGATCTTGCTGGTCTTTCTCGATAAAGCAGCAATGTGAGGGGACTAGAACGTTTAGGCCAAAAAGTTACAATCAGAGCTCATAGCCATGATGAATTCGGGAGGATTCAACTTGCGAAAGTGGGCTAGTAACGAAAACACACTCCTACAGGACATACTTTTGGAACACCAGGAATCAAAGGGAGCATTATCATTTGCTGCGCAAGAATCCATCAAGACATTAGGAATTTTATGGCATCCAGTAGCAGACTACTTTCCGTTCAAGGTACCTCAGCGGCAGGATCCTGTGAAGTTAACAAAAAGGAAAATCTTGTCAGAAATCGCGTCATTTTTTTTTTTTTTTTTTTTTTATATACGATGTAGCCAAATCCTAGGGGACAACCCTTTGATGCGTTAGCATGGTTTTGGCCGGAAGGGAATTAGGGTAAGGGAAGTGAGGAAACTTGAGTCTTGTTTGCATTGCTGCGAGCTAGACAACAGCCCAGAGACGGATTGAATTATTTTAATTTCTTAATAAAAGCTCACGGTCATCTGGGCTCGAACCCGGGACCCACGGCATGTTGGTCTTGCCGCTCAACGCATTGATCCAACTCCGTCTCCGTCATTGTATGATCCTTTCGGCTGGTTAGCCCCAATTACGCTCGTAGCCAAGATAATTATGCAGACGTTATGGATAACCAGGTATTCTTGGGACAGTCAAGTAACCGATGCCATAGAAATGCAATGGACAAACCTCATGCACGAGCTACAGAAATTGCCACAATTAAAAATTCCACGTTGGATAAAATATCACAACAAAACTCAATTTCAACTGCATGGATTTTGTGACGCTTGAGCCAACGCTTATGCGGCTTCAGTATATATTCGAACAATTGATAAAGATGGCATAATTTCAGTAAACTAACTGACAGCAAAGACTAGAGTCGCTCGAACAAAACCCATAACTATACCACGGTTAGAGTTAAATGGTGCGTTATTACCAGCCAGACTACTCAAACAAACCATTCAGGACATGCAGTTAAAACCACTTCAAATATATGCATGGACCGATTCTACAATTGCACTACAATTGACAAGAGAACATCCATCATGTTGGAAAACATATGTGTCCAACAGAGTGGTCGAGATTCAAGACACACTAAAATACGACTATTAGCGACATGTTCTAACACAATACAATCCGGCTGATTTAGCCTCAAGAGGACTTTCAGTGGAAGGATTGTTAAATAATCAACTTTGGTGGCACGACTTACAATGGTTGGCATCTCAAGAAAAGGAATGGCCGACTATTAAACGAATTAACGAACAAACTGATCTGGAAGCAAAAAAGAATGCTATCTCCAGTTTCGTTATTAAACCAACTGAGGACATTTACATTAATTTTCTTCATTCACTCGGTTGGTGCGAGTTGTAGCTACAACACAATTATTTATATATACTTGCAAACATTCAAACATCAAGAAAATTGGTTTCTTGTCCGGCCTGGGCTATCAACAAACTGGAAGAACAGTCCTGGCTCAAGTGCAACAAGCAGCATTTCCGGATGAACACAAATTGCTAAGAGTTGGCGGACGATTACAAAATGCAATGATTTCGTATGGACACAAGCATCCTATCATACTTCCCAGAGATCATCTAGTAACAGCCCTGTTGATCGACAAACTACATCTAAAATGTTTGCATGGTGGACCTTCTTTAGTTCTGGCACATAGTCGCAGCCAATATTGGATTTTAGACGCCAGAAAAACAATAAAAAGTAGGAAAGTGTTTTCGATGTGCCAGATTTCGGAAGTCAAACACTACGCAGTTAATGGGAAATCTTCCAACAGCACGGGTTAACATAGCCAAACCATTCAACAAGGTAGGCATAGACTACGCTGGGCCATTCATTGTCAAGACATCACAACTGAGGAATGCTAAACGTGTCAAGGCCTACCTATGCATCTTTGTTTGTATGGCAACACGAGCCATACACATCGAACTAGTATCTTAATTAACGTCAGAAGCCTTTATCGCCGCACTGAAGAGATTTGTAACAAGACGAGGATTATGTACAGATATCTATTCAGACTGTGGTAAAAATTTCGTTGGTGGTAAGGCAATCTTGGACAAGGATTTAAAGCAAGCAATTAGGGAATCATCAACCGAAACAGCACGATAATTTGCGTTCAAAGCTATTAATTGGCATTTCAACCCACCTACGCTACGCCTCATTTCGGAGGAATCTGAGAAGCAGGCGTAAAATCAATTAAATTTCATCTGCGTCGAACATAAGGTAACGCAATTTTAACATTCGAGGAATTTGCCCCCGTTCTCACGCAAATTGAAGCCTGTCTGAATTCCAGACCACCTTGCTACATGACTAACTCTCCAGAAGATTCTAGCGTGTTAACACCAGCCCATTTTTTTATCGGAAAATCATTAGTCGCTCACAACTTCGATTGGTAGTTAGGCAAATAAAAAAAGATATATATCCTTTTGTGGATCTTGCTGGTCTTTCTCGATAAAGCAGCAATGTGAGGGGACTAGCATAGTCTACTCCTACGTTCTAGAAGGCTCTGGTAGGAGAAACTCAATATACAGAAAGTTGTGACATCAGCTGTTTTGATGTTTTTGCTCTGTGGCGCGTGCATGTTATGCAATGATGAATATGCCGTTTAATTGCCGATCTCCAGGATAAAATAAAGTATCCGTTAAAGTATTTCTCAGGAGTACGCTTACTTAATAATTCAAGGAATAGGTGTCCTTTGGTTAAATGATAGGATGTTTGGTAATGTATGAGCATTCCGAATTATCTAGACTCCCACTAACTCTTAGAACTTGATCATCATCTAGAAATGGTGTTAAGGGAAGTAACTTGCTGGAGCATTTATCTCCCTTTGGAATGCATCTTCTTAAGTATTTAGTTTTTTTTGTGGCTATCCAGGGGATCGATACTTTGGTCGTATTATATTTGGAGTTCTTGTAGAACCAGAATGCGAACAATGGTTTTCAAATAAGATCTTCGTTGAAACAAGCTACTGAGAGTATAATTGCTAACGTGAGTGTGAAAGATGTCGATATTAGTGGGTCTTGCTTCTATATCGAACTCTGATGAAGTTATGATATGAGATAATGGGGTTGATATCCTTGACATCCAATCGCCTCGAAGCCATTGTGGCCCATACTACCAAAGCTGTGCGACTTCTAAGTGTTGTGGAAGCAATCCGCGAGAGGCTATATCCGCTGGATTATGCTTCGATGGAACGTAATTCCAGTAAGTTCTTGGCAGGATAGAAGTCCGAAGTCCTGTTTCCAACATTACATTTCCATTGCCGTGGATGTGATGACAGCCATGTCAGAATGTCCTATGGCCTTGTTAATTTCATAGAGAACCTGCGCGAGGAGTAAGGCTTCGCAAAGTTCAAGTCGAGGAGTAGAGAGTTGCTTAATTGGCGCAATCTTTGTTTTAGCTGCAAATAATGTGGTGGTGATGTCGTCAGTATTGGAAACACTGCGACAGTAAACTACAGCTGCGAATGCTGACTCAGAGGCATCCTAGAATCCGTGAAGTTCATAACTTCTAAATTATGTAAATAACCATCGAGGGATTCGTAGACGTTCGATGTGATGTAGGTTGCGACGAATGTCATTCCATTTTGCTTAAAGATCTTCGGATATTTTCGGATTCCATGTATAATTTTTCAGCCAGTTTTTGCAACAATATCTTAAATAGTACAGTGACAGGCGCCAAAAATCCAAGAGGATCGAAAATACAACTAGAGTCGGAGAGTATATTCCTCTTTGTAGCAGGAGCAGGGACCGAAAGAGTTATAAGAAATATTTTAAAAGTCAGTGTTTAACACTTTGTTATTGAGATTTTATATTTGTCTTCTACTGAAAAAGTTTAAAAGGAGATTTTCTTTTCTTCTGAGTAAATAAAAGTCTTACCTTAAGTTTTATATTTCCCTTTCAGTTTAACATTTAAAAATGAGTTATTTTTTTATCTCAAAAAATAAAACACTTCAATTGAGTTTTTTATTTTTCCCATCTTTTAACAGTTAAAAATGAGTTTTATTTTTTCCCCTCAGCAAATAAAAATGTAAGAATTTCCGAGTTTCTGTTTCATCTCAATGACGTAATTTTTTGACTGAGATTACGATGACATTGAATATTTATTCAATCATATGTAGCGAAAAATTAAAATTTATCACACCATTCATAATGACTTGTTTTGTACTTCATAATTTAAGACACATATTTTGAAATATAACATTGAAAACATGCATACATGCTTTTTCTTTAAAAATACAAATATTAAACGGACGGACAGACGAAGAGACATGCATAAATCGATATAATTTTTGGTCCTACGCATATTTACATTTGGAAGTATATATGTACTAGGGATGCCGCGGATGCCGATTTTTTCACATCCGCGGAGGCGGATGCGAATGCGAATCTTTACTCTAAAGATCCGCGGACGCGGATGCGGATGCGGATATTGCGAAATTGAGCTGTATTGTGCTTTCGTTTGTTTAGATTTTTCGTTCAGTTGCCAGATATCTAGCAGTGAAGGGTGTTGTGAATGAGTCATTGGCGCGTGTTTATTTTTGCTATTGATTAGTGAAATAGAATCTCTATTGGTGTCGGGTGTTTGTTCTGTGCACGGTGAGTTTGATTATGTTTTTAGTATTTAAATGAAACCTTATTTGTACGTAATTTCGTATGCAATGCACATATTTCAATTCAAATTATTTTTGTGACATTGCCTTTTCGTTACTTTTTTTGGTAATGTGAATTGTATTACTTAAATACAGAAGTTATTTATTATAACGTCTTTTTATTTTTAATTTTACTCATTCCTAAAAATAAAAAACCAAGCTTGAGACCATTATCCATACTTGATTATCGTCTAGCGGTGTAATAATTATTAATTACCTATTCCGAATTTCCGATTTATGATCACCACCATTTATAGCGGCACATATAATATACATTTTTTTTAAATAATAGGTAAAAAAAATGTCTTCTCCAAGACTTACGAGCGGCGTCTGGCGCTATTTCTGTTTATTAAACCAAGAATGTGCAAAAGCCATTACACGTTTTAAATAAAATGATAATTTACTGGTTTTCAAAATTATAAACTCATGTATAGGATTAGATCACTCTTTAAAGTGAAAGATATTCATAAATTTGTAATATTACATTAATAATTGAAGCCATTGTCTGTTTTAAGCACAGTATAGTACAGCGCGGTTTTTGAAATAAAAATATCCGCCTAAAAATCCGCACGATTAGAGGCGGATGCGGACACGGATGTGAATTTTTTAAATATGCGGATTGTCCGCGGTTGCGGACGCGGATGCGAATATCCGCGGCATCCCTAATATGTACGGCCATTTCTTCAAGGTATTGCAGACGTTGGACTATATTTATGAGGTTTTTATGTTTCTATGTACAAAGTCTTTAAAAATGGCAAATTTTATATTGCAATTAGTATATGATGACTAAACTAGTTGTCCATTTATAAGTTTTATTATCTAAGGTAGCAAATAAAATTCATTTTTAACTCTTACAGGTTGAGGAAAATGAATGAGTGTTATTTTTTGAGATGAAACATAAAACCAATTTTTAAGTTTTATAGTGCACGAAATATATAAAACTCGGGTAAAGACTTTTAAATCACAGAAGAATAATATAAGTGTATATTTTAAGAGTTAATATTGAAAAAAGAACAATATTTTTTACAATAAGAGTTTTGATTAGCTATATACATATATTAAAATCGAAACTTCCTTGATTTTCATGTAGGCAGCTAGTCTAAGTGTTGTACATTAACCCCTTTTGTACTACGTTGGTTTCTCTCAAATTTTTATGAAAAGAGATTTTCCCCTTTCAAAAAAATAATAAGTCTTATTTTCGGTCTCTGAGCAGGAGAATGTAATTGTTGGCGAAGATTTACTTCAAACGTGAAAACGTCTTCCGATGGAGTTCACTTTATTCCAAGCACCTTAATTGTGTTAGGATGTTCATCTATTTCCAAGGATGATATTCCGCATTTTTCAGGAGGTAGGTAGAGTATCCAAAAACTCTCGTAAATTGAAAACCAACTTCCTCAAGTTAAATCCTCTCAACCGAAGAAGTGACGATAACTCCCTTTATAATTGAATGGCATGATGGACGTTGTCAGCTCCCGCTATTAGATCATCCACGTAGAATTTTTCTCTTATGGCTTGCTCTGCTAAGAGAAAGTAATCCTTAAAGTTGGCAATGAGTTGTGCGAGGCACCTTGTGGCAAGAAAGGGCGCCGGTTCGGTTCCATATGTCACCGTGTTGAGCCAAAGATGCTGAACTGGTTGGGATGTGTCTTCCCTCCACAATATTCGTTGAAAGTTTCTCTACCTTGTATCTACTAGTACCATCCCGTACATCTTCTCGATGTATGTAGTTATGGCTACTCTTAATGTACGGAAGTAATTTGAATTAAATCTCTTTGTGTCTTTGGTTCAACCATTAGCTTTTGGTTTAAGGATATTCCCGAGATGGTTGTGGCTGATCCATCAAACACTATACGTAACTTTGTGGTGAGACTGTCAGGCTTAAAAACGGCACGGTTCGGTAAGTATGCATGCTCGTCATTGTTATGAAGGATACTTGAGGGAACAGGTTATGATTGACCAAGCGCAGCATATTTGTGAATGAACCTGCTGTCTGCTCTGGATTGTACCCAGTGTTAGGCTCCTAAGAGAATGTCAATTTTTCCAATGCGGTTCTGCAACTGAGTAGCCCCTGAGATAGCTCTGATTGTCAATGTTGAATGATGTTGATATATGTAGGCTTGTACTTGAACTTGTTGTCATTTTGAAAAGCGTGATGATAATAACAGTGTCAGCTTGTATCTTGTTAGCCCTGTTTTAATTTAACCTAATCCTTGGACTTCGATTTTGGCCTTTCTCTCTTAAGCCGTAGGCGCTGAACGCACTCTTCGGTGATAAAGGAAGCTTGTGATCCTGAATCTATTAGCAGGTGGCAGAGTTGTACTTTCCCTGTCCCGTCTTTGACATTTACAAGCGCAGTTGGTAGGATGAACAATCGGTTGCATTGTATCTTGAATGTAGCCAATGGCTGAATCTGTTGGTCATCGATTGCTTATGTGATAGTCGCACTTGGTTGGCCTTGACTGAATTCGGGTGTGTTAGGATTAAGGCCGACTGAACTTGTTGCTGACCTGCCCATGGAGTCAGTTTTGAAAAGGTGTGACGTGACTTTAATGTCATGTGATGTTGTTCTGATGACATTTACACAATAGATGTTGCTCAGTACAGTCAGGACATTTCACTGATATGTTGCTGTGAAATGTGTGGAGTGTGAGTTGCTTTGGAAATGTGTACTTGGCAGTAGGATCAATAGTCTTCGATACATCACACCGTGTGTTGAAAAATTCTACTAGCTCATGTAGTGTGGGGAATCCTTTGTTGCGATGTGTTCTGCCCAGGTCTTTCGTGTATCAAGATCGGCTTTACTTAAAATGATATTGATAAGCCACATATCTCTATAATAAGCTTCACCCCATAAAGCTGCTATGACCTTTAGTTCGGTAGATTTGCTCTGCCTACGGCTTCAAAATGTCGCCGATAAACGACCCAAGGTTCTTTCCTGTCGTAGTCCTTCGAAAACAATCTGATGCTAGTCGGTTATATAAAGGACGAGGCTAACGCATTTAGTTGTTGGTTCCCTGGAGCGTCATCTGGTGTATTTATCTCATACGGCAAGGATCTTGTAGTAAGAGGGCATCCAGCGGGCTGAGAAATGGTTGCTCAGGTCAACAATGGTTTCCGAATGGTGTTGTTGCATTCAGGGCTGTGCGATTGAGCCGAAGTTGGACCTAGTACGACCAGTTTTGCTGAACCGCGGGTTTGATTAGGTAGGGTTGTAGAATGCAAACTACTATAAGGCATACTGCCAGGAAGTCCTGACCATGCGCTAATTTGTGATACGATTACGATGTGATTATTATTTGCTCACTGAAGTAAGAGCTTAGTCCGGAGTCACTATTGGTAGTTCGTAGAGCTGGCGATTCCCAAGAGCTGTTGTGTACACTAGACGTTAGGTTAATATTCGGCAGTCTTAGCGACATTTGATGGTATTAAGTGTGATGTTGATTCTAAGATAGGGTTAATTGCGATTTATGCTTCTTCTAGATCCATTAGGGACACACTAGACTGCGAAAGCAAAATGTAAAAGTAAAACTAGAAATACTCAAATAAGCTGAAAATGAAATGTTTAATTAAATCTAGAAATAATTAACTAAAACTGAAATTCAAATATAAATTGATTACTCTTACCAATAGTTCAAAACAAAATGTAAAAGTAAAACTAGAAATACTTAAATTAACTAAAAAGGAAAAATCTCAAAATAAAATCTAGAAACGTTAATCTAGTACATGATAATGTAAATGCTGTACACTTTAATATCCGGTTCCTAAAAGAAACACGTAATAATAATTGACAAAGAGTCAATAAGATAATAGCAAAGTTACTTACTTACCAGTAAACTAATGCGCGATGTACTTAAAATCGCAGGTTGGCGGAAAATTGAATAAACGAACGAAGGAGAAGAGTATTCACGTGGTGAGTCCACAATTTTATTTATAAAATCCTTTGCTTCCTCTTAAATTTCTTGCTGTGTTCCTTGGGGATAAGTTGATGTATTTAACCTAAAGGAAAAGAGTTTAGGAATAAAGGAGGCGATAAAAGTTGTATGTTATATCGACGCTACAAGCGGACAGAAACAAAGCAATTTCTGTCGTGGTTTTTCATTTGAAATTATATTCCGTGGCCCATAAACACATAAGGAATCGAGAAGCCTTCAAGAAAAATATCAGTGGGAGTTTAAATAAATTAATAACAACATTTCATATTTAAAAAAAAATCTAAATAAAGGAAAAGAATTAAAAACTTCATTTCTTAGGCCTAAATTTCTTTCCTACTAACGACACGCGAAAACAAGCGGAAAAGCTAAAAAAGCCCAAGGGTTTGTTGAACTCAATACAAGACTAATATTAAAACAAACGGAAAATTTTTAAAAAGTCTGTTCCACTAATATTTACCTTATTAGGTTATCGCGGTTTCATCTTTGAGCCATCATATCCATGGTTGAAGGAGGGGTGGAGTTAACACAGGGTGATCATTCAATGTCTCGCAACTATGCAACCGGAGGTGATCGGTATAAGGCGAGAGTCTGAGCGGATCGTCCCATGGGAGCCCTCTTAGCGCAAATCTAAGAAAATTACGCTGCACCGATTCGATACGCTTGGAATGAACAACGTAGTAGGGGGACCAGAACCGAGATGCATACTCAAGAATAGGTCTAACTAAGGAGCAGTACAAATGAATCAATGTTGGTATATCAGAGAAATCTCTAGACCAACGCTTAACAAAGCCCAGGACTAAACTACCTCTAGACACGATATAGGTGATATGCAGAGTAAAGTCAAATTTGCTATCAAGTTTCACCCCAGGTCGGTTACGGACAGTAAACGATGGAGACCATTCCTCGCGAAGTTGTAATCCTAAGCTTGTGGATTAGGGCTCCGAGAAAAGGTCATAGCCTCAAATTTCTCAAATTTTAGGTGTAGCCATTATGCTCGTACCAATTAAGAAATGTATCTAAGTCCTTTTGTATAAGGCGGCGTCCGCACCATCCTTAACATAAGAGAAGATCTTCATGTCATCAGCGTAGATTAGAACATTAGAGTGCAAGATCAGATGGACAATGTCGTCAATGGCAAGAACGAATAGTACAGGGCCGAGATGACTGCCTTGTGGTACACCAGATGAAGCTCTGAAGATTTTAGAGGTAGAGCCACGGAGCGACACACGATATGTCCTGTCTCTTAGATAGGAAGAAATCCAGTCAACAAGAAAAGGGGGAAACCCAACCTCCCGAGTTTAAATATAATTACGGAGTGAGGGAGTTTATCAAAGGCTTTACTGAAATCCGTGTATATACAGTCAGTTTGCATGCCTCGCTGGAGGCCAGAAATAACGTGGAAGGTAAATTCCAGTAAGTTAGTAGTCGTTCATCTACCAGGCAAGAACCCGTGCTGATTGGGAGAGATCAAGCCAATACAACGCTCCATAAGCTGCGAATACACAATTGATTCAAATAGTTTAGGTATGCAAGATAACTTCACGATTGGTCTATAATTAGTTATAACATTCTTATGGCCCTTCTTATGAACAGGGACTATAAAAGAGCTCTTCCTTAATGCAGGAAATTTACCCGCTATAAGGGACTTGTTGAAGAGAATCGCTAACGGAGTAAGAAGGGCGTCGGAACAGGACTTAATGAAGACTGGATACCGTCCGGACCAGAGGAAAAGTCCGATTTGAGTTCATTGATTTTCTCCATAATGAGATCTCGAGATATCAACGACGCGGGACGATCAAGAATATGATCAAAATTATTTTCACAAGGTTCAAAGTTATCCGAAGAAAAGGCAGTCTAGAAAAATGAAGCAAAATTGTTAGCTATGTCGGATACGTTATTACTAGAAGACCCCTTATACCACATCGTAGATGAATAGTTACTCGATGTCTTTTTCATATTGACGAATGTAAAGAAATTGCGAGGGTTATATGCAAATCATCACGAACACTAACAAGATATTCCTTATAGAGTGAAGAGGATAGTGCCTTAAAGCCTTCATAACAGGTCACAAAGTCAGAATATGCTATTGCGCTATTACAACGCAAGTAATTCTTCCAGAGTCTGTTCTTCCTGTTCCTAAGACTGCGGAGTTCAGCATTGTACCACGGCGGAGATGAGTATGTATACCTAATCCGTTTTAATGGAAGAAAGGAGTAAAACAAATCATATATCTTATTATAAAACAGGGAGTCGCAGACATCAATATCATTATTGTCCAGCAATGCCGAAAAATCGACTGAAAGGAGGTTAGACAATATCTCAGAGAAATTCAATCTCTTAAAGTCAAACGCAAAGTGTTCGAAATTGGGATCCGCAATAATAGTACCATCGTAACAGAAAGAGACAAAGACGGCGGATGAAAACCATCAACAGCGGATAACTGATCAGAAGCTAAGTCGACTATAATGTTAGTCGAATCAGAAGAAACCAGAAGATCCAACTGTTTTCCCATAGAGTTTTTTACATTACTCATTTGGTGCAAACCAGAGGAAGTATTGGTCTCAAGAAATTTAGAAACCATAGCTGTGGGATAACATGAGGGAAGGAAGTCATCGCCATCACAGTTACCCATTGAACATTGTGTAAGGTTAAGTCACCAAGAAGAAGAATTTAATCTGCAGGGTTCGTCATTTTAAGGATGAAGTCTAAACTAAGGCTTAGAATATCATAGATACTGCGCCCTTCAGTATCAACGAAGTTTGTCGGGTTAGGCGGAATATAGCAACAAAGCAAAAAGATATTAAGCTTAGGTAGCGATAGCTTAAGAACCAAGAGTTCAATAGTAAGTGAACTATAGAAGGCAGGAACATCAACAAAGCTGCAATTAAAGTTTGATCTGCACGCAACCAGCACTCCTCCAAAACGACACAGATTCAGAATGCCTGTCCCTACGAAAAATCTGATAAGAATCATGAAGAATATCTTCATTAATTTAACCCTGATGAAGCCAAGTCTTAGTCAACATGATGACATCGTAGCAGCCGGTAAGGGATGCCTGAAATATATGATTAGTTTTAGTTCTTAGTCCCCTTACATTCTGATATAAAGGGACATCGTACTTAGTTTTTTGGAGCATTCGTTAATACTCTGTCATGTGTTCCGTTAGTAAACCTGCCTCGAGGCACAAATTCGTGTGCGATAGTATTCTTGGGCCAGAAGTCCGGAGAAGAAATAATATCAAAAAGAGCTGGGGAAGTTGTCAACTTGAAAGACGATACATATCCCTGAGACAGGCGAGAATTGAGACGCTGACAACGAAGTAGAACAGAGTCATCAATCTTGGACTTAATTCTCACATAACTTAGAATGTCATCAATAGAGGTAGAAGGATCTAGCCGAGAGACAAAAAAAAAATTTGGCATTTCGGCAGTCCTCAGAGTGAAAACCGTGCTCTGCGCTAGATCAAATGACCCAACCGGAGGTGCGCTCTGTAGGGAAGAAAGATCGACCTGCAAGATAGTACTAGAAGCAACAACAGCAGGGCTCGGAACAGCACCCGATGTGCTAGGTACACCATTAGCAGGCTCAGGGTTCAACTGGTCAACAACGGACATAGCACTAGGAATAACAACACGGTCCTCCGAGATCGGGATCGTGTAAGACTTCCCAGTTTTCTTTATTTTGACTGTGATTTGTTTCCATAATGTGCTTTAAGAAGCTTGAAGTGGGTCTGGTGTGGTGTTCTTCAATACGGATGGCAAAGGATCTTACTGTTCGCCCTACATAGGCGGCTGGACATTTTCACATATTATTTTGTAAATACCATTTAATTTGTTTTTATCCTGTTGAGTGGTTGGTTTTAAAAGCTTGCCGAGATTTTTATGACAATAGTGCGTTGGACTGATGCTTAATTTCCTTTATTCTTTTCCAACTCTATCTGAAATACGTCTTATGTAAGGAATTTTGCGCCAGTTATGATTTTTCATTTACTTTGTTAGAATTGGTTGCAAATATTTCTAATCGGTTTCCTTTCTTTCTTTTTTAGCATATTATTTATCAAGTCAGACCTATAAACGTTATTAGTAGCTATTTGTTTAATTGTTCTTGGCTCTTTCTAGTATTTAGATTCATCCATTGGGATCCGTATAAGGCGGTGTAGCATGAAATGAAAGGCAGATAGTTTTTGGTTCCATGGATGTCTTGAGGTAATTGGGATGACGTTATCGCTAAAGGTTTCTTCCCATAAATGCCAAATTTATGCTTTCCCTCTACTATTTCAATATTCAAGTCAAGAAAGTTTAAAGATTTGTTGTGTCCTATTTCCATTGTGAACTGTATTGAATCGCAAATAGAGTTCAAATAGGTCAAGAATTTGTCTAGTTGTCGGTTAGTCCCTGTCCAAATGCATAATATGTCATCGACATACCTATTCCAGTATAGAATGTAAGACGTTTTGCCCTTGTCTTCAAATATGAATTTTTCAATCTTGATCATACAAATGTCAGCCTTAAGAGGGGAAAGTGGGGAGCCCATAGCTAAACCTTTGTCTTGATTAAAAACTTTATCTTTAAATTTGAAATAGTTCTGTTCCACACAACATTTAATTATATTTTTCAATTCAGACGCTACACACGGATCAACACGACTTTTCGTTAAGATTTTGTCTACTTCATCTAAACAGTCACGAATAGGTACATTTGTAAATAAGCTCTTGATATCAAACGAAACTAATTTAGAGTTATTCGGAACCTTGATATCTCTTATTTTGTTGACTAAACAAATTGAATTTTTTTACTGCAAACTTCGGGGTGACGTTGGTGCATTCTTTAAATAAATAGTTATTTTTCGTAGCTAATTTATAAGCTGGTGCACATCTATATGCTATAAGTGGACGAATGGGGATGCCCTCATTATGCAATTTTGGGAGACCAAACAAATTCGGTGCAGAAGGGTTCATGTTCAAGAATTTTTGTTTATTGTCATCTACAAAAAGGCGTTTATTGTTATCTGTATAGACGTCGATATCGCTATAGGAAAAGACAAAATCGGCAGTAAATACGTCCCAAACGACGTGATAAGGAATTATGAGGGGAACTGCAATAACATTATATATAAATAACACGGAAGGTCTAAAAAGCTGACAAAGGGAATACCACGGTTATAATTAAAGAAGAGGATTATGACACGAAAGTTAATGATTTTATTACAGAAAATGAGGTAACAGAAATTTTAGACCCCAGAAATAATTTTCAGCTAGAGGTTAAATCAGTGATTTCACCGTCCGATGCCTTATTTGTAGATGACAATAAACAAGAATTCTTGAACATGAACCCTTCTGCACCGAATTTGTTTGGTCTCCCAAAATTGCATAAGGAGCGCATCCCCATTCGTCCAGTTGTAGCATAAAGATGTGCACCAACTTATAAATTAGCAATGAAAGCAAACTATTTATTTAAAGAATGCACCAACTTCACCCCAAAGTATGCAGTAAAAAAATTCAATTTTTTAGTCAACAAAATAAAAGATATCAAGGTTCCGAATAACTCTAAATTAGTTTCCTTTGATATCAAGAGCTTATTTAGAAATGTACTTGTTCGTGACTGCTAAGATGAAGTAGCCAAAATCTTAACGAAAAGTCGTGAGGAAGTCGTGAAGGAAGAAGAATTAAGAAAGGCGATCAAGATGGGCGGGATCAAGATATAAGGCTTTGTGAAGGGATGATTTACTCAGATGGAAGTCAAAGGAGGAAAGGTCGTTGACTTTTCGTAGCATCCCGCTAATTGGTCCGCTTTGACCGTAGTTTGTACAATGGCGGCCGAGTTGGAAAAGAGGAGTGGACCTAAAATTGTGGGGATTGGTATAGATGGGTAAAGATTGCAGGATTGAAGGGCAGTCTATGGCACCACTTAATAGCTGATGAATGAAGAGAATGCCGGAAACATCATGACGTTAACTTAAAGGTTGTAAGTCTATCAGTTTGAGACGGTTTTCATAAGGTGGAAGGTTGAATCTGTCTACCCATGGAAGATCACGTAGAGCGAAGCGAATGAACCTACGCAGGACGGATTCAATCCTGTTAATGTGGGTTGTTTGTGTAGGTGACCATACCTGGCTGGCATATTCAAGGAGAGTCTTACGAAGGAGATATAGAGAGATTTGGAAACATAAGGATTGGAAAACTCTCTGGACCAGCGCTTCACAAACCCTATCGCGGAGTTAGCTCTGTTAATTATTCTGTCAATGTGGGAACGGAATTGAGTTCACTATCACAGATTATTCCTAGATCACAAAAAGAGGTAACGATAGGGACTGGAACGTCGGTTAGCATGCACACTCTCGGGTTGGTGCTAAGACACTTGCGGGAATAATAGATGGACTGGCATTTGGAGACATTGAGTTCAAGAAAGTTTTTCATGCACCATGTGGTGAAGGAATCGAGATCTTTTTGCAGGAGAAGAGAGTCGGTTGTGGAGCAGATATGTTTAATTATTTTCATGTCATCAGCATAAATTGACAGCTCTGAGTAATTGATGACACATTCAACATAATTTATTGTAAGGATAAACATTAATGAACCGAGGTGGCTGCCCTGGGGTACGCCGGAACGAGCGACAAAAGAACATTGTACCGACGGTTGTTGAGGTAGGATTGTTTCCAGGAGATGAATCGAGAGGGGAAGCCTAGGCGATCAAGTTTGAACAAGATTACATTATGGGAGATCTTGTCGAAGGCTTTACTAAAATCGGTGGCGATAACATCAACATCTTTACCGTTTTCCAGGGCACATAGTGTTTTGGAGACGAAGTCAGTACGGTTGGTGGTTGTAGATCTTCCTTTGAGGAAGCCATGCTGGGAGAGTGAGAGAATAGACTTACAGTGGAGAAACATGGAATCATAAACCAACTTTCCGAATAGTTAAGGTATGGATGATAATTTAGCGATGGGTCTGTAGTTGTACACATCGTTCTTACAACCTTTTTTGAAGATGGGAATAATATACAAGTTTTTCCATAAATGAGGGAAAATACCTTGAGAGACCGGGAGGCGGAAAAGCAAGGTAAGGGGTTGAATTAGATGCATAGCACACTTTTTTAGAACGATGGCCGGAATGCCGTCAGGACCTGGGTTGAAGTCGTCCTCAAGCCCGTTGATACTGGCGGCGATTAGTTCGGGATCAGGGTGGAAAGATGTAAACGACGTTTGAGTGCATTTGTCCAAGAATGAAAAGTAGTTAAGGTCAGGTTGTAGAGAATTGTCGCTGAAAGATTTACTGAAGAAGTGTGCAAAGAGGTTGGCGATAACCTTAGGATCAGGCGAAGAGGTATTCTCAAGTTTTAGGGTAGAGGGGTAACCATTGGATTTCTTCTTCGAAATAATAAAGCTATAAAAACGGTTTTGGTCGGATATGAGGCTAGTTTTCATCCGTTGGAGGTACTCATAGTAGAGGGTATCACAACGTTCAGAAAAAGAGGTATAAGCAGATAGGTAGGAAGAATAGTCAGACTCGGTTTGGGTTAGAAGAAAAGTTTGCCAACGTTTTTTTCTCCTGTTGCGGAGAGAGTGTAATTTTTGTTCATACCATACGGGGGATGACGAGTAGTTTTTACGAGGAAGAAGAGGGATAGGTTGTGTAAGACAGGCGCGTATTTTTGAATAGAACGCCTCTAAAACAACGTCAGTTGAAGGATGTTGAGGGATAGTGCCAATTTTAGAGTTGAGGAGCAAGTGATTTCATTTTTCAAAGTCGCCTTTACGAAAATTGAAGGAAAGAGAAGACTCGGAGCTTGAAAGTGCATGAGGGTGTTCGTCGGAGAAAACAACTAGCAGGGGAGGATGGTGACGATCGAAAGAGGAGAGGAGATGGTTTCTTTCCGCGAAAGCCGAGTTAACTGGGTCTGAAGAAAAGATTAAGTCTAATGGTCTGTTCAGAAAGTTCCTGACTCCACTTACTTGAAAGAGACCAGAAACGGGGAGCTGATCGGTAAAAAAGGTTTCTTTCGCCGAAGATGCGTTAAGGGGGACAAAGTGAGAACAGTCCTCATACAATGACCATTGAATACGGGGGAGGTTAAAGTCACCCAATAAAATAAATTCGGTGTCAATCGCTTCAATTATGGGCTCATAGGCATCTAGAGGTTCTAGGAATATAACAACAAATAATGTACAGAAGACACTTATTTAGTGCTAATTTGATACATACAAATTCTGATATAGATTTGGAGGTCTTTAGCAGGGTGGCGTCATAGCGGTTGTGAGCAGCTATGAGAACCCCGCGACCTGGTGGATCATTGGTGCCTAGACAACCTTCGACACTGAAAATGGTTTAGTTTGGATGGAATAGTTCGTTGTCGAGAATCCCTGGTGTTAGATTGGTTTCAGTTAAGACAAAGATATCGTGCGGAAATTTGTGGGAGTTAAGAAAAATATTGGATGCTTTTGTGCGAAGTCCTCTTACGTTCTGGTAATAGACTGAGAAGCTGCTGGGGGAGGTACTTGATCGGAGACCGCTGGTGCATTAGGGGGGAAGTCAGAAATAGAGAAATCGGGGAGGGGGGGGATCGAAAGTAGTTTAAGGAGTCGTTGCGACTTTTTTGGAAATGGGAAATGCGGCGATAACTGACGTACGCAGCATAGGTGGATAGATCTGCTGATACCTTATGGTAAGGGATATTGAATGATTTATGGTAAAGTTGGTGTAAGACGGTTGGGTCTGTGGGCAGGCCTTCTTGATGTATACTTAACATGATGTTGGTGCTGGTTTTACCGTCAATACAGAGGGAATTAGGTTTGTCGTGCAGATAGGCTAGAAATAGACGTACGTTTTCATAAATGCGGCGGCCCCGTAAACGGGACAAGAGGCATCGTCCATCGTTGGAATCCGCAGAGCGCAAAGTAAATTTAACTGTAGGTGGGATTAGGGGATCGTTAAATGAGTGATGTTAGGATGAAGTAGTTTAAGTTAGCAGAAGGGGCGAATTAGTGGAGGTAGAAATAGTTTGAGATGGGGCGATAGTGAAGGAAGATGATGGCCTGAAGCATGCGGAAGAAGTAGCGGGTGCCAGGTTTTGTGTTTACAGTGGAGGGGTGGGACAGACGGAAATCGAAGCAGAGGTGGTGGGGTGGTCGGAAAATGATGGCTTGTGGTTAGGTGGACACACGGAAGAAGTTGGGAGTGCATGGTTGGGTGGATGCGTGTTGATCCGTGTGTAGCGTCTGAATTGAAAAATATAATTAAATATTGTGTGGAACATTTTTTTCAAATTTAAAGATAAAGTTTTTAATCAAGACAAAGGTTTAGCTATGGGCTCCCCACTTTCCCCTCTTCAGGCTGACATTTGTATGATCAAGATTGAAAAATTCATATTTGAAGACAAGGGCAAAACGTCTAACATTCTATACTGGAATAGGTATGTCGATGACATATTATGCATTTGGACAGGGACTAACCGACAACTAGACAAATTCTTGACCTATTTGAACTCTATTTGCGATTCAATACAGTTCACAATGGAAATAGGACACAACAAATCTTTAAACTTTCTTGACTTGAATATTGAAATAGTAGAGGGAAAGCATAAATTTGGCATTTATGGGAAGAAACCTATAGCGATAACGTCATCCCAATTACCTCAAGGCATCCATGGAACCAAAAACTATCTGCCTTTCATTCCATGCTACACCGCCTTATACGGATCCCAAGAGATGAATCTAAAGAACACCACACCAGACCCACTTCAAGCTTCTTAAAGCATATTATGGAAGCAAATCACAGTCAAAATAAAGAAAACAAAAGGGTATAAATTGGATGCACTTGAGACCCTGGAAATTAATAGGCTATTCAGGGACCATAGTTCGGTTACGTCAATTATCAATACAAGACAGTCCCCCAAGCTCTTCAAACTACTCAACTTGTGCAGCGGGATTAAATAAATGTAAAAGACTCCACTTCTTAATTCTAAATACTCTTAACGACAGGTGAACACAAGCGGTATAACTAAAAAATCCGAAGGGATTGTTGGACTCAATACAAAACGATCCACACAGGCTTCCCCAACTACTGGGCTTGTATTGCAGAACCTAACTACGAATTTAAGGAAGCTTAAACAAGGTGGGATACTCATCTGACCGAACCTTATACACCTGGACTACACTTGCAGTTTCAGCCGGTGTCCTTCCCTCGTCGTCCGTTCACCTATTTTGAAAGTTTTGTTTTCCCTGAAAATAAATAAATGCTGTAAATTTTTGCGGCACTTTTTGCAAACTTCAAACTCACATAAACACGTTATAGTCACTTAACCGATACACTTGTTTACACTTATCTGCGGATACATTTGGGAACTTGCTTTCTTGCAATTACAACTTGGTTATAAATTCGACTTGCACTACAAATTTATAACGTTGTAAGGACAACTTGGATCTTAATTTCACTATCGCTCGGTCGACTTGGTGGTTAACGACGTTGCAGCCAATGGTATTGACACACTCCTAGTTCATTCTCCATAACAACCAGGTGCAGAGGTAAACAGAACTTGCACGACACATTTGTTTACAACTACGTCCACTGTTCACCCTACTTAGCTGACTCGCGTATCCACCAGGGTTTTACCTGCGACAAGTAATGCGAAAAGTGTTCGCAACATATACGCGTACAAGACCGGCGTTTTGCATAACTCACGGAACTGAGGTAGTAGCCCATGGTGTGGCTAGTACAGATATTTGGGCGAATTCGATACACACTTGGAGGTTGTTACACGAGTACACACAGAGACAACGCAACAGACTTATTCCCACCCGTTCCATTCACATATGCTTCAGCTACTTCTTGAGCGAAGTCACGTCGTGCATGTGTTCTCGCGCAGTGTTACCGTGAGATCAAATTTTTTTTATTATGCGAGGGACGAAGATTTTACTCATTTTGTCAAGTGTGCTATTTCAACCAGAGAATTCTGAAAACGCGAAAGAAATAATCAGTCAGGTTACAATTGGTGTCAGGTGTTGGGTCTAATTAATTGTTCGAAAGAGCAATCCCATGGTACGAAACAACGATCTTTATTTTTGTTTCGCTCGGCTATATGTTCAGATGACCTGTTTGCGATTACAAATATGTCGATGAATAACAATGTCCCTAATCTGACAGCACACTTTTCGACAAATGATGCCTAGAACAACGCCTTTGTATCAACGCATGACACTCGCAGTCCAGAGAGTTCGGAGGAATTTTCAATCCTTACAAAACTTTCACGGCAGATCGATGTCATGGCAAAAAATATTGATAACCTTTCAATAAGGCTGGATCAAATAGAAACTTATCAGAAAAGAGCCTCAAATAAATGCGACTCTGAATTCGAATTTTAAAACATCCGCCATCAGAAACCCTATCTTAGAATCAACATCGCACTTAATACCGTCAAACGTCGCTAAGACTATGCCGAATATTAACCAAAAGTCTAGTGTATACAACAACTCTTAGGAATCGCCAGCTCTACGAGCTACAAATAGTGACTCCGGCCTAAGCTCTTACTTCAGTGAGCACGGTCATTACACCTATAGTAGCCGCACTCGGGACGGTGCAGAAACTACGAATTCTTCGCATCTACGCCAGCCAGTAATCGTACCACAACTTAGTGCATGGTCAGGACCTGCTGGCAGTATGCCTCATAGTAGTTTGCATTCTACAACCCTACCTAATCAAACCCGCGGTTCAGCAGCACTGGTCGTACTAGGTCCAACTTCGGCTCAATCGCACAACCCTGAATGTAACCACACCATTCGGAAACCATTGTTGACCTGAGCAACCATTTCTCAGACCGCTGGATGCCCTCTTACTCCAACATCCTTGCCGTATGAGATAAATACACCAGACGACGCTCTAGGGGACCAACAACTAAAGACGTTAGCGTCGTCCTTTATATAACCGACTCGCATCAGATTGTTTCCGAAGGACTTCGACGGCAAAGAACCTTGGGTCGTTTATCGGCGACATTTTGAAGCCGTAGCCAGAGCAAATCTGCCGAACTTATATCTAGCACCTTACCTTAGAGGAACGACTCTTACCTTCTACGACA
The DNA here is from genome assembly GCA_964036015.1 of Leptarthrus brevirostris. NCBI lineage: Eukaryota > Metazoa > Arthropoda > Insecta > Diptera > Asilidae > Leptarthrus > Leptarthrus brevirostris. Next base: position 95,981,156 of record OZ038371.1, on the reverse strand, counting down.
CTTTAGATGTACGTACGATGTAGTGATGGATTCAAACAGTCCGTAGCGCACTGTCAGTTGAGGGGTCGTGTACAAAAGGCAAATGAAAGCCTCTCCGAATTCGCCACCGACGTACAGAGGTTAGTCTACTTAGCGTTCAGCGATTGTCCTGAGAGAGCACGAAACCATATCGCGCTAAGTCAGTTTCTATACGTTATAGCGGACCTGGATACACAACAGCGGGTTAGAGATATTGAGCCAGGAACACTGGAGGCCGCCCTAGCTGAAGCCCCCTTCACACCCGCACCACCAATGCTACCTAATCGAAGAACAAGGCCGTCGGGAAACAGGCGTCCCTGATTTGTGTGAGCGCAAATGAGGCTCGGAATACCGCTCCAAGACAGACCTGTCTTCCCGAAGATTCCCGCGAATTTCAGGAACTGTTCGGTGGTACAACCGATCTAAAAGATATGGATTCATACCACGTACGGATAATGGAAGCGAGGTTTTCGTCCATGGAAGTCAAATAAAGAAGAGGATGCCGGTGCTAGAGACGGAAGAAGCAGTCATCTTTGACGTGTTTGAAACCGATAAAACACCGAAAGCTATAAACTTTCGAACTGCCAGAGACGACACAAAACAGGACACCACTGGATCAACGCTAGTGCCGCCATCGTCACCGCCTTTAATCAATGCGCGTGCTTCACTGTAGGTCGTCCCTACCACATCCATCTTGCCAGGAGGCAAATTCCATATTCCTATGCAACCCAGCTTTAAACTAACTACCACCGATTTAGCGTGGCAAGAATCGGTGGCACTGACAGCCCTACATCAATATTGGTATGATTTATCAATTTAAATTTAATTTCAAGTTGCTTATACATTTCCGGCTTTAATTGAACATTTCATTTTCAGCTATTTATTGCATTTCTTGTTTTTCGAGCCTCCGTAATTTTAAAAATAGCTTTTTTAAGGAGCTACACCGGCTAATTTATCAATATATAGCAAAAACTAGTATTGGAATGAGATAAAAGCATCAAAATGTTCAGCAATGTTGCCCAGAATCAAAAATTAGTGGGGGAACCCGAACAACCCAACCCCGCTCCCCCTTCACGGAATCCTAGGGGGTCTAGGGGTAAACAATATTTAATTTAACCAATTTTGGTTAGACGTCGTTTAGTTATTCCAGGGCTCCCTTTTCAGAATTTTTTTTCATGGCGCAGATGGCGCAATACGCAAATTCTTCGAATCGATAAAACTAAAGCATTTCTAAAATCTTTGCTTTGAATATGTAAGGGAATTAGTGGATTAGGATTCTATTCCACGGCATAAATGGAGACATCACTCGAAGTGTATTTCTGAGAAATTATAAATAAATCTGCCAACTAATCCGGATATCTTACGATATTATATCTTCTTGGGCGAATGAGCTAAGATACAAGGTAAAATGTCGTGACGTACTTCCCCAGTGCGGTTACTCGGGCGCCAACGCAATGCGACTTTTCTATTAGTACGGCCGTGGGAAAGTCACAAAATCAATTGCCTAGGTAGTTGAAGTGAAGAAAGGCCAGGGTCTATCAATGCAGTGAGAGAGAGAATTTGGCTTGGGAGTTAAAGGGTTAATAATCAGAAAGCCCGGTTCTCAGTAAAACTTAATTTATAATCCTTACTCTCTAACAATTCAGTTTCAATAACTAACAATACTACTAGGATCTTACTTCTACTATACTACTAGGATCTTATTTACCCTTAACCTACTTATATCTCGGTAGCTACGTCCCTTAGGCCGTTCCCTTCAACACGCGTACTAGGCCCGAGCAATAAGATTGCCCTTAATCTACTTATATCTCGGTAGATACGTCCCTTAGACCGTTCCGCTCAACACGCGTACTAGGCCCGATGAATAAGATTGTCCTTAATATACTTATATCTAGGTAGCTACGTACCTTAGACCGTTCCGCTCAACACTAGTACTAGGCCCCAGCATTTAGATTTTTTTTTATACGATATGGCCAAATCCTAGGGGACTACCCTTAATATTGCCCTTAAACTAAAGTACCTAACTACGTTCTATGCTATTCCCTGAGCCGTTCCTAAGCATACACCCGTTCTTGGCTCGAGCAGCGTACTGCTCTTAACCTACTGGAAATCTCGCTACAGGAATTTGTTTCGGGAGGGTAGGATCTCGTCTCATGGCCGGCGCATGTGGCCTAGCTTTCACTCGACGACTGGAAAGTTGATCGCATTGTAAAACATGTCGGTAGGAAAGGTAGGATTAAAGGAAGTTAGAAGGTGCTTTTTGCCAGTTCGGAGTCGGGTACTTAAAGCAAAAGTTTGCGAATTATTTAAAGAAAAATAATATTTTCACTTTAGACTCCCAGTTTGGTTTCTCAAACAACTTTAATACGTTCTTTATTTTTCTATATTTTTGTTCGTAATTAAATTTCTTCAATTATATCACCCAATTTGGTGTTTTTAGGTGGGATGAGGGTTTTAAGTTGCTTTTAGGCTTTGACATTTCCAGCTGAAAATTACAATGTTTTCGTATAAAACTTTTACTTCACATGTTGTGGATAAATTTCTTGAACTTTGGACTCAGTTGAATATTGACGTTATTAACAAAAAGAGAGTTGTTTTAAAATTGAGTATTTTGCTTGACAAATATCATAAAGTCGATGGAAACAAAACAAATGGCAACATATTTAGAGCGTTTGTTAATTCAACAAAAGAATTATTTTTTATTGGTAAATGTAAATACGACTTAAAAACAGCTTTATGCTCATGTGGATTTATCCCAAAACATCTGAAAGAATTTAAGTTACTTTAATACCAACAATTATATCGGGCTCAACATGTTATAGTTATGATCCATCATACACCCTACAACCATATGTACCAGAAATGAAGTATGATAATGATGAAAGTCTGGCTATTACTCCGATTAAATTATGACTTGATTGAATTAAACGATGACAGCATTTTATCTGAACCGCCGTTGACAAGATCCATTCCGTATAATCATTTATTACAGTACTTAAATAGTGATGATCCACTAATTCCTTTAGACATTTAAAGAATCGAGAAGGTATTATGGCGGTGACATTACAAAGCCGTGAAAAATTACCTCGGCTTGATAACAAACAAGATTTGAAGAAATAGGTGCTTCCAAAAAATAAAACAAAATTTGAACTACTCAACTTCAAGCATAGGTCGAAATTGGATTTCGAGCCTCCGTAACTTTAATTTCAATTTTGGTTAGACGTCGTTTAGTTACTCGAGGGCTCCCTTTTCAGAATTTGTTTCATGGCGCAGATGGCGCAATACGCAAATTGTTCGAATCGATAAAATTAAAGAATTTCTAAAATCTTTACTTTGAATATGTAAGGGAATTAGTGGATTAGGATTCTATTCCACGGCATAAACGGAGTGTATTTCTGAGAAATTTAAAGGGGGAAAAATGCCAATTTCTATTCCTTGAAATTAATTCGTTTCGGTTATTATTTCGGTCCTATGTAAGTTCTTAGAATACTGCATGAGACCGGAGCTGCCGAATTTTTAGGAAAATAACTATAATGATACAATTTTGTTCAGTCCGTTAGTAGATGCACTTGTGCGTAGATAGCTTAACAACGAATTAATACATATCATCCACATTGGGAAATCTTTTATTAATATTAATTTTGTATCACAGAACATTTAGTGAATTCGTGACGTGACTGTCGTACTGTACGGATGTGGTCCTGTTTTTGCTCAATTTGTGCATTCTAAGTTGAAGTTTTTAAGTGATATAATTTGTTTTCATTGCTGTCCAGCTAAGTTTTGCCTATTAAAATTGTGTTTGTGTTTCTATTTTAACTGCTAATTCGTTTTGAGTTTTTCTGATATTGGTTATTTTCATTTTTCTGTGTGTGAATGTGATTTATTGCACTCTTCGGGCACTATTGTTTTCTCTTTGTGATTAGTTAAATTTTGCTCATTTGGTATCGTGCGTAACTGTCCCTTTCGATTCTACCAGTCATTGCTCTGTTTAACTGTCCCACGGGCCGCTTTTGTTTACATTTTCGTTATTTACACCGGCGGGTATATTTGTTGGTACACCTCGCGCCGTTTTTGCGTTTGTCGATCGCTTTTTTATTTTAAATTTGTGCATGCGTTATATCTCGTTTATTTTGTCCGTGTAACTTTGTTATTTTGTGGTACCAGGTTCTTTTCATTTAATTTTAATATTTTCTGTTTGATCTATTCTCGTTAGTATAGACTTAGACCTAATTTAATTTCTTAATTTAAATTTTATTTATTCTTCTTAAAATTTCTTAATTATTCTTTTAATTTTTATTACTCTGTCTCGTCTGTTGACCTTTTCTTTTAATGCGTTTTCGCTACCTCTTCCCCTATGGCAACGTGTAGGGCCTGTTCTTTGGTGACTTCCAAAGATGAAATCGTTTGCGATGGTGTTTGCGGTGGTTCGTTTCATCCTGCATGTTTGAAACGCCCCTCAAAATCATCTGCGAGGGCACCTACTACGTGTAATGAGTGTCTTGACATTAAGCCCTGCCATGTCCTTAGACTTATGAAGAGTATTGGAGATTCGTTTTCTGCTGAACAATCTTTCGTTGCCAACAAAATTAAAAGTTTGTCCTCCCACTGGGCATCTCTGCAGGCTGTTGCTGATGACATGGGCTGCTTGAACGGAAGCTTGGATAAACTCGTTCTTGCTGTGGAGGGCCTAAAATCAAGCTCTGAGTCTCTGCTTGAGAAATCTCATGATCTCTCATCTAGGGTATCTTTTTTGTCAGCTGGTTTTGACGACCTTCGGACGACGCTGTCTGGTGTGGACGGATCTCCGCCAGCACTGGCAAGCAGCTGTGAGCCGGTGATGCCGATTTTTGATGAGCTCCGCCGTAGCGTTAAACATATCAGAGCGGACCTTGGCTCCTGGCAGACTGCTATTGATAGGAACTCCGATCTGCTTAGTACCATTTCTTCTGATGTTGGAAGTCTGCTATCGCGTGCTGTTGGCAAGCCTAACGCCTCTGTTGTTTCTGGAGCCTCCATTTTGCCTGAAACCGATGTCCCTCGGCATGATGACTTTAAGAAACAGTCTGGGTCTCGCTCTAGACGCCGGCATCCTAGAGTACCCAATGGCCCTGTTAGCCCATCTCCCACCGATCATTCTTCAGCACAACCATCGAAACCTCCTATTACGGCTGCTGTTCATGCTGCTGGTCCTCACACGAGCATGACTGCCGAACTTGTACTTCCTCTACTCCCCCTCCCCCCTGCATAGGACCCAGCTGGGAACATATCTCCCGCCCCCTCTTAGTCTAATCCTCACCCATCGCATGACACATATCCATTAAGATCTATTAATGTGTCTCGAAATGAGGGTTTCACTCTGAGGATTGCGCAACCACCGCAGTCCTTTTTTGTTTCTCGACTTGATCCATCTACTTCTATTAACGACGTTATTGGCTACGTGAGAGAGTGAAGTGGTGCTGAAGACTCTGTACTCCTTCGTTGTCAACTTCTAGGATCTCGTCATTCTCAAGGACTCATGTCGTCTTTTAAGTTGACATCGTCGCAGAGCTTTTTGAGATTTCTGGCCCGAAAATATCATTGCACACGAGTTTGTGCCCCGTCGTAGGGTTGCGGGAAGCACTCAAAACAGAACCTCTTTTAACAACCAAAAAAACTAAGTACGGTATCCCTTTACCAAAGATTACTATTACTAGATAAACGGCTTCGAACATGGTAGTAAAAAAATTTTGGTTGCTTTTGTATATTTCCCGTATCGGGCAACCCTGCAGCCAGACTTAAAAATTTGTTTTCTGGAAGAGTTTGCAGATAAGAGATACGTTTACTTTTCATATATGCATTTACAAATATCAAATATACTTCGCTCATTAAAAGATCAGAATACATCGATAGTTTACGCACATAAGTATCTAACTCAGTTATGTGATTCACATGAATTGTTTTTATTGGTCGCACTTTTTGGTACATTTACATTTCAAATAATTTTTACAGGAGTAAATGACTGCACACTACCTGTACTCTTTATTTGCATGGATATTCTTATGACTTTAAAATCTGGATATATTTCGTTTTACTGTGTTGCCAGTGTTACTTTTTCAAGACTAGCTGGTTATTTTAGGGAGCCGGTTATCTAGTAGTAAGTAATCTTTGCCTTTACTACCAAAATGTAAGGGGATTAAGAACAAGAAGAAGCCAGTTATTTCAGGCTTCTCTTGCTTGTTGTTACGACGTCATCGCTCTGACCGAGACCTGGCTTCATAATGGTTTTAACGATGCAGACATTCTTGACGACGGTGACATTCTTGTGGCGGTGTGCTGGTTGCATGTAAATCGCATTTGGATTGCGGCGTTGTTGATATACCTGCTTATTCCGACACACTCTCAATCGAGCTCTTAGCTCTTAAGATATCTCTGGGGAAGATGCATATTTTCCTGCTATGTTGTTACATCCCTCCAAACTTGACAAACTATGCTGATGCAAATGGTCGAAGTCTTTACGATATTTTAATTCTTAGCTTAGATTTTATTAATAATATGACAAACCCTGAGGACGAAATTATCCTTCTTGGTGACCTTAACTTTCCCAACGTTCAATGGGTATTCAACGCTGATGACGATGACTATATTTCTTCAAACTGTCTTGCTGCTAAAAACTCCCGTTTTCTTGCCATCTCCAACTTGGTTTACACCAAATGAGTGATGTAAAAAACTCTATGGGAAGGCAGTTGGATCTTATTTTTTCTTCCGACTCGCGTAATACTATAATTGAGCCAACTTCTCTCAAATTATCCGCTATCGACAGTTTACACCCGCCCATTTCCATCTATTTTTGCTACGATTGTTCTAATATTGTTGACCCCGACGTTCTTGATTTTAAAAGGGCAGACTTCTCTGATCTTTCAAACAGGATCCTCTCAATCGATTTCCCATCACTTTTTTATGATTGTGATGTCGACGATTGTGTTTCTGTATTTTATGATAAGATTTATGATCTGTTTAATTTCTGTGTACCACTACAGCGGTCGAGATCATCCTGCCATACTCCGCCGTGGTATACTAGGGAACTACGGAGTCTTAAGAATAAAAATAAATAAATAATGGAAAACCTACTTACGCTGTAGTAGCACGTCAGCTTATTCTGAATTCGTATATTGTCATGACTGCTTTTTAGCGTTGTCTTCATCCTTATACAGGAAATACCTTGATGATATTCGCAGTAACTTACATTATGATGCTCGTACCTTTTTTAAATTTGTAAATTTGAAGAAGAAAAATGATAATTATACATCTACAATGTGGTATAATGGATCCTCCAGTTGTAGCGAGCTCGATATTGCCGATAACTTTGCATTGTTTTTTTAGGGCGCCTTTTCACCAGGCAACTTTGTGCCTTCCCTGGATGATTTTGGCCATATCCAAAACCATCCCGCTACCTCAATTACTTTGACCATTACATCTCGTGATATTATCTTGAATGGTATCAAGGAGCTTAAACTGGACTTTTCCTCTGGTCCTGATGGTGTTCCACCCGCATTCTTGCGATCCTGTTCTGATGCCTTACTCACTCCATTGGAACTCATCTTCAATAAATCTCTTCAGGCCGGTAGATTTCCTACGTTATGGAAGAGCTCCTTTATAATTCCTTAGTCTTACTTACCGTGTCTCTTTCCGTAATACTTTATCTAGAGTCGTTAAGGCTTCCTCTGGTGTGCCGCAAGGTAGTCATCTGGGACCGTTGCTGTTTATTCTAGCCATTGACGACATTTTCCCTCTGATTAAGCACTCCAAAGTTTTAATCTACATTGATGATATCAAGATTTTCTCATGCGTTAGAAACAGTTATGATTCTTCCTGCATCCAGGATGATTTGAATACATTCAGGGTTTGCTGTGCCTCAAATAGACTGCGACTTAACCTGGATAAATGTGAAGTTATGTCTTTTTCTAGGATCATCAATCAGCTTGTCTTTGATTATACCTTTGCAAAAACTACTATTCGTCATGTGAAGTCCGTTACTGACCTTGGTGTAAAGCTAGACAGAAAACTCGATTTCACTCTGCACATAAACCATATCGTATCTCGGAGTAATTCAGTCTTGGGTTTTGTTAAGCGGTGGTCAAGGGAGTTTTTTGATCGACAGACCCTCATTCACTTATTTTTTTCTTTAGTTGGACCAATTCTCGAATATGCATCTCAGGTTTGGTCTACTTGCTATGCTGTTCATTCTAGACGCATTGAATCGGTGCAGCAGAACTTTGTTAGGTTCGCACTAAGGGACCTCCCGTAGAATGATCCATTAAGGCTTCCTCCTTATGAGGATCGCCTGCGATTGCTTAATATGCCCTCGTTGGAGGAACGACGTAGAGTTGCTGGCCTAGTATTTATTCACCAGCTTTTGAACTCGAATATAGATTCTCGCTCTCTTGCAAGTTTGGTTACTTATAGGCATACTTCGTATAGGTTAAGGAGATTGCCTTTACTACATGTTGTTCATTCTCGGTCTAACTATGGTATGCATTAGCCTATTAATCGCATGTGTAGAGCCGTGAATATGTGTCCTATTTTGGACCTGGCTCTTGCTAAGGATTTGCTTTAACGATCTCTGTTATCAATGCACCCCTGATTAATTTGTTTGGACGTGTTTTGGTTTTTTCTTTACTAATATTTTTCTTTGCATGGGTTGTGGGAGCCTCATTCACATCAATATATGTTATATTCTGGTGAAAAGGTCAATTGGTTCCAGGCTTTTGCCTGAAATATCATAAAGTCGATAGAAACAAAACATATCGCAACATATTTAGAGCGCTTTTTAATTCAACAAAGGAATTATTTTTTATTGGTAAATGTAAATACGACTTAAAAACAGCTTTATGCTCATGTGGATTGATCCCAAAATATCTGAAAGAATTTATGTTACTTTTATAACAACAATTATATCGGGCTCAACATGTTATAGTTTGTTATATGCTAACATCGAAGCATATAAATTATGCTAGCTGCATCGAGAAGGGAGTGGGTGGAATAAAAAAAATTACTTATGGGCGCCACTTGGTTTGAGAGTCCAAGAACTCGAAAACGAAACAAAACACTCGCAGCTGAAGGCAAAAGAGATTTTATTAAAACACTAGATTCCACAATAATAATTAAATACTTCTGATATCAAATGGATACAAATTTTTATAACAAAATTGTTTGTATGAATACTCTACGTCACTCTTATTTTGCAAATATAGCCGACACACTATGTATCGAAGTACTTTCAGTCACAAAAAAAATAAGATGGAAGCACTATTTTAATTCATTAGAATTTATATCTATCTATATATATATATATATATATATATATATATATATATATATATATATCACTTCAAAAAGTATTAAACAATAAAAAAAAATATACAAAATTTTCGAAAAGAAACTCAAAGGTACTTAGCTCGAATTTGTCCGACGTGACAAAATTTCACCTTTCCAAAATAATGGCGGACTTCTTCCTTTTAATTTTCCTTTAATATCCTGGTTTTGAAATTAAACTTTGGCACCTTTACCTTTTGAAAATAAAAACTTGACTGCCTTTCGCTCCCAAAATGGGGTGGCTTTTATAGAAAAGTAGCCCCTATTATGACATTTTCAGCTTATTTTGGGTATTTTAGCCGGAAGTTTGAAAGGAACTTCGGTATTGAAACGAATTTATAAAATTATTTTTCTATTTTCGATAGAAAAATATTCTATAATAAATTTTATACCTTTCTTGTGTACTAGAAAAATTTTACGGTGCCGGAAAAGCCTTTAACTTGGTCTTTAAAATATTTCTTGACAGGTACCTCCACGTGAAAATTATTTAAATATTAGTACATTTTTGGGGTATTCAGTGATTTTAAATGGTTGACTTCGACTTTGTGCAACCTAATTATGTACCCTGTTTTACGGAGTAAATAAAGTACCCGTGAAATTTTCCGCGATAAATCCGTGATAAGGTTAAGTTGCGTAGATTCCAGTTTAATTAAATGTTTTATGGGTGATATTCTAATTAAGGTAAGTACTTAAAGTCATCTATTGACATGCATTGCTTGGAACTTCTCTAATTTAATTATTTTCAGTAATTTTGGAACTCGAGTGTCGGCTACATTTACTTTGCAAAACATTGGAAAGGTAATTAGTTTTCATAATTTTCATACATTAATTTTACATCATTTTCTATTTTAATTTAACAATGTATTAATAAATTTGTTCTTCTAGGTATTTTCTCAGCTCCGGAATCCTCAAGAGATTATTCACTGCTCGGTGTGATTGTTCATACATCATCGAAGAAAGATAACCCGAATTTTCAAGTCCTGCTCCTGATAGAACTGGGTTGCCTTGCTTGTACCTAGAATGGATAGAAAAAAACTTCGCCGGATCACTTATTCTTGGAATAGAGGGTATTATGCTCAACACCGGTAAGTTTAATAAATAGTGCTTCCTTCCTTTTAAATCCCAATTACCATTTTTATTTTAGGGAATGCCAAAAAGAATATATGTGTATGGACGAAAAATGCACCTGTAACAAGTTATGATCCATCATACACACTTCAACCATATGTACCAGAAATGGAGAATGATAATGAGGAAAGTCTGGCTCTTACTCCGATGAAATGAAAATCTATGGCAAATTTTATCAAAACCCTTTTGTAAATTTTAATAGCACAAATTATTTTGATATGATTGACTTAAACGATGACAGCATTTTATCTGAATCGCCGTTGACAAGATCAATTCCGTATAATCATTTGTTACAGTACTTAGATAGCGATGATCCACCACTGCCTGAAATTCAATTTCAACTCATGGTTTCTTCGGCAAAGTTAAAATAAGCCATAGGATACACCTGGGGGTTACGATTTGTCACTTTTTTCGCCCATACAAATTGACCCACCCTAATATATATATATATATATATATATATATATATATATATATATATATATATGTATATATATATATATATATATATATATATATATATATATATATATATATATATATAGTGGCTCACAGTGAAAGTGGTCCATGGTTGGTACTGTAGTTGAAAGATACATACAAATTAAGAATTACATTCGACCCAGCTTAATTTTTCTTGCAAATGAAATGTTACAGTTATTTACTTATGGCAAAAAACCACAAAAATTTAAAATGATTCCGAATGGTAGCACACAGTCAAAGTGGTCCACTTTAATTTTCATTATAAAATAACGGTTTCTAAGGCGAGGTTGAAATATTTTCGGTTCTCAGAGGATATTTTATTGTTAAATTTTCAGTTTTTATTAATCGGTTAGTTAGGTAATTATTTAGAAACAATGGGACGTCAGACAACAATCTAGAAACGCGAGTTGGTTATTCACCACTTTAAGCTTGCAAAAACCAAGCGAGCGATTGCAGAAATTGTTAATACACCTCCAACAACAGTGCAACACATAATTCAACGCTTTAAGCAAAACAGAGTGGCAAATAAAGTGAACAAAAGTACAAAAAAAAATTTTTGTGAACAAGACGAACGGTGGATAATTAGAAGAATTCGGGAAAACCCTCGATTAAGTGCACCTAAATTAGTGGCAGAAGTATCAAAACACCTGGGAGTTCAGGTCTGCGCTGAAACTATCAGGCGTGTTTTACGAAAAGCGAACTATCATGGGAGGTCGTCAAGGAAGAAGCCCTACATTAACTGGAATAACCAAAAGCTAAGACAGGAATTTGCATCAGCATATGGAAAAAAGGATTTTAACTTCTGGAAAACTGTAATTTTTGCTGACGAGAGCAAATATAATCTATTTGGGTCAGATGGCAACGTCACTGTTTGGATAAGACCTAATGAAGAGTTTTTGCAAAGGAATATCCGTCATACAGTGAAACATGGTGGAGGCTTGGTGATGGTGTGGAGGTGCATGTCGGCATCTGGCGTCGGTAATCTTCAATTTATTGAAGGCAATATAGACAAGTGGATGTATTTAGACATTTTAAAAAACAATTTGAGGGTCAGCGCTTCAAAACTTGGGATTGTTGATTCATTCCATTGCTACCAGGACAATGACCCTAAACATAAATCTTGTGTTGTAAGAGAATGGATGCTATACAACTGCCCAAAAGTCATAGAGACACCACCGCAGTCACCTGATCTCAATGTGATTGAGAAAAATTTCATCAGATTATACGACAAAATTAGTTCAATCCATACCTAAGAGATTAGAGGCAGTACGAACCAGTAAGGGACAAGTTACAAAATATTAAGTTTTACTTTTTATTTAAGTTGTCCTTTTAAATACTTTAGTGGACCACTTTCACTGTGAGCTCTGAATTGCAGTTTTGTTATTTGTGTGCAATAATAGAAAAATTGTTTTGTATGTACTTTAATAAAAGTTAGTTCCTAATAGATTTTATTGTGGTTTTAAATCTGTCTACTTAACTCTTCACCATGGACCATTTTCACTGTGACCCACTGTATATATATATATATATATATATATATATATATATATATATATATATATATATATATATATATATATATATATATATATATAGATATGTTCAGGCTACCCGCTGAAAAGGGATACTGGTTCCGCAAAAATTAAAGATTTATTGCAGATAAAATAAGTTTTATTCATTTCAGTCTCTAACACTTGCACTTTTTATATTTCACTTTTAAATTCACTCAAATTCTTAATTTACCACTTAACTACCTTATTTCTACACTTATAATTAATTGCTGAAAGAATTTGAAAACGTTTATTAACTTATCTATTTAAATAGTTATCTTGAAATAATTCGAACAGCCAGGTTCTTAATTATTTCTTGACAAGTGTTTAGTTACTATGATATAATTGCGAACAGCCAGGTTCTGCAATTATATTGACAATCTATTGGGAATAATACTTATTCGAGCAGCCAGGCTCTGAATAAGTATTGGGAAGATATTAGCGGGAACACAAAACGAACTTCTGTATTTATTCGAGCAGCCAGGCTCTGAATAAATTGTTACAAATAGGTTAGTTTACACAAAGTAAATATAATCGAGCAGCCAGGCTCTGATAATATTTTTATATTGTTATAAATAGATAAAATATTCGAACAGCCAGGTTCTGAATATTTTTTAAGTAAATTTTCAATTGTACTCACCAAACTCGCTGAATATTAGATTTCAAAAGAGAGAGAGCCCATGTGCATGCAGCTCTTTTATAGTTTGAATTCAAACGGTTCATACAAAAATATCGAATTTGGTTGAAATCGAGAGATAGTCGCCATGTTAATTAGCATTCGATATTTTTTCGTCATGTTGAATCAAAGAATTCAAATTTTAACTATGATGTTGGCGGGAAACTTTTTACTTTAAAGATTTATAAATTGACGTTAAAGTTTAAGGTTTATTATTAATATATTAAATGAGTTCATTTAATATATACTTAGTTCTTGATTACACGGATTATATCCAAAACAAATATTAATTCCGAGATTTGTTTACGTCGGTTGCTGAGCACCGTGTAACCAAAGTGCTCTTGCCAAATATCAGCTGTTTTTTTGACAGACTGTCAGGGATGTTTGGCTGATCAGGTAAAACTTTGGATTTGTTATGTTTATTAAATTTGTTTATTTTTAGGTTGCGTCGCAACATATAAATATATATATATATATATATATATATATATATATATATATATATACATACGGTGATGACCTAAGCAAACAATAACTTATATGGGTGAGGGGAACAATCTCAACCGTCTGAAGTTGCAATTTTCATGGTTTGCACATCACTCTTTTATTTTTAACCGACTTCCCAAAAACAAAGAGGTTCTAAGTGCGGCGCGCATTTTTTTATTTTTTTATGTCTGACCGGGCATAACTTCGTTACGCGGCGACCGATTTTGATTTTTTTCTTAGGTAGACTATGCTCAACGATTGGTACCATGTCAAAAAACTTTTTGGTAGGGTGGGGGTTGGGGGTGAAATCTAACTTTGTAACGCGTGGACCTATTTGGATGATTCTTTTTTTGTTGTACAGATTATGATCCCCCATTGGTAATAGGTGAAATAATTTGGTCTAGGGTGGGGGAGGGGGGAGGGGTAGTCCATCTTCGCAACGCGTGGACCGATTTGGATAATTCCTTTTCTGTTGGGTAGAGTATACTTCCTGGTTGATACCACGAGAATGTTGGGGAGGGGGGGTGGAACCTAACTTTGTAACGCGTGAACCGATTTGGATGGTTCCTTTGCTGTTGTATATAGTGTGATCCCCCATTGCTAATAGGTGAATAATTTGGTCCTATGTTAATGGTCGGGGAGGGTCAGGGGTAGTAACTTCGTAACGCGTCGACCAATTTCGATGACTCCTTTTATGTTCGGTAGAGTATGTTTCTTGATTGATACCATGAGGAAAAAATTTTAGTGGAATGGGTGTGGGGTAGGAAGTTGAACCTAACTTTTTTAACGCTTGGACCGATTTGGATGAGTCTTTCTTCGTTGAATAGAGTAGAAGACACTAAAAAGTGTAAAATTAAATAGTATTAAAAAAAAGTTGAACCGACTTCACAAAAAGCGCTTAAAAGCATAAAATAATTTTTAATTTTATATATATTACGACATTTTGAAGTCGGTGCAAATTAAGCAAATAAAACAACTACAGTACCACAATTGAAATTAATACATAATACTACCTGAACGTTTCAGATCGCGGGATCAGAAAGGATGATTAAATATTCTTGTTGTAGTTGTTTGGTTTCTTTGATTTGCACCGACTTCAAAATGTCGTAATAGATATAAAATTAAAAATTATTTTATGCTTTTTAGCGCTTTTTGTGAAGTCCGTTCAACTTTTTTTAAAAAGTTTTTTTATCTTTTGATATTCTCAAGACAGTGACTTAAAGCAAACGCTAAAAACCACTATCCTAATGACCCTTCCAAAATTCTCAACAGTGTTGATCTAACTCCTTCCATTGCAGATACAGTGGCTTTCAAAAGTGAAACAAATTTACCGCAAATTCAGAATTTTCCCAAATTTTCTCCGAAATTCATGTAATTAATACATCTATTTTTTACTTTTATAAATAATATTTCATAATTTTTTGCCTTTCGAAAAAGGATCAGCGTTTCCGGGTAGGGAAAAGATATGGAAATTTATAAGTAGAAAACCTATCAGGGAATATTATAAAAATCTGCAATTTAAAGAATCTAAACTCACACTGTTATGTGAGTGTCGGCTGTTGACTTAAAATTATCCCATTTACGTCAACAAGCCTTGTATCAAAAAGGAAAACAACGCCATTGGATAATTCCAATCATTCCTCCAAATCAGGGTTGAGATTTCTACACGGAATGTCGCTATGAAAGGTGGAACAGCTGAAAAAGGGGCCAAAGAGACAGTTCAAAAGTGGGTGTTTTCGATTTTGCTTCGGAGTTAACTCCGGAGACAATTAATGTCAAAGTCGTGTTCGAGTTTGCAGAGTCATGACTCTCATGACTCCGGAGCCATCAAACTCGTGTTTTAGTTTTCTACCTAATGTCCCCGGTGCTAGCACCGATGGCCCCTGCTAATGAGCAGGGGCACTCATGACCCCGAAGGAAATGATATATTAACAAGAAGAAGCACATGCGATTAATTCAAGAAAACGTTCGGCATAATTCGTTTGACAAATTTATTTTGATAATTTTGCTTCTTTCTCTTTGAATAGTCAAATAAATGCAGGCGGAGGTAATCATTTTTTAATAAAAGCAAAAAATAAGCATGGAAATGTACTGAATATTTTTGGGTATATCAGTCATATTCGAGTTTGACGTTTTTTGACTCCGTCAAACAAAAACACGAACCGTGACCCTCGGAGTCAGGAGCCGTGTTTGAAGCAATTCATGCGGTTCTGACAAGTCGCTAATGTCCCTGGAGTCATGCTGCGGTTGCAAACTCGAAAACACCCAGTGAGATTATTTGATACAAAAATGACAAATGGTTTATTTGAGCATTTTATCAATTTAAAAAAAATTTTAGATTTGTGTACAACTATGATATTTTTTATTAATAATAACTGCAAAATTAATTTATATTAACTAAAAATATCGCGAATAGCTCAAACCTTTTACCTAGTTATTTTGCAAACGGCATAAACAATTGCAATAAAATTGCTCGGTTTAATAAAAGTGAGGAAAAAAAGTAGGAAATTAAAGAAGTATAGTGGAAATTTATGTAATCTGTAATTAGTTTTCGGATATTTGGTGGAAATAAGTATTTTTTTGTGGGAAGTAGGTTAGCCTGACAGATGTAACCAAAAACATCTGTGTTTATTGGATGCAAAGTGCCCGGAATTTAAGAACTTGTCTCATTTACTTGAGACATACATACCTTTTGGAAAAGCTAATAAAAATCAGATTATATGGAGTAGGTAAACTGGAAAAAATTTCTAAGTTTAAAAAAATCATGCATAGTGTAGGTAACGGCAATCGAGCCGATGTTTACGCTGGTAAAATGGCTGTTCGTTACGAGTTAAAAGAAACATTGGGATCTGGCCATTTTGCCGTTGTAAAACTTGCCAGACATGTATTCAGCGGTTAAAAGGTAGGAGTAAAATTGAGACAACCATATTGGATGCAGTCTCGAGAGCGCACCTTTTCAAGAAGTTAGATGCATGAAATTAGTCTAACATCCAACTGTTGTGAGACTGTATGAAGTAACTAAACTTTATTTAATTCTGAAAATGGGAGATGTTTGTGATCTATATGATTACGTCATGAAACATGAAGGAGGTAAATATTTGGTTACTTTCTAAAATTGATTTCGTAAAATTTTTTATGATTCAAATTTAGCGCCTACATATATTTCGGAGTATTCTTTAGCAATTTCTTGTCTACATATTTTTTTTTACGTCACTCACATTATCTCCACCGGAAATCCATTATTCTCATCTTCATAAAGATACTCTCGCCGTAATCTTTACATTAAAAGAATTTTACTATAATTTATTTACAAATCACGATTATTATCAAATCCATGATACATTTTACTATTGATATTGGAGTACATATTCAAAAACTATGAAAGGCTTTTTGAATTTAAAAATCATAAAAATTTTAGTTTGAAGTAGGTACATATATTTTTACGGACATTTTTTTTTGCACTGCTGCACTCTAAGATCATTTTTATTGAATTCAAAACGTATTACAATTAATCTTTGTATGTTACAAAAGCTGTTCAAAATGCCCACCATCACTTTGGATACATGCTAATAACCTGTTCCAAATTCCCTGTTTCAGTTGCATTGTAGCCAGCGTCATCTCTACTATAAACAGGGCTTGAATAAACTTTATTCTTCATTGTTCCCCACAAGAAAACCTGCAATGGAGTAAGGTCTAGAGATCTAGCAGGCCATAGAATGGGTGCACCTTTCATTGTTCATTTAGAATTGCCTTCACATTGTTAGCAGTATGCGCTGATGCTCCATCGTGTTATTAAAGCATACCATTCGATTATGCGAGGGATGGCCCCTACTAAAAAACCGTATAAATTTGACTGTTAAGTACTTGGATGGTCCTACCAAATGGTTGCCGATGATACCAGCCCAAACATTGACACCAAATTTCTGCTGGAATGAGGTCAACTGTGATTTGTGTGGATAAGCATTCGATCAGTTATGTAGGTTGTGCAAGTTCGTGATACCATCTCTAGTGAATTGTGATTCATCCGTCCACAGAATTCGGTCCAGAAACGGTCAAAATCGCGTTCCAGAGGCCATCCGCAAAATTCCATTCTTCTCTCGGAATCTCCTTGCAGTAGCCTTTGAACTGTATGTTGTCGATATGAGCGTAATCACCCCCAACGAATGGTCCTCGGAACCTTAGCTGAAGATACTCCTAATAGTATGGTGAACATTCTCGTGCTCGTTTCAAGGTCTTAACAAGGGTGATTATTTACTGCTCGATGTCTGCATGTTTCCGAAGTTTCGGGTCACGTTTCCCTGCCGTATGAAGTTGCACTTCCTGTTTTTCTTAATCTTGGGAAAGTCTGTGTAAATACCCCTCTTTGGTGTGTTCGTCAACTAGGGAATCTCCTTTGATATTCCAGTACAACCGCTGTCTCGTTTCGGTCTATTACACCATTAATGTAAATAATATCGGTGTAATTTCAAAAGTAAATTCTACCATTTCTGAATAACTCTTGCTTAACAACACCTGTAATTATCGATTTGTTTTCCCAATTGTATGAGTTACCAAATGCCGGGTATCGGTAATAAAGCACAATTACACTTACATTTTTATAACCCTTTTGCAGCAAATTAAAACTTATCACATGTGCACCTAAAACAGACATTCTCGGCCCTTTGTCTTAAAATTATTGAAACGAAGAAAGAGCTCAAGCTTTGATCATGGCACTTCGAGGCGCAGCAGCAGAAATGCTACAGACTATACCGGCAGAACAAAGGTATAATTATTCATCTCTAATACAAGCCTTAGAATTGGGGTATGGAAACCTGCACATGCAAGAAGTCTACAGCTACGGAGCCGAACACAGAGTCATAGAGAGACGTTGCAGCAGATATGTGCGGACATAGAAAGGCTGGCAAATTTGGCTTATCCCACATTTAGCCAGGATTCTGTCAATGAGGTAGCCAGAGAAGCATTTATTAATTCACTTGCAGATCATGACCTACAGGATGCTGTACGACTAGCTGGAAAGAACACCAACGCTGAGGTTTTGGCTTACGCTTTGGCAAATGAGGCAGCAAAACAATCCTCAAGAAGTACGGTACGCCTAAGATAAGTAACTGAAATAGAAGACACCTGCTGTCGGGTCAATATATCGGAAAGACGTAGTCGATTTAAATGCTGGAACTGCAACAAAAAAGGCCACCTCCAAAGAGATTGCAGAACGAGACGAAGATTAAACTCTCCACAAGATGACAAGAGGCAACAGGGAAACGAGTAAAGACCAACTCTGCGGGGCAGGAGTTGGCCGGTAAAATCGGTAAAATTAAGATATGAAAAAGGAAACCACGTGCGGCTCTTTTTGTTGCACGGGGTGTACTAGGCCCCGATTTCATGAGAGCACACAACATTCAACTGGATATTGTAAGAGGAATCATGAAATACGACAACAGAGAGATACCTATGGCTCTGAGATTCAATTATTATTCGAAGCTGAACATCGTGGCATATGAGGACGTTGAGCTCCCTCCTTGTGCAGAAACCTTAGTACGAGCAAAAGTTCTTGGGGATCCCGGGAGCTATCGATTTTATCTAGTAGAACCAGATTAAACAGAACAAATAAGAAATTGGTACGAGTCCTAAATTGCCGTGATAAAGGCATCAAATTAATGAAAGGTAAAGTCTTGGGTCATGGTGAACCAGCCGAAGAGATTGTGTTAGCATAATATTCAGACTTTGATGAAACCAAGCAGCCGAAGAAGGATGTCACAAAGCTTACCAAAGTGATACTTCGATCTAATAAACTCAGCCAAGGGGAATATCGTAAAGTAAAGAAGTTGCTTGAAGAATTTGCCGATATTTCTGCACTGCGGGAACAAAACTATGGAAAAACTGATATAGTGCAACATAAAATTGACACCGGAGACGCCCGCCCTATCAAGCAACCACCAAGAAGACTTCCACTTTCAAAGCGAGAAGAAGCAGACGAAATGGTTGAAATAATGCGTAAGCAAGGTCTAATAGAAGAGTTGAAAGGTCCATGGATGTCACCAGTGGTGCTAGTAAAGAAGAAGGATGGCAGTACAAGATTCTGTGTCGACTACCGTCGTCTAAATGATGTCACGAAAAAAGATAGTTATCCACTACCCCGTATAGACGACACGCTAGATACCTTATCAGGATCCAAGTGGTTTTCACCGTTGGACTTAAAAAGCGGCTACTGCCAAGTCGAGAGCGATCCAGATGACAGAGAAAAGACAGCATTCTCAGTGGGAAGTGGATTGTGCCTATTTAAAGTTATGCTCTTTGGACTTTGCAACGCGCCAGCAACATTCGAGCGCTTAACGGAATGTGTCCTACGAGGATTAACTTGGAAAATCTGCCTGGAATATTTGGATGACATCATTGTAATTGGACGAAGTTTTGAAGAACATCTAGGAAATCTACGAGAAGTGTTCCAAAAACTGAAGTCAGCCAAACTAAAACTACCCTAAAAAGTGTACGCTCTTTGCAGACCTCTTTGGAGGTTAAATACCTTGGGCATGTGGTATCAACAGAAGGAGTTAGAACCGATCCTGAGAAAATAACTTCAGTAGGGACTGGCCGCCTCCGAAAGATAAACACGAGCTACGGAGCTTTCTTGGACTAGACACTTATTACAGACGCTTTGTGAAGAATTTTGCTGATATAGCAATAGACTTACATAAGCTAACGGAGAAGGATAAGACATTTGTTTGGACAGGAAAAGCAGAAAACGGCTTTAAAGCACTTAAGTGGGCGCTTTGCAATTTATTTACTTATCCAAAGGCGGGTGAGACATTTATATTGGAAACCGATGCAAGTAATGTTGGGATTGGCGCTGTTCTGTCACAAAAACTAAACGGGCACGAAAAGGTGGTAGCATACTACAGTAGAGCTCAATCAAAACAAGAAATGGCTATTGTTGATGCAACTAAGCATTTCCAAAAATTCCTCTATGGACAAAAATTCACTCTCCGAACTGATCATGCAGCTCTAAAGTGGTTGATGCAATTTAAAAACCCTGAAGGACAAGTGGCAAAATGGCTAGAAAGACCGCAATCCTATGGTTTCGAAATTATCCATAGGAAGGGTAGATCCCATGGAAATGCAGATGCACGCAGAAATCCATCAACTGGCAAGAAAGAACCTCAAGACATTCAGCGACAGAATGAAAACACGATACGACATCAGAGCTAATTCTAGCGGATTCAGGGAAGGAGGCCTCGTCTGGCTATTTAACCCACGGCGACGTAAAGGAAAATCACCGAAGCTTCAAAAGCAGTGGGAAGCACCATACAAAATCCTTGCGCGCATCAACGATGTAGCGTACAGGATACAGCGGTGACTGAACGACAAAAAGAAGATCGTGCACATTGACCGCTTAAAGCCATACCAAGGAGATGTAATTGTTCTAAGAGGGGGGCAGTGTAACATGCACTGTAGTCTGACATAGGTTACGTGATGAAAACGAAATCAAGTTGCAAAATGCGCATGTCCCGAATTTCGGAAACCAGAAAAACGTCAGATGCCGTATAAAGTCAAGGCCGACTCGAACCTGTGGTGACTTGGTGTGGTGGAAATGAATAACGGAAAGTGCTAGAACTAAGTTGCTTAACTTTTTAGAAGAGCTGCTTAGTCATTGAGTTGTATTTTAACTAGTGAAGTGAAAAGTTTTAATTGTTAAAGTGAAACGTAATATTGTGAAGAGATATTGTAAGAAAAATATGCAACGAACTAATTAAGTGAATTGAATAAAATTGTGAACATTCGTGATTGAAAATAAGTCTCTTAATTAATCCGTCGAACCCGAAGAGCCCCATTTACGTTACAATATTGTATATTTAAAGAATTTCCTACCTAAAGTGCAATAAAATAATTAGTCAGAGATTTCTAAGGATGAGTTTTTATTATCCTTTCTCTACTTAGACATGTTGTACTTTTTTGTAAAGTTAACAAAAGAGGTGTACAATTACATGAATTTCGGAGAAAATTAAGGAACATGCTGAATTTTAGGTAATTTCAAAACATTTTTATCACTTCTGGAATTGACTGTACCGGTAACGCTGGTGCTCGGTCAACATTGGTGAAAATTTTGGAAAGATTATTGAGATAGTAATTTTTAGGCCTTCGTTTGATGTCGATGGGCTGAACAGATCAAAAGATAAAAATAAAAAGAGTGATAATCATTCTGAAACTCCCAAATGGTTAAGGTTGCCTCCCCCACCCTATTGCAATTTTTTATTTGTAAATTTTTTTTTACTGTGTAAAGTAAAAATTTACTGCAATAAACGACCAGCAATGCAATGTAACTAAGTACGAACGTATCCCAAACTTCTGCAAGCACCAAGCGAGAAGAGAACAAGAAGAAATCCAGAACGTTTTGGCAAGGGTGACGGGAGCAGAGCGAGTTTGCGGTGTAACCACCACACGTGAGTTTTTCTTTCATATTCGCTCCCAGAGATAAAGATAGAAGGAAACTATTGGGGAATTTAGTTCCCCAGGCTCCAAGCCAAATGGTAAAGGAAGAAGATTAACTTTTCCTTAGCTGCTGGACGCCGTCGCCAGAAATCGAAAACTAGATTAAACTCTACAAAATTTTAACACCGATCTAGACAGCTGTATCAAATTATGATCAGTTACACTGTCCCGCTAACCTTGCGGTAAAAATATTTTCAAAAATGCACAAAATGTGCAGGAAATATTCACATGACCCGACTGAAACACCGATCATGTTAAGAAATTTTTATATTTCTTACGTTGCTCGAGTAGAACTCAGTTTGTTTTGGTTTTTTGGTTTCCAAATTCACTCAGGTCATGTGAATATTTCCGGCACATTTTCTGCATTTTTGAAAATTTCATCAAGATCACTTGTCACCTTATCCCCAAAAGGTGCCATAAGTGCTTTACTTGCTGTTTTACGTAACCGAAAAGTTATTATTACCACTTGTTTCTTTATCCCCAAAAGGTGTAATAAGTGTCTTCTTTACCTGAAAGTGAAAACGACTGGAATTACTAGTTAATTCCCTGCAAATTTTATCAGTGTTTTACTCCCTGAAACTTATCCCCAAAATGTGCTGTACCTAAGTGTTTCATTTGCCTGGTAATTAGTACATATTACTATATGTACCTCAGTGTCAGTGTTTTTTTTTTCCTAAAACTCAGCTAGATCACTTGTCACTTTATCCCCAAAAGGTGTCATAAGTGTCCCGTCCGTTTGGAAATTATTGCAATCGCCACTAATAAGCTACAAATACGTGTTTAATTTACCTAAATTTGTTAGAATAATTTATTTACTTACCAACAATTTTGTCGTTTGTTTTTCTTAGCTAGTGTTTCCTCTCTCAACCGATTTTACTAAACTGAATTTGTTTGTTTTTTATACCACATCGTATAAAAACAAAACATAAAAAAAACTTTCACGTATATAACGTAAAAAATCCTAGGGGACAACCCTTTGATGCGTTAGCATGGTTTTGGCCGGAAGGGAATTAGGGTAAGGGAAGTGAGGAAACTTGAAAGTCTTGTTTTTTCATTGCTGCGAGCTGGACAACAGCCCAGATACGGAGTGGATTATTTTAATTTCTTAATAAAAGCTCAAAGGAAGAACTGGTCTCGAACCCGGGACCAATGGCATGGTGGTCGTGCGGCTCAACGAATTGATCTAACCCCGTCTCAGTGTTAATAAGGCTTTGATATGGGAATTAACGCTACTTACCTGAAAATAATTTTGCTACTCATACCGTTTACCTACGATCGGTGTGTTTACCGAAGTCCGCGTCACTTTCCTGAGAGTAGGCATTCTCTTTATTGGGACAGTAAAAACGGTCGTCCTATCTATTCATAACCTCGTCGCACATGCGGCATGGTTATGAATAGAAGGCATGGTGAACGGGTTGCCTTGCGGAAGAAGCTTTATGAATCGCTATTTTACACCAGAAAACATCAACGTCACACCAACAACCAGTATCAATCCAAATAATGACCAAATGTCTGCGCAGCCGACACCACTAAAGGAAGTTACACATGCAGTTCTACCAACAGTACAAGACATCGAAGCGCCCCTGCATGTTAGAAATGCACCCTCCCCCGTCATCACGATCAGATTAAGTACAATCTGCGAGGCGACCATAATTGCGGGACAGATAGGAGAAGCTTCCAGCAACATAATGACTACCGATACAGGGGCTACATATTCTATTTTGCACACCCGAATTCTAAAGTGTAAATCTCGCCTAGCACATCTGCCGCCTTGTCTCACACAGCTGCGGGACGTCATGGGAACACATAGCCGAATGGAAGGAATCGTCGAGCTGCCTGTGACTATTGGAAACTACACGGTGAATGAAACCTTTTACGTTGCGGAAATATGCTACGATTGGCCTTACTCAAAGTCACAATAGAAGTCTATCCTGGCAGTCTACGGTAAAATCATACCAATTCGCGATAAAAAATCGGACATTTCCGTAAGCACTGTGAGGGACTACACTTTTCCAGGCGAATCTACCGGTTGCATTCAGCTTCCGAATCCCTTCTGCGCCACAAGAAGACAGTTTTGCTACTAACAAAGAACTTAAACTAAAAACTTTCACGTATATAACGTAAAAAATCCTAGGGGACAACCCTTTGATGCGTTAGCATGGTTTTGGCCGGAAGGGAATTAGGGTAAGGGAAGTGAGGAAACTTGAAAGTCTTGTTTTTTCATTGCTGCGAGCTGGACAACAGCCCAGATACGGAGTGGATTATTTTAATTTCTTAATAAAAGCTCAAAGGAAGAACTGGTCTCGAACCCGGGACCAATGGCATGGTGGTCGTGCGGCTCAACGAATTGATCTAACCCCATCTCAGTGTTAATAAGGCTTTGATATGGGAATTAACGCTACTTACCTGAAAATAATTTTGCTACTCATACCGTTTACCTACGATCGGTGTGTTTACCGAAGTCCGCGTCACTTTCCTGAGAGTTGGCATTCTCTTTATTGGGACAGTAAAAACGGTCGTCCTATCTATTCATAACCTCGTCGCACATGCGGCATGGTTATGAATAGAAGGCATGGTGAACGGGTTGCCCTGCCGAAGAAGCTTTATGAATCGCTATTTTACACCAGAAAACATCAACGTCACACCAACAACCAGTATCAATCCAAATAATGACCAAATGTCTGCGCAGCCGACACCACTAAAGGAAGTTACACATGCAGTTCTACCAACAGTACAAGACATCGAAGCGCCCCTGCATGTTAGAAATGCACCCTCCCCCCGTCATCACGATCAGATTAAGTACAATCTGCGAGGCGACCATAATTGCGGGACAGATAGGAGAAGCTTCCAGCAACATAATGACTACCGATACAGGGGCTACATATTCTATTTTGCACACCCGAATTCTAAAGTGTAAATCTCGCCTAGCACATCTGCCGCCTTGTCTCACACAGCTGCGGGACGTCATGGGAACACATAGCCGAATGGAAGGAATCGTCGAGCTGCCTGTGACTATTGGAAACTACACGGTGAATGAAACCTTTTACGTTGCGGAAATATGCTACGATTGGCCTTACTCAAAGTCACAATAGAAGTCTATCCTGGCAGTCTACGGTAAAATCATACCAATTCGCGATAAAAAATCGGACATTTCCGTAAGCACTGTGAGGGACTACACTTTTCCAGGCGAATCTACCGGTTGCATTCAGCTTCCGAATCCCTTCTGCGCCACAAGAAGACAGTTTTGCTACTAACAAAGAACTTACCACCCGACCTGTGGTTTTCACCAAGTATTTGCCACACTGATAACGAATGCGTCACCAACATAACCAACATCGATCAGAACCCCATAGAACTTCCATGTAATACCCTGCTCGCCAAATCACAGTTGGACTCAATCGTCGTCGGTGTCGCTGAAAAACTAAATGCAACAGGGCACGCTCTACCATCAGACTTGCTCATCTTATACGAAAGGGCCGACCCATATTTCGACACTCTACAACGAGGAGCTTTAAACTGCACACTCTATGAGCATCGACACGTTTTCGACGGATTGCTGTCCGCCCTAAATCGCTCTTACACTGCGCGAAAACGTGTCGATGCTCATAGAGTGTGCAATTTAAAGCTCCTCGTTGTAGACCCATATTTCGACACTCTACAACGAGGAGCTTTAAACTGCACACTCTATGAGCATCGACACGTTTTCGGGCAGTGTAAGAACGATTTAGGGCGGACAGCAATCCTTCGTCACAGCGTTGACGTCGGCGATCATAAGCACATCAAACAACCCCCACGAAGATTACCGTTGTCAAGACGAAAAGAAGCGTATACTATGTGTACAGCAAGTCAAGTTCCTTGGACACGTAATAAGCCCTAAAGGCGTTGCGACCGACCCCAAAAAAACTGGCCGACACCGAAAACTAAGAGGGATATCCATTAGTTTTTGGGACTCTGCACCTACTACTGTCGATTGGTGCAGAACTTTTCCATCATAGCGAAACCTCTCACAATATGGATGCAAGTTTTAATACACGATCAATTTCCACTGTGTTGTTAATAATTTTGTTATTCCTATACTTTCAAAATGCATTCCGAGTTGAGATTTAAACTGAGTAACTTCAATGGGATCCGCTGGCATGAGTGGGAGTATAAGGGCAATCGATAATAAAGAAGTCATGGACGGGCGAAAATAAGAACGCATCTTTTTTCTTTGTGCCTCGGTTGTGATAGTCGATTGGACTGATGTTTTATCAGTAGTGTTCTAGCGTTTTGAAGGAGTTGGTTTATCATCTCGGTCTTCTTCACATTTCAATGTGAAGATTGTGAACTATGTGTGTCAAGATTGTGAACTGCACTTCGCTATATGTTTGTCGCCGTGCGTACATGAACTACTCGTAATCGTCCGTCTTCCCCCTTATACACTTCATGACTGGTATGTTATCTTCCTTGTTGACAACTATTGTCCATGGCTTAATTTTTTGCCCTGATTGTTTTCATTTAAGACGATGCTGCAATTCCACTGACCAATGTTTCCAAAATTCGTGTTTAAGATGTGATACGGCCTTCCAATGTTTCAGTAAACTATTATGCGTAGGTTTTACATGAGCATCTACAGATGTAGTCAAAGGTTCACCAATTAAGAATTGTCCTAGTGTTAACGCTGCAAGATCATTTGGATCTAAGGACATTGGAGCAAAAGGGCTTCTACTTCCAGTTCTTCATATGTCAGTGGCGCTGTGGAGATTGTTCATTGCAGTTAATACTTTGCAGTCTTAACAGCAGCCTCCCATAATACAAGAAAATGTGGTGCTCTGGGTGGAATGAAATGAAAGTCGATACTTCTTCAGCTGCGAATCGAAGATATTTTCTCTTGGGACTGTTGTGAGTATATTGCCTTACTCAACTCTATTAGTTGGTGTTTTGCACCCACGAAATTCGTGGCATTATCACAGAATAGATTTTTGCAGTGTCATCGCCAGCCGATAAATCGCTTAAAGGCCTTCTGTATTCGTTTATTCTTTATTTTGTAGACAGAGCCGCAGAAATCAATACTTGAGTTAAGAAATGGTCATGCTAGTTGCACTTAAATAATCGGCAAGTTGCCCATTATTTGAGTTAGCAGTTTGGGCTTGCTTTAAGCGCATGGAACACAATTCTGCACAATTGAGCGAACGATAGATAGTTTTTCCTTTTATGGGTCAAAAGCGTTGTCCTGTAATGGATAGAAGTCCTTGTGGAACTACATGCTGATTCTGTCGGTGTATGTGGGCTATTAACAGTTTGGTAAATTCACGTGTATATGGCAGCAACATGGGATGTTTGGCGTCATATGAGAGTGTACCAGCTTCTAATTGACCTCCAACGCGGAGAATATTTCTTTAGTCTAGAAATGGTGAAAGGCTCGCTAATGAGCTTTTCTTATTGATTTACTTTTGTTGTTTCAAATAGTGGATATCTTCTTTGAATTCATTTTCTTGCATTTTTCTGGCAATTGTGAACGATGCATTATCTAACTCTTGTACAGTGAGAGATGGTCCTATTGTGGAGTAACTGGTTAATCCTGTCAACCTCTTAATGAAACATAAGAAGTAGGCGACAATACGTTGCAGCTTTCCGAAAGAGTTTCCATTGTTTATGTTGTATATAAAATGAGTTGGGTAATCTTTTTTGTTTCTGTACGTATGGTTGGCGAAAGTGCGCATGCTTTTTGATCCATCTTTATTGCTTTGTAAGAACGGTGGACCATAGAATCAAAGATTTCAATGTTTAAGTTTTTCTGCATTAATCCTCCTAGAAAGTATATCGGCAGGATTTTCCTTTGAATTAACATATATCCATTGTTGTGGAATCGAGATCTCTTAAATACCAGCGATTCTGTTTACTGCAAAGGTCTGGAATGATGAAGATGTAGCATTTATCCAGGCGAGCACGATTTCTGAATCCGTCCATAAATAGGTAGGTGTATCGTCTAAATTTAGGCCCCTTTTGACTCTTTGGCTCATCTGCTGCTAATTTGGCTGCACTTAATTCCAGCTGTGGAAGAACTAGTTTTTTCGTTGGCGCTACTTTAGAGTTGGTACACAAAAGACGGACAATGATTCTTCCTTCTCTGTTGATTGAACGTATGTATGTATGTGTTGGCACCGTAAGTCTTTTCTAACGCATCGGCAAAACCGTGCAGTTGGAGAAATATAGCGGTAGTGATTACAACGGGAGCCATAATGTCAGTGGCATCCCAAGTGCTTCTACAACAGAATTGATCTTATTTTGGCATCCACGTTAATCCCAGGGTTTTCATGGAAAAGTCCTTTTCATCCGTAAGGTTCCATTGAACTTTCTGGTCTTCTGGAGCTGTGTCTTGCAGCAAACGTGGATGATTAGCACACGACTTTCGTAGTATAAAACCTCCCTTTTTTAATATAGCAATCAATTGTGTTCGCTATCACGGGCTGTGACCAAACTGTTTGCTTCTGTCATAACATTGTTCATGTAGAGATCGTTTCGAAGGGTTTCGCTTCCATATGGATAATTAATTTCTTCTGTTTAAGCTAGCCGTTGAAGGTATTTCGTCGCTAGATACGGTGCTGAATATGTTCCATATATGACAGTACGCAGCTGATAGCATTTCAGCATTTGATTTGGGTCGCTTTCCAGAATATTTAATGATATCTCCTGTATTTTTCGTGAAGCTTCACTTGCCGATACATCTTTTGTATGTCTACGGTGAAAGCGAAACAAGCCAATCGAAAACGTAAGAGAAATAGAGTGAATAGATCATCTTAAATTTTGGGTTCTGTATACAATATATCATTAACTTAATGATGTGTTTTTTGAAGTCTTCGCTGAGGCAACGAATACTACTCTTAGTTTTCTAGTACCGCTGTCTGGTTTTAGCTCGCACTGATGAGGAAGGAAGTAGTCCGAGGATGGAATATTCCTTGGGTTGATTTCTTCCATGTGACCCAGTTGTATGTATTCATTCATAAAATCCATATATTGTTGCCGTAATTCTGAATTTCTCGCGAGCTTTTTCTCTAATGCATAAAAAAATAAGTCAAATACAAAGAAATAAAAAAATCTTCTTCCTTGCAAATGGCAAACGTACTCAAATCTAGTCCAGTCTAGTCCTGTCTGGTTTCAATAAATAATGTCACGCATTGTTTTTAAGACAAGGTAAAGTTGGTCTCTCGGCTTTCCGCAGCTTCTTCAATTTTCCAGAATTTCTCAACAGCATTTTCAATATCTGATTCAGTGCATATTTCGCAAGTGGCTGAAGATAGTGTTTTTGATTAATTTTGCCTGCTATTACCGATCCAAATAATGTGTTTTGTAAGGTTGGCAGGTACTCTCCTAATTGTATTTGCCCATCGCACGGAAAATGGTAATACAATTCTGCTCCTAGAAAAAGGTCTATACTATCCGGTGGATCGAAGGTGGGGTCAGCCAGGTGAATGTTGTTCGGTAATTTCCAAGTTGTGGTGTATACTGGTTGACTTGGCTGATTAGAAATTATTTGTGTGAGGACAAAGGCTTCTAATCTGATTGAAAATCCATTTATTCTGGAATTCAGTGTTACACTTATGAATGTTGTTTTTCCACTTCCAATGCCTTGGGTGTACATTGATTCATAAGCAGGTGTCACACCCAGTTTTCTAACATCTCTGGTTGCGATTAGATTTAGTTGTGAACGAGAGTCGAGAATGGTACGACATTTAATTTCCTTTCCATCACGGATTTAAGTCGTACGGTGCTCAATAGAACTTGGCTTATTTGACCCTTGTTAGTTAAGGTCCTTAATATCAGTGGTTGATCGCTCATTGGTTATTGATATGATATGATACGGTAGAGGTGTATTCGCTGTTTGAATTCGGTTTCTGGATTTGGTTTCTCTGCAGACTTATTGAAAGTTTTTGACGTTGTACTTTCAGAACCTTTTGTGGGTTCCATATGTTTCACTGTGTTGCGTTTCGAGAGAATCTTGTACATCCCCTGATAGTACATTTTAAAGCCATGTTTTAGACAAGTAATACATATGTAATGTTTGCGCTGTAGGTTAAGTCTGTGTGTAGATGACAAGTTTAAGAAGCTTTCACAGCGAACAAGTTTAATTAGCTTAGACAACGCAAGCTGTGCATTTCGAGCTTGATGATATAACTGACGTCCTTGACTTAGCTGCACCTGGCCTGTTGTGGTTCTCTTCCAAGCTTCCTCCTTAATGGCCCAACGCCTCGAGATATTAAAATCGGAATTCAATAAATGATAAAAGTTCCTTTAGAGATTGTAACTTCTTTGGGTTTGTCAGAGACTGAAGTTCTGTTCTGTCTGCTGACGAGTAATGACGGCTGAGTAGTTATACTGTGCTCTGGCTCTGATTTAATTTGCAAATTTGTCGTGGACTTTTGTTTTTCTGAGCGTAGTCAAGTGACTTAAGCATTCGTGATTAGCGTGCGCAGTTCGTTTAATTTATTTTGGTGTAAATATCATTTATAGTGCGTCAGAAATCGAAATGAGCAAAAGTACACGTGAAACTAGGTCCTCAACATCAGACAATCCAGTTACTGCAGCCGATATGATGACCTTTATTGATTCCATTAAGCAACATTTCGATGCCAAGCTTAAATCTTTAGAGTCCAAATTATCCTCTAAGTTTATTGATCTAAGCAAGGAGGTCAATAACACCATAATGGACCTAAAATCAAAAGTCATCACCCTGGAAGATCGTGTCGCTGCCCTTGAGCATCAAACTGAATTGCTGGAAAGAAAAGCTAAATCAAAAGATGTCTTACTGCACGGTATTCCTCGTTTGCAAGGTGAAAATTTGGGTTCTATTGTTCAGAGGTTGTTTGACACAGTTAATTATCCGGTGCCACATGCAATCACGGCATTCAGAACAGGTGCCGGTGCTGGAGGTAGCGGTGATATTGCTTACGGAAATTCTGATAAAAATTCATCTAAAGCAAGAATGTCGCCCGTTATCATAAAGTTCAATACCCCTGGTGATAAAATGCAGTTCATCAGAGCGGTTAGAAAATGCAAACCAAAAATTTCACAGCTGGGTTTCTCTGGAGACAACGGCGTATTTGTTCGGGAGTGTCTATCCTCTTTAAACTTGCGCATATTTAAGAAATGTATGGATCTTAAACGTAATGGTAAATTATTGTCTGTTTTTTCAATAAATGGGTACATCTACGTTCGACGCACCCAAAGCAAGGAGGAAAAACCGGCTAAAATCTCTTCGATTGATCAGCTAATCAACTAAACTAACCTGCGCTTTAACTTAACACTGGATACTTGCTTATTATATCAGAGTCAAATTTCTATGAATTATATATGTTCCTTATGAATTTTAAACTTTTCTTAATTTTTCGCAATTTATTTCGTTTCTTTATTATTTCTTTCTATTCTTTCCTTTTAGTTCTATACGTTTATCTTAAATTTACTTATATTATGTCTGTAAAGATCTTGCATGTAAATTACGTCTCTAACTTTAGAAAAGTCTTTAGAATTTCTTCTTTGCTTGGAATTTCCATGAGGCATATTTATTGTTTTGGCGGGTCTTAATGAATCTGACACTGTGGATGGAGTTGGTGCGATAAAAAACTTTGCTTTATCCAGAAGTCGTGAGCTATGTATCTGTCATCTGAATGCTCGTAGCTTGGTATCAAGCTTTGATGAATTTGAAAACCTATTTGCGGATAGTAACTTTGATCTGATTATGATCTCTGAATCCCGGTTGTGTGGCGATATTGGTAGTTATTGTGTTGGATTACAAGATTACCAATTAATTCGTAATGACCGCCAATATGCTCGTGGTGGGGGTGTTGTAGTGTATGCACGGTTGGGACTTAAGTGTAAAATGTTGTGCTTTTCTGACAATGAAAACCCAGGTCCGGAATACCTCTTCATTGAAGGTTCTATCTCGGGACATAAAATCTTTATAGGTTGTGTGTACAAACCACCTAGAATTACTGACATAGATCCTCTGTATGATGTATTGTCTCAGTACTGTGGAGCCTACAGTACGTGTTTAATATGCGGAGACTTCAACATCAACCTGTTGGAAAATAATGCAGTAGTCATTGATTTTCTTTCGCACCTGAATAATATTGGGCTACATGTTGTGAACTCGGAACCAACACGATATTCCTACGATAGAGCAAGTCTAATCGATTTAATTATTGTTAATAATAAAGAAATTGTCTCATCAGTTACTGAGGTGGCTCTGCCTGGGATTAGTGACCATCATGCTGTTTTAGCTTCATTAAGAATTGTACCCTCTGCTAAGCTCTGCCGGAAGATCATTAAATTTCGGGATTACAAAAGAGTAAACACAGATAATTTAATCGATACATTGCTTCAGGTAAATTGGGATTATATTTTTCACACTATAAGTGTAAATGATCAAGTCAATTTTTTCAATGGAACTGTCTCTAGAATATGTAATGAACATGTTCCTGAAGTATCCTTTACAGCTAGTAAACACTCACCTTGGTTCAATCGTTTGGTCAGGGATTTGATAACTGAACGAGATTTCGCCTACCATCTTTGGAAAAAATACAGGACGAACGAGTTATACTCTAACTATAAAAGGCTCCGCAATAAAACTACAGCAGAAATTCGGAAAGCCAAAATTTATTACTACCAGGGAAGATTTGATCCATCTTTGCCATCCAGGATCATCTGGAGAAATATCAGAGACGCTGGAATGGTCCCAAAAAAGCAAAACGCTGATGATATTGACGTTAATGAACTAAATACCTATTTTGTCAATAGTATCCCAAACTATTCCCCAGGAGATCAAAGTATCACGTCAATATCAACAGACACTCAATCCCAGTTTTCTTTTCGAAATGTCTCAAGTAATGAAATAATTTTTGCTTTTAAATCACTTAAGTCTAATGCTACTGGGTTTGACGGTATCGATCTGCGCTTTTTGAAATTAATTCTCCCCTTCATAATTAAGCCAATTCAACATATCTTTAACTCGGCTATCACCACTTCTTCATTTCCTTCGATTTGGAAAATTGCTATGATTCATCCCATTAAGAAGAGTGATAAAGTTAGGGGGCCCCAGGACTTTAGGGCCATAAGTATTCTCTCAGTTCTCTCAAAGATACTGGAACGTTTGCTCTTTGATCAAATTAAATCATATCTTGATCGTTATGATTTGATTTCCAGACTTCAGAATGGATTCAGATCGAAGCATGGTACTGTCACAACTCTTCTATATCTTATTGAGAGGATAAGGTGTAACATTGAGTTGGGTCAGCCTACTATCTTATGTTTACTGGATTTTTCAAAAGCATTTGACTCTGTTGATTACACTATTCTGCGTAAAAAATTAGAAGCGCAATTTAACTTCTCCAGTTCTGCTGCTACATTTTTGCACTCATACCTTACTGAGCGAAGTCAGGTTACGGTCGCTGGCTCTAACTGTTCTAGGATGCTAGGAGTACACTCAGGAGTTCCTCAAGGATCAATACTTGGTCCCATACTATTTATCATGTATATTAATGATCTTGTGACAATTCCCAAGTATTGTACTGTATTGCTCTATGCAGATGACGTGCAACTGTTCCACTCCTCTCCTTTAAATGATATACCATCCTGTATAGCTGATTTTAACGAGGATTTAAAGCGAATCAGCTCTTGGGCTCTTAACAATAAGCTATCACTAAATCCAGTCAAGACCCAGAGCATTGTTTTGCATAATCGAACGATTGATTTATCTTCTACGATCCCCCCACTGTATCTGAATAATATGCGTATCAACTATTTGGAAACTGTTAGAAGTTTGGGCATGACTATTGACGCTAAGCTTACTTGGCATCAGCATATTGACGCCCAGGTTTCAAAAGTTTACCGGGGTTTACGATGTCTATGGCGCCATGCTGACTGCACACCGCGACACCTTCGTTTAAGGTTAGTTAAAGCTCTGCTTATTCCTATATTAACTTATGGAGATGTTGTTTTTTGTAATGTTGATTCCCAGAGTCGCAGAAAGCTGAACGTTGCGTTTAATTCTTGCTCTAGGTACATCTTTGGTCTGCGTAGGTATGATCATATTTCGGAAATTTCCAGGCAACTCTTTGGATGCTCATTCGATGATTACCTCAGATATCGGCTATGCGTCATGATGTTTAAAATTATAAATGATTTGACTCCTGGTTATCTTAAGGACAGTACTATGTCTTTGTCCTCACGCCGTACACGGTATCTTTTGGTACCAAGGTTTCGCACATTACTCGGTTCACGCACTTTCTTTATTCATGGTGTCAGAATTTGGAATTCTCTTCCTTTGGGTGTCCGCACCCTTCGGTGCCTCGGAAGTTTCAAGTTAAAGACTTTATTATATTTCTGCTCTTCACATAGATAGTCTCCTTCTCTTATATGCATGCAGGATCTGCTTTTTCCTTTCTTTCTTTTTTGTTTTTTTTTTTTTGACCTTATACTTCTCATATTTTCTTTGTAGTTTATTCTCTAAACTTATAGTCACTTTCTATACTATGATTCTCTTTTTCGTTAATATGTTTTAATCTTACTTTCATCAGCTTTCATTAATGCTTAATTTGCTTTGTTACGTTTTTTGATTTTAATTGTTTCCAGTAGAATTTTCTTTAGAGTTTGCGCATGTAAAAGAGCTTTATAGCTCAAATGTGTTTTTTAATAAAGTATTATTTAATTATTAATTTAATTTAAATAGTGATAATACTCGACTTTCTTGAGCATTATATGCGGTAGTAGAGGATCCCAGGTTGATGTGGAAATTCCAAGATTTTTCAAACCCAACAAGCATTCTTGTATGGTATCTTGCAATGTCTTAATGGCGTTAGCAGAGGACATCTCATCTGAGTTTGATGGCTGATTCAGTCATCTTTTAACCAGCGCTGCGACTAATAATCTCGGATTTTGACATACATATTTCTTGTTATATTTTCCAAGCAGAATTGTAATTTTTTTCGGTTAGCGTAAAGTGACGCAATAATTTGTCTTCTTTTCCAACAATATTCATTTTCAGGTACAACATTTTCTATCAGTTGTTGCCTGGTTGTGGACCATTTGAGAAAACAAATCATAATGTTTTGTTTTGTTTGGTCGCCATTCGGAGTAATAACCGTTAAACTTTTACAGACTAGTTTTTGGCAGCTTCAGCATAGTACTTGTTGGCGATACTGATGCAGGTGGTGGTAATTGCAACTCATAAAATTGTCGCCATTTGGAGTAATCCCCGTTAAACTTTGACAGCCTAATTTTTGACAGCTTCAGCATAGTAGTTGTTGGCAATACTGATGGTAATTGCAAAATTTGCGGCTTAGTAAAGCTTGTTAGTCAACATTACGAGACAGCTATGAATTCTCTCTTCTAGACTAAAATACCCATTGATATCATGCCCATAGGTAGCCGAATGTTCGGTTAATTTAAAGATGCTAATGCATTTAATTTTAGTTCAAAAAATGCTCTCGATTCTTGGTTATTTTCTATCTTTCCAATGGTCTTGGTAATGTCTGTTGAAGTTGCTCCATTATCAATCGGCTATTTGTCAGCAGTTGTTCTGTTGTTATCAATTGGGATTATCGTAGGATCCTTCAAAGTTGTCAATTTTCATGCGAAGTGTTCCTTATTCTGTTATAAAGATTTTTTAACGTCATATAACATGTTATTATAAAGAAGGCATGATCCTTTGGTGCATTTGGATAACTTCGTATTTTTTTGTCCATAGTGTTGAACAAAGTCCACGCTTCATCCAGCCATAATCTGCCGTAGTCTTTCTTTCGGGCGAGTCTTTTTTTTAGTTTGAGATAACTTTTTCAACTTCTGAGCCATATTTTCGTTGTTCGGCGACCAACTGGTCGATGTTCGTTGGATTTATCCCTGTTGCCATATTAAAATGCGCTACTGACTATAGTACTACATGATTGAGAGGTTGTCCAGTATTTGTAGCATGGATACTCTGATGAAAGCTACGATTCGTAATTCAAGTGATTCACTTAAATCACGTCGGGGTCACCAAATGTAAGATTTTCGACCTTACTGTAATTCAAAGCCAATGTTCTTATATCTTCACTTTGTGTTGGGTGTAAGTAGTACGTAAACTGCTACACCAGATTGCCATGATGAAACTTCACTTTGTTGCTAGGTGCAAATAGTGCATGAACCACTACAACAGATTGCGATGAGAAGCGATACAAAAAAAAAAGGTTTGTTGAAATGAAACACTTGTTACCTCTGCGATAACAGACTTCCAAATAGAGAAAGAGTTCTTTATTGATCGTAAATTTATATAAAATTATTTGCTTACGACTAATGATGACAATAATTATTGCTAGGTCATTTTAGAATTTCCTCAGTGCAAGTCAATGTGGGTCAGACAAGTTCATTATACTTCATGTGCTCTTCAATATACTAATTACACCTTTGAAACTTCTTTACCTTAGTTTTAATTTCCATTAATTATAACATATAAATTCACAGTCCACTTATACTATTAGACTTATGCAACTTACATTTTGAACTAAATCCTATGTAGACTATTTGCTACTAGATGCTGACCCTGAAATCTGTTGTCGATCGCATCTCTTATTTTGTTATAAGAGAACTTTTCGAGTAGCTGTATGATAATTCTGTATTTCGACGAGAATACACTACTTTATGATGGTTAATGCCTGAACATTCTCCTCGCCTTGAAGTCCTTAGGAGTTCAACCGTTCATCTTCCGAAATATAACTAATCAGGGGTTAACAGAACTGAGATGACTCCGTATAGGCAATGAGAAGGTAGAATAAGTCAAGAATTTAATGTAGATGTAAAATCAGATTTTAAGTCTACTTAACTGTTGATTATCTTGGGGGTCTGGAAGTGGCCCCTTCCCCCGCGGTTGAAGAGTCCAGTCTGATCCCTTCTGTTCTCGTCGGGATGATTAACGTTGTTTTGAAAAATTGTCATCGATAAGCTGTATTTCATTGATTTTAATTCAACTTTTCAAGTTCAGATGTATTGTTGATTGTTGAATTATTTAAAGTAAGTCTGCTGTTGTTGTCATTATCTTGTCTTTCGAATGGTAATGGGCACATTTTCGTGATTGGGCGTTTGAGGAGAGTTTTTTTGCATTCTAATGTCACAACTCTGATTAAACCGTCTGTACCTGGGTGTACATCGACTATTCTAGCAAGTAGCCATCTTGATGGTGGTCAGCGTTCGCCCTTCACAAGGACAAGGTCACCACATTCTACATTGGGCAGTTCTACACTCCATCTCTTCCAAAAATTTTGATGCATTTGTTGAAAGTCTTAACCATCTATCGAGCTTATGAGCACTTAGATCTAGCAGATTAGGTTCAGGGTGCGTAAGCAAGGCGTTTTCAGTAAGAACATTTTCTGGAATTAAGACAGTACAATCCTTTGGATCGGAGGAAAGTAGGCAAATGGGTCTACTACTTAAACTCTCTTCGATTTGTGCAATAACTGTGCAGATCTCCTCAAAAGTTTATATAGTGCCTTTCATGACTCGCTTAAGATGAAATTTCATCGACTATACCTCAGTCTCCCATATCCCGTCAAAGTTTGTGATGAGGGCGGAATAAAATGTTTGGTTTTTGCTGCGAATCGGAAGCATGTAGTGCACCGATGAATAATGGTTCGCCCAAGACGTTCAGCATTTACAATGCAAAATGTTTCTCGTACTATATTTAGAACCAATTGAGTTCCACCATGTAGGGTGGTTCTATGAACTTCTTCTGTTACGAGTTTGGAGGAGTTACTGCTATATTTCAGAATAATAAGATGTTTTTCATAAAAGATTAAATCATCTGCAGGATTGTCAGCTGTAGGCATGCAGTGTCACAAATCGTTGTCAAATTTGGATTGAATTTCTGCCACCCTTTTGTTACCCCAATGTTTCCACTTGCTGTCTACTAGTCCTTTAATCCAAGCCAAAACGATTTGCAAATCACACCAAGCATACGAGAGACGAGAAATAGTCGATAATACTGTTATTTTGGTATTGGGTGACTTATATTCCCGCAATTTTATTTTGTACTGAAATGCGTCATTTGAAGGATTCCAGTAAATCCCCAATGTAATTATTGTATTGTCACTATCGATTGCTAGAAGAAATTGTAGTTCACGATCCGATACAGGTATATCCGTTAGTGTGTCCTCGTCATTACTAGCCCACTTTCTCAATTCAAATCCACCTGATTTTAAAAGTGTCTTTTACTCCTGCATAACTAGAATCGTTTCTTCCACTGCGTCACCGCCTGACAATACATCGTCTACGTAGAAATCCTCCAAGAGTGTCTTAGAACCCTATTATATGCTTACGCCCAATTCTGTGCTTACGCCATCTTATTAGGATCGAAAATAAATCGTCCTGAATCGTTGGTCCCATCATCAAGTTATCGTTTAATGACATACCATTAAATGTAGTTCGAGAGGCATTGAATACGACTCTCAACTTCGTTTTAGAACTCTATTCCTTTATAACGGATACAGGTATATCCGTTAGTGTGTCCTCGTCATTACTAGCCCACTTTCTCAACTCAAATCCACCTGATTTTAAAAGTTTCTTTAACTCCTGCATAACTAGAATCGTTTCTTCCACTGCGTCACCGCCTGACAATACATCGTCTACGTAGTAGTCCTCCAAGAGTGAAATGTAGTTCGAGAGGCATTGAATACGACTCTCAACTTCGTCGTAGAACTCATTTCCTTTATAACGGAGTGATGGAGTAAGTAGTGTGGTGCGACATCTTTGCGATTATCTTCAACTATTTCCATATGTCCTTCAGACAAATCTTCTTTCATTAAAGTAGTATACAGATGACGTGAGTCGGAATTGTTTTTGAATTGTCGCTCTAAGTGTAGTAGCTGTTTATAAACCTTTTCCTTTGATTTCTCAAAATCAGGTTTATTATCTTCCTTAAATGGTAACATTACTACGTATCTTTTGTTGACCAGTCTTCTATGCGTTTCTTTAAACCTTTCTACACACCCTTGTTCGTCAGAGCTAAGTGGTGTAGAGTGTGTGAGCGTTTCCTCCAATTCCCAAAAACATCTTCATTGTTCTTCAACCTCGGTATCAGTATAATGACTATGAACAAATGCTTTCTGTATGCTTAAATGCTGGTTTCCTTTAATTTTACCATAAAGAACCCATCCGAATTTCGCCTCTTGCGCCAGGGGACTTCCCTTTGGTCCTCGTCGAAGACCTTTTGAATAACTTTAGCATAAACGTCAACACCGAGTAATAGATCAATGCTTCCCGGCTTGAAGTACAGAGGATCTGCCAATTCTAAGTTCATTAAGTAGCTCATATTTTTTAGAATAATGCGATCTTGAGGTAAAATGCCAGTTAACTTTCACAAAACAAAGGCCTTTGCGTTAATCTTAAACATTGTATTATGTCGAGATCCTATCAACAAATTGACCATCTTAGTAACTACTCCTACGTCCGAGTGTCCAACTCCTTTTACGCGAGTATCCGTGGTTTGCTTTCGTAACTGTAATCGTTGAACTGCTGATTCGATTTTAAATGTGGCTTCTGATCCTTGGTCTAGGAGAGCGCGAAGGCAAATTTCTTCTCCCTGCAGACTTCGTATCGCCACTAAAGCAGTTGCTAAAAGAAGTTGAGGTGATGAATGCAAGAAATTCTTTCAGTTTAGGTTATTTCCTCGGGTCTTTTCGTTTACTTAAGGTGAGTTCCCATCGTGAGTGACTTTCGGTGCTTAACTTTTGAACCAAAATATGAATATAAATTGGATCCCAGTTTGCAATATCGGCTCATTATCATTTCAAAGACTCTAAACACTCTTGAGTGGTATCCATCAGTGATTTAAAACCATTGGCACTTTCATTATGCTGACTAGATTGAGAAAGCAGTGATTTTAGGTATGCGCTAACCAGGGCACGTTCAGTTTGATAGCTTAAAATTGGCATCAGTCAGCTGGATATGACGAACGACTTGGTCAGCTTCATTAGTTAAATGAATTTTCAGGAAGTGGAGCTGCTGAATATCAGATAATGAGTTGTTTTGACTTACTAGTGCATTGAAAAGGTCGTGAAATGAAGGCCATTTTTTGTAATCCCCTGAAAAAGTTGGCAAAACAATTCTTTTAAGTTGTAAGTCCCCACTTTGATGTGAACAGCGAGGATTGTTGTTTTTATATTTTGACTATTAGAATATGATGTCTCACCAATTGCTCTTGTTTCATCTTATTTATTTAATACACCCCTAATTTACCCAATAACAACTAAATCCCTCTCTTCAGTATCGCTACATTCATCTTTTGTAAAATATTCATTTTCCCCATGGATGCTTGAATCATACCCTAAAACAAGTATCTTATTGTTCTTATCGTATTGGTCCCATTTGCTTTCTAAGACTTCATCTGGGTGCCTGGACATAGTGATACCACCAGCTGGGTAAACCGCTGGCCACATGAAAACTGGAACTCTCACAGGAGGCAGGAGGAACA
This sequence comes from Leptarthrus brevirostris, assembly GCA_964036015.1. Taxonomy (NCBI): domain Eukaryota; kingdom Metazoa; phylum Arthropoda; class Insecta; order Diptera; family Asilidae; genus Leptarthrus; species Leptarthrus brevirostris. The sequence continues at coordinate 95,940,511 of OZ038371.1, read as the reverse complement.
CACCTGCCTGATTACCGGACAAACGGTCAAGGGAGCTCATCTTACTCGGACGCAAAATACGTAGGAGTTGCTAAGACGAAGAAGAGGAAACCATATTTCACCTCCTCGGTAACTGTCCGGCCCTAGCCAACCGTAGGAACCGATTTCTGGGCGCCCCCTTCTTTGAAGAGTTAACCGAGCTAGGCTCCATTGATGTCAGGGACCTGGCTCGATTTATCAGGAGTTCAAAATGGTTCCCGACGACGAGTTAAAGCTTTATACACTTGCCAACATAGTCAAATTTATTTTGACTTCCCAAAAGCTGGTCCCACTGGAGACAGGGAACTGGCACGGTGCACATGGGGCAACATGTCCACCCTCTTATTTCTTAGGTTATTTTTATGGGGGTTGCCAAAATTTTTGTAGCCTCAACGTGGTATCACAATGGGCCTCTTTGGCCTAAGTGTGCCTTTCTTAGGCATCCACTTTAACCTAACCTAACCTTTTACTGAACCTTTATTGTCGAAAAGTCTAAAAGTCAAGATATTGGCAAAATTCCGTATTTAGCGAACTTGACCCCGCGTAATTTTCAGCCTGTACCTAATTTTTGTTATACAGAATGTCTAATTTTCCTGGATTATACGGTCTTAACCTTACATGGGGATCAATTGTAGAGGTAACTTTAAGGTCATGTTAAAGAGGTAACGTTCATTTTTCTTCATTTCGTATTTTGCATGGTTATTATTTTCCTTCATAAGGTTTTATTATTACTTTTGTAATAAATTCAAAAGATATAAGTGCTCTTGTCAACCACTGTGTGTTATAAACAAAACATGTTTGCAGTTAAAAGGTTCCCACTAAGTTATGATACCTCCAGCATTAAAGTAAGTTTTCTTTTTACCCAATTCACTTGGATTTGGGGTAAGATTAAATTAGTCATAAGTAGCATGAAATGAATTTCTGGTTTTGTAGCAAAAACTCCAGTCGCACTCAAGTTAATTAACTTGTCAGTTTGTGTTGGCCTGGTTTGAACATGGATGAGGTGTAGTGCGGCAACGAATCTCAGCGAAATACTCGTTCATGCACAGTTGCATATTATCAGGATTATCTCCTTTGTTAGATGTAACCACAAAAACTCCATTTCATATGACATATTCAAATTCCCTAATCTCAGAGTTCTGTCAAATGCAAAAATTTGAAAAAACCATTAAAGCAGTGTATTTCTTAAGGGTTTGTACAATAAAATAAATATGAAGAAATAAACCACAGCGACAGATTCGGGATAATTTTAATTTCTGCCCTAAAGGTAAAGTCATTGAATAAGCGGCATGAAACGACTCTATGAAATAAATGGGCTTCATTGCACAGGGGCAAACCCATTACACGGTAATAAAAGAATCAATTTTTGACATGTGTGTGTACCTTTATGTTCCACCATATCTTGTACCGTAAAATATTTGCCGAAAGGCAAGAATTTTAATTTAACTGACTTTGGAAAATTTACGTGGTGGAAAGAGAAACTTTTGCCGTTTAAAAAAAAAGGGTTGAATCCAGTCTTATTTTCAACGGACATACATGTGGTTATCTCATAGAAATTTCTTACTGTTGGCAGGGATAATATGAATGGCCAGATGAAAGCCCGAGCAGTATCGTGGAAGTGTGTCTACCTAACTAATTTGCTTCTGGGAAGTTTCTGTTGCCCTGTAGATAGATGTGCATTAATATAGTGATTTTTTGGCGCATCTCGTTCAAAATAAAAAGACTTCTGAAAATAGCTCAAATGCCTTATTTCTCTTTTATGTACCGCTTTCAAATATGGTAAAAAACTCCGTGGTTTAGAAATGTATTCATTAATTCATCAATAGCTTTTTATTTCGCCTGACACATCTTTATTTAGGAGTCATATATGCAAAGTTCGGAGGGCTACCTAAATTTCTTTTAAATAAACTTTAAAAGAATTTGAAAAAAAATATTAAATTATTCGATTGCTAATCTTGTTACCTTTCTAAAAAAGTACAACAAAGCAACGTAGACAAAGGATTAGAAAAACGGCATCCTTAGAAATCCCCGTGAACAAGATCAACATCATGTAGTTAAGATAGATTAAGATAACATAAAAAATCGAATTATATTTCATTTCAATTTAAAGTCATTAAACTTATCAGTTCATGTTTTTATTGTGCTAAACATAAATGTACATTGCAAAATAAAACAATTACCTAGCTCTAATTTCACTTTCTGTAAATCAAAACAATTGCTCAATTAAGTAAGTAAAGTTTAATGTTTCAAAATTGTCACGAGTGGATTTCCTCAGCGTCAGCAATAATAACGGTTACTTGAAATGTAATGAACTTATCTGACCCACATTGACTTGCGCTGAGGAAATCCCAATAATAACCTAGCAATAAGTATTAATTGTAAGCAAATAATTGTGTATAAATTTACGTTCAATAAAGAACACTCTCCTTTTGAAGTTTGTTAGCGCCAAAGTAACAAGTGTTTCATTTCGTTTAACCTTTTTCTTACAGCTCATCGAAATCTGGTGTAGTGGTTCATATACTACTTGCACCCAACAATAAAATAAAACTTCAAGATTTAATCTGGTGTAGTGGTTTATGTACTACTTGCACCCAACACAAAGTGAAGATATAAGAACCTTGGCTTTGAATATACTGTAAGGTCGAGAATCTTACATTTTGGTGACCCCGACGTGATTTGAGTGTAACACTTGAATTACGATTCGCAACTTTCATCAGAGCAGCCATCATCAATTATCAACCTTTAAATCTTGTAGTACTTCAGCGGCAGAGTATTTAGAATGGCAACAGACAAGAGTACAACGGACATCGATCAGATGGTCGCTGAACAACGAAATTATGGCTCAGAAGTTGAAAGAGTTATTTCAAATTACAACAAAGACTCGCCCAAAAGAAAGACTACAGCAGATTATTACGTAGAAAGGCTCCGACGGCTGGACGCAGCGTGGACCTTGTTTGACACAATGGACAAGGAAATACGAAGCTACCCAAATGCACCGAAGGATCATTCATACTTAACAACAACCTATTATGCTGATTTAAAGAATCGTTATAATCAGTATAAGGCAAACTTCGCAGGAAAATTGGCAACTTTAAAAGGTCCTACGATAATCCCGATTGAAACACCTAAAATTAAAACAACTGCAGACAAACAGCAGATTGATAACGGATCAAGTTCGACAGACATCATTAAGCTCCTTCGAAGACAACGAGCAACAATTGATTCACTCTGTCGTCTTCTGACGACCACTGAAATGTTAGAAAATAACCAAGAATCAAAAGCATATTTTGAATTAAAATTGAATGGAATCAAGCACTATTGGACTCAAGTACAAGAACAACATTATAGCATCTTCGAATTAACCGAAGATCCGGCTACCTATGGACATGATATCGATGGATAAGTTAATCTTGAAGAAAGAGTTCATAAGTGTCTCATAATGCTGACTAACAAGCTTGACCAAGCCTCTATTTTACAATCGCCACCAAATGCATTAGCATCGCCAGAAGCCACTATGCTGAAGCTCCCAAAAATTACTCTGCCAAAGTTTGACGGTGATTACTCGAAATGGCGACAATTTTATGACTTATTTTCTCAAATTGTCCACAACCAGGCAATGAGCAACTGCCAGAAAATGTGGTACCTGAAAACAAATCTTGTTGGAGAAGCCGAAAAATTACTGCGACACTTCACGCTAACCGAAGAAAATTACAATGAAAGGACGTGCAGTCGTTGTCAATTACCTGATTACCTCGTCCATCGTTCACCTGCTTAAGTCGGAGTGCTTCGAGGAAGGCTTCGTTAAACTTTTGCAGGCAAAAATCATTGTCGCATTTTAGGGGGGTGGGGGAGGGGAGAAGATGGGTCAATGAAAGCACGCTCTGTCGACCAGTAGCGGAGGGTGGATTGGGTCTTACGGACATGGTCGTTAAAACTCGTCGCCTTCAGATCAGAGCATTCCAACGATTGTTCCGGTTTGAAGACAGCTTGATTTCTCAGCTGTGGGTAAGTTAATTGGCGGGTGCCGGCGTAGAAAAGCATTACTATCTGCCTTCAGTCCACCCACCCTACTCGCACGTCTGGTCTCAGGAAATGATCTCTACGATCACGACCTGGGGCAGAATAAGAGCGGCATTCCATTTGCAATGCGACGAAATTGGGTACGGGGATTTTTCAGCTATACCGATCAGGTTTAATCCTGAATTAGTGAATTCGATGTTCAGTAATGATCGAGGTGTGTCAGAGCGTTTTACAGTTATCCGTCCAATTATAGAGACTCTGATGTAGCATTCAAACTGCTACATCATAGCCTCGTGCGTCCAAATCAGCTGTCGCACATTGATCATCGCGTTCAAAGAGTCTACACGGTTTGTGGTGGTGAGGGAACTTTGTTCCACCGATACTACACATTCTCCGCTTTGGATTTGCTGCAAGTGCTGCGGGGAAAGTGATTCTTCCGTTGGGAGAGAAGAACTGAGAGGATGACGGGATCAGTTTGCAGAACGTTCGTCTAGAACACTTGATGTGAGTGTTCCGGGGGAGTAGAAAAGTGGCGAACGTCCCTGCAGAGAGCGTTTTTGCTTGCACGCAAGCAGGGGTTCTTGATTTAGTGACTTCGCCCGGTGCTGCGTCCCGGGAACACTCAGTGTTCAGCGTTCTAGTTATTCAAAATTCTCGGTTTCATTTTCGGCTATTTTTTCGTCAGTTTATGCTAAATTTGATATATTTTCAAAATTTCAAGGAACTCTTCCTGGAGCTGCCACTTACCGGGTGGCCTTCTAAATTTGTCGTTCATTTTTATTCCTTTTTACAAGTTTTGATATTACGCCGTTTATTCTTGTCCGTTATTCTTTATCGTATGTTTCTCGTTCTTACTATATTACTGTTCTTGTTCATTTTATTGCTCTTGTTCTCTATTGTTCGTTTTTACTCTAATGTTCTTTTTCGTTCATTGTTCCTTAACCATTTATATACAATTATATTATTACTAAGTATTATATAGGTTACAATTTATAGGTTAAGTTTCTCTTTTATGTGTCTTTTTCTAGGAATTTTACAATTTAACTTTTATAAGCTTTGTGCCAAAATAAAGTGCCATATTAACATAAAAATAAAATTATTATTACAAGCGTTGAAACAAGAATTCTTCAAGAATAAAATAGACTAAGCAACATATCACGATTGGCTTGAAAAAATTTTTTGTAAAAATTCGCTACCGGAATGTTACCTTTTGGAGTGCAAAAAATATACACTCGAAATCAAATCAATTTTGATCAATCAGGACATCAAGAAAATTGCATTTCATCAGTGGACCTCGACTGATAGGTAATTATATGTCACTTCATAATCTTAGAAACAATTATACTTATTGACAATGTGTAGATCAAAAACAATTTTTTTCCAGATGTCAATTTTCAGTGGTCACAGAATCAAGAAAAGTCTTTTTGGAAAACCTTGCAGAAGATTTGTTGATACTTTTGAAACATGATTTTACTGCAAAACCCAGTCAGAATATTTGGCGAAACTTAAAGATACTATAGGCAAAGGTGAATTCATTGCTACTGAAGATTTTGCAGCAAATTATACATTTCAAATTCAAAATAAAATTCAATCACAACATTGGTGTAAAGATCAAGTAACGCTTCACGTTGACTACTATAGAAAAAACGATGTTATGAATAATGAGAATTTTGTAATTTTTTCGGAGAATCCGCAGCAGTTGCTGTACTGGAAAATTAATTTCTCATAAAAAAGTAAAAAAAAAATTCTATTTTTCGGATAGAGCAGCGACGCAATATAAAAACAAGCATAATTTTTTAAAATGAATCACAAGAAAGATTTCGGAATTGATACAGAGTGGCACTTTATAGCTACTTCTCACGGCAAAGGTGCTTGTGACGGAATGGGGGGTACTGTCAAGAGACACGCGTATTATACAAGTTTTCAAAAAGACACGAATTTATTATTAACATCTCCGAAGCAATTATTTGAGTGGGCGAAGCAATTTCTCAAAAAAATTAATTTTCACCTTTGTACCAACGAAGAACATGACAAAAATAGAAAATTCCTACAATCGCGATTCTCAAACGCGAAGACGATCAAACAAACACGTTCGTTTCATTCCTATCAGCCTGATGCGAAGAATAACAAATTATTGTGCAGAATATTTTCCGGTCAAAAAAAGAAGTTACGATTTGGATACATGGGAGAATTTTTTCACAGGCGGAGAAGTTTAATTTCGACAAATTTCGACGAACTGTTCGCGAGTAATCAATTTTTGAAAAAAAAAATCATTAAAAACTTTGATTCTTAATAACTTTTTAAAAAATTTATTTTTCGCAAAAATATTTTAGGGGATTTGTTTTGATAATAAAACGAATCGCAAACTGTATAAATTGATTGAATGAATAGAAACATCGATTTAAAAGTGGCACACTTGAGAAATTTTGACCTACTTGGAATGGAAGATGTTGAAAATATTGGCACTAATTTAAAAGGGTTACTGTAAAACTGTCTTAACAACAAATTGCAATGCTAACAACCACTTTTGTTTTTGATACCGACGCGATAATAGCTTTGTGAAGACCTCTCTAATAAAGTATTGTTCTTATTTAATTAACGTGCGTTTTCTTTCTTTGTTCTTTTTCCACTCTAATTCCTTCTAGTGATTTTTTCAACATTGGTGCCGAAACCCGAAAATTACAACGTCCGAACAGTGAAATAAAACGCGGACTCAGAACGAATTTTTTAACACGCAAAAACTGGATATCTCTGGTCGTGCGGTATTTCGCGGACAAATTACCAAAATAACGAACGCTGGCAAAACCGGAATCGCAAGCCACCTCACGTAATTCGGATAATTCAGATTCGATTGAAGAGGAATTAACGGTCTTTTTTATCGGTTAAATGCCGCGCGTGAAAATCTTAATAAAGCAAAGGAGCAGTTACGAGGCTCTATAAAGACGGAGAAATCACGACGAGAGCTGGAAGCAGTCGCGGATTATAATGATAAGTACTAGCGCGCATGAATTAACGGCTCACTAAATTAAGAGCAACAGAAGGAACTTCAGGTTCAGGAAATCGAAGATCCAACGATGCAACAACCTCTGCGGGATTTACACTCACCGAAGCAAATTATGATTCTGCAATTGCTCTGATGCAAGAAGAATATAGCAATAACGAAGGAGAATAACAACTCTTTGGAGATTTTAAGGAATATTTTTTCAGACTGCCTATGCCTTCGCGTCATCTGAGACAACCTACAGTACTGGATTATTCGTACGTATCATCTTGGATGGAGGAAGCCAACGATGCTATATCACACAAACGTTAGCAAGAAAATTGCAGTAAGTAGTTGTGGTTGTGAACACTGTAGGAATGCGAATTCTGCCATTTGGAGCGACTAAAGATAATCCAATCATGACATTTAATCAAGTGCGTGTAAGACTCATAGGTCAATATATAGGTGATAGGTCCTGAAATTTGTTTGGATGTATTGCCTGTGCCAGAAATAACATTTGCAGTGTTTTCTCAATTTTCAATGGCAGATGAGCGCAGTATAAATATATTTCTTGGTGTTGATCATTATTGGCAAATAGAACTTCAGGAATTTAAGCGCATCAGTAAAAATCTAACTCCCATCAACACAATTTTAGAACAGTACAAGGGCCTGCTGGAGATACATATTTTGATGAGTTTATTGACACCTTCAGTAGTTTTAAATGCGCGGACTATATGGATGTTAAATAGTTCTGGGACTTAAAGAGTCTTGGAATAAATAATGCGAGTGACAGCGAAGCGTCAGATTTTAAAAACATTGATAACTACATCACTAGAACGGATAACCGATACAAGGTAAATCTACTATGGACAAATAAAGTTTGTGTTTTAGATAATAATAGAAAGGAAGCTCAAATACGGTTAAATAAATTAGTGAAAGGGTTGACACGACAGCCAGAAAATCTTTTAGAATATGTGATGTGGCAACTTATTTTGAAGGAGTTGCTGAAATGATTTCTTCAGATATGCCTTACGGTCTACGCACATATTACTTACCACATCGTCCAGTATAAAGAGACGATAAGATGACAACCAAGTCGCGCATCGGTTTTGATGCTTCAGCTTGAGCAGGTAATAATTTATCCTTAATTGATAGCTTATCTCAGGGACTTAAATTGTTGCCGAATTGGACTCGTTGCAGTCGTAGAAAAAGCTTTTCTCCAGATTTTATTAAACGAAACAGATCGTGACTCGCACAGATTTTTTTGGTTTCAAAATAAAATTAGTAATGTATCCCAGCTTCTCCCTGTCGCGGAATTTCGTATGACACGGGTAACTTTTGGATTAACGTGTAGTCCCCACTTGCTGCACCTTGCAGAAGCATTTTGCTGAGGAATCAAAAAAACTTCTGGAGACATACTCATCGCTATGCAGGTGATTTTATATGGACAACCTTGTGCTCAGCGTCGATACTGAAATAAAGAGTGAATAAGTATATAATGGTGAAAATTTTCAAAACATTTCTGTTTAAAATGGAAAAATTTATTTTTTTCCCAAAAATTAACATGAACATGAATGTTCAGTATGCCCTAAAAAATAAAAAGGATTAATTTTTACCTTACCAATCGTTTTCAATTAATACTTACCTGTTGTGCCTGGGATCTCTACAGGCACTTCTTTTTCGCTTCTTGGTGTCCTGCATATTCTGAAAAAGAGAAAAGGAATTAATTAAAACATTTTTAGACAGCACAAGTAGAAAAAGTTCCAAGAAATTTGTAACTTACAAAATGTAAACAAATTTCTTGGAACTTAACAACAACAACATGCAATTCTAATGCATGCAAAATAAACGTGAAAAAACATTACATGTTGCGAGCCTGATTTCATAACATCAGAACAGGTATCCGCAGCAAGAATTGCATGTGTTTTGAAGCCAGGTGCATCAGTTACAGGTGATTATATCGCAATTTATCACACCTGCGACAGCTGATGCACTTGGTTTCAAGTACATAAAATTCATCTTTTTTCACGCACTTTTCACAATATTTACACCGAACACATCACATGCAATAATGTTAAAAAGAACTTACCTGTTATTTCCTCACAAATCACTCGTAATTAACAAACAACTTTGCGACCACGAAACGAAACTTGAAAACCGCGAACTGTCAATACTTCAATTTCTGACGATTTTATTAATTTATATTTGCGCAATGAGTACGAAAGAGACGCACAAGGTAAAAACGAGAAGGAAAAACGCGCAAGGATTTGGGTTTAGTTCGTTAAAATTATGAATTTTTCTGCTATCGCCATTTTATAGGACATTTGTAATTTAATTAAATTTCTACTCAAATCATACGTTTTAACCTTAGATAAAATAATAAACAGGATAGGCCATTACGTATATGAATCGTGTACGTGAGACCAGCCACTTTGCTCGTTGAAAATGTGAAGACGGGGAAGGAAACGAAGTTCACTAAGTTGAACTGTCAACTTTTAATTTCGGTGATTTCTGTTAAAGCGTTTATCAGAAAAGTTTTTTTGAATTTATTAAAAAGTTATAAGTGAATTAGTAGTTTTGTGTTACTAAATAGACAAAGAACAGTTTAAATAGTGTTATAAAAAACTCTGTGAGCAGTTAAAGTGCTCAAATTAAGTTAATTTCGCAATGAATTGTGCAATTTTGTGCTGTGATAATAATCGCTGCAATTCGCGAGGATTATCATTTTTCAGGTAAGTTTTAGTTAATAAGTAACTTCTTATGACTGTTTATTGTCTATATTTATTCACAAAAGTGTAAATACTAGAAAGGAAATGGTAATTTTACGAAGTTTTTATTACCATTTCCAGTTTGCTTACGTTCGGAAATTTTCATTTCCCAACTGTTCAATGGCGGTGCTTTTTTAAGTTTTAAAGAGGGCCATGGATATGAAAGTAGATAATAATTTTCTTTTTGATTAATAAAATTATAGATTTCCAAAGGATAAAGAACGGCGTTATGAATGGCTGCAAGCCATAGGAAGAGCTGACTATATACCATCAGAAAGCAGCAATATTTGTGAGCAGCACTTTGAAAAATCTGTTATTAAGATAGGAAAGAAAAATAAAAATTTAGGGAATAGTGCTGTACCTTCGCCTTACTATCTGAAATGCAGCATATGCATTTCTAATCGCACAGTATGTCTAAATAATTTATAAAAATTACTTAATAATAATGTTGAATGTATTTTAGTATTTGAACTCGATACATAAGCAGAGAGAACTTCCGGGACCATCAACTGCTGCATATCGTATATCACCTAGTTCGACGGAATTTATACCTGTAATTAAAATCCTCTATCAAGTGACTCTTATAAAAATATCTTATTTCATTATACTTTCAGATTGTAATGGACGTTGATACCACGAAGGTATATCCGCGTGAGGAAAATTTAAATATGGATCAAACAGTGGTTCCATCAAATACAATTTTGCTTACTGAGGTAATAATATTTAAAAGTTTTATTTTTTAGTTCATGTAAGCTTCAATGTGGCATATATAATAATATTTTGTTTTATCATTCAACAGGGCATCAATACTTCAGGAATTTCAATAACACCACCTATATACGAGACTCCAACCTCTCAATACTTTACACATCAAATTCTAATGCCAGTGGATGATAACGTTGTTCTTGAGGTAATACAAGAATTTTAATAAATTTAGTTGTTATATTATTAATTTTTAGGAAATAATATCGCAGGAAGGTTACAACTGCGACTTCTGAAGAGTTAATTACATATCTAATTATCTAAATAGAAAGTCTTTAGTTCTAATCTATCTCTAAGTTTTACCCGCAGTCTTGCTTAAAATGATTATTAAAGTAGTTTAGTAAAAAAAATATAATGCCGTATAAAGATTGTTTAATTGTTTTCGCGATAACAATTTTCGAACAATTACAAGTAGAGTAATATATTTTTAAAAACATAGACTGTTTACTCGGTAACATAAACATAAAATAAGTAATATCAGTGGTAGTTTACACTTACTTAAGTATTTTAAAAGAATAACTCAATCAGTACTAGTTAACATTAAAATTATTATACAAGTTAAATATAAATATTGCATATTTCAGTAAGAGTTTATTGATTAATCTTATTTTATGTATACAAATGTAATTATAATAAATATGAAATAAAGATTTTACAGGAATAACTATGTTTTTAAAAGAATTATTTGCTTATAAAACCTTGCCAAAAAGAGTAGTTGCTTTGCGTTCGTTTTAGATTGATATGAAGGACAAATAAGGATGATATTGGTACTCGATATTAGTATCTGCTTCGATTACAAAACAGTTCTAACTGTTTCCACTTAAAAGGGAAGTATGAAGCCAACAAGTCTAGAACATTAAGTTTGTATGATGTGAAAGACCCAAAGCTTTTGGCTTGTTGAACTAATTTTTTCAGAAAGAGAGAATAATTGTGCAAAATAATTAAGGTACCAACAAATTTAAAATACGTTTGCTAAATTTTTCAGCTTTATTTTATTCCCCAATGTTACTTAACATATCTAAAACAAAGCTGTCATGCGTTTATTGGATTTATTAATTTCATTATTTTTCTTTTTATGTTTAATCATTAACACAAAATTTATTTAAAAATAAACATTAGGACAACGAAAAGCTTATTATAGAAGAAAACCCACCTCCAGCAACAGAAAGAGAAAAAAAATTGAATATGCAATTATTGCAGAAGAATAACGAAATTAAGAGATTACAAGAGCAGCTACGTAATAAAAAAATAGTTTTTTAAAAAAAAAAAGTTGAACCGACTTCACAAAAAGCGCTAAAAAGCATAAAATAATTTTTAATTTTATATCTATTACGACATTTTGAAGTCGGTGCAAATCAAACAAACCAAACAACTACAACAAAAGTATTTAATCGTCCTTTCTTATGATCCCGTAAGCTGAAACGTTCAATTGTGGTTATGTAGTTGTTTTATTTGTTTAATTTGCACCGACTTCAAAATGTCGTAATAGATATAAAATTTAAAATTATTTTATGCTTTTTAGCGCCTTTTGTAAAGTCGGTTCAACTTTTTTTTTAAAAACTATTTTATTTGTCACTTTTTAGTGTTTTCTACTCTATATAACGAAGAAAGAACCATCCAAATCGGTCCACGCGTTAAAAGTTAATTTTAACCCCATACCTCACCCCCATTCCACTAAACTTTTTTTCTGATATTATCAATCAAGGAACATACTCTACCGAACATAAAAGGAATCATCGAAATCGGTCCACGCGTTACGAAGTTACTACAGCTCCCCTCCCCCACCACCACCATAGGACCAAATTATTCTCCTATTAGCAATGGGGGATCACACTATACCACCACGCGTTACAAAGTTAGGTTCCACCCCCCCCCCCCCCCCCCCCCCCCTTCTCCCACCTCCACCCCAGAAACATTTGTTTTCTCGTAGTATCAACCAAGGATCATATTCTACCCAATAGAAAAAGAATTATCCATATCGGTCCACGCGTTACGAAGTTAGACTACCACTCCCCCCACCCACACCTCTCACCTTAGGACCAAATTATTCTCCTATTAGCAATGGGGGATCATACTCTATACAACAGAAAAAGAACCATCGCAATCGGACCACGCGTTACAAAGTTAGGTTCCACCCTCATCCCCCACCACCATCCCTCCAAAATTTTTTTCACCTGGTATCAACCACGGAACATACTCTACCTAACAGAAAAAGAATTATCCAAATCGGTCCACGCGCTACAAAGTTAGACTACCCCTCTCCCCTCCCCCCACCCTAGGTTAAATTTTTTTCTCCTATTAACACTGGGGGATCACTCTGTACAAGAAAAAAAGAATCATCCAAATCGGACCACGCGTTACAAAGTTAGGTTTCACCACCCCCCCCCCCCCCCTCCCACCACCACTCTACCAAAAAATTTTTTGACATGGTACCAATCGGTGAACATACTCTACCCAACAAAAAAAGAATCATCAAAATCGGTTGACGCGTTACGAAGTTATGCCCGGTCAGGCATAAAAAAAAATAAATATAAATAAAAAAAAATTCAAAAAATACGCGTCGAACTTAGAACCCTTTGTTTTTGGGAAGTCGGTTAAAAACGCAAAGTGACCGAGTTAAGATCATTACTGAAATGCATGAAAGAAAAAAACTTAATTGGGGCTGAAATTTCTGAGGATCTAAACGACATAGTTGGATCCAATTGGAGCATATTTCAACGTCAGTTATTGAAATTTAAAGGCAAGAATCTGCCGAAAAAATACGGACCGCAAATTAGATCTTTCGCTCTAAATTTGAATTTTATGTCTCCTCGCGCATATGATTATGAAAGACAACAATTCGATAATTGTCTGCCGCATTCTAGGACGATTAGGAAATGGTATGAAAATGTCTATTGCCAGCCAGGATTTACGAAGCAATCGTTTATTGCTATAAAACAAGCTTGTGAAGAAGCTAATAAAAGCGGTGAGAAGTTGTTCATTAACATAGTTTTTGATGAAATACACATCAGGCAGCATATTGATTGGGATGATGAGAAGTCGTATGGTTTTGTTGATGTTGGTGATGGAAGAGGACAAGGAGAGATGGCTACACAAATTTTAGTGTTTATGGCTGTATGCTTAAAGGCTCGGGCCTGGAAAATTCCTTTTGCCTTTTTCCCTGTTGTTTCCTTAAACGCAGAGCAGAAACACAATCTTATTACAATATCTTTTGAGCATATTCGACAAACTGGTGCTGAGGTGGTAGGAGTAACGTTTGATGGAGCTCCAGTACAAGGTGTTTTAACTTTAACGGTTTATATTGTGGTCCATCGAGTTTACGGTTTACTACATTGGTCCTTCGAGGAACGCGAATAAAAACGAAAGTCTAAGTAGACGCGAGTGACTAACAGCACTAACAGCAATTCAATCTGAAGAACAAAGTGTCTTCAGATATAATATTTACAATAATCATCCTCTGGAACAAAGTGTCTTGAGGCTCTGAATTACTTTGCTAACCTCTTGAACTAAGCGTCTTGAGGCTCTAGATAAATACTTAGTCTGGGGAACAGGTGTTCTCAAATTCTTAATAACGCGTTTGTTACAGCATCTTGGGCAACACTCATACAATACAGTTGAATTATTTTCATCAGTTGAAATAACTCATCAAGCATAGAGCTCATCATCTCATCAAGAATGGAGCAATTACTCAAACAACAAAACACGCAGATAAAGGTCATACAAAAGATTCACACGCAAATAAAAAAGATTCTACTGCAAGAAAAACCAAGGAATATGGCGAAGGACGTCTGTTAACACTGAACAACGCCTGGATCGAGATCGAGAAACTAAATGCACAGATTGAAACGTATTGGGACCAAAATCCGCAGAACAAATATTTTGTGGAAAACTATTGCACTCAAATCGAAAGCTTACACGATCAAACAAGGGATCAACTAGAGGATATAATTCGAGAAGCAATAGCAATAGAAAGGAATGAGTATTGTACGCGGAAAATTGGAATGGAAAAATGAAACGGCTGAACAAGAAGCTACGAAAACGTCTAGTCGGCCATCAGAGAGTTGTTTGATGTGGAGGAGATTTTAATTTTGTAGTTTGGTGAGTGCGTGTTTAAATTGTATTTTGACAAATGTATAGTATAATGAGCAACTTTATCTATTGTCTATGCGGCAAGCAGGTGAAGACTTTATGCGTAAACATAAACTCGCATTTCAACAAAGCGCCGACAAATACATCTACGAATGTTTGGACGAACTGTCTAAACTCAAGTCATTCGAAACTCGTTCAGAGTTGCGGGCAGCGGCATATCTATACAGGTGCAATGGGTTATCTTTGGAAGCTTATAACACAGGTACCTGGACGGCAGGGGAACCTGTGTTTATGAAAATTTTTCGAGTGGTTTCTACTTCAGAAAAACCTCTTGATTCGGTTTTTGTCGACAGGTTTATCGAAGTAGAAGCCTTTTTCCGATCAGTTTGGTGTGAAATATTGTATGGACATGTTTTTAAACCTCCGGATGTCACTTATGCTGTTGAACAAGTGCTAGATGTCAGCTCTTTTCGTTATGTTCATATTGAAACTGAATATGAAGGAGATTTTGAAAAAAGAACCTTACTGGATGACGGACGAGCTTTTGATTTTGATCAACCTGACGATTCATGTTGTATCCTAGACAATTGCTATTGATGTTCGGCCGCCAGTCATATGCCTAAATTCCCAGGACATCAGGTAAACAATTCTTAATTAAAAAAAAAAATACAAAAATTTCAGTTTTCAATTTAAAATTTTAGCGCCTATATTTCGGAGCAACTCCAAAATATGGCAGGTTCCCACCATTATGGCAGCACCCACGCCATATTGGTGGGGAACGTCAACGTCCGGTGGTAATTTTGCCGGCATGAGTTTGTCTTTTCGGTATCTGACCGTGGGAGAGGAAGGAAGGTTGTGAGTTGTGAAGTGGAAAAGAAGTGAAAAAAAAAACAAAAAAGAAGTGCATGGTTCACGTAGACAAAAGACAGAAAAGTTTCAGGAGGAAGAAAACGTGAGTTTTATTTGAAAAAAAAGGAAAGAAAACGGAAGTCCGTCGAGACGTGAAGGATAAGATACGAAACGAAGAAAAATTCAGAAGAGCGTTGCCTGGAACACGTGTGGAGTATTTTTACATACCGGTTGGTGATTTTAAATTCCCAAAAAAAATTCAATTAAATGTTAAATTTAAAAAAAACCGTGTGTGTAAAACTGTCTCTATCAACTCGAGAAATTCAAACTATCTCATAAAAATGCAAAGGTTGTCTATTTATATATTAATATTATATAGAAATCTGAAATAAAACAACATAATTAAATATTTTATCGCATATAAACCAATATAACATTTTTTTAAATATAAGCCAAAGAATTTAATATTTTATAGAATTTTAGTGATTTTTACCAAAAAAAAGAAAACCTATTTGCCAAACCTTATTTGTCAAACTTTTGATTACTTCAGACAAGAGTAGGGGAGAATTAGATACAACAAGTTTCATCAACTTTTTCTGGGAAATTGTTGCATTAGACAGGAAAAATGAATGATGCAACTTTTGTAGAAAAATATCAGAGCTACAAATTTGCTTCCGACAGTTTTCCGATCCGCGCAGGGGAAATGGGTGAAAATTGCGGTTGAAAAAAAATATGTTTTGTATCAAACAGCCCCAACCTCGGGGCTGTTTGATATAATTAGCTGAATTGCAGTCCAACTTAACCCCTAAAAATGAAATTAAATGAACACCAAATGACTGTTATTGCAAAATAAGTTAAAAGCGTTGGTTATTTTTGTGAATTTTTATTAAAATAAAAAAATTCATGAAAATGACATTTCATTTCTTGCTTTTCTTCGCGGCTGTGACTTCCCTAAATCTACCGGTTATCGCTTCCTTTTATATGTTCGCACCATTTTGTTGGAAAAAATTAACACAAGTTTGCATAAAAACATGCAAATACACAATTTACAGCTGTATCAAATAGCCCCGTGCACTTTGTATCGAATAGCCCCGAGGCATGCCGAAGCACACCATCAACTGATTAACCACTATACCTAGTGCAAGTGCACAAATCCCGTCCATCATAATTTAGCACTTTACGCATAAGAACACATCTTACCTTTTCCTTTCTAAAAAAAAATTTTATTTTCACTGATTTTCACTGAAATGAAACTGATGAGAATAAAGCCGCCGAACTCTATTTATTCGGAAGATTATTAGTACATTTTCGCACATAAAGATTACACAGACCCACAAAAAAAAGTTTTGTAGTTGAAAGTTATCATACGGTATGTTTTTAGGTGTGCTAAGAAAGAATCCGAGGTCAGGATTCACCCATCACCTTTAGATTTTGACATTACCTAAACATTACACTTAACAAATACGTTAAAAAGAAAGGCCGACAAAAGAAAAGCGATCAAAATCCAGAAGGTAGACCTTACTTATATTACGTATTTAGGTGTGCCAAATCGGACCACGCGTTACAAAGTTAGGTTTGACCACCCCCCCCCCCCCCCCCTCCCACCACCACTCTACCAAAAAATTTTTTGACATGGTACCAATCGGTGAACATACTCTACCCAACAAAAAAAGAATCATCAAAATCGGTTGACGCGTTACGAAGTTATGCCCGGTCAGGCATAAAAAAAAATAAATATAAATAAAAAAAAAATTCAAAAAATACGCGTCGAACTTAGAACCCTTTGTTTTTGTGAAGTCGGTTAAAAACGCAAAGTGACCGAGTTAAGATCATTACTGAAATGCATGAAAGAAAAAAACTTAATTGGGGCTGAAATTTCTGAGGATCTAAACGACATAGTTGGATCCAATTGGAGCATATTTCAACGTCAGTTATTGAAATTTAAAGGCAAGAATCTGCCGAAAAAATACGGACCGCAAATTAGATCTTTCGCTCTAAATTTGAATTTTATGTCTCCTCGCGCATATGATTATGAAAGACAACAATTCGATAATTGTCTGCCGCATTCTAGGACGATTAGGAAATGGTATGAAAATGTCTATTGCCAGCCAGGATTTACGAAGCAATCGTTTATTGCTATAAAACAAGCTTGTGAAGAAGCTAATAAAAGCGGTGAGAAGTTGTTCATTAACATAGTTTTTGATGAAATACACATCAGGCAGCATATTGATTGGGATGATGAGAAGTCGTATGGTTTTGTTGATGTTGGTGATGGAAGAGGACAAGGAGAGATGGCTACACAAATTTTAGTGTTTATGGCTGTATGCTTAAAGGCTCGGGCCTGGAAAATTCCTTTTGCCTTTTTCCCTGTTGTTTCCTTAAACGCAGAGCAGAAACACAATCTTATTACAATATCTTTTGAGCATATTCGACAAACTGGTGCTGAGGTGGTAGGAGTAACGTTGGATGGAGCTCCAGTAAATTTGACAGCGACCAAACTTCTAGGATGTCATGTTAGAGACATCAACTCCAGAAGTTATTTTAACCTCAGTGGTAGCAAAGATGAATACATTATTCACCCATATCCGTGCCACATGTTGAAACTGGTACGCAACGCACATTGTGATCTAAGGGTAATCTATAATAATTCAGGTGAAGCAATTGAGTGGGTTTACTTGGAAAGGTTAATACTCTTACAGGAAAAGGAAGAGCTTGATTTGGGCTAAGAAGAGTTCATGTGTACTTTATGAACCAAACAATGAAAGTAAGATTAGCTGCCCAAGCTTTCAGTAAGTCTGTCGCTGACGCTCTCGATTTTTGCAGAGATGTCTTGAAAATACCAGAATTTGCTGGAAGTAAGCCGTTATCACTTTTTATTCGCTTTATGAATGACACTTTTGACGTATTAAATAGTCGAAAAATTAGCGAGTACGAATATAAAAAGAAGGCTCTCAGCGAAGAAAATTTTCAGACTGTCCATCAATTTGCTCTCCAATCAGTTAGCTATATTTCCGAACTAAAATTGTTATCCGGCACTTTGGTAATACATTCAAGGCGAAAAGTAGGATTTCTCGGGCTAATTACGTGTTTAAAGAACCTGGAAGTTTTGTATAATAGATTCATTTTAACAGCAAAATTACTTTTCATTCCAATGTACAAAGTTAGCCAAGATCATCTGGAACTTTTTTTTAGTTCCATTAGAATGAGTTTGGGTAGAAACGACAATCCTTCCGTAAGGCAATTTATTAGTGCGTATAAAAGGCTCTTAGTAAGATGTCAAATTAGAGAAGGAGGTATAGGCAACTGTGTACCCCTAGAGTTGATTGAAATTTCAAATATACCTAATTCTTTGAGTAATAATGTCGACCCTGAAAGTGAAATAAACAGCACTATGGAAAGATCTCACATGCTTTCAGACAACGGAGACACGCATTTCATGGATAACTTTAATTTAGATGAGGAATTTTTAGCTGAACATAATTATGTTTCATATCCATCTAAATTAAGTGAATACACAAAACATGTTGTCCTCTATATATCAGGATTTGTTGTATTCAAAATTAATAAAAGTCTTAAGTGTTCTGGCTGTTTAGCTGCTCTTCAAGGTGAATTTAAATTAACATCACTAGCAGCATATAAAACGCGAGGTGCTCTTCAAATGCCCTCAAGAAGCGTTATTGATATTTGCGAGAAAACTGAAAGTGTTCTGCGCCACAAAATTCATTTTATTGGTAGTAATAACATACTTGAAAAACGTAATTTTCAAAAAATTCTTATTGATGTACAACAACATTTTATGAATAAAATACTTTTCGAAGACCAATCAATACACATGTTCCACAATATTTCCCATTATAATTCACTTCTCAAATTAATAAGTGAACAATATTTAAGAACCAGATATTTTTTCCTTGCCAAGAGAACTTCTAAAGAGTGTTCAATTCGACAAAAAATGAAGAAATTAGTTCAATTTAAAGACATGTAAGAAACGCACTTAATTAAGAAACAATACACATCAAGAATTTTGAAAAAAAAAAATTTTAAATTTAATATTAAACCACACACAACAATAGACATAACACAACCGCTGGAGACCACAAATGGTATACATGGCATAAAAATATCACAGTTATTTTTTTCTGACTTGTACGCCTACATCACCTACTCTACCTCCACGTGGTGGTCCCTGGAAAATACTTAGTTTAAATTCATAAAATATCACATATTTATTATAGAATATCTAATTATAAAATTCCGAGGTTTTATCAAATTTCTTATAGAAATAAGAAATATCATAGCTATCTTGGCTAAAAGAGAAGGTGAAATATTTTTAATAACTTACTGTAACCCTCAATTTATTTATTGTAATTTAAAGAATATTATAATAAAATATTAATAATCACTTAATTAAGAGTATTTAAATTTGTTTCCAACCCCTCCACAGAAATTCTACAATTTTACTACTTCCATGAGGCACTTACACATGAAAAGGCCTTTCCACTACTTCAAGAGATATGCCGAAGTTTTCTCAGCTTATGGCACTTCCTTCTTAATTATATATTCTAAGGTTTTAACTAATGAAATTGGGTTAATAAATTCAACAAAATGGTAAGAAATCTAGCAAAACCATTTTGCGAAAAGGTTGTAGTTAGAAATACTTAAAATAATAGCAATTTATAGAATTTTGGAGGGGAAATGACGACAGCAGAAAGTATAAAAGGGTCTTGTAAATGTCAACTCACTCTCATTTTAGTAATGAATTTTTAAAAGGGTGCAAAGTGTTAGAGTGAGTTTTATTTAAAAGTGAATTTTGAGTTGACAGCCATTTTGAATTAAGAAAAAGGTTTTTATTTCTTTGAATTTTAAATTTGTTTTAGATTTGGTTTGTGGAAATATCAACTATTTTTTTGGTTATGAATGTGGGCATTTTCTTTATGAGGATTTTTTTTACGAAATTATTTAATAACATTATCAGTACATTTAATATTTGAATATTAGTAATTTTGGGAAGTTTTATTTAAAGTGAATTTTTTTGGATATTATTATATAGGTTTTTCTTGAGCAAATGAATTGGTTAAGATATGCTCGAATTAGCATTTTGACCACATATCATTTCACAAAATGCACAAAATGTACAGCAAATATTCACATGACCCGAGTAAATTTTCAAAATAAAAATCAAAACAAACCGCTTGTAAACTCGAGCAACGTAAGAAATATAAAAATTTCTTAACACGATCGGCGTTTCTAATGAAGAAAAGTTAAGCTGCTTTGGCTCGTTCTCAACAGCAGCACCAAAGGGTTAACCTTTCTTCAGCTGCTGGACGCCTTCGCGAAAAAACGAAAACTAGATGAAACTCCAGCACAAAATTTTAAAAACCGATATCGACAGCTGTATCAAATTATGGTCACTTACACTGTCCCACTAACCTTGCAGTAAAAATATTTTCACAAAATGCCCAAAATGTGCAGCAAATATTCACATGACCGAGTTACGGTTACAGTTAATTTTTAACAGTAAATTTATTTTTATCGAAACGTGTATAAACTTGTACAAGTGTAAATTAAAGTGAAGTTTGACCAAATCTGTATGCGTGTTTCCTTTTTTATTTTGCCTAAGGTTCAATTCGATTTAAATATTGATTTCAGAGTTCGTTTTATTTGAAGTTAATTACACATTTCGATTTGACTTTATTTTCTTTTGAACATTGTTGGAATTTTAAATCTTTTATCGTGAGATTTCCACATTAAATAATTTCATCGACGTTGTTGTTGATTTGAACATTTTCTTTGAATCTCGTCGACATTGCAGTCATTGTTTTGAACAATGAATATGAATTTTTTAAAATCCGTTAGCAGTGACAAGAAACCAAATTATACACTTTTTAACACTATTATCTTATCTGTCAGCTGAGATATTAATAACCTCTACAACACGAAAACTGCAAAAAAATATGCGTTAAATGCAATGTGTCCAAAATAGTATTTATATTTGGTTTATTACAGGGACGGATAGATTCACCGGAATAACTCAGCGATGTGAATATCTCTACTCCGTCCCGTTTGAAGAGTCACGACTTCCTTCACGTTTACGGATACCAAAACGCTGTACCGTATACACGAGGCTATTATATCGAGGCTATTATATCGAGGCTATTATATCGAGGCTATTATCTTCAATGAGCACTTCGCCAACTTTCGCTATAGTTCTCTTATCATTGTTTGATCCAGTTTTTTTTTGCATTCACTCTAGACTTATTTAGAGTAATGTAATTTTATTGCAGTAATCAGCATTGTTAAATTTTTAAATATCACAAAATATTGCAAAATTTACTTGCATTTATTAGTATAGGCCAGAATATAGCTAATGGGTTCTTTTTTATTAAGCAATAAAACTTATCAAGATAAAAGTTTTAAACGAATTCTTCAGTTTGTTTTCAATTTTTGATCGCAAGATAAAAAATTAAATCTCAAAATTTTACTATACAGGGTGTTTCAGATCTAACATGCCAAAATGAGTAGGGTGATAGATCTCAACTAGACAAACAAACCCTAAAAAACTACTATCGCAATGGCCTTTCCAAAATTGTCAACAATGTTGATGAACCCCTCACCATTAAAGGTACAGTCTCTTCCAAAAGTGAAAAAAATGGATTGCGATTACCAAAAGTTCAGCATTTTCCCAAATTTTCTCTGAAATTCATGCAATTAGTATGCCCCGGTTAGGAAATTTTTCACTTAGTATGACCTTCACAATGTTAGCCATATGCGCTGGTACTCCGTCGTCTTGGTGAAACATTCCCCTAAGTTTATCCATAGTTTCCGCCTCTATTAGATTTGGTTTCCAAAAAGTCCGCATAAATTTCAATATTAAGCACTTGCGGCAAAATGAAGGGTCCTACCAAATGGTTGCCGATGATAAAATCCCAAACGTTGACACTGAATCCGGGCTTGAATCAGGTCACCTTTGCCCTGTGTGGGTTGGTGTTCGACCAGGTATGGAGGTTATGAAAGTTCATGATATTATTCCTGGTGAATTTACATTCATCTGTCCAAAGAATTCGGTCCAGAAATGCCCTGCCGTCAATGTCGCTTTCCAGAAGCCAGGTGCTTAATTTCAGTTTTCTCTCATAATATCCTTTCAGTAGTCCTTGAGCTGGGTGATGATAATATGGACGTAATCCCTCTCGATAAGTAACCCTCCAAACCTTAGATGACGATACTCCTCATCGCCTTGCGACTCGTTTCGAGCTCGTCTCATGGTCCTGCCTCGTGATGGTGATTATTTGCTGCTCGACGTCGGCAGAAGTTCCCGGAATTTCGGGTCTCGTCTCTATGTCCTGTGAAGTTACACTTCCTGTTTCTCCTATCCTTTGGAAAGTCCGTTTAATACCCCTCTTTAGGGTGCTCGCTGGTTAGATAATCTCCTTTGATATGGCTCTCTCTTTTCCGTCTACTACCCAATAAATGTAATTTTTTAATAATTTTTGATTAAAAGCTCCCGTACTTATTGATTTTTTTTAACGATGATAGGTATTCTTGCTGAATGACCCTTTTTTATAGCAAAATTTTCATCAGGTACGAGTAACAGAACGCCAGGATACAAGGGTCTGAATTCTGGCTACCACAAGCTAATATCGGCGATAAAACAAAATTACACTAAAATTTTTATAACTTTTTTGCAGCAATAATTAAAATTAATTACCTGTTAACCCAAAACAAACATTTTCGACCTTTTCTTTTAAAAATTTAACTCCCAAACGGTTCAGATTACAAGCCATACAATATTTTGTTTGTATAGTTGAGGTCTATCACCCCACTCATTTTGGCACGTTAGATCTGAAACACCCTGTATACATGTAAACAAATATGAACGGCCTTCAGCAATTTGATTGTCACGATCAAATCTTGGCTTCATTTCAAAAAAGTATATGTCAATTGTGACTGTGACCTTCACTCACTGTGGATCCGGGGCTCTAAAATATTTATTTTAAGTCTTACAATTTTTTTACATATTCCTTGAATTGAAATATTTTACTTATATCTCCATGCACCATTAGTTTTTTATACATGATGTTTCAGATCTGACGTGCCAAAATGAGTGGGGCGATAAATCTCACCTAGGCAAACAAAAAATTGTTTTAGGACAAAGGATTAGAAAAACCGCATTCTTAGAAATCCCTGACTGTCTTATTATTTTATTGCACTATCGGTAGGAAATTCTTTAAAGAAACAAAACTTTTAAGATTAAGGGTCGAAAATGTTTGTTTAGGGTTAACAGGTAATTAGTTTTAATTATTGCTGCAAAAAAAAATTTTGTTTTATTGCCGATAACAGCTTGTGTTAGTCAGAATTCACACCCTTGTATTCTGGCGTTCTGTTACTCGTACCTTATGGAAATTTTGCTATAAAAAAGGATCAACCAGCAAGAATACCTATCAAAGCTGAAAAACAAATCAATAAATTCGGGTATTTTTTAGCAAAAATTATTTAAAAATGGTAGAATTTACTTCTGAGGAATACGCGGATATTATTTACATTTATGGTGTAGTAGACGGAAACGAGAGAGCAGCTGCAGTGGAATATCAAAGGAGATTCCCTAATCGGCGAGCACCAGAAATACGGGTATTAACACGGACTCTCCGAAGGTTTGGAGAAACAGGAAGTGTAACTTCACACGACACGGAGACACGACCCGAAACTTAGGAAACCTCTGCCGACTTCAAGCAGCAAATAATCACCATCGTGAGGCAAGACCCTGAGCCGAGCCCTGAGACGAGTCGCAAGACGATTAAGAGTGTCATGTAAGGTTTGGAGGGTTATTCATCGAGAGGGATTACGTCCATATCACCGTCTCTCAGTCCAAGGACTGCTGGAAGGAGATTGCGAGAATGTATAGAATGTAGCACTTGGCAACATGACATTGACGAAAGGGCGACGTTTCTGGACCGAATTTTGTGGTCGGATGAATCTCAATTCACCAGTGATGGTATCACGAACTTCCATAACCTCTATATCTGGTCGGAAACTAACCCACGCAGGACAAAGATGCCCTCATTCCAGTAGAGATTCAGTGTCAATGTATGGGCTGGTATCATCGGCAACATTTGGTAGGACCATTCATTTTGCGGCAAGTGCTCAACAGTTAAAATTATTGCGGACTTTTTGGAGAACACACTTCCAGATCTAATAAAGTACATCCTTGTCAAAATCACCGTAAACTACAAGCCATGAACTGAACTTTTATATGTGATCGTAAAAGGTCTTACTGAATGGTCCAATTTACATTGTTTCTTATGGTAGCCAGGGAGTGATTTTTTCTTAAACTCGCCCTACCATCAAAAGTATTAGTGCTATGAAAAAAAGACTAACATTAACTTAAAGCAGACTAAATGATCTTTCTAATAAAGTAAAAACATGTACACCTTATTAAGCAAAATAACAAGTAATCTTTGATTAAACGTGAAATTTTAGTTGCAAACCAAATTTTCATCCTAAACGCAAGCAGTAAGTCATGGTCCGACCATGCTCTGTCGCTTGTATTTTCTTTAAATTTCCACTTCCGCACTTTTAGGCTTAAAAATGTTTATTATTTTCTTAAGTAGGGTATGAATAATTTTACTTCATTAGAAAGATTGTTTTGTTTACTTCAAGTAGAACAAAACAATTTTTTCATAGAAGCAATAGTTGAGACACTACGACGGTTTAAAGAAAAATCACCCCCCGGCTGCCAAAAGAAGCGATGTAAATTAAACGAAATGTCAGACCACTTTGGCCTTATGTGTGTGCGAAAAATTCGTCGGTTCATGGCCTGTGGTTTACGGAGGTTTCGTCCCTGTGCATAATCGAACAAACATGTTTTACCAACACTATGGAGCACCAGCGCATATTGCTTACATTTTGAAGGCAATGCTAAGTGAAAAATTTCCTAACCGCTGGATTGGATGAGGTGCACCGATTCCTTGGCCTGCTAGACCTGCAGACCTTACTCCATTGGACTTTTTCTTATGGGGAGCAATGAAGGATAAAGTTTATTTAAGCCCTGTTAACACTAGGGAGGATTTAGTAAATATAATTGGGAATGCAGCGACGAAAATATGCGAGGCTGGCTGCAATACGCCTTAAAAAGGGACTTAGAAGAAGATTGTTGTTTCTTTTTTGTCTCTTTTTATAGAATTTTTACAATTTACATTTATAACGTTTGTGCCAAAATAAAGTGCCATAATTATATAAAAAAAAATTATTATTGAGTGTCAGAGTGTCTGCACGGGTAATTTTCAAAGAGCTTGGAACTGAATAAAGTTTATCGTTTGTGTGCCAAGTGGTATAAAGTGTTAAAAAACTTGAAAGAAGCAAACAATTTTAGGAAAAAATCTTAAAAGTTAAAAGTGAAAATAGACAAAATCTTTTTGACATTACCGGCATTTATGTGTTTTTCTGCCATTACCATAGTAACGCTCTAAGTATTGCTGTACAAAGCAACCAAAGTATTTAAAAAAGCACAGTAAATTTGCTACTGCCCTCGAAATGAGTGGCAGTAGCAGCAGCAGTGATACTGGGAGGAGCAAAAATCCCCCCAATACCCGTAAAAAGAAGGTCCGAGGTAAAAAGGTGGACCTCGGCACTTTTCTCAAAGAGCCCACCGAAAAGGCTAATTCAGGGCCCACTGAAAAGGCCAAACTGGAAGTTGAAGAGGGAAAAGCAGCCTCCAAAACCGCAACAATCACGGCTTTGGATGCAGTGCCATCGACTAGCGCCACATCAGCGGCATCCGCCGCTAATTTACCAACTATGGTCATCACATCGGCATCGGCGGTATCTGCAACTGTGTCTATGGCAGCTGCCACAAATAACGCAGCAGTACCCGCTGCAAAAGTGTCTGCAGCATCTGCTGCAAAAGTGTCTGCAGCATCTGCTGCAAAAGTGTCTGCAGCATCTGCTGCAAAAGTGTCTGCAGCATCCGCTGCAAAAGTGCCTGCAGCATCCGCTGCAAAAGTGCCTGCAGCTTCCGCTGGAACGAAAAATGCGACAGCTGCGCCAAAATTACCGGATGTGGTTCTAGCAGCATCGAAAGATGCTCCAGCACCGTCCAGTTTAATAATGCGGCCAAACCTCTCAGGGGACAAAAAAGCCGCGACCAGCAATCCAGCGCCAACAAGAGCAGCAGCGACCAGCTGCGGGGTAGTAACAGAGACTAGTTACGCCCAGCAGATAAGTGGCAGCTCCAATAAAAGTTCCATCTATTGCAGGTAGTTATGTGACTCCTCGCGAGCCACCGGCTGATTTGAGCAAGTCTCCGCCCAAATCAGGCGCGGATCTTCAAGGGCTTTTTGACGCCCAGTGGCAAGACGACAGGTACGATATGTACTTTGAGCACCTCCGTGGAGTTACTCAAATTACGTACCTCCATCAGGTAGGGCATTTTGCGGCGGAGTGTCCAAAGATGGAGAGGAAAGTGGCTGAAGACACTGTGGAGAGGGCTCCTGCACCTGCAGTTGAGCCCGGAGTATTTACTTTGCCTGTTGCTGCGCCTCCTCTCTGGGTGCAACTCATGGTCAAAGTGCCTGAAGAAATTATTCCAGAGACCCATCCGGTCCTGGCTATAAACGGTGCCACCTAAACACGGGTAGAAGCAGTGAGCTGGGATGAGGCCTGTAGAAAATCTTCCCTTTTATAATTGAAATAATAAATCTTTTTCCTCATTTTACTCATACTGTTTAACTCACATTCAATACTAATCTTAATAGTCTCATGGTCACTTATATTTAATGCTCTATTCGTTCTTGCACTGACCGATTGATCATTGGACATAACGTAGTCTATAAGAGTCTTTGATATTTCAGTCACTCGCGTATATTCCGATATTAACTGTTGACAGTTATTGTCTTCAATTATTTGCTTAATCCTTCGTTTATTTGCGTTTTCAATTTTAAAATCTATATTAAAATCTCCGACAACTATCACTTTCATATCCCTCTCAACAAGATCTTCAAACCATTTGTGGCGACAGTCAATAAAATCACTGTATTTTAAGAACCACTGACACGAAGTTAGCAACATTTTATTACTATAATTTTAACTTGTTAGTTTTATTTTCACAAACACAGTAAGCCTTTCAGGCGAATTTTTGGTATAAAAGAAGCAGGGAAAGCTAGGGATAAGTTAGTTCGCATTTAGAGTTCAGTTGTGATGTACAACTAGTATTAAATTGTTAAAACCTTTCATAATAAAAAATATAAATATCTAATATTTCTAAAGTAACTTCGTGGTTGTGGATTGGTGTCAGTATACACCATTTTTATTTTTTAATAAATCATTTTTCGTTCTAAGAAGCCATCCTAAAAAAACGCAGTGGATATTCCACCTGCGGACTTTCCTGACGCAGTGACATCCTCCACCTGCGGAAAGGAAGAAGGTAGACCATCGACTTCTACATTGACGCAGTGGATATTCCACCTGCGGACTTTCCTGACGCAGTGACATCCTCCACCTGCGGAAAGGAAGAAGGTAGACCATCGACTTCTACATTGACGCAGTGGATATTCCACCTGCGGACTTTCCTGACGCAGTGACATCCTCCACCTGCGGAAAGGAAGAAGGTAGACCATCGACTTCTACATTGACGCAGTGGATATTCCACCTGCGGACTTTCCTGACGCAGTGACATCCTCCACCTGCGGAAAGGAAGAAGGTAGACCATCGACTTCTGCATTGACGCAGTGGATATTCCACCTGCGGACTTTCCTGATGCAGTGACATCCTCCACCTGCGGAAAGGAAGAAGGTAGACCAGCGACTTCTACATCGCAGTGGCATCATCCACCTGCGGAAGAATATTCGCAGTGGTACTACTTCCACCTGCGGATTAGCTGTACGCAGTGGTATCATCCACCTGCGGAAGAACATACGCAGTGACATTCTCCACCTGCGGAAAGGAAGAAGGAAGACCATCGACTTCTACATCGCAGTGGCATCATCCACCTGCGGAAGAATATTCGCAGTGGCACTGACATCCTCCACCTGCGGAAAGGAAGAAGGTAGACCATCGACTTCTACATCGTAGTGGCATCATCCACCTGCGGAAGAATATACGCAGTGACATTCTCCACCTGCGGAAAGGAAGAAGGTAGACCATCGACTTCTACATCGCAGTGGCATCATCCACCTGCGGAAGAATATTCGCAGTGACACTACCCCCACCTGCGGATTATCCATACGCAGTGACATCACCCAGAATATTCGCAGTGGCACTAACATTCTCCACCTGCGGAAAGGAAGAAGGTAGACCATCGACTTCTACATTGGTGACCCCGAGAACAGAATACAGCAACATCTTTTTAAAGGTTAGTTTAGATTAGTTGCTCAAATCTATTCCCATAAATACATTTTTTTTTTAATACAAAAAATCAAAACACAAAAATGGAAAACAGTTCCGATTCAGAATATGTTGACAGTGCTTCCAATACTCCCGCTGTCACTCCAACTCAACAAATTCGTGCGGTCGCGGTTAAACCCACTCCTTTCTGGAGAAACAACCCAGATTTATGGTTTAACCATCTTGAGGCACAGTTTGAATTAGCGGGTATTACACAAGATAAAACCAAGTACTTCACAGTTGTTAGCGCGCTCGACGAGAGTATCGTTCGGCTTGTCAGTGACGTTGTGTCAAGCCCACCTACACATGATAAATTCGAAAAAATCAAAGAAGTTTTGATTAATCGGTTGGCAGGAAGTGAGAATCAAAAAATCAAACAGCTCTTAACTGAACTGACTTTGGGTGATGCTCAACCTTCCCAGTTACTAAGAGAAATGCAATCTCTTGCTCAGACAAAATTAAATAACAACATCCTCAAAACACTTTGGATGCAGAGACTCCCAATTAACATGCAAGCCATACTAACATGTAATCCAGGTTCTCTGGACGAGTTGGCTGCATGCGCAGACAAAATTGCGGAAGTCAACAATAAGTCTGAAATATGTAACGTTACCGAAATCAAAACTCCACAAGTTTCCGAAATGGAGCTTTTAAAGAAACAAGTCGCTCATCTTACAAAATTAGTCGAGCATTCGCCCAACAATAGACATCGCTCACGGGAAAGAAGTCTTTCACGTAACAAACAAAAAGTTTACCAAACGCAAAATTTCAAATCTAAATTTTGCTGGTACCACAACAAATTCGGTGCTAACGCTCAAAAATGTATAGCTCCATGTAATTTTACCAAAACTAACTCAAAACCAGCAACAAACTAATATGTCCTCCTCCTTTGACGACAAGGGGAGAGGGCTTACCAAATAGTCGTCTTTACATTTTCGATAAAACCACAAACAAACATTTCTTGATTGACACTGGAGCTGATGTTTCAGTCATCCCAGCAAACTCTCTTGACAAATTATACCCCTCAAATCTTCAATTGGTAGCTGCCAATGAATCTTCTATAAAAACATTTGGAAAAAAACTCCTAAGTCTGGACCTTGGTCTTCGCAGATCTTTCCAATGGCAATTTATCGTTGCCACTGTCTCCAAACCGATTATTGGCGCAGATTTCCTCTGCCACTTCGGGTTATTGGTAGATATAAAAAGAAGGTCTATTATAGATCCTAACACTAACCTAAAATCATCAGGTTGAGTATTAACTGGAAACTCATCAAACCTCTCCATTCTTGTCGGAACTTTTGATAATCCTATCATAACAAAATTATTATCAAAATTCAAATCAATCACAATGGACACAGGTTTCATAAAACCAGCCAACCACAATGTAACACACCACATTATTACTCAAGGTCCTCCAATTGTCTCTAAAGTCCGCCGGCTTTCCCAAGAAATGTTAACCGCGGCCAAAACAGAGTTCGAATTCCTTTTAAAACAAGGAATCTGTAGGCCTTCAGACAGTTGCTGGTCATCACCACTTCACATGGTTCGTAAGAAGAACGGTGAATGGAGACCATGCGGCGACTACCGCCGACTCAACGCGAAGACTGTTCCCGACCGTTATCCAATCCCATTGATTCACGATTTTACATATCATCTTCAAAATTGTAAATTCTTCTCAACTTTAGATTTAGCTAAAGCCTATCACCAAATCCCAGTAGAATCCAAAGACATCCCCAAGACTGCTATATGCACACCTTTCGGACTTTTCGAGTTCACGCGTATGACTTTCGGTTTATGCAACGCTGCGCAAACCTTTCAAAGATTCATACACTCTGTCTTACAGGATTTACCTTTCAATTTTGTCTATTTGGATGATATCTTAGTCGCTTCCAATTCTCTCGAGGAACATTACGAACACTTAAACATCATTTTCGATCGCCTTCAAAAATTCGGGCTTATTTTAAATGTTGACAAATGTAACTTTGCCAAAATTGAGGTAAAATTTCTGGGCCATCTCGTCTCTTCTCAGGGAATTAAACCTCTACCAGACAAAATAGAGGCCATCTCCAGAATACCAAAACCTAAAACCGTAAAAGATTTGCGAAGGTTCATGGGAATGGTAAACTTTTACCGCAGATTTTTACCTAATGCCGCTGCTAGTCAATCCCCACTAAACAAATTCCTCACCGGTTCTAAAAAAGAAGGCTCAAAATTAATTAATTGGTCCGATGAAGCAAAAATCTTAAAAGTTAAAAGTGAAAATAGACAAAATCTTTTTGACATTACCGGCATTTATGTGTTTTTCTGCCATTACCATAGTAACGCTCTAAGTATTGCTGTACAAAGCAACCAAAGTATTTAAAAAAGCACAGTAAATTTGCTACTGCCCTCGAAATGAGTGGCAGTAGCAGCAGCAGTGATACTGGGAGGAGCAAAAATCCCCCCAATACCCGTAAAAAGAAGGTCCGAGGTAAAAAGGTGGACCTCGGCACTTTTCTCAAAGAGCCCACCGAAAAGGCTAATTCAGGGCCCACTGAAAAGGCCAAACTGGAAGTTGAAGAGGGAAAAGCAGCCTCCAAAACCGTAACAATCACGGCTTTGGATGCAGTGCCATCGACTAGCGCCACATCAGCGGCATCCGCCGCTAATTTACCAACTATGGTCATCACATCGGCATCGGCGGTATCTGCAACTGTGTCTATGGCAGCTGCCACAAATAACGCAGCAGTACCCGCTGCAAAAGTGTCTGCAGCATCTGCTGCAAAAGTGTCTGCAGCATCTGCTGCAAAAGTGTCTGCAGCATCTGCTGCAAAAGTGTCTGCAGCATCCGCTGCAAAAGTGCCTGCAGCATCCGCTGCAAAAGTGCCTGCAGCTTCCGCTGGAACGAAAAATGCGACAGCTGCGCCAAAATTACCGGATGTGGTTCTAGCAGCATCGAAAGATGCTCCAGCACCGTCCAGTTTAATAATGCGGCCAAACCTCTCAGGGGACAAAAAAGCCGCGACCAGCAATCCAGCGCCAACAAGAGCAGCAGCGACCAGCTGCGGGGTAGTAACAGAGACTAGTTACGCCCAGCAGATAAGTGGCAGCTCCAATAAAAGTTCCATCTATTGCAGGTAGTTATGTGACTCCTCGCGAGCCACCGGCTGATTTGAGCAAGTCTCCGCCCAAATCAGGCGCGGATCTTCAAGGGCTTTTTGACGCCCAGTGGCAAGACGACAGGTACGATATGTACTTTGAGCACCTCCGTGGAGTTACTCAAATTACGTACCTCCATCAGGTAGGGCATTTTGCGGCGGAGTGTCCAAAGATGGAGAGGAAAGTGGCTGAAGACACTGTGGAGAGGGCTCCTGCACCTGCAGTTGAGCCCGGAGTATTTACTTTGCCTGTTGCTGCGCCTCCTCTCTGGGTGCAACTCATGGTCAAAGTGCCTGAAGAAATTATTCCAGAGACCCATCCGGTCCTGGCTATAAACGGTGCCACCTAAACACGGGTAGAAGCAGTGAGCTGGGATGAGGAGCTCACAAAATTAGGGCAGGAAAAGGAGAAGAGGAAGAGGCGTGCAAAGCGCAAACCTGACCAGGAGGTTATACCTGCACCTCAGCCAAAGAAGTTGCTGAGCAAGAGGGGGTTCTCGGCGGAGGAGACAAAACTTGTCACTCCGAGTGCGTCGTCAGTGATGATGATGATGCCCTCTCAGACGTCGAGTTTCTCTCCGCCAACGAGACGTCCGGTCCAACTCAGAGTAGCTATGAATCGAGCAGGAGTACCGCGTCAGTTGGTAGCTGCTTTGAAGTGGACCCCGATTTGTTGGAGGTGCCGAGGGCGAAGCTTCGCACGATCCTCGACAGCCTCCAATACAAAAAGAGCGGAGACAGGATCCTGGCTATACTTAAGCGAGAGCTTGGTGATCCAGGCAGGATCCTGCCTCAGTTTTTGCTTCTGAAGCAGGAAGCAAAAAAACGGGCTCGGTATAATAAGGTGTCGACGCTCGAGCGCCTCTACAATAAAGTAGCAGATGCCCTCGAAGAGCAGCGCCTGGACTCTCAAACCCAGTTCAGTATCGTACACTCGTACACTCACAATCCCACTCCAGTATTCCCCTTGAATGTGTAGGATAGTCTCTCTGAATACACGCAATTTTCGAAGACATAAAACATTGGCATACTGACATTGCACTCTTACAGGATACAAATTTCACACTCCACACATTTACACAACTCGAACGAAACAATGTTTTACACAAAGGTTACATAGTTTTTGCCGCACATCCTGATATTACACACCTACGCCAATCTTCGAGCTCTTCATCCCGTGATGTTTTGCAAGAGAGAGTTTTGGAGACGGAGTTGGATCAATACGTTGAGCAGCAAGATCAACATGCCATGAGTCCCGGGTTCTAGACCAGATGACCCCGTGAGTTTTTATTAAGAAATTAAAATAATCCACTCCGTCTCTGGGCTGTTGTCTAGCTCGCAGCAATGCTATAACTAGACTTTAGTTTCCTCACTTCCCTTACCCTAATTCCGTTCTGGCCAAAACCATGCTAACGCATCAAAGGGTTGTCCCCTAAGATTTGGACACATCGTGTAAAAAAAAATAAATTCAAAAAAAAAATTTAAGCCCTGTTAACACTAGGGAGGATTTAGTTAATATAATTGGAAATGCAGCGACGAAAATATGCGAAACTGGCTGAAATACGCCTTAAAAAGGGACTTAGAAGGAGATTATTGGCATGCATTCAAAGTGGCGGTGGACATTTTAAAAAGCTTTT
This sequence comes from Leptarthrus brevirostris, assembly GCA_964036015.1. Classification (NCBI taxonomy): domain Eukaryota; kingdom Metazoa; phylum Arthropoda; class Insecta; order Diptera; family Asilidae; genus Leptarthrus; species Leptarthrus brevirostris. The sequence continues at coordinate 95,906,877 of OZ038371.1, read as the reverse complement.
CAATATACTAAGATTAAGTGTAATAAGTTTTGAATTCAATAAAAAGGATTTAAGAGTTAATATTGCAGATTTTCAAATATTTCCCGATAAGTTTTTTACTTATAAAGTTTACCTTTCTCTACCTAGGCATATTGAACCTTTTTGGAAAGGTAATAAGATGGGCAATTCAATAAAAGTAAAAAAAGGTGTACTAATTACATTTGTTTGATTTCGCTGTGTTGGGCAGATAAAAAGATAAAAATAAAAGAGTAATGTGCATACCATGAAAAACTGAAATTTATAAATCATCCTGTAACTCCTAAACGGAAGTTTTCCCTTCCCGCTGCCAGACAATTTTTTGTTTATCTAGATGAGATCTATCACCGCACTCACCCTGTATATTCCAAAATCTAACAAAGATACTCAGATAATTTATGGTCTCTAGGTGTTATAATAATACTTAAATAATTGATTGCATTTTTGTTATTTTTGTATTGGGAAATTTGAAATTTTAATAAACAATTTAAATAATTATTAAAATATTATGTTAAGAAACTTGTGGAAGATGTAACCTTCTTACAGCCTTATAATACATTTTACAGTCCCGTAAATCGTTAACAGTTAAACTGATAGTGAAATAATTGAAACAATTGATGGATTGCGGGTTTCACTGACGGATGACTTTGCAAATGTATACCAAAGATGTCTGTGTTATTGGATTGAAAGGAAGAAATGAATTGAATGAACTTTGTACAATTTGAAACGTGCTTAAAAAGATATTCTTATGGTAAATATAATGTCGGGGTAATAATTGCACCAAGAGGCAAACAAGAAAACCTTGCTTACGCTGGCTAACGGAGAGTTTCTTGAGGCGATAAAATTAACCTCAAGCCGCGGAGACATCATTTCGTATTATGTTGATGTGACGACAATTTCCGGTCATACATAACTAGACGGAAGGAAATGGGACAATTAATCTTTCAGGGCTATTCCATTCTCCTGAATGCCACATGACCATTAAGTTACCTACTTTAAACCTCGTCGTGTAGTTAAGGGAATTGGGATTTGCTGATGAGCTCAGCGATGTTTGGAAGGATAACGAAGTGAAATAAATAATGGGCAAATAATTAAGTGTATTTCCTTCCTTACTTACCTTCCTTGGTACGGTAGTCGCTTTAAACGACCTTAAAAGTTAGTTGAACTGTTAACTGTTAATAGTTTAACAAAATTAATTAGCTTAGCCAAGGACAGTAGTGGACCAACCAAAACATCTGAATTAAAAACGGTAAGCAAACGACTGACAATTTAGTTTCCTTAAAATGTTATATTTCTTTATACAGAATTGCTTTGTTGCCTGCCGTCTGATAGGAAGTTCTGCCAAAACTATTTCGGGCTGCTTTTACGGGATATTAAGCTGAACGAATTGACAGCCATAAATTGCAAAACAAACCTCGGAATGGTGAACAATTTGCTTTTATGTTGTCAATAAAGTAGACAAAGAAGCCTTGGGCCTTGGATTGCGTGCTCTTTATTACTTGAGAATTGGCTAGGGACTGCAGAATTCTTAAGGGTTGGATTGTATAGAATTTTTCTCGTGGTAAATCCACTCTGCCTTACTTCTTTATTAAATAGTAAAAGACGTGAGGACATGGATGAGTTATAGCATAGTTTTGTGTCTTTTCTTTCATTTCCCTTTGTTCTTTTTGGGTTCGATTATAAATAGATGAAAATGGTTGGGTCTGGCGACGGCAATTTTTCTATCGACATTATAGATTTAGAATTGTGTTTATTGAATGGAAAAAAACAAGTTGAAAACTCGTTGAAGTGGAAATAGCAGTAACAAATTTCCTAAACATACTTTAAGACATCACTCTATTTCTCAATACAATAAGTTTTTAAAGCAATCAAAAGTGTATGTGCGTGGGAAATTTCGTATGGTAACAAATATTAGTTTTCTTCTGAATTGGTTTTCCTAGTATTAATAATAAATAATTTTAAAATTTAGCTTAAAAATCTGGAAATTTTTTTAAGACTTTCGTTTACTGACGCCTCTGCCTCTTTGCCCTATTAGCCATTCAGTCCTTTTTGGGTCTCTGTTGGCCCATTATTCTCAGATCTAAGTTATTTTTAACATCCACTAATGAAAGGGATGAATCAGTGGAATCACTTCTCCTACTATACATGTTCCATACTACATATATATGTATATATTAATAGGCCTGAGGTGCCTCTAGACGCTAAATCTGCAGGATTGTGAGTTGTTTTAATATGTTGCCAGCAATCGTATCTTACAATGTCTTATATTTTGACAACACGGTTCGCAATATATGTTTTCCATCGGGACGGGTGCTCCTTGATCCATTGTAAGACAATCATTGCATCGGTCCATGCAAATGTGGGTATGTTTTGCAATTGCATGTCTTCAATTGTCGGCTTGATTAACCTGGCGAGAATGACTGCTCCATTTAATTCTTAACGTGGGTGCTACCCTCGTTTTAGCAGCAAGTAAAGCTGAAGTTATACTGCCATCTTCCTGTTCAATTCTTAAATACAAAACAGCATTTTTGCCTGCGTAGAATAATGAGTTCATCTTGGAATTTTTAACGATTGTAATTGTTGTAAGTCGACGTTAAATTTTTCCCATTGAGTGTGAATGGAATCTGCAACTGGATTATCCCAAGAACATCACGTAATCCACAACGTTTGCATTAGCATTTTTGCTACATTTTTTCCTTGGCGTAACTGTGAATGTAAAATAATCCAGTACAGGATTCCATCGTATACCGAGAGTCTTGACTGATTCATCCTCTGCAAATGTTAGTGAACCCTTAAGTTCGCGATGATCCATTGGTTTATCTTCTAGTAGCCTTGGTTCATTACTGGTCCATTTTCTTATATTGAATCCTCCAGATTTCATCATATTCAATAATTCTACTTGAAGTAGTTTATCGTCAGCATAAGTGTCCTTTGAGAACATGGCCTTTGAAGCTAGTGGCCAATTGCCACCTTCGTTTCTTGCTAATTGTTGCACTGTGCGTACTGCTATATATGGGGCAGACGATATACCAACATTTACTGTTTTGAGTTGATAATCCTTTATTTCCTGGGTACCAGGATGTTGCCAAATAATTCTTTGAAACGTGCGATGATCTGGATGCACTGTTATCATTCTATACATCTTCTCAATATCGGTATTCAGTGCTATTTTATATTTTCTCCAATTAAGTAGAGTTGCAAATAATTTCGGTTGAAGTGTTGGTTCATTAATTGACTTTCCATTTGTGGTCCTAACCGAAGCGTCGAAAACTTCTCTTAATTTTCTTGTGGTACTACCCTTAAACACTGCGTGGTGTGGATTATGATATTGTGGTTCGATATCGTTAGGTGGCTTAACTTCTTCCATATGGCCAAGCTCTATATATTCATTGAGACAAGTTCTGTAGTCTCTTTCCAATTCAGGATTGGTTGTAAATTGTCTCTGTAGATTTAGAAATCGTTAAATTGCTTGTGGCCTTGATTGCCCTAATTTATGAACTTCGTTATTTACAAATGGTAAATTTAATTGCTGTCTTCCATTACTTAGGCGATTTCAAAAATATTTTAGCATTCTTGTTCCTTCTCGTTAAGAATTGGTCGATTTGTTAGCTCTTGTAACTCCCAAAATCGTTTGAGTTGTGCATTTAGATCGGCATCTGCGGTAGTGATTGTGAAAATTGTTCCTGTGTCGTGGAGTGTACTTTAACTATTTAAGTAAACTTCAAGATCTTCTTGAGGAAAAACAGCCAGTTTAAGAGCCTACAGAAGTGAAATCAGACATTCAACTACCAAGGATAAATCTACCCACATTTTGGGAACTTTGGGAATTTCGGGAACACACAAGAATTGCCAACTTTGCAAAAATTCGTGGACTTCTTAGAAGCTCGTTATCGAACACTGGAAGCAACCATGGAAACTCGATCTACAAAACCTCTACGCTCACCTTCAGGCAACACAAGAACTTTAACTCACCATTCTCTACAAAATACAATCCACTATCCACTATGCGGCGACAAGCATAGTCTTTACACATGCTCCAATTTTCATAAGGTGGACATCGGTCAAAGACGCAACATCACATCAAGAAACAACTTGTGACACAACTGCTTGGGAGCAAATCACATAACTTCAATGTGCAAAAGCAAGCACACGTGCTTCAAGTGCGGCAAGAAACATCATTCTTTTCTACACTCTGACAACATTAGATCAAAGAGCACCAACTCATCATCTCATCAAGGTTCATTACAAAATACTCAACATAAGGGGATCGACAGACGCATCGTTCTTACATCATCTTACACAGAAAGTACATCTGTGAACACACAGTTCAACGCTGGCAAATTTCAAGTACTATTAGCCACCGCACTTGTAAAAGTTGAAACGACATCAGGGCAATCGTTGGTTTTACGAGCCCATATAGATCCTGGATCACAAGTGAACATAATCTCTGAAAAAGTATATCATAAACTTCAATTAAAAGGAAACTCTACAGAAGTTCAAATTAACGGACTTGGGAAAACTTAAACGGCTACAGCCACAAGGGCTGTAGAATTTACTCTAAAATCGCTAAATAACTCTTTATTTCAGCTTCCTACGAACGCGCTTGTTCTGAAACACATCACCGACGTTTTACCTCCAAACAGGTTACAATATCATGCATGGGGACACATCAAAGGACTCCAATTAGCAGACCCTACATTCACACAACCAGGAGAGGTTGATTTACTCTTAGGAGCAATACGGAGTATACGCAAACATACTTCTAGACGGAATCAAGAAACACACACAACCAGGATCACCTACAGTACAAAATATATCATTGGGATGGATTTTATTCGGAACAACGAATAACGCGGAACAACCCAAATCAGTTTTCACCTTCAATATCGAGGACAACTTCTTCCTACAGTTAGAAAACCAACATAAGAAATTTTTGAAAATTTTTGGGAAGAAACCCATAATCATCCGAAAATACTGGAAAATATACCACCCGAAGACCGCGGATTCAACTTTTAACTTTCCTTTGAAGACGAAGAAAGGATTAAGGCATTAAGAATTCACTGGCCTTCAGCAGCTTAATTCAGCTTTAAAACCAATATTTAAAGACACCTAGATAACCTAGGTTGGCTAGTCCCAGCAGTCATAGCAGCAAAAATCATGATTCAGAAACTTTGGCTTTCTAATCTTACATGGAATGAACCTGTCTCATCTGAAATTGTCAGCGAAAGGAAATACTTCACAGAAAGCATTCCCATGATACAAACAATAAGCATTCCCCGCTGGATCAACTTAAAATCTAGTTATCAAAATCATCAACTTCATGGATTCTGTGATGCCTCCATGCAAGCATACGCAGCAGTGGTTTACATCAGAATCATCGGAGAAGATGGTCAAATTCATATCTATTTATTAACTTCAAAAACAAGAGAAGCAGCTATTAATACTATTTCTCTACTTAGGTTAGAACTATGTGCTGCAGTCCTTTGTTATATGCTTCCTTTAAGCGAATAAATTATGGTAGCTCTGTGGAGGAAGGTTTGTGAGTAAATTCTTTGTCGGGCGCCACGCGGTTTTAGAGTCCGCGAACTCGAATGTGGAATTTGCCAAAACAACAATTTCAAACACAACTTGGGTTAGGTTAGGTTAAAGTGGCTGCCTGAGAAAGGCACACTTAGGCCAAGAAGGCCCATTGTGATACAGCTTAGAGGCTACAAAAACTTTAGCAACCCCCATAAAAGTAACCTATTAACCCTAACTCGTCGTCGGGAACCATTTTGAACTTCTGATAAATCGAGCCAGGTCCTTGATATCAGTGGAGCCTAGCTCGGTTAACTCTTCAAAGAAGGAGCCCAGAAACTGGTTCCTTCGGTTGGCTAGGGCCGGACAGTTGCCGAGGAGGTGGAGTATGGTTTCCTCCTACAGAAGTCGTTTGAGGGCGCGCCCAGTCTATCGGCGTGTCTGCCCATGAGGCAGTGACCCGTGATAACGACCACGGTACTCCTTATTGTTTTGCGTCCGAGTAAGATGAGCTCTCTTGACCGTTTAGGGTCGAGCTTAGGCCATATCTGTCGGGTAATCAGGCAGGTGTGTTCCTCCTGCCAATTAGTGTTTGCAATCTTGAGAGACTCCTGTAAGAGTTCCAGTTTGCATGTGGCCAGCGGTTTACCCAGCTGGTGGTAAATGTCCGAATCAGAACGAGTGGTACCGATTCTCGCTAGTTCGTCGGCTCTGCAGTTGCCCGGATATCACTATGTCCAGGCACCCCTATGAGTCGCACTTTCAGATGCTCAGATATGTCATTTAGTGCTGAGCGACATGTTATAACTGTTTTGGAGGTGGTGTATACTCCCGAAAGGGATTTAATAGCGGCCTGACTATCTGTGAAAATGAATATATTAACTGTGGGTAGCGTTAGGCGGTCCGCAGCTACCTTTATAGCCATGATTTCCGATTTCACTTTCCCCCCATTGGGGAGGACCTTCTTCCCATTCGGATCTGGTGGGAAAGAAGGAGTCAAACTTTGTTCCAAAGAAAGGCTTAGGCGAGGTATAGTCGATATTGCTGGCAGTTCTTCTGTCCAATATTTTGGAGTGACCGAAGTCAGTTCGCTTCCAGGTCTCGATTTAGTTAAGCCTAATGGCGGCGTTCAGGGCTTTAGAAGGTGTGGTTCTTAGGGCACCTGTTATCAGCAGAGTTACCATCCTCTGAACTTTATCTATTGCTTTGTGATGGGCTGATACATTTAGTGCCGGCCACCAAACAATGATCCCATACATAAGTAGAGGTCGTATGACACTCGTATAGAGCCAATGCACAATGCGTGGCTCCATACCCCATCTTTTCCCAATAGCCTTTGTACAGCGCTACTGTGGCCTTTCGTACTATTTCCTGGACGTTAGGCTTCCAGGTAAGTTTTCTGTCTAGGACTAGACCTAGATACTTAACCTGATTACCCAGTTTCAGCCTAACCCCGTTTAGTGTAGGGCAGTTAATAGGAGGTGTTTTATGCCTCCGAGAGAAGAGTATTGACTCTGTTTTGTTTGAGTTTATACCCAGACCATACCCATTACTAAATGATAAAATCTTGGAGAGGGCGTATTGTATCACTTCAGCCAGTGTGTTGGGGTGTTTACCTGAACATATCAGGGCAATTTCATTGGCGTAGGCGATAACCTTGTGATCGGACAACTCCAGGTCTGTGAGTAACTCATTCATAGTTAAGTTCCGAAAGTGTGGTGAAAGGATTCCTCCCTGACGGGTACCACTGGTTACCTCTCCTTGGATAATGGATCCTCCAAAGCTTGAGACAATGACCCTGCTTTTTAGCATGAGCTCAATAAGTTCAATGAGAGGATCGTCAATTTTAAGTCTCCTCAAGGATGCCATTATCGCCTCTGACCTGATATTGTTGAATGCACCCCCAATATCAAGGAAGGCTGCAAGTGAGTATTCTTTGTGTAGTAGCGAAAGCTCAATGATTGTGGTAAGTTCGCGTAGGGCTATTTATACGGACTTACCTTTAGTGTATGCATGTTGCGAAAGAGAAAACTTGGAAGGATTAATTGTCTCTTTAATATATACATCTAAGAGTCACTCCAAGGTTTCGAGCAGGAAGGAGGAGAGACTAATGGGCCTAAAATCATTGGTCTTATAGTGTGAGGCCTTTCCTCCTTTAGGGATAAAGACCACCTTCACGTTCGTCCATGAGGATGGGATATTGGTGAGGTTAAGGCAAGCCTCATAAATGACCATTAGCCACGAAACCAGTATCTCGGAAGCTAATTGTAGTTCAGCTGGGATGATGCCATCTAATCCCGGTGATTTATAGGGCTTGAAGCTGACCAGTTCTTGGCCGCCCGAAGTACCCGGCAACTCAACATAACCGGTTGCTGAGCACCCCGGAAAGTGCGTGTTGACAAGCAACTCCAGTGACTCAAGACTGGATGAAGCACAACTTAAATATATATTTTATAAACCGTAAAATCCATTCATTCTTAACACTAATTTTTAACTTAACCTGAATTTGACAACTAAAAACCAAAATAAGTCCGCGCAGAGCATGTAATTGCAGAATATAAAAGAAGAGAAAAAAAGAAAACAAGAAAACCATAAAAGAAATCTTCACATCAATAATGAAATCTTCCCTGCCTTGGACTCCTTCCTTATCCTGAACTTCCTTTTGTCTACTGTGCTACTTTTCCTTAATTCCCCTTTTCACTTCTTCTTTTATTCCGTTGACTATTAACTTTTACTTAAAAACTTCACTTTGATGTTGACTTTTTATTTCACCGGACTGCTCGCTTCACCTACCAAAGCGGGTCGTTTTATAACTTAATCGCCTCAATTATGACCTTTTTCAAGGATATTCTTCCAATACGGGGAAGTTTCATAAATTTAATAAATTAAAATTCAATATTTTGTTAGAAAAATGATCTCTATCAATTTTAGATCATTTTGATATAGTTGGAAAAATTCCACTACGGCAGGAAGTTCACTAAATCTTCGTTTTTGTAGGAAGTTGACATCCGGTTTCACGTGCTTGGAAATATTTTTATTTCATCGTTTCGTCCTTATAACTATGAACCACCTTAAACATTGGGTTACGAACTGCCCTATTAGTCATTAGCGACATGTTATAACTGTTTTGGAGGTGGTGTATACTCCCGAAAGGGATTTAATAGCGGCCTGACTATCTGTGAAAATGAATATATTAACTGTGGGTAGCGTTAGGCGGTCCGCAGCTACCTTTATAGCCATGATTTCCGATTTCACTTTCCCCCCATTGGGGAGGACCTTCTTCCCATTCGGATCTGGTGGGAAAGAAGGAGTCAAACTTTGTTCCAAAGAAAGGCTTAGGCGAGGTATAGTCGATATTGCTGGCAGTTCTTCTGTCCAATATTTTGGAGTGACCGAAGTCAGTTCGCTTCCAGGTCTCGATTTAGTTAAGCCTAATGGCGGCGTTCAGGGCTTTAGAAGGTGTGGTTCTTAGGGCACCTGTTATCAGCAGAGTTACCATCCTCTGAACTTTATCTATTGCTTTGTGATGGGCTGATACATTTAGTGCCGGCCACCAAACAATGATCCCATACATAAGTAGAGGTCGTATGACACTCGTATAGAGCCAATGCACAATGCGTGGCTCCATACCCCATCTTTTCCCAATAGCCTTTGTACAGCGCTACTGTGGCCTTTCGTACTATTTCCTGGACGTTAGGCTTCCAGGTAAGTTTTCTGTCTAGGACTAGACCTAGATACTTAACCTGATTACCCAGTTTCAGCCTAACCCCGTTTAGTGTAGGGCAGTTAATAGGAGGTGTTTTATGCCTCCGAGAGAAGAGTATTGACTCTGTTTTGTTTGAGTTTATACCCAGACCATACCCATTACTAAATGATAAAATCTTGGAGAGGGCGTATTGTATCACTTCAGCCAGTGTGTTGGGGTGTTTACCTGAACATATCAGGGCAATTTCATTGGCGTAGGCGATAACCTTGTGATCGGACAACTCCAGGTCTGTGAGTAACTCATTCATAGTTAAGTTCCGAAAGTGTGGTGAAAGGATTCCTCCCTGACGGGTACCACTGGTTACCTCTCCTTGGATAATGGATCCTCCAAAGCTTGAGACAATGACCCTGCTTTTTAGCATGAGCTCAATAAGTTCAATGAGAGGATCGTCAATTTTAAGTCTCCTCAAGGATGCCATTATCGCCTCTGACCTGATATTGTTGAATGCACCCCCAATATCAAGGAAGGCTGCAAGTGAGTATTCTTTGTGTAGTAGCGAAAGCTCAATGATTGTGGTAAGTTCGCGTAGGGCTATTTATACGGACTTACCTTTAGTGTATGCATGTTGCGAAAGAGAAAACTTGGAAGGATTAATTGTCTCTTTAATATATACATCTAAGAGTCACTCCAAGGTTTCGAGCAGGAAGGAGGAGAGACTAATGGGCCTAAAATCATTGGTCTTATAGTGTGAGGCCTTTCCTCCTTTAGGGATAAAGACCACCTTCACGTTCGTCCATGAGGATGGGATATTGGTGAGGTTAAGGCAAGCCTCATAAATGACCATTAGCCACGAAACCAGTATCTCGGAAGCTAATTGTAGTTCAGCTGGGATGATGCCATCTAATCCCGGTGATTTATAGGGCTTGAAGCTGACCAGTTCTTGGCCGCCCGAAGTACCCGGCAACTCAACATAACCGGTTGCTGAGCACCCCGGAAAGTGCGTGTTGACAAGCAACTCCAGTGACTCAAGACTGGATGAAGCACAACTTAAATATATATTTTATAAACCGTAAAATCCATTCATTCTTAACACTAATTTTTAACTTAACCTGAATTTGACAACTAAAAACCAAAATAAGTCCGCGCAGAGCATGTAATTGCAGAATATAAAAGAAGAGAAAAAAAGAAAACAAGAAAACCATAAAAGAAATCTTCACATCAATAATGAAATCTTCCCTGCCTTGGACTCCTTCCTTATCCTGAACTTCCTTTTGTCTACTGTGCTACTTTTCCTTAATTCCCCTTTTCACTTCTTCTTTTATTCCGTTGACTATTAACTTTTACTTAAAAACTTCACTTTGATGTTGACTTTTTATTTCACCGGACTGCTCGCTTCACCTACCAAAGCGGGTCGTTTTATAACTTAATCGCCTCAATTATGACCTTTTTCAAGGATATTCTTCCAATACGGGGAAGTTTCATAAATTTAATAAATTAAAATTCAATATTTTGTTAGAAAAATGATCTCTATCAATTTTAGATCATTTTGATATAGTTGGAAAAATTCCACTACGGCAGGAAGTTCACTAAATCTTCGTTTTTGTAGGAAGTTGACATCCGGTTTCACGTGCTTGGAAATATTTTTATTTCATCGTTTCGTCCTTATAACTATGAACCACCTTAAACATTGGGTTACGAACTGCCCTATTAGTCATTCGTTTACTTCCGAGAAATAAAGTTTCGCATGTAAATCCGGTCATTTATTTCAAGATTAACTGGTCGTCTTTTTTGTGTTTATGAAGTGTTGTGAAGAAGCCCAGGAAAGGTAAGTACTTTAAAATCATTATTATTACTATTATAATTAATTTGTAAGTGAAAATTTATAATTATTCATTTCATTTCAGGCTAAACGAAAAATTGCATGCACTGACCCTTTTTGGCTTGACATCATATTTTAAGGTAAATATTTTTCGAAATTTAGATACTTCATTAAATTGTTCTTCCTTGCTTAGTTAATTCTTCCTTTACTTAATTCAAATAGCTAAACATCGATAAATTTCCTTAACGAATTTATTAATTATTCTTTTCGCTAATTTTCAAAAGTTAAAACTAGTTTGATATATATACTTTCTTCTGCGAATAATCTAAACCTAATTCTATTTTATGATTTTCTTTCATTAAACTAAACCAAATATAATCTTTTAACTTCATTTAACTCCTACTCACTTCAGCTAAATCTTAAAACTTATTTATTTTGATATTTCTGAAATTAAGTAAATATTCATCCTAGCTATACTTAATTATTTTAATTATTTAAGTTGGAACTAATTAATGCTAAAACTCTCTATACTTGCAGAATCCAATCCGCCATCCGAGAAATCCAGGGAACGTACGTAAGTAAATTAATTTCATACCTTCTTCATAAACACTTATTTAACACTTTCTTCTTAGGACATCTTCTGGGTAGAATACTTGATGAAAACTGCTACTAGACGTAGTCTAAGGTTAATCCCTGCCGGTTAGTACTATAATCCACACTGGTGAGTACTATACTGTTACGAAAATTAACTGAAAATGAAATGATTAATTAAATCTAAGACATGTTCTAAATAAATAAAAAATCAAAGTCAAATTTAAATGAAGCGACATGTTAATTAAATCTAAGAAATGTTCTAAGTAAATAATAGTTAAAGTCAAATTTAAATCAAATGAAACTGAAAATGAAATTTTTAATTAAATCTAAGGAATGTTCTGAATAACTAAAGATTAAAATAAAATTTAAATGAAATGAAACTGAAAATGAAATGTTGATTAATAGTCCAGTCAAATTAGTCCTTAAAATAGAGGTAAGGTTCCAAAAATTCCCATAGAGCTAAAAATTGGTATGAATGTTCAGAATACTATTATAAATGAATTGTGAAAAGCCCCCATCAATCCCCCTTGTGCAAAAAATTTTATTGATGGTGAAAGTTTGCAAAAATAGGTTTTTCGCGTTTTTCAGCTAAACGGTGAGTTTTACAGCAAAAATAGTTCAGACAAAAATTGTAGATCATCCGATTCTCTACAGAAAATGTATCCACACTTTTTTTCATAAGTATTGCCATTTCCGTGATATAGCGGTTGAAATATCAAGTTCTTTAAATATTATTATTGTTAAAGCTAACTGAAGTAATGTATGAGCTCGAATAGCTCTCGCGTATGCATGACCGTTGAGCATTTTATCTAATAACCCAGTTGCATAAATCATAGAAAGTATTTCTTTTATGCCGCTTCCTTGCATGATGTAACCAATCGCTCCAAGAAATGACATAATTAAATGAAATCCTCCGAGCCTGATTATGATTTTCGATAATTCAGACCCTTCAGGTGCAGCTAAGACGATTTCTCGAGCTTTTGCATACAGAGGCTGATCAAAAGTAACAATGCATACATCATGACCATAACGTTTTGCATTTTCTGAAGCACAAAGTAAAGTGGTGTTTATGGTATTGTAATTACTAGCTGGTTGATGAATAAACGGTAAAAATGAAATTGTCGATGTTGAAAAATTCATAATATTACTTGTTAAATGTTCAATAAAACCATTCCAACCGGGAATTGATAGATTTCTCCATTTGCCATAGAACCATATCACGTCGACTTTTTTGAGCAACGATACTCTTACTCCACTTCCATAATCAAAATCTCGGACATTTATTTTACTGTAACCTACTACACCATTATTTTCATACACCTGTATTGGCACATGAGCTTTTGCCGCAAAATCTTTTGCTGATGGGACTACTTTTATTCGTTGTATAGGCTCTTCTACTACAACTGAAGTTTTTGGAATAACAATTTGAATAATACCCATAATGTGAAGCGTGTTATGACCGTCTAGCGTATTTACATTTATATCAGCATTATCTGCTACATATTGAATAAATGCGCCAGTTTCAGGTGATAAGATATGAGGTGGACGCTGAAAAACTGCTGCTGCCTCGTACATCATCGTATCATTATAAGATGCGCACAAACCAAAAGATGAAAAAATTTGTATAAGCCGTTTCGATCCAAATCGCCGATGAAAAAAAACGGAGAGACCCAATTGTAATTTGGACTTGAAAGACCTAGGCCGAACAGCACTCATAATACTATGGCTAATATTCATGCATACTAATTGTAAATGTTCTAAATTGAAGCGTTTATTTTTTAAAATAACCTTCTCCAAGAAATAAGTCAGTGACTTTGGAATGTCTGTATCAATATCTTCAAACATACGACCTGGTGGAGGATAATTAGAATTATCTAACACTGCACATTGAATATCCTCTCGAATAATTGCTGCTGCAGCTTCTAAGATGCGAAATCGCTCTTCTTTTTTATCGGTTTTGTTTTCGTACCAAGCTTGATTTAAAATATGATGGTGACTATCAATAAAACATACGAATGTTAATGATCCTGATTTTTCTGTAATAATAATTTTATCACCATACTCCAACTTCAATCGCATTTTAATGGTTCTGTTATCTATTGTTGATTCTTTACAAATACTTTTCAATTCGTCTAATGTGAATTGACAATCATCGTTATTTTCAATATACTTAAATATTTCTCTCATCGCAATATTTGTAGCTTCATCTTGAGGACGACGAAAAAGAATTGTAGCAATCGTTATGATACTTAGCCTCGGCAGCGACTAAATCATATTCAAATTCAATTCGAGCAGCAACAGCTTTGGCTACATCATCACAACGAGTTTTAGCTATAGTTAGAATACTGTGTTTGAACGAAAGTGTAGTCACTTTAAAAATCTTACGTCGGTACTGCAGTGCTTTTTTCTTCTCCAACTCTTCATTTAATTCATTGCCGCAAAATAAACAACATATTTGATTGAAGCAAAATGTAGTTTCACTTACCCGTGCTCTAGTACGAGGAGGACTTATTTTTGATGAACCAGCTTCTTCTTCTTGGCGCCGTATTTTCACGGCATCAATGCTACTTTTTCGAGTATAATTTTTTCGACACTGCACATGAATTTTTACAGATGTCTGGTCTTTCAGGTACTCCGTAAACTCCTCACCTCTTTCAATACTTGCATCAATTAATGCTTTCATGCCGCGATCAACAGTAACGACTCCACTTTCAGTCAAAGGTTGACTACAAATAAAGCAGAATTGCGACATTTTTTTTAAAAAACAGTAAAATGCACAAACTTTGTTACAAAATATAAGCGATAGCCACGAGTTGTCACTACGAAGGAATGCTTACGACTAACAGTATTTTGTTGAGTATGAGACCTTTGAAACGGAGCAGGTATACGAGCATCGCCACGCTGACAATTGAATGGAAGACAGATGTTACTCAAGGCCATGCGACTAAATGAAAATAGGGGCGGAGTTTTTGACGTTCATTTATATTCTAAGAATATATATGGGGACTCATATGTTTACTCGTATAACGGTTCAAAAATGTATATAAAAGTACATTTACGTGCATATTACGAATAAAATATTTTTTTCAATTCTTTCAACCGCTATATCACGGAAATGGCAATACTTATGAAAAAAAGTGTGGATACATTTTTTGTAGAGAATCGGATGATCTACAATTTTTGTCTGAACTATTTTTGCTGTAAAACTCACCGTTTAGCTGGAAAACGCGAAAAGCCTATTTTTGCAAACTTTCACCATCAATAAAATTTTTTGCACAAGGGGGATTGATGGGGACTCTTCACAATTCATTTATAATAGTATTCTGAACATTCATACCAATTTTTAGCTCTATGGGAATTTTTGTAACCTTCAAAGTCTTATTTGACTGGACTATAAATCTATGAAATGTTCTAAGTAACTAAAAATTAAAGTCCAATTTAAATGAAATGAAATGTTAAATAAATCTAAGAAATGTTCCAAGTAACTAAAGCTCAAAGTCAAATTCAAATTGATAAATCTTACCAATAGCTAAACAAAATGTAAAAATTAAACTAGAAAATACTCAAATTAACTGAAAACGAAATGTTTAGGTAAGCCTAAGAGATGCTCTAATTACCTAAAAATTAAATTCAAATTTACTTCTGTAAGGCTTAACCATAGCTGAAAGCAAAATGTTAAACTAAAATTCAGAAATGCAATAAATAGCTGAAAATTGAATTTAAATTAAAGCTGAAAATGAAATTTAAATTGATAAATCGTACTAACAGCTGAAATCTAAATGTAAATACTCGAATAAGCTGAAAATTAAATGTTCAATTAAATCACGAAATTTTCTAATTAACTAAAAATGAAATTCAAATGCAATTCTGTAAGTCTTAACCACAGCTGAAAGCAAAATGTTAAATTAAAATTCACAAATGCAATAAATAGCTGAAAATGAAATGTTCACTTAAAGCTGCAAATGTATAAGCAACTTGAAATGAAATTTAAAGTTAAATTGATAAATCTTACTAATAGCTGATAGCTGAAAGCCAAATGAAAAAGCAAAAGTAAAAATACTGAAATAAGATGAAAATTAAATGTTCAATTAAACTAGAAACGTTAATTTCCTACACGATAATGTAAATGCTGCAAACTCTAACATCCGGTGCCTAAAGGAAACAAGTAATAATAATCGATAAAAAGTCTACAAGATAATAACAAAGTTACTTACCAGTAAAGGAACGCGCGATGCACTAGAAATCGCAGGTTGGCCAAAATAAAAATAATGAAAATTGAAGTCACTTTTCGTTTTCTGGCATGTCGATGGAGGAAGACAGGTGAAGTTAAGTTACCACGCAGCGGCAGACATCTAAAAAGTTAAAAGAAAAGTAAACGTGTCTTTTTAGTTTAAGTTATTGTTGGAAAACAAGGCAGAAAATTTAATAAACAAATGAAGGAGATGATAATAAGTGTTTTATTCACTACCGACCGCGAAATATTTGATCCGATAAATATTTTGTTGCATTCTTGCAGAGTATTCACGTGGTGAGTCCACACTTCACATTTATAAATACTTCTCTTGCTCTAGAATCTCTTGCTGTATTCCGTATAAGTTGATGTATTTTACCTAAAAGCAAAAGAGTTTAGAGAAAAAGGAGGCGATAAAAGAAGTCTCCAAAAAACAGTTATAGGTTACATCGCCACTACAAGGGGATAGAAACAAAGCAAATTCTTTCGTGGATTTACATTTGAAATTATATTCCGTGTCCCATAAACACATCATTTTCCACGGAAGGCATCGAGAAGCCTTCAAGCCAAATACCAGTGGGAGTTTTCTCAGGGCATAAAGGTTATAGCGGCCCACTTGCATGCCTTTATCGAGACAAAACGAGGGGCACCTAAATAAATAAATAGAGGTATTTCATATCTAAGCAAAAGTAAGATTTCGAAATAAAGGAATAGAATTAAAAACTTCATTTCTTAGCCCTAAATTTGTTTCCTATTAACTACAGGTGAAAACAAGCGGTATAGCTAAGAAAGCCAAAGGGATTGTTAAACTCAACACAGAACGATCCACCCATCTTAAACGTTTTGTTTTCTCTGGAAATAAATAAATGCTGTAAATTTTTGCGGCAATTTCTTTGCAAACTTCAAACTCACGTAAACACCTTATAGCCACTTAATCAATACACTTGTTTACACCAATCCTAGGATACATTTGGGAACTTGCTTTCTTGCAAGGACAATTCAGTTATTATCCACACTTACACTACAAATTTACAACGTTACAAG
Source organism: Leptarthrus brevirostris (assembly GCA_964036015.1). NCBI lineage: Eukaryota > Metazoa > Arthropoda > Insecta > Diptera > Asilidae > Leptarthrus > Leptarthrus brevirostris. Next base: position 95,889,951 of record OZ038371.1, on the reverse strand, counting down.
GACAACTTTGTTATTAATTCCACAAGCACTACGAATTTACAACGTTGTACGGACAATTGGGAGATTAACTTCACTATCACCCGGTCGATTTGGTGGTTAACGACGATACCACTGACGGTGCGCACGCACTCCTAGCTCGTCCTAAACACTAACCGGGTGTAGAGGTAAATAGAACCTGCTTGACGCATTGGTTTACAACTACGACCACTGTTCACCCGTCTTGGATGCCTCGCGTATCCACCAGGGTTTTACCTGCGACAGGTAATAGGAAGACACATACGCCTACGAGAGTACTGGCGGTTTGTAAAACTCGACACGGAGGTAGTAACCCAAGCAACTCACTTCACTTCGCGGCTCGTGTGGCTAGTAGAGATATTTGGGGCGAATTCGATACACACTTGTAGGTTGTTACACGAGACACACAGAGAGAACGCAACAGCTTATTCCACCCGATCTATTCACATATACCTCAGCTACTTCTTCTACCTTACGTCACGTCGTGCATGGGTGCTCGCGCAGTGTTACCGTGAGATGTGTGCTATTTCAACCAGAGAATTATAAAGAAGCGAAAGAAAGACAAAGCAGTCAGGTTACAAATGGTGCCAGGTGTGGGGTGCAATTTACTGCTCGAAAGAGCAACCCCACGATACGAGATAACGATCGTAATTTTTGCTTCGCTCGGCTATATAATCAGATGACCTGTAACTAGAGTTTTCTTTTGTTGGTATTTAAACTTGGACAAACACGATTGCAAATATGTCACTGAATAACAATGGCCCTAATCTGATAGTACATTTCTCGACACATGATGCCCAGAACAACGCCTGTGTATCAACGCATGACACTCGCAGGCCAAAAAGTTCGGAGGAATTTGCAATCCTTACAAAACTTTCACGGCAGATCGATGTCATGGCAAAAAATATTGGTAACCTATCAATAAGGCTGGATCAAATAAAAACCTCTCAGAGAAGAGGCTCAAATGAATGCGACTCTGAATTCGAAAGTTTATTATATCCGGCACCAGAAACCAGTGACGTAGACGCTCCAGGGAACTAACATCTGAATGCGTTAGCATCGTCTTTTATATCACCGACTCACATCAGATTGTTTCCGAAGGACTACGAAGGCAAAGAACCGTGGGTTGTTTATCGGCGACATGTTGAAGCCGTAGCCAGAGCAAATGCTTGGTCTGCCGAACTAAAGGCGTTATATCTAGCACCTCACCTTAGAGGCACGGCTTTTACCTTCTATGACACTTTAGATGCCTCTCCGAATTCGCTACCGACGTACAGAGGCTAGTCTACCTAGCGTTCAGCGATTGTCCTGAAATAGCGCGAAACCGTAACGCGCTAAGTCAGTTTCTCGACGGTATTGCGGACCTGGATATACAACAGCGGGTTAGAGATATTGAACCAGGAACACTGGAGGCCGCCCTAGCCCAGGCCACTCAGACAGAGGCCAGTCGCAACGCTGCTAGATTAAGTCGTCGCCACATTCGCGTCGCTGAAGCCGCTGTCACCCCCACACTACCAATGCTACCTAATCGAAGAACAAGGCCGTCGGGAAACGGGCGTCGCCTGATTTGAGGGAGCGCAAATCATGCTCGGAATACCGCTTCAAGACAGAAGCGTCTTCCCCTAACTACCACCGATGCAGGCAGAGTGTCATGCCGTCTATTAATAGATACTGGAGCGGCCCAAACTATTTGTCACCCTCGAATCCTCTTCAAAAGCGAACAACAATACGAGACGTAGCCTAGCAGTGCCGTCATTCGGAGCGTTAGCGGAGACACGGTCCCTGCCAAGACTATCGCAAATGTCCACATTAAGATTGACGATTTCACTACGCTACACCCAGTTTATGTAGCTGAAATCTTCGACGATTGTATCCTCGGGATGGATTTTCTCATCAAGAATGAATGCAATCTAGACCTCCGCAATGGTGAAATTACACTATCAGACTAGGTCCTTGTGCTCAATTAAAACTCTACCCAACTTTTACAGCACATACGTCACATGGATTTCACCTGCCACCGGACAGCGAGTGCTTGGCTAAACTATCGACCGCACTGATTCAAGAAACCGTAGTGCTACTTACTCCCGACGACAAGTCTACGCCAGAATCGATAACGTCAGGCAGGAAACCATACATGTTCCTGTCAGGTCAGCAGAGATGCTCATATCTGTTGTTATGGTACGCTGGAAAATGAGAAGACATCGCCAGATTGGAAAATGTTCGTCGAGCTTCAAAATCAGAATTTAACCGTCGAGGAGAAAAAGAAACTAGAGACCCTACTTATGAAACACGCAAATGTCTTTTCGAAAACTAAGGATGACGTAGGCCGTATCAGCTTGACTTAACATCGTATCGACAGTCAAACTGCGGCACCGATAAAGCAGCCGCAGCGCCGACTTCATACGGCCAGAAGAGTAGAGGCCGAGGAAATGTTTCAACAAATGGTGAAGCAAGGAATTGTCCTACCATCTAAAAGTCCTTGGAGTTCACCTGTCGTCGTAGTCCGAAAAAAGACGGTACCATGAGATTTTGCGTAGATTATAGGAGATTTAACGAAGTTACTAAAAAGGAATCTTATCCTTTACCCCGAATTGGTCTTACCCTCGACGCCTTAGGCGACTCGTCCTGGTTTGCCACGTTGGATCTCCAATCAGGCTACTGGCAGGTGCTTATGTATCCAGGAGACCAAGAGAAAACCTCGTTTACAATTGTAAGTGTGCTGTGGGAGGTTATGCCATTCGGGCTTACAAATGCCCCATGCATGAAATGCATGTTCGTGTCTTAATTAATACATACTTAACAAACAAGTGTAAAAGAACCTCCTGAAAACATTTCACTCGCTCATCAACTGATATAATGTTTGAAAGGCTGCCCCAATCGACCGAACTAGCTTCCGTTGGTAAAGCAACCTCATCGACATTTTTAAAATCCCTGAAAGAATAAGTGAAGGAAGAATTGTGTCGTGGACCTAATGGAACATCAAGTGTAAAGAAAATGAGATCATGATCGGAAATTCCAGAAAGGGACAATTGGTTCTGAAACTTTACGAGATCGGGGTCACTAACAATGAAAAGATCTAGAAGTGACGAAGATGACGACGTAAAACGGGTCGGCATATTGTTTACAATTTTGAGGTTTAATGAATTAATCATGTTGAGGAAGTTACTTACATAAGAGTTTGAACTTAACAGGTTAACGTTGAAATCACCTCCCATCACTGCAAGAGGATAAGAAGGTATTACAATCTCTACAATACTTTCAAAACTTGCAAAATATGAGGCGTCTGGTGGTTTATAAACGCATTATAACAGGCATCTACTCATTCCATCTAATATGTCAACAAAGATATATTCAACGCCGTCCTCAGATTGTCCCAAATCAACCATCTCAGCGCGGATACCCTTACGGAGAAAAATAGCAACGCCACCACCCCTTCTGCCAATCCTATCCCGGCTAAACACGCGAAAATCGCCCACATCAAACATGTCATCAGCAATATCAGGGCACAACCAGGTCTCAGATACAAGTATGGCATCAACATTCATCCCACAGAAAATCATGCGCAGCTCATCAACTCTATTTACCAAACTTCGCGCGTTAAAGTGGCAGACTTTAAGTCCATCTACACGAGAACAAAACGCATTCAATACAGCCCGTGTACAGTAATTCAAATTCAAACCATCAGATATATTAACATAGGTCATTAAAGTTTACGTTACTTCACGGTCGACAGAACAGATACAAAGTTGCAATAATCTTACGAATGTAAACAATAACAAAATTGTAACAGTTTAGGCAGCGCGACACAGCGATAAAAGGAGTTGGGAATAGGAAAAGGGGCCAAGAGGAGAGGAAGGAAGGGTATTTACAAACATATTACACATAATAATTTCATACATATTTAGTAATTTATAAGAAAAAAAAATAAAAATAAGAAAAAAATAAAATCATTAATTACGTACGTATTCTGATTGCAGACTCAGCATCAGCACGCTGTACAAAAACAAATCCATTCCGAGTGAAAACGGACGACAACCTTTTCTCTACCATTACCATGTGTTAAAGAGTGGTTAATGTATATACGTTGTTGCAATTGCAGTCCAATGTCGGAAAATGATAGTATTTTAGTTCTTCTGTAATGTACAAAGAAGGTTGTTTTTTCTGCAACAGTACCAAAGTTTACAACAATAGGAGATGCGTTGTTTTGTTTTCTAGTTGGCAGGCGAATAAAATAGTTTTTAAAAAAAAGTTGAACCGACTTCGCAAAAAGCGCTAAAAAGCATAAAATAATTTTTAATTTTATATCTATTACGACATTTTGAAGTCGGTGCGAACAAAACAACTACAACAAAAATATTTAATCGTCGTTTCTTATGATCCCGTAAGCTGAAACGTTCAGGTAGTATTATGTATTATTTTCAATTGTGGTTCTGCAGTTGTTTTATTTGTTTAATTTGCACCGACTTCAAAATGTCGTAATAGATATAAAATTAAAAATTATTTTATGCTTTTTAGCGCTTTTTGTGAAGTCGGTTCAACTTTTTTTAAAAAACTATTTTATTTTTCACTTTTTAATGTCTTCGACTCTATACAACGAAGAAAGGACCATCCAAATCGGTCCACGCGTTAAAATTTAGTTTTAACCCCCTACCCCACCCCCATTCCACTAAACTTTTTTTCACATGGTATCAATCAAGGAACATACTCTACCGAACAGAAAAGGAATCATCGAAATCGGTCCATGCGTTACGAAGTTACTACACCTCCGGCTCCCCCACCACCACCATAGGACCAAATTATCCTCCTATTAGCAATTACGGATCACACTCTATACAACAGCAAAAGAACCATCCAAATCGGTCCACGCGTTACAAAGTTAGATTCCACTCCCCTTCTCCCACCCCAACTACACCAACAATTTTTTTCTCGTGGTATCGACCAGGGAGCATACTCTACCCAAAAGAAAAAGGAATATCCAAATCGGTCCACGCGTTACGAGGTTAGACTAATCCTTCCCTCGCTCAACCCCCCACCATGGGCCAAATTATTCTTCTATTAGCAATGGGTGATCACACTCTATACAACAGCAAAAGAACCATCCAAATCGGTCCACGTGTTACAAAGTCCAAGGTTCCACCCTCCTCCTCCTCCCCCCCCCCCCCCCCCCAACAAAGCAACATTTTTTTTCTCGTAGTATTAACCTAGGATAATATTCTACCCAATAGAAAAAGAATTATCCAAATCTGTCCACGCATTACGAAGTTACACTACCCCTCCCCCCCACCTTTTACCATAGGACCAAATTATTCTCCTATGAGCAATGGGGGATCATACTCTGTACAACAAAAAAAGAACCATCCAAATCGGACCACACGTTACAAAGTTAGGTTTCACCCCCACACCTCACCCCCACCCTACCAACAATTTTTTTGACATGATACCAATCGGTGAACATACTCTATCCAACAAAAAAAGAATCATCAAAATCGGTCGACGCGTTACGAAGTTATGCCCGGTCAGACATAAAAAAAAAATTAATAAATAAAAAAAAAATACGCGTCGAACTTAGAACCTCTTTGTTTTTGGGAAGTCGGTTAAAAATTTCAAAATAGGGTGAAGTGTCGTGGTTCAAGTGTCTTGAAATTACTTTAAAAAGTGCTAATAAACCTTTCCCTTTAGATTTCGGGATGTTACTGATAATTATTTGTGAATTTCTCTGTCTTCTCTCAGAGTCAGTGAATCTTTCAGATAACTCACTGATTGAATTCTCGTTTACTGAACCCTCGATACTGGCGATTTTTTCCAATAGCGCTTTTTGCAGATCATTGACCTTTGAGGTTATGTTGTTTAGTGAGGATTTCACAGCTGCTGAATCCTTCTTTAATTTATTTAAGCCGAATTTTACCTCGTCGATCGATGTATTCACAAATTTTTGAAAGTTTTCCAGAATAGTGGTGATTGTGGCAGTGGAGTTATCAAATCTTGGAGATTTTCGGCTTACGCGGCTTTCCTTTGTTGATGTCATGTCGGAAGAAAACGTATAATCTGGATATTGCCAAGGTGTTTCAGCAATTCAATTAAAAACTTAACTGCAGACAATTTACACTGATCACCTCGATCGAATTTAATTTTAAAAATAAATTAATAAAGATTTTGCAGGAAATTGACAGCAAGAAAAAGTTGCTACTCGTTACTTATCGCCATCTACGAAATTCAAATGCAATTCCGTAAGTCTTAACCACAGCTGAAAGCAAAATGTTAAATTAAAATTCACAAATGCAATAAATAGCTGAAAATGAAATGTTCACTTAAAGCTGCAAATGTATAAGCAACTTGAAATGAAATTTAAAGTTAAATTGATAAATCTTAATAATAGCTGAAAGCCAAATGTAAAAGCAAAAGTAGAAATACTGAAATAAGATGAAAATTAAATGTTCAATTAAACTGGAAACGTTAATTTAGTACACGATAATGTAAATGCTGCAAACTCTAACATCCGGTGCCTAAAGGAAACAAGTAATAATTACTGATAAAAAGTCTACAAGATAATAACAAAGTTACTTACCAGTAAAGGAACGCGCGATGCACTAGAAATCGCAGGTTGGCCAAAATATTGAATGAAAATTGAAGTCACTTTTCCGGCATGTCGATGGAGGAAGACAGGTGAAGTTAAGTTACCACGCAGCGGCAGACATCTAAAAAGTTACAAGAAAAGTAAACGTGTGTTTTTAGTTTAAGTTATTGTTGGAAAACAAGGCAGAAAATTTAATAAACAAATGAAGGAGACGATAATAAGTGTTTTATTCACTAACCATAACACATCATTTTCCACGGAAGGCATCGAGAAGCCTTCAAGCCAAATACCAGCGGGAGTTTTCTTAGGGCATGAAGGTTATAGCGGCCCACTTGCATGCCTTTATCGAGACAAAACGAGGGGCACCTAAATAAATAAATAGAGGTATTTCATATCTAAGCAAAAGTAAGATTTCGAAATAAAGGAATAGAATTAAAAACTTCATTTCTTAGCCCTAAATTTGTTTCCTATTAACTACAGGTGAAAACAAGCGGTATAGCTAAGAAAGCCAAAGGGATTGTTAAACTCAACACAGAACGATCCACCCATCTTAAACGTTTTGTTTTCCCTGGAAATAAATAAATGCTGTAAATTTTTGCAGCAATTTCTTTGCAAACTTCAAACTCACGTAAACACCTTATAGCCACTTAATCAATACACTTGTTTACACCAATCCTAGGATACATTTGGGAACTTGCTTTCTTGCAAGGACAATTCAGTTATTATCCACACTTACACTACAAATTTACAACGTTACAAGGACAACTTTGTTATTAATTCCACAAGCACTACGAATTTACAACGTTGTACGGACAATTGGGAGATTAACTTCACTATCACCCGGTCGATTTGGTGGTTAACGACGATACCACTGACGGTGCGCACGCACTCCTAGCTCGTCCTAAACACTAACCGGGTGTAGAGGTAAATAGAACCTGCTTGACGCATTGGTTTACAACTACGACCACTGTTCACCCGCCTTGGATGCCTCGCGTATTCACCAGGGTTTTACCTGCGACAGGTAATACGAAGAGTGTTCGCGGCACATACGCGTACGAGAGTACTGGCGGTTTGTAAAACTCGACACGGAGGTAGTAACCCAAGTTACTTCACTTCGCGGCTCGTGTGGCTAGTACAGATATTTGGGGCGAATTCGATACACACTTGTAGGTTGTTACACGAGACACACAGAGAGAACGCAACAGCTTATTCCACCCGATCAAAACCTCCGTAAACTACAAGCCATGAACTGACGAATTTCACGCACACACATTAGGGCCAAAATGGTCTGATTTTTCGATAACTTTACATTGCTTCTTATGGCAGCCGGCGGGTGATTTTTCTTTAAACTCATCCTAATGCCCAAACTATAACTTCTATGAAAAAATTGTTTTGTTCTACTTGAAGTAAACAAAACAATCTTTCGAATGAAGTAAAAATATTCATACCCTACTTAAGAAAATAATAAACATTTTTAAGCCTAAAAGTGCGGAAGTGGAAATTTAAAGAAAATACAAGCGACAGAACATGGTCGGACCATGACTTACTGCTTGCGTTTAGGATGAAAATTTGGTTTGCGACTTAAATTTCACGTTCAATCAAAGATTTCTTGTTATTTTGCTTAATAAGGTGTACATGTTTTTACTTTATTAGAAAGATCATTTAGTCTGCTTTAAGTTAATATAAGACTAATTTTTTCATATAACTAATAGTTTTAGCGCTAGGGCGAGTTTAAGGAAAAATGACCCCCTGGTTACCATAAGAAACAATGTAAATATGACCATTCAGTCAGACCATTTACGACCACATGTAAAAGTCCAGTTCATGGCTTGTAGTTTACGGTGGTTTTGACCCGATCCATTCACATATACCTCAGCTACTTCTTCTACTCTACGTAACGTCGTGCATGGGTGCTCGCGCAGTGTTACCGTGAGATCCAATTTTTTGTTGTGCGAGGGACGAAGATTTCACTAATTTTGTCAACTATGCTATTTCAACCAGAGAATTATAAAGAGGCGAAAGAAAGACAAACAGTCAGGTCACTTTCAGTATTTTATTTTTGCAGTTGACGTGCGATGTTTTCAGCAGGTGAGCAGGTGAAAATCAACATCACAATCCAGTATATCCTGATGCCGCCGGTATGATAATGTCCGTGAGTAACCAAAATGGATGTGGATGCACCGACTTTGAGGTGCAATCTTGACAAGCGCAACTAGAGCCTGGGGTTCATATTTAGAAGTTATTCCTTGGACGGGGAATACTACACTACTGTACAGGTAAGTAAAAATAACTTTTTGGTTCCTTGTTCCCTTCTCATACCTTCTACTTCAGGACGCAGCCGAGGAATATTCATCATTGCGTAACATTGCCTCCACTTCTTTCGGGAAATTTCCTTGAAATCTGCCTTATCAACTCACTAATGTCTATCGCTGACTCTATTATTTATCTAGGGTATCTGTAGCTAAACATGAAAACTAAATCTACTTCAAAAGGATAGAGATCTATCATTCCTTATCGCGAGATTGACCGTAATACACCTTTAGGTCCTTAGTATGCCATGTACCTCTACTGTCCTCTTCTGTCTAGCAACTCATAAACCCAAGGTGAAACAACTTTCGCTACTTTAAACATATTTCGGCGCTAGTTTCGCATTAAAGAATTAAGAGGCATCCGACAAGACGTTGTTCTGGCGCCAGACTAAATCGTTCACCAGAAACACTCGTATGATCTACACCATTTATTACCATATCCTTACCAAAGTTCACAAAATAAGGTATAAAATTCGTAGCTTCGTGGATCGAAGTCCGAATAGCACATGCCACTTTAGGTAAGTACTCATCCCAGTTTTTGTGATTATCAGCCAGGAACGCACGCAACATTGAATTCACTACTTGATTCTTGCGCTCGACCGGATTTGCTTGCGGGTGATATAACGCAGTATGTCTAATTTTGATACCATATCCTTCGCAAAGTTTTTTAAATTCTTTCGACTTAAATTGGGTAAATTGTCGCAAACTACAGTCTTAGGGACGCCGAATAACAAGAAAACCCAATCTTCTAGGGAAGTACAAATAGAAACGGCACTAGCCGCACGCAAAGGGAATAGCATGCGCAATTTTCTGAACTGATCCATGGAAAGTTAAAATATATTTATAGCCTTTGGAGGAACGAGGCAGTGGTCCTATTAGGTCTACGTTTATAGACTCCCAAGGTATTGTGAAAACTTCTCGCGAAGCCATGAAACCTGCTGTTTTCTTCAATTCGGGTTTGATAGCTTGACAGGTTACACAACGTTTAACGTAAGTTTTAACGTCGGCCTTCATCTTGGGCCAGTAATATTTCGGCATCAAACGTTGGTATGTTTTTTGAACCCCTTGATTGCCTGAAGTAGGCAGGTCGTGAGAGTCTGAAATTAAAATTCTTCTTCTGTGCTTCGGTATCACCTGTTTCCGGGAATGATTCGACATGGCTAACCCCAGATACTTAGGCAGAAAACGTTTCCATAACCCTTCCTCCTCGAATTTCCAGTTTGGGTACTTAGAAGGAGTATTTTTAACCTCAAGTACCAACTTCTCGTACCATTTGTCCTCCTTAAGAACACTCCCTACACAATCGACTACCGGCACAGACCTGTACAACAAATCGGGTAAGAGATGTTCTTTTCCCTTACGATGGAGTATTTGGTAGTCAAATTGCTGAAGACGCATCGCCCACCTTGCTAGCCGTCCGGTTGGATCTTTTAAGTTTTCTAAACAAACCAGGGAAGCGTGGTCTGTAATGACTGTGAAACAAGTACCTTCTATGTACGGTCGCAACTTTTCTACGGGCCACAAGTAATTGCGTTCACATCGGTTAAGCGATCGACTTAAGTAAGCAATTATCTTCTCTTCGTCCTTAATCTGCTGGGTCACAACTGCTCCCAAACCATAGCGGAAGGCATCCGCGTTGATTACAAAATTGTAATCGAAATCTGGGCAGTTAAGCATTGGAGCACCTACTAAACTACTTATCACTTTCCTGAAAGCTTCTTCGCACTCGTCAGTCCAGGTAAAGGTCCTCTTCTTTTTTACTAAATCTGTGTCTGGGGCGATCATCGTCGAAAAATTTGGTACGAACCTTCTGTACCATGCCACTGTCCCTACTAACCATCGGACCTCGGATACATTCCTCGGGCTTGCTATCTTCAAGATGCACTGAATTTTCTCCGGATCCACTTAGAGTCCAAACTCACCAACTACATATCAATTCCAGCCGGAAATACTCACATTTGTCGTAATTTATGATTAAGCGCGTCATGTAGCTTATCGAGAACAGCCTTTAGTACCAGTTTGTGCTCATCAAAGGTTTGGGTCACAATTATCACGTCATCTAAATATACAAAGACCTTGCTTTCGAACTCACCCGATAATACACAGTCAATCAATCTCTGCCAAGTTGCGGAAGAGTTATATATATATATATATATATATATATATATATATATATATATATATATATATATATATATATATATAGGAGTTTGGCGTCCCTTAACTTGTGCAGAGTGTAATGAGTACGCGTCCTTCTTTGTGACTTTATTTATCTTCCGAAAGTCGACGCAGAATATATAGTTCTTTCTTTTGCGAAAGTGTTAATTTTGATTGGCTTTGCAATGAACTGATAGCGTGGTTGGTTTCGTCGCCTTCAAAGTTACAGGAGTTCTCTTCAAAACGCGCGTGGATTTGCATGTCTGGCCAAAAATCAATACCTAGAATAAGAGTTTGGGGAAGTTCCGGTATAACCAATACTTCGCACAATTTCACCTGCCCTTGTAACATGATCGGAATACTTACTTACTTATCGGAATATTTACCAGATCTGCCTATAATAGTTTGAGATGCGCCAGAATCGAGCAACCCCTGAAGTTTTACTACAAGAACGGATACTTTTGAGTGAGGACGTACATAATTTTCTACTGGTGCAAAAATATAATCCACTAAGTCGTGCAATGCATTCCCTCCTCTCCTTAGTCCATGTGCTTCCGTATCCCTCTTGTCCAAAACTTTAGCGGCTTTATGCGGATTACTCGACTCGCCGCCTAATTCCGAGCTCCGGTTCCGTTTCCCGATTGCGTTTGATCCAAGTTCGTCCTGTTACAATTCGCACACTTTGGCCGAATTACTCCAGGTGCACCACAAGCAAAACAACTAAAATTTCGTCAACAGAATGGTGCAATATGACCTGGGAGGCCACAGTTAAAACATTTTCGTCTAGTCCTTGCGGAGTTCTCGCTTGAATTTACTGATACCATCGGGGACTCCACTGCTACATACGCCAAGTCCGGCTCCAAGAGTTGAGGATTTTGCCTAGAAGGTGGCAGCATAAAGGATTCCACCGAGGTTCGTACGGACTCGAGTTGTCTACCCAATTTTACGAGGTCGTCGATAGTTGAGATCTCAGTAAGGCCCAATTGTGTTTGGTAAAAAGGGGAGATATTACGTTTCACGTGTTTGGGCCGTATATTAATGATCGCTGGAGTACCTAAAAATGAACCACAAAGAATCACGTACTTTACTAAACTCATTTATAATACTTATCTTAAAGATTTGTTTCCTCAAAAGAATCATTTTCAGTCCATCGTAGTAAATTAGTTTCCTAATAAATATAAATAAAATTAGTGAACTTGATAGGGCAGATTGCAAAATGTAAACAAACTTGGATTGCAAAATGTAAACAAACTGGTTAGACAACACTTACCAATGATAAAAATTATTTCACGACACAAGAGCAAATATTAAATATTTAAAAACAAATATTAACGAATATGTATAAAACAATATCACCAATAACACAAAACATTTGACCAATAATTACAATCTTAGCTTCAATCCAATCATCTCGTCCAGTTGACATTTATTTTGACTTATATTATCATTGACACCAACATTTTAAATTAAAGCAAGCCGAAATCTGTCGATAACTTTGGGCGAATTCAAAATTGGAAAGGGACAACATATATAAAAAGAAGGTATAGTTGGGGGAACATAAAGTAACTTTTCCCTTTACATTACCAAATATGGTAATTTTTGTTAATTCGAAAACCTAAAGGAATTCTTGTTTCGATATCTCATGACAGTCAAGTAGAAATTGACGTCGCCAACCTTTGAAATCGTTATTTCGAAATCTAAAGTAATTTTTTGAAATCAATTGAAATCATTTTCCTCGTCGTGTAAGCTTGGAACTTTTGAATTAACTTGTAAATTTAGTTGTTGTATTTCGGAAATTTTGAATTGAACATAGTTATATTAATTAACCTTTGAATTTTGTAAAATTGGAGGTGACAATAAATAGTGAATTTATATCGACATAGTGGGTTTTATTCTCTTTGAAGAACAATTTATTCAGTGAATATTGGCGTAGTTTTGCGAATGACAAATAAATAAATTAATTTTTTTGACAATCTTTTTGAAAAATATTTTTGCGTTTTTTGAGTTCGTGTTTTGTTCCTTTTAAAGTTATTGTTGTGTTCATTATCCATTCAGTATTTGGGTACAAAAGCTGCTGCAAAACGGAGTTCCACGCTCCGAAATGGAGGTGGCTGACGTTCAGGAGATGGAAACTGCTACTAGTTCTTATAAGGATTCCGGTATTATTAAGAAACCCAAAATAGAAATGAAGCCTTATTTGATCCAGAGAAAAGCACGAAGTAGAAGCAGAGATTTCGAAGACAGAAAAATATCAACCGTTTTAGTGAAGGAAATGAGAGCAGAACCGAAAATTTTGAAAAATTCAAGTATTGAAGACAGGAAAGGAGCTGACATCAATGAAAGCTACAAAGGTACTGGTAACCAATTTGAAATTTTAGGTCAACAAAAGATGAGGAATTAGCAATCAGCATCCTCAAGAAAATTTCTGAAAAAAATTCTAAGTCGACAAATGAAAATGATATTCAAATGAAAAATTTACAAGGAGAAGATAAAGTAACGACGCCGAAGTCAAACGAGAAGAAAGAAGAAATACCACCGATTTTTGTGTTCAACCAGGAAATTGAAGATACAATCAAAATTATTAAGGTAGATTTAAAGATTAAAACTTTTAGAATTAAGCGCTATAGTAGAAATAGGCATTCTTTTTTATTAGATTGTAAGAGTGATTATGTAAGAGTTAAAGAAACTTTGAAAAGTGTGGCCGCGGAGCATTTTTCGTATTGTCCTCGAAGTGACAAAATGCAAACGATTATTTTGAATGGTTTAGATCCGGAGTCTAATGTTAACTAAATTCTAAGTGATTTGCAAAATTCACAAATTAAAAATTTATACTTTTTGGCAGTAAAAAGTTTTGATACAAGATTTAGTAGGAAAAAGGGTGCAAAATTACAAATTTTTATTGTTCAACTGTCAAGTGACAGCAAATTTGAACAATTAAGAGAAATTAAGTATGTGAATTACCAAGTAGTGAGGTGGGAAAAGATAACGCGGAAAGAAATTGTTCAATGTAAAAGGTATCAACGTTTTGGTCATACAGCGACAAACTGTGCAATGAAATATAAGTGTGTCAAGTGCTCAAATGATCATGAACCGGGTACGTGTCTTATTCAGAAAAACGATTCGTATAGGGGTTGTCCAAAATATTTGGAATTAAAGGAAAAAATGCTAAAGAAAAAAGAAGAAGTCAAAATTAACTGTGAAAACAAATCTAAAATGTACTCCCACTTTATCAATAAAAATGTTTCGTTTGCTTATGTTGCAGCAAATCTTTCGAATAATGTTGGATCACCAAATCAAAATTCCAGTCAAAATTGTATGACGGAAATGAAAGCAATGCTACTTAACATACAAAGCCAGTTAAGTAGCTTCAAAATTATGTTGGAGGAAGAGAAATCCAGGATTCATGTCCTGTTTGATTTAATCGGTTCTGGAAACATGGATGGCTAGACAGGCCGCTGCCTTCTTTTCTAAATTCTTTGTATATAATTTCAATTAATGTAAATTCACTAATAAAAAATCAAAGAAGGGCGAGTTTACTGAACTTGTTGGAGACTCGTAAGCCAGATATTGTTTTAATTTCGGAAACTAAATTAAATAGTAAGCATGTTTTAGAATTCCAAAATTATAATTTGCATCGGCGGGATTGACCAAATTCGCAGCAAGGTGGTGGCACTGCGGTGTTGGTGAAGAAACCTTACGAGTTCAAAATTATTAAAAATAGTGTAATTAATAATTTGAATTAATTTGTTTAAAAACTTCGGTTATCCTTTTCAAAATGTCTAGTTCGTGTAATTTATTTGTAATTTCGGCATATGCTCCTAAAATTAATGATTCCGGTGTGTTTCTTGAAGAACTTGGAGATTTATTCAAAATTTTAGAGTTAGAAAAAGATCAAAATTTTTATATTTTGGCAAGAGATTTGAATTCCAGACACGGTAATTGCAAAAATATTGTTTCCAATACGAGGGGAAACCAATTAAATCGCTGGTTTGAGGAAAATCAGGTGTTGTTCAAGGCAAACTTATTAAGCACGAAATGTACCATCATTTCCCAGTGGAAATTCTTTTATCGACCTTTGTATTACAGACACGAGACTGAATATTGAAAACTTCGACGGGACAAACATAAATTGTTTACAAACGCTACCATACGATAGTGACCTCTACGCGGTTAGCATTGCAGCTAGTTTTTATAATACACAATTTCCGCTTTTGACAAAAGAAGACATTCCAAGATTAAATTATCGATATACGGATTGGACTAAATTTAGCGCGGAATTCAAAAAATGTATCGGGAAAATTCGGGTATCTTATCGGTCGCGAATAACAGAAATTTAACGAATAATGAAATCGAAACATATTTGACTCATTTGAATGACGCAATTCATAAAACGGTTGATAAGACAGTTCCCTAAATTAAATCTAAAGACTCGGTTAAATGTTATTTGAATAGAACTATTTCGAAATTACAAGCAATTAAAAGTAAACTTTTAACACAAATTAAAAATATTTATCGGCGGTTTCAAAATTGCAACAACTCGTAATTAATTACTAACTAACTAATTAACGTAATTAGACGAGCCCAACTCAATTTGGAAAATTTACAATTAAACGATCAAAATTTTTACGAAATTAACGACGACGGAAATAAATTAAACGTAATTGGCGCGGCATTTGAAAAAATGTACACTGTTAATTCGGTCCATAATAAAAATTTTTCCCTCGATCATGAAATTATCTGCAATGCTAATCAATTTCGACTGGACATGGAAGAGAGTCGTGACAGAAACGATACACTACGTTTAACGACGAAAAAACATCGAACGGACTCCCGGCTGACCAAACGGACGACTATTTTAGAAAATTGGACGATTTAAAATTCATTTTTCGGCGACTAAATAATAAAAAATCTTCGGGAAATGATGGTGTGCCAAATATTGTCCTGTAGCATATTCCGGACATCGCAATTAGTCAGTATTGTGCAATATTCAACAACGCCTTGAACAACACTTATTTTCCTCAAAGTTGGAAAACGGCGATAACGTATCCTATTCCGAAGCCGGGAAAGGATAAAAGTGACCCCTCGAACTTGAGATCGATAAATCTCCTGCCAAATATAACTAAGGTTTTCGAAATTATCATTAACAATAAATTAATTAAATTTTGCGATAACAATAACATCATTCCGGAAAATCAGTTTGGTTTCAAGAGCCAACACTCGACAGTGCACGCCGTAAATAAAATTGTTTCGGATATCAATTGGAACCTTAATAAAAATTATTGTACGGGCGCGGTACTAATCGATTTTGAGAAAGCTTTCGAAACAGTTTGGATCGACGGACTTATTTCTAAATTAATTCGCGTAAATTTACCCAATAATTTGATAAAGATTATTTCGGACATGCTAACAGATAAAAAATTTTTAGTAACGGACGGGTTTAATAAATCAAATTTAACGTTTAGGGTATGGAACGGGGTCCAACAAGGGATGGTAAACTCACCCATATTATATAACATTAATACGAGTGATTTGGTAAAAAGTTTAGACAACGCTATAGCTTACGCGGACGATTAAATAATTTATAGATCTGACAATAACATTGACGAAATTAGGAGACTCTTGCAAAATGATTTCGACATAAAATAGTTTTTAAAAAAAAAGTTGAACCGACTTCACAAAAGGCGCTAAAAAGCATAAAATAATTGTTAATTTTATATCTATTACGAAATTTTGAAGTCGGTGCAAATCAAACAAACCAAACAACTACAACAAAAATATTTAATCGTCATTTCTTATGATCCCGTAAGCTGAAACGTTCAGGTAGTATCATGTATTATTTTCAATTGTGGTTCTTTAGTTGTTTTACTTGTTTAATTTGCACCGACTTCAAAATGTCGTAATAGATATAAAATTAAAAATTATTTTATGCTTTTTAGCGCCTTTTGTGAAGTCGGTTCAACTTTTTTTTAAAAACTATTTTATTTTTCACTTTTTAGTGTCTCCGACTCTACACAACGAAGAAAGAACCATCCAAATCTGTCCACGCGTTAAAAGTTAGTTTTAACCCCCTACCCCACCCCGATTCCACTCACCTTTTTTTTCATGGTATCAATCAAGGAACATACTCTACCGAACAGAAAAGGAATCTTCGAAATCGGTCCACGCGTTACGAAGTTACTACCCATCCCCCACCACTACCATAGGACCAAATTATTCTCCTAATAGCAATGAGGGATCACACTCTATACAACAGCAAAAGAACCATCCAAATCGGTTTACGCGTTACAAAGTTAGGTTCCACCCCCCTTCTCCCACCCCAACCACACCAAAATTTTTTTTCCCGTGGTATCAACCAGGGAGCATACTCTAACCAAAAGAAAAGGAAATATCCAAATCGGTCCACGCGTTACGTGTTACAAAGTTAGGTTCCACCCCCCCCCCCTTCCCCCCACCCTAGCAACATTTGTTTTCTCGTAGTATCAACCAAGGATCATATTCTACCCAATGGAAAAAGAATTATCCAAATCGGTCCACGCGTTAAGAAGTTAGACTACCCCTACCCCCCACCCACACCTTTCACCATAGGACCAAATTATTCTCCTATTAGCAATGGGGGATCATACTATGTACAACAAAGAAAGAACCATCCAAATCGGTCCACGCGTTACAAAGTTAGGTTTCACCACCACCCCCCACTCCCACCCTACCAACAATTTTTTTGACATGGTACCAATCGGTGAACATAATCTACTCAACAAAAAAAGAATCATCAAAATCAGTCCACGCGTTACACAGTTATACCCGGTCAGACATAAAAAAATTAAAAAAAATTAAAATAAAAAAACATACGCGTCGAACTTATAACCTCTTTGTTTTTGGGAAGTCGGTTAAAAATTCAAAATTATTGCAGTGATTGGAAACTAAAAGTTAATGTTAAAAAATGTGAATCTATTTTTTTTAGGCCGCCTTTATGTGCATTCATGCTAACGTCCAAGGAATAGGTCAGTCAAACGCCGGACAAGTCAATAATAAAGTTAACTTACTCATAGCACCATTGAATGATGATAACGTGCAATTAAAAGTGGAAGGGCTAGTCCTAAAAAAGTTAACACATATTTTACCTCCTCGCAAAATTTCTGTTCAAAATTGGCGGCATAT
Source organism: Leptarthrus brevirostris (assembly GCA_964036015.1). NCBI lineage: Eukaryota > Metazoa > Arthropoda > Insecta > Diptera > Asilidae > Leptarthrus > Leptarthrus brevirostris. Next base: position 95,871,738 of record OZ038371.1, on the reverse strand, counting down.
TAAGGAAGTTAAGTTAGCTGATCCCATTTATTATAAACCAGGAAGGACAGATTTGTTGCTTGGCGCAGATGTTTACGCAAAAATCATACAAGTTGGACTTATTAAAGGACCACATGAAACGCAATTGCACATAAAATAGTTTTTAAAAAAAAAGTTGAACCGACTTCACAAAAAGCGCTAAAAAGCATAAAATAATTTTTAATTGCATATCACATACAACAAAAATATTTAATCGTCATTTCTTATGATCCCGTAAGCTGAAATGTTCAGGCAGTATTATGTATTTTTTTCAATTGTGGGTTTGTAGTTGTTTTATTTGTTTAATTTGCAACGACTTCAAAATGTCGTAAAAGATATGCAATTAAAAATTATTTTATGCTTTTTAGCGCTTTTTGTGAAGTCGGTTCAACTTTTTTTTTAAAAACTATTTTATTTTTCACTTTTTAGTGTCTTTTACTCTACGCAACGAAGAAAGCACCATCCAAATCAGTCCACGCGTTAAAAGTTAGTTTTAACCCCCTATCTCACCCCCATTCCACCAAATTTTTTTTCTCATGGTATCAATCAAGGAACATACTCTACCGAACATAAAAGGAATCATCGAAATCGGTCCACGCGTTACGAAGTTACTACCCGTCCCCCTCCCCCACCACCACCATAGGACCAAATTATTCTCCTATTAGCAATGGGGGTCACACTCTATTCAACAGCAAAAGAACCGTCCAAATCGATCCACGCGTTACAAAGTTAGGTTCGACCCCCCTTCTCCCACCACCACCCCAGCAACATTTGTTTTCTCGTAGTATCAACCAAGGATCATATTCAACCCAATAGAAAACGAATTATCCAAATCGGTCCACGCGTAACGAAGTTAGACTACCCCTCCCCCCCACCCGCACCTTTCACCATAGGACCAAATCATTCTCCTATTAGCAATAAGGGATCATACTCTATACAAAAGAAAAAGAACCATCGAAATCGGACCACGCGTTACAAAGTTAGGTTCCACCCCTACCCCCCACCCCACTCCCTCCAAAATTGTTTTCACCTGGTAGCAACCACGGAACATCCTCTACCCAACAGAAAAAGAATTATCCAAATCGGTTCACGCGTTACAAAGTTAGGCTACCCCTCCCCCACCCTAGGTTAAAGTTTTTTTCTCCTATTAGCAATGGGGGATCATACTCTTTACAACAAAAAAAGAACCATCCAAATCGGACCACGCGTTAAAAAGTTAGGTTTCACCCCCACCCCCCACCCCCACCCTACTAAAAATTTTTTTGACATGGTACCAATCGGTGAACATACTCTACCCAACAAAAAAAGAATCATCTAAATCGGTCGACGCGTTACGAAGTTATGCCCGGTCAGACATAAAAAAAAAAAATTAATAAAAAAAAAAAAAAATACGCGTCGAACTTAGAACCTCTTTGTTTTTGGGAAGTCAGTTAAAAATACAACTTTTGGTTGGATATTGTCTGGAGAGGTTAATGATACCCACAATATTGGAGTCACAGTCAACAATTTTCATATTTTGACTGAGTTGGATCAACAATTGAAAAAATTTTGGCAATTAGAGGACATGCAAATAGAAAAACATTTAACGGAAGAAGAAAAACAATGTGAATCCATATCCGAAACCACCCATCGTCGTTTAAAAGATGGAAGATATGAAGAAGCTCTACGATTTAAAGACGAGGCTATATCGAGATTATACCAAATGGAAAAACGATTTGATAGGGATCCTGATCTTAGACTCGAATATTTTAAATGCATGGAAGAATATTTATCGTTAAAACATATGGAATCAGTACCACAACAGGAAAGATCACGAATTCGCTGTTACTTACCACATCATGCAGTGCTAAAGGAGGAAAGTTCTACAACAAAGTTAAGGATAGTGTTTGATGCATCGAGAAAAACAGCCAGTGGAGTCTCATTAAATGATATTTTACTTAAGGGTCCAACAACGCAAGATGAGCTGGCTTGTTTATTGTTACGACGGAGAAAAAACCAGCAGACATCGAAAAGATGTATCGGCAAATTCGCGTGAGGCCTGACCATGCAAATTTCCAAGGAATAGTTTGGAGAAAATCTTTGAAGGATCCGATTCATCATTACAAGCTTCTGACTGTGACGTTTGGCACAAAAAGTGCTCCATATCTTGCAACGAGAGTCTTAAAACGGCTAGCCATAGATGAGAAAGACAAATAACCGCTGTGTGCAGAGGTCACTTTGTCAGAATTCTACGTTGATGATTTGCTTTCAGGAGCTGACACTTTGGAAATTGCAATAAAAAGACAGGCAGAATTAATGGAACTTTTGAAATCAGGTGGATTCATTTTACGCAAATGGGCATCCAGTCATCCGTCTTTGTTGAAAAGGATGCCAGAATAACAGCGCGAACAAACAGTCATGTTGAATGTTGAAGGAACAGAGCAGGCCTTGGGCCTATGTTGGAACCCATCCCAGGATACATTATATTATTCCGTCAAGTTGAGTGACGACCAAAGTGTGTACACCAAAAGGACTATTCTATCAGACGTTGCAAAACTGTTCGATCCGTTGGGTTGAGTAGCTCCTATTATCGTTACTGAGAAGATCTTCATTCAGAAGTTGTGGTTGGCAAAACTGGAATGGGATGAAGACATACCGGACAGTCTGAAAAGGGAATGGCTAACTTTTCATCAGGCCATGATAGGATTGAGAGCTATAACATTACCTCGATGGATTCGTTTTACTGAGGCCAATCATGGAATCGAGATGCATGGATTATGCGACTTATCTCAGCAAGCATACGCGGCAGTAATTTACATTTGTGTGACAGACTCTAATGGCCATAGACATAGCAACATTTTGATAGCCAAAACGAAGGTTGCATCTGTGAAGACAACCTCCCTGCCTAGGTTAGAGTTATGTGGGGCCGTGTTACTTGCTAAACTGTTAAAATATGTTGGGAACTCACTTAAAATACCGAACACTCCAATATATGCCTTGACTGATTCTCAAATTGTATTGGCATGGTTGAGAGGTGATCCATCAAAGTGGTAGATATTCATCGCGAATCGAGATTCACATGTGCATGAACTAATAGAAGAAGCAAACTGGCGTCATGTACCTTCGAATAAAAATCCTGCCGATTGTGCTAGTAGGGGTGTAATGCCGTGTGATCTACTATCGTTCGATCTGTGGTGGAACGGACCAAGATGGCTGGAGCAACCAAAAACACATTGCTCTTGTCAACAAGACGTTCCTGATACTAATATGGAAATCAGAAAACCAAAAATCAATTGCTTGCAAGTTCTTGAAACTGAAAAGTTGGAAGAAAAGTATTCATCACTGACAAGATTATAAGGGATCAAAACAGAAGGGTTATATAACGGCAAAGGAAACAGATGCTGCACTAATTATCTGGCTGAGGAGAATTCAAGCTGAACATTTCTCCGAAGAACTCTCACTTTTAAAATAAACAAACCATTGAAAAATAGTATATTAGAATTAACTCCATTTATGCATTCGGATGGACTACTACGTGTAGGTGGGCGATTGCGACATGCTGACTTAACCTTCAATGAGAAGTATCCTCTCATTTTTCCTGATAAGTGTCACCTAACGCAGCTTATTCTCGATAAAACCCACAAAGACACGCTCCACGGGGGACCGCAACTTATGATGCGATTTATTTCAAAACAATTTTGGCTGGTGAATGCTAGGAATACTATTAGACAATACGTACATAAATGTGTTTTTTGTTGCAAGCAAAGAGTACAACTCCAAACTCAGCTCATGGGTAATCTTCCACGTTCTCGAGTAACAATATCTCGCCCATTCTCACACGTTGACATTGACTACTGCGGACCATTTGAACTACGAAATATCGGGGAAGAGGATCAAAAACGTACAAGGGCTACGCCGCGATATTTCTTTGCATGGCAGTAAAGGCAATCCACATCGAAGTCGTTACAGATTTGACCGCACAAGGTTTTATTACAGCCTTCTGACGCTTTAGTTCAAGAAGAGGGCTACCAAGTGATGTATACTGCGATTGTGGGTCGAACATTGTTTTGACTCTCCAAAGACAACAAATGGTAAGTGGAATTGATGCCGAAATAGCTAGTCTTGTGGAACGTGAATGTGTAACATTTCATTTCATTCCCCCTGCATCACCGCATTTTGGGGGCTTATGGGAATCTGGGTGGGATCGACCAAGCATCATATGAAAAGGATATTAGGTAATAACACACTGACATATGAAGAATTAACGAATGTGCTTACACAAATCGAAGCAGGCCTGAATTCAAGGCCACTATGTGCAGCAAGCAGTCAATCCGAAGACCTTACATCTCTTACACCGGCACATTTTCTGATTGGAGACCAACTCTTGACTCCTCCTGTATTGAATCTGAATGTCAATAGATTAGATAGATGGCAGTTTATTCAACAGTTATATCAGAACTTCTGGAAAAGGTGGAATACAGAATATTTAAACACACTCCAACAGCGACCCAAATGGACTCGTCAGCAGCGCAATATAGTAAAGGGAGACCTCATGACGTTGAAAGAGGAGAATCTTCCACCATCTAGGTGGCTAATGGGACGGCTAGTGGAAACATATCCTGGACCAGATGGGCTTGTTTGTGTTGTGACGCTCAAAACAAAAGATTCCATTTTAAAACGACCCATCGCTAAAATTTGTTTACTCCCACTCACAGAGTATGATACCAGGGATACTAAGTCAGATAATCAAAACAACAGTGTCTTAATTAATCAGTAAACAAAACATTAGATTTGTTATACAACCATCTATTAATATTCATGTATTTTCCTCCAACTTCCTTTCTATGTGTTACATTTCCCCAATTTCCAATTCCTTTGCATTCCTAAAAGCGAGTCGGGGCGCTATAACCCCATTTCCCATTTTTTTTTTGTATTCTTACAGAATCAGAACATTAGTGTAATCGGTGTGATCATCAATGGACAATCCCAGCAGACGTTGGATTTGTTGAAACTGGTCGTTCCAAGGCGGGAATTATGTTTGGGCCGTATATACATGATCGCTGGAGTACCTAAAAATGAACCACAAAGAATCACGCACTTTACTAAACTCATTTAAAATACTTATCTTAAAGATTTGTTTCCTCAAAAGAATCATTTCCAGTCCATCGTAGTAAATTAGTTCCCTAGAAAATATAAATAAAATTAATGAAATTGATTTGATAGGGCAGATTGCAAAATGTAAGCAAACTTGGATTGCAAAATGTAAACAAACTGGTTAGACAACAATTACCAATGACGAAAATGATTTCACAACACAAGAGCATATATTGAAAAACAAATATTAACGAATATATCTAAAACCAATATCACCAATAACATAAAACATTTGATCAATAATTACAATCTTACCTTCAATCCAATCATCTCGTCCAGTTGACATTTATTTTGAGTTATTTTATCATTGACACCAACATTTTAAATTAAAGCAAGCCGAAATCTGTCGATAACTTTGGGCGAATTCAAAATTGGAAAGGGACAACATACATATATAAAAAGAAAGTATAGTTGGGGAAATGTGAAAGGAAACATTACCATAAATGGTAATGTTTATAGAACATAAAGTAACTTTTCCCTTTACATTACCAAATATGGTAATTTTTGTTAATTCGAGAACCTAAAGGAATTCTCGTTTCGACAACTCATGACAGTCTAGTAGAAATTGACGTCGCCAACCTGTGAAATCATTCCTTCGAAATCTAAAGTAATTTTTTGAAATCTAAATTTTAATTTAAAATCAATTGAAATCATTTTCCTCGTCGTGTGAGTTTTAGCTTGGAACTTTTGAATTAACTTGAAAATTTAGTTGTTGTATTTCAGAAATTTTGAATTGAACATAGTTATATTAATTAACCTTTGAATTTTGTAAAATTGGAGGTGACAATAAATAGTGAATTTATATCGACATAGTGAGTTTTATTCTCTTTAAAGAACAATTTATTCAGTGAATTCAGTGAAAACATTGAAGTATGCTTCTGTTGACTTGGTTTCGAATCCTACAGGCAGTGATATTTTCTTTTTATTAATTTTTTTTTTGCTAAAGTGGATTGAATTGGATTATTTTGAACTCTTTTAAATTCTGGTCCTGAAAACATCCTTTGATATCGAACATCGGGATCTTTAAATGTTGCTCTTCGTTCAGTGGAACTGTGAGCCGTTTAAACATATTTGCCATCATGGTAAAAAAATCATGTTAAAAGGTTCAACGCCGAGCGAAAGAGTTGACTCCTATTTAAGCCCTGAGCTTCAGCAAGTTCATCCACTATTTCCAGGAATGAGTTTAATGAGTGAGCTTGTTCTCCAGAAAATTTTAAGTCCCACTTATGCAAAAGAGTTCTGTAGCCGTTGCCGGTAATAACCGAGGCGGTAATCGATAAATCTTCAGCTGTGTCTTCAGAATCAGACGTTCTGAGAGCAATGATCAATTCTGCGGGTACCTGTGACTTTTGTTTTCTTTGCTCATCATCGCCGCGTTATGCGCAATCTGTCCTAGCCAGTGCCCATTCGACATTGGTAAGAATTTTCTTATACTCCGAAGATAGGGAGTCGCCGTTAAAAATATCCAGGAGATTTTTGACTTCTTAATTTTTGTTTCTTACTGCCTAGAAGTCATCTTTGAAAGTAAACGGATAGGGGGTTACAAGAGTCGATCTGCCTCTAGGTAAACCTCTAATTGCGAGCTCGTAAGCTAGCTCTTTCGTGTTTAATCTATTGACTTCCATTATAGTGTTATAAACAGTAATAAGATAATATAACGCTGAAAGTATTAATGTAAGAAAGGGTTAGGTAAAGAAATGACGAGAGAATTACGGAAATCGGGGAACTATTCCCTGAAAAGTTATAGTACAATAAGTAAAATCTGAAATCCAAACGCAAATAGATTTTTATTTTCAAACGCATTATTTGAGCACCTCTGTCACACAAACGTTTTCTTCCATTTAAGTTGGGCTTAAGAAACAAAACAATTTATTTTAAAAAATATCTTATATATAAAAAAAATGTATACTATATTTTAAATAAAGAGAATTAATAACTAATTATATGTGCCTTATTTGATTATATCATGAGTTGACCACCTTTAAATTTATAAACTTAATAACAATGTGAATTGCTCCTTTAATAAGTAGAGCTCAATATAACCTATACCTATAAACAAAAATTCAACACTAAAAATTGATCACTTTAATGCGCGATAATTAATTTAATATCTAAATCCAAATCTCAAAGGTCCACTTCATGAGTCTTAAGTTATTGCTGTTTGTTCCAAACAAAATTAAGTAGGAACACGGTTAAAAAAATGTAAACAACTTTCGCCAGAAACAACTAGAAAACACCAATACGTGATGATCATAACTCAACTCAGCTTTTCCCTGGGCAACAATAATGGCCGCAAAAGTTATTTGATAAGAACTAGGTCAAATCTTAGTGAAGGTTAGGGTACAGTGAACTAGAAGCGATATCCAAGAGTGAACCAGATGTACAAAATATTGCTTGTAATGCACTGATAAAACAGGTCTACAAATACCGGGGTCATGTCAGTTGTTGGAAAGCTGAGGGTCATTTCCGAAGTAATTTGCCGAGTAGAAACCGAATCCGGGGTCAGAATTGGCCCATCACGTCAGGATGAGATATTTGAGGTTATATACCCGAAAAACGGCGTTTTTTCCTACTTTTGAGGCTATGTGCAGGGTGCAAGAAATTTTTGTGGTCTGTCTCTCCGGTTACATCATTTAGTACTACTCTTACCCTTTAATTTAAGAGTTCAAGAGATCAATTACGATTTTTTTTCGCATGGCATTTTTTTTATGGCTATTAGAAGTTACGAAATATATCCCTTCGACGTCATTAATGCAAATGCTTAATGCAAAAGCTAATGACGTCAAAGGGATATATCTCGTAACTTCGAATAGCCATAACTTTGCGAAAAAAAGCGTAATTGATCTCTTGAACTCTTAAATTAAAGGGTAAGAGTGGTACTAAATGATGAGACAGACCACAATTATTTTTTGGACCCTGCACATAACATCAAAAGTAGGAAAAACGGCGTTTTTCGGGTACATAACCTCAAATATCTCAAAATCCTGACGTGATGGGCCAATTCTGACCCCAGATTCGGATTCTACGCAGCAAATTACTTTGGAAATGACCCTTAGCTTTCCAACAACTAAACAATGTTGACCTGCGTAATTCATTACAGCAACTTCTCTTCCAATTAGTCCCCTTTTATCGATTAACCAAAATCTTTGTAACGAAGGCGTCACCGAATCACGTAAAAATACAAGTGGACGCGAATGAGTATAAAGCGCTCGCGGGTTTTGACCGGTAAATTGTTAATTTAATTTAATTGTAGTCTTATAAAAAAATAATTGACTCGATATTTGGGTGATGTGAGTCAGTGATAGTTTATGCTAGTGGCAAGTGAAATGAGGAATGATATTAAAAGGAAAGTAGTGGATACTCATATTATTGCCTTATGAAAAGTCTTAAAGTGATATTGAGTCAATAGTGAGGTGCCTTGTAAGTGTTTATCGCAGCTGCAGTCCTGAAAATCAACGATTTCTTAAAAAAACACGTATGGATTTATTTAACTTTAAACCAAGGTGAGTACACTTAACACATGTCTTTAATGTTACCATTAAATCTTTGTTGCTAGTTTAATTTCCCCTCTTGTGTACTGATATGACCAATTTACATTACAAATTTAGCACCAAGTTGCGAAACATTTGTTGCGAATATGTTTTAACAATTCACAGCTATTGAAAAACAATTTCCATTTTAACATTAATTGTTTTATCTGTGATATAGGAGTTTTAACCCTTTTCCAGGCCCCACGTTAGGTTAGGTTAGGTTAGGGTGGCGGCTATCAGCCCTACAGCCGATCAGCCTCACATAGACCTATAAATGGTCCGTTGTGCTACCACATCCGTGGAACCGTGCCTGATTGCCGGGTTTAACTAAAACCAGCCGCAGCTTAATAAAAATTAGGAGCTGCTTCAGCCCGATGCCGGCTATATCGCCCATGCCGTCTGAGAAGTACACGCCCATTGCATTGTACCTTCTTTTTGCTAGGCCCGGGCATTCGCAGAGTAAGTGCTGAATGCTTTCCACCTCTTCCTCGTCCATACAACTTCGGCAGAAGTCATTTGTGGGAACGCGCAGACGTTCTGCATGTCTACAGTGGCCAGTAATAACTGCCACAATGTTTCGGAGGTTTATCCGGCTTCCACTCAGCAGGAACGCGGTTTTCCTCAAATCCCATTCAGGCCACATCTGCCTTGATAGTCTGCATGTGGTTAAGTTACTCCATCTCTGTTTAGCGAGCTGAGTAGCCTTAAGGTCAATTTCTCTCTTTACTGATTCTAGCGGCCAGCCGATCGATCTGTCAATAGAGGAATCATCCAGTTGTGATCCCCCCTTTGCCAGCTCATCAGCTGCCTCATTCACTTGAACACCACTGTGACCAGGGACCCAGCAGAGAGTTACCTTGTGTCTCGCCTCAGATGGGCAAAGTCAGGGGTGGAAATATCACAGGTGGAATCGCAGAAAGAAGTTCGGAAAAATTCCGCAAGGAAATTAGCAATAGTGAACGAATCACCGCTCTCACAGGCATGGTACCTCAAGGAGGAAGGATAAGCGTGACAATTACGCTTCGAATTGATGTACCTCCAGAACTGTTTAGAATCATTACGCAGCGTAGCTCTCATGTTAGACAAGTATTCGGCATAAGAATTCTGTATCCGAGCGGAGAAACGCTGGCAGAGCTCAGAATCAACCAAGTAGTCATCATGGCTTCCAGAAGCACAAAACCTCTTCCAAGCTTTACTTTTTAAGTTCCTGAGATGTCGTGAGGTGCGGTCAAGCCAGGGCCGAAACAAGTGAGGTGAATCCGATCGAGAAGTGCCGACGGTGTTGTATATTTTTTGCTTTTACGTTTGGTTTCAAGGACAGATAAGGTGTCGTTAGTTTTAGGAGAATTAAACACCAGACCTGATACTACGCTTAATCTCTCTTTTTTTTTAATACCAATTTAAACACTCAACTACACTGTACTTAATTATTGGTACTACATTTAATTTTTCAATAATGATTAACAATTTAACCCCTTAACTACACGGTACTTAATTATTAATACTTCACCTAATTGTTCAATAACAATTTGAACGCTTAACTATAATGTACTTAATTATTGTTACTACACATTTTTAAATGACAGTTAACAATTTAAACACTTATTCACACTGTACTTAACTATTGCTATTACACTTAATTTTTCAATAATGATTAACAATTTAGACACTTGACTACACTCTACTTAATTATTGATAATACACTTAATTGTCCAATAACAATTTGAACGCTTAACTAAGGTGTACTTAATTATTGTTACTACACATAGTTTTAAATGAAAATTAACAATTTAAACACTTAACTACTCTGTACTTAATTATTGGTACTACATTCAATTTTTCAATAATGATTAACAATTTAAACACTTAGCTACACTCTATTTAATTATTGATAATACACTTAATTGTTCAATAACAATTCGAACGCTGAACTATGGTGTACTTAATTATTGTTACTACACATAATTTTTCGGTAATGTTTGACAACTTAAACACTTGATTACACTCTACTCAGTTTGTTTATACAATCAATTGTGGGAGTTTCACCCAACCTGCATCAATATTATTCAAATTTTACATGCTCTTCAAGCATTACAAACTTTACTTGATTTTCTATCCACACTTCGCTAAATTTTATTTAGATAACCACTTGCTGGCGTTACACTCAGCGTACATCGGCACTATTCAAATGTTACATGCTTTCCAAGCAAATTAGACTTTACTCAATTTGTTTCACTATTACTTAGACTCTGAATGCTTTTCATTTACGTGACTTATATCGCTTTTTTTTTTTTTTAACCGACTCCGTATGATCTCGACTTGCCCCGATCTCGACTAGAACCAAACCCCAAAAATGCGACTTTTAACGTTCACGATTCGAACCAAAACTCTTACGCGACTTACCGCGACCGTAATTAGAACAGAACTCCCTATTCTTTTCTTTTAGAAATACTTACAAGCGATCTACATGAAGAAAAGCTTTCGTGCTTTTTCTTCGTTTTTTAGCTTTGCCCTTGATGTACTTAGTTGTGATTGGGCAAAGCCGCTGCAGATCGTTGTTTTGTCGCGCTGATTAAGCAAATTTCTTTTGCTTATCGTGTACTGGGCTACCGTGTGAAAGGAATTTCGACGGTAACCCGAGCGCGTTGTTTATCATGGGTTAGATTTGAGTACATTGCAACTTTGTTACAATGCACTCGGTGTAGGAAATCTAACCCATTAAATCTTTATTGGTTTTTTTTTTTTATTTTTTAGTTACTCCTGAGTTAGATTTGAATATTTTGCAACTTTGTTGCAACCAAAATGTGATATTCGAAATCCAACTCGTGAGACCTTTTACGATTTGTTTTTGTAAATGGCAGATTGGATTCGTTAGAATTCGGCTTATCTTAAAATAAGCGAATCCAATCTGCAACATTTCCTTCCCCCCGCGAATAAGAGGAGTATTCTTTGAAGAGGAATACTTCTCATTTCGAGTTGTAATTTCTCCGTGGCTGGTCCGTTAATTTACTGTCATGACCTCTTTTTGTACTTCTATCGGTAACGAGGTTTTTTACCCCCAGCCACCGTTTGCTGTGGTGGTTTTCGGTTGTTTGATTGACCGGGTACATGCCGGCTGGCAGGGGCCCCTTCGATTGTACCTGCATCGTGATGGCATGCGGCCCACTTTGGTGTGGAGGTCCCGCTCAACGAGGCCATTATTTCAAAATCATGTTTGCCTTGTCACCTCACCATGGTGAAGGACTTAGCATTCGGGGTAAGTTGTGAAACCATTTGTTATTGTTTTAGTAATTATTGTTATTTTTCTATAGGAGGACGGGTAACCCTTTCGGGAAGTGCTGGCTGGTGCCCCTGTTGCCTTGGAGAGTCTCCACCCTTGCTCGCAGCTTTTTGGATCTCCTCTGATCCCGCTGGAGCCGCCACTGATGTCGAGGACGTTTCCGCCGAAGAAGAAGACTGGGAGTAACCAGTGTCCCGTCCGTCGTAAAATAAATTTTTAAATATTCTCTTGTCTCTTTTTTTGTTTTCTTATTCTTGTAAATTTTTATTTTAAAATTTTGAATATTTTTGTTAATTAATTTTTGTATTGTATTAAAAAATTTTGTTTCAATAAATCTTAAATTTCTATTTAAAGGTTGTTCTTTATAAATATATAATAATCAAACTCAATAAATAATAATCAAATTCAACAATTATATCGACTTCTTATTTGTAGTTTTTTCAGAGTAATGTAGGGTTGTTCTTTTTGAGTTCTCCCCTTTTTTTTTTTTGTGTTTGTATTTATTTTGCGCTATGGTCTCGTCTTGACCGTTGATTGTGGTTGTGTTCCACGGCGCGTTTCGTTGTGGACCTTTTTTTTTTTTTTTGTTGTTTTCATCTTTTTAATACTTGGTATGCGCTACGATCTCTTCTCGACCGTTGATTGTGCTAGTTTTCCACGGCGCGTAAATTTCTATTTTATTTCTTCGTATTTTCTCCTGTTTATAGTATTTTTATTCCTAGTTAGTAAAGTGGTTAGTACTTGCCTTGCGCTTCGGTATTTTTTCGACCGACGATTGTGGTAGTACTCCACGGCGCGTTTTTTTGTTGTTGTATCTTGTGTACCTTATTTAGGTTTATGTATTAGCCTAAGGGTCTATAATATATTTTATCTCGACCTCTCTCAAATTTATTTTTGTCTATTGTTTAGACCAGCTGAATGGACCGTGCCCTGGGCAGTGTTTGTGGCCGTTGAGGCTGCTCTTTTGGTGCTGAGACTGCCTCTTCTAAAGGGATTTCGGGCATGGGCGTTTGATTACGCCGCGTGGTCCATGCTTTCAATGGCGGTATGGCGTATTTGGCTGTCATGTAAATGACGATGAACAGCAGCATTAGACCCGTAAGTGACAACGAAGTTGTCGAGAGTAGGTGGGGTGTTTTCACCCGGGAGTGTAGATTTAACTCCTGTATTTTGGCCTCTATTTGGTCCAATGATTGCGTACTCTCGTGCAACATTTCGTTAGTGTTATCGCCTAGTAGTAACTTTGTATACGTTACCTCCGTCACAGAATGCTGCTTGTATTTGGCCATGAAGGAATCTAATTCCTTTGCCGTTTCGTTTGTTTTAGGAAAGTATGCTGGTTGCGTGAAAAGTATTGGATGCGTATTTTCAGCCTCATAATATAGGGTATGCGGTCCTATTTGTAAGTGGCAGGGTTGGTTAATGACCAAGATTCCCTGTCCAGAGAGGCGATGCGTGAGCAATTGTTGGGTGCATGTAATATGCACAATGGTTATTGTCTTCAATGCATATAGCCAGGAATTGGGCCTATTTAATTTAATTAAAATGTCCCTGGAAGGTATCTGCACTTTTAGCGAACACCTAGGGTTTTCGTTCAGGGGATTGAAGAGCAACTTGATCACGCATTCATCCGATTGTGTTGCCTTTGTTATCGGCGTATTTAACAGACCAGCGTCAGTATCCTCCTCGACATCTCGAGTGACTTTCCGATATGCTTTCATATTCTCCGGTTTAAGCAATAGAAATTCCTGAGTCGAAAGTTGACTCGCTATATGCGAATATTCTATTTCCGGGACTAATGAGTGGTTCGCTTCCGTGTGTATTGGGAAGCACCTGATTCGTTGCAACTTCATTTTTGGAAGACTGAAAATTGGTAATGTAATTTTGATTACCAGTTTTTGTTGCAATAGGTGGGTCCGTAATTCAGCCGTCTGATAGAGAATTGATAGACAATTCTGGGCCTTTGAACACGTGGCGTGAGATTTGTGATAAATCTCAAGGAGTGAATCAGGGGCGATCAGCAGGGGATGAATTTGGTTATTTCGGCTAGAGGTTATTATATCCAGTAGCGCCTGCTGTCGGAACTCAATTTCTACCATTTGTAGCAGCAGACTCGAGACTATTTCCTGTCTCATTTGTCTTGCTACGAGTTTGTCAGTAGAATTATATAAATCATTCATCTGGTAGGCTATTTGTCGTTGTCTTTCGACCAGTGAATTTAAAGGCTTTTGAATCGTATTAAGCGCAGTCTTGACTACACTGATTTGTTGTTTTTCCAAATCAGCGAGTACCTGATGGTTAGTTTCCAACTCATCCAGGCGACTATAGACTTCGCGTTCATTGGCACTATCCATGGTACCGAAAAGGTAGTGCATGGCGTTTCCGATGCCGTCAAAGATAGATCTCGTTTTTCGAGATTTGGGAACAGCTTGTTTAATTACCTTGGTGCGTTGTTTGATGTTTTCCATCAGCGCGTGCATATGTTTTTGCTGAAGTTCGCAGAGGTCTCCTACCGTGTTGTTTCCACACAGTTGATGCACGTAGTGTTCAGCTCGTTCCGCAATCGTGGTTTGATTGTCCAACTCGGTCAGGTCCAATTCCGTGAGTATATTCCACGTCGAGTGGTAAACCATGAGGCTTCCTAAATCCTCGAATAGCACTCCTGTATTGTTGAGTGGGTTCACCGAGTACGTCTCCGACGTGCTACTTCCCATAGCGGACATTATTAGTCCGAGGATGATAGCGTTTTGCATCATACCTGGGGAGAGGAATATGGTTAGTAGGGGTTTCTAAATTAATTTTCTTATTTACTAAGCGTAGATTTTCCCTAAAGTGATGTCATGCTTGTCTTGCATTCTCCCGGGTATAATAGTTGGTTACCTTTGGGTAGTCGCTTTGATGTTTACTGTTGAATACAGTATTTCGAAAGTAGTTGAGGGGGACCTCAAGACAAGGGACTACCAGGAAGGAGTTTAGTGTTTTTGTGCTGTAGAAATCGGGCAGTCTCTGACGGGATTGCAATTGCACAGAAGTTGGTTTGATTTATTAATTCTGGGAATCGAATCGGACAGCCGGCAACGTTTTATTTTCACAAGAGGCGTTTAGAGTGCTGTACAAAATATGACTAAGTGGGAGTGAGACCTCAGGGCACGGAACTGCCAATCTCTGACGATATTTCACAAGAGTTGGTTTGAATTTGTCGTTTTAAGGTTCGACTTTTAGTAGGAGTCGTTCTTTTAAATTTGAGTCGTCGTGCTAAAAATTTAGTGAAGTCCTGTTGATTGGTACTTCTTAGCTTTAAACACGTTTAATAGGTGGAGTGTGAGGTTTTATGTTACTTGATTTGAGAATACGTAGAAAGATTATAAGGAATAAAAGGAATTTTAATTAAGGTTGGTTTGGACCCGATTGGACCGAGTTGTTAAGGGACTTTTTCGCTTTTCCTTTCTTGATGTTGTGCTGGCTTTGCGTTACGATCTTCATCTCAATCGTAGATTGTGGTAGCACACCACGACGCGTTTAGATAATATTTACGATCTTCATTATCTATTCATAGAATGGCTTAAGACGGTTGTTGTGAACCGTAACTGTACGTTTGCCCATTTTTAGGGTTGTATTCACTGATGATGGTATACCGATTACCAGATATGGTCCTACCCAGATTTGAGAGAGCTTATGCTTTCGACTTTCGCTCTTGAGTAGGACTTTGTCACCTATGTGAAACGATAAGGGTCGAACAGCTTTGTCGTAGTATAGTTTCGACCGTTGCTTGCTAGCGAGCAGATTTTTGCGTGCCGTGGCATAAGACTTTTGGAGCTTATATCTTAAGATTTGATAGTAGCTCTCGTGATTATACACGGGTTCAGGGTCTCGCTTTAAATTTGACGGAACATCCGCTGTGAAGCCGTAAAGGCAGTCCATGGGAGTTAATTTTGTCCCTTCGTGTACACTGTTGCTGTACACGAATGCAGCGGTTCGCAGATATTGATCCCACGATTTAGGATTCTCGTCCACTATGGTACGCAAATATTCAATTAACGGTCTGTGTGCACGTTCCAGTGCGCCGTTTGACTGTGGGTGGTAGGCAGAGGTTTGTAACTTCTTCACCCGTAGCAGTTTACATACCCTTTTGAACAGGTCACTAAGGAAGTTGCTTCCCTGATCAGTGACTATTCGTTTAGGGATGTGGTAGCGCGCGACGATTTCGTCGAAGAAGATTTGCGCTACAGTGACGGCTTCCCCGTTAGGTATGGCGTACCAATCGACAAATTTAGTGAGGTTATCCTGGAAAGTCAAGATGTACTTGTTTCCGGAGTCAGTTTCGTCGAGTGGACCAACAATGTCGAGATAGACTTTGTCGAAGGGTTGCTCTGCAATGTCCGTGATGACCATCGGCATTTTAAACTGAGGTGATGCCTTCATTTTCTGGCATTTTGAGCAACGCTTTACGTATTTCTTAATATCGCTAAGCATGTGCCTCCACCAGTACTTCCTTCGAATCCGCTTGTATGTTTTAATTACACCCTGATGGCCGCCAAAAGGAGAGTC
Source organism: Leptarthrus brevirostris (assembly GCA_964036015.1). Classification (NCBI taxonomy): domain Eukaryota; kingdom Metazoa; phylum Arthropoda; class Insecta; order Diptera; family Asilidae; genus Leptarthrus; species Leptarthrus brevirostris. The sequence continues at coordinate 95,855,229 of OZ038371.1, read as the reverse complement.
GTGATAATCATGTAAGATAGTTTGTATCTCCTTGGGGCTTGTGATTATTTCAGGGGGCGTAGGTTTATCGTCGATTAGCGGATTAGTATCTGGCGGGTTTTCTGTAGTGACCTCTTCTTTATTTGGAATTCTATCGTTTTCTCGGGGCGTGTGCTGCCGTATTTCGGGGCTTTTAGACTCTGTTTGAGCGTTTTTCGCTTGAGCCCGGGTCACCGCGTTACATTTTAGGCGATTTTTGCGAATGGAGGTTATTTCTTCCTCCGAGTCCGAGTCCATTTTATGGTGGACTTGCGCTTTGACTATTATGTTTCGGCCATTTGAGTCTTCGCTGACTTCCCGTGGAATGCGGCTTAACGCGTCGGCATTCGTATTGTACTTTCCTGGCTTGTATTCGATTTGATAATCGAATTCGGAAAGTTTGTGATGAAATCTCACCAGACGGGAAGTAGGGTCTTTAACATTAAAGACGCCTTTGAGAGGCTTGTGGTCTGTATAGACCGTAAATTTTCGGCCTTGCAAGTAACATCTAAAGTTACGCGTAGCCCAGACTATAGCGAGCAACTCTTTTTCAATAGTTGAGTAGTTGCGTTCCGCTTTGTTCAGTGTACGGCTGGCATAGGCAATGGGCTGATCGTGTCCTACTTCTCCTTGCGAGAGGACGGCCCCTAATGCCTCGCTGCTGGCGTCCGTGGTTAAATTGAATGGTTTCGAGAAATCGGGATATATAAGTAGGGGAGGAGAGATTAATGAAGTTTTGATTTTCTCGAATGCCTCCTGGCACTTCTCGGTCCATGTGAATTTGACATCCTTGCGGAGCAAATTCGTTATCGGACGCACAATTTTGGAGAAGTCGGGGATGAATTTTCGATAATAATTGGCGAGTCCAATGAAAGATTGAACTTGTCGTACAGTTCTTGGAACTGGGAAAGTTTGGACGCAAGCCGTTTTACTGGGGTCTGGAAGTGCTCCCTCACTGGAACACTTGTGGCCTAGGTAAACAACCTCTTTTCTCAGAAACTGGCACTTTTCCGGCTGCAGTTTAAGGTTGTTCTCTCTCAAACGATTGAAGACTTTGCGGAGCTTACTATTATGGTCCGCAAGGTTTTTACCGTAGATGACTATGTCGTCTAGGTAGACAAAACATTCCAAGCCTTGTAATCCTGTTAGGACGAAGTTCATTAAGCGTTGGAATGTGGCCGGGGCTCCTTTGAGCCCAAATGGCATACGCCTAAATTCATAGTGGCCGTAATTGGTGCTAAACGCCGTTTTTGGGCGATCTTGAGGATCGACGAGCACCTGGTGATAGCCGTTGGCGAGATCGAGGGTGGTAAAATACCGAGAATGACCTAATTGGTCGAGAATATCCTCGATCCGAGGTAGCGGAAAGGCGTCTCCAATTGTCTTTTCGTTTAATTTACGAAAGTCGACAACGACGCGCCACCTTTTTTCACCGTCTGGTCCCGCCTTCTTGGGGACGACTAGGAGAGGTGAATTCCAAGGGCTTTTACTTGGCTGCACTATGTCGTTTTCTAGCATTTCGCGAAGCTGTTCGTTTATTACATTTCGCTGCGTCTCTGGCAAGCGATACATTTTCTGGTTGATTGGTGCTTGGTCCTGCACCAGTGGTATATCATGAGTGATGGCGTTTGTGAAGGTTAGCCGATCACCTTTGAGGAAAAAGATATCGTTGTACTCGTAACAGAGTTGTGATATCGCTTGTTTTTCCTCCGCGCTCAGATTTACGTCCAGGCTGAGCTCTTGGTCTAACCTGACGAGACGCGGGTTATTATTTGTGTTTTCTGTTTCTTCATACTCCTGGAATAAATATTTAACATGTTGTAAAGTGGCCATTTTTTCGGCGCTTGAAATATTTGTTTCTTTCTTTTTATTTTTTCTTTTGCTTATTTTACGGAAACCTGAAATATGTTTATTTTTATTTAAATCACTTTTAAAACTAAATGACGATGGAGTTGGGGTTTCTGAACCGCCGTAAATTGCCATGTTTGAGGCGAACTCGCTTTCGTCTTCTAATAGGCTCTTTCGCCGTTGTTTACTTACTGTGTATGTTGATTTTGGAGCTTTTGAAAATACCGTCCCTGTGGTGAGCTCGCTTCCAATGTCGACGTGTTCCGAAATTTTATTTTGTGTGGGCGTGGGAGCTGATGGACTTTTTCCATCGTAATTCCTTTTATCTAGGTGAGCTCCGTCGACACTTGTTTTGTTAGGTTTTCCTTTCCTTTGGTTCCGTTTTTTCTTTATATTTGATTTGTGCGTGGGTGCTGGTGGTTTCGAGTCACCGTAATTCCTGATTTTCAGGTGAGCATCCTCAGCGCGTTCTCCGTTTTTCGGGGTTTCCTGATTGTTTCTTTCCTGGTAATCCTGTTTCAGTTGGACGACGGTGTAGTTGTGTGCAGGGACTAGATGCAGACTAATGGTAGTCAGAACTACTTGTGAATTGTGTGTGTTGAGAACTCCAACAGACACTGCTTTCAAACCAGCGAGGAGTAGGCCATTCGCTAGGAAGACTCCTTGATCTATTTCTCTTGATAGACAGAGCATCTCTTCCTGCAGCTGCAAGGGAACCTCGACTATGATTTGTGACCTAGCAGGTATGCGTACAGGCTCTTTCAGCTGTATTTGTTGCTGCCTCATTTCGCAGATCAAATCACTTTCAGTCGGTTTGTCCTTCTCGCTTTCCAGTGTTCGCCGGTCATTGTTCTCCTCTTGGGAAACTTTTGAAGTACCACAGATTGTCAGATCGGCCTTTCTGGGCTCTGCTTTATCTGTTGGGGCATTCGTTTTGACCACTTTTTCGGAATACGGGTTATCCAATGCAGCTGTTAATGGAACAGCAAACTCCTCAGGGTTGTTTTCCGTTCGAGGAAATCGCAATGCCTTATTCGGGCCCTCAACGTTACAATTCTTTGTTAGAAAGTCATTTCCTAGCAAGCCGTCGTCGGAAAGGCCGGGTAGGTTTTTTATTACCTGAAAATTGCAGGGAATTTTATTCTTTAATGTAAAATTGCCCTGACATGTTCCCAGCGTCTTTCCGGTACCAAATGGTGTTTGTAAAGTATATGTTTCTCCGGTATTTATATCTTCGGGATTTTTAATTGCTTTCTTCTTTATTATGCTAACCTCAGCGCCAGTATCTACTACAAGTTTGGTATTGCCGCTCAGGCTAATATCCAACGGAAGGTTAACTGTAGAGATACCGGGTTCGGGCGGCGGAGGTGACCCTTTATTAAAATTTTTTGTTTTTAGTGTCGATCCGGGGTCTTTTCGGTCGACTGCTCGTCGTTTCCCTGGCTCTTAGAGTCCCATTTTTGTTTTTGGCGGCATTCCTCTATGGAATGGCCGCGACGGTTGCAGAACTTGCATTTGAGTTTTATGTTAAAAACTCGAGGACCAGCAGAAGGTTGCTGATCCTGAATCCGTCGGTCGGGTAGCCTTGTTTGGTTACTCGGGCCCGGAACCTGGCGATTGTTTCTACAATCGCGAACATCATGTCCATATATTTTGCAGTTTGAGCAGAAGGGTGTGTTTTTACGCTTCATGCAGTCGGCGTAAGTGTGACCTCTTCGCTGGCAAAAGTTGCAAGTGATGTTTGACCTTAACTGGTCGAGGTTCTGGCGGCGGTAGTCGATTTGAGGGGGAGACGAGCGTTGAGGTGGAGTCGTATATTGCGGAGTCTGTCGGCGAAAGTTTTGTGGTGGCGGCGGTCTGTATAACGTTTGTTGTGGAAAATTGCGAGCAGGTGTATATGGGGTTCTATGGAATGCCCGTATTCTGGCAGTTGGGTCCATAGCAACCGGCGTGGTTAAGCCTTGTTCTACAACAACCGGAGCAGGAAAGCCTTGGGTTGTTGTGGTTTGCGTGAACTGGGCGCCCTGCTGTAGTTTCTCCATGTCGAGTGCTTTATTGATCAGCGCCTCGAGCGTGCCGTCGGTGACGGTGAGGAGATATTGACAAAGGTGTGGATTCGTAACCCCGCTGCGGACTGCGTTTTTCGCGAAGTCCTCCAGCTGCGTTGTTACAGCTGGGGTGGCCGCAGCTCCATATTTAGTTTGTGCGGCCTCTTTGCAGAGGGCCAGCAATTGTTTTACTCTAGCCGTGAAGGCAGTGAGCGTTTCGCAGGGGTTTTGGTGAGCTGTTATGAGCCTGTTTACCAGTTCCTGGTAAGTTTCTCTAGGAAGGTATGCCGCGTTTAACCTTGCTTCGACTTCTTGAAATGTTGTCGGGACATCCGAGGCCAACAGTTGATATGCTCCTCCACGAAGTCTTGTGGGAAGGATCTTGAGGAAAGCCTCTTGCTCCCCTTCGGAGAGACACTGTTTGGCCTGGCGGCAGCAACCCAGGAATGTTTGCAGCTCTGATCCGAAATGCGGGCCTGGCTCACCTGAAAAAATGGGCACCATTTGCGCAGTCATTTTAACAATTTTTCCGTAGTCGGTCGCCATAGTGGAGTTCTGATTCGAGTCGGTGTCGGGCGAGTCTTGTGCGAGAAATCGATTTAGACCCTGTTTCAGGTTAATTTCTCGCAGGGAGTCTTGTAGGGATTGAATGAGGTTTTCCTCAGTTGTGCCTTGTAAATTGTTCTCAATATTTTCTTCAGAGGGGTGTATGCGCGAGAATCCGTCTAGCTTGGCTTGAAAGAGTGCGGCTTCCTTTTGAAAGCGCTCTAAGTCTTCCAGTCTCTCCTCGCTGGACTTTGTATTTCTATTTTCGAGGAGGTTAGAATAGAGCGTTGCTAGGCGTTCGGATTCTCGCGCGGACTCGTACAAATTATTAAAATTATTGTATTTAAATCTTACTTGGTTTTGATTTATTCGTTGCAGGACGGTCCCGCTCCTTCTGAACTGGGTCCTGGTTGTGCTGGGGTTATCTGGCGTTCACTGACCTGCGTTTGGTCGGTGAATACTGGTGACTATTAACCCTGGCGTGGTTCTTCCGCGTCGATCTCCAGGTCCAGGGAGGTTATGAGGAGGTCCTCTGTCTTCTCCTCTGTTGGTGAGTGAGCGGGCGTAGAGTGGGTGTCCTTGGACATCAACTCCTGCTCTTCAGTGTTGCAAGGGGGGCTTTTGGGCTGCTTTCCGTTCCCTTGATAACAGTACTAGAGTTGTGTTGGGGAAAAGGGGGGCTTGTGCCGTCTTCAACGATTCCCTTTTCCACTCTGATACTGGTGCTGTGTTGATTGGTGTCGTCTTCTTCGGGCTGGGACGGAGCCCACACAATTCCACCGGTGGTGCTGGCTTACACTTTGCGGAAACGTTGGGGGTGACTCCTCAGGGCGATTGACTACCCGGGAGTGCTCAGAGATACCCCTTTTGGTTTGGTCTTGGATCAAGGCTTTTCAAGCTGTTACGGTAATTTTGTTTTACCACGCTTCCTTGATCCTACCGGCTGCGCCAAATTTTTGTTGTATATTTTTTGCTTTTACGTTTGGTTTCAAGGACAGATAAGGTGTCGTTAGTTTTAGGAGAATTAAACACCAGACCTGATACTACGCTTAATCTCTCTTTTTTTTTAATACCAATTTAAACACTCAACTACACTGTACTTAATTATTGGTACTACATTTAATTTTTCAATAATGATTAACAATTTAACCCCTTAACTACACGGTACTTAATTATTAATACTTCACCTAATTGTTCAATAACAATTTGAACGCTTAACTATAATGTACTTAATTATTGTTACTACACATTTTTAAATGACAGTTAACAATTTAAACACTTATTCACACTGTACTTAACTATTGCTATTACACTTAATTTTTCAATAATGATTAACAATTTAGACACTTGACTACACTCTACTTAATTATTGATAATACACTTAATTGTCCAATAACAATTTGAACGCTTAACTAAGGTGTACTTAATTATTGTTACTACACATAGTTTTAAATGAAAATTAACAATTTAAACACTTAACTACTCTGTACTTAATTATTGGTACTACATTCAATTTTTCAATAATGATTAACAATTTAAACACTTAGCTACACTCTATTTAATTATTGATAATACACTTAATTGTTCAATAACAATTCGAACGCTGAACTATGGTGTACTTAATTATTGTTACTACACATAATTTTTCGGTAATGTTTGACAACTTAAACACTTGATTACACTCTACTCAGTTTGTTTATACAATCAATTGTGGGAGTTTCACCCAACCTGCATCAATATTATTCAAATTTTACATGCTCTTCAAGCATTACAAACTTTACTTGATTTTCTATCCACACTTCGCTAAATTTTATTTAGATAACCATTTGCTGGCGTTACACTCAGCGTACATCGGCACTATTCAAATGTTACATGCTTTCCAAGCAAATTAGACTTTACTCAATTTGTTTCACTATTACTTAGACTCTGAATGCTTTTCATTTACGTGACTTATATCCCTTTTTTTTTTTTTTAACCGACTCCGTATGATCTCGACTTGCCCCGATCGCGACTAGAACCAAACCCCAAAAATGCGACTTTTAACGTTCACGATTCGAACCAAAACTCTTACGCGACTTACCGCGACCGTAATTAGAACAGAACTCCCTATTCTTTTCTTTTAGAAATACTTACAAGCGATCTACATGAAGAAAAGCTTTCGTGCTTTTTCTTCGTTTTTTAGCTTTGCCCTTGATGTACTTAGTTGTGATTGGGCAAAGCCGCTGCAGATCGTTGTTTTGTCGCGCTGATTAAGCAAATTTCTTTTGCTTATCGTGTACTGGGCTACCGTGTGAAAGGAATTTCGACGGTAACCCGAGCGCGTTGTTTATCATGGGTTAGATTTGAGTACATTGCAACTTTGTTACAATGCACTCGGTGTAGGAAATCTAACCCATTAAATCTTTATTGGTTTTTTTTTTTTATTTTTTAGTTACTCCTGAGTTAGATTTGAATATTTTGCAACTTTGTTGCAACCAAAATGTGATATTCGAAATCCAACTCGTGAGACCTTTTACGATTTGTTTTTGTAAATGGCAGATTGGATTCGTTAGAATTCGGCTTATCTTAAAATAAGCGAATCCAATCTGCAACAACGGGAACAAACAGGGTAAAACAAGCGTAAAGGATATCGTAAAAAGCGCTCACAGCCAGGTCGATATCGCACTCGGCCAGCACGCTCGACCAAGCACAAGAAAGAAGCCAATTATTCATAGTCGTGAAATCCGCCCTTTAAAGTTAAAGTAGAGGTCCCCATATAGATAGGGAGACGTGTCAGCGGTGTCAAAACACATGACAATCAGAAGTGCAGGGTGGTGACCTGATTCAGGAACCAAGGGAGTCACGCATCTCATAACAGACGTACAGTCAGGGTCAGACGAGAACACAAGGTCCAGAAATCTGCCTGAATCGTTATTAATGTCACAGCATTGATCCAAGTTTGAAGCGGCTAAAGAGTCTAGAAAGGACAAAACAAATTGGGGAGCAGACATGAACGAGGGAGCGAGACCATCAGCGTCAGGAGAATGTACCCAACCAATGCAGGACAAGTTAAAGTCACCAACGAGTACAAGGTTGTCCGAGGGAAGCAAGGAGTCGGACAAACTATCGACAGCCACCGCAAGCAGTTCGTACACAATGAGGGGTGAAGAAGGCGGAATATAAGCAGTAATAACAAACAAGCTTCTGGTTTGAAATCTCGTTACCACACATAAGAGTTCGAGATCGCGGGAATCCGAGATGTCAACGACCGAACACAAGAGACCCCCCTTACCGCACACAGAACCCCACCACCAACAGGTGAACACGGGTCAGATAAATTGCGATCCCGACGAAAGACCTGGAACTCAGGGCCGAACAGTTCAGAGTCAGAGATTCCGGCGCACAACCAGGTCTCAGTCAGGAAGATAATGTCGGCATTGGACGCTAAGGAAGAGGAGAAAAGCTGCGCGGTTTTAGAACGCAACCCGGTCACGTTGGCATCATGGACGGAGACCCTGCTGGTAAGTTTTTTGACTGTGAAGTCGAAACCGCACGGGCTTTAGGGATGAACTCGCGAACGATAGCACCAGCGGGCCAAATATCCGGAGAGACAACCGCCGAATATGAACGGCCTTTGGCAGGACTGATTCGTTTACACGCGATCATATCGCAAGGAATGCCTGCCTGAAGAGAGATATGATTAACAATATCGCCCTCGAGAGTATCCCGGTGGACCCTAGATACGAAAATACATTTAGGCCGCTGTGCAGGTCCAAGCGCGGTGACGACAGGGCGAGAAGGTGGACAGTCGCCTGTTACGGCCAGCACAGGGCGATCCATGGAGGCAAGATGGTAAAGTTTCAGAGACTCAGACAATAAGGCGGTGTCATCAAGAGCCTCGGATTGAGAAGGTGGGAGGCCGCTCACCGCCGAGTGATGAGAGGGGACTAAGCCTTGAGACTCAGTGACAACTGCGACAGCTGGCAGAGCATTGGCGGCACCAATGCGACGTTTACGCCTACGGGATGCCTGGGAACCATGGGCAGGCTGGCGTCCGGTACGGCCCAATATGGGTGCGGCGCAGTCATCCGAGTGAGCAGGGTCGGGCATCTGACTAACGGAAATAACCCCATGGAGCTCAGTAGTAGCAGATGGAGTAGCACACACGGCTACGGGAGGAGGGCAACCAGAGGGGGGGTGAGGTAAGGTTAGCTGGGGACCAGACGCGTCAGGGGGAGAGGGAATGCATTAAGGCCTGTTTTTAGAATTATTTTTACCCTTCTTAAATACTCATTTTTCACATCATTATTATTGTTAAGATCATCGTCATCATTATCGTCATTATGATCATTATCATTATTTATTTCATTCAATAATATTTCATCTAATTCTACAAGTACAATATCTTCAGCTAGAAGAGGTGTTGTTTCACCTTCGAACCAAAGCGGTTCTATATTACTTTCATCAACTGTCCATCCGCATTGTTCTGGTAACAAATTAATGCAGTTCCCTAAATTGTTCTTAACATTTTTTGTTTCAGTGATTTCCAACACGGTAGAATTTGAGTGGAATCAAATTTTTCACATTTTTTCTGAAATATTCCGCGAACGACGTTAATGTGAAATTTTTTTTTCTTTCGAAACGCTTTCATACGCTTACATCTTTCAAAAGTACTTTCACAGTGCCAATTTCATACATTTCAATTCTGTACTTGCAAATTTTTTTTGCTCCAGAATAGGCATAGCACATTTTCGGCTTCATTTTCTCGTGCGCCAGAACCCCCATAGCACATTTTCTGAGCTATTTTCTCATGCGCCAGAACCCCCTTTTTTATACTTCTTACAACATTTCGAAGAACTCTGCAATGGCGAAGGTTTTGCAGCAATGTAAATTGATAGTGTGGGATGAATGCACGATGGCATATAACTAATCTTTGGAGGCATTAGACTGAACCATGCAAGATATGCGGAACAATCAAAACCGATTTGGTGGTGCGATAATTTTGTTATCAGGAGATTTTCGTCAAACATTGCCAGTGATTCCACGGTCAACGCCAGCCAGTGTTGCCAAGTCGTCGATGAAGCGTGTCACTAGATAGGGACTGAAAAGGACACCTTTTTTAAAAAAAAAGTCACCAGAAGCATAATAATATATTTTTTCAAGATTGCTTCCAATATAATATAAGTGCTCTTTGATTTGACCCACAGCTGATCTCATCTACATAAGCGTCGTGCAATTTCTTTCTTTCAATTTGTAAAAGGAAAGGTAGGAAAAACAGAGAACTATTAGAATGTGATAAAGTTCTTTTCGCAAGCGACAGAAAATGAGTATCGTTAAAAGTTTCAGGGTCCCGCTAGAAAATCATGCACTTTCACAGGAAATTTTTTGAGTTGTGTTAAACATGCGTTTAACTCAGCAACAAAAGCATTATATGGGCCCGCTTGAATGTGTGGTACAACACCGGTTGTAACTGAATTAAGTGGTAGCCCAGCAAATATGTACAAAAATAGTCAAAAACAATGAATGCCGAATATTTACGTTAAAACGTTAAGAAGTCAGAGACATTTGGTGTCATCAGAACAGGTTCAAAATCACAGTGTCGCAGAAAAAAATCTGTCACTTAAAAGATGTTCGAAAACACCAGATTTGGTGACAAAGTCCTTTATTTGGCATCACTGCATTTAAAGTCACCAGAAGTCACCACGGTAGAAGTTAAAAATGATCAGCTCTTAGACGTGTCAGAGAAAAAAAATTCTGTCACTGGGGAGGTGTTCAAAAACACCAGATTTGGTTACGTAATCACTGAATTGGCATCACTGACTGATGAAATTAATGCATGTTTCAAGTCCTCCGTTTTGTGGAAACACGTCAAGATACTAAATTTAAGCAAGTACATGCAAGAATGTCGAGTTGCAAAATAATATATCTGAAGAAATATTTTCAAAACAACTCATTGTCATAGATAGTGGCAAATTCCCTTAGGAGGTTTTCACTGACTTTCCTGACAATTTTTATAAGTTTACAGAGATCATATTTGGTTGAGCGAAAGAGATGGATTGGCTGCCAAAAACATGGATGTCAATAAATTTAATTTCAAAATTCAAAATGAAATTGCCGGTGAATTGAGGACATACAAATCAGTTGATTCCGCTACTAACCAAGATGATGTCGTCAACTATCCACCCGAATTTTTGAACTCGCTGGATTTGCCAGGATTATCGCCTCACAATCTTCAATTAAAGGTCGGATCGGTGATCATAATGTTGTGAAATATCAACCAACCACGTCTTTGTAACGACACACGGCTAGCGGTGAAAAATTACTGAACAACAAGATGTCATCACGACATGAACACTTTATAAGCCATGCCATCACTAGAACTTGACCAGAAAAGATAAGTTTGTGAGACTGCCACAGTCCAATAGCTTTTGACAGAACGACATCTGTCGGGTCAACTAGTGTATATTAAAATTAACTCTCAAACAAATAAGTTAATTCAGTTCAATTTCAAAGTCTTATTAGAAATGCAAGAATTTAATTTAATTTTCACAACTAAAGCTCAAATTCACAATTTTTATCCACAATTCACAAATTGAAAGTTTTATGTTCACTAGGTATAGCTACATACGATTTAGGTTAGGTTAAAGTGGCTGCCTAAGAAGGCATACTAAGGCCAAGGGGCAATTGTGATACCACGTAGAGGCTACCAAAATTTTACAAACCCCATAAAAATACCTAAGAAATAAGAGGGTGATCCTGTTACCCCCTGTACACCGCATCAGTTCCTTGTCTCCAGTGGAACCAGTTAACGGGAAGTCAAAATAAATTTGACTGGGCTGGGAAAGGTTTTCAGTCTTAACTCGTCGTCGGGAACCATTTTGAACTCCTGATAAATCGAGCTAGGTATCTGACATCAGTGGAGCCTAATTCGGTTAGCTCTTCAAAGAAGGGGGAGCCTGAAAACCCCAAAAACCGGTTCCTACGGTTGGCTTGGGTTGAGCAGTTATCAAGGAGGTGAAGTATGGTTTCCTCTTCTTCTTCGTCATGGAAACTCCTAGAGAAGTCGTTTGAATGCGCGCCCAGTCTATGGGCATGTCTACCTATGAGGCAGTGACCCGTGATAACGGCTACGGTACTGCTAATTGTTTTGCGTCCGAGTAGGATGAGCTCTCTTGACCGTTTAGGTTCAAGCTTTGGCCATATCTGTCCGGTAATCAGACAGGTGTGTTCCTCCTGCCAATTAATGTTTGCAATCCTGAGAGACCCCTGCAAGAGTTCCAGTTTGCATGTGGCCAGTGGTTTACCCAGCTGGTGGTAAATGTCCGAATCAGGACGAGTGGCACTGATTCTCGCTAGTTCGTGGGCTCTGCAATTGCCCAGAATATCACTATGTGCAGGCACCCAGATGATCCGCACTTTCAGATGCTCAGCCATGCCATTTAGTGCTGAGCGACAGGTTATTACCGTTTTGGAGGTGGTGTATACTCCCGAGAGGGACTTCATAACAGCTTGACTATCTGTGAAAATACATATGTTGTCTTCAGGTAGCCTTAGATGATTCAGGCGGTACGCAGCTACCTTTATAGCCATGATTTCCTTTTGAAACACGCTGCAGTAGTCAGGTAAGCGGAATGAGATATTGAGGTCCGAATGTTACGAGAAGACACCTCCATCCAATTTGCCTTCTAATTTGGAGCCATCAGTGTAAAGATGAACTGAGTCCCCCTATTGGTATAAAGCCTTGGGCGAGGTATAGTCGATATTGCTGGCAGTTCTCTGTCCAATATTTTGGAGTGACCGAAGTCATTTCGTTTCCAGGTCTGGATTGAGTTAAGCCTAATGGCAGCTGAGGATACGGTTTGTTTACCAAAAAGATCCAACGGTAGAAGGTGGAGAATAGTGTTCAGGGCTTTAGAAGGTGTGGTTCTTAGGGCACAGTGTGTTGCCATCCTCTGAACTTTATCCATTGCTTTGTGATGGGCTGAAATATTTAGTGCCTGCCACCAGAAAATCTCCCCATACATAAGTATAGGTTGTATGAAACTCGTATAGAGCCAATGGACAATGCGTGGCTCCATTCCCCATCTTTCCCCTATAGCCTTCTTACACGAGTACAGCACTTCTGTAGCCTTCTGTACTCTTCCCTGGATGTTAGGCTTCCACGTAAGTTTTCTATCTAGGACTAGACCTAGATATTTAACCTGATTACACAGTGTAACACCGTCTAGTGTAGGGCAGTTAATAAGTGGTGTTTTATGTCTCCGAGAGAAGATTATTAACTCTGTTTTGTTCGGGCTTATGCCCAGACCATACTCATCACTCCATGATAATATCTTGGAGGGGGCGTATTGTGACACTTCAGCCAGTGTGTCGGGGTGCTTTCCTAAACATATCAGGAAAATATCATCGGCGTAGCCGATAACCTTGTGATCGGACAGCTTCAGCTCCGTGAGTATTATGTTCCATAAGAGTGGTGAAAAAATTCCTCTCTGGAATTATACCTCTAGTTACCACTCTTTGGATATTGGATCCTCCCAAACTTGAGACGATGACCTTGCTTTCTAGCATGAGGTCAATAAGTTTGATGAGAGGATCGTCAAGTTCAAGCCTCCTCAAGGATACCATTACCACCTCTGACCAGATATTGTTAAAAGCACCCTCAATATCAAGGAAGGCTGCAAATGAGTATTCTTTCTGTAGTAGAGAAAGCTCTATGATTGTGGTAAGTTCGTGCAGGGCTGTCTTTACGGACTTACCTTTAGTGTAAGCATGTTGCGAGAGAGACAACATGGAGGGATTGATTGTCTCCTTAATATAGATATCTAAGAGTCTCTCCAAGGTTTTGAGCATGAATGTGGAGATACCAATGGGCCTTAAATCATTGGACTTAGAGAAGTCTACACATTAGTTGTTTTCGCTTGGTTAAAAAGTTTACGACACTCCTTTCTTAGGTTCATGATTTCACCACCACGGAGGTTTGGGCTTACCTCAAGGGACCCTGTCAGAGCAAGAAATTTGCGTCGCGGCAATACACGCAAGCGTCAGGATGTTCACCAGCTGGGTCAAGGGTTTGCCTGTTTCCAACTACAGGTGGACCTGTGATAGGCAGGCTATTGCTATTCGATGTAGGCGCCATATAACTGAAGGTTATCCAGATATTGTGGGCTTTAAGCTCCAGTGTGTCTGTTGTAGTGTCCTTCTCACTGAACTTATTAAGGATAAGGCCATTAATATCATTCTTAATGAGGATATATGACCTTGGCTTACCTGTACCTTGTAAGTAGAGGAGCTTATACCCCTTCATGTTGAGTCCAAAAATCTTGTATCTGACGACCCAAGGTTCTTGGACAAGGATAAGCTCTTCTCCTTTTTGTGCAAGACGAAGTTAAAAGAAGAAAGAAGGTTAACTTGGACCACTCTTCATGACTGTGTTTAGGTGAGGTTACCTCTATCACAGTGATGACAGCAGTCTCCCCTTCATTGCTGGCATCTTCATCAGTGGAGAAAGCCAGAAGTAGTTCTCCAGCTCTGGTCCGGGATCAGGAAAGGTGTCAACTTCCATGATGGAGTTGAGTTCCGCATCACCATCTTTTGGTGAGGGAGTGACAATGGCAGAAACTGTCGTTGCACTCTGTTCTCCTTCCTTCTCCGCGGTAGTGCTTGTGGAGGCTGCTGAATTCTTCTTTTGATTACTACCAGTGTTGTGCGCCTTCGAGTCCTTTTTATAGATCTTCAGGCTAATTGAGCTGAAGCCATAGCAAATAATGCCATTGCGTTTGGCAAGTGGGGCAAGGGACTGCTCATTTAGCATCACATTGACCTGTCTTGAGTTTCCCTTGACTTCGCCTACCTGGGCTACTTTCCAGTCATGGGTAGGTAACCCAGGGTTGGTTACTTGGATGAACTTTAGGATCTCTAAAGGATCCCATCTTTAGGATCTCTAAAGGATTCGATCGGTATACACGCCCTTGACCTAGGTCTATAAGGGATTTTATTCCTGGGAATGGCTTGTTGCCAGGCCAGATTTCACCGAGACTGGAAATCGCCTGGTTAAGAAGCTCTGCCGACCTTTGGTCAGAGCAGGCAGGTACATTAATGTGGCCTTGATGCCAGCCAGCATCAAGGCAACATGGGGGAGGGCAAGCTGCAGTGAGAGAACCTAGATATAAACCTTCAGCAACGCGACCTCCACCATCTTCCATCTATGTGGCGTGATGGAGCCGTCTACGTTGCTGCGATCTATAACCGCCCTTACTAAGCTATTCTTTGTTATATCGCTGAAAGATCTATCGTTAAGCAGTACGTCTCTCTTTACAGACCACCGTTAAGGCGTTTCCCTTCTGCTTAGTTGTCGTTGGGTTGGACTGGTGGATGTATGTCCGGGTGTTTTAGCCTTGGGTGTTGGAGCCTTGCTACTACCGAGTTTGGAAGCCTTGGCAGCAGCGTGTACTTTCCTCAAGAAATGGTGTTCACAGGACTCCTTGGGAGGGAGCCTCCGTGTTGGCCTCAGAAATATTGGAGGAGGAGCAAGCGATGCTCGCAGAAGATTGCCCACTTAACCAGTGGGTTGGGTTTGTCTTGACGGCGGGTTGTCCCCTTTTTCGGGTGGACGAAGTAGCAGTCTCGGGGTTATCCGAAGCTGGGTGTTTTTTGTGCATAAAATTTATCATAATCGACCATTTTCACGACATGGTCTCAAGATATGTGGGGTTGAGGAGATCACCCATGGTAGAGCCCCATATTATGGTAGGTCCTTCTTACTCCTTGAGGCAGACATGTATCAAGGAGGCTCCATTAGAATACAGCTACATAGTTACCTCCAGCTGCAAACTATCCAATGGGCACGGTAGTCGCTTAACACCCTGCATTGGGGGAGTTTGATCAAGAGAGTGACTGTCTCTCCGCCCGTCATCATTAGCCAGTCTAGAGTAAAAATTACATGACTGTTACCAGCCGCCCCACGTGGAGGGTGAAGCGGACTTCCTGTAGTATTCACAATTACGGCTTGACAACAAATTAATGATAATTTTTTAACGCGTTGGTCCCGCTCTGAATCTGAAGGCATGCGACCAAACTCAAAAATTCAAATTAATTATTAGAGCACGGACGACGAATATGACTTCATTATATTTCGATATTTCAAGAAAAAAGCGCGATTTCAACTTATTGTAAGATTTTAAATATATGTGCGATTTCAAAAAAAGCTTGCAATTTGATCACGATTTCAAGTAACTAACTTAAAAATTTTAAGTAAAACCCCTTTGGAGCTGTAGTTTTTCCAATGATTGCATTTTTTGGTAATATTTAGGAATATTTTATTGGGCATTCCAGAAATTTTACCATATATGGTCAAAAATCATGGTAACATTCCCCAAGTATTTATATCTTTGGATATGTTGTCCTTTTCGTGCTTTTATTTCGCCGAGATTTATCGATAGATTTCGACGTGTAATTTGAGTGTTAAATATTGGTATTATCGGTCTTAGATTGGCAAGAAGTCGGTGGATTGTCAGTGAGGTACAATGTGTTTTGATAAGTAAATATTTTCAAATATAATTATTTTTATGTGATTTAATAACTTTGTGCTTCATATGTTTGTTGTTTGATTGTTTTGTGATGTGAAGAGATTTTCGTTGCCAGTAAGTTTTGACTACATACATATGTGTTTACATTCTAAATGTTTTGTTTACATTCTAATCAACTTCAATTAATTTACTTTCAGAATACTACAAGCTAGGAATTTAGATGATAAAAAATTAAGAGGATAAAACAGTTCCATTTAGATAAGTATTTCAAATATTTATCAATGGATAACGATTCTTTGTGTGCATTTATTTTAAGGTTTTCGTGTTGTGCTGCAACATGCTCCCCCCGTTCGTAACGAAAATTTGTGCTGCCATACCAATTCGGATTTCGATATCAGCTGATAGCTGTCAAGTGGCACTTAAAATTATTTCACGGGATACAAAAGTGTAAAGTGTTTTATTTTGTGGAAAAATTTGTGCTATTTAAGATGGATACTATTTCTTTGGGTACAATTAGTGAAGAGCAGGAGAAAATTTCGCTAAGGACACATAGAAAAAATCTTCGAGCCAAATTTGATCCCATGAATCTTCCCGATGTTTCGTAAGTAAGCTATTTAATTATTAATTGAGATACTTTTTTTCTAGTTTTAGAAAAAGTTTCCGATTGAAAAAAGAAGCATTCAAATATGTTCTGAGTGAAGTGAAGGATGTTTAAGATTTTCTGCTGAAGGGAGTTACCAGCATGGAATTGGACAAGACTTTGAAGTTGCTATAGCTAAGTCAACATTTTCAAAGGTTTTAACAGAAATGCTAGAAATAATGGAAAAAAGTTGTGCCCAAAATGGATTTCTTTCCGACAGAAAATAAAAACCTTTACTATAATAGAAAAGGTTTTTACAGTTTAAATGTGCTTATTGTACGTTTTAATATAAGTACTTAAAATAAAGATAATCATGTTCATATTTCAGGTCTGAGACCATCAAAAGATAATAAGATTTGCTGACAGCAGGCATCAGGGTGCCAGTCACGATTCACACATATGGCGAGTCAGCGAGGCTAGGAATTACTTTGAGCAACGATATAGGAACGGGGAAAGAGGAACTTGGATTTTGGGTAGGTTTTATTGTCTTCTTCAGTTTAAGTAATTTAAGAGTGTTTTCGATTTTGCCACCAAGACATAACACCGGGGACAACTGGAGTTACTGTGACCCTGCACCAAAGTGTCATCTGCTTCCCAGTGCGAAACCCTGTGTTCGAGTTTATTAGTGCCACCCGCTGTCAAATTGCAATTGAAAATTATGGAGATTAATAAAAAATCAGCAATTTCAGCAATTATATTTATTACAATTATTGGTTGGTTGGAAAAGAGTAAAGATTTTTGGTTTTTTCTCATTTTCATTATAACAGGACAGTAAAAAATTTTAATTAAATATAAAAAATCGTAGCATACAAGCACAATGCCAGTTACTTTTACTCATCTACTTCATTTGTGTTAGTAGTGTCACAGCTGTTCCTGGTCCAAACCAGGGGCAACCGGTGCTAGCACCAAGGGCAAAATATGGCAAAAACGAACAATCCGAAGCAAAACTCGAGTCATGGCACCGCAATCTCGAACATGCATTTGCTTCTTCAAGGCACAAGTGTTAACACCGAAGCAAAATCGAAAACACCCTAAAACATTTCATTTTTTATATATAGGTGATGCCGGATACCCTTTGGAACCATGGCTTATGACGCCATTTCGTTATGCGGCTAAAGGAAGTCCTGAATGCGTTTACAACAAAAGGCATTCCAAAGCACGTAACATAGTTGAACGAACTATAGGATTATTTAAAAACCGTGTTTGGTGTTTGTTAGGTGCCAGACAACTTCACTTCTGTCCAGAGAAAGACACGCAAATTGTTAATGTATGCTATGCTGTTCATAACATTTGTTTAAGTTTTAAAGATGAAGACCTATTCGAAATGGAAGACGACGGGGAAAATTACGCAAAATTTGAAATATCCGAAGAATTTTCAACAGCAGACCAACCAGAAGCTCAATCGATTAGGAATTCAATTTTAAATTCGATGTCATCTTAGGAAAACATTAATTTTGAAAAGAACACAAACATATATTAAATGATATTATACTCTAAAACATTTTCTACAAAACATAAATAAATGTAAAGGTAATTCATTCATTTTTTTGTACTTGTGAATAAACATTAGATTTCAAAACAAACGTAAACTTCTTTAAATATATATGTATGTAAAAAAAGGAATGGTAATTCTGTTGCAGCGTCTTAATACTTAAAACAAAAGCGAGGAATACAGATTCAAGCTACATGACACTCTATTACAATTCACTCTAGTGTGTTTCCATTTTTGTGAAACGATCTTTGATGTCAATAAAAATTATCAGGTATTATGCTTTAAAAAGACAGCACGATAAATTAAGGAAAAGAGTCAGCACGGTTATTAAGCTCCATTTGTAAAATTTGTAGCTTTTCTACTCAGTCATTATGGCGTTGCATTTCCTTCAGCTTCCTATTTTCAATTTTAACTATGTTATCTATACTTTTATATGTTTTCCGTACCTTATAGACGATGTCTTTTATATTAGAATTATTCTCTTTTAACCCACGCTTAATAGATTCGTGAAAATCAGCCTGCATTTTTACTTGATACTTTAGCAAGTGAAAAGTGGTTTCCTTAGCTGAGCGGGAATTTATTGCACTTCTGGTATTTTCACTAAGAGAACATGTTTTGGGTATCGGTATATTTTCCATTTCCTGTTGTTATGAGCTGGGTATAGCTTGTTTAGGTGAGTGAGAACTTATGACGTTTTGAGAAACTGCAGAACATCCAGGACTAGATTCCTTTTCTTGATTTGAAGCGGTAATACTCGATGGTGTGCTGAAAGATACGGCATTTCTAACACCTTCTATGGTTTGGTCGATAGATATCAAAGTAATCACTTGCTCCTCTAGTGGTGAAAATTCATTTATCTTATTTGGGCCACCACTCGTAGCAGATTGTTCCCTCTTATTGTAGGTTAATTTTTTCTTCACGTAGCACTTATAATCAAACCATATCTGAAAGATGATATAAAGGTCTTAGTCGTAATTATTATATATATGTACATATATATTTGTACTTACTTTCTTTCAGCCAAATGGATCCTTAGTGGAAGGGCCTAAGCTATTTAATTGCTTACATTACATTGCATTACATTACATTTTCCCAAAAGATTTTTTGTATACTTTTATCGCCCTTATAAAACCCCTTTGCTATGTCAGGTTTTTCTTGTAGCTGCTCGATTAGTCTCTCGCACTGCTCTTTTTTTGTAGTTCCTTGTAGCCCTTAAAATGAATTACAAATATTTTTAATCATCATTTGTAAAGAATTTTCTTTATACTTACATTTTATGTTCTTGAATTGTTGGAAGAGGGGGGAATAAAATGCCACGTGACCCCTTTCAATTGCTTGCGCAATTTAATGTTCAAGCTGTTTGACCATTTAAGATTTGTATCGAGTTAAAACCGCATTCGTTCCAATGAAATTGGATTCACAGTCACTGTAGATATCGTACCACAAATCTTCGAAAAGCTGCCAGAAATCCAGGTGTGGAAAGGTCACTTACAACTTCTAGGTGTATGGCCCTTGTCATCATACAGATAAAAACTGTAACCCTTATAAGCCTTGACAACGAAGAAAACTTCTCAAGTATACTTGGTTCTGTAACTGAGGCTTGTACATGAAAACTAATTGTGCTTTTACGTAGACCTTATGTTGTTTTAATGTCATCTCTGCTTCTAGGCCACCTTTCTTCTGACTCTTGCAACCACTGAGGTCCATTCCACCAAAGAAGATGATTTTTTAGCATTTCTAGGTTGTTTTCTGTTGGCACCTGATTCCAAGATGTTCCTTCTGAAAGAGTGTGGATGTTCGAAACTCGGTTGCCAATAAACGTTTCCCGAATTGACGGATGCTTTCTGAGCCATGGCAGTACGATAGTAGAATCGGCCCAAGCGTAGATTTTACCTATATTTCATTGAAGGTCTTGTTTAACTTGTGCTATTAATTTGGCTAGAAAATTTTCCAAACGCAACTCTAATTTGGGCAACAATATTGTCTTGATTGGTGCCACGATGATCTTCGACGATATTAGCTAAACGTTGATTTCATTGTTAGCCTTTTCAACCCTTATATAGACGAAAGCCGAATATGCCTTTGTGGATGCATCACAGAACCCGTGCAAGTCAATTTTGGTTGATGAGCTTTCTGTTTTAATCCATCGAGGTATTTCAATATGTCGTAGCTCAACAAGCTTCTATCGATAGTGGTTCCACTGTTCTTCGACATCTGATGGAATTTCGTCGTCCCAATGAAGTCCCGATAATCATAATGTCTGAATGAGGATCTTAGCCGTTATCGTCACTGGAGATAACCATCCAATCGGGTCAAATAGTTTTGCTATCTCCTATAAAACCTTTCGTTTTGTCCAAGTCTGTGATTCTCTGTCAATATTTACTGAATAAAACAAGTTGTCAGTTCGTGGATTCCAATCCAATCGGGACTATCGAAATTTCCAAGTCCCTTCCGCTAACCAAAACTACTTCATCCCAACATCACTCATTTATCGATCCCCTAATCCCACCTACAGTTAAATTGACTTTGCGCTCTGCGGATTCCAACGATGGACGATATCTTTTATCACAACAAACCGAATTCCGTCTGTATTGACGGTAAAACCAGCACCAACGTCATGATAAGTATACACCAAGAAGGCCTACCCACAGACCCAACCGTCTTAAACCAACTTTTCACTAAGTAAAATGAATCATTCAATATCCCTTCCCATAAGTTTTCAGAAGATCTATCCACCTATGCTGCGTTCGTCAGTTTTCGCCGCATTTCCCATCTCCCAAAAAGGCGCAACGACTCCTTAAACTACTTTCGTTCCTAACACCCCTATTTCTCTATTTCTGACTTCCCCCCTAATGCACCTGCGGTCTCTGATCAAGTACCTCTCCCCAGCAGCTTTTCAGTCTATTACCAGAACGTAAGAGGACTTCGTTCAAAAACTTCCAATATTTTTCTTAACTCCCACAAATTCCCGCACGATATCTTTGCCTTAACTGAAACCAATCACCAGGAATTCTCGACAACGAACTATTCCCTCCAAACTATACCATTTTCCGTGTCGACGGTTGTGTAGGCACCAATGATCCACCAGGTCGCGGGGTTCTCATAGCTGCTCACAACCGTTATGACGCCACCCTGCTAAAGACCTCCGACTCTACAATATCAGAAGTTGTATGTATCAAATTAGTACTAAATAAGTGTTTCCTTTACATTCTCGATCGACACCCTGCTTGAGAACGCTAACGCCTCCGATGAATTTATTTTATTGGGTGACTTTAACCTACCCCGTATTCAATGGTCATTGTCTGAGGACTGTTCTCACTTTGTCCCCCTTAACGCATCTTCGGCCAAAGAAGCCTTTTTTACCGATCAGCTCTCCGTTTTTGGTCTCTTTCAAGTAAGTGGAGTCAGGAACATTCTGGACAGACAATTAGACTTAATCTTTTCTTCAGACCCAGTTAATTCGGCTGTCACTTGCTCCTCAACTCTAACATTGTCACTATCCCTCAACATCTTCCTCATCCCCCGTATGGTACGACAAGGAATCCCGCTCTCTCCGCAACAGGAGAAATAAACGTTGGCAAACTTTTCTTCTATCCCAGACCGAGTCCGACTATTCTTCCTACCTACCTGTTTATACCTCTTTTTCTGAACGATTTTATAACTTTATTAATTCCAAGAAGAAATCCCGTCTACACTAAAACTTGAGAATACCTCTTCGTCTGATCCTAAAGTTATCGCCAACCTCTTTGCACACTTCTTCAGTAGATCCTTCAGCGACAATTCTCTACAACCTGACCTTAACTACTTTTCATTCTTGGAGAAATGCACTCAAACGTCGTTTACGTCTTTCGACCCTGATCCCGAACTAATCGCTGCCAGTATCAACGGGCTTGAGGACGACTTCAACCCAGGTCCTGACAGCATTCCGGCCATCGTTCTGAAAAAGTGTGCCATTTATCTAATTCAACCCCCAACCCTGCTTTTCCACCCCTCGGTCACTCAAGGGGTTTTCCCTCACTTAAGGAAAAACTCGTATATTATTCCCATCATCAAAAAAGGTTGCAAGAACGATGTGTCCAACTACAGACCCATCGCTAAATTATCATCCACTCCTAAACTATTCGAAAAATTGGTCTATGATTCCATGTTCTTCCACTGTAAGTCTATCTTCTCCCTCTCCCAGCATGGCTTCCTCAAAGGAAGATCTACAATCACCAACCTTACTGACTTCGTCTCTAAAACCCTATGTGCCCTGGAAAACGGTAAAGATGTTGATGTTATAGCCACCGATTTTAGTAAAGCCTTCGACAAGATCTCCCATAATGTTATCTTGTTCAAACTTGATCGCCTAGTCTTCCCCTCCCGATTCATCTCCTGGATTCAATCCTACCTCAACAACCGTCGTTACAATGTTCTTTTCAGCTCATCCATTTCTAACCCTATTGTCGCTCGTTCCGACGTCCCCCAGGGCAGCCATCTCGGTCCATTAATTTTCATCCTTACAATAAATGATAATGAATGTGTCATCAATCACTCAGAGCTGTCCATTTATGCTGATGACATGAAAATAATTAAACATATCTCCTCCACAACCGACTCTATTCTCCTGCAAAAAGATATCGATTCCTTCACCACATGGTGCATGAAAAACTTTCTTGAACTCAATGTCTCCAAATGCCAGTCCATCTCTTATTCCCGCAATCGTTTTACACCCACCCCGAGAGTCTACATGCTAACCGACGTACCAGTCCCTATCGTAACCTCTTTGTGTGATCTTGGAATAATCTGTGATAGTGAACTTAATTTCCATTCCCACATTGACAGCATAATTTTTATTCCTTGAATATGCCAGCCAGGTATGGTCACCTACACAAACAACTCACATTAATAGGATTGAATCTGTCCAGCGTAGCTTCATTCGCTTCGCTCTACGTGATCTTCCGTGGGTAGACAGATTCAACCTTCCACCTTATGAAAACTGTCTGAAACTGATAGACTTACAACCTTTAAGTAAACTTCGTGATGTTTCCGACATTCTCTTCATTCATCAGTTATTAAGTGGTGCCATAGACTGCCCTTCAATCCTGCAATCTTTACCCATCTATACCAATCCCCGCAACCTTAGGTCCACTCCGCTTTTCCGACTCGACCGCCATCGCACAAACTACGGTCAAAGTGAGCCAATTACCAGGATGCTACGAAAAGTCAACGACCTTTCCTCCATTGACTTCCATTTGAGTAAATCATCCCTTCACAAAGCCTTATATCTTGATCCCGCCCATCTTGATCGCCTTTCTTTATTCTTCTTCCTTCCAGCCCGTATCTACTTTAATTAGAACTCATATTGTAACTTTTACTATTTATTTATTATGTCATAATTTATTATAGCTTGTAGTATTAGTATTATGTTATAGCTTGTAATTGGAATATGTATTATTATGTAATAGCTTGTATTAAGCTTAAATAAATAAATAAATAAATATATTCCGAGCGCTTGATATTTTCCGACTTAACTGATAGAGATATGTTAACCTCACGAAATTCAGCAGGCACAGCTTTGAGTATTGCTTCATCATTTGAAGCCGACTTTCGCAGTTCCAATCCACCGTTTTCTAATATACTTCGAATTTGTGATTAGTTAATCGTTGCTTCTTTTGTGCTGTCAGCTCCCGAAATTAAATCGTCCACGTAAAATTCATGCAGGATCGCATCGGCTCCAATTGGATATTTATCGTTCGCTAATTGCTGCATAGTTCTAATGACTTGATAAGGCACAATTTTCGTTCCAAACGTTACGGTAGTCAATTTACAATCCCGATTTTCCCAATTTTTTAGGTAAGCATTTAGTTCAAAGCGTTTTTCCATTTGGATCATCCTTATAATGGCCATATTTCTGGACGAGCCTAATTCAACTTCATCATCCTTGAATGGAAGTCGAACCTGATATCTTCCGTCAGAGCAACGTGAGAAATTATTGGTAAAATTTTGTTCGCACTGATTTTCTTTATTAGTCAACAAAGGTTTTGAAGGTAATTCTTTCAGTTCCCAGAATTTCTTAAGTATTTCATTTGACGCATTATTAATATGAAAACTTTGCAGGTGTATTCGCTGTGTGCCAAGTGAAATCGTGTTTCCGGATAGTATCTAGCCAAATATAGTTCTCTGCCCTACTGGAGTTCCATGTGGTCCTTTTTTCACTCCTGCGATAATCAGCGGATATATGTCAGCACCCAGTAGCATATCTATACGCCCAGGTCGATGAAATGTAGGATCAGCTAATTGAAGTCCATCGAGATGTTTCCAATCGGTTTTTTTGATATGCTAACTTAGTAAAACATTTGTTTTTTCTTAACAATAAATGCTTCAACCTGAATGATATCCTTTTCAGTTTCATCTGATAACAGTTAGTTGTAGTTTTGCCCGTGAATTAATTTTTTCAGCACATGAATTATCTAAACCAAAAACATTTATGTTAACAAATTCACGAGGTAATCGTAGATCTTGATAAATTTTCTCAGTCGCAAATGTAGCTTGTGATCCAGGATCGATAAGAGCTTTGCAGATTTGCGTATCATCATATGGTGATGAAAGCGCGATTAACGCTGTAGCCAGGGAAATATTGTATGGTTTGGATGCTTGATTAACCATGAACGCCTTGGCATCTGAAGCTGCTGCTCCGGCATCACACATTGATACGAGAGTCTACCTCACAGGTCTGCTTCGTTCTATTTTATAATTAGACGAGTTCTTATTCTTATGCAATGTAATGTGATGTAGTTTTTTACATATATTGCATTTTAGCTTACTAAGACACTTAACAGCAAGAAGACCAGTCCCAAACAATTTACACAAAGCCCCTTAGATTGCACAAAATCAAGTTTAGATTGGCGATCGAAATTCAAATATTTGGAAAATTGACGAATTTCATGTGACTCCTGAGAAAGTTGACAAGAGGGAGAAGTAGATAAATGAAAAGTTTGATGTGTTCTAAATGATTTATCTTGTTGTATTGTAGGTTTAGATTCCTTAGATGATAATCGTCTTTTGCCATGTATTGCTTCCAGCGTACGAAAAGGTTCTTCCAAAAATTTTTTGAGTTCATCCCAAGACGGAAGTTCATTCTTTGAACTCAATGACTGTTCCCGTAATTCTAAAGTTTCGTATGGCAGCCTTTGGCAAATGATATAAACAAGAATTGGATCCCAAGTATTCACAGCAACGCCCAGATTTCTAATAGCAGACAGACATTCGCATGTTTTATCGAGGAGAGACTTTACTCCTTTCGGTGATTCTTGATTAATTGCTGGTTGGTTGAATAAAACATCGAATTGCGCTTTAATCAAAACTCTTTTGTTTTCATATCCAGTTAAAATATTCCAGGTGTGTTCATAATTTTCGCTTGTTATTAAGATATTACTCAATAATCCCTTAGCTTCTCCGGCGAGATGTGCTTTCAAATATTGCAGCTTTTGAACAGATGATCAACCTTCGTTATCATGTACAAGAGACTTGAACATGTCATAGAATGTAGTCCACTATAATCTTCAGAAAAGATTGGTAGTGATATCTTGGGCAGCTTGACAATTTTCACAGTGGATTCTTCATCTACAGTTTTTTTAACTTCCGCTGGTGGAAATCCCGAAGAAAATCAGCTTCGATTTTCGCATTAGCCTCAATGTAAAAATCTTTAACATTGGCTTAAATCTCATCAGTAAAATATTCTTGGCTCGTTAAGCACTAATCTGTTGCAAGTAATACAATTTCTTGATGCCGTTTTCTAAAATCATTCCAATGACTCTCAAAATTCTTAACCTAGACTTGTAATACGTTTGAGTACGTCTATCTTTCCCATCTTTGCCGTAACTTCGCATAACAGTTTTCAACGCACTTTTCACATTTAATTGTAATTTAATAAGAGCTTCCATGCTTACAAGCAGAATAAAACAAATTGCATCCCATAAAATATGATATGGAATCGACTCACCAGATGATTTTTGTTCTCAGTTTACACATCCAATAAATGTTCCTGTCCTCTTTGTTTAGGTAACGCCAAGTTGAGTACAATTTAGTGCCAGTTTTTTAATAGTTCACAGATTTCACTCTAAAGTCAAAGTTTTAGTTTTGTTTGTTTTCGTTTAGCACTGAATTTTTTATAGATTTTTGATTTCAACATGTCTTGTATTATCCGACTCGAAGGACCATGAGCGATTTCCAAGGATAATTTTTTTTTTGCGTGAGGGGTGAAAATCTTCCAAAGACACCAGGAGACCCGATTGTCTCTGGTAGTGTGATATTTTTACTCACTAAAAACACCCCTCTAGGGATTTGCCGAAGCATACCACTTTATTCGGGTCCCTTTTCGTCCATACTCCTTCTGATCTCAGCGAGAGAGATCCGGACTAATCCAGTTTTCTTCCCTCAGTTCGATTCCTCGGGTCAGCGCAAGCATTCCGCTATAAGACACCTCTTTCATACAGTGGTGTCCCATCAGCTTCCTTCTTCTGCCTGCCAGTGCAGGGCACTGGCACACAGCCTGCAGGTATCACCCTCGAGAATGTTCATCTTCTTCAGATGACACCTGAAGTTACTATGTCCTGAAGTAGTGCCGTCAGCCATCTCAAGCATCTACGATCCATATACAGGACCTCCCTCTGTTCACTTCTGGTTGCTACAATTGCCATCTTAGCCTGTCTGAACGAGCCCACGACGTTCCACCGTTCCCAGTGCAACCTCGTGGCCCACTTTCCTAACAGGCCCTCTGCTGTGCCCCTGCCTAGCGCAGTGAACTGCTCCGGACCTTGGAAACTCGAAGCAGCCCCTAGTTTTGCCAGTACGTCTGCTTTCTCATTTCTTTCGACCACCGCGCGTCCTCGGACCCAAGCCAGTGTCAAATTATTTGATTGAGCACATGCGTTTAGTTAACGAACACACTCCAATGACAGCGGTGTGGTGAAATCTATACCATCCATGCACCTGATCACCGCCTGGTTATCGAATGCCACCACTATCTTCTTGCCTCTCACTCGACTCTCCAGTATGTAATAAAATGCATAGTTCAGAGCCAGCATCTCTGCCTGAAATACTGAGGTGTATATCCCCAGGCAAAGATGGGTGTTCAGATTCAGGTCATCACTGAAGATACCTGCGCCTGCTCTTCCATCAATTCTGGATCCATCCGTAAATATTGTAACGTCAGTTAGACGGTTTACAGGGAGGGACCCATCCCTTATAAGCGCTTTATGGTGTCTATCAATTACCCTTAATTTGCTTATACCATCATCAGGAATTTCTAATTCCGGTTTCTCATCTTTGACTTGTTCCAGTATTTTCCTATGCCCTCGGTTATCACGAGGTTATCAGCAGTTCTCTTTACATATATGTGTAAAGGCAGCAAGCCCAGTATCGTCTCTAACGCCATTGTCGGCGTGGTTCGAAAAGCCCCTGTTATTGTCACACACGCTACCCAATCCCTTTGCAGTTTCGGACCCTTTCCCTTTCGGCGTTTAGGATATTAAAGCCAAACTTTGTCTCCTTCTTCAAAGTGGTTTGCTCGAAATGATAAATGATATCGTTGCTTAATCATGGGGCCATTTAAGTGTAGATTATGTCGTATTTGCTCTTGCACCTTGTCTAACCTTTTTGTAAGATTTTCAGCAAAAGTTTCATTGTTCGCTGAAATTACGGATGTATATGCTGTCTTAATTCTCTGCTAAATGTTCATAAGACTGGAGTTTCTTTCGAAGCTTTATGCACAGTGCTGCGATAAGCGAGTAGACAAAGCTGAATATTTTCGTCCCAGTATCTCTGATGTTCGCAAGTGTAACCATTCCATCGGATTGAGGTTTGAGTCTTTTCGTCACTTCTTGAAATACATTGGATTCAAAATCACGCCTTTGTTCCGAATGAAGTTGTAGCGGGATTCCAAATCGGCAGAAAACACGTTGCACTAAAATTTCCGCTACGGTGTCAACTGTCTGGTCCGGCGCAAGGATTGTTTCGGGCCATTTGATGAAGTAGACTATTACGACTAAAATATAGCGGTTACCTGTTGTAATTGGTAGAGGTCCAAGAATATCTATAGCGAACCTTCGAAAGAATAGCAAATATAGCTGTAAAGGCGCTTTTGGTTTTAAGCTTGGCCCCTGTTACAGCCTCTTATAGCTGTAGCTAACAACGTAAGGGATGTAGGATAGGATGTGTGTCTGGGACAATCTTCGCAGGCTACAATTATTGATTAAAAAGACGGTTTGTTTTTGTTTTAACTTCACGTTTCCTTTTTTTTTTTTTATTGTAAATAAATAAAATTCAACAAAGAAAAATAATAATTCAAATATAATAAAATGATACAAAAGTAATAAAAATACAAAAGAAATAATAATTCAAAAATATATGGTAATTCAAAGAAAATAATAAATGATTTCAAAATGATTTTAAATTAATAAGAAATAACTGATGAAATAGTTTTTAAATTTCAATTTCCGTCCGCCGTGTAATGTCTGTGAAAAGAAGCAATTTGTTTTTAAAAGAAAAACAATAGAAGAAAATTTAACAATAAAACGAAACAAACAAAATAAATGGAATTTCTCGTGCGGTTAGTTTTTTTTTTAGTTTTCCTTTTCTTTGTTTAAAAATTATTTTTCCTGGGTAAATACCGCAAGAAATCTAGTTCTTAAACATAGAAATTTGGATTTTTTATAATTATTCGGTAAATACCAGAATAATTTGTTTTTTTTTATAATTATTCGGTTAATACCAGAATAATTAGTTTTAATCGGCTTGAAGTATACCTAAGCGATTCGATGAATAAGCGGTGGAGACCAGCTTGTGAAGCGAATTCGGCGTAAACCAGAATTGACTTTTAGCTTGCAATGCAGCTCTTTATATAGAAAATCGAATGTATGCAAGTAAATGGAGCTGCATTGTGTGAAAGAGTGCGCATGTCAATAATTCTTAACTTACAACTTTTGTAAGTTACCATCTTTACACATTTGGTGAAGGGATTCTGTAAAAGGTATGAATATTCAACAAGGAAATTCTGTATTATTGTGTTATTGCTGTCAAGTACAGCTGATCAATTTAAAAAGTGTAAAGTAAATTGATTTGGACTCGGATGAAAGGATCAGGATACAAGGATATGGATATGTCAGATAAGTATTTTCTTTTCTTTTTTGTGCGACTTGTTTCTTTGTGGGTTTTTTCCTTGTTTTCAGGTTTTGACGCTGGACATGTTGAGGATAGGATTAACCCATTGTTGGAATGTTTAAGATCAGGTAATTTTGAGTTTAACATTCAGTATTAATGTTAATTTCGTTTTAGGTTTTATGTCGGGTTGCGACATCCTCCCCCACCGGTTATTATAATGTTAAGGTGTATAAATACCTTGGAATTGATAAATTATACCACAGCAATTTGTTGTTTATGATTTTAAAACGAACCCGTCCCCCTTGCTGCAGAAAAACTGTGAAACGTTGCCTTTTTGTGTTCCTGATATTTTCGTAGGGAATCTGTTGCAAATCATGGAATGGATTTGAAAGGGCGTGCCATCCACAGTTGTGACGTCATATAATTTATCTACAAGTCGCCTTGGGGGTGGTGGTTTTCTTTTTGGAGACGAATGCTGACACACGGCATGACGAAACGTGTTTATGTCAAGCCTATTTCCTTGTCTGGAATTTTGATGTGAATGCGGCTGTCTCTGTGTTGTGGTGTTTGATGATAATGTCTGCCCCTGTGATTGGTCAATATTCAAAAAATCCAGGCGAATTTTTTCCAACGGTATTGACATTGGAATGCTCGGATTTTTATTTGTTTGTAGTCCATTCCAAACCTTTGCAGGTTGAGTCCGTTTTCTCAAACAGCACTCTTCTGAATATGAAGGCATGGCTTTGGCCTCTATAAATTCTCTAGATGCCTTCTTGACTGGAGACCTATCTAATTCATGTGGTGTTCTTTCTGGAGTAACCAGCTCCGGTTCTTTGTTTTGATGCGTTGGTGTTTGGTTTGCATCGTTTTCCCAATTAAATTCATCGAGAAAACTGAAGATGTCCGCCGTTGTGCTATTGCTATCTGGCGGAGACATGCCAATCCAGTCAACGTCATCAAACAAATCTAAAACGTCTTCCATTTTTTCTTGTTATGATATTGCTAGAGAAAAAAATCGTGTTATATTATAAAAATAAAACAATGAATTGAACATGACGCCACAAGACATGATACAAAACCATAACCTAACCCATTATATTTTTGTCATACCAATCTCAAATGTCTTTGACAAGTGGACAGAGTTTGGTGATGGCTCTTTGAATCACATTTGACTCTGTTTTGAGTGTTACCACCCTGATTTTGCCGTCATTGCCAGGATGGATATTTTCAATGCGACCCAAGATCCATTCTTGGGGTGGTAGCTTGTCATCCTTTATTAAGACAACTTGTCCAATTTCTATGTTAGTTTTTGGGGACTGCCATTTTTGTCTTTTTTGCAATTCCAGCAAATATTCACTGCTCCATCGGTTCCAAAATGACTGTTTTAATTGTTGCACATATTTCCATCTATTGGTTATGTTGTAGTTCTGATTAGATATATCATGTTCAGGAGGTGATAATAAAGCTTTACCAACTAGAAAATGTCCCGGAGTTAATGGTTCTAAACTAGTTGCGTCCCCGGATATAGTACTTAAAGGCCTTGGAGTTGCTTGTTTGCACCCACAAATGTGGTCCCGTTGTCTGAATAAATCTTGGAGCAATACCCTCTTCTTGCTATAAAGCGTTTAAGTGCAGCTAGGAAAGCGTCAGACGTTAGATCAGAGACGACTTCCAAATGTACGGCCTTCACAGTCATGCAAACAAATACGCAAATCTAGCCCTTGTATTCCTTTGCTCCTCGATGTTTTGACATTTTTAATGTTATAGGGTCAGCATAATCTAGGCCCACATTTTGAAATGGCCTAGCTTGTGTTACTCGTAATTCTGGTAGCTCACCCATTATCTGCGTTTGTTGTATATTTCTAAATCTGATACATTTCACGCATTTAAGTATTTTGCTTTTTATCGTATGCATGCCGTTTATAATCCAGTATCCATGTAGTCTCATTGTAGTTAGTACTAGTTGTGGTCCGCCATGCAACGAAACTTTGTGAAAGTATTCGATAAGTAGTTCGGTTACATGTTCGCCCTTTGGTATGATGATAGGATGTTTTGTATTAAACGGAAGAGTAGACTTTGAAAGCCTTCCTCCAATTCGAAGTATTCCATTTTTATCAATAATTGGAGATAATTTGTATAATGTACTTGATTTTGAAATGCATTGTTTCGATTTTAGCTGCGTAATTTCTTGTGCGAATGTTCTTTGTTGTAACTGACGAATAATAATAAACCTTGCTGCTATTATTTCTTTAGCAGTTAACGTTTCTATTCTTCGATTTTTCCTGTCCCTACAATTGGCGATAAATCTAAGACAGTAAGCAGTAACGCGTAACATTTTTTCAAATGTCGAATATTTGGTCAATAAATCTTCTTCTTGTGTCGTCGTCGTCAAGACTGTCTTCTTCTTTGCCTTTATCTCAAGGATGAGTTGCACCTGGGCCTGGATCTGGACCTGGACCTTGACCTGGATCACGGGTATATAAATGAATGTTGATCTAATTGATAAGGGAGCTGGTGACTCTGTAGAAATTTATGATTTGGTGGAAAGTTCTCGAATGTTCTGGAAAGTTCAAGATAATTTCTTTGCAGAGTTTAAATGCTTCTTGTAGCGAGGGTCAATTTTGTAGATTGTTTTGTTTTGGCGGCGGCGCGCTAGTAAAGATAAGTATGAGTTGCACCTGGGTCTGGATCTGGACCTGGACCTGGACCTGCATCACGGGTATATAAATGAATGTTGAGCTAATTGATAAGGAAGCTGGTGACTCTGTAGAAATTAATAATTTGATCATAATGTTGAGGTCGTTGGGTGATAAGGTTTTGTAAATTAACTTGGGAAGTGCGGACCTGGGCTCGTGCTGAAGATGAGAGTTTGTTGTTTTGAGTTTTTACTATGCCGGATATTTTATTTATTTATTTAATTAATTAAGCTTAATACAAGCTATAACATAATAATAATACTAATACTACAAGCTATACTTGATGATAAATGATGAAATTATAAATAAATTGAAAAAGCTACAATATGAGCTCTCATTAAGGAACAAACTGGCTGGAAGGAAAACGAATTAAGAAATGCGATCAGGATGGACGGGGTCGAGATATAAGGATTTGTGAAGGGATGATTTACTCAGATGGAAGTCAAAGGAGGAAAGGTCGTTGACTTTTCGAAGCATCCTGGTAATTGGTTCGCTTTGACCGTAGTTTGTGCGATGGCGGTCGAGTCGGAAAAGGGGAGTGGACCTAAGGTTGCGGGGATTAGTATAGATGGGTAAAGATTGCAGGATTGAAGGGCAGTCTATGGCTCCACTTAATAGCTGATGAATGAAGAGAATGTCAGAAACATCACGACGTTTACTTAAGGGTTGTAAGTCAATCAGTTTCAGACGGTTTTCATAGGGTGGAAGGTTGAATCTGTCTGCCCACGGGAGATCACGTAGAGCGAAGCGAACGAACCTACGCTGGACGGATTCAATCCTATTGATATGGGTTGTTTGTGTAGGTGACCATACCTGGCTGGCATATTCAAGGAGAGGTCTAACGAAGGAGATATAGAGAGATTTGGAAACATATGGATTGGAGAACTCTCCAGACCAGCGCATCACAAACCCTAGCGCGGAGTTAGCTCTGTTAATTATGCTGTCAATATGAGAGCGGAAGTTGAGTTCCCTATCACAGATTATTCCAAGGTCACACAAAGAGGTAACAATAGGGACCGGTACATCGGTTAGCATGTAAACTCTCGGGGTGGTGGTAAGACGCTTGCGGGAATAAGAGATGGACTGGCATTTGGAGACATTGAGTTCAAGAAAGGTTTTCATGCACCACGTGGTGAAGGAATCGAGATCTTTTTGCAGGAGAAGAGAGTCGGTTATGGAGGAGATATGTTTAATTATTTTCATGTCATCAGCATAAATGGACAGCTCTGAGTGATTGATGACGCATTCAACATCATTTATTGTAAGGATGAAGATCAGTGGACCGAGGTGGCTGCCCTGGGGGACGCCGGAACGAGCGACAATAGGATTAGAAATGGATGAACTGAAAAGAACATTGTAGCGACGGTTCTTGAGGTAGGATTGAATCCAGGAGATGAATCGGGAGGGGAAGCCTAGGCGATCAAGTTTGAACAAGATAACATTATGGGAGATCTTGTCGAAGGCTTTACTAAAATCGGTGGCAATAACATCAACATCTTTACCGTTTTCCAGAGCACATAGTGTCTTGGAGACGAAGTCAGTAAGATTGGTGGTAGTAGATCTTCCTTTGAGAAAGCCATGCTGGGAGAGGGAGAAGATAGACTTACAGTGGAAGAACATGGAGTCATAGACCAATTTTTCGAATAGTTTAGGTATGGATGATAATTTAGCGATGGGTCTGTAGTTGGACACATCGTTTTTGCAACCTTTTTTGAAGATGGGAATAATATACGAGTTTTTCCATAATTGAGGGAAAACCCCTTGAGTGACCGAGAGGCGGAATAGCAAGGTAAGGGGTTGAATTAGATGCGTGGCACACTTTTTTAGAACGATGGCCGGAATGCCGTCAGGACCTGGGTTGAAGTCGTCCTCATGCCCGTTGATACTGGCGGCGATTAGTTCGGGATCAGGGTCGAAAGACGTAAACGACGTTTGAGTGCATTTGTCCAAGAATGAGAAGTAGTTAAGGTCAAGTTGTCGGGAATTGTCGCTGAAAGATTTACTGAAGAAGTCTGCAAAGAGGTTGGCGATAACTTGAGGATCAGATGAAGAGGTATTCTCAAGCTTTAGGGTAGAGGGGTAACCATTGGATTTCTTTCTGGAATTAATAAAGTGATAAAAATGCTTGGGGTCGGATATGAGGCTAGCTTCCATCCGTTGGAGATACTCATGGTAGAGGGTATCACAACGTTCGGAAAAAGAGATATAAGCAGATAGGTAGGAAGAATAGTCAGACTCGGTTTGGGATAGAAGAAAAGTTTGCCAACGTTTATTCCTCCTGTTGCGGAGAGAGCGTAATTCTTTGTCGTACCATACGGGGGATGAGGAGTAGTTTTTACGAGGAAAAAGGGGAATAGATTGTGCAAGACAAGCGTATATTTCCGAATAGAACGCTTCTATAGCAACGTCGACTGGAAGATGTTGAGGGATAGTGCCAATGTTAGAGTTGAGGAGCAAGTGATTTAATTTTTCAAAGTCGCCCTTGCGAAAATTGAAGGAAAGAGAAGACTCGGAGCTTAAAAGGGTATGAGGGTGTTCGTAGGAGAAAACGAGGAAGAGGGGAGGATGGTGACGATCGAGAGAGGAGAGGAGATGGTTGCTTTCCACGACAACCGAGTTAACTGGGTCTGAAGAAAAGATTAAGTCTAATTGTCTGTCCAGAAAGTTCCTGACACCACTTACTTGAAAGAGACCAGAAACGGAGAGCTGATCAGTAAAATAGGTTTCTTTGGCCGAAGAGGCGTTAAGGGGTACATAGTGGGAACAGTCCTCAGACAATGACCATTGAATACGGGGGAGGTTAAAGTCACCCAATAAAATAATTTCATCAGAGGCGTTAGCGTTCTCAAGCAGGGTGTCGATCGCTTCAATTAGGGGCTCGTAGGCTTCTAGCGGTTGAGAGGGACGAATGTAACAGCAAAGAATGTACAGAAGACACTTATTTAGTGCTAATTTGATACATACAAATTCTGATATTGTAGTGTCGGAGGTCTTTAGCAGGGTAGCGTCATAACGGTTGTGAGCAGCTATGAGAACCCCGCGACCTGGTGGATCATTGGTGCCTATACAACCGTCAACACGGAAGATAGTATAGTTTGAAGGAAACAGTTCGTTGTCCAGAATTCCTGGTGTTAAATTGGTTTCAGTTAAGGCAAAGATATCGTGCGCGAATTTGTGGGAGTTGAGAAAAATGTTAGATGTTTTAGTGCGAAGTCCTCTGACGTTCTGGTAATAGACTGACAAGCTGCTGTGGAGAGGTGCTTGATCGGAGACCGCAGGTGCATTAAGGGGGAGGTCAGAAATTGGGAAAGCGGGGGGGTTAGGAGCGAAAGTAGTTTAAGGAGTCGTTGCGACTTTTTTTGGAGATGGGAAATGCGGCGAGAACTGACGTACGCAGCATAGGATCTTCTGAAACCTTATGGGAAGGAATATTGAAGGATTCATGGAACTTAGTAAAAAGTTGGTGTAAGACGGTTGGGTCTGTGGGCAGGCCTTCCTGGTGTATACTTAGCATGACGTTGGTACTGGTTTTACCGTCGATGCAGACGGAATTCGGTTTGTCGTGCAGATAGGCTAGAAAAAGCCGAACGTTTTCATAAATGCGGTGGTCCCGTAAACGCGACAAGAGATATCGTCCATCGGTGGAATCCGCAGAGCGCAAAGTCAATTTGACTGTAGGTGGGATTAGCGGATCGATAAATGAGTGATGTTGGGATGAAGTAGTTTTGGTTAGCGGAAGGGGCGAATTAGTGGAGGTAGAAGTAGTTTGAGATGGGGCGATAGTGAAGGAGGATGATGGCTTGTAATTAAGTGGGCATGCGGAGGAAGTAGCGGGTGCCAGGTTTGGTGTATACAGTGGAGGGGTGGGACTGACGGTGGGGTGGTCGGAAATTGATGGCATGTGGTTAGGTGGACACACGGAAGAAGTTGGATGTGCATGGTTAGGTGGGTGCGCTGGATGTACAGAACTCAAATCAGTGGTGGTAGGGTTGACGGCTGGGATGGAAGTGTTCGAGGGCTTCGATGTAAGTGGAACCGAGGGGTTAAGAGTGTGAGAATATATAAAGTTAGGATACTTGACTGGGGTACTTAGATTAAAGTTTGGAAATACTCCCATTTTGAACTGCCAATTGGAGTTAGGATTACTAGGTTTATGGCTAAAGGTGAGAGGTGCTTAAGAGTGATGAGAGACTGTGTTATTACTAGTACTATTGTTCTTACGATTAGGCTGAACGCTAAATTTAGGTATGGGAGAAGGACGTTTTGAATTACCTTTGGGATAGTTAGTCGGATTTGGTTTATTAATATTTAATTTAGACTTAGATGCAGAGGGCTTAGGGTTAAACTTAACATACTTCCTAGTCCACTTGGAAATTTCGATCGTCCCGAGAGTGAAGATTTTGCTGGAGGGGTTAGTGATGAGCCACACGTACTTGTTCGGGATGGAGATCTTGAAGTTGCTGAATTTCTCTGTGTCCGAGAGTAACTTCATGCAGCTAACTGGGATGAATGCAAAATTCCGAGTAAAAAAGCTATGTACCCAGGAAACGTTGGCGTTGTGAGGGTCACCCTTAAGAAGGATTGGAGTATAGTCACTTGATGAAGATGTGTATTTGCTTCCTAGTCTTAGTAGTCTTTGTTCCCAGTCCGTTATAGTCCAGGTGGTGCCAAATTTGTTAACCATGGATGCGGTGGATGTGGACTGAGATGATACTGGCGGAGAGTTTATCATAACACCAGCTTGACCAGAGTTGATTATAACACCAGAACCCGTCGCCATGTCGGCCTTGACCGGAATAACAGTAGCATCAACAACTGGAGTAGGCTGAACCAAGGAGGAATGCGGGTCTGTAGGAACCAGTTTCTCGGTTGATTGAGGATTAGC
Source organism: Leptarthrus brevirostris (assembly GCA_964036015.1). Lineage (NCBI taxonomy): Eukaryota > Metazoa > Arthropoda > Insecta > Diptera > Asilidae > Leptarthrus > Leptarthrus brevirostris. Next base: position 95,818,410 of record OZ038371.1, on the reverse strand, counting down.
TGCTTGACCAGAGTTGATTATAACACCAGAACCTGTCGCCAAGTCGGCCTCGACCGGACTAACAGTAGCATCAACGACTGGAGTAGGCTGCACCAAGGAGGAATGCGGGTCTGTAGGAACCGGTTTCTCGGTTGATTGAGGAGGAGCTGCAGATGATGAATCCTGTAGAGTGAGACATTTCCTATTCGGAGATGTAGTTTCTGAAGAAGCAGCATCTAAACTAGAAGTAGCTATGTCGTCATGCAGATGAGAAGATGAAGAGCCTTTTGAAGTTAGGCTCCTGACATCAGAGGCAACTGAGTCAATGAGTTGAAAGTTTCTCCCAATGGCTGTACAGCATGAATCTAGGTCCCGCTTGACGTGCCGGACACCACGCCTAATATCGTCTATGACCGGCATTGTCCGTTGGAGGAAGATGGTGAACCAGTCGCAGTTTGCATTGTCCGACAATCATCCAGGGAAGCCACCAGCCCGCTAAACTTCGATGAAACCTCGCAAATCTTGTTGGACAGCATCGACGAATCACTATTTAAGACTTCAGTGATATGAAGCAGCTTGTCCAACTTTGAATTTAACCCGGCGCAGTCATCGGACAAAATCTGAAGACCGGCCAAGTTTGAGGATATCTCTGCAGATGATGAATCCTGTAGAGTGAGACATTTCCTATTCGGAGATGTAGTTTCTGAAGAAGCAGCATCTAAACTAGAAGTAGCTATGTCGTCATGCAGATGAGAAGATGAAGAGCCTTTTGAAGTTAGGCTCCTGACATCAGAGGCAACTGAGTCAATGAGTTGAAAGTTTCTCCCAATGGCTGTACAGCATGAATCTAGGTCCCGCTTGACGTGCCGGACACCACGCCTAATATCGTCTATGACCGGCATTGTCCGTTGGAGGAAGATGGTGAACCAGTCGCAGTTTGCATTGTCCGACAATCATCCAGGGAAGCCACCAGCCCGCTAAACTTCGATGAAACCTCGCAAATCTTGTTGGACAGCATCGACGAATCACTATTTAAGACTTCAGTGATATGAAGCAGCTTGTCCAACTTTGAATTTAACCCGGCGCAGTCATCGGACAAAATCTGAAGACCGGCCAAGTTTAGGCATGGCCTAATATTAAAGCAATCATTACAGGTTGATAGACCAGTGGTGGCCTTAAGACAAGTGTCATGGAAAATATCACCACAAATGCCATCACAAGCCACACCAACATTGATCAACTCATTGGAGCACGCTTTGCAAAGTGCCATTACGCGTGAAAATTATTGTCACAGAAATATAAAGTTAAGTAGATTAAGAAGATTTACACCAGATTAAAGCAATTCCGCGTGCAAAGCAATAACAATTATATAAATAAAGAACTGAGTCACAGAATAAAAAGGTCACTGAGAAATATGTAAACAATGCAGAAACTGTCACAATGTAAACAAACAAATTGAGCCGCACTAAAAAAGAGGTCACTGAGAAAACTGTGTCGGGTAAATTAATGATTATTTGCTGAGATATGCACGAACCGAAAGAATTGCAGAAAAACTTGGACAAGAGCGATCACGCAACGCGTCCGATCGATTAGGCAGTTATGAAGGAACTGATGAGCGGGAGCTTTTACTATGAGTGATGATAAAATAAGTTGTTCTTCTGCAGCTTATGATTTTGTAATTCTGTGACTCTTCCATATCTTTAGCAGCGAATTTAGGCTGAAAATTTACAGAATTTAGCTTCTCCAATACTTCGAAGTCTTCGATGACTGCTTCGTTGATAGGTTTCTGATACATTTTTAATTTCTTTTTCTACGAGTATAGATAATAACTTTCTGACTGGATATCAGAAGTGAATTGTTTTAACGACCTTGACCGGGGGAATTCTTGTCTCGACAGTTGAAATTTTATTCCTAATAATATTCCTAACGGGATCTTAACCGATTTCCTTGATGCGCGTTAACAAATGATTTGGTATTAGATAATAAATCATTTTATGAAGAGCTGTTTTACAGACCTGGACTGACGTAGCTTTTGGCGCTAGTGTTGTCGTTAATGTAGACATCAGTGATGTGTTATAAATACCGAATAACCTTTAGGACGGACACACAAAAACTCCTGATAAGAAACAAGTAATTAAAAAATTTACATAGTTAGGACCACAAAAAACCGCCATATGAATATTTTTTATATTTGCTTCCTCAACCAAAGACTGCAATTTAAAATTTACTGAAAAGAAAATCTTCGAAATACCTGTGTTAAGAAATATGTCAGGAAAGCTTAAAGAAAACGCAAAATAATTAAAAACCCATATTTGTTAGTATAAAATTATAAGACATTTATTTCTTATTTCTACATTTTATTACTTTTTAAATTTCTTAAAAGATAAACATTTTCTTGAGCGCACTTTCCCTTATGAGTTAAACAGCATGGAGCTTTATAAAAAAATTTAAGAGAAGATAATTTTGGACACTGCAATTTTTCTTCCATACAATATACTATAACAACTTCACCAAATGTATTTTTGATCCAACAAACTTTTTCACAGCCTTTCACATACAGTACTTTGTTGCTTATTAAAGGCGCCACTAAAGCACGTAATTGATGATAGGGAATATATCCATCGGTCAATCTGAATCCATGATAATTATCATACAGCCATTTCGCTTCTCTTCTCTTTGCATGTGTTAAATCCTTAAATCTGAATGGAGGTTGAAAAATAAAGTTTTGCATTTGGTTTTCATTTGTCAAAATAGCCAATTCCTTCACAATGAACTTGTTACATTCGTCTTTAAATCCCTGTATATCCAAGATTGCTCTCATTGCGACTTTAAATTATTTTCTTGACTTCACTCGTCAGAGGACTGTACTCAATTATTCGATCGTGCAGGAGTTAACAAAAGGCAGATGTATTTGCAGGAATATTACTGTGAGTTATAAATTGTATACGTATATCGAAGGGCCCTGATTTGATCACCTGGTTTTGATGTGAGCAATCGATAACTACAATTGGAGCGTTTTTCGCCTGTTGGCCGCCCGTAATACGATTGTTGGAATATTGTATACATATCATACAATAAAGCATATCTCTCACGATCAAATTTAATGTTTAGGTCTTCATATGGAAATGTTTCAGAATTTAAGTGAAGCTTCAAATCTGAAAGTTCGCACTGATCAAACTTGCTTTACTCTTCACGTTTTTTCGATCTGTTTGAAGCGCTAAAATTAGATATCGGGGTTTCTCTAGCTGTGTTGATGTTTTAATTGTCCAATTATATTCAACAGTTACAGGTAATCTAGGATATTCATATATATCCCAGCTACGAAAACTCATTTGTATGGGGCGTTCAGTATCAGTTAACTTAAACAGCGAGAGTTTTTCTTCATCGGCTACAGTTATGTTTGGTTTTCTCCATTGGAGTTTAAAAATATCTATTTTAGCTTCATCACTTGGTGATAGAACGGCATTTTCATCGCTTCTACTTCGAATCAAAATAAGTTCATGTTTAGCATTTATAACAATTTTCTTATTGTCTTCAGCAAAGCCGAGCAGCAATTTTAAGGGAATAAAAAAATTGAGAAACCCTAGCGCGATTGGATTATTTGGAGACCAGCCCGCATTTAGTAACACATTGCTTCATTTTGATTTAAAGATATATAATTTTTTATTGTTGTTGCAAATCCTAGATTTCTCGTACGATCAATTTCTACCCCTTTTAATTCATAGCGAGTTTCATCAGAAAGAAAAGAGATAGCATTATTAGTTAATTTAGCTGTTGTTGATGTAGTTCCATCTGCTTTTGCTAGCACGCCTTCTTTATATATGAAACTTTCACTTGGCAGCACATATAAATCCTGATGTTGTACTGAAATGCGAATTTCATCGCTGTTTTTATACGATGTCAGAAAAGGAGATTGGATATGAAACTCAACTTTTGTAATGCTATTATCATAGCGTGCACCTTGTTTAATATCGAGTATTTCATTCATTTTTTAACTTAAGACCGATATATTTTAAAAATTGCTCGTTAGCTGCTGTTAGCTTTATTCTCGACTGTTGTATGGCTTTGGACCAACTAGTAGCTTTAACAATTTAGTTCTTGTATTTATCATCAATGGAGTTGTTATACATATATTAGCATTTTGTAGCTTCAAATGCAACCTCACTGTCATCGTTTCTTCTCTAAAATTGATTAGGTCACCGTCCTGATCCACGATCCAGTGTTAGAGAGCTTATCCGTCGGATGTTCAGAGGCAAGTAAATGACATTCTTAGGAACTTCGATTATTTTATACCCCGGACCCACCTTAGGAGAGAACTCGTGTAAGGTGTGAACTTGCTGTTTATTTATGAAGGAGTCTGATATTATATTACATTCAACTCGTATTACATTAAATTTTATTATATTCACTGGTAAATCAGATTGATATAAAATATTAGGTTCTAGAATGCGTTTACTAAATCCTAATAGTGGTCCAATAGAGTTTTTCTTATTCAATAATACACGGCCAGAACTTCTAACTTCACTTTTGAATGCGTTATTATTAGCCACTAATTGTACTATAGGCTTAGCTTTCGTTTTAGCTAGTTCTCTTTTGATAAATCCTGCAATATCATCAATTTCATAGGAACCGTCTGGAATTTTAATTTCATCATCACCAACATGAAATAAGTTATTTCTACTGTCCACATTAGGTATTGAATTATATGTCTGTAAATCAATGAGTCCACAAACGTATTCCGATTTAAGATACAGTGGCGCAAAGTACTCAACTGTGAGTACAGATGAATTCCCAGTCAAAGTTAGTGTTAATGACATAGTAGGTCAAAGTGAAATGAAACTGTTATTTTTATGTAGAATTTATTTATAGTCCAACAATAGTCAATTATATTCTTAAACTTATAGCTACTTATTATTACAATGTTTACATAACAATTTCAAACACAAGTGACTGCAATTTATCATGTTATAATTTTGATAAGACTTATAATTGTAAACAATGTTTTTTCCTAAATAGCTTAAAGTTTCCTTTGGTGGTTGTAAGTTTCCAAAGCTGTCAAAGTACTCCTTTTCAGACCCCCTTTTGTAATGTGCTACCCAATGACTTCCAGGACCGGTGGTAGTATCCAAATTTACGATTCCACATTCATATTTTCTAGGTTTGTTGGGGAGAGCATCAAGCATAAAAACACCTCTAAAATGTGTTATATAATTCGCATAATTATATAAATCGAGTTCATTTAATGCTCGATTGGGTAGCAGTTTTAGACGTTTTTTGAAGGTGGATTAAAGAATAAACCAAGTCCTTTTCTGTAGGGCTTCAAATATAACCCGCTACCCTTCTTTCCTAATCCAATAGCTTCCATCGTTTCATTATGGCGGTTGTTCTCCTTCAGTTGCTCTTTAGCATCTGTAGCATTTTTACTGCCTTTGCGACACCAGATGCACCACCCACTAAAGCTCCCAGTGCAGAAAGCCCAGCAATAATAGGAATGAGAGGTTAGATTCCTCCAACCTTCGGTATAGGAATTATACGGGGAGTCTTTACATACTTCCTTTTTCTTTTAAATACATTTTTAGTGCTAGCAAGTGCAAGTGTAATAGCTTCTTTTAAAGAATCTGGTTTTTTCACTTTTAAGATATTTCTGGCTTCACTAACTCCTTTTTGAAGCGTTAACGTATTTTTATTCCTTTAAGAACGAGTTTTGTCATTTTTTACCCCCATTCCGAATTTTACTTTTGCTTTCATAGTTCACCAAGAGATGCGTCTGAAGATGTCACTCGTTCCCAAGCTTTACCGGATAATATACGATCAGCAATATGACGATCCTCAATATTTTTAAGCTGAGAATATGCGATATCGTGATTTCTGCAAGCTGCGTCAAGAGGGTTAATTCCGGGATCACCCCCTGCTAATCTTTTTTGTAATTTAGTAACAGTACCGCAATATTGATATCCAGGCAAATGAAATTCAAATAGTAAATTGCTTATTGCTGTATTTAGCAAACCGCATCCGGTGACAACGATTTTGATTCTTTGAATGATCAATCATTCGCTAGATAGAATATATTTTTTAGACGTCCTCACAACAACATACTGAGCTGATGACTGATATAAAAGTTCAGTGTTGTGCAATAAATATTACAGTTCTAATAATTAAGTTCGTGAAGCAGAAAGTCACTTTACCAATAAAAAATCTAGATATAAAATCTGGAAATGAAGTCAAAAGACATAGCTCACTTATACCTGATAATGTAAGAGGAATTCTTGTGGGACGTTCTAACTGCGGTAAAACTTCCGGTCTTATAGAACATACAAATGGACTCAAGTACGAGAATATCTACATCTACTCAAAATCACTGCATCAGACTAAATATCAGTAACTAGAGCAGTTGATAAGTCCTATTGCTGGTTTGGGCTACTACACGTTTTCTAATAATTGCGAAGTTATATCTCCTGAGGAAGCTAAACAGAATTCTATTTTTGTTTTCGATGATGTAGTATGTAGGAAACAAAATAAAATACGTTATTATTTTTGCATCGGACGACTTAATAATATTGATAGTTTCAATCTCTGTCAGACCTACACCTGTTGAAAATATTGGCACTGGTTTAAAAAGAGCTACTGTAAACGACGTTCTCACAAATACAAGCAAATACTTCTACGCTCTCTTGTCAACGATATACTACGCTACCAACCACTTGCGTTCTTGATACCGACGCGATAACAGCTTTTATCAAGACCTATTTTAATAAAGTATTGATTTTATTTAATTAACGTGCGTTTTCGTTCACTGTTCCTTTTGCCAGTCTAATTTCTTCTCGCGACTTTTTCGACATTGGTGCCGAAACCCGGGACTTATAACGTGCGAACAGTGAAATAAAACGTGGACTCACAACGAACATTTTAGTGCGCAAAATGGATAGCTCCGGTCGTGCGGTATTTCGCGGACAAATTACTAAAATAACGAACGCCGTAATGGAATATTTGGCTAAAGCGGAATCGCAAGTTAGCTCGCGTAATTCGGATAACTTAGATTCGATCGAAGAGGAATTAACGGTCTTTCATCATCGTTTAAACGCCGCGCGTGATAATCTTAACAAAGCAAACGAGCAGTTGCGAGGCGGAGGAATTGCAACGAGAGCTGGAAGCAGTCGCGGATTATGGCAGTAGGAGTACTAGCACGCATAAATCAACGGCTCACTAAATTAAGAGCAATACAAGGACCCTCAGGTGCAGGAAATCGAAGACCCAACGATGCAACAACCTCTGCGGCTAAATTGGAAAAGCTTCCGCTAAAATTATTCGGAGGCAACTTTGAAGATTGGTTGCCCTTTTGGGATAGGTTTCGTACCTCAGTCCATAATCAGCCGAATTTAAGTGCCGCAGATAAATTCAATTATTTGCAGTCCCATTTAACGGGAAAAGCGGCAGCGTCCATAGCGGGATTTACACCCACTGAAGCAAATTATGATGCTGCAATTGCTCTGCTGCAAGAGGAGTATGGCAATAACGAAAAATTGGTCGACTACTTCATCTATCAGCTCATGTCTCTTCCTCACGTTAGCTCTCGTCATGATTGTATTGGACTACGTAAGTTATACAACCAAGTAACCACAAGTAGAAGATCTCTTACAGCTCTTAACGTTTCTACATCTCATTATTCGGTAATACTAAAAGCAATGCTTTTACGTTGTATGCCGAAAGATCTGACCGTTGATTTTCACCGTACAACCACTCATCGTGAGCCCAGAGAGGCAAATTCATATAACAAAGAAGATGATGCGGATGAAACTTCAATAGTAGGAAGTGATAGCAGTAGCGTAGGATACAACGGTGACACTCAAGTAAGAGATCTTTTGAAGTATTTGAAAAGAGAAGTTGAATCTCTTGAGAAATCAGCAGCCATTCAAATCTTATCAGGGAAACATTTGAATCCTACCACCAAGGTGACAACCACAAGCAAAAACGTACCGAACGGCTGCTGGATTGTTTACGTCATCATCTACGTCATTAGCTTGCTTTTTTTGCAAACAAAACAATCACATTACAGAACAGTGCAATTATTCTGCTCATACGGTAGCACAACGAAAAGAGTTGCTTAAACAAGATGGTAGGTGCTTTCGCTGTACTCGCCGAGGACATAACTCTAGATCATGCTTAAATCGGCGAATTAGATGTGACTCTTGCAAAGGAAATCACGCAACGTGTTTATGTGATCCACAGCTTAGTGCTAAATATTTTAAAGGGAAGGTTCAAACTCCGGCTTCAAAGGAGAAAAATAAAGAGGCAGCTACCACTTCATCTTCGCTAACGGCGAGCTTATGTTCATCCTCTTTGGGAACTTCAACGAATATTTTTTTACAGACTGCTTGTGCCTTCGCGTCATCTGAGACATCCTACAGTGCTCGATTGTTTGTACGTATCATCTTGGATGGAGGAAGCCAACGATCGTATATCACACAAACGTTAGCAAGAAAACTTAAGTTGGAAGTTGTGAACACCGTAAAAATGCGAATTCTGCCATTTGGATCGACTAAAGATAACCCAACAATGAAATTTAATCAAGTGCGTGTAAAACTTTTCAGTCAATATGACAACAAATGCGTAACAGTTCTCGCTGTAGTGGTTCCCGAAATTTGCTTGGATGTATTGCCTGTGCCAAAAATAACATGTGCAGAGTTTTCTAAATTTTCAATGGCAGATGCGCGCAATAACGATAGTCTGGAGCCCGGTATAAATATACTTATTGGTGCGGATTATTATTGGCAAATAGTACTTCAGGAATTTAAACGCATCAGTAAAAATCTAACGGCCATCAACACAATTTTAGGATGGACAATACAAGGGCCAGCTGGAGATACCTGTTTTGATGAGAATTACAGTTTGTTGACAACTTCAGTAGTTTTAAATGTGCATACTGCAGACTATATGGATGTTAGAGAGTCTTGGAATAAATAATGCGAGTGATAACGAAGCGTCAGATTTTAAAAACATTGATAACTACATCACGAGAACCGATAACCGATACAAGGTAAATCTGCTATGGAAAAATAAAGTTGGTGTTTTAGACAATAATAGAACGGGAGCTCAAATACGGTTAAATAAATTATTGAAAGAGTTGTCACGACAGCCAGAAAAGCTTTTAGAATATGATTGTGTGATGTGGCAACTTATTTCGAAAGGAGTTGCTGAAAGAATTTCTTCAGATATGCATAACGGTCTACGCACATATTACTTACCACATCGTCCTGTATATAGAGACGATAAGACGACAACCAAGACGCGCATTGTTTTTGATGCTTCAGCTCGTGCAGGTAATAATTTATCCTTAAATGATAGTTTATTTCAAGGACCTAATTTGTTGCCGGACGTATTGAAAATATTATTGAATTTTCGTATTGGTAAGATCGGACTCGTTGCAGACATAGAAGAAGCTTTTCTGCAGATTTAATTAAATGAAAAAAATCGGGACTCACACAGATTTTTTTGGTTTCAAAATAAAATTAGTAATGTAACCCAACTTCCTCCAGTCGCCGAATTTCGTATGACACGGGTAACTTTTGGAGTAACGTGTAGTCCTTACTTGCTGTGCGCCACCTTGCAAAAGCATTTTTCTGAGGAATCAAAAAATTTTCCAGAGACATGCTTATTGCTATGCAGGTCATTTTATATGGACGACCTTGTGCTCAGCGTCGATACTGAAATAAAGGGTGAACAAGTATATAATGACACAAGAATTATTTTAGAACGAGCTTGCATGAATATACGAAAGTGGAATACCAACGGTCGAAACTTACGTCAAAGATTTTCTAAAACGGAACAAGTTGCCGATATTCAAAAGGTACTAGGAATTATATGGTTCTGCCAAACCGATGAAATCGGAGTAAATTTGGAACGCATTACAAAGCTAAAGACGATGGCAGTAACAAAGCGGAACGTATTACAATTTATTGCAAGTATTTATGATCCTTTAGGTATATTTGGCCCGTTTTTAATTAAATTAAAGATCCTCTTTCAAGAGCTATGGCGTTTAAAAAGCGATTGGGACCAGCCGATTTCTCCTAACTTACAACTAATATGGAATAACTATCTTTCCCAACTACACTTTTTAAGTAAAATAACATTGCCGCGATACATTTTTAAGTTTCCTCATCGAAAGGAGCAACAGTTACACTTATTCGCTGATGCAAGTTTACAGGCTTACGGTACTGTCGCATATGTTAGAAGCGAGAGCGACAGTGGATCAATTCAAGTGCGTTATTTATGCTCAAAGAACCGAGTAGCTCCCCTCAAAATGGATGGAACTAAGGATCTAACGTTGCCCAAGCTGGAGCTCACAGCGGCGCTTATTGCTGCCAGATTGGCTAAGTATCTTGCAGAAAATTTAAATACGCAAATTGAGTCAACGTTTATATGGACAGATTCAAAAATTGCACTAAATTGGATTACTGGCGATCATCGTAAATGGAATTCTTATGTGTCACACCGAGTCCGTGAAATTCAGCAAATCCCATTAATAACATCTTGGAGACATTGTCCCGGTGACCTTAATCCTGCAGACCTACTTACTCGCGGTATCAACGGAAAGAAACTACTCAACGCTTCAACATGGCTAAACGGACCATCATGGTTATACCATGCCGCAGACAATTGGCCTGTATCTGAATTTTACATGAACGACTTAATTTTATTATCACATTGCATCCAGATATCTAGTGAAAACCGTGAGATTTTTAAATTACAACCGATATTTAACATTGAAAACTTCAGCAGTTATATGAAAGTTCTTCGCATCACCGGTTATACTCAACGCTTTGTAGATAACCTAAGTTCGCAGAAATCGACGCAAAATTTCCTAACTACTAAGGATCTTCAACGAGCTGCAACATATTGGATTAAGGTGACCCAATTGGAGACTTACAACGAGGAGCTAACTGCTCTATTTAACGAAAGATCTATCCTCAAGTCTTCAAATATATTTACATTAAACCCCTTTTTAGATAAAAACCATGTGCTTCGAGTTGGAAGTCGTCTTCAAGAAGCTGAAATGAATTACGACGCAACGTATCCTATAATATTGCCTAAATGCGCCTATTTTACTAGGCTTCTCGTGGTTGACGCTCACGAAAGGACCTTGCATGGTGGTACCAATACTGTTATGACAAGGCTTCGAGAAAATTTTTGGATAATCGGATGCAGACAATTGGTAAAATGTGTTATTAGTAGATGTAGAGTATGCAAACTGTTGAAGGGAAAACATGCTTCGGAACCTTTCGCTCCTCTTCCGAGAGATAGGCTCAGTGCTTCAAGAGCATTCGAAACAACTGGAATAGATTTTGCTGGACCACTGTATATTAAAACGCCATCAGCTAATACTGATCGACGCAAGGTATATATAATGTTAGCGACGTATGCAGTAATTCGAGCCGTACATTTGGAGCTAGTATCTAATTTAAGTGCTGAATCCTGTCTTCTCGCTCTTAGGCGTTTTTTTGCGCGTCGTGGAACTCCAAAGGTTATCATATCTGACAATGCACGAACCTTCAGACGAGCTTCTTTAGAATTAAAAGCCCTTGGTAAAATAATTGATTGTGAAAAACTACAAGGGTACGTTTCAAGTCATGGCATAGAATGGAAGTTTATAGTGGAACGTGGTGCATGGTGGGGAGGATTTTATGAGCGCCTTGTCAAAAGTGTAAAGGATGTCCTAAAAGCAACGATCGGCCGTGCCGTACTTACGGAAGATGAACTTCATACATTTCTACTAGAAGTTGAATTCGTAGTCAACGCTAGACCTTTAACTTATGTTAGTGATGATCCGTTCGATTTGACGCCATTAACGCCCGCAAATTTTTTGCTCGGAACATTTCCAACTTCTATCGTCGCTACGTCAAGTTCATCCTCAGATTCTGACCTTCGTTCTAAATGGAGGTCTCGCATTTCTTCTACAAACATCTTCTTCAAGCGGTGGAAAACAATTCCTCAATTTTCGTCCAACCTAAAAGTTGGGGATGTTGTTCTAGTTTATGATCAGTCCCAACCTCGTATTCTCTGGAAACTGGCAACAATCGAGAATATCTTCCCTGGACGTGACGGAAGGGTGCGTGCCTGTGAAGTTCGATTCCACAACGGGTCTGTATTGCGAAGGCCAATTCAATTATTATACCCACTGGAGATTAGCAATCTACAGTTCCATACGCCGGTCGGAGGATGTTGAAAATATTGGCACTGGTTTAAAAAGAGCTACTGTAAACGACGTTCTCACAAATACAAGCAAATACTTCTACGCTCTCTTGTCAACGATTTACTACGCTACCAACCACTTGCGTTCTTTCTTATTTTATTTAAACAAAATGATATGAATCTTAGACATATATATAATGACCATGACAACACAGATATGACCTTCGATAAATTTCGTAAAGCTGTACATAGACCTGGTAAAGCTGTTCATAGACCTGGTAAAGCTGTTCATAGACCTGGTAAGAGCTGTTTGTAGACCTGGTAAGAGCTGTTTGTAGACCTGGTAAAGCTGTTCATAGACCTGGTAAAGCTGTTCATAGACCTGGTAAGAGCTGTTAATAGACCTGGCAAAGCTGTTCATATATTTGGTAAGAGCTGCTCATGGACTTGAAGTGGATATTTATAACCCATTACTTCCCCGCCAACGCATGAAACATGAAACAATAATCATGAGACATGAAACAAGAAACATTAAACGCCACCGCCAACACCAAAGCCACAACCAACACCAACAACAGCGCCACCACCACCAACACCAACGCCACCACCAACACCAGCGCCAACACCAACGCCACCACAACACCATTAGACCTGGTAAAGCTGTTCATCAGGTAAGAGCTGTTCATAGACCTGGTAAAGCTGGTCATAGACCTGTTCGAGCTGGTTTATAGAGCTGGTAAAGCTGTTCACGGAGCTGTCAAAAGCTATTCATAGACCTGATAATAGTTATCCATAGATCTGCTTAGATCAGTACAGCAACAAAAACAAAATATGAGCTTAAAATCAAACATGAATACAGAGATGATGATGACTACGACAATACAGATTTTACTCGTAAGATTAAACTTCCGAAAATGGAGCCAACAAGTACATCTATAAAGCGACCAGATTATTCCTTAATGTCGGAAGACGATGAATTTGCAACACCTACACACTCTAGAAATTTGATGGAAAAGAAAGATTCCCCTCTTAATTTATCAAGTGGGTAAGTTGATAAATATTTAGAACTATGTATTAACAAAAACCCAAAAACTTACAACACTTTATTTAGATGATGATAACGAATGGAAAATTGGAAATTCAAAGATTGCAATTGAAGAAGATTATTTCCTTATTAACGGAAAATCTTATAAAATAATATTGGGTCTATGTGAATTGCTTTTTATGAAACAACATGTTAAAACTTTGTATAGTAAGGATGATTTAAAAGATTATCAAGCTATCTTAAAAGAAACTAATGCCTATAAAAGAGAATATAGAACGGACGGCCAAATAAAAGGTACTAGAGCTTCAAAGTATACAAAAATTATAAGTAAACTGATTTCTCATGATGGCAAATGGTTGATGCATATGCCCAAGAAAAATATTGATTCCGTTTATTGGAACGATCCTAATGATCTTGTAGATAGACTTCGTATTTTATTAGTATCACAAGGTGCTGGACACACTAACCACAACAATGAAATTATCTCAATTATTGAAGAGGTAAAAGTAGGTGGTATTATAATATAAATAACATCTTCAAACGTATTCAACTTTTATGTAATAATGAGTGTAGACAAGTTTGGAAGATATTCTAAAAAAGCAAAGTTCGGACCTACTGGCGATCGTGGTCCTAGGGGGCTACCTGGTGAACCTGGTTCTCAAGGGATCCAGGGAATACAGAGTCTAATTGGTGTAGGTTTTAAGCTCACTCAAGATGGAGATTTCAATGTAGGTTTTAAAAATTTTAAATATATTAAAAGCCCGATGGAAAGAGATGATGCAGCCAATAAAATATATGTCGACGATGTGGCTGATAAGGTTGTACATTTAAGTAATTCCCACGCTAATGAAAAAATTCAGTAATTCAGCAACAATCTTACTGAGCAAATACTTAAGGAAAGTGCTGTTCTTAAAGAAGAGTTAAAGGAGATATACAGCATAATAGATATTACAAGTGAAAAAGATAAAGGAGCCAGTCAATTATATACGAGTGAATCAATTGCGATTCTACAAGAAAAATTGAAAATAGCATACGAATTATAAGCAAATGAATTAATTATCGACGTTCAGGAGAAGTTGATGAAATATATAGATCTGAATCTACAGGAAATTAATGACACTTTAAAAGCGTTAATTAATGTAGAATCTCTGACAATTTCAAAATGAATAAAACACAAGTAGTTAATGAGCTTCATAAACCAGCCAGAAAAAATTTCATAAATATAAGTGTTATAATTAAGGGAAGAGATGAATTATGGTACGCCGACTTAGTTGAAATGGGTGCTTCTGCTACAAGCAATAATGGACATAATTTTTATTAACTGTAATAGACGGATTCTCTAAATATGCATGGGTAATTCCTATTAAAAAAAAGAAAGACTGGTGCCGAAGTTACTCAAGCAATGAAATCCATACTAAAAGATGGTCGGAGTCCCACAAATTTTCAAACTGATGATGGAAAAGAGTTTTTCAATAGCTCATTTCAAAACTTAATGAAAAACTCCTGCATTAATCATTTTTCTACATATAGCCCTTTAAAAGCATCTATAGTTGAACGATTTAATCGAACATTAAAAAGCATGATGTGGAAAGAGTTTAGTACGCAGGGCTCATACCGATGGATAGATATGGTTAAGAAATTACTCGTAAAATATAACTCAAGTAATCATCGAACAATAAAAATGCGACCAAGTGATGTGACAAAGCATAATGAGAAAAAATGTTTTTCAACAGTTTACAATCATTTAAAGACGTTTCATTTACCAAAATTTAAACTGGGAGACTTTGTTCGCATTAGTAAATATAAACATGTATTTGAAAAGGGGTATACACCAAACTGGACTACAGAGATCTTCAAGATCGCAAAAATTAAGATAACGAATCCTGTAACATATCTCTTGGAAGACCAGGAAGGAAAGGCAATTAAGGGGAGTTTTTATGAAATGGAACTCCAAAAGACGAATAATTCTGATGTTTATGTAGTAGAAAAAATATTGAAGAGAAAAAGAAAAAGTTTATGTTAAATGGCTCGGATTTTCATCAAAACACAACTCTTGGATTAAGAAAGATAATGTATTATAATATTGTTATACAAATATATATTTTATATTAAAAGTACTTGAGTTCTTATTTTATTACTTTATTTAAAATTTTTAAATCTTAACCTATAAATTTTATTTCTATGTGAGATGAATAAAATGGGGTCCAAAATATCCTTCATATTTCGAATTCGCTGTTGAAATCGAAATTTATCCAACGCAAATCTTTGCCAGGGACCCTTACGCTCGTATATTGGAGCGAAATGTATCATTGGGATGATATTAAATTGAACTAATTTTTCTCCAACTGCTTTGACATTTTCTTCTTCTGTTCGTAACAAACGCAAAACATCTTGAAGGTGAAAACTACTACAAATATCCTTGAATTTTTTATATGGTGCTGAATCAGATTTAGAAATCTTAAGAAAGAACCTCCCATGCTCTTGATAATTGTTAAACAAAAGTTCGTTCTATAAAGAAAGAATTGAAATATATAATTAAATGACTACTTTGTTGGCTTTACCTCTATAACCTCTTTAATAGCGGGAGTTAATAGATCTAGCTTTTTATATGCAGCAATAAGTTCACTATAATCTGTTAATTCGATTAATTTCCAAATATTATCCTAAAGTATTTTCGTATGAACGTGCTCCATTTTGAACTGCCTTAAAAAATTAATTACACTTTCTTTTATAGCTGTACTAATTCCACATCTCTTTTATAATTAGCATCGACTTGTTTCACCATCTCTACTTCACCATTACTTAGAATTCATTCATTTCAAACTCGCGATATTCATAGCATGATATCTTCAAAGAGCGAGTTACGTAATTACTGTCATATGTACAAGGAATGGTTAGCATAGTTTCGTCATCGAATTCAAGTTTAAAGTGCCTATAAAAGATATCCTTGCTCTCAATAATTCCTGCAATATCCATTTCTTTCTTTAATAGCTCTTGCCTGAAACCTTCTATGATTTTAATTTTCTTGTAAATTTATCATTAGCACAAAACGTGTCTCAACCAGAAATTATTTCACAAATATCTTCCAGAAAATATATGGAAAATTTCCATCACAATTTTAACTAAATAATTACTGACCATTCTCAATATTTTGGAAATCCATTGACCTAAAGATATATTACTGCCCAAATTACATAATGCTACACAAGCAACTTATTTTATCATCACTCATAGTAAAAACTCAAAACAACATAGTAAAAACTCAAAACAACAAACTCTTATCTTCAGCACGAGCCCAGGTCCGCACTTCCCAGGTTCATCTACAAAACCTTATCACCCAACGACCTCTACATTGCGACCAAATTATTAATTTCTACAGAGTCACCAGCTCCCTTATCAATTAGCTCAACATTCATTTCTATACCCGTGATCCAGGTCCAGGTCCAGATCCAGATCCAGGTGCAACTCATACTTATCTTCACCAGTGCGCCGCCGCCAAAACAAAACAATCTACAAAATTTACCTTTGGAATCACGCAACCATTCCCTTATCTCCAGCCATTTCCTTATCAACCCGCTACAAGAAGCATTTAAACTATGCAAAGAAATCATATTGAACATTCTAGAACGTTCGAGAACTTTCTGGAACATTCGAGAACTTTCCACCTGTTAAAGGAACAACTCAGCTCATTGCCACCGAGAGCACCAGAGGGGAACAACTTCTCTTTCACCAATTCCCCATGCAGATACCAGGGGAGAAAGCCAACGTTATCAATGACTGGACCGAGAGAACAATCAGATGACTTGAGTAAGATCACGTCAATCAGATCATCACGACAAACAAAGAGTTTAGCCGGCTTTGTAATAGAGGACAATAAAGTTGAAGATATACCGAGTGTTTGGTTTTAATCCATATTTTCTGACCCAGCATACCCTTTTTTATGTTGTATAATCCGCAACACCACCAAATTATAAATTTCTACAGAGTCACCAGCTCCCTTATCAGTTAGCTCAACATTCATTTATATACCCGCGATCCAGGTCCAGGTCCAGCGCACCGCCGCCAAAACAAGACAATCTCCAACGTTGACCTTCGGAATCACGCAACCATTCCCTTTTCTCCAGCCATTTCCTTATCTCCAAAAATTGTTATGGGGTGTCTGCCGCAAATGATAAATGAGCAAAACTGTGACGTCAGACCGCGATTTCCCTCACAATTTGACCATTTTTAATGTGCTGATTTCTCATTTGCTTTAATAGAATTAATCCTTCTAACTCAGAAGGCGCATTTCATAGGCAGAAGCCTAGAATCAATTGACCTATTCACCAGAATATAACGTATATTGAGGTGAATGAGGCTCCCACAACCCATGCAATAAAATATTAGTAAACAACAAAGAAAAAAAGAAAAAAAACAAAAATCCAAAACACGTCCACACAAACAATCAGGGGTGCACAGACAACAGAGATCGTTTCAGCAAATCCTTAGTAAGAGTCAGGTCAAAAACAAGACACATATTCACGGCTCTACACATGCGATTTTGCGGCAGGAACCCCATATCCCTACTTCTATAGTACATATAAGTAAACCGCTCAAAGTGTTACCGAAGAGCGCTTAACTTTAAATGCATTTTTCTCGAAACGCAAAATTTCGTGCGCGGTGCAACGTAGCTCGTCGAATTCTTAACCGATCTTTCTGAAATTTTGAGGAAATATTCTTTAACTTATTGGCCACAACATGACGTCTTAGGTTTTTTGAAAAAAAAAAATTTAAACATTGTTTTTCACCAATTGTTTATAGCAAAATATGGAACTTTTATTTTAAAATAGTCTTGAATTTGCAATTCTCTTTTATTTCTTTTCTTTTCGTCATGTTGTTCGTTTTTACACTTTTAACGCTGTAGCGCCGCCATTTTGAAATATGTTTGTGTCAAAAAATTTTTAGCGATAGTTCAATTCGTATATTTTCAGATGTGCTTTTTTCTTTTTAAAATATCTTACCAATTTCTTAAAATAAATTCTTCAAAAAACTTTCGCTTACTTAACTTTCCCCCCTTAATAATGTTCCTGTGCCTGCGCTAGAAATTGGCAGGGAGGGACGGACTGATGATATTCATCGCTGAACCTCTGCGATAAAGCGCGACATAAAACCTCATAATCTTGTCATACATTTTCCTCAAGCGTATCAAAACAATTTAATGCAGTTTCCCTGAGGTATGGAGTCAAGTGAAAAGCTTTCAGTTTCGCTGACCACGCACAAAATAACCAAGATAAAATGTAACTCGAAGGATCAGTACACAATCCCGTAAAAAATAATCCCGAAGACAACACAGCGAAAAGAAAATTCCTAAAAATAAAAATCTATAACAACAAAATCTCTAAAATAAAAAAATTCCTAATGACGAAATATCTAAAAAAACGAGGAAATTCCTAAAAAATCCCAAAAATCCATAAATGAAAAAGGGATCGAGATAAAACACAAATTTTAAAATAAATTCATACTTAATGCAATTCCTTTTGAAATGGCAATTTTGATTTCTCGTGTCTCTCGTCGCATACCTTTTTATATATTTTGATTTTTATATTTAAGACGGGTTTTAACTTCATCTCCAGAAATAATGCGATTTATCGGTCTTTTGTACAGATATTTGCTCTTCACCTAGATTTCAACTATTGTTGCAAAATCAGAATAACTTTGTTAATAAAATGTTAGAGTTTATGTACCAAAAGTTGTAGTTCAAAACCAAAAGATAAAAAAAGTCTGAAAAATGAGCGAAATTTCAGAACTAAAATATCTCGATAAAATTCATATATAAGATGAAAGATGATTCAAAAACGTACAACACATATACGATGGTAATATGTAAAAACTAATTGAATTACGGATTTTTACTCTTAGAGATATTATGGTTTTCTTTTTTAGATATTTTTTTATTAAGGATTTTATTTTTAGAGATTTTGACGTTAGGGATTTTATATTTAGGTAATATGAAACAGACTCTTATGCGGGATCACTACGCAATCCCATAAAAAATAATCCCGAAGCCAAAAGACTGAAAAAAATCCCTAAAAATTAAAATCTATAACGACAAAATCTCTAACACAAAAAAATCCCTAACGACGAAATCTCTAAAAAAAAGAAGAAATCCCTAAAACAATCCAAAAAATACATAAATTAAAAGGAATCGAAGTCATTTCTCTTTAACACATTATTACATAATTTTCGGTTTTGACGCGTGTCATCTCGGCTTTTAGCCGGCGCGGCGGTAGTTTTCCCCTACGTCGGGCGTAATGCCAAGACTTCGGGGATTTGTCATTCGTTCGTTATGTCCTTATGTATTGTCTGTAGCGTCCTGTCCGTAGTTCAGGAATTTGCGAACCGTTCGGCAAGTGTTAAGAACAACCGCTTTCTGTAGTGTGTGTGGAGTGTTTTTATGTAACTTTAGTGTTTGTATATTTGTGATTAGTGTTTTCGGCACAACGGCTGTGGAAGACAAGATGATTGGCACGATAGTCACCCTGTCCATTTTCCACATCCGCTGCACCTCGTGTGCCAAATCTGTATATTTCGTAATCTTCTCTCTAAAAGTGCTCTGCACATTGTTGGTGTTGGGTACTGCAATGTCAATAAGGTATGTTGTTTTGCTGTGTTTATCTATGAGAGTAATATCCGGTCTATTGTGGTGTATTGTCCGATCAGTTATTATTGACCGATCGTAATATATTTTATGTGTGGAGTTTTCAAGAACACTGTCTGGTGTATATTTGTAATATGGTGTGTATGTGGCGGGTGTAATAAGGTTGTATTTTAGGGCTAACTGTTGGTGTATGACATTGCAGACCTGGTTGTGCCTATGCAAGTAATCTGTTTAAGTAAGAGTCTGCATCCAGCCGTTATATGTTCTATTGTTTCAGAAGCTAAATGACAAAGTCTACACGTGTCGTCCTGAACTGCCGCATCCTTAAGGATGTGTTTCCTATAATTCCTGTTAATGACTTGTATAGCAAGCATGAATCCCTCCGTCTCAGGGAATAAATCACCGCGACTGAGCCAAGCGGTCGACGCATCTTTGTCGACATGATTTTGGTTCAAGTCAGCGAAATGTCTTCCGTGGAGAGACTTCTGTGACCATGCTTGCTGTTTATCTGTGTGTGTGGCTATGTTTATTGTATTATCCAGCATTCTGTTGTGCAAATCAAGTGGTGTTTGTTTGTTGTCGGCTTTGATCACTGCTGCATGCAATGGAGAACTATCTTCTTTTCTATAAAAGTATTCTCTGATAGACTTCACTTGTTTATAATGCAGTGACTTTATGTCTATCAGGCCGCGACCCCCCTCGCACCTCTGTAACGTTAGTCGTTCTATACAGGAGTTAGGATGGTGTGCCCTGTACCTTGTCAACATCGTTCGCGTTCTTCTGTCTAGTGCTTCTAAGTCCATCTGTGTCCATTTAATTACCCCAAAGGAATAAGTAAGGACTGGTGTTGCATACGTGTCTATAGCCTTAATGAGATTTTTCCCATTAAGGCTAGTTTTTAGAAGACTGTTCAAGCGGCCTGTATATTTGGTCTCTAGCGCTCGCTTTATGTCCGTGTGAGGTATATCACGTGATTGTTCGAATCCAAGATACTTGTAGAGTTCGCCCTCCCCCATTGGTTCAATAGTGTCCCCGGATGGGAGATCGAATCCCACAAGTTCATGTTTTCCCCTCGTCACGTGAAGCGTCCTACATTTGTCAACTCCGAACTCCATCCGGATGTCATTGGAAAATTCCAGAGTAGTCTGCAGCAGCTGTTGCAGATGAGGTTTCGAGGAAGCGTATAATTTGATGTCGTCCATATACATGAGGTGCGTGATTTTATGAATATTTTCCCTGTCGTGTCGTATATTATACCCATAACCGATGGCATCCAAGGCACGTGATAGTGGATTCAGAGCGAGACAAAACCATAGCGGACTCAAAGAGTCTCCCTGGAATATACCTCGCCTGATTGGTATCGGGGGTGTTGTAATCTGTTGGTTTGGTGTTTTTATGTTTATTTTTGTGTTCGAGTATTTCATTGAGTGTTGCAGAAAGTGGATGAGTGTTGGATATATTTTGTATACATTCAGTATATCGACCAGCCAAGAGTGCGGGACAGAGTCATACGCCTTCTTATAATCGATATATGCTGCATGTATATTCCGGCGAGCAGTTTTCGTTTGTCGCAGGATCACAGAGTCTATGAGCAGTTGTTCTTTACAACCCAATGACCCTTGTCGGCATCCCTTTTGCTGCTCAGACAATATGTTATTTAGTTCTGTGTGTTTGTGGATTAGTTTACTGGTGCAAGAAGTCATAATCTTATAAAATGTCTGTAGGCAAGTGATCGGTCTATATTTGGATGGATCTGTGGTGTTATTATTGCCTTTTGGTAGCATGTATGTGATTCCCTCCGTTAAAAACTTCGGGAGGGTTTCCGGGTTATTGAAAAAATTATTAATGTGGTGTAAGAGGTGCATATGTGTAGATGTAAACTTCTTGAACCAGTAATTTTGAATATTGTCTGTGCCTGGTGCTTTCCAATTATGGGTATTTTGTATGACATCCGTTAGTATCTCCATTGATATCTGTGGTTCTGGCATGTTGGGTATGTCTTGGACGCGTTGCATTTCTGCTTCAATCCACTCAGCATTGGGGTTATGATGGACTTCTTTTGACCAAATAGATGACCAAAAGTCGACCATATCTCTTTCGGAGGGTAGTTCACTTGAATTTTGATTTTGTGTAAGTGATCTATAAAAGTTTTTTTCATTGCGAATGAATTGTGTGTTCTGCGTTTTCCTATCCGTACACTTTCTGTATCTTTTTAATCTAGTGGAAAGTGCCGAATTGTTTAGATGTGCCGTTGTGTTGCGTTTAAGTGTGCAAACTCTGTGAGTGCATCCTCAAACGCTTGTTTGACCTTATTCCTAAGAACGAGATCAGAGCAATTGAGTATGGGTGGGGTGTTTGGGTTTTGGGTTTGTGTGATTGTGTGGATATGGGCTGGATGCAAAATTTCCCCAGTATTACTGTTGTTTGGAGAAGATATGTGTACAGTTTTGTGTGAAGGTGTGACGTGATGTGGCGGTGAGATATCGCGTGGGAGTGTGGTATTGTGTGGTGACGCGGTGTGGTTTTGCGATGTGTTATAATACGGGGTTATGTTGGTGTTTGGTGCTATGTGTAATGTGTTGTTATTCTGCAGATCTCTTGACACTTGGTCCTTAATATCTTGCAGAATATTTGGTGCAAGTAGGTTGTTCCTCACTATTACTCGCCTTTGGTCGGCAATTCTCTGCTCTGTGACGTTTGTATTAGGGTATTCCGTCATGAATGCCCTATGTAATTCCTGTCGATATGCAGTCACGTTCGCTTCCAAATTCGTTATCCTGTAGTATGTGCGCATGATGAAGGTATTCACTTCAGGTGTCCATTTCATGCGCACACGAGAGATTCCCGCTCTGGTGGTCGCTGGCAACAATGGATTTGCTGTCTGCGAAACACTTTGAGCAGGGTCCGGGGACGTTGTTGTGGACGGCCTACCAACCCGTGAGCCAGTGCCACTCGCTCCACTGTCTAACACGGAGGACTGAGTTTACATTATAATTATTATAATTATTATTATTAGACTTGACTTTAGTGAATTTGATTTACCTTTGGGTTTTCAAATTTTCGCGAAAATTTTAGTCTAAATAATTTTTTGCGCAACCTTTGGCATTTGACAGTTTGCGTATTCAAATAAATTTCGCGGTTACACCTCGTTTGAGGCGTATTATTTGTTCGTGGTTGGTTCTACAGTCGTTATTTGTTCATTCGCGTACATATATCAGTGATATTCATGACTTTTCGGCGTTTTTAACAACTTGCGAGGATATGTGTGCTTCTGTCATTTCTTGATGTGTCCGTGTTATATTGCATATATAATGTGTTTCCTAATCATGTCTTTCTTTCTCTTCCACTCTGACTTCCGCTTCCAAGGTTGCCTAAAACCCCATCGGATGCTTTTTGCGGAATACGACTTCTCCTTACTTTGTTGCTGTCGTGAAATTACCTAAAGAAAAGACAGCAGTACAGAATTCTACTTTTATATAAACTGACGCACACGAGAGAAATATATATATAAATGTTGGAACTAAACTAATGATATCCTTTTAGATCAAGAATGTATATAGTTTGTAAGTATTAGTTATAAGAATTTCATATTAATATATTTCATTTGATTTCATAACCTTTTCTTTTTAAATTTCAGCACCCTTTCTCTAATTCATTTTTCCCGGTGTCCTAATGCTTTTCGTCTGCTTTTTCTCGTTTCCTGGTCTTTTATTGCCTTTTTGTTAAGCTTCAAGTTTCGGGGCGTAATACCATTTGAAACTCCTGATGAACCGAACTAGGTCCCTGATGTCTGTGGATCCTAGTTCGGTTAGCTCTTAAAAAAGGAGCTGCCAAATGCCGGCACTTGCGTTTGGCTGGAATTTCTTGCTGACCTTGTCTGCCTATGAGGCAATAACCCGAGCTGACAGCTATAATAATGTGACTGACAATTTGCTTGGGTGAGATGAGCTCTCCTGTTCCCTTTAGGTCGAAGGTCGGTCAGATCGTCCGGGGATTAGGCAGTTATGTTTACTTTGCAATTTTTTATTATCAATCTTGATGAATATTTGTTTAATTTCAAGCTTGCATGTGACTGACTATAAGAGAGAGAGAGAAGAAAAGAAAAAAAAATAATTTAAAGTTTTTTTTTTCATTTAGAAACATGAATTTAGAACCACAATAAAGAAAACAACAAAACAACCAATATAACACAAGTCATATTAATTAATTAAAATTAAAATTTTTAACTCATTAATAATTAATCTGATTAAGGGCCGTGGTATTGAGTTATGCTGGATGAGTTATGTGGTGGACTGCCGTACCTGCAAATAATAAAACAAAATACACTTGAGTGCAGGTCATCAAGAAACTACGCTTACTATAAAAATTTCTGTAGTTGCCAGTTCGATCACTAAATATATTTTTTTTTCAACATTAATTATACTTTGCGAGTCTCTGCGCCACAAAGGGAGAGCCACAAGGCGACGCCAAAGAGTTTATTTTCAAAAAGGGGCGGAGAGGAGCACTATCTCAATTTCAAGAGAAGGAGAGCCATCCTCAAAGGCAATGGGAAGGAGAGCCATCCCCAAAACCGTCTTCCCTATCACGACTCACACAGTACATATTCAAAGCACATTAATTAAATTCAATTATTTCGGATCCTGGCAACTACTCCAAAAATTTAATTCCACACTACACTACACTACACTACAAATTAAATAATAATACAATAAGCACTCAGTGAGTTTACTCACTCTTCTTCCAGTTCTTATTATTATTTTTCAAGCACTCTCTTTACTTTAAAACACTAATTTTTTTAATTTATCACACTATCAACCGTCTTCGGCGGACTTCCTCAACTGCCAGATTCTGACTGAACTCAAAATATTCTGGCCAAGTATCCTCTCTAAACTACTGAGCCATCGTATTGGTAATTAAAATTTCATAAAACCAATACAAGACCCTTTTTTTCCTGAATCCTGAAAAACGCACTTCGCACTTAGGTAACAATTTCTTGTCAGGCGCCAACCAATTAGACAATATCAACTCAGAGAAGATTTTACTCTACCTCGGCGCCGGTTTTGAACCATCATAAAATTACGTGCGCATAATTTTGTTTTGGTTATTCACAGTCTGTGCTGTTTATTACCCAAAACGCATTTTATATTTTTTCAGGATCCCTTCATTTTTCCTATTTTCTAAGAAAACTACTGAGGGATGCAAACCTTATCTTACATTTTTTTCTATTTTCTAAGAAAACTACTGGGGGATGCAAACCTTTTCTTACATTCGGCCATCCTGCAATTAACTCGTCCCGAGTTGATCATCGTCCATCACGTAGTGTATAATTTTTATAAACATTTTTCTCATATTCTGTTTGGGGCGATCGTGATAATACCTTATGTATTTCCTTGACTTTTTCGTCCGTTAGTTGTCCTGCAAGTACCCAGTCTGCCTGTGTTATTTGTAGAACATTTTCAATTATATTTCTTTTTAAAGGATTTCGGCTTAAAGCATCGACGTGTTTCATACGATTTCCTGGTCGGTATTTCACATCAAATGTAAATTCTTGCAGCTGTAACCACCATCGCGCAATTCTGGGGATAAGTTGCTTCTTTTCACTAGTTGTCTTCAATGAGTTACAATTAGTGATGACGTTAAATTTGATTCCAAGCAAGTAAGAACGAAACTTTTTCAAGGACTCTACTACCGCCAAAGTTTCTAACTCATACGAATGATATTTAGATTCAGCACCTCTTGTTTGTCTGGTGTAATAAGCAATAGGCTGTTGTCGTCCATTTGTCTGATACTGTAGTAATATTCCAGCCAGTCCAACTGCACTTGCATCTGTATGGACTTCAGTAACTCTCTCGTGGTCAAATAGGGCCAGTACAGGTCTCTTAACTAGAATGCTTTTCATTTGTTCAAATGCTTCATTTTCAGTTTTTGTCCACGACCATTCAGTTGTTTTACGAATTAAATTAGTTAGTGGTCGCGCTATGATGGCGTAATTTCTAACAAAATGGCGAAAATAACCTGTAAGTCCTAAAAATTGCGGCACTTGATGAATTGTAGTTGGTGCTGGGAATTCTTCAACAGCTTTAATTTTTTCATGCCCTGGTTTAACACACCCGTTCGAAACTTCAAAACCCAAAAACGAAATTGTTGTCATTAAAAACGAGCATTTACTTAAATTGAGTGTAATTCTTTCGTCTCGGAAAATCTGTAGTGTTGTTTGTAGACCTATCAATGGGTCTTCAACTGTCTTTGCGTGTAATAAAACATCGTCCAAGTATACAGCAGCTATGTCTTGAATTGGTCCCAAAATCTTATTCATGTAGCGTTGAAAAGTTCTAGGTGCATTCGTAAGCCCAAACGGCATACGTTCAAATTCGAATTGACCTGATGATGTCACAAATGCTGTAAACCGCTTAGACCCTTCTTCCATGGGGATTTGATGGTATCCGGATCGTAAATCTAAGCTGGTAAAATAGACGCCCCCACGTAATCTATCAATTTGATCATCTATTCTTGGTAGTGGATGATTGTCTTTGAGTGTTAAAGAGTTTAGTTTTCTGTAGTCAATACATAATCTCGCTTCTCCATTCTTCTTTCTGACCAAAACTATAGGAGATGCGTAATTTGAGTCTGATTCTTTGATGATGTTATTGTCCAGAAGATCATTTACCATGTCATTGACTACCTCCTGTTCTATCTTCGCCATTTGATAAGGGCGAAAAGAAAACGGTTTATCTTCCTGTAGTTGGATCTTCATCTGTGCTGATTTAGCGCAACCTATTTCACTAGTATTAAGAGCGATACAATCTCGGAATTCTCTAAGAAGGTCAAACAGTTTATTTCTTTCCTCTTCCCTAACTGTTCTAACATTTATTTTGCCAAAACGTAACTCCGTCTCTTTATCACTTTCAATCCTACCTATGTTTTCGGATTTTTGTGGTTCTTCTTCACAAGGCCATGCTCGCGCAATAACTTCATTTTTCTTGAGAATGATATCCTGATCTGATAAGTTTATAAAAGGCATCATAAAATCATTCGGGGTATACAACATTCTCTACCTTCATGGGGACGTAAGCTTCCTTCAATATATAAATTTCCGGAATAATCATCGGACCGTAATTTAATTGTACCTACATGTTGTGGTGGTATTACAAAGTTGTCGGTTGAGCGTAAAACAATTTTGTTTATTGTATAGTCAAGGTTGGGTAATAGGAAAATATCATCTACATCTCTTTTCAGGAATCGCAATGTATCCTCGTTCTTGATTACGACAATTTGTGGCAATTCTGTAAAAGTTCTTTCAACAATGACAGGTATATTTTGCTCATCATCAGATACCACAATTGCCTTGATAGATGCCACAATCTTGTCAAGTTCAATTTTAATTTCTGCAGATCCTTTGCTCACTGTTGAACCTTTTCCATAACCGTGCAAAGTTACTTTATCCTTGGTAACAATATTTAATTTCAATTGCGTTGCTTCACTACATGTTATTATTGATCTTGACATCCTTATAATATTTACTATTCGTTCTGTCAGTGGCTGCTGTTTCAAGTAAGGCTACAGTTTTATTTTGCTCCGCTTTTCCTTTTCTTGGACAATTAGAATCATTATGATGACGACTTCTGCATGTATTACAACGGTTGTCGGAGATTTCTTTCGAAAAACATTTATTTGCAAAATGTTCTTGTTTACCACATTTAAAACAAATTATATTTGAAACTATATTTGATTATTGTTTCTTGAATTTTTTATCAGTATCGTGCCTTTTTGGGTAGAAGTTTGATCGACGGGGCAGATAAGACGTGAAGGTATCATCGTTGATTTGACTTAAGTATTGAAATAATTCTGTCGGTGTTTTATATCGTCCCGCTTTTCCTCCACTTTTAACAATACGATCATCTAAACCACCAATTATACAGGAAACTGCCCGTTCTCCATCTAATTGACAAGCATTTAATAAAGCAAGTTTTTCATAATAATATTTTGCATAGGTTTCATCCATTCTTTTTCGTCGTTTGATCATCTCCATCAATATTTCATGAAAATCTTTATTAGGCGGAAAAGCGTCTTGCAAGTTTTCTTTCCATTCAGCCCACGTATAATTTAAAGATACCATACCCTTATACCAGATTTCAGACAACCCTTTTAATTTAGACAAAGCGAAATAAATTGTGGCTTCTTCAGTCCACATAAAAACTTCTTTCAACTCATCTATTTTTTTGCACCATAACTCAGAAGATTGATTGCGATTTGCCACCGCATCACCTTTAAACCCAATACCATGCTTCCTTGAATTGCTTTGTTCTAATAAAGACGTAACTGCCTCAGTGAATCTATCTAGAGATAAGTCGGTATTCCGGGAACTATTTTTAGATTTCCTTTTATACTCGCGATCACTTTCCGTGTCACTTGACGAAATGGGACTACGTTGTCGACGATGTCGAGACTTTTTCTTGGTACGACCCATAATAGTTCACCTCAGTAAATGGACAGAAAACTATACAACCAGTAACACAAATTGTAAATTAAACTATTTTAAGCCAGATATATAGGAAAACGTATATATTTATAAGTATTAAAAAAATATATATATAAAAAAACAAATTCTATCTTCACCAATAAATACCAATATATAATATAAAAAGTTAAAAATATTTTTTTTTTGTTCGGCTGTCCAACAACCAACAACAAGACTCAAGTTTCCTCACTTCCCTTACCCTAATTCCTTTCCGGCCAAAACCATGCTAACGCATCAAAGGGTTGTCCCCTAGGATTTGGCTACATCGTATAAAAAAAAAAAAAAAAAAAAAACCACTTTTGTTTTTAGAACAAAACTTTTATTCAAACAAACAAATTCTGTTTGTGCTTAATCCAATTTATTAATCCCACTGCTGATAATTTATAAGAGAGAGAGAGAGAAGAAAAGAAAAAACAATAATTTAAAGTTTTTTTTTTTTTTCATTTAGAAACATGAATTTAGAACTACAATAAAGAAAACAACAAAACAACCAATATAACACAAGTCATATTAATTAATTAAAATTAAAATTTTTAACTCATTAATAATTAGTCTGATTAAGGGCCGTGGTATTGAGTTATGCTGGATGAGTTATGTGGTGGACTGCCGTACCTGCAAATAATAAAACAAAATACACTTGAGTGCAGGTCATCAAGAAACTACGCTTACTATAAAAATTTCTGTAGTTGCCAGTTCGATCACTAAATATATTTTTTTTTCAACATTAATTATACTTTGCGAGTCTCTGCGCCACAAAGGGAGAGCCACAAGGCGACGCCAAAGAGTTTATTTTCAAAAAGGGGCGGAGAGGAGCACTGTCTCCATAAGACACTAGGAGGAGAGCCATCCATAGTGTCTACCCCGCAATTTCAAGAGGAGGAGAGCCATTCTCAAAGACAATGGGGAGAAGAGCCATCCCCAAGACCGTCTTCCCTATCACGACTCACACAGTACATATTCAAAGCACATTAATTAAATTCAATTATTTCGGATCCTGGCAACTACTCCAAAAATTTAATTCCACACTACACTACACTACACTACAAATTAAATAATAATACAATAAGCACTCAGTGAGTTTACTCACTCTTCTTCCATTATCTTCCATTATCATTTTTCAAGCACTCGCTTTACTTTAAAACACTAATTTTTTTAATTTATCACACTATCAACCGTCTTCGGCGGACTTCCTCAACTGCCAGATTCTGACTGAACTCAAAATATTCTGGCCAAGTATCCTCTCTAAACTACTGAGCCATCGTATTGGTAATTAAAATTTCATAAAACCAATACAAGACCCTTTTTTTTTTTGCCTGAATCCTGAAAAACGCACTTCGCACTTAGGTAAAAATTTCTTGTCAGGCGCCAACCAATTAGACAATATCAACACAGACAAGATTTTACTCTACCTCGGCGCCGGTTTTGAACCATCATAAAATTACGTGCGCATAATTTTATTACCCAAAACGCATTTTATGTTTTTTCAGGATCCCTTCATTTTTCCTATTTTCTAAGAAAACTACTGAGGGATGCAAACCTTATCTTACATTTTTTTCTATTTTCTAAGAAAACTACTGGGGGATGCAAACCTTTTCTTACATGACGGCTTACCAACTGTCGAGTTATATCCGCTTCAGGTAAAGTATTATATACACCCGGAAGATATTCAATAGCAGGCTGACTATTTTTAAACATATACATAGATCTCACTTAACGATACTGGCATCTCTTCCGGGCATTCTAATTCTATCTTGACATCATGATTTTCGCTTGAAAGACACTACAGTAGTCTGGAAAATGAAAACAAATATAACCTTCCTTACCCTAACTACCTGCAAGCCACGGGTAGGTAGATTGGGATTGCTTAATTGAATAATGGTCCCGATCGAGGTTTTAGATCTGTTCGGGGTTTGGTCAATTAGAATAGCCTCAATTTTAGCTCCTGGCCAGGCTACCCCCAAAAATCAGATCACCTGACTCTATAGTTTCGCAGCCAGCGTCTCGGCATCAGGGGCTGGTCAAGGATTTTTCACAAGAGCAGTCTTATAGAATTTCAGTTTCTAGGGATAACTTTGTCCGAGGTAAAAGGAAGTAAAAGGAAACTAGTATGTGAACGTTTAGTTAACTGATTTTCAAAACGAAATTGATATGCAATAATTCCAGCTTACTGCAACTATATTATTCACTGAAGAACTATTCCAGCCTATATGTAGTATGTGGAATTATCGTAATACTGCAGTTATCCTAATCTTGTATAGAATTAGGCTGCTTACTCCATCTCCAACAAATTTATTACATTCTTAAAATTTGCATTGAAGTTAAAGTTAAAAGCGTTGAAGTTGCAATTATTGTTTTCGAGCTATTACTTGCATATTAAATTAACTTAAATTTTAAATCTATTTCAATGGTAAATTTTCATCTACTTATTTATGACGTTGATCAATTCAGTTCAATTTTATTTATAATTTATTTCTGTGAAACAACAAAACTGAATACAACAACGAAGTGGATCTGCTGATATTTTATTTACCTTACTTTTCTTTAACATAATGGTTTTAAACTATTCTTTAAATGTAGATCAGTAATCGCCACCGGAAGCACGTAGAGGATTCCCAAAAAGTATTAAACTAAAATATTCTGATTTCATCATTACATCACATTCATTAATCAAAGTAAACAAGGACATTATCTCCCTGAATACGACCCTAAAGGGGAAATAATTCCGCACATGCCCACTATATTGTGCTTTGAAAGCTTTTAAAATTGTACTAGAGTAGGTGATGATTAAGAATAATACAAATACACCTTTTTGGAATGTATCTTTTCTGGCTTACCTCCGAAATCAACCAGTTTGGTTCTGGCGTTCTTAGAAGGTAGGAGTGTATATTTAGTAGGTGCCTTATTGTAATAATGCCCATATTGGATGCGCTCCAGTTAATTATTAGTTATTCAAAATTGCGAAGTATGTATTTCGATAACTAATAACGGTAAAATCAGATTTTAAAAATTAAATCAAATATATACTTGGTATTAGAGAAATTTTACAAATAATATATTACCTCATCGTCAAGATTTACAATTCATTTTAAAATGTTTGTTTTTCTATAGCGAATAAACTGGTCTGTTCTTCCGCTTGATTGTGTTTAAGGTGCCCAACGCAGCCTCACTTTGGGTGAAATAAAAGGCTTGATTCACCGTTAAACAATGATACTTTATTAAAGAAATCAATCGATTTATATATAACTATAAATGCTTACAAATCAATCAAGTCACTCACCTGCATAAAGTGCTGAGTGAGCGTATAGGATGAGGTGAATGACAGAAAAAATGCTTACATAACAAAATAACTTAAAGAATTATGAAAGGGTCAATGAAATGCTGTGTAGATGAAAAAATTGGCATGCATTTATTGTACATCGTGAGATTTCGTCTTCTGTCATTTGATAGTAATAGTCCCGGTGATGACTGACTGCAAGAAAGCTTGTATCTATATTTACTTGAACGAATTTATTTTTAATTTTAATTGGAATTGGTACAACATTGAATATTTGAAATATTTCCTTGTTCAACAGTGGCAGATAAATGTCGAAAAGCACATAATCTTCTGTAACTCTTGTTTGGATTGTCATAAGACTATATAATTGTAATAGGTCTGCGTGGTCTGATCCTCCAGGTATGGTTAGAGTCGAAGGTATATTCTCTCTTATAAGTGAGAGTTCTCTTCGGAGTTGTTCAGGAGTAAGCAGTAATGGATTTATCTTTCCGTTGTGAGTGTCCGTAATAACTTCAATCAAGGCCGATTGTACCTGTTGATACCCAATCATGATTAATGTTAAGTGTATAGAAAGCGTGTTTTAGATCTGGAAAACTTCTTGATCTTTTGTGGCTTCGTCTATTGATTTTGTCACCTGCTGGAGTTTAATGAGAGCGTTATTCATGATAGTGAATTGTTTATCTGCGAATTCACGGTCTTTTTGTATTATATTTTTGGTGGAATCAATTATTGATGTCTGATTTTTTATAAATTGTAATAAGTGGTCCTGATTTATGTTTACCTTTTCAATGGTTTCCGACATTTTGTTTGCATAATCTTGATCGAGAATTCCAAATAATTTGTTCGATATTGTTCCGATGATGTCTAGAGGGGAACGTCTTATTCTAGAAGTGTGACCATTTCTATTTATTAATATTTCATTGTTCAATTGGATGATATCTAACTGCCGTTGATATTGCGAGAGAATTGGCTTACAGTATTCACTATGGGTAGATATGTTTAAATGATAACATATTTTTAAAGCTTGGATAGTTGAATTTTTAATGAATTTATTTCTTTCCAGAATCCGTTAAGATTGTAAAAGGCAATAATATTCCATTTGTCAGTTACCATAGACATTTGTGCGATATCTTCAAAGCATAGTAAAGGACGATGATTCCATGGAGTAATTTCTATTGTTTCGTTGTTATTCTGTGATTGGCCATGTGGAAGGAAAGCAACGCAGATTACTAGTAGCAGATTTACAAGTTTTGATCCAACGATTCCACAACCCAATGGCATAAATAAAGAATTGACGCTCGGTTACAAGGTAATTAAAACCCGGTACATTTAACGCTACCGTTCTATTAGATCGAGAAAATACTAATTTTACAAACAAGTAACTTGGAATCTTAGTTACTATTAAATTGTGTAAAAATAGGATAACTCTAAAATTTAGATAACATTCTAAAGTGCATCCAAAAATTGATTTAACGTATCGAGAAACATGATCAAATCTTCTCAGACCGAAAACGTAGCGAACCGCTGAATTGAAAGCCACATTAAGTTTGCGCTGGGATGAGGAGTCTAATCGACAAAATATCTCACACCCATATGTAATTAAAGGGACAATAAGTGATTTCACTAACATTAGTCGGGTATTACGCTGGGTAAAAGGAGCAGCTATTGATAATTTACGTAAAGTCCCATATATCCTAGAAACTACAACGTTTGTATGTGTAGACCATGTCAGCGTTGTGTTAAATATAATACCAAGATTTTTAACAGTTTTACTGTATGGTATTGAAGTGCCATCCAACATTACCAGTGGGAAATCTGTAGTATCTAGGTCATTTCTGTACAAGGCAATTGTATCTGATTTAGAAGGATTCAACAAAAGCTTATTATCACGTGCCCATATGGATATAGATGAGAGATCATAATTTAACCTAGTTACTGCATCCTCAATTAATCCTCGTCGCCTTGAAATATAAATTTGACAAGCATCAGCATATAAATGGAATTTGCAATTTTTTATTACCGAAGCAATATCATTAATAAAAATTGAGAATAATAAAGGACCAAGAATTGATCCTTGCAGAACACCACTAGATACAGGAAGGAAATCTGAGTGCGACTCACCGCAATATACTTTCTGCTGGCGTTCCCTCAAATAAGACTAAATAAACTTACAGGCACAGCTAGAAAAATTATATGATCGTTTAAGTTTATCAACCAAAAGCAAGTGGTCCACTTTATCAAAGACCTTAGAGAAATCAAGAAGGGTAAGCACAGTTATCATGTCAGAATCCATAGACACCCGAATATCATCCGATATCTTAAGTAGAGCAGTAACGCAGCCATGTTTAGGTCGAAATCCGGACTGAAAACTTGATAAAAGATTATTTTGGTCAACATACGAGACTAGTTGGTGATGTAGCAACCGCTCGAAGACTTTAGACATAAATGGCAGAATAGAAATAGGCCGATACTCAGGGACATTCCGCTTAGAATTTTTGGGAATGGGGATAACTTTGGAAAATTTCCAGTTACTAGGAAATACAGATGTAAGTATTATTGTGTTGAATAAATGAGTAAGAGCCGGCAAAATAATAGGTAAAATAAGCTTAAAAAATTAAAATCCATCGTAAGATGAGCCGAAAATAGATTGAAAGATAATTCTTTCATGGTCATCTGTTTCATTAGACGCTGAACCAACGAACGCAGTGTTGAGTTCATTAGGCTCAGCATCAATACTCAGACCCTTCGACCTAACCAAGCCAATATCTCCAATATTACGCCACAACTTTTTAGTAGGAAGCCTAGTGTCAAGCTTTGAACCAAAATACAATCTTTTAGAACGCATTATTTCCAGGTTTACATTCCTTCCGCTTCCATCTATTGTACGCAGTATTTCTTCGTGAGATTAAAGTTTTGATTCGAGATATGAACCAGGGACACTTGTTATTGATAATTTTACGGGTTTTTAGCGGTACATGTTTCTCAAAAAGATCATTAATAAGATATTCGAAATGACGTACCTGATCATCCACAGATGAAGTTCGATAGACATACTCCCAGTCAAGTGTTGACGCTTCATATAATATACTATCACGGTTAATAGCACTGAAATCACGATATGCAAAAGTTTGCGGTTGTGTATCACGATTTAAAGTAAAATTATAAGTCAGAAAAATAAAGTCGTGCTTTGAGAATGCCGAAAAAGACAATTGACTTTGATAAAGAACAAGATCAGGTTCAGCAACAAGGAAAAGATCTAACAGTGTGGACGAGGTAGATGTAAAGTGGGTGGGAGTAGAGTTGATAAGAGATAGCCCGAAGGATTCAATAAAGTCATAAAAATAATTATTGCAATTAGTGCGACTTAACATATCAATATTAAAATCACCAGTGATTATGATATGGGAGTACAAGTGACACATTTGTGATAGAAATGTGTTAAGGTGGCTAATATCACTTATACGGGGGGGTCTATATACAACACCGAGCAAACACTTTTCACTTCCTCCACATAACTCCACAAAAATGTACTCAACATCAGAACCAGGATCAGAGCAGGCAATAAATCGGTGACGCAAAGAATTCCTAATGTAAATCGACTTCTATGACTCGAGTCACACCGTCCGAACCCTTATACTCTTTAATAACTCTTCCCATTTTCCACTTTAGAGGAGGCAACCCTTCGTCTTTTAATAAGTACAAGTGTACCTGGTTTCATGTTTTCGGTTTGGTTCTTCCATTTACTTCTCTGTTGTAGTTGTTGTAAGTATTCTTTGCTCCATCTCTTCCAGAACTCGGCTTCGTTTGATGAGTTCCCAGTTTTAGTAGACCAACTCTCTGTTCTTCAGAGTATGGATTTATTAATGATGTAAGGGGTTCTCCAATTAAGAAGTGTCCAGGTGAGAGTGCTTGCAGATCATTCAATAGATATTTCGGTAAGAAAAGCTAACCTTTGGTTGACCTTGCTGACAAAGAGTCAAAGGAATTTATTTATTAGAAATATTTTAATATTTCTTACTTCGCTCGAGTTTAAACGATTTAGTTCGGAATAAATAGTGACATATTTATCTCTGTTTTAAAACACATCCAGAAGTGCACACTCAACACAAAAGATAACCCTATATTATTGTTATGTGCCAACCACAAAACTCACATCAACTTGGCACACCACAATGGCATGATTTAATTATCTTTTCCGCCATACACTTCTCATCGCCTGCAGCCATAAGGTGTTGGAGTCTTCGGACCATTTAAATAAATGCTTAAAACTTCAATAACTAGCATAATGAATGCTGGAAAAGCATTTAGCTTTTACAACGTACCCAAACTTGTTAAAATTGCAAACTTCCAATGAGTTACGGCAAAAAATAACACAAGTGTACAAGTTCGGTACAACTGGAATATGGCTCCATAATAAATAAGCCTTTAACGATGAAGATTTTGCTAAAACGGATGTGTAGAAATCAGGCAGCTTGGAACAAATTCGACCTAATCAGAATAACAGCACTGATAATTTTAATTCTGCTGATGACAATTTTTGTTCTTCCATTGCGGAGTTTCACTCATTTACAGGCCCCTCCATTGATGGTTTCAACTCGGCCGTCGAAGACTTCTGTTCTTCCATTGATGAGTTTAGTTTCAAGAGGGCATTGAAAAGATCTGTCCTGCTTGGAGTAATGTCTTCTTCTTGTTCGCCTTCAAAAACAAAACTCTAGATCCTTTCCTTCGTATTTCATGGATTCTTGTAGTTACTTTTTTCTCGAATTGTAGTAATGACGTAAATACGTAAACATGAATAAAGCTGTTGCTTTGTCTGAAATACAAACACTAGTACCCAAACGAATTTTATTCAGACATAACACTATCATAAAACTCTACACAACTTAAATAATTTCACATAAAATACACTTTGATTGTATTTTTAAGTTTTCCTGTAAGGGCATTAGGTTTATATAAGTGAGTTGTATTTGAGCAGTAGCATTGCTAACTACATAAAATCAATGAAATACAGTTCGAACGATACAAGTTACTTTTAAATAAATATAATTTGATTTTTAAAATAAAATAATATGTTTTGGAATAGTCTAGGTACTCCTATTCCGAAACAGGGACTTCAAGGACGATAACCTGATTAACCCACAACTATTATATTGGTTATCCCAACTTCAACAAACGACCAATGTTTTCTAATGCCACTCATAGATTTGCTCCTTATATTTCAACCCTAACCCTTCACAAACATAAACAAAATAGAGTGTCCGCCTTGTTACGTTCGTAACAAGATCTGTTGTATGTATGCTTCGAACTGAAAAGAAAAGAATTAAATAAGCGGAAGAAAACCAAAATTATTTACACTTACCTGTATTTTATTCTTTCCTCCAAACGAATTTAAGGTTAAAGCTGCAAGAAAATTTATTTTCTTATTACAGAAAATATTAAAGTACCTTACCTGCCTACTGATGGAGCACGAAGTGAAGAAGGATCCGTTGAGAGTCTGGTCGTACTGTAGATGCCTTTCCCTCGAAGATGTCGATTACCCTGATGCTGTGTTTAAAATAAAACCCTATTCCCGACAATCGTACTTTCTTCCTCTCAATGTCCAAACGTCCCATAAATCCTGAAAAGCAACTTACCTGAGTTTTCCCCTTAACCCAAAAATGTCCCAAAAGTCCTGTTCCGAAAAGCTGAGCTGAAAAATCACAGAAAGGAAGAGAATCTTACAAGTTGAATAAAATCTTGTTGCTGAAGCTGCAGTCGCTGTGTGTAGGAATATACATAGAACCTACCTTGAGTGGATATCGCTGTCCGATGAAGCAGATGGTTTACAGCCTGACCTGAATGTGTTACCCACCTGAAGACTTGCGGATAGAGTTGCTAAGACGACACGTTGCTGTAAGAGTAGAATAGGTTAGTCAAATTCAGTATAGTTTAGGTATGTAGGATTCGTAAGTTTAGTTTAGACATTTTATATAAAAATTTAGGGAAAATAATATAAAGAATGTGGCTAGAATAGGATAGGATAGCATTAGTTAATTGGATACATACAGTTTTGCATTTCAGATAGTTTTGAATTTCATCACTAAAGATGCTCACGATTCTAATGCAGTCTTAAAGGAAAGAAAGAAAACCAGTAACATTTTTCGAACAAATATTAGCTGTCTATGATATTTCAACAGCTTACCTTTTCGGAATTTCACGTGTCAAATTGAGATTTTTGGGGAAACTTCAAAATAGGTGCAAATTATCTATTTAACCAACCCCTTGGGTAGGAGAAGCGGACAATTTAGTGAGAAGTTAATACGTAAAAAAAAGTCAGTACAGAAAAATTCTTGAGTGAGAAGATAAATAGTGGAGGAAACGTCCAGAATGAACAAAAAGCAGATACGCAGATAGCTGAAACGAAGGTGACGCTGATAACTAAGGAAGCGGATATTTACCTGTAGTAGGAGAAGACAAGGAGACAGGTAGAGAAATTTGGAAAAGCTAAGTTCTTCTTTTTTTTTAATTTATTTGGATTTTTTTTTGGTTTTCTTCCGCAATAACAAAGTTTTCACAAGTACTAAGTGCTAATAGTCTGAAAATATATATCTTAAAATAAAACGTAATATTCCCGTGAGAAGTGAAAAGAGACCACAGTGTTCGTAGAGTGTCTCAATAAATTTATTGCGGAAATTAATTTGCTTTTATTTCATCAAATAAATTGTTATTTATAATTTTTCTTGCGTTTCGGCCGGCAATATTTGAGTTCGTGGACTCTTATAACCACGTGGCGCCCACAAATATAGTGAACCCACCCCTTCTACAACGAAGTTAGCATAATTTATGTGCCTCCAGGAAAGCATATAACACCCTACCAAAGGTAAGGCGCTTTATTGAGCAACGTCGATTTATTAAAGATAACCCCACCCCGAGTGAGGCATCTAATATTCGTATTTTTATATATCTTCGAAATTGTGTTAATTCGGTATCCCCCTACCCAAGGTAGGGCGCAGACTTACATTTTTTATAAACTTGAAAACTATTGTAAGCAATATGTCCCCCTGGCCAAGGTAAGGCGTTTGCTTTACTATTTCTACAACAATCAAGACAGAGGAATGTCCTTCAGTACGGTGAAGAAGTAGTTCTACAATTTTAAAAAAGCAAAAAAGCAATAAAAAATATCTAACACAGTAATAGACGATAGAAAACCTTCGGAATTTTATCGATTGTTAGAAATGTTATGCGGTAATTCTTTCATTTTTAATAAAACGTTAATAAAAATACTTTAAATGAGAAAATTACCAGCGAATATATATATATATATATATATATATATATATATATATATATATATATATATATATATATATATAGCTTTAATGTCTTCTGCAAAGCAGGAATAACACTAAAAACAATAATTCGGTGTAGAATGCTACTTAAGTTTTGAAATATGGCAACACCAGTGTGAATATGTCAAATCTGACATTGTCATCGAAAAGTTTGGCATTTTTAAACGTTTTATCGTACGAGTGCTATTTGTGTTGTTTACAGGTCCTTAAAAAAAAATCCTCTTGGTCAGAAAATGGAATTAAATCGTGAACATGTTGGTGCGATGATTTTCTATGACATTCGACATGGATTAAACCAACAGTAGTGTGCCGATCAACTCGCTTTGACTTTTGGTAGTGAAGCACCATCTCGAGCCACCGTCTTTCGGTGGTCAACAAATAAAAGCAAAAGAGACTTGCGTACCGAAACGAATAAAGACACAATTATTCCCACCAGCTGCGTTGTCATATTAAGTTCTTGGCACATCAACCCATAATCAGTTGGGTGTGTGCGTCTCCGTTGTAAACCAGTTGTTCAAGCAGTACAAAGATACCACTCACAAATGTTCCAGTGAACGGGCATGAAAATGTGCGTGACTTCATCCGTGAGCCGAGTCATAGAGAACTTGTGCACAGTAACCAGATATTCTACTGGCAGCGTTGGTTTGTGAAATTCACACATTGTTCTTCTACGCATAACAACCCATAATCAGTGGGGTGTGTGCATCTCCGTTGTATGAAGTTGATTCATAGTAAAAAGCCAGAAAATAGTGGTGGGGAATAATTATGGGCCTCGCCAAAAGTATAAAAGCGAGCATCACCGTATAGAAATCGAGCAGTAGTATCTCTAAAGGAATCACGTTCAGATCTGCGTGCGCTTAGATCAAGAAGCTACTAGCTCCGCACCGAGAAGCTCTAGTGGCTTAAATTGGACAATGAAGTCTCCGTAGTTAGAAGTAGATAATTTTACCTGTCCCAACCCGTAGACTTTCTGTGGCGTAGCCTGTCAGTCTAAATCCGTTCCTATAGACCTTCTGTGGCGTAGCCTGTTGGTCATCCCGCTTACATACACCGACTTTCTGTGGCGTAGCCTGTCGGTCAATCCACGTATAGTTAAATCATCGACCACGATACAAACGTGAGAACTACGTATAAAAGCCAGATAAAGCTAATCGAACTATCATCATCTCTCTCTCTTCAACAGTGTCGACTTATCTTTTCCCTCCAACCATCATCCCAGTAGAATTAGAAAATAAAGTATAAGTATTGGAGAAAATTGGATGTTTAGAGATAAGAAAACAAATACCTGAATAAAGAATTTATAAATTTATTTTGTAACTGAGTCTTTTCAATATAAAAGAACCTTGGACGGCTCCAGAGCTCCCCGCAACCTCCCAATTGAGGTTTCAGGGAAAAGACCCATTACAAGATCGCCATGTTACATCTGTCCGTCAAAAAGATTTTTTCGCTTCAAAAGACGTCTATAAGATCAGTACAGGCAAATTGTTCGCGCACCAAGCACTTCGAAGAGAATGGTCGCGGTTTTTTCGGAATAATTGGACATGTCGCCACCGGGCCGTTACAGCAACTTAAAATGGTCAATTTTGAATAGTACACAGCCATTCGTTTGAAAGATGTGTTCGGAAAAATAAGGGAAACCAATCGCAGAAGACGAATCATTCTCGACCACAACAATGCAAGCTCTTACACATCGTCTCAAATAAATGAACTTTTGAGCATTCAAAACATTGAATTGATGGGTCATCCACCGTACAGTCCTGATTTGGCTACCAATGATTTCTTTTTATTTCCGCAGATCAAAAATAAAATGCGAGGTCAACGTTTTTCGAGGCCTTATGAAGTGGTTGATGCGTTCAAATTACATCTTTTGGAGGTACCTCAATCGTAGTGGAAAAAGTGCTTCGAAAATTGGTTCAAAGGCATGCAAAAATGTATTGATCTTCACGGAAAATATTTTGAAAAATAATAAAGCTATTTTCAAGTATACATATTTATTTTTAATTGTATATCTCAAAACTTAGGTAGCAACCCTGATATATGTTGGTTGGTTGGTTGGTAAGTCGGGCTATTTGTTGCTAAGAAGCACTGCCGAGTGGGCCATGAAGGCCCATCATGAATGCCCTTAAAAAGAAGAAGCATGGTCAGAACTTAAAACCACCCAGATCTCTGTATGAATCTATTTAGGTCCACCAGTGCTATCTCCGCTAAGTCGTCCAAGTTGTCAATGAACCTTGCTCCCAAACAAGCGAGTCGTCGTTCTTTTAGAGCCGGACATTCGCAGAGTAGGTACACTATGGACTCAATTTCTTCTTCATCTCTGCAGCTAATGGCTATAGCTCCTATGGGGCA
Source organism: Leptarthrus brevirostris (assembly GCA_964036015.1). Taxonomy (NCBI): domain Eukaryota; kingdom Metazoa; phylum Arthropoda; class Insecta; order Diptera; family Asilidae; genus Leptarthrus; species Leptarthrus brevirostris. Next base: position 95,777,094 of record OZ038371.1, on the reverse strand, counting down.
GTGTCCGGTTATGACGCCGACGAGTGTTCGAAGGATCGAAGAATCAGAGATTTGAAGTTCTGCTCTGATTCAGCTCCGGCCAGATACTTCGTGTGACAGTAGCTGATATTTTTCCACCGTTCCGAAGTCATGTTGGAGTAATGTCTATCAATTTGACTGTTTGCTGTATTAAGGGGAGGGTGTTCCCATTCCACCGGCCTGTCTATATCTGCACCTGAACTGTTTTTGGCCAGTTCGTCAGCTTTCTCGTTACCCTCTATACCGACATGTCCTGGAACCCAGCAGAGCCTTAGCGTATGTTGTGAAATATTTCTTAGGGCTCTGATACAGTCTTTTACACATTCTGACTTTATCATGTTGGAGTTCTTGAGTGCTGCTTGACTGTCCACATAAATCGTGATCTCAGTTGCTGGCATCTGTTTTTCTTGGGCAGTAAGTGCAGCTTTCATTATAACGTATATATATAATATATATATATATATATATATATATATATATATATATATATATATATATATATATATATATATATATATAGAGAGAAAACTCAAGCTCCAATCCCCCTTTCTGTTTTCGATCCATCCGTGAAGATGGCAGTTCCTTTAGTTATGTTTTCATGGTGCTTTCAATCTTCTCTGTTAGGTATGATAACGGAAAAGGGTTTTCTAAAGTCATATTGTGGCTTCATATAATCCGTTGAGGGGTGCAACCCATTTTGATTAAAGAAGTTCAGTATGACTGCATGTCCCAAATTCTGTGATGTCCATTGACTGTTTTCTCTGAGTTTGAGAGCTGGCAGGGTTGCCATTCTTTCCGTGTAGAGTGTAAAATGGCTTCCAAATCAGCTTGTGGTGTGGATTTTATTGCACCTATTGTTCCCAAGCAAGCGATCCCACTAAACAATTGACCCGTGGGTAAGAATAGATCTGACGATTGCTGTGTACATCCATTGTACAATGTGCGGTTTCATGCCCCATTTCTTGCCAAAGGTTTTCTTGCAAGCATAGAATGCATTGAGACCTTTCTTCATCCTCTCTTACATATTCCGTCTCTAATTCAATTTGGAATTGAATATGACGCCCAGAAAGTTGGCTTCCGAGGAGAGTTTGAGGACACTACCTTTTGTTTTGGTGGTTTTCAAATAGGCAGTTTGTATTTCCTTGTGAACAGGACCAATTCTGTATTACGGGGGTTTATAGTAAGACCGTTGTCCTCTGCCCATCCTGATATGTCTGTCAAAACAGAGCTCATGACATCTCTGACCGTTTATAGGAACTTTACTTTTGTCAGGAAGACTATGTCGTCTGCGTACGCTACTGTTTTAATACCTTTGCTGACTGTTTTAATACCTAAACTGGCATTGATGACCCTGCTATTTAGCATTGTCTGTATCCAGTTTGTCAGAAATATTTCATTTCCATATTCCCCTAAAGAGGAAGTGATGGATCCTGTTTTAAGGTTGTTGAAGGCTCCTTCAATATCAAGGAAGGCAGCCAAGGTATATTCTTTGTCATGGAGGAGAGATTTCTCAATCGTTCTCATAACCTCATGTAATGCTGTGTCCACAGACTTGCCTTTAATATTCGTTTTACATAGGTACTTGGTTGACTCGAGATGTTGCCTGAGATGCAGATCCAGTAGCCTTTCTAGTATTTTCAATAGAAACGATAAGAGGCTGATTGGTCTATAATCGTTGGCTGTTGTGTGGCTTGGTTGATCTTCCAAATTTCCGTCCGAGCACCCAGGGAAATGAGTGGAGACGAGTTGTTCAAGAATTTCCTGACTGTCCTCTGTCCAGGAGCCGTCGTCTTTACAGATTTGCCTCAGGAGTGTAGGGGCTTCTGTCGTTGACTCTATGTTCAAACAGTAGTTAATCCAGAATGTTCTTTTTGCAGTTCTCGTTTTCTTTTTAAATTCATTGAAGCTGGAGCGATATAGGTTCCAGTCTTCTTCTGCTCTACTTTGCTTGGCCTTATTGAAGAGTTTCCTGGTCTTGGTCCTAAGTAGTCGAAGTTCCTCTCTCCACCATGGTGCATGGCTTCTTTAAGGTAGTCGACTAATAGGACATTATATCTTGAAAGCGGCCGTTAGCGTATTGATGATGAGGTTGACTGATTCCTCGATTTGTGTTTTGTTCGAAATACTGTCCTCTGGTGAGGACTTTAATCGACTTGCTACAAAATCAGAGAATTTATCACAGTCAGTCTTGACAGGGTTTCAAAAGGGTTTACCTATCCGAATTTCAAGGTTGATGCTGAAGAATTTTGAATTGAAAAGAAGAATTTAGGTGATACTCTTCAGTCACCACTCTAAATTTATCTGTAGTTTGAGGTAGTGTTAAATCTATTACTTTCTGCCTATATCTGTTTTGAAAGGTAGGATGCTAGGATGCCTCCCTCTGTTGCAGATACTTAGTTTGGAAAGTAGAATAAATTCAAAATTAGACTCACCTCTAGTGTTTGTGTCGCTGCTCCCCCATTGAGTATTATGAGCGTTGGCGTCCATTCCAATGACCAGATTTGCTCTGGTGGTGCTGGTGTAGCTAACCAGGTGTATCAGGTCACTCGATGGAGGGTTCTCTTCTTCGTATGGCAGGTACGCGGATGCGAGAATGAGTTGTTTTTCATTCTTGCGGTCGCATACTGATACTGTAAGGTCGCAGGTACTGAAACGATAAGAAACTAATAAATTTAGCTTTTAAAATTATTAAAACAACTAAAGAGTCCGGATCTCTTAAAAAACCGGATGGGAACCGAGCAAGTAGCTTGGTTCCGCAGACAGCTACTGGGGAGGCATCCGCGGGGACTCGGGGCATGGTGCTTGGTCTGAGCGGTGCTGGTGGCAGCTTGGCACTCGGCCGTCTCCCTGGATGCATAACAGGAATCAAGGAAAAGTACGGCCGTTTTTCCTCGAGCAAACGGCAGGTTGTACCCTCCAAAGCTTCGGGGGTGGATCCTTTGATCTCTATAAGCTTCCGATATTTAGAGTAGGGGAGGTCTGGCCAGCGCCAGGCTCGAAGCCATATCACGGGACGGGATCCCAAGTAGGCCGAGAGCCCGGGTTTGGATCCCAGCAGAACTCTCCGATCCGGCCACCATTCTAGGCATTATTAAGTGCAGTAAGCTCGAGCTACCAACCTCCAATTGGAAGATTGGGAAGCTGAAGGAACCCAAAGGGGACTCGAGGTCAGTGATCCTTGTGATAAACAAAGAGTCCCTGGAACCTCTGGCCAAGGCAAACGGGGTATTGGAATACGGCTTGTCGTCCGTCAACCTCAAGGTGTACAAGAAGGTCGAAAAGGAAACCAAAAAGGAATCATCTGCTACCACTACTACTTCGACAGCGGTGGTGGCAAATGAGATCCCTCCAGAATGTAAAAACTTGCCTGCACAAGCTTTAGAGAAGGACATCATATCTGAGACGGAGCTGTCGTGCAGGCTAATAAATTCTTCTCTGGACGAGGAAAAGCCTTAAGGTCCAAGAACGTAAGAGGACTGGTTCGCGGACTATCTACACCAGGTTCCACGACCCTCTACAAGAGGAATGGGGGTAAGCCTAGATCATGTATAATTGCAAAGAAGACGTTAAATGTTTTTCTTCTCTCCAACTATAGTCACGAGGACACGGTAGCTTTCAACCTGGAGATGGGATCAAGTAGCTACTGGTTGACCTCTTCCTGTCTGGTACACGACTTCGTGTGGCTTCCGCCGTCCGACTCTTTGAGGAAGCTTGTTGCAGATGCTAAACGACTCTCAGCTGGACTCATTCTGGGGTGCGACGCCAAAGCACATCACATCACAGACTCTCTTCTCCTGCAAAAAGATCTCGATTCGTTCACCACATGGTGCATGAAAAACTTACTTCAGCTCAATGTCTCCAAATGCCAGTCCATCTCTTATTCCAGCAAGCGTCTTACCACCACCCCGTGAATCTACATGTTAACCGACGAAATATTCCCTATCGTTTCCTCTTTGTGTGACCTAGGAATAATCTGTGATAGCGAACTCAATTTCCGTTCCCATATTGACAGTATAATTAACAGAGCTAACTCCGCGCTAGGGTTTGTGAATGTGAAATCAAGAATTTATTCATTCCCATTTCTTTGGACCACTGATTTTGTTAGCGACTGTTTTCTTCCTGTTATTCTTTTTTATTGCTTTTTGTAGCTTGCATTGAATTGTTAGAGTATAATAAAGTTCAGTTCTTCTGTAAAACTTCAACAGCTTGGTTCTTTCATTTATTTATCACAGTTTATGGGCCCAGAGACAAAGTTTTTCCGCCAGTAAAAGTTTTGATTTTCTTGTCGAAATAACGAAATTGCTCTCGCGCGGAATTTATTATTTTTGTTGCTGATTTAATCTTTTGTCGTTCAAAAGAAAACGGTTTAACGAAAAAACGGCTCGTCTAGTCTTCTTTATTGCAAAAGAATTAGCGGTGCAAAAATTTAACGGGATATTCTTGGCGCGTGTAGCTTTTTGGGGTTGTGCAAGAAAATGGATAACGATTTGATAAAGATCGACCAACTTATGAGTGGTGAACAGTGGAAGACGTGGAAATTTCAAAGAAGGGTTATTTTAAATGCCAGCGATATGTTTGAAATTGTAAGCGGGGAGAAGACCAAACCTGTAGATGATGCTGCCAAAATCGCGGAATGAGAAAAGCTTGACAAGAAAGCACAGAAAATCATAGTCATGTCCTTAGGTAATCAAGCTATCGCTCATGTCATGAACTGCAGCACATCTTGCGAAATGTGGAAGAAAATGCTATCTGCCTATGAACAAAAGTCACAAACAAGTATTCATCTTCTGCAGCAAAAATTTTATTGCTTTACGAAAGATCCGCTTGACGACATTGCAACGAACATTGCTAGATTAGAATCTCTGGCAAAAGGTTTGAAAGAATGTGGTGAAGAAGTCTCCAAAACCATGCTGATGACAAAAATTCTAATGACCTTACCAGCTGAGTATAATCATTTTTATACAGCTTGGGAGTCGACCGCAACTAGTGAAAGGACATTAGAAAATTTGACATCTCGTTTAATAATGGAAGAAACTCGGCAAGCAGCACAATCTTCGGGAGAAGTTGGTAACACCAATGCTTTTTTTGCAAAAGAAGGCAGGCGAACTCGCACACATGCAATGCACTACACACAAGGGTCAACGGTAAACAAGAAACAGAAGGGAAAACCGGGTAAATGTTTTCTGTGTAAAAAGCGCGGTCACTGGAAAAAAGACTGTCCGCAAAGTAGTGCGAGTTTAGTAGTCCAGGAGAAAACATATGGTGACGCCTTTTTGTGTACAGTGATGGTTAAAAAGAAAGGGTATGATAATGAGTGGTTTCTAGACTCGGGAGCGAGCGATCACATGAGCTATCGACGGGACTGGTTTGCAAATTATAAACAGTTTGATCGCCCACGTATTGTTCGAATTGGTAACGGTGAAACAATAAACGCACTTGGTAGTGGTGATATTAATGTTTTTGCCTTCAATAATAGTAAGTGGGTCCCAAAATTTCTGGTAAAAGTATTATACGTTCCTGATATCCATCTAAATTTATTTTCATCTAATGCTACCCTCGACAAAAATTTACAATTAAAATCAGACAAAAATAAATGTGAACTGTTGGAAAATGGAAATGTAGTGGCAGTGGGAGTTCGTTGTTTTTCTCTCTTCAAGATGATGTTTAAGATTGAGAGGCCCGGTATTGTGAATGTGAGCACAAGAGTTGAATCTATCAGAATTTGGCATGAAAAACTTGGACACCAGAATTTAGATTATGTGCGAAATTTTCTAAAAGAACGGGGCATTGCTTTCATTGACGAAAAACATTTGTTTTGTGACGCGTGTGCTTTGGGTAAAATGCATAGATTACCTTTTAAAAGGAGTAATAGTAGGGCAAAACAGACAGGTGAGTTAGTTCATGCAGACTTATGTGGACCGATGCATAATATGTCAGTGGGAAACTCAAGGTATTTCCTCCTATTGAAGGATGATTATTCGCGTTATCGGGTTGTGTATTTTTTAAAAGAAAAAACTGCAGTTTTAGCGTGTTTTGAAGATTTTGTAAGAAAGGTAAAAATCGAAACGGGTTCCAATCTAAAAACAGTTCGCACAGATAACGGGTTAGAATTTATTAATTCAAGTGTAAAATCATTACTTCAGAAGGAAGGTGTTTGCCATCAAACTTCTGTGCCATATTCCCCTCAACAAAATGGAAAAGCAGAAAGGGAGTTACGTACAATCGTAGAGTCAGCAAGAACCATGATTCATGCGCGAAATCTTACGACAAGACTATGGGCAGAAGCAGTCAACCATGCAGTGTTTGTGTTGAATCGAAAAGCGCCGACAGATATTCCTGGAAAAAGTGCCTTGAATTTGTGGCGAGGATCAAATCAAGAATGTGATCTTCAACGAATGCCATCTTTTGGTGCTGAATGTTTTGTTCACGTCCCCATGCAGAAACGTCGCAAATGGGATCCCAAATCAGAAGAAGGTCTCTTTGTTGGATATCCTGAAAATGTTAAGGGTTATCGAATATATCTTCCAAAACGGAACAAAATTGAGGTAAATCGAGATATAGCTTTTAAAAATTCATCATCTGTAGGTAGTACCAGCACAGAGATTATAGTTGGTACAGTTCAAAATGATGATGAACATCATACATCCGAGGTTTTGAAAAGTGACGACCGAAGTGAAACAGGCTCCTCCTCTAACAATCAAGATGACATCGTGAGAATAGAAAACAACATCGAACGTGCTGATAATGTGGAGTGCATCAAGAATCGACTTCGAAGTGCTCGAAAGGATCAACCACTTTCTATGAAAACCATATCAGAAGGTTGTGCCTTTGTTGCTGAGAAGTTTCAACCAACAAATTATGATGAGGCTTTAAAGTCTGTGGACGCAGAAAAATGGCGAGCAGCTATGAGTGAAAAGATGACAGCTTTAAAGCAAAATGAGACTTGGGAACTCGTTGAGCCGCCACCTGAAAGGAAAGTCATTGATAATCGATGGGTTTTCAAGGTTAAAAGCAACTATGGCGATGCACCGTTACGTTATAAGGCACGGTTAGTAATCAGAGGCTTCACTCAACAATATGGTATCGATTACAGTGAAACCTTCAGCCCCGTAGCAAGGTTAAGTTCCATCAGAACGTTACTTGCCATTGCAGCAAGTAGGTGTATGAAACTTCGACAATTCGACATTAAAACAGCCTTTTTAAATGGATAGATGATGAAATCTACATGTATCAGCCTGAACATCGATGACGGACTGATTGCAGCAAAAAAGGATAGTGTCATTGGTAGTCTGGTCCAACATTTACAAGAAGTTTTTGAGGTAACGGTCTGTGAGGCGCGTCTTTTTCTGGGTCTGGAAATTCATCAAGGCAAGGATGGCTCAATTCTACTTAAGCAGAGCGCGTATGCCGACAGAGTTGTTCAAAAATTTAGAATGTCAGAAGCCAAGCCTGCAACAACACCAGCCGAATCATCAGTGTCTAAAGGCAGTGAAGAATCCCCAAAGTCTTCAAGATTTCCCTATCGTGAAGCTGTGGGAAGTCTAATGTACTTAGCCATTGGTACTAGGCCAGATATATCGTATGCAGTTGGAGTCGTCAGCAGATATTTAGAAAATCCGAAAGCGCAACATGTTTTCGCAGTTAAGCGCATTATTCGATATATCAAGGGGACAAATAATTTTGGTATCCTTTTTGATTCTAAGTCCAAACTAATCTTTAGTTGTTTCAGTGACGCAGATTTCGCAGATGACTCAGAAATAAGGCGATCTACTGGTGGCTATGTGATTTTGCTAGATCACAGTCCAATATCCTGGGAATCTCAACGTCAAAAATGTGTGGCCTTATCCACTATGGAGGCAGAGTACGTGGCGGCGACACAAGTTGTAAAGGAGATTGTTTGGATTGAACGTTTACTATACGAACTTTTGGATGAGAAATGTGAAGTCCATTTGTATCTTGATAACCAGAGTGCTATTAAATTGGTGCGGAATCCTGAGTTTCACAAGAGAAGTAAGCATATCGAAGTGAAGTTCCATTTCATCAGAAGCCAATATGTGAAGGGTGTCTTCCAACTTTCCTATATATCGACGGAAAGCCAGCTCGCAGACATATTCACAAAGGCTTTAACGAAGGGGCGTTTTGAAATGCTGAGGACTAAGATTGGTATGGTTCCAGGAGCTTCTTTTGATTAATTTTGTTTTAGTCTTTTTTGCTTTTTTGCACTGTATACATTTTATCTACATAAAAGGGCAAATAAATGTGAATGAAAGTGGGAGTGTGAAATCAAGAATTTATTCATCCACATTTCTTTGGACCACTGATTTTGTTAGCGACTGTTTTCTTCCTGTTATTCTTTTTTATTGCTTTTTTGTAGCTTGAATTGAATTGTTAGAGTATAATAAAGTTCAGTTCTTCTGCAAAACTTCAACAGCTCGGTTCTTTCATTTATTTATCACAGTGAAGCTCTGGTCCAGAGAGTTCTCCAGTCCTTATGTTTCCAAATCTCTCTATATCTCCCTCGTTCGACCACTCCTTGAATACGCCAGCCAAGTATGGTCACCTACAAAAACAACCCACTTTAACACCTTAACCCACCTTATGAAAACCGTCTGAAACTGATAGACTAACAACCCCTAAGTAAACGTCGTGATGTTTCCGACATTCTCTTCATTCATCAACCATTAACTGGTGCCATAGACTGCTCTTCAATCCTGCAATCTTTACCCATCTATACAGATCCCCGCAACCTTAGGTCCACTCCCCTTTTCCAACTCGACCACCATCGCACGACCTACGGTCAACGCGAACCAATTACCAGGATGCTTCGAAAAGTCAACGACTTTTCCTCCTTTGATTTCCATCTGAGTAAATCATCCCTTCACAAAGCCTTACATCTTGATTCCGCCAACCAGATAACCTTTCTTAATTCTTCTTCTTTCCAGTTTGCATTTATTATAATTATAGCTCATATTGTAGCTTATACTATTTATTTGGACTTATCATTTATTTATTTATTTAAGCTTAATACCAGCCTAGACGATCAAGTTTGAACAAGATGACGTTATGGGAGATCTTGTCGAAGGCTTTACTAAAATCGGTGGCGATAACATCAACATCTTTACCGTTTTCCAGGGCACATAGTGTTTTAGATACGAAGTCAGTAAGGTTGGTGGTTGTAGATCTACCTTTGAGGAAGCCATGCTGGGAGAGTGAGAAAAGAGACTTACAATGGAAGAACATGGAATCATAGACCAATTTTTCGAATAGTTTAGGTATAGATGATAATTTAGCAATGGGTCTGTAGTTTGACACATCGTTCTTGCAGCCTTTTTTGAAGATGGAAATAATATACGAATTTTTCCATAAGTGAGGGAGAACCCCTTAAGTGACCGAGAGACGAAAAACAAAGTAAGGGGTTGAACTAGATGCATGGCACACTTTTTAAGAACGATGGCCGGAATGCCATCTGGACCTGGGTGAAAGTCGTCCTCAAGCCCATTAATACTTTCTGCGATTTGTTCAGGATCAGCATCAAAAGATGTAAACGACTTTTGAGTGCATTTGTTCATGAATGCAAAATAATTAAGGTCGGGTTGTAGAGAATTGTTGCTGAAAGATTTACTGGAGGTACTCATGATGGAGGGTATCACAACGTTCAGAAAAATAGGTATAAGCAGATAGATAGGAAGAATAGTCAGACTCAGTCTGGGTTAAAAGAAAAGTTTGCCAACGTTTATTTCTCCTGTTGCGAAGAGAGCGTAATTCTTTGTCGTACCATACGGGGGATGAGTAGTTTTTACGAGGAAGAAGATTGTTGAATCCTCAACCTAAAAAAGAATCAAAATTAAAAAATGTACTCATTAACATAATTTACCTACAAATAACAATCCCTACTTCCTAAGTTGTCCTCTCCATCCCTCAGTACTCCAGTTTCCTATAAATTAATCAAATTTATTAAAATTCTAAAAATCTCCAACCAAAACAAACTTACCTTTTGACATTTCCTACAAAATAATTGACAGCTATCAGCTGTCTCGTCTAAAGTCATATGAAATACCATCCGAAAAGCAGCTACGGGACTTTTCCTATTTAATCAATGCTTTTCGAATGATATAAATAGAGTGCGCTCAGCAAGCAAAAATCATTCTGCTTTCAGAGTTGAGACCGACTGGTCAACTTAAGCTGATTTCGGCTATTAGAGATTTCTCTGCAAGGTATTGCTGATTTCAGCCTTTCTATTAATTATATTATATTTCAGCATTTTCGCATATTTTATACTTTGTATTCGATTTTTTTTAGCTAATTTTCCTTTTCCTTTTATTTTTTCCTTTTCTTCGTGTGGTTACAGATTTCGTGGTGCTGGTTTCGGCCGTCGTTTCGTGCTGTTTTCAGAAATATAGTAGTATAATTCTTCTTTCAATATATATAACTAATCTCGTTTTTTCTTCTTTTTATTTTTACAGAAAAATAATTGGATTCATCGGCTTTCATCTTCATTTTTTAATTTATTGTTGAATTTATTATTTTGTATTTATTTTTTTGAATTATTATTTTGTATTTATTTTTTTTGAATTATTGTTTTGTATTTATGTTTTGGATTATTATTATTTATATTATTGAATGTATTATTTGAATTTTTTATTTAGTTTTAAGTTAATTTCGATCGAATAAACATATTGAATTTAAACATTTTTTGGGTCTTGTCATATACTGACCCGGCACCCCTTTTTTGCTTAAGTCAAAATAGGCTTAACACTCCTTCGAGCCGGATAGACCAAAAAATACACAATATGGAGATCGAAAAAATAATTAAAACGCAAAAAGCTCTTCACGAGCAACTTTCCAAAGCCATTGTAAATCACAAAAAGGCTCCTAAAGTCAGGCGCACGGAAAGCTATTTCAAAATTCGAATTGACACATTTCAGTCAATATGGAGTCAATTCCATAATAATCACTTTCTAATTTACCAATCCGAAAGCGAGAAAGCCGAAAAATATATAACTAGCAGCCTATATGAAGAAACGGAAGACATGTATATCGAATACTTGTCTGAGTTCACCGAAGAACTCAAAACTTTTAGCAAAAATGAGGAGAAATCTCATTTTGTGCCACATAAAAGCGAAGTTAAGCTTCCTACGATAACAATCCCAAAATTCGATGGGACATATCGCTCATGGAGATCATTCTATGATTTATTCAAATCAATGGTTCATAACGATCCAGCTCCCTCTCCTGTACAAAAATTTCATTACCTAAAAACTTGTGTCTCTGGCGAAGCCGAACGATTGCTTCGTCAATTTAACATTACTCAACAAAACTATCCAATCGCTTGGGAGTTTTTACACAAACTATATAAAAATACCAGAATATTGGTAAACACACAACTAAAATTATTACTCAATCAACCAACAATCAAAGCAGAATCCTCTCAAGCGATCAAAAATCTTCTCAATCAAACCGAAGAATGCTTACACGAACTTCGGGCTTTGGACGTTTTCACAGCTTCGTGGGACGCCATTTTAGTGTACACTATTGTACAAAAACTTCCACAAGAAACCCATTGCCAATGGGAGCAAGAGCAAGGGAACAAAACTACTATTCCCTCATACTCAGAATTAACAAACTTTTTAGAGTCTCGTTTCCGACTCTAGAAGCACTCCAAGAGTACAAGGGCAGCAAACTACAAAACGTAAATCCAAGTGGGAAACACACTTACACACTATTTAACAAACCTATTACATGCATTAAATGCAAACAAAATCATTTCATCTATCACTGTTCTCATTTTAATAAATTACAACCCAGATTTACGATTACAATTTGCTCAACAACATCAGTTGTGCAAAAATTGTTTGAGTTCAGAACACAATACAGCCGATTGCGGCAGTAAAAAAAGATGTTTAAAATGTCAGAAAAAACACCACACACTTCTACATTTACAGAAGCAGAGTCTACATTCTAGAGGCACAATCTCTAAATCAACTACTAAACCACAGGAGAGGACAATTTCTGACGCAAATATTCAAGCTGAAGTATTTTTCTCCACAAATTGCAAACGAGTATTACTATCAACAGCACGAATTCAAGTGCAAGGGTCAAAGGGAGAGTCACAAGTCCTGAGAGCATTACTCGATTCAGGCTCTCAAGTCTGTTTTATCACAGAAGCCGCATGCCGACGGCTTAACCTGAGGAGAACCAATACTAACATGGAAACAACAGGGCTAGGAAAAACTCCGACTGCCCATGCTACTTCTCAAGTGACAGTTGCAGTCAATTCACTATAAACAAAGTTTCAAACGTCAACCTTCGCATTGGTACTAAAGAAAATTACGAACTTCATGCCCCCGCAGCAAATCAACATTACAAATTGGACAAAAATAACTAATTTAAAATTAGCAGACCCATATTTCTGCACACCAGGAGCTATAGACATATTACTTGTGGCTGATGTATACGCACAGATTATTGAAAGCGAAATAATCCGAGGAACAAATGGAAATCCAACAGCACAAAATACTAAATTGGGTTGGATATTAATGGGACAGATTAGTGACGTCATCAAACCTAAGTGTGAAACATTTACTATACAAGTAAATGAAACACAAAGACTTGATGAACAGCTAAGGAAATTCTGGGAGCAAGAAGAAATTTCAACAAAAATTATTCATCCAGACGACAAACAATGCGAAGAATTATACAGCAACACACATTCTCGTTAAACAAATGGACAGTACGAGGTAATGCTTCCATTTCGAGAGTCTACAGGACCAACCTTAGGACAGTCAAAACACATAACACTAAAACAATTTCTACAACTAGAAAAGCAGCTGGAAAGAAATGACGAAATAGCAGAGCAGTACAAAAAATGTATAAACGAATAAATTCAACTAAAACATATGGAGGAAATTCCAGAGTAACAAATATATCAGGACGTAACCTCAAAAGAAGTTGCTCATTATTATCTCCCACATCACGCTGTTTTAAAGGAGAGCACCACTACTAAACTTCGAGTAGTTTTTAATGCATCTGCAAAAACAAGCAATGGGAAAACCCTCAACGAGCAACTATTGGTTGGACCAACTATCCAATCGACACTATGGGCACTCTTACTAAGATGGCGGACATTCCGATACGCATTTACCGCCGACATTGAAAAAATGTACAGAATGATACATATGCATCCTAATCATAGAAAATATCATCGAATATTATGGCGGAATAACCCAAATGAAGAGATCAAAGATTACGAATTGACAACTGTCACATTTGGGGCGGCCTCTGCGCCCTATTTAGCCATAAGAACCATTCACCAACTCGCTCAGGATGAAAAACAAAAATATCCATTAAGATATAACCAAAAACATCCTATTATTCTTCCTAACCAACATCATGTTACTTATTTAACAAACAATTAATTCTAAATACATTACGCAACAAATATTGGCTTATTAACGCCCGAAATACTATTCGCCATCAAATAAACAAATGTATAGTTTGTTTCCGAACCAACCCTAACCCTGCTAAGCAGATAATGAGCAATTTTCCAACTCCTAGAGTCAACCAATCACTACCATTTGAGCATACTGGAGTTGACTATGCTGGTCCAATCGACATCAAAATGTCAAGAATTCGTTAGGCAAAAATTACAAAGGGCTATTTAAGTATATTTATATGCTTAGCGACAAAAGCCATTCATGTTGAAGTTGTTTCCGATTTAACCACAGCTGCTGTTATTGCAGCATTGCGTAGATTTATTAGCAGAAGCGGCATGTGTTCTCATTTATATTCCGACTGCGGTACCAATTTCGTTGGCACACAAAGGGAATTAGAAAAAGCACTTCGTAACACTTTAAATAAAGTGCCCGAAAAACTGCCCGAATTAGCATTACATGGCATTTTAAACCCCCAGCAGCTCCACATTTTGGAGGTATTTGGGAAGCCGGAGTTAAATTAATAAAAACAAATCTACGCAAAATTTTGCAGAAAACAACTTTGACATTTGAAGAACTGTCTGTCAACTGTCATCAATTAAATTGAGGCGTGTGTAAACTCTCGATCATTGTTTGCTATGTCAAATGATCCTGGTGATTACAACGTAATAACCCCAGGGCATTTTTTGACAGGAAGAAATCTACTTCATCTTCCCGAACAACAGTATGACGGTAACATTTCGCCACTCAAACGTTGGCAACACATACAATATTTGATGCAACAATTTTGGCGACACTGGTCAACGCAATATTTGCACACCCTCCAACAACGAACAAAATGGATGACAGCAGTCAATAATCTTCAACCTAATGACCTAGTCCTAATAATAAACAATCAACACCCACCAGCTCAATGGCCATTAGGTCGAATTATTGAAGTTCATGGAGTGATAATAAGGTTAGAGTAGCAAAAATTCAAACATCTCAAAAAATATTTACACGTCCTATCACCAAGTTATGCAAGCTACCTATCCTGTAGTAACCTTTTACAAATTGGAAACCATCCCAAACCATTCATCCATCTGAATGTACCCTGACCTTAATTGTCAATTTCCTTTACGTCAAATGTGACAAACGTGTTTACTCTTCCCTTTGTTTATTCCATTATTTTTTCATTTTATTATTTTCTTTTCTCATACTATTTCCTTTGGTAAGAAAGAAAACCCATAATTTCATTTTTTATTTACTTCTCCTTTTATTAATTTTTTAGTTTTATAATATGTCACTACCAATACTGGAAGATATTCTCGTAATAAACGAGTTCTTTCCGGAGCTTAGCTCCTCAGATTCGGAGACAGAGGAACGACCACAAACAGCGACAAACATTAAGGACAGTTTACGGAAGATTACTTCACCGCAGAAACTTCGCCCTTTTTCGCCACCTTTTGAAGCTCGCACTGCTTCCAATAACACGAAACAGTTGGCTAAAGGGCCATGGATCAGAACCCCTACAAGGCCACGGCCCGTACCAACCAACAAAAGACGGCCTGTACAAACGCAAGCAGTTCTGGAACAAACAATCCAAGCACCAACAATTACAATTCCAGGCTGTTCAAAGGTCCAGAAAAAAACCCCAAAAGACCCCAAACATACGGCACTTCATAGTTAAACCGGGACTCTGGAAAGAGGTGTGCGCGCAACCCATTCCATGGAATGAGGTGTTCGCCGCGAATCGCAGCTTTCGCGTGCACACAGAAGATGCGGATTGTTTAAGATTTGAAAAAACTGCAGGAGGCAAAATTAAAATCAAATTGCAAGTCAAAAGCAGTAAGTTTACCTTTTTCTGTTTTGTGTTGCTATCGTTCATCTATCGTTCCTGTTTGTGGAGGCGGGAGGATGTTGAATCCTCAACCTAAAAAAGAATCAAAATTAAAAAATGAATTCATTAACACAATTTACCTACAAATACCAATCCCTACCTCCTAAGTTGTCCTCTCCATCCCTCAGTATTCCAGTTTCCTATAAATTAATCAAATTTATTAAAATTCTAAAAATCTCCAACCAAAACAAACTTACCTTTTGACATTCCCTACAAAATAATTGACAGCTATCAGCTGTCTCGTCTAAAGTCATATGAAATTCCATTCGAAAAGCAGCTACGGGACTTTTCCTATTTAATCAATGCTTTTCGAATGATATAAACAGAGTGCGCTCAGCAAGCAAAAATCATTCTGATTTCGGCTATTAGAGATTTCTCTACAAGGTATTGCTGATTTCAGCCTTTCTATTAATTATATTATATTTCAGCATTTTCGCATATTTTATACTCTGTATTCGATTTTTTTTAGCTAATTTTCCTTTTTCCTTTTCCTTTTATTTTTTCCTTTTCTTCGTGTGGTTACAGATTTCGTGGTGCTGGTTTCGGCCGTCGTCGTGCTGTTTTCAGCAATATAGTACTATAATTCTCTTTTCAATATATATATAACTAATCTCGTTTTTTCTTCTTTTTATTTTTACAGAAAAATAATTGGATTCATCGGCTTTCATCTTCATTTTTTAATTTATTGTTGAATTTATTATTTTGTATTTATTTTTTTGAATTAGGACTTGTATCGTTGTCATGTGCGGACGTGTTTTTGAAAGTATCGAAGAAATTGAATAAAAAGTGCCATTAAAAGGAAAGAGAAAAATTTTGTAAAAATACTAGCTGTGCCTAGGAACGCGTGGAAGTGAATTAAAAACAAAAAGACGGGATATTTTACAAAAACAATTGAAAAAGACTGAAAATGTTAACATTTTGTGACAAGTGAGCCATAGTGAAGGACAATTTAAAGAAAAAGACAGTTTAAGTTGTGTTTCGTTACGTTTCATCGTTCTATTTTTTTTCCGTTTCTCATTTCATATTTTGTCGTGTTATCTTTTTTATTCAGTTTTTCATATTTTTTTGACAGCTTCGGCACTTTACTGTATTTGAAAATTAATTAATTTATTGACCTGTCAAACTTACTATCGAGTCGTCTGAGATTTTTTTAAATCCTATTCGATTTGCTACTGCACTCAGTATGAGTAGCAGTAGCGAAAGTGAATCTGGGGGAAAGAAAAAACCCCCGAATACAAGGAAAAAAGGGAACGAGACCAGAAAGTAGACCTCGGTTCATTTTTAAAAACTAAAGAGCCCACAGAAGAGGCTATTAGGGGCCCAACTGAAAAGGCCAAAATTGTGGAAGCTTCAACAGCAGCAAGAAAAAATATCAGCATCGCATCAAATGGAGCAGCGACGGTTATAATGTCCTCGGTGGCATCGGCCACTAGTGCGCAATTGGCGAACTGCGCAACGAAGTCAGCGGTATCAATCCTAGAAACGGCAGCAGGCCAAGCAGCAAAGAACTCGGCAGCACCAGCTGTTAAAGTGCCTATGGCATCTTCCACAATTAACAATATCGTTTCAGCCCCCAAACTGAAGGATGTGGTAATGGCTGCCTCAAAAGCAGCTCCTCCCCCGAATCCGGTTACCATGCGCCCAAGTATCACTGGGACCAAGAAGACTGGACCAGTTACAAAACCAGTGCCAAGATTACCAGCGTCTGTTAATGTAGAGGTAGTAGCAGGGACAAGCTACGCCCAACAGGTGAGTGGTAGCTCTAAGAAAAGTTCCCAAATCATTATACAGGGTAGCTACGTGACTCCACGTCAGCCTCCGGCAGACTTGGGAAAGTCTCGCCCCAAGACTTTCGCGGGACTTCAAGGACTTTTCGACTGTCAGTGGCAGGATGATCGTTATGGTATGCACTTTGGGTGCACACAAAGTGCATACTTAAAAGCCTTGTCACTGGTGGTCCCGATAGAGAACATTTTCTCTTTCGGACTGGTTGACCGCGGTATGGTGGAGATTTATACCACTACCATCGACGCAGCCACTAAGCTGATGCTTGAGGGCATCGACGTGGGTGGTAGACACCTCCAGCCATACCCGGTTTCAGTGAAGCCGACGAGAGTCTGCTTTTCTCGGGTCCCGCTCCGGGCCAGGTCTGAGGATCTTGAGGCCTTCTTAGGAAGGTTCGGAAAGATCCACGGCAAGGTCCGGGCAGTGCCACTACGAATTGGGGACGAGGGACTCGGTCGCGGCATCTTGAGTTTAAGCCATGAAGCACACGTCACTTTAAACCAGGGGTGTGTGCTTCCAAACGGTTTTTACTGGAGTGTTGCGGGATCGATGACCTGAATTGAGGCAGGCACCGAAGCGAAATGCCATGCTTGCCATCAGGCAGGGCACTTTATTGCGGAGTGTCCTAAGAGGCTCAGGAAAGTGGCTGAGGCACTTGCACCAGCAAAGGTTTTTCTTCTTTTTATTTTTACAGAAAAATAATTGGATTTATCGGCTTTCATCTTCATTTTTTAATTTATTGTTGAATTTATTATTTTGTATTTATTTTTTTGAATTAGGACTTGTATCGTTGTCATGTGCGGACGTGTTTTTGAAAGTGTCGAAGAAATTGAATAAAAAGTGCCATTAAAAAGAAAGAGAAAAATTTTGTAAAAATACTAGCTGTGCCTAGGAACGCGTGGAAGTGAATTAAAAACAAAAAGACGGGATATTTTACAAAAACAATTGAAAAAGACTGAAAATGTTAACATTTTGTGACAAGTGAGCCATAGTGAAGGACAATTTAAAGAAAAAGACAGTTTAAGTTGTGTTTCGTTACGTTTCATCGTTCTATTTTTTTTCCGTTTCTCATTTCATATTTTGTCGTGTTATTTTTTTTATTCAGTTTTTCATATTTTTTTGACAGCTTCGGCACTTTACTGTATTTGAAAATTAATTAATTTATTGACCTGTCAAACTTACTATCGAGTCGTCTGAGATTTTTTCAAATCCTATTCGATTTGCTACTGCACTCAGTATGAGTAGCAGTAGCGAAAGTGAATCTGGGGGAAAGAAAAAACCCCCGAATACAAGGAAAAAAGGGAACGAGACCAGAAAGTAGACCTCGGTTCATTTTTAAAAACTAAAGAGCCCACAGAAGAGGCTATTAGGGGCCCAACTGAAAAGGCCAAAATTGTGGAAGCTTCAACAGCAGCAAGAAAAAATATCAGCATCGCATCAAATGGAGCAGCGACGGTTATAATGTCCTCGGTGGCATCGGCCACTAGTGCGCTATTGGCGAACTGCGCAACGAAGTCAGCGGTATCAACCCTAGAAACGGCAGCAGGCCAAGCAGCAAAGAACTCGGCAGCACCAGCTGTTAAAGTGCCTATGGCATCTTCCACAATTAACAATATCGTTTCAGCCCCCAAACTGAAGGATGTGGTAATGGCTGCCTCAAAAGCAGCTCCTCCCCCGAATCCGGTTACCATGCGCCCAAGTATCACTGGGACCAAGAAGACTGGACCAGTTACAAAACCAGTGCCAAGATTACCAGCGTCTGTTAATGTAGAGGTAGTAGCAGGGACAAGCTACGCCCAACAGGTGAGTGGTAGCTCTAAGAAAAGTTCCCAAATCATTATACAGGGTAGCTACGTGACTCCACGTCAGCCTCCGGCAGACTTGGGAAAGTCTCGCCCCAAGACTTTCGCGGGACTTCAAGGACTTTTCGACTGTCAGTGGCAGGATGATCGTTATGGTATGCACTTTGGGTGCACACAAAGTGCATACTTAAAAGCCTTGTCACTGGTGGTCCCGATAGAGAACATTTTCTCTTTCGGACTGGTTGACCGCGGTATGGTGGAGGTTTATACCACTACCATCGACGCAGCCACTAAGCTGATGCTTGAGGGCATCGACGTGGGTGGTAGACACCTCCAGCCATACCCGGTTTCAGTGAAGCCGACGAGAGTCTGCTTTTATCGGGTCCCCCTCCGGGCCAGGTCTGAGGATCTTGAGGCCTTCTTAGGAAGGTTCGGAAAGATCCACGGCAAGGTCCGGGCAGTGCCACTACGAATTGGGGACGAGGGACTCGGTCGCGGCATCTTGAGTTTAAGCCGTGAAGCACACGTCACTTTAAACCAGGGGTGTGTGCTTCCAGACGGTTTTTACTGGAGTGTTGCGGGATCGATGACCTGAATTGAGGTAAGCACCGAAGCGAAATGCCATGCTTGCCATCAGGCAGGGCACTTTATTGCGGAGTGTCCTAAGAGGCTCAGGAAAGTGGCTGAGGCACTTGCACCAGCAAAGGTTTCCGAAACAGTGACTTCGCCCGGTGCTGCGCCTGTTTTCTTGGAGCAGCCTGCCACTAAGGTGTCTGAGGAACCACTCCCTGAGGCAACTCCGACGCCGGCTATAAACGGTGCTACCCCAACACAAGAAAAGGCAGACACTTCGGACGAGGAGGTCACAAGTGGAAGTCAGAAGAAAAAGAAGAAGAGGATGAAGAGGAAGACGAAAGGAAAGCCTGACCAGGAGGTGATGCCACCACCGAAGAAGGCAGTGAGCGCTGGGAGGTTCTCGGGGGAAGAGGCTACACCTTGCGCTTCGAGTGTACCTTCAGTGACTCTAATGGATGTCACTGAAGTTCTCTCGGACGTAGAGGTTGTCTCTGCTCTCGAGACGGCCGGTCCAACCCAAAGCGGCTATGAATCGTGTGGAAGTTCCATATCGATTAATAGCCGCTTTGAAGTGGATCCTGCTTTGGTGGAGGTTCCGAGGGAGAAACTGCGCTCGCTCCTCGACAGCCTTCACTACAAGAAGAGTTCGTACAGGATCCTGACCATTCTCAAGCGTGAGCTTGGAGACCCAGCCAGGATCCTGCCCCAACTGAAACTCCTCATGGCAGAGGCAAAAAAAAAGGCCAAGTACAATGAGGTGTCGAGGTGCGAGCGCCTCTTCAATAAAGTCTCGGGAATCCTTGAGGATCTCCAACTGGACAGGGCTTTTCATCATTAGAGTCGTACAGTCATTGTCTGAGTTCTTGCGGTTTCTTGAATGTGTAGGATAACATCAATCAATGCAGGGGGCTTGAGTGCACCCACTAGACTACACAGTATTTTTGAATACATAAGACAATGGAATACGGACATTGCACTTATACAGGAGACGAATTTTACACAAAACAATTTTACACGTCTAGAACAAAATTCAAATCTACACAAGGGTTACACAGTCTTTGCCACAGAAATACCCCGTAGAGGTTCCGGTGTGGCAATTGCTGTGTCCCACAGCTTTACACTTATGTCTCCTGTATACACAGACATCTTCCCAGGTTTCGCGTCTTCCTTGGATTTCGTCTTAGGGGACAAAACGCTAAGGGTAGTAAACGTGTATCTGCCGCATGACCAGGATACTGCAAGACAGGTGTTGGACTCAATCCTGTCGCATATTACGAACTTCGGTGGTGAGGTTATCCTTGGTGGTGACTTCAACTGCACACTAGATTCTTCAATCGATCGTCATTCTAGAGTTGAATTCAACTCGGTGAATGCCGCGCGATTATCGAGCCTAGTCAGACATAGCAACCTTGTGGATGTCTACCGTTGGCTTAATCCAACGACTAGGTCATACACAAGGGTTTCCCGAAATGTCCAGGGTAGCTTTTCGGGTTCGAGGATAGACAGACTTTACGTCTCGTCTAGCCTTCTTAACTTTTTCGTTAGTGTCACTCATGAAGTGTGTTCATTAAGTGATCACCTTCTTGTTGTGGCGACTACCACTTTGGTCGAAAAGCGAACTGCTTACTGGATTTTCAACAATAACTTGTTGAATTCAGAGCAGTTCATCGAAGAATTCATTCAGTTTTGGCACCAATGGCGTGATAACAAGAATATTTATTCAAACCTTAGCCATTGGTGGGATGTTGGAAAGCTTCAGATTCGCTCATTTATCGAGACGAGATTCAATCGGAGCAGATATCATGCATCGAGTTTGACGGCCGAAGTCACCCGGATTGGTACGCTTCTGCCCGCGCAACCAGAGTTACTCGCACAATACGAGAGACTTAAAGAACGACTGACAGCACAAAACTACAAGCATAGCTTGGAGTTTGCGCTCCGAAACCAGTCGCGCTGGTTGCGAGAGGGCGAGTCTCCGACCGAGTACTTCTTCCAGACAACTCGACGTCGTACCGCTTCTTGTGAAGTAGACTCGATTCTTGCCGAATCGGGCCAGATCCTATACGGAGAGGAACTTGCGAATTATATTCGCAACTACTACACGCGGCTTTATGCTGCATCGACGTTGCCAACATTCTCATCCAACGATGAAATCTTTCATCATGTTCCTACTTTCTCTGATGATAGTAGAGAATTCCTGGACAGAACGCTTACTCTCGATGATATGCTTACCGCAACGAAGGATCTTCGACGTCATACTTCTCCTGGTTATGATGGTCTAACTCCAGAATTCTTTGTTCGTTTTAGGAATCTTTTGATTCCGGACCTTTTGGATGTCTCTAATTCTGCAGTGGTTGGACATACCGAATTTCCCTCAAGTTGGCGGAGATCCGTTATGCGTCTAATACCTAAGAAGGGGGATCTTCAGAGGATGGGAAACTGGAGGCCAGTTACTCTGTGTAATGTCGACTACAAAATAGTTTGCAAAACACTGGGAACTCAACTTCGCTCAGTGATTGCCTCAGTAATACACCCGTCACAGTCTTACTGCATTCCAGGTCGTAGTATCTACGACAACATCGCGGTAGCAAAGCATCTTTTCGCCTACCATGAAAAAACTGGTTCGCAAATGGCCATGATCTCTTTGGATCAAGAAAAGGCGTTTGATAGCGTCTCACATGAGTATCTACTGAGAGTGCTCGATAAATTTGGGCTTCCGTCCAGATGGATTGAGATCATCAGTGGTCTGTATAGAGATTCAGTGATTCTCATAAAGCATAATGGGCATATATTGTCTCCTATTCCGTTTCGTCGGGGTATCAGGCAGGGATGCCCGTTGTCAGGAATGCTTTATGACTTTTCACTGGAGCCGCTGCTAGTAAATCTTCGTCAATCGTTGAGACAATATTCAATTCACTTACCATACACTACTATAAGGCCACTTATTCTAGCGTATGCGGACGACCTGTCTATATTTGTAACGAAAGATGAAGCATTTCCAGTCGCTCGTAGGGTTTTCGAACAATATGAGCGATTAGCGGGCGCTAGGGTTAACCTAAGCAAAAGCCAAGGCCTATGGTGTGGGAGGTGGCGGAATCGAACAGATTCTCCCCTCGGCATACAATGGACGAATACTTGCCTGAAATATTTAGGTGTATATGTGGGGCTCGATGGTAAAACATATAATAGCCGCATGGCTCTGAAGAAACTCTCCGGAGCTGTGAATTCGTGGCGGACTAGACTGCATCCACTTTCGCTGAAAGGACGTGCGGTCGTTGTCAATTATTTGATTACCTCGTCCATCGTGCATCTGTTAAAATCAGAGTGCTTCGAAGAAGGCTTCGTAAAACTTTTACAGTCGAAGGTCGTTGACGCCTTCTGGGGAGGAAGACGATGGGTCGCTGAAAGCACGCTCTGCCGACTAGTAGCGGAGGGTGGTTTGGGTCTTACAGACATGGTCGTGAAATTTCGTTGTCTTCAGGTACGGGCATTCCAACGAGTGTTCTGTCAAAGAGATAACTTAATTTCGCAGCTTTGGGTAAGTTCTATGGGGGGTAGCGGCGCAGGGGAGCACTACTATCTGCTCTCGGTTCGCCCACCATATCCGCATGACTGGTCCCAGGACATGATCTCCACGATTACAACCTGGGGCAGAATAAGACCAACATTTCATTTGCGATGGAATGAACTTGGGTACGGGGATTTCTCAGCAATTCCGATCAGGTTGAACCCTGAGTTAGTAGATTCGGTGTTTAGTAATGCTCGAGGTGTAACGGCTGATACAGGACAACTCACAGTTCTTGGAGACATCATTGATGCTTCTGGGAACACACTTATACACCCCCACACAACACAATTACACGAATTGGTGGATACAGCCCGAGAGCGTTTTAGTCGTCTCTCTACTAGGGAACCTAGCACTGAGGTGATAAACGCATTCGTAACGAATCGACTACCGCACACGACATTCAGTACACTCACTTCACGTAGGCTGCGCGAGCTCTTCGTAGGAGTAAATCCTACGGATACCTTAGGGGTTAATAGATGGCGCGCACATCTTGGGGTGGACTTGGGAGTAATGGGGACCATAACTAGCAGAGTCATCTATAGTTATCCGTCCAATTACAGAGACTCTGATGTGGCATTCAAACTGCTCCATCACAGCCTCGTGCATCCAAACCAGCTGTCACATATCGATCGAAGAATTCAAAGAGTCTGCACGGTTTGTGGTGGTGAAGGAACCCTGTTCCACAGATACTTCACATGCCCGACCTTGTGCGACATTAATAATCTTGTTCGCGATATGTGCCAGCATATCTGCCCGACATTCAGCATTACAAGAACGTCGTTTTTACTGGGGCCAAGGACATGTAACCAGGTAAATTGCTTGATAAGCTTTATCTTAACACTTGCTAAATCGACAATTCATCTGTACTGCATGCGGATCGAGCCTGGGCAACAGCCCACTAACCCACAGTTCCACACACACGCACTTAAGAACCACTTCGTTGCCAGATTGAAGAGGCGATTACGTCTAGAGTTCATGGCAACGAAGGCCGACACATTCAACTGCACCTGGCAACCTTTATCGGCGGTGCGGAACGAAAGCCTCGTCTTTCACTGGGAATAACAGGCCGCAGACTTGCAGCAGCTTGTCCACGAAGCTTCTCTTCGCTTTGGTATTGCTGCAAGTGCTGCGGGAAGGACAAGTCTCACGTTGGAATCGTAGAACTGGGAGGATGATGGGAGCAGTTTGCAGACGTCAATGACTCTGCAGACTGGTCCCGCGGGACTCTAATCGGTTCGAAATTTTTGTGCGTTCGTTTAGAACATGTTTGGATGAGTGCTCCCGGAGGACTAGAAAAGTGGCGAACGGCTCTACGGAGAGGGCATTTGCTTGGGAGCAGTGGTTCCCGAAGTAGGAACTTCGCCCGGTGCTGCATCTACCCTCTGGGAACACTCAAACAATCATGTTCCAGTTTAAGTTTCTTCACGGTTTCGGTGATTTCTGTTTAGTGCTAGGATTAGTTTTGGAATTTTTTTTTTAAAAAAAATTTAGGAACTTTTCTTAGAGCTGGCACTCGCTTGGAGGCATTTTAAAATTTCTTGTATTTTCTTTTTTACAGGTTTTTTACTATTTTTTTCTGCCTTCAGGTTTTAGAGTCGTTTTTACGAAACATTTTTAGAATAACGTAGCGTGTCATTTCTTATGTTCTTTTTGATCGTTAACTATTGTGTCTTTTTGTTTTGAATATTGTACATTTTTTAGGGTAGCTAGAGTTTTGTAGGATTTTTTGTTTATAACGATTGTGCCGAATAAAGTGTCATTATATACATAAAAAAAAAAAAAAAAAAAAAAAAAAAACTATTACCATAACTATGAACTTACTGTCGCTACGGGGGTCGCTGGGCTGCAGCCCTCGAGTAGCTGACCGATTGTATTTTTTTTTTTTTTTTTTCAAAAAAACAAAAAACTATTACCATAACTGTTTAATTTCGAATTTTTATTATTTTTGTTACTATAATTAATATTCCTTTCATTGTTTCTTGGATTTTTGTTATTAGGAAAATATTATAATATGCATAACCGCACTCATGAAGAATGTCCATTGTTGCTTCTTGTGTTTCTGGATTTCTACAGTAGAAAATTGAGCTCATTGGTTTTGGTAATTTATTTTACAATTTTTAAAGTAGAATTTTATTATTTGTGATGATACATTCTGAAAGCTGAGGGTCTTCGCTTAAAGTAAGAGCTGTTTTTACATTAAGTTTCCTAAAGTTCACTTTTATTTCATTAAAAAAATTTACAGAATTTGTTTTAAATATAACATCTCTAAGGTGATCAAACAATTCTTCCACACTGGTATTTTCACCGAAATTGTTAATTAAAATTTCTGTAATTTCAAGCCAGAATATTACGTAATACTTGATTTCGATCATTTCGCGTGCTTTATTTTTAAGCTTTAACGTAATTAAATCTGAGAAAATGCTTTGTGCTAGGTTATCATGGCGTAGCAAAATTAGATGGATGGGTGATGACATGCTGGCATCGCTAACAGTTGCGGCAGAGAAGTTCGAAGAGGAATGCCATCTTATTACTGGTCGCACAACATATAAACATAAATCATGCCGAAGGAAGGAAACAAGGCAGAGAATGAAACAGGCCGAGAAAAATTTTGAAATAAAGACTTTTTGAAGAAAAAGAAAAAAACTGAACCGGAAACATTTTAATAACCTGAAACAATTTAATAACTTAAGAACTAACTAATACATAACATATAGACTGCACATTCGTCTTATCTGTAAAACAAATTATAAAAAAAATTGCAGGCTAATTCCAAGAAAGGTTGAATGCTAAAGCTTCTTAACCTAAGTCAAATTATTTTCAAAAATTGTATAAAGTCCAAGGCCAAAGCATTCCTAACTATAGACAAAATTATTGTCTGATATTATCGAAATTCATCAGGGTTCGACCTACTTAAATTGCTGCCGCTTCGCGATTTGATGGTGCTTCTGATATTCGTGGGTCCCTATTTGAACAAGAAGTAGGTACTGGATGGTAGAGATTGGCCGCCTTAGTAATCTGATTTATTTGAAGTCCAACAGGGATCTAAGTACCGCCAGAAGGGTATAACGGTAAAAGAAACAATTACTGGGTCCATGTTAAATGCATGAGCTTTGTTATCTCGTATACGTTTCACACTAATGTCATATACATACAGTTAGCAACATTCAGTTGTATACGAAAGGGTTTTCTATAATTGCGACAAAATAAAGGTAGGAAAATAAAAAGAAGTTGAAAATGTGAATAACTAATTTAATAATTCATTGCCTCTAGATTATAATAAAAACAAAAAAATTGCGGAAACATAACAATATAACGGGAAATCAACCATATTTTCATACTAAGTACATAAAATGAGCGAACATTCAGTTGCATGCGGAACTACATACATATAAAAAATTTTAAAATGTAATTATAATAAAATTAATGAAATTTTTAATATTTTGTTGGGTTGCCATTGTTTTGTATTACAGCCATAATTCGACGGGGCATAGATTCAATCAATTTCTGAGTGACGTCCGCAGGAATTTTATTCCACCCTTGAAGCACGCGCTGTAAGTCCTTTTTTGTCCTAACATTGTGGTTAGAGCGTATCCTTCGCTCTAAATGTTCCCACAGATGCTCGATTGGGTTGAGGTCTGGGTCTTGAGGTGGTGTGTCAATTAGTTTCGGACAGTTATATAATAACCAAGTACGCACAATAAACGATTTATACTTGGGTTCATTATCCTGGTAGAAATGGAACGTTGTTTCTACCCCTAATTTTTGCGCCGACTCTTATAAATTTTTTTTAAGATATCAGGATACATTTCTTTGTTCATATTCCCCTCTATAAAATCCAAATTACCAACGCCATTATGACCCACAATACCCCAAACCATTACAGTTTCTTCTTGAAAAATTCTATCGATTACAACTGAATGTTTCTAACTGTAAATAGTTTTATCCCAGTTTGTATCGCGGATACCCGTTTTCCACTCTTTCCAACATTGAGAAGCTGTTCCTTTTGTGTTCTTTTCTTTGCAAATTACTGTCGACTTTGTGCAGCTACGTAATAAAAATTCACCCAACAACAAAATATCGGGGGAATATTTTTGCATCTTGACTGATCGTATCCAAAATTGGCTGACAAATGAATTAACGGCCTAGCACTATTTTTATTCTCTCCCGCCATCGCACACACACCAAATAAAAATCTAACCCTTTAAATCATTATCGCATCCACAATTAAGCACTTTGCTCTGGAGGCACACAAACAAATTTTTTCGCCTATTCAAATCGATCAAAGACCACTAGCTGCAGTGGTTAAACCTGTTTTTTTCTTCTTTTGCTCTGCACTTGATTTGCCATCTGTAGGTACAGATTCTGTCGTGTAGAAAATGAAGGTTGACTTAGCCAGCAGCGTCCAACTATACCTCGGGGAACGGAATTTACCCTGCTGTAGACAACGTGTTATATATATATATATATATATATATATATATATGTATATATATATATATATATATATATATATATATATATATATATATATATATTATATATATATATATATATATATATATATAGTTGCAACGATATTTATGTTGACATCGCCCATTTTTTTACTTTATTAAGAGAAAACATCGGTTGCTGGAGAATGGACGGACGAGTTGAAGCCTTCTAGGATACGGTGATCCTCATCTTGATATTCTCAAGTGGTAGCAACCGGGCAGTGCATCCTAGAATGTAGCCAAGTAACTAATGCGGGAGGAGATAACCTCTTGAAAAATCCTTCTAACTCCAAGGGAGTCTGCAGTGTCGTCGTCCCCTCTGCAGGACCCAGGGGTAATTGGGTCGCGAATGGCGTTTTCCTCGGGCGCTTCTGTGGTAGTGGAGGTGGATTGTATGGGAGACCCCAACAGGTTGGCTGTACCCACGGTACCCACAACACAACAGTAGCAGCTTTGGGAGAATTACCTTTCGAAGGAACTGGAGGCTGGCTCGCTTCCACCGGCTGAAACTGCTGTAGCAGTCCTGGAAGAGGGTGCCATTGGCATAATAATAACTAGCACTTCCTGAGGTGCGGCGGTGCAGAGATGGGAGACTCTAACGAGTTGGCTATCTCCGCGATACGCACACCAGGAGAAGATGCAGATCTGCCTTCCAAAGGCTTAGCTGCGGTTAATCCGGAGGGGGTTTCTTGTCCTGGCTCAGTACTAAAGCGTTACGGCCTGGAACCCTTCAATGCCGTAGGCAGAGAAGGGATGAAGGTTGTAATTAACGCATGGACCAAGAAGGAACACTGGAAAAGGTGGGACAACATGGATTTATGCAGATCTGCCTTCCGTAGGGTTAGCTGCGGTTAATCCGGAGGGGTTACTTGTCCTGGCTCAGGACTAAAGCGTTACGGCCTGGAACCCTTCAATGTCGTAGACAGTGAAGGGGTGAATGATGTAACTAACGCATGGACCACGAAGGAACACTGGAGACGGTAGGAAATCATGGATTTATGCAGATAGGCTAGGATTCTAGCAGTGGCCCAGGAAACCGAGGTTAGTGGCGAAAGTGGGATAAGTGGGATAACTAAGGGAGACTTAGAGAGGACGAAAAGGGACCCGGTTATGTGGTCTGTTTCGGCTAATCCCCAGAGAGGTGTTTTTAGTGAGTAAGAATCTCACACTACTGGAGGGCATGGGCTGTCTGGTGTCTTTTGGAAGATTTTCACCTCTCCCGCAAAAAAAAAAATATCAGTTTAATAAAAAGATAATGTAAAGTAATACATTTTTATTTGCACCGTATCCTAACAATTATATTTAAAATAAAAAATCTTCAGTTGGTTATACATAAATAATATTTACAGATAATTTAATATAAAGAATGGGATCGGACAGTAAGTTTACAACGTAAAGTTTATTCTCTTCTTAGCCAAAAAAATTGTATATACTCAGAATTTTTTAAATTAATACGACGTTTGGTAACCTTAACTCTTTATCACCTCCCGTAATCTGTGGGGAATACTTTTAATAAGTTTTTGAATGACAGGTTCTACTGAATTCCTGGAACTCTGCGGTCAATTTAATCTCAAATGTGCTCAATTGGGTTTAGGTCGGGGATTTCAGGTGACCATGGCAGTAAGTCTACTTCATTTTCTAGGAGAAAATTCTGAGTTACCCCAGTACAATGCTTTGGGTCATTATCCTACATGAATATAAATGCGTTATGCATTCCCAATTTATTTACTGATTCAAATAAATTTTCTCTCAGGATATCAACATATCGCTCGCCCGTTAAAATTCCGTCTATTATATGCAAATTTCCCATGCCTTGACCACTGAAGCAGACCCAGACCATAATTGAACATAAGCCATGCTTAACAGGCTTGATCATAAAATAAATAAATAGACTTTTAAAAAAATGGACCATGTTTTTTGTTTTTTGATTTGGTGGGTATATTTTAAAATATTGAACCGTTTCCAGACTTATATATATATACATATATATATATATATATGTATATATATATATATATATATATATGTATATATATATATATATATATATATATGTATATATATATATATATATATATCATTCTTCTGTTTCTGCTGCCTTTGTATCCAGAAAAATAAAATTATTATGATAATAAGTTCGCCATTTTTTGAAAGCTATAAATTTGTCGCAGCATAATTTCCAGTTCCGGTTTTGACTTGTTTTTTCCTTTCTCGATTTCTCTTTCTTATAAGTTGTAAACCACTGACACGCCTTGGTGTAGATGTTTTCATTGCCTGATTCCAACCAATAACTCCCCCTTGCAGTAACCCCTGAATTTTTTTTCCATCGCACAGAAGTTTCTTAATTCTTTATGAGTACACCAGTTTACTTTCAGGATAAAGTGAACTTTATTAAGTTGAGAAAAAATGTTTTCCCGCCTTAACTTTTCCTGCACCCGCAAATTTCGTTTCGGTTTATAAAGAAAGTGACGATGCGGTAATTAAATCGGGAAATGACGAAAGTATGTAATTGCAATTCCAAGGAATTTCTTTCTTTTAACAAATATAGAAAAATGTGTGTCCTATTTAAGTAATAAGAGCGCAAATTTGCTTCAGTTGAATTTATATTTTATACTGCTGCAAAGGAAAATCTTTTGTATTTTGACTAGGACGTATTCAATAGTTTTCATTAAATAAGAGCAAATACCTACTTAAGCTTACCTTTCAGTAAATAAAAATACTTACAATATATTGGAAGCGAATATTTGAAGTGAAGGTGCAATTTACTAAGATATCTAGATTGGGGATTAACTGGACCAAGCATGGTCGTACGTTATCCACAAAGTTGATTTGAGGTAATCAATAAACCTAAAAAGTGAAAATTTGAAATAATTTAAAGTACAATTTCTCGTTCATGCAAAATCGGATAAAAGTGCATTTGAAATGTGTGCGGTAGTAAAGAAGCCATCTATCGTTTGGGATTTCTTACCTTTTCCTGAATTCTCAAATTCAATTTATCATTGATCTATTATCGAACTTGAAGGGAATGTCTGCACGGGGTGCTAAGATTGTGTCTCTTAGAGAGGTATTTATTGCCGAATAATTTGTCAAAAGAATGATCGGCTTAAGTTGAAGGGTGGTGTTCATATTGCGGCCACTGATAGTTAATGAATTTGGACAAGGTAATGTTGGAATAATCAATATTTAGCCCAGGTGAAGTGACCAGATAGCACTGTGAAACTGTGTGGCCGTTTTTTACAGTTTCTGGCTTCGTATGATGAATGCGAAGGTTTAAAAGATTTGAAATAATTTATTTTAATAATGCGTTAATGATAACATTAAAAATTGATCATGATTTTTTTCAACATAGGGAACTAAGGGGTAGGAATATCATTATCGCCTTTTGCCCGCATTACTCCTGGATTGTTTGAACATTGATGCTTTCAACTTATGACAGACTTAAATTGGGATGTTACTAAACTTTTTCTAGTTCCAGTAACCCCTTGTGCGGCATAGGGCGGAAGAAGAAGTTTACCCGATTCGAGACAACGATTACAAATGGCTCTACAATAATGGCAACGGGGTTTTTCCAACCATCTTTAGCTGTTGGTCAGGTTGAGGGAGGGGGGGGGGGGGTCGTCAGGCTTCAACTGTTCCTAGATTCAAATATGTTTTAAAAGACGAATTTCTGAAAAATATTTGGTTGTAATAAAGTTCCAGTTTAGTGAGCAACGTATTTTAATAATAATAAAGATATAACGTGGCGAAGTGATTTCATTGAAAGAAATTGAGGGAATAAAGTAAAGAGATTTAAATAGAAAAGGTATTTGTCATATTGGAGTAATGACAAAATTCCGACCAGCTGGTTTCATGTAGTTTGAAGGAAACGAAAGCACAGAGTGGAATAGATTAAAAAAATTATTCGAAATATTTATAAAAGCGACAAGGTTGGTGAAACAAACATTGCAATGCCCCTATATTTAATGGGAGAAAAGGCATTAGACATTTTTGAAAAGTTTTCAATTACGACTGTAAACAACAAAATTTATCGCAAGGTTACTGACCAATTTAATTCCTATTGTTCACACAAAGACCATGTAATTTACGAAAGTTTTAAAGGAGAATGGGCAAGTATATATATATATATATATATATATATATATATATATATATACAGTAAAACCTCCCTACAACGGACACTGCTCGTTCCTAAAAAACTGTCCGCTATTAAGAGGTGTCCGTTTTTCAGAGGTGGAAGTTTGAGGCAAATTCATGCTTGGGACTGGAAAAAGTGTCCGGTTTGAAGAGTTGTCTGCTTTTCGGAGGTGTCCGTAAAGGGAGGTTTCACTATATATATATATATTTATTGGATTGCCCATATACCCCTCACTCGGTCTGATGATCCTTATCATCCCACGCTCATACATACCGCATTCAGAAAGGGTTAGGTTAATTATATTCTACGTACGAGTACCTGTATTAGAGTACAACAACCAATCCTCAAGCCTAGTAGACAATCCAAACGTCTCGACACATTTTACCAGTATGGTTTTCCCTGGACTCTTTGTTATTTCACATTTGGGATCCTTTTACTTAAATTACGCTTTATTGCTCACGACGCCGTAGTCTATAGTTTCTACAAACGCGACTGGACATTTCTTTTCAGTTTGGTACACTTTTATTATTTAAAGCGTCATCGCTTATGGCTCCTGCCGAATGTGCACATATAATTATCTCAGCTTACTAGAGCTCGGCCAATCTAACAAGTCACTGCCCACAGTGACGACTTTAATCATAATTATTACCTCACTGAGACAATTTATTCGCCATTAAGGCATCTAACACCGCACAGAAATCTTAGGCCTCACAGGCATCTTAAACAACACAGGTATACTATAACTCACACAGCCATCTAACGCCACACAGGAATCTAACGCCACGCAGGCTTCATACAGGAAAGCCAAAAGAAATCACTCTGGTCTGAACTTACTTTATCCCACTTAGAGAAAACATTTTTTTTTGTTTTTTTTTTAATTTTCGTCATCCGATTGATTACTGTCGAAGGAGATATCATCTGGATTACACCATGGCCTTGAATGATCGGCTGCGTGAAGTTATATGGTTTCTGTCTGATTTGGATCAAGTCGGGGTCTGCGACTACATAGCGGTCGTGTTAAAGGACTGTCTTCACCTGGTAAGGACCCTTTTATCGTGGAAAAAACTTTCGTTGTTGGCTTGTAGCCGGTGGTTCTTGTTTTATAAGAACTTATTCGCCCTTCTTATATTTTCTAGGTGGCTTATGATTAGCATTAAAGATATTCGCCTGTAGTTGTTGTTTTTTAACAATTCGTTTCGTTTCATTTTCCTCTTCTTGAGTATCGTGGAGGGCGAGGATCAATTAGTTTTTTAGGATGCTTCTAGGCCTATATCCCATCAATATTTCTTATCGAGCCTTTTTTGTAGTAGTGTGTTTTAGGGTATTGAGTGACCACTGTATATCCTTCATGTTAACGTCCCAATCTCTACACGCTTCATCCTGTGCCTTAGTTGCTATTGTGTTTTTCGTGGTTTTAAAATAGCGCTCAAACTGGCCATTGGCCCACGGAGTTTGCACAGCCGTTAAGATATGTTTGATGGCGTTATCCGTACAATATCTCGAAAATTCCTTTGAGGTAAACGGTACCCTTTTTACTTTTCGGTAAGGGACCTAAAAAGTATTGATGATTTTTCAATTGTATGTAAGTGATAACGCTGATCCTTGGGAACTAGTTTGTGATACAACAGTCGATACATGAATTAATGTATTTTGTTACTATCGGCTTCATATTTGAGAACCAGAATATTTTTCTCAAATTATCCAAAGTTTTGTCAATCCCGCACTGACCCATTTTATCGTGGGCGGACTGTATAACCCGCCAGCGTATCCCACGCGGAACAAAAACCTTTTACCATTTGATGTCTTTTTATATATCCTTCCCTTCACTATCTCATACGTTCCTTTGTTTCCGTTTACGTTTTTATGCTCTTGGATAGCACCTTCCAAAACCTTCCGAATTTCTCTCAACCAGAGATCATGATGTTGCAACGTAGCTACCCAATCTTCTTCCGGAAGACTACTGACTTTCCTTCCACTGTAAGATTTCTACTTAAAGCATGGGCTAGTTTTCCAGCTCAAAATCGAATTCCGATGAGTGCTTTGAGCTCATAGCTATGGCCGTCAGCCATCAGGTACATAGGGGGAATAACATGTAACACTTGGGTGTACGTGCCGTAACTATGTGCACTGATGGTAGTGCGACTACAACCTCCTCGTGGTGGCGGCTGGTAACAGACTCCTGGTACGGTCATGTCTCTGCCAGGGGTTTATGGCTAATTGTAGTCATGCGGATTGGTTGCTGCCGCTTAGAGGCTCCGAATCCATCGGCGTCACTATGCAATCGGAACTCTCACCCGAACCTGGCAGAGAGACGGTCGTGTATCCTCCTGCACGGACGATGCAGTGAGACGAGGGGGGAGTTTAGCTGGCGATTGAGGTGAACGTCTACCTGCGGGATTCGGGATCCAACACATCTCTTTGCTTCACTCGTAACCTCGAGGGACCTGTTCGAAGAGGGGAAAGGACGGTCGGAGGGGGAGAGTTCCCCTATAGGTACGGGCGTAGCGGGAGGCGTAACGCTGGCGGTTGCCTCGGCTGTGGTCCGAGAACGCGAGCCCGTACCCGAATTAACACTACTTAAAAAGCATGGAATCCAAACTAAATCAACACACGGAGGGAGTAGAGTCAGTAGGAGATGAGAGGAGGGACAGCACGCATGTCAATCCCGTAGGGAGGAGGTCGCGGGTGCTTCGCTCACCGGTGTTACAAACACCGACCGAACGGGCACGTTCCTGGCCGGCTGTAGAGACGGCACGGACGGACCACCCTCCACCGGACCTGAATATGTGTGTAGAGGATAGAGAGGGGAATAGTAGCACGCCTGACAACCCCTTCGGGAGGAGCTCGAGAGTGCTCCGCTCACCGGTGCTACAAAAGTCGGCAGAGCGAACACGCCCGGCACCGGCAGCCGAGACGGCCCGGGTGGACTCCCCACCACCAGTGCTGGAACCAGCCAGTCTGGAGGACAGGCTGGACGCCATGGAGGCCCGCATGGAGAGAGGGTTCCTGAGTATGAGGGGCCTCATTAAGGAGATGCTGGCGGCCCTTAAGAAGCAGCCAAACATCTCCAAGGTCGTTAAAGATGGGCTCCCCCTATTAGAGGAAGCCATCGACGACCTCGACACGACGAGGAGGATGTACGCGAAGGTCCGCTGCGGTATACCCCATTAGAAAATTTTAAAGTCGTCTGGGACGCAGACGGTGCCTGTAGTGACGGCGAGCGTGGTGGCTCCACCGGTGCGGAGGAAGAGACCACCGGCGAGGTCCCTGGGCACGCCAACTCCTACTGCCGGAGTGGTTGGCGTAGGGGATTCGCCGTTGACACTGAAGAGGGGAGCTTCCAGCCCTCCGCTCCAATTGGAGGGAGAAGCTAGGAAGAAAAAGAAGGAGCAAGTAGCACCCACCTCTACGGAAGTGGCTCAGAAGATCAAAAGAGCTGAGACTACCGGAAAGGAGAAGGAGAAGACCAAGGATGAGTGGAAGACCGTCATTAGAAAGAAGAAGAAAAAAAGGAAGAAGGGGAAACAGGCCACTGCGCCGGAGAAGGTGACAAAAGCTCCCGCTCCGGCCCCGACCCTCAGCCGACTAGCGGCTCCCAACCGGAAGGCCAAGCCGGAGGCCATCTTGCTTAAGCCTGTAGCGGGGAAGACCTTTGCGGAGGTCCTTAGCACGGTCCGTAATGCGGTTAACCCCGAGAGCTGCGGGGTCAGGGTGAAAGCCGTCCGACAAACCAGGTCTGGTGAGGTCCTGCTCGAACTAGGGCAGAGCACGCTGGAGACCCGGGCAGCCTTCTCAGGCGCCTTGAGGGATCAGCTTGGCAGTGTCAGGCAACTGGTCCCCAGAGCTAACCTGGAGATCAGGGAGCTTGACGGCTGCACGACCAAGGAGGAGGTCACGGCAGCTCTCAGGGCTAATCTGGAGGGATACAATGGCCACCTTCAGGTTGCGCTGACACGCCCAAATGACCGGGGACAATGCCTGGCCATTATTGAGATAGAGGAGACGGCCGCGGTGAGGCTGCTGAAGACTGCCCGAGTCAAGATCGGGTGGGTAGAGAAGAAGGTACGCGGGCGGGTGGTCGTCTCCAGGTGCTTTAAGTGCCTGGGGTACGGACACCAGAGCCAAGCCTTTAAGGGACCGGACCGGAGCAAGCTCTGCTTCCGGTGCGGCAAGGAGGGACACAAAGCCAAGACCTGCTCCGCGGGCCCGGCGTGCTTCCTCTGCCCGGAAGTGACAGGGGTGCCTGGCTCGCGGCGACATGTGGCGGGGTCGGGGCAGTGCGGGATCTTCCGCAAGGCCCTAGATGAGGCCAAAAAAAGATAATGGTTGTGGTCCTCCAGGGCAACCTACATAGGAGTAGGACGGCGCACGCCCTGTTGGCTCAGATCCGTCTCGAGAAAGACGCTGACATTGTGGTAGTCAGTGAGCAGTACCGGGACGGATGTGAGCCGACATGGTACCGGGATGCCCTTGGTACGGCGGCAATCTGGGTACCGGATCTGCGACGCTTTAGCGTTGCGGACCATGGCGCGTGCGCTGGCTTCGTTTGGGTGAAGAGCAGGGACGTTACTTACGTCAGTTGCTATTTCACCCCAAACGAGCCAATAGCGGATTTCCAGGCCAAACTGGATGGCCTGGAGGATGCGGTCCGCGACATGGATGGCGAGTTGGTGGTGGCTGGAGACTTCAACGCGAAGGCCTTGGAGTGGGGAGAGACAATGGCTGACTCTCGCGGGGAGCGAATCCTGGACTTCGCGTCTAGGACAGGGCTGGTAGTTTTAAACACCGGCTCGACGTCCACCTTTCGGCGTCCTGGGTACAGGAAAACTATTATCGATGTCTCCCTGGCGACGGAACCCCTGGCTGCACGGGTGCAGGACTGGCAGGTGATCGAGGACTATACTGCCAGCGATCACCAATATATCACGTTCCGCGTGCGTGATATGATGCCAGCGCGGGCCCGACGCCCGCAGGGCCCGCCCAGATGGGATGTTGCCAGAATGGACGCCGAAAGGCTGTCTCAAGCCATCGTACGCGGCCGGCGAGCCATTGACGGGATCCCAGAAGGACGGCCATCTACCGAACAAGCGGCCCGGATGGTAGACTCCACAATGAGTCTGATCCACCGGGCCTGCCGGGAGGCCGTGCCAAGGAGAAGAGGGCACAGGGAGGGGCGCCGCCCTGTGTACTGGTGGACAGACGAAATCGCAGAACGGAGGCGGGTATGCCTCCGTCTCAGACGGCTGGCTCAACGAGCTGAACGACCCGATCCCGACGCAGCCCGTAGAACTGCCGAATACAAGACGGCGAGGAAGAACCTCCGAAGGGCCATCAGGGAGAGTAAGCGCCGATGCTGGCAGCGGTTGGGAGAGGACCTTAACGACAATCCCTGGGGACTGGGGTATAGGATCGTCCTCCGCAAATTAGGGGCGTTCTCATCAAGCGCTCCCCTTCAGGCGGGGACGGTCCGATCCATTGTGGACGCCCTTTTCCCCACCCATCCGCTGGAGCCTAATCACGTGGTCCGCGAGGAACTCGACGTTCCTCTTTTCACACTAGAGGAACTTACGAGGGCCTCGCAAAGCCTGCAGAATAAAAAGGCACCAGGACCCGACGGGCTACCGGCAGAGGTGTTGAAGGCATTGTCGGCGAGCCATCCGGAGCTCTTGTTGAACATGTACAATGCCTGTTTGAAGGCGGGAGTTTTTCCCTCCCGTTGGAAAACTGCCAGGCTGGTGCTCGTCAGCAAGGGCAAGGGGCCAGTAGGGTCCCCCGGGTCGTACAGACCGCTGTGTATGCTCGATACAGCGGGCAAGCTCCTGGAGAAGCTCCTGAAACCTCGCCTCCAAGCAGCCATTGAGGCTGCTGGAGACCTTTCCGAGAGGCAGTATGGATTTCGGAAAGGGAGGTCGACGGTTCATGCCATCCAGGAAGTAGTCGACGCGGCCCGGGCTACCGAGCGCGGAAGTTATTATTCTCGCCCGGTGTGCCTGCTGGTCACCTTGGATGTGCGCAATGCCTTCAACTCAGTAAGGTGGAGGGATGCGCTTGGGGCGCTAGACCGCGACTTCAGGGTCCCTCGATATCTTCTACAGATGATGAGGGACTACCTGAAGGATCGCACCCTCACCTTTGAAACGGAGGAGGGAATTGAAACGAGGGATCTTTCGGCAGGGGCGGCCCAGGGCTCCATACTGGGCCCCGACATATGGAATTATACGTATGACGGGATCCTTCGTATGGAGATGCCTGAAGGGTCTTTCCTGGTTGGGTACGCTGACGACATCGCGGCGGTTATTACCGCCAGAGATGTCGCGGCGGCACAAATGAGACTCAACCAGGTAATGCGTCGGGTAAGCTCCTGGCTGCGCGACCAATGGCTGGAGTTGGCGCTTGCCAAAACCGAGATCGTGCTTCTTACGAAGAAGCGCATCCCGCTGTTGATCGGAATGCGGGTAGGGGACATGTCGGTTCAGACCCGGCCCGCGATCAAATACCTGGGGGTGAGCCTCGATTGTAGGCTCTCCTTCTGGGCTGAGATTAAGGACCGGGCTGACAAGGCGGCTGCGGTGACGGCAACGCTGAGCAGGGTCATGGCCAATATTGGAGGTCCCAGACCCAGCAAGAGGCGCCTGTTGCTTCGCACCGCCGAGTCGATAATGCTCTACGGAGCAGAAGTCTGGGCCGACGCAATGCGGTGGGAAAGGTACCGCAAACGTATACTTGCGGTACAACGCCGTGCGGCGCTCCGCATTGTGAGCTCCTACCGTACGGTTTCGGAGCCGGCGGTGCTGGTGGTCGCGGGGGTCATACCCATTGACCTCTTAGCCAGGGAGCGACAGTTCGTTCACCGGGAGAAACCCGTAATCGGAGGAGAGGCTGCGAAGGTAGCTCGAGCCAGGACCATGGCGTCCTGGCAAGAAAGATGGGATGGAGAGTCGCGGGGCCGGTGGACAGCCCGAGTGATTCCTCAGCTGGACGCTTGGCTAAATCGTCAGCATGGTGAGGTGGACTACTACCTCACCCAAATGCTGACGGGGCACGGGCATTTCCGGGCCTTCCTTCACCCTATAGGGAAGGTGTCGAGCCC
This sequence comes from Leptarthrus brevirostris, assembly GCA_964036015.1. Lineage (NCBI taxonomy): Eukaryota > Metazoa > Arthropoda > Insecta > Diptera > Asilidae > Leptarthrus > Leptarthrus brevirostris. The sequence continues at coordinate 95,738,321 of OZ038371.1, read as the reverse complement.
GTGCTGTCTATACTGCGGCTCCCCATCGGACTCCGCCCTTCACACATTCTTTGAATGTGCTCGCTGGAGGGCGGAGAGGGTGGAACTAGAGGCGGAGATGGGCAGCATAACCGCGGACAATATTGTCGGGGTTATGCTGCAGAGGGAGGACCACTGGCGAAGGATTGCCTTTTTCGTGAAGGGGATCCTTCGCCAAAAGGAAGGAGACAACAATGGGGCTCCCTAATGGGAGCACCTGCTAACTTGTTGGGGGGCGAGAAGGCGGGGGCTCTCAGGGGAGCACCCGTTGGCTTGGGTGCCTTGGTGGAGGTTAGTTAAATAGGACTCCACCACGAAGTAATGTCTTCTTGACGGTCCCGTGGTGGTCTTCCTGGAGGGGGGAGGGGGGTTTTAGCCGGTATTACTGGCCTTTGGCCAGGTGAGTCCGGCACACGGGGGACCCCAGTCCCCTAGGTGCGTAAATGCATTTCCCCGCTCCCATAAAAAAAACAAAAAAAACAAAAAAAACAAAAAACAAATTATACTTTGTTTCTGCTGGTGTTGTTCCACGACTAAAGTACGCAACGGGTTGCAGTAACATGCTTTCTTATCTTTGTAACAGAATTCCAGCCAGGCCGTGACTACTGGCGTCTGTATGTAGCTCGTGCTCTGCTGCTGCATTATATAAAGACAGGACTGGTCGTTCTGTTAACCTCTCTTTCAAGTTTAAAAAAGCCTTTTCTGTATCCTCTGTCCATTGGAACTTGGAGTCTTTACGTAATAATCTGTTCAGTGGTGTAGCAATCAGGGCGTAGTTTTTCACAAATCGGCGGAAATAGCCTTGGATTAACAAGGAATTGTCTGATTTTGTTAACTGTTTCAGGTTTCTTATAGTTATTAACGGCAAATATTTTATTTCTTCCAGATTGAATACCATTATGTGATATTTCATGTCCGAGGAACTCAAGCTTTTCAGTCGTAAATACGCATTTTTGAACATTGAGGGTAACCTTTGCCTTCTTCAGTTCTTTAAATAATCTTTCCAACACTTAAAAATGCCTCTTGACATTATCACTTGCGACGAGTACACCATCCATATAGAAATTAGATCTGTTCCTTGTAACCGCATAAATACTGCTGGTGAATTTTTAAGGGCAAACGGAACACGTTTATACTCGTAGTGGCCCTCTGGCGTAACGAACGCTGTCAGGTGTCGGCTCTCTTCGGAAATGGGAATCTGATGATAATCGAGACTTGTAAATATTGATTGCATTGAGTCGCCTGTGATCGACACACATACACATGGACTCGCATATTCCAATGTCGATGGTTGCATGATGTCTAAACTTAATAGTTCGTCAATAATATTTCGTAAAACCGGCTTCTGTGCATAGGGCACTCGATAAGGTTGATAATTTATTATTTTGTTTTCCTTTAGAGTAATCTTCATTTCTACCAAATTTGTCTTTCCGATTTCATTCATATTTTTGGCAAAACAAGATCTTTAGCTATTAATTAAATTAAGAAGACTCATCCGGTTTTCGTTGCATACCGCTTTATTCACGTTTATGTCCTCGATAATAAAATCGGCAAATATAGACGACTGCTCCTTAATTTCTTCTGGTGATATCTTTAAAACTTTGTCACCGTCATTGTTCTTGTATTGGTTCTGCAATGCGCATGCTACAGGTAGAATTTCAAACTTTCCCCGTGATTTAACAACCACTAGATCTGCACTATCCATAAAACTTCTTCCGATTATCATAGCAACTGCTTGCGTATGATTCGGCACAACCGCAATTTCTTTGTTTTTGTTGATATTATCCACTTTCACCACTTCTTCATTCAATCCAATAAGTTTAGTTTGTACTCCACCAAAACCGTTAAGCACCTTTTCACTGATTTTCATTGCTAGTGATAACTTCTTTGCTACTTCTTCTTTATTGTGCTGCACTCACTACCTAAACCTAGGTTTGTCCTTTATAAAAAATTTTTTTATAATATTCGCTGTTTTCATGTTCGGCATTCATTACACAACCTACTAGATTGCAATTTCTCGCATAGTGTCCGGTTTTCTCACTCTCTGGTTAGATTTACATTGGGGCACAATGCTTCGATGTGTCCTTCTTCATCACACCTAAAACATCGTCTTGGATTTCCAGAATTATTAAGTTTTTGACGTTTGTTTGTGGCGATTACTTCTTCTTGTCTCATTCGTTTTTGATAATCATTTCCTATCGGCTGTCTATGGGCCCGTCGGTTGTACGCTGATGGATTCTGGTCTCGCAAATATCTACAAGAGTATCTTTCCTCTTCCTTATATCTAGGCAGCCTGGTTGATCTTGTGTTCTTTCTTTCCAAATCTTCACGACACACATTTTGCAACTCAACTTCTTCGTAATCTTTGATTTTAACTAAAAGTACGTTTACTGACATAAAACTTGATGCCACCAACACATTCTTCAGATTCTCGTCAGTTAACCCGGAAATAATATATTTTATGGTAGTTGACTCGGAGAGATTAATTTTCGATGCCAATGCTGTCACGTTGTAAAGATAAGCCTCTGCACACTTTTCCGGTCTTTTTTTTCTTGCCATTATTTGTAACAACACAGAACTGTCCTCTTGACTACTTGGGAAACTCTTCAGAAGTTGAACTTTTAAGTCCTGCCATGTCTTTATTTGATTTTTCTAAGATTTTAGCCTAAGCGTTGCGTAAAATAAAATTGTACTATCATCCCACGCATAGATATCTTTCAAACCTTCGATATTCCTGACCCAATCCTACAGAGAATGGTCACTTTTTGCTGGATCAAATTCAGGTATTAACATAGTCGCTTCATTATATCACATTTTTTTTTGTAGCTTATAGGCATTGTTTTGCTGACTTCTTATTATGTAAGTAGATGTTATATGGAATTTTTGATTTCGTGGTCGCTGCTTCTCTCTCTTAGTTTTGGTGTTTTCTTTTCTTATCATCAGTTAGTTAATGTCTAATAATAGCGTTTTAGAGTCTAATGGATCGAGCAACACTAATATTCTCCTAAATTTCTTGTGTAAACAAAGCGATGGCTTGAGGATGTGCCATTTGAATGCACAGAGTTGGTACCCCAAGTTTGACGAATATCGTGATTCATTTTCTTTCAGTCTGTTAGATGTTATATGTATTTCGGAGACGTGATTAAGGCCACACATTTGCGATGAGCTTATCACTATACATAATTTTAAATTATTTCGCAATGATCGTATGGGCCGATTGGGAGGACGTGTTTGTATTTATGTGAGAAGTTCTTTTGCAGTTCGTCTAGTTGCTAAATCTGACCCTGGTCAAGACATCGAGTATCTATTCTTAGAGTTTCTGGTTGATTCTGGAAAATTTCTTGTTGTGGTACCGTTTACAACCCGCCCCCCCCCCCCCCCCCCCCCCACATTACAGATATATCCACCATAGAACTGATTATGTCTCAAATATGTCATTTATACCAACATGTTATCATTTCTGGAGACTTCAATGTTGATTTATTGAAGCATACTTCTGCCTCAAGCAATTTTACCGACATAGTGAATAGTTTGGTTTCTCTTTTGTAAATTCTTCCCCAACACACTTTACTTCGACAGCCTCAGCTCTTTTAGATTTAGTTATTGTTTATAATCCCGAATTATTTGGTTTCTTTAATCAAATAGCATTGCCATGTTTTTCTAAACACGATTTAATCTTTTTTATATGCAATGTAACCTCGAATTCTCAATGTGAACAAATAGTTTTTTATCGTAATTATAAAAATATTAATTATGAGGAACTACTTGCAGAGGCTTCAGAATTTTACTGGATGCAAATTTATTATACAGCATTAGTTGATGACCAGCTTAAGATCCTAACAGGCCGTATTATATACCTGTTTAATAAATACGTCTATACCTGTTTAATAAATTAGTCTTACGTAACAAAGTGTGCGCAAAAATTTCTAGAGCCAAGTCAAATTTCTAAATTCGACATAAATCTTCCTACTAAAAAACTTTGGAGGAATCGGTGTTGGCCAGACCAGAAACCTCAATTGCTCAGTTAACCCGGATGACTTAAATCGACAATTTATGCGTTGAGAAATACAGCGAATTTTGATCACACTCTTCTAGAGATGATAACGTCCTGGAATATCAGTGAGGGGTTTTCGTTCATTAATTTTAATGAAATGGACGTAACTTTAGCTCTAAAATCTATCAAATCGAATGCTGTCGATCTCGACGAGATGCACTCCAAACTTATTAATGCTCTCTTGCCTATTTTACTTCCATTTCTTACTCATTTATTTAACACTATCAAATTATTCCAATTCCTAGACCTCCCACTAGTTCCGCTGAATACCACCCTATATCCATTCTCCCTTTCCTTTCTAAAGTTTTTGAAAAGTTCCTGCATAAGCAAATCCATAGTTATCTTAAGAAGAACAATCTCTTATCTTCATATCAGTTTGGTTTTAAGTCCAATCACAGTTGTACTACAGCTTTAGCGAAAATTTCGGATGATATCAGAAATGCGGTTGATGGCGATCAGGTTACTTTACTGGTTCTTCTTGATTTCTAAAAAGCATTTGAAAAAATTAATCACCAGCTCTTACTTCACAAACTTGTTGAATATTTCGAGGACCTGCATGTAAGCTAATATGGTCCTATCTCACCTCTCGTCCACAGAAGGTTTTTTATGACAATAAATCGCCTGGCTCTCTGGATTTCAATAGTGGAGTACCCCAAGGGTCTATTCTTGGTCCTTTGTTATTCTCAATTGTTATTAACGACCTCTCTGTTGTCCTACGAGACTGTTAATTTCACATATATGCTGATGATACACAACTGTATATATCTTGACCACTGGGATCAATCGAAGATGCCGTTTGTCGATTGAATGACGACCTCAATATCCGCCTAATCGATCGGACGCGTTGCGTGATCACTCTATAATTTGTCCAAGTCTTACTGTAATATTTTCGGTTCGTGTATTTTGCACTTGTGCAAGCAAAGTGAGTGCAATCTTTTTCCAATCATTAAACTTACCTGACACAGTTTCTGCGTGTTTTTCTTATTGCTCAGTGACCTTGTTTTTGTGTGACTCAATTGTTTATTTACATTGACACAGTTTCTGCGTGTTTACTATTTTCTCAGTAACTATTTTTGTGTAACTCAGTTGCTTATTTACATTGTCGTGTGAAATATTTTTGCTTTGCACTGGAAATTAACTATTTAACTTTCTTATTATTAAAAATTTCTGTGGCAATCTTTCCAAACGTAATGGCAATTTGCAAAGCGTGCTCTATTGAGCTACTCAACAGTAGTGTGGCCTGTGATGGCATTTTTGGTGGTACTTTCCATGATACTTGTCTGGAGCCCTCTACTGGTGGTCTTGCTACATGTAAGGATTGCTGCAATATAAAGCCCTGTCATATTTTACGCCTTATGAAGGGAGTCGTTGCTATGCTCTTCACCGACCAAACATTTATAGGAGATAGGGTCAATGAAATATCTTCAAACTTGCCCGGACTGCAGATTTTGTCCGCTGACTGCGCCGGTTTAAATTCAAAACTGGACAAGCTGTTTCATATCGCAGAGGTTTTGAGCAGTGACTCGTCGCTGCTTTCTAACAAGATTTATGATATATCTTCGAAGTTTAGTGGGCTGGTCGCTTCCTTGGATAACCTTCGCTTAATGCAAACTGCGTCTGGTTCACCATCACCCAGCCTGCTGTGACAATTATGCCTATCATCGGCGTGGTGTCCGGCACGTCAAGCAGGATATAGATTCGTGCTATACAGCTATTGAAAGAAACTTTAAGCTCATTGACTCAGTTGCCTCTGATATTAGGTGTTTAACTTCAAAAGGCTCTCTCGGCTCTTCTTTTCATCTGTCTGACGCCATTGCTGCTTCTGGTTCAGTTTCTGCTTCTTCAGGAAGTACATCTCCGAATAGGAACTGCCCCAATCTCCGGGATTCAACATCTGTAGCTCCACCCCAATCAACCGAGAAAGTGGTTCCTACAAACTCACATTCCTCCTTGGCGCAGCCTGCTCCAGATGGTGATGCTACTGTTGGTTCGATCGAGCCCGAGATGGCAACGGGTACTGGTGTCGTCATCAATGTCTCTCCACTAGCGTCATCCCAATCCACTTCCACCGCACCTACGATTAACAAATTTGGCACCACCGGGACTGTATCGGAATGGGAACAGAGACTAAAAAGACTAGGCAGCAAATACTCATCCTCATAAAGCGACCATACTTCATTCCTCCTTAAGGACGCCCCTCACAACGCCAACGTTTCCTGGGTATATAGCTTTTTTATATCGGAATTTTTCATTCATCCCCGTTAGCTGCCTAAAGTTACCCTCGGGCGCAAGGAAATTCAGCAACTTCAACATATCCATCCCGAACAAGTATGTGCGGCTCATCAGTAACCCCGCCAGCAAAATCTTCACTCTCGGGACTATCGAAATTTCTAAGTGGACTAAGAAGTATGTTAAGTTTAACCCTAAGCCCTCTGTATCTAACCCTAAATAAAATACTTATAAACCAAATCAAACTATCCCAGAGGTAATTCCAAACGACCTTCACCTGTACCTAAATTAAGTATTCAGCCTAATAGTAAGAACCTAAGCACTAGTAATAACATAATCTCTCATCACTCTTCCGCACCTCTCACCCTTAGCCCTAAACCTAGTGATCCAAATTCTAATTGGAAGTTGAAAATGGGTGTATTTCCAAACTTTTAACTAAGTACCCCAGCCAAGTATCCTAACTTTATTCATTCTCACACTCTTAACCACTCTGATCCACTTACACCGAAGCCCTCGAACACATCCATCCCAGCCGACAACCATACCACCACGGTTTTGAGTTCTGAATATCCAGGGCATCCACCCAACCACGCACTCCCAACTTCTTCCGTGTGCCCACCTAGCCATCATCTTCCCACCCCTCCTCTGTTTACAGAAAACCTTGGACCCAGTTCTTCCTCCACATGCGCACCTATTTTCAAGTCATCACCTTCCTTCACTATCGCCCCTTCTCAAACTTCTTCCACCTCCGCTAAACCGCTCCTTCCGCTAACCACAACTCCTTCATCCAAACAACTAATATATTGATCCCCTAATCCGACCTACAGTTAAATTGACTTGACGCTCTGCGGATTCCAACGATGGACGATACCTCTGTCCCGTTTAAGGGACCGCCGCATTTATGAAAACGTACGTCTATTTGTGGCCTATCTGCACGACAAACCGAATTCTGTCTGTATTGATGGTAAAACCAGCACCAACGACATGTTAAGTATACATCAAGAAGACCTGCCCACAGACCCAACCGTCTTACACCGACTTTTCACTAAGTACCATGAATCATTCAATATCCCTTCCAATAAGATTTCAGAAGATCTATCCACCTATGCTGCGTACGTTAGTTCTCGCCGCATTTCCCATCTCCACGTCGCCACGACTCCTTAAACTGTTTTCGCTCCTAACCCCCGCTTTCTCTATTTCCGACCTAATGCACCTGCGGTCTCCGATCAAGTACCTCTCCCCGGCAGCTTGTCAGTCCATTACCAGAACGTAAGAAGGACTTCGCACAAAAACATCCAATATTTTCCTTAACTCCCACAAATTCCCCCATGATATATTTGCCTTAACTGAAGCCTATCTAACACCAGGTATTCTCGACAACGAACTATTCCCTCCAAACTATACCATTTTCTGTGTTGACGGTTGTGTAGGCACCAATGATCCACCAGGTCGTGGGGTACTCATAGCTGCTCACAACCGTTATGATGCCACCCTGCTTAAGACCTCAGACTCTTCATTATCAGAATTTGTATGTATCAAATTAACACTGGAAAAGTGTATTCTGTATATTGTTTCGTGCACGCCACGAAAAGTCAACCGTGTAATGCGCATGCCCAGATGGCCAGTAATCAAGAAAAGGAAATGTCAAACCGGAAAAGTCAAGGACGACTCGAAACTGTGGTGAATGTGTGAGGTGAAAATGTTTAACGGAAATATCTAGAACTAAGTGACTGAACTTTCTAGAATTAAGCTAAGTAGTATAAATAGGGCTGAGTAGCAGCCTGGTTAGTTTAGTCGTGATTTAGACTGCGAAGCGTTTACATGTGATAATGGGAATAGTCAGTTGTATTTTAAACGGTGAAGTGATAAGTGTTAGTTATTAAAGTGAAACGTAATATTGTGAAAAAATATTGTCAAGGAAATTGTTAAACGAAATAATTAAGTGAACTGAATAAACTTGTGAACATTTGTGATTAAAAACAATTGTCTTAATTAATCCGTCGAGCCTGAAGAGCCCCATTTACGTTACAATTGGTGTCAGAAGTGGGATTAATTAGGAATGACTAAAAAGTGAACTTAGAATAAAAGAAAAGAAAAAGTGACTGTGAAATTAAAGTGAAATAGTGGACTTACGTGTTCAATACTTGAAGGGGGAATTTTAAGTAAACGTTCCCTGCCTGCAATTGGAAATAAATGTACCCTGGTAGCGATACTACAAGAAGCTATGGAAAAGGAAGGAATGGATCCAGAGGCTTTTGTTTTTGAAGACGGACCAGAAGAAGAAGAAGAAGCAAGTACTCCAAGCTTGACAGATCTCTTCAATGCTCTGTTGAAACTTAACTCATCAATGGCTGAACAAAAATCATCAATAGAAGCATCAATGGCTGAACATAAATCGTCGACGGCCGAATTAAAAGCATCGATGGACGAACAGAAATCATCAACAGCAGAGTTTAAATCGACGATGGAAGGGTCCGTAAGTGAATTGAAAGCGGCAATTGAAGAACAGAAATTGTCTACGGCCGAGTTGAATTCATCAATAGTAGCGGAACTCAAGGTCTCGTTGAAGAAGTGAAAGCGGAAATGGATATTTCTATGCAAAAACAGATTGATGGTCTGGAGTCAACTGTAGAGCAAAAACTGGGGACCGTAGAAAACTCTATCAAAGTCAGTCTGGAAAGTTAAGTGGAAAACAAAATGGGAAAGTAAAAGTCGGACATAGAGAAAAGATTGAAAGAAGTAGAAATTTCTGGACAAACGAATATTAAACAAGTTAAATGCGAAATGGAACAGTCAATGAAGAAAGCTTTCGAGGAAATCAGGACTGAACTAGAAAGTGTCCAGAAACGGTATTTATCGACTTTATCTTCAGATGTGACTGTGAACAAACGACTTCATCCTCCAACATTGAACGGCCAGACGCCCTGGCAAACATACAGACTCCAGTTCGAAACGGCAGCAGCAATGAACTTTTGGAGTGACGAAGAAAAAGCTACAGCTCTTATCTTGGCACTTAGAGATGGAGCAGCAGAATTGTTACAGACTATCCCGGCGGAGCTGAGGTATTACTATAGATCTCTAATACAAGCTTTAGAAATACGGTATGGGAACCAGCACATGCAAGAGATTTACCGTCTTCAGCTACGGAGTCGGACACAGAAGCATGGAGAGCAGTTGCAGCAGACTTGTTCACTTGCAGATCGTGACCTACAGCAAGCAGTACGACTGGCTGGAAAGAACACAAACGCTGAGGTTTTGGCTTACGCTCTGGCTTGGGAGGCAGCAAAACAAGCCTCGAGAAAACCTATGTACGAGACAGAAGAAACCGAAATAAAAGATATTTGTTACCGACTATTGAGTCAGGTCAACCGCGGCCGTCCAAGATGCTGGACATGTGGCCAGGAAGGTCATCTCCGACGAGATTGCAGGAAGCAAAGGAGATCAACCCTTCCGGGATATGACACGAAGAAGACTGGTTGTGCAAAGTGCAGCAGAAGGCAACAAGAAGAATTTGGATTGAAGAGAGATGCCGATCGAAACAACGAAGCTAAAGTGCCCCGTCGCAAGTACATATGCTGGTCCTGCGGTTAAGAAGGTCACATGCAAAGCGATTGCAGAAGGAAGACCCTTGATCACTTGTCAGATAAGTACAGTTCAATAGAAGTTGCCCAAAACGATGGAGGTGTTTTGAGAGGATATCGATGGCGAAGGACTAACAAAGAGCAGCGAATGAAGAAAGAAATGGTACAAAGTGAAAACGAGTCAATATCTTGCCGGAAATGCCGAGTACAAGACCAATTTGGACATTTGAAGCATGGGAATGCATTGTCATAATTTTTTTTTTATCTTCAGGGATCACGCTGAACGAATTACACCACTCAATCATCACTTTTTCTTATATTCTTTATTTAACAAAATTTTCTTTCACTAACAATGTTTAGTTAATCAACTTCCTTAATAAAGGTTAAGGTACACTAATTATTTAACAATCTTACTAACAAAATTTTCTATCACTAACAAAGGTCACTTAATCAATCTCTCCGAAGCGATCCAGCCCGATGGCGATTTTTATTATTCGCGACTTTCCTTTGTTACGATTAAAACCAGACTCTCCGTGTGAACGAATTATTTTCGTTCTTACGCTTTATCGGGAATATGATTATGGAGCATTTTACATGCTACGAAGATTTGTATGCTGGTTGAGTCAGTGAGTGTAATTTAATATTTTTGTTTGTTACACTTGAATTTTTACGCTGGCTCAACCGAATGCATATGGATTCGAATTTATCGCTTATTTTGTTATTTAAGCTGAATCCGATATGCGGCATAGCCTTGTTGACTTTTCGTTGTATATTGGATTAGGATTTTTATGACTTATGTTTATAAGTGAAATCCGATATACAACATTCCTTCCTCCCACAAAAATGTGATTATTCTTGGAAGAGGAATAATCACCGGGACTAATAAGGTCCAGGAGAAAAGGTTCAGTCCACATCCGACCTTTCTACGCGACTGTTAAGTTTTTATATATTATAAAAAAAATATTTTCTGCCACGATGAATTTCCAAGAGGCCATCACCCACGCTGGTCCTCCATGTGGTGCCGGGCTGGAAAGTGCCAATACGCGTGTGCTGCCACCGTGAAGACTCCCTCCCCTTAACTATTTGGACAGCTCCTGCCCAGGTTATGACCACTCATGTGGTAGCCCTGTGGATGGCGCAAGGAGATCGTTGGGTGGTAAGCAGCGTTGCCAATGCTACAAAAATATTTTACCCACAAATTTACCCGCATTTCGCCAAAAAACCCGCCCCCAAAATCAAAATACACGCATTTTACCCGCAAGGATTTTGTTGTTTTGTTTACATGATTAAAGGAATTTACTACTAAAAAGGTAACTCAAATCCGCAAAGAAACAATTTATTCTTCATAAATACAAATTTTACAGTTCATAAAAACAATATAGGTAACAAAAACAAAACTGTTATTACATACTAAGTACTTTTGCATTAATCATTTTCTGACTAGGCTCAAATGATACGCAGCCACCTTCACTCTCTATTTTTTGTCGGGCTGCTAAAATGGACACCACTGTTTCAGTACCTAGTTTGTTTCTCTCATCAGTTTTACAAAATACTGTTTTGAGCGTATAAAAAATAGAAACAGAACTCAAAGGCGGAAGGCAATAACGATGAATGGAAACAAGAGGCGCACGACGATCGACGGTACATGAGACATTAAAAAGTTATTGGCGACGCGAGGCAATTCTCTTTTGGGCTACAAAAAGAAACTATTGTCTTTCCCTTGTCTTTTTTCTCGACTCATTTCCCGTAGACTTTCGTGTGTCTTTTGTTTTCATTCACTGTTCTTAGTGTTCTTTATCGCTGATTTTCAGATTAATATAGGAAATATTTTTTTTGCGTTTTACACGCCATTACACGCAAATAATTTTTACCCACCACTTTACCCGCACTAAGATAAATTACCCCAGTTTGGGGTAATTACACGCCACTTGGCAACGCTGGTGGTAAGTGGTAAGTTTGGTTTATTTATTACTTTTCTTTTTTCTAAATATTGTATTTTTTTCAGGGGGAACTATCTCTGTATGTGGACTTAGGTACTACGTCGGGCCCCCTATTTTTCCGGGCATTCGTGTTGGACGAGGGGAGGCAGCTGCTCCTGTTGCCGTAGCAGCGTCTGAGGAGGAGGAGACCTGGGATTAGAGTGTGGATTACTTTGGCTGGTGTTTGTCCCTCTCTCCTTTTTTTATCTCTTTTGTGCTGTGTTTTGGTGTTTGTTGTTTTTGTATTTTGTGTGCAGGCATTAAAAGTTTTTGTGGTTCGTCTTATATTGGCAGTCCCTCTTCCTCCGGCCTTACTTGTAGACCAATTGTATCGATTTAGTTCGAGGAAGAGTGGTTGGTAGCTTTTGCGACGTTTGGGGGGCTGTATAAATTCTAGAGGGGTATCGGTAGCTGGGGTTTGTTGGTGGTTACGTTGGTTGGATCCCTTTAGGATCCTTGGAACCACGTACCGAATTGCAGCATATATTGCCACGACCAACGGAATGAATCCTGTTAAAGAGATTGAAGTTACCGAGAGTACATGGGGGATTTTATTTCCAGGGCTTATGCGAACATTTAGCATTTTTGCTCTTATTTCTTCAAGAGATTTTGTACTTTGGTGGATCAGTCGATTAGTTTCGTCACCGATTAGTAATGTCGGGTATGACTGATCATCTCTATTTCGAGCTACGTTTTTTGTTTTTTCTAATTCCCTTATTATGAATTCTTTTAGTAGTGATTTGCTTTCATTGGTATTTGGGAAATATTCTGGTTGCGAGATATTTAAGTTATGCCTGTTTTCGGCCTCATAATAGATTGTATGGGGACCGATTTGGAATTGACAGGGTTCATTGATTAATAGAATTCCCTGACCTGACAGGCGGTAAGTGAGCAGGTGGTGTGTACATGTAATATGTACCACTGTGGGTTTCATTAATGAAAATACCACGAATTAGGCTTGCTCAGCTTAATTAGAGTACCTTTAGGTGGAATTTGGGCCTTTAATGTGCATCTCGGGTTCTCTTCTAATGGGTTGATGAGAATTTTGATAATACATTCTTCTGATATTGTTGCTTTGGTTACTGGAGTATTTAACTTGCCGGTATAGGTACCTTCTTTTACATCTTTCGTTATTTTACGGAACGTTTTCATGTTCTCCGGTTTGAGCAACAGAAATTCTTGGGTTTGAATTTGGCTGGCAACATGTGAGTATTCGATGTCCGGGACCAAACTATGGTTTAAGTCTACATGTATTGGGAAGCATCGAATTCTTTGTAGCTTTCATTTCGGTGGGTCCGAAGATCTGCCGTTTGATAGAGGACTGATAAGCAGTTCTGGGGAATAGGACTTGTGGTATATCTCTAATAAAGTATTTGCGGAGATCAAGAGCGGGTGGATTTGATTGTTACGGCTGGATACTATTACGTCCAACAGGGCTTGTTGCCGGAATTCGATTTCCACCATTTGTAGCAATAAGCTTGAGATTATCTCTTGTCTTAATTGACGTTTGTTTAGTTCGTCGGTAGTGTTTAGCAAATTATTTATTTGGCCACTAAGGAGACGTTGTCGTTCAGCTAGGGATGTCAGGTGGTTTTTATCAAGCTGATTTGTTGTTTCTCTAAATCCAACAGAGCTTGATTGTTTGTCTCTAATTCTTCGAGATGACTATACACGTCATGCTCGTTTTCACTGTCCATAGTACCAAAAAAGTAGTGCATCACATTTCCTATTGGGTATTTGGGCACGTAGCCTGCACCGCGGATTTTCTTCGAGTGGATTGAACAGAAGTTTAATTACGCACTCCTCTGACGATGCTGCTTTTGTGATTGGTGTACTTAATCGGCCAGTGTACGTGTCTTCAGAGATTTCTTTTGAAATCTTTCGGATTGTTCTCATGTTTTCTGGCTTGAGCAAGAAGAATCCTTATGTTCGAATTTGGCTGGCAACGTGAGAATATTCGATTGCGGGAACCAAAGAATGGATTGAATCTATTTGGATTGGAGAACATCTTATCCGCTTTAACTTCATCTGTGGGAGATTGAAAACTGGTAATTCTAATCTAATGACTTGTAACAGATGAGGTTTGAGCTCGGCTGTTTGGAACAGAACTGAGAGGCAGTTCTGCAGATTCGGATAAGGTGAATGGGATTTACGGAAAATATCCAAGAGTGAATTTGGGGAGATTAAGAGGGGTGAATTTGATTGTTTCTACTGGACACTATTATGTCCAGTAGGGCTTGTTGCCGAAATTCTATCTCTACCATTTGCAACAGTAGACTTTGGATGATTTCTTGCGTAGTTGTCGGGCAAGAATCTCGTCTGTTGTGTTTAGCAGGTTGTTTAGCTGGTAGGTTACCTTGAGTGTTTAACTGTAGCTCATTCAATTGGCTATACACTGCACGCTCGTTTCCACTATCCATTGTGCCGAAGAGGTAGTGCATTGCCTTTCCTGTCCCATCGAAAATGGATCTAGGTCTCCGCGATTTAGGCACCGCCTCTCTAATGACGTTAGTGCGTCTTTTAATGTTTTTCATCAACGCGTGTACATGTTTTTTCTGTAGTTAACAAAGATTTGTACTTACAGAGCTATTCTCGCACAGCTGGTTGACGTAGTGCTCGGCACGTTCTGCTAGATTGGTCTGGTTTTCCAATTCGGCAAGATCCAATTCCGTGATGATGCTCCAGGTACTGTGATATACCAGTAGTGTCCCCAGTTCCTCGAATAATACTCCAGTATTATTGAGGGGCGTTACTGTGATTGGTTCCGGATCGCCTTTTCCCAAGTGACACGAGGCTAGGAGTAGGATGATGGTAGGTAACATTTTGACCTAGTGAAGAGGAGATGGATATATTAGCGCTTTTGATTTTCAATTTTTCTTACTTAAATTCTGTTACTTTTGAGCGCAGTTTTTCCCCGTATGTTTCGATGCTTTATACTAAAAGTCTTAATTTTTATTATTTCTTAATCATAATACGGTTTTAGTGGGTTATTGTGAACCGTAAACATTTTTTTCGTATCTGGATTCTTGTATTTACGGGGCTAAGGATGCCAGTTACCAGATAGGGTCCTACCTAGACTTGTGAGAGCTTGTGCTTTCTGTTTTCGCTCTTGAGTAGTACCCTGTCGCCGGCGTGAAACGTTAGTGGGCGAGCAGCTTTGTCATAGTAATTCTTGGAGCGCTTTTTACTCGCTTATATATTTTTACGTGCCGTGGCGTAAGACCTTTGAAGTATATACCTTAACAAATGGTAATAACATTCGTGGTTATACACGGTGTAGCAGTAGCTACAAATTTAATTTTTAATTAAAATTTCATAAGTTTGATTATATTATTAATAAAATATTAGTATTAAAAATCTACTTCAATAATATCCAATTAGACTGTACTGTCAAAAATATTTTAATCAACCTGTACACTTCGATAAAATTTGAATAGTGTGAAACACAAACACTTTAAAAATTATCGTAATCATTTATTCATTGACAATAAAATACTGTACTCTATACAGAGAAAATATTGAATAAACTATCTATGTATTAAATGTAAAGTAGGATACACAAAAATGTAAATAGAATTTCAGTCTAGCCAGAACAACCAAACTGGAAACAACTAAAATAAAAATAAAAAGTTTAAATAAATAAAATTAAGAAATACTTTTTTTTAATTTAAAATATAATGTATTTCAAGGATTTCAGATACAAAAGGAAGTTCAAGGATTAAATGCTCTGAGAATACGCCCCATATCAATTAGGAGCTCTATATCACCTAACAACTTCATTGGTTACCCCGAAGTTTTTTTTAAAAACAGAAGTACCCAAGGACGAACAACGAAGAATCAACAACCCTCAAAACAAAAATAAAAAGAAACAACATTTTCAAATAGAGATACCCCCTACCAAAGGTAAGGTATTCTCTCATTTTAAAAAAAGAAGACAACGAAGATTTAACAACTCAAGAAACAAAATCTAATAAGAGGTGCCCCCCCCCACCCAGGGTAAGGCATCCTTGTTATTAAAGCAATCATCAAGATTCAACATAAATTTTAATAAGAGGTGCCCCCCCACCTAGGGTAAGGCATCCTCATTATTACAAACCAACAATCAAGATCAACAATATTTGAACTATGAGGTGCCCCCCACCCAGGGTAAGGCATCCTCTAGTTTAAAAATCATCAACGAATCAACACATCAAAAGGAAGATTACATCTATAGGAAGAAAGAAGAAAAGACAACACCGTAACAAAAAACGAAGACAACAACGGTACGTGTTTTAATAATTAAAATTACTTTCATTGTACCACAACTACATAATTAAAAAATCATAAACAACATTTCCTGACATTTTCAAATAATATTATATTATTTGTCTTTTCTACTAAAAATAATATATTTTTTTCTCAATATATAATCATTCTCGAAATATTAATATAACTTAAAAGTTATAATAAGGGGTTGTTCTTTCATTTTGGTGATTCGCGAAGTTAAGTTTCGTTAAAATCAGTGTGAAATTTTACTTTCAAAAAAAGTACATAAATACAATCATGATGACTAGTGAAGATGAGTCAAACTTTTCACAACAAAGTTTATATACAAACGCTACAAATTACAATGAAAACAATTATGTAGCCACAACTTCAATCAAACTACCAAGCTTTTGGACTCCATATCCAGAAGCTTGGTTCATTCAAGCCGAAGCCCAATTTGCTTCTAACCGAATAACGGTAGACAAGACAAAATACAGTCACGTGGTTCAATCTTTACCAGTGGAAGTCATAACAAATGTCCTAGATTTTTTACAA
The DNA here is from genome assembly GCA_964036015.1 of Leptarthrus brevirostris. Classification (NCBI taxonomy): domain Eukaryota; kingdom Metazoa; phylum Arthropoda; class Insecta; order Diptera; family Asilidae; genus Leptarthrus; species Leptarthrus brevirostris. Next base: position 95,721,660 of record OZ038371.1, on the reverse strand, counting down.
AATCCTCCACTACTCAATAAACATGAAAGTTTGAAGAATACTCTAATCAAACGATTTACTGAATCGGAAGAAAAAAAGTTGGAGCAACTTCTATCTACTACCGAAATCGGAGATAGAAGACCTTCCGAATTCTATCGCTCCATGGAAATTCTTGCAGGCAATTCATCCACATTTAGCAAATCTTTAATTAAAAAATTATGGATGAGAAAATTGCCGGCAAATATAAACATAGCCTTAATATCTTCCGGAAAAGAAGATATTAAAAAACTTTTAGATTTGGCAGATAATATATATGATATTTCCAAAATTCCATTTATATCGGAAATAAACAAAAATCTACCAAAACCAAATTACAATTTTATAAACTAAAAATCAAAACAACACTTGTTAATCTCGAGCAAACGTAAGAAATATAAGAATTTCTTAACACGGTCGGCATTTCTACTGAAGAAAAGTTAAGCTCCCCTGGCTCGTTATCAACAGCAGCACCAAAGGGTTAACTTTCCTTCAGCTGCTGGACGCCTTCGCGACAAAACGAAAACTAGATGAAAAACCAACAAAATTTAACACCGAACTAGACAGCTGTATCAATTTATGATCACTTACACTGTCCCACTAACCTTGCGGTAAAATATTTAAAATATTTTCAACAATGCACAAAATGTGCAGGAATTTACTCGGGTCAAGTGAATATTTAAAATTTTTCAAAGATTTCCCACATTAACGCAACCACCTCGTTATGATATTCCAGTTAAACATAACGTAGTACATCGAATAAAAACTAAAGGACTACTACCTTTTTCTCGTCCAAGACGTTTAGATAGACATAAATACAAAATTGCAAAATTAGAATTTGATCACATGGTTAAATTAGGTCTGTGCCAATTATCATCTTCTTCAGTATCTCCTCCACTACATCTAGTAGCAAAGAAAAATACTACAGATTGGCGACCATGTGGAGATTATCGCAGACTCAACGCAATCTCTGTTCCAGATAGGTACCCATTACCACATATACAAAATTTTTCAATGAACTTAAACGGTTGCACTATTTTCTCAAAAATTGATTTGGTAAGAGCTTACCACCAAATTCGAATGGCTAAAGAAGACATAAACAAAACAGCCATTACAACTCCATTCGGATTATTTGAATTCACTAGGATGCCATTTGGTCTAAGAGATGCTCAACAAACATTTCAAAGATTCATGGACTAAATTATTAAAAATTTAGATTTTGCTTTTGTCTATATTGACGATATTTTAGTTGCCACCAAATCTGAATCCGAACATAAAAATCATTCAAACCAAATTTTTAAACAACTATCAGAATTCGGAATAATAATAAATGCATTTTCGGAGTTGGAACTTTGGATTTCCTCAGTCACAAAATAACAAGAGAAGGGATCTTACCTTCAGAAGACAGAGTCCAAATTATTAACAATTTTCCTTCTCCAAATTCTATTAAACAAATTCAACAATTTATAGGCATGGTTAATTATTACCATAGATTTATTCCAAATCTTCCCAAATTACTAAACTCAATTCACACTCATTTGGCTCTACTTCTCAAAAAGAAACCAAATAATGGTAAAAATTTTTCTTTTTCTTTTTCTTTTTCTTTCAACTTAATAAAATTAAACAATCATTTTCAAAAGCAACTTTATTAATTCATCCTATTGAAAATGCAAAATTCAATTTAACCGTAGACGCTTCTGCTAGCGCCGTTGGTGCAGTTCTCCAACAATCCAATGTAAACCATTGGGAACACATTGCATTTTTCTCTAAAAAATTAAAAGAAGCAGAAATCAAATATTCAGCATTCGACCGAGAACTTCTGGCATTATATCTAGCCATCAAGCATTTAAGACATTTTCTAGAAGGTCGAGAATTTATAGCTTTTACAGACCACAAACCACTCATTACAGCTATATGATCTAAAACAGAAAGAAGTCCAAGACAAACCAGACATCTGGACTACATAACCCAATTTACGTCCGATATCAGACATATCAAAGGCAAATCAAATACAGTAGCAGATACTTTATCTAGAATTTCTATCGAAAATTTCGAACATTCAAAACATAACAATACCAAATTTGATTTAAAAGCTGTTGCTGAGTATCAAAATAGTGACGAAAAACTTACACATCTTTTGATAACTCAACATAACAGACCAGATAATTCAAAATATAAACTTGTAAAAATTAAATTAAACACTTCTGAGTCTGACATTTGGTGCGAGTTTTTTACTAAAAATTCACGGTCATACATATATACCCAAAGAACTTCGAAAAATTATTTTTAATACCATTCATAATTTATCTCATCGAGGAATTAGATCAACACGAAAATCTATTGTTTCTAAGTACTTTTGGCCTGGAATGAATACAGATATTATCAATTGGACTTAAAATTCTGTCAATTGCCAAATCAGAAATTGGTAAATTCGAACTAGCAGAGCAAGATTCGAACATATCCATTTAGATTTGGTAGGCCCTTTACCTTCTTCAAATGGATATTCTTACATTTTAACAATAATAGATAGATTTACTTGTTGGCCAGAAGCTTATCCAATCAAAGATATTCAGGCAAGCACAATTATCAATACGTTATACGAACAATATTTTTCACGTTTTGGTATTCCACTAGAAATTACCACAGATCAGGGTACTCAATTCGAATCCAAATTATTCGAAGAATTTACAAAAATTTTAGGATCACATCGAATCCGTACTACTCCTTATCATCCACAATCCAACGGAATGATAGAACGATTTCACAGACAATTAAAAGCAGCCATACGCGCTCGTGACGGCCAAAATAATTGGGTCACACAATTACCTGCAGTCCTCTTAGGTTTCCGAACCACGATTAAAGAAGACTTGCAATGTTCTCCAGCAGAACTTGTCTATGGACAACCTCTTCGCGTTCCAGGAGAATTTATCATTAACAACACTTCAACAATTCAAGATCCATTAAATTTCTTAAGTAAAATCAGATCTTGCATAAATAACTTCAAACCCACACATTCTCCAAAACAAAATTCAAAAATCTACGTACCTAAAGATTTAAAAGATACAGAATTTGTTTTTGTTAGAATCGACAGAAGCAAATCTTCTTTACAAAATGAACTTGATAAATATTATCAAATCGACTACCGTGGTAAAGCAACGAACATTTCAGTTGACATAAACCAGCATTTATCGAACACACAGAACATACAATTTCACCAACCAAAAACAAACCGAAAAAGAAAGTAAAATTTCAATTATAACTTTTTATTACTAACAATATTATTATTCATTATATTCTTAATTTTACGATTCACTTAAAATGGACGTTTTCACTGAGGGGGGAGTAATGTAGCAGTAGCTACAAATTTAATTTTTAATTAAAATTTCATAAGTTTGATTATATTATTAATAAAATATTTGTATTAAAATCCACTTTAATAGTATCCAATCAGACTGTACTGTCACATATATTTTAGTCAACCTGTACACTTCGATAAATTTTGAATAGTGTGAAACACAAACACTTTGAAATATATCATGAATTATGCTTAGTTTAAATAATTATGTAACATTATTTCCATTTTTGTATGTACTATTATAAGATTCACGAATCTTTTTGTACCTATGCCAGTGAATAAATAATAATAATATTAATTCATTCGCACTCAAGGAGACGTGAAGTCTTAAAGAAATAATTGTAAAGCAACCATTCAAAATCTTGGATGCGAGATGAGTGCAGACTCAGTTTGGTAATAGAATCGTTTTGGAGTTAAAGGACCATTATGTATACTTACCCTGGCGGTATGCAAAAGTTAGTGAAGAAGAGCTGGCCAATATTTCACAAGGCAACAGCAACATTATCAGCAAAGGGCAGCGAGGCAAGTCGTTTGATATTATCTTTTTGCAGGATGACGAGATAAATAAAGATTCAGATGATGATGACAAAGCAATTGATGATATATTGCCAACACAGTTACCTCGATTAAATTATGATTAGAAATCTTTAATTGAAATAAATTTCCTTGAAAATAAAAATTATTGCTCTTTTTACTTTTTCATATCCTTTACTATTTAGAATTATTATTTCACATCTGTTGCTTAGATTTGGGGTTTGTGGTTTTGCATTTTCCTGTTGATAAATAAAATGAATAAATCATAGGTGGTACACCTTTCCACTATAAATGTGATTCATTGAGAGTTTCTTCATCAAGTCTTCTTCAGAGTGAAATCGGTATCGAAAACTGGAAAACGAAAAATGGAATCTTGTGCTGAAGTTTCCAATAATATCGCGGAAACGTTGCGAGCAGTTTTACATGTTTTGAAAGAACAAAGAAATCCGGATTTAGTGAAGTAGATAAAATACAGTAAAAATAATTTATTATTAATGTATAAAGCCTTAAAGTGCGTTAAAACGATTGGTGCAAAACGGAATTTAGAATCAAATATTGGATTAATCAGATGTTTTATTAAGTCAATTGAGCAATTGTCTGCTAGTGGAAGTGGTTATGTGAAGAAAAGTAACAGCTTATGGATAGAATGGCGAGATATTAAATCAGCTTTCAAAGGACGTATAAGAACAGGTGTGATTATAAACAAAAAGTACAAGGAACCCAAACTTTTTCTAGCACAAGCTGGAAATCTGTTAGAAATAAGACTGAAAAATCTGTTGAATAAGTGTGATAAGATTAAATTTAATACATCATTCTGTTCTGAATTTAAAAAACCGTGTGGTATTAATGCTAATGATGTTGATTTAAAATATCTATCAACTTCTAACAAAATGATTGATCTTGGTACAGATGTTAAACTTGTTATTGGTGATATAGTTAATGAATTATTAACACAATTGGAGGACTTTCAAGAAAGAGACAGTGGATGGGCGTTAAGTAAAGTAATTAATCTCACTGTGAATATAAATAAATATGCACCATTTTCTGGATCTAATTATGTAGAGTTACCTCCGCAAATAAAGCGTAAAAAAGCATGTGTTAATGTTAAAAATAATGATAATGCATGCTTTGCTTGGAGTATTATTGAAAATAATTCTGATCGTTAGGCATCATATCCACATTATAGAAATGTAGTTGACTTAACTGATATATCTTTTCAACTTCAATTGAAGGACCTATGGAAGTTTGAAAAGAATAATAAAATAAGTGTAAATGTGTATCCATTGTTAGAGAAGAAACATAAATTAACAGTTGTGCCTGTTCGAATATCTAAAAATAGTTTTAGGCACCATGTAAATCTTTTAATGTTCAGTGAAGAGTGCAATAAAAACTGTGGAGATGATGATGATGATGATAAATTTTTTCATTTCTGCTGGATAAAAAACTTATCTCGTTTAGTATCATCACAACTTACAAAAAATTTTCATAAAATATGGATTTGCGAAAGATGTTTGAACTATTTTTATAGCAATGATGGATTAGTTAAGCATAAAATCGATTGTGAAAATTTAAATACATGCAAAGTTACTTTACCGTCGCAAAATGATCAATGGTTATGTTTTAAAAATTATAATTATAAAAAGAAATGCTCATTTATAGTGTATGCTGACACTGAAAGTATTTTATTCCCAGTATCTGATTTTAATTCGCATTCAGATTCTAGCAGACGTTATCAAAAGCATGAAACTTTTAGTATCGGCTATTACTTTGTGTGTTCATATGATCCATCATTGAATTTTTACCGATCATATCGTGGAGTTAATTGCCAACAGTAGGGTGCACATGAGTTGAAAATATTGGCAGAAGAAGTCGAAGCAATTTTGATGCATGAGGTGGACAAAATTGATGCTGAATTAAATTTAAAGTTACAAACCCAAATAAAGTGTCATATTTGCGAAGTGGTATTCTTGTTCTTGGATATACGAGTAATAGACCACTGTCACCTAACTGGAAAAGTTCTTGGGATGGCCCACCAAAGCTGTAATCTTAATTATAATGAAAGCCGAATAATACCATTTTATTATAAATATTGCTTTAGCTATAAAAGGAAGAATCGATTTACTACCTATAAATAAAGAAAAATATATAGCTTTTACTAAGTATGTGGAAGGTACTGAAATAAAACTTCGTTTAATTGATTCATTCAGATTTTTGCCAACATCTATAGAAAAGTTAGCATCACACCACAAGAATTTCCTAATAATCATCAATTTCTATCGAGAAAAGGTATATTTCCCTATGATTATATTGATTCATGGGAAAAATTAGAAGAAAATGAACCTCCACAAAAGGAACATTTTTATAGTCAGTTAAATAAATCAACTATTAGTGAGGAGGATTATACTCATGCACAATATGTGGGGCAAAATCTTGGGATTAGAACTTTAGGAGAATATGCAGATATCTATTTAAAAACTGATGTCTTACTGTTAGCAAAAATATTCGAAAATTTTCGTGCAAGTTGTTTGGAAAGTCATCATTTAAACCCAGCTCATTATTTTACAACACCCGCTGCTATGCTTTTATTTACGAAAGTCAAACTTGAATTAATTACCGATATTGACATCATTATTTTCATTAAAAAAGGAATTAGGGCTGGTGTATCACAATGCAGCAAACAAACAAATACATGGATTGCTATAATTCTGAAGAAAAAGAAAAATATCTCATGTATTTAGATGCAAATAATTTATATGGTTGGGCTATGTGTCAACATTTACCCATAAAAAACTTTAAATGGGTTGATAATATTGATGTTAGTGATATTCCTGATGACTCAGATGTTGGTTACATATAAGAGGTAGACTTGCATTACCCCAATCACGTACACGATTATCAAAAAAATGTTAGAAAAAGACATGATATAAAACTTTTCACAAAATGGAATGGTCGCTATGGTGCAAAAGCTGTGATTGCCAAACCTAATTTTTCCAGTCGAACAATTTTTGAGGAGAATTTGATAGCTATTGAACTAAAACAGTTGGAAATTTTATTAAATAAACCGATATATGTAAGACAAGTTATTTAGATATATCCTAAACCTGTTTATATGACTTTCACTACGGTTATATGAAGAAAGTTTATGGTGATAAATGCAAATGCCTTTATACGGATACGGATTCATTGATATATGAGCTATGTGAAATTGATCCATATGCAGTTATACGAAGAGATATTCAGTTTTTTGATACCAGTGATTATCCTAGAGATAATATTTATAATATTCCACTAACCAACAAGAAAATCCCAGGACTAATGAAGGATGAGCTATGTGGGAAGTTAATGACAGAGTTTGTTGGCCTAAGAGCTAAGATGTATAGTATTCGAGTGCACAATGAAGAAGTTATAAAAAAAGCTAAAGGTGTGAAGAACTACAGTGAAGAGCAAAACTGTAACAAAGAAATTGAATATTACGTCTGCTTATTTAAATTGTTCCCAAAAACGAAAAATTCCTCGATTTTCTCTGTCATATGGTTTTATTTGATTGTTATTGTGAACTAAAATGAATGAGTGCAACCATTAGAATAAATTAACCTTGATACAAAAAGGAAATTTTTGTTATGAGTCTAGTGTTACAGTTTTGCTCTCCACTCAAATTGTGAAATATTTTCAGTTCTCCAGGCAGATTTTTAAGCAAAGGCGTAATTTTTAAATTATTTCACGCTGTTTAGTGACAGAGTGTGCAGTGGAGTGAAAAATGGGAAAAATAAATACAGAAAAAATACGTGCCATTATCGAAGATTTGAAAAAGGGTGAATCGCTTCGAAAAATCGGGGGAAAACACAAGGTGAGCCACCAGTCAGTTAAAAGAATTCGTGATTAGAATGGAATTTCCCCCAGTGGGCAACGTGGAGGTGCACCAAGGTTAATCTCTGACCGAGAAACCGGGCAATAGATCAACTTTTAACCTCAGGTGCCGAAAAAATTCCAAGAGAAACTGCTTCAAAACTACAGGTGAAGGCTTCGCAGTGGACAGTTCGGCGTTCTTTGAAGAGAATTGGACTGAAAGCTGCAGAGAAAATGAAAAAACCGGCGATTTCCTAAAAAAAAATCGCAAGGCGCGAAAAGAATTCGCCGAAAAATTTAGCAATTGGACTGTGGAGCAGGTAAGATAATGATTATCAGCAGCCTGAACATAAATTGTGAAGAATTCTTCTAATTTTTCAGGTTATTTGGTCTGATGAGACCAAAAGTAATCGCTTCGAATCGGACGGAAGAAGCAGGCACTGGAGCAGAGACCCCACCGCTTTGCTTCCTAATAAAATTAAACAGACCATGAAACACGGCGTTGAAAGCATAATGGCACACCATTATGAATCACCAGCAAGGTGTTGGACCACTGGTGAAAATCGATGGGATTATGATAAAGGAGCAGTATTTGGCCATTCTTCAGGCAAATTTGCCCCCAGCTCTGCGTCAATTACGCATTCCCGAGAGAAAAGCGATTTTCCAGCAAGACGGACACCAGAAGCACATGTCAAAAATTGTTAAAGATTGGCTTCAAAAGCAAATATTTTCGACGGTGTCATGGCCTGCTCAAAGTCCTGACATGAATCCCATAGAACATTTATGGGCTTATGTGAAAAGCCAACTAGCAAAATATGCTGAGCCACCGGCTGGCATAAATGATTTCTGGGATCGTGTTCAGGATATTTGGAGCAGTATTCCTGCTCGTATTATCGAAAATCTGTACGGTAGTATGACCACAAGAATGAAGGAACTCTCAAAAGCCAAAGGCTTCTGGACTTCTTATTGATTTTTTATAAAAGATATTTTTTTTTTTCGAAGTGCAAAACTGTAACATTGGATACATTTATGTTGACATAGGCTTAAAACATTCTTAGGAATTAAGATATATTTTTTGTTAACTGTTTTTAAGTTATAGTTAGATTAAAAAATGTATGTTAATAATTTCATTTGAATTGGGCTTTTATTTCTCTTTCCCAGGAACCCCAATCATAAAAGGCACAACTGATTGTTACAGTTCTGCTCTTCACTGTATATTGTTAAGAACTCTCTATCATTCTCTGATTATTTGAGTTGTTTGAATAATAATTTTGAAATAGTTAAAGAGCAAAATTCTATACGATCAAATAATCATGCAGTGTATAGTATAAAGCAAAAGAAAGTAGCTCTGAGCCCATATGACGATATGGTTAGACTTAATTCTATTTACATTTTTTTTGTATCCTACTTAACATTTAATACATAGATAGTTTGTTCAATATTTTCTCTGTATAGAGTACAGTATTTTATTGTCAATGAATAAATGATTATTATATATTTCAAAGTGTTTTTGTTTCCCACTACTGGCCAAGAAATTTTTTTAGCGTTATTTGGTTTCTTTTTGAGAAGTAGAGCCAAATGAGTGTGAATTGGGCTTAGTAATTTGGCAAGATTTGGAATAAATCTATAATTAACCATGCCTATAAATTGTTGAATTTGTTTAATAGAATTTGGAGAAGGAAAATTTTTAATAATTCGGACTCTGTCCTCTGAGGGTAAGATTACTTCTTTTGTTATTTTGTGACTGAGGAAATCCAAAGTTCCAACTCCGAAAATGCATTTGAATGGATTGATATTGATTCCGAAATCTGATAGTTGTTTAAAAATTTGGTTTAAATTATTTTAATGTTCGGATTCAGATTTGCTGGCAACTAAAATATCGTCAATATAGACAAAAGCAAAATCTAAATTTTTTAATGATTTGGTCCATGAATCGTTGAAATGTTTGTGCAGCATTTCTAAGACCAAAAGGCATCCTTGTGAATTCAAATAATCCGAATGAAGTTGTAATGGCTGTTTTGTGTATGTCTTCTTTAGCCATTGGAATTTGGTGGTAAGCCCTTACCAAATCAATTTTTGAGAAAATGGTGCAACCGTTTAAATTCATTGAACTGTGATTGCGTTGAGTCTACGATAATCTCCACATCTGTAGAATTTTTCTTTCCTACTAGATGTAGTGGAGAAGATACTGAAGAAGATGATAATTGGCACAGACCTAATTTAAGCATGTGATCAAATTCTAATTTTGCAATTTTGTATTAATGTCCATCAAAACGTCTTGGACGAGAAAAAGGTAGTAGTCCTTTAGTTTCTATTCGATGTAGTACGTTATGTTTAACTGGAATATCATAACGAGGTGGTTGCGTTAATGTGGGAAATCTTTGCAAAATTTTACCGTATTCATTACTGATTGCGTAGTAACGAGTAGTTGGAGTATTTGCGTTTACCGTGATTCCACTAACACTTAATGTTGTTGTATCGTCGAGTAATCTTTTGTTTTTTAAATCGACCAGTAAATTAAATTTTGTTAAAAAATCTGCTCCGATGATGGGCTTGTTGACATTAGCAATTGTAAATGGGAAAATGAATTCTCTCCTAAGACCGAAATCTATTTTAAGTAATTTTGTGCCACAAGTGTTAATGGTAGAACCGTTTTAAGTTAGGGTCTTTGTTTTGTGTTTTCTAAAGAATTCGTTAGGTACTACTGAAATATCAGCCCCTGTATCTATTAGAAATTTGAATTAATTTTCTTTGTCAAAAATGAATAAACGTTTAGAAATATTATTGTTAAATATATTGTTCACTGAGGGTTTACTTAGTCTTTTTGATTATTAATAGTTTTGTAAGAACACAGCGAAATGCATTTATTCGCTTTGGTACCATATTTATTGTGGTACCAACAATAAGAATTGTTATCTCTAGATTTTGAAATTTGTCTGTTATGCGAATTGTTTCTAGAGAATGAATGATCTCTCGATCTGTTTCTAGAACGTGAATAAGAAGGTTGGTTTTGACATGATAATCCTTTTATCAAATTTTCGAGATTTCCTAATTTGTTTTCTAAATTATTTATTTTTGTTAAAAGGAAATTGTTATCGTTAAAATTGTAATTTTGTTTCGGTAGATTTTTGTTTATTTCCGATATAAATTGAATTTTGGAAATATCATATATATTATCTGCCAAATCTAAAAGTTCTTTAATATCTTGTTTTCCGGAAGATATTAAGGCTATGTTTATATTTGCCGGCAATTTTCTCATCCATAATTTTTTAATTAAAGATTTGCTTAATGTGGATGAATTGCCTGCAAGAATTTCCATGGAGCGATAGAATTCGGAAGGTCTTCTATCTCCGATTTCGGTAGAAGATAGAAGTTGCTCTAACTTTTTTTCTTCTGATTCTGTAAGCCTTTTTATTAGAGTATTTTTCAAACTCTCATATTTATTTACAAGTGGAGGATTTTGTAAAAAATCTCGGACATTTGTTATGACTTCCACTGGTAAAGACTGAACAACGTAACTGTATTTTGTCTCGTCTACCGTTATTCGTTTAGAAGCAAATTGGGCTTCGGATTGAATGAACCAAGCTTCTGGATATGGAGTCCAAAAGCTTGGTAGTTTGATTGATGTTGTGGCTACATAATTGTTTTCATTGTGATTTGTAGCATTTGTATGTAAACTTTGTTGTGAAAAGTTTGACTCATCTTCATTAGTCATCATGATTGTAGTTATTCACTGTTTGAAAGTAAAATTTCACTTGTTTATTTATACACTGATTTTAACGAGACTTAACTTCGCGAATCACAAAATGAAAGTACAACCCCTTATTATGTATAAATTTTCAGATGATTATACCATGATAAAATATATTTTAATTTGAGTTAAAGATATATTATTTATTGAAAAAAAAAACAAATTTTGAAAGGTGCGAAAAAAAATATGTTGTATTTATTGTAGAATTGTGTTTGTTTCTGTTGTACAATAATATTAATTTTAATTAAAAAAAAAGAACATACCAATATTAAATTTAACTGTTGTGTTGCCTTTTTTCTTTTTCTTGCTTCTTTATTATGTTGATTTTCTTTGTTCCTAAAGATGAGCATTCTTGAAATGTTGACTTGAACTTGTTGCTTGATGCATATTTTAATAAAAAGGATGCCTTACCCTAGGTGGGGGCACCTCTTATTAAATATTTTGTTGTTTTTGTTGATTGTTGAGTTAATGTTGGTTTTTTCTTATAACCGAGGATGCCTTACCACGGGTGGGGGGCACCTCTTATTAAAAATGTTGCTGCTTGATTTTTAAAACCAGAGAATACCTTACCTTGGGTAGGGGGTATCTCTGTTTTAAAATGTGGCTTAATTTAAAACCAGAAAGTACCTTACCTTGGGTAGGGGGTATTTCTGTTTTAAATTTTACGTTGCTGTCTTCTGCTTCTATTTTAAAAACCAGAAAGTACCTTACCTTGGGTAGGAGGTACTTCTGTTTTTAAAATTGCGAGGCCACTAATGCTGCGATCATCACGTCGGGGTCACCAATGAGGGTAATGAAGGATGAATGGGGGTCCTTGATTAATAAATATAAGAGGGCGTAGTCCCTCTAGTTGTACAGTCGCAAATCCTAGTACCTCTTTTTATCAATAAATTGATTAGATACATTTTATTCTTATGAAAGCAAAAAGACTATTTTATTTTATTAGTTTTCAAATTTTATTTTTTATTTATTTTAATGTTTTCAGATCGGCAGATCTGGTTAGACTAAAATTCTATTTACATTTTTTTTGTATCCTATTTTACATTTAATACATAGATAGTTTGTTCAATATTTTCTCTGTATAGAGTACAGTATTTTATTGTCAATGAGTAAATGATTATTATATATTTAAAAGTGTTTGTGTTTCCCACTATTCCTACGAATAAAGAGCTAAAGGAAAGGCCCTAACTCGTAAAAGTCGTATATGTGAATGAAGCAAAAAGCTTTTAGGCGAAGTGGAAGAGATGTTGGGGGAATTGTAGATTCGTCAATAAGAATAAGGAACCTGAGCTGTCATTTAATTGGAAATTTATTTTCGGATATCGAAAGTCGTGAAATTGTGCAGTTAAATAGATTTTTTGAACATAATTAGTTGTAAAAAACATTTAAAAAGTGTGTGAAACAAACTATATTAAGTTGTGTAGTGCCAAACTGTGGAAATAAATTCCGTTGCCGACTGCCGGGAACATCTTTTTCGCTAAATTGTTTAATGTAAATGTTAAGATAGCTCCATAGTAACACAACAAAAGCAAGTTCTAATGAAGTTTCAGTCAGAAAAGAAGAAAAAATTAAATATTATTATTGTTTACAAGTTGTGTTCTTCTTGCAGTAAGTAGCGTATTTTGGTGCAGAGACGTCGTAAATATTCGGTTTTGAGAGGCCAATAAATTATCAAAATTAATTAATAATTGTTTAAAGCGTTTAAAATAATTTAATTTTTGTTATAGATTCCCAAGAGTAAAATATATAAATGTCATATGGAATTGGTTAAATATTTTTTTAATTCTCAATTAAAAAAGAAAATTTGAAAATACTAATTATCCAAAGAATTTTAGAATGAACCCCCACTTGTAAAAAAAAATGTACTACTGCCATGATGAATATGTGCGTGTGGTGGAAAGTGTTTCAGTATTTGTGTTATGCTTCACGACATTTTGCGTTGAGCCTTTCCTTCAGTTCTTTATTCGTAGCACTATTCAAAATTTATCGAAGTGTACAGGTTGACTAAAATATATTTGACAGTTATTTATCTGTACAGTCTGATTGGATATTATTAAAGTGGATTTAAATAAAAATATTTTATTAATAATATAATCAATCAATGAAATTTTAATTAAAAATTAAAAATTAAATTTGTAGCTACTGCTACACATTCTTAAACACTAATGGGCTAGTGTTCAAATAATCAAATTCTTAACACTTACTTCGAGTTATTCTGAATAAGAAATCATTAGACAACTATGGCACCCCGTGAAAATTATTTTTGTTTTAACATCTCTTCATACATAACTGAAGATAGTGAAATTTTTGAAGACAGTCAACTGGAAGTTCTTCAAAGGAGAATAATGGGCGATCTGCATAGGATTTCTGCTATGACAGAATTTTTGAATGGTATGAAAATAAAAAATGTAAAAGGTAAAATAAAACTAATTCTTTAATTTCATATAGAATGTGGAGAAATTCGCCAAGATGATGAGGAGTTGCATGAAACTGATGGAAGCGTTGGATGTGATGCTGAAGTTGATGAAACAAGCACCGATGATGATGAGGTTGAAGATGAAAATATTATATTATCATATGAGTATTTTCAAGTGAATAATTCAGGCTGTTACTGCCGTTTTTGTTTACTGGAAAATACTCATATGATGAATAATATCTCTAACCAAGTGCTAGTGAATATTTTTTTCAGATTAATTAATCAGCATTTGTTTAAGTACTGTATAATTTGCAATAAGTGTCATTATATAATTGTTAAACGTTAAACCATATTGAATAGGGAAGATAATAAAACACCTCTTTAATCAAACAAAAGCATTTATTTATATATAAAGCAACATGTTTCACTTTCTTATTTCCTATTATTATTTTCTAGGAAATTTTTTAAAAGGTATACATTTTCTTGGGAACAGTTTCCTTTATGGATGAAGCAACGTTGGACATTGTTATACAGTAATTTCAGATGTGATAGTTTTGGACATTGCAATTCTTCTTCATCCATATTTTATATTAATGTACATTCTCCAAATGTAAGTTTCAACCAGCAAACTTTCTCACATCCCTATTCATATATTGCTTTATCTTTAATTAATGGTGCTACTATGGCAAATAATTGATGATAGGGAATATAACCATCGTCCCAGTAGAAACCATGGTAATTATCATGAGGCCAATTCGCTTCTCTTCTCTTTGCAGTTGTTAAATCCTTAAATCTGAATGGGGGTTGAAAAAGGAAATGCTGAATTTGATTCCCATTTGTCAAAATAGCCAATTCCTTCACTATAAACTTATTACTTTGATCTCTAAATCCCTGGATATCCATAATTGCAGTCTTTTGAAATCTTCACTTCACTAGTCAATGAAATATATTCGACTATTCCGTCATGCAAAAGCTAACAAAAAGCGGTTGTGTTTGCGGGAATATTACTAAGTGCTTCAAACTGGATACGAATATCGATTGGTCCTGATTTGATCACCTCGTTTTGATGTGAGCAATCGATAACAGCAATTGGAGCGATTTCCTTGAACTTCTCTCGGGTAAGCAGCGGTTGATGGGCCCGGCCGTAATACGATTGTTGGAATTTCGTATACATATCATACAACAAAGCACATCTCTCACGATCAAATTTAATGTTTAAGTCTTCATATGGAAATGTTTCAGAATTAAAGTGAAGCTTCACATCTGAAAGTTCGCAATGATCCAACTTGCTTGCATCTTTACTCTTCTCGTTTTCTCGATCCGATTGAAGTGCTAAAATTACATATCGAGTTTTTTCTTATTTTGTATATGTTTTAATTGTCCAATTATGATCGACAGTTGTAGGTAATATAGGATATTCGTATATATCCCAACTACGAAAACTCATTTGTATTGGTCGCCCAGTATCGATTAACTTAAGCAGGGATAGTTTTTCTTCATCAGCTACACTTATGTGGGTTACTCGCCATTGTAGTTTGAAAATATCTATTTTAACTTCATCGTCTGGTGATATAAAAGCATTTTCATCGCCTCTACTTCGAATCAATATAAGTTCATGTTTAGCATTTATAACAATTTTCTTATAGTCTTCAGCAAAGCCGAGCAACAACTTTAAAGGAATACAAAAATTGAAAATCCTCTTGAATTACCTGGAGACCAAGACGCAGTTAGTAACACATTGCTTTCATTTTGATTTTATGTAATTTTTTATTGTTGTAGCAAATCCCAGATTTCTTGTGCGATCAATTTCTACGTTATTTGATTCATAGCGAATTTCATCAAAAAGAAAAGATATAGCATTATTAGTTAATTTTGCCGTTGTTGAGGCCAACCCATCTGATTTTTTTATCGCGCCTTCTATATATAAGGAGCTTTCACTTGGTAAAATATACAAATCCTGATGTTGTAATGATATTCGAACTTCATCGCTATTTTTATATGATGCTAAAAACGGAGAGTAGCTGTGATACTCAATTTTTGAAATACTATTATCATAGCTTGCACCTTGAGTAATATCGAGTATTTCATTCATTTTTTTAACTTAAGCCCAAGAGATTTTAAGAATTGCTCGTTAGCACCTGTTAGCTTTATTCCTGACTGCTGTGTGGCTTCAGACTGCCTAGAAGACTTAACACTTTTGTACTTATTATTATCAATGGTATTATTATATATTAGCATGTTGCAGTTTCAAATGCAGTCTCACTGTAATCGTTTCTCCTCTTAAATTGATAAGATCACCGTCCTGATCCACGAACTTCAGTATTAAAGAACTTATCCGTCTGATGCTCAGAGGCAAGTAAATGACATTCTTAGGAACTTCGATTATTATACATATACTCCGGGCCCACCTTAGGAGAAAACTCGTGTAATGTGTGGACTTGCTGATTATTTATGAAGGAGCCTGATACTATATTACATTCAACTCGTATTACATTAACTTTTATTATATTTACTGGTAAATCAGATTGATAT
This sequence comes from Leptarthrus brevirostris, assembly GCA_964036015.1. NCBI lineage: Eukaryota > Metazoa > Arthropoda > Insecta > Diptera > Asilidae > Leptarthrus > Leptarthrus brevirostris. Next base: position 95,705,211 of record OZ038371.1, on the reverse strand, counting down.
AAAATATTAGGTTCTAGAATGCGTTTACTAAATCCTAATATTGATCCAATGGAGTTCTTTTTATTCAATAATACACGGGTAGAACTTTTAACTTCGCTTTTCAGGGAGTTATTATTAGCTGTTATTTGTAGGATAGGTTTAGTTTTCGTTTTAGCTAGTTCTCTTTTGATAAATCCTGCAATATCATCAATTTCATAGGAATCTTCTGGAATTTTAATTTCATTATCACCAACATGAAATAAGTTATTTCTACTGTCCACATTAGATATTGAATTATATGTCTATAAATCAATGAGTCCACAAACGTATTCCGATGTAAGATCCAGTGGAGGAAAGTACTCAACTGTGAGTACAGATGAATTTCCAGTCAAAGTTAGTGTTAATGACATAGTAGGTCAAAGTGAAATGAAACTGTTATTTTTATGTAGAGTTTATTTATAGTCCAACTTACAATAGCCAATTATATTCTTAAACTTGTAGCTACTTATTATTATAATGATTATATAAAAATGTCAAGCATAAGTGACCGCAATTTATCTTGTTATTATTTTGATAGGACTTGTAATTTTAAACAATGTTTTTTCCTAAATAGCTTAAAATTTCCTTTGGTGGTTGTAAGTTTCCAAAGCTATCAAAGTACTCCTTTCAGACCCCCTTTTGTAATATGCTACCCAATGACTTCCAGGACTGGTGGTAGTATCTAAATTTACGATTCCACATTCATATTTTGTAGGTTTGTTGGGGAGAGCATCAAGCATAAAAACACCTCTAAAATGTGGTATATCATTCGCATATTTATATAAATCGATTTCATTTAATGCTTGATTAGGTAGCAGTTTTAGACGTTTTTTGAAGGCGGATTTAAGAATAAACCAAGTCCTTTTCTGTAGGGCTTTAAATATAAACCGCTACCCTTCTTTCCTAATGCAATAGCTTCCATCGTTTCATTATGTCGGTTGCTCTGCTCCACCCAGTGAAGCTCCCAGTGCGGAAAGTCCAGCAAAAATAGGAATGAGAGGTAAAATCCTCCAACCTACGGGGAGTCTTTACATACTTCTTTTTTCTTTTAAATACATTTTTAGTGGTAGCAAGTGCAAGTGTAATAGCTTCTTTTAAAGAATCTGGGTTTTTCACTTTTAAGATATTTCTAGCTTCACGAACTCCTTTTTGAAGCGTTAAGGTTTTTTTATTCCTCTTAGAACGAGTTTTGTTCGTTTTTATCCCCATTCCAAATTTTACTTTTGTTTCATAGCGTTTGTTACAAGCCAGGCGTTGCTACGTTCTCCTATTTATGCGTCTGAAGAAGTCACTCGTTCCCAAGCTTTAGCGGATAATATACGATCAGCAATATGACGATCTTCGATATTTTTATGTTAAGAATATGCGATATCGTGATCTCTACAAGCTGCGTCAAGAGGATTAATTCCCGGGTCACCCCTTGCTAATCTTTTTTGTAGTTTAGTACCAGGACCGCAATATTGATATCCAGGCAAATGAAATTCAAATGGTAAATTGCTAATTGCTGTATTTAGCAAACCGCCTCCTCTTCGACATTTACGTTGGCGAGAACGATCTGGTGAGATAAACCTTTTAGACGTCTTCGCAACAGCACACTGAGCTGATGACTGATATAAAAGTTCAGTGTTGTGTAATAAATATTTTAGTTCTAATAATGAAGTTCGTGAAGCAGAAGGACTCGCCAATAAAAAATCTAGATAAAAAATCTAGAAATGGAGTCAAAAGACATACCTCGCTTATACCGGATAATATCAGAGGAATTCTAACTGCGGTAAAACCAATCTTATGATTGGTCTTATAGAACATCCAAATGGTCTCAGGTTCGAGAATATCTACATTTACTCAAAATCACTGAATCAGCCTAAATATCAGTATTTGGAGCAGTTGATAAGTCCCATTACTGGGTTGGCTTACTATACGTTTTCTAATAATTGTGAAGTTATACCTCCAGAGGAAGCCAAACAAAATTCTGTTTTCATTTTCGATGATGTAGCATGTGGGAAACAAAATAACATACGTGATTATTTTTGCATGGGGCGACATAATAATATAGATAGTTTCTATCTCTGTCAGACTTACACCCACATACCGAAGCACGTAATACGTGACAACGCTAACTTTCTTATTTTATTTAAACAAGATGATATGAATCTTAGACATATATATAATGATGAAAAATTTCGCAATATTTGCAGTGTTTGCTGGAAAGACAGTTACGGCATTCTAGTAATCGATAAAGACAGTTTATTGGATAAAGGGCGTTACCGAAAAGGAGTTGACACATATATTTCACTATAAATTTAGAAGGTCTGGTGCAACTGATATTAAACCCGCTGTAGCTGTTAATATATCTTGTAAAGCTGTTCATAGACCTGGGAAAGCTGTTCAAAGACCTGATAAAGCCGGAATCAAAAATATTATTATTATAAAAAATTTTAACATTGTAAAATTCTAAAAGTTTGAAAATAATAATATGTTAAGAGCTGTTCGTATACTTAGCTGCTCATAGATCTGAAAAAGCTATTTAAAGAGGAGAGAATAAAGAGTAGAAAGCAGTCAGATTAGTACAACCTAGTTGACATACCAGTTCAAATTTCATTAGAAAGACGGTAAACAAAAGAGAAGAACCATTAAAAAATCTTATCAAAACTAGAAATGCCATTAAAAACTGGACGAGTTGAAACTGAAACTCGTCTTGAGGAGACATTTAAGCCGATAACAAAACCGCTTCATGAGTTCATAAAAAAACAAAACATGAGCCTAAGATTAAAGAAGAATATAGAGATGATGATAATGATGTTGATGATGATTACGATAATATAAAGTTTACTCCTAAAATTAAACTACCGAAAATGGAGTCGACAAGTACACCTATAAAGCGCCCCGATTTTTCCATAATGTCGGAAGACGATGAATTTGCAACACCTACGCACTCTGGAACTTTGATGGAAAAGAAAGATTCTCCTCGTAATTTATCAAGCGGATTAGTTGATAAATATTTAGAGCAATATATTAACAAAAGCCCAAAAATTGACAGCACTTATGGAGTTTATTTAGATGAGGATAACGAATGGAAAATTGGAAATTCAAAGATTGCGGTTAAGGAAGATTATTTCCTTATCAATGGAAAATCTTATAAAATAACGATAGGTCTATGTGAATTGCTTTTTATGAAACAGCCGGCAAAGACTTTGTATAGTAAGGATGACCTGAAAGATTATCAAGCTATCTGAAAAGAAACCAATGCCTATAAAAGAGAATATAGAACGGATGGTCAAATAAAGGGTACTAGAGCTTTAAAGTATACAGAAATTATTAGTAAACTGATTTCTCATGATGGCAAGGGGTTGATGCATATACCAAAGAAAAATATTGATTACGTTTATTGGAACGATCCTAATGAGCTTGTGGATAGACTTCGTCTTTTAATAGCATCACAAAGTGCTGGACACACTAACCACAACAATGAAATTATATCAATTATTGAAGAGTTAAGAGAAAGCGATGTTATAGTATACATAACATCTTTAATCATATTCAGCTTTAATATAATAATGAGTGTCGACAAGTTTGAAAGATATTCTAAAAAAGCAAAGTTTGGAGCAACTGGAGAGCGCGGTCCTAGGGGCTTACCTGGTGAACCTGGCGCCCAAGGGATCCATGGGATACAGGGTCTAAATGGTGTAGGTTTTAAGCTCACTCAAGATGGAGATTTCAATGTAGGTTTTAAAAATTTGAAATATATTAAAATCCCGATGGAAAAAGATGATGCAGCCAATAAAAATATATGTCGAAGATGTAGTTGATAAGGTAGTACATTTAAGTAATTCCCACGCTAATGAAAAAAATCAGTTAGTCAGCAACAATCTAACTGAGCTAATACTTAAGGAAAGTGCCGTTCTTAAAGAAGAGTTAAAAGAGATATACATCATAATAAATATAACAAGTGAAAAAAATAAAATAGCCAGTCAATTATATACTAGTGAATCAATTGCGATTCTACAAAGAAAACAAAAAATAGCATACGAATTATATGCAAATGAATTAATTGCCGACGTTCAGGAGAAGTTAATGAAATATATAGATCTGAATCTACAGGAAATTAACGACACTTTAAAAGCTAGAGAGTTTTTTGTCGGCACTTGTTGGAACTTTAAATTCATTATAAAATTTTTTTATAAAACTGAAACACTTGTTTAGTTCCACTAATATTTATTTTAACAAAATGAACAACGCGTTTCGCCTTATTGGGGCATCATCAGGTTCAAAACTAAATTACTAACTACAGTCCAATTCTATTTGTACCTACTTACGAACAATGATGGATTTAATAACGGACTATTATTTTTGAAATCTAATTGGTCATTTAAGATCTTTTTATTTTCAAATTTTGCTTTTTTTATTTCGTATGTCTCATATTTATCTAAAATAATTCCTCCATCTAAATTCTTTAAAAGTTTCATATTATTTAACTCAATTTTATGACCTGTAGCTGATAAATGTTTGGATAAGCCCGAATATGATCTGCCATTTTTTGCGCCAGCTTCATGTTCCAAAAATCTTGTTTTCAATTTTCGTTTTGTTTTCCCTATGTATATCCCAGAGCAATCGCTGCAACCTACTTCATAGACCCCACTCCTTTCTATACCTTCTGTGTTTGGCTTAATTTTATTGTTAGAGATAAGATTTTTTAGCGTTTTATTATTAAAAAATGCCGGCTTTAACTCGTATTTATTTAATACGCCCTTAATTTCTTCTGACACGCCTTTCACGTATGGAATTTTTCTCCATTGTTTTGCTTTTTCACTGAATTTTGTGGAAAAATTAATTTTAGTGCTCTGCTTTTGGTTTTCTGATTTAGTAGACTATAAACTAATCTTTTCTTGTATCCGTTATTTAATGCAATCTGAATTATAGTTTTTAATTCATTTTTGAAGTTAGTTTGCGTCATTGGAACATTTAGGAGACGATCTATCATACAATGAAAGGCGGCTAATTTTGTATTCCAAGGGTGATCTGAATTACAAGGGATAACTGCATCCGAAAAAGTATCCTTTCTAAAAATCTTAAAATTGAGTCTATTCTTACAAAGATATATGGTCACGTCAAGAAAATTAATTGAGTCATTACCTATTTCAACCGTAAATTTAATAGAGTTTTCTATCTTATTTAATATGTCCTTAATAAATAAATTTAGCTGTCGTACGGTACCCGTCCAAATACATAAAACGTCATCGACATAACGATGCCAACACACAACATGTTTCAACAGATCACATTTTAAATTAAATAGCTTACATTCAAATTTAGACATAAAATATTCAGCAAAGAATGGAGATGCCGCACTACCCATCGCTAAACCGTCCTTTTGTGCGTATATATTATTATTAAAATAAAAATAATTTTGTGCTAAGCATACGTCTACCAAATTTTTAAGTTGCAGCGACCTCTCAGGGTTACATACATTTTTATCAATATCTTCGAATAAGATATTTTTTAATTTCTGTACTGGGATGGACGGAAACAAATTACAAACATCAAACGAAATTAATTTAGCATTCCGTGGTTGCTGTAAATGTTTTACTTTGTCTTTAAGTTCAACAGAATTTTTGACCGAATATTTTGAATTAAAATTTAATAACTTGGGGACGATATAACTTATTTTCTTACACAGTCTTTGTGCTGGAGCATTTATGGCAGAACATACTGGTCTTATTGGGTGATTATTTTTGTGTAGTTTTACTAAGCCGTACAGTATCGGAACAGAGGGATTACTAATTTTAGATTGAAATTTATCTTGTACACTGAGAACTAAATCTGCCTTATTAATTGCTCTAATAACATCATTCTGATATTTTTGAGTGGGATCAATAGCAAGTTCTACTACTGCTGGGTTATTCAGAAACTCATCCATTTTCTCTAGATATAATTGTTTTGTTAAAATTACAATAGTATTACCTTTGTCAGCTTTCCCTAATATAAGATAAGATATTAGATATTATTGCCTTGTTACTGTTTCCTTTGTTCTCTAATCTCTTGTTCAAAATTTTTGCATATTCATGTTTACCAATAATATTCTCCTCTTCTAACGCTGCATCGATATGAATTGCAAGGTCAACAAACTTTTCTCTGGTATCAGGCAGTTTTGGAGCGTAATTTAAACCGTTGTTTAGCATTTTTAGTTCTTCCTCGTTGAAATCTGTTGTGGTCAAGTTTTCAACCCGTTTATAAAATTGTGTACTTGAATTCTCCTCCGACACTATGTATGATCTGTGATTTATTTGTTGTAAAGCTACCGTTGACTTTCTTTGATTTGAAGATAGTGTTAACTTCTCAAGCTTTTGATTCTGCTTTAAGTACTGGTCATGTGCAAGCTGCTGAGCTTTTTCATTTGATTTAGATAAAATTTCATCAAATACTAATGGGTGTAGTCTTCCTGTGAGCTCTGATTGAATGAAAAACAGAAACCCGCCAATATTATCTCTGTGCTTGTAGTGATTTCGAATTTCTTGTTGGAGCCATTTTTGTTTTGCGAAATATAAAGCTTTAATGCTTGCACGAGTTTTGTAGTTGCATTTAAAATTTTTTTTTTTTTAATAATAAAACGCTAAAAAATCTTATCTCTAACAATAAAATTAAGCCAAACACAGAAGGTATAGAAAGGAGTCGGGTCTTTGAAGTAGGTTGCAGCGATTGCTCTGGGATATACATAGGGAAAACAAAACGAAAATTGAAAACAAGATTTTTGGAACATGAAGCTGGCGCAAAAAATGGCAGATCATATTCGGGCTTATCCAAACATTTATCAGCTACAGGTCATAAAATTGAGTTAAATAATATGAAACTTTTAAAGAATTTAGATGGAGGAATTATTTTAGATAAATATGAGACATACGAAATAAAAAAAGCAAAATTTGAAAATAAAAAGATCTTAAATGACCAATTAGATTTCAAAAATAATAGTCCGTTATTAAATCCATCATTGTTCGTAAGTAGGTACAAATAGAATTGGACTGTAGTTAGTAATTTAGTTTTGAACCTGATGATGCCCCAATAAGGCGAGAAGCGTTGTTCATTTTGTTAAAATAAATATTAGTGGAACTAAACAAGTGTTTCAGTTTTATAAAAAAAATTTTATAATGACTTTAAAAGCGTTAATTAATGTAGAATCTCTAACAATTTCAAAATGAATAAAACACAAGTAGTTAATGAGCTTCATAAACCAGCCAGAAAAAATTTCATGAGAAGACGTGTTATAATTAAAGGAATAGATGACTTATGGCAAGCCGACTTAGTTGAAATGGGTGCTTATACTACAAGCAATAATGGACATAATTTTTTATTAACTGTAATAGATGGGTTTTCTAACTATGCATGGGCAACTCCTATTAAAAGAAAGACTGGTGTCGAAGTTACTCAAACTATGAAATCCATACTAAAAGAAGGTCGGACTCCAACAAATTTACAAACTGATGATGGAAAAGAGTTTTTCAATAGCTCATTTCAAAACTTAATGAAAAAATCCAACATTAATCATTTTTCTACGTATAGCCCTTTAAAAGCATCTTTGGTTGAACGATTTAATCGAACATTAAAAAGCATTATGTGGAAAGAGATTAGTATGCAGGGCTCATACCGATGGATAGATATGGTTAAGAAATTACTCGTAAAATATAACGCAAGTAATCATCGGACAATAAAAATGAGACCACGTGATGTGACAAAGAAGAATGAGAAAAAATTGCTATCAACAGTTTACAATCATTTAAAGACTTTTCATTTGCCAAAACTTAAACTGGGAGACTTTGTCCGCATTAGCAAATATAAACATGTATTTGAAAAAGGGTATACACCAAACTGGACTACAGAGATGTTTAAAATTGTAAAAATACAGATAACGAATCCTGTAACATATCTCTTGGAAGACCATTAAGGAAATGCAATAAAGGGGGCAGATAAAGTTTATGTTAAATGGCTCGGATTTTCATCAAAATACAACTCTTGGATTAACAAAAATAATGTATTATAATGATGTTATACAAATATATACTTTAAGTTAAATGTAGGTACTTGAGTTTTATTTTATTACTCTATTTGAAATTTTTTTATCTTAAACTATAAATTTCATTTCTATACGAAGCAGCTAAAATGGGGTCCAAAACTTCCTGCGTATTTTGAATTCTCCGTTGAAAGCGAAATCTGTCGACAGCGTATGTTTCCCAGGGGCCCTTACGGTCCCACATTGGAACATAATGTATCTGGGGGGTAATATTAAATTGAACTACTTTTTTCCGTCTGCTTTGACCTTCTCTTCTTCTTTTTGTAGCAAAAGCAAAACATCTTAAAAATGCAAACTCCTACAAATATCCTTGAATTTTTTATATGCTGTTGAATCAGTTTTAGAGAGTTTAAGAAAGAACCTCCCATGCTTTTGATAATCACTAAAGAAAGACTTGTTCTACAAAGAAATAATTGAAATATGTATATATAATTTCATGCCTACTTTGTTGACTTTACCTATATAACCTCTTTAATAGCTGGAGTTAACAAATCCTGCCTTTTATATGCAGCAATAAGTTGATTATAATTTGTAAATTCAATTAAATTGCAAATATTATCCAAAATTATTTTTGTATGAAGATACACCATTTTGAAGTGGATTAAAAAAGAAATTACACTTTTTTTTATAGATGCTTATTTTGAAATATTCATTTGGAATGTTTGCTTCATTCCTCTTAAATTCGTTAATTCCACATCGCTTTTATAATGAGCATCAATTTGTTTCACCATTTCTACTTCTCCGTTACTTAGAATTCTTTCAGTCTCAAACTCACGGTATTCATAGCATGATATCTTCAATGAGGGAGTTACGTAATTGCTGTCATATGTACAACGAATGGTTAGCATAGTTTCGCCAGCGAATTCAAGTTTAAAGTGCCTATAAAAGGTATCCTTGCTCTCAATAATTCCAGCAATATCTATTTCTTTCTTTAATAGTTCTTGCCTGAAACCTTCGATGGCCTCATCAATAGACACACATTTCTTTTTAGGATTATCAATTGTAATGATCCTTGATGTAGTTATAGGAATTTGCTCGTCATTACTTTCATTTGAAGGAGAAACTGTATCTTCTCTGGGATTGCTGGCAGTACTGTATGTCATCAGTTTAAAAGTTAAGCCAATTTGTATAGAGTCATTATTTGATAGAGTGAGCGCAAAATCTAAATTAATACTACTTTTGTCTATTAAGTTTACGGAATCGGTAAACTATTGATATGCAAGATGCATAGTGATAAAAGTAAAAGATTTAATAAAGGTCTTTTCATTTGAATATGTTAGTATGTTGACTTGAACTCGAGAACTAATTAAACTTTATGATGTTGGTATATTTATAACATCCCCCTCTATTTTTTTATTTTTCATTTTAATTTTCATAGGATGAGTCCAATTCCAATCATCCTCTTCGCCAAAGGGACAGTTCCTAGGGAAATAATTTGTAGCTTTATATCTAACATCTATTAATAGAACTCCGACCTCACCCAAACAAACAATTGCGATCACATTTTCAATTGCAAATTAAGTAGTCAGAAGGCTGTTTTGGGAAAAGCTGAATTTTGTTAAATCGTTTATCTGCTTTTTTTCTTATCTAAGTTTAAAGTAGAATTTATACACAGTAACTGTAATATAATTTTATTGATCTACATAGTAATACAAAGCATTCGATATCACGTTCTCAGGTTTATTATTAATATTATTAAATTCCAAATTATAACTATTTCCAATACCGACATTATTTGTGATGAAATAGGTAGCTTCATTCAGTTTCTGAATTGTGGATTGGGCTATGAAATTAAAACGTATGGGTAAGAATAACTGATTAGAGAATCATCATTCCAGAATAATCCGGTCAGTATATTTTGTTTTTAGCCTGCTCGCACTTAAAATCCTGTATAAGCATATTTGATCCATATCCTTCATGTAAAGGAGCGGTTTAAATCTTCGTAAATTTAGATCCTCTGAAGCCTCAATTATATCTTCTAAATTTTGTTGTTGCACTAGAGCTTGACTCATTTTGATATATGTATACGTCTTTTCTCAACACAAGAAAATATTGAACTGCGAATCCAACTCTTAAAATATTTTTCACAACCCAGGAATATTTTTCACAATTCCGCAAGGAAATTGAAACCGCGTGGAATTCAAGTTCTATTAGCGAAGTACAGCTTTATCAGTTAAATGAAATAACATGATCATACCTACCAAAATTTCCAGGTTATCATTTTAAATGTTTAACCGCAAATAATCTTACTTAAAAACGTCGCGAATATTTCCATCAAAAGTTTCTCATGGAAACTTAACAAAATTTTATTTATCTTACTTCAGCACCAGGAAATTGAAACCGCATGGAATTCAAGTTCTATTAACGAAGTACACCTTTATCAGTTAAATAAAATAACATACCTACCAAAATTTCTAGATTATCATTTTAAATTTTTAACCGCAAATAATCTTACTTCCGACACTTATGCCTGTCGTGGCTGACTTCACGCGGGCGTAACCCGATATTCTGGGACTAATTTACACAAAAAGTGAACCAGAACCGGCATAGCCTATCTACTCCAAAATTTCTAGATTATCATTTGAAATTTTTAACCGCAAATAATCTTACTTCCGACACTAACGCCTGACAACAAGTGAGCCAGAACCGGCATAGCCTATCTACTCACATTGATAACACAGGCCGACAAAATTCGAACAAATTTTAGAACCAGAAACCAGAGTATACTTTTCCGAAGGTTTCCGGTGCGCTGAACAAGAATTTGGCCTCAGAATTGCTCCATCACGTCAGGTTTTCGAGATATCCTAAGCTTAAAGTGTGAAAATCGTGGTTTTTGCCTGTATTAGAGGTTATGTAGCATAACGATTCTAACTTTTATTGTAAAATTGCTGCCAGCATCTTAAAGTACAAGCCTTGCCCTTTCAAATGCGCTTTAATGTGCTCAAAAATCATTTTTTTCTTTGAGATATCCAATATTGAAGTTTGGAATACACCGACATCAGATCCTTTGCAAGGTGTACAAACTGTAGGTGTGAAACTGAAAGTGTACAATTCATTAGTATTCCAAACTTCAATATTGGATATCTTTAAAGAAAAAAAATGATTTTTGAACACACTTAACCGCAAATCGTTATGCTACATAACCTCTAATATTGGCAAAAACCACGATTTTCGCACATTTAGCTTAGGATATCTCGAAAACCTGACGTGATGGAGCAATTCTAAGGCCAGATTCTTGTTCAGCGCACCGAAAACCTTCGGAAGAGTACACTCTGGTTTCTGGTTCTGGAATCTTGTCGGCCTGTGTAATTAAACAAGTGTGAGCGCGCAAATTTGTAGTTATTCCTTCGATTATGGTCCAAGAGACAATTCGACGGTTCGAAGTAGACTGAAGTACCGTCTCAGCGGGCAATACAACTAAATTGTATTTCTACAGCTAATAAAACGTGCAGTAACTCGATTTTGATGTTTTTGAGAACGCGATGTTTAAAAAGATTTAAAGAGATCTGAAAGATCCTAAACTAATATAAATATTTGGCATTTTGTCACAGTTGAGCTTTGCAATTTATATTATGTAATTTTTCCCCATCTTGCTCGTTTTTTAGATTAAGCTGTTATAACCAGGGACCGTACCTGTTTTCTCTTTTTTTTAAAAACGTGCTATTTTACTGGTCCATTTGAACTTTTATTTTTTCAGTCTGACGAAAACTGTTAAGACGACCTTTTATTTCTTCCTGACAAAAATAAAAATTTTATTTGACCGTTTTTTCTTTCTATGAGTTGAAAACTATTTAATTTTTTTCCTGGCAGCTATAAAAATATTATGATTTGTAACTACCTAAATAAGTAAACAGCAAAAGATTTGTTCCACAAAAAATTGTTATATGCTTTCCTGGAAGCATATAAATTAAGCTAACTTCGTTGGGGTGGGTTCACTATATCTGTGGGCGCCACGTGGTTATGAGAGTCCACGAACTCAAATGTTGCCGACTCAAACGCAGGAATAATTATAAACACCAGCTTATTTGATGAAATTAAAAGAATATTTATTTCTCCATAAAATTTATTAAGGCACTATGAACACTTTGGCCCCTTTTCACTTCTCACGGAAATTTTACGTATCAGTCGTAAGATTAATTTATTTATTAACACTTTGTGATTGCGGAAGAAAACCAAATAAATAAAAAAATAAAAAGAAATAAACAAAAAGAAGTTACTTAGCTTTTCAAAATTTCTCTTTCTCCTTATCCTCTCCTACCACAGGTAGATATCTACTTCCTTGGTCATCTTCTTAGTGTCTCCTTCGTTTCAGGTATCTGCGTATTTGCTTTTCTTGTTGACTTTGGACGTTTCCTCCACTATTTACGCTTTCACTCAAGAAATATTTTATGGTTGACTTTTCTTTTTCACATTAACTTCCCAAAAATTCGCACTAAACTGTCCGCTTCACCTACCAAAGGGGTTGGTTAAATAGATAATTTGCCCCTATTATGACGTTTTCCCCAAAAATATCAACTTGACTCGTGAATCGGCTTATAATTTTGCGAATCGGTTCACATTTTTAAAATTAAATTCTTTTTTCCTATGTTAAATCTATCTTCGGAATTTAACATTCATTTCTGTGTTGTTAGGAAAATTCTTCGATCTTTGTAAGGGTACAAATTTTCGCTCCAAAATTTCCAGCTGTCATTCAGGTACACGTGTTTCTGATTCACTTAATAATATTATTTCGCCTCTAAATTGTTAACCAACCTATGCTTTGGGTTACGGACAGCCTAGGAATATCGGTCGTTGTTTCCGGGTATTAAAGTTTCATAAGTTATTTGGTGATCATTTCGTGGTGAGGTTAAGTGTGATGTAATTTTTTGTTTTCGTCGCGATAGGAGAGAAATTCCGAAAAGGTAAGCTATTGAAATATCTCGGACAGCAAATATTTGTTCGAAAAATGTTTGGTTTTCTTCCTTTCTTCTAGATTTCCTTAGAATCGTGAGTAGACAAATTGGGCTTACATCTTCTTCACAAAGTAAGTATCTTTTCATATTTCAAATAATTAACTGTTCCTATCTCAAAATTCATCATCTTTATCCTACTTATATCCTAACTAAATTACTAATATTATTGTATTTTGTTCAAATTAATATATATTCTAACTAAAATTCCAAACCATAATTAAGCTATATGTAACTAATATTATTGCTTTTGCTCAACTTAATCTATATTCTAGCTAAAATTCAAAACTATATGTATCCAATAACTAATCCTATCCTATCCTATCCACATTCTTTACATTATTTTCCCTAAATTTGTAAGTAAAATGCCTAAACCAGACTAACGAATATTATATACCTAAACTATACTGAATTTGTCTAACCTATTCTATCCTTACAGCAACTTATCGTCTCCGCAACTCCATCCGCGAGTCTTCAAGTGGTTAACACAACTAGGTCAGGCTTCAAATCATCGACTTCATCGGTCAGCGATTTCAATTCAAGGTAGGTTACATGTATATCCGTACATACAGCGACTGCAGCTTCAGCACCAAGATTTTATCCAATTTGTAAGATTCTATTTCTTTTTCTGATGTTTTTTTTTCAGCTCAGCTTTTCGGGACAAGTCTTGTAGGACATTTTGAGATTGAGGGGGAAATTTGGGTAAGTTGCTTTTCAGGATTTCTGGGACGTTGGGACATTGAGGGAAAGAAACTTTAGTATCGGGAATAGGGCTTTATCTAAACACCTCATCAGGGTCATCGACATCTTCGAGGGAGGGCATCTTCAGTATCACCAGGCTCTCAACGGATCTTCCTTGACTCCGTGCTTCATCAGTGAGCAGGTAAGGTACTTTAATATTTTCTGTAATAATAAAATAAATTTTCTTGCAGCTTCATCCTTAAATTCGTTTGGAGGACGGAACAAAAGACAGGTAAGTATAAATAATTTTGGTTTTCTTCCGCTTATTTAATTCTTTTCTTTTCAGCCCAAACATACGCACAACAAAATCTGTTACGGACGTAACATTCCCTCCCTTTCCTCCGGGAGATTTCCTTGAAATCTCACTTTAGTCTTTCGACTATTCTGACTTTGAAACAAGGTTATTCACACTCCTATTGTTCCTGTAAGTAAACAAAGAAAGAAAAAAAACCTACTACTCGCTGTCGCGAGAATCACCGTAATATATCTTAAGGTCTTTCGAATGCCAAATACCCGAGTTTTTACCAGCGTGATCCTTCAACTCGTACGTCCAGGGTGATACAATCCTGGCTATTCTAAAGGGCCCTATGTACTTTGGTGCAAGCTTTGCGGTGAAAAATTCGGCGGCATCAGATAGTACATAATTTTTACGCAAAACTAGATCATTTACTAAAAACTTCTGATCTCTTCTTCGGAGATCATATCGACGTTTACTTACTTCAGCGGCTTTTATCAATCTATTTCGCACGTCTTTCCTAACATCTTCTAAAGCCTGCGCTCGAATCGTTGCGTCAAATGGTTCCCCCCTTTTATCATTTTTGTGCTCCTTTCCATGCATGACCATTTCTTTCCCAAAATTGATGAAGTATGGCGTCAACTTCATTACCTCATGTGTTGATGTGCGAATAGCACATGCTATCTTGGCCAAATATTGATCCCACTTCCTGTGGTTTTCGGACACATATGCCCGAAGCATTGATTTGACCACTTGATTAGTGCGTTCCACCGGGTTAGCCTGCGGGTGGTAACATGCTGTATAGTGTATCTCTGTTCCATACTCCGCGCAGAGTTTCGTAAACTCTTTACTCTTAAACTGAGTACCATTGTCACACACTAATATTCTAGGAACTCCGAAAAGCAAAAATACAAATTCCTCTAAAGAACGGCAGACGGAAGTTGCGCTGGCTGTTCTTAATGGAAACAACATGGGGAACTTGCTGAACTGGTCTATTACTGTCAAAATATACTTATAGCCTTTACATGAGCGAGGCAAGGGACCAATAAAGTCTATATTTATAGATTCCCATGGTTTACTATATGTTGTTCGGGTGGCCATGAGACCTCCTGGTTTCTTAAGCTCGGGTTTAATAGCTTGACAAATCTGGCAGTGTTTTACGTATTTTGCCACATCAGCCTTCATTTTGGGCCAGTAGAACTGTTGGGACAACCGATCAAACGTTTTCTGGACTCCGCGGTGTCCTGATGTTGGATGATCGTGAGCTCTAGAAATTAAACCTTTCCGATCGTATTTTGCTGCAACTTGTCTCCAGGTGTCACCAAACGTAGCTAGAGCAGGATACTGTGGACGACAATGTCTCCACAATACGTTGTTCTCAATTCTCCAATCTGGGTATTTCGAAGGACTTTTGTTGATCTTGTCAACCATACTATCATACCATTTATCTTGTTTTTGCACTGCATTCACACAATCAACTATCGGGACTGATCGTGACAATAAGTCCGGCAATAAATGCTCCTTTCCTTTCCGATGAATAACTGTATAGCTATACTGCTGAAGACGCATTGCCCACCGCGCTAGCCTTCCCGTGGGGTCCTTTAAGTTGTGCAGCCACACCAAAGATGCGTGATCTGTAATTACCGTGAAAGTGGAGCCCTCTATATACGGTCGCAATTTTTCGACGGCTCATACCACCGCTAGGCATTCTCGTTCTGTCGTCGAGTAATTACGCTCACACCTATTCAGAAATCGACTCAAATACGCTATCACTCTATCATTCCCTTTAATCTGTTGGGTCAAAACTGCAACCAATCCGTATCCTGATGCATCAGTATGAATGATAAAGGGTTCGTCGAAATTCGGGCAATTCAAAATAGGTGCACTCACTAAAGCATCCTTAACTCTTTTAAACGCTTCCTCACATTCATCAGTCCAAATAAATTTCCTTTTCTTCTTGAGAAGCTCAGTAACTGGTGCAATTAAAGTTGAAAAATTATGTACAAATCGTCGGTACCAAGCGACTATCCCAATAAACCGTCGTACTTCCGATACATTCTTCGGTCTAGCGATGTTCAAAATACATTGGATTTTCTCAGGATCTACCTTCAAGCCATTTTCACCAACGATATACCCTAAGTATTTTAACTCGGCCCTGCAAAACTCGCATTTATCATAGTTCAGGACTAACCCCGCTTCCCGAAGCTTCTCCAGGACAGTTTTCAGTACGAGCTTGTGTTCTTCGAAGCTCTGGGTCACGATTATGACGTCGTCCAAGTAGACGAAAACTTTACTTTCCAGTTCCCCGGATAGTACTTGGTCAATCAACCTTTGCCAGGTTGCTGGAGAGTTACTTAGCCCGAAGGGCATTCGTCGAAATTGAAATAGTCCCCTACCCGGCACCGTAAAGGCTGTGTACTGCTTTGAATTTTCTTCCAGGGGAACCTGCCAAAATGCCGACTTAATATCCAAAGATGACATGTACTTCGCATCTCGCAGTTTGTCTAGGGTGGCCGACACATAAGGCAACGGATACGCGTCCTTTTTCGTTACCTTATTTAACTTCCTGTAATCGACGCAGAAGCGATATGTGCCATCTTTTTTCTTCACCATGACAACTGGAGATGCCCAAGCGCTATTGGATGGTTCCACAACACCTATTTCGAGCATTTTGTCGAGTTCTTCAAAAATAGCCTTTTGAATCGCTGGCGATACCGGGTAGTACCGCTGTTTAATGGGTGGTGATTCTGTTTCGATTTTATGGTGAAACTGGTATGTGCACCCGAGTTCTGTACCGTCCTGGCTTTAAATTGACTAACGATCGTCTCCAGTTCCATTTTTTCTTGTGGTGTTAGCCTGGATTGACTCTGTAAAGCACTGATTTTCAAATTCCCATCTGTATCACCGAAATCCCAAGAATTTCGCTCGAAATTGGTATGGATTTGCATATCCCTCCAAAAATCAATGCCTAGGATAATAGCGTGGGGAAGATCTGGTATTAATAGAACATCGCAAACTTTAACTCTGTTCTCTAGCATAATTGGCAGACTCACTTCTCCGACTACATTTACCGAACCTCCATTGGCCAGGCTCACCCTTTTTGCGTTGGTTTCTCTAATTTGTAGCCCCGTATCCTTAAGTAAATTAAATGCAGGCCCACCGATGATTGTCCTAGAGGCACCAGAGTCGAGTAATCCGGAAAATTTTATCCCACGAATAGACACTACTAGATGAGGGCGCACGTCGTTTTCTGTTTCAGCGAAAACGTAATCCACAAGTGTGTGAAGTGCATTCCCTTCTCTAACTAAAACACTACTTTCTCTTGCCTTTGCAGGATTCCGGGTATTTGCGGCCGTTGGCGGATAACTCGATTTGCCGCTTACTTTCGAGCTCCGTTCCCGTTTCCCGAAGTCGATGGTCCTTGATCTGTCGTACTTGCATTACAATTGGAACATCTCGTGCGAATTACCCCTGGGGCACCACAGCCAAAACAACTGAAATTTCGCCTGCAATATCTAGCTATATGGCCCCTTAGACCACACTTGAAACATCTTTGCTCATTTCTAGAGGGATTAGATTCGGACATCACTGAAACCATATTTAACTCAGTTGTAACATAAGCTAAGTCGGGTTCTAAGAGCTGATTGCCTCGTCTCGTAGGCGGAGGTACAAATGCTTCTACCGAGGTTCTCACCGACTCTAGTTGTCTTCCTAATTCTACAAGCTGCTTAATTGTGTTGATTTCCGTAAGCCCCAGCTGAGCCTGATAAAAGGGGGCTATGTTGCGCTTCAATATCTTTAACTTCTCTACTTCTGTTAAGGGATCAGTAAGTCGACCAAACATATTTGACATCATGGCGACATAAATTCCAATTGACTCGTCTTTTCCTTGTGTCCTTCTTTTGATCTCCTCTATCAGGCGGTCGTCATAATCCGGTGGTAAAAACTCTTTCTTCAGATCCCTCACTAGCTCCGACCATGAGTGGAAGTTGGATTTATTTGCGCGATACCACACAAGCGCTTTCCCAGTAAACAAGTCTAATGCTGAGCGGAATAATTGACCCTTGGTGATTCCTCGAGCTTCTGCCAATTCGTTCACTCTTTCCAGAAAAGAATTTAGGGATTGCGTTTGCTCCCCCGAGAACTTTACCTCCCATTTATGCAGAAGGACTCGTGAGCGTGCACTTGTTAAAACCCTTCCAGATATTGAAAGATCTTCAGCAGTATCGGAATAATCATCTTCGTCGTCGCCATCTGCTTTCAATTTAAGAGTTCCTAAAGATATAAGTAACTCAGCTCTTATTTGAGTTTTATGCTTCTTTTGTTCCTCGTCTTCCACTTTAATACGATTCTGCCTCCCTAAGGCCCATTCGATCTTCGTTACAATTTTCGCATATTCAGAGGAACTAGAGTCTCCGTCGAAAGCATCCAAAAGTTCCTTTATTTCTTCCACTTTTCGGTTCAATGCTTGGACATCCTGCTCGACCGTAAATGGATATGGGCTCACTATAGTTGATTTCCCGTCCTTTTCTACTTTTAAAACTGCTCGCAAAGAAGAACGCATGTCATCTACTTACCCTACAGCTAATCCCCGGATTGTCAACTCATAAGCGAGCTCCTCCTGATTGAGTCTATTTATCTCCATGTTTTCTAATTTTCCAAAATAACGAAACTTCAGAAGAACCAAATGACGCAAAAAAAAACAATCTTTAAATCAAAATACAAGAGAGTAAAGAAAAACTAAGTCAAGACGAATTTGATCCCTATACTTTAAGAATATAAAAAAAATAACTTATAATTGGAACGCTAATCTAGGAAAGACTGTGATTCACTACTAGATGAATGAAAATAAAAACTACGTGGACTAATCTATAAACAATAATTCCTTTTTACGACGTCTGGTCTTAGAATAACGTTACTAGAGTAACGTCGAAGTCCTTGAATATCTCACCAAAAAAAAACTTCGCTCTAACTTCCAATTTAACAACCAGCAACTAAACATAGGAAGAAGCCTTGAACCTAAAACAATATTAACGCAATGATAAGATAGAAGATACCCGAATCTGTAGAATTGCCAATTAGTTTCTCAATTTTACATCCGCGCTGTTCTACTCAATACCCACAATACCCCAAACAAATGTTTATTTTCCCAAATAGATATTTCGCACTACCTATGCAACATGCATAATATGATAATAAAAAATATTTTGAATATCCCAACAACTAAATTCAAGAATAGATTTACAAATTTTAGCAACTCCGTGTACTATCGATAAGTTAATACAATCTATATTACGTTCAAATTTTTCTCATTAATCCTTTCCTTTCAATTCTCAATAATTCGAGTGAGATTTCTCAGAAGAAATAAGCAAATTAAAATATTCTGTAACAAGCAAAGCTGCAAGCAACAATTACCAATAAATACCCAGACACAAGTTTCGGAAAGAGAAGAGATTCATATGTAACCGTAAACAAAACGTTGACAATTTCTTGATAACAAATTCCCCACAAAATATTCGTTAATTACCACGTTTAAAACAGGTCTGTTAGGAGAATTCATTTAAAAGAACTAGGTCAGAACTTGATCTAGGTCAGTGAACTTGAAATCAATTCACGTTAAAGAGAGTCTCTGCTGACCATATGATCTTATCATCACTCCATCTGCTCTGATGAATTCCCCTCATCAATGAACTGATCGAAATTTTGTCAATGAATCTCTCAACTTCCCTAGTAATACGTGATCATCCGTTTGAAGTGACGCCGCCAATCTCCGCGTGGTATAAAATTTTAACTAAAATTCAAAAACGTGTCGAAGTGAAAATCAAAATTTTTCCCGTGAAAATGTGCATTCAGTGTTTCCCATGCAAAGCAAAAAAAAAAAAAAAGGAAAGGAAGCCCAAAAGTGCAGAGTTTCAAATTGAAATTTGAAGTTTAAAAAAAAAGAAACATGTGTGTGCTAAAAAAAACAAAAAAATGTGCTTGCAACAAATCAAAAAAAAAAATACATATGTGTTTGCTTAAAAGTGTAAAAGACTTAATAAATAAGTTATTTATAAAGTGTAGCACTGTGGTTCCGATCTAAAATTTAAAGGATTACAAATATTAAAATGCAACTCAACATAAATTCAGCAAACAGGTATGTTCCTATAAAATAACTTCCCCTTTTCTGTAAAAATGTTCGTAGTGTACAAAGTTTCGTTAAGATGCCAAACTCTCAGCGACTGTTGCTCTCAATCAGCCGTGAGCCACATTTCAATAAAGTTGCGAAACATTCATTTGACATTTGAGTGGCAACAAAAATTTTATGATTTTATATCAAATAAATTGTGTTTGTTGGTGAATATGACAGGTGTTTTACCCCTTTTATGCCCCACGTTGGGCGCCAAGTTTGTTATATGCTTTCCTGGAAGCATATAAATTAAGCTAACTTCGTTGGAGAAGGGGTGGGTTCACTATATCTGTGGGCGCCACGTGGTTATGAGAGTCCACGAACTCAAATGTTGCCGACTCAAACGCAGGAATAATTATAAACACCAGCTTATTTGATGAAATTAAAAGAATATTTATTTCTCCATTAAATTTATTAAGGCACTATGAACACTTTGGCCCCTTTTCACTTCTCACGGAAATTTTACGTATCAGTCGTAAGATTAATTTATTTATTAACACTTTGTGATTGCGGAAGAAAACCAAATAAATAAAAAAATAAAAAGAAATAAACAAAAAGAAGTTACTTAGCTTTTCAAAATTTCTCTTTCTCCTTATCCTCTCCTACCACAGGTAGATATCTACTTCCTTGGTCATCTTCTTAGTGTCTCCTTCGTTTCAGGTATCTGCGTATTTGCTTTTCTTGTTGACTTTGGACGTTTCCTCCACTATTTACGCTTTCACTCAAGAAATATTTTATGGTTGACTTTTCTTTTTCACATTAACTTCCCAAAAATTCGCACTAAACTGTCCGCTTCACCTACCAAAGGGGTTGGTTAAATAGATAATTTGCCCCTATTATGACGTTTTCCCCAAAAATATCAACTTGACTCGTGAATCGGCTTATAATTTTGCGAATCGGTTCACATTTTTAAAATTAAATTCTTTTTTCCTATGTTAAATCTATCTTCGGAATTTAACATTCATTTCTGTGTTGTTAGGAAAATTCTTCGATCTTTGTAAGGGTACAAATTTTCGCTCCAAAATTTCCAGCTGTCATTCAGGTACACGTGTTTCTGATTCACTTAATAATATTATTTCGCCTCTAAATTGTTAACCAACCTATGCTTTGGGTTACGGACAGCCTAGGAATATCGGTCGTTGTTTCCGGGTATTAAAGTTTCATAAGTTATTTGGTGATCATTTCGTGGTGAGGTTAAGTGTGATGTAATTTTTTGTTTTCGTCGCGATAGGAGAGAAATTCCGAAAAGGTAAGCTATTGAAATATCTCGGACAGCAAATATTTGTTCGAAAAATGTTTGGTTTTCTTCCTTTCTTCTAGATTTCCTTAGAATCGTGAGCAGACAAATTGGGCTTACATCTTCTTCACAAAGTAAGTATCTTTTCATATTTCAAATAATTAACTGTTCCTATCTCAAAATTCATCATCTTTATCCTACTTATATCCTAACTAAATTACTAATATTATTGTATTTTGTTCAAATTAATATATATTCTAACTAAAATTCCAAACCATAATTAAGCTATATGTAACTAATATTATTGCTTTTGCTCAACTTAATCTATATTCTAGCTAAAATTCAAAACTATATGTATCCAATAACTAATCCTATCCTATCCTATCCACATTCTTTACATTATTTTCCCTAAATTTGTAAGTAAAATGCCTAAACCAGACTAACGAATATTATATACCTAAACTATACTGAATTTGTCTAACCTATTCTATCCTTACAGCAACTTATCGTCTCCGCAACTCCATCCGCGAGTCTTCAAGTGGTTAACACAACTAGGTCAGGCTTCAAATCATCGACTTCATCGGTCAGCGATTTCAATTCAAGGTAGGTTACATGTATATCCGTACATACAGCGACTGCAGCTTCAGCACCAAGATTTTATCCAATTTGTAAGATTCTATTTCTTTTTCTGATGTTTTTTTTTCAGCTCAGCTTTTCGGGACAAGTCTTGTAGGACATTTTGAGATTGAGGGGGAAATTTGGGTAAGTTGCTTTTCAGGATTTCTGGGACGTTGGGACATTGAGGGAAAGAAACTTTAGTATCGGGAATAGGGCTTTATCTAAACACCTCATCAGGGTCATCGACATCTTCGAGGGAGGGCATCTTCAGTATCACCAGGCTCTCAACGGATCTTCCTTGACTCCGTGCTTCATCAGTGAGCAGGTAAGGTACTTTAATATTTTCTGTAATAATAAAATAAATTTTCTTGCAGCTTCATCCTTAAATTCGTTTGGAGGACGGAACAAAAGACAGGTAAGTATAAATAATTTTGGTTTTCTTCCGCTTATTTAATTCTTTTCTTTTCAGCCCAAACATACGCACAACAAAATTTGTTACGGACGTAACATTCCCTCCCTTTCCTCCGGGAGATTTCCTTGAAATCTCACTTTAGTCTTTCGACTATTCTGACTTTGAAACAAGGTTATCCACACTCCTATTGTTCCTGTAAGTAAACAAAGAAAGAAAAAAAACCTACTACTCGCTGTCGCGAGAATCACCGTAATATATCTTAAGGTCTTTCGAATGCCAAATACCCGAGTTTTTACCAGCGTGATCCTTCAACTCGTACGTCCAGGGTGATACAATCCTGGCTATTCTAAAGGGCCCTATGTACTTTGGTGCAAGCTTTGCGGTGAAAAATTCGGCGGCATCAGATAGTACATAATTTTTACGCAAAACTAGATCATTTACTAAAAACTTCTGATCTCTTCTTCGGAGATCATATCGACGTTTACTTACTTCAGCGGCTTTTATCAATCTATTTCGCACGTCTTTCCTAACATCTTCTAAAGCCTGCGCTCGAATCGTTGCGTCAAATGGTTCCCCCCTTTTATCATTTTTGTGCTCCTTTCCATGCATGACCATTTCTTTCCCAAAATTGATGAAGTATGGCGTCAACTTCATTACCTCATGTGTTGATGTGCGAATAGCACATGCTATCTTGGCCAAATATTGATCCCACTTCCTGTGGTTTTCGGACACATATGCCCGAAGCATTGATTTGACCACTTGATTAGTGCGTTCCACCGGGTTAGCCTGCGGGTGGTAACATGCTGTATAGTGTATCTCTGTTCCATACTCCGCGCAGAGTTTCGTAAACTCTTTACTCTTAAACTGAGTACCATTGTCACACACTAATATTCTAGGAACTCCGAAAAGCAAAAATACAAATTCCTCTAAAGAACGGCAGACGGAAGTTGCGCTGGCTGTTCTTAATGGAAACAACATGGGGAACTTGCTGAACTGGTCTATTACTGTCAAAATATACTTATAGCCTTTACATGAGCGAGGCAAGGGACCAATAAAGTCTATATTTATAGATTCCCATGGTTTACTATATGTTGTTCGGGTGGCCATGAGACCTCCTGGTTTCTTAAGCTCGGGTTTAATAGCTTGACAAATCTGGCAGTGTTTTACGTATTTTGCCACATCAGCCTTCATTTTGGGCCAGTAGAACTGTTGGGACAACCGATCAAACGTTTTCTGGACTCCGCGGTGTCCTGATGTTGGATGATCGTGAGCTCTAGAAATTAAACCTTTCCGATCGTATTTTGCTGCAACTTGTCTCCAGGTGTCACCAAACGTAGCTAGAGCAGGATACTGTGGACGACAATGTCTCCACAATACGTTGTTCTCAATTCTCCAATCTGGGTATTTCGAAGGACTTTTGTTGATCTTGTCAACCATACTATCATACCATTTATCTTGTTTTTGCACTGCATTCACACAATCAACTATCGGGACTGATCGTGACAATAAGTCCGGCAATAAATGCTCCTTTCCTTTCCGATGAATAACTGTATAGCTATACTGCTGAAGACGCATTGCCCACCGCGCTAGCCTTCCCGTGGGGTCCTTTAAGTTGTGCAGCCACACCAAAGATGCGTGATCTGTAATTACCGTGAAAGTGGAGCCCTCTATATACGGTCGCAATTTTTCGACGGCTCATACCACCGCTAGGCATTCTCGTTCTGTCGTCGAGTAATTACGCTCACACCTATTCAGAGATCGACTCAAATACGCTATCACTCTATCATTCCCTTTAATCTGTTGGGTCAAAACTGCAACCAATCCGTATCCTGATGCATCAGTATGAATGATAAAGGGTTCGTCGAAATTCGGGCAATTCAAAATAGGTGCACTCACTAAAGCATCCTTAACTCTTTTAAACGCTTCCTCACATTCATCAGTCCAAATAAATTTCCTTTTCTTCTTGAGAAGCTCAGTAACTGGTGCAATTAAAGTTGAAAAATTATGTACAAATCGTCGGTACCAAGCGACTATCCCAATAAACCGTCGTACTTCCGATACATTCTTCGGTCTAGCGATGTTCAAAATACATTGGATTTTCTCAGGATCTACCTTCAAGCCATTTTCACCAACGATATACCCTAAGTATTTTAACTCGGCCCTGCAAAACTCGCATTTATCATAGTTCAGGACTAACCCCGCTTCCCGAAGCTTCTCCAGGACAGTTTTCAGTACGAGCTTGTGTTCTTCGAAGCTCTGGGTCACGATTATGACGTCGTCCAAGTAGACGAAAACTTTACTTTCCAGTTCCCCGGATAGTACTTGGTCAATCAACCTTTGCCAGGTTGCTGGAGAGTTACTTAGCCCGAAGGGCATTCGTCGAAATTGAAATAGTCCCCTACCCGGCACCGTAAAGGCTGTGTACTGCTTTGAATTTTCTTCCAGGGGAACCTGCCAAAATGCCGACTTAATATCCAAAGATGACATGTACTTCGCATCTCGCAGTTTGTCTAGGGTGGCCGACACATAAGGCAACGGATACGCGTCCTTTTTCGTTACCTTATTTAACTTCCTGTAATCGACGCAGAAGCGATATGTGCCATCTTTTTTCTTCACCATGACAACTGGAGATGCCCAAGCGCTATTGGATGGTTCCACAACACCTATTTCGAGCATTTTGTCGAGTTCTTCAAAAATAGCCTTTTGAATCGCTGGCGATACCGGGTAGTACCGCTGTTTAATGGGTGGTGATTCTGTTTCGATTTTATGGTGAAACTGGTATGTGCACCCGAGTTCTGTACCGTCCTGGCTTTAAATTGACTAACGATCGTCTCCAGTTCCATTTTTTCTTGTGGTGTTAGCCTGGATTGACTCTGTAAAGCACTGATTTTCAAATTCCCATCTGTATCACCGAAATCCCAAGAATTTCGCTCGAAATTGGTATGGATTTGCATATCCCTCCAAAAATCAATGCCTAGGATAATAGCGTGGGGAAGATCTGGTATTAATAGAACATCGCAAACTTTAACTCTGTTCTCTAGCATAATTGGCAGACTCACTTCTCCGACTACATTTACCGAACCTCCATTGGCCAGGCTCACCCTTTTTGCGTTGGTTTCTCTAATTTGTAGCCCCGTATCCTTAAGTAAATTAAATGCAGGCCCACCGATGATTGTCCTAGAGGCACCAGAGTCGAGTAATCCGGAAAAGAAGCCTTGAACCTAAAACAATATTAACGCAATGATAAGATAGAAGATACCCGAATCTGTAGAATTGCCAATTAGTTTCTCAATTTTACATCCGCGCTGTTCTACTCAATACCCACAATACCCCAAACAAATGTTTATTTTCCCAAATAGATATTTCGCACTACCTATGCAACATGCATAATATGATAATAAAAAAAATTTTGAATATCCCAACAACTAAATTCAAGAATAGATTTACAAATTTTAGCAACTCCGTGTACTATCGATAAGTTAATACAATCTATATTACGTTCAAATTTTCCTCATTAATCCTTTCCTTTCAATTCTCAATAATTCGAGTGAGATTTCTCAGAAGAAATAAGCAAATTAAAATATTCTGTAACAAGCAAAGCTGCAAGCAACAATTACCAATAAATACCCAGACACAAGTTTCGGAAAGAGAAGAGATTCATATGTAACCGTAAACAAAACGTTGACAATTTCTTGATAACAAATTCCCCACAAAATATTCGTTAATTACCACGTTTAAAACAGGTCTGTTAGGAGAATTCATTTAAAAGAACTAGGTCAGAACTTGATCTAGGTCAGTGAACTTGAAATCAATTCACGTTAAAGAGAGTCTCTGCTGACCATATGATCTTATCATCACTCCATCTGCTCTGATGAATTCCCCTCATCAATGAACTGATCGAAATTTTGTCAATGAATCTCTCAACTTCCCTAGTAATACGTGATCATCCGTTTGAAGTGACGCCGCCAATCTCCGCGTGGTATAAAATTTTAACTAAAATTCAAAAACGTGTCGAAGTGAAAATCAAAATTTTTCCCGTGAAAATGTGCATTCAGTGTTTCCCATGCAAAGCAAAAAAAAAAAAAAAGGAAAGGAAGCCCAAAAGTGCAGAGTTTCAAATTGAAATTTGAAGTTTAAAAAAAAAGAAACATGTGTGTGCTAAAAAAAACAAAAAAATGTGCTTGCAACAAATCAAAAAAAAAAATACATATGTGTTTGCTTAAAAGTGTAAAAGACTTAATAAATAAGTTATTTATAAAGTGTAGCACTGTGGTTCCGATCTAAAATTTAAAGGATTACAAATATTAAAATGCAACTCAACATAAATTCAGCAAACAGGTATGTTCCTATAAAATAACTTCCCCTTTTCTGTAAAAATGTTCGTAGTGTACAAAGTTTCGTTAAGATGCCAAACTCTCAGCGACTGTTGCTCTCAATCAGCCGTGAGCCACATTTCAATAAAGTTGCGAAACATTCATTTGACATTTGAGTGGCAACAAAAATTTTATGATTTTATATCAAATAAATTGTGTTTGTTGGTGAATATGACAGGTGTTTTACCCCTTTTATGCCCCACGTTGGGCGCCAAGTTTGTTATATGCTTTCCTGGAAGCATATAAATTAAGCTAACTTCGTTGGAGAAGGGGTGGGTTCACTATATCTGTGGGCGCCACGTGGTTATGAGAGTCCACGAACTCAAATGTTGCCGACTCAAACGCAGGAATAATTATAAACACCAGCTTATTTGATGAAATTAAAAGAATATTTATTTCTCCATTAAATTTATTAAGGCACTATGAACACTTTGGCCCCTTTTCACTTCTCACGGAAATTTTACGTATCAGTCGTAAGATTAATTTATTTATTAACACTTTGTGATTGCGGAAGAAAACCAAATAAATAAAAAAATAAAAAGAAATAAACAAAAAGAAGTTACTTAGCTTTTCAAAATTTCTCTTTCTCCTTATCCTCTCCTACCACAGGTAGATATCTACTTCCTTGGTCATCTTCTTAGTGTCTCCTTCGTTTCAGGTATCTGCGTATTTGCTTTTCTTGTTGACTTTGGACGTTTCCTCCACTATTTACGCTTTCACTCAAGAAATATTTTATGGTTGACTTTTCTTTTTCACATTAACTTCCAAAAATTCGCACTAAACTGTCCGCTTCACCTACCAAAGGGGTTGGTTAAATAGATAATTTGCCCCTATTATGACGTTTTCCCCAAAAATATCAACTTGACTCGTGAATCGGCTTATAATTTTGCGAATCGGTTCACATTTTTAAAATTAAATTCTTTTTTCCTATGTTAAATCTATCTTCGGAATTTAACATTCATTTCTGTGTTGTTAGGAAAATTCTTCGATCTTTGTAAGGGTACAAATTTTCGCTCCAAAATTTCCAGCTGTCATTCAGGTACACGTGTTTCTGATTCACTTAATAATATTATTTCGCCTCTAAATTGTTAACCAACCTATGCTTTGGGTTACGGACAGCCTAGGAATATCGGTCGTTGTTTCCGGGTATTAAAGTTTCATAAGTTATTTGGTGATCATTTCGTGGTGAGGTTAAGTGTGATGTAATTTTTTGTTTTCGTCGCGATAGGAGAGAAATTCCGAAAAGGTAAGCTATTGAAATATCTCGGACAGCAAATATTTGTTCGAAAAATGTTTGGTTTTCTTCCTTTCTTCTAGATTTCCTTAGAATCGTGAGCAGACAAATTGGGCTTACATCTTCTTCACAAAGTAAGTATCTTTTCATATTTCAAATAATTAACTGTTCCTATCTCAAAATTCATCATCTTTATCCTACTTATATCCTAACTAAATTACTAATATTATTGTATTTTGTTCAAATTAATATATATTCTAACTAAAATTCCAAACCATAATTAAGCTATATGTAACTAATATTATTGCTTTTGCTCAACTTAATCTATATTCTAGCTAAAATTCAAAACTATATGTATCCAATAACTAATCCTATCCTATCCTATCCACATTCTTTACATTATTTTCCCTAAATTTGTAAGTAAAATGCCTAAACCAGACTAACGAATATTATATACCTAAACTATACTGAATTTGTCTAACCTATTCTATCCTTACAGCAACTTATCGTCTCCGCAACTCCATCCGCGAGTCTTCAAGTGGTTAACACAACTAGGTCAGGCTTCAAATCATCGACTTCATCGGTCAGCGATTTCAATTCAAGGTAGGTTACATGTATATCCGTACATACAGCGACTGCAGCTTCAGCACCAAGATTTTATCCAATTTGTAAGATTCTATTTCTTTTTCTGATGTTTTTTTTTCAGCTCAGCTTTTCGGGACAAGTCTTGTAGGACATTTTGAGATTGAGGGGGAAATTTGGGTAAGTTGCTTTTCAGGATTTCTGGGACGTTGGGACATTGAGGGAAAGAAACTTTAGTATCGGGAATAGGGCTTTATCTAAACACCTCATCAGGGTCATCGACATCTTCGAGGGAGGGCATCTTCAGTATCACCAGGCTCTCAACGGATCTTCCTTGACTCCGTGCTTCATCAGTGAGCAGGTAAGGTACTTTAATATTTTCTGTAATAATAAAATAAATTTTCTTGCAGCTTCATCCTTAAATTCGTTTGGAGGACGGAACAAAAGACAGGTAAGTATAAATAATTTTGGTTTTCTTCCGCTTATTTAATTCTTTTCTTTTCAGCCCAAACATACGCACAACAAAATTTGTTACGGACGTAACATTCCCTCCCTTTCCTCCGGGAGATTTCCTTGAAATCTCACTTTAGTCTTTCGACTATTCTGACTTTGAAACAAGGTTATCCACACTCCTATTGTTCCTGTAAGTAAACAAAGAAAGAAAAAAAACCTACTACTCGCTGTCGCGAGAATCACCGTAATATATCTTAAGGTCTTTCGAATGCCAAATACCCGAGTTTTTACCAGCGTGATCCTTCAACTCGTACGTCCAGGGTGATACAATCCTGGCTATTCTAAAGGGCCCTATGTACTTTGGTGCAAGCTTTGCGGTGAAAAATTCGGCGGCATCAGATAGTACATAATTTTTACGCAAAACTAGATCATTTACTAAAAACTTCTGATCTCTTCTTCGGAGATCATATCGACGTTTACTTACTTCAGCGGCTTTTATCAATCTATTTCGCACGTCTTTCCTAACATCTTCTAAAGCCTGCGCTCGAATCGTTGCGTCAAATGGTTCCCCCCTTTTATCATTTTTGTGCTCCTTTCCATGCATGACCATTTCTTTCCCAAAATTGATGAAGTATGGCGTCAACTTCATTACCTCATGTGTTGATGTGCGAATAGCACATGCTATCTTGGCCAAATATTGATCCCACTTCCTGTGGTTTTCGGACACATATGCCCGAAGCATTGATTTGACCACTTGATTAGTGCGTTCCACCGGGTTAGCCTGCGGGTGGTAACATGCTGTATAGTGTATCTCTGTTCCATACTCCGCGCAGAGTTTCGTAAACTCTTTACTCTTAAACTGAGTACCATTGTCACACACTAATATTCTAGGAACTCCGAAAAGCAAAAATACAAATTCCTCTAAAGAACGGCAGACGGAAGTTGCGCTGGCTGTTCTTAATGGAAACAACATGGGGAACTTGCTGAACTGGTCTATTACTGTCAAAATATACTTATAGCCTTTACATGAGCGAGGCAAGGGACCAATAAAGTCTATATTTATAGATTCCCATGGTTTACTATATGTTGTTCGGGTGGCCATGAGACCTCCTGGTTTCTTAAGCTCGGGTTTAATAGCTTGACAAATCTGGCAGTGTTTTACGTATTTTGCCACATCAGCCTTCATTTTGGGCCAGTAGAACTGTTGGGACAACCGATCAAACGTTTTCTGGACTCCGCGGTGTCCTGATGTTGGATGATCGTGAGCTCTAGAAATTAAACCTTTCCGATCGTATTTTGCTGCAACTTGTCTCCAGGTGTCACCAAACGTAGCTAGAGCAGGATACTGTGGACGACAATGTCTCCACAATACGTTGTTCTCAATTCTCCAATCTGGGTATTTCGAAGGACTTTTGTTGATCTTGTCAACCATACTATCATACCATTTATCTTGTTTTTGCACTGCATTCACACAATCAACTATCGGGACTGATCGTGACAATAAGTCCGGCAATAAATGCTCCTTTCCTTTCCGATGAATAACTGTATAGCTATACTGCTGAAGACGCATTGCCCACCGCGCTAGCCTTCCCGTGGGGTCCTTTAAGTTGTGCAGCCACACCAAAGATGCGTGATCTGTAATTACCGTGAAAGTGGAGCCCTCTATATACGGTCGCAATTTTTCGACGGCTCATACCACCGCTAGGCATTCTCGTTCTGTCGTCGAGTAATTACGCTCACACCTATTCAGAGATCGACTCAAATACGCTATCACTCTATCATTCCCTTTAATCTGTTGGGTCAAAACTGCAACCAATCCGTATCCTGATGCATCAGTATGAATGATAAAGGGTTCGTCGAAATTCGGGCAATTCAAAATAGGTGCACTCACTAAAGCATCCTTAACTCTTTTAAACGCTTCCTCACATTCATCAGTCCAAATAAATTTCCTTTTCTTCTTGAGAAGCTCAGTAACTGGTGCAATTAAAGTTGAAAAATTATGTACAAATCGTCGGTACCAAGCGACTATCCCAATAAACCGTCGTACTTCCGATACATTCTTCGGTCTAGCGATGTTCAAAATACATTGGATTTTCTCAGGATCTACCTTCAAGCCATTTTCACCAACGATATACCCTAAGTATTTTAACTCGGCCCTGCAAAACTCGCATTTATCATAGTTCAGGACTAACCCCGCTTCCCGAAGCTTCTCCAGGACAGTTTTCAGTACGAGCTTGTGTTCTTCGAAGCTCTGGGTCACGATTATGACGTCGTCCAAGTAGACGAAAACTTTACTTTCCAGTTCCCCGGATAGTACTTGGTCAATCAACCTTTGCCAGGTTGCTGGAGAGTTACTTAGCCCGAAGGGCATTCGTCGAAATTGAAATAGTCCCCTACCCGGCACCGTAAAGGCTGTGTACTGCTTTGAATTTTCTTCCAGGGGAACCTGCCAAAATGCCGACTTAATATCCAAAGATGACATGTACTTCGCATCTCGCAGTTTGTCTAGGGTGGCCGACACATAAGGCAACGGATACGCGTCCTTTTTCGTTACCTTATTTAACTTCCTGTAATCGACGCAGAAGCGATATGTGCCATCTTTTTTCTTCACCATGACAACTGGAGATGCCCAAGCGCTATTGGATGGTTCCACAACACCTATTTCGAGCATTTTGTCGAGTTCTTCAAAAATAGCCTTTTGAATCGCTGGCGATACCGGGTAGTACCGCTGTTTAATGGGTGGTGATTCTGTTTCGATTTTATGGTGAAACTGGTATGTGCACCCGAGTTCTGTACCGTCCTGGCTTTAAATTGACTAACGATCGTCTCCAGTTCCATTTTTTCTTGTGGTGTTAGCCTGGATTGACTCTGTAAAGCACTGATTTTCAAATTCCCATCTGTATCACCGAAATCCCAAGAATTTCGCTCGAAATTGGTATGGATTTGCATATCCCTCCAAAAATCAATGCCTAGGATAATAGCGTGGGGAAGATCTGGTATTAATAGAACATCGCAAACTTTAACTCTGTTCTCTAGCATAATTGGCAGACTCACTTCTCCGACTACATTTACCGAACCTCCATTGGCCAGGCTCACCCTTTTTGCGTTGGTTTCTCTAATTTGTAGCCCCGTATCCTTAAGTAAATTAAATGCAGGCCCACCGATGATTGTCCTAGAGGCACCAGAGTCGAGTAATCCGGAAAATTTTATCCCACGAATAGACACTACTAGATGAGGGCGCACGTCGTTTTCTGTTTCAGCGAAAGCGTAATACACAAGTGTGTGAAGTGCATTCCCTTCTCTAACTAAAACACTACTTTCTCTTGCCTTTGCAGGATTCCGGGTATTTGCGGCCGTTGGCGGATAACTCGATTTGCCGCTTACTTTCGAGCTTCGTTCCCGTTTCCCGAAGTCGATGGTCCTTGATCTGTCGTACTTGCATTACAATTGGAACATCTCGTGCGAATTACCCCTGGGGCACCACAGCCAAAACAACTGAAATTTCGCCTGCAATATCTAGCTATATGGCCCCTTAGACCACACTTGAAACATCTTTGCTCATTTCTAGAGGGATTAGATTCGGACATCACTGAAACCATATTTAACTCAGTTGTAACATAAGCTAAGTCGGGTTCTAAGAGCTGATTGCCTCGTCTCGTAGGCGGAGGTACAAATGCTTCTACCGAGGTTCTCACCGACTCTAGTTGTCTTCCTAATTCTACAAGCTGCTTAATTGTGTTGATTTCCGTAAGCCCCAGCTGAGCCTGATAAAAGGGGGCTATGTTGCGCTTCAATATCTTTAACTTCTCTACTTCTGTTAAGGGATCAGTAAGTCGACCAAACATATTTGACATCATGGCGACATAAATTCCAATTGACTCGTCTTTTCCTTGTGTCCTTCTTTTGATCTCCTCTATCAGGCGGTCGTCATAATCCGGTGGTAAAAACTCTTTCTTCAGATCCCTCACTAGCTCCGACCATGAGTGGAAGTTGGATTTATTTGCGCGATACCACACAAGCGCTTTCCCAGTAAACAAGTCTAATGCTGAGCGGAATAATTGACCCTTGGTGATTCCTCGAGCTTCTGCCAATTCGTTCACTCTTTCCAGAAAAGAATTTAGGGATTGCGTTTGCTCCCCCGAGAACTTTACCTCCCATTTATGCAGAAGGACTCGTGAGCGTGCACTTGTTAAAACCCTTCCAGATATTGAAAGATCTTCAGCAGTATCGGAATAATCATCTTCGTCGTCGCCATCTGCTTTCAATTTAAGAGTTCCTAAAGATATAAGTAACTCAGCTCTTATTTGAGTTTTATGCTTCTTTTGTTCCTCGTCTTCCACTTTAAGACGATTCTGCCTCCCTAAGGCCCATTCGATCTTCGTTACAATTTTCGCATATTCAGAGGAACTAGAGTCTCCGTCGAAAGCATCCAAAAGTTCCTTTATTTCTTCCACTTTTCGGTTCAATGCTTGGACATCCTGCTCGACCGTAAATGGATATGGGCTCACTATAGTTGATTTCCCGTCCTTTTCTACTTTTAAAACTGCTCGCAAAGAAGAACGCATGTCATCTACTTACCCTACAGCTAATCCCCGGATTGTCAACTCATAAGCGAGCTCCTCCTGATTGAGTCTATTTATCTCCATGTTTTCTAATTTTCCAAAATAACGAAACTTCAGAAGAACCAAATGACGCAAAAAAAACAATCTTTAAATCAAAATACAAGAGAGTAAAGAAAAACTAAGTCAAGACGAATTTGATCCCTATACTTTAAGAATATAAAAAAATAACTTATAATTGGAACGCTAATCTAGGAAAGACTGTGATTCACTACTAGATGAATGAAAATAAAAACTACGTGGACTAATCTATAAACAATAATTCCTTTTTACGACGTCTGGTCTTAGAATAACGTTACTAGAGTAACGTCGAAGTCCTTGAATATCTCACCAAAAAAAAACTTCGCTCTAACTTCCAATTTAACAACCAGCAACTAAATATAGGAAGAAGCCTTGAACCTAAAACAATATTAACGCAATGATAAGATAGAAGATACCCGAATCTGTAGAATTGCCAATTAGTTTCTCAATTTTACATCCGCGCTGTTCTACTCAATACCCACAATACCCCAAACAAATGTTTATTTTCCCAAATAGATATTTCGCACTACCTATGCAACATGCATAATATGATAATAAAAAAAATTTTGAATATCCCAACAACTAAATTCAAGAATAGATTTACAAATTTTAGCAACTCCGTGTACTATCGATAAGTTAATACAATCTATATTACGTTCAAATTTTTCTCATTAATCCTTTCCTTTCAATTCTCAATAATTCGAGTGAGATTTCTCAGAAGAAATAAGCAAATTAAAATATTCTGTAACAAGCAAAGCTGCAAGCAACAATTACCAATAAATACCCAGACACAAGTTTCGGAAAGAGAAGAGATTCATATGTAACCGTAAACAAAACGTTGACAATTTCTTGATAACAAATTCCCCACAAAATATTCGTTAATTACCACGTTTAAAACAGGTCTGTTAGGAGAATTCATTTAAAAGAACTAGGTCAGAACTTGATCTAGGTCAGTGAACTTGAAATCAATTCACGTTAAAGAGAGTCTCTGCTGACCATATGATCTTATCATCACTCCATCTGCTCTGATGAATTCCCCTCATCAATGAACTGATCGAAATTTTGTCAATGAATCTCTCAACTTCCCTAGTAATACGTGATCATCCGTTTGAAGTGACGCCGCCAATCTCCGCGTGGTATAAAATTTTAACTAAAATTCAAAAACGTGTCGAAGTGAAAATCAAAATTTTTCCCGTGAAAATGTGCATTCAGTGTTTCCCATGCAAAGCAAAAAAAAAAAAAGGAAAGGAAGCCCAAAAGTGCAGAGTTTCAAATTGAAATTTGAAGTTTAAAAAAAAAGAAACATGTGTGTGCTAAAAAAAACAAAAAAATGTGCTTGCAACAAATCAAAAAAAAAAAATACATATGTGTTTGCTTAAAAGTGTAAAAGACTTAATAAATAAGTTATTTATAAAGTGTAGCACTGTGGTTCCGATCTAAAATTTAAAGGATTACAAATATTAAAATGCAACTCAACATAAATTCAGCAAACAGGTATGTTCCTATAAAATAACTTCCCCTTTTCTGTAAAAATGTTCGTAGTGTACAAAGTTTCGTTAAGATGCCAAACTCTCAGCGACTGTTGCTCTCAATCAGCCGTGAGCCACATTTCAATAAAGTTGCGAAACATTCATTTGACATTTGAGTGGCAACAAAAATTTTATGATTTTGTATCAAATAAAATGTGTTTGTTGGTGAATATGACAGGTGTTTTACCCCTTTTATGCCCCACGTTGGGCGCCAAGTTTGTTATATGCTTTCCTGGAAGCATATAAATTAAGCTAACTTCGTTGGAGAAGGGGTGGGTTCACTATATCTGTGGGCGCCACGTGGTTATGAGAGTCCACGAACTCAAATGTTGCCGACTCAAACGCAGGAATAATTATAAACACCAGCTTATTTGATGAAATTAAAAGAATATTTATTTCTCCATTAAATTTATTAAGGCACTATGAACACTTTGGCCCCTTTTCACTTCTCACGGAAATTTTACGTATCAGTCGTAAGATTAATTTATTTATTAACACTTTGTGATTGCGGAAGAAAACCAAATAAATAAAAAAATAAAAAGAAATAAACAAAAAGAAGTTACTTAGCTTTTCAAAATTTCTCTTTCTCCTTATCCTCTCCTACCACAGGTAGATATCTACTTCCTTGGTCATCTTCTTAGTGTCTCCTTCGTTTCAGGTATCTGCGTATTTGCTTTTCTTGTTGACTTTGGACGTTTCCTCCACTATTTACGCTTTCACTCAAGAAATATTTTATGGTTGACTTTTCTTTTTCACATTAACTTCCAAAAATTCGCACTAAACTGTCCGCTTCACCTACCAAAGGGGTTGGTTAAATAGATAATTTGCCCCTATTATGACGTTTTCCCCAAAAATATCAACTTGACTCGTGAATCGGCTTATAATTTTGCGAATCGGTTCACATTTTTAAAATTAAATTCTTTTTTCCTATGTTAAATCTATCTTCGGAATTTAACATTCATTTCTGTGTTGTTAGGAAAATTCTTCGATCTTTGTAAGGGTACAAATTTTCGCTCCAAAATTTCCAGCTGTCATTCAGGTACACGTGTTTCTGATTCACTTAATAATATTATTTCGCCTCTAAATTGTTAACCAACCTATGCTTTGGGTTACGGACAGCCTAGGAATATCGGTCGTTGTTTCCGGGTATTAAAGTTTCATAAGTTATTTGGTGATCATTTCGTGGTGAGGTTAAGTGTGATGTAATTTTTTGTTTTCGTCGCGATAGGAGAGAAATTCCGAAAAGGTAAGCTATTGAAATATCTCGGACAGCAAATATTTGTTCGAAAAATGTTTGGTTTTCTTCCTTTCTTCTAGATTTCCTTAAAATCGTGAGTAGACAAATTGGGCTTACATCTTCTTCACAAAGTAAGTATCTTTTCATATTTCAAATAATTAACTGTTCCTATCTCAAAATTCATCATCTTTATCCTACTTATATCCTAACTAAATTACTAATATTATTGTATTTTGTTCAAATTAATATATATTCTAACTAAAATTCCAAACCATAATTAAGCTATATGTAACTAATATTATTGCTTTTGCTCAACTTAATCTATATTCTAGCTAAAATTCAAAACTATATGTATCCAATAACTAATCCTATCCTATCCTATCCACATTCTTTACATTATTTTCCCTAAATTTGTAAGTAAAATGCCTAAACCAGACTAACGAATATTATATACCTAAACTATACTGAATTTGTCTAACCTATTCTATCCTTACAGCAACTTATCGTCTCCGCAACTCCATCCGCGAGTCTTCAAGTGGTTAACACAACTAGGTCAGGCTTCAAATCATCGACTTCATCGGTCAGCGATTTCAATTCAAGGTAGGTTACATGTATATCCGTACATACAGCGACTGCAGCTTCAGCACCAAGATTTTAACCAATTTGTAAGATTCTATTTCTTTTTCTGATGTTTTTTTTTCAGCTCAGCTTTTCGGGACAAGTCTTGTAGGACATTTTGAGATTGAGGGGGAAATTTGGGTAAGTTGCTTTTCAGGATTTCTGGGACGTTGGGACATTGAGGGAAAGAAACTTTAGTATCGGGAATAGGGCTTTATCTAAACACCGCATCAGGGTCATCGACATCTTCGAGGGAGGGCATCTTCAGTATCACCAGGCTCTCAACGGATCTTCCTTGACTCCGTGCTTCATCAGTGAGCAGGTAAGGTACTTTAATATTTTCTGTAATAATAAAATAAATTTTCTTGCAGCTTCATCCTTAAATTCGTTTGGAGGACGGAACAAAAGACAGGTAAGTATAAATAATTTTGGTTTTCTTCCGCTTATTTAATTCTTTTCTTTTCAGCCCAAACATACGCACAACAAAATCTGTTACGGACGTAACAAAATAAAAGATTTATTTAACAGTTTTTAACAAACTGAAAAAATAAAAGTTCAAGTGGACCAGTTATTTTTGCTAAAAAAAAATACACAAAATAATTGATGGAAACCTGTACTTCATACCGAAATAACCTAGTACATAGCTTTCTGCTGAACAAATCCCTTTTCATCACTCGAAGTATTCATTTTTTTAAACGCTTCATTATTGCAATACAAACGATAACTATGAACTGAACGTTTATCAAAACTTGCTGAGTGCCTGTACAATTACTGGGACCAGAAAAAATCCGTTAGCCTTTCTGATTAAGGAACTATCCAAAACTCGAGAATTTGTATTAAAGAACTTGACTTCGATTGTTTTTTCCCAGGAAAGGGATTTTTATTTTTGCTGGGCTTACTACATAGTTTGTTTTTCGTTGAGTTGAATTTTAAATATCGAAAGGGCACGACTATAGTTTTTGAATGATACCCATATCTCATTTTCAGCAAAAACCTGACTCTGACTTCATTTTGCCTGCACGCTTCACATACATATATACATATTCTAGAAAAAATTGAGAAAGTAGTTATTCAGAGGATGAAAGGCGTTTAGCTCTCACAATCCATTATAAGTCTCCCAACTTGCTACATATATTTAAGAGAAAGACTTAATTTGAATATTCCGTCCGAAAGTTCGTTATATAAGATGGCTCCTTTGAAAAGAATGAATCCTGTACTTAATACAAATATTTTAGAGTATTTAGCAACTATTGTACCTAAATGGTCGATTGAAATGAAAGAATGTGTGCTGCTAGTTGATAAAATATGTATATCTGTTATTATGATACAAGGTACACTCTCCAATTGGACGTATGTTTTGAGTTTCTTTGTAAATGAAACTCCAATAAAAGGCGAACATTTATGCAGCAAAATTAAAGAAACTTTGGACGCCTGTTATTCGATAGGTTTGAATGTAGGTGTTATTGTATTAGACCAACGCTCCAACAATCAAAGCTGTATGACGAAGCACTTAAAAGTAACTGTAGCAAATCCTTACTTTATATACCAGCACAAGAAAATTTTCGTACTCTATGACACGCCTCATTTTTTTTATGCGATGTGGCCAAATCCTAGGGGACAACCCTTTGATGCGTTAGCATGGTTTTGGCCCGAAGGGAATTAGGGTAAGGGAAGTGAGGACACTTGAGTCTTGTTTTTGCATTGCTGCGAGCTAGACAACAGCCCAGAGACGGAGTGGATTATTTTAATTTCTTAATAACAGCTCACGGGGTCATCTGATCTCGAACCCGGGACCCATGGCATGTTGGTCTTGCCGCTCAACGTATTGATCCAACTCTGTCTCCATTTATTTAAGTCTATTCGAAATTCCTTAAGGGGGTCCTCTACTCTCGCGGTTTCAAAAAAACGATTTTTGTTTTTTTTTTAATTTCAATCTATATGTATCTCAGAATACGCTACAGAAAGGATTTCATGAAAATCACATTCCTTTGCATGTTTCTGGGAACAGAAAGGTACCCGTCTCCGGCCGTTTCCGAAAAACTAAGCGCGGCGCGCCACGACGGCGCTTGTCCAGTTAAAAATCATTGTCTAAAAAATGTACCGGTCCGTTCTTGAGAAGAATGTGGACAACCAAAAACATCAACTAGTGATGAGGAAGGAGAACTCTACGGCCCAAGTATAGCAGATTAACTCGTAAGTTACTACAATCAAGTTATACACCGTAATTTATCATTACACGCGTTTTCCCGAAAGTAGTGTTTTTTTAGCTGCCGAGTAAGACTTCTCATAAAAGTATTGGTCCGATTTCAATAATTTTTTTTTCAATTGTTCAGAAAATATACCGCTATGTTTTCCCGAGTACGATCTGCAAAATTTTATTTTGTTCCATATTTATAGCCTCTAATAGGTCAAAAATGGCGTGAAAATTGGAAATTTTTACAAATTGTTGCATAACTTTTACAAATTGCGAAATAAAAAAATCTGTCTCGGGAAAACATAGCCAACGTAACTATCATTATAAAGAATATAAATTTACAGATTACAGATTACCCAATTGGCCACAACTTTGCTTAAGCGAGACCAATGCAGTTTCAACATCAATGACGTTTCAAGGTCGCGAGATTTATTTTTTTTCATCTTCAAAAGTAAAATTGAAAAGTCAAAACATGTATCTTCGAAATAAAAAAAAAATTTAAAATGTATTCAGTAGATCCTTCGCAATTCATTCCCCAAAAAACCGCACAATTTCAGGCCTCGAGAGTAGAGGACCCCCTTAATTAAAACGGACATAATAACAAAGAATGGTACTGTCACCTGGAATTGTGTAAAGGAATTATTTTAGCTAGAGAAAAACCGAACAACCGAAATGTGCCACAAGTTGTCGTATAAACATGTTTATCATAACAATTGGGAAGAAATGAAAGTTTCATATGCCGTACAAGTCGTCAGCCACACATGCGGCGCAGCAATACAAACAGCAAATGATTTAAGTTTATTTTCCGCAGAAACCTCCAAGGAGTCCACTGCAACTGCTAAGTTATTTGAATTGTTGAATAAAATTGTTGACTGTTTACATGCTAAGAATCTGTATAACAAAAATTATTTTAAAAAAGGAATAAAAAGATGTAACAATATTCAAAAATGTTTAGAAGAAGCAATAGGTAGTCTTCAAGAAATAATAACGACAAATAACGTCGTTCTAAAGAACATACATTGTTTTGAAGGTTTGGTGCAAACAATAACTGGCGTGTTTTTTGTTTGTTTTTTTTTTATATATGATATTGCCAAAGCTCAGGGGATGTCCTATGATGCTAAAGCACAGCCTTGGCAGGAAAGGAATTAAGGTTGGGGAAAATGGGTACAATATTCCACGGAAATTTTCAACAAGTATGAAAAAATTTCTTTCATATTACCAAATAAGTTAATACAAGATCGTCTTGAAAACTTATTTCCTCTTATAAGGGGCAGTGGTGGGTTTAATAAAAATCCATCAGTATACTTCAAATACAGGCAACTGTCTGCATGAAGGGATTGATGTTTTTGGTTTAAAAGATTCCCAGGATATTAGTTTTGTAATCACACATGATAATCAAGAACAAATTATCCAAAGTTCTAAAAATACTATTATGTTTGAAGGTGAAAAAGATTATATTGATAACGCAGAAGATATTTTAGTACAAGTAATTGAAAAAGACTGGATTGTAGAAGGTCCATCATTACGTTATTTCCTCGGTTTCATTTCATCAAAAATCCTTCTCAAAATAAAATGTGAGCAATGTTGTAAACATTTACAAAGGTCGGATGAAAGTATAACTCTTTCTAATCAGTCGGAGCTATTTATATTCTACAAAAACTATTCTAGTAGAACTGATTTGGGAAACCTCAGAGCTCCAACTGATTTATATTTGGAAGTTGCTAAGTTACATATAAATATATTGAAAAAAATATTTATTAAAGATCCTCATATAAACAAAATTAAAAAATATATTTTTGATATATGCGTTGAGGAAAAAGTTTTAAAATTGGTTCTGTGAAGAAAATGCTTGTTCTCAACATCATATTATAATTCTGAATTATATGCTTCTAATATTATTAAAAAAACATTGCATGTGGAGGAATCATAACTCAAAATCTGAAATTTCTGCTAGGGTACATTCAAAATTAAAGATAATTAAGTCTTGAAATTACATAGGAAAAATTAAAATTACCGCATTCAATTTTAAAATTAATTATGAAAACGTGCTCGTATTTTGTGCATTTTGAAATTTTTTTTTTATTCAAATAAATTTTGATCGAAGCCGTAATGCAAATTTGTTTAAGTTTTTTTAGGCGATACCTGCGATATTAGCTTTACGGATTTTACACATTCGAATAAGTTTACACCGACTTCTCTCAACTGCAAAGGCCTTTGACTTGACGAAGCTACGATTTTAAAGAAACTTTCTGCTGTGGCTGATAATTTTTCAATTTGCATTTACGGTATCCCCGCTGCATTCCTGAAAAGATGTGGTTCCACTCTTGCTCTTACTCCTATTTAATTAATCTGTCAACTTATCGTGGTTTTTTTCCTCCTAAATTAATAATTAAAAAATTGTGATAAATGCGCATTTTATAACTATAGACCTATTGCAAATCTCTGCTGTAATTCTAAAATGTTACTTTTGATTTTCTTTACTTCAACTGTAAGCTGTTCTTGTACCCGTTCCAACATGGCTTCATAAGGGGTAAATAAACTACCAGCAATGTATTAAAATTTCTAAATTTTCATTTTCAATTTTGTTGAGAAAACTCCCAGCGTGCATAAAGAAATTTACCCCCCTAACAGAAAAAAAACATCCATTTTAATCGGAGAACTTACTCTGCTCAATAGAAAAAGAATCATCCAAATTGGTCCACACGTTAAGAAGTTTTCCAAGGTCTCTCTCTATCCAAGGTCTAAATTTTTACTCCTATTAGCAATGGGAGATCATACTCTATAAATCAGAAATAGAACCATACAAATCGGTCCGCGCGTTACAAATTTGTATCCCACCCCGACCGCACCCAAAATAATTTTGACATTGTACTAATCGTGGAACATACTTTATCCAACAGAAGAATAATCATTTAAACGTTGGTCTTAAGAAATACGTGTTGATCTTAGAACTTCTTTGTTTTTGGGAAGTTTGTTAAAAACCGCCACATAACGTTATTCCTCACGTGGTTAATAATTGCGGATGACTTTTTTA
The DNA here is from genome assembly GCA_964036015.1 of Leptarthrus brevirostris. Taxonomy (NCBI): domain Eukaryota; kingdom Metazoa; phylum Arthropoda; class Insecta; order Diptera; family Asilidae; genus Leptarthrus; species Leptarthrus brevirostris. The sequence goes on along the minus strand of OZ038371.1, from coordinate 95,662,879 downwards.
AACAATTGAGTTGGCTGAAGAATAGAGTATAATATAGTAGTGCAATATATGCGTTCCAGGAGGTTCCGTAAATGGAGCAATGGGCATCCTGAAAAGGTTTAAATGGCCAACGCTGCGAAGAGACCATTTAGAGCAGGGTGAGTTACCGGAGGCGGTTCTAGTAAAATTTGAATTGAAGTGACATCAAGATTTCAAGCCACAACCCCGGGAGAAAGTTTTTGCAAAAGGTCAGGTTTATGTGACTCTTAGTCGGGTCAAAACTTTTGATTGAATTCCCCTCTCGGTTTTGGAGCCTAATAAATTGATAAACAGTGCACATGATGGAAGAGCACTAATAGAAATGCAAAGATTGAGAGAGCTGTCTCTAAGAATATGCCTGCTTTAATCCTGCCATTTTAAATGGACGGTGAAAGTCCCGGTTGGGGTTTAGGGTGACTGCTGCTTGGGTGCAATGGGTTGGGTGCAAGCATGGTAAAAATAACTGCTGTGTTGCGGGTATAAGTAGTGGCGTGTGTGGTATTACGAAGCAGTGGTGATTTGAAGAGGGTATTATTGTTGGGGTAGGTTGGTTGCTGGAGGATAGACGGAAGAGTTGAAGCCTTCTAGGATTCGGTGATAATCTTCTGGACATTCTCACTCTCTATCTCCTAGCGGTAGCAACCGGGCAATGCATCCTAGAATGTAGCCAAATAACTAATGCGGGACGAGATAACCTCTTGAAAAATCCCCTATTCTCTGAGGAAGTCTGCAGTGGTTTGCATCTAACTTTGTGGCCCAGGGTACTTGTGGTCTCCTCAGGTATTTCTGTAGGAGTGGAGGTAGAGGGTTTATTCAATTTTTCTTCATTTTATATTCAATTTTTCTTCATAATTTTTTCTTTAATAAATTTAAAATAATAAAAAATAAAATAAATAATTTTACTTATAATTCCCCTTTTTAATAATAATATTTTTTGTTTGGGTAATAAAGTTTCCTAATAATAAAAATAATTTTGGGTATTTTCTATAACGTCCGTTTTTTTATAACCTTTTTTTTTGATAATTATCAAGAAACAAAATTTAAGAAAAAAAATCTGACGTGAGAAAACAAAATGCCCAAAATTAAAATTCTATTTCTCGGCTTATTTTAAGGCTAAATTAAATATTATATATATATTCTCATACAACGTTATGCGTATTTAAAAAAAAAAACTTATTTTCAAGGATCAAAATTTCGGTTATTGCAACCAACAAGCAATCGATCCTCATAATTTTTTTCAGCTACAAGAATTAATAAAAATCAAATTGCCGCCTGGGGATTCCAAAGTGATGAACAAATTGTCTCTTGGACCATAAACGAAGGCATAAATAAAAAGTTCATCTAACAGCGAAGAACAGCATGCAATACAATTTTCGGTCTCGCATCCCAGTTAATTCCTTCGTTTATGCTTGGACTTATGTATCAGAAACAACTACAAATGTGGGCACTCACACTTCTTTAATTAGTTATGGGAAACTGTGCATTGTGTTATACACACAATTGGGCTACTGAGCAGAAATTGCAGAGTGGTTCTTGTTCTAGGTAAAAGTTCTGTATAACAAGTTAGATCTAAGCTTTTTGGGATGCGAGACTGTTTCTCAATATCGGAAAATGCATTGCATGCTATTATTAGCCGTTGAAGGGTCTTGATAGTTATTCCTTCGTTTTTGGTAGTGCCGCCCAGTCTAAAGATGTTGTAAATAAATAAATGTGAACAATTGAAAGCAAGCGTGTTTGAATAAAGGAACCTAAAAATGAATAATAAAAACATTTTACACCAAGTGCCGAGTAAATTTTGTTTTTTACATCAAGATTCGGCCCGTTTGATCTTAATATACAACTGTGTTATTTTTTATACTCTTTTTCCGCGACTAAACCCGTTTGATGTTAAAAAATTAGGGCTTCACGTTTTATATGGATACCCTGGTTTCCGTGCAGCTGCTCGTAATGCGCTTAATACACGGGTTGTGCACGGGTACACAGGTACATGGGTACCCGGCCAGTACATGTGTAACAGGTACCCGGTACCAGGGCACCCGAAAACTCGTGTAAACCGGCACTTTGCAAATGCACAGGGTTTATGTGCACACGGCACTTTAGAAGGCGTTAACCAACAAATGTGTATGTGTCAACTTATGTAAAGATAGTGTGTAGTGAGTGGCGGGTGGTGCCGACTATGTATTATTGCAGCAGGGAATTTTCAATTTCAGTATTTTACAAACAGATTTTTAATTCTCCGAAGGTGTGTTTCACAAATTAAATCGCCGATTAAACTGTTTATTTTTGCGTCGGAATGGTAGCTGGAATGCAGAGTGTGATTTGTGCCGAGTACGGGTACGTGAGTGATTCGATGAGTAGGTGGGTTACTTACTGGGTTACTGAAGAGATGCGGGTTGTATGATACGAAAATGGCAGGAGAGGATTACGGAACAGTAGATGGATAAGCGGTAGTCAAGTGTGCGGAAGTAATAAAAGGAAAAATTTGTGTGATTTCAGAGTTAGTGGTCCGATTGGGCAGAAAATACTAAGGTTGGCTGGTAGGATATGTAGTAGGTAGATGTAAAATTTAAGGTGAACAGTTCTGTAATTACATGGATGAGTCACAAACTATCGGCGGAGGCTAAGTGAGGGAATGGTGGTAGGGAGTGAGTGGCGGGCAGAGTAAGAGTGGTAATGAAAAAATTATGCTAAGGATGAGTCACTTATTATCGCGGAGGCTAAGTGGTAGGAGGCTGGGCGGGTCGTGGTGGGTAGAGTGGGGGTGGTAATGAGAAAATTAATTGGGTGGTGGGTTTTGGGTGATGGGCGGTGATTGAATATTTATCAAAATGGTTAGGGTAATGCTCAGATTAAGTCGTCTGGTGACGGTGGGGGAATGATTTTGTTGGGTGGGTGGTGGATGAGTGGGTGGGTGGGTGATGGATGAGCGGATGGTGTTAATAATACCCACCAACCGGCCAACCACCCCTTTTCCCATTTTGTCTATATCACCCTCCTTTTCTCACTCACTAACCCACTTAGTTACAAAACTATTCACCTTAAATTTTACGCTTATCCTCCCCCTATCTTCAAACTCGCATCAGCCCCTATCTAACTGCCACTTATCCAAACAGCCAACTTTAGCATTTCCGGCCGTTTTTATAAAAAAAAACTAATAATTTTTTTATCATATCTTCCTTTGCATCACCCACTCTGAAAACAAACAAAGTATTTTTGATCCCGCACTTGGGAACAGCTCATACATCTAATTTTCCAATCTTCTTCTGACATTTTTGTATAATAACAAAACATATTGTCTTTATAACCCCTCCGCATCTCCTCGCAATTCACGCCTACTTAGGAACCAGCTAATCTTCGCACCACTGTCCCAACTACTAATCGAAACACTTACCCAACCACTCATTCTGTGCAATAATAACTAATGCAAAAAAAATTAAAATTAAAATTGAAAAAATACTTACTTTACGCCTTTTAAAGCCGTGCATTTTCAAACAGGCCGTGTAAACGGCTTTTCCAGTATTCGGGTACCCGTGTACCCGTACACAACCCGTGTATTAAGAGGCTACATACATTTAGATACCTCAAAAAAATCCATTTTTTTTCTTACATTTTCATGTAATATATAACTCTTAAAAATGTCAAGTCTATATCTCTAAAATGCTCGGAGATACAAAGCTGTTTATCACGCACTGCAGCTCAGTTTGCATTGCAGTAGCATTTCATCTCAGACGTTAAACGCCTTTTTCTCAGAACAGTGTTTTTTAAAACCGCGACCCTAAAATAAAAATTAAAATTGTTTAAATAAATTATGAATAAAGGGTATTTTTTTCACAAACTATACGTATATAAAGCTTGCGTTTTGCCAATTTATCGTTATGGCAAAATTGTTATAAATTGCGATTGTCACTAAAATATAAATATTAGTAACCTAAAAAAAATCTAATTTTCTACGACTTCAAGCAGAAGAGCGTGCACCGCAGATTCATTATCGAAAAACATGCTTCACTTCCAACCGAAGTGCTTCGTCAATATTTAATATTTTCCAAATGTTTTAAATGAAAATGTTGGCAATATAATCACTTTTAATTTAGAATTAAATTGTTTGATTACCTTTTACCTTTCCCGAGAAAACGCGTTCCAAAGTTCGTCCATTTTTTCTTAGCTCTGGGTGTACTTAGTCGCGTGCATTGCGGGTAGATGTACGGGTACGGTGTAATTAAACACATTTATTAAAAAACATGGCGTGCCTAATCACACCAAAAAAAGTCGCAATCACAAATCTAAAAAAGAAAATAAAAAGAATGTTTTCACAAAATGCACAAAATACGTAAAAAATATTCACATGACTCCAATGAATTTTCAAAACAAAAAAAAACAAAAAAAAACTTCTTAACACGATCGGCTTTTCTAATAAATAAAAGTTAAATTCCTTTGGCTCGTCCTCAACAGCAGCACTAAAGGATTAACTTTTCTTTAGCTGCTGAACGCCTTCGCGAGAAAGCGAAGACTAGATGTTACTCCAACAGCCTCTGTAGCCTCTGGAGGTCAAACAGCGTTTCCACAATAATAGTGTTCCTTTTGGGACCCTTCGGGTACACCACCAATCATTTATTATGTACCCTACATATTCCTTAATAATATTCCTTTTGGGACCCTTCGGGTACAAGACCAATCATTGCATATGTACCCTACATGTCCCTTAAGCAAAAGGACATACCCGGATCAAGGCCTGCTGTAGGCAATTTACTGCGTTCTTTTTTCAACCCTATATCAGAACAAAATATTCCACATTTCAATATTTTATACAATTTGAATTTCAGGTCTGAACTAAAATTGAGACAACTCAGTCTGAAAAAAAACGGCTTTGTATCTAAAAATTAGTCTATGCTATTACGTCTTTTGCCATATGGAAAGCAAACACCCTCACAAGTAATAACATTTCAACTGGATTTAACCAATTTTTGGTCACTATTCATCACTTGATTTACACTAAAATTTTACATTAAAAGCGCTTTCTGCAAAACCTCCAAAATGTTTCCTATTCCTTTTTCTTGTTAACTGAAACCTGACATTCCGTATATGCGGACACATATGTAAATACAAGTAAGAAGGTATGTAAGCATGACCATGAGTTTGGTGGAGCTTGTATAGATTACGAGCCCATTCCAGAAAAAAGATTTTAGGCGGTAGTAAAATTTGCGTTTTACGTCGTCAACACCCGATAATAATACTGCCACCCTACATAGACAGAATGCCGATGATATTGCGGATTTGAGGAATTTCCAAATACATCACTTCCTCTTCATGTTCAACTGAAATTTTTTATGCATCGTAAACATGCGAATTGTGCCAAAGGATGTGACAACTCCTGCTATGTGCTAAGTAAGGCAGAACTCATCAAAAAAAGTGTAGAACTTGAAAACACAGCACTTGGAAATATGTGGTGGTTTACGTTACGAAATATCAGGGTGATGTACATTTGTTTGTTGAGATTAGTCTTATGTTTAACGGGATGAATCCTAAGGGTGTACTGCAACGAAATCCTTGTCTGAGAAAACAAAGTGTTGTTTATTGTGGATTCACTACAGATTTTCCGGATGGGGTTGAGCTCCAAAGTTGAAAGAAAAGTAAAATCTCTACTAGGAGGAAGATTTATGTAAGCTCGGGATGAAACTGTTAAAAAATAATACCATACGTGGGTTTAGAAATTATCGAATAGATATTTAAGTTTCTCACCAACACAGTATGTATTTTCCTTTTATAATGAATTATTATTGTTTGCATTTATTTCTAAAAATTATCTAATTTATATTTAGTTAGTTCAAATCTTATGTATACGAATTTTTATACAATTTTCATTTGTGGCAGCCTGACTTCATCTGAGTTTCTTAGCAGTTTGGTTTTATCTTTATAATTACAGATGACTTTTCCTGTAAAATATTGCGGTAGGTGGAACCTTACCATTCTATATATTAGAAGCAATGTTTTAAAATAAATTCTTTGTTTTACGGACATCCACTTCAGTGCTTCTAACATCATTTTAACGGGTGTTTGTTGAGGCATATTCAGAGTAGTTCTCATCACTTTGTTTTCATTTGAAGTCTATTAAAATCACATTCTCTACATAAAAATAGTACTGTTGGACAATATTCGAAATGCGGCGATATAGTTGTTTTATAAATGTTAATTTTTGTACTAATGTCCAACATTTTATTAAGTCTTCTCAGCACCATTCACTTTCCGTCCGACTTTTTCGCAAACATAATCAATATGTTCGCTAAATTTTAAGTTGTCGTCAATTATAATTCCGAGATATTTTATTTTTTTCACACGTTCTAAAAGGCTTCCATCAATTTGCACTATAATATTGTCTTTATGAATAAGTCGTTTATTGGTAATCATCATCCACTTAATTTTCGGTACATTAAGTTTAAGTTTATTACCTTTAAGCCATTCATTCAAATTGTCCAAGTCTTCATTTATTTTACTTACAACTGTATCTATATCTTTACCTGCACAGAATACTAAGGTATCACCCGCAAATAACATAATATCGATATTTTTTATTACACTGACAATATCATTTATATAAAGCACGAATAAAATTGGGCCAATTTGGTTCCTTGCGGTACTCCTAAATCATTGCATTTACAATTTGATACTACGTTATTGAATTTAGTTTTTTGATAACGATTTTTTACCATACTTTTCAAGCTTTTTTATTAGTATTGTTCTATCTACTGTCTCAAACGCTCTCTTAAAATCTAAGAACACAGCTGCCATTATTTCGCCATTGTTTAAACTTTCTTTCCATTTATATAGCACTAAATTTAACGTACTTTCACATGAATGATCTGGTCGAAATCCCGATTGTTGTTCAATCAATAAGTTATAATTTACAAGATGTTCATGAACTATGTTTTCCATAATTTTCTCACAAGTCTTTAAGACGTTAATGGGACGATAATCTTCCTCCTTTAACGGTTTCTATATTTAAGGTATAGGTGTTATGATTGATTCTTTCCAAATATTTAGAAAAATCCCTTTCTCTATAGAGTCATTTATTATTTGCACAAAAATAGGTCCAATTGCTGGAAATACGTCCTTAATTATAGGAACATCGATATGCTCAGGATCAGATTTCTTCTTTAATTTATAGATTGTTTGCTGTAGAATATTCACATCGATTTTTCTGAGTTCAAAGTCACAGCTGCAGGCAGATATTAATTCAAAATTCATGTTGCCTCCCGTAATATTTTGGTTTATTTCAATTATACTATCAATATAAAATTTATTAAAGCATTCTGCAATTTCCAACTCCTTATAAATTTTATTTTCACCAAATAATACCACCATGCTACAACTATTTTGACGTCCATTCAACAAGGCTTTTAAAATTTTCCACATTCCTTTCGAATCACCTAACTTCGCTTGAATAGCTTGTTTTGTCCATTTATTAACTTCCCACCTATAGGGAAGGTATTGTAATGGGCCCGATTTTCAAAATTGTCAGTTTTACAAATTTTTTAGATTTCAAAGTCACCATAGTGTTTTACGCATGTTTTTGAACACATGGATGTGTTTGTTTGTTTTCGTGTGTGTGTGTGTGTGTGTGTTTTTTTTGTGGTGCGACCAGGAGGTGAGGAATCTTCCAAAGATACCAGTAGCCCATGCTAGTGGCATGCACGATTCACCGCCAATGTGGTGCCTACGTGCTAAACCTCACCCCCCATCCTCTTCAACCCGCGGGACTGCCGTTAGGTATTACTTCGCGGGGCTGGTTAGCCATCATGCTATCAACCTGAAGTGTTAATCTGGCGTCTAAGACATTCCAGTCTTCTGAGTTCCTTTTGTACGTTTATTATAAACTCAGTCACTTCGCTCCAATTTTTCGCATATATTCAATTACTACCGATTGATTCAGTATATTTACACGCCGTGCTTGGAAGCGTGGACAGTGAAATACTGCGTGTTCAGCATCTTCCTCCTGATCTAAGCAGTTCGTGCACATCGGAGAGCTGTCATGTCCAAATCTGTGCAGGTACTTCCTATATCCACCATGACCAGTCAAGAATTGCGTCAAGTGGTAGTTGTTTTCTCCAAGCTTGCGGTTTTCCCAAGTTTCAATGCATGGGATCAGTTGGTGCGTCCACCTTCCTTTCGTAGTGTTGTCCCATCGGGTTTGACATTAACATCGAGATCTGCCTCTCTTCCTTTTTAATCTCCTTTTTTCTGCGGTTTCCCTGGCTCGTTGCGATTCTTGTGTAAATGCGTCCCATCTCGTCCGCGAGGATGTCGATCGGGATCATACTAGCGATCACACAAGCTGCTTCGTCCGATACCGTTCTATAGGCACTTATAGCTCTTAAAGAACACAGTCTGTAGACTGATGAGAGTTTTCTTCTTGACTCCTGCACCGCTAATGCCTTTGCCCAGATTGGGGAGGCATATAGAAGCACAGAGCTTACCACTCTCAATAGCAGGGCTCTTCTATCTGGTTTGGGGCCACCAACATTTGGCAGCATCCTGGAAAGAGCCGCTTGTATGTTCGAAGCTTTTTTGCTTACATATTCCAGGTGCGATTTGAAATTTAGCCTATTGTCCAGCATTACTCCTAGGTATTTCAGTGATTGTTTAGACCTTATTGTTTGATTGGCCACCTTGACATTGATGTTTTCCACCATTTTTCGGCTTGTGATTAAGATGGCCTCCGTCTTTTGTTCTGCTATTTCAAGGCCTGCAGACTAAAGCCAATTCTTACTCTTGGCGATAGCTTCATTTGCTGCCGCCACTATTTGATGGGTATGTTTCGCTGTTGTAACGATCGCAATGTCGACTGCGAACCCTATTATTTTCGTCTCTTGGGGGATCTGTAGCCTAAGAACTTCATCATACATAACGTTCCAAAGAAGGGGACCTAGGACGGATCCTTGTGGTACCCCTGCGGAGACGTTATACATAGTATTCCATTCCTGCATCACTAGTATATCTAAGTTTCCTGTTCCTTAAGTAACTTGATATGATCTTCAAGATGTATGCCGGGGCTTCCATTCTAATGAGGGAATTCTTTATGAATTCCCAGTTGGCCGAGTTAAAGGCGTTCTTGACGTCTAGTGTAACCACTGCACAGTATTCCTTGGTTCCCCAAGGAGGCAAATTGGGCGGTAGGATGAAGGTTCTCCAGGTGGTTTATCTCCTTTTGGTAGCAGCACCAGGTGTTGCAGCTTCGATTGTTCTGGGAACACGCCTTCTATTAGACATCTTTTAAAAACCTCTAGGAAAATGTCCGGTCTTTTGAGAATCGCCGTTTTGAGGACTTTGTTTGGGATTCCGTCCGGTCCCGGCGCTTTGTTGTCGCCTATTTTATTGAGCACCGACTGAAGTTCTTCCGCCGTAACTGTCGGGATTTCCTCTACATTAATTTCTTCTACGACGTACGTACGTTCGGACCCACTTTTTTCGACAACGAAATCTCGCGAGCAAAAAATGATAACGACTTCGCTGTGGTCCCATTCGAAGCGCAGTGTGTGTGTGTGTGTGTGTGTGTACGTTCGGACCCACTTTTTTCGACAACGAAACCTCGCGAACTAAAATGATAACGACTTCGATATGGTGCCATTTCAAGCATATTATTCTCAATAATAGCTGCAAGAAATTTAATCAATTTCGGTTCAGCCGTTTTTGATAACGACTTCGATATGGTGCCATTTCAAGCATATTATTTTCAATAATAGCTGCAAGAAATTTAATCAATTTCGGTTCAGCCGTTTTTTTGTTTAAACAAAAAAAAAAATTGAAAAAAAAAGTTGATTTTAGACTTTCTGTAACCACTGCACAGTATTCCTTGGTTCCCCATCTCCACCTTTCACCTTCTATGGCAGAAGCGGCGATGTCCACTACCATTTTCATTGCATCTACGGTGGAGCGCGCTTTTCGAAATCCAAATTGGTGCTCTGATAAAGCACCTTTTTCCTCAGGTATCGGGAGTTACCTGTTGTAAATTATTGGCTCCAATATTTTCCCCATTGTGTCAAGGAGGCAAATTGGGCGGTAGGATGAAGGTTCTCCAGGTGGTTTATCTCCTTTTGGTAGCAGCACCAGGTGTTGCAGCTTCCATTGTTCTGGGAACACGCCTTCTATTAGACATCTTTTAAAAACCTCTATGAAAATGTCCGGTCTTTTCAGAATCGCCGTTTTCAGGACTTTGTTTGGGATTCCGTCCGGTCCCGGCGCCGCTTTGTTGTCTCCTATTTTATTGAGCACCGACTGAAGTTCTTCCGCCGTAACTGTCGGGATTTCCTCTACATTAATTTCTTCTACGACAGTACGAGCAGTCGTTGGACGCTGTGGGAAAGGCGTCGTTATTATCTCTCTCAGCATTATTGGGCATGTAATCTGGGGAGATTTTTGTCCTTTTAATTTTGACATAACGACTCTGTAGGCGGTTCCCCATGGGTTAATGTTAGCCTCTTCGCACAGGCGTTTGAAGTTTTCTCTTTTACTGTCCTTAATCGCATTCTTCAGAACATTTCTTTCCTCTTTGAAGGCACTGAGCAGCGGGTTGTATTCCAGTCTACCCCTCGACCTTTGAAGTTTTCGCCTGGTTTTCAGGCATTTCGCCCTAAGTGACTGAATCTTTTCATTCCACCAATAGCATGGCGAGCCTCTCTTATTGGGCTTCCTGCGTGGCATTGCTGCATCGCATGCTCTATTCATCAGTTCAGTGAGTTGTTTAGTACCGTTTTCTGCGGATCCCAATTCCATTTGGTACGCCCTCACTACTTCTTCAAAGGTCTCCTTGTCGAACAACGAATCTCTCTACTTTGGGCCTGTTACTTTAGGGTGTCTTTGGCTGCAATTCGATTCTTCTTTTATTTCGAACCCAACATATTGGTGGTCGCTATGTGTGTAGTCCTCACTGACCCACCATATTGTATTCCGGAATAAGGAGCTGCTTACAAAGGTTAGGTCTATGATCGACCCCCTTCCGGCCTTTTGGATGGTGTTTTTCTTTCCATCATTAGCAATCTTCACATCGAGCATAGAAAGCGATTCTATGAGACTGCGCCCCCTTGCATTCGTAACTCTACTACCCCACTCTACAGCCCACGCGTTAAAGTCACCAGCCATGACCACCGGTGATTTAGTGCGGGCATCGGCTACGAGTTCATCTAGCATACTTTGATATTCTCCATGTGACCAACTGGGTGGTGCATAGCAGCTGTAGAAGTGTATGCCCTTTATTTTCACCCGTACGAAGCCATCCGCTTGTCATTTCCTATCCTGAAAAGCCTGTTTGCCACAAGCCCATATTGCTGCCTTTTGGGTTTTATCCGTAATCCAGGTAGGACCGGATAGGTTTTTATAAGGCTCGCTGATTAAAACTAAATCAATTCTATGTTCTTCCTTAGTTTGTTTTAGCAGATCTTGGGCTATCTCGCAGTGGTTCAAGTTAATCTGCATAATCCTCATCTTTTATTGGTCAGGGCCTTTCGAAACATCGGACATTTACCGCTACCCGCGATATGTTTGTCATTTTTGGCGTTGACAGTTTTGCAGAACATGCAAAGTGGCTCTTTGTCACAGTTTTTGGCAATGTGACCTTCAACCCCACATCTTCGACATTGTTTGGAGCGGTCTACTTCGCTTTTGCATTGTCTTGCTAAGTGTCCATATTCCAAACATCTGAAGCATTTGGTGAGCGTTTTCTGCTCTCTAATTCGGCAGATTACCCAGCCTACCTTAATTTTTCCTACATCCAAAAGCTTATTTGCGCTATCGGCGGAAAGGCTAATTATTGCCGTTTGTGTTCCTCCATACGCCTTCCTCAGATTTAATATGTCCCCAGCGGTGACTTCTTTAATTTTAAACTGTGATCTTATTGCCTCACAAATGTCTTCTTTGGTGGTCACTTCGTCGATGTCCTTGCACTCGACAGTTACTCGGTGCTTTAGGCTTCTTACTTCGATTTGGTTACCAAGTGCTTCACCAATTACCTCCTTAAAAGCCTCCGTTTTCTCCCCAGTATCTTTTAATTGTAGCAAGAGTTTGCCTTTCTGGGTCCTTCTAATCTTTGAGACTGTCTCTCCTAATTCGCCTAATTTAGGATCCGCTTTAACCCTGCGGAGTATATCAGCATAGGAGAGTTCACCTTTCGTTTCTATGACGATTGCATCAGGCCGGACTTTCTTATGCTCAGATTTTTTCCGTTTACGGCTCACTTTTATCCATGTGTCCTTCCCACTTTGCGGGAGTGGAATGTCACATTTTGAGCCGGTATCCTTCTCTTTTAGTGCGGGGATTTCCCTTTTGTTCTGCGTTTCCTTCTGCTTATTCTCGCCTTCTTTTGTGGGGGCGGGTCGACGTTTCGCTTTCGACACTTCTGCAGTGGGATCCCGTTTTCGTTTTCGCTCCGCCGCCTTAAACCACGGAGACGTCTGCGAGGACTTGCTACTGCTATCCGCTTCCTTCGCTTTCTCATCATGCAGTTCAATTGCAGAGAGTTCGTAGAGAGCTTTAATACTCTCTATTGCATCCCTCATTGGCTGATGTATGGACCGCCTTTTACCGTCTTCCAGCATATCAACCAGTTTTTTAATTTGTTCTCCCAGCTGGCAGAAAACTGGTTGCTCTCGAATCCGGGTGCCAGATTCGTCGCTTCTTCCTCACTGTATGATAGAGACGGTGTATCTCCGTGTGAACTCATAGTTTTTAAACTCCTTTGGAAAGGGCTCGCTTCAACGCTGTTGGTGTTGTTGTCTCCTTTAGTATTTGTTATATTGTTCGTGTTGTTCGTTATATTTGTTGTACTCATAATTTTATTGGGTCCCCACTCAAAGCCGTTATCTCGGTTCGTCTTGTGTAGTCACCTATATGATCTCATGGTTATCTATGCAAGCAGGGAGGCCATGCGAGGGTTGACGCAGACCCTTATGCGTTCAGAGCCAGATCGGTGCTAGTCAGGAATGTTTCATCTGAGCCTACACCACCAACTTAACGGTGACAAACGTTGAGCGTTCTTTGAGGCCTGCCGGGGTTTTAACGGGACGGGGGCGCTTGTAGCATTGGCCTGAAAGCCGTTTCTGCAAAAATTTCACTTTTACATACTCGAGTAACAGAATACTACAATCGTCAGCCCTTAGCAATCTAATCCTTGACGTTGTCCAGTATACCATAATTAAGACCTTACTGGACTCGGTCTTAATGCCTAAATACAAAGGCGTCCGTTGTTTGCTCCCGGAGATGTTGTCGGGTTGGGTTAGACTTTCTGCACTGCCGCTTCGTTTAGTGGGGCGGCATTGGCTCGTCCTGTTCCCGTTGGGAATCAGGGTTTCTGCTACTCTTGTGTGTCCATCTTTGTCTGGCATCTCCATGTGTGTGTGTGTGTGTGTGTACGTACGTACGTACGTTCGGACCCACTTTTTTCGACAACGAAATCTTGCGAACAAAAAATGATAACGACTTCGCTGTGGTCCCATTCGAAGCGTATTGTGTGTGTGTGTGTGTGAAGGTTCGGACCCACTTTTTTCGACAACGAAACCTCGCGAACTAAAATGATAACGACTTCGATATGGTGCCATTTCAAGCGTATTATTGTCAATAATAGCTGCAAAAAATTTAATCAATTTCGGTTTAGCCGTTTTTTTGTTTAAACAAAAAAAAAACGGAAAAAAAAGTTAATTTTAGACTTTCTTGAAAAGGATTTCTTCGGTATAATTTGTTCTGATGACGATCGGGACATCAAAAAGTCGGATAATAAAAGTTTATTATGAACAGAAATTGTATATAATGATAAAAAATTGTTTATAACAATAATAAATTTATAATCATAAAAAATGGTTTAACCTAGTTGAAAATTGATTATGAAAATTGGAAATTTAATACAAAATTAAAAAATTTATTAATTAAATATGCGAATAAACTTTCTTTATATCAATTAAAAATGGTCTTTAACAATTAAGAATTGTTTATATCAATTATAAATTGATTATAACCATTCAAAATTATTAATAACAAATGAATTCCAAACAGAGTGCATTTATTTGGTTTTCATTAAAAAATAGTGCCATAACGGAATAATTTTTTAAAAATTTTTTTGCTTCTAATTATAAACGACATTATCATGATAAATTAAATTCATTAATTTATTTATTTATAAATTTAAAATATCAATTTTTTAAGTATTTTTAAATGACATAAAAGTGGGCGAAAGTTTTTTTTTTTAAAAAGATTATGATCTAATTGGTTCTGATACAACTCCATACATTAAAAAAAATCAGATATTTTTATTCAGAACTTTTATAGTTTTTTATAACATTAAAGAAATGATAAATGATAAATAAAACGATAAATCGAATAATCTGAATTTTATTGAGTTTTCATTTACTCGTTTGCACTATGATCGTTCTTACTTTCATTTATTAAGCTTGAATAAATATTTCTCGCTTGCTTATATTGATCAAAATCAGTTGAATCATTTGTGAACCGAAATCTTTGCCACATTCTGGTTTTCCTTCGATTTAAAGACTCTAATTCTAATTTCTAATTATAAGTTTCTCTGCGGATGTGGCTTCCTTGAGATGTATGTATGTCTAAGCCCAGCTTATTTAGTTCTTGTTTGTATTACTTAATGGAGCATAACTAATATTAAAAAGGATGCTGAGTTTTATTCTTGTATGTTCTATGTTAAGTAGTGTTGCTTTAAAGTACTTGTTTTTTTGGGAAAAAAGAAAGAATTCCAGTAAGTGTGAACAAATGAGGGAGCATTTAAATTAATATAAACTACCCTTCATGCCAAAATCTGGGTTACTTACTTTCACAATATATGTATGTAAAGTCAGCACAAGGATTATTTTTCACTTATACATATTATAAAAAAAAATTTATTTTTTAAAACATTAGCATTGCTTAGAAGATGGATGGATGAGTTCCAAAATTTGTATACTTTCTATACAAAAAAAAACTTTATACAGCAAAATATCTGAGAATATACGCAATACGAAAAAAAAAATTGGAGAAAACAAAGCTATTGGCGAGATCGAATGGTGAAGCTAATACCATATGTATGAAACTCAATTACAATAACCACTGGGCTAAGAGGACTCTTGCTGAGTCTCCGTTCCAAAGTTCTTTTAAAGAGAAAGCTTGATCCCAAATACATACATATGTACATCCAAACATAGAAGAATACATATAAGATGTTTGAACTCGGTTTTAAACTTAAAAGGAAATACTCCTGCGCAAATTGGTTAATTAATGTAAATGGTCCATGTGGTCTTGATTTGTATTCCTTGGTTCCCCAAGGAGGCAAATTGGGCGGTAGGATGAAGGTTCTCCAGGTGGTTTATCTCCTTTTGGTAGCAGCACCAGGTGTTGCAGCTTCGATTGTTCTGGGAACACGCCTTCTATTAGACATCTTTTAAAAACCTCTAGGAAAATGTCCGGTCTTTTGAGAATCGCCGTTTTGAGGACTTTGTTTGGGATTCCGTCCGGTCCCGGCGCTTTGTTGTCGCCTATTTTATTGAGCACCGACTGAAGTTCTTCCGCCGTAACTGTCGGGATTTCCTCTACATTAATTTCTTCTACGACGTACGTACGTTCGGACCCACTTTTTTCGACAACGAAATCTCGCGAGCAAAAAATGATAACGACTTCGCTGTGGTCCCATTCGAAGCGCAGTGTGTGTGTGTGTGTGTGTGTGTACGTTCGGACCCACTTTTTTCGACAACGAAACCTCGCGAACTAAAATGATAACGACTTCGATATGGTGCCATTTCAAGCATATTATTCTCAATAATAGCTGCAAGAAATTTAATCAATTTCGGTTCAGCCGTTTTTGATAACGACTTCGATATGGTGCCATTTCAAGCATATTATTTTCAATAATAGCTGCAAGAAATTTAATCAATTTCGGTTCAGCCGTTTTTTTGTTTAAACAAAAAAAAAAATTGAAAAAAAAAGTTGATTTTAGACTTTCTGTAACCACTGCACAGTATTCCTTGGTTCCCCATCTCCACCTTTCACCTTCTATGGCAGAAGCGGCGATGTCCACTACCATTTTCATTGCATCTACGGTGGAGCGCGCTTTTCGAAATCCAAATTGGTGCTCTGATAAAGCACCTTTTTCCTCAGGTATCGGGAGTTACCTGTTGTAAATTATTGGCTCCAATATTTTCCCCATTGTGTCAAGGAGGCAAATTGGGCGGTAGGATGAAGGTTCTCCAGGTGGTTTATCTCCTTTTGGTAGCAGCACCAGGTGTTGCAGCTTCCATTGTTCTGGGAACACGCCTTCTATTAGACATCTTTTAAAAACCTCTATGAAAATGTCCGGTCTTTTCAGAATCGCCGTTTTCAGGACTTTGTTTGGGATTCCGTCCGGTCCCGGCGCCGCTTTGTTGTCTCCTATTTTATTGAGCACCGACTGAAGTTCTTCCGCCGTAACTGTCGGGATTTCCTCTACATTAATTTCTTCTACGACAGTACGAGCAGTCGTTGGACGCTGTGGGAAAGGCGTCGTTATTATCTCTCTCAGCATTATTGGGCATGTAATCTGGGGAGATTTTTGTCCTTTTAATTTTGACATAACGACTCTGTAGGCGGTTCCCCATGGGTTAATGTTAGCCTCTTCGCACAGGCGTTTGAAGTTTTCTCTTTTACTGTCCTTAATCGCATTCTTCAGAACATTTCTTTCCTCTTTGAAGGCACTGAGCAGCGGGTTGTATTCCAGTCTACCCCTCGACCTTTGAAGTTTTCGCCTGGTTTTCAGGCATTTCGCCCTAAGTGACTGAATCTTTTCATTCCACCAATAGCATGGCGAGCCTCTCTTATTGGGCTTCCTGCGTGGCATTGCTGCATCGCATGCTCTATTCATCAGTTCAGTGAGTTGTTTAGTACCGTTTTCTGCGGATCCCAATTCCATTTGGTACGCCCTCACTACTTCTTCAAAGGTCTCCTTGTCGAACAACGAATCTCTCTACTTTGGGCCTGTTACTTTAGGGTGTCTTTGGCTGCAATTCGATTCTTCTTTTATTTCGAACCCAACATATTGGTGGTCGCTATGTGTGTAGTCCTCACTGACCCACCATATTGTATTCCGGAATAAGGAGCTGCTTACAAAGGTTAGGTCTATGATCGACCCCCTTCCGGCCTTTTGGATGGTGTTTTTCTTTCCATCATTAGCAATCTTCACATCGAGCATAGAAAGCGATTCTATGAGACTGCGCCCCCTTGCATTCGTAACTCTACTACCCCACTCTACAGCCCACGCGTTAAAGTCACCAGCCATGACCACCGGTGATTTAGTGCGGGCATCGGCTACGAGTTCATCTAGCATACTTTGATATTCTCCATGTGACCAACTGGGTGGTGCATAGCAGCTGTAGAAGTGTATGCCCTTTATTTTCACCCGTACGAAGCCATCCGCTTGTCATTTCCTATCCTGAAAAGCCTGTTTGCCACAAGCCCATATTGCTGCCTTTTGGGTTTTATCCGTAATCCAGGTAGGACCGGATAGGTTTTTATAAGGCTCGCTGATTAAAACTAAATCAATTCTATGTTCTTCCTTAGTTTGTTTTAGCAGATCTTGGGCTATCTCGCAGTGGTTCAAGTTAATCTGCATAATCCTCATCTTTTATTGGTCAGGGCCTTTCGAAACATCGGACATTTACCGCTACCCGCGATATGTTTGTCATTTTTGGCGTTGACAGTTTTGCAGAACATGCAAAGTGGCTCTTTGTCACAGTTTTTGGCAATGTGACCTTCAACCCCACATCTTCGACATTGTTTGGAGCGGTCTACTTCGCTTTTGCATTGTCTTGCTAAGTGTCCATATTCCAAACATCTGAAGCATTTGGTGAGCGTTTTCTGCTCTCTAATTCGGCAGATTACCCAGCCTACCTTAATTTTTCCTACATCCAAAAGCTTATTTGCGCTATCGGCGGAAAGGCTAATTATTGCCGTTTGTGTTCCTCCATACGCCTTCCTCAGATTTAATATGTCCCCAGCGGTGACTTCTTTAATTTTAAACTGTGATCTTATTGCCTCACAAATGTCTTCTTTGGTGGTCACTTCGTCGATGTCCTTGCACTCGACAGTTACTCGGTGCTTTAGGCTTCTTACTTCGATTTGGTTACCAAGTGCTTCACCAATTACCTCCTTAAAAGCCTCCGTTTTCTCCCCAGTATCTTTTAATTGTAGCAAGAGTTTGCCTTTCTGGGTCCTTCTAATCTTTGAGACTGTCTCTCCTAATTCGCCTAATTTAGGATCCGCTTTAACCCTGCGGAGTATATCAGCATAGGAGAGTTCACCTTTCGTTTCTATGACGATTGCATCAGGCCGGACTTTCTTATGCTCAGATTTTTTCCGTTTACGGCTCACTTTTATCCATGTGTCCTTCCCACTTTGCGGGAGTGGAATGTCACATTTTGAGCCGGTATCCTTCTCTTTTAGTGCGGGGATTTCCCTTTTGTTCTGCGTTTCCTTCTGCTTATTCTCGCCTTCTTTTGTGGGGGCGGGTCGACGTTTCGCTTTCGACACTTCTGCAGTGGGATCCCGTTTTCGTTTTCGCTCCGCCGCCTTAAACCACGGAGACGTCTGCGAGGACTTGCTACTGCTATCCGCTTCCTTCGCTTTCTCATCATGCAGTTCAATTGCAGAGAGTTCGTAGAGAGCTTTAATACTCTCTATTGCATCCCTCATTGGCTGATGTATGGACCGCCTTTTACCGTCTTCCAGCATATCAACCAGTTTTTTAATTTGTTCTCCCAGCTGGCAGAAAACTGGTTGCTCTCGAATCCGGGTGCCAGATTCGTCGCTTCTTCCTCACTGTATGATAGAGACGGTGTATCTCCGTGTGAACTCATAGTTTTTAAACTCCTTTGGAAAGGGCTCGCTTCAACGCTGTTGGTGTTGTTGTCTCCTTTAGTATTTGTTATATTGTTCGTGTTGTTCGTTATATTTGTTGTACTCATAATTTTATTGGGTCCCCACTCAAAGCCGTTATCTCGGTTCGTCTTGTGTAGTCACCTATATGATCTCATGGTTATCTATGCAAGCAGGGAGGCCATGCGAGGGTTGACGCAGACCCTTATGCGTTCAGAGCCAGATCGGTGCTAGTCAGGAATGTTTCATCTGAGCCTACACCACCAACTTAACGGTGACAAACGTTGAGCGTTCTTTGAGGCCTGCCGGGGTTTTAACGGGACGGGGGCGCTTGTAGCATTGGCCTGAAAGCCGTTTCTGCAAAAATTTCACTTTTACATACTCGAGTAACAGAATACTACAATCGTCAGCCCTTAGCAATCTAATCCTTGACGTTGTCCAGTATACCATAATTAAGACCTTACTGGACTCGGTCTTAATGCCTAAATACAAAGGCGTCCGTTGTTTGCTCCCGGAGATGTTGTCGGGTTGGGTTAGACTTTCTGCACTGCCGCTTCGTTTAGTGGGGCGGCATTGGCTCGTCCTGTTCCCGTTGGGAATCAGGGTTTCTGCTACTCTTGTGTGTCCATCTTTGTCTGGCATCTCCATGTGTGTGTGTGTGTGTGTGTACGTACGTACGTACGTTCGGACCCACTTTTTTCGACAACGAAATCTTGCGAACAAAAAATGATAACGACTTCGCTGTGGTCCCATTCGAAGCGTATTGTGTGTGTGTGTGTGTGAAGGTTCGGACCCACTTTTTTCGACAACGAAACCTCGCGAACTAAAATGATAACGACTTCGATATGGTGCCATTTCAAGCGTATTATTGTCAATAATAGCTGCAAAAAATTTAATCAATTTCGGTTTAGCCGTTTTTTTGTTTAAACAAAAAAAAAACGGAAAAAAAAGTTAATTTTAGACTTTCTTGAAAAGGATTTCTTCGGTATAATTTGTTCTGATGACGATCGGGACATCAAAAAGTCGGATAATAAAAGTTTATTATGAACAGAAATTGTATATAATGATAAAAAATTGTTTATAACAATAATAAATTTATAATCATAAAAAATGGTTTAACCTAGTTGAAAATTGATTATGAAAATTGGAAATTTAATACAAAATTAAAAAATTTATTAATTAAATATGCGAATAAACTTTCTTTATATCAATTAAAAATGGTCTTTAACAATTAAGAATTGTTTATATCAATTATAAATTGATTATAACCATTCAAAATTATTAATAACAAATGAATTCCAAACAGAGTGCATTTATTTGGTTTTCATTAAAAAATAGTGCCATAACGGAATAATTTTTTAAAAATTTTTTTGCTTCTAATTATAAACGACATTATCATGATAAATTAAATTCATTAATTTATTTATTTATAAATTTAAAATATCAATTTTTTAAGTATTTTTAAATGACATAAAAGTGGGCGAAAGTTTTTTTTTTTAAAAAGATTATGATCTAATTGGTTCTGATACAACTCCATACATTAAAAAAAATCAGATATTTTTATTCAGAACTTTTATAGTTTTTTATAACATTAAAGAAATGATAAATGATAAATAAAACGATAAATCGAATAATCTGAATTTTATTGAGTTTTCATTTACTCGTTTGCACTATGATCGTTCTTACTTTCATTTATTAAGCTTGAATAAATATTTCTCGCTTGCTTATATTGATCAAAATCAGTTGAATCATTTGTGAACCGAAATCTTTGCCACATTCTGGTTTTCCTTCGATTTAAAGACTCTAATTCTAATTTCTAATTATAAGTTTCTCTGCGGATGTGGCTTCCTTGAGATGTATGTATGTCTAAGCCCAGCTTATTTAGTTCTTGTTTGTATTACTTAATGGAGCATAACTAATATTAAAAAGGATGCTGAGTTTTATTCTTGTATGTTCTATGTTAAGTAGTGTTGCTTTAAAGTACTTGTTTTTTTGGGAAAAAAGAAAGAATTCCAGTAAGTGTGAACAAATGAGGGAGCATTTAAATTAATATAAACTACCCTTCATGCCAAAATCTGGGTTACTTACTTTCACAATATATGTATGTAAAGTCAGCACAAGGATTATTTTTCACTTATACATATTATAAAAAAAAATTTATTTTTTAAAACATTAGCATTGCTTAGAAGATGGATGGATGAGTTCCAAAATTTGTATACTTTCTATACAAAAAAAAACTTTATACAGCAAAATATCTGAGAATATACGCAATACGAAAAAAAAAATTGGAGAAAACAAAGCTATTGGCGAGATCGAATGGTGAAGCTAATACCATATGTATGAAACTCAATTACAATAACCACTGGGCTAAGAGGACTCTTGCTGAGTCTCCGTTCCAAAGTTCTTTTAAAGAGAAAGCTTGATCCCAAATACATACATATGTACATCCAAACATAGAAGAATACATATAAGATGTTTGAACTCGGTTTTAAACTTAAAAGGAAATACTCCTGCGCAAATTGGTTAATTAATGTAAATGGTCCATGTGGTCTTGATTTGTATACCTTTATAAGATATACTATGTATTGTTGATTTGTATACCTTTATTAAGATATGTATGACTCACAAACTTATGAACAAATTTCAATTCAAAAGAAGACAATAACTAAAGGTCTGGTCAAGGTGAAGACGATCTTGCTCTCGAGATAAAGGCCAAACTCTGTCCAGTTTCGCTCTCAAAAGATATATGTACATGGGTGAATATGCATTTTCTTCTTATTCCCCTTGCCGTGAACAAGATAACAAAGATTGTTGGGGATAAAACGCAAATATGTATGGGGCATTTCACGCGAAGCGGACAGCGAAAAAAATGTCAGGTTCTGGATTTTGTTCATATTTGGTTCAATTTTACTTTTATATGTCCTGAATGAATGTGCATTTTTATTTTTTTTCTATGAAGCCTAGTTGTCCTTTTCTAAGCCTTTAAAGAATTGACAAAATTTGAGGAGCGGGTTCTTTGAAAAAAAAAATTTGCTATTATTCAAAGTGATAGAAAAAAAGTAAATAGTGTTATTTTAAAGACAAATAAATGTATTTCTTGGCTGTTATTACAGAGTTGAAAAAAAAATTTTTTTTCGTATATAAAACCGAAAGTAAACATATCAAATCAGATTTTACTTAACTTCGACATGTTTAAAAATTTTTGTTTTAATCTCAAAATATAGCTTATAGTTCATAAATAATATTTGTAAAATTTTAGAACGTGATCTGCATTCGTATCAGAGATAGAGAATTTAAACTTAAATTTTTTCATGTTTCCATACAAAACTATGGCACTGGCCAAACTCCGCCTACGCGCTGCATTGTGTTCGAATGCAGATCACATTATGAAACTGAACAGACATTTACTATACATTTTAAGTTATTTTTTGAGCTATTTAAAAAAAAATTTAACCTGTCGAAGTTTGTCAAAATTTGATTTTAAATATTAATTTTGGTTTTTTTACATGAAAAAAAAAATCCAATTTCGAATTCGATACAACGACTGTGAAGAGCATGCAATTTCCTATAAGAATCACTATTTTAATTATTTTTATATAAGTTTCTTAATATGATTAATTGCCTTTGAAACAGGTCATACATAACTTCTTCAAAATTGTTGGTTGTCCGCTTCGCGTGAAATGCCCCGTATATGAAAAGGAAATAATGTAGGAAGAAGGGAATGAGAAAAGCAGTGTATACTTATATGCCCCATAAATCATACAATTGTCGAGACCGGCACCGGTAGCGAGAATTATCTCAATTATCGTGAAGCCCTATAAAGTTTGTACGGTACATTGATTACCAGTATTATCAGATATTAAATTGATTACAGCCTATTACATCAATATAAAAGTAATGTGTATTTTGCATAAAAACGTAAAATTATTTTACTGCCGAAAATGGATTTGTTATGCTGGAACTGAAGTTAAAATTCAAAAGTAATTTCGCTGATTAACTTCAATCCGATGAGCAGTTACAAAATTGAATCCAGACAATGTACTTAGACAAATTTAAAATGTCGAACCGTCTTTCCAGTTATTTATACGGTGTCCTCTGGCAGCCAAAAAGAAGTTTCAAGTAATGTTTGAAAATATTTCACAATTTTCAAAGAAGAGCAATTCGGTTGATTGCTTGGCATCAATTCTACCCCCAGATAAATACCAGGAGGCAGAAATGAGAGTTTATGTTGCCGGGCACTAGAGGTGCAACGTCTTTTAGCAGTAAAATTCATTTTGTGAAATACTTTTCCTTCATATAAGCATCGTCAGCTCCCTTGTCTAGAGAAAAATTCTTTCTTCCTGGAAGGCGAGGAACGATGAACCGAGCACGAACGATTGCTCCTTTGCTTGGATATTTTCTTGCGTCAGAACATATACACGTACACCTATGTTCTGCGAAAATTTGTGAGTAATATATCCCTTTATCGCTATTTAACGTTGATATGTGGGTCGGATGCATATTGCCATAACGGAGCCATCGAGTGTCTCCGAAGAAAAGTAAATACAATGTCACGCCCTAAGAATCATCTCAATGGGGTTAACCCCATGATCTGAAATGCTTGCTCTTTCGCTGTCTCAAATAAGAGATTTAAAAAAGTAAAAAGAAAGAAACAGTACGCCTCCCATAGTTTTATTGAATTGAATGTGTCCCAGAACTATTTATCAATAGCAAATGTGTAAGCCAGTATATTTGGCTGACAGCCTTACTGCCGTTGGAGAAATGTATAAAAATTCTCGAATGGGTTAGTCTGCAGCATAAATTTATTTCGGTGCATGTGAAAATACGTTATAGAGTGATATTTCGGAAATACGAAGAAATTTCAATCGGAAAATGTAGATACTATTACTATCCAGTATAACAGTAAAATAGCAACATAAGCTCATAAGGTTGACGCATTCTGAGAACTAATATTAGTATACATATTGGGACTCAGTGAAATAAAGTAGTAGAAATAAAGTTCTGTTGTTTTATGGTGATCTTTAGCAAAACAGATTTATAATGGGTAGTCATGGCCTTATGTCTGCCTCATAGAAGATGAATATTTTTCCCAATCGCATAATTGTAGACCGCTTATGCGTTTTGCTCACAAAAAAATTGCCAGATTCGAAACCACTTAACTAAATTTCATAAAGTTATTTTAAGGCTTACATTACATTCCAGACAATGACTAAAAGAATAATTAATTTTAAATAAGTCAATTGAAATTGTAAAGAATAACACGAATTCAAAAGCATAAAGAAAAAGATTTAAAAAAAGAAAGAAATAAAATAGAAACAATTCACCTAGTACATTCGCCAAGGTTCAAGTAAGCTGGAATGAGGGAAGGATCAGTGTTAGTTCGATGGAATTATCTTTGCAATTCGAAATTATATTCTTAATAAGAAGCGGCTTTAGGATTATATTTGCAAATTTTAAATCAGAATTAAAATTCTAATTATAATCGGTTGTCACAAATAATTTAAGGTGATATCAAATGGACTTTCATACCAACTTAGGAAGGGCCAACTCACACCAACAAATTTTTGAACTCAATAGAAATCTTATCTTCCTTAACCCTTTGAGTACCGGAGCACTTTTCCTTACCTATACGAAAAATACCGGCGGTTTTAATTCGTTCTTGCAGTGTTATTGGAATTGCTTTATATCAAAGTCAATTTCGAAGTATTCTTTTATAAATGTTTATATAATTATATTTAACACCTAATCAGTTTGCTATATAGAGCAATACCACTAAACTAGTACTTCGAATTACTTTTACTGCACAATTTAAGAGAAGCGATAGCGCTTCCGTGTTTTTTTTCGTGTGTGCATGAAGGAGCGCGTTCGCGCACGGGTTAATAAACTTATAATCTATTAAAAATAATTTATTTGCACTGTAGCTGGAAAATATGCTGTGTTTGTATGCGTGAGTATGATTTAAGCCAGTAGTATATTTTCCAAGCCCTTGCAAAAAACCAAAATAAAAAGTTCGGCACTTAATTTCTTTATTTTTTTCCGGTGACATAATATTATAAGTTAAAATGCACTATGATACGTTGCGAAATTACTTGAAATGAAAAAGGAGCACAACAAATTTGTCGGGCCATTTTTTTATAATTTTAGTGAAATGAATTGCAAGAGTCATCCTTACGGTTGCCTTGTAACTACAATAATTTGCAGTTACAATTTTACTTGAATAGAATAATTTTTTTGCTTTGTGTGTTGTTATTTATTTCAATCTGTTATTCTGTAGTTAAACATAGTGCGAACGAATTTGTTGTTATAATCTAGAATAATTATAAGTATGGAAAATCTCGAATATTAGTGCTATATAAATTAGAAGAATCAGTTTCAAAAGGATAGTTTTTTGGTAACCATTTATTCGCCTCCCACTCAGAACAGCATCTCCAAAAACACCAATTTAAATTATATGTATTACCTCATACAACCATGTTAAAAGAAATTTTGGTGGCGTGGGGTTGGGGTTGGGGGTAGGGCTGAAACGTAACTTTTCAATGCGTGGACCGATTTAGATAACTTTTTGGTTGTATAGACTATGATCCCGTATTGCTAATAATGAAAAATTTGGTCTTACGGTGTGGTGAGGAGGGGAGAAGTAGTCTAACTTCGTAACGTGTGGACCGATTTGGATGACTCCATTTTTGTTGAGTTGAGTATTTTCCCCGATTGGTACCATGTCAAAGAATTGTTTGTTCGGGTGGGGGTGAAACCTAAGTTCTTAATGCGTGGACCAATTAGATAAATCTTTTTTTGTTGTATAAAATATGATTCGTCATTGCTAATAATGCTAATATGCGGATAAATTTTGCACTAGGGTGGTGGTGGTGGTGGGAAGGGTAGGCTAACTTTGTAACTTGTGGACCGATTTGTACCTGTACTAGTACCTAGACAAGGAATTTATGCATTGTGGTGGTTTGCGCGGGGGGCGTTACCTAATTTCTTAATGCATACACCCATTTGGATAAAATTTAGATAATTCTTTTTTATTATATACGGTATGATCCCCCATTGTTACTATATGGAAAATTGTTGACCTAGGGTTGGGGTGGTGGGAGGGGTAGCCTAACTTTGTTATTATGCGTGGTCTGATTTAAATAATTCTGAATTCGTAGAGAATTCTGTATTTGTATTCTGGCAAAAATTGTGCCTAGTGGCGAGAGTTGGAGGAGGAACGGCCCCTAGCTTCATAAGGCATAGACCGACTTTGTTAATTTTGATTTTGTTTACAGAATACGTTTCATGATTGAGAAATGATAACAATTTTGTACCTAGAGTAACTACGATAATTCTCTCTTGCTGTATAGATTACGGTGGTGCACTATAGTCATGGGAAGAATTTCCTAAAGTGAGTGTATGAAAGTGTGATCGTGACTAATTTCGTAATATGTTGCCAGATTTGGATAATTCTTTGTCTATTCTTTAGAATGCACTACCTCTGCAACTTTTAAAATTGCTTAAATTGTCTTGTTCGTACGAGCAGCTTTTGAGTCGTATATATACATATAACAAAATAATTTTTAAATTTATATCCATCACGACATTTGGAAATCGGTGTAAATTAAACAAACAAAACAGCTACCCAATCACAATTGAAGATTACTATATAGAATTACCTGAACGTCACCAGGTCACGGGATCATAAGGAAAGACGATTAAATACTTTTCTTGTAGTTGTTTGGTTTTTTTAATTTGCACCGACTTCAAAATGTCGTGATGGATATAAATTTAAAAATTATTTTGTTTTTTAGCGCTATTTGTAAAGTTAGAACAACAATTTTATCTAATATTAAACATTAGAGTTTTTTTAGCCTTTCCTTGAGTTATAAACACACTTAAAATAACTTCATTTACATTACATTTGGGTATGCTAAATGCTTTCCACCCAAAACAGAACCGAAATCGAAATAAATGTTACAAATAAAATTATATGAATATATTTATGAATTACTTACCGCTTCTTCGGGGTAAGACGCTCTTGACTTGCCCATACGGCTTGCTGGTTTCGTTTTAATAAGTAAAAAATTATTTCATAATATAACCCCGAATTATTGCTTATAGTTTAATCTGAAAATTATTTGCCTTATAATATTTTAAAGAAATTAAGAATCGAACCCAGACATTTATTACTTAGCGAATTTTTCACTAAAGTAGCCGGATCCAGACAATTATTACTTATCACAGAATTTAAACAAAACCATGAAAGAAAGTTATAGGTATATGTGTGATAATTAAATTAATTACAGAAGTTCTTTATCAATGGTGTTATTTTGACTAGTTCTCAATTATCAGATGACGTAAATGGCGAAACAAGGTATTTTCTAGCTTCACTTAGTAAACGCCAAATTATTTAGTAATATCTCTCTAGTTCACCCGATTCGAGGCAACTGTTGCAAGTGGACGTACAGGTAAAAGTTGATTCCGAACCACTGAA
The DNA here is from genome assembly GCA_964036015.1 of Leptarthrus brevirostris. NCBI lineage: Eukaryota > Metazoa > Arthropoda > Insecta > Diptera > Asilidae > Leptarthrus > Leptarthrus brevirostris. The sequence continues at coordinate 95,635,509 of OZ038371.1, read as the reverse complement.
ATTTTTTCTGCAACATGGGGGTTGCAGAAAAAATGTCTGTCGTATTTTATTGTCAGCTGAAAAAAAATTTCCTGATAATCTTTTAAAGTTGAAGGTTACTACAGCAAATATTTCTTTTTTCTTATCACTCAAAACATTTACGGTACTGGGGCATTCAACTCTTAGCAGCAAATGTTTACATTATGAGGAACTGAGCACAAACATTTATTATTTATCAGCTAGTTTTTCATGTTAAGAGAAGCCGAGCCCAAACATTTATTAGTTATCAACGAATTTACGTTAAACGAATGCTGTTTTTAAATCGCTTTTTCGCTTAATTACAGAAGTGCTCCAGATATGGCATTACCATCTAACTTAATAACTCTATTTTTAGTCCACCTCGCTCGTAACCAGATATCAATGGTTAAATGCACAAATGCTGTATCTCCAATATTGTTTTGAGTTAAAAGCTTTGGAAAGTCGAAACCAACATGTAAAGGAAAAGATAAGTTTAAATTTCATAAAATTTCCTACAGTAGCTTTTAAACAAACGGTGTTTCGTATCAACAAGAGGAAGGGCCAATTTTTTTTATAAACTTTGTTTTACGCTTAACACAAAAGTCACTTAATTTCCTATTAGATATTTACTTATAGAATTAAAATTCAAAATTATAATTTTATTTTTAGTAAACAGTCACTAACTTTCCACTAAATATTCCCACTTGTAAAATTCTTAATCTAAATACAAAAGTACCTATTACATAAAGTCTTTAACAGCCACTTAATTTTGTACGTTTAAGTACAAAGTACCACGCAACCAACAGAAACTACCCGACTTTTTCAATTTCACACTGCTCTTGACGACGGTTTAAGCCAGCCTCTTCGATTATATTCCTATATTCCGTGATTAGGCATTATACATGAAGAAAAAAGCTTGGCGGCCTACTCTGGCGTGGAGGGGGCCCGCTCAACAAGGAAATTATTTCAGGATAATCTTCACTTTGTCCCCTCACTATGATGAGGGATTAAGCGTTCGAGGTAAGTGATAAAATTTGTTGCTATTGCTTTAATAATGATCCCAATTTTTCTTTCGGATTATGGGTAACCTTTTTCAGGATCGCCGGCTGGTATTTCTGCTGTCTTGGAGAGTCTCCACCTATACTCGCAGCTTTTTGGCTGCCAACAGGCCAACACCGAGGACGTTTCCACCGAAGAAGAAAGCTACGAGTGGCGAACGTCCTGTCCATCACACCGAAGAATCTTCCTCTTTCTCTTTTAAAATATTTTTCTCTCTTTTTAAATTTAAACTTTATGTATTTTTACTTTCATTTTTTGTATCTTTTTTATATCCTTCTCTTTTAACAAAAAAAATTATTATTTTGTTATAAAATAAAATTTATAATAATAAAAAGTTTTCTTCGGTTCATTTTCATATCTTTTCCTCTTTCTTTTTTTTTTGATTTGTTGTCGTTTTGTTGGCTTCTTCTTTCTCTTTTCTCATTATGTGGTGCGCGGGGATTTAATGGTATTTTACTGAGTTGCGCAGCCATCGATTTGGTCGCGATTGCGTCATTGATACACGACGCGTTATTTTCTTTTGGGGAGGATTTTTACTTGCGTTATCTGGTTTACGCGTTTTCCCCTTTTTTGTTTAGGATTTGATTCCGATTGTGGCAGTGCTTCACGGCGCGTTATGTCCTTGTTTTATTTATTTATTTTTCCTTTTATTTGTGTTTGTACTTTGGTAATACTCCACGGCGCGTATTCGAATTGGTATGTATTTTTCTTTTTGTTAGTACTTTCCTTGCGCTACGGTCTTTTCTCGACCGTAGATTTTGGTAGTACTCCACGGCGCGGTATGATTTGTTTTATTAAAATTTTGTCTTACAATTTCAAGGGCTCAGTAAGAAATTTTCCATTGGCTTTAAGGCCGGGATGGCATGATTAGCTGTCAAATAAGTCACAGCGGACGACAGCATTAGTCCCGTAAGTGACAACGAGGTTGTTGAGAGTACTTGGGGTGTTTTAACTCGAAAGTCTGAATGTAACTCCTCTAATTTGACCTGTTTTTGGTCCAATGATTGAGTACTCTCAATACCCTTTGGTATTGTCCCCTAGTAGCCGTTTTGTATAGAGGTTCCTCTTTGGTGTACTACTTATAGCTCGCCATGAAGGAATCTAATTCCTTAGCTGTTTCGTTTGCTTTCGGAAAGTATGCCGGTTGCGTGATAACCAGATGATGCGTGTTTTCAGCCTCATAATAAAGGAAGTTGCCTCCTTGGTCAGTGACTATGTATTTGTGTGAGGATGTGGTAGATCGCGACGATCTCGTAGAAGATTTGCGCGACAGTGACGGCTTCCCCGTTAGGTATGGCGTACAAATAGACGAACTTAGTGAAGTTATCCTGGAAAGTCAAGATGTCCTTTTTTGTGGAGTAAGTTTCTTCGAGTGGACTCACAATGTCGAGATACATTTTGTCAAAGGGCTGTTCTGCGATGTCCGTGATGACCATCGGAATTTTATATTGAGGTGATGCCTTCATATTTTGGCATTTTGAACAACGCTTAACGTATTTCTTGATGTCGCCAAGCATGTGTCTCCACCAGTACTTCCTTCGAATCCGCTTGTATGTTTGCTTATGGTCGCTAAATTTTGTTTGAACTCCCAATGGTCCTGAAACACCTGACCACTGGATTCAAACAGGTTACGGGAAGAAAACTGTTATTCCCAGATATGCCAAAAAATCACCTATCCGAGCTGAACCCCTTCCGTATTCCAAAACCTATACTTCTATTCCCATTTTCCACCTCCCTTTCCCTAATCCCGCGCTTCTGCATCACACCTAAAATCCCTAAAAAATCAAAAAAATTACTTACCTGTTACTTACCTTGTTAAAAAAATGCAACTGTCGACTCTGACTGAAAAAAATTAAATTCCGCCTGTTAACTGGAACCATAACGCGACCAATCTTTAAAATCCTCAGCCGCCCATGGCTCGACACAGAAATTTGCCAATAAAAGGCACTAAAACCTAAAAGAGAATTCTAACAATAGAATTCAACGCATATCAAAGCTACCGAAATTGCAATACAATGCAATAAAACTTGAACATCTGGCGAAACAAAAACGTCCACTCCGCTATGTCAACGAAAGACAATGGGAGCGAATGCAAGAAATGCGCTTGTGTGACTAGCTAGTTGACACCAAGGGACAATGATGCAGTTGAAATAGGCAATCGGCGTCATAACTTCATTTTGTGCAGATGCACCTAAACCGCGCGACGGAATTTTTTTTTTGGAAAAGACTGGTAAAATGTTGTTAGGAGCAGAAAATCTTAATTTTTGGAAATGAATCGGATGCTAAACGTGCAACAAGTAATTACTTGTGCGGGCAATGATAAAGTTTGCATAATTTTTTTTTTCAGTGGGTTCATCTAGCAACGCGCCGAAATTGTTTTTTTTTATCAACGGGATAATTTTGAACGAAATTGGACTAAAAGCGTGCTGCTAGATCGGAAATTGATATTGCGAGTCGGAAGAAATTTTAAAAGTTAGAAAACGGGCATGAATAGAGTTAAAAATCTGAATGATTAGAATGGGAAATTTTAAAACAGAAGAAGTGTGGGAAATTGTATAAAGTTACTTGAAAAAAAAGAAACAAAACCCAAAAGGAACAAGGAAAATTCTGAAGAAACTAAGTGAAATAGATTGAACGAAACTTTATCAAAAGAATATGAGGAAAACCTAGAAGTTGAAAAGCAGAAGCAAAATTAAAATACTAAAAAAATTAGTGGGATAGTAGTTTTTTAGCGTTTGTTTGATGTATCTGTGTTAGGTAGATCAAAAGATAAAAATAAAAGAGTAATGTGCTTACCATGAAAAACTGAAATTTATGAATCACCCTGTAACTCCAAAACGCTTGAAAATGCCCCCTCCCCCTTGCCATATAATTTTGTGTTTGTCTAGATCTGAAACACCCTGTATAACAAATAACAGATCCAGAAAGGAAAATTTATGTAATGGCAACGAGGTTATAAAAGAAAGTGTTCTATTTCAAAGTTTAAGCGAAAAAGTGAACAGATTTAAAATAAAGGAGCCTAAACGCAAACTGTAATTTTGTTTGAAAGAAAAAGTAAAAAAGGAGTGAAAAAGTTAAGAAATGACAAAAATTTATAGTGGAAAACTACGAGTAAAAAGAACCGTAATTTAAAAGTGAAATTTATAGACTTGCAAAAATAGCTGCGTTCCATTGGGCCATGCAGAGTACTCCGGCGTACTTCCCCAATGGAACGCTTTTTCTTTACCCGACTACTTCGAGCCGCTGTCAAGTTTGGCATTTCATAAATTGAACTTGCAGATTTTTGATGTGCTGTGTAAAATATGATGTTATGCGATAAGTGCAGTAATTTTGCACAAAGTTTTAACGTCTTTGATATTTACGGGAAGCCGATACTTCTTTTTAAACACTTTTAATATTTGTGAAAAATGAAAACTACGAAAAAGCCACCTATTGAGAGCTTTTAAAGCACAAAAACCCTAGCGGAAAAACTCCGCGTAACTACACTTCCAAACTACACCAACCTATAATCTAGGGTAGCTGAGCGTAGTTGGGTGTATGCCGGAGTACTCTGCATGGCCCAATGGAACGCAGCTATGTAAATAAGTCTAAAGTGGAAATGTTAAAAATTGAAAGGAAATTAAAAATACAAGCTAGTAGGCGCTTGAAAGAAATTCTAGGAAAATATATTAGGTGTCAGACAGTGAAAAGAACTAAAAAGTAGTCGTGAAATGAGGAAACCACCAAAGAAAATTATTCAAAAGGAGGGAATAGCCGCTATTGGTAAGTTCGTTCCTGTGTCTTTTATTATGCTGCAAAAATAGAACGTGCTTGTACACGTTAATAAATCAAAAATTTAAATAGTTGTGAGTAGACAAATTTCTTCCTTCCATAAACATTGTACATAAACAGCGACGAAATCTTTTTATTTTAAATATAACTTGGGGATGGATACACCGAAAATATTACGAAAGGAAAAGGGCACTACATGATGCATAATATTGGTGTTAGGTGTTAAAATAAAAATTGACTGAAACCTTATTTACGGTCCAAAAACCGTCGGAATTTGTTCGGGCTGACAAAATTTCTCACATATCCACAGAAACGATATTTATATATTTTTAGTATGAAACCCAGATTGTAGCAAAACTTGGTTTGATAAAGGATTTAGATTATATATAGTAGCAGAAAATAAAATTAATAGTGGTATTCATCCACGTAAAAGTTATCAAAAAGCATTAAGACATAAAAATTTAAGATAATTCTGATAGCTAAATGTAATGTTTGTTCTCCTTCAGGCAGTGATAGAAATATATTTATGTGGGTTAGGTAGTGCAGTAAAATATTATATGCAATTCAAAAGTTTATTGACTAATAATTCACATATTGTCTTACTTAAGCCGAGTATAAAAAAACTATAGACTAATTACAAAGATAGGCTAATTGGAAAAAGTTAGGATGACGAGCGAGATCGGACAACTTAATAATAAAACTTACACAGGCTGCGATATGACTACGACTGACTCAGCTGTGATTGCTGAGCAACTCTCGTCCGTCCGTGGTAGGAACATAGTGTTGTTAGAGTAATGCAGTGTTACCACATTCGGCCATCCTGTTAATCACTTTCTGCCTCAAAAGTGTATGGTATCCAAATTTTCATGTTGTGTGTTGACGAAAATGTTCGCTATAGAGCTTAACCTGCCTCTATCCTTCAGACTGCGTAGCGTTCGTTGCCTAAGCTTTTAATGACTTTGTAGAGTACCAGATAATGTCCATTGACTTTCATTGCTGTACCGAAATACGTTCGTCGAACCATTACCATTACGTGGTGATATTCCTGTTGCTTTATGTTTTAACATGTTATGCTGTTCACTACAGTTGGGACCGATGATACGTGTTGAAACCATTTTTTCTCATTGACATTGACATTGCTTTGTTAACACCCCAATGACCGTTTGGTTCAGTCTTTCAACCTGGCCGTTTCCTCTGGGTACTCCTGTTGTTATTAGAATATGTTGCATTAGGTTTTCTTCGCACTACTCTCGGAACAATTCTGATGTGTATGCTAATCCTCTGTCCATAATGATCCTTCTTGGTTGTCCAAATAGAAGCATTTTGCTCCATACATAAATTTACGTCGTCGCCCATGTCATTCTCTCAACATTTCAATTTTTTGTACAAACTCTTAGTTGTACATGTCCATAAAAAACCCCGAGTTAAATGGCGTGCAGATGTGCATGACGTAATCCACAAAAAAAGCCCAATTATTCCCACTAGCTGCGTTGGCATATTAAGTTCCTTGCACATCAACCCATAATCAGTTAGGTGTGTGCGTCTCCGTTGTAAATCGTTTGCTCAAGCAGTACAAAGATGCCATTGACAAATTCTCCAGTAAAAGGGCATACAAATGTGCGTGACGTCATCCAATGACCAAGGCATAGGAAACTTGTGCGCAATATCCAGATAAAACCAGATATTCTACTGGCAGCGTGGGTTGGTGAATTGCACACATTTTCGTTTTCTGCATAACAGCCCATAATCAGTTGGGTGTGTGCATCTCCGTTGTATCAAGTTGATTCATAGTAAAAAGCCAGAAAATAGTAGTGGGGAATAATGCTGGGCCTCGCAAAAAGTATAAAAGCGAGCATCACAGTACATAAATCGAGCAGAAGTATTACAGCAGTAATCACGTTCGGACCTAAGTGCGCTTAGGACTGAAGTTTCAGGCTCATTTTATGCTTACTCTAGTAGTTTGTTTTTGGGGCGACAAAGTCTCACCTGCGCAAGCAGTACCGACCGTAGTTAGTTACCTGTCCGTTTTCTAGACCTTCTGTGATGTCAGTTAGTACATGCTTATCCGTACAACACCTTCTGTGGTGTCAGCCTGTTAGTCATTAGTAGTAGTCAGTGCATGTTTTGCTTTGTAGCCGTACAAGACCTTCTGTAGTGTCAGCTTGTTGGTCATTAATAGAAGTTAGTGCTTTGTAGCCGTACAAGACCTTCTGTGGTGTCAGCCTGTTGGTCATTGTACTTTGCTAATCCGTACCAGACCTTCTGTGGTGTTAGCCTGTTGGTCTTCCGTAAGATTGGCTGTGGTGTTAGCCTGTCAATCTATCCGGATCCCCACACCTTAAGAATACGACATACCCAACATCATCGTATATATGTATTATTCACTGATGTAAAAACCGCCGTCCGCACCACATCGCATCTCTCTCTCTCATTGCAAGTGTCGACCATAACAGCTCTCTCTCTCTCGCTCTACCTACTTTTCCGTAGCATTAGCCGTACAATAAAAAGCTAGTAGTAAAAATCATTGATTGGTAACCGGAAAGAAAAAAACCCTGAATAAAATAATTTTATATTTATTTTGTAATTGAGTCTTTTCAATTACTTAGAACCTTGGACGACTCCAGAGCTCCCGGCAACCCCTCTATTGAGGCTCCAAGGGAAAAACCCATTACATCCTCATTCAACAGAGGGTTAGAGAGAAAAGGAACGACTTAGAGAGAGAGACAAGTACAAGAGGACGAAAAATAGAAGGAAAAATCAGTGCTCGAAATCGTACAAATGAATTGTTGTCAGAAGCAAAGATAGACAAAGAGAATGTCTACCAACGCTAGTAGAATGGATAGCAAACAAATCTGCCGATTATCAATACCGTAACTACAAGCCGACTAGGAAACAAGAACTCCGACATTAGAGGAGAATACACCGGAAAAACACATAATAATAGATCGACCGACACCAGAAATGAAGCCCTGTAAAATGTTTTCCCCAGAGCTAATGGACCGTGTCCGTAAATGGGGCACACACTACGATGGCAACCAAGACATATATGGATACCTAGAACGTATAGAGGAATTAACCGAAGTGTATGAAATACCCTAGGATAGCCTTATTAAGGCCCTACCATAATTGCTACGAGGAAAATCACTTCTGTGGTACCGGAATAACCGAGACAGTTGAAAACGTGGAAAGAGTTCAGTGATCACCTGAAGCAGCACTGGAGCGAATATATTCAAACCTCAGACCAGACGTCCGCTTGTATATCCGCCGAAATAATTTTAAGAATATATCAGAATTGCAAAACCTAGGAGAAGAATACGAAGCAATTCAAAACGAATGTAGTAGTCGTCGAATCCAACACAAGAGTACAATGGAAATGAAGTCCATAGCAGAAAAGGGGTACCGCCCGCAAACCAAAAACAATGGAAGTTTTACGAATACCATAAAAGAGATGACGCCCTCAAATCCGATATATGGATGTAATGAAACAATGGAAGAAAAGAGATACCGATCTCGAACCGAGCATAGGAATACAACGGAACAGCTACCGATACCAGAAAAGGTAAACCGTCCTCAAATCAACCGGAACTGTCCGTTGTCACCGTGCATGACATGTTTAAGTCTCTTGTTCATCAAAATGAGCAATTATCACCTGTTCAAAAGCTGCAGTATTTGAAGGCGCACTTATCAGGAGAAGCTAACAATCTTCTAGGAAATACTTTAATTACTAGTGCAAATTACGAGCAAGCTTGAAATACATTGATCGGGAGATATGAAAATAGAAGAATTTTAGTTAAGGCACAGTTGGATGTTTTATTTACCCAGCCTCCATCAAGAATCTGCAAAAGGAGTAAAATCTCTTCTTAATAAAACGTCTGAATGTCTTTCAGCACTTCAAATCTCGGCATAACAACTAGCACATGGGACCCTATCATCATTTATTTTGTTGGACAAAGATTGCCTTATGAAACCCTTGCACTATGGGAACAATCACTAAGTTCAAACACCGAACTGCCTTAATGGGATGAACTGAAACAATTCTTAGAAGCACGTTTTCGCACACTGGAAGTTATGAACTGCAAAAGACGGTTATCACTTAAGGAAACTAAACCTACAATGCAAGTGGATAAATCATGGAGACGGTCTCAAATATTCCATAGACTCTTGCACTCTCGCAGGTATGGTTTCTTATAGGCATACCCCGTATAGCTTAAGAAGACTGCCTTTACTGCATGTTGTTCACTCTCGGTCTAACTATGGTATGCATGAGCCTACAAATCGCATTTGTAGAGCCGTGAATATGTGTCCTGTTTTTGACCTGACTCTTACTAAGGATTTGCTGAAACGATCTCTGTTGTCTGTGCAACCTTGATTGTTTGTGTGGGCGTGTTTTGCATTTTTGATTACTGTGTGTGGGAGCTTCATTTGCCTCAATATATTGTTATATTCTGGCGAATAGGTCAATTGATTCTAGGCTTCTGCCTATGAAGTGCGCCTTCTGAGTTAGCAGGATTAATTCTATAGCAACTTCGGCCTCTTGCCAACTTTGTCACGAGTCTCACACAATTCGACAGTGTGCAAAATACTTAAGCCTTGATCATCAAGCCAAAGTGAATCTGGTTAAATCTAAATTTATTGTAAAAAATATTACAAACGTTTTACCGAACCATCATTTATCAGTCACAAACTGGGTACATCTAGAAGGATTGCATTTAGCGGATCCCACATTCGATCGACCAGGACGAATTGATCTGTTGCTAGGTGTTGACAACTATCCGTTGATTATCGCAGATGGTGTGCGTAAGGGACCACTTGGAACTCCGGTAGCTCAAAACACGATATTTGGTTGGATATTATAAGAAAATGTTACATCTTCATCTTCTCAACAGAGCCACCTAAGAAATTTCCATATTAACATGGATCCAAATGAAAGCTTAAAAAGGTTTTGGGAATTGGAAGAGTTACCTTTGAAGCCGCTTTTGACGGATGAGGAGAATCGCTGTAAACAACACTTTATCCAGAACTACGTGCGTTGCGCTGATGGACGATACCAAGTACGATTGCCGTTTGACAATAATGAAATAAAATTGGGTTCATCTAGAAATATGGCCATTGTGAGAATGATTCAAATGGAGAAACATTTTACCCAAGATGCGTATCTAAAGAACGAATATAAAAATTTTATTAAAGAATATCTTAATTTAAAACACATGAAACTCACAGATACGACAGAATTTGACTGCATGAAACGGGACGAACATGGTAACACGTATTACAGTTGCTCATATTCGCCTCATCATGCGGTACTTAAACCGAGCATCACATCCACAAAGGTTCGCATAGTTTTTGACGCGTCGCAACGGCAAATCTTTGAATGACATTCTCCTAAATGGAATCCAAGAATTCGTAATCTTAATGAGATGGAGACGAATTAGAATTGCGTTCATGGCTGATGTACAAAAGATGTATCGTCAAATCCGCATGCATCCGGAGGATGCTGAATACTAGAGGATAGTTTGGAGAGACTCACCAGATGAAGCATTTCGAGAATATAAATTGACCACGGTAACCTTTGGAACCAAAAGTGCACCGTTCATTGCTATTCGAACGATGCATCAGCTTGCTAATGACGAATGTCATAAATATTCTCTTGGAGCAGAGGCAGTTCATAATGAATTTTATGTCGACGATCTGATTTCTGGAGCCACCAGTATAGAAGAAGCTATGCTCAAACAATCTCAAATTCGTTTGATTTTGGTGGCTTAAAACTCCGAAAATGGGCATCTAACAATGAACTAATTCTTCAATCTGTACCTAAGGAATTTCGAGAAGTCAAATACATTACAAATAATTGGACGAAAAGAATAATTCTTTCGGAGATAGCAAAACTGTTTGACCCTGTTGGAGGGTTATCTCCTATCACAATAACAGCAAAAATTCTAACTAATGCTCTGGTTAGCAGGAATCCAATGGGACGATGAATTCCCACAGACATTGAAGATCACCTAATATCAGCAAAGACAAAAGTGGCACCCATCAAAATTGGAACTATGTGGTGCCGACTGTGCTAGTAGAGGAATCTCGCCTGAAAACTTGAAGACTCATAACCTTTGGTGAAACGGACAACAATGGTTGAAGAAATCTAAGGAAAATTTTCCCGGGAAGAAAGACGACATCCAAACAACGTTAGGCCTGCGTAAAGGAGTTTAAACTTTTCATGTTAAAATTATGGATGACCAACTGTATGTTCTTGAAAGATTTTCATCGTTATACAAACTTCTTAGGGTAACTGCCTATTGCAAGCGCTGGATTAGGAAAATTCGTAATACTACAGTTCAAAGTCCTACATAGTACAAGCGAAAGAGTTTTACTTGGAGTTGAAAAAACTGGAAACACGGCAACAAATACCCAAACAAAGCAAATTGATAAAGTTAAACCCATTCCTCGATATAGACGGTCTCATCAGAGTTGGCGGACGACTTCAACATTCATCCCTTACCTATTCAGAACGGCATCCTATTATTTTACCTGAAAAGAGATATTTGACTTAGTTGATTACTGACGATTTTCGTAAGAGAACTGTCCATGGAGGTATCCAACTCATGTTGTCTCTACTGCGCCGAAAATATTGGGTCCTCAATGCTAGAAATGTAATGCGGACACATATCCATCAATGCATTGGTTGTTTTCGACAGAACGCTCAAGCCAGGAATCAGTTAATGGAAAATTTGCCTCAGTACCGAATACAACAAGCGCGTCCTTTTGCACATACCGGTGTGGACTACTGCGGGCCTTTCGAGTTGAAGAGTTCTAAAGGCAAAGGAATAAGAACATATAAAGGCTACATATTAGTATTTATTTGCATGTCAACTAAAGCCATACACCTTAAAACAGTGAGCGACCTGTCACGTATCTAATTTTATTGGGGCAAATGCAGTGTTACCACGGTACAAATTTGAATTGATTCAGCAACACGAGCATGATATCGCCCAGGCAATCGAGAACCCAGGAATCAGATGGCACTTTATACCGCCGTCATCTCCCCACTTTGGAGGATAATGGGAAAGTGGGGTGAAATCAGTGAAAACCTTTTTAAAGAAGATCATCGGACATGCACTTTTAACATATGAGGAGTTCAATACACTCTTGGCACAAATCGAAGCTAGTTTAAACTCGCGACCATTGACGGAAATGTCGCAGGATCCATAAGATACATCAGCTTTAACTCCAGGGCATTTTTAAATAGGTGGTCCACTGCTAACACCACCAGAACCATCCCTTCTGTTGCAGATTGCATTCGCTTATTTTAAGATAAACCGAATTCTAACGAATCCAATCTGCCATTTACAAAAACCAATCATAAAAAATCTCAGGAGTTGGATTTCAAACATCGAATTTCTGTTGCAACAAAGTTGCAACGTATTCAAATCCAACTCATGAATAAAAATTAAATAAACCGATAAATACTTAATGGATTGGATTTCCTAACCGAGTGCATTGCAACAAAGTTGCAATGTACTCAAATCCAACCCATGATAAACAACGCGCTCGGGTTACCGTCGAAATTCCTTTCACACGGTAGCCCAGTACACGATAAGCAAAAGAAAATTGCTTAATCAGCGCGACAAACAACGATCTACAGCGGCTTTGCCCAATGACAACTAAGTACATCAAGGGCAAAGCTAAAAAGCTTGTAAGTATTTTCGAAAAGAATAATTAGAGAGTTCTGTTCTAATTACGTTCGCGGTAAGTCGCGTAGAGTGGAGTTCTGATCGCGATCGCTGTAAGTCGCGTTGACGGAAGTTGTGGATGATAAACGGTCGAGCATTAGTGTCTAATTTGGAAGAGATATATTGTAAATCGGTGTTTAAGGAAAAAGTGTCTGATTTAAGCAAAACTAATGAAGAATTATAGTGTAAATTTAATGTCTGATTTAAGTGATATATTGTAAATTGGTGTTTAAGCAAAAAGGTACTTTAGAATTGTACTTGATAACGGACGTTAAGCAAAACTAATGAAGAATTTTAGTGTCTGATTTAAGCAAAACTTTTGAAGAATTTTAGTGTAAATTTGATGTCTGATTTAAGTGATATATTGTAAATTGGTGTTTAAGCAAAAAGGTACTTTAGAATTGTACTTGATAACGGACGTTAAGCAAAACTAATGAAGAATTTTGGTGTCTGATTTAAGCAAAACTAATGAAGAATTTTAGTGTAAATTTAATGTCTGATTTAAGTGATATATTGTAAATTGGTGTTTAAGCAAAAAGGTACTTTAGAATTGTACTTGATAACGGACGTTAAGCAAAACTAATGAAGAATTTTAGTGTCTGATTTAAGCAAAACTAATGAAGAATTTTAGTGTAAATTTAATGTCTGATTTAAGTGATATATTGTAAATTGGTGTTTAAGCAACAAGGTACTTTAGAATTGTACTTGATAACGGACGTTAAGCAAAACTAATGAAGAATTTTAGTGTCTGATTTAAGCAAAACTAATGAAGAATTTTAGTGTAAATTTAATGTCTGATTAAAGTGATATATTGTAAATTGGTGTTTAAGCAACAAGGTACTTTAGAATTGTACTTGATAACGGACGTTAAGCAAAACTAATGAAGAATTTTATTGTCTGATTTAAGCAAAACTAATGAAGAATTTTAGTGTCTGATTTAAGCAAAACTAATGAAGAATTTTAGTGTAAATTTAATGTCTGATTTAAGTGATATATTGTAAATTGGTGTTTAAGCAAAAAGGTACTTTAGAATTGTACTTGATAACGGACGTTAAGCAAAACTAATGAAGAATTTTAGTGTCTGATTTAAGCAAAACTTTTGAAGAGTTATAGTGTAAATTTAATGTCTGATTTAAGTGATATATTGTAAATCGGTGTTAAGCAAAAAAGGAATAAATAAAATAAATATTTAACAATTGGCGCAGCCGGTAGGATCAAGGAAGCGTGGTAAAACAAAATTACCGTAACTGCTTGAAAAGCGTTGATCCAAGACCAAACCAAAGGGGTATCTCTAAGCACTCCCGGGTAGTCAATAGCCCTGAGGAGTCACCCCCAACGTTTTCCGCAAAGTGTAAGCCAGCACCACCGGTGGAATTGTGTGGGCTCCGTCCCAGCCCGAAGAAGACAACACCAATCAACACCAGCAATCAACACAGCACCAGTATCAGAGTGGAAAAGGGAATCGTTAAAGACAGCACAAGCCCCCCTTTTCCCCAACACAACTCTAGTACTGTTATCAAGGGAACGTAAAGCAGACCAAAAGCCCCCCTTGCAACGCTGAAGAGGAGGAGTTGATGTCCAAGGACACCCACTCTACTCCCGCTCACTCACCAACAGAGGAGAAGACAGAGGACCTCCTCATAACCTCCCTGGACCTGGAGATCGACGCGGAAGAACCACGCCAGGGTTCCCAGTCACCAGTATTCACCGACCAAATGCAGGTCAGTGACCGCCAGATAACCGCAGCACAACCAGGACCCAGTTCAGAAGGACTCACACTTAGGAGCGGGACCGTCTTGCAACGAATAAATCAAAACCAAGTAAGATTTAAATATAATAATTTTAATAATTTGTACGAGTCCGCGCAAGAATCCGAACGCCTAGCAACTCTCTATTCTAACCTCCTCGAAAATAGGAATACAAGGTCCAGCGAGGAGAGATTGGAAGACCTAGAGCGCTTTCAAAAGGAAGCCGCACTCTTTCAAGCCAAGCTAGACGGATTCTCGCGCATACTCCCTCCTGAAGAAAATATTGAAAACAATTTAGAACGCACAACTGAGAAAAACCTCATTCAGTCCCTACAAGACTCCCTGCGAGAAATTAACCTGAAACAGGGTCTAAATCGATTTCTCGCACAAGACTCGCCCGACACCGACTCGAATCAGAACTCCACTATGGCGACCGATTATGGAAAAATTGTTAAGTTAACTGCGCAAATAGTGCCCATTTTTTCAGGTGAGCCAGGCCCGCATCTCGGATCAGAGTTGCAAACATTCCTGGGTTGCTGCCGCCAGGCCAAACAGTGTCTCTCCGAAGGGGAGCAAGACGCTTTCCTCAAGATCCTTCCCACAAGACTTCGTGGAGGAGCATATCAACTGTTGGCCTCGGATGTACCGACAACATTTCAAGAAGTCGAAGCAAGGTTAAACGCGGCATACCTTCCCAGAGAAACTTACCAGGAACTGGTAAATAGGCTCATAACAGCTCATCAAAACCCCTGCGAAACGCTCACTGCCTTCACGGCTAGAGTAAAACAATTGCTGGCCCTCTGTAAGGAGGCAGCACAAACCAAATACGGAGCTGCGGCCACTCCAGCTGTAACAACACAGCTGGAGGACTTCGCGAAAAACGTAGTCCGCAGCGGGGTTACGAATCCGCACCTTTGCCAATACCTCCTCACCGTCACCGACGGCACGCTCGAGGCACTGATCCATAAAGCACTCGACATGGAGAAGCTACAGCAGGGCGCCCAGTTCACGCAAACCACAACAACCGAAAGCTTTCCTGCCCCGGTTGTTGTAGAACAAGGCTCACCACGCCGGTCGCTATGGACCCAACTGCGAGAATACGGGCATTCCATAGAACCCCATATACACCTGCTCGCAATTTTTTATAGCAATCGCTATACTGACCGCCGCCACCACAAAACTTTCGCCGACCGACTCCACCTCAACGCTCGTCTCCCCCACAAATCGACTACCGCCGCCAGAACCTCGACCAGTTAAGGTCAAACATCACTTGCAACTTTTGCCAGCGAAGAAGTCACACTTACGCCGACTGCATGAAGCGTAAAAACACACCCTTCTGCTCAAACTGCAAAATATATGGTTCCGGGCCTGAGTAACCAGACAAAGCTCCCCGAACGACGGATTCAGGATCAGCAACCTCCCGCTGGTCCTCGAGTTTTTAATATAAAACTCAAATGCAAATTCTGCAACCGTCGCGGCCATTCCATAGAGGAATGCCGCCAGAAACAGAAATGGGACTCTAAGAGCCAGGGAAACGACGAGCAGTCGACCGAAAAGACCCCGGATCGACACTAAAAAGTAAAAATTTTAACAAAGGGTCAACTCAGCCGCCCGAACCCTGTATCTCTACAGTTAGCCTTCCTTTGGATATTAGCCTGAACGGCAATACCAAACTTGTAGTAGATACTGGCGCTGAGGTTAGCATAATAAAAAAGAAAGCAATTAAAAATCCCGAAGATATAAATACCGGAGAAACATATACTTTACAAACACCATTTGGTACCGGAAAGACGCTGGGAACATGCCAGGGCAATTTTACATTAAAGAATAAAATTCCCTGCAATTTTCAGGTAATAAAAAACCTACTCGGCCTTTCCGACGACGGCTTGCTAGGAAATGACTTTCTAGCAAAGAATTGTAACGTTGAGGGCTCGAATAAGGCATTGCGATTCCCTCGAACGGAAAACAACCCTGAGGAGTTTGCTGTTCCATTAACAGCTGTATTGGATAACCCGTGTTCCAAAAAAGTGGTCAAAACGAATGCCCGAACAGATAGAACAGAGCCCAGAAAGGCCGATCTGACAATCTGTGGTACTTCAAAAGTTTCTCAATAGGAGAACAATGACCGCCGAACACTGGGAAGCGAGATGGACAAACCGACTGAGAGTGATTTGACCTGCGAAATGAGGCAGCAACAAATGCAGTTGAAAGAGCCTGTATGCATACCTGCCAGGTCACAAATCATAGTCGAGGTTCCCTTGCAGCTGCAGGAAGAGATGCTCTGTCTATCAAGAGAAATAGATCAAGGAGTCTTCCTAGCGAATTGCCTACTCCCCGCTGGTTTGAAAGCAGTGTCTGTTGGAGTTCTCAACACACACAATTCACAAGTAGTTCTGACTACCATTAGTCTGCATCTAGTCCCTGCACACAACTACACCGTCGTCCAACTGAAACAGGATTACCAGAAAAGAAACAATCAGGAAACCCCGAAAAACGGAGAACGCGCTGAGGATGCTCACCTGAAAACCAGGAATTACGGTGACTCGAAACCACCAGCACCCCCGTACAAAGGAAATATAAGGAAAAACCGGAAACAAAGGAAAGGAAAACCCAATAAAACAAATGTCGACGGAGCTCACCTAGACAGAAGGAATTACGATGGCAAAAACCCATCAGCTCCCACCTCCTCTCAAAATAAAATTTCGGAACACGTCGACATTGGAAGCGAGCTCACCACAGGGACGGTATTTTCAAAAGCTCCAAAGTCAACATACACACTACACAGTAAGTAAACAACGGCGAAAGAGCCTATTAGAAGACGAAAGCGAGTTCGCCTCAAACATGGCAATTTACGGCGGTTCAGAAACCCCAACTCCATCGTCATTTAGTATAAATGTATAAAATAAAGTGGGGTGAAAATTTAAATAAAAATAAAAATATTTCAGGTTTCTGTAAAATAAGTGAAAGAAAAAATAAAAAGAAAGAAACAAATATTTCAAGCGCCGAAGAAATGGCCACTTTACAACATGTTAAATATTTATTCCAGGAATATGAAGAAACAGAAAACTCAAATAATAACCCGCGCCTCGTCAGGCTAGACGAAGAGCTCAGCCTAGACGTAAATCTGAGCGCGGAGGAAAAACAAGCGATATCACAACTCTGTTACGAGTACAACGATATCCTTTTCCTCAAAGGTGATCGGCTAACTTTCACAAACGCCATCACTCATGATATACCATTGGTGCAGGACCAAACACCAATCAACCAGAAAATGTATCGCTTGCCAGAGACGCAGCGAAATGTGATAAACGAACAGCTTCACGAAATGCTAGAAAACGACATAGTGCAGCCAAGTAAAAGCCCTTGGAATTCACCCCTCCTAGTCGTCCCCAAGAAAGCGGGACCAGACGGTGAAAAAAGGTGGCGCGTCGTTGTCGATTTTCGTAAATTAAACGAAAAGACAATTGGAGACGCCTTTCCGCTACCTCGGATCGAGGATATTCTCGACCAACTAGGTCATTCTCGGTACTTTACCACCCTCGATCTCGCCAACGGCTATCACCAGGTGCTCGTCGATCCTCAAGATCGACCAAAAACTGCGTTTAGCACCAATTACGGCCACTATGAATTTAGGCGTATGCCATTTGGGCTCAAAGGAGCCCCGGCCACATTCCAACGCTTAATGAATTTCGTCCTAACAGGATTACAAGGCTTGGAATGCTTCGTCTACCTAGACGACATAGTCATCTACGGTAAAAACCTTGCGGACCATAATAGTAAGCTCCGCAAAGTCTTCAATCGGTTGAGAGAGAACAACCTCAAACTGCAGCCGGAAAAGTGCCAGTTTCTGAGAAAAGACGTTGTTTACCTAGGCCACAAGTGTTCCAGTGAGGGAGCACTTCCAGACCCCAGTAAAACGGCTTGCGTCCAAACTTTCCCAGTTCCCAGAACTATACGACAGGTTCAATCTTTTATTGGACTTGCCAATTACTATCGAAAGTTCATACCCGACTTCTCCAAAATTGTGCGTCCGATAACGAATTTGCTCCGCAAGGATGTCAAATTCACATGGACCGAGAAGTGTCAGGAGGCATTCGAGAAAATCAAAACTTCATTAATCTCCCCTCCCCTACTTATATATCCCGATTTCTCGAAACCATTCAATTTAACCACGGACGCCAGCAGCGAGGCATTAGGAGCCGTCCTCTCGCAAGGAGAAGTAGGACACGATCAGCCCATTGCCTACGCCAGCCGTACACTGAACAAGGCGGAACGCAACTATTCAACTATTGAAAAAGAGTTGCTCGCCATAGTCTGGGCTACGTGTAACTTTAGATGTTACTTGCAAGGCCGAAAATTTACGGTCTATACAGACCACAAGCCTCTCAAAGGCGTCTTTAATGTTAAAGACCCTACTTCCCCTCTGGTGAGATTTCACCATAAACTTTCCGAATTTGATTATCAAATCGAATACAAGCCAGGAAAGTACAATACGAATACCGACGCGTTAAACCGCATTCCACGGGAAGTCAGCGAAGACTCAAATGGCCAACACATAATAGTAAAAGCGCAAGTCCACCATAAAATGGATTCGGACTCGGAGGATGAGATAACCTCCCTTCGCAAAAATCGCCTAAAATGTAACGCTGTGACCCGGGCTCCAGCGAAAAACGCTCAAACAGAGTCTAAAAGCCCCGAAATACGGGAGCAAACGCCTCACAAAAACGAAATAATTCCAAATACAGAAGAAGTCACTACAGAAAACCCGCCAGATACTAATCCGCTAGTTGACGATAAACCTAAGCCCCCTGAGATAATCACAAGCCCCAAGGAGATACAAATTATCTTACATGATTATCACGACTCTCCTTTTGGCGGCCATCAGGGCGTACTTAAAACATACAAGCGGATTCGAAGGAAGTACTGGTGGAGGCACATGCTTAGCGATATTAAGAAATACGTAAAGCGTTGCTCAAAATGCCAAAAAATGAAGGCATCACTTCAGTTTAAAATGCCGATGGTCATCACGGACATCGCAGAACAACCCTTCGACAAAGTCTATCTCGACATCGTTGGTCCACTCGAGGAAACTGACTCCGGAAACAAGTACATCTTGACTTTCCAGGATAACCTCACTAAATTTGTCGATTGGTACGCCATACCTAACGGGGAACCCGTCACTGTAGCGCAAATCTTCTTCGACGAAATCGTCGCGCGCTACCGCATCCCCAAGCGAATAGTCACTGATCAAGGAAGCAACTTCCTTAGTGACCTGTTCAAAAAGGTATGTAAACTGCTGCGGGTGAAGAAGTTACAAACTTCCGCCTACCACTCACAGTCAAACGGCGCACTGGAACGTGCACACAGGCCGTTAATTGAATACTTGCGTACCATAGTGGACGAGAATCCCAAATCATGGGATCAATATCTGCGAACCGCTGCATTCGTGTACAACAACAGTGTACACGAAGGGACAAAATTAACTCCCATGGACTGCCTTTACGGCTTCACAGCGGATGTTCCGTCAAACTTAAAACGAGACCCTGAACCCGTGTATAATCACGAGAGCTACTATCAAATCTTACGATACAAGCTCCAAAGGTCTTATGCCACGGCACGAAAAAATCTGCTCGCTAGCAAGCAACGATCGAAATTATACTACGACAAAGCTGTTCGACCCTTATCGTTTCACATAGGTGATAAAGTCCTACTCAAGAGCGAAAGTCGAAAACATAAGCTCTCTCAAATCTGGGTAGGACCATATCTGGTAATCGGTATACCATCAGCAGTGAATACAACCCTCAAAATGGGCAAACGTACAGTTACGGTTCACAACAACCGTCTTAAGCCATTCTACGAATAAATAATTTAAATAAAAAATTTTTTTTAACGCGTCGTGGTGTGCTACCACAATCTACGATTGAGATGAAAATCGTAACGCAAAGCCAGCACAAAACCAAGAAGGGAACAACGACAAAAACCCTTTAACAACTCGGTCCAAACGGGTCCAAACCAACCTTAATTAAAATTCCTTTTATTCCTTATAATCTTTCTACGTATTTTCAAATCAATTAACGTAAAACCTCACACTCCACCTATTAGACGTGCCTAAAACAACGAAGTACCAAGCAACAGGACTTCACTAATTTTTTTTTTTTGCACGACAACTCATAATTAAAAGAACGACTTCTACTAAACGTCGAACCTTGAAACGACAAATTCAAACCAACTCTTGCGAAATTTCGTCAGAGATTGAACCACCAAAAAATCCCTCTCTTTAATGCTATATCTAGCAGTTCTTCCTGGCAGTTCCGTGCCTTGAAGTCTCCCTCCGCCTTAGTTATATTTTCTACAGCACAAAAACTCTAAACACCACTATAACGGGTAGTTCCTCAAGGCGGCAATCTGAATTGCTGTTACACCCTACTTGGCTTCTATCCCCTCGAATAAAAGGGGATAATTATGAAGACATTTTCTTTAAAGGCCTAGTCAAAGACCCTCAGTCTAACCTACTTTGCATAAGGCAAAAACCTTCACCCTTTAACTAAATCTACGCGATCATATATTAATTTACACCCACTTTGATCGAACATTACCCGCCCCAAGACTGGGACAGAAACTCCTTCCTCGTAGTCCCTTGTCTTGAGGTCCTCCTCAACTGCTTTTGAAATACTGTATTCAACAGTAGAAATCAAAGCGACTACCCAAAGGTAACCACCTATTATACCCGTGAGAATGCAAGACAAGCATGACATCACTTTAGGGAAAATCTACGCTTAGTAAATAAGAAAATTAATTTAGAAACCTCCACTAACCATATTCCTCTCCTCAGGTATGATACAAAACGCTATCATCCTCGGACTAATAATGTCCGCTATGGGAAGTAGTACGTCAGAGACATACTCGGTGAACCCACTCAACAATACAGGAGTGCTATTCGAGGATTTAGGAAGCCTCATGGTTTACCACTCGACGTGGAATATCCTCACGGAATTGGACCTGACCGAGTTGGACAATCAAACCACGATTGCGGAACGAGCTGAACACTACGTGCATCAACTGTGGGAAACAACACGGTAGGAGACCTCTGCGAACTTCAGCAAAAACATATGCACGCGCTGATGGAAAACATCAAACAACGCACCAAGGTAATTAAACAAGCTGTTCCCAAATCTCGCAAAACCATCTGTTCCATCTTTGACGGCATCGGAAACGCCATGCACTACCTTTTCGGTACCGTGGATAGTGCCAATGAACGCGAAGTCTATAGTCGCCTGGATGAGTTGGAAACTAACCATCAGGTACTCGCTGATTTGGAAAAACAACAAATCAGTGTAGTCAAGACTGCGCTTGTTCCGTGACGACAAGGCCCATCAACCTAAAACGACAAAAATCATCACAAAGAAACAAATCTTATATAAAAATTTGCATTTAATTAAAAAAATATCTCAGCCTGAGTCATACTCAAGATCTTCATCATTATCTCTAAAGGAACAGCAACCTAGTACAAGCTCTTCATGTAATTTGAACTCATTAGTAATTAATCAACATATTCAAGATCATCAAGTTTTATTAGCTACTGCATTGGTAAAAATAGTTTCGCCTTTTGGAAATGAAGGAATATTTAGAGCTTTAATTGACCCAGGGTCTCAAATTTCACTCGTAACAGAATCGGTAGTACAATGCCTACATTTAAAAGGAGAACATGTTAGAGCTAATATATCTGGCATCGGACAAATTAACGCTGGTCAATCAAACACTCGAGTACGTTTTACACTTAAATCTCTGCATAATAAAGACATATCAATAGACACTTCCGCTCTAGTACTGAAAAAGCTTACTCATGTTCTTCCCACGCCACAAGTAGTTCTTAAAGAATGGAATCATATCAATGGAATTGAATTAGCCGATCCATTTTATCATGTGCCTGCAAAGATCGACATATTGCTGGGAGCTGACGTTTTTGGACAAATTATTCTACGTGGTCTTATCAAAGGGAAACCTGGTACACCCATTGCACAGGAAACAGTTCTGGGTTGGATCCTTTCTGGAAAACTGGAAACGAACGATTCATCTTTAAATGTTACTAGCTTTCATGTACTTGCTGATTTAAACCAACAACTTCGACAGTTCTGGGAACTGGAGGAAATAAAAGTGGAAAAACCTTGGACTGAGGAGGAACAAAGATGTGAAGAGATCTTCCAAAAAACTGTTAAGCGGGAAACAAATGGAAGGTACAAAGTTGAACTGCCACTTAAGGACGCTAATGGTATTAAACAACTGGGAAAATCAAAGGGAACTGCTTTAGCTCGCTTGTATCATATGGAGAGACTACTACAAGGAAATCCTCAATTAAAAAAGGAATATTCGGAATGTCTTCAAGAATATTTGTCATTAGACCACATGGAGCTGGTAACACCTAAAAGGGATAATTTAATTTCAAATCAATCGGAATTTCAAAGTTATTGTTACTTACCTCATCACTCTGTTATTAAAGAAGATAGTACTACCACTAAGCTTCGAGTCGTGTTTGATGCTTCGAGTAAAACAAGCAGTGGAGCATGAAGAAAAGTAGCAAAATACTTTTTAATTTGATTAATTAATTGATTCCAATAATTTCTTTAGTTTCCAATGACAATAATAAAAAAAAAGAAATAATAAAAAAAACCTTGTGGGATCCGCGACTCGAACCCCGGTCTCCAATTCAGACTCCACCGCAAATAATTTCCTTATGACTTCGGCTACCAACTTATATGCAAATACCATCGATATTTCACAATTTGAAATGATTAAAAACGCAGTTCTTTGGAAAAGTTAAATTTTAATGTTTATTTCACTAACACAATTTCAATTTCTAAGTTAATTCTAAGTTCGATAAAACTTCACAATTTCATATATCAAAGTTAAGTTCAAATTCAAAAGAAAACTTTCTATTCCTAAATTGCACCACTGCACGAAAGACTTTAAAATACGTTGGATTCGATTTCAACTTTTATTATAAATTTGTAAGATTTTGATTTCTAATTATGATCAGGTTTCTAAATTTTGTACCGAAAAAATACGTCCGTCGCGAACAGGATTTCAACTTCGACTTCTCTTATTCTCTCTAGCTGAACTAGGGTTCAGTTAATTTTCAAAAATTCTAGAAAATTTTCCACTTCTATGTAACGTTATTTTCAAATTAATTCCTTTTATGGTCAAGATTTGCTATTGTCTCTTCCCCTTCGTAATATGTCTGTCTCATTATAATTTTCTCTATTTCGCTTCATTAAAAATTGGCCCCTTTTTCTATGTTTTGAAATGAACGAGTTTAACGAGAAAGAGACATAGAAAAATAGTGTTGACAGATGAAATGTCGTGTTGGGGTGCAATAATTAGGTAAGTATTTATTTATTTACGTTTAAAATTTAATTGTTATTTTTACTAAAAATTCTAGTGTTTGTATTATGTTTGCTAATTATTGTGTCTTAATTGTTTGTGATGTTTGTGTTTATATACATACTTGTCTAATGGTAAATTGCAAATTCGAGTTTTATTAACATTTCAAAATCTATATAATTTTAACAAATTTCTATTTACAGATATACAAGAATTCAAAAATACAACAAGTTGACAGATAAAGTGATTCTAAAGGCACTAGTTCATTAGATAAGTATTCTATCAAATTTTTATATAAGATTTGTTTCTTTGTGATGATTTTTGTCGTTTTAGGTTGATGGGCCTTGTCGTCACGGAACAGCGCTTAATACGATTCAAAAGCCTTTAAATTCACTGGTCGAAAGACAACGGCAAATAGCCTACCAGATGAATGATTTATATAATTCTACCGACAAACTCGTAGCAAGACAAATGAGACAGGAAATAGTCTCGAGTCTGCTGCTACAAATGGTAGAAATTGAGTTCCGACAGCAGGCGCTACTGGATATAATAACCTCTAGCAAAAATAACCAAATTCATCCCCTGCTGATCGCCCCTGATTCACTCCTTGAGATTTATCACAAATCTCACGCCACGTGTTCAAAGGCCCAGAATTGTCTATCAATTCTCTATCAGCCGGCTGAATTACGGACACACCAGTGCAACAAAAATTGGTAATCAGAATTACATTACCAATTTTCAATCTTCCATAAATGAAGTTGCAACGGATCAGGTGCTTCCCGATACACACGGAAGCGAATAATTCATTGGTCCCGGAAATAGAATATTCGAACATAGCGAGTCAACTTTCGACTCAGGAATTTCTATTGCTTAAACCGGAGAACATGAAAGCATATAGGAAAGTCACTCGAGATGTCGAGGAAGATACTTACGCTGGTTTGCTAAATACGCCAATAACAAAGGCAACACAATCGGATGAATGCGTGATCAAGTTGCTCTTCAATCCCCTGAACGAGAACCCTAGGTGTTCGCTAAAAGTGCAGATACCTTCCAGGGACATTTTAATTAAATTAAATAGGCCCAATTCCTGGCTGTATGCACTGAAGACAACAACCATTGTGCATATTACATGCACCCAACAATTGCTCACGCATCGCCTCTCTGGACAGGGAATCTTGGTCATTAACCAACCCTGCCACTTACAAATAGGACCACATACCCTATATTATGAGGCTGAAAATACCCATCCACTACTTTTCACGCAACCAGCATACTTTCCTAAAACAAACGAAACGGCAAAGGAATTAGATTCCTTCATGGCCAAATACAAGCAGCATTCTGTGACGGAGGTAACATATACAAAGTTACTACCAGGTGACAACACTAACGAAATGTTGCACGAGAGTACGCAATCATTGGACCAAATACAGGCCAAAAAACGGGAGTTAAATCTACACTCCCGGGTGAAAACACCCCACCTAGTCTCGGCAACTTCGTTGTCACTTACGGGTCTAATGCTGCTGGTAATCGTCATTTACATGACAACCAAATACGTCATACCTCCACTAAAGGCTTGGACTACGCGACGTAATCAGACGCCCATGCCCGAAATCCCCCTAGAAGAGGCAGTCTCACAACCAAAAGAGCGGCCTCAACGGCCACAAACACTGCCCAGGGCACGGTCCATTCAACTTGTCTAAACAATAGACACAAATAAACTTGAAGGAGGCTAAGACAAAATTTTTTAGAGACTCCTAGATTAATAACAAAATCAAAATAGTATACAAACAATAAAGTAAAATTAAACGCGCCGTGGAGTACTACCACAATCGGCGGTCGAGTAGAGACCGTAGCGCATGGCAAGTACTAACAAACATAACAGTGATAAAAGTTAAATAAAAGTAAAATTAAACGCGCCGTGGAGTACTACCACAATCTTCGGTCGAAAAAATACCGAAGCGCAAGGCAAGTACTAACCGTTTTACTAACCGGGGGTAAAAACATTAAAAAAGGAGAAATACTAAAAAATAAAGTAAAAAGTTTACGCGCCGTGGAATACTACCACAATCAACGGTCGAGAAGAGATCGTAGCGCATACCAAGTATTAAAAAGAGAAAGTCCACAACGAAACGAGCCGTGGAATACTACCACAAACAACGGTCGAAAAAAGACCCGTAGCGCAAGACAAGTACAAGCAAACAGGAAGAAAAATAATAACATTCTTTTATAATAACAAAAAATAAGCATTAAAACACACTTATATTTCAACGGAACAGAAACCGCAGGAAAAACCCAAATCGAACGCGAGCGGAACCCCAATTAACCTGAAAGGCAATAAATTGAGATAAACAATTACAAATAACAACACCCCGGGTTTAAAATTTTTTTAATTATTTATTAGGTATCAATAGAAAATTACATTTTGAAAACACTAATTAAAGAAAATGACACAAGAAAAAAAAGGGAAAGCAAAATTCAATTAAAATTAAAGAGGACAAGTAAAAAATGTTGAAGCTTTAAAGTTGGGGCGATTTTCACCACATCTCCTCCTCCTCCTCCGGTGCGGCAGCAAACAACTCCTCTGACGCAGCCTCGGACGGGGACCGGATGGGCGACAGAGCCTCAGACTCGCGGTGAATACTGGGGTAGGTATACCCCCACAGCACCAATAATCCTCCTGCAAGGGGAAAGAAAAAATTCTTTTACTAACAAAATTCAACAATAATCATAATTTAGCCAGATGGACTTACCATAAGCGTTGAAAGTCTCGCCATGGCAGGTTAACGAGCAGTCAACCAGATGGGTGCTGTCGGCTCCTCCTAGGCTCGACCAGATGCACACCGAACGCATCCCTCGGCGGTTCCACCACAGGCGAACGCAACCGTCGCCGTCCGGATTAACGTTTGCGATGCGGATCATCCTGACCACAAAAACCGATTGGTTGGGGGGACTGTAACGCCGGCTTCCCAGGGTAATGGCGCAGGAACTCACGAAGGCCATGACGACTAAAACTTGACTGTGGCGAAAACAGTCAATCACGGCTCAAATATTAAAATAAAAGCCCTTACCCAGCAATTGTGCGATGATTATTCCTCTCCAAAGAATAATCAGGGGGGAAGGAAATGTTGCAGATTGGATTCGCTTATTTTAAGATAAGCCGAATTCTAACGAATCCAATCTGCCATTTACAAAAACGAATCATAAAAAATCTCATGAGTTGGATTTCAAACATCGAATTTCTGTTGCAACAAAGTTGCAACGTATTCAAATCCAACTCATGAATAAAAATTAAATAAACCGATAAATACTTAATGGATTGGATTTCCTAACCGAGTGCATTGCAACAAAGTTGCAATGTACTCAAATCCAACCCATGATAAACAACGCGCTCGGGTTACCGTCGAAATTCCTTTCACACGGTAGCCCAGTACACGATAAGCAAAAGAAAATTGCTTAATCAGCGCGACAAACAACGATCTACAGCGGCTTTGCCCAATGACAACTAAGTACATCAAGGGCAAAGCTAAAAAGCTTGTAAGTATTTTCGAAAAGAATAATTAGAGAGTTCTGTTCTAATTACGTTCGCGGTAAGTCGCGTAGGGTGGAGTTCTGATCGCGATCGCTGTAAGTCGCGTTGACGGAAGTTGTGGATGATAAACGGTCGAGCATTAGTGTCTAATTTGGAAGAGATATATTGTAAATCGGTGTTTAAGGAAAAAGTGTCTGATTTAAGCAAAACTAATGAAGAATTATAGTGTAAATTTAATGTCTGATTTAAGTGATATATTGTAAATTGGTGTTTAAGCAAAAAGGTACTTTAGAATTGTACTTGATAACGGACGTTAAGCAAAACTAATGAAGAATTTTAGTGTCTGATTTAAGCAAAACTTTTGAAGAATTATAGTGTAAATTTAATGTCTGATTTAAGTGATATATTGTAAATCGGTGTTAAGCAAAAAAGGAATAAATAAAATAAATATTTAACACTTCTCGACGTTAATATAAACCGCCTTGATCGCTATCATTACATTCAAAAGCTACATCAAACATTTTGGTCTCGCTGGATTACCGAATACTTACACAGATTACAGCAATGACCAAAATGGCTCACATCATCCAAATCTAAAAGAAAATAAATTAGTTTTAATCAAGGATAAGAGACTTCCTCCATCACATTGGTTAATGGGAAGAATAATAAAAACGCACCCAGGGAGAGATCCTTTAATTCGTGTGGTCACAGTCAAGACACAACACAATACAATCAAGCACCCTATCATAAAGATCTGTCCACTCCCTATTCAATATCCCAATTAAACAAAGCACTAAAATCCTATTGTAACTTGATTCTTGTAACAATACATACACCTATTCATTTCCATACATACAAGTTTCTACCCTTAAATAATCCATAACAACATATTGAACCATACACATATATTTGCAGAGACTACATAAATAAGAAGGCACAACTACAGATCATTGTGGCATTAACCTTGTCCCAAGGAATTTAAACAATCAGAAGTTAGTGTACGCAATCAGCATGGATCACATTGAAACTCCGCGTTTCAAGCGGAGAGTATGTTACAGCAAACTGGAAAGTCATCAGATAACCTGTAAATAATAAATCACAAAGTATCAATAATTATAAAAAATCATTTATACTACTTATCTGACAGAGTTGCTGACCTTCTGCGGTGTTAGCCTGTTGGTCTTCCGCAAGATTGGCTGCGGTGTTAGCCTGTCAATCTATCCAAATCCCCACACTTTAAGAATACGACGTACCCAACTTCAACGTTAATTCCATGAACATTTTATAGGCCGTTCTCGTTCTCTATATGAACAATACCTTCAAAAAAGAACAGAGTATTCTCTGACACCCGTGCATTTTTCAAATATGTCAACTTGAAGAAAAAGTTGATCAAAGGGCGTCGGCTATGGAATTCGGGGAGATTTCCAGCAATGATTCTAATATGTAAGTTATTTTCCGAATCTTTTAAGGGTGCATTTGAATCATCTGATTTCATCCCGGATAGTGGAAACTTTTCGCACATAAATAGCCGAATTTTACCCATGGTATCAGTTCCATCTATCACGGAGGAGATCTTGTTCAAATATATAACTGCACTTCCAACTGACTTCTCTAGTGGTCCTGACGGGGTTCCGGCTGTAGTCGTAAAGAAATGTACTTCGGTGTTATTATGGCCTTTGTTAATACTATTTAGGAAGTCTCTTTCGCAGGGCTATTTCCCAGCACTCTGGAAGATATCCCCCTTAATTCCTTTTTTCAAGAGTGGCAATAGAAGAGACATTTTCAATTACATTCCAATAGCTAAATTGTCCTGTATTCCTAAGCTCTTTGAACTATTGATTCAATCCCAATTATCCGAAGTGTTTAAAGACTTAATCTCCACTCGGCAGCACGGTTTTCTTCAAGGTAGGTCCACGGTTTAAAACTTGGTTGAGTTTGTTTCTTGCACTGTGGGCGGATTTGTGGATGGTTGCCAACCTGACTGTATTTACACTGATTTTAGTAAGGCCATTGATAAGCTGTCTAAATATATCACTGCTTTTAAATTGGCTAAGTTGGGTTTCCCGCCCTCGCTCATTGTTTGGATTAAGTCATTTTTATCTAATAGGACTAATAGAGTACGATTTCGTAGGGCACTCTCTGATGATTTTGTGGCTCATTCTGGCGTTCCCCAGGGCAGTCATCTGGTTCCATTGTTATTCATCTTATCTATTGATGATATTTCGTATTTGCTTCAAAGATGTAAAATTCTTATATAGCTGAGGATATTAACATTTTTCTTCCAATCAAATCTAATGCTGATTGTGAGGTTTTGCAATCAGAGTTGCATATTTTCTATGAGTGGTGCTGCAACAACAATCTTAAGCTGAACATTGAGAAATGTCAGGTTATGTCCTTCTCGAGGCCTCGTAGATTCCGTACTTTTCAGTACATGTTTGAGGGTACTGGTATAAAACGAGTGTAAGGGGTGAGGGACTCAGGAGTGTACCTTGATGTTAAATTGAACTTCATCTCCCATATCAATAACGTCGTTGCTAGGGCACACTCTATGCTGGGATTTATTCTTCGATGGTCCAAGGAATTTCCAAGCCCTCATATAAGACTCCATCTTTATATGTCCCTGGTTAAACCCCTGCTTGAATATGCTAGTCAGGTTTGGTCTCCATTTTACGGATCCCACATTAAACGTATCGAGTCCGTCCAGCGCAGATTTGTGCGATCGGCCCTACGTTTTTTGCCTTGGAATGACTCTCTTATTCTACCACCTTATGAGAAGCGTTTAGGGTTACTGCAACTTGTTACACTCGAGAAGCGACGTTTGGTTGCTGACTTGATATTTTTGCATCAGCTTCTGAAGGGAAAGCCAGACAGCGCTGAATTAGCTTCCAAAATATTGCCTAGAAAACTGTCCTATTCCCTACGCAATCGATCACCTTAACAGATTGCTTTTTCGCGCAGTAATTACAGTAGGTCTGCTAATGATATTGAGACGTTTTTGATACTACAAAGCGACACTTAAAAGGAGCATCTACAATTTGTAATTCGTTCTTTTGCTCGCACTGGTTTTGGTTTTGATTTCTCTGTTTTGTTTGTTTTGCATTTTGATCCTGTATTTGTATTTAAATGGAAACACTATTATTATTATATTATATTATATTATTATTATAAAACGCATGTATAGAGTCGTGAATATGTGTCCTCTTTTTGACCTGACTCTTACCAAGGATTTGCTTTAACGATCTCTGTTGTCTATGCACCTCTGATTGTTGTGTGTGTGGGAGCCTCAGTCGTCTCAACAGGCGTGTTTTTTTGTACAAGATCTATACAGATCTTATGATCCAAATCATGCTTTAACACGGAATAACAACAATAACTCAAGATCTGTATGGAGATGCAGATCTTAGATCCGGATCTTTAGAGATCCGAAAATTAATCCCAAACTTGACCCATAGAGGGTGTGTTTTGGTTTGAGAAGTTGGTGTTCATGACTGTCATTTGACCAGAAATAAGCAAAAATTGCGGACAGAAATTGTAAGTGAAATGTAAAAAATAAATAATTTTCATTAAATTTACTGAAAATCTGCATTTTTCACACAGTATATGGTATAAGCTACGAGGAAGAAACTAAATGGAGTGGCCCTAGCGTGTAAAATCCATGTATATGAGTGTGCCGATTTTTACGGTTTTTTTGCTCTCAGTTTTCTTCACGTGTTGTCACTAGTTTGACATTTTTCTTTAACCGAGTGTTGTGGTTGAAAAAGTGCTAATTTTATCGTCCTGTAATGTTGAAGTAAGGATTAAATCGATTTCGAAGGACAAAAATATAATACTATTGCGTGTTGTGTCAAAACTATGTGAAAAAAGTTCAAGTTTTAAACGATTAGTGATAATGAAGTGTGTAGTGCAATTTTGCAAAAATTCAAGTTCTTTAAAACACCCCGGGATTTAATTTCACAGATAAAGTAGAGAAAATAACTTTCTTTTATGATAGGAATATTTCAGGCGGTGTTAAACACACTATTAACTTATAAAATACCCACTTTTTACGTTAAGGTAGACTTTGTTTACCTTTGACTTAGCAGCCATATTTTCTTGAGTTATCACTTACAAAGGCGGTGGTGTAATTAAATTTTGCAAGGAGTTATTAAATGCAAACTTTATTATTCAAGTGTTTACTGATTTGCAAATTAATTAGTTAAATTTCTTGTGATGAAAAGCCGTAATAAAAATTACAAATTTTAGTGAAAAAGCTGTTTTTAAATTGCAATTTTAAACAGATTTCTCCAGAAGTTTAAAAATTGCACCAAAGCACCCTCATATAAAGATTTTTTCTTCAGCCTGTCCTGTACTGTTTTTCTTGTGTGCGTGTAAACTCACACATTTTAGGCACAGGCTACGGAAATCTCTGCTGTTGGGCCACTCCATTTAGTTACTTACTCGTAGGGTATAAGTTCATAGGGAAGTAAAGAGGCAAGAGTCTTTTTACATGTATGTATTGCAAACACCTTTTCTTTTTAGGAGCAGCCGACAACAGAAGAGCTTTTACACACCGAGCTAAAGAATTTACTCAGAAGAAAATTGTGAAGTAAAACACGAGTCAAGCAGCCTAGCACACACTTAATTTGTGCGGTATACCCGAGAAGACATTGAAATCCTGAGTGTGGAAGTTTTAAAACCTCCAGTTTGACTCCTAATCAACCGTTTAGCTCTGGAAGATACCCCTTTGAATGACGGCATTTCATTCAAGCCATCACCGCCCGAAAGTTACAAATGCAGAAATGAATTTTCGAATCAAGTTCTTCCCGAAGGCGGCATCTACTAAAATCAAAATTTTAAGAGGAGTACCTACTTTAAAAGAAAAATCTGTATCAACGCTTTTCCCTGAACTATCTGAATCTGACGAACTGGAGATTAAAAATAATATGACGGTGTCTTGGGCGCTGTTATTTTCGGTATTCGAAGATTTCAAAAGCAACTTAACAAATAAAAAAATTATATTTAAATATCAGGACCGCTAATTGAATTTAAGTTTGTACCTTAGCAATTTCCTCTGTAGTAATTTCGTAGTAAAAATCGGCTTTACTTGAATCTGTATAAAATTACAATTGCAAAACACCGCAGCTGTCAACTCGATTAATAGCTAGCACTGTTATCAACTTTTAAAATGAAATTTGAAGAAGATCCAGATCGTTTTTTTGCATAGAGTTCTTGATCCTCTGCAAAATCGCAGCTAATACGGATATAGCGGTCTGGCGGAGCGGTAGCCCATAGTGTTCAGCTGTTTAGTATTTTATGTTTGCTTCAAAGCACAAATAAGTAGCACAAATTAATCGTATAAAAAGTGTCCGTGTTGCGTAAAGTAATAGTGTCTAGTTCAGATACCCGACAAGTAAAAGAAAATCACTATTCGTTTTTTGAAGTGTCACTCGTTTTGAAAGGAAAAGTGAAGAATGTGTTACCTGAGTGTAGTTTATGCTCCGTGAGGGAGATCTGAAGTACCTGGTGATCGTAATGAGGTGATCCGTGTGCTAGTGCAGGTGCTACTTGGTGTTTTGCTTAAAGAGCTGGTGTGATCTATGTTTCCGTGCGGTTGTTTTTATGGTGAGCTCTCCTGGCTCGAGATTCCGTTTGAGGCCTGCGAAAATTAAGCCGGGTCGCTTCGAAATCCCTGTTGAGTGGAGCCTTGACTTCAATGACAGTTTGGCGGGTTTGAAAATTAACAAAGTTATTGATTTTTCGTAAAGTTCGTGTATTAAGTTACCGTGACAATTTCTGATTTACAAAAGAGAATTTGAAGATGGCGGTGAGCCTTTTTATAGTTTTCGTTAATTTCGAAATTCGAAAGTGACCTAATTTGTGCTAAAAAAAATACTAACAACAGGTAAGATCAATTTTTAATTAATTTTCGTTAAATTCTTATTTAATTACAAAGAATCACAAAGATAAAAATTACTCCTAATCTACTGCAAAGTGTACTTTTGTGGTAATTCTTTTTTTTAATTTGTGAGGTTAGGCCTAGGATTTTGTGATAAGATTTTTAATTTCTATTGTTTTCATCGGATATTTTCCTCCTTCTAGGTCCTCCAGGTGCTGGTTATCGATTTTCAGGGTGCAGATCTTCTCAAAACATGGAGTACATCAAGAAATCTTTGAGTGATATTTGCAGGATTTGACAGCTACGCCGACTAGGGAAGTACCTCGGTTCACAGGTAAGTATTACTTCTCAAAGTAATTTTTCCAGATGTTTGGTAGATTTTGGAGTACTTTGGCATATGTAGCTAGTCCACATAACTTCCTTCAGGTAGATTGATTGAAACGGCAGGTGAGTCCTATGTTTGTTATTTTTTTGTACTCTTCTTAGATGGTGCTGTAAAGAGGCATTATTGACTTATAATTTTCTTTGATTTCAGGTTAAGGTCAGTGCGAGGGCTTTATTGGATGCCCTATCGGAAAGATGTGGAGGGAAAAATATCGGAAGGGAGTTGGAATTTGTGGCGGACACGGGTAAGTAGGAAATTGGTTGAGGATTTTGTCTTTAATGTTTTGTGTTGTGTGTGATTGTTGTATTGTGGGTTGTGTCTTGTGTGTTGTTTTTCATTACTCTATTTTAATATTTCTTTTCGATTTTAGCGGGGGAAAAGGTAAAAGCTCCCTTTATTTTACCCGGCTTGATCTGAAAATGGTCTTCAATTTAGTGCTGCCCACGCCGTGGGATGATCCAGCAACGTTGTGTTGTTTGCCTGATAACGTGTCGTTATGTAAAAGAAATTCTTTCGTTGTCAAGACCAAAGAAAGTCACCCGAGTTCAAGTACCTTAAACTGTAACATTGTACGGAATTTGTTTATGTTCGCATTTATGCCCGCTTGAATTTTAAGTGACTGAGTTGAGGAAAATTGGATGTAATTTGAGGAGGTGAGTAATTATTTGCTTTAATTTATGATATGGATTTGAGGAAAGTTGAATGTAATTTGAGGATTTGTTTTGATAATTATTTTAAGTTTACTTTGGGTTTATTTAAGTGAAATGCTGGTTTCTGGATTTTAGAAATGGAAAGCGAACATCTGTGAGATATTAATAGTGATCTCGAGATTGTGTAAATGATTTGAGATCAATTCTGGAAAAAAAGGGGCAAATCTGAGATCTTGAGATTGCGAGAGATAGTGGACAAAGGGCAAACAACTGTAAATATTGCTAGCGTTTTGAGATCGCGTTTAATGTTAAATTATGTGGAGAAGGTTGGGGCAGCTGCATAAGGCGGCTGCTTACAACAGTGGCACCGTTTATAGCCAGGACCGGAGTGGTCTCTGGAATAATTTCCTCAGGCACTTTGTCTATGGGTTGCGCTAAGAGAGGGGGCGCAACAACAGGCGAAGTCACTATTTCGGGCACAACTGCAGGTGCAGGAGCACCTTCCACGGTGTCTTCTGCTACTTTTCTCTCTCTCTTCGGGCACTCCGCTGCAAAATTCCCTACCTGATGGCAGGCGAAACATCTTGCCTCGGTGGTCACCTCAATCCAATTACGCGACCCGAGCATGCTCCAAAAAAAGCCTTCTGGAAGCACACATCCCTGGTTTAGGGAGACGTATGCTTCCCGTCTAGAGCAGAGAATGCCCCGACCGAGCCCTTAGTCGAAAAAGTCTTAGGGGTACTGCCCGAACTTTGCCGTGGACCTTGCCAAACCTTCGCAAGAAGCCTTCGAGGTCCTCAGGCTTAGCTCGGAGTAGAACCCGGGAGAAGCAGACTCTCGTCGGCTTCACTGTCAACTGGTACGGTTGGAGGTGTCTACCGCCCACATCGATGCCCTCAAGCATCAGCTTTGTGCACGCTTCGGTGGTGGTGGTATACACCTCCACCACACCGCGTCCGACCAGACCAAAATAGAAAATCCTCCCCAATGGGACGACCTGTGACACAGCTCGTAGGTACGTACTTCGAGTAACTCCACGGAGGTGCTCAAAGTACATACCGTACCTGTCGTACATACCGTACCTGTCGGCGAGACTTGCTCGAATCGGCCGGGGGCTGACGAGGAGTCACATAGCTACCTGCAATAGTAATGTAGGAACTTTTATTGGGGCTGCCACTTACCTGCTGGGCGTAACTAGTCTCTGTTACTACCCCGGAGCTGGTTGGAGATCCTTTTGGCGCTGGTCGCGGCTTTTTTGTCCCCTGAGAGCGTTCCAGCGGATGCTGCAGGCACTTTTGCAGCGGAAGCTGCAAACACTTTTGCAGCAGATGCTGCAGACACTTAAGCAGCGGTTACTGCTGTTTTATTTGAAGCAGCTGCCACAGACACAGTTGCAGCGGGTACCGCTGCTTTCTTCGCGACAGATGCTGCCAATGCCGATGTGATGACCATAGTTGGTCATTAGCGGCGGATGTGGCACTGCAGCCGAAGCCGTGATTGTTGTGGTTTTGTAGGCTGCTTTTCCCCCTTCAACTTCCATTTTGGCCTTTTCAGTGGGCCCTGAATTAGCCTTTTCGGTGGGCTCTTTGAGAAAAGTGCCGAAGTCCACCTTTTTACCTCGGGCCTTCTTTTTACGGGTATTGGGGGGCTTTTTGCTCCCCCAGTATCACAGTAGCAAAAAACACATAAATGCCGGTAATGTCAAAAAGATTTTGTCTATTTTCACTTTCGACTTGTAAGCTTTTTTCCTAATATTGTTTGCTTCTTTCAAGTTTTTTATGGCACTAGGCACATACACGATAAACTTTATTAATTTTTTGGCTCAAAATTCTTCGATTTTCACGTACATTTTCGCTCTTTAAAAATTACCCGTCCAGACACTCTGCCACTCAATAATAATAATTTTTTTTTGTTTTTTTATGTATATAGTACTTTAATATGCTCAACGTTATAATTCGTATATTGTATAAAAACTAAAAAACTCCCTAACTACTCTGTAAAATGTAAAATATCAAAACGTTTATAAAAACAAGGCACAAAAATCACAAAATATTACTGTTAAAAGGCCCAACACTCATCAAAAAGACTCAAAAAATAGCAAAAAGGCTCAGAAACATATCACAAAGTCGCAAAAGGCTCAGGAACATATAAAAAAGTATAAAATAGACTTGAAACATAGCAAAAGGATGTAAAAAGACTCAAATTTGTTAAAATATAGATAAAAGCTGCCGAAATGTGGAAAAAGAAAATTAAAGAAATGTTAGGAAAATTTATGTAAAAATTTGAGTCACCCGGTGAGTGGAAGTTCCGAAAAATGTTCTGCAATTCTGAATTAGGTTGCAAAAAAAATGTTTAAAAGCTAAGTATACCTGAATAAATAAATTTAAGAATTTATGTCACCTGGTTACTGAGCTTGAATGATCCCCGGAGGTAGATGCAGCTCCGGGCGAAAACGCTACACCGAGAATACCTACTCGCATGCAAGCAGCGACGCTCTCCGCAGAAGTCTTCGCCACTTTTCTAGTCCCCTTGAAGCACCCCGCTTCAAGAGTCCCAGGTGAGCGTACTAAAAATTTTGACTATAGGGTCCCGCGAGAGCAGTCTGCAGAGTCATGGACGTCCGCAAACTGCTCCCATCATCGCCTCAGTTCAACCTTTCCAACGTACGACTCATCTTTCCAGCAGCACTTGGAGCAGATTCAAAGCGGAGAGAAGCTCCGTGAATAAGGTGCTACAAGGCTGAGACCTATTGTCACCAGTGAAAGACAAGTGGAAGTCAGTGGCCTGTTGCCCAGGCTCGATCCGTATGCAATACAAATGAACTGTTGATTTAGCTAGTGTAAGAACAAAGCTAATTAAACAATTCACATGGCTGCATGTCCTAGGGCCCAGTAAAAACGATGTTCTTGTGATGCCGAAACGCAGGTAGATAATCTGGCACAAGTGACGGACCAGTAGCATCAATTCGCACAAGGCCGGGCATGTGAAGTATCGGTGGAAAAAAGTTCCTTCACCCCCACAAACCGTGCAGACTCTTTGAACGCTCTGTTCAATGTGCGACAGCTGTACACCACCCTGCTAGTCACCCCTCCCATTACTCCCAATTCTACCCCAAGATGTACGCTCCATCTATTAACACCTAAGTGTTCTGCAGGTAACGCATCTGCAAATAGATCGCACAGCCGACCTATTGAAAGTGTACTGAATGGCGTGTGCGGTGGTTGATTCACCACGAAAGCGTTCACCACCTCTGTGCCAGGCGACCTGGTACTGAGTTGGCTGAAACGCTTTCGTGCTGTATCAACCAATTCGTTTAATTGTGTTGTGTTTGGGTGTATTAGTATGTTCTCAGAAGCATCAATGATATCTCCGAGAACTGTAAGCTGTCCTGTGTCGTCTGTTACACCTCGAGCATTACTGAATCTACTAATTCAGGATTTGACCTGATCGGTATAGCTGAAAAATCCCCTTACCCCAGGTCGTGATCGTAGAGATCATTTCCTGAGACCAGTCGTGCGGATAGGGTGGGCGGACTGAAAGCAGATAGTAATGCTTTCCTACGCCGGCACCACCAAGGAATTTACCCACAGCTGAGAAATCAAGCTGTCTTCATACCGCACCACTCGTTGGAATGCTCTGATCTGAAGGCAATGAGTTTTAACGACCATGTCCGTAAGACCCAATCCACCCTCCGCTACTGGTCGACAGAGCGTCCCATCTTCTTCCCCCCAAAATGCGTCAATGATTTTTGCCTGCAAAAGTTTAACGAAGCCTTCCTCGAAGCACTCCGACTTAAGCAGGTGAACGATGGACAAGGTAATCAGGTAATTGACAACGAATGCACATCCTTTCAGGAAAGTTTCTCCAGAGCCATGCGGCGATTACGTGTTTTACCGACGAGCCCGATATACACACCTAAATACTTCAAGCAAGTATGGGTCCATTGTATGCCGAGGGGAGAATCTGAACGATTCCGCCACCTCCCACACCATAGGCCTTGGCTTTTTCTTATGTTAACCCTAGCGCCCGCTAATCGCTCATATTTTTCGAAAACCCTACGAGCGACTGGAAATGCATCAAGAGACAGGTTGTCAGCATACGCTAGAATAAGTGTCCTTATAATAGTGTATGGTAAGTGGACTAAATATTGTCTCAACGATTAACGAAGATTTACTAGCAGCGGCAACGTAACTGGCCTCCAGTTTCCCAGCCTCTGAACAATCTGCCTTCTTGGGTATTAGACACATAACGGATCTCCGCCAACTTGAGGGAAATTCGGTATGTCCAACCACTGCAGAACTGAAGACCTCCAATAGGTCTGGAATCAAAAGATTCCTGAAGCGTAGAAAAAATTCTGGAGTTAGATCATCATAACCAGGAGAGGTATGACGGCGAAGATCCTTCGTAGCGGTGAGCATATCGTCGAGGGTTAATACTCTGTCCAGAAATTTTCTACTTTCATTAGAGAAAGCAGGAACGTACTGGAAGAATTCATCCGTGGACGTAGATGTTGGCAACGTCGGTGCAGCATATAGCTGTGTGTAGTAGTTTCGGATATAATCCGCAAGCTCGTCTCCATGTAGGAGTTGCCCAGATTCGGCAAGAATCGAGTATACTTCACAAGAAGCGGTACGTCGTCGTGTTGTCTGGAAAAAGTACTCGGTCGAAGACTCGCCCTCTCGCAACCTGCCCGACTGATTTCGGAGTACAAAATCCAAACTATGTTTGTAATTTTGTACTCTCAGCCGTTCTGTTAATCTCTCGTATTGCGAGAGCAATTCTGGGTGCGCGGGCAGAAGCGTACCAATCCGGGTGACTTCGGCCGTCAAACTCGATGCTATATACCTGCTTCGATTTAATCTCGTCTCGATAAATGAGCGAATCTGAAGCTTTCCAACATCCCACCAATGACTAAGGTTCGCGTAGTCATGTTTCCTTTCTCGCCATTGATGCCACAACTGAATAAATTCTTCAATGAACTGCTCTGAATTCAACAAGTTATTGTTGAAAATCCAGTAAGCAGTTCGCTTTTCGACCAAAGTGCTAGTCGCCACAACAAGAAGGTGATCACTTAATGAACACACTTCATGAGTGACACTAACGAAAAAGTTAAGAAGGCTAGACGAGACGTAAAGTCTGTCTATCCTCGAACCCGAAAAGCTACGCCGGACATTTCGGGAAACCCTTGTGTATGACGTAGTCGTTGGATTCAGCCTACGGTTGACATCGACAAGGTTGAGCTGTCTGGCTAGATTCCGCCATCGTCCCGCGTTCACTGAGTAGAATTCAACTCTGGAATGGCGGTCGAGTGCAGAATCCAGTGTACAGTTGAAGTCACCCCAAAGGATAACATCACCACCGAAGTTCGAGATATGCGACAGGACAGAGTCCATTACCTGTCTTGCGATATCCTGGTCATGCGGAAGGTATACGTTTACTATCCTTAGTGTTTTGTCTCGCAAGACGAATTCTAAGGAAGATGCGAAACCTGAGCAGATGTCTGTGTATACAGGAGACGGTAGTGTAAAACTGTTCGACACAGCAATTGACCTTTGTGTAAAAGAGTGTTTCGTTCGAGTTGTGTAAATGTGTCGAGTGTGAAATGTCAGTATTCCAATGTTTTATGTTTTCAAAAATTGCGTGTAGGCGTGTAGGTGCACTTAAGCCCCCAGTATTCAGAGAGAATATCCTACACATTCAAGGGAAAAGCTGAACTGGGATTATGAGTGTACGACTCTATTGAAGAAGAGCCCTGTCCAGGCGCTGCTCTTCGAGGGCATCCGCTACTTTATTGTAGAGGCGCTCGAGCCTCGACGCCTCATTATATCGAGCCCTTTTCTTAGCTTCCTGCTTCAGAAGCAATAACTGAGGCAGGATCCTGGCTGGATCATCAAGCTCTCGCTTGAGTATAGCCAGGATCCTATCTTCGCTCTTTTTGTAGTGAAGACTGTCGAGGATCGTGCGAAGATTCGCCCTCGGCACCTCCACCAAATCGGGGTACACTTCGAAGCGGCTACTAACTGACGCGGTACTCCCGCACGATTCATAGCCGCTTTGAGTTGGACCGGCCGTCTCGGTAGCGGAGAGAACCTCCATTAGTAGGCCATGCAAATTGTTAGAAATTTAAATGTGAAACAATTTAGTTCTATTTGTTTTGGTATTATATTTAAAGGGTAGGAATTCTCACGAAATTGGTTGTTTTCAGACAACCTGGTTGCCTTGTGAGTACGCGAAAATGTAAAAATGTGTAGAGGTTGAACTTTACAAGTGTGTGCTCAATCGGTTGAAGGGGAATACCAACCGTTTTACAAAGCACTACGGCGAGTTTGAAGAAAAATCACCACCCGACTGCTATAAGAAGCAATGTAAATTAAACGAAATGTCAGACCACTTTGGCCTTAAGTGTGTGCGAAAAATTCGTCAGCCGACGATACTCGATTAAAAGCGAAGCAAATTGCAGAAGAAGACGACAATCAAAAAGCAATATGGAAGTATCTGAAACCATAATTATATGGTATCTTAAAATATAACAACAAATAATAATAATATTTATAAAAACTATAAAATTAAGCATATTTTTAAGAATATATATGTATATACAAAATATAAATATGTAATCATTAATTAAATATAAATGAACCCCTTTCGAAATAAAAAAATTATGAAACTTTTTTGTTACTTAATATTGAAATTAAACTTTTTTTCGCAGCGAACCGGTTGTTAAATTATTTGAATCCCACCACTGAAAGCCCTTGCAGGTCCGCGCCTGATCTAGGCCGAGACTTGCCTAAATCAGCCGGGGGCTGACGAGGAGTCACGTAGCTTCCTGCAATAGTTATATAGGAAGTTTTTACGGAACTACCACTTACCTCATTCATTGGTCCCGGAAATAGAATATTTCCATATAGCGAGTCAACTTTCGACTCAGGAATTTCTATTTCTAAAACCGGAGAACATGAAAGCTTATCGGAAAGTCAGTCGAGATGTCGATGACGCTGGGTTGCTAAATACGCCGATAATAAAGGCAACAGAATCGGATGAATGCGTAATCAAGTTGCTCTCAACCCCCTGGACGAAAATCCTAGGTGTTCGCTAAAAGTGCAAATGCCCCCCAGAGATATTCTAATCAAATTAAATAGGCCTAATTCCTGGCTGTATGCATTAAGGACAACGACCATTGTGCATATTACATGCACCCAGCAGTTGCTCACGTATCGCCTCTCTGTACAGGGAATCTTGGTCATTAATCAACCCTGCCATTTACGAATAGGACCACACACCCTATACTACGAGGCTGAAAATACTCATCCACTGCTTTTCACGCAACCAGCGTACTTTCCAAAAACAAACGAAACGGCAATGGAATTAGATTCCTTCATGGCTAAATACAAGCAGCACTCTAGGACAGAAGCACCATATACAAAACTACTGATAGGTGACAACACTAACGAAATGTTGCACGAGAGTACGCAATCAGTGGACCAAATTCGGGGCAAATTACAGGAGTTACAAGTACACAAAAAAATAAAATACATATCTATATACATATGTGAATGTATGTATATTTATATATACACACATATATATATATATATATATATATATATATATATATATATATATATATATATATATATATATATATATATATATATATATTTAAACATAACACACTCGGTTTCCGTATCCTCTCACATACAGACAATAATGGCCAAACAATGTAAGGCCACCGAATAGTACAAAAACTATTGCAATCACTAATAACACCAGACTAAATACAACACCGAAAAAATTATAAGTGCACGCAAGCCAAAAAACAACGCTGCAAAACCAAAAAGAAGAAAAGAACAAAAAACCAAGATGAAAACAAGCGAAACCCCAATTAACCTGAAAGGTGGTAAATTAAGGTATATAAAGTTACAAATAACAACACCATGGGTTTTAAAAAAAAGTTTTTTATTCGTAAAAAGGGGAATTTATTTGTTAACACATTTTTAATTAAACTTGATTAATAGAAATCGATTGATTACACAAAAAAAACAGAGGAGGGAAAGGAAAGTAAATATTTAATTCATAAGAAGACAAATTAATATAGAAAAAAACAATTTTTTTGAAGTTGAGGTACGAATTCGCCACATTTCCTCCTCCGGTGCGGCAGCAAACAGCTCTTCAGACGCAACATCGGAAGGGGACCGGTAGAGCGAGGGGGCCTCCGGCTCTCGGTGATCACTGGGGTAGGTGTATCCCCACAACACCAATAGTCCTCCTGAAAAAGTTACCAACAAAATTTAAGAAATAAGTGTAAATGAACAAGATGACCTTACCATAGGCATTGAAGGTCTCGCCATGACAGGTGAGCGAGCAGTCGACCAAACGGGTGCTGTCGGCACCCCCTTAGCTGGACCAAATACAAACGGACCGCATCCCTCGGCGGTTCCACGCAGCCGTCGCTGGCCGGGTCAACACGGGCGATGCGGATCATCCGCACAATAAGAACTGTCTGGTTAGGGGGGCTGAAGCGCCGGCTCCCCAAAGTAATGAAAGTAAAGACAAAAATCCCTTACTCAGCAATTGTGCGATGATTATTCCCCTCCAAAGAATAATCATCTTATTCGCGGGGGAAAGTAAATGTTACAGATTCGATTCGCTTATTTCTAGATAAAATTCCACCGAATGCAATCTGTCATTAACAAATAAAAGTTGCAACATATTCAAATCCAACTCATGAGAAAATAAAAATACAACCAACAAATATTCATTGAGTTGGATTTCGTACATCGAGTTAAGTTGCAACAAAGTTGCCATATACTCAAATCCAACTCATGATAAACAACGCGCTCGGGTTACCGTCGACATTCCTTTCACACGGTAGCCAAATACAAGATAAGCAAGAGAAACTTGCTTGATCAGCGCGAAAGAAAACTACAGCAACTCTGCCCAATGACAGCCATCAACATCAAGGGCTAAAGCCAACAACGAAAAAAAAAGCGCGAAAGCTTCGTGAAGATCGGCTGTTGATGATTCTTTTTGGGCTGAAGAATCGAATCTGTTACAACCACCGAAAAGGTTCGACCGCGGTCGGTTGGGAAACGTTAATGGTGGACAATTAGAAAACTTTTTTGGTG
The DNA here is from genome assembly GCA_964036015.1 of Leptarthrus brevirostris. NCBI lineage: Eukaryota > Metazoa > Arthropoda > Insecta > Diptera > Asilidae > Leptarthrus > Leptarthrus brevirostris. The sequence goes on along the minus strand of OZ038371.1, from coordinate 95,592,265 downwards.
GCAAATTATTAAACTTTTATTGTGAAAATTAGGAAACGTTTATTGTGGACAATTAGTAAACCCTTTATTGTGGAAAATTATTAAACTTTTATTGTGACAATTGGTAAACTTTTATTATACCTACTTAAATTATTAAACGCTTTTGTGGTCGATTAGTAAACTTTTATTGGGACAATTAGTTTTATTGTGGAAAATTATTAAACTTTTATTGTGACAATTGGTAAACTTTTATTGTACTTAAATTAGTAAACCCTTTTGTGGTCAATTAGTAAACTTTTACTGTGACAATTAGTTTTATTGTGGAAAATTATTAAATTTTTATTGTGACAATTGGTTAACTGTTATTATACTTAAATTAGTAAACCCTTTTGTGGTCGATTAGTAAACTTTTATTCTGACAATAAGTTTTATTGTGGCAATTAGTAAACTTTTATTGTAATGAAATTAGTAAACCTTTTTTGTGGTCAGTCAGTACGCTTTTATTGTGGTTAATTAGGAAACTTTTATTGTGAATAATTATTAAACTTTTATTTGTGAAAATTAGTAAATTTTTATTGCAATTAAATTAGTTAACCTTTTTGTGGTTAGTTAGTAAGCTAAAAATCAAAACAACACTTGTTAATTTCGAGCAAACGTGAGAAATATAAGAATTTCTTAACACGGTCGGCGTTTCTAATGAAGGAAAGTTAAGCTCCCTTGGCTCGTTATCAACAGCAGCACCAAAGGGTTAACCTTCCTTCAGCTGCTGGACGCCTTCGCGATAAAACGAAAAGTAGATGAAAAACCAACAAAATTTAACACCGAACTAGACAGCTGTATCCAGCAGCTGCAGGAAGGTTAACCCTTTGGTGGTGCTGTTGATAACGAGCCAAGGGAGCTTAACTTTCCTTTATTAGAAACGCCGACCGTTTTAAGAAATTCTTATATTTTTTACGTTTGCTCGAGCTTTTATTGTGGTTATTTAGTAAACTTCTATTGTGGATACTTATTAAACTTTTATTGTGACAAAAAAAACGTGTTTAAGAAGTGTGTTAGAGGAGTAAAATTCCTTAACTGAGGACAAAAAAAATAACAATACCAAAAAAAAAACAAATATAACAGCGAGATTCTCGCATTCTGAAATTTTTATTGCAAATTCGTTGCGTAAATTCTTTTGAAAACCGAGAATCATAACAAGGTGCAATATAATTTAAAGAACTACATACACTGTAAATGATTTGGGTTTGAAAATAAAAATAAATTGATTCACAAGAACATTTAATTTTCTTCAGTAATAATTTTCAAAAGCTTTTGCAATATCCCAATATGGCAGATGAAAATAGTTTAATTCAAAAGAGTGGTCGCGTTAAAGATACACTGACGCAACTAAAAGCCTTCGCTGATAGTATAACGCTAACTACAACATTTGAAGACATTTTCATTAGATTTAAAAGGGTTGATGAAGCATGGGCCGAATTTCAGTCTATTGAAGATAGTCTCCTTCTTATTGATGTCCAAGCTTCAGAGATGTTAGAATTCGAAGAAAAATATTATGAGATCAAAGCATCACTAACTAGAGCTCTTAATGCACGTTCTGCTCCCGCGCCTTCTACCGAACATTCTGCTGCAGATCAATTGAATTCTACAATGAATCAGTTCTTGACACAACAACAGTGCCTTCTTTAATCCTTCGATCGAAACCAACCTCAATGAGGTACAACTCGGCTGCCAAAGTCAAACATCCCAAATTTCTCCGGGGATTACAGAGAATGGATATCCTTTCAAGATTTGTTTGAAGCAGCAATTCACTCTAAAGATTCATTAACGGGATCTCAGAAATTGCAATACCTGAAGGGTTTGTTAAAGGGCAATAGGAGCATGAGAGAGATTAAAGACACGTTTTAACAAGAAATTTCACATCACAACATCATTCATTAAGGCATTTCTTGATGTTAATGTAAAAAATCAACCAGCGATTAAATCATTACGAAACTTATACGATACGTTTGATATACTTTTACGTGGTTTAAAGGCCTTAGGTGAAGAAGCAGAGAAGAGAGATCCATGGTTGATTTATATTGGTCTCACGAAACTAGATTTGAAGTCAAAAGAACTTTGGTCGCAGGAGATGTCAGATAAAGAGTTTTCCACCTTTGATGATTTTTTAAAATTTCTATCGAAAAGATGTGATGCTTTAGAAGATTGTGGTGTTAGTTGCAAACGCGCACCCCAAATGATAAAATCGTTACATACTTTATCTAGTGAAAACCAATTAGGGTGTTCAAGGTGTAGTCACAAAAGTCATTATGCTTCAAGTGTTTAGGGACAGTGCATTCTGTGCGAGTATGTCGCTCTAAAATGCGGTATAATAAGTGCAAAGGAAACCATCACTATCTTCTGCATTCGCCCTCAGGCACAACCAGGATAGCAGCTTCTACTCACCAATCCGATGAACCTATTCCTGTGACACATACCTTTCAAGTTGATACCTCACAAATAATGCCTACATCTTCGATCAACACAAACACTAATTTAGAATCAGTTCAAGAGAACTCGGCACTAGGACCTTTCAGTACATCAATCAATATTGAAGATCGCTACAGTGAAATAACAGAGCTTAAGTGGAATCACCCCGAAGTCTCTCTATTACCGACTATCTTGGCAAACATTGTAGATCATCAAGAAAGACCACAACCATGTAGAATTTTGTTAGATTCAGGATCACAAATATCGTTGATTTCTGAAGCCTGCGTCCAGAGATTGAACTTGAGAAGATACAATGCTCGTTTGGCGAAAACAGGATTGCAAGCAACGAAGGTAGGCACGACCAGAGGAAAAACATTAGTGAATATCCTTTCTCGATATGATGATTCCAACATAAAAATTACAGCCTACATAATGAATCAGTTTACTCGGTTAATTCCTTCTAGAAACGTGGTTATACCAGATCTTGAAACTTTCAATGGGATCAATCTAGCTGACCCTGCTTACAACAAGCCCTCGTCAATCGACGTTATGCTTGGAGCAGATCATTTCTTCGAAGTTTTGCAAAGTGGACGGAGACATAACAAGAACGGTAGGCCAGTTGCTCAGGAAACCATATTTGGATGGATTGTTTTAGGTAGTTTTCTTTATCTTATGACACCCTTCTCAAGTTTGCATACTAGTTTGGTCGACCTAGACAAATCCTTGAGACGTTTTTGGGAATCCGAAAAACTCCTAACATCGCGTAAAAGTACTCTAAATTCAGAAGAGGAAAAATTCGAACTTCACTTCAAACAGAATGTATCCACTGACGAAGAGGGCCGCTGCGTCATAGCTCTGCCATTCAAGGGAACAAGAATTCCTCTAGGTGATTCAAATCAAAGTGCACTTCAGCGACTATATGCCATGGAACGAAAATTCATGAGGGATACCGCGTTCAAGGAACAATATTTTAGATTTATGCAAGAATACTACCAAATTGCCCACATGGAACTCATTTCAACCAAAGAAAAAGAACCAGACCCTCAAAGATGCTTCTATCTTCCACACCAAGCGGTGTTTAAGAACGCCCCAGAGCCCAAAATTCGCGTTGCTTTCGTCGGCTCATGTAAGAGCTTCACAGGAATTGCACTTAACGACAATTTGTTAGTCGGACCAGTAGTTCAAAGAGACCTCGCAAGTATTCTGTTGAGCTTCCGTAAGCATCCTATTGCATTTTCTGCTGACATCGATAAAATGTATCGGCAGATCTTGGTTTAACCTGCTGATAGAAATTTTCAAAGAATTATCTGCCGAGACCATCCTTCACAGTTTCCACGAAATTACGCCATTTTAAGCCACAAGAGTACTCAAAAAGATGACAGCAGGACTAAATTTCCTGAAGCCTCTTCGATAATAGAGAACGATTTTTATGTGGACGGCCTGCTAAGCGGATGCGAACATCTTTGTCAGGCTGTAAGACTAAAATCCGAGATCTCTCAACTACTAAGCGCCAGTGGTTTTGACCTGACGAAATGGTGTTCTAATTCTGTTAGTCTACTGAAAGGAGATGAAGGTACTGGCAAGCTTATACCAATCAATGATAAGGATGACGTAGTGTATTTTCTTGAAGTTCAATGAAATCCGACAGACTCTCCTTCAGTTTTGCAGAAACTACATCGGGGGGGGGGGGGGGGGGGGTGTCACGAAAAGAATAATATTATCAGAGGCATCAAGGATCTTTGACCCACTCGGATGGCTTGCACCTCTGATAATCACTGTTAAAGTCTTAATACAACAATTGTGGCTACTAAAATGTGATTGGGATAACGTACTTCCCGACGATGTGGTGAAAAAATGGGAAATATTTAAGGAGTACCTGTCTTCAATTGTGAAGCTAAAAATACCGAGACGAATCTACTTAACAACCAATGAAATCCAATTGCACGGCTTTTCAGACGCCTCTGAAGCTGCGTATGGTGCAGTTGTGTACTGCAGATCCGTAGATCACAATGGTCATATTATTACACATATTATATCTTCTAAAACACGCGTATCGCCACTCAAACAAGTTTCATTGCCTAGGTTGGAGTTATGTGGCGCCTTACTACTGCTTAATTAATCGATAGAATAAAGCAATCTTTAGCATTAGATCAAGTCGAAATGGTCAGACTTCACGGTAGTGCTAACGTGGTTGTCTGATATTCCTCGCAGATGGAAAACTTACGTGGCCAACAGGACAGCAGAGATTCTTGAGTCGATTCCCCGTAATAAATGGGGACATGTAAGTTCTAAAGATAATCCAGCGGATTTGGTAACCAGAGGGGTATCAGCTGAAAGTTTATCAACGAAAGGTATATGGTTGTCGCAGCCTTCAAATACTTAGCCGAGGAATGTTTCTTCAGTTAAAGATGATACAGCACGCAAGGAAGAGAGAAAGTCCAAGATCTTTACATATACTAATGTAGTAAATGAAGAAAACACTTTTCTGGATTTAGCTACAAGGTTTTCTTCATTTTCTAAACTAACTCGAATTATCGCATATTGTCTACGTTTTACATTGCATTTCAAAGCCTCAGTGCAAAGTAAAACCAAATTCCTGTCAGCAGAAGAAGTAAATAACGCAGCCAAGGTTTGTCGGCGATGCGTTCAACAGTTTGCTTTTACGTCTGAGATTCAAGACTTGAGGAACAAAGGTTCAGTTTCTCCAAAGAGTTCCATTATAAAGCTCACTCCGTTTCTCGACGAGTATCATGTAATTTCAATGCGAAACATCCAGTAATTCTACCCAAAAAACACCCTGTATCCCACAAGCTAGTGCAAGAACTACACAAAACTTACTTACACCCGGGAACTTCATTACTAATAGGCATCGTTAGACAGCGATATTGGATTTGGGGTATACGAGACATAGCTAGTAAAATAACTAGAACCTGCACCATATGCTTCAAACAGCGGACCGTTAAGACGTCGCAACTCATGGGCAATCTCCCGAAAGCGCGGGTAACCGGGAACTGATTTTGCGGGGCCAGAATCAATAACCATGCGAACATGTCGTGGGGCTAAGTCCTTTTAGGCGTACATCGCACTGTTTATCTGCCTTGCCACCAAGGCCCTCCATCTGGAACTAGTTACTAACCTTAGCGTCGATGCCTTCGTAGCAGCCTTGCGACGCTTCATTTCTCGCCGCGGGATTCCTGTAAAAAAAAATTTTTTGGGTGCAAAACGTCTTATAAATGAATTGCAAAAACTTGCTTTGTCTAATTTAACTAATGAAAACTTCTCTTATTTCTTAGCACAACATAATATAGAATGGACTTTAATTCCACCAGGAACGCTACATTTCGGTGGCTTATGGGAGGCGGGCGTCAAATCCGTCAAATGGCACCTTCGTCGAGTTATAGGCGAAACCGTCCTTAGCTTTGAAGAAATGTCTACGCTGCTCAGGTGGAAGCCGTGTTGAATTTGCGACCTTACACCAATCTATCTTCAAGTCCAGATGATCTAGATCAGTGATGTCCAAACCTATGCCCGCGGGCAAGTGAGCTTTTAAGCTTTTAAATTCGTATATGCTCTGTTTGGCTGTATTCGGTTTTCTGTTTTTGCGTTTTTTAATAGTTATAACAAAGAAAAGTTGAAAAGATCGTCATATATAAGTTGTTTTGTAAGCAATTATACAATATCTTGAAATGTACAACCTTTCACAAACATTTTAATGTTCTAAATTAAACAAACAGTACGAAATGGGTCTAAAGCTTTTAAGCATTCCTCACATTAAGTAGTGTGAGTTTGACCATCACTGATCTAGATGCTTTTACACCGAGTCATTTCCTGATCGGAGAGCCACTCACCACTCTTCCTGAACCTAACCACTTAGAAGCCAAGGTAACTCGACTAGGTAGATGGCAACATCTTCAATCAATGCTCCAAGGTTTTTGGAAACGTTGGCGTCTGGAGTATCTGTCGTCCCTTGATGAGCGTCACAAATGGCAAGAGAAGGAAAATTCATTACAAGAAGGCGACCTTGTTGTCATAAATGAAGTAAACCTTCCACCCAGCAAGTGGCTTCTGGGTCGCGTAATAGCAACACATCCCGGAGATGAGGGTCTAGTCCGCGTGGTTTCTCTGCGGACAAAACGAGGAACTATAAAACGAGCAATAAATAAGGTGCACAAATTACCTGTAAGCTAAGTAGTGGTCTTCTTAAACGGGGGAGAATGTTTCAGCCTAAAATACTGATTTGATATTATTTATGATTTTTAACAGATCTGTAAGGTATGTATGTTTTTGCTGTTATTGGCTGGAAGTTAACTTGATTTCTTGTATTTCATTTTGTTTGAGCAGGAAGCATTTTAGGCCAATATCACGAGCGGATATTGAACAGAGCCGAGATTACATGTGGTGCAATTAAACTTGGTCAACGTGCGGACCTGGTCCTTCAACTCTATATGTACCGGAACAGATGGGGTATTTTCGAGAATCTCGCAAGTTGGCGCTGGTACGCTTTGCGCTACTCGTCTTTTAAATTCATCCCAGTCTGCTCCGACCCGGTTTCTAAAGGGGGTGCGAGGCTCTGGCAGGAGGTTGATTCTAAAACGTATCCATCAGTGGTCCGAAAACGAACTCTTTCCCGATACTCTCCAGTCCTTCACCTTTAAATCATTTGACTCCGTTACGAGTGTCATATCTAAAACCTCTTCCCTTTTTTGCAGTAATAAATGTAGGCCTGTTTCCTCTATTACTGATACTAAGTCTAGAATTTAATATGAAATTAAATAGAGACTCACCACGTTCGTTGATGTCCGTGCTTCCCCAAACTGAATGGTGTTCGTTGGCGTCGCAACCCAACAACTGGTCTCGTCTCCCTTCATCCGCTGCTTTCACCAGTGTCTGAACCTCAGTAGGTGGGATGCAGACATCATGCACCATGTAATGATGTCGCCTTCTATTCTTTTAAACGATGAATTGAGAAACGGTTTTTAGTGCTCGGCGGGAAAAGCTCGGCCAATTTATCAGCACTATGATAGTTTGGCGTCTAAGGACCGCCGTAATTAGAGGAGAGAAGGTAGTATTGGCAATTCTGCCGAAAGTATCCGGACTGGATTTAAGTGAAACTATTACTTCTCTGTCCAAAGAATTACTTCTACTTTATTCAAATTTACTTCTATATTTATACAAATTTTCTTATCCCTACTTAGAGTTATGTATGTCAAGTTAACAAAGGAAAGTGAAGTATCGGAAGTAAAATGCAATAACAGTATTATTGGTTATTGATTGCAAAAAAATCCAGAGCATGCAAGTTCATTATTAGTCAATGTAATTGCTATGATTCATCGGCATACGAGAATCACAAGAGTTCAATGAGTTCATTGAAACATGTAAACAAACCATCAAGAACTCATGTCAGCAATTTGACGCGTGCCGTGCAGTGGTCATGTTTGTTTATTTTTATTCTTTATTACGAGTGAACCATCTGGGCAATTACGTTAAAGGAAGTCGTGTAAGAAATATGAAACCTTTCTTGACTTTGTTCTAGCAATTTGTGCTTGTTGTTATATAATGAGCTTACTTGCTTGGCGATTTGTTTCTTTTGTGAATTTTGTTATTAATAGGTTTTGATACAAATATTACAATTGATTAATTTAGGATTTGTAATTAACTTACAATGCTGTTGTGAAATGCACTACAACCATGTACGCCGAAGCGATCCATGTAGGCGCCATGCTGCTGCCCTCCCATTGAACTACTGTGAGGTCGTTAGTGCTGTAATTAGACAATGAAAGTAAATTAATACCCTTCTTGGCCAGAATACAAGTCCTCGGCTTACCTGCACCCTTTTTATAGAAGAGTGTGTATGATTTGTGCTTTAATCCCAGTATGGCGTCTTCCTTGACCCACGGCTCTTGGATTAAAGCAACATCTATGTTGTCCTCCGCTAGGCGAATAAGCAAGCTCTCAGATGCAAGCTTACTGTGATGGAGGTTGATTTTGACCACCTGCATCCTCAGTGTTCATCTACTCCCGGTCAGGCCCCCCTAGTTCCTGTACCGGAGGTTCAACCTCCATTTCTTAATCGCCCGCAGTGCCTACCTTCTGGCCAGCTTCCTCCTGGACAGCTGGTTTCCCAGCCACCACTCCGGTTGCTACCAACTCCATAGGCTCGGGTTTCCCGGGACCCTGCTGTTGCGTCCCCCGATAGACGTTTACCGTCACCGAGCTGAAGCCGCAGTGCAGCTTAAATTCTGCACGCTTTAACAGGGACAGGGGCTCATCCGGCAGCTTCAGGCTGACGTTCCTCTCCGTCGTCTTCGGCTCTTCCATTCTAAGGACTTTCCAATCCCCGCAGGGAATAGTGGAATTCTGTAATCAGACAGGCTCTGAAAACCAGATCCTACCCTTCGAATATTCTGGAATATCCTTGCTTGGGATGACCTGTAGCTTCGCCTTGTCCCATACCGCCCCCAGCTTCAACATGCTGCTTCTCAGGAAGTCCAGTGAAAACTGATCCTTGCAGCAGAACAGCTTCACTCTCCTTAGCCAGCCAGCCGTGTCGCATTGTGGGGCAGGTCCTCCCGGCTTCCATTAGGACCGCCATAAGCGCTTCCTTTCCACCAGGAGCATTTGAGCCGTGATCTTGAACTTTTTATTGCCAGTGTCCTTGTGCAATAAAAATTCATAAAAATGTCACAAACTTTGTAAGCCGAACCAGATCTAGGGGTGGTTAGGCTTGCACAGAATGATTTAATTTATTTATTTATAATTATTAAACAGTCAAATGAAAGAGTAAATTTACATGAATTTCATTTATATTTGCAGAGTTCAAGTTCACAATACTCAAAATGTTTCCCTAACAATTTCTAATGCGGCTTTTAGCTAAGGGTTAGTAGATTAGGATTATATAATTTTGATATTATATGTATATATGTTCATTAAGTTTTTATTAAAATTTTTTATTTATTATATTAGTTACTTGAATTTCTTGGAACTTTCCTGTTTACGTGGCCACGTGAGAATTCGCTGCTGGGTGAAGTGCTTTGTCCCTGAATTAAAGGCGTGAAATTCCAAGATGCTGTGCATTTTGATGTTTCCGATGTACATATATACGGTTGCAGTTTCTTTAAAAATATCGATGCTCTTTTAAATACGCAGTCTGATTCGAAAATATAATAACAGTTCGAATTTTAACTTAAAAGTTTTCTTCTTTGGAAATTTTTTCTCCGCTCGAATCTGCTTCTGTCGAACACTGGAGATAGAGAGAAAGATCCGATCCCTCCATCCGGTTCAGGAACCCTTCGTCGCCTCGAGTCTCGAAAGTAGATTCTCGATCTGCTGAAGGCTGTCGTTTTGTTTGCGTTTTGGTTCACATAAGGTTGTTGGCAAGTATAAATTTCAGTTCGTAATCGTTTCGATTACTTTAATTACTTTTGTATTAAAACATTAGTTTAATTAATTCTCATATGATTTTTCAAGCATCTGTAATTTTGAAGATCGTTGATCTCTTTTCGTGTTGTTTATTTTTTTTATATATATTAATTACATAACATTTATGTTATTGATTCTGTAAAAGAATTTTATTATTTTTTGTTTTATTCATATATTAATTAAATGAAATGTAAATTATTAGTTAACTAGAAAGAAATTTATTATTTTTTGAACTTAATTCATGTATTAATTAAATGAAATAAATGTTATTAATTATTAACCTTTATTTAATTATTCTCATTACCCCTTGAACTCTATGTTATACTAGTTTGTTTATTTAAATGATATATGGATTCTTGCCCACATTTATTAAAATTCTTAAACTCCCCTAATTGGTTATTTTCGGACTAAACAAAATATATATATTTATTCTTAAATGTAAGCCCAGGAGTTGCTTAATGGTAGGACACCTTACATTCTCCCTCTTCTTGGGTAAAAAAATATATTTTTTTTAAATTATTTATTTATTTTTTTTGCAATATGCTTGCAATATGTGAAAACAAACCGCCCTGACAACTACGTACTCGTGATATTTAGGAATATGATCCGAGTCATTAGGCAATAATTGCCAGTACTGATAAACTCTTTGTTACGTTTTACTTTAATATTATTCTTCAGTGGACTATGTCATATTAATCTTTTCTTAATCGCTTACTATATGTGTTTTATATCCTTAACGTGTCACCAACCTAAATCTAAACCATTTTCGTCAGCCAATCTATGAACTAAGTCGGACCTCTTATCTAACACAGTGCATTTAAGACATAATTCCGTTTGAAGACTATATCTCCCCTTTCGAATTTCATTTTAACTTTGTCTTTATCGAAATATTTTTTATTTGTTTCATAAGCCTTTAAAATTCTTTTGGAGACGTCGTTGTAAATGTTTTCTAGGTTGTTTAGGTATTTAATTCTGTGTTCTATCGCAGGTGTCTCGATCGTATCGAATAAGGAGTTATCTGAATAACCCGTGACTGCGTTAACTGCTGTGCGTAATGCCATTTGAATACGGCCAATTTCATGGTCCCATAATCTATGGTTGTCGGTTATATACGATCTTAGGGCACTTCCGATTACCTTGTTCTATCTCTCGGTAAAATTATTACGCGGATGGCAACGACAATTTAACCAAAATTTACGAATACCATAGCATGAGAGGAGCTTCCTGAATTCTTTGGAGTCAAATTGTCGCCCATTATCCGTAATAACGATTTCTGGAACCCCATAATCAAGAAAAATTCGGTTCTCAACTATTTCAGTTACTTTTTTTATCATTGTTATCATTTGCCAGGGGAAATTTGCTTCTTTGAAATTACCTTGCGGACCAAATGAGGGTTTTGTGGTAGGTTTACATTTCAAACATATTTCGCAATTTTTTACATAGTCTTTTATATGCTTATTCATTCCAGGCCAATAATACCTTCCCATAACGCGTTTTTGGGTTTCAGAGCTTCTTAAGTGAGCTGAGGACGGGGAGTCGTGGCATTCTTCTAGGACTTCAGCACGCTTACTAATAGGCACTACTAATTTCCACTTATTCTCTTGGGATCTATTTGAATCGCGCAACAGGTCAGATCCGAAATCCGATGCTGGATATTTTTGTCAAGAACATCGGATAACGGATATGACCACAAACAAACAACATAAAAATTTACCAGCAAGTAGCCACTTCGTAAACAAATTCCAGAGGAAATTGCATATCCTCTTTCACGAAGTGGCTAACGGGTAAATTTTCCTAGAAATCAAAGCAAGGCAAAAGTACATGAAAAATGATGGCAAAGCACATGGGTAAGATTCCAAGTCTCAGGCTAAAAGCGCCTCGCCATCAAATTCCAATAAGTACATCGCCTCGCTCAGGGTCTATCGGTGCTTGAACTTGATCAAGCCAGTGTGAGGAAAAAACTCTCACACACACGACCAAAAGCTTACCTAATGTTTAACGATTGAACGGAAGCTATACGATCGAGAGAGAAAGCTCAAAGCTCTCTACCTTGATCAAAAAGTTCAAGTGCAATAAACACGTAAGCGGTCGTGAAAAAGATTTTAACGGAGTCTAATTTAGGTCGTGAAAAAGTCTGGTTTCAAGAACGAAACTCGTAAAATCGAAACTCCCCTCCAAAAATTACATATTACTATTATTTTGCGTATTTCTAACTAAAACCCCCTTGCAAACTGGTTTAGTTAGATTCCTTACTATTTTTGTGAATTTATTAATCTAACTTTATTAAATAAAAAACATGATTTACGCAGAAATTAAATTAAATTAAAAATATCCTGTAAAATGGCGATAGCAGAAAAGCTCATAATTACAACGAACCAAACCCACATCCTTGCGCCTTTTTCCTTCTCACTTCTACCTTGTGCATCTCTTTCGCATTCATTGGGTAAATATAATTTAATAAAATCGCGAATTATTCAAAAATTACGTAATTATTTGGGCATTACCAAATGATTCCTCGTGAAAAGTCACCTCAATTTCATGTGACGTTCGTTGTCAGAAATTGAAGAAACGTCAGTTCGCGGTTTTCAAGTGTCGTTCCGTGGCCGCGATATTTTATGTTTATTTCGGGTGAATTATGTGTGCTACACAGGTAAGTGCTTTTCAAAACCATTAAATGTGATGTGTTGTGCATGATTTGTGCAAAAGTTGTATGAAAATTGTCGAATTTTGTGTACTTGAAACCAAGCGTATCAGCGGTCACAGGTGTGATAAATTGCAACATAATCACCTGTAACTGATGTACTTGGTCTCAAAACATATGAAACTCTTGTTGCTGATACTTGTATTATGTTTTTATAACATCAGGTATCAGCACATGCAATGTTTTTTCACGCCCTTGCATGCCCCAAATTTGTATGTTATTGTTTAGTGCAAAGTTCCAAGAAGGTTGTTTACATTTTGTGAGTTTGTAAACTTCTTAGAACTTTCTTGTTTTGGTGTATAAAAATGAATAATAATTTCTTGTTTCTTTTTCAGGATATGGAAAGATGTAATGGAATGGAAGTGCCTGTAGAGTTCCCAGGCAATCAGGTAAGTATGATTGACGACACCTTGTAAAAATGCATTTTAATGCTCTTTATTTTTTAGGGATCTTTAACACCAGCACACTGGCACAGAACATTACACGTAGCTTCTGCCAAAAACGGGGTCATACGTACTTCGACTGTCTAAAACGCAAAAACACACCTTTCTGCGTGAATTGCAAAAGTTATGGGCATGATGTTCGCGATTGCAGAACAAATCTTTCTGCTAGAATCCAAGATACAAGCCATGAAAGAAGGCCCCCAAGAGAAAACAGGCCAGGCTCAGAACAACGACCCTCCGGCGGCCCGCCGAGTGTATAACATAAGCCTCAAATGTAATTTCTGTGGCCGACGCGGGCACACTGTTGACTTTTGTCAACAAAAACAGAAATGGGAGTCTCAGAATCCGGGAAACGACGCACAGTCGACCCAAAACTCCCCGGCTCGACTATAAACCCACCGCAAAACAAACAAGGGTCACCTCAGACGCCCAAGACTAGTATCTCTACCGTAAAACTTCCATTGGACATCGGCCTACACGGCCAAACCAATTTAGTAGTGGATACTGGCGCTGAGGTTAGTATTATTAAGGAAAAGGCATTACAGTCCTTCGACGACATCAATACCGAGGAGGTGTATACACTACAAACGCCGTTTGGTACTGGAAAAACCTTGGGAAGCTGCCAGGGCAACTTCACAGTGAAGCACAAAATACCCTGCAATTTCCAAGTCATCCAAAACCTTCCAGGTCTCACGGACGACGGTTTGTTAGGAAATGACTTCCTTGCGAAGAATTGTAATGTTGAAGGTCCAAATATGGCGCTCAGGTTTCCTCGCACGGAAACTAACCTCGAAGAGTTCGCTGTACCCCTACCATTTGCATCGGACGAAGCGTGTTCACGGAACGCAGTCGAAGTAGAAACACTAACAGGTAGCACGGAGGCCTCAGAGGTCAAGCTTTCTACTTGCAGTGTCGTCAAGGCATCTCAATTGGAGAATGCTGGCTGTAGCACACAAGAACACCACTCGGATAAAAGAACTACCAAAGATCCGGCTTGCGAAATAAGGCAGCACCAGATAGTCTTAGACAAACCTGTTTGCATACCTGCAAGATCCCAGATCGTAGTCAAAATCCCGTTGCAATTGTCTGAAGAAATGCTCTGTCCCAGGAGATAGACGATGGAGTCTTCCAGGCAAATAGCTTACTCTCATCAGGAATCAAGATAGCGCCCATTGGAATCCTCAACGCTAACAATTTTCAAGTAGTCCTGACAAGCCTCGACATAAAGCTTGTCCACACTATAAACTACACCGTCATCCCTATTTCCAACGGTTCGGATGAAACAAAACTAGATGAAGAAACCCCAGAATACGAAACACGGTCCACGAGCCGGAAAAAAGGCGCTGACCAACCCAAGAAAAGGTCTACTCTAACCGGTCACAAGGACCCAGTAGCCGCAAAGCCAATTAGAGGTAAAAACACGTCCAAACATGTAAGATGGCATAAGAGCCCCTCCAGAGACGCTTGTGGGTCCCTCAAGAAAACCATAACGTCTGGCGCTTGTGAGTACAACAAATGTCTGGCACCTAAGGTAAGCCCAGATCGACAAACTCCATCGCCCAGAAGCTCAAGCACAAAAATACAAACGACAGACGCTTGCGAGTTCCAACAAATGCCTGAACCTGTAGGTATCACGGCACAGAAAACTCCAGCGTTCAAAAACAAAAGTTTTAAGAAAATTAAAAACAATAAAAGCAAAATAAACAGGAACAGAGTTACTAGAGCTGATAAGACAGCTACTCTGCAACACATTAAATACCTATACCCGGACAGTGACGATCCCAGGTTAGTACAAGAACTCAACCTGGACGACACCCTAAGCGCGGAAGAGTCATCTGCCATAACCAAACTATGTTATGAGTACGATGATATTTTCTTCTTAAAAGGTGATAGGCTCACCCATACCAAAGCCATCACCCACGACATTCCCCTGGTGCAAGACCAAGCACCCATTAATCAAAAGATGTACCGATTGCCTGACACCCAACGCAATGTAATCAACGATCAGCTCCGAGAAATGTTGGATAATGACATAGTCCAACCGAACAAGAGTCCATGGAATTCACCACTCTTAGTCGTCCCCAAGAAAGCGGGACCTGATGGTGAAAAAAGGTGGCGCGTCGTCGTCGACTTTCGCAAACTTAACGAAAAAACGATTGGCGACGGCTATCCGCTACTTCGTATCAAGGACATACTCGACCAACTAGGTCATTGCCGATGCTTCACTACCCTCGACTTGGCCAATGGTTACCACCAAGTATTAGTCGACCCCAAAGATAAACCAAAGACGGCTTTCAGCACAAACTATGGACACTACGAATTCCAACGTCTAGTGAATTTCATATTAACAGGTTTACAAGACCTGGAATGCTTTGTGTACCTAGATGACATAGTCATCTACGGGAAAAACCTGGCGGACCGCAATCAAAAGCTCCGCAAAGTCTTCGACAGACTGAGAGAGAACAACCTGAAACTGCAACCAGAGAAATGCCAGTTCCTAAGACGAGAGGTTGTATACTTAGGCCATAAGTGCTCCAACAAAGGAGCACTACCCGACCCCAGCAAAACGGCATGGGTCCAAACATTCCCTGTTCCGCGAACAGTCAGACAAGTCCAATCATTTCTGGGACTTGCCAACTATTACAGGAAATTTATACCCGATTTCTCGAAAATAGTACGTCCGATCACGAATTTGCTTCGCAAGGACGTGAAATTTACTTTGACTAACAAATGTCAAGAGGCATTTGAAGTTATTAAAAAATCCCTAATTTCCCCTCCACTTCTAATCTATCCCGATTTCACCCAACCATTCAACCTAACCACGGACGCCAGTAGCGAGGCCTTAGAAGCTGTCCTCTCCCAAGGAGAAGTCGGACGCGATCAACCTATTGCCAGCCGTACACTAAATAAAGCTGAACGCAACTACTCTACAATAGAGAAAGAGTTGCTAGCCATAGTCTGGGCCACCCGTAACTTCAGATGTTACCTACAAGGCCGAAAATTCACAGTCTACACAGACCATAAGCCTCTCAAAGGCGTCTTTAACGTCAAAGAGCCAACTTCCCGCTTGGTGAGATTTCACCACAAGCTTTCCGAATTCGATTACAAAATCGAATACAAACCTGGAAGATATAATACAAATGCCGACGCACTCAGTCGCATCCCGCGGGAAGAAGCCGAAGGCAACACTCTCCTAGTAAAGGCCCAAGTCCACCATAAAATGGATTCGGACTCGGAGGAAGAAAACGGGGAAAACCCCCACAGTCATCTTAAATGCAACGCAGTGACCCGGGCTCAGGCAAAACATGTTGAAACGGAACCCAAAAATCCCGAAACGAGGAACCCCTCGTTGAGCAACCAGGATAACGAAACGCCAAAAACCAAACAAGAAATAAAGCCAATAGACCCACCAGGAAATGATCCAGACATAAATGAAGCAAAAACCCCTGAAGTTATTACAAACCCCGAAGAAATCAGGACAATCTTACATGACTACCACGATTCTCCTTTTGGTGGCCACCAGGGCGTAATAAAAACATACAAGCGGATTAGAAGAAAGTACTGGTGGAGGCACATGCTTAGTGACACAAAGAAATACATTTTTTTTTTTTTGCGTGAGGGGTGAAAATCTTCCAAAGACACCAGGAGACCCGATTATCTCTGGTAGTGTGAGATTTTTACTCACTAAAAACACCCCTCTAGGGATTTGCCGAAACAGACCACTTTATCCGGGTCCCTTTTCGTCCCTACCCACTGTGATCTCAGCGGGAGAGATCTGGGCTGATCCAGTTTTCTTCCCTCACCTCGATTCCTCGGGTCAGCGCAAGCATTTGCTTATAGGACACCTCTGCCATTCTTCCTTCTTCCATCCAGTGGTGTCCCATCAGCTTCCTTCTTCTACTTGCCAGTGCAGGGCACTGGCACACTATGTGTGCCGCTGTCTCCTGCTCCTCCAGGCACAGCCTGCAGATATCATCCTCGAGAATGTTCATCCTCTTTAGATGACACCTGAAGTTACCATGTCCTGTTAGTAGTGCCGTCAGCCATCTCAAGGTCCTACGGTCCATATCCAGGACCTCCCTCTGTTAAGCACTTCTGGTCGCTACAATTGCCATCTTAGCCTGTCTGAGCGAGTCCACGACATTCCACCGTTCCCAGTGCTCCCTCGTGGCCCACTTTCCTAACAGGCCTTCCGCCGTACCTCTGCCAAGCGCAGTGAACGGCTCCGGACCTTGGAAACTCGAAGCAGACCCTAGCTTTGCCAGTACGTCTGCTTTTTCATTACCTTCGATCCTTACGTGTCCTCGGACCCACGCCAGTGTCAACTCATTTGATGAGGCACACGCGTTTAGTTTGCGGACACACTCCAGTGACAGAGCTGTGTTAAACTCTGTACCATCCATACACCTGATCACCGCCTGATTATCGAGTGCCACCACTATCTGCTTATCTCTCACTCGACTCTCTAGTACACGATCAAGTGCATAGATCAGAGCCAGCATCTCTGCCTGAAATACTGAGGTGTATATCCCCAGGCAAAGATGGGTGTTCAGGTTCAGGTCATCACTGAAGATACCTGCGCCCGCTCTCCCATCAATTCTGGATCCATCCGTGAATATTGTAACGTCGGTTATACGGCTTTCAGGGAGGGACCCATCCCGTATAAGCGTTTCGTGGTGCCTATCAATTACCCTTACTTTGCTTATACCATCAACAGGCATTTCCAATTCCGGTATCTCATCTTTGACAAGTTCCAGTATTTTCCTATGCCCTCACGAGATCTGCACCAGTTTGCTCCTCGCTCCATGCGAAGAGCCGCTGAAGCAGCAGTTCTCTTCACATATATATCTAAAGGTAGCAAACCCAGTATCATCTCTAACGCCATTGTCGGCGTTGTTCGAAAGGCCCCTGTTATCGTCACACACGCTAACCTCTGGACCTTGCTCAATTTCCTCTTTACTGTGGGCTTAGAAGTGCTTGGCCACCATACCACAGAGGCGTAGGATATAATTGGTCCCACCATCATAGTGTAGATCCAGTATGCGGCCTTTGGCGAGATACCCCACCTCCGCGCACACACCCTCCCACATTGATGTAGAGCCCTGTTCGCTCTTTGGATTTTCTCCTCAACATGTCTTTGCCAGGTGAGTCTTAAATCTAGGAATACCCCCAGATACTTGATCGAGCCCGAGACCGTGAGTTCTTCCCCAAAGAGTTCAATTGGTCTAAAGTCTAGATTTTTCCTTTTCCTAGTGAAAACAATTAGATCAGACTTCTTTGCGTTTATGAAGAGTCCCTGTTCCACACACCATTGCTCCACCACCCTCGTACCTCTTCTTATTGTGTCTGCTACGGCGCGCATGAACTTGCCCCTTGCCATAATCGCTATGTCGTCAGCATACCCAACGTTATGTATGCCTTCCTCCTCAAGTCTGCGAAGTAATGAGTCAAAGGTAATGTTCCACAGAATGGGGGATAGTACTCCCCCCTGTGGACAACCTCTGTCCACCCTCCCTCGCAGTCTCGATTCACCTCTCTGGATGTTTACTGCTCTTGTCTTTAACATGTTGCCAATCCATCTTCTAACAGTAGAATTGGTTCCCCGTTCAGCCTACCGAAGTCTATATTGTCAAAGGCTCCTTCAATGTCCATTATTGCGGCCATTGCTATGCCTTTGCTATTAATTTCTTCTTCTGCTACTCGCACCAGCTGATGGAGTGCCGTTTCGGTAGATCTCCCAGAACAATAGGCGTGCTGGTTCCTACTTAGTGGATAACTAGTGAGTGAAGCCCCCTCGATGTGGTAAGCCACGGTCCTCTCCATTGCTTTCAATAGAAAAGACGTCAGGCTCACGGGTCTAAAGGACTTCGGCTCAGTGTAGTCTTTTCTTCCCGGTTTTGGTAGAAATATGACCTTAGCCTCTCTCCACGAAACCGGGACATATCCTATTGCTAGGCATGTTGTGTATATGCCCTTAAGTATTGGTGCTACAATCTCACTGCCCCACTGAAGCAGGGCTGGGAATATACCATCTAAGCCTGCTGCCTTGAATGGTTCAAACGATCTAATAGATCGTCTTACCCCTTCAAGCGTCACGATCCTTTCCGCCACAGAGCGATCCGAGGCTCCCTGCTTCCTCATATGCCACGGCCTATCCGATTTGTAGCTTCCCGGAAAGTGAGTTGTCAGCAGAATTTCGTTCGTTTCGTCCCCGGTCTCTGACATCTTACCCGTTCTGTCCCGAACCAGTCTGAGCCTGGAGACCGGGTCAGCTGAGACCATATTTTGAAGTCGGCAGACTTCAGATATGTTTCTCGTGCTCAAGCAGAAGTCTCTCCACGATTCTCTCTTCTTCCTACGCAGAGCTTTCTTCAACTCTTTCTTCAAGGATTTGTATCTGCCCCAGGCTTCCCCATCCTGAGTCCTTATGGCTCGGTTGAAAGCCTTCCTGCACCCCTTCTTCCGTGCTTCCAGTTCCCTGTCCCACCAAGGGGTTGGGTCCTGGTCCACTACTTCAGTTGGAGTACAGGATTTGCGATACGCCTCCATTACAGCCTTTTGTAGAGTGTACAACTGTCTCTCTACATGCAGTGTGTTTTTGGGTACCCTGGGCGTCCACGCTATCAGTTTCTCCCTTAACACCTCCATATATTTCTGGCTATTGGTGTTTTTAGGTAACCTGATCAGCCTCCTACTCTGCCTCTTTTGTACCCCGTATCGAATGTCACAGGTTATGGCTCTATGATCTGACAACGTCATCACATCTGCCACTCTCCAGTTGAGCACTCTATCCAACAACTTAGTATTGCTAAAGGTGACGTCAATAACCTCCTTACGCCTTCCATCCACGAAGGTTGGTTCTGTCCCCCTGTTTAGAATTGCCAAGTTGTTGCTTACCACGAATTCTAGTAAATCTTCGCCTCTCTGGTTGTCGTCTGTACTGCCCCACACTGTATTGTGGGCGTTCGCATCGCAACCTAACAGTAGTCCCACATTGCTATCCTTGCAATGTTCCACCAGAGCCTCCACCTCCCTACCCGGGGGTGAAGTCGGTGAATCGTATGGTAAATAGCCCGAGGCTACGACCCACGCACCTGCCCCGGACCCCATACGAACCACAGCAAGGTCCGGCGTGCTGAGTTGCGGTAGTAAAACCGCCTGAACTCCCCACCTGACTAGAATGCAGGATCTTGTTCTACTATCTGAATTTACGCAAAACAGATTAGCAATTCTTTCTGGGAGCCCTTTTATACTCTTCCTAAATAACCAGGGCTCTTGCAGCAGCGCTATGTCCAGCTTCTCTTCCACAAAACAACGACACAACATACTTGATGCCGCCTTACTGTGATGCAGGTTGAGTTGCCAAACTTTTAGGGTGTTCCCACCCCCCTCCCTCGGTAGAAATACATTAAGCGGTGCTCCAAATGCCAAAAGATGAAAGCGTCACCACAATTCCGAATGCCGATGGTTATAACAGACATCGCAGAAAAACCCTTTGACAAGGTCTACCTCGACATGGTAGGTCCACTTGAGAAAACAGAGTCCGGAAATAAATATATCTTAACGTTCCAGGACAATCTTACAAAGTTCGTCGACTGGTATGCCATACCAAATGGGGAAGCGGTCACAGTAGCGCAAATTTTAGAACGTGCACATAGACCATTAATTGAATACCTCCGAACCATAGTGGACGAAAATCCCAAATCTTGGGACCATTACCTGCGAACCGCTGCATTCGTGTACAAAAACAGTGTGCACGAAGGGACGAAACTAACTCCCATGAACAGCCTTTACGGCTTCACTGCGGATGTTCCCTCCAACCTTAAACGAGACCCAGAACCCGTGTATAACCACGAGAGCTATTACCACACATTACGGTATAAGCTTCAAAAATCGTATGCAACGGCTGGGAAGAACATATTGGCCAGCAAACAACGCTCGAAAGGTTACTACGACAAAACTATTCGCCCTATATCCTTCCATATAGGAGACAGGGTCCTCCTCAAGAGCGAAAATAGAAAACATAAACTCTGTCAAATCTGGGTAGGACCCTATTTGATAACCGGCGTTCCCAGCTCAGTGAATACCACGATACGAGTTGGTAAGAGAATAATCACCGTCCATAATAACAGGCTAAAGCCATATTATGACTAAACCAAATAAATAATACTTAAATGATTAACACTTCAAACCCCTCCATTTAATGCAATAGTTGTTAAACTTTAATAATAATACAACAAATTCATGAGTACAAACTATCTAACCCAAACCTTTCCTCTCCCTATAGACATGTCCTTGGCAATCATTATACTCGAATTGTTCCTGTCCCCTGTGGCAAAAGGCAATAACTCCCCTTAACAACACCGGAGTACTCTTTGAAGACTTGGGAAGCCTGATGGTGTATCATAACACCTGGAACGTCATAACGGAACTGGACCTGTCCGAATTGGAAAACCAAACAATGTTGGCGGAGCGAGCAGAACATTATGTGCACCAACTCTGTGGAAATCATTCATCAGCAACAGGCCTGTGCGAAATGCATAAAAAACATGTTCATGCGCTGATGGAGAACATTAAGAGACGCACATACGTCATTAAGGAGGCCGTACCAAAATCCCGAAAACCCAGATCGATATTCGATGGTATAGGAAATGCCATGCATTATCTCTTCGGAACGATGGACAGCGGAAACGAACGCGAGGTGTACAGTCGCTTGGAAGAACTCAAAACAAATACCCAAGCACTCGCCGACCTAGAGAAACAACAGATTAGCGTGGTAAAGACAACCTTTGACAGAATTCAGAAACCCTTAACGTCACTGGCGGAACGTCAAAGGCAAATAGCTCTTCAAATAAATGATCTGCACAACTTGACGGATGACCTGCAAGCTAGACAGTTAAGACAGGAAATTATTTCTAGTCTCCTCCTCCAAATGGTCGAACTAGAGTTTAGACAGCAGGCCTTATTAGATATAATAGTATCAAGTAGGAATAATCAAATCCATCCATTACTAATTTCACCCGGTGGGCTGTTAGAAATTTACCATAAAACCCATTCAGCCTGCCAGAACCCCCAAAACTGCCTCTCGATTCTTTACCAGACAACCGAAATTCGAACACATTTATTACTAGAAAAACTTGTAATTCGACTCACCCTCCCTATATTCGACATTCCCAAATTTAAACTACACCAAATCCGATGCTTCCCAATCCATACGGAAAATAACCATTCACTAATCCCAGAGATTGCTTACTCGCACATAGCAAGTCAAATACACACACAGGAATTTTTACTTCTTAAACCGTCAAATATCCGTCAATATCAAAAATTGTCCAAAAACATAGAAGAAGACATATTGGCAGACTAAACACACCGATAACGAAAGCAACCCTGTCCACTGAATGTGTTATTAAACTAGTATTTAACCCGCTAGAAGAAAACCCCAAATACCAATTAAGAGCACAATTAACTCCCAGGGATACCCTTATCAAATTAAAAAGACCCAATACTTGGTTATATTCTCTAGCCTCCCCAACAGCAGACAGCGCATATTAGTAATTAACGAACCCTGTCAACTACAAATAGGCCCTAACACCATATATTACGAAGCAAAAAACCTTCATCCCTTAAAAATCTCCCAACCGGATTACTTCCCCAACACAAACGAAACTAAAATAGAGTTGGAAAATTTCATGGCCACACTCCCGGAACCACACGCACAGGAACACTCCTTATTGTTCCTTGAGGACAATACGAACCAATTAATACTCCAAGGCACAAAATCCCTAGACGATATTCGCACCCAGGTAGAGAAGGTTCGCACTAACATTAAAGCCAAGATACCCCATACTTTATCCACCACTTCCCTGTCCCTCTCAGGCATACTGCTGTTGGTCGTAACAGGGTATATTATAATAAAATATGTGCCTCCTAAAGTCACATTATGGATCAGCCAGCGGAACGCACCGCCTCCCCAAAACGATGTACCACTGCAGCCAATCTATACGATCCCCCATAACACAACAACCAAATCGCAAACACCCCCAAAGACACAAACATATCCAAAGCCCCAAATGCTTCCACGAGTTAAATCCATTCAACTCGTATAAATAATAAAACCAGGAAACCATCTTTTATTATCCCATTCTTATCCGCAGTTTAAGTTCAAAAACAGAATCCAGATTTAAGTTCCAAAACAGAAATTCCCCAGAATTAAAAAAAAATAAAAAATAAATAAATGTTAACTTTAAAGTCAACAACACCATATACGTTCAAAAGTTTTTCAACGCCGATAAAAATATTGAAATGCAACGCCGAACAATAAGCCAATTCCCTTCTTCAAACGCCGATAAAAATAAGGCATACGACAAAACAATAGAAATTGCTGCCCCCCCCAAAGTAGATTTCACCCAAGTACACCAACAAGGCTGTGCTTAAGCATCATAGGGCATCCCCTGAGCTTTGGCATCATCATATATAAAAAAAAAAAAAAAAAAAAAACAAAGAAAACCACCAATAATCAAAACCAAAACCCAAAACAAAAAAAAAACACAAAACAATAAACAAAAAAACACATAACGGCAAACTCCTAAATAATTTTATGAAAGAGAGAATAAAAAGAAGAAACTTTATTTATTTATTTTTCTCAAGACAATAAAATCCTGTTAAATTTGCAAAAAACTAGTCCCACCACTCCTCGGTGAAAGCCCTGCTGCCATCCTCCCCAGGGGCGGAAACACGGGACGAAGGTACACCACCTGTAGTAGCTCCCTTAGTATCTGCCCTGGACCGGTCGGTGACCAGAGGAACAAACAATGGGAGAGAACTGTCACCTAATAAAAGGAAGTCAGAATTAAATAAAAAATGGCAAACACTCACAATAACTAAAAAATCTTACCTGCCGCTACCCAGGTATCACCGCTCAGCAAGGTGAACCGAACCGGATAATATCAGCCGGCGGTGGCCGGTGCTCCCCAGAAACTTAGCGGGGCCATCTCAGGACGCTGCAAAACGAGGCGTACTGACCCCTGCCACCCTCGGTGAACGTGAAGAACGTACACCCCATACACTCGTAAGGAGTGAGGGGAGTCCACCCTAAAGCCGTGCTGGGTAATAACCTCGGTGAAACTCATTTTGTAACGATTTCAAAATACAAACTGTAACAAATTCGTCCAAGTACCGAACTTTTATCACAAAATTTTCATTAGCATGCAATTTTTTGTAGATAACTATTCCTCTCCAAAGAATAGTTATCTTCTTCCCAGAAGGAAGGAATGTTACAGGTCAGATCCGAAATCCGATGCTGGATATTTTTGTCAAGAACATCGGATAACGGATATGACCACAAACAAACAACATAAAAATTTACCAGCAAGTAGCCACTTCGTAAACAAATTCCAGAGGAAATTGCAAATCCTCTTTTACGAAGTGGCTAACGGGTAAATTTTCCTAGAAATCAAAGCAAGGCAAAAGTACATGAAAAATGATGGCAAAGCACCTGGGTAAGATTCCAAGTCTCAAGCTAAAAGCGCCTCGCCATCAAATTCCAATAAGTACATCGCCTCGCTCAAGGTCTATCGGTGCTTGAACTTGATCAAGCCAGTGAGAGGAAAAAGCTCTCACACACACGACCAAAAGCTTACCTAATGTTTAACGACTGAACGGAAGCTATACGATCGAGAGAGAAAGCTCAAAGCTGTCTACCTTGATCAAAAAGTTCAAGTCGAATAAACAGGTAGGCGGTCGTGAAAAAGATTTTAACGGAGAGTCTGATTTAGGTCGTGAAAAAGTCTGGTTTCAAGAACGAAACTCGTAAAATCGAAAAAGGGGTCTGATTAAGATCGCGGAACAAAAAAAAAATTTTGTGGATTATCAATAGGATTGTTAAGTTCAAGTGTGTTTGCAACAAATACTAGATCCCGTGTAATAATCATAAGTTCAGTGGACTGTTAATAAAGTAATCAAACTCAAGTTTGTTTTCTGTTGATACCACCAATTCTAATTAAGGTAAATTTTTGTGGTTATAAATTAAGTGAAGTACGTGAACAAACCTGTAATAATCGCGGATTTTAAGTGGAAGAAGTGGTTGTCTTTATCTTGAAGTAAATTATATAACAGGCTTAATGTATAAAAGATCTTCTTCTAGCTTCCAATTTTTCATGCGGGATGGATATTCCTGTACCTTTTGGATCATAGATAAGTACCAATCTTCTTTCTCTGCAGAATGGCAATATATTACATTTAATTCCGGCGTTCTAGAAAGGGCATCGGGGACGACATTATTCTTACCTTTTACGTACTTTATCTCAAAGTCGAACTGTTGAAGTCTCAATATCCACCGAGCAAGGCGGCCAGTAACGTTTTGTTGGCGAAAGAGCCATGTCAATGGCGAAAGAGCCATGTCAATGGCGAAAGAGCCATGTCAATGGCGAATGGTCTGTAAGGATAAACAATTTTTGGCCCTCTAGATATCCACGAAGCTTTTCCATAGAAAATACGATACTGAGACATTCTTTCTCTGTGACAGTGTAGTTAATCTCAGCTCCTCTCAGTTTACGACTGACATAAGCTATAGGATGTTCCGCCTCGTTATCATCCCTTTGAAAAAGTACGCCTGCTATTGCGTGGTTAGAAGCGTCACATTGAATAAAAAAGGGTGAAGCGAGGACAGGGGATTTAACCAAAGCACTCTTGAGTTCTATAAACGCTTTATCTGCTTCCGGAGTCCACTTTAATGGTTGTCGCTTCTTACCGCCTTTAATAAGTTCGTGGAGCGGTGCAGCGATTTGCGCGAAGTTTGGTACGAAGCGTCTATACCACGAGCTTAACCCTATGAAGCGCTTCATTTCGGTGAAATTTTTTGGACGACAGAAATCTACCGTTGCTTGTACCTTGTCTGGATCAGTTCGCAATCCGTGAGCATCAACGATAAAGCCCAGGTATTTTAGACCTGATCGAATAATTGATATTTTTCCCCTATTTATCGTAAGGTTCGCCTCATACAGACGATTTGCCACCCTATTCAGTGTCTTAATGTGATCCTCGAACGAATCAGTTGCAATTATGAGGTCATCAAGGAATGTAAATATATTGCCTTCCGTTGGGCAAAAGAGTCTGTCCATTAAGCGTTGTTGGGTAGCAGGACTATTTGTGAGACCAAACGGTATAACCACAAACTGCCATAGTCCATGCCCAGGAACGAAAAAAGCTGTTTTTTCCTTTGCAGTTTTGGCTAAAGGTATCTGCCAAAAAGCGTCCTTTAAATCTACGGATGATAAATACTTCGCCTTGTTAAGACGATTAAGGATCTCTGTAATTTTTGGTAAAGGATAAGCACACTTCTTAGTTACTGAATTTAATTTTCTGCAATCTAAACAAAGTCTGTCCTTGCCATTCGATTTTTTGACAAGAACCGCCGGTGAGCACCACGGGCTTAATGAAGGTTCTATTACATCAAATTTCTTCATCCTTTCCAACTCTTTGCCAAAACGTGCTTGGACAGCAGGCGAAACTTCATAGCCACGTTGTACTATAGGCTCAGCATCGACGGTATCTATATCGTGCATGATTAAGTTGGTTCGACCAAGAGTAGGTCGATCTAATTTATCAAACTGATGTATGCATCTAGCAATGGCTTTTTTTTGATCGAGTGTTGGTGTATAACATGTCCATTCGACTCACGATCTTATCTTAATTGGAAGGCATCTCAGAAATCAACACCTAAATTTAGCCCCTGCTTTAGGGTAGGAACTGCTAGGACACGTATAATTTTTACCTCCGCTCTAAATTGGATTGGTACATTAAAACATCCTACAATCAGATGTTGAGAACTGTCAACAGTTTTAATAGATGACTGGCATTCACTTTGTAGCTTAAGCCCAAGAGACTTGAAAATCTCTATACCATATTGCCCTACTACAGAACCGCTAGCTCCGGAATCCAACAGACTCTTAAAGTTTCGACCGAAAATATTTACTAATAGGTATGGCCTTGCATCAACATCGTCTTTCAACACTATCGCCTTTTTTATTGGCTTTGTGGACTTTGACCTGGCTGAACTACCCCCGTCCACTCTTGAGAAGTCCCAGCCTCGTTTCCCGACTCAGCGGAATTACTATTGCGAAGGTTGGTATGTTGCGTATAGCTTTCCTGCCTGACGTCAGGTTGAATTTCAACGCCATATGGGTCATGAATAGGTACATTAACATCTTCATTTATCTAAGGTGCCAATGATGGATGTTCCGGAAGGGTGATGGATAACTCAAGGCAGTTAAGGTTACCCTGTTGTTGACTTTGTGGTCGATAGTGAGTCATTGACCTCAGTCCCTTTTCATTTACATTATTATTGTAACGTATATAACTGTTCCCGGATTTTGGTGCACCCATATTCTTGTTCTTAATTATGTGACGAGATCCTTGATCTTGACGATAATTTGGAAAGTTACGGGATCTGCTTAGGATATTATCTACGCTACTGCGGTTTACATAAGATGACGGTTGTAAATTGTAATTATTTCGGGTTTGTCTCTCATACCCACTATCATCAGCATGTCGGGAAGGAGTACGAGTATCTAAGTTCGTTTTCCCGTAGGTTTGTTTATCATATGAAGCACCGTGATTGATATTGGTGGATGGAAAGCTGTACACATTCCTATCCAGATTATTACCATTAATTTTAGCCTGAATTTCACTTAGCTCAGGCTTCTTCCAAACTGTCAGTCGTAGAAAAGTCCAGAAGTGCAATGGCTCGAATATATTTCGGCAGTAGATTATTTCGAATAATTTTTACTCTTTCTCGCTCCGAAGGTACTCGAGGCAGTCTAAAAAATTGATCTTCCATGAAAGAAATATACTGCACAATAGATTCGCTAACATTCTGTTTACGCTCCCGGAGATATTCCAGTAGCTGATCAGTGTGAAGGAGGGGTTCAAAATGCTGGAGAAATTGCTTGACAAAATCTTCTTAAGATAGAAGGGTTTCTCGCTTTCTACGGTACCATCGTAATTCCGAACCATCTAAGAGATCTGAGATTGACATTAATAACTCAGAGTCGGTTACTTGTCTGGACCTAGAATAGCCTACTGCTACTCTTTGCAAGAAGGCAGACGCAGAGTCATCACTATCACCGGTGAATTTAAGGCCCCATTTAAACAACATAGGCGGTGTTCTGGGTATGGAACTATTTTCTCTAAAAACTTCTGGTTTAAAAAATTCCTGCCGGGGTAAATAACTTATATCGCGCTGCTCCTTATTAGTACCGATCTTACGCGAGCCTTGTAAGTCGTTATGATCTTTTTGAAACTCGTCTAAGTTTAAGTTTTGAATATCCTCTTGAAGATTAGTCTCGAGTGGTTCTTGGCTAACATTGGCAAGACATCTCCTTCGAATTACTCTAAAATAGCTTCACACTCTTTTAAGTCTTCGGTTGGAGTTAAGTAGGTGTTAATCGATAAGGAATTTGGGTCGGCGCTAGCTTCTTTCTTTAGTTGTTTAGACCACCATATTTGTCTTCTCTCGATAGTAAATAACTCTGGCGAAACTTTTCTACATCGCATTTCATATTTAATGTCGATATCTACACAAAGTGCCGAAATTTGTTCATACGACATGTTAGGAAAGACACTGAACTAATAGAGAAGTAAGGTCAACACCAAGAATATTTTTCTTGCAAGATATTTACTGATAGACTATGGTTATAGATGTATGGACTATAGTGTGATGTCCGTATTAGTCGAGTTTCAAGTATTTAGTCTGTGCAATGACATTTATTGCTAACGTGTGTGTAAAAAAAATGTTAAACAGAAAACAAGAGGAGGTAGAATTATTTTAAATTAACCTATGAAGGTTGGTTTCAGGGTCCTTGGGGTAGTGGCTTAGGCACAGATATCAATGAAGATTCACAATGTAGTATGAATTATCAAATTCAAATTTAAAATGGTGGCGGAAATCAGAGAACATTAATTAAATCCAAACTCGCCAACGTGAAAAATTGAAAACGCTTATAATCCTAATTATGGAAGCACTTGTTTTTGCTGCTTCCCAAAATAATGGAATGGTAATTCAGCTAAGCATCCATTTCAATTCAAACACACTAAACACCCTATAATTTGGAGCACTGAAACACTTATAACCTATAGGAGATTTTCCAAATACCGCACTGAGTTATCTATGTTTAATTTCACGATTTGGTAGGACACTTCTTTTCTTCAAGGAAAAACAATTTAACACCTTGATTGCAATTTTAACATGTGATAAGCAAATTTTAGTGTGACTACTTCGAGGTTACGACTTATATGTACATATGTTAGATCTTTCTACTTACGGGTTCCACTTAATTTGGATATTTTCTATATAAACTTCCTATCGCTTTGATTTTGATCTGCCTGAATGTAACACTGTCAATATTTTGGCTCAATATCAGTTTTTCAATTGTTTCACATGTAATAGCTAAAAAAAATATTCAGCGGATTGAAAACTATCACCAAACTATAATAAATTTTAACCTTTTTCACGCAACTTCTCAGTTTCTGCAGATTTTTAATTTCTTTTAAAATTTCGTAAACATTGTATTTTTGCGTGAAGATGAACCGCGATTTTGTTCTTTCACTCATGGAAGTAACTAATAAAATGGCCTCACTGAAAACACAGATCAATTAACTGGACCAACAGTCCCGCTCACTTTGCACTTTATGATTTTGCAAGAGATTCTAATGATAAATATTTTTCTTCTCGGATTATGAATTTTTGTATTTATAACTGGTTCACAGGTGTTACTTTTAGAGAATATAAAATGCACTAGCGAAGCAAATCCTAAGGGCAGATTTCGTAGAGAAATTTGCGATTTTCTAATTTGTTTATATTTTGAAGATTGTCTTTTAAATTTTTCGAATTTTAAAATTACAATAATTTCGGAATCATAGATCCCGGACGAGCCCCCAAATGTAAGCCGAACCAGATCTAGGGGTGGTTGGGCTTGCACAGAATGATTTAATTTATTTATTTATAATTATTAAACAGTCAAATGAAAGAGTAAATTTACATGAATTTCATTTATATTGGCAGAGTTCAAGTTCACAATACTCAAAATGTTTCCCTAACAATTTCTAATGCGGCCGCCCTGCTAACCATATATTTTAGCTAAGGGTTAGTAGATTAGGATTATATAATTTTGATATTATATGTATATATGTTCATTGAGTTTTTATTAAAATTTTTTATTTATTATATTAGTTACTTTAATTTCTTGGTACTTTCCTGTTTACGTGGCCACGTGAGAATTCGCTGCTGGGTGAAGTGCTTTGTCCCTGAATTAAAGGCGAGAAATTCCAAGATGCTGTGTATTTTGATGTTTCCGATGTATATACGGTTGCAGTTTCTTTTAAAAATATCGATGCTCTTTTAAATACGCAGTCTGATTCGAAAATATAATCACAGTTCGAATTTTAACTTAAAACTTTTCTTCTTTTGAAATTTTTTCTCCGCTCGAATCTGCTTCTGTCGACCACTGGAGATAGAGAGAAAGATCCGATCCCTCCATCCGGTTCAGGAACTCTTCGTCGCCTCGAGTCTCGAAAGTAGATTCTCGATCTACTTACAGAGTTGCCAATTCGGGCGATTTCTCGCCGATTGGGCTACTTGAGCCATCAGTTGGGCGAGAAAATTTTGCTCTCTGCGACTAGGCACTTTTTGGGCGATTTTTAATTCTTGCTGGGCGCTTTTGGGCGATTTTTTAATTCTTGCTGGGCGCTTTTGGGCTACATGTATTTACGTGTGCTTATGTGTATTAGCGTCAAAAATTTTTTAGACTTTCTGGGAGGAAGAGGTGTTACTTTTAGTTACTTGATTAACTGCCCTCCCGCCAGGGAATATATTTCTATAGTAGCAAATAAAAGCGGAACTTTCCCGAATACAAAAGTACACGTAAGTACACGTAAGTGCAAATAGTCACTACCATTACTAAATAATTAAGAGTATTTTTTTTTTCACGACGCCCCTACCAACATTTTAAATTTGTGTTACTTGTATCTGCTTTGTAATTAATATTACATTAAAGTTGTAAAAACAACAATTTTAATAAATATAAAATAAAAAGGCGATTTTTGGGCGATTTTAAATAATGGCGCGGCGACTTTGGGCGACTTAAGCATCACGGCTCGGTGACTTTTGCTCCATACCGTCTGGCATCTCTGTCCGCTTAAGGCTGACGTTTTGTTTGCGTTTTGGTTCACATAAGGTTGTTGACAAGTATAAATTTCAGTTCGTAATCGTTTCGATTACTTTAATTACTTTTGTATTAAAACATTAGTTTAATTAATTCTCATATGATTTTTCACGCATCTGTAATTTTGAAGATGGTTGATCTCTTTTCGTGTTGTTTATTTTTTTTTATATATTAATTACATAACATTTATGTTATTGATTCTGTAAAAGAATTTTATTATTTTTTGTTTTATTCATATATTAATTAAATGAAATGTAAATTATTAGTTAACTAGAAAGAAATTTATTATTTTTTGAACTTAATTCATTAAGTATTAATTAAATGAAATAAATGTTATTAATTATTAACCTTTATTTAATTATTCTCATTACCCCTTGAACTCTATGGTATACTAGTTTGTTTATTTAAATGATATATGGATTCTTGCCCACATTTATTAAAATTCTTAAACTCCCCTAATTGCTTATTTTTGGACTAAACAATGTTATTTCATTTAGCTGATAAAGCTGTACTTCGTAATTAAAAACTCAAAACAACAAACTCTTATCTTCAACATCAATTGTAGCCTCCAAGACTGAATACCCAATATCCAAGATGGCCGACAGGTGCCTTATCTTACTAAACAATCTAGGTTCAGATCCAAGGTTCAAATCTAAGTCTAGATGCAAACCAAAGAAGAAGAAGAAGACCAATTGTAGCCTACAAGGCCCAAAACCCAAAATCCAAGATGGCCGACATTCTTATCTCTCTTCCTTATCTCTAAATTGTAGCCTGCAAGACCGAAAACCCAAAATCCAAGATGGCCGACATCCTTATCTCTCTTCCTTCTCTCTCAATTGTAGCCTACAAGACCGAAAACCCAAAATCCAAGATAGCCGACATCCTTATCTCTCTTCCTTCTCTCTCAATTGTAGTCTATAAGACCGAAAACCCAAAATCCAAGATGGCTGACATTCTTATCTCTCTTCCTTATCTCTCAATTGTAGCCTACATGACCGAAAACCTAAAATCCAAGGTGGCTGACATCCTTATCTCTCAATTGTAGCCTACAAGACCGAAAACCCAAAATCCAAGATGGCCGACATCCTTATCTCTCTTCTGCTGCTAAGATGGCCGACAATCCTTATCTTTCAATTGTAGCCTACAAGACCGAAAACCCAAAATCCAAGATGCCGACATCCTTATCTCTCTTCTGCTCCTCCAAAAATTGCTATGGGGTTTCTGGCTCATGAAAAATGAGCAAAAATGTGACGTCAGACCTCGATTTCCCTCACAATTTTACTAATTTTAAGGTGCTCATTGCTCATTTGAACCAGAACCCGCATATTTATAGTACTCCTTCACAAAAATGTTCCCAATTCCCAATACAAATGAGGCCAGCAGAACCAGTGCAAGTGCAAAATTTTTGATTTGGAGATTTATTGGAAAGCTTGATAATAAAAACAATCAAATTTCAAAACCAGTTTCAAATTTAACGTTTTTTATTTCAATAATACCATTGCTGATTCTTTTACATTGGCCCACATAGTCATACATTTTTATATAGGTAAATTTTAAATGCTTAATACCATAGTGGCCCATCTGCAAAAAAAAACAAAATACCTAATATGCATTATTATAATAATATGCATTATTATAATAATATGCATTATTATTATAATAATTACTAATTAAATCTTCATATTTTTCATAATTATTTAGTGCACATATAAACTCGTGTGTAATATAAATTAATTAAGTTCTCAGCACTTAAAATTTATCGAAAACAATTTTTGCTCAATACTCGCATTATTGATATTTGCATTTGGGTCACTCTGGTTCTGGTGGCCTCAAATAATGATCGATCAATTACTGATTTAAAAAAAATATCCTTGTGCAATAAACCTTCCTAAAAGTGCGAATAACTCTTAATACAAACCACGATTGATCATTCACATCAACTCTTTTCCTAAGAAGAACACTTTTAAAATTACTTTGTGCAGTAATCCTGCATAAAACGTCACTAATTCTCACTACAATTTACGACCGACCACTTAACTCCAGCACTGAATATCAACTGACTAAACTCTTCACCACCGTCATATGCCTTCTTGCTGGTAACTACACACAAATGCGCTCTCGCCGCTGCTTTTATCAAACCAGCCATGGTTCATAGCGACATAAACGGTTTTGTCTCGCCAGATGTTCAAGTAAATTCCATTTTTTTTGCTGGCTTGGATCTGCGTTGAATTTTATTTCTCTTGCATTCTCTTTGCAACCCGATCGTTTTTGGTTGAATTTTTGTACTCTTTCAGTGGGCGGCTGAGGATTTTAACTTGTTGGCGTCGCTATGTCGGCGCTGTTATTTTATTTCATGCCGCTTCTAATCATGCCATTTGTATGCACGTAAGTATGTTTACAGGTGTATTTATGTTTTAGGGATTTCAGATTTGATTCATGAGCGCGGGAGTGGGAGCAAGAAAGTGGAAAATGGAAATAGAATTCGGATTCGGAGTACGGAATAGGATTCAGCTCGTTCAGCCGAGTCCACAGACACCTCGAGGACCAAGATTTCATCTTTTTCTGCAATACCTGGACCCAGTGGTCTGGTGATCCTAGACCACTGAGTAGACAGATCTTTAGCAACCATGACAAAGCCTGCATGGAATTTACTAGTAGCCAGGTTTCAAAATAAACACGCATTAGTGATGAACTTACCTGTTCATAGCAGTGAAAATGCAACCACTCAAATCCTTAATGGATACTACGAGGGAGTGTCTTGCCATAAAGAGTTTAAATGTTTATAGAGACGATTGGGATCCACTTTTTAGTGTAAAGGTTAAGCCCAGAGACCCATTCTCAGTGGAAGTCGACACTCAGCAATCGTGATGAGCCAACAGAGAAAACAACTCAAAGAAAAACATTCATTGAACATCAAAACTGTGCGAAGCTCAATGGGTTCATTTTCTGCTTTAAATTCAAAAAACTGCTGGTTTTTCAAACGAGAACATTCTTTAAACGATTGCCCTACATTTATAAAAATGAATGTTAATGAGCGCCGTGAGATAGTGTAAAAATATTCTTTCTGCTATAACTGCATGGGGCCAGGTCATTCTGTTACAAAGTGCCGTTCAAAGTTCAATTGTAAGATATGTGAAAGAAGACATAATACGCTCTTACACCAACATAATCTTGACAGGAAAAGGGAAATATCTGTGAATAATCCTGCATATACTAGTGAAACGCCGACGAACAAAACAAGAATTATTGGCAACTGAACTAGTGGTAACTGAAAACAAACAAGGTGACTGCACAACTCTTCGGGCGTTAATCGATAAGGATCGGAAGCAACATTTATTAGCGAACATGCTGTTCAACTACTCCAACTTCAAAAAGCGATTTACTGATATTCATGTAATGGGAATTGGATGCTCTCAAGCGGCAGTTGCTTCTAAAATAGTTGATTTAGCAATATACTCGCACTATAATTCAAGGTTCAAAATTAATACATCGGCTCTAGTTTTAGAGAGACTTACGGGAATATTACCACCAACAATAATAAACGTACAATCACGGACATTCTTGAGCAATCTCGTATTAGCAGACCCTATGTACTACAAGCCAGAAAAAATTAATTTGCTTTTATGAGCCGACTTTTATGCAAAAAAATTAGAAGACGGTGTTCGTAAGGGGCCTCCAGGAACACCTCTTGCTCAAGAGACTATCTTTGGGTGGATATTGTCTGGGAAGGTTAAGTTGAAACCTCCAAAACCACAAGGAAACCAGATTAACAGTTTACACTGCGACTTAACCACTGAAGTGTTATTTAGGGGTTTTTGGGAAATCGAAGAGGTTTCTTATGTTATGTAGAGCTTGTTATGTGAGCATACTTTGGTAATGAGAACATGCTCCATTGTACGACAACCAGCCTTAAATTGGAAAGAAGAAGATACCGAAATTTCTTGTAGTCTGAAAATTTTTCAAAGTTGCAATGTACTCAAATCCAACTCATGATAAACAACGCGCTCGGGTTACCGTCGAAATTCCTTTCACACGGTAGCCCAGTACACGATAAGCGAAAGAAATTTGCTTAATCAGCGCAAAAAACAACGATCTACAGCGGCTTTGCCCAATGACAACTAACTACATCAAGGGCAAAAGCTAAAAAACGAAGAAAAAGCACGAAAGCTTTCTTCATGTAGATCGGTCGTAAGTATCTCTCAGTCCGTTAGTGCGGTTTTGGATTTTGTTTTTTTCTTTTTGGTTTGTCTTCTCGGAATTGACCTGTGATTTGGTTTTTTGTTTATTTTTATTTTTAACAATTGACTACACCTTTTATAATTATTATTTATTTTATTTATCATACCTGACTACCTGTGATTTGGTTTTTTGTTTATTTTTATTTTAACACCTGACTACACCTTTAATTATTATTATTTATTTTATTTATCATACCTGACTACCTCTGATTTGGTTTTTTGTTTATTTTTATTTTTAATACCTGACTACATCTGTCCGAGTCGTGGTTCTCTGCTCCAGGTTTTTTGCTTTCCGCTCTGAGACAATGTCCAAGTGTAAAATTTGTGCGTTGGAGGTCACAAATGAGGACGTACTGTGTGATGGCATTTGTGGCGGCTCCTTTCATGCCCTATGCCTGAAGCGTGCGTCGAGGTCTTCCCCAGCCAGAGTCACTACCTGTACGGAGTGCTCTGACATTAAACCTTGTCGTGTCCTTCGTCTTGTCAGGGAGTTGTTTCACTCCTTCTCTGCTGACCAGTCTATTATTGCTGACAAAGTGACGAATATTTCTTCGAACTGGGGTAGCCTTCAGGTTGTTTCAGATGACCTTCACAGTCTGAATGAAAAAATTGATAAGTTTCTTCAGAGGTGCGATGTACTATATTCGAACTCTGAGGGCTTATTCGAAAGGTCCCATGGTTAAATGGACTGCTGCGATTTCTGCAGATTCTGCACTTATAAACACTATCGCCACTGAGGTTAATACTCTTTCACGGCCTAATACATCTCAGGAGCCTACTGCCCCTGTTTTAATCGCCCCGGGTTTGAACCCTACATTTATCTCCGAGGCCTGTTCTCCTCCCCCCTCTCCTGTAGAGGACCTTGTCGATGTTCCTGTTGGTGTAACCTTTGTTGATCGGTACAATCCTGAGCCTGATACTGGAGTACCCATTACATCAGGCGCTGTTGCGTGCCCTGCTACTATTGCCCCCAATATTTCTGAGCTGAGCAGAGACTTCACTCTGAAGACGGCCCCAATCCCCAAGTTATATTTTGTTTCTCGGCTCGATCCGTCTACCTCTGTTGATGACGTTCTGAATTATGTTAGAATGAGGTCCAAGACTGACGACTCTGTACTTCTACGTTGCCAGCGTCTTAATTCTCGCCTGTCTCAAGGATATGTATCGTCTTTCAAGTTGATGACTTCCCCGGCTCTTTTCGAGATTATCTCTTCCCCGGACTTCTGGCCTAGGAATTCCATCACACACGAATTTGTGCCTCGGGGCAGGTATACTAACGGTACCCATGACAGAGCAATAACTAATGCTGCAAAAAACTAAGTACGCTGTCCCTTTACTATCAGAATGTGAGGGGACTGAGAACTAAGACAAATCATATATTTCAAGCATCCCTTGCATGCTGCTACGATATTATCATGTTGACTGAGACTTGGCTTCATCATGGTTTTTGTGATGCAGAGATTCTTCATGATAGGAGATTTTTCGTAGGGACAGACATTCTTAATCTCTGTGTCGGGGTGGTGGAGTACTGGTTGCTTGCAAATCAGACTTTGACTGCAGCTTAATTGATGTTCCTGCTTTCTCTGACTCACTCACTATTGAACTCTTGGTTCTCAAGCTTTCCCCTGCCCAGGAACCCTTCGTCGCCTCGAGTCTCGAAAGTAGATTCTCGATCTGCTTAAGGCTGTCGTTTTGTTTGCGTTTTGGTTCACATAAGGTTGTTGGCAAGTATAAATTTCAGTTCGTAATCGTTTCGATTACTTTAATTACTTTTGTATTAAAACATTAGTTTAATTAATTCTCATATGATTTTTCAAGCATCTGTAATTTTGAAGATCGTTGATCTCTTTTCGTGTTGTTTATTTTTTTTATATATATTAATTACATAACATTTATGTTATTGATTCTGTAAAAGAATTTTATTATTTTTTGTTTTATTCATATATTAATTAAATGAAATGTAAATTATTAGTTAACTAGAAAGAAATTTATTATTTTTTGAACTTAATTCATGTATTAATTAAATGAAATAAATGTTATTAATTATTAACCTTTATTTAATTATTCTCATTACCCCTTGAACTCTATGTTATACTAGTTTGTTTATTTAAATGATATATGGATTCTTGCCCACATTTATTAAAATTCTTAAACTCCCCTAATTGGTTATTTTCGGACTAAACAAAATATATATATTTATTCTTAAATGTAAGCCCAGGAGTTGCTTAATGGTAGGACACCTTACATTCTCCCTCTTCTTGGGTAAAAAAATATATTTTTTTTAAATTATTTATTTATTTTTTTTGCAATATGCTTGCAATATGTGAAAACAAACCGCCCTGACAAGTACGTACTCGTGATATTTAGGAATATGATCCGAGTCATTAGGCAATAATTGCCAGTACTGATAAACTCTTTGTTACGTTTTACTTTAATATTATTCTTCAGTGGACTATGTCATATTAATCTTTTCTTAATCACTTACTATATGTGTTTTATATCCTTAACGTGTCACCAACCTAAATCTAGACCATTTTCGTCAGCCAATCTATGAACTAAGTCGGACCTCTTATCTAACACAGTGCATTTAAGACATAATTCCGTTTGAAGACTATATCTCCCCTTTCGAATTTCATTTTAACTTTGTCTTTATCGAAATATTTTTTATTTGTTTCATAAGCCTTTAAAATTCTTTTGGAGACGTCGTTGTAAATGTTTTCTAGGTTGTTTAGGTATTTAATTCTGTGTTCTATCGCAGGTGTCTCGATCGTATCGAATAAGGAGTTATCTGAATAACCCGTGACTGCGTTAACTGCTGTGCGTAATGCCATTTGAATACGGCCAATTTCATGGTCCCATAATCTATGGTTGTCGGTTATATACGATCT
Source organism: Leptarthrus brevirostris (assembly GCA_964036015.1). Lineage (NCBI taxonomy): Eukaryota > Metazoa > Arthropoda > Insecta > Diptera > Asilidae > Leptarthrus > Leptarthrus brevirostris. Next base: position 95,553,910 of record OZ038371.1, on the reverse strand, counting down.
TAGGGCACTTCCGATTACCTTGTTCTATCTCTCGGTAAAATTATTACGCGGATGGCAACGACAATTTAACCAAAATTTACGAATACCATAGCATGAGAGGAGCTTCCTGAATTCTTTGGAGTCAAATTGTCGCCCATTATCCGTAATAACGATTTCTGGAACCCCATAATCAAGAAAAATTCGGTTCTCAACTATTTCAGTTACTTTTTTTATCATTGTTATCATTTGCCAGGGGAAATTTGCTTCTTTGAAATTACCTTGCGGACCAAATGAGGGTTTTGTGGTAGGTTTACATTTCAAACATATTTCGCAATTTTTTACATAGTCTTTTATATGTTTATTCATTCCAGGCCAATAATACCTTCCCATAACGCGTTTTTGGGTTTCAGAGCTTCTTAAGTGAGCTGAGGACGGGGAGTCGTGGCATTCTTCTAGGACTTCAGCACGCTTACTAATAGGCACTACTAATTTCCACTTATTCTCTTGGGATCTATTTGAATCGCGCAACAGGTCAGATCCGAAATCCGATGCTGGATATTTTTGTCAAGAACATCGGATAACGGATATGACCACAAACAAACAACATAAAAATTTACCAGCAAGTAGCCACTTCGTAAACAAATTCCAGAGGAAATTGCATATCCTCTTTCACGAAGTGGCTAACGGGTAAATTTTCCTAGAAATCAAAGCAAGGCAAAAGTACATGAAAAATGATGGCAAAGCACATGGGTAAGATTCCAAGTCTCAGGCTAAAAGCGCCTCGCCATCAAATTCCAATAAGTACATCGCCTCGCTCAGGGTCTATCGGTGCTTGAACTTGATCAAGCCAGTGTGAGGAAAAAACTCTCACACACACGACCAAAAGCTTACCTAATGTTTAACGATTGAACGGAAGCTATACGATCGAGAGAGAAAGCTCAAAGCTCTCTACCTTGATCAAAAAGTTCAAGTGCAATAAACACGTAAGCGGTCGTGAAAAAGATTTTAACGGAGTCTAATTTAGGTCGTGAAAAAGTCTGGTTTCAAGAACGAAACTCGTAAAATCGAAACTCCCCTCCAAAAATTACATATTACTATTATTTTGCGTATTTCTAACTAAAACCCCCTTGCAAACTGGTTTAGTTAGATTCCTTACTATTTTTGTGAATTTATTAATCTAACTTTATTAAATAAAAAACATGATTTACGCAGAAATTAAATTAAATTAAAAATATCCTGTAAAATGGCGACAGCAGAAAAGCTCATAATTACAACGAACCAAACCCACATCCTTGCGCCTTTTTCCTTCTCACTTCTACCTTGTGCATCTCTTTCGCACTCATTGGGTAAATATAATTTAATAAAATCGCGAATTATTCAAAAATTACGTAATTATTTGGGCATTACCAAATGATTCCTCGTGAAAAGTCACCTCAATTTCATGTGACGTTCGTTGTCAGAAATTGAAGAAACGTCAGTTCGCGGTTTTCAAGTGTCGTTCCGTGGCCGCGATATTTTATGTTTATTTCGGGTGAATTATGTGTGCTACACAGGTAAGTGCTTTTCAAAACCATTAAATGTGATGTGTTGTGCATGATTTGTGCAAAAGTTGTATGAAAATTGTCGAATTTTGTGTACTTGAAACCAAGCGTATCAGCGGTCACAGGTGTGATAAATTGCAACATAATCACCTGTAACTGATGTACTTGGTCTCAAAACATATGAAACTCTTGTTGCTGATACTTGTATTATGTTTTTATAACATCAGGTATCAGCACATGCAATGTTTTTTCACGCCCTTGCATGCCCCAAATTTGTATGTTATTGTTTAGTGCAAAGTTCCAAGAAGGTTGTTTACATTTTGTGAGTTTGTAAACTTCTTAGAACTTTCTTGTTTTGGTGTATAAAAATGAATAATAATTTCTTGTTTCTTTTTCAGGATATGGAAAGATGTAATGGAATGGAAGTGCCTGTAGAGTTCCCAGGCAATCAGGTAAGTATGATTGACGACACCTTGTAAAAATGCATTTTAATGCTCTTTATTTTTTAGGGATCTTTAACACCAGCACACTGGCACAGAACATTACACGTAGCTTCTGCCAAAAACGGGGTCATACGTACTTCGACTGTCTAAAACGCAAAAACACACCTTTCTGCGTGAATTTCAAAAGTTATGGGCATGATGTTCGCGATTGCAGAACAAATCTTTCTGCTAGAATCCAAGATACAAGCCATGAAAGAAGGCCCCCAAGAGAAAACAGGCCAGGCTCAGAACAACGACCCTCCGGCGGCCCGCCGAGTGTATAACATAAGCCTCAAATGTAATTTCTGTGGCCGACGCGGGCACATTGTTGACTTTTGTCAACAAAAACAGAAATGGGAGTCTCAGAATCCGGGAAACGACGCACAGTCGACCCAAAACTCCCCGGCTCGACTATAAACCCTCCGCAAAACAAACAAGGGTCACCTCAGACGCCCAAGACTAGTATCTCTACCGTAAAACTTCCATTGGACATCGGCCTACACGGCCAAACCAATTTAGTAGTGGATACTGGCGCTGAGGTTAGTATTATTAAGGAAAAGGCATTACAGTCCTTCGACGACATCAATACCGAGGAGGTGTATACACTACAAACGCCGTTTGGTACTGGAAAAACCTTGGGAAGCTGCCAGGGCAACTTCACAGTGAAGCACAAAATACCCTGCAATTTCCAAGTCATCCAAAACCTTCCAGGTCTCACGGACGACGGTTTGTTATCAAATGACTTCCTTGCGAAGAATTGTAATGTTGAAGGTCCAAATATGGCGCTCAGGTTTCCTCGCACGGAAACTAACCTCGAAGAGTTCGCTGTACCCCTACCATTTGCATCGGACGAAGCGTAGCGAAGTAGCGAAGTAGCGAAGTAGAAACACTAACAGGTAGCACGGAGGCCTCAGAGGTCAAGCTTTCTACTTGCAGTGTCCTCAAGGCATCTCAATTGGAGAATGCTGGCTGTAGCACACAAGAACACCACTCGGATAAAAGAACTACCAAAGATCCGGCTTGCGAAATATGGCAGCACCAGATAGTCTTAGACAAACCTGTTTGCATACCTGCAAGATCCCAGATCGTAGTCAAAATCCCGTTGCAATTGTCTGAAGAAATGCTCTGTCCCAGGAGATAGACGATGGAGTCTTCCAGGCAAATAGCTTACTCTCATCAGGAATCAAGATAGCGCCCATTGGAATCCTCAACGCTAACAATTTTCAAGTAGTCCTGACAAGCCTCGACATAAAGCTTGTCCACACTATAAACTACACCGTCATCCCTATCTCCAACGGTTCGGATGAAACAAAACTAGATGAAGAAACCCCAGAATACGAAACACGGTCCACGAGCCGGAAAAAAGGCGCTGACCAACCCAAGAAAAGGTCTACTCTAACCGGTCACAAGGACCCAGTAGCCGCAAAGCCAATTAGAGGTAAAAACACGTCCAAACATGTAAGATGGCATAAGAGCCCCTCCAGAGACGCTTGTGGGTCCCTCAAGAAAACCCCAACGTCTGGCGCTTGTGAGTACAACAAATGTCTGGCACCTAAGGTAAGCCCAGATCGACAAACTCCATCGCCCAGAAGCTCCAGCACAAAAATACAAACGACAGACGCTTGCGAGTTCCAACAAATGCCTGAACCTGTAGGTATCACGGCACAGAAAACTCCAGCGTTCAAAAACAAAAGTTTTAAGAAAATTAAAAACAATAAAAGCAAAATAAACAGGAACAGAGTTACTAGAGCTGATAAGACAGCTACTCTGCAACACATTAAATACCTATACCCGGACAGTGACGATCCCAGGTTAGTACAAGAACTCAACCTGGACGACACCCTAAGCGCGGAAGAGTCATCTGCCATAACCAAACTATGTTATGAGTACGATGATATTTTCTTCTTAAAAGGTGATAGGCTCACCCATACCAAAGCCATCACCCACGACATTCCCCTGGTGCAAGACCAAGCACCCATTAATCAAAAGATGTACCGATTGCCTGACACCCAACGCAATGTAATCAACGATCAGCTCCGAGAAATGTTGGATAATGACATAGTCCAACCGAACAAGAGTCCATGGAATTCACCACTCTTAGTCGTCCCCAAGAAAGCGGGACCTGATGGTGAAAAAAGGTGGCGCGTCGTCGTCGACTTTCGCAAACTTAACGAAAAAACGATTGGCGACGGCTATCCGCTACTTCGTATCGAGGACATACTCGACCAACTAGGTCATTGCCGATGCTTCACTACCCTCGACTTGGCCAATGGTTACCACCAAGTATTAGTCGACCCCAAAGATAAACCAAAGACGGCTTTCAGCACAAACTATGGACACTACGAATTCCAACGTCTAGTGAATTTCATATTAACAGGTTTACAAGACCTGGAATGCTTTGTGTACCTAGTTGACATAGTCATCTACGGGAAAAACCTGGCGGGCCGCAATCAAAAGCTCCGCAAAGTCTTCGACAGACTGAGAGAGAACAACCTGAAACTGCAACCAGAGAAATGCCAGTTCCTAAGACGAGAGGTTGTATACTTAGGCCATAAGTGCTCCAACAAAGGAGCACTACCCGACCCCAGCAAAACGGCATGCGTCCAAACATTCCCTGTTCCGCGAACAGTCAGACAAGACAAGTCATTTCTGGGACTTGCCAACTATTACAGGAAATTTATACCCGATTTCTCGAAAATAGTACGTCCGATCACGAATTTGCTTCGCAAGGACGTGAAATTTACTTTGACTAACAAATGTCAAGAGGCATTTGAAGTTATTAAAAAATCCCTAATTTCCCCTCCACTTCTAATCTATCCCGATTTCACCCAACCATTCAACCTAACCACGGACGCCAGTAGCGAGGCCTTAGAAGCTGTCCTCTCCCAAGGAGAAGTCGGACGCGATCAACCTATTTCCAGCCGTACACTAAATAAAGCTGAACGCAACTACTCTACAATAGAGAAAGAGTTGCTAGCCATAGTCTGGGCCACCCGTAACTTCAGATGTTACCTACAAGGCCGAAAATTCACAGTCTACACAGACCATAAGCCTCTCAAAGGCGTCTTTAACGTCAAAGACCCAACTTCCCGCTTGGTGAGATTTCACCACAAGCTTTCCGAATTCGATTACAAAATCGAATACAAACCTGGAAAATATAATACAAATGCCGACGCACTCAGTCGCATCCCGCGGGAAGAAGCCGAAGGCAACACTCTCCTAGTAAAGGCCCAAGTCCACCATAAAATGGATTCGGACTCGGAGGAAGAAAACGGGGAAAACCCCCACAGTCATCTTAAATGCAACGCAGTGACCCGGGCTCAGGCAAAACATGTTGAAACGGAACCCAAAAATCCCGAAACGAGGAACCCCTCGTTGAGCAACCAGGATAACGAAACGCCAAAAACCAAACAAGAAATAAAGCCAATAGACCCACCAGGAAATGATCCAGACATAAATGAAGCAAAAACCCCTGAAGTTATTACAAACCCCGAAGAAATCAGGACAATCTTACATGACTACCACGATTCTCCTTTCGGTGGCCACCAGGGCGTAATAAAAACATACAAGCGGATTAGAAGAAAGTACTGGTGGAGGCACATGCTTAGTGACACAAAGAAATAAATTTTTTTTTTTTTTTGCGTGAGGGGTGAAAATCTTCCAAAGACACCAGGAGACCCGATTATCTCTGGTAGTGTGAGATTTTTACTCACTAAAAACACCCCTCTAGGGATTTGCCGAAACAGACCACTTTATCCGGGTCCCTTTTCGTCCCTACCCACTGTGATCTCAGCGGGAGAGATCTGGGCTGATCCAGTTTTCTTCCCTCACCTCGATTCCTCGGGTCAGCGCAAGCATTTGCTTATAGGACACCTCTGCCATTCTTCCTTCTTCCATCCAGTGGTGTCCCATCAGCTTCCTTCTTCTACTTGCCAGTGCAGGGCACTGGCACACTATGTGTGCCGCTGTCTCCTGCTCCTCCAGGCACAGCCTGCAGATATCATCCTCGAGAATGTTCATCCTCTTTAGATGACACCTGAAGTTACCATGTCCTGTTAGTAGTGCCGTCAGCCATCTCAAGGTCCTACGGTCCATATCCAGGACCTCCCTCTGTTAAGCACTTCTGGTCGCTACAATTGCCATCTTAGCCTGTCTGAGCGAGTCCACGACATTCCACCGTTCCCAGTGCTCCCTCGTGGCCCACTTTCCTAACAGGCCTTCCGCCGTACCTCTGCCAAGCGCAGTGAACGGCTCCGGACCTTGGAAACTCGAAGCAGACCCTAGCTTTGCCAGTACGTCTGCTTTTTCATTACCTTCGATCCTTACGTGTCCTCGGACCCACGCCAGTGTCAACTCATTTGATGAGGCACACGCGTTTAGTTTGCGGACACACTCCAGTGACAGAGCTGTGTTAAACTCTGTACCATCCATACACCTGATCACCGCCTGATTATCGAGTGCCACCACTATCTGCTTATCTCTCACTCGACTCTCTAGTACACGATCAAGTGCATAGATCAGAGCCAGCATCTCTGCCTGAAATACTGAGGTGTATATCCCCAGGCAAAGATGGGTGTTCAGGTTCAGGTCATCACTGAAGATACCTGCGCCCGCTCTCCCATCAATTCTGGATCCATCCGTGAATATTGTAACGTCGGTTATACGGCTTTCAGGGAGGGACCCATCCCGTATAAGCGTTTCGTGGTGCCTATCAATTACCCTTACTTTGCTTATACCATCAACAGGCATTTCCAATTCCGGTATCTCATCTTTGACAAGTTCCAGTATTTTCCTATGCCCTCACGAGATCTGCACCAGTTTGCTCCTCGCTCCATGCGAAGAGCCGCTGAAGCAGCAGTTCTCTTCACATATATATCTAAAGGTAGCAAACCCAGTATCATCTCTAACGCCATTGTCGGCGTTGTTCGAAAGGCCCCTGTTATCGTCACACACGCTAACCTCTGGACCTTGCTCAATTTCCTCTTTACTGTGGGCTTAGAAGTGCTTGGCCACCATACCACAGAGGCGTAGGATATAATTGGTCCCACCATCATAGTGTAGATCCAGTATGCGGCCTTTGGCGAGATACCCCACCTCCGCGCACACACCCTCCCACATTGATGTAGAGCCCTGTTCGCTCTTTGGGTTTTCTCCTCAACATGTCTTTGCCAGGTGAGTCTTAAATCTAGGAATACCCCCAGATACTTGATCGAGCCCGAGACCGTGAGTTCTTCCCCAAAGAGTTCAATTGGTCTAAAGTCTAGATTTTTCCTTTTCCTAGTGAAAACAATTAGATCAGACTTCTTTGCGTTTATGAAGAGTCCCTGTTCCACACACCATTGCTCCACCACCCTCGTACCTCTTCTTATTGTGTCTGCTACGGCGCGCATGAACTTGCCCCTTGCCATAATCGCTATGTCGTCAGCATACCCAACGTTATGTATGCCTTCCTCCTCAAGTCTGCGAAGTAATGAGTCAAAGGTAATGTTCCACAGAACGGGGGATAGTACTCCCCCCTGTGGACAACCTCTGTCCACCCTCCCTCGCAGTCTCGATTCACCTCTCTGGATGTTTACTGCTCTTGTCTTTAACATGTTGCTAATCCATCTTCTAACAGTAGAATTGGTTCCCCGTTCAGCCTACCGAAGTCTATGTTGTCAAAGGCTCCTTCAATGTCCATTATTGCGGCCATTGCTATGCCTTTGCTATTAATTTCTTCTTCTGCTACTCGCACCAGCTGATGGAGTGCCGTTTCGGTAGATCTCCCAGAACAATAGGCGTGCTGGTTCCTACTTAGTGGATAACTAGTGAGTGAAGTCCCCTCGATGTGGTAAGCCACGGTCCTCTCCATTGCTTTCAATAGAAAAGACGTCAGGCTCACGGGTCTAAAGGACTTCGGCTCAGTGTAGTCTTTTCTTCCCGGTTTTGGTAGAAATATGACCTTAGCCTCTCTCCACGAAACCGGGACATATCCTATTGCTAGGCATGTTGTGTATATGCCCTTAAGTATTGGTGCTACAATCTCACTGCCCCACTGAAGCAGGGCTGGGAATATACCATCTAAGCCTGCTGCCTTGAATGGTTCAAACGATCTAATAGATCGTCTTACCCCTTCAAGCGTCACGATCCTTTCCGCCACAGAGCGATCCGAGGCTCCCTGCTTCCTCATATGCCACGGCCTATCCGATTTGTAGCTTCCCGGAAAGTGAGTTGTCAGCAGAATTTCGTTCGTTTCGTCCCCGGTCTCTGACATCTTACCCGTTCTGTCCCGAACCAGTCTGAGCCTGGAGACCGGGTCAGCTGAGACCATATTTTGAAGTCGGCAGACTTCAGATATGTTTCTCGTGCTCGAGCAGAAGTCTCTCCACGATTCTCTCTTCTTCCTACGCAGAGCTTTCTTCAACTCTTTCTTCAAGGATTTGTATCTGCCCCAGGCTTCCCCATCCTGAGTCCTTATGGCTCGGTTGAAAGCCTTCCTGCACCCCTTCTTCCGTGCTTCCAGTTCCCTGTCCCACCAAGGGGTTGGGTCCTGGTCCACTACTTCAGTTGAAGTACAGGATTTGCGATACGCCTCCATTACAGCCTTTTGTAGAGTGTACAACTGTCTCTCTACATGCAGTGTGTTTTTGGGTACCCTGGGCGTCCACGCTATCAGTTTCTCCCTTAACACCTCCATATATTTCTGGCTATTGGTGTTTTTAGGTAACCTGATCAGCCTCCTACTCTGCCTCTTTTGTACCCCGTATCGAATGTCACAGGTTATGGCTCTATGATCTGACAACGTCATCACATCTGCCACTCTCCAGTTGAGCACTCTATCCAACAACTTAGTATTGCTAAAGGTGACGTCAATAACCTCCTTACGCCTTCCATCCACGAAGGTTGGTTCTGTCCCCCTGTTTAGAATTGCCAAGTTGTTGCTTACCACGAATTCTAGTAAATCTTCGCCTCTCTGGTTGTCGTCTGTACTGCCCCACACTGTATTGTGGGCGTTCGCATCGCAACCTAACAGTAGTCCCACATTTCTATCCTTGCAATGTTCCACCAGAGCCTCCACCTCCCTACCCGGGGGTGAAGTCGGTGAATCGTATGGTAAATAGCCCGAGGCTACGACCCACGCACCTGCCCCGGACCCCATACGAACCGCCTGAACTCCCCGCCTGACTAGAATGCAGGATCTTGTTCTACTATCTGAATTTACGCAAAACAGATTAGCAATTCTTTCTGGGAGCCCTTTTATACTCTTCCTAAATAACCAGGGCTCTTGCAGCAGCGCTATGTCCAGCTTCTCTTCCACAAAACAACGACACAACATACTTGATGCCGCCCTACTGTGATGCAGGTTGAGTTGCCAAACTTTTAGGGTGTTCCCACCCCCCTCCCTCGGTAGAAATACATTAAGCGGTGCTCCAAATGCCAAAAGATGAAAGCGTCACCACAATTCCGAATGCCGATGGTTATAACAGACATCGCAGAAAAACCCTTTGACAAGGTCTACCTCGACATGGTAGGTCCACTTGAGAAAACAGAGTCCGGAAATAAATATATCTTAACGTTCCAGGACAATCTTACAAAGTTCGTCGACTGGTATGCCATACCAAATGGGGAAGCGGTCACAGTAGCGCAAATTTTAGAACGTGCACATAGACCATTAATTGAATACCTCCGAACCATAGTGGACGAAAATCCCAAATCTTGGGACCATTACCTGCGAACCGCTGCATTCGTGTACAAAAACAGTGTGCACGAAGGGACGAAACTAACTCCCATGAACAGCCTTTACGGCTTCACTGCGGATGTTCCCTCCAACCTTAAACGAGACCCAGAACCCGTGTATAACCACGAGAGCTATTACCACACATTACGGTATAAGCTTCAAAAATCGTATGCAACGGCTGGGAAGAACATATTGGCCAGCAAACAACGCTCGAAAGGTTACTACGACAAAACTATTCGCCCTATATCCTTCCATATAGGAGACAGGGTCCTCCTCAAGAGCGAAAATAGAAAACATAAACTCTGTCAAATCTGGGTAGGACCCTATTTGGTAACCGGCGTTCCCAGCTCAGTGAATACCACGATACGAGTTGGTAAGAGAATAATCACCGTCCATAATAACAGGCTAAAGCCATATTATGACTAAACCAAATAAATAATACTTAAATGATTAACACTTCAAACCCCTCCATTTAATGCAATAGTTGTTAAACTTTAATAATAATACAACAAATTCATGAGTACAAACTATCTAACCCAAACCTTTCCTCTCCCTATAGACATGTCCTTGGCAATCATTATACTCGAATTGTTCCTGTCCCCTGTGGCAAAAGGCAATAACTCCCCTTAACAACACCGGAGTACTCTTTGAAGACTTGGGAAGCCTGATGGTGTATCATAACACCTGGAACGTCATAACGGAACTGGACCTGTCCGAATTGGAAAACCAAACAATGTTGGCGGAGCGAGCAGAACATTATGTGCACCAACTCTGTGGAAATCATTCATCAGCAACAGGCCTGTGCGAAATGCATAAAAAACATGTTCATGCGCTGATGGAGAACATTAAGAGACGCACATACGTCATTAAGGAGGCCGTACCAAAATCCCGAAAACCCAGATCGATATTCGATGGTATAGGAAATGCCATGCATTATCTCTTCGGAACGATGGACAGCGGAAACGAACGCGAGGTGTACAGTCGCTTGGAAGAACTCAAAACAAATACCCAAGCACTCGCCGACCTAGAGAAACAACAGATTAGCGTGGTAAAGACAACCTTTGACAGAATTCAGAAACCCTTAACGTCACTGGCGGAACGTCAAAGGCAAATAGCTCTTCAAATAAATGATCTGCACAACTTGACGGATGACCTGCAAGCTAGACAGTTAAGACAGGAAATTATTTCTAGTCTCCTCCTCCAAATGGTCGAACTAGAGTTTAGACAGCAGGCCTTATTAGATATAATAGTATCAAGTAGGAATAATCAAATCCATCCATTACTAATTTCACCCGGTGGGCTGTTAGAAATTTACCATAAAACCCATTCAGCCTGCCAGAACCCCCAAAACTGCCTCTCGATTCTTTACCAGACAACCGAAATTCGAACACATTTATTACTAGAAAAACTTGTAATTCGACTCACCCTCCCTATATTCGACATTCCCAAATTTAAACTACACCAAATCCGATGCTTCCCAATCCATACGGAAAATAACCATTCACTAATCCCAGAGATTGCTTACTCGCACATAGCAAGTCAAATACACACACAGGAATTTTTACTTCTTAAACCGTCAAATATCCGTCAATATCAAAAATTGTCCAAAAACATAGAAGAAGACATATTGGCAGACTAAACACACCGATAACGAAAGCAACCCTATCCACTGAATGTGTTATTAAACTAGTATTTAACCCGCTAGAAGAAAACCCCAAATACCAATTAAGAGCACAATTAACTCCCAGGGATACCCTTATCAAATTAAAAAGACCCAATACTTGGTTATATTCTCTAGCCTCCCGAACAGCAGACAGCGCATATTAGTAATTAACGAACCCTGTCAACTACAAATAGGCCCTAACACCATATATTACGAAGCAAAAAACCTTCATCCCTTAAAAATCTCCCAACCGGATTACTTCCCCAACACAAACGAAACTAAAATAGAGTTGGAAAATTTCATGGCCACACTCCCGGAACCACACGCACAGGAACACTCCTTATTGTTCCTTGAGGACAATACGAACCAATTAATACACCAAGGCACAAAATCCCTAGACGATATTCGCACCCAGGTAGAGAAGGTTCGCACTAACATTAAAGCCAAGATACCCCATACTTTATCCACCACTTCCCTGTCCCTCTCAGGCATACTGCTGTTGGTCGTAACAGGGTATATTATAATAAAATATGTGCCTCCTAAAGTCACATTATGGATCAGCCAGCGGAACGCACCGCCTCCCCAAAACGATGTACCACTGCAGCCAATCTATACGATCCCCCATAACACAACAACCAAATCGCAAACACCCCCAAAGACACAAACATATCCAAAGCCCCAAATGCTTCCACGAGTTAAATCCATTCAACTCGTATAAATAATAAAACCAGGAAACCATCTTTTATTATCCCATTCTTATCCGCAGTTTAAGTTCAAAAACAGAATCCAGATTTAAGTTCCAAAACAGAAATTCCCCAGAATTAAAAAAAAATAAAAAATAAATAAATGTTAACTTTAAAGTCAACAACACCATATACGTTCAAAAGTTTTTCAACGCCGATAAAAATATTGAAATGCAACGCCGAACAATAAACCAATTCCCTTCTTCAAACGCCGATAAAAATAAGGCATACGACAAAACAATAGAAATTGCTGCCCCCCAAAGCAGATTTCACCCAAGTACACCAACAAAGAAAACCACCAATAATCAAAACCAAAACCCAAAACAAAAAAAAAACACAAAACAATAAACAAAAAAACACATAACGGCAAACTCCTAAATAATTTTATGAAAGAGAGAATAAAAAGAAGAAACTTTATTTATTTATTTTTCTCAAGACAATAAAATCCTGTTAAATTTGCAAAAAACTAGTCCCACCACTCCTCGGTGAAAGCCCTGCTGCCATCCTCCCCAGGGGCGGAAACACGGGACGAAGGTACACCACCTGTAGTAGCTCCCTTAGTATCTGCCCTGGACCGGTCGGTGACCAGAGGAACAAACGATGGGAGAGAACTGTCACCTAATAAAAGGAAGTCAGAATTAAATAAAAAATGGCAAACACTCACAATAACTAAAAAATCTTACCTGCCGCTACCCAGGTATCACCGCTCAGCAAGGTGAACCGAACCGGATAATATCAGCCGGCGGTGGCCGGTGCTCCCCAGAAACTTAGCGGGGCCATCTCAGGACGCTGCAAAACGAGGCGTACTGACCCCTGCCACCCTCGGTGAACGTGAAGAACGTACACCCCATACACTCGTAAGGAGTGAGGGGAGTCCACCCTAAAGCCGTGCTGGGTAATAACCTCGGTGAAACTCATTTTGTAACGATTTCAAAATACAAACTGTAACAAATTCGTCCAAGTACCGAACTTTTATCACAAAATTTTCATTAGCATGCAATTTTTTGTAGATAACTATTCCTCTCCAAAGAATAGTTATCTTCTTCCCAGAAGGAAGGAATGTTACAGGTCAGATCCGAAATCCGATGCTGGATATTTTTGTCAAGAACATCGGATAACGGATATGACCACAAACAAACAACATAAAAATTTACCAGCAAGTAGCCACTTCGTCAACAAATTCCAGAGGAAATTGCAAATCCTCTTTTACGAAGTGGCTAACGGGTAAATTTTCCTAGAAATCAAAGCAAGGCAAAAGTACATGAAAAATGATGGCAAAGCACCTGGGTAAGATTCCAAGTCTCAAGCTAAAAGCGCCTCGCCATCAAATTCCAATAAGTACATCGCCTCGCTCAAGGTCTATCGGTGCTTGAACTTGATCAAGCTAGTGAGAGGAAAAAGCTCTCACACACACGACCAAAAGCTTACCTAATGTTTAACGACTGAACGGAAGCTATACGATCGAGAGAGAAAGCTCAAAGCTGTCTACCTTGATCAAAAAGTTCAAGTCGAATAAACAGGTAGGCGGTCGTGAAAAAGATTTTAACGGAGAGTCTGATTTAGGTCGTGAAAAAGTCTGGTTTCAAGAACGAAACTCGTAAAATCGAAAAAGATCGCGGAACAAAAAAAAAATTTTGTGGATTATCAATAGGATTGTTAAGTTCAAGTGTGTTTGCAACAAATACTAGATCCCGTGTAATAATCATAAGTTCAGTGGACTGTTAATAAAGTAATCAAACTCAAGTTTGTTTTCTGTTGATACCACCAATTCTAATTAAGGTAAATTTTTGTGGTTATAAATTAAGTGAAGTACGTGAACAAACCTGTAATAATCGCGGATTTTAAGTGGAAGAAGTGGTTGTCTTTATCTTGAAGTAAATTATATAACAGGCTTAATGTATAAAAGATCTTCTTCTAGCTTCCAATTTTTCATGCGGGATGGATATTCCTGTACCTTTTGGATCATAGATAAGTACCAATCATCTTTCTCTGCAGAATGGCAATATATTACATTTAATTCCGGCGTTCTAGAAAGGGCATCGGGGACGACATTATTCTTACCTTTTACGTACTTTATCTCAAAGTCGAACTGTTGAAGTCTCAATATCCACCGAGCAAGGCGGCCAGTAACGTTTTGTTGGCGAAAGAGCCATGTCAATGGCGAAAGAGCCATGTCAATGGCGAATGGTCTGTAAGGATAAACAATTTTTGGCCCTCTAGATATCCACGAAGCTTTTCCATAGAAAATACGATACTGAGACATTCTTTCTCTGTGACAGTGTAGTTAATCTCAGCTCCTCTCAGTTTACGACTGACATAAGCTATAGGATGTTCCGCCTCGTTATCATCCCTTTGAAAAAGTACGCCTGCTATTGCGTGGTTAGAAGCGTCACATTGAATAAAAAAGGGTGAAGCGAGGACAGGGGATTTAACCAAAGCACTCTTGAGTTCTATAAACGCTTTATCTGCTTCCGGAGTCCACTTTAATGGTTGTCGCTTCTTACCGCCTTTAGTAAGTTCGTGGAGCGGTGCAGCGATTTGCGCGAAGTTTGGTACGAAGCGTCTATACCACGAGCTTAACCCTATGAAGCGCTTCATTTCGGTGAAATTTTTTGGACGACAGAAATCTACCGTTGCTTGTACCTTGTCTGGATCAGTTCGCAATCCGTGAGCATCAACGATAAAGCCCAGGTATTTTAGACCTGATCGAATAATTGATATTTTTCCCCTATTTATCGTAAGGTTCGCCTCATACAGACGATTTGCCACCCTATTCAGTGTCTTAATGTGATCCTCGAACGAATCAGTTGCAATTATGAGGTCATCAAGGAATGTAAATATATTGCCTTCCGTTGGGCAAAAGAGTCTGTCCATTAAGCGTTGTTGGGTAGCAGGACTATTTGTGAGACCAAACGGTATAACCACAAACTGCCATAGTCCATGCCCAGGAACGAAAAAAGCTGTTTTTTCCTTTGCAGTTTTGGCTAAAGGTATCTGCCAAAAAGCGTCCTTTAAATCTACGGATGATAAATACTTCGCCTTGTTAAGACGATTAAGGAGCTCTGTAATTTTTGGTAAAGGATAAGCACACTTCTTAGTTACTGAATTTAATTTTCTGCAATCTAAACAAAGTCTGTCCTTGCCATTCGATTTTTTGACAAGAACCGCCGGTGAGCACCACGGGCTTAATGAAGGTTCTATTACATCAAATTTCTTCATCCTTTCCAACTCTTTGCCAAAACGTGCTTGGACAGCAGGCGAAACTTCATAGCCACGTTGTACTATAGGCTCAGCATCGACGGTATCTATATCGTGCATGATTAAGTTGGTTCGACCAAGAGTAGGTCGATCTAATTTATCAAACTGATGTATGCATCTAGCAATGGCTTTTTTTTGATCGAGTGTTGGTGTATAACATGTCCATTCGACTCACGATCTTATCTTAATTGGAAGGCATCTCAGAAATCAACACCTAAATTTAGCCCCTGCTTTAGGTAGGAACTGCTAGGACACGTATAATTTTTACCTCCGCTCTAAATTGGATTGGTACATTAAAACATCCTACAATCAGATGTTGAGAACTGTCAACAGTTTTAATAGATGACTGGCATTCACTTTGTAGCTTAAGCCCAAGAGACTTGAAAATCTCTATACCATATTGCCCTACTACAGAACCGCTAGCTCCGGAATCCAACAGACTCTTAAAGTTTCGACCGAAAATATTTACTAATAGGTATGGCCTTGCATCAACATCGTCTTTCAACACTATCGCCTTTTTTATTGGCTTTGTGGACTTTGACCTGGCTGAACTACCCCCGTCCACTCTTGAGAAGTCCCAGCCTCGTTTCCCGACTCAGCGGAATTACTATTGCGAAGGTTGGTATGTTGCGTATAGCTTTCCTGCCTGACGTCAGGTTGAATTTCAACGCCATATGGGTCATGAATAGGTACATTAACATCTTCATTTATCTAAGGTGCCAATGATGGATGTTCCGGAAGGGTGATGGATAACTCAAGGCAGTTAAGGTTACCCTGTTGTTGACTTTGTGGTCGATAGTGAGTCATTGACCTCAGTCCCTTTTCATTTACATTATTATTGTAACGTATATAACTGTTCCCGGATTTTGGTGCACCCATATTCTTGTTCTTAATTATGTGACGAGATCCTTGATCTTGGCGATAATTTGGAAAGTTACGGGATCTGCTTAGGATATTATCTACGCTACTGCGGTTTACATAAGATGACGGTTGTAAATTGTAATTATTTCGGGTTTGTCTCTCATACCCACTATCATCAGCATGTCGGGAAGGAGTACGAGTATCTAAGTTCGTTTTCCCGTAGGTTTGTTTATCATATGAAGCACCGTGATTGATATTGGTGGATGGAAAGCTGTACACATTCCTATCCAGATTATTACCATTAATTTTAGCCTGAATTTCACTTAGCTCAGGCTTCTTCCAAACTGTCAGTCGTAGAAAAGTCCAGAAGTGCAATGGCTCGAATATATTTCGGCAGTAGATTATTTCGAATAATTTTTACTCTTTCTCGCTCCGAAGGTACTCGAGGCAGTCTAAAAAATTGATCTTCCATGAAAGAAATATACTGCACAATAGATTCGCTAACATTCTGTTTACTCTCCCGGAGATATTCCAGTAGCTGATCAGTGTGAAGGAGGGGTTCAAAATGCTGGAGAAATTGCTTGACAAAATCTTCTTAAGATAGAAGGGTTTCTCGCTTTCTACGGTACCATCGTAATTCCGAACCATCTAAGAGATCTGAGATTGACATTAATAACTCAGAGTCGGTTACTTGTCTGGACCTAGAATAGCCTACTGCTACTCTTTGCAAGAAGGCAGACGCAGAGTCATCACTATCACCGGTGAATTTAAGGCCCCATTTAAACAACATAGGCGGTGTTCTGGGTATGGAACTATTTTCTCTAAAAACTTCTGGTTTAAAAAATTCCTGCCGGGGTAAATAACTTATATCGCGCTGCTCCTTATTAGTACCGATCTTACGCGAGCCTTGTAAGTCGTTATGATCTTTTTGAAACTCGTCTAAGTTTAAGTTTTGAATATCCTCTTGAAGATTAGTCTCGAGTGGTTCTTGGCTAACATTGGCAAGACATCTCCTTCGAATTACTCTAAAATAGCTTCACACTCTTTTAAGTCTTCGGTTGGAGTTAAGTAGGTGTTAATCGATAAGGAATTTGGGTCGGCGCTAGCTTCTTTCTTTAGTTGTTTAGACCACCATATTTGTCTTCTCTCGATAGTAAATAACTCTGGCGAAACTTTTCTACATCGCATTTCATATTTAATGTCGATATCTACACAAAGTGCCGAAATTTGTTCATACGACATGTTAGGAAAGACACTGAACTAATAGAGAAGTAAGGTCAACACCAAGAATATTTTTCTTGCAAGATATTTACTGATAGACTATGGTTATAGATGTATGGACTATAGTGTGATGTCCGTATTAGTCGAGTTTCAAGTATTTAGTCTGTGCAATGACTTTTATTGCTAACGTGTGTGTAAAAAAAATGTTAAACAGAAAACAAGAGGAGGTAGAATTATTTTAAATTAACCTATGAAGGTTGGTTTCAGGGTCCTTGGGGTAGTGGCTTAGGCACAGATATCAATGAAGATTCACAATGTAGTATGAATTATCAAATTCAAATTTAAAATGGTGGCGGAAATCAGAGAACATTAATTAAATCCAAACTCGCCAACGTGAAAAATTGAAAACGCTTATAATCCTAATTATGGAAGCACTTGTTTTTGCTGCTTCCCAAAATAATGGAATGGTAATTCAGCTAAGCATCCATTTCAATTCAAACACACTAAACACCCTATAATTTGGAGCACTGAAACACTTATAACCTATAGGAGATTTTCCAAATACCGCACTGAGTTATCTATGTTTAATTTCACGATTTGGTAGGACACTTCTTTTCTTCAAGGAAAAACAATTTAACACCTTGATTGCAATTTTAACATGTGATAAGCAAATTTTAGTGTGACTACTTCGAGGTTACGACTTATATGTACATATGTTAGATCTTTCTACTTACGGGTTCCACTTAATTTGGATATTTTCTATATAAACTTCCTATCGCTTTGATTTTGATCTGCCTGAATGTAACACTGTCAATATTTTGGCTCAATATCAGTTTTTCAATTGTTTCACATGTAATAGCTAAAAAAAATATTCAGCGGATTGAAAACTATCACCAAACTATAATAAATTTTAACCTTTTTCACGCAACTTCTCAGTTTCTGCAGATTTTTAATTTCTTTTAAAATTTCGTAAACATTATATTTTTGCGTGAAGATGAACCGCGATTTTGTTCTTTCACTCATGGAAGTAACTAATAAAATGGCCTCACTGAAAACACAGATCAATTAACTGGACCAACAGTCCCGCTCACTTTGCACTTTATGATTTTGCAAGAGATTCTAATGATAAATATTTTTCTTCTCGGATTATGAATTTTTGTATTTATAACTGGTTCACAGGTGTTACTTTTAGAGAATATAAAATGCACTAGCGAAGCAAATCCTAAGGGCAGATTTCGTAGAGAAATTTGCGATTTTCTAATTTGTTTATATTTTGAAGATTGTCTTTTAAATTTTTCGAATTTTAAAATTACAATAATTTCGGAATCATAGATCCCGGACGAGCCCCCAAATGTAAGCCGAACCAGATCTAGGGGTGGTTGGGCTTTCACAGAATGATTTAATTTATTTATTTATAATTATTAAACAGTCAAATGAAAGAGTAAATTTACATGAATTTCATTTATATTGGCAGAGTTCAAGTTCACAATACTCAAAATGTTTCCCTAACAATTTCTAATGCGGCCGCCCTGCTAACCATATATTTTAGCTAAGGGTTAGTAGATTAGGATTATATAATTTTGATATTATATGTATATATGTTCATTGAGTTTTTATTAAAATTTTTTATTTATTATATTAGTTACTTTAATTTCTTGGTACTTTCCTGTTTACGTGGCCACGTGAGAATTCGCTGCTGGGTGAAGTGCTTTGTCCCTGAATTAAAGGCGTGAAATTCCAAGATGCTGTGTATTTTGATGTTTCCGATGTATATACGGTTGCAGTTTCTTTTAAAAATATCGATGCTCTTTTAAATACGCAGTCTGATTCGAAAATATAATCACAGTTCGAATTTTAACTTAAAACTTTTCTTCTTTTGAAATTTTTTCTCCGCTCGAATCTGCTTCTGTCGACCACTGGAGATAGAGAGAAAGATCCGATCCCTCCATCCGGTTCAGGAACTCTTCGTCGCCTCGAGTCTCGAAAGTGGATTCTCGATCTACTTACAGAGTTGCCAATTCGGGCGATTTCTCGCCGATTGGGCTACTTGAGCCATCAGTTGGGCGAGAAAATTTTGCTCTCTGCGACTAGGCACTTTTTGGGCGATTTTTAATTCTTGCTGGGCGCTTTTGGGCGATTTTTTAATTCTTGCTGGGCGCTTTTGGGCTACATGTATTTACGTGTGCTTATGTGTATTAGCGTCAAAAATTTTTTAGACTTTCTGGGAGGAAGAGGTGTTACTTTTAGTTACTTCATTAACTGCCCTCCCGCCAGGGAATATATTTCTATAGTAGCAAATAAAAGCGGAACTTTCCCGAATACAAAAGTACACGTAAGTACACGTAAGTGCAAATAGTCACTACCATTACTAAATAATTAAGAGTATTTTTTTTTCACGACGCCCCTACCAACATTTTAAATTTGTGTTACTTGTATCTGCTTTGTAATTAATATTACATTAAAGTTGTAAAAACAACAATTTCAATAAATATAAAATAAAAAAGCGATTTTTGGGCGATTTTAAATAATGGCGCGGCGACTTTGGGCGACTTAAGCATCACGGCTCGGTGACTTTTGCTCCATACCGTCTGGCATCTCTGTCCGCTTAAGGCTGACGTTTTGTTTGCGTTTTGGTTCACATAAGGTTGTTGACAAGTATAAATTTCAGTTCGTAATCGTTTCGATTACTTTAATTACTTTTGTATTAAAACATTAGTTTAATTAATTCTCATATGATTTTTCACGCATCTGTAATTTTGAAGATGGTTGATCTCTTTTCGTGTTGTTTATTTTTTTTTATATATTAATTACATAACATTTATGTTATTGATTCTGTAAAAGAATTTTATTATTTTTTGTTTTATTCATATATTAATTAAATGAAATGTAAATTATTAGTTAACTAGAAAGAAATTTGTTATTTTTTGAACTTAATTCATTAAGTATTAATTAAATGAAATAAATGTTATTAATTATTAACCTTTATTTAATTATTCTCATTACCCCTTGAACTCTATGGTATACTAGTTTGTTTATTTAAATGATATATGGATTCTTGCCCACATTTATTAAAATTCTTAAACTCCCCTAATTGCTTATTTTTGGACTAAACAATGTTATTTCATTTAGCTGATAAAGCTGTACTTCGTAATTAAAAACTCAAAACAACAAACTCTTATCTTCAACATCAATTGTAGCCTCCAAGACTGAATACCCAATATCCAAGATGGCCGACAGGTGCCTTATCTTACTAAACAATCTAGGTTCAGATCCAAGGTTCAAATCTAAGTCTAGATGCAAACCAAAGAAGAAGAAGAAGACCAATTGTAGCCTACAAGGCCCAAAACCCAAAATCCAAGATGGCCGACATTCTTATCTCTCTTCCTTATCTCTAAATTGTAGCCTACAAGACCGAAAACCCAAAATCCAAGATGGCCGACATCCTTATCTCTCTTCCTTCTCTCTCAATTGTAGCCTACAAGACCGAAAACCCAAAATCCAAGATAGCCGACATCCTTATCTCTCTTCCTTCTCTCTCAATTGTAGTCTATAAGACCGAAAACCCAAAATCCAAGATGGCTGACATTCTTATCTCTCTTCCTTATCTCTCAATTGTAGCCTACATGACCGAAAACCTAAAATCCAAGGTGGCTGACATCCTTATCTCTCAATTGTAGCCTACAAGACCGAAAACCCAAAATCCAAGATGGCCGACATCCTTATCTCTCTTCTGCTGCTAAGATGGCCGACAATCCTTATCTTTCAATTGTAGCCTACAAGACCGAAAACCCAAAATCCAAGATGCCGACATCCTTATCTCTCTTCTGCTCCTCCAAAAATTGCTATGGGGTTTCTGGCTCATGAAAAATGAGCAAAAATGTGACGTCAGACCTCGATTTCCCTCACAATTTTACCAATTTTAAGGTGCTCATTGCTCATTTGAACCAGAACCCGCATATTTATACTACTCCTTCACAAAAATGTTCCCAATTCCCAATACAAATGAGGCCAGCAGAACCAGTGCAAGTGCAAAATTTTTGATTTGGAGATTTATTGGAAAGCTTGATAATAAAAACAATCAAATTTCAAAACCAGTTTCAAATTTAACGTTTTTTATTTCAATAATACCATTGCTGATTCTTTTACATTGGCCCACATAGTCATACATTTTTATATAGGTAAATTTTAAATGCTTAATACCATAGTGGCCCATCTGCAAAAAAAAACAAAATACCTAATATGCATTATTATAATAATATGCATTATTATAATAATATGCATTATTATTATAATAATTACTAATTAAATCTTCATATTTTTCATAATTATTTAGTGCACATATAAACTCGTGTGTAATATAAATTAATTAAGTTCTCAGCACTTAAAATTTATCGAAAACAATTTTTGCTCAATACTCGCATTATTGATATTTGCATTTGGGTCACTCTGGTTCTGGTGGCCTCAAATAATGATCGATCAATTACTGATTTAAAAAAAATATCCTTGTGCAATAAACCTTCCTAAAAGTGCGAATAACTCTTAATACAAACCACGATTGATCATTCACATCAACTCTTTTCCTAAGAAGAACACTTTTAAAATTACTTTGTGCAGTAATCCTGCATAAAACGTCACTAATTCTCACTACAATTTACGACCGACCACTTAACTCCAGCACTGAATATCAACTGACTAAACTCTTCACCACCGTCATATGCCTTCTTGCTGGTAACTACACACAAATGCGCTCTCGCCGCTGCTTTTATCAAACCAGCCATGGTTCATAGCGACATAAACGGTTTTGTCTCGCCAGATGTTCAAGTAAATTCCATTTTTTTTGCTGGCTTGGATCTGCGTTGAATTTTATTTCTCTTGCATTCTCTTTGCAACCCGATCGTTTTTGGTTGAATTTTTGTACTCTTTCAGTGGGCGGCTGAGGATTTTAACTTGTTGGCGTCGCTATGTCGGCGCTGTTATTTTATTTCATGCCGCTTCTAATCATGCCATTTGTATGCACGTAAGTATGTTTACAGGTGTATTTATGTTTTAGGGATTTCAGATTTGATTCATGAGCGCGGGAGTGGGAGCAAGAAAGTGGAAAATGGAAATAGAATTCGGATTCGGAGTACGGAATAGGATTCAGCTCGTTCAGCCGAGTCCACAGACACCTCGAGGACCAAGATTTCATCTTTTTCTGCAATACCTGGACCCAGTGGTCTGGTGATCCTAGACCACTGAGTAGACAGATCTTTAGCAACCATGACAAAGCCTGCATGGAATTTACTAGTAGCCAGGTTTCAAAATAAACACGCATTAGTGATGAACTTACCTGTTCATAGCAGTGAAAATGCAACCACTCAAATCCTTAATGGATACTACGAGGGAGTGTCTTGCCATAAAGAGTTTAAATGTTTATAGAGACGATTGGGATCTACTTTTTAGTGTAAAGGTTAAGCCCAGAGACCCATTCTCAGTGGAAGTCGACACTCAGCAATCGTGATGAGCCAACAGAGAAAACAACTCAAAGAAAAACATTCATTGAACATCAAAACTGTGCGAAGCTCAATGGGTTCATTTTCTGCTTTAAATTCAAAAAACTGCTGGTTTTTCAAACGAGAACATTCTTTAAACGATTGCCCTACATTTATAAAAATGAATGTTAATGAGCGCCGTGAGATAGTGTAAAAATATTCTTTCTGCTA
This sequence comes from Leptarthrus brevirostris, assembly GCA_964036015.1. Lineage (NCBI taxonomy): Eukaryota > Metazoa > Arthropoda > Insecta > Diptera > Asilidae > Leptarthrus > Leptarthrus brevirostris. The sequence goes on along the minus strand of OZ038371.1, from coordinate 95,530,743 downwards.
TAACTGCATGGGGCCAGGTCATTCTGTTACAAAGTGCCGTTCAAAGTTCAATTGTAAGATATGTGAAAGAAGACATAATACGCTCTTACACCAACATAATCTTGACAGGAAAAGGGAAATATCTGTGAATAATCCTGCATATACTAGTGAAACGCCGACGAAGGAAAGGCAGTGAACCTAGCTAGGGAAATCAAAACAAAACAAGAATTATTGGCAACTGAACTAGTGGTAACTGAAAACAAACAAGGTGACTGCACAACTCTTCGGGCGTTAATCGATAAGGATCGGAAGCAACATTTATTAGCGAACATGCTGTTCAACTACTCCAACTTCAAAAAGCGATTTACTGATATTCATGTAATGGGAATTGGATGCTCTCAAGCGGCAGTTGCTTCTAAAATAGTTGATTTAGCAATATACTCGCACTATAATTCAAGGTTCAAAATTAATACATCGGCTCAATTTTTAGAGAGACTTACGGGAATATTACCACCAAGAATAATAAACGTACAATCACGGACATTCTTGAGCAATCTCGTATTAGCAGACCCTATGTACTACAAGCCAGAAAAAATTAATTTGCTTTTATGAGCCGACTTTTATGCAAAAAAATTAGAAGACGGTGTTCGTAAGGGGCCTCCAGGAACACCTCTTGCTCAAGAGACTATCTTTGGGTGGATATTGTCTGGGAAGGTTAAGTTGAAACCTCCAAAACCACAAGGAAACCAGATTAACAGTTTACACTGCGACTTAACCACTGAAGAGGTTTCTTATGTTATGTAGAGCTTGTTATGTGAGCATACTTTGGTAATGAGAACATGCTCCATTGTACGACAACCAGCCTTAAATTGGAAAGAAGAAGATACCGAAATTTCTTGTAGTCTGAAAATTTTTCAAAGTTGCAATGTACTCAAATCCAACTCATGATAAACAACGCGCTCGGGTTACCGTCGAAATTCCTTTCACACGGTAGCCCAGTACACGATAAGCGAAAGAAATTTGCTTAATCAGCGCAAAAAACAACGATCTACAGCGGCTTTGCCCAATGACAACTAACTACATCAAGGGCAAAAGCTAAAAAACGAAGAAAAAGCACGAAAGCTTTCTTCATGTAGATCGGTCGTAAGTATCTCTCAGTCCGTTAGTGCGGTTTTGGATTTTGTTTTTTTCTTTTTGGTTTGTCTTCTCGGAATTGACCTGTGATTTGGTTTTTTGTTTATTTTTATTTTTAACAATTGACTACACCTTTTATAATTATTATTTATTTTATTTATCATACCTGACTACCTGTGATTTGGTTTTTTGTTTATTTTTATTTTAACACCTGACTACACCTTTAATTATTATTATTTATTTTATTTATCATACCTGACTACCTCTGATTTGGTTTTTTGTTTATTTTTATTTTTAATACCTGACTACATCTGTCCGAGTCGTGGTTCTCTGCTCCAGGTTTTTTGCTTTCCGCTCTGAGACAATGTCCAAGTGTAAAATTTGTGCGTTGGAGGTCACAAATGAGGACGTACTGTGTGATGGCGTTTGTGGCGGCTCCTTTCATGCCCTATGCCTGAAGCGTGCGTCGAGGTCTTCCCCAGCCAGAGTCACTACCTGTACGGAGTGCTCCGACATTAAACCTTGTCGTGTCCTTCGTCTTGTCAGGGAGTTGTTTCACTCCTTCTCTGCTGACCAGTCTATTATTGCTGACAAAGTGACGAATATTTCTTCGAACTGGGGTAGCCTTCAGGTTGTTTCAGATGACCTTCACAGTCTGAATGAAAAAATTGATAAGTTTCTTCAGAGGTGCGATGTACTATATTCGAACTCTGAGGGCTTATTCGAAAGGTCCCATGGTTAAATGGACTGCTGCGATTTCTGCAGATTCTGCACTTATAAACACTATCGCCACTGAGGTTAATACTCTTTCACGGCCTAATACATCTCAGGAGCCTACTGCCCCTGTTTTAATCGCCCCGGGTTTGAACCCTACATTTATCTCCGAGGCCTGTTCTCCTCCCCCCTCTCCTGTAGAGGACCTTGTCGATGTTCCTGTTGGTGTAACCTTTGTTGATCGGTACAATCCTGAGCCTGATACTGGAGTACCCATTACATCAGGCGCTGTTGCGTGCCCTGCTACTATTGCCCCCAATATTTCTGAGCTGAGCAGAGACTTCACTCTGAAGACGGCCCCAATCCCCAAGTTATATTTTGTTTCTCGGCTCGATCCGTCTACCTCTGTTGATGACGTTCTGAATTATGTTAGAATGAGGTCCAAGACTGACGACTCTGTACTTCTACGTTGCCAGCGTCTTAATTCTCGCCTGTCTCAAGGATATGTATCGTCTTTCAAGTTGATGACTTCCCCGGCTCTTTTCGAGATTATCTCTTCCCCGGACTTCTGGCCTAGGAATTCCATCGCACACGAATTTGTGCCTCGGGGCAGGTATACTAACGGTACCCATGACAGAGCAATAACTAATGCTGCAAAAAACTAAGTACGCTGTCCCTTTACTATCAGAATGTGAGGGGACTGAGAACTAAGACAAATCATATATTTCAAGCATCCCTTGCATGCTGCTACGATATTATCATGTTGACTGAGACTTGGCTTCATCATGGTTTTTGTGATGCAGAGATTCTTCATGATAGGAGATTTTTCGTAGGGACAGACATTCTTAATCTCTGTGTCGGGGTGGTGGAGTACTGGTTGCTTGCAAATCAGACTTTGACTGCAGCTTAATTGATGTTCCTGCTTTCTCTGACTCACTCACTATTGAACTCTTGGTTCTCAAGCTTTCCCTGCCTAAGCTCAATATATATTTGCTCTGTTGCTATATTCCCCCTAACCTGATAAACGTCATTGATACTGAAGGGCGCAGTCTTTACGATATACTAACCCTTAGTTTAGGCTTCATCCATAATATGACGAACCCTGAAGATGAAATTCTTCTTCTTGGTGACTTTAATTTACCCAATGTTCTATGGGTACCTTACTGTGATGACGATGACTTCCTTCCCTCATGTTATCCCACATCTGTGGTCTCTAAATTTCTTGACACCATCGCTTCCTCTGGTTTGCACCAAATGAGTGATGTAAAGAACTCTATGGGAAGGCAGTTGGATCTTTTGTTTTCTTCTGATTCGACTAGCACTATAGTTGAATTAGCTTCTGATCAGCTATCTGCTATTGATAGTTTTCATCCGCCGATCTTTGTCTCCTTCTGTTACGATGGTACTAGTATTGCGGATCCCAATCTCGAACACCATGCTTATGACTTTGGGAGATCGAACTTCTCTGAGATAACGTCTAATCTCCTTTCAGTCTATTTTTCGGCATTACTGAATAATAACGATATTGACGTCTGCGCTTCATTATTTTATAACAAGATGTATGATTTGCTTGACTCCCTTGTTCCATTAAAACGGATTAAGTCTACATGCTCCTCTCCCCCATGGTATAATGCCGAACTCCGTAGTCTTAGGAACAGGAAGAACAAACTCTGGAAAAATTACTTGCGTTGCAATAGCGCAATAGCGTATTCTGACTTTGTGACCTGTTATGAAAGATTTAAGGCACTATCCTCTTCGCTCTATAATGAATACCTTCTTAGTGTTCGCGATAATATGCACAATAACCCTCGTAATTTCTTTAAATTCGTTAATATGAAAAAGAAATCGAACAACTATCCATCTACGATGTGGTATGAGGTGTCTTCCAGTAATAGCGTGTCCGACATATCAAACAATTTTGCTTCATACTTTGAGAGTGCCATTTCTTCAGATAACTTTGAGCCATGTGCGAATAATTTTGATCAATTTTGGATCGTCCCGCGTCACCCGATATTTTGCCGTTTATATCACGGGATCATATTTCGGAAAAAATCAAAGAAACTTAAATCGGACTTTTCCTCTGGTCCTGACGGCATCCCTCCAGCCTTCGTGAGGTCCTGTTCCGATGCCCTGCTTACTCCATTGGCGATTCTCTTCAATAGGTAACTACAAGTTGGTAAATTTCCTACATTGTGGAAGTGCTCTTTTATAGTCCCTGTTCATAAAAAAGGCCATAAGAATATTATAACCAATTATAGACCTATCGCAAAGTTATCTTGCATACCTAAATTGTTTGAATCAGTAGTGTATTCGCAGCTTATGCAGCGTTGTATTGGCTTGATCTCTCCCAATCAGCACGGGTTTTTGCCCGGTAGATCAACGACTACTAACTTACTTGAATTTACCTCCCACATTATTTCTGGCTTCCAGAGAGGTTTGCAAACTGACTGCATATACACGGATTTCAGTAAGACCTTTGATAAACTCCCTCACTCCCTAATTATATTTAAACTCGGGAGGCTGGCTTTCCCCCCTGTTCTTCTCGACTGGGTTTCATCCTATCTAAGAGACAGGTCTTACCTTGTGTCGCTCCGCGGCTCTACCTCTAGAATTTTCAAGGCTTCGTCTGGTGTACCACAAGGCAGTCATCTCGGTCCTCTACTATTCGTTCTTGCCATCGACGACATTGTCCGTCTGATCTCGTACTCTAATGTTCTAATCTACGCTGATGACATGAAGATCTTCTCTTATATTAGGGATGGTGGTGACGCCACCCTTATTCAAAAGGACTTAGATACGTTTCTGGCGTGGTGCGAGCATAACGGCTAACACCTCAATTTTGAGAAATGTGAAGCTATGTCTTTCTCCAGGAGTCCCAATCCTCAAGTTTATGATTACAACTTTGCGATGAATGGTCTATGTCGCGTGCTGTCCGTAACTGACCTTGGTGTAAAACTTGATAGGAGGCTTGATTTTACCCTGCATATTAATTATATCGTGTCTAGAGGCAGTTTAATCTTGGGCTTTGTTAAGCGATGGCCTAGAGAGTTCTCGGATATTCCAACATTGATGCATTTGTACTGCTCCTTAGTTAGACCTATTCTTGAGTATGCATCTCAGGTCTGGTCGCCTTACTACGCTGTTCATTCCAAGCGTATCGAATCGGTGCAGCGTAATTTTCTTAGATTTGCGCTTAGAGGGCTCCCATGGGACGATCCATTTAGACTCCCGCCCTACACCGAGCGCCTACAGTTGCTCGGTTTGCCCTCTCTTGAGAAAAGGCGCAAAGTCGCTGACTTGGTGTTTGTTCATCAGCTATTGAACTCTAATATAGACTCAGGCTTGCTTGTTAGCAGGGTTTCCTTCAGACAGTCCCAACATAACCTTCGAAGACCGCCTTTGTTGCATGTTGAACCATCCAGATCAAATTATGGCATGCATGAACCAATTAATCGTATGTGTAGGGCTGTTAATTCTTGTCCTGATTTTGATTTAACTCTTAGTGAGGTGATGTTTAAGAGCTATCTATTTTCTGTGATCCCGTGACTCTCTCTTTGTATGGTGTGTTGCTGAGTTTCCTTCCTTGTTTTATTTCTGTTTCTTTGTTTTATTTTTTTGTTGTTGTTTGTTTGTTTTTGTTTTCCTCTGCATGCTGGTGTGGGAGCCTCATTTCATCTTTTTGATGGAATAGGTGAAGTGTTTCTTGGCTCCTTGCCGAAGAAGTGCGCCTTCTGTGTTAGAAGGGTTAATTCTATTAAAGGAATAATTGGGGAGTCTGTTTGAAACCGTGACGGAGTAGAGCGAAAAAAATAAAAGTCGTCGGAGTCGGTCGCGTCGCAAGGGAAGAAAAGTTCGTTTCCTTTAAAAGTGTTCAATAAGATTTAGTATAGAAAGAGTTTTTATGTAATACGATTAAAGTGTTCAATCAGATTTAGTATAAAAATAATTTTTATGAAATACGATTTAAAGTGTTCAATCAGATTAAGTATAAGAAGAATTTTTGTGGAATACGATTAAAGTGTTTAATTAGATTTATTGTATAAAAAGAATTCATATGAAATTCCATTAGAGGGTTTAATTAGATTTAAAATAACAAGAACATTTGTATGAAATATGAGTTAAGTGTTTGTGAAAAGAAAATTATTTGGCAACCAAATTTAGGGAATAAAGAGAATTAATATGAGATAAGACTAAAGTGTTTAATTAACGTGGTAAATCAAAATTACCGTAATAGCTTGAAAAGCCTTGATCCCAGACCGAACTAAAGGGGATCCTTTGACCACTGCCAGGTAGTCAATAGCCTGGTACGTCACCCCCAACGCTCAGGGTTAGGCAACTTTAGCTGCCTCTGCTCCAGGCGAGCAAGCAGTTGCCCTAGTTTAACTGTGCAAAAAGGAACCAACTGTAACCAAAGAAGACTTTCCGAAGGAAGCCAACTGAATACGAGAACGAAGTCAACGACGCACAATAACCAACACCACCAATCAACATATCACCAGTGGAAGAGTGGAAAAGGGAATCGCTGAAGCCGGCACAAGCCCCCTTTTCCCCAAAACAACTATAGTACTGTCAACAAGGGAACGGTAAGCAGGCCAAAAGCCCCCCTTGCAACGGTGAAGAGCAGGAGTTGATGTCCAAGGACACCCACTCTACTCCCGCTCACTCACCAACGGAGGAGAAGACAGAGGACCTCCTCATAACGTCCATGGACCTGGAGAGCAGCGCGGAAGAACCACGCCAGGGTTCCCAGTCACCAGTGTTCACGGACCAAACTCAGGTCAGCGAACACCAGATCACCCCGACACAACCAGGACCAAGTTCTGAAGGACTCACCCTCATAAGCGGGACCGTTCTCCAACGAGTAAATCAAACCCAAGGAAGCCATAAATATAATTTTAATTTGTGCGAGTCCGCGCGAGAATCCGAACGCCTAGCTACTCTCTATTCTAACCTTCTCGAAAACCGGAATATAAAATCCAGCGAAGAGAGATTAAAAGACCTAGAGCGCTTTCAAAAGGAAGCCGCACTTTTTCAAGCCAAGCTAGACGGATTCTCGCGCATACTCCCTTCTGAAGAAAATACTGAAAACAAATTAGAAAGCACAACTGAGGAAATCTCAGACAATCCCTACAAGACTCCCTGCGAGAAATCAACCTAAAGCAAGGTCTAAATCGATTTCTCGCACCAGACTCGCCCGACACCGACTCAAATCAGAACTCCACTATGACGACCGATTATGGAAAAATCGTAAAATTAACTGCGCAAATGGTGCCCATTTTCTCAGGTGAGCCAGGCCCGCATCTCGGATCAGAGTTGCAAACATTCCTGGGTTGCTGCCGCCAGGCCAAACAGTGTCTCTCCGAAGGGGAGCAAGACGCTTTCCTCAAGATCCTCCCAACTAGACTTCGTGGAGGAGCATATCAACTGTTAGCCTCGGATGTACCGACAACTTTCCAAGAAGTCGAAGCCGGATTAAACGCGGCCTACCTTCCCAGAGAAACTTACCAGGAACTGGTAAATAGGCTCATAACAGCTCACCAAACCTGCGAAACGCTCACCGCCTTCACGGCTAGAGTGAAACAATTTCTGGCTCTCTGTAAAGATGCCGCACAAACCAAATACGGAGCTGCGGCCACCCCAGCTGTTACAACGCAGCTGGAGGACTTCGCGAAAAACGCAGTCGGCTGCGGGGTTACGAATCCGCACCTGTGCCAATATCTCCTCACCGTTATCGACGGCACGCTCGAGGCGCTGATCCATAAAGCACTCGACATGGAGAAACTACAGCAGGGCGCCCAGTTCACGCAAACCACAACAACCCAAGGCTTTCCTGCCCCGGTTGTTGTAGAACAAGGATCACCACGCCGGTCGCTATGGACCCAACTGCCAGATTACGGGCATTCCATAGAACTCCATATATACCAGCTCGAGACTTTCCACAGCAAACGTTGTACAGACCACCGCCACCACAACATTTCCGCAGACAGCCTCTACTACATACTACTCCACCTCAACGCTCGTCTCCCCCACAAATCGACTACCGCCGCCAAAACCTCTACCAGATAAGGTCAAACATCACATGTAATTTTTGCCAGCGAAGAGGTCACACTTACGCCGACTGTATGAAGCGTAAAAACACACCCTTTTGCTCTAACTGCAAAATATATGGACATGATGTTCGCGATTGTAGGAACAATCGCCAGGTTCCGGCCCGAGTAACCAGACAAGGCTCCCCGAAAGACGGATTCAGGATCAGAATCCTTCCGCTGGTCCTCGAGTTTTTAACATAAAAATCAAATGCAAATTCTGCAACCGTCGCGGCCATTCCATAGAGGAATGCCGTCAAAAACAAAAATGGGACTCTAAGAGCCAGGGAAACGACGAGCAGTCGACCGAAAAGACCCCGGATCGACACTAAAAACGAAAGTTAGCCTTCCTTTGGATATAAGCCTGAGCGGCAATTCCAAACTTGTAGTAGATACTGGCGCTGAGGTTAGTATTATAAAAAAGAAAGCAATCAAAAATCCCGAAGATATAAATACCAGAGAAACATATACTTTACAAACAGCATTTGGTACCGGAAAGACACTGGGAACATGCCAGGGTTATTTTACATTAAAGAATAACATTCCCTGCAAGTTTTAGGTAATAAAAAACCTACCCGGCCTTTCCGACGACGGCTTGCTGGGAAATGACTTCCTAGGAAAGAATTGTAACGTTGAGCGCCCGAATAAGGCATTGCGGTTCCCTCGAACGGAACATAACCCTGAGGAATTTGCTGTTCCATTAACAGCTGCTTTGGATAACCTGTGTTCTGAAAAAATGGTCAAAATGAATACCCGAACGGATAACGCAGAGCCCAGAAAGGCCGATCTGCCAATCTGTGGTACTTCAAAAGTTTCTCAAGAGGAGAACAATGACCGCCGAACACCGGAATGCGAGACGGACAAATCGACTGAGAGTGATTTTACCTGCGAGATGAGGCAGCAACAAATACAGTTGAAAGAGCCTGTATGCATACCTGCTAGGTCACAGATCATAGTCGAGATTCCCTTGCAGCTGCAGGAGGAGATGCTCTGTCTATCACGAGAAATAGATCAAGGAGTCTTCCTGGCGAATGGCCTACTCCCCGCTGGTTTAAAAGCAGTGTCTGTTGGAGTTCTCAACATACACAATTCACAAGTAGTTCTGACTACCATTAGTCTGCATCTAGTCCCTGTCCACAACTACACCGTCGTCCAACTAAAACAGGATCGTCAGGAAAGAAATAACAAGGCAATCCCGAAAAACGGAGAACGCGCTGAGGATGCTCACCTGAAAACCAGGAATTACGGTGACTCGAAACCACCAGCACCCACGCATAAAGTAAATATAAGGAACCGAAGGAAAGGAAAACACAATGAAACAAACGTCGACGGAGCTCACCTAAACGGAAGGAATTACGATGGCAAAATCCCATCAGCTCCCACCTCCTCTCAAAATAAAATTTCGGGACACGTCGACATTGGAAGCGGGCTCACCACAGGGACGGTATTTTCAAAAGCTCCAAAATCATCCTTCACAGTAAGTAAACAACGGCGAAAGAGCCTATTAGAAGACGAACGCGAGTTTGCCTCAAACATGGCAATTTACGGCGGTTCAGAAACCCCAACTCAATCATCATTTAGAATTAAGAGTGATTTAAATACAATAAAGTGGGGTGAATATAAAAACAAGGATAACAATATTTCTCGTTTCAATAAAATAAGTAAACTTATACATAAAAATAAAGAAACAAATATTTCTAGTGCCAAAAAAATGGCCGCTTTACAACATAACAAATATTTACAAATATTTATTCCAGGAATATGAAGAATCGGAAGACCAAAGTAATAACCCGCGTCTCGTCAGGTTAGACGAAGAGCTCAGCCTGGACGTAAATCTGAGCGCGGAGGAAAAACAAGCGATATCACAACTCTGTTACGAGTATAACGATATCTTTTTCCTCAAAGGTAATCGGCTAACTTTCACAAACGCCATCACTCATGATATACCATTGGTGCAGGACCAAGCACCAATCAACCAGAAAATGTATCATTTGCCAGAGACGCAACGAAATGTAATAAACGAACAGCTTCGCGAAATGCTAGAAAACAACATAGTGCAACCAAGTAAAAGCCCTTGGAATTCACCTCTCCAAGTCGTCCCCAAGAAGGCGGGACCAGACGGTGAAAAAAGGTGGCGCGTCATCGTCGACTTTCGTAAATTGAACGAAAGGACAATTGGTGACGCCTTTCCGCTACCTCGGATCGAGGATATTCTCGACCAATTAGGTCATTCTCGGTATTTTACCACCCTCGATCTCGCCAACGGTTATCACCAGGTGCTCGTCGATCCTCAAGATCGACCAAAACTGCGTGTAGCACCAATTACGGCCACTATGAATTTAGGCGTACGCCATTTGGGCTCAAAGGAGCCCCGGCCACATTCCAACGCTTAATGAACTTCGTCCTAACAGGATTACAAGGCTTGGAATGTTTTGTCTACCTAGATGACATAGTCATCTCCGGTAAAAACCTTGCGGACCACAATAACAAGCTCCGCAAAGTCTTCAACCGTTTGAGAGAGAACAACCTCAAACTGCAGCCCGAAAAGTGCCAGTTTATGAGAAAAGAGGTTGTTTATCTAGGCCACAAGTGTTCCAGTGAAGGAGCACTTCCAGACCCCAGTAAAACGGCTTGCGTCCAAACTTTCACAGTTCCCAGAACTGTACGACAGGTTCAATCCTTTATTGGACTTGCCAATTAGTATCGAAAATTCATCCCCGACTTCTCCACAATTGTGCCTCCTATAACGAATTTACTCCACAAGGATGTCAAATTCACATGGACCGAGAAGTGCCAGGAGGCATTCGAGAAAATCAAAACCTCATTAATTTCCCCTCCACTCCTTATATATCCCGATTTCTCGAAACCATTCAATTTAACCACGGACGCCAGCAGCGAGCTATTGGGAGCCATCCTATCGCAAGGAGAAGTAGGACACGACCAGCCCATTGCCTACGCCAGCCGTACATTGAACAAGGCGGAACGCAACTACTCAACTATTGAAAAAGAGTTGCTCGCCATAGTCTGGGCTACGCGTATCTTTAGATGTTACTTGCAAGGCCGAAAATGTACGGTCTATACAGACCATAAGCCTCTCAAAGGCGTCTTTAATTTTAAAGACCCCACTTCCCGTCTGGTGAGGTTTCATCATAAACTTTCCGAATTCGATTATCAAATCGAATACAAACCAGGAAAGTACAATACGAATGCCGACGCGTTAAGCCGCATTCCACGGGAAGTCATCGAAGACTCAAATGGCCAACACATAATGGTAAAAGCGCAAGTCCACCACAAAATGGATTCGGACTCGGAGGATGAAATAACCTCTATTCGCAAAAATCGCCAAAAATGTAACGCTGTGACCCGGGCTCAAACGAAAAACGCTCAAACAGAGTCTAAGAGCCCCGAAATACGGGAGCACACGCCTCACAAAAACGAAATAATTCCAAATACAGAAGAAGTCACTACAGAAAACCCGCCAGATACTAATCCGCTAGTTGACGATAAAACTAAGCCCCCTGAAATAATCACAAGCCCCAAGGAGATACAAACGATCTTACATGATTATCACGACTCTACTTTTGGCGGCCATCAGGGCGTAAATAAAACATACAAGCGGATTCGAAGGAAGTACTGGTGGAGGCACATGCTTGGCGATATTAAGAAATACGTAAAGCGTTGCTCAAAATGCCAAAAAATGAAGGCATCACCTCAGTTTAAAATGCCGATGGTCATCACGGACATCGCAGAACAGCCCTTCGACAAAGTCTATCACGACATTGTTGGTCCACTCAAGGAAACTGACTCCGGAAACAAGTATATCTTGACTTTCCAGGATAACCTCACTAAATTTGTCGATTGGTACGCCATGCCTAACGGGGAAGCCATCACTGTAGCGCAAATCTTCTTCGACGAAATCGTCGCGCGTTACCGCATCCCTAAGCGAATAGTCACTGATCAAGGAAGCAACTTCCTTAGTTACTTATTTATAGAGGTATGTAAACTGTTACGGGTGAAGAAGTTACAAACCTCTGCCTACCGCCCACAGTCAAACGGCGCACTGGAACGTGCGCACAGGCCGTTAATCGAATACTTGCGTACCATAGTGGACGAGAATCCCAAATCATGGGATCAATATCTGCGAACCGCTGCATTCGTGTACAACAACAGTGTACACGAGGGGACGAAATTAACTCCCATGGACTGCCTTTACGGCTTCACAGCGGATATTCTGTCAAATTTAAAACAAGACCCTGAACCCGTGTATAATCACGAGAGCTACTATCAGATCCTACGATACAAGCTCCAACGGTCTTATGCCACGGCACGCAAAAATCTGCTCGCTAGCAAACAACGGTCGAAATTATACTATGACAAAGCTGTTCGACCCGTATCGTTTCACATAGGTGACAAAGTCTTACTCAAGAGCGAAAGTCGAAAACACAAGCTCTCTCAAATCTGGGTAGGACCATATCTGGTAATCGGTATACCATCATCAGTGAATACAACCCTAAAAATGGGCAAGCGTACAGTTACCGTTCACAACAACCGTCTTAAGCCATTCTATGAATAGATAATAACAATTGGAAAAAAATTTTAAACGCGTCGTGGCGTGCTACCACAATCTACGGTCGAGATGAAGATCGTAACGCAAAGCCAGCACAAAATCAAGAAAGGAAAATTGAAGAAGTCCTTTAACAACTCGGTCCAATCGGGTCCAAACCAACCTTAATTATAAATTTTTTTTATTTTCTTATAACCTTTTTACTTAATTTCGAATCACTTAACGTAAAAACTCCCACTTCACCTATTAAACGTGTTTGAAACTACGAAGTACCAGGCAACAGGACTTCACTATCTTTTTGCACGGCACCCCCATAATTAAAAGAACGACTATTACCAAAAGTCGAACAATAAACTACAAATTCAAAACAACTCTTGTGAAATTCCGTCAGAGACTAAACCACCAAAAATCCCACTCCTTAATGCTATATCTAGAAGCTCCTCCTGACGGCAATCTGACTTCCTGTTACGTCCTACTTGGCTTCTACACCCCGCGAATAAAGGGATAATTATAATAACATTTTCTTTTAATGCCTTATCCACTATATTTTGTCTAAGACAAAACCTTTACCCTTTAATTATATCTACACGGTTGTGTAAGGATTTACGTTTACTTTGGAGTTTACATTACCTCATAATCCTTCCTTTTCTCGCCTCTGAGGCCAAAACAGGTAGTCCTTTGCCCTGAGGTCCTCCTCAACGGCCCTCAAAATACTGTATTCAACAGTAAATACTAAAACAACTACCCAAAGGTAACCAACTATTATACCCACCTCCAGTAACTTACCAGAAAATTCTTCCTGGTAGTCCCGTGTCCTGAAGTCGACCTGCAGATATAAAAACCCGCATCAAACAATTTCAGAACATTACACTGGAAAATAAATATGAAGTCTATGATGAGTAAATTACAACTCTCCCGACTAACTAAAAACAAAAACTCGCCATATTTAAAAAGTTGCTAATTATGGCTTCACCACATTCCCTACAACAAGAAATTGGCGTTAGAGCCACCTTTATCACTCTCGCCTCCAGGGCTACAACAGGAATTTATCCTGACAGCCTTCGTCCTGAGGCACACCAGCGGAGATACAACATTCGCTGGAAACCACTTTAGGGAAAATCTACGCTTAGTAAATAAGAAAATTAATTTAAAAACCTCCATTAACCATATTCCTCTCCCCAGGTATGATACAAAACGCTATCATCCTCGGAATAATCGTGTCCACTATGGGCAGCAGTACGTCGGAGACATACTCGGTGAACCCACTCAACAATACAGGAGTGCTATTCGAGGATTTAGGAAGCCTCATGGTTTTAATTTCACTGGTCGAAAGACAACGGCAAATAGCCTACCAGCTGAATGATTTATATAATTCAACCGACAAACTCGAAGCAAGGCAAATGAGACAGGAAATAGTCTCTAGTCTGTTGCTACAAATGGTAGAAATTGAGTTCCGACAGCAGGCGCTACTAGATATAATAACCTCTAGCCGAAATAATCAGATTCACCCCCTGCTGATCGCCCCTGATTCACTCCTTGAGATTTATCACAAGTCTCACTCCACGTGTTCAAATGCCCAGAATTGTCTATCAATTCTCCACCAAACGGCAGTATTACGGACACACCTGTTGCAACAAAAATTGGTAATCAGAATTACATTACCAATCTTCAATCTCCCAAAAATGAAGTTGCAACAAATCAGGTGCTTCACTAGTCCCGGAAATACAATATTCGCATATAGCGAGTCAACTTTCGACTCAGGAATTTCTATTACTTAAACCGGAGAACATGAAAACATATCGGAAAGTTACTCGAGATGTCGAGGAGGATACCTATGCTGGTCTGCTTAATACACCGATAACAAAAGCAACACAAACGGATGAATGTGTGATCAAGTTGCTCTTCAATCCCCTGGATGAAAACCCTAGGTGTTCGCTAAAAGTGCAAATACCCCCCAGGGACATTTTAATTTAATTAAATATTCCAAATTCCTGGCTGTTTGCATTGAGGACAACCACCATTGTGCATATTACATGCACCCAACAATTGCTTACGTATCGCCTCTCTGGACAGGGAATCTTGGTCATGAACCAACCCTGCCACTTACAAATAGGACCACATACCCTATATTATGAGGCTAAAAATACACATCCACTGCTTTTCACGCAACCGGCATACTTTCCTAAAACAGACGAAACGGCAAAGGAATTAGATTCCTTCATGGCTAAATACGAGTATCACTCGAAGACAGAAGTACCACATACAAAGTTACTACTAGGTGACAACACTAACGAAATGTTGCACGAGAGTACGCAAGCATTGGACCAAATACAGGCCAAAATACAGGAGTTAAATCTACACTCCCGGATTAAAACACCCCACATACTCTCAACAACTTCGTTGTCACTTACGGGTCTATTGCTGCTTTTCATCGTCATTTTCATGACAGCCAAATACGCCAAACCGACATTGAAGGTATGGATTACGCGGCGTCAAACGCCCATGTCCGAAATCCCCCTAGAAGGGGCAGTCTCAGACCTAAAAGAACGTCCTCAACGGCCACAAACACTGCCCAGGGCACGATCCACACAACTGGTCTAAACAATGGATGCAAATTAATTTACAGAAGTCCAATACAAAATTAAATAGACAACCCTAGAGTATTAAGAAACATAAAAATAAACATAAAACAATGTAAAGTAGCAACAAAAACGCGCCGTGGAGTACTACCACAATCTACGCTCAAGAAGAGAACGTAGCGCAAAGCAAGTACTAACAAATAGAAAAGAAATATAAAATAGATGTCTAAACCCAACACTTTTAGTCCCTGTATCCCATAAAGGGACAAACTATAACAGCGAAGGGCAAAGCCACCGAATAGTGAAAAAATTATCAATCCCTTTTAATACGATCAGCAGAGTAACCAGGTTAAATACAACGCCGAAAGCAAACGAAGCGAAAAACCAAAATGGAAACCAAATGAAATTCCTGTTAGCTGGAAAGAGTACAAGGTCTATCTACAAAAGAAAAGACAGCAGATTAGGCGTTTAATAATTTTTTTATTTAGTTAAAAAGGAAACGGTAATACAAAAATGAGTTAATTAATACAAAATATAAGAAGATAAAAAGAAAAAAGAGGGGTTAGATAAATTTTATAAAAGCTACAAAAAAAGACATTAGGCTGCTATCCTCGAAAGCGTGTAATCCACCTACTGGCTGAGGGTCCAGTGCTCCGAGCTGACGTCGGAGTCTCCCGTGCGTGATGACCTGGTGGCCAAGAGCTCCTCTATGTCCAGCGCTTGTTGCAGGGCACTGCCGGATCGAGAGGGAGGAGAGGCCTCGTCCTCGGCGGGGAATGTAGTAGGCAACGAAGATCCTCGTGTGGGCGTTTCCGTTAGAATGCAATGCGCGCAATCGGCAGCATATCCCCACACCAACAACACGCCCCCTGAAGTGAGAAAGAAAGTCAGAATTAAGGTTTCTTTAAAAAAATGGGCTTACCTGAGGAGTTCCACGACTCGCCGTGACCACCAAGCACGTAGTCCACCATGTGGGTGGAATCGGCTCCGCCCCTGCTGGACCAAATACAGCAGGACCGCCTGTCTGGACGGGACCACCAAAGGCGAACACAATCGTCCCCGCCAGGGTCGACCCGGATGATCCGAATCATCCGAGCACGGAAAATCGACGAATCAGTGAGACGGTGCCTTTGGTGCAGTCATATTATCGTGTCCCCATGTAGGAGGCCTACAAAATTAGCCTGGGAAGTGGACGCCATAGTCTAGTCTGATAGTAACGTCTCTTGGAATATCTGATCAAACCGCGTACCACAAAATTCAAACTAGGAATGAGGAGTATTCCTCTCCAAAGAATACTTCTCTTATTCGCGGGGGGAAGGAAATGTTACAGATTGGATTCGCTTATTTTAAGATAAGCCGAATTCTAACGAATCCAATCTGACATTTATAAAAACAAATCGTCAAAAGTCTTATTTTTTTTTTTTTTTTTTTTTTATATATGATGTTGCCAAAGCTCAGGGGATGCCCTATGATGCTAAAGCACAGCCTTGGCAGGAAAGGAATTAAGGATGAGGGAAATGGGTTAGGAGGTTGAGTGAAGGAGGTGTCGATGTACGCCCCGTTTGAAAGTTTCAGGCTCATAAGACGAGGGAAAAAAAGAAGATGGTAAACTGTTCCACATTCGTGTTGTTCTGCTAAGAAAAGATTCCCGAAATTTGACGGTACGTCCAAATTTGAACCGGAGAGTAAAGGGGTGGGAGCGACTTGTAGATCTTGTATCGCGCGTTGTAATGAGTCTACAAGGAATCAGGCTAGCGATTTCGTTAGAACAATGGCCATGGAAATAGCGATAAAAGAGTGAGAGACAACCGACATTCCGTCGATGCTCAAGAGAGTCAAGGCCCTCAGAGATTGAGGAATCGCCAATAAGTTTAACAGCCTTACGCTGAACTTTGTCTAACGCGGACAATGCGGTGTGTCCTGCCCCTGCCCAAATATGGGAATTATATTCAAGTCTAGGCCTAATGTGGGACTTGTAGATCAACGCTAAGTCGGGTGGGGTGAAATATTTCTTACATCTCTGTAGAAAACCTAAACATTTCATCGCACTTTTGGCGATTGCAAATATATGATCAGTCCAGCTAAGATTGCTGGATATCTCAATACCCAAGATCTTTAGGGAGGGTGAATTGGGTATATTCACTCCGTCGACTGAAATGGGTTGGGGGTGGACTGGGCGTTTTTTAAGGGACATTAAACAGCATTGAGTTTTGGATGCATTAAACGTAACACGATTTGCTCTGCCCCAAGCGAGGACCTTAGAAATGTCGTTGTTTAATGATCTAAACATGCGTTCCCGATTGACTTCTGTAGCATTTCCACGTGAATTCATTACAGAATCAAATGAGTACGCGAAATCAAGGGTGCTGTCGTCGGCAAAACTATGAATAGGATTGAGAGTAAGGGATAAGAGATCATTGATGAAAAGAAGAAATAAAGTTGGTGAAAGAACTGAACCCTGAGGTACACCGGCATTTATTTCGTGGGATGCAGATGTAACGCCGTCAATAACTACACGGATTGAACGGCCTGACAAAAAGCTCTCTATCCATTTAACGAGGGTAGGATGCAGACCAAATGTTTGAAGTTTGGCTAAAAGGGCAGCATGCCAGACTCTATCAAAAGCCTTTGAAATATCAAGAGCGACGATTTCGGACTCACCGAAATTATGGAGACAATGATTCCAACGCTCCGTTAGAGCCTTTAGTAAGTCTCCGGTTGAGCGGCCAGCGCGGAAACCGTACTGGCAATCGTTGATAAGATGGTTATTTTCTAGATATGTCAACAACTGAGAGTTGATGAGTGATTCAAAAACTTTGGATATGATCGAGGTTAGTGCAATTGGTCTGTAGTTAGAGGGGTCGCATGCCTCTCCTTTTTTAAGTATCGGCTGGACATGAGCAAGTTTCCATACACTTGGAAATATTCCTGTTGAATATGACAGGTGAAAAAGTTTGCGCAGAGGTTTAGCCAAAGCAGAGGCGCAGCATTTTAAAACAAGGGGCGAGAAACCATCAGGCCCAGTAGCTTTGGACACGTCGAGTTTCGAAAGTACTCTAAAAACTTCCCGAGTGCGAAAGTGTAGCGGCTTTTGCCTACTAATGCACTGTGATAGAGATGGAAGTGGCTGCGATGATGGTGGCAAGTACGAGTTAGCAGCAAAATTAGCAGCAAACAGGTTGGCCTTGTCCAATGAGTCAGTAAAAACATTCCCATTATAAATGAGTGGTGGTGTTGACGAACAGGTGAAATTGTTCTTTACGGTTTTTACTAGAGACCAGAAGCCCTTACTACCCTTTTGAGTAGAAAATACCTTCCGTCTGATGCTCTGGTCGAAATTGAACTTAGCCCGGCTAATTGCTGAATTGCAAATATTCCGCGCATCTCTATAGATACGTCTCGATTCCTCTGAAGGGCACAATTTATATGCCTGGAAGGCTGCTTCCTTCTTTTTAATGGCTGCGAAACAGTCATTATTGAACCAATTGGTGTTAGTTGGTTTGATGTTCTTGAAGCTATGAGGAATAAAGCGATGCATTCCAAACCATAGGATGTTCAAGATATAATCGGTGCTTCTGTTAACGTCCTTCATAGAAAAGCAATCAGACCAGTCCAGCTCTCTGAGATATTTATTAAGTCCCGCCCAATCAGCATTTTTATAATGCCACACTAATCTTTTGGTGGAGTTTAGATTAGTGGTTGTCAGAGAGGAGATGGAGAATTGGGCGGAGATTAGACAATGGTCCGAATTACCCAAGGGAGACGTCACCGAAACCGAGTATTTTTCTGGATGCGATGTTAGAAATATATCTAAAAGGTGCGCGTTGTGCCCCGAAGTATCAGGAACACGAGTCGGACACTCAACCAGTTGCTGTAAATTAAAAGACTCACTAAATAACTCGACGTGTCTTCCAGACGGGCTTGTGGTAGAAGAATGCCTGAGCCACTGTGTGTTGTGGACGTTGAAATCTCCAGCAAGAACGATTTCAGAAGAGGGGGATAATTCCAAAATCTTATCGATATCGGAAGACAGTTTATCGAAGGAGCACACAGTGTCAGTGTCAGACATATTCGGGCTGCGGTATAAAAAGCAGAAGTGAATAATGTGCCGATAGAGTTTAAATCTAATCCAGACATAATTAAATTCTGGATTAGTAGAAGAGAATTGAGGGAGATAGGAGAATGGCACATCATTTCTAATATAAACCGCGATTCCCCTCTGAGGAGAGAAGAGCGGCACTAAGTGATAACCAGGGATGTGATACTGATTAATATCAGAATCGGAAACAACCTTGGTTTCGCTTAGTGCAAAAACTGCCGGATTTTCCGCGATCAAGTGGCAGTAAACCGAAAAATGGTTACTTTTTAAGCCACGAATGTTGCAAAAATTAAATAAAAATTTTTGCATAGTCCCGGTCTTAATTTGCCCAAAACAAAACAAACGAAAACGTACACAAACACAAGGACTGACGAACGGGATCCACAGATGCAAAGCAAAGCCGCCTCTGTGAAAACAAAGCCAGCAGCAGTGTTATGCCTGCTGTGCTGAACTTTGATCTCGACGAAGGCAGCTAAATGCTCAGCAGTGGAGACCCGTTAAACGCATTCAATGCAGCACGATTGTACTACATTGAATGTTGGATGGAAGAAAATAAAAAATAGATAGGAACGGACTCACCAGACTGTGCTTTCAAATAGAGCATAAAAGCCCTTCACTCCGGCAAGATGGCACTAGCACTTTGATTTTTTAAAATTCGATTCGCTTTCGCAACCGCTTTAAAAATTTATTGGGGAGCAAGACACGGCGGCACGTCCGTCCCCGTCAGTAGTTCAGCTCAAACCCAATTTCAAATATCAAATTCAAATCCAACTCAAGAACACATAAAAAATAAAAAACCAATAAATATTTAATGGGTTGGATTTCCTACACCGAGTACTCAAATCCAACTCATGCTAAACAACGCGCTCGGGTTACCGTCGAAATTCCTTTCACACGGTAGCCCAGTACACGAAAAGCGAAAGAAATTTGCTTAATCAGCGCAAAAAACAACGATCTACAGCGGCTTTGCCCAATGACAACTACATCAAGGGCAAAAGCTAAAAAAACGAAGAAAAAGCACGAAAGCTTTCTTCATGTACATCGGTCGTAAGTATCTCTTAAAGGAATAATTGGGGAGTCTGTTTGAAACCGTGACGGAGTAGAGCGAAAAAAATAAAAGTCGTCGGAGTCGGTCGCGTCGCAAGGGAAGAAAAGTTCGTTTCCTTTAAAAGTGTTCAATAAGATTTAGTATGGAAAGAGTTTTTATGTAATACGATTAAAGTGTTCAATCAGATTTAGTATAAAAATAATTTTTATGAAATACGATTTAAAGTGTTCAATCAGATTAAGTATAAGAAGAATTTTTGTGGAATACGATAAAAGTGTTTAATTAGATTTATTGTATAAAAAGAATTCATATGAAATTCGATTAGAGGGTTTAATTAGATTTAAAATAACAAGAACATTTGTATGAAATATGATTTAATGTTTGTGAAAAGAAAATTATTTGGCAACCAAATTTAGGGAATAAAGAGAATTAATATGAGATAAGACTAAAGTGTTTAATTAACGCCACCAAGAGAAGTGAAGTAATAACTGTTTTGTGTAGTTGCGAATCGGTGACTCTGCGCAGTAGATTTACGAGTATAACGTAACAAATCATACAATTGGACAGGGATACAAAAGTGAAAATTTTCACTTTGACGGCTGAGGGAATTTCGGCGCGCTAAATTTCCCTTTGGCCCATCCATCTCCATTTGGACTCCAGTGGGCGAAAAAGTTTGAAACGTGGACATCCGAGGATTGGCGGAAAGTAATTTGGTCCGGCGAGAGCAAATTCAACCTGTTCTACTCAGATGCCTTACCATATGTGCTGCGCTAAACAGGGGAGCGATTCAGTGACGAATGCCTGATAAGAACAGTTAAGCACCCTGAAGGCCAAATGGTGTGGGGTGCTTTTCATTCTACTTTTTGGGTCAGCTTGTAATGGTTAATTTAATGATGAACGCCCAGAAGTACTGCGACGTCATCCAGGAAATTTTAACACCATCGATTGAAGAGCAGGATGACTCTGCCCCATGTCATCGCGCCAAAATTGTAAGTAAAGTGATTTTATTAAACTTTACTTTGTTAAAAAGACAATTCGTCATCATTTTCTGATCGATGGCTTTTTTTATTTTTCCAGGTTCAGGAACTTCTCCAGGAACATGAAATCGAACATGTGGAACGGCCAGGAAATTCGCCGGATTTGAATCCGATCGAGAATTTATGGCTAATTATCAAAACCAAGGTAGCAGCCAATAAACAAAGGAACAAACGGGAGCTGATCCTGACCATCGAAAAAATCTGGTTCGAAGAAATTTCAATAGAGGATGTCCGACATCTGGTGGACTCGATGCCATCAAGGATACAAGACGTGATAAAGGCGCGCGGAGGCAACACTCGCTATTGAAACCATATTGCAATTTTAGTGTATGATTAGTACTTATGATGTCCGAAATTTAATTGATTTTTGTGAAGCCGTTATGTAAAAAAATTTTTTTTTAAAGTGTACAATAAATGGTAAAGAAATTGTCAAATTTGGCGGTAGTTTCTTTCTATTTCTCATATTTCTCTTCAAATGAGAAATTTTTTTGTAAAATCAACAGATATAGACGGTAGGCATCTACTTTAAGTGAAAATCATGCATTGCCTTTAGAGAATAATAAATGCATTACTTTTCACAGCTGTTCCGATGACTTCTTTAAAATAGTTTTAACTGCTGCAGTTTCTATGACCGCTGCTGTATATGCAACTCAGCAATAGATTTGGCTTGTCTTTCCCTGTGGTCGTGCATTTAATGTGCAATATAACTGAAGTGGGTTTTTTTTGGTAAAACAGGGATAATATAAAAATAAACCAATTACTAAAAATTGTTAATTTCCAATCTATCAATGAACAATATCTAGTAATAGCCAATAGTGCGCCGCTGCCTGCACAATTCACAATCCTTACTCTGGGTCAGGAATGAGTATTGTGCACGGAACATTTGGCACAGAAAAGTGGAACGACTGAGCAAGGGCACAGAACAAAACGTCAACAAAGGAGGGACAAGGTGCCGCGAAGTTGAGTAGTACAGGTTGAATAAAACGAGTTGTTCTAAGTAATTTTAACTGATACTCTGTTTCAAAATTATAAACGCACCACATAATTTTAAATTCTGGTATCTTTTAATATTCAAGTTTGTAAACGACTGTTATATTTTAACGGTACTCGTGAATACAGCGTAATTGCAGGAACATTTGGTCAAAATTTATTGCAAGGTGTGTAGCTGTCGGAGAACAAGTATAGTGTAAGTGTTTCAAAATTATGAACGCACTTCGTGAAGAACGGTATTTTTAAGTTTATTTTTGTATTTGTAAGGATTTTTGAAATTATTTTGGTAGTTCCACGTGCTAGTTTATTGCCTGAACGTGAAAAAGGGATAATTGATGCCCTTCATCAGAGTGGAAAGTCGATGCGGGCTATTGCCCGTGAGATCAATCGGTCCGATTGCGTTTTCCGTCGATATGTAAAAAAAAAAAATTACTGGACGTCCGCAAATATCTGCAAGGGACAAAAGAAGAATTGCAAGCATTGCATCCAATACAACGAAAAGCTGCAATGAGATTTAGAAGGAGTGCAAGCTATCGGCATAGTATAGATATGATATAGTAGACAAGCTTCGAACAAATCCGCAAAAATTTTCTGTCTCTTTATTTCATTTTTCATTTAAATGGTACTGTCCCTGAGAAGAAATTACCCAAATGGGAAATCTCTCAGTCATTTTGAATTTGGTTGTAAATGTCATTTCGTCATTGAGTTTGACAATTAAAATGGAAGGAATTGACCATTTTTTTTTTTTTTTTTTTTTTTTTTATACGGTGTGGCCAAATCCTAGGGGACAACCCTTTGATGCGTTAGCATGGTTTTGGCCGGAAGGGAATTAGGGTAAAGGAAATGAGGAAACTTGAGTCTTGTTTGCATTGCTACGAGCTAGACAACAGCCCAGAGACGGAGTGGATTATTTTTTAATTTCTTAATAAATGCTCCCGGTCATCTAGTCTCGAACCCGGGACTCATGGCATGTTGGTCTTGCCGCTCAACGCATTGATCCAACTCCGTCTCCAATACTCCAATACTGAAGATTTTTCATTTTGAGTCTGATCACTTGGCACTTCGTGGAAATAAGGATTATACTGCAGTCAGAAGCGTGGCATAGCTATATATTTGAATTTTAGATTTTAAGCATGTTTTTAGAGCCTTTAATTGGTCATAAAGATTAACTGAGATGTCTTTACTGTATTTAGCCGACAGTTTTCCGGAAGCGTTTAATATCTCTTCGTTTGAAGAAGACAGGAGTTTCTCCGGTTGTAATATTTCGAACATACTACTCAGGTCGCAAAGGCTGTGAAATCTTTGTTAAGTTTGAGAAATTAATATATATAATACATATACATAATACATTGACTTTAAAATAGGATTCCGGGTCTGAAATTCTCTCAACTTGTGATAACTCATCAAAAGAATGCTTCGTTATCTTTCGCCTTTTGTTTTTAAAAACAGTTGTTACCCTCCACTCTTTTGCTTAATTCGCAGTCTATTCAGAAGATAACTTAATAAAATACTAGTTTTCTGTAAGTCATTATTGCTGTAGAGCTTTAGAAACAGGATTAATTATTTCAAATAGTGAAGAAAAAAATGTGACAAGCACTAAGAAATCATAAATCTCTAAAATGTTAATTATATTTTTACATTCTTCACGTCCATCTTTTTTTTCGAAATAAAATTTAGTTGGTACAAAGTTTTCATGATTAATAAATAATTTTTCTTTACCGCTGATAAAGCGTCGTTCCTTGAAGACCATCTGGTAGGACATACCTTTTTAAGGGTAATTAAATATTTTTCAGATGAATCGTCACTTAACATTGCCCAGCGTTGTATACTATTGCCAAAAAAAGTATATATTTTTTGTAAATTATCGAAAAAAGTCGACACTTCACCAACATGTTTCGCAGCACCGTTTAAAACTAAATTTAATAAACTTGTGTTGTATCTAGAATTATTGTCAGAAATGGAGCTTTTTTAATTTCTGAGATAATATTGTTCCTAACTGCAGTACCAAGCAAATTAATAATTGCATTTTGAATCGTAGGGCTTCAATAATTTATTTTGCCTTTTGGTTTTAGAAGAAGTTCTTTTAAAGTTGCATCAAAATTAGATAGCAAACGTAAAATTGCCATAAAAGTTCCAGAATTAGACTCATGGCCTCTTAAAGGTAGATTACAAGATGCTAAAGTAATTATAACATTAATTATACGATGCAATACATCTCTCCAGAATGTAATTTTACTATTGATTTCACTTTGCAATAGAGTATCGATGGTATTTTCTTGTAACCAATTATTATAAGATAGGGATGCATTAATATGCTGCTGTGACTTTTCATGGTCAAGTATAGTTTGCGTAAAATTGCTTCTAACGGAAACACTGTTAACCCATGCAGAGGAGTACGATTTGCTTTGACGATCTGTTAATAACCAACAGAAGTGGGAATACGGTTTGTTTAAAACATTAGAATAACATAACCATGGTCTTGCAATTTTTATGCCTGCTGTAGCAGTAGCTACAAATTTAATATATTATATTTTAAGTAAAAGTTTATTATTTTGATTATATTATTAATAAAATATTAGTATTAAAAATCTACTTCAATAATATCCAATTAGACTGTACTGTCAAAAATATTTTAATCAACCTGTACACTTCGATAAAATTTGAATAGTGTGAAACACAAACACTTTAAAAATTATCGTAATCATTTATTCATTGACAATAAAATACTGTACTCAATACAAAGAAAATTTTAACAAACTATCTATGTATATAACGTAAACTAGGATACAAAAATATTGTAAATAATTTTTAGTCTAGCCAGAACAACCGAACTGGTAACAATTAAAATAACTAAAAAAATTTAAAAAGTTTTTTCTTATTAAAATGAAATTTTTTTTTTTTTTTAAATAAAATGTATCTAGACCATTTCTAGATACAAAGAGGACTTAGGATTTTGGAGGCTCAAAATAAAGGGACTACGCCCCCACGTCAACTTATAATTCCGGACATCCTGACATACCTCATTGGTGACCCCGACATTCCGGTCACAACATTAGTGATCTCGGAATTTTAGAAACAGAAGTACCCCCTACCCAAGGTAAGGTACTTTCTGGTTTCTAAAATTTTCAACGCAACATCAACGCAAAATAAAAAAAAGATAAAAAATTTAAAACAGAAGTACCCCCTACCCAAGGTAAGGTACTCTCTAGTTTTAACTTAAGAAGCAGAAGCATCATCACAAACTTTAAAAACAGAGATACCCCCTACCCAAGGTAAGGTATTCTCTGTTTTTAAGCAATCAACAACAATCAACAGCAGCGACTCAAAGCTGCCATCAACAATCAACAGCAGCGACTCAAAGCTGCCATCAGCAATCAACAGCAGCGACTCAAAACTTCCCTGAACAATCAACAGCAGCGGCTCAAAGCTGCCATCAAAAACAACAGCAACAGTAAGGATATATTTAATAAGAGGTGCCCCCCACCAGTGGTAAGGCATCCTCATTATTTTAAAAAGAAGTCATCATCAAATCTACAATCAACAACAACAAAAGCAACAATCCATCCATCAAGCAACAAGTTCAAGTCAACACATCTTTAGGAAGAAAGAAGAATCAACATAACTTCAACAAAAATTTAATATTGGTATGTTCTCGTTTTTTTAATTAAAATTAATATGATTTGTACAACATAAACATACACAATTCCACATTACAACATATTTTCTTCTCTTTTTCTCAACTTTCAAAATTTGTATATTTCTTTGCAATAAATAATATATCTTTAACTCAAGTTAAAATATATTTTATCATAGTATAATCATCTAAAAATTTTTAAATATTAAGGGGTTGTACTTTCATTTTGTGATTCGCGAAGTTAAGTCTCGTTAATATCAGTGTTTTTAAAAAAAAGGTGAAATTTTATTTTCAAACAGTGAACATCTACAATCATGATGACTAGTGAAGACGAGTCAAATTTTTCACAACAAACATTACATACAAATGCTACAAATTTCAACGAAAACAATTATGTAGCCTCAACTGCAATCAAACTACCAAGCTTTTGGACTCCACATCCAGAAGCTTGGTTCATTCAAGCCGAAGCCCAATTTGCTTCTAAAAGAATAACGGTTGACGAAACAAAATATAGTCACGTTGTTCAATCTTTACCAGTGGAAGTTATAACAAATGTTCTAGTTTTCTTACAAAATCCTCCACTGTTAAACAAATATGAATGTTTAAAGAATACTCTGATCAAACGTTTTACCGAATCAGAAGAAAAGAAGCTAGAGCAACTTCTATCTACAACTGAAATCGGAGATAGAAAACCTTCAGAATTTTATCGCTCTATGGAAATTCTAGCAGGCAATTCATCCACATTTAGCAAATCATTAATAAAGAAGTTATGGATGAGAAAATTGCCGGCAAATATAAACATTGCTTTAATATCTTCCGGAAAACAAGATATTAAAGAACTTTTAGATTTGGCAGATAATATATATGATATTTCCAAAATTCAATTTATATCGGAAATAAACAAAAATCTACCAAAACCAAATTACAATTTCATAGATAACAATTTCCTTTTATCAAAAATAAACAATTTAGAAAATAAAATAGAAAATCTCGAAAATGTGATAAAAGGATTATCATGTCAAAATCAACCCTCTTTCTCACGGTCTAGAAACAGATCGAGAGATCATTCATTCTCTAGAAACAATTCACATAGCAGACAAGTTTCAAAAACTAGAGATAACAATTCTTATTGTTGCTACCACAATAAATATGGTACCAAAGCGAATAAATGCATTTCGCCGTGTTCTTACAAACCTATTAATAATCAAAAAAACTAATTAATCCCTCAGTGAACAATATATTTAACAATAATATTTCTAAACGTTTATTTATTTTTGACAAAGAAAACAAATTCAAATTTCTAATTGATACAGGTGCTGATATTTCAGTAGTACCTAATGAATTCTTTAAAAAATTTAACAAAGACCCTAACTTATATTTATCCGCAGCAAACGGTTCTACCATTAACACTTATGGTACAAAATTACTTAAAGTAGATTTCGGTCTTAGGAGAGAATTCATTTTCCCATTTATAATTGCTAATGTCAACAAGCCCATCATCGGAGCAGACTTTTTAACAAAATTTAATTTACTCGTCGATTTATAAAACAAAAGATTACTCGACGGTACAACAACATTAAGTGTTAGTGGAATAACGGTAAACGCAAATACTCCAACTCCTCGTTACTACGCAATCAGTAATGAGTACGGTAAAATTTTGCAAAGATTTCCCACATTAACACAACCACATCGTTATGATATTCCAGTTAAACATAACGTTGTACATCGCATAGAAACTAAAGGACTATTACCTTTTTCTCGTCCAAGACGTTTAGATGGACATAAATACAAAATTGCAAAATTAGAATTTGATCACATGGTTAAATTAGGTCTGTGCCAATTATCATCTTCTTCAGTATCTTCTGCACTGCATCTAGTAGCAAAGAAAAATACTACAGATTGGCGACCATGTGGAGATTATCGCAGACTCAACGCAATCTCTGTTCCAGATAGGTACCCATTACCACATATACAAAATTTTTCAATGAACTTAAACGGTTGCACTATTTTCTCAAAAATTGACTTGGTAAGAGCTTACCACCAAATTCCAATGGCTAAAGAAGACATACATAAAACAGCCATTACAACACCTTTCGGATTATTTGAATTCACTAGAATGCCTTTTGGTCTAAGAAATGCTGCACAAACATTTCAACGATTCATGGACCAAATCATTAAAAATTTAGATTTCGCTTTTGTCTACATTGACGATATTTTAGTTGCCAGCAAATCTGAATCCGAACATCAAAATCATTTAAACCAAATTTTTAAACAGCTATCAGATTTTGGAATCAATATCAATCCATCCAAATGCATTTTCGGAGTTGGATCTTTGGACTTCCTCAGTCATAAAATAACAAAAGAAGGCATCTTACCTTCAGAAGACAGAGTCCAAATTATTAACAATTTTCCTTCTCCAAATTCCACTAAACAAATTCAACAATTTATTGGCATGGTTAATTATTACCATAGATTTATTCCAAATCTTGCCACATTACTAAACCCAATTCACACTCATTTGGCCCTACTTCTCAAAAAGAAACCAAATAACTCTAAAAACTTTTCTTGGCCAACAGAATGTGAAGATCAACTTAACAAAATTAAACAATCATTTTCAAAAGCAACTTTATTAATTCATCCTATTGAAAATGCAAAATTCAATTTAACTGTGGACGCTTCTGCTAGCGCTGTTGGTTCAGTTCTCCAACAATCCAATGCAAACCATTGGGAACCCATTGCATTTTTCTCTAAAAAATTGAAAGACGCAGAAATCAAATATTCAGCATTCGACCGAGAACTTTTGGCATTATATCTAGCCATCAAACATTTTAGACATTTTCTAGAAGGTCGAGAATTTACAGCTTTTACAGACCACAAACCGCTCATTACAGCAATATGGTCTAAAACAGAAAGAAGTCCAAGACAAACTAGATATCTGGACTACATAACTCAATTTACCTCAGATATCAGACATATCAAAGGAAAATCAAACACAGTAGCAGATACTTTATCTAGAATTTCAATCGAAAATTTCAAACATTCAAAACATAGCAATACCAAATTTGATTCAAAAACTATTGCTGAGTACCAAAATAGTGATGAAGAACTTACACATCTTTTAATAACTCAGCATAGCAGACCAGATAATTCAAAATATAAACTTGTTAATATTAAATTAAACACTTCTGAGTCTGACATTTGGTGCGAAGTTTCTACTAAAAATTCACGGTCATATATACCCAAAGAACTTCGAAAAACTATCTTTAATACCATTCATAATTTATCTCATCCAGGAATTAGAACAACACGAAAATCTATTGTTTCTAAGTACTTTTGGCCTGGAATGAATACAGATATTAACAAGTGGACTAGAAATTGTGTCAGTTGCCAAAAAGCCAAAGTAACTAAACACACAAAGTCTGAAATCGGTAAATTCGAACTACCCAAAACAAGATTCCAACATATCCATTTAGATTTGGTAGGTCCTTTACCTTCTTCAAATGGATATTCTTATATTCTAACAATAAAAGATAGATTTACTCGTTGGCCAGAAGCTTATCCAATCAAAGATATTCAGGCAAGCACAGTTATCAACACATTATATGAACAATATTTTCCACGTTTTGGTATTCCTCTAGAAATTACCACAGATCAAGGTACTCAATTCGAATCCAAATTATTCGAAGAATTTACAAAAATTTTAGGATCACATCGAATCCGTACTACTCCTTATCATCCACAATCCAACGGAATGATAGAACGATTTCACAGACAATTAAAAGCAGCCATACGCGCTCGTGACGGCCAAAATAATTGGGTCACACAATTACCTGCAGTCCTCTTAGGTTTCCGAACCACGATTAAAGAAGACTTGCAATGTTCTCCAGCAGAACTTGTCTATGGACAACCTCTTCGCGTTCCAGGAGAATTTATCATTAACAACAACTCAACAATACAAGATCCATCAAATTTCTTAAGTAAAATTAGATCTTGCATAAATAACTTCAAACCTTCACATTCTCGAAAACAAAATTCTAAAATCTACGTACCTAAAGAGTTAAAAGATACAGAATTCGTTTTTGTTAGAATCGACAGAAGCAAATCTTCTTTACAAAACCCATATGAAGGTCCTTTCAAAGTATTAAACAAACTGGACAAATTTTATCAAATCGATTACCGTGGTAAAGCTACAAACATTTCAGTCGACAGACTAAAACCAGCATTTATCGAAAACACGGAACAAATAAGAACCTGAAAATAACAAAGTTACACGGACAAAATAAACGAGATATAACGCATGCACAAGTTTAAAATAAAAAAGCGATCGGCAAACGCAAAAACGGTGCGAGGTGTACCAACAATTATTCCCACCAGTGTAAATAACTAAAATGTAAACAAATAGCGGCCCGTGGTATAGTTAAACAGAGCAATGACCGGCAGAATCGAAAAGGACAGTTACGCACGATACCAAATGAGCAAAACTTAACCAAACACAAAGAGAAAACAATAGTGCCCGAAGAGTGCGCCAAATCACACACCCACACAGAAAAATGAAAACAAAAGCGAAAGATTATACCAAGAACACAGATGCAAAGAGAACAAGCAAAACAATATCAAATCCAGACAATAAACACTATCAGAAAAACTCAAAACGAATTAGCAGTTAAAACAGAAACACAAAGAAAATTTTAAAAGGCAAAACTTAGCTGGACAGCAATGAAAACAAATTACATCACTTAAAAACTTCAACTTAGAATGCACAAAATTTAGCAAAAACAAGACCACAACCGTACAGTACGACAGTCACGACACATAGACGTAGATCGAAAGAACACCAATACTACTACTCCTTCGCTACCAAAGAATGGTGTGCGCATCCCTAAAAGTAGCTATAATAAAATAAATTCACTCCGAGAATAAAATTAAGTACTCTACAAAACTAACAAGTCTTAATTACTAAGTTCGAGGAGTGGCAACTGGAACCCTTGTGGTACGAACTCGACTTTGTCTCGAGGTTTCACAGGAATGAAATGGACGCTTTCAGAGTAACCTGCATGAATTTAAGCACGTTGAATTACCTCTAGACCAAGGAAAAAATGAATAAGGAATTGTGGGACAGTGCTAACCTAGAAGTGGTTGGTAACAATGACGCTCCCAGGCTGAAAAAGATCTCGGTTTGGTTCCCGCATGATTTTACAGAATCAAGGAATATGCAAAACTTTGTAAACAAACTTCCAAGCCAAAAATAATCACTCAGGAAGTCAGGGAGAAGGTAGTACAGTGGCTCCAGCTGGAAGTAGAGAAGAAGCATTATAGTGTTGTAAGCAGGCAGGGAACCAAAACGACGTAACAATAATGAACTTGCCAGGACACTGCGGAATTTCAGAAGATCGTCTATAGAGTGGCAAGGAGGCATAACGAAATTTCCGAAACAGCAAAAAATTATGGGAAACTTTCAGCGCATCTAAATCAAATAAGATAGTTAAGATGAATAAGGCCCAACTGAAGCTTTATGCAGGCCTTGTGATAGGGCAGAAGCGACTAATGGCTCATGGCAAAATAATAGGAGTAGCAGACTCCAGTCTGTGCAGAGGTTGCGGGGATGAAGACGAGACCATTTACATATGCAAATTCTTAATTGAAATTAAATTTGTTGTTATTAAATTTGAGATCGAAACACATATTGTTTTGATCTGCGTGTCTCGGACATCAGTCATCGACCTGATCTAATAATTGCTACATTAACAACTCTGATGAATAGATACCAGTTAATGGTTAGGTGGTAGTCAGCCCCATCCTTATGATAACAATACGGTCAGGGTACAATGACTTTGAATTTTGAAAGTTATAAAAAGAAAGATCAAATTGAGTTGTTTAGCAAGAATTGAAGTTAAGATAATTAAGTTAATGCAACGTAGCCTATTCAATTTCTTCAAACAAAATTTTCCTCCTCACTTTACTAACTCTTATAATATTATTGCCGTAATTATTTACAGACCACATTTAATTAAGTACAAAATCAGTAACTTATCAGTTATAAAGAAATAGCTCCTCATTATCGTCCAATTTTAGTTCGTTCATTTTGTCGATAAGTCCTTCAATATCTCCCATGCCAAGAAGCTTACTTACAAAGGGTTTCTTCAACCTGTTTGCTGCTAATTCGTACTTGTCACCTTCATCGCAGCCACTTCCATCTTCATCATAGTGCACTAGTAGGCAAAAGCCGCTACACTTTCGCACTCGGGAAGTTTTTAGAGTACTTTCATAACTCGACGTGTCCAAAGTTCCTGGGCCTGATAGTTTCTTGCTCCTTGTTTTAAAATGCTGCGCCTCTGCTAAGTAATCATATTGATTTTAGACTATTTCTGAAATTTTGTCTTCTAGAACCGAACGAGAAATTTTAGCAGATGTGATAAAGGTTTCCAAAAAATGTAAAGCTGTTACAACCTCCTCATTAAAGTCTTGTTTAACACTAGAAGAGATAATATTAACTCTATCAAATTAAGAAAATTAAATATGAAATATTCGTCACCTTAAACTATGTTGTAAATGCGAAGTGACGTACTGACACATGTAGTCCAAATAAAGGTTAGTAATCTCTTTATAGAACTGCTTCAGTACCGTTAATATGCCAAAGATTATTGATACCCCATCTTTGTGATCATTATACTTTTCGCCAGTAAGCTATTAACGTTTTGCATAAACTGAAGCCTTGGAATGTGCGAAACAGTAAATAAAACAAGAAAAAGAGACACGTAGTGTGAATTTCTTGTAACCAAAAACATTTACCATAGAGGGTCATATAGTCCAGCAAATTGTAGATAGTCATTAAGTTCAAATAGTAACTTGTTTCCGGGATATGGCTCGCTTGGATCAATTTGGTGAGCATTGAGAGCATTAAGGAGCGCTCTGAAATATTACAAAAATAAATATAGTTAAGTATTTATTAAAACATATTACATTACTGATTGAAAGTGTTGAGTGAAGATTCCAAATTTTTCCAATTGAACTTACAACTACTATTCAACTCGGTCGCAATGTGACGTCGAAGAATTTGTTTGTGACCAACTTCAAGAATCCATTCTAGAAGTTTGGGTCACACTTTTGTCCAGCGAGATGTGTAAGTAGCATAAAATTTGCTTGGATTTGGCATTATATTATTGGCTTCAAGCTCTTTAGTAAGCGCGTTTAACATTTCCAGCCACATTTTATCAGTTGTAAAATTTTTTTGTATTCTTTGAAAATTCTGTTGCAAGTCTGTAATAAACATGAAGGTGTAAAGCTCGTCTCAACCTACTTAACCAGTAGGTCCAATTGCTTCTCTAATTTTATTAAACAAACGAGAGTCAAAAACCTCCTTATGGGTTTTTCTATCGTACCAAGCACCTTTAACATCCAAATAAAAAACAATTCTATAATCGGTGCAATGTACCACTTCTTTGGTTAAACGACCAATAAAATTATTGGAGGAGAAATCAGAAGCTAGAGGCGCATATGTTGGTATTGGAATCGTTGTACTTTGGTACGAACATTGCCAATCCTGCACTTTATTGCGTAGATAATTGTTGCACTCTCTCTCTCACTCTACATTATAATTGATTATTCCGGATAGCTAAAAAAGTAAAATGTGTATTAGTTTATATTTACCTAATCCCTGTTATGAGATACCACCTAACTTTGTTATTATGAACGAACCAATATCTACTTTTTCTTTGAACTTGAGAGCTTCAAATTCACAAGCGTATCCTATGGTTTGGCTTTCAATTAATAACAATCTACTACTACTTTGTTGCTACTGCCAACATTTCTTCAAACAACGATTCTACTTGCTTATGTCTTCCACTAGTATCAACAATTTTCATCTCGAACCCTTCTTTCTTGAACATTTCTACACCATTCTGGGCTATAACTACTGGATCAACTTCTGTATAACTGCCAAAGAACGATATTCGCGCTTTAGTACCATTTTGTTTGATTTGATTCGTAGGCACCAGCCCAGAATGTGTCAGCGCAGACTAAACAAGACTTCCAATTTTTCCTTTGATAGCGATAAGCTAGTTTCTTGCAAGTCGTTATTTCTTCAGAACTTTGCAAACCTACAAACATTATAATATTGGGGCGTCCTTTAATGGGTTTTTATGGTTTAACACCAGGATCTACAAGCAATATATTCTGTTCAATATAAATCTATAAATTTTAGCAAAGTATGTACCTTAATCAATTCCTTGAAGACTGCAGATTGAATCATTCTTCGTATGTTGAGTCGTTTGTTGCTAACCCCGGCTGCATAGTTTGCATCACTTTAGACCATGTATCCTTTAATTTGTTTAAAAAGCTGCCAGGTCCTCCACGAATAGACTAAAATAATCCTCCAGGAAGCATCATGTTGTGTTTGATATGGATTTTTAGAACTGTCAATTACTTAACCAACCCATATGTCCGCTTATGCGAATTAATCGATGAAAGGGAAATTTCTCTTCTGAGAGTTACAAAATTGATTCTCGCTCACTAATTTTTGACAGCTAGCATTTACTTTTTGGAATTTTTTGACATTTAGGATTTACTTTTCCATACAAAATTGCTACAACATTGCCAAACTATTTCGTTCACGTTTGACCTGGGAAATTTAAGGAGCTGTTCTTCTATATTGTATCTATTCTAAGCTATCGGCTTCAAGAACAACAGTTTGGAGAGCATTGCCGTCCAATCAAAACATTGTAAGGCAAAAAATGCAATCAGCGCCTCGTCTCAAAAAACACCATAAATCCGCCAGATTAGAATTTACACGCCTGAACATGAACAGGGACTGGAAAACAATAAGTGAATTTAATGAATAAAAATTGTACAATTAGATCATATGAGATGGTTGTTACTGCTAATCACAATTCATGAAACAGGGTACAGATGGATTCAATTCATACTGGAGAGATCTACGGAAAGAACCGAGATATTTCTCCAAACGGAATTTTGGAGGAGGCAGCCTCATGGTATGGGGTGCATTGAGTTCGCTCGGAAAGGTTACTCTAAGTGTTATGGGTTGGGCGGCATGCTCTCCAGACTGTAACCCAATGGAGAATATGTGGGCAATGCTAACCACAGCTGTTTACGCCGATAATTGGCAATTTCAAAATTTGCAAGACCTAAAAGACGCTATTTCCCAAGCATGGACTGCAATTAGTTTTGGAACAATAAAAACTTGATTGATTCTATGCTAAATCGGGTCTTCGAGGTCATAAGTAAAAAGGGAAATTGCACTCATTATTAGATATTTAAGTTATCTTAATTTTATTTCTAATAGAATTTATAATTAGTGAATAAATAATTTTTAACTCTTAGTGCGTTTATATTTTTGAAACAGGGGAAAGTTAATACTTAAGGCAAAAATCTGTAATTTATAAAACAACGACCGAAATATTATTTCGTAACAGATTTCTTTTGTTAATAAATATTGAGCAGCCAACACAATTCATTGAACTTTCGTGCAGGCCTTAGGGATATATAAAATATAGGGTGCGCTTATAATTTTGAAACAGAGTGTAGGAACACATTTAAGAGTAACCAAATAAAGCATTAAAACAACTAGAGTGATAGAGTTATTAGAAAAACAATGAAACTCAAAAATTTCTTAGAAAAGGAAAGCGACAGTTCAAGCTAGAGAAGTTGTACGGCAGATATTTTTATTCCGTAATTTTGTTGGACAATGGCATTAATTAAGACTAAAAAAACAGGGCAAACCTGTAGATAACCCAAATAAACACGAAGGCCGCATAAAATGCATCGAAAATGAGAGAGGGAATCGGGCAACTTACGTATTTATTCCCGTTGACTTGCACATCACAGGTGAACTGCTAAGTTTCTTTATTGAATCTTTTAAGTTAAATATATCACTTAAGAAGTCTGTAGACATTCATATTAGCTTGACGAAAACAGTTGTTCTCCGACATCATTCATCACGCATAATGTATATGTTAAACGAGATTCTTGATGGGTTCAATCTGGAAACATTTTGTGAGGAACCATCTTTTCATGCAAGTATCTTGTGGTGTGCAGGTGATCCTCAACAAACCATAATTGGCATTTACCCAAGTTCAACAAATATTGGACAACTTTTATAAACAAAATAGGCAGGTAATTACACAAAAAATCGGTTTGTCATGTTTTTGAATGTAAGTTTTAGCATCCACCTTTCGGAGACACTCCGAAATATGGTGGGTTCCCCACCAGTATGGCGAAAACCCACGCCATATTGATGGGGAAACGTCAGCAACCGGGGTGTTTTTTTTTTGCGGCAGGAGGTGGTTGTGGTGGTTATTAGTGGATCACGTTTTTTTTTGTGCAAGAAGTTCGGAAGGGGACAGACATTTTAAAGTTTTTTTCGTGATTCAGAAGAAGGATACGTTTGCGTGAACACAATTGAGAAAAAATACGCAGAAGATAATCCTGAGGATATTGAGATTGTACCAGATGAAAAATTATGGAGAAACGCAGGCCCGCCGAGAGGGAGGGGGCGAAGGGGGTAAACCCCATTCATTCG
The DNA here is from genome assembly GCA_964036015.1 of Leptarthrus brevirostris. Taxonomy (NCBI): domain Eukaryota; kingdom Metazoa; phylum Arthropoda; class Insecta; order Diptera; family Asilidae; genus Leptarthrus; species Leptarthrus brevirostris. Next base: position 95,494,345 of record OZ038371.1, on the reverse strand, counting down.
ATTGTATATGGGCTCGTAAACGCTTAGTCCCGGGCCCGAAATTCCTTCCGCGGAGGCCCGTATGTGGTACCCCCCGGGCCCGAATGTTGTCTCTGCGGGCCTGGAGAAACGCCATATGTTTCGGGAATATAGTAGCCTGAATTCTGAATAAGTATATTCCGGTGAACCTGTAGGTTTTCTAACAATTGTCTATACATTTTTTTTAAGTTAAATTTTTCTAAAACATACGTAAGCGCCGATTTTCAGTAAAGGTGTTTCACTCTCTAGAAAATTATGATTTTTTTTTCTGAACATATGAAACACGATATATGGTGAATATTTCATTTCTTTCCTACTGTTAGTGATAGTTTTGTTTTTAAAGTTTCGCTAATTTTTGTTCAAGGTAATTAAAAGTATTAATAACGATTTTCGTAAGAAAAACATTTTGTTTAAAAACTCCCACGAATGAAAGCCAAGAAAGTGAAAAGACGAATTTCGTAAAAATTCATTAAACACAAAAATAAGGTGCTAGGAAGGACATTCTATTAAACCGCATTTCTCGGGCAATTTCGTGATGGAACTGTTACATCAACAAAACTAGCGGCATTTCTAGATCCCAGGAAATGTAGGGAACAAAAACTGGCTAAGTTTCTGCAAACTCGTCCGAGTTAGTTGTCGCAACAAATGTATAGGAAAAGGAGCTAATAAGTTCCCACGGATACATGCATGTATACATAGTCATAGAATCCTTATCCATATCCCTATCGATATTTTTACTCAGTAGTAGTAGTGCACTGGTATTTTTGGGATTTCTTTAGTTAGGAGGAAATATAAAATTCATCCGTTACTATGACAAAATTTAACTAATTAAATAGTTGATTATTAAAATTATAAATTCATACATTTAAAAAAAGGATAAGCTGAAATTAATGTTTTTTTTTATTTAAAAAAAAGTGTCCAAAACACTTAACTTTTATGCCACTAAAAAAGGCATGCCATATTACATCATATTTATCCACTCACGTTTATTCAAAAAGCTTTTTGAACGACTGTATCTTTTAGACATCATTTATTTGTTAATTTCCGCTTTGTATTTCATTATTTCAATTGGCGGATATATATTTGTATGCATTAAATTAGCACTAAAAGTATTTATTTACTATATTTAGGTTGTTCATGTGGACTTTTCAGATTTCTTAACTCCCGCCCACAAACTTATTTATTTGAAGTATATGCAATTGAATGCTGACACAAATTGTTGATAAATTATGAAGTGAATTAAACAAGATCAGTGGATTATAATCAGTATAGTAGACACGTAAATACGTAAATAAAAAAAACACACAAAAAATAGCACATTTATTTACAAATTTGGTGTATTTAAGCTTGTTTTCTCTTTATTTTTAAGTAAAATTTCAATTAATAGGCTTTTTATGAATTCAAATTTATAAATGTAATCAAATATCAGTTGCTGAAACTAAAATCTGAAAACAATCCATATTTTTACACCTTTAACAAAAAGGGTGAAAGAAATATTATAATAACCATAGATGAAGTAAATACATATACATATAAATACTGAAGAATATTGGGATGTGCCTTTTAAGTTAAATAAAACTACGTTTTCTTACATCCTTTATTAATTTATTACAACTGAAATTTATTTTTATTTTTTTTTAAGATTTATTCTATAAATGTGTTCAAAATACGTTGAATATATTTTTTCATTTATAATTAATCTTAGGAGATATATTTTTTTATTGCAATACCTCGTAGGTTAAGATAAATTTTGAAATGTTCGTTATATATTTTTTACTTTTCGAATTAGATAAAACCTATGGAAAATAATAAAAGTGTAAGCGTAGTGTAAGGAAAGAATTCTAGTCCATTTTTTGAGTTAATTGGACAGCAAATTTCATATTCAGTCAGCCGTTCTAAATTTGATAAAGGTATATCTTCGTAATGATTTCTCGGATTTTTTGTTGAATTCTTCAGTGGCTGAGAAAGTATGATGACGTGGTACATGCTGTCCGTATTCCTCCCGGCGATCTCTCTCTAACACTTAGTCCAGACAACTGTCCCAGTTTAATAGGGACTATGCTATATGATAAAGGCTCGGCATAGTCGCAGAATGGGGTGGGATGGCCTTATGAGCCTCGAATCATCGCGAGGCTGAGGTTGCCTTTTTCGCCAGGGGCATTATCTTTTATCCTTTCTCTTTCTTTTATTCCTTTTATAATTGTGCTTCCTTTTTCTTCCTGCCTTGGACATAAAGAGTGCACCGGAAAATCAATACGGGATTATCGACTCTTGACAGTGACATACGGAACGTCTTGCGCTCCATTCCTCGCTACCCGCACACTACAACAACTACATAGCATATGATGAAGATATCAATTTTCCTATCGTTTCGAGTATAGTTGTTCAAGGCTGCTACGTCGATGTGATGAGCGGCGGAGATTCTATACCCGAAGTAATTGAAATGCAAAGCCAACTGACCGAATTGTTAAACAGAAGGGTGTTCGAGTTGAGGAAGTGGGCGAGCAACAGTGTTGAAATAGTAGAAAACATTCCTGAACATAAGCGAGAACTACAACTCCCACTAAATCTTTCGGACAATATATTTTTGAACCCGATTGATGATACATTCTTCTATAAAGTTGAGTTACCACGCTATAAATCACCTACTACGAAACGTATACTACTATCAAACAGTCGTAGCTAAAATTCTTGTGCAAAGTCTTTGGAAAGCAGGGCTACAGTGGGACGAAGCAATTAACGAAGAGCTAGAAAAGCAACGGAAGATCTATTACAACCAACTCGATGTCATTGAATCAATTTAAATTCTTCGATAGATCAATTATACAAAAATCCGCGTGCATCTATATAAGGGTTACTATGGAGTGTTATGGTCAGTCTAATTGCAAGCAAAACGAAGGCAGCTCCCATTAAGCAACATACAATTCCGAACAAACATTTACGCCTGGAAAGATTCATCATCAGTGTTGGCTTGGGTAAAAGGTGATCCCGGAAAAAAAATTTCGAATAGAATGGCAAAAATACAGGAAGTCATAAATCCTAGTTCGGGGCATTACGTACCAGCCAAGGAGAATCCCGACGACTGTGCGTTTCGGGGCATTTCACCTAGTCAGTTAACGGACCATCAACTATGGGGGAATCGCCCATTGTGGCTTCATGAATCAAGCGAAGCATGGCCGCAGTTTAACAAAATTAGCGATACTGCAAACCTTGCGAAAATTCAAAGGGATAGAATCAAAAGTGTTGGCATACCTAAATCAGAAATAGATGTTTCTTTGCTCGAACGATTTTCCTCATTTTCAAAACTGATCCCTGTTTTCGCTTACTGTCGACGCTTCTGTGATAACACAAGGGGCATTTCACGCGAAGCGGACAACCAACAATTTGGAAAAAGTTATGTATGACCTGTTTCAAAGATAATTAATTATATTAAGAAACTTATATAAAAATAATTAAAATAGTGATTCTTATAGGAAATTGCATGCTCTTCACTGTCGTGGTATCGAATTCGAAATTCGATTTTTTTTTTTCATGTAAAAAATCCAAAATTAATATTTAAAATTAAATTTTGACAAACTTCGGCATTTTTAATTTTTTTTTAAATAGCTCAAAAAATAACTTAAAATGTAAAGTAAATGCCTGTTCAGTTCCATAATGGGATCTGCATTCGAACACAGTGCAGCGCGTGTCGGCACGAAACGAATGCAGATCCCATTCTAAACTTTTACACATATTATTTATGAACTATAAGCTACATTTTGAGATAAAAATACAAAGTAAGTTAAGTAAAATCTGATTTGAAATGTTTACTTCCGGTTTTCTATACGAAAAAATAATTTTTTTTCTACTCTGTAATAACTGCCAAGAAAAACATTTATTTGTCTCTAAAATAACGATATTTCCTTTTTTTCTATCACTATGAATAATAGCAAATTTTTTTTTCAAAAAACCCGCTCCTCGAATTTTGTCAATTCTTTAAAGGTTTATAAAAGGGCAACTAGGCTTCATAGAAAAAAATAAAAATGCACATTCATTCCGGACATATAGAAGTACAATTAAACCAAATATGAACAAAATCCAGAACCTGATATTTTTTTCGCTGTCCGCTTCGCGTGAAATGCCTGACAAGCAAAATACCCACAGATCGTAAAACCTGTTACTTGACTTCTTGAGAATTGCAAGCGTCTAAATTACAATTAATCCAGCTCGTCCAAGGAAAATATTTTCAGGAGGAAATTAGAAACCTCATGAGAAAGCAACCGATAAAGGTATCAAGCAAAATCCTGAAATTAAATAGTAGGAGGTCGTCTACATTATGCTAATTTATCATTTGATAAAAGGTACGCGATAATCCTGTCCGATAATTGCATCTGTTCCAAGTTACTTATTGAAGAAATACATAAGATCACCTTACATGGAGGAACAATTCCCTACAACCTGACCTTAACTACTTTCCATTCTTGGACAAATGCACTCAAACGTCGTTTACATCTTTCGACCCTGACCCCGAACAAATCGCCGCCAGTATTAACGGGCTTAAGGATGACTTTCACCTCGGTCCTGACGGCATTCCGGCCATCGTTCTGACAGAGTGTGCCATACATCTAGTTCAACGCCTTGCTTTGCTTTTCCGGTCACTCAAGGGGTTTCCCTCAATTATGGAAAAACTCTTATATTATTCCCATATTCAAAAAAGGCTGCAGGAACGAAGTATCCAACTACAGACCTATTGCTAAATTATCATCCATACCAAAACTATTCGCAAAATTGGTCTATGATTCCATGTTCTTCCACTGTAAGTCTATTTTCTCCCTCTCCCAGCATGGCTTTCTCAAAGGAAGATCTACAACCACCAACCTTACCGACTTCGTCTCTAAGACACTTTGTTCCCTGGAAAACGGTGAAGATGTTGATGTTATCGCCACCGATTTTAGTAAAGCCTTCGACAAGATCATCCATAATGTTATCTTGTTCAAACTTGATCGCCTAAGCTTCTTCTCCCGATTCATCTCCTGGATTCAATCCTACCTTAACAACCGTCAGTACAATGTTCTTTTCAGCTCATCAATTTCTAACCCTATTGTCGCTCGTTCCGGAGTCCCCCAGGGCAGCCACCTCGGTCCATTAATTTTCATCCTTACAATTAATGATGTTGATTGTGTCATCAAATACTCAGAGCTGTCCATTTATGCTGATGACATGAAAATAATTAAACATATCTCCTCCACAACCGACTCTCTTCTTCTCCAAAATGACTCCGACTCGACTAAATATAGCGATACCGAACTAAATTTCCGTCCCCATATTGATAGCATAATTAAAAGAGCTAACTCCGCGCTAGGGTTTATGAAGCGATGGTCTAGAGAGTTCTCCAATCCTTATGTTTCCAAATCTCTCTATATTTCCTTCGTTAGACCTCTCCTTGAATATGCCAGTCAGGTATGGTCACCTACGCAAACAACCCACATTAACAGAATTGAAACTGTCCAGCGTAGGTTCATTCGCTTTTCTCTACGGGATCTTCCGTGGGTAGACAGATTCAACCTTCCACCTTATGCAGACCGTCTGAAACTGATCGACTTGCATTCCCTAAGTAAACGTCGTGATGTTTCCGACGGATTCTTCATTCATCAGCTATTAGCTGGTGCCATAGACTGCCCTTCAATCCTGCAGTCTTTACCCATCTATACCAACCCTCGCAACCTTAGGTCCACTCCCCTTTTCCGACTCGACCGCCATCGCACGAACTACGGTCAACGCGAACCAATTACCAGGATGCTAAGAAAAGTCAACGACCTTCCCTCCTTTGACTTCCATCTGAGTAAATCATTTCTTCACAAAGCCTTATATCTTTATTCCGCTAATCTTGATTGCCTTTCCTTATTCTCCTTCCTCCCAGTTTATATTTATCATAATCATAGCTCATATTGTAACTTACATTATCTGTTATGAATTATTGTTTATTTTAGTTTGTAGTATTTATTTTGTTATTTTGTATTATTATGTAACAACTTAAATAAATAAATAAACACAATTAATGCTTAATGTTGTCAGAACAACTTATTTGGTTATTAACGCTCGGAGCTTACTGCGCAGCTTAAGACATAAATGCATGATTTGTTTTCGACAAACGGCTAAATCAAGAGAACAGCTCATGGGAAATCTACCACTCGCACGGGTATCACCCAACAGGCCGTTTTTGCATACCGGGATTGATTTCGGTGCTCCTTTAGAAATTAAGGCATGTACTGGACGAGGATATGTACAACTTATTCGAAAGGCTTTATGGTGATTACGGCACAAATTTTGTTGGAGCCCACACAAAACTATTTGAGTATCACGCTTGCTTGCAGTCAAAAGTAAAAAATCAATGAAAAAATTTATTTCACTTGAGAAGGATAACCCAAAATGTAACACTCACGTACGAAGGGATTTCAACTACTCTTACCCAAATAGAAGCCTGTCCTATCAGTCGGCCGTTTTGTGCACTCACACACTACCCTGAAGACTGCACCGCCTTAACAGGCCATTTTTAAGGTAATGCATTATTAGCTCCTCCAGAACCTAGTTTGCTTGAACTCAACCCAACTACGATAAATAGATGGAAACTTCTTCAACAATTAACTCAACATTTTTGAAAAAGAGAAAGTAGCGAATACCTTAGTCAGTTGCAGCAACGCCCAAAGTGGTTAAATCGTCAGTCTAATCTCAAAATAGGAGATTTAGTCCTTGTTCAAGACGAACGTACTCCACCATAACGGTGGCTATTAGCCAGAATCCCAAGGACACATCCAGGCTCTGATGGTTTAGTACGAGTCGTAATGTCGAAACAGTTTTTTTAACGCCCCATTGCAAAGGTATGAATGAATTAATGACTATTTTGAAACAAATAATGCAAGCCAAAAATCAAATAAGTATAAGCATGAATTCGACCAATATAATTAAGAGAAAATAACCGTATTATTTGTTGAAAAAGAAATGATCAGTATTCTTTTCAAATCCCACAATCCAATCCTTTAATTTTTCTTCTCCTTTTTTGTCTATCAGGCGATTCGTGGCACCTGTAAATAACCCCTTTTGGTCAAGGAGGAAATGCCTGGCCAATCATCACAGAATTCAACATCATTACTGAGTTGTTGAAATCCTTCGAATTCCAAGGCTGAGAGAATGTTTGAGAAGACCACTGAAAAGCCGAAAGGGACAATACATAATTAATTAAATTTATTATAATGAAATACTTACCTTGATTTAATACTTTGTCACTTATGGTTTGCTCACACACTTTTATTGATTGTTTTCAATACCGCTTTATAATTTTGGTTTTTAAGAGGGTTTCTTGAATGTATTTGCCGCCATTCAATCAATCCTTTTTTTGCTCTTTTCCTGCCAAGCAAACACTTCTGATGTTTAATGTACATAATCGTAAATTTCCCATTTTCTATAGTTCCGATGACATATTTATACAAATAAGTAAAACCATCTATGGTAAGAAATTACGAATTTCAAAATGTGCTTAATAAATTGTTTAAGTATGGCGCCCTCTTGTGGATCAAAATTAAATTAATAATTTTAAATTGCAACCCCTTCAAGTAAAAACCAATTGTTGGTTATCAAGGCACATCCGGCTTGCCAATTGATATTGCAACTGTGAAAAATCATGCTGTCCTGATATCTCAATGGAAAATTCCCATAATATTAATACCACTCATAAAATATTGAAGATTGACTTACTATATCTTTACAAGCTAAACGAAAATTCATCACAAATTCCCAAACACAATTGATTTTATAAAAAATGTTTTAGCAAACAAACAAAACAAAATGTTTAATCATCAAAAAAGTTTGTGTAAAAATGTCATTGATCATCCTTTACTAAGAGTTTAGAAAATATCACGGAATAACATGAAAGATGGCAACAAAATAGAATGAAAATATGCATAAATATTATGTATCATCGTAATATATTAACAACAGATAATTATAGTAATTCCGAATTTACTTATAATTGAGCCAAACTAAAGTTAAAAGTAGATGCCTGGTAACTAGCAAATAATGCATATTAGAGTAGTCCTTGTTTTCTTATAAATCACACTTCTAGATGTTTAATTACTTTACAAAAGGTAAATCATAATTATATAATTTTATTACACAACGTTCAGGTAGTAAAACTGTGTGCACATTTTCAAACGTGTTTTAGATAACGACCTTTTTCAACCTACTATCAGATCCATAGGTAAAAGAGAATTATATTATAAAACCAACGTACCTCTTTCTTTCAACCATTTGTAACTGTAAATTTACCTCCAACCCTTGGAACCATGTGGTTTCCAGGCGTTGTTCCTCCTAGTTAGACCGCCAAATCCAGGGCTAACTCGACAGCGCTCGTTGCAGACCTTGAATAATATGGTCGAGCCCTTTTCTTCTTATCTATTTTTATTTTCTTCTTCTAGAGCTTCCCCTTTCATTTTATTTTTCTTTTCCCTTGCTTGACTATACCTTCCTATACTTATTTCTTTGATTCGATAAAAATTTTAACCGGCACCTTTTTTTATTTTTTTCACTTTAGACTTTTACTACTTGACGTCTAACCCGAAAAAGAAAGCAGCAGCCTCACGCCAGAAAGCTTTATCCCCAGCTGTCCGCTTTCTTGCAGTTCGGTTTTCCGGTACCTTCTGGCCAGAAATTGTTTTGTTAATACCGTTTTCCAATCAGAGCAATGGAATTGTACTTCGCAGTGGTAGGAATCTCCGCTACAGTACTAAAGCTCACATAACAAATTTAACCTACTTACCACACAACACTGGTACGTGAACTTGAGCGAGACATGCAGTATCATCAAAAACGGAACCGCATGCTGGAGAGATGAATCCGTTCTTTAAGCTAGAGGCAAGTGGTACAGCAATAAAATTTGCAGCAGATGATTTTAGTCAGTTCAATGAGTAACGCGATTCTAGTTAGAGGTGCTGTAATTACTAAGAAGTGTAATTGAAATTTTGTATAATTATAAGTGTTTATTGAAATTTATATTTATACTATAAATTCCCCATTTGTCAGAGGGAACATCTACATCCAGAATATGCAAGCTTTAAAATCAGAGATAGCACAATACCTGCATTTTTGAAATCTGCAATCTCAGATCAGAACAAACCTGACTTCCCATCGAATGTATTCCAATTAAGATCTTTTAGTAAAATTGACGGTACTAGGAAAGCTAACTCGGTGTCTAATCGTGTTCCTTGATATTGATTACAAATGGCGCCGTCAAGTTCAAAATAACACGTGAGTGACTAAAATTATCATTGAACACAAACTATAAGTTGACGCAAAAAGAAGGGCTTTCAAAATAGATATCTTATTATACTTCTCATTTCCTAAAGAAATCTATAAACAAAAAATCAGGTTAATACTTCGTTTCATTCCCTTGTTAAGTTAAATTGAACATTTATTTCATTATATTTAACATAGAGCAGTTATCGAATTTCACCGAACCATTTTCAAAAGTAAAGCAATTTTATACGACAACCTAAAACTTAAACTCTTTATATTTCTTTGCTTGCTTGGAAGTGTCGGCTTGCTGTCGCTTCCTTTTAGATTTCTGTCTGGCGACGTGCTCAGCCAACATGTCGGACAGATCTTCCTTTTGTAAATGACTCTGCTGTTCGCGCATTTGCTGTTCATATCTTTGAGCCATTGCCTCATTATCTAAGTCGAGCTCCGAAGGGTCAAGAGCGAGCTCAACCATTCCTTCACGGTCCCCTACAGCTGGCTGCGCTCTAGTTGCTGCCGCTTTTGTTATTGTTGTAATATCATAGACATGAGTTGATCCCATCATTGAAGCACCAATCCGATCTGTACGTTTTTCTGGTAACACTTGATAAAGAACAGGAGTTTCGTAACTGAAATTAATACAAAGTCACAATTTTGTCATTTTTATTTTTACAGAGAACTTACTCTTCCATTTCTGCCTCGATTTTTTTCTTACGCAATTCAATATTGTCAGGGGTTTCCATTCCCGCTGGAACACTAGTAAGGCCTGATGGCGTTACAAGACCTTCAGCTGGGGTAACCAGGCCAGTTTCGTCTGGCACATTGGCAAGATCTTCACCCTCTTCTTCTTCTTCTTCTGAAGACTCTTCAGATTCTGATTCAAGTTCACCCCATTGAGTGCGCTCAATGTCACCCTCGTCTATTCCATTCTAAAAAAAATTTAATTTATGTATTTGATGAATTAAAAAATTTAATTGAGGAATTTATTACATTCGTGTTTGAAAATAATTGGAATTATTGAAAATTTTAAAAAAAATTAAAATGCAAACAAACTATACTAAACTAATTAGCCTTGACCGTCAGCCATCAGTTTCCCAGGTAGATTACATGCAACACTTAGTGTGCTAGCCGTCACTGTGAATATTGTAGAAAGTCCACATGGAGACGGCTGGAAGCAGGCTCAAGTTTCGATCTTTAGAGGTGCTGGGTAATGGGATAACCGGCTGTATTCTAACGGCGCTTCCCTGATACCTGTCCACATCGAGGAGCAATTTTTGAACTTTCCATGGCAAGAGGCTCTGGACATGGATGACCACCCTTTCACCTTATATTATAAGGCCACCGAGTATCGCCTTGTAGAAAAAGTGGTCAACGAAACAGAATTGTGACTAGCTTGGTCACTATTACACAGACTGTATCAAGGAGCCACTGGGCTTCTTTTGTTACGGGCTCGTTGTAACCAGACCCCAGACTCAATATCTTCATCGGACTCGTTGCCGTTGCTAGATCTGTCAATGGAAGACGACCTGAGTTTGCCTAATGTATTGACAATACACGGTTTCACTTTACTTATTTACACTTCAACTGACTATTCGCATTATCACATTTAAACACTTCGCAGTCTAAATCACGACTAAAACTACCTAGGCTACTGCTCAGCCCTATTTATAATATTTAGCTTAATTCTAGAAAGTTCAGTCACTTAGTTCTAGATATTTCCGTTACGCATTTTTCACCTCACATATTCACCATGGGTTCGAGTCGTCCTTGACTTTCCCCGTTTGACATTTCCTTTTCTTGATTTCTGGCCATCGGGGACATGCGCATTACACGGATGACTATTTCCCTTTTCGTGGCCAACCTCGTGCACGTTGCAGTATGTACACCTAACCTTTTGGACCAGTTGATGGACGTAACGGACGACAGCTCCTCTTCAAGAATGCCGAGTAGCATCATCTAAGATCCAGTCCTTGGAAACTGAAGCAAAACCCGTACAGCTGCTGCAGCGGAATCCCGTTCCCGACTCGACCTCTGAAGCCGTACCATTAGCGGCTCAGAGAGTATCAGGAGGCCAGACAACAAATATTTGCTGAAACTAATTCCCCACACCACACTACACTACCGAAAAAGCCCAATCGCTTAACCCTACGGCTGAGAGACTTTTGGAAAAACTATCGGGAGAACAGGAAGAGACTAGCCTCAGCACGCGTAACTGCGCCTCACGACATTCGGCCTTATGCCGAGGTGCTATTGCTGGGGCAGATATTTTCCGGTTTCCTGGATAGCGGAGCCAGCATCAGCGTTTTGGGCAAGAACACGTTGGAGCGGTTGAAAAAAGCTCAAGTTTCATGGAGCAAATATCGGACAGAGCTCATGGTAGCCAACAGAGAGACACCGGAGGTACTGGACCACGCGAACGTGCAGATCACCTTTCGAGATGATACCAAGGTTGCACGTCTGTACATCGTGCCCAGCCTGACGCAAGAATTATATCTCGGAGTGGATTCCTTAGTAGACTTCCTCCATCAAGGTACATTACCAGCCTTGACCTTAAAGACGCTTTCTGGCAGAGTCCACTAGACCAACAATCGCTTGAAAATACAGTCCCAGGCCACCCCCTCTACCACTGCACGGTGATGCCATTTGGGCTATGTAACGCAACACAGACTATGTGCCTTTTGATGGATGAGGTCATTCCCTGCGATCTTCGAGACCAGGTGTTGATGTATCTTGATGACCTGTTGATACTGACGGAGGATTTTGACTCCCACCTATCGCTCTTCGCTAGGGTGGCGGAGTGTTTCAGGAATGCTGGATTTACGATAAACGTGGAGTATTTTCTGCTGAAAGGAAACGCGGTACTTAGAGTACAAAATCGGTAAGGGAGGGATCAAGACCCTGACAATATCGCAGACATCGTCGACTACCCTCCCACTAAGTCCGTTCGCCAAGTGCGCCGATTTTTGGGCATGGTAGGTTGGTACAGGAAGTTCATTTCGAACTACGCCGATCTGTCAGCTCCATTATGGACAAGATGAAGAAGTCAAGCAAATTAATTTGGACCAGCGAAGCCCATTCCGTATTTGAACAGCTCGAGAAGCAGCTAACTTCTTCTGCAGTATCGGTGAGGCCTGACTTCACCAAGCCCTTCGTCACCCAGTGCGATGCGAGTAATCAGGTTGTGCGCGGAATCTTGATTCAGCTGGACGACGAGGGAAACGAACGAATGCTTGCTTACGTATCGAAGAAATTGAATGCAGCACAACGTAACTATACGATTACAGAAGTGGAACGCTTGGCCCGGTGGAGTGTAAAGCTTCAAGGCTTCGACTTCACCATTGAACACCGTAAGGGCAGCCTAAACGTGGTATCTGATGCGCTATCCCGTACACACTGTGACGAATTATCCGCCATTGAACAGCTATCCAGGAACAGGGCCCGCAAGTTGACTTAGATGCACCGGAATTCGACTCACAAGAATACCAGTACCTTCGGGACCGAATCGAGAAGCACCAGGCATCTTTGCCGGACTTAACGATTTGCGAGGGATACGTGTACATAAGAACGCAGCCCAGAACTTGTGATCAAATTCAGGAAGAAGAAGCCTGGAAGCTCTGGATTTCACGGGGCTTGGTACCAGATGTCATTGCAAGAGCGCATGATGCGCCACAATCTTCACATGGATGCATTGGAAAGACCCTAGAACGAATACGACGACACCTGTACTGGCCCAAAATAACTGCTGATGTGCGAGCGTATGTATTAGCGTGTGACTTCTGTTAGGAAACGAAAGCTTCAAACTCCATTCTTCGACCACCTATGGGACCGCAAGCAACGACGGAAAGACCATGACAGCGAGTGTATATGGACTTATTGGTGCCATATCCTCGCACAAAACGAGGCCATGTATGCATCCTGATTGCACTGGACCATTTCTCCAAAAACACCCTGTTACGTCCCCTACGGAAGTGAAGCACTTCACTGATCTGCAGCTTTACCGAGGAAGAAATATTCCATAAATTTGGCGTCCCGGAGAATATGGTAACAGACAACGGTCCGCGGTTTCAGCGCGATTTGGTAATCTTCCTTAGAGATACGGCATCCAACACATTCACACAGCTGTACACTCGCCACAAGCCAACGTCTCCGAAAGAGTACATAGATCCCTCCTAGCAGCAATTAGAGTGTATGTAAAGGGCGAACACGACAGATGTTACGAGAAGTTAACTTGTATAGCGGATTCTCTTCGGAGTTCAGTCCACCAAGCTATTGGCTTCTCGCCATACAAGGTCTTGTTCGGCCAGCAATTGGTCGAATATGTTTCCACATACGCGCTTCTAAGAAGATTGCAGGCCAATTGACGTTGAAACCAATTGACGTTGACACTTGAGCTTCAGACGAACGCCAAACTAAACAAGAAATTTATCAAGTGCCGCGTAAGATATCGGAAGGTAAATGCCCTATATGAGCTAGAGGATTTGAAGGAAAATTTATTGGGACGAAAGATATGCGGCCCTGAAGCGCGGCAACATGATTTTCGCGAGGATAGCCTTACTGGAGTATCCTCTTCTGACGATAATAAAATGTCCACTTAGCCGAGTCTTCCTCGGAGACGATGGCGATGTGAAGACATAAACTGATGGAGGAGGGTAAACACGTACACCAGTTGCACGGCAGGAATCGCGATCCTCGATCTGGTCGTGGGGGAAGCGTCTCGGCTACTCGGAGGGATCACTAGGACTCACGCGTCTCTCAGTAGGACAACGTGTTAGTCCTAGTGAGACCACCAATGAGGTTGGGTGCAGAGTCACTGGCTGTTCTCCCATTAGGAGCATATCTGGTGGATCTGATTTGACAAGCCGAGATGCCGAACTCAGACCAGCCGATATTTGTGACCGGGTTGCTCTGTACTGACCCTCCGAGCCCTCAGCACCTCTTACCGGCATAACGTTTGTGTTTACATCTTATTCCACAGCCCACACCAGGCTTCAATTGCTTCATTCATCAACAATTTTTTTTTGTCGCATTTGTCAGACCAGTTTTTGAGCTCGAAGACCTTCAAGGGAATTTGCTGAGAATCGATCGCGCGAAGGATATTCGGCACTGAAGCGCGGCAACAAGGGCAAAGATAGTTTCGTGAGGATAGCCATACTGGAGTGTGTGTCCTTTTCTGATGATTACCAATGTCCGCATAACCGAGTTTCTTTAGAAACGATAACGATGTGCAGACATAAACTGAGGGTAAGCACACACACCAAGGTCCAGTATTGCACGGCAGGAATCGCGATCCTCGCTCTGGTCGTGGGGGAAGCATCAGGCTAGTCATCGGGGCTCAGGCGTCTCTGATTAGGACGACGTGCCTGTCCTGATGAGGCCACTACAGAGGTCAGGCTTTGACTTCACCGACTGCTCTCTCGTTACGAGTATGTCCGAGGGAGGGATCTTAGTCCTGGCGAGCCGAGATGAACTAGCTGCGTCTGACGGGCCAGACGTCCTCCGTGATTTGTTTGTACAACATTTACCCTTCTCATACCTATCTTGTCAGTTTAGCACCGAGCCCTCAGCATATTACCGGCGTAAAGTTTGTGTTTACGTCTCATTCTATCGCCTGCTGCAGGCTTCAAATTGTTCCACCATTCAATAATTTTTTTAGGGTCGCAGAAAATTTTCACCGTCACAAAAACTTGTTTTACGGCTTGCCCCAACGCATGCATCATGCTTCTAATTGAACGCATAAATCAATAAATTTCTGTTTGTCGCATTTGGCAGACCAGTCATAGTCCGTGCCGCGGGTGTACAACCTCTTAAACCTGATTCGCCAGATAAGTTCAGTGCCTTCAGCAATTTTTTTTACCGACCGACGTAAAGTTTTGCTCTTCACGTCTTGTTATAACCCATGGTCCATGGTTCTATTGTTCCACCAATTAACATTTTACTTCGCCAATCGGCGCATCAGACCACTGTTAAATTGTCTTCCTTAGCATATATTCAAGGCACCAAGATGCGGCCTAGTTCTCATAGTGGAATATCGGATGTCTTACCGACTCTTCGTTCCACTCCTAGCCACTCCCTAAGAGACCATCCGACTAGGCTTGGCCTATGGGCCCATCAATACTACCTTTTGGTTTTGAATTCTTTGCATCTATTGTTTTCTTTTCTCTTAACGGCCAGTGAACTATCTTCGCGATACAATTCGCAATCATTCGTCAGATGGTTCCTCCACGGACTTTGGATTTCCCGCTTCGCCACTAACCTTGCTTGGTCTCTCATCAGTTTTCTTATGCTTATTGACGGCATTGAACCATCACGTGTTCCGATTCTCGCAATTTTGTCAAAAAATTCGTGATCCTTTAACGCTCATAGCCCTGCATCGAATGGCACAATGGAATGTGAGAACCCTGGCAGTCTGAAACTAACTGTCAATTCTAGCACAAGCCCAACGAAGTTGTCCTGCTCGTTCGTCGTCGGACCTGTTGGTCCCGTACTGGCCTTCACGGCTCATGGTAGGTAACGCTCCGAAACAGGAATCTGGGGACCAAATTAAACAACTCACTTTTGGTTTTAAGTTCCAAATTGTCGCGAACAGGATAATAAATACCGGCTAGCTCAGAGAGAGCATAAGACTGAGAGTGGGCCGTGCCACACATGAGCGCCTGGCAAAGCTACGAGAGCGTGCATAGAGTTACCTACGTCTCTCTCTCGTCAGGAACACGAAAAGGACTCAGGCTCATTCTCGTCAGCCAAGGCCATACCAGTTCCATATGCGACCATTCATAGCCTCCTCTGTCTCCGCAAACACAACATCACACCTGAAATTCCCAAAAACATAAATACTTGCCTGCATAAGCGCATGAGAAGATTCAACTCGTTTAGCCAAATCCAGTGGCATATTCATGGCATAAATTCATTCCTTCAGGGAAAAATCATTGCGAAATCAGAGAAAATAATTTTATGCACAAAAATCTAATTTTATGCGTAAAATCTAACCGTCGCAAATCAGAGCCTAAAATTGCTTCTGTACCAAAAATTCAACTGTCAACGCTAACTGAATAAAATTTAAATGCCGCCTGTTAACTGAATCAATAACGCGATCAAACTTAAAAATCCATAGCCGCCCATGGAAATAATACAAAAACTAAACCAGAAAACCGTCGAGTTTACATCAAATTACAGCTCAATTTTAATGCACAGAAAAAGAGAAGATCTATCTGTGCAAAATCAGGGGTCCCTCCATTTTATTGAGGGTGCAATTAACTCCGAAAAATACCAAAATGTGCGGTCATCAATACCTCTCCTTCAGTCGCCTGAAGGGAGTTCGCATTTCATCAGGATGGAGCACCAAACCATACTTCAAAATTCAGTAAAGCCTGGTTGCAGGTCAATTTAGTACCAACAATGGAGGGGCCCGCTAATAGTCCAGTTCTTTCCCCCATAGAGAATTTATAGGGAGTTATTAAGAAAAGACTTGGGGCGGGTCCATCCAAGTGGACTCAAACTGTTCTTCGTGAAAAAATAAAGGAAATTTGGAATTCTTTTAACGCCGAGGATTGTGAAATCATTGCCACTCCGTATTAAAGAGGTTACAAAACAAAAATGTAATGCAACGAAATGCTGAACATAAAAAAATCGACAATAAATTTAATTTATTTTATCCTATTTTTCCAATTAATGTGTATTATTTTTTGGTTATTTTTTTGTTATTTATTTGAATTTTTGGTAACTGTGATAAGAATTTCGAACAAAACAAATAAAATAATTATTACTATAACGAAATTTCCTTTTATAAATATTATACACTTTTTTATATACCCACAAAGTTGAAAATGTAAAAAAATTTAAGTTCAATTCAATTCATTTATAAGCAATATTTATGCCATACAACACACTCATACATTCTTTTTATTTCCAAACATCATACACTCTTAGATAATAAGCAGTACTTCGCTTTCTAAAAATTTTATTTGATATATGGGGCATTTCACGCGAACCGGACAACCAACAATTTTGAAAAAGTTATGTATGACTTATATAAAAATAAGTAAAATAGTGATTCTTATAGGAAATATGCCTGTTCAGTTTCATAATGTGATCTGCATTCGAACACAGTGCAGCGCGTAGTCGGCGTTTGGCCAGTGCGATAGTTTTGTATGGAAACATGAAAAAATTTAAGTTTAAATTCTCTATCTCCGATACGAATGCAGATCACATTCTAAAATTTTACACATATTATTTATGAACTATAAGCTACATTTTGAGATAAAAACAAAATTTTTTAAAAATGTCGAAGTTAAGTAAAATCCCATTTAATATGTTTACTTCCGGTTTTATATGGGAAAAAAATTTTTTCAACTCTGTAATAACAGCCAAGAAAAACATTTATTTGTCTTTAAAATAACACTATTTACTTTTTTTCTATCACTTCGAATAATAGCAAATTTTATTTTCAAAAAACCCGCTCTTCAAATTTTGTCAATTCTTTAAAGGCTTAGAAAAGGGCAACTCGGTTTGATAGAAAAAAAATAAAAATTCATTCAGTACATATAGAAGTACAATTAAACCGAATATGAACAAAATCCAGAACCTGAAATTTTTTTCGCTGTCCGCTTCGCGTGAAATGGCCCATATTCTACTAACATACACTTAAATCTATTCAAATTTGATTCACTTTTTATCATACTTGGCATACTATTAAACATTTGTAAACCCTTATAAAAAAGAGAATTCTGACATCTAGAAGTTCTACATCTTTCAATCCTAAAATCATTCATATATGGTTGGACCTCACCCACAAATGTTAAATTACTTCTTAGATAATCAGGCAACTTTCCATATTTCATCTTAAAAACATACAAAAGAACATTAAATATAATTCTCTGCTTCACGTTCATCCACTTCAAAGTATTCAGCATCCATCTCACAGGTGTATACCTATTACATCTTAATATAATACGCATGGCCCTATTTTGCAATTTTTGCATTCTTTCAAACATTTCTTAATTCACAAGAAATAACACCGTTGGATAGAATTCAAAATGGAGTTTCACAATTACATTTACAAAATCATTCAAATATACATTGTTCCTAATACGTCTTAAAAACCCAGTCTTTTTTGACACCTTTTTGCACACATAAGTCACACGCTCTTTAAAATTAAGTTCCTACTCCTAACTCTAACTCCTAGGTACTTTATATTGTCCACACATTCAATTCTGTTTCCATCAATTTCAATATTCACATTAAAACTAGTATTCATAACCATACATTTAGTTTTTGTCACGTTCAGTTTGAGCTTGTTCATATTCAACCACTTATATATCTCTTTTACATCTTCCTTTATCATTCGCTCACAGGACCATTCTCACCTACTGCATATAAAAACCCATAATCCGCAAACAATGCTATTTTGCAATTGTTTAGGACACTACATCATAAATGTAAAGCAGAAATAAAGTTACTACAAGTATTGACCCTTGTGGAACCCCAAGATGCACATTCACACTTTTCGAAATAGATTCATTAACTTTTGTGTTTTGTTTTCTTCCATTCAAATATGACGAAAACCAGTTTAATTCTTTACCCGTATGGAATGCATGTATCTTTTTCAACAAAATGTTTCTGTTCACAGTTTCAAACGCTCTTTTTAAATCTAAAAACACCGCAATCATACATTTCTTATTATCTATTTCACTTTTCCAGTCCATAAATACATACATTGCTTAGCCTTCTTCAGGTTTTCCACAGGTACAACTACTGACTCTTTCCACGATTCAGGTAAAACTTCATTTTCCATTGATCCATTGATAATATCCAGAAAAATATCTCCTATTTCTGGCATCGCGTCCAACATCATATCCGGACTAACTTGATTGTAGTCTCTTTTTCGCTTCAGCATCTTGATTGTATCAATAAGTCCATACATATCAATATATTTAAAGATAAATCTTTTGTTGTGTACTTCTACATTTGACTCATCGTATCTCTCATTCGTAATGGATTCATTAATCTCTTGCACACTCTCTACAAAATACATGTAAAATTTTTCTGCTTTAACCTAATTATCATTCACTGTCACTCCGTGAAACATTACTTCATTTATCTCAGCTTTACTTTCTATCAAGACTAAATTCTTTATTGTCCTCCACATAGTCCTTTGATTCATTGATCTTCCAATTTGCTCTTTAACAAAGTTAGCCTTGTTTCTTCTTACACTCTTTTTATACATATTTCTTATTTTTTTATATCTTTCCCACTCCTCTTCTGAGTCTGGCAAAGCTGCTCTGTTATACTGATCTGTTTTTCTTTGCCTTAAATTTCTGAGATCATTACCAAACCACACACACTGCCTTTCATTCAAAAACTTTTCTACTTTCATTTCTTCCACCGTATTTTTCAAAGCAATCTCTAAAAGTTTAGCTTTCTCACTCACACCACTCTCTCTTAAGTCATTTAAACCTTTAACTCTCAAGGCCTGTAGAAAATCTTCCCTTTTATAATTGAAATAATAAATCTTTTTCCTCATTTTACTCATACTGTTTAACTCACATTCAATACTAATCTTAATAGTCTCATGGTCACATATATTTAATGCTCTATTCGTTCTTGCACTGACCGATTGATCATTGGACATAACGTAGTCTATAAGAGTCTTTGATATTTCAGTCACTCGCGTATATTCCGATATTAACTGTTGACAGTTATTGTCTTCAATTATTTGCTTAATCCTTCGTTTATTTGCGTTTTCAATTTTAAAATCTATATTAAAATCTCCGACAACTATCACTTTCATATCCCTCTCAACAAGATCTTCAAACCATTCTTCGAAGTATCCAACAAACTCAGAAATCTTAGAGCTAGGTGATCTATATACAAAACCTATTGCCCACCACATACTCTCTCTACAAACTTTGACAGCCATCCACCAATAACTCGTTCCGACTGATAAATTAATTATAACTTCATACTTATATTCCTTTTTTGCATTTAACACCACACCACCAGTCCTAGAAGATTCACTATCACATCTATGCATCATATCATCGGTTCAAAGGTAAAACTCATTAAGTACAGTTTTGATCAAAAATCAGTTTCTATCACTACGTCCATTGGTTTTCGATGATATGTCTCAAGAAAACATTAGTATCTCATTTACTTCCTAAATAACGGTTCCGAAACTGTAGAATAATCACTTAGTTGCTTTGCTACAATTTTACTTGGCAGGAAAAAGACATTAATGCACTTAGTAGTTTGGTACTGGGATTTTAAGAATAAATTTGAAATTTTCAGAATTTCGATGAAAGTAATCGGAAAATTTCCATAAAAGCAAAAGCGGGGAACAATGAAAGAAATAGTAAAAGAAATTCTGGATCTCAAATTTTCCAAATTACTTCAGAAAAGCTCGTAAACCACTTTACTGAGAGCGAAAGCAATTTTAGTGCAGTTTCAGACGATGACCCTACGATTCAGTCTCAACAACATGGAGCCCTCACTGATGAAATTTCTGATTTTTCTGATTATGAGGTAACTGATAACAGCAGTATAAAAAAATTGACCAGCTGTAGACAAAGAAAACCAAAGGAATGGAAAGTCAATTTAAATAAAGAGCAACGTTCCAAATGTCTCCCATATTTAAACAAAAAAAAGGAATGCCCAGCTAAAGCTCCAAAACCAGCAGATTGTTTCAACTGTAGATTCAAATGTTTTAGTAACTTTACAGAAGACAGAAAAAAAATATGCAAATAATATTGGGGATTTTCCGATTATAATAGACAAAAGGATTTTATTTTAAAATATGTTCAGGCGAATTCACGAAAACGTCGAAAAATAGATGTTAACACGTGACAAGGCTCGGTATGTGTCACAGGCGTATTATCTCGAGAATAGTATATCTAATGGGCTTGCCTCAACCGAATATACAGTGGTTTCAGATCTGACGTGACGTGCCAAAATGAGTGGGCTGATAGATCTCACCTAGATCTAAAAAATAGGTAATAAGACGGACAATTCAATACAAATAAAAAAGAGGTATACTAATTACATAAATTTCGGAGAAAATTTGAGAAAATGCTGAAATTTTGGTAATTTCAAAACTTCTTTTTTTCAATTTTGGCCGTGACTGTACCTGCAGTGGTAGTAGTGAGATCAACATTGTTGACATTTATGAAAAGGTAATTAGGATAGTTGTTTTTTAACGTTTGTTTCATGTGGCTGTGTTCGGTAGATGAAGAGATAAAAATAAAAGAGTAATGTGCATACCATGGAAAACTGAAATTTATGATTCACCCTGTAACTCCCAAACGGTTGAGAGTTCCCCCCCCCCCTGCCATATAATTTTTTGTTTGTCGAGGTGAGATCTATCACCCCACTCATTTTGGCACGTCAGATCTGAAACACTCTGTAGACGACAGCGGAGAGGATGAAGACTAAAGAATTAAGTTATTTTTAACTTATTTGTTGTGCCTTTTGAATTAATGGTGGTTTTGCTTTCTTAATGCTTAATTTAAATAAAGAATTGTTACTATCAATATAAATTTTTTTTTTTAATTGCTAAAAGCCCATTCTATTTTTTTCTACTTTCAGCTTATTCAACTATACCGGACATTCTCTACTCAAAATCGAATAATCCACGTTAAGTTTTAAATTAAGCCTTTCGTTCGCTTTGCCACAATTATTGCATTTTTGAATTATATTTTTTCCACAACTTCTACTATAATGCTTGCCTAAACATTTAGAGCACACCTCTTCATTCCTGCATTCTATCGACTTATGGTTGAATCCTAAGCATTTATAGCATCGTTTAACCGTAGATCCATCATATACCATGCAACTGTCCCAACCAATATTAATCTTTCCTTTTTTTATTGCTTTTTCATATATATTATGCTCCATTTCTATACTTGATTCATCTTTTTCACTTAAATAATCTTTAAACATTTCATAAAACCTTCGTTTAAGTAATCATTTTGAACTTTTATTTTCTCTACAATCTCATCTTCTTCCCACTTTGTATTCATTCCGTGTATTCTAACTTTTGGTCTTTTCAGCTCTGTTGCTTTAACATCGTATTCCCTTCCTAATTTTTCCTGAATCGCTGACCTAATTTTTTTACTGTCATCAATGTTTTCACTTTCAATAGAAATCACTCCGTTTTTATTAGTTTTTAATGCAGTAAATTTTAAGTTTGTGGGGTCAACCTTATCCCTCAAATCCTCTTTTGTTTTGTTAACTTCCTGTTTTTTCTTCGGCTGAATTATGATCGGTGGAGCTGCTTTCAATTTAGCTCCATACGTTTCTTCACCGTCTCTATTTCCCCTGTTCAGTTCTCTTTCATTAGGTCTGTTCTTTACAGCCACTCCGAGTAGAGTAGATCTCGGCTCGGAGCCAAAAAGAGCAGGAAATAAAATAGCAGCGCAGACCTCTGCTCCAATCCGAGTAGCAAAACCAGAATGCTCTGTTGACAACTGACTGACATTTCTATTTTAAGATAATAATAATAATAAACCTGTCTCCAATTTCTTGTTGTTTGGTGAGCATGACACACAAAATATCTTTTCAAACGAATTAACCATTGTAACTTTATGCATTTCATAAAACAATGCTTTTAACTTACACTTAATTAATAAAATTTCAAATAGATCGAACTGAAACGTCAAAAAGTTTAACGACAAATAACTTGATATTAAAAGTCAGAAAGCTGCACCTTGTTTAAAGTAGGAGCAGAAAAGTTGGCTCTTAAACACTCTAGATTGCTGCTCTTTTCTCAAAGAACATAAAAAGCGCAAGAAGATTTCTACTCTTTTCTCAAAGAACACCGACTAGAGTAGCAAATGGCTCTTTTTTACTCGGAGTGGCTGTAAAGAACAGACCTATTTAATAAACGAATTCCACTAGCAATCTCTCTCAATCCTTTCTCTTGTTCAGCAATTCTACTCTTAGTTTCCATTACCTCCTTTAACATTCAAACTTCTCTTCCATCACTTGTTTATAATCCACGCACTCATCACATGTATACGACAAATTTTTCTTCATGTCTATCATACTCACCTCATAATCACTTAACCCAGTACATTTTTGACAAAATACCTTACCACACCTTCCATAACAATTTATTGCTTTTGCCGACCGTAAACTTTGCTCACACTTTCCACAGCTTAGCGGCATTATTTTCACATATAATTGGTATTGTCTACTTTTGCAGTAACACTTTTGCACAAATCTCCGTTATCAAATTAGTAAAAATTTGTCTCCTCTTTTTTTAAATTTTCTATTAATATATTAAGCTGCCCCCATCTGCCCCCTTATATTTCACTCAAAACAACCAAGCAAAACACTAAATTTCTGCGAACAAACTGCTCATGCAACTTCCACTTTGCAATTACATCAAGTTACATAGGCAAGCGAGTAATAAATTCATCCCAATACATTTGTGGTTGGGTAGTATAAGTATATATACAAATATAAATATATATATATATATATATATATATATATATATATATATATATATATATATATATATATATATATATATATACATATTACAAATTAATTTACATACATACAGGGTGTTTCAGATCTGACGTGCCAAAATGAGTGGAGTCATAGATCTCAACTAGGCAACCAAAACATTGTTTGGTAGGGGGGGGGGAATCTCAACCGTTTGGGAGTTACAGGGTGATTCATAAATTTTAGTTTTTCATGGTATGCACATTACTCTTTTATTTTTATCTTTTGATCTACCGAACGTAGCGACATCAAACAAATGCTAAAACACAACTATACTAATGACCTTTCCAAAAATGTCAACATTACTGATCTAACTCCTACCATTGCACGTACAGAACTTCTAAAAGTGAAAAAAATTGTTTGCGATTACCTAAAATTCCGCATTTTCCCAAATTTTCTCCGAAATTCATGCAATTAGTACACCTCTCTTTTATTTTTATTGGATTGCCCATCTTATTACCTTTCCATTCCAACCAATATTAAACAGTATTCGACGCGAATTATGTGATGCGCGAGTATACAATCAGCCGACCAAATGTATGCATAGATATATCAATTATAATCCAAACTACATATATTAATACGTAAGTATAGATAAAAAATATAAGTATAAATTCAGAAATATAGTTAAATATAGATAGAATAATATAGTCACCTATAGATAAAGAAATAGAGATAAATATAGACAAGAAATATTCTTAATCAGCTAAAATGTTATAATCAAATATGGCTGCAGGAAGTTTTGTGACTAAATATCATTACACAAAAAGAAAGCTAGCCCTGTCTGTTGGTTGAAATATGTGTCCCGATAGTCCGTTCATGAAGTCGTTAATATGGTCCAGGTATGGATCCTTGACTTTATTTTGAGGATTTTTACTAACAGCAATGCCAATACGTGGTAAATTCCTCGGCTTCCGGTATCTTTGCTTAGGCCTATCGTCTAAATGTGTAATTCATAATGCGTGCCTTTCTCAAATAGGATATGAGTTTTACTTTCACACTTTTGACTCCTCAACTTGCATATCTCTCGCCGAATTTTTGATTAGATTTGACTTGACAACCAAATTTCAATTCCCACTTTTATAAAATATAATCCAAAATTGTCTGTCCAGTTATACGTTTCTATGTCATTGGAATAAGTTCATTAACACTGGCTTCGTTTTTATTTTCTCTGCTTATTGACGTGTCACAATTGCGAGGTTCATAACGACAAAGAATCATTTCATTAATGTAAATCAAACACGAAAACGCAAGAAGTAAAGTCAATGTACTCGATATATCACTTTTTTTTTTGTAGCCTAGTTGAGATCTATGACTCCACTCATTTTGGCACGTCAGATCTGAAACACCCTGTATGTAGGTACATTAATTAAGTAAGTATTCTTCTTTGCAGGTACTTCTTATTGCAGGTGTTTTCAGGTACTTATTTAAATGATAATTCAGTGGAGTTACGGTGGTCGGCATAATCCACACTCAAGGAATTATCATATAATTTTAAAGAAAACTTTTCCCATCATCTAAAGTGTACAATTCTTGCACTTGTAAGAAATTTTCACCGGAGGAGCAAAAGGTTTTTGAGGTTTGTCTCTCCGAGCATAGATAATTTAGACCCTGTATTTTAGTACGAAATCATTCTGTCCACGTCTCTCTCTCCACAGTAAGAATAACCGTCACCGCCGCACGAAGATTTCGCCAGGAAGCAAGGCAACCGTCCGTCCGTCATACTACGCTCAAGGAAATAGGTCAATCCATACGTCAACCATCCGAAATAGCCCAGATACACCAAGCGAGACAGAAGGAGTAGCACGACCGCCGCCTCGTGAGAACGAACAAGTGAAATATAGACACTTTATAGAACAGGATAAACAGTGAATTGTAAAGATAAGGCAAATACCATACATGTGTAGAATTTAAGTTGTGAATAAATCTGAAGTCATAAACTGTGAATAAACTGACATTTGTAGTGAGGAATTGGTGAGTTTCTTTCCAGAAGCCCCTGACCCTGGATCCGGCGAGCTCATCCCTTGGACCAAGACAGCGCAGCCATGCCGACTAGTCACAGCTCTAGCCGATGGAAGCGAGGTCATCATACAGCGCAAATACGATTTTACTCTCGAAATCCAAACCCGGAACGTACACCACACCTTTTTCCTTGTGCCGAGACTCGATGAAATGATGATACTCGGCATAGATTTGTTTGACCAGTGTGAGTTAAGCATGAGGCTATGGGGGGAAGAAATATACCTCGGCCCAGATAAGATAAACCTGGAAACCCGTAGTCCGTACAGTTCCCCAATAGTCTTAGTGAAGAAAAAGCAAGGGAACTGGCGGCTTTGCATAGATTAGCGACAGCTGAATGAACACTCAGTAAAGGACGCTTACCCGTTGCCACAAATCAACCATATTTTGGATAAGTTGAAAGGAGCACACTACATCTCAACCATCGATCTGAAACAGGGTTATTGGCAAATTCCGATGGCTAAAGACAGCCAACCGTATACCGCGTTCACCGTACCAGGCCGAGGACTCTTCCAGTGGAAGGTCATACCGTTTGGATTACATTCAGCCCCCGCTACGTTTCAAAGAACTCTTGACCGAGTCATCGGACCCGAAATGGAACCATTTGCGTTTGCTTACCTCGACGACATAGTCGTAGTGGGACAATCTCTCGAGGAACACATAGAAAAATTTCAAATGGTATTCGACCGGCTCATCGAAGCAAACCTCAAAATAAACCTCGAAAAATGTGAATTTTTTAAGGAAAGTTTGACATATCTCGGCCACGTGATCTCATGGAAGGGTATCCAGACAGACCCAGAGAATGTCAGTGCGATATACGCACTCTCCGCTCCCACCACCGCCAAAGGGATCCGACAATTCATCGGCGTTGCATCATGGTACAGGCGTTTCGTACCAGACTTCTCCACCATCAGCGCCACACTCACCAAACTTTTCCGCAAAAACCAGAAATAGCATTGGGGTAAAGAACAGGAAAGAGTATTCCAAGAGCTCAAACGTCGCCTGACCCAAGCCCCCGTACTGACATGTCCAGATTTTACTAGGCCATTCATCCTACAGACTGACGCCACTGGACTGGACTTCATGGGACTATTCCCCAGGTCCTCGAGAGGAAACACCATGATTGTAATCTTCCAAGATAAATTTAAGAAATGGATAGAGGTAGTGCACCGGCCGTGATTAAAACCTTCCGAGAGAGAGTATTTGCCCGATACGGAAGCCCTCGCGTGCTTATTTCCGGCAATGGCCGAAAATTCATATGTGGACAGCTTCAACGCACACTAAAGGAACTTGGAATCACGCATCGACTTACTCCGCGGTATACCCCGCAGGCGAACCCCGTAGAACGTACCAATCGAGTAATCAAAACGATGATAACTCAGTACGTAGACAAGAACCAGAGGAAATGGGATGAACTGCTACCCGAGTTTATGCTAGCCTACAACACCAGCAAGAGTGAGACAACAGGATTTTCCCCGGCGTATTTAAATTTTGGCAGGGAACCAATTTCCCCGAATTCGATCTTCGCAGAGAGGAATGGCTGCCCCAGATACCAATACAATACCCCCACAGAGAAACAGGAAAAATTGCACGAGATATACCGGTTGGTAAACTTAAATCTGGGGAAAGCTTTTGAAAAACAGAGGCACCACTACAATCTCAGACGGAGACCATATTGCCCAAAAGTGGGAGATCTCGTGCTCCGAAAGGAGAGACACCTCTCCTCCGCGCTTAACCATTTCTCATCGAAGTTGGGGCCAAAATATGAAGGACGGTACAAAGTTACAAACATTATCTCACCCGTAATGGTAAGACTCACTGACCAACGAGGGAAAACGATAGGCAACGCCCATGTAAAAGAACTGAAGCAATACACAGGCACCCCACCCGAATCCAAGCCCGGAAGCACCCGCACGGAGACAACAAAAAAACCGCCGACATCCGCGTCAAGAGAGGACTTGACCCTCAAACGCAGAATGTCCGGGAAATCCAACAGCCGGGAAGACGTCGCCAAACCAGCCGCCATGAAGCGACCAAAGACAGCGGAGGAAGGGAAAGTAGCAAGTCCGCACGGAAACACGCGACCACCATCAGCCAATCCCTAACAGCCGCCGTCCGCCGCCACCCGACGCCCTAGCACTGCCATCCGACGCACCAGCACAGCCATCCAACGCTCCATAACCACCGGCCGTCACATTATCACTGCCCCGGAGCCCTCAACCCGCAGCTCTCCAGGACCGAGGCAACAAGGCTCCACCAACCGTAGTCTAGAGGTCGTTGATCATCCAACGCGGTCGTCGATCATCCAACGCGGCCCCCGATACCACCGAAGACAACCGAGACATCCCGCACGGTACCGAACCCCTTCTTAGAATCCACCAAGCGACTCCTAAAGTGGAACGACCGCCCCCGCGAATCCAGCCTCTCCACAAGTTTGGGATTTGTCCGAGGAAGACGAATGACGGACGGGACCTGGAAGCTCCGTTTTCGAGGCGAATCAGTGCCGGTTCATCTTAATGACGACCCCCGACAGAAGTAAGACCAGGAGGGATGACCCCGATTTATTGTTATATTGGATTAACTTTTTAGTAAATTTCTATTTTTTTTCATGAATTATAGTTATAAGTTTGTTAATAGCGGACTGAATAAGATCCTGTTTTGTTAGTTACGAGTTATCCTTCCAGCTCCCACATTCTTGAATTTAGAGAAAGCCAGAGCCACCGTTTTATTTTCCGAAAGAAAGAGGGGGATGTAACGAAGTTACCAAAACCTGTCAACAGCACCGGAGGAGAAAAAGTTTTTTAAGAATTTTCTAAGGTGAGGGAACTAAAGGGTGACAGTGACTAATTTCGTAATATGTTGCCGCCAGCTCCTCAGATATTAGTCTAGATTGCACAACGAACAGATCGATAACGAGCAACTAGAACGGAGCCTAAGAGGAAAATATTTTCGTTTGATTAGGTTTTGAAATTCTTTACTAACTATTGCAAGCAATTACTGCTAGTAGTAAAATGATGATTTTTGTGAATATGTTAAACTTGTTTGCGATTGGGTTAACTTTATTTGCGAAGAGATAAGATTAATTTGAGAATAAATTAATTTAAATAAATAAATAAATTCGCGCTACAACACATATTTTTAAGTTAATTTTTGCAAAAAACTCTATTATATCGTTGGACAGAAATTAGTAAATAAATTTGTTTCGTCATTTCTTTGACAGTAATAAGACTTGTTTATTTTAAATACTATTATTAGGTATGTAATAAAACTTCGGCTTGGGCACACTAACCTATAACTCATACAGATATTTCATGTACACAATAAAGTAGTGCTCCACCTGCTCCACCGATTTTCAAGCACAAACTTTCCGTGTAAATAGATACATTATATGGTGTGAGAAAAAGTGTCCACAAACCAAAAAATCGAGGGAACATGTTTCATGCAAATTCATAAAAATCAAGAAGAAAATTCACGGAACACACGGAATCTATTTAAACTGAAATTCTAATTATAAATTGTTAATCTAATTATTTTAATTACCAAGTTATACTTTATTAATAACTTTATTCAATCAATTCACTATGAAACAGTCACTCAACCTAACCTCACTTTCTAAACAAAAACACCAAACAGGGCACTTACTTGGGCAGCCTTTAGCGTAACAGGGTCACACTTTTTTGGATACGTGGTCATTCGGGTTTCGAGGGAAACGAGACCACTGATGCGGCTTTAGCTGGTCGTGGCAAGAGCTGCGATTGAAGACTGGACTAAGGGTCAGCAGCTGTTCTACTGGAGAAATGTCCCCGGCTTAAGGTATCTGTTAGACCCTTTGGTTATAACTTTACGACTGCCTTAAGTAAAGATTAAGATCTAAGATTGCTCTTAGGCTACCTATCTGGCCACTGTGGGCTGAGATGGCATCTACACCAGATGGGTCTGTCCAGTGAGGCGGAGTGTTGGTTCTGTCTGGAGGACGATGAAACCACCATGCACATAATGTGCTTTTATCCAGTTTAGGCATGGCTGAAAAGGAGAATTCTTCAATCGGGAATTTTTGAGCCCGGCTGATGCTAAAAGCTCCACCATTAGAGACCTCATTGCATATCTGAGGGTGGCTGAGCGGTTTTTTGCAGTAGTAGGGGTTATGGCACAAAAGACCTAGCTCGCAGTGCCCACGATATGGGTAACCCAATATAATAATAATAACCCAGACTCTAACTGCATAAGAACCCGGATAAAAGTTTTTTCGGATAATCGATATAAATGAACATTGTGAGATAATACCGCCTAATGGAGATTCCAGATAATTTCCTTTATCGGAAATTATACTGTACGTATTTTAAAAAATTGTATTCTACAGTGAGCGCAATTCCTATAACCCCATCGGTTTTTTTTTGCGATGTAGCGTTAAATTAATCCGTTAATTAAAACAATGAATTTTATAAGAAATATTTTATAAATATAATACTGAATTAACTTTTAAAAAATACTTCCATTATAAAATTAATTAAAAAAATAAAAACAAGGGGTGAAATTCTTATAACCCCTCTGAAAACTTTAATAAATAAATAATTCATTATCACCATTTTCATTTAAAATTCGTGCTTAATATTTTGTTTTGGCACCATTCTTACGAATAACTTCAAATATTCGTCTTGGCATCGACATAATTAAATTTTGGAGAGTATCAATTGAGATTTCATCCCAACACTTCTTTATTCTTCTTTTTTATCAGAGACGGTCTGAAATTGATGTCCGTTCGCGTAAATCAAAAAAACACAGTAACACGTCATTCAGCATTTCCGTGTACATACTGGAATTCATTTTTGATGGAAGAAAGCAAGGCTGGGTTTTTCCAGAATAAGAAAATCCAGCCCAAATCATCAGACTACCGCCACTGAAATTTCTGCTAAGCCGTGTAGCGTCTTCCGACCTCAGATCGTGCCAATAACTGCTAAACCCGTCCGGCCCGTCCAAATTTAATTTTTTTTCATCCGAGAAAATCACATTTTTCCACTGATGGTTCCACGCCATATGTTTTTCGAAGAATTTGAGTCGAGCGTCTTTGTGTTGCAGTTTCAACTGCGGCGTTTTAAGCGGTTTTCGATAAACAATGCCTTCTGAAGTTAATAGAATTTTCTGAACACGAGGTTTTTTTTTATTGGCAAATCCAGCTTAGTAATTATCTGAGATGCACTTAATCGATTTTTGGTTGCTTCGATTTTAACTCGGTTTTTCAGCCTTCTTGAAATTTTCTAATGCCGTAATGAGGGCCTAATTTCAAGAAATTCCTAATCACTCTTGACGATCTGTTAATTTTTAAGGCTATTTGCCTGATGGGTAACCCTGCTTCTTTCCAAGTAATAATCTTCGTCTTTCCGTCATCTAATAAGAACTTTCCCCTCGGCATTCTTCTAAATTTCTATGAAAAAATTACAAATTACCAAAAACAGAACACAAGATTTGTATAATATACCTGTAGTTTAATATTATGTATTATTATCTAAAACACAGTATTAAAATATTACGTAAATTCCGTTATACACGTACGGGGTTATAGGAATTGCGCGAAAGAAAATAAACCACAGATGCACACTTCATCCAAAGTACTAAACGCAAAACAAATTTTAGCAAGTTCTTTTTGAAGTTATTTTACAGTAATACTTAGAAATGTATAGCATGGGTTTCACTGGCCCAGTTCTTGTTAAAACAAGAAACAGATATTGTTTCTCAGAAAATTGTTAGCGGGGTTATAGGAATTGCGCTCACTGTAGCATCATAATCGAAAATATAGTTTATACAATTTTAAAAATCTTGTTTGAATTTTGAATGCCTATTATTATACAAGCACTAATTTGGGCTTAGTACAATTTCTTTAAGCGCCGCCGCTATACAGGGTGTTTCAGATATGACGTGCCAAAATGAGTGCAGTGATAGATCTCACCTAGCCAAACATAAAATTGTATGCCGGGGGGGCAATCTCCACCTTTTGGAAGTTACAGGGTGATTCATAAATTTCAGTTTTTCATCATTTACTATCCCAATGACCTTTCCAAAATAGTCAACAATGTTGATCTAACTCCTACCATTGCAGATACAGTCACTTCCAAAAATGTGAAAAAAAATGGTTTGCTACTACCTAAAATTCAAAATGTTCCCAAGTTGTCTCCGAAATTCATGTAATTAGTATACCTCTTTTTTATTTTTATTGGTGCAAATCTTATTACCTTTCCAAAAAGGTGCAACTTGGCAAGGTAGAAAAAGAAATTCCTGACTAACTTATTATTTTATTGCACTTAAGGTAGGAAATTCATTAAATAAACAAAATTTTTAAGATAAAGGTTCAAAAATGTTTCTTTTGGGTTAACAGGAAATTAATTTTAATGATTGCTGCAAAAAAGTTATAAAAATTTTAGTGTAATTTTGTTTTATTGCCGACATTAGCTTGTATTAAGCAGAATGCACACCCTTGTATCCTGGCGTTTTGTTACTCGTACCTTATGGAAATTTTGCTATAAAAAGGGTCAATCAGCAAGAATACCTATCATAGTTGAAAAACAAATCAATAAGTACCAGTATTTTGAAGCAAAAATTACTAAAAAATAGTAGAATTTACTTTTGAGGAATACGCGGATATTATTTACATCTATGGTGTAGTAGTCGGAAACGAGAGAGCGGCAATATCAAAGGAGATTCCCTAATCGGCGAGCACATCAAAGAGGGATATTTACACGGACTTTCCGAAGGTTAAGAGAAACAGGAAGTGTAACTTCACACGGCAGGGAGACACGACCCCAAACTTCGGGAACTTCTGCCGACGTCGAACAGCAAATAGTTCCCACCTTGATGCAAGACCCTGAGACGAGCACGAGATTCCGGGATAAGATTGGAATTTAGCACTTGGCTTCTGGAACACGACATTGACAAAAGGGCGTTTCTGGACCGAATTCTGTGGACTGATGAATCTCAATTCACCAGGGATGGTGTCACGAACTTCCATAACCTCCATACCTGATCGGAAACTAGCCCACACAGGACAAAGGTGCCCCCATTTCAGCAGATATTCAGTAGCAATGTTTAGGCTGGTATTATCAGCAACCATTTGGTAAGACCATTCATTTTGTCGCAAGTGCTCAACACTCAAATTTAAGCGGACTTTTTTAAAGAATACACTGCCAGATCTAATAGAGGAGATCCATATGCATAATCAAACGGACATGTTTTACCAACACGATGGAGCACCAACGTATACTGCTAACATTGTGAAGGCAATACTTAACTACTGGATTGGAAGAGGTGCACCGATACCTTGGCCTGCTAGATCCCCAGACCTTACCCCATTGGACTTTTTCTTATGGGGAACAATGAAGGATGAAGGTTATTCAAGCCCTGTTAACACTAGGGAGAATTTAGTTAGCAGACTTGGGAATGAAGCGACGAAAATACGGGAGAGCCTGGCTGCAATACGCCTTAAACAGGAACTTAGAAAGAGATTGTTGGCATGCATCCAAAGTGGTGGTGGAAATTTTTAACAGCTTTTGTAACTTATCAAGAATAATTGCAAGTATTTTCAAATTAATATAAAAAGCATTTTAGAATTAATTTGGGTTTAATTTCTTTAAATTGTTGATTTTTACAATATCGATTTTGAATTTTAAGTAATCGCAAACCATTGTTTTCACTTTTGGAAGTGAGTGTACCTGCAATGGTAAGAGTTACATCAGCATTGTTGGCAATTTTGAAAGGGTTATTGGGATAGTAGTTTTTTAGCGTTTGTTTGATGTCGCTGTGTTGGGGAAACACTCAAATTTATGAATCATCCTGTAACTCCCAAACGGTTGAGATTGCCCCCCTCCCACACAAAATTTTTTGTTTGTATAGGCGAGATCTATCACCGCACTCATTTTGACACGTCAGATCTGAAACACCCTGTATAATACGTATAAAAACAGTTAGCTGTATTATATTTCAATCTACAAACTCGCCAAAAATCTTGCAGTCATTACGTTTTTATCTATCAGTTGAATTTTCTACGGAAAACTAATATTGACATATTGTTAGGTTTGCAATGTACTAACGAACAAAATTATTATAATTTATAACAAATTTATAATTAAATGTTATTTAATTATAGGTACTTTATAAATTCCTTGTAAATCAGAAATAAATTATTAAATTTTACGTTATATATAAATGATGGGCAATTAAAACATCATTCTTATCAAACTGTATCAATTACTTACAATTTTGTGATGCACAAATAGAGACTTTCTTATTATTGAATTTTGATCGAAAAAAA
This sequence comes from Leptarthrus brevirostris, assembly GCA_964036015.1. NCBI lineage: Eukaryota > Metazoa > Arthropoda > Insecta > Diptera > Asilidae > Leptarthrus > Leptarthrus brevirostris. Next base: position 95,460,240 of record OZ038371.1, on the reverse strand, counting down.
GCTTTTTGCGTAAATTATTTCTTAAGAGACATTAAATTTGTTTCATCGCTAATAAATGAGTTATAAATTTTTTTATGTAGCCAAAGCCTAGGGGACAACCCTATGATGCGTTAGCATGGCTTTGGCCGGAAGAGAATTATTGCTGAGAGCTAGTAAACAGTCCAGAGACGGAGTGATTTTTTTAAATTTTTTTAACTCACGGGGAACTGAGGCTCGAATCCTGGAACAATGGCGCGATAATCGTGCCACTCATCCATCGATCCAACTCCGTCTCCAAATTTTTATTTATTTAAATATAAAAAGAATATAAAGAGGCAGGATCCTTTATGATATGTACTTACATCCACATCCACAATGTTTGTTCCAAAAACGTCGCCGTATAGTGGTTTACCATTTTCATCCACGGGAGGTTTCCCCCAACCACCAGCATGATAACCAAATGAAGTTCCTTCGGGTATGGGGGCATTTAAGCCCGGTATTTTAAGATTAGGATAGCTCGGAGGTGGTCCGTACCGTTGTTGAGCAATTAACCAAGGCGGGGGAATTTTGTGACAGTTTGGCCCCACAGGCATACCCAGTGCTATTCGTAATTCCTCTGATAAATCTCCAGGCTTCTTTTCTTTAAGTCTTGTTTCAAATTCCTTTCCTTCATAATACAAATCCCCGTGTATAGTCATCCGCGGTTTGGTTTGCCACTTAAAGAAGGCATCATGCAATTTTTGATAATCAATATCAATTTTTCCCATTTTTGGCCTAGCCCGCTCTCGCATTTTTGCTTTCAATGACTTAGCTTCATCCTTTTCTTGAAGAGCTTCACGCATTTCCATAATTCCTGTTTTTTTAATAAAAGCCGGTAGATCGAATGGTGGTTTCTCAATGCCCCTTTTTCCCTGAAGATACTGAAAAATATGAATTAATAGATGAAAATTGCTTATATAAAAGCTTACTTTTCTTTTAAAACACCAATGCCTAGGAACCTGAACTGTATTTCTGTGGGCCTTAAGCTGTACAAGCAGTTTTGGATCACGAGCGGTAACGTCATGCATTTCTACTACATCAGGTCTATTAACCAGCTGTTTTAACTCTGCAACGCTTAATCGCGTTAGCTTCTTTAACTTTCGCTTGGACAGTTTTTCTTTATCGTCTTTTTTCTCCTAAAATACGAAAGCTGATTATTTACTGAAAAACAACATAAAGGTAAAAATACTTCTTCCATGTCATCATCATCGTCTTCCATAATTTTTTCATCTTCAGTTTTTTTTTGCTGCGCTGATGCATCATTAGCACCAGCTGCCTTTTCTGTATCAGCTTGTTTGGGCTTATTTTCCAATTTAAATATTTCGAACACTCGATAGAACTGTCTGTACATTGGGGCCAGGTCTGCTATAGTAATTCGCTCAGGAATATATCTAAAAATTTATATTACATAATTATACATTACATGAGTAAAGAATTTATTTCAAAAGAAACCAATCTTCAAACAATAGTTTACTTTGACATTTCTGATGTACAAGTAATCAAAATTACCGATATTGGTGTCGAATCCATACTTTTTGGGGTTAGTAAAATGAATGACACTCCCAATGCCGTTAAAAGATTTGTTGATAAGACATCCCTAGGGATGGGGGGTGGGAACAGAATGAAACATACAAATAATCGAAAACGACCGTTATTGGTGTCGAATCCATACTTTTTGGAATCAATAAGATGAATAATGGCACTCCCGATGCTGTTAAAATATTTTGTTGTTAAGACACCCCTTGGGATGGGGGATTTAAGAGAGTGCAATATACAAATAATCGAAAATGGCTGATATTGGTGTCGAATCTATACTTTTTTTGGGTCTGTAATACCCCTAGGCGTGGGATGGGAAGGAAGAGTCAGAATAAAAATCGAAATTCACCGATGTTAATGTTGAATTCTTAGTTTTCGGGATTACTGAGATGAACAATCACACTTTAACTGTCGTTAGATACTATGGGGTTCACACACATCTAACACCACGTAAAAAATAGATAAAAAAAACTTTTAAGTTAAACCTTTTTAAACATTCGATGATGTACTAAAAGCAGGAAAATAAAAAATAGGTAAAAGAACTTTTAAGTTAGTCGGTTTTATTTAAAAAATAACGATGGGTTACCTAGATATACGTACTGTCTACTGGTAAAAAATCGGGTAGGACCAAGAGCAGTGGCGTCCTCTGGTGTCGGAGTAAGTAATGACTCAGAAAAGTGACCATCAAAGAGAAAGCTTAAATTCCCACAGCACTTAATCCAACCAGCAAAAGTACTTGCATGCTAAAAATAGAACGAAAACAAATTTCTAATTGAAGCATTGTGACATGTGATAGGTGGACAATTAATTCATCACCAACTGTGTACAAGCCATTTTTATAAAGTAATATCATATTTCATTGCTTGCATATTGAACGGTAATGTGATGATAAAGAAAGTGAGCTATAACTTTCTCGTGAACTAGATATTGAGGCATTTCGAAATTAGGTAAGAATTATTGTTAATGATTAAGATAAGAATATTTGTCATAGATTTAAAACAAGTTCTTTGTTTCTTTTGTATAAAAGCAAGGATCGTTCATTAAATAAATCAGTTCGTTTTACTTCCAAAACGAACCCAGAGTTTTAATTAAAACTATGGAAGCTTGGCTGTCTTTGACGCCTTCCAATATAAAGCTTGGCGAGAGGGTAATCTCACTATTTATATTGACTGTCTCAACGCCCAGACATCGTAGAAGGGACCATCAGGACTAATATAAGTGAGTAGTTGCTGGAGGATGGACGGAAAAGTTGAAGCGTTCTCGGTTACGGCGATCCTCATCTGGACATTCTCAAGAGTTAGTTACACCTCCAAGCGGTAGCAGCCGGGCAATGCATCCGAGAACGTAGAAAAGTAAGTAATGCGGGAGGAGATAACCTCTTGAAAAATCCCCCTAACTCTAAGGTTGTAGTAGGCCATTCCAACGGAGTCTACAGTAGTGCCTTCCACTCTGCACGACCCAGGGGTAATTGGGTCGCGTATGGCGTCTCCTTAGGCAGTTCTGTGTGAGCGGAGGTATAGGGTATGGTAAGCTCTAACAGGTTGGCAATATCCACGGTATCCACACCAGAAGCAGCTCTGGAAAGCAGCGGCGGATGGTAGACTCTAACGAGTTGGCTATCTCTCCAGTAGAAGATACAGACCTGCCTTCCGAAGGGTTAGTTTTTTTTTATATATACGATATGGCCAAATCCTAGGGGACAACCCTTTGATGCGTTAGCATGGTTTTGGCCGGAAGGGAATTAGGGGAATTGTTTTTGCATTCCTGCGAGCTAGAGAACAGCCCAGAGACAGAGTGGATTATTTTAATTTCTTCATAAAAGCTCACGGGGAGATCTGGTCTCGAACCCGGGGCCCATGGCATGGTGGTCGTGCGGCTCAACGCATTGATCCAACTCCGTCTCCGTCTCCGTTGCGGTTAATCCGGAGGAGGTTATTTGTCCTGGCTATGGACTAAAGCTTCATGCAATGCGAGGCATGACCCTTTAATGCCGTGGACCGCGAAAGGGTGAAGGTTATGATTAATGCATGGACCAAGAAGGAATACTGGAGACGGTGGAACAACATGGACTTCTGCAGATAGCTAGGATTCTCGCAGTAGAGGTTAGCAGAGACTGGATAACTGGGTTCTCAGTTGTTAAGGCAGGCTGGGAGGGGACTAAAAGGGACCCGCTTCCTCTTCTGGACTGTTTCGGCTAATCCCCGTAGAGGTGTCTTTAGTGAATAAGAATCTCACACTGCCGGAGGGCACTCCCGCTAAAAAAAATACTAATGAGTGCTAGAAAATCGGCTACTGCTACAGTTCGAAGAATTGTGAAGATTACATTTTTATGCATGATTCGGCATCATGCTATATAGCCAGGAGTGTTACTGCATTCCATGGCCCAAGAAATCGCATGGCATGAACCCAATAGAGAACATGCGGGAGCTCACCAAAAGGGCGATCGCCGCCAAATGAGCTATCACCACCAAGTACCAGTGGATTGAAACTCTTATCAGAGAATGGCATGACAACACCGAACTGAGACAAAATTCAAAGCCTGTATTGTTCTCCCCGACGAATTTTGAGCACTAAGTAATAAGATTATATTAATTAGATTTGTAATTAATGTACATACGAAAAAATTAATAGCTACACCTAAGTAACTTAGTGTTGTTATAATCTAAACGAGTGTAATATTAATAATAAATTTATTAATATTAATAATAAATAAAAACTACCTACATGACCTAGAACTAATTGTTCAGAAAAGTCACGTTATGTGCAGCAAAAATTCACTTGACCCGAGTTAATTTTCAAAAATAAAAATCAAAACAAACTACTTGTACACTCGAGCAATGTAAGAAATATAAAAATTTCTTAACATGATCGGCGTTTCTAATGAAGAAAAGTTAAACTCCTTTGGCTCGTTCTCAACAGCAGCACCAAAGGGTTAACTTTTCTTCAGCTGCTGGACGCCTTCGCGAAAAAACGAAAACTAGATTGAACTCCAACACAAAATATTTTAAAAACCGATCTAGACAGCTGTATCAAATAAAGATCACTTTCACTGTCACGCTAACCTTGCGGTAAAATTATTTTCACAAAATGCACAAAATGTGCAGCAAAAATTCACTTGACCCGAGTTAATTTTCAAAAATAAAAATCAAAACAAACTACTTGTACACTCGAGCAATGTAAGAAATATAAAAATTTCTTAACATGATCGGCGTTTCTAATGAAGAAAAGTTAAACTCCTTTGGCTCGTTCTCAACAGCAGCACCAAAGGGTTAACTTTTCTTCAGCTGCTGGACGCCTTCGCGAAAAAACGAAAACTAGATTGAACTCCAACACAAAATATTTTAAAAACCGATCTAGACAGCTGTATCAAATAAAGATCACTTTCACTGTCACGCTAACCTTGCGGTAAAATTATTTTCACAAAATGCACAAAATGTGCAGCAAAAATTCACTTGACCCGAGTTAATTTTCAAAAATAAAAATCAAAACAAACTACTTGTACACTCGAGCAATGTAAGAAATATAAAAATTTCTTAACATGATCGGCGTTTCTAATGAAGAAAATATTTTGTGTTTTTAAAATATTTTGTGTTGGAGTTCAATCTACTTTTCGTTTTTTCGCGAAGGCGTCCAGCAGCTGAAGAAAAGTTAACCCTTTGGTGCTGCTGTTGAGAACGAGCCAAAGGAGTTTAACTTTTCTTCATTAGAAACGCCGATCATGTTAAGAAATTTTTATATTTCTTACATTGCTCGAGTGTACAAGTAGTTTGTTTTGATTTTTATTTTTGAAAATTAACTCGGGTCAAGTGAATTTTTGCTGCACATTTTGTGCATTTTGTGAAAATAATTTTACCGCAAGGTTAGCGTGACAGTGAAAGTGATCTTTATTTGATACAGCTGTCTAGATCGGTTTTTAAAATATTTTGTGTTGGAGTTCAATCTAGTTTTCGTTTTTTCGCGAAGGCGTCCAGCAGCTAAAGAAAAGTTAACCCTTTGGTGCTGCTGTTGAGAACGAGCCAAAGGAGTTTAACTTTTCTTCATTAGAAACGCCGATCATGTTAAGAAATTTTTATATTTCTTACATTGCTCGAGTGTACAAGTAGTTTGTTTTGATTTTTATTTTTGAAAATTAACTCGGGTCAAGTGAATTTTTGCTGCACATTTTGTGCATTTTGTGAAAATAATTTTACCGCAAGGTTAGCGTGACAGTGAAAGTGATCTTTATTTGATACAGCTGTCTAGATCGGTTTTTAAAATATTTTGTGTTGGAGTTCAATCTAGTTTTCGTTTTTTCGCGAAGGCGTCCAGCAGCTGAAGAAAAGTTAACCCTTTGGTGCTGCTGTTGAGAACGAGCCAAAGGAGTTTAACTTTTCTTCATTAGAAACGCCGATCATGTTAAGAAATTTTTATATTTCTTACATTGCTCGAGTGTACAAGTAGTTTGTTTTGATTTTTATTTTTGAAAATTAACTCGGGTCAAGTGAATTTTTGCTGCACATTTTGTGCATTTTGTGAAAATAATTTTACCGCAAGGTTAGCGTGACAGTGAAAGTGATCTTTATTTGATACAGCTGTCTAGATCGGTTTTTAAAATATTTTGTGTTGGAGTTCAATCTAGTTTTCGTTTTTTCGCGAAGGCGTCCAGCAGCTGAAGAAAAGTTAACCCTTTGGTGCTGCTGTTGAGAACGAGCCAAAGGAGTTTAACTTTTCTTCATTAGAAACGCCGATCATGTTAAGAAATTTTTATATTTCTTACATTGCTCGAGTGTACAAGTAGTTTGTTTTGATTTTTATTTTTGAAAATTAACTCGGGTCAAGTGAATTTTTGCTGCACATTTTGTGCATTTTGTGAAAATAATTTTACCGCAAGGTTAGCGTGACAGTGAAAGTGATCTTTATTTGATACAGCTGTCTAGATCGGTTTTTAAAATATTTTGTGTTGGAGTTCAATCTAGTTTTCGTTTTTTCGCGAAGGCGTCCAGCAGCTGAAGAAAAGTTAACCCTTTGGTGCTGCTGTTGAGAACGAGCCAAAGGAGTTTAACTTTTCTTCATTAGAAACGCCGATCATGTTAAGAAATTTTTATATTTCTTACATTGCTCGAGTGTACAAGTAGTTTGTTTTGATTTTTATTTTTGAAAATTAACTCGGGTCAAGTGAATTTTTGCTGCACATTTTGTGCATTTTGTGAAAATAATTTTACCGCAAGGTTAGCGTGACAGTGAAAGTGATCTTTATTTGATACAGCTGTCTAGATCGGTTTTTAAAATATTTTGTGTTGGAGTTCAATCTAGTTTTCGTTTTTTTCGCGAAGGCGTCCAGCAGCTGAAGAAAAGTTAACCCTTTGGTGCTGCTGTTGAGAACGAGCCAAAGGAGTTTAACTTTTCTTCATTAGAAACGCCGATCATGTTAAGAAATTTTTATATTTCTTACATTGCTCGAGTGTACAAGTAGTTTGTTTTGATTTTTATTTTTGAAAATTAACTCGGGTCAAGTGAATTTTTGCTGCACATTTTGTGCATTTTGTGAAAATAATTTTACCGCAAGGTTAGCGTGACAGTGAAAGTGATCTTTATTTGATACAGCTGTCTAGATCGGTTTTTAAAATATTTTGTTTTGGAGTTCAATCTAGTTTTCGTTTTTTCGCGAAGGCGTCCAGCAGCTGAAGAAAAGTTAACCCTTTGGTGCTGCTGTTGAGAACGAGCCAAAGGAGTTTAACTTTTCTTCATTAGAAACGCCGATCATGTTAAGAAATTTTTATATTTCTTACATTGCTCGAGTGTACAAGTAGTTTGTTTTGATTTTTATTTTTGAAAATTAACTAGGGTCAAGTGAATTTTTGCTGCACATTTTGTGCATTTTGTGAAAATAATTTTACCGCAAGGTTAGCGTGACAGTGAAAGTGATCTTTATTTGATACAGCTGTCTAGATCGGTTTTTAAAATATTTTGTGTTGGAGTTCAATCTAGTTTTCGTTTTTTCGCGAAGGCGTCCAGCAGCTGAAGAAAAGTTAACCCTTTGGTGCTGCTGTTGAGAACGAGCCAAAGGAGTTTAACTTTTCTTCATTAGAAACGCCGATCATGTTAAGAAATTTTTATATTTCTTACATTGCTCGAGTGTACAAGTAGTTTGTTTTGATTTTTATTTTTAAGTCACGTTAACTAGAAAATACAAAAATCTGAGTTCTGTTCTTTTTAATTTGGACACTTACTGTATAAAATAATCGAAGCATCAGTACTATACAGGTTGTTTCAGATCTGGTATGCCAAAATAAAAGGGGCGATAGATCTCACCTAGGTCAACAAAAATTGTATGACAGGGGAGCAATCTCAACATTTTCATAGTTACAGGTTGATTCATAAATTAGCAATTTTAATGGTATGCACATCACACCTTTAGTTTTATCTTTTGATCTACTCAATGCAGCGACATCAAACAAACGGTAGAAAACTACTATCCTAATGACCTTTCAAAAATTCTCAACAATATTGATCTAACTAATATCACTGCAGGTACAGTCACTTCCAAAGGTGAAAAGAATGTTTAGAAATTACCAAAAACTCAGGATATTCCCAGATTTTCTACGAAATTCATGTAATGAATACATCCATCTTTTATTTTTATATTTCCCATCTCACTACCTTTCCAAATGCGGAAATCCTATCGGGGAATATTATAAATATCTGCAATTTGAAGTAACTAAACTCATACTAACCCTAAAATTCTTTTTATTGGGTTTAACGTACTACAATTGTTATTTATGTTACAAAATTTGTTCGAAATGTCCTCCGTCACTTTCAATGTACGCCAATAACCTTCTAATTCCCTGTTTAAGGTGTATTGTAACCAAACTCTCATGTATATTCGTCTCTGTAGTCCCAATTCTGCTAACTAATTCATCTCTATCGTTAACATACCTTGAGTAAACTTCATCCTTCATTGTTTTCCATAAAACTTTAATGGAGGAAGGTCTAGAGCTCTAGCAAGCCAAAGAATTAGTGCACCTCGTCCAATCCAGTGGTCAAGAAATTTTTAATTTAATATTGCCTCACAATGTTACCAGTATGCCCTGGGGCTCCCCCATCTTGGGGGGAGAGGCTGCGAGAGTGGCTCAGGCCAGGACCATGACGTCCTGGTAAGAAAGGTGGGATGGAGAGTCGCAGGGCCGGTGAACAGCCCGGGTGATCCCTCAGCTGGACACTTGGCTGAACCATCAGCACGGTGAGGTGGATTACTACCTCACCCAAATGACGGGGCACAGGAATTTCCGGGCCTTCCTCCACCGCATAGGAAAGGTGCCGAGCCCGTGCTGTGTATACTGTGGCTCTCCATCGGACTCCGCTTTCCACACATTCTTTGAATGTGAACAGAAAGTTACCTTTCAGCAGCACTTGGTGGAAGTCATTTGTTCAAAAATGAAAAGGAAAAAACACTTGTTTTTTCTTCCACAAATTAGGAATGAGATGGATGTTTCGACCGGAGTGCAAGTGGTCATCATCACCGTGGCGCTTGCACTCCTTACCACGGACATCCATGACGAAAAGTCAAAAACTCAACTCCTATAAATACTCAGTTTTAAATCTGAGTATGAATTATATGAAGAGGATTTTTAGTCCATCAATTTCATATAAAACCAAAAATGGTTAAAAATTGTGTGAACAGAAAGTTACCTTTCAGCAGCAATTGGTGGAAGTCATTTGTTCAAAAATGAAAAGGAAAAAACACTTGTTTTTTCTTCCACAAATTAGGAATGAGATGGATGTTTCGACCGGAGTGCAAGTGGTCATCATCAGCGTGGCGCTTGCACTCCTTACCACGGACATCCATGACGAAAAGTCAAAAACTCAACTCCTATAAATACTTAGTTTTAAATCTGAGTATGAATTATATGAAGAGGATTTTTAGTCCATCAATTTTATATAAAACCAAAAATGGTTAAAAATTGTGTGAACAGAAAGTTACCTTTCAGCAGCACTTGGTGGAAGTCATTTGTTCAAAAATGAAAAGGAAAAAACACTTGTTTTTTCTTCCACAAATTAGGATTTTTGAACAAATGACTTCCACCAAGTGCTGCTGAAAGGTGACTTTCTGTTCACACAATTTTTAACCATTTTTGGTTTTATATGAAATTGATCATACTCAGATTTAAAACTGAGTATTTATAGGAGTTGAGTTTTTGACTTTTCGTCATGGATGTCCGTGGTAAGGAGTGCAAGCGCCACGCTGATGATGACCACTTGCACTCCGGTCGAAACATCCATCTCATTCCTAATTTGTGGAAGAAAAAACAAGTGTTTTTTCCTTTTCATTTTTGAACAAATGACTTCCACCAAGTGCTGCTGAAAGGTAACTTTCTGTTCACACAATTTTTAACCATTTTTGGTTTTATATGAAATTGATGGACTAAAAATCCTCTTCATATAATTCATACTCAGATTTAAAACTGAGTATTTATAGGAGTTGAGTTTTTGACTTTTCGTCATGGATGTCCGTGGTAAGGAGTGCAAGCGCCACGCTGATGATGACCACTTGCACTCCGGTCGAAACATCCATCTCATTCCTAATTTGTGGAAGAAAAAACAAGTGTTTTTTCCTTTTCATTTTTGAACAAATGACTTCCACCAAGTGCTGCTGAAAGGTAACTTTCTGTTCACACAATTTTTAACCATTTTTGGTTTTATATGAAATTGATGGACTAAAAATCCTCTTCATATAATTCATACTCAGATTTAAAACTGAGTATTTATAGGAGTTGAGTTTTTGACTTTTCGTCATGGATGTCCGTGGTAAGGAGTGCAAGCGCCACGCTGATGATGACCACTTGCACTCCGGTCGAAACATCCATCTCATTCCTAATTTGTGGAAGAAAAAACAAGTGTTTTTTCCTTTTCATCTTTGAATGTGTCCGTTGGAGTGCGGAGAGGGCCGAGATGGAGGCGGAGACGGGCAGCGTGACCACGGACAATATCTTTGGGGTCATGCTGCAGAGGGAGAACCACTGGCGAAGGATTGCCGCTTTCGGGCAGGGGAGTCCTTCGCCAAAAGGAGGGAGACAACCGTGGCGAGAGAGAGCGGGGGCTCCTTTTGGAGTATCCTGCTGACTTGCGGGTAGGAGGCTGTTCTATAGGACTCCACCGCGAGGTAATGTCTCCCAGGCGGTTCCGTGGTGGTCCTCCTGAAGGGGGGAGGGGGTTTTAGCCGGTAGGACTGCTCGTTGGCCAGGTGAGCCCGGCACACGGGTGGCTTCGGGGTGCGTAAACGCATTTCCTCGCTCAAAAAAAAATGCCCTGGAGCTCTATCGTATTGGTAATACTTTTCCCTAAGATTATCTAGAGTTATGTCCTCAAGTAGATTAAGTAGCGTATTTCCCAAAGAGTCCGCATAAATTTGGCTATTAAAGACTTGCGGCAAAATCAATTGTCCTATTAAATGGGCACCGATGATACCAGCACAAACGTTGATTCACAATTTGGGCTGGAAGGAGGTCCCCTTGTCGTATATGGGTTAATATCCGACAAAGTATGAAGGTTGTGGTAGTTTAAGATACCATCCCCGGTGAAATGCAATTCATTCGTCTACAGAATTCGGCCCATGAACGCCCCGTCCTCCATGTCGCATTCCAGAAGCCGATTGCACAATTCTAATCTTCTCTTGTGATTCGTATCTGGCTTGTTTCAGGGTTTTGCCCGACGAGGGTGATTATTTATTGCTCGAAGACCATAGAATCTTCCGATGCTTCAGATCATCCGGTTTCTCTTAACCTTCGGAAAGTAGGTAAAAATATTCCTTTTGGGTGCACGTTGATTAGGAAATCTTTCATATTCCAGTACAGCCGCATTTTCGTTTCAGTCTACTACACAATAAATATAAATTATATCCCCGTATTCTTCAAAAGTAAATTCTGCCAATTTTTAATAATTTTAGCTTCAGAACACCGGTAGTTTTCGATTTGTTATTCAACTGTGATCGATATTCTTGCTCACTGACCCTCTTTTATAGCAAAATTTCCATCAGGTATTAGTAACAGAACGCCAGAATACTAGGTTATTAATTCTAGCTAATGTCGGCAATAAAACAAGACTACACTAACATTTACTTAACTTTCTTGCAGTAATAATTAAAATAAATTACCTATGTACCCTAAACAAACATTTTCGACCCTTTGTCTTAAAAACTTACGCTTTTGGAAAGGTAATAAGATGGGCAATCTAATAAAAATAAAAAAGAGGTGAATATATTGGGAAAACAAAACGACCAATCAAAATAAGATTAAAAGGTGCTCATGAAGACAAGCCACTATCAGGTCTTTCAACACATTTAAGAGCTTTTATATAATCAGAATGGCGGGAAAATTTTAGATAAGCCAGAACAATTTTAGAAATAGGAAAAAAATCGCTAAAAAGCATAAAATAATTTTTCATTTTATATCTTTTACGCCATTTTTAAGTCGGTGCAAATTAAACAAATAAAACAACTACAGTACCACAATTGAAAATAATACATAATACTACCTGAACGTTGCAGCTCACGGGATCATAAGAAATGACGATTAAATATTTTTGTTGTAGTTGTTGGGTTTGTTTGACTTGCATCGACTTCAAAATGTCGTAATAGATATAAAATTAAAAATTATTTTATGCTTTTTAGAGCTTTTTGTGAAGTCGGTTCAACTTTTTTTTTAAAAACTATTTTTTATCACTTTTGGAAGTGGCTGTACGCAATAGTAGGAGTTAGATCAAGATTTTTAGAAATTCATTGGGATAGTAGTTTTTTGGCGCTTGTTTGATGTCGCTGCGTTGAATAGATCAAAAGATAAAAATAAAAGGGTGATGTGCATACCATTAAAATTGCTTATTTATGAATCACCCTGTAACTTTGAGACGGCTGAGATTGCCCTCTGGTAAAAATGTTAAGGAAAATAAAAAAATCTTTATAAAAACCTTTAAAATAGAATATTGCTTCATAGGACTGGAAAGAAATGAATTGACAAAATCGATAAAGCCTACTAGGTTGTCTGGCCTAATAGATTTTTTTACAGAAATTGGAAAGCTTAAGGTGCAACTTCACCAACGATTTTTTTGTAGAAAATTATCAGTGTCATATAAATATAAAAAAATTATTTCCATGCATTAGTATTTCAATGCACTGGCATGATTTTGATGTACGATTACTTCTTTCTTGGCACTTAGTAGGGGTGAACACAGGGTGTGCAACAAAAATTGGGAATACGTTGAAAGTTTACATCTCCCAAAATAATAGTCGTAGAATAATGAATTTGTGTCTGTATTGACTCTACTCAAATATTGACTGCGCCAACGTACACAATCTGCGGGATTGCGGGATCCAACATTTTCGAAGATATGTGAGATTATTTAGTTTTCCTCACAAAATTGACAACCATCGAGGGTTGCTGATGTTTATGAATCATTTCTTTTATCGTTCTTTAGAGATTCTATTAAATTATTTATATATTCAAATGCCTTAAAGTGTTTTTCGGCGTTATTATGCCCTTTACTTTTACTCTTCCGGCGGTCTTTCTTGGTGGGCCGCTTCCTTGCACTCTGGACGACTTCATTTTTAATCCTCATATCTAAGAGTGGCAATAGGAGATATATCAAGATATCAAGATTTTTCTCCCAATCAAATCTTTTGTGGATTGCGAGATCTTGCAGTCGGACCTACACATATTTTATAGCTGGTGTGTCAATAATAATCTTTAATTAAACATTGGTTTTTTATCTATTATTGCCACTTTCAGTGTTTCACTCACTACTTCACTACACTCTGAGGGCAAGATCGTGGACCCAACAAACCAGTTGAGTCTAACGACAAAGTTCGAGTAGTGGCAGATAGAAGCCCTGATGAGCGAATCGGATTTTGTCCCAAGGTTTCACTTGAGTGGCTTTTTCAATGGTCTCTTCAGGGTAACCTGTGTGGATATAAGCACGCTGAAGTACATCAAGGGCAAGGTTGCTGAAAGTAATGAATTATGGGCCGACGCCAACGTAGAAGTGGTGGAAAAACGACGTGCCCAGATTAAAGAGAATTCCTGTCTGGCCCCGAATGAGTTTAGGGAAACGAGGGAGATTTTGAATTTCATGGGCAGGTTAAACCGGGACATGGAGCTCGAAACTTCCAAGTGGAAATTAATGAAGCGGGAAGTCAGAGAGAAGATGGGTCAGTGGCTCCAACTAGGTGTGGAGGAAAAAACGCTGAGAGCATTAGAGAGGACGGAGGGTAAAATCTTCTACCTAAACAGGAAAATAAAATTTACCCTTCCGAAATCTCAGGAGAAAGAGGCTAAGGGAAACCTACAGAAAGCGGTAGCTGAACGGGGTCAACCCAGCCGAGTACATCTGCGGCGGCTAAAGAAGAGGACCTCGGGTCGCTCTATGAAAAAGTCACCGAAATGGACGTAGAAAGCGAGTTGGGATCGATAGGATCGCTATACTCACTGGGGAAACCGGAATATTTAGAGGAGGTGACATCGGAGGGTTTGTCGGATATCTCACAAGAGATGGATGATGCAAATCAAACGATGATACCGATGAACCGGAACGTAAGAGCCCCCAGTCAGCAAGAGATCCTTGCGATAATTGGAGTGGAGGAACCCAGGACCTCCACCCCAAAAAAGAAGGAACCATCATCATGACGTGGTTGGTTCAAGCCAACCTACACAGGAGTAGTGTGGCTACGGCCGCACTAGCCGAGATGATGGTGAAGAAGGATGTGAAGATCGCCTTGACCCTGGAACCATCCACTTTTGAGGGAAAAGTCACGAACTGGAACTCAAAACTGTTTAATTGTTTGTATACAAAGAAAAAAGATAGGCCCATGGCTTACGTAATTGTTAAAAAAGAGACACACGCTATTTCTATTCCACAGATTAGCGACCGTGATTGTATAGCTGTGCAATAGGAAGTCGGCAAAGGACAAGACCAAAAGAAGCTACTGCTAGCAACGGCATACTTTCCATATGAAGAGAATCCACCTCCCACGGAAACTCTGAAGAATATGGTAAGGTATGCAAAGGAAACAAACTTAAGGTTAGTCATAGGCTGTGACGCAAACGCACACCATACTGTGTGGGGCAGCACGGACAACAATGACAGGGGTAAGTCATTAATTGAATATCTAGTAAAATCAGAACTTTTATTATAAATAGGGGCAATAAGCCAACTTTTATTAATAAAAACAGAACACAAGTTATAGACATTACACTTGCGAACGGGAGGACTGTTGATGAGATTGAGAATTGGTATGTATCTGACGAGGAATCATTATCGGACCATCGATGGATACTCTTTGAGCTAAGTGTCAATGTCAGAAATAATCCTCTGACTTTTAGACACCCAAGAATAACAAACTGGGATAAGTATAGGGAGGTTTTAAACACAAAATTGTGTACGAGAAGTGCTCCTTTGGAATCAACACAGGGAATCGAAGATGAGACTGCTAACATTGAAGATGTTATCAGACTAGCATTCGAGGAAGCGTGTCCAAAGAAAGGACTGAAAACAGTATGGAAACAGAGATGGATGAATTCTTCTCTCATGGAAATGAGAAAAAGAACCAGAAAGCTATTCAATAAAGCTAATAAACACCAAAGAGAGGAACTCTGGGAAGAATATAAAACGGCACTTAGGCAATTCAAGTCCGAGTGCCAAAAAGCCCAGAGAAATCATGGAAATTTTTACTAGCCAAATTGAAAGCACGGGTGAGGCAGCTAGACTGAGGAAAGTATTATCTGAATCGAAAAGCCAATTAGAACTCATTGAAAACTCATCCAATATGAGGGAATCTCTTGAGAGGCTGATTACAAATAGCTTTCCGGGGAGTACCCTGCTGGAGGGGAAATCGATGAGGGAAGACGCTACTCCTTGGAGATCCCAAGTTGGAATGGAAGAGGAGCAAGCGAAGAGCCTGTGTACTTTAAACAAGGTAAAATGGGTAATAAAATCCTTCAGCCCATATAAATCACCGGGAAGAGATTGGATATATCCCATAATGGTACAGAAGGGAGGTAACAAACTATGGAACAAACTCGTCCTACTCTTTAGAGCGTGTCTAAAGTTCAGTTACACTCCTAAAAACTGGAAAGTGGCAAACAACAAGACGGACTATAGCACACCTACTGCCTTACCTCATTCCTACTGAAAAGTCTAGAAAGACTCATAGAATGGGAAGTAAGGAACCAGATAGGCATAAACCAACTATCAAGTTGTCAACATGCATATATGAAAGATAGATCGGTCGATTCCGCACTACACAGCCTAGTACATCAAGTGGAAAAAGCATTGATGTACAAGGAAGTAGCGTTAGGCTGCTTCATTGACATAGAAGGGGCCTTCAACAATGTCAGAATCGATAAGATTCTCAATAAATTGAGGGAGAAGGGGACTGATCACAGTATAATCAAATGGATCACGTCCATGCTGGAAGACCGAATCATAATTACAAGTTTCGGTAATGAACAACTGACGGCGAGGGTAAATAGAGGAACTCCACGAGGAGGGATTCTTTCACCTTTCTTATGGCTGATAGTGACTGATGAATTACTTGAAGCCCTATCAGTTAAAGGTCTCTTCATAACTTGTTATGCGGACGACCTAGCGATAGTAGTTAGAGGTATGTTTGAAGAAAGCTTGGGATACATACTTCAAGAAGCGATCGACACGGCAACCTCTTGGGCGCAGGATTGCGGACTGAAGATAAACCCAAGTAAAACGGAACTCTGCTGCTTCACTAAGACATAAATTACGAAAGATAGTTCCCCCGTGCATCGGAAACACTAGATTAACCTTAAAGAAGGAGGCCAAATTTCTGGGTATGCTGATGGACAGGAAACTAAATTGTGCGGTAAGAGCTTGCTGGACGTGTAGAAAAGCTATAGGTAAGGTATGGGGACTATCACCCTATATTATAAAATGGATACACACATGTGTAATCAGACCCATGATAAAACATGGTGCGATAGTCTGGTGGAAAGCTATGGAGGTGGGTAGAAAGCAGCAGATTTTGGACCAGGCCCAGCGTATGTGCTGCTTAGGCATAACAGGGGCTACTAGGTCAACACCGACAAGGGCCTTAGAGGTCATTCTAAATATAAATCCACTGGAATTCTACGTTAAACAAGTAGCACTAAGCTCAGCTATACGTTTGCGAATGAATAAACTAAAAGCGATAGAGATAGGAGCTAAACAGCTAATAGAACGAGGAATAACATCCTCCAGGATCGCAATATGCACGGATAGCCAGGCATCCATCAAATCGTTAACTAACGCCGAGGTTAAATCCAAAACGATAGAGGGATATAAACAGACCCTCACGGAACTAGGGAGATAAAACGACATCACCCTAATATACGTGCCGGGGCACTGCGGCATCCCAGGAAATTAAAAAGCAAATGAGCTGGCGCGGTGGGGCGCAAATGAGGACACTCCAATAATGCTCAACCTGAGCATACCCATCCATGAAATCAGAAAGGAAATCATGGAATGGGTAACGAGGAGGCGCAAAGAAAAATGGGATGGATCCGACAACGCCAGACATACAAAGGCGTTTTGGGGAACTCTCAATGCACATGAATCTGAAAAGATCATTAAGCCTAACAAAGTCAAACTAAAGCTTCTTGTTGGTCTTGTGACAGGACATGCAAGACTAAGAGGTCATGCCATAAAAATAGGAAGGGCAAACACCAGTCTATGCAGGGGATGTGGGGAAGAAGACGAGACCGTATTACACTTTCTCGGCCAATGCCCAGCCCTAACTAAAAAAAGATCTAGAATCTTAGGAACATACTACTGCGTAGATTTAGCAGAAGTTAAGAAATCAGGGTATAATCGAATTATCCAATTCGTTACGGGGATAAGTTGGCTCGACAGTGGACTTTAAGTTACGCTGACGAGCAGGGGGCGTACAATGGGCCACTAAAGGCCTCAGTGCCAGGAAGACAACATTGGTAAATGTCAGGATATGACCTTCTCGAGGTCCCGCAACTACTGTAATTTTCAGTACAAGTTTGAAGATACTTGTATTCAACGGGTTGAAGGAGTGAAGGACTTGGGTGTGTATCTTGATAGACAACTTAACTTTATCCCACACATTAATAATATCGTTGCCAGGGCCAACTCTATGCTGGGTTTTATCCTAGCCGTCACATAAGACTCCATCTTTATACATCCCTTGTTAGACCATTGCTGGAGTATGCTAGACCGGTTTGGTCTCCGTTTTATGGATCTCACATTAAACGTATTGAACCTGTACAGCGTAGATTTGTGAGATCGGCCCTTCGTGCTCTGCCATGGAGTGACCCTCTTATTCTGCCTCCATATGATGATCGGTTGGGACTGCTACAACTTGCTACTCTCGACAACGTGGACAAGTTAACATTAAAGAGGAGCCTTTACAACTTGTAACCATCCTGTTGTACTCACTTGAGGAATAAGGTTTATGTGTTCGTTTGTGTATGTTTTTTATTGACTTGGCTTAAGCGTTCTTTGTGTATTTTGTATTTTGGTGGTATTGGTGTATTTTGGGTTTTGTTTACTAATTATTTTATGCATGTTGGTTTGGGAGCCTCATCCACCTTAATATTTTGTATATTTTGGTGGGTAGGTCAATTGATTCCTGGCTTTTGTCTGTGAAGTGCGCCTTCTGAGTTAGAAGGGTTAATTCAATAAGATCTTGGTCAGGGAAATACCTTAGAACAATTTTTAACTTTAATTTGATATAGATAAATAAACTCGAATGTTCTAATAAAACTTAATAAGCAAAAAAACCTCGTTGCAGTTATTTTAATAAACATTTTCTTAACCAAAATTTCTCATTCATTATTAACAAATATTAATTAACCAATATTTAAATTATGCAGTGCAGGTAAGACACGGGTCGCTGTAATGGTGAAGGTCGGCAAACTTACGAATCCCGACCCACAATTGTGTTACACCCACTGAATACAGCTTGCTGTTATGGACACGGTATACAAAACAACTGACGTGCATGAATCATCCCGATAAAGAAATTCTTTCGAGTTGGCAAGCAATGAGGAAAAAGAAGATGATGATGGTGGTGGCAAAAGCGATGAAAATGACAGCCTCCCAGTAAATTCACACCAGTCACCCCCAGAAATGCTACCCATCTACTACACAGATTTAATCAAGATAGTCAGGACTTTAGTGAAGACTTACAAAAACGTGCACATCTAAAATGACATGTATTTGAAAAAAATACTTGCTAGCAGAACAATAAGATTAAAGTTTAATGTTGGATTATGTAGCGGTTGCTACAAGTATTAATTTTTATTTATAATTTAACGAAAAAAGTGAATTCTTGATTACCGTTAAATTCTAAAATGAAATTATTCTAAAATCCACTTTGAAACCACTATAACCAATACTGTCAAACATTGTTCGGTCAAATTGCACACTTAGATAAAATTTATTCATGTTACAAAACTTTGAAAATTAATTTATCATTTATTCACAGACACAAAAATACTGTACACAATACAAATAACATTTCTAACATTATTGCATTGTATTAGAAATAAAAAAAGTTTGAAATTTTAATCTTTTCAGATTTTAGTAAGTACTGAGAAGCCAAACTGTGAACAATAAATAATAAAATAAAAAGTTTAATATAAAAGCAATTGGATGTTCTGATTTGAAATTTAAATAAAGTGTATATAAGATATTTATTATAGATACAACGTTAACGTTGGAAACAGGAGGCCTGACTGGAGGGACGCCCCATTCTAGTCATCTTAAAAAAAGAAAATATTTGCGCACGAGAATCATAAGCATCCCCCTATAAACAAACGTTATAGATTGTAAAACAACTGATGAAAACCTGCATAAGTAAAGCACTGATTGATATTGGTTCGGAAATTCATTTTACAGACAGGAAATGGGTTAGAATAAGTTTGCTAAGGGATCGTCGAAGTTCATGCTTGAAAATGTGTACACGGAAAATACATCCACCTAGGTTCTATCTGCGACACTATGCGATCTATGCGCGGGACCGGAATTGCAACCCTACTCAATAATAATTTTTGGTTTACACAAGAATAGAAAAAGTCAGCGGCAAAATATAATAAAAAGGCACCCATAATTGTAATATTATCAAGGAAAAGATAATTTATATCCTAAAAAGTGTTTTCTTAAGAATCTAAAAAGTCTTTTTTTTAATCTAAATTCCATATTACCGTCGCAACCTCATTTAAGATGGTTTTGAAAGTTATATTTTTTTTATATTTTTGGAAAGTTTGAATTATGGAGAAAATCCTCCTAGAATACCAAAGTTAAATTCGCGAAAATAACGAAGCTACAGCACTTTCGTATGCGGCGCTCTATTTTATAAACAGGTATAAAATATGTACTTTAAAAATAGTTTTCTCAAACTGTTGTTTTCGCAACTCTGTCTACCAATTATCTCCGTCAATTTAAATTGGATCAACTTCAATTATACATGTACTTATTCTATATGAAAATGTCTTCAGTTAAGCGTGGCCATTTTTTTAAATAAATATTTACAATATTTCTGAGCCCGACATAAGTCAGTTTGTTTCGGAAATTTCGGAATTTTTCCGAGAGACTGCCATTTTGTTAAAAATATATTTTTTTTAATCGGCCACGCTTAACTAAAGCTACTTCAATATTATAAAACCCAATTTGTCGCAAAAAAGGTCCAAGCAGGACTTTAGGGCTTACCTAATAATATACAGAGGATCAGCTCAATTGTTTTATTCAGAAAAAGGCTATTTTCACTTCTAATTTTCCGTGAATCTTGAGCATACTTAAGTGCATAGTATCTTTAATTTACTTCCTGTATAGGTATTTTGCGTTAGTGATAGATGAATTCTTATTATTATTGACTTGTTTACATTTTTTTTAATTAACTGTTTGCTCAGTTAGCCAGAGAAATTAAAAAGCATTAATTAGTACAGATTTATAAATTGTATAAACTTGTGTACTTATATAAAGAAATATACATTATTGATTAATTGACTTTGAAGCAGTTTACAGCGACCTCTACAAAATTAATATGAACTTTGATTTTGCAATATAAAAATTTCTTATGTAGTTAAAGTATGTATTTTTCAACCACATCTACATAACCACGACTTATCAGTGAGCCAAAAAATTCTCAAAGATCACCGTTTTTCGGGCTTCAAAGTGTTATTCCCCCTTAAATGGTTATTACTTAGGCTAAATGCTTAAGTTATTCCACCAGTCTACCAGTCCTCTAGACTTCGAAAGAAGTCTCTGACAAAAGACAATTCGTGAACTTTAGAGTGATGTGAAGACAGTTGCAATGATAAAATTCGCTCTCATTTGTTGACTGACTGACTGCTTGCCACTAAGAAATTCTTGAAGCAGAAAGCGAATGGAAAATCTTTTTAAGTTTTTTATAACTGAAAAATCCTACGAAAATAAAAAAAAATAAATTCTTTCAAAAAATATATATTACTGAGATAGATATCAAGCTAGCTATAGTGCAAGTTATCAGATAATATTGTTATTAGTGGTCAAAAAAAAATTCTTAGTTCTTGTTTGTGGGCCACCGTGAATGGAGCAAACAATGAGTTGGCCATCAATATACAGAATTGCAAATAACGGTTTGTTGGGATTCTGACGATCTTCAATATTACTGCAGCGGCAATACGGTCCGAATATGTATCGAATAAAATTAAATACTGCTAGTCATGTTTACAAAAGCTACATTCCCCAGCAATTAAATCTGTCTTTTTGAGAATTAAAAACTATTGATACTAAGGAAATCTTAAAAAAATCAGATAATGTAATACTTACTCTATAGTAACATGATCGGAATTTCTGCTTTTTTGTTTATTAAATTTTTCTTCCTGAATTGTCTGCTTGTCATCCGATTCCTTTTGGACACTTTGTCTTAATTTTTTATTTTGCTTCTTCCTCTTTTTCTTCCTTTTATTTTTGTCTAATTTTCCGGTGGCTTTCCTTTGAGCTTGCTCAAGAGCCTCATTCAATTCTGCTTCTTCATCCGAATCGCCTTCAGCATCTGCATAGTCCGTGCTTATGACCCCACTAGCAAGACTTATTGTTTTTTTTGATTCCGCTGCAATGTAATCTTCAGCATCCCCATCAAATTCTGCTGCTCGTTGATCCTTTAAAGCTAAAACATCTTCAAGTGCTTTTGGCAATATAACCTCTACCGGCTTCTTGTTTGTTTGATCTTCCTCTTGATTATCACCCTTCAGCGATGATTTATCTAAATCTTCTTCACTAACGCTGTCACCATTGTCTAAACTTTGCCAGTTTGGAGGCTGTGGAGAACTGACAGATGTCGGAGGTGACGAATTTAATTGCGTTGAAGTAGTTATAACCTTCGCGGAATCACTCGGCCTAGAGGATAGTGTTGGAGGAGGCATCGAAATTGATGTTCCCATATTAATTGGCGACGGCACATTTTGTCGAGAAATTGGAGCAGTAGATAGCATGCTAGAAACTGGTGGTGGCATATTTGTTGATGGAGGCATTCCTACTGGGGGCAATGTTTGAGAATGATTGGGCGGCGGCATATTTGTAGACGGCAACGGTACCCTTGGAGGAGGAATACTTGCCGGTGGCAATGCTAACGGAGGCGTTGGAGGTGGTGGAATCCCTGATGGAGGTAGTACTGGCGGGGGAATTACTGAATGAGGTAATATAGGCGGAGGAATAACTTGGGATGAGCCTGGCATTAAAGCAGATTGATTTACTGTAGGAACAGACATCATTTGACGTTGCATTTGTAATTCATGTTCAACCATAGAATGAATCTGAAAAGTAATAGTGTTACTCTATTGAACTTACATTAATAACATTCAACCTCGAGTGGTGGTTCTGCCATTGCTATAAATTATATTTTGATATTTTGTGCACAGAAATGATATTTATTTTATTACGACCGAAATGTATAGCTGCTATACTATAGCACAACTCGCTGTCAAAATTTCATTCCCAAAATCCCAAATATGTAGGCGCAGGGCTAAGCAAAGCGTGCCTTCAAAATGTATGAAAAAGTCAATTCCCAAACCAAATTTTGTAACGACTACAGTCACACACAAAAGTTTCAGAATTCTCTACGCATTTTGGCGAATACGTTTAAATAGTAAACACAATTGCGACGACACGAGCGAACGACTGGCGATTAATCAGACTTCAAATATAATATCAGACATATGGAGCATAATCTAAGCAGAAATGCAATTAATTGACGCATATATCGCGAGAGCCGACACGTTTTGCACTTAGAACAGAAAACGAAAGGAAGTGCAATACCGTCTATAAACCGTATACGTGTTTTCCGATTTTTTGTTCATGGGAAAGGTGTGGGAAGGGAACCCAGAGCACGCCTTCCGAAATGTCAATTTGACGTGGACTATCTGAAGAGTGCACATTCAAAGTGTTTACAGAGTGCTTATTGAATAATTTTCACTGTTCTATTATTAAAAGTGGTGTAATTTTACAAATAAAGACAATTAACATTTAAAAGACTGTTTTGGTTTAGTTTACTAAGAATCTGAGGTGCTTAATTTGAACATTTTTCGTGATGAAGTGTGCGGTATTTTGTTGTAAAAATAATCGGCGCAATTGGTGTGGAAAATAATTTTTCAGGAAAGTTAAATAATGTAATAAGCAATTATACAGCATTTTCTTTGAAATATGTGCAAAAGCTGTATAAATAAAAGCTAAATTACCAAAGAATATAAACATTTCTCTTGATGGTGCTCGTTTGTTTACATTTGAGCTTCATCAGAGTTTTGGATCGCCTTGGTGGTTCAGCGACAGCTGACGGAAGTTTTTGCCTAGGGGTTCTAATAAAACTTGAAAAATATTAAAATATTTTTCTACTTTTTGGTATTTTAGGATTCCAAAAGATAAAGACTTCAGAGAACTCTGGTTAAAATCCATCGGTAGAACTGATTATATACCATCCGATGGTAGTAATATTTGCGAGGACCACTTCGAATGAGTCAAAAATTTACTACTTCCATGGTGAAAACTAACACATTTACACCTTTCAAACACATAGGGAAAATTCGGACACTTTTTGAGCATAGTGCACTTCCTTTCGTTTTCTGTTCTAAGGTTTTGCAACAGATTTAGGTTCAACGCCATCTTGGGGTGTTTTCGTTGCTTCGGAGTTAACTCCGGAGACAATTAATGTCAAAGTCGTGTTCGAGTTTGCAGAGTCATGACTCCCATGACTCCGGAACCATCAAAAACTCGTGTTTTAGTTTGCTACCTCATGTCCCCGGTGCTAGCACCGATGGCCCCTGCTAATGAGCAGGCGCACTCATGACCCCGAAGGAAATGACGTATAAACAAGAACAAGCACATGCGAATAATTGAAGAAAACGTTCGGAATAATTCGTTTGACAAATTTATTTTGATAATTTTGCTTCTTTCTGTTTGAATAGTGAAATAAATGCAGGCGAGGTAATAATTTGTTATTAAAAGCAACAAATAAGCATGGAAATGTACTGAATATTTTTGCGTATATCAGTCATATTCGAGTTTGACGTATCTTGCCTCCGTCAAACAAAAACACGAATCGTGACCCTCAGATTCAGGAGCCGTGCTGGAAGCAATTCATGCGGTTCTGACATGTCCCTAATGTCCCCGGAGTCATGCTTCGGAAGCAAACTCGAAAACACCCTTGATAACGACAGGCCGTAAGGTAGAAACGATGACGTCAATTTATGTGGAAACAAAACCAACGCCATCTATACGACCAAACGAAAAGTTGTTATTAGCTGTTCAAGTGACAGCTTAGAAAAAATCTTATCCAACTTTTCAACTGCATAATTTATTAATATATGTATCCCCATTTGCCAACAAATTGTAATAATTGCAAATCACTTTACCAACAAAACTCGAATCACTACCCTCTAAGCATTTTGGCGAATTCGCTCTAGGCGAAACGTAAACGTAATGTTTACGAGTCGCTCTGACACCAACACTAATGTATCGAAGCGTGCCAAATAAAAATTAATCTGTCATGTTTACTCACAGTTTGTGGCCATCTTGAGTTGCGTTTAAAGTGTTTATAAAAATTTTGCAGTGTTATTTTAATTATAAAGTGATTAAAATAGTTTTATTAATTGTGATAGTTGATGTTGATATAAGACAATTAGTGAATTGCGATAAGTGGATAATATAGACAATAGAGAATTAGGTTAAAATTGTCACAAATAAATGGAAAATTAATGAAAATATTTTAAATATAAAAATAAATGAATGAATGAATTAGCTTTCAATTCTCCTCTCCAAATTTTTCAAAAGCGATTTACATTATTAATTTATTTTACAGTTACAGTTCGCTACGGGACCCTTCACTGTCAGAACTTTTTGAAGTGGATTTCAACCGTTAAACTTCAACATACATCTCGTGCAAAAATTTTTACAGTGAAAAGTGTCAAAGTGAACTTTATGAAAAGGATTTATCAGCGGCTAAAATAACTTCGTTTACATTACGCTGAAAGCATTTCTTTAAAGACACATTCTAGGCATTTCGTAAACGACACACTAAAGTATTACGCAAACGGTACGCCTCCGGCGTAGAGTTAGCGATAGAACCAACACATAAACAACTCTTCGCCGTTTTGTTTCACTTCTCTTTGGTCAAGTGAAACGTTAACGACCAGTTTCTGTTACGCCGGCGGCGTAACGTTGGCGAAGAGTTCTATGAAAGTGTGACTTCGCCGGCGTTACGTTTACGACTCGTCATGTTTAGAGGGTACTGTCAACGCCATCTTGATAACTACAGGCCGTAAGGTAGAGCCAGTTTTGACCCGTGACATCAGACTATGAGGAAAAACGTGAACAAGTTTCATTTCTGTCATCCGAAGTTATGTTTAATTATAAGAAGTGTGATTAAGTTTTAAAATCGTTCTAACCAAAAACTAATAGTGAATCGTATAAAGAGTAATTTGCGCTAAAAGTTTTGTGACATTCAAGTGGCGAAGTGTATATATTTTTTAGTTAAAGTGAAAATTTCGGCTAATTCGCCTCGGACTATATTGTGTGAGTTTCAGACATTATTTAAGTGAAATAACTAGTGTGTGATAAAATTAACTTATGAGATAATATCGTGAGAAAGTTTTATTTAGATTTAATTAATTATGCGTGAGTTATCGTCGTTCAAAATATATTGGCAATTCCCAAAAGAAATGACAAATTGAGGGAAGTAATGACGTCTGCTCTTCAACCTAGCGGATGTAAACAACTCTCAATTGCATTAAAAAGTGAAAGAAGTTACGTTTAACTTTATTATTATTAAAAGTAATAATATAATAGTTTTGTGATGTTGTGAGAATATGTGGTACTAGTGATTCGAGTTTTGTTGGTAAATAGGGACAAATCTATTGACTATCTATTAAGACAAAATCTATTACGTTTGGGCAGTTGTCACTTTGACAGAAAGAAGATTTTTTAAGCATATTGCAGCCTTAGAACAGAAAACGAAAGGAAGTGCACCATGCTCAAAAAGTTTCCGAATTTTCCTTATGTGTATGAAAGGTGTGAATGTGTTAGTTTTCACCATGGAAGTAGTAAATTTTTGACTCATTCGAAGTTGTCCTCGCAAACATTACTACAATCGGATGGTATATAATCAGTTCTACCGATGAACTGTGGTTAAGTTCTCTGAAGTCTTTATCTTTCGGAAATCTAAAATACCAAAAGGTAGAAAAATATTTTAATTTTTTTAAAGTTTTATTCGAGCCCTCAGGCAAAAACTTAAGCACGTGAGAGTCTTAGTAAACTAAACCAAAACAGTCTTTTAAATGTTAATTTTCTTTATTTGTAAAATTACACCACTTTTAACAACTAAACACTGAAAATTATTCAATAAACACTTGGACCCGCACTCTTCAGAAAGTTCACGTCAAATTGACATTTCTTTATGCCGAAGTTGAAGCTCCCTTCCCACACCTTTCCAACGAACAAAAAATCGGAAAACACGTACACGATTTATACACGGTATTGCACTTCCTTTCGTTTTCTGCTCTAAGATTGCAGCTGGGCAAAGTTTCTGCAGAATTTTTAAATTTTCTGCAGCAGGGGAAGGTAGGTAAAATCTTTTTGGAGAAGTGAATACGGGAACACTTTTCTGCAGTATTCTGCAGTTTTCTGCGAAGCGCTTATAATCTCTGCAAGTACGGGAACAGACCTATTATGTTTTCACGGGCGTACTTGTTGTCGTTTTTTACGTCGCCAAATTTTGCGTTGTTCGCATTGTATTTCGGCCTTGCACGTTCGGTGTATGTACGTAAAGAATAAGTTGTTATATACTAAAGAAAAGATTCGTGCAATGAATGTTTGTGAATCATCTTGGATCTACGAGGAAGTAACTAAAGGAGAAGCCCTATAGTGTATATGTCGTGTGTGTGAGCATGGCAAGTTTTTGTTCGGCGGCTGGTTCTATGCTGTCAAATTTGTTCGCTTTTTGCTACGAGGAAGTAGGCTTTTTATCAGGGGCCTGGCACTAGGAACATTGAGCTTTCAACACGCCATTCGCCTTCGACCTGTTTTGGACAATATAACCTGAGAATGTATTGCATTTTATGCACACGGATTGTTCAAGCAAAAGAGTATAATTCTCTCTCATTAATTTTTGGAAAAAGGCGATAGCTGCCGCATTTGGTTTATGAAGAACAAGAATGAAAGGGATGCAATAATTTGCAGCTGTTTGCTTTATTAAACGTCAAATCATCAAGTGCCTGTTGAAAGTACATCCCACTGAGTGAGTTTGTTCATGGTGATTTTGATGAAATGTTTTGTTTATAAATATAAATAAAGTTTTTATTATTAAGAAAAGTGTAACATTAATTTTAGCAACGATAGAACTGATTTTTGTTTTCTGAAATTGAAAGGCAGTCAATTTACTTTTACTAATCTGAACGGAAAGTACTTGGAAGCACTTGCCCGCAATGGATAAAAATAATTCGGTGATATATGGACTGGCATTTCAGACAAGATATTACTGATATATACATATAGAGATTAATTTAAAAGTGAACTTCACAACTATTAGATAAAATTTATTTTAAGATTATGGGACTGAAGTGAAGACAACAGAATTTCATCCATCTGATGACAAAATTCTTGATACAGTTGTAGATAGGAAATTTCTAATCTTTGACTGAACAGAGTCAAAAACTCTTGTAGTTGCAAAGTAAATTCGTGATCTAAATCACCGTGCCTGGACAATTGAGGACTCTCACGGGCATCTTGTTTGAGATTTGGATTGTAATCAAAATAAACAGTGTCACATTGTTACGGGAGGAGACGATGGATGTCTGAAAATTCGGGATTGCCGGATGGCAGAGGAGCCAAATTTGGAATGTTCGGTTTAATACTTATTTGAAAAATATAATTATTATACATTATTTAAAAAATATAATTATTGAACTTTCATGTTGTTTTATCGTCGTTTTCAAAAAAGATTCCAACAGAACCCCAGAAAAGTAAAACACCGAGGTCCAAGCAGGAATCAATTAGTGAACGCAGACTGAGAGCAATTGAAAATGCAATATCTAAAATCTAACCACTGTAATTAATAAACTAGTTTCTTTTAAATTTCAATTCGCCTCACTAATACACAGTTTTTTTATAAATAAACAATGGAAAATTTATTTGCTTTACTTAAGTAAAGCCGAGATCCATAAATCCAGAACTATTATATTAATTACGCGATCCTTTTAATAATGTTTATGCAAATATGTTTTTTGCGAAATATTTAATTTTTCTGAAAAATCAGCTAAATAAAAATACTCCGGCTGTGCGAACTGTCAAACAGTAACTAACACATGCTAATCTTACAAGAAGTTTTCTCGTATCCACGCATCAAAAATTTACCACAGCTATAGGGGTACCTATAACCTGAGATTGTATGTAGCACTTTTATTTGAAATCTCTTAATGTATAGAGCAAAAAGAAGATGGCATCCAAGAGATCCCGTTGACGTCACATAAATTGAGAAACATATTGAGAGAAATGTTTTTTAATAACTACCTATCTCCTTCTTATCGATATGAGCTTTCCCATTAATTATTTCTATTCGCTTTTCATGTTGCAATTTTCTGAAGCATTCCTCAACTCCAAACATACTTCCCACTACAAACGCATTTTGAACATGGCCGTAGTAATTTTCTTTTCTAGGTAAATTTGCGAAAAATATTACTTTAAGTACAATAGCCCCAAAAATATAATATTGACGACGTCTCTGCGCCAAATTAAACCACCCTCTAAGCATTTTGGCGAATTCGCTCTAGGCGAAACGTAAACATAATGTTTACGAGTCGCTCTGACACTAACACTAATGTATCGAAGCGTGCCAAATAAAAATAACCCATCATTTGTTTACTCACAATTTGTGCAAAGGTTTGTGCTTCGCCATCTTGAGTTATTTTTAAATTGCTAGCTAATTTTTCCAGTTTTTATAAAATTATTATCTGATCGAAATAGTTTTAATAATTGTGATAGACAGTTTTCATTGAGACAAGGCAATTAGTGAATTCAGAAAGTAAGTGCACAGGATTAATTATAGACAATTAATTTTCTTCTAGTAGTGAAGTTTTTCAAATAAAAATCAAACTTTGATATTTAATTTGGGCATGATAAAATATAAAATTAATGAATGAATTAGTTTTCTTTCTCCTCCAAATTTTTCAAGAAAGATTTGCATTATTAATTTATTTTGCAGTTGCAGTTCGCCAAAACTTTTGCGCTGAAGATGAAGTGGAGTTTAGCAGTTAAAACCCATCATACATCTCGTGCAAAAGTTGTTACAGTGAGAATTCTCAAAATGTACTGTATGAAAAGGATTATCAGCGGTTAAAACTATTTCGTTTACGACCCGCCAAAAGCATTACGTTAACGACACGTCTAAGGCATTTCGTAAACGGCACACTAAAGTATTACATAAACGGTACGCCTCCGGCGTAGAGTTAGCGAAGTACTCACACATAAACAACTCTTCGCCGTTTTGTTTCACTTCTCTTTGGTCAAATGAAACGTTAACGACTCGTTTCTGTTACGCCGGCGGCGTAACGTTGGCGAAGAGTTCTATGAAAGTATGACTTCGCCGGCGTTACGCTTACGACTCGTCATGTTTAGAGGGCAAGTTCAAGCTATAATAAAAAATTTGCCAAATGTAAATAAGCACGAAAATGAATTTTCCTTACTACTTTTAATTAAAATTACTTAACTTTGTTTTCACGTTTAGAGCGTATTTACTACCTGTAGGCTGAAACACAATGCGAGCACCACAACATTTTACGACGTTAAAAACGCTGTCATTTGATTTCAAAAACACGTGAATTAATCGGGCAAAGTACAAAGCGGGCAGCACAGTGGGCCAGTTCAGTAACGTGAGATTTTGGGATACGTTCAGTTACTTTGTTTGACGTTTATAATGATTGTTTTGACGGATTTTTTTATTTTTTTCGGTACTTCTCATAAGCCAAAACTGCAGCGGAAGCCATTTTAATTACTCTTTTTAATTTATTTCCTGAAATTTTTGCCATTGTTAATATAATTAAACTAAAACAACACAACTGTCAGAATTTTATTTCCAGAATGACATTTCTTTACGCGGCTCATGTTGCCGTCATTGTGTTTTCACAATGTGTGTGAGTATGTGTTTTTTTGCCGTTTTTTACGTCGTAAAATGTTGCGTTGCTCGCATTGTGTTTCGGCCTTATCTATAGCGAAATATTTTGAAGAAACTTACCTATGAAATGATATTCCGAGCAATTGGCGATGTACTCGGTTTTCACAATTTTGCACAATGCACGACATTTTATTTAGTTTATTTTACACTGGAAACCACTTTCACTTCTATAATGTTGCAGTTTATTAAGTTTATCGCACAAATTAACACACTTTGAATATATTTTACGTAAAATAAATTCTTTCCGGCACTTTACATTAAAAATGACAATTTAAGTATCTTCTTCTTATTGACGAAATTAAAGTCGCCCTTTCGTCCCCCATACTTCTTCCACAAACGAGATGCTTCACTCAGGTACAGGATTTTTACACAGTATAGCCATTCCGTTTAGTTCTTTCTTCGAAGGTTCTGACCGAGTTGTTCGGTCCTAATTAGTGTTGAGTCGTTCCAGCTTTGGAATATTTCTTTAAGTAGCGGAATAACAATTTCTTGTCTAAGTCAACCTTAGAACAAAAAACGAAAGGAAGTGCACTATGCTCAAAAAGTTTCCGAATTTTCCTAATGTGTTTGAAAGGTGGGAATGAGTTAGTTTTCACCATGGAAGTAGTAAATTTTTGACTCATTCGAAGTGGTTCTCGCAAATATTACTACCATTGGATGGTATCTAATCAGTTTTATCGATGGATTTTAACCACAGTTCTCTAAACTCTTTATCTTTTGGAAATCTAAAATATCAAAAAGTAGAAAAATATTTTAATATTTTTAAAGTTTTGTTAGAGCCCCTAGACAAAAACTTCCGTCAACTGTCGCTGAAACCACGAAGGCGATCCAAAACTCTGATGAAGCTCAAATGTAAACAAACGAGCACCATCAAGATAAATGTTTATATTCTTTGGTAATTTAGCTTTTATTTATACAGCTTTTGCACATATTTCAAAGAAAATGCTGTATAATTGCTTATTATAATGTTTAACTTTCCTGAAAAATGATTTGCCACACCAATTGCATCGATTATTTTTACAACAAAATACCGCACACTTCATCACGAAAAATGTTCAAATTAAGCACCTCAGATTCTTAGTAAACTAAACCAAAACAGTCTTTTAAATGTTAATTGTCTTTATTTGTAAAATTACACCACTTTTAATAATAGAACAGTGAAAATTATTCAATAAACACTCTATAAACACTTTGAATGTGCACTCTTCAGAAAGTCCAAGTCAAATTGACATTTCGGAAGGCGTGCTTTGGGTTCCCTTCCCACACCTTTCCAAGGAAACAAAAAATCGGAAAACACGTACATGGTTTATAGACGGTATCGCACTTCCTTTCGTTTTCTGTTCTAAGAAGTCAACGCCATCTTGATAACTACAGGCCGTAAGGTAGAAACAATGACGTCACACAAAATGGAAATCAAGATGGCGGTGATCCATCGCCATCTATACGACCAAACGAAAAGTTGTTATAAGCTGTTCAAGTGACAGCTTAGAAAAAATCTTTTCCAACTTTTTGTAATGTGTGCGCGCATGTTGAGCAACGTGAAGTTGCTGCGAGATGTCCAAGTGGCACGCGCTAGCTGGCAGCACGTCCTAGCTCGTCGGTATGAGGTCAGGGTCCTTGGACATCTTATCACACATCGGAAAACAGAAGTTCGCGTGCCTGTGGCGAAGAAAGGTTGTGGTATCCTTTCTTCAGGTCTGCCACAAAAAGAAAAAAAAACGAGAAAACAGAACTTGAAGGAGGAACAACAGGTCTTGAACTAAAAATTTAAAAACATGGAGAAGGTGGAGAAGGGATGCTTGGGACAAGAGGAGGGAGAAGCTTCATGAAGGTACCTGAAACAAAAGCAGATTCAATTTACAACTTCATCATAATGTATTTTCAAACAAACAAAAGAGTGAAATAAATCTTCAGGGATACAATGTTGTTCTATACGTACTAATCACTGAGGTAACTACTCTATAAGGACTGACAATAAACTGGATAGGCTAATCCCGATAAATCCATAATGCTATAATTAGTATTACTTTCTTCACAATGGCAACTAAAAACGTACAAGGATGAAAGATATCAAAACTGATTATTCAAACAATCGATGCCGCGATCATGACGCAATTAAATAAGCCAAAAAAAAATAGATTCACATCGCGGTTAGCTAGCTAAGTCCGCTACGTTGCGTTCGCGAATGAAATTTATGCACTTTATTCTTCTTTAGGTACCAAAAGAAACCAGATTCAATGACGATGTACCGAACCCGAAATATCGCAATTGTGACTCACAATATCTCACTTACTTAAAGCGTTTACCAGAAAATTCCTTGCGAAAAATTAAACTATATCTTAATGATATCAGACTCAACTAATTTATTTCAATAGACCTTACGAAACCTCTAAAAAAAACTAGAAATAGATAGACTATCTAGTTCCCTAAACATCATGTTTTATTTATTAGTAATAAAATTTCAACTAACATATATAATTTCCACATTTAATAATTGTGATACCGTATTGATCATTGTGGATTTGTTATTTTAATTTCCAAAATTTCACGTTTTGGTTTTTCTGATAACTTATTTTATAATTTAGAAATAGCAATATTATTGTTCTATATTAAGACTTCTTGCCTTTGAGCTTATGGCCCTAAGACAAAATTTTAAATGAATTTTCTGACTTTGTTTTTCTTTAATTACGGTATAAAATATTTGCAAATTTTCTTTCTTTTTTTAAAGTTTTAAAGAAACTACTACAGCATTTACGTTAATTCTAATATATCTACTACTAGGCAAGAGAAAGTTTAAAAATTTAGAGTAAGAGTAACATAAATATAAATGGGTATCAAATATAGCTCTATAATGTTATGAAATAGTCATGGTTCGCGTAAAAACTGAGTGGCCTTAAACTTAATGGCTTCTTTCTTCCTTTGAACTATTATTTCGCAGGCCCACTCATCTCCGCAGACATAAATAAAGAAAGCACATTACCTTAGCATACGCTGACAATGGGTGTCGCTCCCCAAACACTATTTTGACACTTTTTGGTTAAGTAGACTGTCTCCTGATGCCGGTATGTTGTGGTTGCGCTTGAAAGCGAGAATTATGCCCAGGTGACATTTCCAACATTTTGTGGGCTTACAGCCTTTTTGCTACCGTTTCTTGGACCTGACGAGACCTGGGGGTACCAAAAGCTGCACGCACGGGTTGAGCGTTTAACCCCTCGCGTGTCTAACAGGTGAGTCTGAGTTTCTTATAGAGGTGATTCCGAGCACACAATTTTTGCCCCGCTATCGATAATTTACTGGCGTCTTCTCGCCAAGGCGGGTTCCTTTCGTAATGATGATGATAATTACGCATGCCCTCCACTATGATTTAATCTGAGAAGGTGGGCAACTTTTATTGTGCAGAAAAAAGTGCGTAATTATCCACCAATATAGTAGTTGCGACTGACGGGCACTTTTAGTCTGCTTGTTTTGCGGGTTTTACCTTCAGAGGAATTTGTTAAGGACGGCCCCAATATCCACAGCGCGAAAAATTTTACTCCCCAAAGTTTTTTTTTTCTATTACAATCTGTAATTGAAGTTAATTTCGTTTAAAGGTTTGTCCAATCCATGATGGCTTCACTCGTGGCAGAAAGCAGGGTGACCAACTTCAGAGAAGCAAAGTCACATTCACGTAGGAATGATGTTTGTAGTCTAAAGGCACGTTCATATTATGGGAGAGGATGAAAGAGGATGTGTCTTGGGTAGGATGAAATGTCTCACATTACATTTTCAATTGCATAATTTATTAATAAATGTATGTATCCCCATTTACCAAAAAACTATAACAATTGCAAACCACTATTTTCACATATTCTCCCAAATAAATTTTTATATCAGATCACTTCATATTTATCGTACAATTTGTTGTATAATGCCAGCAATTAAAGAAAAATCTAAGCCATATTATATTATCACTTATAATAAAGTAAAACGTAATTTTTTTTCAATTTTTAATGCAATTGAGAGTTGTTTACATCCGCTAGGTTGATGAGCGGATGTCATTACTTCCCTCCATTTGACATTTCTTTTGGGTATTGCCAACGCCATCTTGATAACTACAGGCCGTAAGGTAGAGCAAGTTTTTGGCCGCGACGTCACACAAAATGGAAAACAGTTGAAAAAGTCATGATTCTGTCATCCGAAGTTTTGTTTAATTTTAAGAATTGTGATAAAGTTTTAAACTCATTCTAAACAAAGACTGAGAGTGAACCGTATAAAGAGTTATTTTTGGTAAAAGTTTTGTGACATTCAAGTGGCGAAGTGTATATATTTTTTAGTCAAAGTGAAAATTTCGGCTAATTCGCCTCGGACTTTAAAGTAATATTGTGTGAGTTTCAGACATTATTTAAGTGAAATAACTAGTGTGTGATAAAATTAATTTGTAAGATAATATCGTGAGAAAGTTTCATTTAGATTTAATTAATTATGCGTGAGTTATCGTCGTTCTAAATATATTGGCAATACCCAAAAGAAATGTCAAATGGAGGGAAGTAATGACGTCTGCTCTTCAGCCTGGCGGTGGTAAACAACTCTCAATTTCTTTAAAAAGTGAAAGAAATTACGTTTTACTTTATTATAAGTGATAATATAATAGTTTTGTGATGTTGTGAGAATATGTGGTACTATTGCTTCGAGTTTTGTTGGTAAATGGGGACAAATCTATTGACAACTTTTACATTTGAAGAGTTGGCTTAGATTTTTCTCTAATTGCTGGCATTTTACAACAAATTGTACGATAAATATGAAGTGATCTGATATAAAAAGTTTTTTGGGAGAATATGTGAAAATAGTGGTTTGCAATTGTTATCGTTTTTTGGTAAATGGGGATACATATATTAATAAATTATGCAATTAAAAAGTGTGATAAGATTTTTTCTAAGCTGTCACTTGCACAGCTGATAACAACTTTTCGTTTGGTCGTATAGATGGCGCTTAGAATAAAGAACTAGAGGAAGCGCTGTACCGTGTAAAATTCCTATCCGTGAGTGAAGCTGCTCGAGGAATTTAAAATCAGCTGGGGTCTCTGACAAACAGAGACGAAAGCATATAAGAAAATGGGACAAATATATTTCGTACTCTCAAATGTTGTTTACTTTTGTGCGTGAAAAAGTTTCCTCGAGGGAATTAAGTTAAATTTTGTTAAATTTGTTAAAGTAGCTTCTTTTAAATCTTTATGTAATCATTCCAATAAAGTTTTTAGACTACTTTGTGATTTTTTTGTGAACCGACTTTGCCTTAATACCCAGAATTTGTTTAAATTAATCAGCTTGATATATTCGGGTTTTTCGTGCGCAAATAAGTAGAAATAAGATGATGGGAAGTCGTTTTTCCTGTAAATACATAACTGGAATTACTTCTAAATTCATTCTATAAACATTTGAAGTTCAATTAAAACCCCAATTTATGGATAAAAGCAAAAGTTTCGTAAGAATATTTGTAAGGTTAACGTGAAAACTGATTTTAATGTTTTGGGTCTCTGGCACCAGGAAGGCGTCAAACAAAATTTTTAGGAGGCATCAATAGGAAATCTTAAATAAGATTGAATCAATAAAAACCAAAATTTATGATTCACTTGACCTATAATATAACGTCAAAATTAATATGCAGCTTAAATATTTTATTCAGAGAAGATAAAATTAAATTATTCCTTAACAAATTCTCAAGATTTTAAATTTACTTTTGGCCCCACTCTAAATCTGACTTAATTTACGCCTGTATTGTTGCTACCACTACATCGCTCGAAATTCTACTACAAAAGAAATTTGCTTCACTTAAATCGAGTTACAGCGCTTCCTCTAGTTCTTTATTCTAAGAGATGGCGATGGATCACCGCCATCTTGATTTCCATTTTGTGTGACGTCATTGTTTCTACCTTACGGCCTGTAGTTATCAAGATGGCGTTGGTATTGCCAATATATTTTGAGAACGATAACTCACGCATAATTAATTAAATCTAAATGAAACTTTCTCACGATATTATCTTACAAGTTAATTTTATCACACACTAGTTATTTCACTTAAATAATGTCTGAAACTCACACAATATTACTTTAAAGTCCGAGGCGAATTAGCCGAAATTTTCACTTTAACTAAAAAATATATACACTTCGCCACTTGAATGTCACAAAACTTTTACCGCAAATTACTCTTTATACAATTCACTACTAGTTTTTGCTGAGAACGATTTTAAAACTTAATCACACTTCTTATAATTAAACAAAACTTCGGATGACAGAAATTAAACTGTTTCATGTTTTTCCTCATAGTGTGTCGTCACGGGTCAAAACTGGCTCTACCTTACGGCCTGTAGTTATCAAGATTGTGTTGTCTAAGTACACCATGGAAATAATAAAAATTGAGAATTCTGGTAGAGAGAGCAGCAAAAACAGTAAAATACCCTTAATTAACTATTTAATGAATGACCCACATGCTTCCAACTATTTAAAAAATTATCTATTGAATTGTGCATGTCTCTTTTCAAAACCTTTGCCTTTGAACAATAAGGGTAATTCAAAATGAAATTATTTCAGTCAAAAACAAACTAGAAATCGTAATAAAAACTTGTATTTATTCTCACTTCATTATAGAATTGTGGGGACACATCATTCATTTAATTGTTTTAAAACTTTTTTAAATTACATTATCAGATTGCACTACTGACGTCAGTAGCAGCAGCAGCAAAGTTTTCTAATTGGCTAATCTGAATCACGTGACTGGACCAGTCAGCAGAACAATTTTTGCTGCCAAGTCATCTCTAATCCTAATTTGGTGGTGCATCTCGCGGGCACCACTGTTAACTTTTAACTCCAAACTGACGTTTCTCGCTAAAAGTATGCTGTCGTCTACGAGTAAGAAACTAAATGGAGTGGCCCTAGCGTGTAAAATCCGTGTACATGACTGTGACGATTTCTACGATTTTTTTGCTCTCATTTTTCTTCTCGTGTTGTCACTTGTTTGACATTTTTCTTTAACCTAGAGTTGTGGGTGAAAAAGTGCTAATTTTATCGTCCTGTAATGTTGAAGTAAGAATTAAATTGATTGCGAAGGACACAAATATAAAACAATTGCGTGTTGTGTCAAAACTATTTAAGAAAAGTTCAAGTTTTAAACGATTAGTGACAATGAAGTGTGTAGTGCAATTTTGCAAAAATTCAAGTTATTTAAAACACCCCGGGATTTCATTTCACAGATAAAGTATAGAAAATAACATTCTTTTGTGAAAAGAATATTTCAGGTGGTATTAAACACACTATTAACTTATAAAATACCCACTTTTTGAGTTAATGTAGCTTTGTTTACCTTTGGCTCAGCAGCCATATTTTCTTGAGTTACCATTTGCAAAGGCGGTGGTGTAATTAAATTCTGCAAGGAGTAAGTAGATGAAAACTTTATTATTGAAGTGTTTACTGATTTGCAAATTAATTATTTAGATTTGTTGTGATGATAAACCGTAATAAAAATTACAAATTTTACTGAAAAAGCTGCTTTTAAATTGCAATTTTAAACAGATTTCTCCAGAAGTTTAAAAATTGCACCAAAGCACCCCCATATACAGAATTTTTCTTCAGCCTGTCCTGTACTGTTTTTCTTGTGTGCGTGTAAACTCACACATTTTAGGCGCAGGCTACGGAAATCTCTGCTGTTGAGCCACTCCATTTAGTTACTTACTCGTAGGCTGTCGTGTATGTGCAATCTGATACAGCCGAATTTTTTTTGCTGTTGTCCGTGCTGTTGCTGATGCTATCGGCTGCCGTGCAATCTGATACGTCTATAACATTAAAATAAAAAACAAAACAGGAATGGCGACGGCTGAAATTAAGCGACCACCGTCCTACGAGAAGCAACTAAACTCTCGTTCACGAGTGCGATTCGTCGCATGCGACTGTAATTTGATTGGCTGAAGTCATATACCTGTTACTTGACATGCTGGCTTTGTCTAACGTCGCTGCGATTATAAAAATAATCGCAGCAATGCTCTTGATTTGGTGCGATTGTTGTGCGATTGTTGAACATAACCATACATAATTGGTTTGTTTACCTTTTTGAAAAGTGCTTGTTGAATGAAAAACGGATTGAATAACTATAAAATGTATGTAATATGTGTTATTAGATATAAAAATTAATTATTATTATTTTACAGCAAAAGAACATTAGCTTAAATTCGCGTTCCCGATTCACTTTTGATATTTACATTGGGAATGATAAATATTACTTAAAAGCACTAATTATGTGCAAATTCAAACGTAAACAACAAATTTTCGTTCGTCAACCTTGTGAACGGGCATACGATGAAAAATAATCTTAGACTGAAACAAAAGTATTCAAAAAGTGAGATGAAGGAAAAAATCGCACGGAGTCGCATCGCGCTTATGAACAAGCCCTAAAGGAGAGGCCGTAAAGTATAAATACCATGTGTGTGAGCATGGCAAATTTTCGATTTTCTGCGGGGAATGAGGAGGCAAGTGATTCCAAAGTGGTCCACTGGCTCTCACTTTTGTTTACGTTTCTCCGGTTCGAAGTGAAATTGAGGAGTAAAAAGTAAGGAATATTTCACATTGTTTTGATAAACACATATAATTATTGTGCATGCTCCCGTCATAATCCAATTCGTGCAATATGATCTTACCACAATGTTTTGAGAATTATGACGGGAAAAGGCAAAAATTACGAGTAAGCCGAATTGCAGCTATGATTGGTGTAAGTTATTTGCTTATAGCTAAATAAATTAAAATTGTATTTCACTAATTACAATTTATGTTTTGCTAGAATTAGACAACTGTTATGATGCCACCCTGCTTAAGACATCCGACTCTACAATATAAGAATTTGTATGTAGCAAATTAACATTGAATAAGTGTCTTCTGTACATTATTTGTTGTTATATTCGTCCCTCTCAACTTTTCGACACCCTGCCTGAGAACGCTAACGCCTCCGCTGAATTTATTTTATTGGGTGACTTTAACCTCCCCCGTATTCAATGGTCTTTATCTAAGGACTGTTCCCAGCTCTCCGTCTATTTCAAGTAAGTGGAGTCAGGAACGTCATGGACAGACAATTAGACTTAATCTTTTCGTCAAACCCAGTTAACTCGGCTGTCGCGGAAAGCAACTATCTCCTCTTCTGGCTCGATCGTCACCATCCTTCCCTGTTTCTCGTTTTCTCCTACGAACACCATTTTGCCCTTACAAGCTTTTGTAAAGGTGACTTTGAAAAATTAAATCACTTGCTCCTCAACTCTAACATTGGCAATATCCCTCAACATCTTCCAATTGACGTTGCTTTAGAAGCGTTCTATTCGGAAGCACACGCTTGTCTTACGCAATCAATCCCTCTTCTTCCTCGTAAAAATTACTCCTCAACCCCTGTTTGGTACGACAAAGAATTAAGCTCTCTCCGCAACAGGAGAAATAAACGGTGGCAAACTTTTCTTCTAACCCAGACCGAGTCTGACTATTCTTCCTACCTATCTGCTAATACCTCTTTTTCTGAACGTTGTGATACCCTCTACTATGAGTACCATCAACGGATGGAAACTAGCCTCATATCGGACCACAAGCGTTTTTATAACTTTATTAATTCCAAGAAGAAATCAAGTGGTTACCCCTTCATCCTAAAGCTCGAGAATACCTCTTCGTCTGATCCTAAGGTTATCGCCAACCTTTTGGTACACTTCTTCAGTAAATCTTTCACCGACAATTCCCTACAACCTGACCTTAACTACTTTTCATTCATGGACAAATGCACTCAAACGTTGTCTGCATACTTCGACCCTGATCCCGAACTAATCGCCGCCAGTATCAACGGGCTTGAGGACGACTTTCACCCAGATCCAGATGGAATTCCGGCCATCGTTCTGAAAAAGTGTGCCATGCAACTAGTTCAACCCCTTACCTTGCTTTTCCGCCTCTCGGTCACTTAAGGGGTTTTCCCTCAATTATGGAAAAACTCGTATATTATTCCCATCTTTAAAAAAGACTGCAAGAACGATGTGTCCAACTACAGACCCATTGCTAAATTATCATCCATACCTAAACTATTCGAAAAATTCGTCTATGATTCCATGTTCTTCCACTGTAAGTCTATCTTATCCCTCTCCCAGCCTGGCTTTCTCAAAGAAGATCTACAACCACCAAACTTACCGTCTTCGTCTCTAAGACACTTTGTGCCCTGGAAAACGGTAAAGATGTTGATGTTATCGCCACCGATTTTAGTAAAGCCTTTGACAAGATCTCCCATAACGTTATCTTGTTCAGACTTGATCGCTTAGGCTTCCCCTCCCGATTCATCTCCTGG
Organism: Leptarthrus brevirostris; assembly: GCA_964036015.1. Lineage (NCBI taxonomy): Eukaryota > Metazoa > Arthropoda > Insecta > Diptera > Asilidae > Leptarthrus > Leptarthrus brevirostris. Next base: position 95,419,661 of record OZ038371.1, on the reverse strand, counting down.
ATTCAATCCTACCTCCACAACCATCGTTACAATGTTCTTTTCAGCTCATCCATTTCTAACACTCAACTTGCGGCGTCCCTCAGGGCAGCCACCTCGGTCCATTGATTTTATCCTTACAATAAATGATGTTGAATGTGTCATCAAACACTCAGAGCTGTCCATTTATGCTTAACATATATCCTCCATAACCCAGTCTCTTCTCCTGCAAACAGACCTCGATTCGTTCACCACATGGTGCATGTGTCCATCTCTTATTGCCGCAAGCATCTTACCACCACTCCGAGAGTCTATATGTTAACCGATGTACCAGTCCCTTTTGTTACCTCTTTGTGTGACCTAGAAATAATCTATGATATCGAACTCAATTTTCCTTCCCACATTGACAGCATAATTAACAGAGCTAACTCCGCGCAAGGGTTTGTGAACCGCTGGTCTAGAGAGTTCTCCGATCCTTATGTTTCCAATTCTCTCTACATCTCCATCGTTAAACCTCTCCTTGAATATGCCAGCTGGGTATGGTCAACTACACAAACAACTCAGATTAACAGGAATGTATCCGTCCAGCGTAGGTTCAACGCGTCGCTCTACGTGATCTTCCGTGGGTAGACAGATTCAAGCTTCTACCTTATGAAAACCGTCTGAAACTGATCGACTTACAACCTCTAAGTAAACATCGAAATGTTTCCGACATCCTCTTCATTTATCAGTTATTAACTGGTTCCATTGACTACCCTTCAATCCTGCAATCTTTACCCATCTATACCAATCCCCGCAACCTTAGGTCCACTCCGCTTTTCCGACTCGACCGCCATCGCTCGAACTTCGGTCAAAGCGAGCCAATTACCAGGATGCTACGAAAAGTCAACGACCATTCCTCCTTTGACTTCCATCTGAGTAAATCATCCCTTCACAAAGCCTTATATCTTGATACCGCCCATCTTGATCGCCTTTCTTAATTCTTTTTCCTTCCAGCCCGTATCTACTATAATTATAGCTCATATTGTAGCTTTTACTATTTATTTATTATGTCTTATCATTTATTATAGCTTGTAGTATTAGTATTATGTTATAGCTTGTAATTTTTGTATTATTATGTAATAGCTAGAATTAAGCTTAAATAAATAAAAATCTGTTTGGAAAAGTTTATCAATAACATTTCTTTTTGCTGATATATATTCTGCTGAGTAATTTCTGTTGGGACTCTTTTTAAAATTTAATAGAATACTTTCTAATTCTTCAATAATAACTTTGAGATTTTTCATTATTTAGTAAAGAAACATTTTTATTAGTTTACTGTTTTATTTGTTTTATTTATACAGTTGATACCAACTTGCTAGCCTCCGTTTTAACTCTTTTCCTAAACTTATTTTTACAATATCTATAAGCTATTATTGCTATTATCATTAATAATATTTTTACCAGTAAATATTTGATATCCGTCGCATGTTCTACATAGATTTCTGCATTTAAGAAGGAATTTCCTGCTGCTGAAGATGCTGCGTTTTGGTTGGTTGTGTCCTGTTTAGGCTTGGATTCTTCTCCGCCCATTTTTTTTTTATAGAATTAACCCTTCTAAATCGGAAGGCGCACTTCAGAGGCAGAAGCATGGAATCAATTGACCTATTCACCAGAATATAACATATATTGACCACACCAACATGCAAAAAAAATATTAGTAAACAAAAAAAAAACTAAAACACGCCCAAAAACTACAATCAGGGGTGCACAGACAACAGAGATCATTTAAACAAATCCTTAGTAAGAACCAGGTCAAAAATAGGACACATATTCACGGCTCTACACATGCGATTAATAGGCTCATAGTTAGACCGAGAATGAACAACATGTATTAAAGGCAATCTCCTTAAGCTATACGGGGTATGCCTAAAAGAAACTAAACTTACGAGAGTCCGAGAATCTATGCAAAAAAAAATATTAGTAAACAAAAAAAAAAACTAAAACACGCCCAAAAACTACAATCAGGGGTGCGCAGACAACAGAGATCATTTAAACAAATCCTTAGTAAGAACCAGGTCAAAAATAGGACACATATTCACGGCTCTACACATGCGATTAATAGGCTCATAGTTAGACCGAGAATGAACAACATGTATTAAAGGCAATCTCCTTAAGCTATACGGGGTATGCCTAAAAGAAACTAAACTTACGAGAGTCCGAGAATCTATGTTCAAGTTCAAAAGCTGGTGAATAAAGACTAGGTCAGCAACTCTACTTCGTTCCTACAATGAGTGCATATTAAGTAACTGGAGGCGATGCGCATAAGGAGGAAGCCTGAGTGGATCGCTCCACGGGAGGTGCCTTAGTGCGAACCTAACAAAGTTCCGCTGCACCGATTCAATGCGTCTAGAACGAACAGCATAGCAGGGAGACCAAACCTGAGATGCATACTCGAGAATTGGTCTAACTAAAGAAAAAAATAAGTGAATTAGGGTCTGTCGATCAGAAAATTCTCTTGACCACCGCTTAACAAAACCCAGAACTGAATTGCTCCTAGACACAATATAGTTTATGTCCAGAGTGAAATCGAGTTTTTTGTCTAGCTTACACCAAGGTCAGTAACGGACTCCACACGACGGATAGTAGTTTCTGCAAAGGTATAATCAAAGACAAGCTGATTGATGTTCCTAGAAAATGACATAACTTCACATTTATCCAGGTTAAGCTGTACTCAATTTGAGGCACACCAAACCCTGAAGGTATTCATTCAAATCATCCTGAATGCAGGAAGAATCATAACTGTTCGTAACGCATGAGAAAATCTTCATATCGTCTGCGTAGATTATGACTTTGTAGTGCTTAATCAGAGGGACAATGTCGTCAATGGCAAGAATAAACAGCAGCGGCCAAGAATGCTACCCTGTGGTACATAAGAAGAAGCCCTAACAACTCTAGATAAAGTGTTACGGAAAGATACCCGGTTTGACCTATCTTTTAAATAAGAGCGGATCCAGTCGAGCAATAGAGGCGGAAAACCCAGTTTTTCAAGTTTAAGCATAATAACAGAGTGAGGGAGTTCATCAAATGCCTTGCTAAAGTCGGTGTAGACACAGTCTGTTTGGAGACCTCGTGGGAAGGCAGAGATTATGTGGGATGTAAATTCAAGCAGGTTAGTTGTCGTCGATCTACCAGGCAGCCATGTTGATTAGATGAGATTAGCCCCTTACACTGCCCAACAAGCTGTGAATATATAATAGATTCGAACAACTTGGGTGTACAGGAATTATAAAGGAGATGGAAGAGCTAGGAAATCTACAGGCTTAGAGAAATTTGTTGAAGATCAGTTCCAGTGGAGTCAGTAAGGCGTCAGAGCAGAATTTCATTTTAAGCTCCTTGATACCATCTATGATATTATCACGAGATATAATGGGCAAAGCAATGGAGGCAGCGGGACGGTCTTGGATATGACCAAACCCATCTAAGGAGAGCACAAAGTTGCCAGATGAAAAGGCGCCCTCAAAAAATAATGCGACGTTGTCGGCTATATCGGGCGCGCTGCAATTAGAGGTTCCATTGTACCACATTGTATACAACATAAACATCAGATGCTTTAGTCTCGACAACAGACTCCCAACATCCGAGGAAATGGTACCAAGCACTTGCTCCTCAACAAATTTCAGCAGGTTTTAAGGCGGCCGACACCAAATGCATTTGGATTACAGCCGGTAAGTGAACCTTTTATAAATATATTGGACTATTTTGCAAAATTTTATTAAAAAAAATTACTAGTGAAGAATTATGACGGGAGAGAGAGTTATAATTTTATTTAATTAACAAAGTACCTGTTTAGGAAATTAAAAATTTTATTCGTTATTTACCTATTAATAGTAGGCATGTGCGAAAAGTACCTACTGCTTACTTCGATACTTGTAACTGCGTGAAGGTCGAGGTAACGATACCCAGTTTTCAGAAGTACTCGTTACTTTACTCTTTAATAATGCCCAATTGATACAGAAGTGCGAGCTGTACCGGCTACTCATAATTTGCAAATTCTTCGGATATCTGCCTAGCATTCAAGTACTATTGAGTCGTAGCTACGTTTTTGTAGCGAATCTTTGTAAAATCTACAAATCCAGCTGCATTTTGCTCACTCTTTCCTCTTCATGAAAAGCAAACTAATTAACTAGTGGCTGTGCTCTACTTTTGAGCAGTGGGAATGGTTAATAATATTTTTAATCATTTATGAATACATATATATATATATATATATATATATATATATATATATATATATATATATATATATATATATATATATATATATATTATGTAGTTAATCGAGCTTTTACTCGGCACTTGGTGGAAAAAGTTTTTATTATTCATTTTAGGGTTCTTATTTAAAACACACCTGCTATTTAAATGTGGAAAATTTAAAAAGCAAGTGTGTTTTAAATAAGAACCCTAAAATGAATAATATATATATATATATATATATATATATATATATTGTAATAAAATGGGGCCTCTATTTTGAATTTTTGTTGGCTGAGCGAAACCAAGTTGTGTTTAGTGTATTCAAGCACAATATCGAAATCCAGAACAGCTAAATTGTTGTCACTTTTCTGTTTATAATGTGACGCGAAGTGTTAGTTTTTTTTAACTCTGCAGTGCAATCGCGAATAATAATGCGTGTTATCACTGTGCGGCGACTAGTGAAATGATAATAAGTGTGCGGAGTATTCGTGGCGACAATCTTGTTGCGATCGCGGTTACAGTGCGTGATATTTGTATTCTGTTTTACAGGTAAGAACAAATTAAATTGAAACCACGTACCTGCTAGTGACTGTGGACTACCTGTGTGGTGGCAATAGTGTTGTTTCTGTGCTGGTGGTGCAATTTGTTTCTTCCAAGTGTCCTTTGGGAATTTTGCAACTCCGCTAGTAGGTGTTTTCGGGAGGCACCTGTGATATTAATGAATTCCGGGTGACCCTGTGAAGGTCCTGTTGGCCAAATTGTCTTCTTCGATGGGCAGTAACGAAATCCCCAGAAAAATTGGTCTATTTTGTTTTCCTATCCAGGTAAGTATACACACATCAGAAAACCTTCCTTATGTGCAAGCAAAATAAAAGAAATTTCACTTTAATCCAAAAATTTTATTTTGTGTCTTAAGAACTCACAGAAACTGTTTTTTTGATTTAACTTTTGACAGACTATTTATAGATTTTTCTAGTTCTGGAGAATTCTATTTAACATTTTGTAGAAGTCATGTCAATTTCAGGCTTTTAACAATTAAGGTGACCTCTACAGGTAAATTTTCTTATATCGATAATTCAAAATTCTAGCTAAGTTTTAAAGTTTGTGTTATCTAATTTCAGAGAAAATTTATCTATACTGTGCTGAATACATTTAAAGGTAAATTTTTACAATTGAAAAATCTTAGGTTATGTCAATATTTCCAATTAAGAAATCTATCTTATTTTTAGGTTCTTTGGATGTTCAACGTGAGTTCTGCTGTAGCTTATTTCGTCGCAGTATGGAGTTCGTCGGAGAAATTCCATCTTGAGAAGGACTTGTGGGAACTATCACTTATCTGGGAAGTAACTTTAGTTTTCCCATCAGGATCTGGGTACAGTGTTATCTTCCAGGTCGTGGGCTACCGTAGCTTCTGGACGTGGTCAACTTCATCATGTTCTTCTCTCAAGGTGATTTATTTTGTATTCATTAGGTGGTTATTGATCTCTTTGTGTAATTCTGTAAATATGTGCTATTAGAGTTTGTTATTATTTTTGTTTATTTCAGGAAGTTATTAGGGCCGGGAACTTAAATCGGATGCCCTTATTGGAAAAGGATCGTTGCAGGAAGATGACTGGCTTATAGGACGGGATATGACGGTCAGGATAAAATGGGTAAGTTTAAATGTATTTTTTGTTTCTTATTTGATATCGTTTTTCCATTGTGTGTTTTTTTGCACTTTCAGCAACAATATTTAATATTTCCTTTTTCGTCATTGTAATTCCTTTTTAAGATTTTAGCGGAGGCCATGGGAAAAGCTTCCCGTCGATCTACATCGACTTGTTCAGGCAATTTGATGGAGGTTGAATTTGAAGCCGGCGAGGTGGGATCCTGTACAGCTCTGCCTACTGCTGTTGTGAAGTACTTGACGTTGCCGTTTTTGGGTAAGTCTTGTTGTACTTGGTTGCATGTTTTGTGTGGTGTGCTTTGTGGTGTGATGTCTTGTGTCAAAACCTCCGTAAACTACAAGCCATGAACTGACGAATTTCACGCACATACATTAGGGCCAAAATGGTCTGGGTAGCGATTCTCACACAATTTGGTTGCCTAACCGTTTCAATAAATTAAGCGCATGCCCAAAAAATGTTGTGGCAACAGAAAAATATTTCATAGCAACGAATAAAAATTTTGTAAAACGGTTTGAATTTCCTTCAACCGATTGAACACACACTTGTTAAATTCAAGCTCTACACATTTTTACAATTTTGCGTTATAACAAGGCACCGAAACAACAAATTTCGTGAGAAGTCCTACCCTGGTTTTTCGATAAGTTTACATTGCTTCTTATGGCAGCCGGGGGGTGATTCTTCTTTAAACTCATCCTAATGCCTAAACTATAACTTCTATGAAAAAATTGTTTTGTTCTACTTGAAGTAAACAAAACAATCTTTCGAATGAAGTAAAAATATTCATACCCTACTTAAGAAAATAATAAACATTTTTAAGTCTAAAAGTGCGGAAGTGGAAATTTAAAGAAAATACAAGCGACAGAGCATGGTCGGACCATGACTTACTGCTTACGTTTAGGATGAAAATTTGGTTTGCGACTAAAATTTCACGTTTAATCAAAGATTTCTTGTTATTTTGCTTAATAATGTACATGTACATATACACCTTATATACTACTTACTTTATTAGAAAGATCATTTAGTCTGCTTTAAGTTAATATAAGACTAATTTTTTAATATAACTAATAGTTTTGGCGCTAGGGCGAGTTTAAGGAAAAATGACCCCCTGGCTACCATAAGAAACAATGTAAATATGACCATTCAGTCAGACCATTTACGACCACATGTAAAAGTCCAGTTCATGGCTTGTAGTTTACGGTGGTTTTGCTTGTGTGGTATGATGTTGTGCGTGGTCTCGTGTTGCGTGTTATGTGTTTGTGATGTGATGTTGTGTGATGTGATGTTAGGTGTATGTCGTGTTGTATGTTGTGCGTGGGGTCTTGCTGTATGTGGTGAGGAGAATATTTTCATTTGATTAGTTCTGATAGCGTTTATTCTATTTTAGCGGAGGTATGGCAAAGCCTCTCTTGCTTGTTTATCCGGCCGAAACTGGGACAATTCCATATGAGCTGTAGCCGGCACCGTGGGATTACTTAATCTGCCACCTATAGGACATCGTTGGATTCGTGTGATATATTGTCGGTAAGTCGTTTTATATATATATATATATATATATATATATATATATATATATATATATATATATATATATATATATATATATATATATATCACGTTGTAAGGAATATTAAAATTGCTGTGTTAGTTAAAATATTAATTTGTTGCGTTAAACTAAAAGCCGAAATTGGTAATTTACTCCCAGAACAATGCAGAGAAATAAAAGCACAATTCCAGAACAAAATTTCTTAGCACAATTCCAGAACAAAATTTCTTTCCGGTTGCATTTTTTTACAAAGAATTTAGTATCGTGACCACGAGATCGATGTATTATGTCTTAGTGCCTAGAATACTTAGTTAGTGTATAGGAAATGCAAACAGTTTTTTTGATTGAACTGCTATAACATAAATTAAATATAATTTTTTGGGACTATTATAACATAATTAAAATTTTCTCAAATTAAAGTTTGAAATATTACGACATAATTGAAAAAATTTTAAATTTAGTGATTAAAGGGTGTTTAAAATTCGAAATTAGGATTGAACTAGAATATAACTTAAACAACATTTCTGAAGCTAGGATTTGAAAGTAGCATAAATTAAAATTGGGAACGATTTTTTTTATTAGTTTAATATTAGTGTAACATTTGAAATATTAGAGATTCACGGAGCTTAGTCGTAATGTATAACGTTGACTTTTGTAATAAAGCTGGGAATTTAATATGATTTCATAAGCATTTCTTGTTGCATTTCCAATCTCGTTTCTGGTGTGTCCATGCATTCCTTATTGCGGAATCAAGGTAGAAGATTTAAATTTTGATTCCCGTGTTAACCTGCGGACTCGATACACGAAAACGATAATGGAGCTAGGGGCTTGACCCCCAAGCTTGATCGCGTGGGGTAGCTAGTGGTCCATGAACGGTGGTTGAGTTCGGGGTAAATTAATTATGTGAAGTCAATGGGGATTAAAGACTTTGATTTCGGAGTTGTTGGTTGTGCAGGAATGGGCGGAAGGAAAATGAGTGTGTTCTGCCATTAGCTGCGGATTGTTGTATTGTTGACAATCGCGATGCACCTGACAGCAATTCTCATACGCGGTCCTCAGCCCAACTTGCACCTACTACTGATAATTAAATGGGATGCTTCTAGTAAAAAATTTATTTTTTGTTGGTGCTTCTGTCTATCAGCCCACGACCCAACCGACGAGTTTAGGTGTTAGGAGGTTCTGATGGACAGACGGAGTTGGGAAATTTCACCTTTTGTTGATACTGATAGTTTTCTTTTATATAACTTTTGGTTTCGCTTTTGCTTGGTATATATTGATTTTTATAAAATTATATGTCCGGCGATGACATCTGCGGAATAATGATTTTCAAGGAACCAGGCGCTCACTGCATCTGGTTAAGTGGTTAAAGTGATCCCAAATAGATTGATTCATGCTCTTTAATTGCGACCAATACTCATAGATTGTCTCGATCTTGACATTGTAGTATGCCCTCGAAATTTCTTGCATATCGTCCACTACTCTTTTTCAGTGCCTCCTTAACTACCAGTTGTTTACGGACAAGTCGTCGCAGCTTACCTCTGGATGCTGTCTGTATGACGTTATGCTGCCATTGGAATTTTCGGCTTAATACCAGTGGACAACTGAACTGATGACTGGTATGTTTGTCCTGACCTCTGAATGTTGTCAACTTGAAGTTCTGCTGCAATTGCCCTTTTAGGCTTTGGACACTTGAGCTGATGGCTGGCATGGTTGCCATTCATCTTGAGGTTCATTGCCAATTACACTGCCCAACAAGCTGTGAATATATAATAGATTCGAACAACTTGGGTATACAGTAAAGCTTCGCGATTGGCCTATAATTTGTTATTAAGTTTTTATGCCCCTTTTTATAAACAGGAATTATAAAACAGCTCTTCCATAACATAGGAAATCTACCGGCTTGAAGTAATTTGTTGAAGATCAGTTCCAGTGGAGTCAGTAAGGCGTCAGAGCAGGATTTCAAGAACACAGATGGAACACCATCAGGACCAAAAGAAAAGTCCATTTTAAGCTCCTTGATACGATATATGATATTATCACGAGATATAATGGGCAAAGCAATGGAGGCAGCGGGACGGTCTTGGATATGACCGAACCCATCTAAGGAAGGCACAAAGTTGCCAGATGAAAAGGCGCCCTAAAAAAATAATGCGACGTTGTCGGCTATATCGGGCGCGCTGCAATTAGGGGTTCCATTGTACCACATTTTAGATGGATAATTATCTTCATATTTACAAATTTAAAAAAAGTGCGAGGATCATTATGCAAGTTATCGAGAACATTATCAAGGTATTCCCTGTATAAAGATGAAGATAACGCTAAGAAGCTGTCATAGCAATCAACGAAATGACAATAAGTTGACGTGTTCCTACAGCGTAAGAAAGTTTTCTATAGTCTATTTTTTTATTCTTAAGTGTCCGAAGCTCTCTTGTGTACCACAGGAGAGAATGACAGGATGATCTCGACCGTCTGAGTGGTACACACGTATTAAACAGATCATAAATCCTATCATAAAACACGGAGACGCATTCGGCGATATCTCTGCCATAAAAAAGAGATTAGGAATCGATTAAAAGGATTCTGTTTGAAAGATCAGAGAAGTCCGCCCTTTTAAAATCAAGTACGTACTGATCTACGTTGGGGTCAGCAATATAAGAAACATTGTAGCAGAAAGAAATGAAAATGGGCGGATGTAAACTGTCGAAAGTGCGACTTGCATGCACCAACACACCGCCACCACGAGCCACGGAGTCAGAATATCTATCCTTACGAAAAACCTGATAGGAATCGTCAAGAATTTCAGCATCATTAAAGCCGTGATGAAGCCAGGTTTCGGTCAAAGCAATGACGTCGTAAAAGCAGGCATGAGCATCCTGAAATAACTGGTTTGTTCTTGTTCTTAATCCCCTCACATTTTGGTAGTAAATGGATAGCGTACTTAGTTTTTTTGGTTGTTGACAGTGGCTCTATTGTGAGTGCCACCTACGAATTTACTACGGGGTACAAACTCGTGTGCGATAATATTCTCGGACATCTACTTAAAAGACGACATGAATCCCCGAGAATATCGAAATTCTAGAATTTTACACCAGAGGAGTGAAGGGTTTTCAACTCCACTTCTCTCCCTCACATAAGTAATAACGTCATCGACAGAAGTCGATGAATCAAGTCGCAAAACAAAGAAGGACTTCGGTGTTTACGCAATCTTCAGAGCAAAACCCTCATTTCGAAATACATTAATATGTCTCAAGGGGTATGTGTCTTGTGACTAGTGAGGATTACATTGAGAAGCGCCGGGAGATATGTTCACAGCTGGGCGCCCGATACAGGGTGGGATGGGGGAGTAGAAGAGGTATCTGTGAACGAAGTAGCAGTGCATCTTTCGGCAGACATATTCATCGGAGGCCCGGCAGCATTAACATCAGCCGTACGAGGAAGTTTCGATGGTTGCGCTGAAGAATCACCGACATGTGATTGGCCAACGGAGCCATTGCGTACCCTAGGATACCGGCGTCTACAACGTGATCGCCTAGATTCATCATGCCGGGGGACAACGTCAGAAGACAAAACGGAGGCACCAGAAACATCAAATGCTTTAGTCTCGACAACAGCACGCGACAGCAGACTCCCAACATTCGAGAAAATGGTACCAAGCAGATCGGAGTTCCTATTAATAGCAGTCAACCACGAAACAAGATCCCTCCTAATATGTTTAGCGTTACGGCGGAGATCATCAAAAATCGGCATCACCGGCTCGCAGTTTGTCGCCAGATCATGAGATCTCTCTAGCAGAGATTTAGAGCTAGAGTTAAGGTCCTCCACATCAAGAATGAGTGTATCCAATTTGCCGTTCAAGCAGCCAAAGTCATCAGCAACAGCCTGCAGGGATGCCCAGTTGGAAGACATACTACTTATTTTATTAGCGACGAAAGACTGCTCCGCAGAAAACGATTCTGCGATACCCTTCATAAGTCGAAGGACATGACAGGGCTTAATAGCAAGACACTCATTGCACGTAGTAGGTGCCGTCGCAGACGATCTTGTAAGGCGTTTTAAACATGCAGCATGAAACGAACCACCGCAGACACCATCGCAAATGATTTTATCTTTGGAAATCATCGAGGAACAAGCCCTACACGTTGCCATATAAGAAGAAGTAGAGGGAACAAATAAAAGGACAAAGTCAGCAGGCGAAACAGAATAATAAAGCTACAAGAATAAATAAAAAACTAAAGAAGAAATAAAAAATAAATTAAATGGAAATATAAAAAATGCGTAATTAGTGCAGATAAAGTCGCAGGCTCTAGCTATGCAGTTCAAAAAGAGAAATAATTTAATATGGGGACAAAATTGCCTACCTTTAGGCATTTTCACGTCTGTTTTGGCAGGAGGCGAATTAATAAAATTAATTTACGCAGGAGCAAATGTGAACTTGAGGTTATGTTATTTAATGATATGCAAAAACTTAAAATTAATTATAGTAAACTCAACAGATCACCGAAATAGTAGAATGCCGGACAAGTACAGTCAAGTTAATCAGCAAGACCGAACCAGTCAATAATCAAGATTGGTGGCAGTGCAAGTTAACCAAAATTATTACTAAACAAAAAGTGCAAGTGTCCCGGGGATAAAACACCAGCCTCAAATGCTACACGAGATCAAAAAGCATAAAATAAAGAAAGAAACAAGCAAGAAAATAATGAACAAAAAACAGCAAGGAAACAATTCTTTATATTGATGTAACGTTTTTGTTGTTCTTTGATGCAGTCCAAGAAGTACCTTTTCTCTTCTTTTGATACAGCTATCTTGGTCAACGTGTATAAGTTTCCAATCTACTTGCGACGTTTGACTGCTCATCCAGCCCTTGTCCGTTTTCGCTGTGTTTCTGCTTGTTGTTCTTCCAGTACTGGGTGTAATTTCTTCTCATGGGTTCGTGTAGGCAGGATTGCCATGTAATGATTGGTTCTCAATCATTCTTTGAAGCGCGTATCTTGACGTTTAAGGCGAGATAATTCTCTAGCCGATGTTGATTTAAAGGTGTCTAAGGACAGCCGATATCAATGGCGAGATTATTCTCTAGCCAATCCGTTTTCGAGGAAGGCATCAAAGACAGCCACAAGCTTAACTGAAAAGCACAGTTAAGTTTGATTGTAAAACTGTACTGAACTGCTTTATTGAATGCTTCACCCACGCTTTTATACAAAATTTCCTTTGTTACAAAATCTATGGTTAATGATTAACAATTATTCTTGCCTAATTTCGTAATGTCTCAATATTTAGATTATGAGAAAGTTATTGTTCACTTTCTTTATCGTCACGTCACCGTTGTAACGTGATGATCCGGTCATGACCAGCAAGGTTTATACCTCTAAGTTCATACATGCGTTACCGCCAAGACCAGTCCACCACGCGCAATGAAGTGCGGAGGTTATTCAAGGAGCGCAGCCGTGCACTGGGCGCTAGGATCCTTGGACAAATTAAAGATTTCGTCACAGTTCCCGAAAAGTTCCACTGGACCGAGGCCACTCGGCTGCTCATAAAAAAAACACTCCATCTGCTAGCCAACCCCAGTGCGATTATCAACAAGGGAATTATCTTTTATGGCCCAGCACAACCGCCGTGGAACCGAAGTTAATTAATGCGCGGCGGCACTCAGTCTCACCCTCCCATTACCTCCGTTACAGGTGCGGCTAAGCTCGACGGCATGGGCGTGGGCGGAAGGTGAGAGCACTATCAACCAAATTAAAAGCACCTTTTGGAGTAACTCGCCCCATTTCCTGAGGAAAGGGCAACGAACTAAAAAAAATGAAAACAATATCCAAGCTAAACCAAACAAGTCTTGACAATGCAAGTTCATTATCACAACAACTCTAGCTCATTGCAGGTAAACACAGCTGTGTTTACGTAAGCCGCCAGAGACAGCTGATTCAAAAATGTCGCAATTTAGTTGTGATGTCTCACAACACCACCGAAGTCCAACTTTGCCTATTAACTCATAAAGGGATTTTAGCAGACAAGCTATTGGAAAGAAAAAAGAAGTGAAGAAGTGCGATTACTCTCGCACTCAAACAAATACACTATTGTGAAAGTTGACTTGTCACAGAACTTAAACAATCTGAAGCAGGCTTATCCGCCGCCAAGATCATGATTACAACCATGATGTCTAATACCACCGACACAACGACGCATGTATCCACTACCTTACTGGGTAATCGGTATGTTTGCCAGGGCACACAAGATCACACAACGTACTGTAAACTTCGGCAAGTGCATGGTAACAATTTAATTCATTTTATTAAATAAAAATATCAATAATAACTTCAAAAATTTATCTCTTAAACAAGTGAAACAGAAAAAATTGACAAAGCTAATCTTTATGAACATTAAAATGAGGAAGAAAGAATGTAAACTACTTATCTATTCTAGATTATTATTACTATTATCTTTTTAGTTACTCGATAAATAAATAAATATTATTATTATAATTTAAATATTTTTTTTTCTCTGAGGGAAGCAAATCTTAAATTACCAAAAAATTTAGTTTCATACGTAGTTCAACCTTAACTCTACAATTCATAAATTTCAATTGCCATTAAGCTGTGACTCTATAACATTGTTTATTAATACGAATCTAGAGTTGTTAAGCAACAAAATTAAATTCGCAACCAACCACCGCGAGTAGGCGGAATTATAAAATCGTTATTAAATCCTTGGCCTTTGCCAAACTCTTAGCAAGCTAAATACTTATTGTATATTGTATATAGGTTATATAATAAAAAATAGTAATATATATATATATATATATATATATATATATATATATATATATATATATATATATATATATATATAATGTATATATATAATGTTTGAAATGATGAAGAATTTACATTTTCTCGAATTTGAAATTTCTAACTGAGGTGCGGTTAAGGCAATGATCCTGTGGGTTCGCAGACAATAATTACGTCGGTCATGGGGGATTAGGTTAAGTTTCTGATCTTGGGATCAGATACTGCTAATTTATAATATATTTTTTTTCTTGCTTGGTGATGCTACGCCTGTCGGTTATTTAGATGAGGGACCACGAGGTTAAAAATTTGGATCCCTAATTAATCCTCCCATCTCAACTCAGAATCTCTGATTTTTTTCAGCAACATGCTTCGATTCCACTTTTACCACCGAACTAGTATGGATTTTCACTTATTTCGAGTTTTTTTTTTAATTTTTAGCCACTCTATTGGCCATGTGCGCACATCACCACTGAGGTTTTGTTAATTTCGTAAATGCGGTAGCACCTCACTACTTTAATTACTCCGTAAATTTAAACTTTTAAATTTTAATAAGACTATACCTTACAAAATTTTTCTCTTTTTTCTTTCGTTTTTCATTTGCTTTCGTAAGTCACCACGCTTTTAGTATTACTTTAAATTTCCTGTTTACAAGATTAGTCGCTTGCCCCACAATCACTGACTTCGTCTGTCTCTCTATCTAGACCAGGGCTACTAACTCAGTAAGCATGGTACTTTCCGAGTTAATCGGGAACTACTTATATAATTATTGCAGCTATTTACGCCCCCTTCCGCTAGAGGACCTGACGACAGATAATTATGGAAAATTAATTTGTTTGATTTCCTTGCTAATATTGGAAGATATTAGAAAAATTTATTCAATCTTCCATTTTACCTTTTCTGGTCCTAGGCATTCAATATAGAGGCGAGAGTTTCCGATTAGCTCAGATTGCTATTGTTTTGAGTCTTAAATCAAGGCAATAACACATTTGTGAGGCATGAATTCCACACGTTCCACCGTGACGAAATTTCCGAGAATTGAGATTAACGAAGGCTAGAAGATGGCCGCACCGTCGATTTTGGGTGTAGTTGGTTGTTTTGCTGACAGATGGCAATTTATATCCGCGATTCTGACTGAGGGATTAGACTTAGTCAAGGTATGGAGAATTGGCTGATAGTGGGAACTAATTCCATGCGATCTGATGTGATATAATTTTTTACACCGTTTAATAAGCAAGCAGTGCAATATGACATTACTTCATTTCAAATGGCTTGTACACAGTTGGGGACGAGGTAGTTGCTCACTGTGTTAGTGGGTTACCTATCACATGTCACATAATGCTTTAATAAAAATGTTTGTTTACGTTCTATTTTTAGTATACAAGTACTTTTGCTTGTTGGATTAATGCTGTGGGAATTTAAGCTCTTTCTTTGACGGTCACAATTGTGAGTCATAACTTAATTGTACCGTTTATTGATCCGCTTTGCATATTGATTAGTAATTAATTGATCTGATGATTAAGTGATCTAATTGCTAAGATATTGATACTTTACAATAATAATATTGATAGTTTCTATCTCTGTCAAACTTACATCCATATGCCGAAGCACTTAATGCGTGACAACGCTAATTTTCTTATTTTATTTAAACAAGATGATGTGAATCCTGGGTATATATATAATGATCATGTTATAACACAGGCATGACCTTCGAAAAATTTCATTACATTTGCATTGTTTGGTAGAAAGAGAGTTATGGCTTTATAGTAATCGATAAAGACAGTCTATTGGATAACGGACGTTATCAAAAAGGAGTTGATACATATATTTCACCATAAATTTAGAAGGTCTGGTGTAGCTGATATCAAATCCGTTATAGCTCTTAATATATCTGATAGACCTGTTCGAGCTGTCTTATAGACCTGTTATAGCCTTTTGTAGCCCTAGTAAAGCTGTTCATTAACCTGGTAAAGCTGTTCGTAGCCTTGGTAAAGCTCTCCATAGACCTGATAAAGCTGTACATAGACCTGGTAAGAGCTGTTCGTAGACCTGGTAAAGCTGTTCATGGACCTGATAAAGCTGTTCATAGACCTGGTAAGAGCTGTTTGTAGACTTGGTAAAGCTGTTCATAGACCTGATAAAGCTGTTCATAGACCAGATAAGAGCTGTTTGTAGACCTGGTAAATCTGTTCATAGACCTGATAAAGCTGTTCGTAGACCTGGTAAGAGCTGCTTTATAGAGCTGGTAAAGCTGTTCATAGACCTGATAAAGCTGTTTATAGACCTGGTAAGAGCTGCTTTATAGAATTGGTAAAGCTGTTCACGAAGCTGTAAAAGTTGTTCATAGACCTGATAAGAGCCATCCATAGACCTGTTCAGATCAGTATAACCCAGTTGGCCAGGTCAAATCCCATTAGAAAGAACAGAGACGAACTACAAAAAATCTTATCAAAACTAGAAATGTCATTATGAAGAAATTCCGCGCTGTGAAAACTTTACGAGTTGAAACTGAAACTCGCCTTGAGGAGACATTTAAGCCCATAACAAAACCACTTTATGAGTTCATAACAAACACGAAATCTGAACCTACAGTTAAAGACGAATATAGAGATAATGATGATGATGATTACGTAATATAAAGTTTAGTACTAAAATTAAACTCACGAAAATAGAGCCGATAAGTACATCTAGGAAGCATCCAGATTATTCCTTAATGTCGGAAGACGATGAATTTGCAACACCTACACACTCTAGAACTTTGATAGAAAAGAAAGGTTCTCCTCTTAATTTATCAAGCGGATTATTTAATAAATATTTAGAACTATGTATTAACATAACACAGAGAATTGACAACACTTATGCAGTTTATTTAGATGATGATAACGAATGGAAAATTGGAAATTCAAAGATTGCAATTGAGAAAGATTAAGATTAACGGTACTAGAACTTCAAAGTATACAGAAACTATAATTAAACTGATTTCTCATGATGGCAAGGGTTTATTGGAACGATCCTAAAGAGCTTGTGGATAGACTTCGTCTTTTAATAGCATCACAAAGTGCTGGCCACACTTACCACAACAATGAAATTATATTAAGTATTGAAGAGTTAAAAGAAGGTGTGTAAATGACATCTTTAATCGTGATCGCGTTAGTTGCTCCTGAGGGACCAGTTCCTGTTCCTGACTGCGGCACGTGCAGTGTAGTTCGGCTTTTAATCGGCTCGTGATTACGATTTCTTCACCGTAAGAAATGCCTTCCCTCGCAAGGTAATTTAATAAGGAAAAGGCGCGATTTATAATGAACGAAATTGACTTTATTAAATTCTCTTTGACTTAACAGCACGTTACTTGCACTCCGATCTCTATTGCTCGAGCTCTGGAAACAGAAGAGAGGCGAAAAGTTTTTACAAGCTATAAGCTCGGTAGTATTCACGAAACTACTGCATGAAACTTGCTAAGGTGTTTGTGGCTATACGTTTGTGTTCGGCAAGAAAGATGAAAGTGTACAATCGGTACTAGGTACTATTACAATATAAAATTCATTCTTACTACTACTACTATTTGCTAATATCAAGTTCATTTGACGTTACTTTACAGGGTGAACATAAACAATTTTAAAAAGTTAAGAATTAGGAAATTTTATGATAGATTCATTTTACCATGTAAACATGAGTAATGATGAAGAAAGCGCCTGACAAAATCGTATTCAGCTTCAATATAATAATGAATATCGATAAGTTTGGAAGGTATTCTAAATAAGCAAAGTTCGGGCCTTTCTTAAGAGGTCTGAATGCTCTAGGTTTCAAGCTCACTCAAGATGGAGATTTCAATGTAGGTTTTACAAATTTGAAATATAGTAAAATCGCGCTAGATAGAGATGATGCAGTCAATCAAATATGTGTCGACGATGTAGATGGTAAGGTATTACATTTAAGTTAGTTGGTTGGTTGGTTATTCGAGTTGCTAACAAGCACCAAGTTCGCTCGGAGGCCATGAAGGCCCATTGTGAATGCCCTTAAAAAGAAGAAGCACTGTCAAAACTTAAAACCACCCAGATCTCTGTATGAATCTATTAAGGTCCACCAGTGCTATCTCAGCTAGATCGTTCAGATTGTCAAAGTAACATGCTCCTAAACAGGCGAGTCGTCGTTTTTTTAGAGCCAGACATTCGCAAAGCAGGTGCACTATGGACTCAGTTTCTTTTTCATCTCTGCAGCTTCTACAGAACTCATTCGATGGTACGCCGAATCTAATGGCCATAGCTCCTATGGAGCAGTGACCGGTAATTACGCCGACGAGTGTTTAAATGCGCTTTCTATTGAAGGATAAGAGATTTGAAGTTCTGCTATGAATCAGCTCCGGCAAAAGACTTCATGTTGTGAAGCAGTAGTTAATATTTTTCCACCGTCCCGAAGTCATGTTGGAGTAATGTCTATCAGTTTGACTTTTTGCTGGCATATCTATGTGTGTATTTGAACCATTTGTGGCCAGTTCGTCGGCTTTTTCGTTACCCTCTATGCCGACATCTCCTGGAACCCAGCACATCCTAACCGTATGGCATGAAATATTTCTTAGGGCTCTGATACAGTCTTTTACACATTCTGACTTTATCACGTTGGAGTTCCGCGCTTTGAGTGCTGCTTGACTGTCCACACAAATAGTGATCTTAGTTACTGACATCTGTTTTTCTTGGGCAGTAAGTGCAGCTTTCATTATAGCGTATATTTCCACTTGGAAGATGCTGCAATCGTTGGTGAGTCTATATGACTTACTTATTTCCAGCGCTTCCGAGAAAACTCCAGCTCCAATCCCCTTTTCTGTTTTCGATCCATTTGTGAAGATGGCAGTTCCTTTAATTATGTTTTCAGGGTGTGTTGTATTCTTACTGGCCGACTCAGTTCACGTTCGTTGACTATGCATTACTTTTACTTACCGAAAGGTTCACGGCTTTAGCAGTCATAGAATTGTTTATAACATTTGGCAAATTAAGTTCTTCACACTTTTATTTACATACATATAACACTTTAGCTGTTTATAAAATTTGCAAATGAAGTTCTTCACAATTTTAGTTACATACAGTACATATGACACTTTATTTTTATTTACAGACAACTAAATCTAAATTATTTTCGTTACACTTTATCTATTTATAAAATTTTGTAAATGAAGTTCTTCACACGTTTAGTAACATACATATAACACTTTATCTGTTTATAGAATTTGCAAATGAAGTTCTTCACACTTTTACTAACATACATATAACACTTTATTGTTACGGATTTCGGATTTTAGACTTGCAACAATCCTTCCTTCTGGGAAAAAGATAACTATTCTTTGGAGAGGAATAGTTATCAGTTGAAAATTGTCTGGTCAGGGATATTTTCTAATGAAAGTCCGTGTTTTGAAGATAGTTTTCCTACTTCTATTTGTAATTTTGTCAAGGTGCTACCATGAGCTTTACAGAAATTATTTCGTCTGAGGGGTTTCGAGTCAGCTCCACTCACGTTTTAAGGGTGTACGGTGTTTTTGTATTTAGTGTTCGGCGTGGGTGGCGGGGTCCTGTGAGGATGCTGCTCAAAAGATCAGGGCAGCCTGCTCTTGGTTTCTGGGGTGCTCCGGCGGAGCTTGGGATTCATTATTCAGCTCGGCTGATACTCCTGAGTGGGGATACTTGGGTGGCTGCAGGTAAGGTTTTTTTTGTAATAATATATATATATATTTTTGTTGTTGTTTTTAGGTGGAAAATTGGTTATCACCGGAGAGTACGATGCGCTTCCTTCATTGGAGCCTCCAATTTTTGGAGCGGGCGACGACCCTGAGGAGGAGGATGGAGTGGATGTGGGCGTTCCTTCCGATCGTGGTATTACAGAACCCAGCGAGGAGTGGTGGGATTAGTCCAGCGAACTCTATCTCTTTGGTTTTTTTTTTGAGTAATTTTCTAAATTGTCTTTATATCTGTAGCTGTTATAGACTACTTTTGAATAAATTTGGAATAATTATCGGATTGAGTGTCTCTTTCTTCTCTTCTTCCTCTTTCTTTTTTGTTTCAATGGTTGTGTTTTTTGTTTGTGGTGGGTGAGGATGAAGGTTTAAACATTGGTTCCTAATCGGCGTTGGAAAATTTATAATTTTTTTTTTTTTGAATTTCCATAATTTTATCGGCGTTGAAAAACTTTTGATTTTATATGGTGTTGTTGACTTTAAAGTTAAAAATTTTTTTTTTTTTTTGAATCTGGGGCATCTCTGTTTTGGAACTTAAATCTGGATTCTGTTTTCGAACTTAAATCTGGGGATAAAATAATTGGATAATAAAAGATGGTTTTCTGGTTTTCTTATTTATACGAGTTGAATCGATTTAACTCGTGGAAGCGTTTGGGGCCTTTGATATGTTTGTGTCTTGGGGGGTGTTTGGGATTTGTCTGTTGTTTCGGGGGGGATCGTATAGATTTGCTGCATTGGTATCTCGTTTTGAGGGGGCGGTGTGTTCCGCTGGCTAATCAATAGTGTGACTTTGGGAGCCGCATATTTTATTAGAATATACACTGTTATGACTAACAGCAGTATGCCTGAGGGATAGGGAGGTAGTGGATAAAGTATGGGGGATCTTGGCTTTCGTGTTAATGCGAACCTTCTCTACCTGGGTGCGAATCTCGTCTAGGGATTTTGTGCATTGGTGTATTAATTGGTTCGTATTGTCCCCAAGAAGCAATAAGGAGTGTTCCTGTGCGTGTGGTTCCGGGAGTGTGGTCATGAAATTTTCCAGCTCTATTTTAGTTTCGTTTGTGTTTTGGAAGTAATCCGGTTGGGAGATCTTTAAGGGATGAAGATTTTTGGCTTCATAATATATGGTGTTTGGGCCTATTTGTAGTTGACAGGGTTCGTAATTACTAATGTGCCTTGTCCGTTTAGGCGATTAGTGAAAACCGATGGACACAGGTGATATGCACTATTGTTGGGGAGGCTACAGAATATAACCAAGTATTGGGTCTTTTTAATTTGATAAGGGTATCCCTGGGGGTTAATTGTGCCCTTAGGTGACATCTGGGGTTTTCTTCTAGTGGATTAAATAATAGTTTAATAACACATTCAGTGGACAGGGTTGCTTTCGTTATGGGGGTGTTTAGTCTGCCAATATATGTGTCTTCTTCTATGTTTTTGGACACCTTTTGATATTGGCGGATATTTGACGGTTTAAGGAGTAAAAATTCCTGCGTGTGAATTTGACTTGCTATGTGCGAGTAAGCAATCTCTGGTATTAGTGAATGGTTATTTTCCGTATGGATTGGGAATCGGATTTGTTGTAGTTTAAATTTGGGAATGTCGAATATAGGGAGGGTGAGGCGAATTATAAGGTTTTCTTGTAATAAATAGGTTCGAGTTTCGGTTGTCTGGTAAAGAATCGAGAGGCAGTTTTGGGGATTCTGGCAGGCTGAATGGGATTTATGGTAAATTTCTAACAGCCCACCGGGTGAAATTAGTAATGGGTGGATTTGGTTATTCCTACTTGATACAATTATATCTAATAAGGCCTGCTGTCTAAACTCTAGTTGGACCATTTGGAGGAGGAGACTAGAAATAATTTCCTGTCTTAACTGTATAGCTTGCAGGTCATCCGTCAAGTTGTGCAGATCATTTATTTGAAGAGTTATTTGCCTTTGACATTCCGCCAGTGACGTTAGGGGTATCTGGATTCTGTCAAAGGTTGTCTTTCTCACGCTAATCTGCTGTTTCTCTAGTTCGGCGAGTGCTTGGGTATTTGTTTCGAGTTCGTCCAAGCGACTGTACACCTCGCGTTCGTTTCCGCTGTCCATCGTTCCGAAGAGATAATGCATGGCATTTCCTATACCATCGAATATCGATCTGGGTTTTCGGGATTTTGGTACGGCCTCCTTAATGACGCTGGTGCGCACAGGCCTGTTGCTGCTGAATGATTTCCACAGAGTTGGTGTACATAATGCTCTGCTCGTTCCGCCAACATTGTTTGATTTTCCAATTCGGACAGGTCCAGTTCCGTTATTACGTTCCAGGTGTTATGATACACCATCAGGCTTCCCAAGTCTTCAAAGAGTACTCCGGTGTTGTTCAGGGGAGTTATTGTATATGGCTCTATCTCGCCTTTTGCCACAGGGGACAGGAACAATCCGAGTATAATGATTGCCAAGGACATGTCTATAGGGAGAGCAAAGGTTTGGGTTAGATAGTTTGTACTCATGAATTTGTGGTATTAATATTAAAGTTTAACAACTATTGCGTTAAATGGAGGGGTTTGAAGTGTTAATCATTTAAGTATTATTTATTTGGTTTAGTCATAATATGGCTTCAGCCTGTTATTATGGACGGTGATTATTCTCTTACCAACTCGTATCGTGGTATTCACTGAGCTAGGAATGCCGGTTACCAAATAGGGTCCTACCCAGATTTGACAGAGTTTATGTTTTCTATTTTCGCTCTTGAGGAGGACCCTGTCTCCTATATGGAAGGATATAGGGCGAATAGTTTTGTCGTAGTAACCTTTCGAGCGTTGTTTGCTGGCCAATATGTTTTTCCGAGCCGTTGCATAGGATTTTTGAAGCTTATACCGTAATATTTGGTAATAGCTCTCGTGGTTATACACGGGTTCTGGGTCTCGTTTAAGGTTGGTGGGAACATCCGCTGTGAAGCCGTAAAGGCAGTCCATGGGAGTTATTTGCAAGCAAGAATGCAGCGGTTCGTAGGTATTGGTCCCAAGATTTGGGATTTTCGTCCACTATGGTTCGGAGGTATTCGATTAATGGTCTATGTGCACGCTCTAGTGCGCCATTTGACTGTGGGTGATACGCTGAAGTTTGGAGTTTCTTCACCCTTAGCAATTTACATACCTGTTTGAATAAATCACTCAGAAAATTGCTTCCCTGATCGGTGACAATTCGTTTGGGGATGCGATAGCGCGTTACTATTTTGTCAAAGAAAATTTGCGCTACTGTTACAGCTTCTCCATTTGGTATGGTATACCAGTCGACGAACTTTGTAAGGTTGTCCTGGAACGTTAAGATATATTTATTTCCGGACTCTGTTTCCTCAAGTGGACCTACCATGTCGAGGAAGACCTTGTCAAAGGGTTTTTCTGCGATGTCCGTTATAACCATCGGCATTCGGAATTGTGGTGACGCTTTCATCTTTTGGCATTTGGAGCACCGCTTAATGTATTTCTTTATGTCACTAAGCATGTGCCTCCACCAGTACTTTCTTCTGATCCGTTTGAACGTTTTAATTACGCCCTGGTGGCCACCGAAAGGAGAATCATGGTAGTCATGTAAGATTGTCCTGATTTCCTCGGGGTTTGTAATAGCTTCAGGGGTTTTTGGTTAATTTGTGTCTGGATCGTTTCCTGGTGGGTCTATTGGTTTTATTTTTTGTTCGGGTTTTGGCGGTTCGTGATCCTGGTTGCTTAACAAGGGATCCTGTGTCTCGGGGCTCTTGGGTTCTGTTTGAGCATGTTTTGTTTGAGCCCGAGTCACCGCGTTGCATTTTAAGCGACTGTGGGGGGTTGTACCGTTTTCTTCCTCCGAGTCTGAATCCATTTTTGGTGGACTAGGGCCTTTACTAGAAGAGTGGTGTTTGTATTCGATTTTGTAATCGATTTTTTACTAACTTCAAATGCCTCTTGACATTTGTTAGTCCAAGTAAATTTCACGTCCTTGCGAAGCAAATTCGTGATTGGACGTACTATCTTTGAGAAATCGGGTATAAATTTCCTGTAATAGTTGGCAAGTCCCAGAAATGATTGGACTTGTCTGACTGTTCGGGGAAGGGGGAATGTTTGGACGCATGCCGTTTCGCTGGGATCTGGGAGTGCTCCTTTGTTGGAACACTTATGGCCTAAGTATACAACCTCTCGTCTTAGAAACTGGCATTTCTCGGGTTGCAGCTTCAGGTTGTTTTCTCTTAGTCTGTCGAAGACTTTGCGGAGCTTTTGATTGTGGTCCGCCAGGTTTTCCCGTAGATGACTATGTCATCTAGGTACACAAAGCATTCCAGGCCTTGTAAACCTGTTAATACGAAATTCATTAGACGTTGGAAGGTAGCCGGGGCTCCTTTGAGCCCGAACGGCATACGCTTGAATTCGTAGTGCCCATAGTTTGTGCTGAAAGCCGTCTTTGGCCTATCTTTGGGATCGACTAATACTTTGTGGTAACCATTGGCCAAGTCTAGGGTAGTGAAGTATCGGGAATGACCTAGTTGGTCAAGTATGTCCTCGATACGAGGTAGCGGATAGGCGTCGCCAATCGTTTTTTCGTTAAGTTTGCGAAAGTCGACGACGACGCGCCACCTTTTTTCTCCATCAGGTCCCGCTTTCTTGGCGACGACTAAGAGAGGTGAATTCCATGGACTCTTGCTCGGTTGGACTATGTCATTATCCAACATTTCTCGGAGCTGATCGTTGATTACATTGCGTTGGGTTTCAGGCAATCGGTACATCTTTTGATTAATGGGTGCTTGGTCTTGCACCAGGGGAATGTCGTGGGTGATGGCTTTGGTATGGGTGAGCCTATCACCTTTTAAAAAGAAAATATCATCGTACTCATAACATAGTTTGGTTATGGCAGATGACTCTTCTGCGCTTAAGGTGTCGTCCAGGTTGAGTTCTTGTACTAACCTGGCGAGGCGCGGGTTATGTTGCGGTTCGTCCGGATCGTCACTGTCCGAGTATAAGTACTTAATGTGTTGCAGAGTGGCCATCTTATCGGCTCTAGTAACTCTGTCCTTGTTTTTACTTTTCTTAAAACTATTGTTCTTGAACGTTGGAGTTTTGTGGGCCGTGATACCAACGGGTTCAGGTATTTGTTGGAAGTCGCAAGCGTTTGTCGTTTGTATTTTTATGTTTGGGGTTCTGGGCGATGGAGTTTGTCGATCTGGGCTTTCCTTGGGTGCCAGACATTTGTTGTACTCACAAGCGCTAGACTTTGGGGTTTTCGTGAGGGACCCGCAAGCGTCTCTGGAGGGGCTCTTATGCCATCTTACATGTTTGGATGTGTTTTTACCTCTAATTGGCTTTGGGGCTACTGGGTCTTTGTGACCGGTTAGAGTAGACCTTTTGTGGGGTTGGTCAGCGCCTTTTTTCCGGCTCGTGGACCGTGTTTCTCTGTATTCTGGGGTTTCTTCATCTAGTTTTGTTTCATCCGATCCGTTGGAGATAGGGATGACGGTGTAGTCTTTAGTGTGGACAAGCGTTATGTCGAGGCTTGTCAGAACTACTTGGAAATTGTTAGCGTTGAGGATCCCAATGGGCGCTACCTTGATTCCTGATGAGGGTAAGCTATTTGCCAGGAAGACTCCATCGTCTATCTCCTGTGATAGACAGAGAATTTCTTCAGCCAATTGCAACGGGATTTTGACTACAATCTGGGATCTTGCAGGTATGCAAACAGGTTCGTCTAAGACTATCTGGTGCTGCCTTATTTCGCAAGCCGGATCTTTTGTAGTTTTTTTATTCGAGTGGTGTTCTTGTGTGCTACAGCCAGCATTCTCCAATTGAGATGCCTTGAGGACTCTGCAAGTAGACAGCTTGACCTCTGAGGCCTCCGTCCTACCTGTTAGTGTTTCTACTTTGACTGCGTTCTGTGAACACTCCTCGTCCGATGCAAATGTTAGGAGTATAGCAAACTCTTCGGGGTTAGTTTCCGTGCGAGGAAACCTGAGCGCCATATTTGGACCTTCAACATTACAATTGTTTGCTAGGAAGTCATTTCCTAACAAACCGTCGTCCGTGAGACCTGGAAGGTTTTGAATGACTTGGAAATTGCAGGGTATTTTGTGCTTCAGTGTGAAGTTTCCCTGGCAGCTTCCCAAGGTTTTTCCAGTACCAAACGGCGTTTTTAGTGTATATACTTCCTCGGTATTGATGTCATCGAGGGACTGTAGTGCTTTTTTCTTAATAATACTAACCTCAGCGCCAGTATCCACTACTAATTTGGTTTGGTCGTGTAGTCCAATATCCAATGGAAGTTTTACGGTAGAGATACTAGTCTTGGGCGTCTGAGGTGACCGTTTTTTGTTTTGTGGAGAGTTTATAGTCGAGCCGAGGAATTTCGGGTCGACTGTGTGTCGTTTCCCTGACTCTGAGACTCCCATTTCTGTTTTTGTTGACAAACGTCAACAGTGTGTCCACGTCGGCCACAGAAATTACATTTGAGGTTTATGTTATACACTCGGGGGCTTGTGTCTTGGATTCTAGCAAAACGGTTGGTTCTGCAATCGCGAACATCATGCCCATAGTTTTTGCAATTTACGCAGAAAGGTGTGTTTTTACGCTTTAAACAGTCGGACTACGTATGACCCCGTTTTTGGCAGAAGCTACATGTAATGTTCTGTGCCGGTGTACTGGGGTTCGGTCGTCTGTTTCCAAGCCTGTGGTCCCTTTGCTGAAATGGAGTGTTGTAGAGTGCAATACTAACTTCCTGTGTGAAAGATGTCCAGCTATCTCTCTCGATCCAGCATTGAATTACTTAACGGTAGGGATTAGCTCAGAGACAGTTTCAGTGTAGCTACAGCACCCAAAGTATACAGAACAACTTATTTTATAATAAATGATTTTGTGAAGACGCAAGTATTTTATTCAATCCGATATTAATCCTCCGGGTATACAACATGGCGCAGCCGGTGCAGAAGTTAATCATCTAACTAAACGGAATAAATTAAGCAAGTGCGATAAGTAAACGTTAAAAGTGGTCTACAGTACTGAAAACTTGGTGCGTCAAAAAAATCAACGAGTGAAAACATCAAGATGAGTGGTCTCGACTTTAAGAAGCCTAGTACACTACTTCTAGAAGGAAATCTAAAAGAAAATTTTAAGAAGTTTAAACAGATGTATGATATATATGCAACGGCAACAAAAACGGTAAAAGAAGAAGAATCTATCCAAGTTGCACGTTTCTTGAGTTGTGCGGGAGAGGCTGCAATAGAACTGTTTAACACATTCAAGCTAACGGAGGAACAAAAAGGTAAAATCGCAGAAGTGACCAAAGCATTTGAGGAATATTGTGATCCCCGATCCAATGAAGTTTACGAGAGATACAAATTCTACACTCGTCGCCAACGGGACAGCGAACCGTTTGATCACTTTATGGCAGACATCACAAAATTAGTAGAGAATTGCAATTTCGGAGAGCAGAAAGAGAGCATTTTGCGTGATAGAATCGTAATTGGTATAGCGGACAAGAGCATACAAGCAAAGCTTCTAAAAATTGACGGACTTACACTGGAGAAAGCGAAGGAGTATTGCAGAGTAGCAGAAATTACAGACTTGCAAGCGAAGCAAATGCAAGAGAAGGCAAGAGCAACAGTGGATGAAGTAACTAGACAGAATCAGGGAAGTAGCGGTAGAATTAGAATAGGCGAGAAAGTAGAACAAAAACGTAAATCAAAAATTTGTAATTTCAGATCGAGGCAGATTGCTGGACAAAACGAAACACAGTTTAGAGAAAATATATACCGCGGGGGACATGTAAGAAACACATGCAAATATTGCGGCAGGGGACACAAGCATGGAAGTTGTCCAGCATATGGGAAAATTTGTTTAAAATGCAACTTGAAAAATCACTTTGCAAGCGTTTGTAAACAGAATGGAAGAGCAAAGGTGAGCGACATAAAGTGTTCTATATACCGTTCAGACTCAAATGAAGGTGATAGCGATAGTTTTTATATTGATTCAGTTAGTAAATGTGTTTATGCTTCGGAATTGAGTAAAAATCAAAAAGTAAATAGTTGGTATGAAATATTAGAGGTGAACGGCACCGAAATGAAATTTAAATTAGACAGTGGTGCTGAAGTAAATGTTTTGCCGAAATATATATTTGATAAGTTTAAAACAAAGCCAAAATTAGAGCCAAGTGTTGCTCGTCTGGAGGGTTTTGGGGGCAATTATATTATTCCGTTGGGGTGCGTCACATTGTCAACAACAGTGCTCAAGAATAAGCGATGTGGGGATTTGTCATTTATAATAGCTGATGGAAAAGGAAATGCAATTTTAGGATTACCGTCATGTGTCAGATTGGGTTTAATCAAACGTCTAAGTGAAATTAAACAAGATACAAAAGAGGAATTTATAAATAGAAATTGTGATGTTTTTACAGGTCTGGGTAGTTATCCCGAAAAGTGTGAACTACAACTTAAAGAAGATGCCATACCAGTGCATAAACCACCACGCCGCGTTCCCTTGGGGTTGCGGGATAGGCTAAAGCAAACCCTTATGGACATGGAAAAGCGAGGAATAATAGAGAAGAAGCACGGGCCCTCCGCTTGGGCGCACCATTTGGTGCTAGTAGAGAAAAAAGACGGGTCATTACGTCTGTGTTTAGATCCTAAGGAACTTAACAATAATATTGCATTTGAACACTTCCTAATACCTACATTAGAAGATTTTAGGTTAGCGATGAGAGATAAAAAGTACTTCTCAGTACTGGATCTCAAAGAGGGATTTTGGCAACTGCCACTTAGCGAAAAATCAAAGGATTTAACAGTATTTAATACGCCCTTCGGCACTTATCGTTATAATGTTCTTCCATTTGGAGTTAGCATAGCTCCTGAAAAGTTTCAAAAATTGAATGCAAAATATTTCGGTGATCTGTCAAATTGCTTTATGTATATTGACGACATAATTGTAGGAGGTAAAACAATAGAAGAACACAACAGTAATTTACAGAAAGTAATAAATAGAGCAAGAGAAATAAATGTAAAATTCAACCCGTCCAAGTTACAATATTGTGTTACAAAAGTCAAATATTTAGGACACACCTACTCCAGTGAGGGAATAGCACCAGATCCAGATAGAATCAAAGCAATACAAAATTTGAAAAACCCATCCAATAAAAAGGATTTGGAGAAGGTCTTAGGCATGCTGAACTATCTAAGAGAATTTATTCCAAAATATTCCGAACAAAATGCTCCACTTAGAGCATTATTAAAAAAAGACGTGGTGTTCGAATGGACCCCATATCATTCGAAAGTTTACGAGTCAATTAAAAGACAGTTATCAAGCGCAACGGTACTTCATTCCTTTAATCCTAAAAAGGAGATCGTAGTGCAAACGGACGCTTCTAAAAATGGACTGGGTTGTTCTCTTTCACAAGAAGGAAAGCCCATTGCGTTCGCATCAAAAAGTCTAACTAGTGCGGAACTTAATTACGCCCAAATTGAAAAGGAGTTATTGGCCATTGTCTTTGCCACAGAAAAATTTCACAACTATATTTATGGCCATCACGTTATAATACATACCGACCACAAACCATTGTTAGCCATTGTCAGAAAACCACTTACTGAGATTCACTCAACAAGATTGCAACGGATGAGTTTAAAATTACAGAAATATGACGTAGAATTAAAATATGTACCTGGAAAATTCCTTAATGTACCAGACTTATTATCAAGGAACGCAAATGAAGATACACAAATCGATATCACCGATGTTATGACGGACATAGTCCATTCTTTGGACATAAGCGATAGTAAGAAAGAAATTTTTTTTAAATGTACGGAGCAAGATGAAGTGCTTCAAAGTCTTATTCAACTGTATAAAAAGGGATGGCCAACATCAAAAGAAAAACTACCAGACAAGGTAAAATTTTTTTGGAATCTTAAAGACAAAATTTATTGCGAAGACAACTTGGTATTTTTTGAGAACAGAATTTTTGTGCCAAAAGTTCTAATCAATGACATGCTGAAATTGTTACACGAACCCCATCTGGGCGTTACAAAAACAATCGCAAGGGCAAAAACCTTGTTTTATTGGCCGTTCATGAATAAAGATATATGTAATATAATACACAAATGTAGAGTATTCAGACCATCAAACCATCACCATTCCTTATTGCCACATGATACCCCTCGTTTACCCTTCCAGACAGGCATTGACATATTAGAATACGGCAAAAAATACTTTCTTGTAGCAATAGATTATTTCTCAAAATGGTTAGAGATAAAAGAAATGGAAGGCAAAAAGGCATGTGATGTAATACTGGCGTTAAAGAAGATTTTTGTAAATCACGGTGTACCTCGAACAATAATAGCAGATAATCAACCTTGTAATTCATATTTACTTAAACATTGTGCAGAGCAATGGAATTTCGAATTTATCTATTCAAGCCCAAGGTACCCACGTTCTAACGGAATGGCTGAAAAAGGGGTACACATCGCCAAAATGTTACTCAAAAAAGTCAAAGAGAGTAATACAGATTTTTACAGCGCATTATTGGAACAAAGATGTTCCATAGTTCCTAGACTAGGTTATGCTCCCTGTGAGATGCTGATGAATCGAAAACTAAGAACTAAATTGCCAATATCTTCTGACCTGTTAATACCAAAGTTGCCTCAGGGCATTCATGAAAAACTTTTAAAGGCACAAGAAGATCAAATAAAGTATCATAACTCTCATAAATTACGCAAAAGCTTCACCTTAAATGAGGGAGAAAATGTCGTATATAAATGTGGAAGAACATGGGAACCAGCAAAGGTTGTAGGAAGACACGACAATCCTCGTTCTTATTTTATACGGAACGAAGATAACCAAATATTACGGCGAACTACATATCACCTGAGAAAATCGTTTAACGAGCCTCAATTTATTTATCAAGGTGACGTACCTCAGGCGACGGAAACTGTTAGCCATAGGAACCCTACAGACGAAGCGGCAAATAACAACTTCACGAACATTACAACTAGCGTTGCCACATCCACACACTGTGCGGACTCGCAATCTTCACAGGAAGCGGTAATGGATGCAAGAACCAACATTAACGATTACATTACCAGTTCATCATAGTCAAAGCGAATTAAATCCTTCAAGCCCGAAAATTAACATAGAATTTGAAAATTTTAGAAATGAAAATACTGCCGAAATCAATTTGTAAAATCAGGGGGATGTTGTAGAGTGCAATACTAACTTCCTGTGTGAAAGATGTCCAGCTATCTCTCTCGATCCAGCATTGAATTACTTAACGGTAGGGATTAGCTCAGAGACAGTTTCAGTGTAGCTACAGCACCCAAAGTATACAGAACAACTTATTTTATAATAAATGATTTTGTGAAGACGCAAGTATTTTATTCAATCCGATATTAATCCTCATGTATACAACATGGAGGGCGTTGTGGTGGGTTCGGAGTGTATTGTTGGTTTTGGTAGTTTAGTGGTGATATACTAGGGGGTGCCTGTAAAAAGTTTATTTGACCATGGGCTAGCGGGCTGGTCCCTGTGTGTGTGTCATAACTTTGTGTGTGTGGTAGTGTTGGCATTTGTGTAAGTGGAGATTGTTTAAATAGGGCGCTTTGCTGGAGCCTCTCGATGTCTAGCGCCTTTTGTATTAGCTCGTCCACTATAGCATCGCCTATTGTCAGGAGATACTGGCACAAATGCGGGTTACCTACTCCGCTTTTTAGTATATTTTTAGCGAAGTCTTTTAACTGAGTCTTCACTGTGGATGCTGCATTGCCGTATTTGGTGTCGGCAGCTTCTTTGCAAAGGACCAACAATTGTTTGAGTCAGGTCGTGTATGCATTTAACGTTTCTAGGGGTAATTGTCGAGTTGTGATTAGTTTATTTACCAACTCTTGATAGGTTTCCCTAGGTAAGTATGCCCTATTTAGACGTTCCTCCACTTCTTTGAAGGTGGGTGGAACGTCTGAGGTGAAGAGTTGATACGCTTCACCTCGGAGTCTGGTGGGCAAAATTTGTAGGAAAGCTGCTTGTTCCTCTATAGTTAGGCATTGCTGTGTTTGGAACAAGTTGTGCTGTTAGTTTGGCTACTTTGGCGTAATCTACCATCTTGGAGTATTTGTAGGTTGTTCGTGGTTTATACTCGGGTAGACTAAGCAAGCTTTCCTCGTGACTGGTGTCCGTGAAGGATACTTCCAGCCAGTCGTATAGGAGGTCTTCGTCGGTCGGTTCGGATTTGGTCTGCTCGTCTGTGTCCTTACTTGGTGAGGCTCTTACAATTACACTGGCCTCTTTACAATCTTCTCTATTTAACTTATCTGCCTTAACTAATTCGAGCGAGCGCGAGGTTCCCTTAAATTCGGCGATGTCCGCCTTAAATCTCTCTGTATCCTCCTGATATTTTTTTACTAATGCGAGCCTATCCTCGCGGTTTTCTGTGAGTTTTTTATCTAAAACGTCACACTGAGGTACAGAGAGTTTATCGGAGTCTCGCGCTTTCTCGAGAACCCTATCTAAATACTTATTTAAACTTACTGTACTAGCGGCTGTCAATGTGGGGTAAACTGTGCTGCTTCGGAGTTTTCTTCCTTCAGCTGCGGGCTCGTGTTTCGTGGGTGGGAAGAGTTGTCGGTTGCCTTATAAGGAGGATGTCCTCTCTGCGGGGAATTTGATCCTCGGAGCTGCCTTAGGTGGGGAGTCACCTTCCGACTCCGACATACACTGCGAGTTGTTGGTGGTTGCAAGGGGGGCTAGTAGCCTACTTAGGTACTCCCTTGCTGTAGTTCGCTGTTAATAGGGGGGCTACTTCAGCCGCCTTTGGGTTTCGCTGTGATGTGATCTGAAAGGGGGCTTTTAGCCGTCTTCTGTTTTTCCTCTCGGACCTACTGCTGTGCGGTAATTGGTGGAGGCGAGTTGTTCCTTTGGTCGCCTCTTTGGTTAAAGTTGCGGACAGGTTGACCTTTGAGTCGTCCGATGTGAGGGTGGCTTTCCGTAGAATCGTCCTTCTAGGGTTGGGTTTTCAGGAGTATCGCTGGCACTGGAGGGTGATTCCTGGGTGTCCTACTGGTCCTTCCTGGTCCCGGAGAAATCTTCTGCTCTTTTCAAGATGGTGCCTTTGTGCACTTCTTAAAAGGACAACCGCTTGAGCGTTGGGGGTGACTTACTGGGCTATTGACTCCCCCCCCCCCCCCCCCCCTTCCTTTTATTCGATATTAGATCGAGGGTTTTAAAGCGTTTACGGTTTGTACCAACAAAGCTTCCTCGATCCTACCGGCTGCGCCAATTTTGTTGTATTCTTACTGGCCGATTCAGTTCACGTTCGTTGACTATGTATTACTTTTACTTACCGAAAGGTTCACGGCTTTAGCACTCATAGAATTGTTTATAACATTTGGCAAATTAAGTTCTTCACACTTTTATTTACATACATATAACACTTTATCTGTTTATAAAATTTGCAAATGAAGTTCTTCACAATTTTAGTTACATACAGTACATATGACAGTTTATTTTTATTTACAGACAACTAAATCTAAATTATTTTCGTTACACTTTAACTATTTATAAAATTTGGTAAATGAAGTTCTTCACACGTTTAGTAACATACATATAACACTTAATCTGTTTATATAATTTGCGAATGAAGTTCTTCATACTTTTACTAACATACACATACCACTTTATTGTTACTTATAGCAACTAAATATAAATTATTCTCATAACACTTTATCTTTTCTTTTCCCGATTTCCGACCTTTTACGACCAAAATCAGACTCACTTCTTTAAATATTTTTCACGACCACTTACCTGTTTCTTCGACTTGAACTTTTAGATCAAGGTAGAAAGCTTTGAGCTTTCTCTCTCGATCGTATAGCTTCCGTTCAGTCGTTAAACATTAGGTAAGCTTTTGGTCGTGTGTGTGAGAGCTTTTTCCTCTCACTGGCTCACAAGTTCAAGCACCGCTTAACCTTGAGCAAGGCGATGTACTTATTGGAATTTAATGGCGAGGCGCTTTTAGCCTGAGACTTGGAATTTTACCTAGGTGCTTTGCCATCATTTTTCATGTACTTTTGCCTTGTTTTGATTTCGAGGAAAATTTACCCGTTAGCCACTTCGTGAAAGAGGATATGCAATTTCCTCTGGAATGTGTTTACGAAGTGGCTACTTGATGGTAAATTTTCATGTTGGTTTTTTTTTTGTGGTCATATCCGTTATCCGATGTTGTTGACCTCGGATTTCGGATTTTAGACTTGCAACAGGTGCTTCCAATCTTCTCTGTTAGGTATGATAACGGAAAAGGGTTTTCTGAAGTCAAATTGTGGCTTGATATAATCCGCTGATTAAACAAGTTCAGTATGACTGCCTGTCCAAACCTCTGTGGGGTCTATTGGCTGTTTTATCTGGAGTTTTATGGGTTAAAGTTGTAAAATGGCTTTCAAACGAGCTTGTGGTGTGGATTTTATTGCACCTGTTGTTCCCAAGCGAGCGAGCCATTGCAGCTTTACTAAAGAGTTAAGGTTAAATTGCTTGTTAACTGCATCCCACCAAACAATTGACCCATGGGGAAGACTAGGCCTGACGATCGCTGTGTACATGCAGTGTACAATATGCGGTTTAATGTCCCATTTCTTACCAAAGGTTTTCTTTCCTTTCTTCATCATCTCTTCCATATTCCGTCTTCAATTCAATTTGGAATCGAAAATGACACCCAGAAACTTGGCTTCCGAGGAGAGTTTGAGGACACTACCTTTAAGTTTTGGTGGTTTCCAAATAGTTAGGTAGTTTATATTTCCTTGTGAACAGGACCAATTCTGTCTTAGGGGGGTTTACCGTAAGACTGTTGCCCCTGCCCATCTTTTTAAAGCAGACCTCATGACATCACTGACCGTTTGTAGGAACTCTCCTTTTGCCTCCTATGTCGTCTGCGTATGCAACCGTTTTGATATTTTAGTTGACGAGGGATTTGAGGATTTTGTTTAGAGAGATGTTCCAAAGCAGGGGTGACAATACTCCTCCCTGTGGTGCACATCTGTGAACTGTTTTCCTGATGGAAAAGTTGTAATGAGTCTTTTCCCCTGAATCTTCAATAGAGAGGTTGCCGGGAGCTCTGGAGTCGTCCAAGGTTCTTAACTAATTGAAAAGACTCATTTACAAAATAAATATAAATTATTTTATTCAGGGTTTCTTTCTTTTCGGTTGACAATCAATTGTTTCTTAGTTCTAGTTCTTTTTGTATATCTAATACTACTGAAAGTAGGTGAAGAGAGAGGGTTATGGTCGATACTTGCAGTGAGATAGAGAGATGCGATGTGGTACGGACGGTGGTTCTTTCGTCAGTTGATGATGAGGTTGGGTACGTCGTATTCTTAACGTATGGGGATTCGGAAAGATTGACAGGCTAACACCACGGCCAATCTATCGGAACTATTACTACGGTTAAGCAAAGTATAACGACCAACAGGCTAACACCACGGAAGGTCGATATGACAGGAATAGATTGACAGGCTAACACCACGGCCAATCTAGCGAAACTAATACTATGGACAAGCAAAGTATAACGACCAACAGGCTAACACCACTGAAGGTCGGTATGACAGGAATAGATTGACAGGCTAACACCACGGCCAATCTAGCGGAACTAATATTACTACGGATAAGCAAAGTATACTGACCAACAGGCTAACACCACGGAAGGTCGGTATGACAGGAATAGATTGACAGGCTAACACCACGGTCAATCTAGCGGAACTAATATTACTACGGATAAGCAAAGTATAACGACCAACAGGCTAACACCACTGAAGGTCGGTATGACAGGAATAGATCGACAGGCTAAAACCACGGCCAATCTAGCGGAACTAATACTACGGACAAGCAAAGTATAACGACCAACAGGCTAACACCACTGAAGGTCGGTATGACAGGAATAGATTGACAAACTAACACCACGGCCAATCTAGCGGAACTAATATTGCTACGGATAAGCAAAGTATACTGACCAACAGGCTAACACCACGGAAGGTCGGTATGACAGGAATAGATTGACAGGCTAACACCACGGTCAATCTAGCGGAATTAATATTACTACGGATAAGCAAAGTATAACGACCAACAGGCTAACACCACGGAAGGTCGGTATGACAGGAATAGATTGACAGGCTAACACCAGGCCAATCTAGCGGAACTAATATTACTACGGATAAGCAAAGTATACTGACCAACAGGCTAATACCGCGGAAGGTCAGTATGAGAGGAATAGATTGACAGGCTATCACCACGGCCAATCTAGTGGAACTAATATTACTACGGATAAGCAAAGTATACTGACCAACAGGCTAACACCATGGAAGGTCGGTATGACAGGAATAGATTGACAGGCTAACACCACAGCCAATCTAGCGGAAATACTATTACTACGGATAAGCAAAACTACCTACTGCTAACTACGGTACGGTTGCCTTTTGTAAGTCAATTATAAACCACGAGGGCTTACTTGTGCTTGGAGTTTGGGTTCTACTTTTAATGTCAGAGCACTATAAGATGTAAACCTGACCATTTTCATGGTACGACTGCTCGATTTCTGTACGGTGATGCTCGCTTTTATACTTTTGGCGAGGCCCAGAATTATTCCCCACCACTTATTTTCAGATTCTTTATGTGAATCTACTTGAGACAACGGAGATGCATACACCCAACTGATTATGAGTTGTTATGCAGAGAACGGACTTGTGTGCAATTCACAAACCCACGCTGCCAGCAGAATATCTGGTTATATCTGGTTATCGCGCACAAGTTCCCTATGACTTGGCAAATAGATGACGTCACGCACATTTTCATGCTCTTTCACTGGAGCATTTATGAGTGGCCTCTTTGTACTGCTTGAACCAATGATTTGCAACGGAGACGCACACACCCAACTGATTATGGGTTGATGTGCTAAGAATTTAAGATGACAACGCAGCTAGTGGGAATAATTCTGCTTCCATATTTGTGGATTACGTCATACCCACCTGCATGGCATGGAGCTTTAGAGTTTTACACGGACATGTATATTGAAGAGTTTGGACAAAAGTGCAATGTCTGAAAAAATGACATGGGCGATGGCGTAAATTTATGTACGGAGCAAAATGCTTCGTTACAAAAGTCCCCTAAACTGGCATTGATGACCCTGCTGTTTAGCATTGTCTTGTCTGCCCAGTTCGTCAGAAATATCTCATTGCCATATTATCCTAAAGAGGAAGTAATGGATCCTTTTTGTAGGTTGTTGAAGGCTCCTTCAATATCAAGGAAGGCAGCCAAGTATATTCTTTGTCATGGAGAGATTTCTCAATCGTTCTCGTAACCTCTCCATCTTTCCGGTACGTATCCGGTGATAAGGTATGCTTCAAAGACTGCTTTAAGCCAGGGAGTGATACTCTTTACAGTATTTTGTAGCATATCGGGGATGATTCCATCCTGCCCTGCAGATTTGTAGGGGTGGCAGGATTTCACCACCCACACCACCTTGTCCTTGGAAGTGGAATTGCCGAAACATATTGTTGTTGACCTTCCAAACTTCCATCCGTGCACCCAGGGAAATGGGTGAAAACAATTCTTTGTCATGGAGAGATTTCTCAATCGTTCTCGTAACCTCATGTAATGCTGTGTCCACAGATTTGCCTTTAATGAACGCATGTTTTGCATTACATAGGTACTCGATTGACTCGAAAAGTTGTCTGAGATGTAGATATAGTATCTAGTGTTTTCAATAGAAACGATTAGAGTCTGATTGGTCTACAATCTTTTTGGCTGTTGCGTGGCTTGGTTTTCCTGCTTTGAGAATAAAGGCGACACGCATCTCTCGCTATCTGTGGTATGCTGCCTAATCGATCGGACGCGTTGCGTGATCGCTCTATAATTTGCCCAAGTCTTACTCTAATGTTTTCGGTTCGTGCTTTTTTGCGCTTGTGTCAGCAAAGTGAGTGCCACCCTTTCTCAATCATTAAACTTTCGTGACACAGTTTCTGCGTGTTTTCGTATTGCTCAGTGACCTTTTTTTTTGTGCGACATGGTTGTTTATTTACGTTGACACAGTTTCTGCGTGTCTACTATTTTCTCAGTGACCTTTTTTTGCGTGACTCAGTTGTTTATTTACTTATTCGTGAAATATTTTTTGCTTTGCACTGGAAATTACTATAATCTGGTGTTAATTCAACTATTTAACTTTTTTCATTATTAAAATTTTTTGTGACAATCTTTCCAAACATAATGGCAATCTGCAAAGCGTGCTCTATTGAGTAACTTACCAATGGTGTGGCCTGTGATGGCATTTGTGGGGATACTTTCCACGGTACATGTCTGGAGCCCTCTTCTGGTGGTCTTGCTACATGCAAGGATTGCTCCAATATAAAGCCCTGCCATGTTTTACGTCTTATGAAAGGTGTCGTTGCTACGCTTTCCACCGACCAAACATTTATAGGAGATAAGGTCAACGAGATATCCTCTAACTTGGCCGGATTGCAGATTCTGTCCGATGACTGCGCCAGTTTAAATTTAAAACTGGACAAGGTGATTCAAATCGCAGAGGCTTTGAGCAGTGACTCGTCGCTGCTTTCTAACAAGATTTATGTGATATCTTCGAAGTTAAGTGCGCTGGTGGCTTCCTTGGATGACCTTCGCTTAACACAATCTACGTCTGGTTCACCATCGCCCTCCATCGGCCAGCCTGCTGGGTCAATTATGCCACTCATAGACGACATTCGGCGCGGTGTCCGGCACGTCAAGCAGGATGTAGATTCGTGCTCTACAGCCATCGAAAGAAACTTTAAACTCATTGGCTCAGTTTCCTCTGATATTAGGTGTTTAACTTCAAAAGGCTCTCCCGGCTCTTCTTTTCATCTGTCCGACGCCATTGCTGCATCTGGTTCGGATTCTGCTTCTTCAGGAACTACATCACCGAATAGGAACTGCCCCACTCGCCGGGATTCAACATCTGCAGCTCCACCTCAATCAACCGAGAAAGTGGTTCCTGCAGCTTCACCTCAATCAACCGAGAAAGTGGTTCCTACATACTCGCTTTCCTCCTTGGCGCAGCCTGCTCCAGATGTTGATGCTACTGTTGGTTCGATCGTGCCCCAGATGGCGACGGGTACTGGTGTCGTCATCAATGTCTCTCCACTAGTGTCATCCCAATCCACTTCCACCGCACCTACGATTAACAAATTTGGCACCACCTGGACGGTATTGGAATGGGAACAGAGATTAAAGAAACTAGGCAGCAAATACTCATCTTCATCAAACGACCATAGTTCATTCCTCCTTAAGGGTGCACCTCACAACGCCACCGTTTCATGGGTAATTAGCTTTTTTTCCCGGAATTTTGTATTCATCCCCGTTAGCTGCCCGAATTTACCCTTGGACGCAAGGAAATTCAGCAACTTCAAGATCTCCATCCCGAACAAGTATGTGTGGCTCATCAGTAACCCCACCAGCAAAATCTTCACTCTCGGGACTATCGAAATATCCAAGTGGACTAGGAAGTATGTTAAGTTTAACCCTAAGCCCTCTGCATCTAACCCTAAATAAAATTCTAATAAACCAAATCCTACTAACTATCCCAAAGGTAATTCCAAACGTTCTTCTACCATACCTAAATTTAGTATTCAGCCTAATCGTAAGAACATTAGCACTAGTAACAACATAATCTCTCATCACTCTTCCGCACCTAGTGATCCAAACTCCAATTGGCAATTAAAATGGGTGCATTTCCAGACTTTAAACTAAGTACCCGAATCAAGTATCCGAACTTTATTTATTCTCACACCCTTAACCCCTCTGATCCACTTACAGCAAAGCCCTCGAACACATCCATCCCAGCCGACAACCCTATCACCACTGTCTCGAATTCTGTATATCCAGCGCATCCAGCGCATCCACCCAACCACGCACTCCCAACTTCTTCCGAGTGCCCACCTACCCACAAGCCATCATCTTCCGACCACCCCACCACCTTTACTTCGATTTCCGTCTGTCCCACCTCTCCTCTGTATACACCTAACCACGCACCCGCCACTTCCTCCGCATGCCCACCTAATTGCAAGTCATCATCTTCTTTCACTGTCGCCCCTACTCAAACTTCTTCTACCTCCGCTAACCCGCCCCTTCCGCTAACCAATACTCCTGCATCCGAACATAACTCATTTATCGATCCCCTTATCTCACCTACAGTTAAATTGACTTTGTGCTCAGCGGATTCCAACGATGGACGATACCTCTTGTCCCGTTTTCGGGACCGTCGCATTTATGAAAACGTACGTCTATTTCTCGCCTATCTGCACCACAAACCGAATTCCGTCTGTATTGATGGTAAGACCAGCACCAACGTCATGTTAAGTATACATCAATAAGGCCTGCCCACAGATCCAACAGTCTTACACCAACTTTTCACTTAGTACCACGAATCATTCAATATCCCTTCCCATAAGGTTTCAGAAGATCTATCCACCTATGCTCCGTACGTCAGTTCTCGCCGAATTTCCCATCTCCAAAAAAGTCGCAACGACTCCTTAAACTACTTTCGCTCCTACCCCCCCCCCCCCACTTTCTCTATGTCTTACCTCCCCTTAATGCACCTGCGGTCTCCGATCAAGTACCTCTCCCCAGCAGCTTGTCAGTCTATTACCAGAACGTCAGAGGACTTCGCACAAAAATATCCAATGTTTTCCTAAACTCCCATGCCTTTATGAAACCAATCTAATACCAGGAATTCTCGACAACGAACTATTCCCTCCTAACTATATCATTTTCCGTGTTGACGGTTGTGTAGGCAACAATGACCCACCAGGCCGTGGGGTTCTCATAACCGTTATGATGCTCATAACCGTTATGATGCCACCCTGTTTAAGACCTCCGACTCTTCAATATCTGAATTTGTATGTATCAAATTAACACTGAATAAGTGTATTCTGTCTATTCTTTGTTGTTATATTCGTCCCTCTCAACCTATAGAAGCCTACGAGCCCGTAATTGAAACGTTAGACACCATGCTTGAGAACGCTAACGCCTCCGATGAATTCGTTGTACTGGGTGACTTTAACCTCCCCCGTATTCAATGGTCATTGTCTGAGGACTGTTCACACTTTGTCCCTCTGAACGCCTTTTCCGCCAAAGAAGCCTTTTTTACCGATCAGCTCTCTGTTTCTGGTCTCTTTCAAGTTAGTGGAGTCAGAAACTTTCTGGACAGACAATTAGACTTAATCTTTTCCCCAGACCCAGTTAACTCGGCTGTGGCGGAAAGCGAACATCTCCTCTCCTCCCTCGATCGTCACCATCCTCCCCTGTTCCTCGTTTTCTCCTACGAACACCCTCACGCCCTTTCAAGCTCCGAGTCTTCTCTTTCCTTCAATTTTCGTAAAGGCGACTTTGAAAAATTAAATCACTTGCTCCTCAACTCCAACATCTTCCAATAGACGTTGCTGTAGAGGCGTTTTATTCGGAAATACACGCTTGCCTTACACAATCTATCCCTCTTCTTCCTCGTAAAAACTGCTCCTCATGCCCCGTTTGGTACGACAAAGAATTACGCTCTCTCCGCAACAGGAGAAATAAACGTTGACAAACTTTTCTTCTGACCCAGACTGAGTCTGACTATTCTTCCTACTTGTCTGCTTACACCTCTTTTCTGAACGTTGTGATACCCTTTACCATGAGTACCTCCAACGGATGGAAACAAGCCTCATATCCGACCCCAAGTGCTTTTATAGCTTTATTAATTCTAAGAAGAAATCCAATGGTTACCCTTCCATCCTAAAGCTCGAGAATACCTCTTCATTAGATCCTCAGGTTATCGCCAACCTCTTTGCACACTTCTTCAGTAAATCTTTCAGCGAAAATTCGCTCCAACCTGATCTTAGCTACTTTTCATTCTTGGACAAATGCACTCAAACGTCGTTTACATCTTTTGACCCTGACCCCGAACAAATCGCCGCCAGTATTAACGGGCTTGCGGATGACTTTCAGTCCGGTTCTGACGGCATTCCGGCCATAGTTCTGAAAAAGTGTGCCATGCATCTAGTTCAACCCCTTACTTTGCTTTTCCGCCTCTCGGTCACTCAAGGGATTTTCCCTCAATTATGGAAAAACTCGTATATTATTCCCATATTCAAAAA
Source organism: Leptarthrus brevirostris (assembly GCA_964036015.1). Lineage (NCBI taxonomy): Eukaryota > Metazoa > Arthropoda > Insecta > Diptera > Asilidae > Leptarthrus > Leptarthrus brevirostris. The sequence goes on along the minus strand of OZ038371.1, from coordinate 95,377,619 downwards.
AGGCTGCAAGAACGATGTATCCAACTACAGACCCATTGCTAAATTATCATCAATACCTAAACTATTCGAAAAATTGGTCTATGATTCCATGTTCTTCCACTGTAAGTCTATTTTCTCCCTCTACCCTCAAAGGTAGATCTAAACCACCAACCTTACCGAATTCGTCTCCAAAACACTATGTGCGCTGGAAAACAGTAAAAATGTTGATGTTATCGCCACCGATTTTAGTTTAGCCTTTGACAAGATCTCCCATAGCGTTATCCTGTTTAAACTTGATCGCCTAGGCTTCCCCCAGATTCATCTCCTGGATTCAATCCTACCTCAACAACCGTCAATACAATGTTCTTTTCAGCTCATCCATTTCTAACCCCATTGTCGTTCGTTCCGGCGTCCCTCAGGGCAGCCATCTCGGTCCATTAATTTTCATCCTTACAATAAATGATGTTGATTTATGCTGGTGACATGAAAATAATTAAACATATCTCCTCCACAACGGAATCTCTTCTTCTCCAAAATGACCTCGATTCGTTCACCACATGGTGCATGAAAAACTTTCTTGAGCTCAATGTCTCCAAATGCCAATCCATCTATTATTCCCGCAAGCGTCTTACCACCACCCCGAGAACCTACATGTTAACCAACGTACCAGTCCCTATCGTTACCTCTTTGTGTGACCTAGGAATAATCTGTGATAATGAACTAAATTTCTGTTCCCATATTGATAGCATAATTAACAGAGCTAACTCCGCGCTAGGGTTTGTGAGAGAGTTCTCCAATCCTTATGTTTCCAAATCTCTCTTTATTTCCTTCGTTAGAATTCTCCTTGAATATGCCAGCCAGGTTTGGCCACCCACGCAAACAACCCACATTAACAGAATTGAATCTGTCCAGGTTCATTCGCTTTGTTCTACGTGATCTTCCGTGGGTAGATAGATTCAACCTTCCACCTTATGAAGACCGTCTGAAACTGATCGACTTACAACCCCTAAGTAAACGTCGTGATGTTTCCGATGTTCTTTTCATTCATCAGCTACTAGCTGCTGCCATAGACTGCCCTTCAATCCTGCAGTCTTTACCCATCTATACCAACCCTCGCAACCTTAGGTCCACACACCTTTTCCGACTCGACCGCCATCGCACGAACTACGGTCAACGCGAACCAATTACCAGGATGCTTCGAAAAGTCAACGACCTTCCCTCCTTTGACTTCCATCTGAGTAAATCATCCCTTCACAAAGCCTTATATCTTTTTCCCGCCCATCTTGATCGCTTTTCCTAATTCTCCTTCCTCCCAGTTTATATTTATCATAATCATAGCTCATATTGTAGCTTACATTATCTGTTATGAATTATTGCTTATTTTAGTTTGTAGTATTTATTTTGTTATTTTGTATTTTTTATGTAATAGCTTGCATTAAGCTTAAATAAATAAATCCTTAAATCCTTAAATAAATCCTTAATCTTTCCGGTACGTATCCGGTGATAAGGTATGCTTCAAAGATTGCTTTAAGCCAGGGAGTGATACTCTTTACAGTATTTTGTAGCATAGCGGGGATGATTTCATCCTGCCCTGCAGATTTGTAGGGGTGGAAGGATTTCACCACCCACACCACCTTGTCCTTGGAAGTGGAATTGCCGAAACATATTGTTGTTGACCTTCCAAACTTCCATCCGTGCATCCAGGGAAATGGGTAGAAACAAGCTGTTCAAGAATTTCGTAACAGTCCTCTGTCCAGGAGCCATAATCTTTACAGATGTGCCCCAGAGGTGTAGGGGCCTTGGCTAGGATTCTGCGGAGTCTAGCTGCTTCTGTCGTTGACTCTATGTTCGAACAGTAGTTAGTTCAGGATGTTCTTTTTGCAATTCTTGTTTTCTTTTTCATTGAAGCTGGAACGATATAAGTTCCAGTCTTCTTCTGCTTTAGTTTGCTTGGCCTTATTGAAGAGTTTCCTGGTCTTGACCCTGAGTAGACGAGCCATTTCAAGGTTGATGCCGAAGGTTATCCTAAGATGATCCCAAAAGGAGAATTTAGTTGATACTCTCCAGCTACCAACACTAAAATTATCTGTAGTTTGAGCTAGTGTTAAATCTATTACCTCCTGTTTATTTTGAAAGGTAGGGTGCCTTCCTCTGTTGTAGATACTTAGTTTGGAAAGTAGAATAAATTCAAAAATAGACTCACCTCTAGTGTTTGTGTCATGGTTCTTGCATTAGGGCAACACCTTTTTTCTCCTCCGCCCTGAAGAGCAGTAGGTCGTCAATGGCTGCTCGGGAGTGGTGTAAATTAATTTGCACCACCTCAAGCTTTCCAACTTCCATCATTTGGGGAGATGGTGAATTTGAGTCGTCCTAACCCAAAATTCACCGCCCCTGTAGCTGCTCTTAGAACTGTGGCGGACGCATGGTCAATCGCTAGTTTTAGGTCTTTTCTCTCTCCTTTTGTTCCTGGTTTAGAGGACAGGACCTGCCAGCCGCTAGTACAAAGGACTTTGTTATGCAGCGAGATTAGCCGCAATGTAGAAGTTACTTCCAATACTGGAGGAGGTATCCACACGTGAGCTAACACGCGCAGAGCTAAGGTTGCAGCTAGAATAACCTCTATCCTCGCTCCGGCCCAGAGGTCTCCTAGATTACGGATGCACGTAGTCAGGAATAACATATAATCTTAACACCCTTCGGCCAGCCAGCCCCGTCGAATTCGCAGATGTTTCTAACACCCCCTGTTTCTCCGACGGCTAGCATGGCCTCCATTATATTGGATAGTTCTTCTTCGACAGTTTCCCGTCCGGATCGCTCCGATCGATCACTGCCGGAGTGAATTCTTCGCTGCTGAGGAAACTGGCTTTAGCCTTCTTCTTTAAGTTTGCAGTAGCTCCATCGTCAGCTGAGCGTGTTCTCTAGGGGTTTGACTTTGCCCTATCTCTCCCTTCAGACTTTGTGGTCTTCGGTGTGGTAGGTGGCTTTCAGGTTTCTCTTCCTCTTTTTTGTTTGTGGCCATTAAAGGTGCACATGTCGTTGAGGCTTCAGAAGGTGCTACTTCACCGTAGCGTTTTTCGAATGCCTTAACAATTTTCCTGTGCTTCTTTACTAGCCTCTTCTCTCTATCCGTCCACGTCTCAACGTCCTTCGCATCCATCTTTCGGAGGAATTAAGCTGAGCTTCTGTTATCAGATCTGGCTACTTGCTTAGCTGATTTATTTCTTTTCGGTACTTCTGGTTCCTTGGATCCCTGGTCGGTTTTCTTCAGGAAATGTTCCTCTGATTCCGTGAGAGGGCAGAACTTCTTCCAGGGCAGAGAGATCCATCAAGGGTCCCGTCGACAGCGGTATGTCTCGAGAGTGACAAGCAACCTCACGTGTAAGTCTATTTGTCGTCGTTGTTGTTGTCGTTGTAGCAGCTGTCGTTGAGCAACTGATGACGTGTAGAGGGGACCTGCTGTCCCCACCACGCCAGCCTGAGGTCGCGGCATCCTCCGACATTGGGGCAGATATCCCTACTCCTGTTTGTTTAGTCATTTGTCCCTCCATGCTTGCAGTTTATACCTGCTGCTAGGTTGCATTTTATACCTACTGCCAGGTTGCATCTACATACTTCGTCTAGTAGTACATTTAAGTAATTCTTACGCTAATTAAAAAATTCAATAAGTCACCAACAATCTGACTGAGCTAATACTTAAGAAAAGTGTCGTTCTTCAAGAAGAGTTAAAGGAACTATACAGCATAATAAATATTAGAGGTGAAAAATTAATAAATTGTTGACGTTCAGGAGGAGTTGATGAAATATATAAATCTGAATCTACAGGAAATTAATGACACTTTAAGAGCGTTAGTTAATGTAGAATCTCTGACAATTGCAAAATGAATCAAACACAACTAGTTAATGAGCTTCATAAATCTGCCAGAAAAAATTTTATAAGAAGTGTTATAAATAAAGGAATAGGTGATTTATGGCAAGCCGACTCAGTTGAAATGGGTGCTTATACTACAAGCAACATTGCAGATAATTTTTTATTAACTGTAATAGACGAATTTTCCAAATATGCATAGCCAATTCCTATTAAAGGAAAGATGGGTGTCGAAGTTACTCAAGCTATGAAATCCATACTAAAAGAAGGTCGGACTCCAGCAAATTTACAAACTGATGATGGAAAAGAGTTTTTCAATAGCTCAATTAAAAACTTAATGAAAAAATCCGACATTTATCATTTTTCTACATACAGCCCTTTAAAAGCATCTATAGTTGAACGATTCAACCGAACACTAAAAGGCATGATGAGGGAAGAGTTTAGTATGCAGGGCTCATACCGATGGATAGATATAGTTAAGAAGTTACTCGTAAAATATAACTGAAGAATTCATCGAACAATAAAAATGACGCCACATGATGTAATAAAACATAATGAGAAAAAATTGCTATCAAGAGTTTACAATCATTTAAACAAAACTGGACTACAGAGATCTTCAAAATTGTAAAAATTCAGATAACGAATTCTGTAACATATCTCTTGGAAGACCATGAAGGGTCCAATTCCAATCATCTTCATCTCCGAAGGCACAGTTCCTGGGGAAATGATTTGTAGATTTATACCTAACTGTTCGATCTTGTGCTTCACCAACCAGTACAATGTCACCTCCTGAAATCTATGACAGATGAATTATTTGCTTTTTTTTATGATGACTACCGTAAACGTCTAACTTAATGTGTTGCCAGGGCATACATTTGAAATCAAAATAAAATGCTGAAGGAATTGGCTCGCCAGATCTCAACCGTAATATTAGACTCCTGTTGCCGTCTTCTGGAATCATATATACCTTTAAAACATCATTTGAGTCCACACTTACGTTAACAATTTTAAAATTTGTCCACCCTCCTTCGCAAACGCAAAATTTAGTTTCAGAGTTTATGGTTTCAGACCAAAACATCTTTCTTTTATAGACTGAAGTTTTTCGGTGAAATAACAAATATTTATATCACCTTTTGTCTAAATTCTAACTAAGTCTCTATGGAGAAATAAAATGCATTTCTTCTTATAAAGTTTTCTTTTATTTATTATCCTCATCCTTTGTTTTATTATGGCAAATGTATTTTTTGCTTTTGAACGATGTAAGGTATTTAAATCTATATATTTGTTAAGCCAAGGATATTGCTTAAATTGCAATATTCTGTGAATGCAGACTAATTTAAGGCCATGCTGAAGGCATTGCTGTAAATTTTTATAGTGGATAATGTAGCGTGATTTATCAACTTCAACCCATTTGAATTCCAAATGCGGCATTGGTTGAGACATCGCCCACCCATACAAATTAACTGCATCCAGGTATGCTATATAACTAGAAGGTTGATTTTTATTAAATGTGCTCATATATTTATTATTGGCAAGAGAATCTCTATGGGAGCATTGACTTATTCCACTTCTAATACCCCGTTTAAAAAAATTATACATCTTTATGTCCGTTAATATTTCGAGCTGAACCACTGTTACTTTAAGCATCGCTTCCCATAATAATCCTGGCGCGGTATAATAGTGACAGGGATCCAGATCATATAAATAATCCCATAAGCTTTGACATTGAAACTTTTGCCAAACTTTCTTAGCATGAGAGTAGTTTTCGTCAGAGCAAATAAAGTTAGTAAGTTTATTATTAAATTCACTTTGCGGTTGAAGACAATTTTCTTCTAAATGAGACCAAAAATTTATATATTCCTATGGAAATATAGGTTTTCTTTTCAGCAGTTGCAGGGATTCTATGTCATCGCAAAGTAATTTAATAGCCCTGATTATTAACTAGTGCGTTAAGACTAGAAAGCATAAATCTACTGGAATCAAGAAATTTAAGTTCAATTGTTTGAGTTTTTAACCGACTTCCCAAAAACAAATTTGCCAAAATTAATTTCTCACCGGGCAAAACTTCGTAACGCGTCGACCGATTTTAATAATTCTTTTTTTGTTGGGTAGAGTATGTTCATCGATTGGTAGGGTGGGCTGGGGGGGGGGGGTGGTTGGTGAAACCTAACTTTGTAACGCGAGGTCCGATTTCGATGGTTCTTTTTTTGTTGTACAGAGTATGATCCCCCATTGCTAATAGGAGAAAAAAATGTAGCCTAGGGTGTGGGGGAGTGGGGAGGAGTAGTCTAACTTTGTAACGCGTGGATCGATGTCGATAATTCTTTTTCTATTGGGTAGAGTATGTTCCGTGGTTGATACCAGCAGAAAAAAATTATGGTGGGACGGCGGTGGGGGTGAGGGGGTGGGGGGACCTAACTTTGTAACGCGTGTTCCGATTTCGATGGTTCTTTTTCTGTTGTATAGAGTATGATCCCCCATTGCTAATAGATGAATTATTTGGTCCTATGGTGAAAGGTGTGGGTGGGGCGAGGGGTAGTCTAACTTCGTAACGCATGGACTGATTTGAATGATTCTTTTTCTATTGGGTAGAATATGATCCTTGGTTGATACTACGAGAAAACAAATGTTGCTGGGGGGGAGAGGGGGGGGGTGGAACCTAACTTTGTAACGCGTGGACCGATTTGGATGGTTCTTTTGCTGTTGTATAGACTGTGATCCCCCATTGCTAATAGGAGAATAATTTGACACATGGTGGGGGGTTGGAGGAGTAGTCTAACTGCGTAACGCGTGGACCGATGTCGATGATTCCTTTTCTGTTCGGCAGAGTATGTTCCTTGATTGATACCATGAAAAAAAATTTTTTGTGGAATGGGGGTGGGGTAGGGGGTTAAAACTAATTTTAACGTGTGGACCGATTTGGATGGTTCTTTCTTCGTTGTATAGAGTAGAAGACACTAAAAAGTGAAAAATAAAATAATTTAAAAAAAAAAGTTGAACCGACTTCACAAAAAGCGCTAAAAAGCATAAAATAATTTTTCATTTTATATCTATTACGACATTTTGAAGTCGGTGCAAATTAAACAAATAAAGCAACTACAGAACCACAATTGAAAATAATACATAATACTACCTGAACGTTTCAGCTTACGGGATCATAAGAAATGACGATTAAATATTTTTGTAGTAGTTGTTTGGTTTGCACCGACTTCTAAATGTCGTAATAGATATAAAGTTAAAAATTATTTTATGCTTTTTAGCGCTTTTTGTGAAGTCGGTTCAACTTTTTTTTTAAAAACTATTTTTATTTAGATAAATTCTCTTAGGAAATGAGATGTAAAGTTCTTTATAAAGTGGAATAATATTAATATCGCCGGGAATATCATTTTATGCCTTAATAAATAAATGGCAATCGTAGCCAGAAAAATTATGAAAAAAAATTGGTAACAATTTGGGGACGCGGTACTGTAAGTTGCAATTATTAGGAGCCGCCCCACCATATTTCCCCGCAAAATGGCAATGATCTAATACTTTGTCAGACACTAAATCTAATTTGCATATGTGACAATATTCTGCGGATTGGTGTACTTGATTTTCAATGTCAGTAAGGGGATTTCCTTTTTTTGGATTATTACATTGCCTATTAAAAATATTTTTAATGTCTTCGAATAAGGATATTACAAATTGTGTTGGCGACTCTTGACCTTTATATATCCTAAGTTTACTGAAATTATCATGAAAAGACCATTTTATATAATATGAAAATGCACATGGAATATGCTCTTTTACGTCAGTTGCAGAGGATGAAAGGGGGTTTGGGTGTACACGTATCCAAATCTTTTAGAAGACACTCAAAGTCTGCGTAAATTACGAAGGGTAGCTCTAGCTGATGAACGTATCGCTGGAATTGTAAGAAAGTCTTATTTCGATCTGGCATGGGAGTCACTATATGTCCGCACTCTAATTTGTGGTTCCCCAAGGCTTCATCGGAATAGAAGTGAGCAAGGCACGTGTTGCAGAAAAATATTTTATTCTTGCAGGACGTAATTTGGCTCTTTATGAGTCTGCAAGAAAATTGTTATAAATATATTTATTTTCAATAAAACTTTATGTAAAGTTCGATACCTTGAAATATTTTTGATCCACACATAGTCCATTTTGTCTTCTTGCTGAAGCAAAAGAAAGTTTATGTGCACATCCTTCTCTTTCTTTGGGCAATAATATGGTCCGACTATTCTACCAGAATTTGTTCTCTCTTCTTCATACCCAAATACGTTTATGCTCATTGTAGGATTCATTATTTCAAAGTGCTAAATATCCGATAATTTAAAAGGGAATTTTAATTCTCCCAATTGTAGCTGTATACCGTTTTGTAGCATTATTACGCTTAAAGATATATCATTAATTTAATATGATTCCGGTAAATTATAATTAGTTTCTACGTGGTGCAATGCAGATATTATAGCCCATTTAAAGCAAAATGCATCGTAATTTCTTATATTGATGCAGGCATGTTTTTTTATTATAAATTCAGGTAATGCAATGTATTCAGAACCTCTCAAGGGCTTATATTGATTAATATTCACTTCCACATAACAAATTCGAATTAATGCCCAACCGCTGTCCCTCTCTTGAAACTCTTGCATTTTTATTCCTATTTTATCAGCCATAACTTCAAAAATTTTATCGAATATTGCTTCAGAGCAAACTATGACCATTTTTGAGTTAAACAATTTTAGAGAAGATTCAATATCGCAGTCATTGTCTTGATCTTTGGTTATTTTGATATATTCGCAAAATAGCTCCATATTAAACTTAATTGAGTTATGCTTTTTAAGAAAATTTTGCAAAATTTCTATTACCGATTTTTTGACAATTTAAAAAAACTTTGCAGTCAATTTCGATGATGGTGTTCGATTTCAAAGGATTTTCCAGGCGCAGAAATCAAAAAAAATTATTTAAGTACTTTATTTAGAATTACTTCACCTGTAGCAAAAAAAGAAGTGAAACAAAACCCAAATGTCACAACGCGCGGATTCGAACCCAAACTAACTAATATTTTATTGAATTCAACTCTATCACTAAATTTTACCGAACTCTAAGAAGTTTAAAATTTAATTGTCACTCAATGTCGAAAATGATTTAACTTTTTTCTACGAATTCGAATTTCAAACAATTTGATTTCCAAGAATCTTGTTTAGATTTCAAAACGATTTTATACCACGGTTCCCAACTTTTCGCAACGCCGATTTCTGCTCGAGTGTCATGAGATGTCAAAATGAGAATCCCCTTAGGTTCTCCAATTAAATAAAAATTACCATATTTGGTAATGTGAAAGGGAAAGTTACCCTATGTTCTAGAAACATTACCATTTATGGTAATGGTTCTCGATTGCCCGTGCGATATCATGCTCGTGTTGCTGAATCAATTCAAATTTTTGCCGTGTCAATATTGCATTTGCCCCAATAAAGTTAGATCCGCAATCGCTGTATATGTCAGTGCATAACCCACGACGTGAAACGAATCTTCGGAAAGCTGCGAGGAAACCGAGTGTGGATAAGTCGCTGACTGTTTCAAGGTGCATGGCCTTAGTTGACATGCAAATAAATACTGATATGTAGCCTTTATACGTTCTTATTCCTTTACCTTTAGAACTCTTCAACTCAGCCCGCAGTAGTCCATACCGGTATGTGCAAAAGGACGTGCTTGTTGTATTCGGTACTGTGGTAAATTTGCCATTAACTGATTCCTGGTTTGAGCGTTTTGTCGAAAACAACCAATGCATTGATGGATATGTGTCCGCATTACATTTCTAGCATTGAGGACCGAATATTTTCGGCGCAATAGAGACAACATGAGTTGTTCTCTTATGAAGATCGTCAGTAATCAACTTAGTCAAATGGCTCTTTTCAGGTAAAATAATAGGGTGCCGCTCTGAATAGGTAAGTGAAGAATTTTGAAGTCGTCCGCCAACTCTGATGAGACCGTCAATATCGAGGAATGGGTTTAACTTTATCAATTTGCTTTGTTTGGGTATTTGTTGCTGTTCCAGTTTTTTCAACTCTAAGCAAAACTCTTTCGCTTGTACTACTCTTAGCCAAAGATTCAAAGCTGTCTGTAATTCTTCGCTGTCAAGATATGTAGAACTTCCAACTGTAGTATTACGTCTTTTCCTAATCCAGCGCTTGCAATAGGCAGTTACCCTAACAAGTTTAGATAACGATGAAAATCTTTCAAGAACATAAAGTTGGTCATCCATAGTTTTAACATGGAAAGTCGAAACTCCTTTACGCAGACCTAACGTTGTTTGGATGTCGTCTTTCTTTCCGGGCCAATTTTCTTTAGATTTCCTTCTTTGTCCGTTCCACCAAAGGGTATGAGACTTCAAGTGTTCAGGCGAGATTCCTCTACTAGCACAGTCGGCAGGATTGGTTTCAGTTGGTACATGATTCCACAAGCTGCACTCTAATGATTGATGGATGGTGGAGACTCGCTTACCAATAAACGTTTCCCAATTCAATGGATGTTTTCGCAGCCAGGCCAATACAATGGTGGAGTCTGTCCAGGCATAGACTTCGTGTATATTCAAGTGAATATCTTGTTTCACTTGTGCAAATAATTTTGCTAACAGAGTAGCACCACATAGTTCCAATTTCGGTAATGATATAGTTTTGATGGGTGCCACCTTTGTCTTCGCTGATATTAAGTGTACATCGATATCTCCAGTGTCTTGTTCGACTCTCACGTAAACGACAGCCGCGTATGCCTTCATCGATGCGTCGCAGAAACCATGCAGATCTATTTTAGTTGATGAATTTTCTGTCTGAATCCATCTAGGTATCCTGATATTCTGCAAGTCCAGAAGATTTCTTCGAAATGCTTTCCAATGATCTTCAATGTCTGTGGGAATATCATCATCCCATTGGATTCCTGCTAACCAGAGAGTCTTAGAATTAGAATTTTCGCAATTATTGTGACAGGAGACAACCATCCAACAGGGTCAAATAATTTAGCTATCTCCGAAAGAATTCTTCTTTTCGTCCATTTATTTGTAATGCTGTCTATATTGATGCTGCAGTGTAGGAAATCATCTCGCGGGTTCCAGTATATTCCGAGAGCCTTAATGGTTTCTGAGTTGACTGACAGTGGCAGATTGATTTCTCGAAATTCCTTAGGCACAGATTGGAGAATTAGTTCATTGTTAGATGTCCATTAACGGAGTTCTAAGCCACCACTTTCCAAAAGCAAACGAATTTGAGATTGTTTGAGCATGGCTTCTTCTAAACTGTTGGCTCCAGAAATCAGATCATCGACATAAAATTCATTAAGAACTGCTTCTGCTCCAATAGGATATTTATGGCATTCGTCTTTAGCAAGCTGCTGCATCGTTCTAATAGCAATGAACGGTGCACTCTTGGTTCCAAAGGTTACCGTGGTCAATTTATATTCTCGAAATGCTTCATCTGGTGAATCTCTCCAAACTATCCTCTGCTATTCAGCGTCCTCTGGATGCATTCGGATTTGCCGATACATCTTTTGTACATCAGCCATGAATGCAATTTTAAATCTTCTCCATCTCATTAGGATTGCGAATAACGATTCTTGGATAACTGGTACATTCAGGAGAACATCATTCAGAGATTTTGTAGATGTGCTGCTCGGTTTAAGTACCGCATGATGAGGCAAATATGTGCAAGTGTAAAACATGTTCGTCCCGTTTCAGGCACTCAAATTCTGTCGTATCGGTGAGTTCCATGTGTTTTAAATTAAGATATTCTTTAATACATCTTTTATATTCGTTCCTTAAATATGCGTCTTGGACAAAACGTTTCTCCATTTGAATCATCCTCACAATGGCCATATTTCTAGATGAACCCAGTTTTACTTCATTATTTTCAAACGGCAATCTTACTTGGTATCGTCCATCAGCGCAACGCACGTAGTTCTGGATAAAGTGTTGTTCACAGCGACTCTCTTCATCCGTCAAAAGTGGCTTCAGAGGTAACTCTTCTTATTCCCAAGACCTTTTTAAGCTTTCATTTGAATCTAAGTTAATATGGAAATTTCTTAGATGGCTCTGCTGAGAAGGTGAAGATGTAACATTTCCTGATAATACCCAACCAACTATGGTGTTTTGACCTACTGGAGTTCCAAGTGCTCCCTTACGCACACCATCTGCGATGATCAACGGATAGATGTCAGCACCTAACAACAGATCAATTCGTCCTGGCCGATCAAACGTGGGATCCGCTAAATGCAATCCTTCTAGATGTACCCAGTTTGTGACTGATACATGATGGTTCGGTAAAACATTTGTAATGTTTTTTACAATAAATGCCTCAACTCGAATGATGTTAGTTTCAGTCCCGCCTGTTGATAGTGTAATTGTTGTTCGTGATTTTATCTTTTCTGTAGAAGTGTTGCCTAAGCCTGAAACGTCTACATCAACGAATTCACGAGGTAACCGTAGAGTTTGTGTGATGTGCTCTGTCACAAACGAAGCTTGAGACCCAGGGTCGATGAGAGCTCTGCAGATTTTCCTTTGACCGTGCGATGTAACAATAGGAATCAATGCTGTAGCTAATAAAACATGTTGAGATTTCGATGACCGATTTACGACAAAGGATTTTGTATTTGAAGATGTTTCTACAGTGTTCAGAAAAGCACGCGACTGTTCATTATCTCTACCTTGACTATCAGAGGAAATCTGTTCATTGTGTAAAGTGGTATGATGTAATTTTTTGCATATGTAGCATTTAAGTTTGCTAGGACATTTAGCAGCAAGATGGCCAGTCCCTAAACAATTAACGCAGAGACCTTTAGATTTTACTAGATTCAATTTGGCTCGATGATCAAGGCTTAAGTATTTTGTACACTGTCGAATTGTGTTAGACTCATGACAAAGTTGGCAAGAGGCCGAAGTTGTTACATGGAATGTTTGAGGCCGTGTCCATGTTTTATCCACTTGCATTGTAGGTTTGGTTTCCTTAAGTGGTAACCGTCTTTTGCAGTTCATAACTTCCAGTGTACGAAAACGTGCATCTAAGAATTGTTTCAATTCTTCCCATTTAGGCAGTTCGGTTTTTGAACTAAGTGATTGTTCCCATAATTCAAGGGATTCATAAGGCAATCTTTGTCCAACAAAATAAACGATAATAGGGTCCCATGTACTTGTTGTTATGCCGAGATTTTGAAGTGCTGAAAGACATTCAGGCGTTTTATCAAGAAGGGATTTTATTCCTTTTGCAGATTCTTGATTTACGGTAGGCTGGGTAAATAAAACATCCAACTGTGCTTTGACTAAAATTCTTCTATTTTCATACCTCCCAATCAAAGTGTTCCAAGCTTGGTCATAATTTGCACTAGTAATTAAAGTGTTTCCTAGAAGATTGTTAGCTTCTCCTGATAAGTGCGCTTTCAAATATTGCAGCTTTTGAACTGGTGTTAATTGCTCATTTTGATGAACAAGAGACTTAAACATGTCATAAAAAGTAGTCCACGTCAGATAATCACCAGAAAACGTTGGTAAGGTTATTTTTGGCAATTTTATTTCATCTTGTTTGGATCGTACGTGAACAATTTTTATATTCTTATCTTCGTCTGCTGGTTGCTTCTCTTCTACTGTCGGAAAATCTCGCTGAAAATCAGCAACAATTTTTGCATAGGAATCTATATAAAATTCCTCAACCACTGAATATATTTCATCTTTAAAGTACTTTTCTAGTTTTTCACTTTCTTCTGTGGTTAATAAAATAATTTCTTGATGCCTTTTTTTAAATGCATTCCAATTGCTTTCTAAATTTGTTAGCCTAGCCTTGTAATACGGTTTAGAGCGTCGTTCTTTTCCATCTTTCCCATAATTTCGCATGAAAATTGTTAATTCATTCTTTCCGTTGAATTGTAGTTTTATAAGGCCATCCATTATATATTTATGTATATGTAGGATTTAAATATGAAGATTTTACCAGCACCAAAATATAAAGTAAATTGGAACAGACTCACCAGATTTTTCTACCAATTAGATTTTTCCAGACGTGATTAGATGATTGATTTGTCTCCCTCCTTTATGTTGGAATCACTAATTTTAGTCTATAGACGCGATTACTTCACTCAAATCGTCCGATTTCAAGAACACCGCGAAATTTTGTAAGTTTTCTTTTAAGTTTTTTATGTCACTTTTTCTACACTGAATAAAAGTTTTCAAGGCGCTCGGCAATTATCCGGCTTGAAGGACCATATGTTCGATTTCAAAGGATTTTCCAGGCGCAGAAATCAAAAAAAATTATTTAAGTACTTTATTTAGAATTACTTCACCTGTAGCAAAAAAAAGTGAAACAAAACTCAAATGTCACAACGCGCGGATTCGAACCCAAACTAACTAGGAGCACTGCCCAATGTCTTCGCAACTACGCCAAATAACAATTTAGAAAATTGTCTTTACAAGAGATTAAAAAGCCACTGTCTCCATATAATTCAGTTTTATTAACACCACTTTAAAATACTAATATTTTATTGAATTCAACTCTATCACTAAATTTTACCGAACTCTAAGAAGTTTAAAATTTAATTGTCACTCAACGTCGAAAATGATTTAACTTTTTTCTACGAATTCGAATTTCAAACAATTTGATTTCCAAGAATCTTGTTTAGATTTCAAAACGATTTTATACCACGGTTCCCAACTTTTCGCAACGCCGATTTCTGCTCGAGTGTCATGAGATGTCAAAATGAGAATCCCCTTAGGTTCTCCAATTAAATAAAAATTACCATATTTGGTAATGTGAAAGGGAAAGTTGCCCTATGTTCTAGAAACATTACCATTTATGGTAATGTTTCCTTTCACATTTCCCCAACTATACTTTCTTTTTATAGATGTTGTCCCTTTCCAATTTTGAATTCGCCCAAAGTTATCGACAGATTTTGACTTGCACTAATTTAAAATGTTGGTGGCAATGACCAATAACAGAGTCAAAACAAATGTCAAGTGGACGAGGTGATTGAATTGCAGGTAAGTTTGTAATTATTGATTAAATGTTTTGTGTTATTGGTGATATTGGTTTTGTGTATATTCGTTAATGTTTGGTTTTCAATATTTTAATATACGCTCGCGTATCGTGAAATCATCTTCGTCGTCGGTGAGGTTTGTCTAACATGTTAGTTTACATTTACTGATTGTGTTTACATACAAATGAAACCAATTTAGCTGATTATGTTTATGATATTTTATTTAGGCAAATAAATTATTTGGAATGGAATGGAAGCATAATTATATTACAATCAAATCTGTCAGATAAGTATTATAAATGATTTTTTATAATTATTGATACTTTGTGGTTTATTATTTACAGGTTATCTGATGCCTTTCCAGTTTGCTGCAACAGATGGTCCAGCTTCTAATGCATTTATACCTGAAATATCACTCTTTCTTTCACTTTTTAAATGTTTTAACTTTAAGTGGTTATTTAATTTACGGAAATTTTTTACAATATTCGCCGCAAAATTCGCAGAGCAATTTGCTTCCATGAATTCTTTTCTTATGTCTCAACAAAGACCATTGTCCAGAGAACACTTTTCCGCATACTTCACATTTTGTAGTAGGAATATTTAGTAATGCTAAAAAGGATCTGATGAAACAATTAGAGGAAACGCACTCACGAAAATTAGTCCGATTGCAACAACAGTTCGAATCAAATTAAAAATTTTTTTCGACGAATTTAAATATCTATTCCAGAGATGACCGCAAACTTCCTCGCGAAAAAGAGATTTTTTTTTTCTTTTATTTTGTGGTGATATAATCACATAATTTAGAAAATATAATCACATTTCAGACAATCGCTACCACTTTCGTAACCAAAGGTTTTAAATTTCTCAAAAGAACATGAAAGAAAAAGATTTTCAAAATTTTCATTTCTTTTTATTTAAACTCGATTTTATAATTTTACATTACAATTTTTAAGAAAGTTACCTAATACTTAGTTAATAGAGAATATCTCATCGGTATCGTCATCTCTGACTGCACTGTTGGTCTCCTCATCAGTTTCTATGCCCTCAGCCTCCTCATATTATAAAAACTTTCGCATTGCTGATTCTCTGCTCCGAAATACCGAAAGTTCTTTTTAATATTAATTACTTTCAAAACTTCATCACTAATATCATTATTCGAAGTGGGTAAAAACAAACTATTTTCTTCTAGCTCTAAAAGCACTTTTGTACCGAACCGAGTGTTTTGTCTTTTAGCAAACACAATTTTATATCTCCGATTTTGAGCTAAATTTTTAACCGAAGTTGTAGGTTTGAAACTTAAGATATTATTTAAAATACTCAGCACCTCTTTATTAGGCTTGCAAGATTTACCGACTTTTCGTGTCAAATTTCGAGACATTTCGTTTTATTCTTACGCGGCTCAACTGGATTGAATCAAACAAATTAATCAACTGAACAGTACCACTAATTCGTGCAATCCTCACATTCAATTTTTCTTGTCGTTATTTCTCACGAAACGTCATTTCCTTCTTTATCGATAATAGCAACGAAATATCAGCACCTCAAATTTTTGTCAAGTTATTTTTAAAAACCGCAGCTTCTTTCTTATCTATTCGGCTGATAATTACCATGTGAACTTTTCAAAAACTGATTGTCATAAACGGCATTTAAACCGCGCTTGCTTATTTTACTTAACCGCATTTCCTCTTTCTACATATACTTTATGCTTATATTAACGAATGCTCATTCTTAATTTAACAATAGCTCTTGGATAGATATCAGTAAAATCTAAGTAATTAGCTTTTGGGGCATTTCACGCTAAGCGGACAACCAACAATTTGGAAAAAGTTATATATGGCCTGTTATAGAGGTAATTTATTATATTAAGAAACTTATATATAAATAAGAAAAATTGTGATTTTTATAGGAAATTGCATGCTCTTCACAGTCGCGGTATCGAATTCCAAATTGGATTTTTTTCATGTAAAAAATCCAAAATTAATATTTAAAATTAAATTTTGACAAACTTCGGTTCCATAATGGGATCTGCTTTCGAACACAGCGCGTAGTCGGCGTTTGGCCAGTGCGATTGTTTTGTGTGGAAACATGTAACAATTTAAGTTTAACTTCTCCATCTCCGAAACAAATGCAGATCCCATTCTAAAATTTTACACATATTATTTATGAACTATAAGCTACATTTTGAGATAAAAATAAAATTTTTTTAAAATACCGAAGTTAAGTAAAATCTGATTTGAAATGTTAAAAGGCTTATAAAAGGGCAACTGGGCTTCATAGAAAAAAATAAAAATATACATTCATTCAGGATATATAGAACTACAATTAAACCAAATATGAACAAAATCCAGAACCTGCAATTTTTTTCGCTGTCCGCTTCGCGTGAAATGCCCCTTTTGCAACATTGAAATTCCAAGGTACAGACGAAATAAAAGCAATACACATCCTTTAAAATAGTTTCGAGTTGTAGATGGATAACCAGATCGATAAAGGAAATCATTCAAATTCACGAAGAAGTATTTGGTGCCCTCTGTAATTCACCGGCCCGTATCATGCCAACTTAAAAGAGTCGGCAGACTTCTTTTCCATGACGGCGTCCCACATTAAGTTTAACTGCAAAGATTGCTGTCTGTCGAATATAGCTAAAACACCTTTAGAGGAACTGGAAATTGAACACGTAATTACGTATGATTAAGTTTTGCAATGTTTATAAAAAAATCCCCGAAAATATTGTAAAACTTGCAAAAAAAAGATGTATGAAATTGAATTTGTATGATATGTATGTATAATTCGAATAAAATATGATTTCGTATATCTATAATCGAAAATGTTATTGATCAGCCAACATACAATTTACCATGAAACTCCTCATCAAACCAACACCCCTCTCCCCAGCCCCGCAACACTTTCATCTAACAACCCAACCAAACCAAAACATTCCGATCAACCTTTGATGTCACAACAACTTCCTCCTCACTAACAACAAATAACAGGGTTACCATACAACAAAACACCAAAACAGGGTTGCCAGATCAACTTTTTCGATGCCTTCTTCTTCTTTTCCCATACGAATTTTAATTCTTTTTAAATTTTTGCACCATATCCAGATAAAATTAAAATTTTTATAAGGTTGTTTACGTCAGTGTCAACAAGTTCCGCTCTCTAAGCTTATATTTGGTATTCCCACAAGAATAAGCAACTAAAATCTTGGGAACTAAACCCAACCGAACTAAATTTAATGAGTTGCGGCGAATACCTAGTTTGTTGAGCGCCTCACACAGTGATTACCTGTAAGGGAATATCTCCGAAAAAAAAATTATAATAGTGTATTCTGGCAATTGTATACCGTGTATGGTAAGTGAATTGAATATTGTCTCAACGATTGACGAAGATTTACTAACAGCGGCGAAACGGAATAGGAGATAATATATGCCCATTATGCTTTTTGAGACTCACTGAATCTCTATACAGACCACTGATGATCTCAATCCATCTGGACGGAAGCCAAAATTTATCGAGCTTTCTCAGTAGATACTCATGCGAGACGCTATCAAACGCCTTTTCTTGATCCAAAGAGATCATGGCTATTTGTGAACCAGTTTTTTCATGGTAGGCAAAAAGATGCTTTCCTACGACGATGTTGTCGTAGATACTACGACCTGGAATGCATGGGGACTGTGACGGGTGTATTACTGAGGCAATCACTGAGCGAAGTCGAGTTCCCAGTGTTTTGCAAACTATTTTGTAGTCGACATTACTCAGAGTAACTGGCCTCCAGGTTCCCATGTCTAACCACTGCAGAATTAGAGAGGTCCGGAATCAAAAGATTCCTAAAACGAACAAAGAAGAAGTCGTTCTTTAAGTCTCTCGTATTGTGCGAGTAACTCTGGTTGCGCGGGCAGTAGCGTACCAATCCGGGTGACTTCGGCCCTCAAACTCGATGCATGATATCTGCTCCGATTGTATCTCGTCTCGATAAATCAGCGAATGTAAAGCTTTCCAACATCCCACCAATGGCTAAGGTTTAAATAAATATTCTGGTTATCACGCCATTGGTGCCAAAACTGAATGAATTCTTCGATGAACTGCTCTGAATTCAACAAGTTATTGTTGAAAATCCAGTAAGCAGTTCACTTTTCGACCAAAGTGCTAGTCGCGACAACAAGAAGGTGATCACTTAATGAACACAATTCATGAGTGACACTAACGAAAGTTAAGAAGGCTAGACGAGACGTAAAGTCTGTCTATCCTCGAACCCGAAAAGCTACCCTGGACATTTCGGGAAACCCTTGTGTATGACCTAGTCGTTGGATTAAGCCAAAGGTAGACATCCACAAGGTTGCTATGTCTGACTAGGCTCGATAATCGTGCGGCGTTCACCGAGTTGAATTCAACTCTAGAATGACGATCGATTGAAGAATCTAGTGTGCAGTTGAAGTCACCACCAAGGATAACCACACCACCGAAGTTCGTAATATGCGACAGGATTGAGTCCAACACCTGTCTTGCAGGTACGCGTTTACTACCCTTAGCGTTTTGTCCCCTAAGACGATATCCAAGGAAGACGCGAAACCTGGGAAGATGTCTGTGTATACAAGAGACATCAGTGTAAAGCTGTGGGATACAGCAAATGCCACACAGGAACCTCTACGGGGTGTTTCTGTGGCAAAAACTGTGTAACCCTTGTGTAGATTTGAATTTTGTTCTAGACGTGTAAATGTGGCTTCTGTAAAATTTTTCTCCTGTATAAGTGCAATGTCCGTGTTCCATTATTGTATGTCTTCGAAAATACTGTGTAGTCTAGTGGGTGCACTTAAGCCCCCTGCATTGATCGATGTTATCCTACACATTCAAGAAATCGCAAGAACTCAGACAAAGACTATACGACTCTAATGATGAAGAGTCCTGTCCAGTTCGGGATCCTCAAGGGTTCATGGTCAGGATCCTGTCCGAACTATTCTTATAGTGAAGGCTATCGAGAAGCGAGCGCAGCTTCTCCCTCGGGACCTCCACCAAAGCAGGGTCCACTTCAAAGCGGCTACTAATCGAAATGGAACTTCCACACGATTCATAGCCGCTTTGGGTTGGACCGCCCGTCTCGAGTCAGAGACAACCTCTACGTCCGAGAGACTTCAGTGACATCCATTGGAGTCACTGATGGTACACTCGGAGCGCAAGGTGAAGCCTCTTTCCCCGAGACCCTCCCAGTGCTCACTGCCTTCTTCGGTGGTGTCATCCCCTCCTGGTCAGGCTTACCTTTAGTTTTTCTCTTCATCCTTTTTTCTTCTTCTCTTGGCTACCACTTGTAGCCTCCTCGTCCGAAGTGTCTGCCTATTCCCGTGTTGGGGTAGCACCGTTTATAGCCGGCGTCGAATTTGCCTCAGGGAGTGGTTTCTCAGACACCTTAGTGTCAGGTTGCTCCAAGAGAGCAGGCGTAGCACTGGGCGAAGTCGCTGTTTTGGGAACTTCTGGAACAGTCGTTTCCTCCACAGGGACTTCAGCCACTTTCCTGAGCCCTCCGCAACAAAGTGCCCTGCCTAATGGCAAGCATGGCATTTCGCTTCGGTGCTTACCTCAATCCAGGTCATCGATCCAGCAACACTCCAGTAAAAGCCGTCTGGAAGCACACAACCCTGATTCAAAGTAACGTGTGCTTCACGACTTAAATTTAAGATGCCGCGGCCGAGTCCCTCGTCCCCGATTCTAAGTGGCACTGCCCGGACCTTGCCGTTGATCTTTCCGAACCTTCCTAAGAAGGCCTCAAGATCCTCAGACCTGGCCCGGAGGGGGGCCAGAGAAAAGCAGACTCTCGTCGGCTTCACTGAAACCGGGTAAGGTTGGAGGTGCCTACCACCCACGTCGATGCCCTCAAGCATCAGCTTGGTGGCTGCATCGATTGTGGTGGTATAGACCTCCACCATACCGCGGCCAACCAGTCCGAAGTAGAAAATATTCTCCAAAGTAACCACCAGTGACAAGGTTTTCAGGTATGCACTTTGTGTGCACCCTCGAAGGTGCTCAAAGTGCATACCATATCGTTCATCCTGCCACTGACAGTTAAAAAGACCTTGATGCCCCGCGACTGTCTTAGGCCGAGACTTTCCCAAGTCAACCGGAGGCTGACGTGGAGTCACATGACTTCCCTGAATCACTATATTAGAACTTTTCCTAGAACTACTACTCACCTGCTGGGCGTAGCTTGTCCCTCCTACTACCTCTAATCTAACTGGCACTGGTCCTTTCGGCACTGGCTTAGTGGATACAGTCTTCTTTGTCCCAGAAAGATTTGGGCGAAATGTCACAAGTTGCGGTGGTGGTGCTATTCTTGCAGCTTCTTCTACAACTTCTACCAGCTTAGGTGTGGGCAAAAGTTTGCTTGTTGCAGCTGCCGTCGCAGACGCCTTCGCAGCTGGTGCTGCCGAAAGGTTATTGGATGCCGCAGTTGTGGCAGGCGCTTTAGTAGTGGATGCTGCCGGCAGTATACTGGTTGCGACAGTTGTCGAAGGCTCTTTAGCAGCGGGTGCTGCCGAGTCTTCACCAAACACAGACGTTACAGGTGCGATTGTTTCCGACTTCTGAGAAGCGGCAGATGCTGACCTCTTGAGCGGCGTCATGGTCTTTTTTAGTTTGGCCTCTTCTGTTGGGCCCCTTCTAGACCCTTCTATGGGCTCTTTTACTGATGGTGATGTTTTCAGGAAAGAGGTCTACTTTTTGTCCTCGATCCCTCTTTTTGCGAGTATTAGGGGGTTTCTTCTTCCCCCCGGAAGCACTATCACTACTACTGTCGCTTATTTGAGGAAAGTGGCAGTGGCTTTCGGCTACTTGATTACCTGACAGTTCCGAAAATTAATTATTAAAAATTCACAAAAAAATGTCAAAAAGTTCCTCAAAACAGGTCTGCAATGTCATACACCAACAGTTAGCCCTAAAACCCAACCTTATTCCACCCGCCACATACACACCATATTACAAATATACACCAGACAGTGTTCTTGAAAACTCCACACATAAAATATATTACGATCGGTCAATAATAACTGATCGGACAATACACCACAATAGACCGGATATTACTCTCATAGATAAACACAGCAAAACAACATACCTAATTGACATTGCAGTACCCAGCAGCAACAATGTGCAGAACACTTTTAGGGAGAAGATTACGAAATGCACAGATTTGGCTCACGAGGTGCAGCGGATGTGGAAAATGGACAAAGTGACTATCGTGCCAATCATCTTGTTATCCACAGCCGTTGTACCGAAAACACTAACCACAAATATATAAGCACTAAAGTTACCAAAAAACACTAAACACACACTACAGAAAAAGGTTGTTCTTAACACTTGCCGAACGGTTCGCAAATTCCTGAACTACGGACAGGACGCTACAGACAATACATAAGGACATAACGAACGAATGACAAATCCCCGAAGTCTTGGCATTACGCCCGCTGTAGGGGAAAACTACCGCCCCGCCGGCCAGAGGCCGAGATGACACGCGTCAAAACCGGAAAATAATAATAATAATAAATGTTTATTCTTCAAGCTCCAAATGACAAGTTGAGGCTTTCACAATCATCACACAATCAATGTGCTTTCAAAAAATATTATTGGGTAATTAGTTGTTATATTCATTTACTAGCATTTGTCTGTACTTCCACGCCGTTCTTGCGTACCTTACGAGACCGTCGAAATCTTCACCGTTTAGGATAGATATTGTTTCATCTTCTGTAAGATAGGTTTTCCCAAAAGCTGACATCCTCATTTCTTTAAGAATTGGGCATATAGCTATGTAGTGCATAAAATCTTCGTCCTCCTCCACAGTGAGCATACCGATTTGCCTTCGTTTCGCCACGGGCTTGCATTTAATTGCAACATGCCACTTCTGTATAAAAGAATTGATCTTATTCTTTCGACACTGTTGCTATCTTTGAAATAATTAAGCTGCACTAGGTCAAAATTTAGTTTATTATAAAGTCCGTGTCGAATTGTTTGCCTTGCTTTTTCCTCCGCTCTTAACCATTGCCATCGCTCCTCCTTTTCCAGGATTGTCGTTAAAACTGAAGCTAGGTTCTGGATATTATTTTGCAGTGCTAATTCAATTTCTTCGTTGTGTTTGGTTGAAAGATCTCGCCATTCATCCTACCAATATGACTCATGTTCGATTGCCTTAGTAGCTAGAATATGTGGTAATCTATCCTCAGAAGTGGAAGTCGAAGTGGAATTTGAAAGTAAACATGTACAAACTTTGCAGTCCCACTTACAGCGTAAGTACATAATTAGGAGTTTTTTGTGGTAGCCGTAATAGTTTTTAATAAAGCAGCGCTGAAATTTTTCGACTTCTTCATATTCAGCGAAGCCCCACTTTTGAGCTCCGTAACACAGTACTGACTTTGAGGTTGCCGAGTAGATGATAACTTTCGATGAGTGGTTTATATTGCTGCTCTTAATAAAGTTGCTCCAGGTACTGCTGATTACGCCTTTTGCTGCACTTAATCGCTCCTTTAGATGGGTTTTCATTGAGAGCTTGGGTGTCAAAGTAATTCCGAGGTATTTGAATTCCTTTACAACTTCAACGTCGTGTACTCCGTACTTCCAATGTTCATTATGAGCTCTTCTGCCACCTCCCCTTTGGAATATCATTATTTTTTATTTGTACAGGTTTACTATCAAGTTCCAAGACTGGCAGTACTCTTCGAGTTTAAATATCATGTGTTGTAGCTCATTTGGGTTTTCCGATAGTAAAACTAGATCATCTGCATACAAAAGGGTCTTGATGGCCAAGCCATCTATATTTACTCCTCCCCCCTTGCCCACTTCAATATCTTTGATGAAAAAGGAGAAAAGCAAAGGACTTAGTGTGCATCCCTGTCTTAGTCCGCATTTGAACTCAAATCGTTCGGATAGTTTGTCTCCTTTCCAAACCTGGGCACTTGTATTTTTATAAATGCTCTGAAGAAACCTTATAAATTTGGTTGATATTCCCTGTTGATAGAGTTTATAAAAAAGCGCCGCTCTGTTGATTGTATCGAACGCTGATTTAAAATCTACGAAGAATGCATATACCTTGCCCTTTTTCTTAGCTTGTTTAATTTTAACAATGTGGCATAAATTAAATATGTTGTCAATAGTTGAGTAACCAGGTCTGAATACAGCTTGAGATTCATGTAAAATTTTGTTGTTCTGCTCCCATAAAACAAGCCTGTTGTTTATGATACCTGTCAATAATTTTGCCACTGCATCCATGAAAGATAGTCCTCTGTAATTATCCGGTTGATTCGGATCACCTTTTTTATATACAGGAAATATAATTGAGAAGCTGTTTGGCAGATTTTCGTTTGCGTACATAGTATTGAAAATTTTTAATAGTTTAATTAGAAGCTTGTAGGTGCATTTTTAAAAAACTCGTAAGGTATACTATCAGGTCCAGGTGCCTTGTTATTTTTTACTTTTCTTAGTACTGTTAATAGCTCATCTATGGTTATTTCGCCATCTAATATTGGGTCCTCAATTTTAGGAGCTGCGTATGACATCGCCTGAGCTGTTACTTGTGGGCTTAGCAGGTTTTCGAAGTGGCTTTTTCAAATCCTGTACGGTAATATCGCACCCTTTTACAAACTTGATTTCGGGAAGCTCTTTAATCAGAGACCAAAATTGTTTGCTGTCGCGTGCTTTATCTAGCTTTTAGAGAACTTCTTCATAGTACGTTATTTTTTTCCTTCTGCAGAGCTCCTTAAAGTTCCTGTTTTCCTTCAAGTACATATTTTTTGAGAAGTCAGTGTTGCTCTTCCTAAATAGATTTAGCCACCTAAAACACTTTTTCCTCGCTTTAAGACAATCAAAGTCAAATCACTTTTTTTTTCTTAATAAAGTTTGTCGTTTCGCACCCAAACCTTTTTGTTAGCACTGACTTCACGGAGTCCTTTTCTGATTTTAAAGAGTATCGTGCGTTTAGCTCCGATACTAGGTGAATAGTCCTTCTCTATCAAAATTCCAGTGCCCTTTAGATTTTTCGTTGCCAGTAAAATACGAGCAACAACGCTTAATGAGCACATTCCTACCAGAATAGGAGGTGTTGTAATATTTTTCGGCCCGACTTTATATGCAGTCTCAATGCCAAGTGTTCCCGTGATGCCCAGAATATCATTACAAAGTGCCTGTATCTTATCAGCTGGTCTCTCACCGGTTTCAACTTTGACGCCCTTGACAATTAAATTATTTCGTTTCATTGCATTTTCCAGCTGACTGATCCTACGCAAAAGAGTTCGTTCTCGATCCATTAGTGTTTGTACAGTGCCTTCCAGTCTTGTACACCTATTTTTAATATCGACAAAATCTTCTCTGATTGCGGCCACATCTTCTTTTGTTGCTAGCCCTTCGGATTTAATTGCTGTTTTGACTGCTTCTATTAAATTGTCCATATTTGTTGTTATAGCTTTAGTTTGCTTTGGATTGCGTTCTGTGTATGCTTCTGCTGAGATTTGGCAGACGCGTCTCTTAGCCGATGTCCCAACGTTTTCGCTTGCCCCGGTTTTGTTCATATATGTAGATATTCAACTATTTTAATGAGTACAGTAATGTGAATTGTTGTTTGAAGTTAGTGATTGTGTTTATTTTGAAAGTTGCTTACTGACTGACCCAGATGATTTGGAGGCGATATTGTGTCGGTTTTTTTCATGCAGAGGATGGAAGGAGTGTATGCAAACTTAAATTATGACTTTACCTTATCAAAAGCAGATGCAGGAGTCATGCAAAAGATATATATTGTAGTGATGTATTTCTGTGAAAGAGTTCTGTAGGCAATCCAAATGGCGGCGATCCGACCTGTCAGTTTCTTTTTATTTTGATCTTAATAGTTTAGCCTCTTACAGTGACTTCTAGCAAGAAACTTCTAGCTGATTAACTAGGATGCTTGTCTAAGTTGTTGTCGTTCATAATTTTAGTACGTGAAAAATAAACTAAATAATACTTTTTGTTATATTTTACTTTGCGACTTATTCCGCGTGTGACTCAATTCAGAGCAGAGTTGCCAACCAGCCATGGTGTCCATGGAGTCATTGCAATACATATTTCAAATTGCCTGGTTAGATTGGATGGACCATTGAACAATATTAACATTATTTTCTTATTATTCGAGGTAATATGGTATATGCTGCAGTAATCTTCCAGCAAACCTCCATAACTTTCGTACATATAATAATAATAAATAATGATTTAATCGTTTCAAAGCGTAAAGGATGTTCTGACCTATATATATATATATATATATTTGCATATACATACACTGAGTTTGCGTTAAATCTCAAGAACTTCACAACTTGCTTCAGTTAAACCCCTCCTTTTTAGATTTAGTTTTATTTGTTTTAAATATGTAAAACAGGGTTTTCAGAGCTTTCGTCAGATTTTTGCATGAATTTCCGTACATATATTTAATAACCGGGCAGAATTTATAAAAAAAAATGCCAAAATACGTACAATTTTCTTTTGTTCATCACGATGAACTCATAACTCAAGGTGAGTAATCACCCAAGCCCAGAAATTTTGGGTTACCCTTCGATTGATACTAATTCACAGCGCCTGATTGATGCCGTAATGCTATCGTTTCGCTGACATAGTACAAGGGAATAATATTATTACCCTAAGTCGTAACTCAACTATCTTCTTTTTCTATATACTATACATATGTATGCAATTTCTTTTTGGAGTTATATTGACTGCTAAGAACCTATGTTTTATCTGTCACATAGTTGATAGTTAGTTAGTCTTTTCCTCTTTTTTGCTGGTATCATCAGAGCCTGTCCAACAGGTCAATGGTTCTTAACAATAGCTAAACCTTCCTTTCTCCATCAGGAACAAACTCAAAGAGACTTTATATCTACCTTTCTACTTCGACCGGTATTCGAACCAATCCCCAAAGTGGATAAATGGACTCATATTCCAACACGGCTTTAACGGTCAACCCCTTTTAACTCCCCTAGAGCACTTTCCTCCACGGTCAGCTCTACTCTCATCTATATTCGACCTTCCTGAACAGACTTCTCAGTAGTCATACATATGTCATGCGAGCTGGTTGCCTTCACGGCCTGTCTGAAAATTTTTGTTTTTCATTACCCTATCCCTTAGCGACTAGGTTGACAGTACAATGGATGAACCCAGGTCAGTGGTCTCAGAGGTTGAAACGCTCCAGGGAGTGTTATCCTTTGGCTCGGATTAACCAATCGAATATCTCTGGATATGGTTTCAAAGTTTCTAAGCAATTATCTGCCCTGGATCCCTCTCCTTGAACTGGCAATCCTAGTCTACTGATTCCCATCCCTACAGTCAGCCTTGTTCGAAGGATGACTGACTTGAGTCCACAAACTATTCTGGAATCTACCATCTTTAGCTTGATAGCCATTGATATTGTCTGGATTAGTTCTGTGGCTTCATAGCAGTCAGCCGAAATTCGGGCAAGTGTCTGACTTTCAACTTTTTTCATTTCCCCTTAAACTTTTTACACCACCTGTTCCTGGCGAGGAAGCACCTCCCGGCGGTTGTCTGGAACTCATAGAGAGAGAGAGTAGTTGAGGAAATTGGCTAACAGAATAGAAATTTTAACTTCTCTTTATTTTGCATCTTAATACTAATTTATCTATTACTAGATCTTAAAATTTCTTTCGATTTCTTTCAGTTATTATCTACCAATCAATTATTAGTTTGTCGAGTTGGGTTCAAGCCCCAATAGTTTCTTTTGTTCCACTTGTGGATACTGAATAACTGTGTTGATTGGTTTATATGATTTACATATAACTTTAGTTTATGGTAAGGACACTTATTCTAGCGTATGCGGACGACCTGTCTATATTTGTAACGAAAGATGATGCATTTCCTGTCGCTCGTAGGGTTTTCGAACAATATGAGCGATAAGCGGGCGCTAGAGTTAACCTAAGCAAAAGCCAAGGCCTATGGTGTGAGAGGTGGCGGAATCGTTCAGATTCTCCCCTCGGCATACAATGGACGAATACTTGCCTGAAATATTTAGGTGTATATGTGGGGCTCGATGGTTAAACATCTAATAGCCGCATAACTCTAAAGAAACTCTCTGGAGCTGTGAACTCGTGGCGGACTAGACTGCACCCACTTTCGCTGAAAGGACGTGCAGTCGTTGTCAATTATTTGATTACCTCGTTCATCGTGCACCTGTTAAAATCGGAGTGCTTCAAAGAAGCCTTCGTGAAACTTTTACAGGCGAAGGTCTCTGACGCCTTGTGGGGGGGGGGGGGGGGGGGGGGGGAAGACGATGGTGAAGAAAATCTACACGAATAGTTTGTCATGGAGAGAGACAGTAGAAAATAAATCGTTTAGTTTAAGTGTAGATGTAAAAATTGTATGTATTGAACTAACAGTAGTAGAATTGAATTGTTGTTTTTGAATAAGAATTAGTTACCACAAGACGGTGTTTGAGAACGGAGAAAATAAAATTTAATGAAGTGAAGAACGTAAATCTTTAAGTTCAAACCATTTTTTTACATGGTGCCGAAACCCGGGACCGTCATAAGTAGCGTGTGGTAATAGGAATCAGGATTGGCTGGAAATTAGCGTCGTGATAAAGGGAGTTTTTTGAAATGGAAGCCACTTATCGTGCCTCGTGCAGGGGTCAGGTAACAAAATTGTGCAATTCAAAAGCGGAATACCTAGAAAAAGTGAAATTATCCGAGCGGAATACCTAGAAAAAGTGAAATTATCCTACAGAGGATTCAGAAAGCGTGGAAGAGGAAATTGTTATTTATTTGGATCGATTAAAGAACGCGCATAGTAACCTACGAAAAGCGGACGAAGCTGCTCGCAGAAGCGTTAAGGAGGAAGAAGCGAAAAAGGAGTGTGAATCAGTAATCGAATACGATGATAAAGCTGTTCGCACTATTTCAAAGCTGGAGTATATTCTGCGAACAAAATTCAAGATCCAGTCTCAACATCAAACGTCATCAGAGGAGCGCAATGGAAGTCATAATCTTTCATTACATGGTAGTGGTGGTTGTAATGCATATAACGGCGTAAAACTGAAGAGCTTTGAGCTGAAGAAATTCGATGGGGCACTAGAAAATTGGACTCCATTTTGGGAACAATTTAGGAGAGCTGTGCATGAAAATCCACAGTTTAACGCTGCAACCAAATTTAATTTTTTGAGTAGTGCATTAGTCGGGAAAGCCCAAGCAACAATAGCAGGATTTACCCCCACTGAGAAGTGCTATATGGACGCCATTTCTCTCCTTCTAGAAGAATATGGAAATAGCGAACAAATTGTCGAAAAATACATACAAAGACTAATGTCTATCAAACCGGTAAATTCATCCACCGATATCACAAGGCTAAGATACCTATACAACGAAACGACTGCAACGATGAGAAGTTTATCTGCATTGCAAGTTCCGTCATCACAGTACAATATTGTTCTGAGATCAATACTATTAAGAGCGTTGCCTCCTCAGCTACGAGTTGAATTTCACCGATCTTTAAAGAGAACCTCTCCTAATTCAGAAGGGAAATTTAGTTCAGCAGATTCAGCAGTATCTGATTCGAGCGACTTTGATGGAGATGAACGCCTGAAAGTCTTGATCTCCTACATTAAATGTGAAGTCGAAGCTTTAGAGATCTCGAAGTTGTCCGAGCAGGAAAGTTTTAGGGAGAATAAAAGGGAGATCTATAGTAAGCGCAATACAGACCAAACCACAGCAGCTGGATTGTTCACGCAAGGAAATATGGATGAAAAATGCCTATTTTGCAATAGGGCTACGCATACAACGAAAAATTGTGACGCCGAAATTCCGATTAACAAAAAAAAGGCTGTATTGTTGAAAGAAGGAAGATGTTTCCGTTGCACAAAACCAAATCACAGCTCCAAATTTTGCAAAAGTCAGTGGATTAAGTGTAATTTTTGCGGAGGTAGACATTTGACAAGTATGTGTGAGAAAAGAGAAAATAGTTTACCTAACAGTGAACACAAAGCTGTAGCTAAAAGTGGAATGGCAAAAGAGCACGCAACTGTACAAATTGCAGAGAATGTGAAAAATAAGCTAGGAATAACTACTTTAAATGTGTTAGATGAGGCAAAAATCTTTTTACAAACGGCTAAAGCAATATTAAGTGCACCAAGTAGTTGGAGCGACAGTGACGGCTGTCTACTAACTCGTCTGGTTATGGACAATGGCAGTCAACGAACGTATGTGTCAGAGGTTTTAAGCAGAAAACTAAATCTTCCGATAGTAGGTATGCAGCGTGTAAATATTATTCCATTCGGTGACCAAAAACAGAGACGAGCAAAGAAATGTAACCAGGTGGAAATTACGGTTAGGAGTCAGTTTAATTATGAACTAGTAAACATAACTGCATTAGAAGTGCCATTAATTTGTGCGGATGTATTACCATTGCCAGACGGAGACCAAATGGGAATAAGGCATTTAAAATTAGCTGACACTATCGCGTGTGAAGTAAATTACGTGAGCGGAATTAACTTGTTAATTGGTCAGGACTATTACTGGCAGTTTAATACGCTCGAAATCAAACTGCTATCAAATAATTTAGCGGCCGTAAATACATTCTTCGGTTGGACCTTGCAAGGAAGTAGTGGCGGTGAGTTGTGTAACCAGGAAGGTGGCTCATGCGTATTTCTGATAAGTGACGGCAAAGAAAGGGATTTTGATTTATCGAAATTTTGGGACTTGGAACAAATCGGAATTGATAAATTGGAAAAAAGTGATAATAAATTAAAAACTGTCGATGTGATTAACAAGATTGAATTAAATAAAGACGGCAGATATGAGGTTTCTTTGCCTTGGAAAACCAACGAAAAGTTAAATGACAACAAAATTGTGGCGTTATCTCGTCTAAAAAGTTTAACTATTCGGTTAATGAGACAGGCTGATGGGCTGAGGAATTATGACGACGGTATTCGAGAGCTTATTAAAGCAGGTATTGCTGAGGAAGCAAGTGCTGTAAGTGGTCAACAATGGCATGTGTATTATATGCCCCATAAAGCCGTTTATCGAGAGGACAAGACTACTAGTAAACAAAGGATCGTTTTCGATGCCTCCTCTAACGAAGCAGGTTACTCGTCACTGAACGATTGTTTATATCCCGGCGATTATTTGACACCAGACCTTTTAACTTCGCTCCTAAGTTTGCGTTCTAATGCAATTGCTATTATATCTGACATTGAAAAAGCATTTTTACAGATTTCCCTAGCAGCAAGCGAGAGAGACTCACACAGATTCCTATGGTATGAGACGACGCCAGTACCGCATAAAGGGATGCCCATTATAAAGGAATTTCGAATGACAAGGATTACTTTTGGCGTAACATGCAGTCCGTTCTTATTAGCAGCCACTCTACAAAAATATTTAGAGAAATGTGAATCAATTTATGGTCCGGTTTGCAGGAAATTGAGTAAGTCATTTTATATTGACGATTTAGTATTAAGCGTGGAAAACGTAGAATTAGCTAAAGAAATCTTTTATAAATCAATAAACATTATGAACGAAGCTAACATGAATTTGCGAAAATGGAACACAAACCATGTTGAATTAAAACAAGAGTTTCTTAACCAAGAGATAGAAGCACTGATCGAACAAAAGGTACTGGGAATAGTATGGAACACAGCTAGTGATGAAGTTAGAATTGATGTGGATGGCCAATTAGAGTATATCCGTTCATTAAGAGGAACAAAGCGTAAT
The DNA here is from genome assembly GCA_964036015.1 of Leptarthrus brevirostris. Lineage (NCBI taxonomy): Eukaryota > Metazoa > Arthropoda > Insecta > Diptera > Asilidae > Leptarthrus > Leptarthrus brevirostris. The sequence goes on along the minus strand of OZ038371.1, from coordinate 95,346,062 downwards.
GTGATGAGAGCGATGGCAAGGATTTTCGATCCAATGGGCTTTCTAGGTCCATTTACCGTAAGGATTAAAATTTTGCTGCAAGATATTTGGAAGGCGAGCCCAGAATGGGATGAAGCTCTACATGGAGAATTTCTAACGAGGTGGCATGAGTGGCAAGATGAGTTGAGCGATCTAAATGAATACACTATACAGCGATGCATTTCCAAAAGTTTAAATAGTACAATTGTTAATAGACAATTACATGTTTTCGCAGATGCGAGTCCGAAGGCATATGGCGCGGTTGCTTATGTCAGAACCGAATCAGCAGACCATAGCGTAGCAGTTTCTTTCGTCTGTTCTAAAAATAGGATAAGTCCACTGGGAAAAACTAAGGAAAGCGAATTAACTTTACCAAAGTTGGAACTGACAGCAACACTAATGGCAGCGCGACTTAAGGAGTTTTTATTAAAAAGTCTTGATTTCGACATTGATTCGATTCATTTGTGGACTGATTCCACAATTGCTTTAAATTGGATTATGGGACAATCAATTAAAACTAAGCCATATATTTCAAATCGAGTGAAAGAAATAAATGAGCTCTCTAATATTTATCATTGGGGTCATTGTAGTGGTAAAGAAAATCCAGCAGATTTATTAACAAGAGGTATTAATGCAAGGACTTTAAGAAAATCAAAATTGTGGAAATTCGGACCTGAATGGTTAAGCGATTCTAAATTTAGTTGGCCACAAAAGCTAATAAGTGAAAGTTCCCTCGTTTTACAACAGTATAGCATGAAAGCTAATAATGACGTGGAAGAAATGGCGTGTAGAAATAATCCAACAGTAGCAATTTTGGATCTTGGGAACTTTAGTAATTTGAGCAGATTGCTGAGAATAACTGGATATGTCATGAGATTTGTAAATCGAGCGAGAAAGGGAATAGTATCTACTGGAGAATTAACGGCCGAAGAGATTAATGAAGCGGAAATGTACTGGATTAAAAGTTGTCAGCACAGCGATTTTTGTTCAGAAATCAATGCGCTCTCGCAGGGAAACCCACTTCCAAAAGACTCATCCATTTTATCATTAAATCCTATCTTGATTGAAGACATCTTGCGACTGAAGGGACGTTTACCCGAAACCGAATTCGACTTCAACATTTGTAACCCTATTATATTAGCGAAGACTTCTCACTTCAGTCGCTTGCTAGTTTTGGATGCGCATAAACGTACCTTACATGGAGGTATAAGCCTAGTATTAGCGAAATTGAGAGAGAAATACTGGATCGTCCAAGGCCGGCAGCTTATTAAATCTGTATTACGGCATTGTGTTATCTGCAAACGCTTACATGGAAAAAGCGCTTCAGAACCTTGGGCAGCGTTACCTAGAGAAAGAGTTATAACGTCAAGACCATTTGAAACTGCTGTTGTGGATTTCGCTGGACCGCTATACACTAAAGATTCTGTAGAAAAGGATGATAAACGAAAAGTATATATCATGCTATTTACTTGTGCAGCGATTCGGGCAATACACTTATAGTTAATACCCGACATGTCAGTAAAGAGCTGTATTGGTGCGTTGAGGCGATTTATTGCGAGAAGAGGAGTACCGAAAGTGATCATTTCCGATAACGCGAAAACATTTAAACGAACAGACTTAGAGCTTCGTAAACTGGAGGAATTGCTGAAGGCTACAGATGTGCAAGGGCTGGCTGTCAATAATAATATACGCTGGAAATATATTCCTGAGCGGGCAGCATGGTGGGGAGGATTTTGGGAGCGATTGGTTCGGAGCGTGAAGAATGCCTTGAAGTCAGCGATAGGAAAAGCAAACCTCGATTATGAAGATCTACGAACATTGTTGTCTGAAGTTGAGGCTGTTGTAAACTCTAGGCCCCTTACCTACATAACCGATGATCCCAATGACCTGCATCCTTTGACTCCATCCCATTTTCTTAATCATTCGAACTCTATTTTGTTCTCAGATTTCCATAGCGACGGGTCGGCAATAGCGAATTCCTGGAAATTCCGTCAAAATGTTTTGAGGCGCTATATTAAACGATGGCAACAAGAGTATTTAACTAAACATCAGGGTAAAGTTGACCCTTCTAGAAGCGTTAAAGCGGGAGATGTTGTATTGGTACACGAGGATAACAAACGAAGGCTGCAGTGGCGATTAGCAATAGTATAAAGTACCTTTCAAGGACGTGATGGAAGAGTTAGGGCTTTCCAGGTTCGACTTGCAGATCAACAAATCCTGAGAAGACCAGTTCAGCTGCTATTTCCTCTGGAGATATCAGCTTCCGAGGGCGGGGCCCAGGATGAAGAAAATCTACACGAATAGTTTGTCATGGAGAGAGACAGTAGAAAATAAATCGTTTAGTTTAAGTGTAGATGTAAAAATTGTATGTATTGAACTAACAGTAGTAGAATTGAATTGTCGTTTTTGAATAAGAATTAGTTACCACAAGACGGTGTTTGAGAACGGAGAAAATAAAATTTAATGAAGTGAAGAACGTAAATCTTTAAGTTCAAACCATTTTTTTACAGATGGGTCGCTGAAAGCACGCTCTGCCGACCAGTAGTGGAGAGTGGTTTCAGTTTTACAGACATGGTCGTGAAATTTCGTTGTCTTCAGGTACGGGCATTCCAACGAGTGTTCTGTCAAAGAGATAACTTAATTTCGCAGCTGTGGGTAAGTTCTATTGGGGATAGCGACGCAGGGGAGCACTACTATCTGCTCTCGGTTCACCCACCATATCCGGATATGATCTCTACGATTACAACCTGGGGCAGAATAAGACCAACATTTCATTTGCGATGGAATGAACTTGGGTACGGGGATTTCTCAGCAATTCCGATCAGGTTGAACCCTGAGTTAGTAGATTCGGTGTTTAGTAATGCTCAAGGTGTAACGGCCGATACAGGACAACTCACAGTTCTTGGAGACATCATTGATGCTTCCGGGAATACACTTATACACCCCCACACAACACAATTAAACGAATTGGTGGATACAGCACGAGAGCGTTTTAGTCGTCTCTCTACTAGGGAACCTAGCACTGAGGTGATAAACGCTTTCGTTATTAATCGACCGCCGCACACGACATTAAGTACACTCACTTCACGTAGGCTGCGCGAGCTCTTCGTAGGAGTAAATCCTACGGATACCTGAGGGGTTAATAGATGGCGCGCACATCTTGGGGTAGAATTGGGAGTAATGGGGACTATAACTAGCAGAGTCATCTATAGTTATCCGTCCAATTACAGAGACTCTGATGTGGCATTCAAACTGCTCCATCACAGCCTCGTGCATCCAAACCAGCTGTCGCATATCGATCTAAGAATTCAAAGAGCCTGCACGGTTTTTGGTGGTGAAGGAACCCTGTTCCACAGATACTTAACATGCCCGACCTTGTGCGACATTAATAATCTTGTTCGCGATATGTGCCATCATATCTGCCCGACATTCAGTATAACAAGAACGTCGTTTTTACTGGGGCCAAGGACATGTAACCAGGTAAATTGCTTGATAAGCTTTATCTTAACACTTGCTAAATCGACAATTCATCTGTATTGCATGCGGATCGAGCCTGGGCAAAAGCCCACGAACCCACAGTTTCACACACAGGGATTGCGGAATGTCGATCTACTACGCAAACGTAGCTGGTCTTCGTTCAAAAACGGCTAGGCTCTTTAATGGCTCCAGCGATCTTTGTTACGGCGTAATTTGTTTGACTGAAACGTGGCTGTTTCAGGGAATTCTGGATGCGGAGCTGTTTAGCTCTGAGTACATTGTTTTTCGCCGTGATCGTTATGCTGATTTGTTTGATGCGCCCGTGGGAGGCGGTGTTCTCTGCGCTGTGCGTCGCGATGTTCCGTGCAGACTGGTTGACATCCCTAATTCCGATGATTTGGAGATTTTATGTATCGCTATTGGACTGCCTGGCAAAACTGTGTTCATTTCGACCTCTTATATTCCTCCAGGTTCTCCATCTTATGTTTATGAAAGGTTTGCCTCCTGCCTGGATGACCTCGCACACGCCTTGATGCCTTCTGATGATTTGTTGCTTTTGGGTGACTTTAACCTGCCGGATGTTGGCTGGGAGCTCTCACACTCGGATGATGGCTTGGTTCTTTCTTTTCGGTCTGCCAATCAGTTTGCTTTTTCTTTTATAGATGGCCTTGCTTCTTCAGGCTTAACACAGACTTGCAGTATTTCTAATGATCATTGAAGGTTCCTTGACCTCGTTTTTTCTACTGATCCTGCTAGTTCACTGGTGAGACGATGCTTGGTGCCCATTGTTCCGGAGTCGGGTCATCACCCTGCGCTTCATATTGCTCTTTTCATTGATCTAGTTATGATGGCTTCTTGTGTGCCAGATGATGCTTGTTATAACTTCAGTAAGGCTGACTTTTCCGTGATTAACAACTGGTTCTCAACTAGTGATTGGAGTAGCGTCCTCTATGAACGTGACATTAATGTGGCCGTAAGATCTTTTTATAATTTGCTGTCTATCTGTTTTACTTATTGTGTCCCTATTTCTAAATCGAATAACTTGCGTTCTAGTCTGCCTTGGTTTGATAGTTTTTTGAGACATTTAAGGAATATTAAATGTAAGGCTTGGAAGAGGTTTTGTTCCTCTAGGAGCGACGCTGACTATTTAACTTATTCCAATTTACGCAGTCAATTTTAATCTGACTTAGTGTCTTCTTATAATAATTATATTAATAGAATGAAAGCGTCCCTACGAGTCGATCCTAAGCGATTTTGGAGGTTCGTGAACATGAAGCGCAATTCTGATGGCTATCCATCTTCTCTGTATTTTGGAGGCAGCGAAAGCAATGAGCCCTTTGCCCTTTCCCGATTTTTTTAAAACTGCGTTTTTGGATGATATCTGTGATATTAGCATTAAGGATTTTACCCATTTGACGAGGTTTACACCGACTTCTCTTGAATCCAAAGACCTTTTACTTGACGAAGTTATGATTTTGAAGAAAATCTCTACCTTGACTGATAGTTTTTCAATTGGTCCTGACAGTATCACTGCCTCACTCGTGAAAAGATGTGGTTCCGTTCTTGCTCCTATTTTGTGTTATTTATTTAATCTCTCAACTCGTTGTGGTGTTTTCCGAAGGCTTGGAAAACCTCATTAATTATTCCCCTTCACAAAAAAGGTGATAAATGTGAAATCTCGAACTATAGACCAATTGCTAATCTTTGTTGTATATCAAAGATTTTTGAGGCACTTATTTGCGATGTTCTATACTTCCACTGCAAGCCGTTCTTGCAGCCGTTTCAACATGGCTTCATTAGGGGTAAGTCAACTACCACCAATTTGTTGGAATTTTCAAACTTCTGTATTTCTACAATTGAAGGTGGTAAGCAAGTTGACTGTATTTTTACTGATTTCAGCAAAGCTTTCGATAGAATAAATCATAGATTTCTTATTCTCAAACTCTCCCTTCTTGGGTTTCCGCGAGTTTTTGTAAATTACCATAGATTCATTCGTACTTGTCTGAACGCACTCAGAGGGTTTCTTTTCGTGGAGCTCTATCTGATGCAATTTTCAACACTTCCGGTGTACCGCAGGGCTCCCACCTTGGCCCATAGTTATTTATAATTTATATCAATGATGTATCTGCGATACTGTCTAACTCAAATATTCTTTGTTATGCCGACAACGCTAAGATATTTCGCACTGTGTCTGACAATGCCGATTGCCTACTCTTAAATTCTGACTTGGACGCCTTTCAGAATTGGTGTTCCATTAACGACCTTCCCCTAAATATTAGCAAGTGTACATCTATGTCTTTCTCACGAAAAAGGTCTCCATTTCAATATAACTTTACCATAGAGGGTTGTCCTTTAACAAGAGTTACTAAGACTAAGGACCTGGGTGTTTGGCTCAATTCTCAATTTTGGTGGTCAAGGGAATTTGATGACCCTTACATTACAAAGCTCTTATATTGCACTTTTGTCCGGCCTATTCTGGAATATGCCTCTCCAGTCTGGTCACCGCTCTATGTGTAACATATCAATCGCATTGAAGCTGTTCAACGGAGGTTCGTTAGGTTTGCCCTTCGAGGCCTTCCTTGGAATAACCCTTATATAACCTCCTTATGCTGATAGACTTAAACTTCTGCACTTGGACACACTTGAAAAGAGACGCCGTAACGCCGGGATCCTTTTTGCTTTCGACTGCATTCGTGGGTCCATTGATTCTTCTGTTCTCTTGGGTCGTTTTGGCATATCGGTTCCAGCTCGCTCCCTGAGGAATCATGACTTTCTTCTGTTACATTTTCATCGTACTAATTATGGATTAAATGAACCTATAACGTCGATGTCACGATTTTTTAATTCCGCTTTTAATTGCATCGATTTTCATCTATCGCGTTATCATGTGAGGAGTCAGCTTTGCTGAGGTTACTTTTTGGTTTTTGTTGTGCTTTTTAATTTGTATCTGCTTTTTATTCACTTTAGCACTTTTGTTTTCTGAATTTATATTTTGCGAATTCTCTTCTTGTTCTTTGTTTTTATATGATTTGTTATAGTGTTTTTATTAAGTTTTTATTTAGTTTTTTTTATTTAGTTTATTGTTTAGTTCTCTTTTGTAGTAATCAGCACATTGATGAAATATTGTAAATGAATAAATAAATGAATAAATGCACTAAAGAACCACTACATTGCCAGATTGAAGAGGCGATTACGTCTAGAGTTCATGGCAACGAAGGCCGACACATTCAACTGCACCTGGCAACCTTTATCGTCGGTGCGGAACGGAAGCCTCGCCTTTCACTGGGAAAAACAGGCCGCAGAAATGTAGCAGCTTGTCCACGAAGCTTCTGTTGGCTTTGGTATTGCTGCAAGTTCTGCGGGAAGGACAAGTCTCACGTTGGAATCGTAGAACTGGGAGGATGATAGGAGCAGTTTGCAGACGTTAATGACTCTGCAGACTGGTCCCGCGGGACTTTAATCGGTTCGAAATTTTTGTGCGTTCGTCTAGAACATGTTTAGATGAGTGCTGCCGGAAAACTATAAAAGTGGCGAACGGCTCGACGGAGAGGGCATTTGCTTGGGAGCAGTGGTTCCCGAAGTAGGAACTTCGCCCGGTGCTGCATCTACCCTCTGGGAACACTCAGACAATCATGTTCTAGTTTGATTTTTCGGTTTCGGTTTATTTTGTTCGTTCGTTTTAGGTTAAGCTCTAATTTTTGTTCCGGATTCTTTTCAAAATTTCAATGAACTTTTCTTAGAGCTGGCACTCGCTTGGAGGCATTTCAAAATTTCTTTGTATTTTCTTTTTTACAGGTTTTTGCATTCAAGTTTTAGAGTCCTTTTTATTTAACCTATTTACAATGACGTAGTATATTGAGTTATTTTTGTTATGTTCTTAATGTTTATGTGATTTTCAGGGTAGCTATTTTTTGTAGGATTTTGACGCTTTATAACGATTGTGCCAAATAAAGAACCATATATACATAAAAAAATTTTTTTATTATTATTAATGACTTCATGGACTTGGATGGCTCAAATTACATAAACAAGATAAGGTTCGTAAACGTAAAGTGCAGAAATGTAATTTAAAAGCCCATGTAGACGGATAACCCAAAACGTCTTAATTATGAATAAATTTATGAAATACATTATAACAATTACTTAATGTATTAAAAAGGAACGCACTATTCAGAATAGAGAGACTAAAGAAAAAGCGATACAATAAAATATTAATAGGTTTTACCGTCAACAAAAATGAATTGATTCACTCCGAGAAAGGAAGGATTTTTATTGTTAGTGTTAAATCTTACAAAAAAATATAATTAATCTTATAAGAAATTTATTCATGGTTTCAATATAAAATTGAATAAGCCCACTCAAAGCAAAAAAACCGGATAAATTATCAATAAAAAATAACAACCTATAATGTCTGTAAGCAAAGTTCGAATTCACACATGTAAATGTCCACTTAAATATAACAACATTTTCACTAAATTAATTCTAAGTTTTTGGTTTATCTTAAGCATTCATCAATAACACCTTTATCACCAACAATGTTTGTCTAAGTAATGGAAAAAAATTTCTGTGAATTTATAATTTTTGAATTCCCACAAAACAGATGCAAAATGTAAAAAAATATGGTTTTTTTTATTTGTATTTTTTTTTATATATGATGTTGCCAAAGCTCAGGGGATGCCCTATGATGCTAAAGCACAGCCTTGGCAGGAAAGGAATTAAGGTTGAGGGAAATGGGTTAGGAGGTTGAGTGAAGGAGGTGTCGATGTACGCCCCGTTTGAAAGTTTCAGGCTCATAAGACGAGGGAAGAACAGAAGATGGTAAACTGTTCCACATTCGTCTTGTTCTGCTAAGAAAAGATTCCCGAAATTTGACGGTACGTCCAAATTTGACCCGGAGAGTATAGGGGTGGGAGCGACTTGTAGATCTTGTATCGCGCGTTGTTATGAGTCTACAACGAATCAGGCTAGCAATTTCGTTAGAACAATAGCCATGGAAATAGCAATAAAAGAGTGAGAGACAACCGACATTCCGTCTATGCTCCAGAGAGTCAAGGCCCTCAGAGATTGAGGAATCGCCAATAAGTTTAATAGCCTTACGCTGAACTTTGTCTAACGCGGACAATGTGGTGTGTCCTGCCCCTGCCCAAATATGGGAATTATATTCAAGTCTAGTCCTAATGTGGGACTTGTAGATCAACGCTAAGTCGGGTGGGGTGAAATATTTCTTACATCTCTGTAGAAAACCCAAACATTTCATCGCACTTTTAGCGATTGCAAATATATGATCAGTCCAGCTAAGATTGCTGGATATCTCAATACCCAAGATCTTTAGGGAGGGTGAATTGGGTATATTCACTCCGTCGACTGAAATGGGTTATGGGTGAACTGGGCGTTTTTTAAGGGACATTAAACAGCATTGAGTTTTGGATGCATTAAACGTAACACGATTTGCTCTGCCCCAAGCGAGGACCATAGAAATGTCTTTGTTTAATGATCTAAACATGCGTTCCCGATTGACTTCTGTAGCATTTCCACGTGAATTCATTACAGAATCAAATGAGTACGCGAAATCAAGGGTGCTGTCGTCGGCAAAACTATGAATAGGATTGAGAGTAAGGGATAAGAGATCATTAATAAAAAGAAGAAATAAAGTTGGTGAAAGAACTGAACCCTGAGGTACACTGGCATTTATTTCGTAGGATGCAGATGTAACGCCGTCAATAACTAACTACACGGATTGAACGGCCTGACAAAAAGCTCTCTATCCATTTAACGAGGGTAGGGTGCAGACCAAAAATTTGAAGTTTGGCTAAAAGGGCAGCATGCCAGACTCTATCAAAAGCCTTTGAAATATCAAGAGCGACGATTTCGGACTCACCGAAATTATGGAGACAATGATTCCAACGCTCCGACCAGCGCGGAAACTGTACTGGCAATCGTTGATAAGATGGTTATTTTCTAGATATTTCAACAACTGAGAGTTGATGAGTGATTCAAAAACTTTGGATATGATCGAGGTTAGTGCAATTAGTCTGTAGTTAGAGGGGTCGCATGCCTCTCCTTTTTTAAGTATCGGCTGGACATGAGCAAGTTTCCATACACTTGGAAATATTGCTGCTGAATATGACAGGTGAAAAAGTTTGCGCAGAGGTTTAGCCAAAGCAGACGCGCAGCATTTTAAAACAAGGGGCGAGAAACCATCAGGCCCAGTAGCTTCGGACACGTCGAGTTTTGAAAGTACTCTAAAAACTTCCCGAGTGCGAAAGTGTAGCGGCTTTTGCCTACTAATGCACTGTGATGGAGATGGAAGTGGCTGCGATGATGGTGGCAAGTACGAGTTAGCAGCAAAATTAGCAGCAAACAGGTTGGCCTTGTCCAATGAGTCAGTAAAAACATTCCCATTATAAATGAGTGGTGGTGTTGACGAACAGGTGAAATTGTTCTTTACGGTTTTTACTAGAGACCAGAAGCCCTTACTACCCTTTTGAGTAGAAAATACCTTCCGGCTAATTGCTGAATTGCAAATATTCCGCGCATCTCTATAGATACGTCTCAATTCCTCTGAAGGGCACAATTTATATGCCTGGAAGGCTGCTTCCTTCTTTTTAATGGCTGCGAAACAGTCATTATTGAGCCAATTGGTGTTAGTTGGTTTGATGTTCTTGAAGCTATGAGGAATAAAGCGATGCATTCAAAACCATAGGATGTTCAAGATATAATCGGTGCTTCTGTTAACGTCCTTTATAGAAAAGCAATCAGACCAATCCAGCTCTCTGAGATATTTATTAAGTCACGCCCAATCAGCATTTTTATAATGCCTTACTAATCTTTGGTGGAGTTTAGGTTAGTGGTTGTCAGAGAGGAGATGGAGAATTGGGCGGAGATTAGACAATGGTCCGAATTACCCAAGGGAGACGTCACCGAAACCGAGTATTTTTCTGGATGCGATGTTAGAAATAGATCTAAAAGATGCGCGTTGTGCCCCAAAGTATCAGGAACACGAGTCGGACACTCAACCAGTTGCTGTAAATTAAAAGACTCACTAAATAACTCGACGTGTCTTCCAGTCTCTTGTGGTAGAAGAATGCCTGAGCCACTGTGTGTTGTGGACGTTGAAATCTCCAGCAAGAACGATTTCAGAAGAGGGGGATAATTCCAAAATCTTATCGATATCGGAAGACAGTTTATCGAAGGAGCACACAGTGTCAGTGTCAGACATATTCGGGCTGCGGTATAAAAAGCAGAAGTGAATAATGTGCCGATAGTGTTTAAATCTAATCCAGACGTAATTAAATTCTGGATTAGTAGAAGAGAATTAAGGGAGATGGGAGAATGGCACATCATTTCTAATATAAACCGCGATTCCCCTCTGAGAAAAGAAGAGCGGCACTAAGTGATAACCAGGGATGTGATACTGATTAATATCAGAATCGGAAACAACCTTGGTTTCGCTTAGTGCAAAAACTGCCGGATTTTCCGCGATCAATTAGCAGTAAACCGAGAAATGGTTACTTTTCAAGCCACGAATGTTGCAAAAATTAAATGCAAATTTTTGCATTTTTCCGGTCTTAATTTGCCCAAAACAAAACAAGCGAAATCGTAAACAAACACAAGAACTGACGAACGGGATCCACAGATGCAAAGCAAAAAAAAAATATAAGAGCATAGTTTTACCCAAATTGATGATCATATATTAATATGTATTAGATATACATAGGTTGATATAGATTTATTTACACGAGAAATGGCGCTAAAAGTAAATATCATATTAAGTCGGATCCTTCTCCAAAATTCAGGATTATTAGGACATTTTTTTTTTAGCCGCTTCACGTGTGCCACTATATGGTTTTCATCCCTACAGGGGATTTTGGATATGCCTTAAAAAGCACTCAGAACCTTCGAGGAGTTCAGCAACCAATTAGATTTACATGATTATTTTATAATAATCACACTGCGGCTCGGTTACAAAAAAAAATTTTTACAATTAATTCATATGATGGGTAAATTACTACTACCAACCAAAAATTTACCACGTAGGTCTTCTTAAGCCTAACAAAACTAATTTAGAAAAACTTAAATCAGAAAAGGTACTCATCCTAATCCTCTTTCCGAATTAGGTATATTCACTTTTTAAAAGAAAATTTGTGTTCTTCCTTTTTCTCTTACTTCACTCTCACTCATTGCTAATATAAAATCGTCTTTTCCGGTCAACACACCAAGTCTACACTGATCACGGTAGCTTGCTGGATGGCTCCATTTCTCCCCAATATGGCGTAGGTGTATTGCCACATAGGGGAAACGCGATATTTTGGAGTTTCTCAGAAAAAGGGAGGCGCTAAAAATTTTAAATTTTTGAAATAAAAAAAAGGTTTTTTTGTGTATTCGCAATTTATGTGAAATTACTACCCATGATATTTTTTCTTTTTCTTGGAAATTGATATTTTAATACTAACAGCGCCTTCTAATTTGTTTACTACAACCGCTTCTAGCACAATTAATATAATTATACAGTTGGTGCACTTCTGACAGGAGCTTTATTTCAGATAGCTTTTGGTCTGCTGGTGTGAGAACTGATTATGAATCTCTAAAAGTTCTCAAGCAACATGAAAAGCGAATAGAAATAATTTATGGGAAAGCTCATATCGGTTAAAAAAAATCTCAGGTTATAGGATACGAGAAAACTTCTTGTAAGATTAGCATGTGTTAGTTACTGTTTGACAGTTCGCACAGCCGGAGTATTTTTATTTAGCTGATTTTTCAGAAAAATTAAATATTTCGCAAAAGACGTGTTTGCATAAAGATTATCAAAAGGATCGCGTAATTAATATAATAGTTATGGATTTATGGATCTCGGCTTTACTTAAGTAAAGAAAATATGAAAATAATAAATGTTCAATTGTTTATTTAACAAAAAAAACTGTGTATTAGTGTGGCGAATTGAAATTTAAAAGAAACTAGTTTATTAATTACAGTGGTTAGATTTTAGATATCGCATTTTCAATAGCACTCAGTCTGTGTTCAATAATTATATTTTTCAAATAAGTATTAAACCGAACATTCCAAATCTGGCGCCTTTGCCATCCGGCAATCCCGAATTTTTAGACATCCATCGTCTCCTCCCGTAATAATGTGACACTGTTTACTTTGATTAAAATCCAAATCTCAAACAAGATGCCCGTGAGAGTCCTCAATTGTCCAGGCACGGTGATTTAGATCACGAATTTACTTCGCAACTACAAAAGTGTTTGACTCTGGTCAGTCAAAGATTAGAATTTTCCTATTTACAACTGTAGTAAGAATTTTGTCATCAGATGGATGAAATTCTGTTGCCTTCACTTCAGTCCCATTATCTTAAAATAAATTTTATCTAATAGTTGTGAAGTTCACTTTTAAATTAATCTCAATATGTATATATCAGTAATATCTTGTCTGAAATGCCAGTCCATATATCACCGAATTATTTTTATCCATTGCGGGCAAGTGCTTCCAAGTACTTTCCGTTCAGATTAGTAAAAGTAAATTGACTGCCTTTCAATTTCACAAAACAAAAATCAGTTCTATCGTTGCTAAAATTAATGTTACACTTTTCTTAATAATAAAAACTTTATTTATATTTATAAACAAAACATTTCATCAAAATCACCATGAACAAACTCACTCACAGTGGGATGTACTTTCAACAGGCACTTGATGATTTGACGTTTAATAAAGCAAACAGCTGCAAATTGTTGTATCCCTTTCATTCTTGTTCTTCATAAACCAAATGCGGCAGCTATCGCTTTTTTCCAAAAATTTATGACAGAGAATTATACTCTTTTGCTTGAATAATCCGTGTTCATAAAATGCAAGACATTCTCAGGTTATAGTGTCCAAAAAAGGTTGAAGGCCAATGGCGTGTTGAAAGCTCAATGTTCCTAGTGCCAGGCCCCTGGCTTCTAGGTTCCCTGAAATTGTATTTTGGCTGACATTGCGATTGCGGAATTTTAAACCTTTGGTTGCTTTTGCAGGTTCTGATGGTGGGCTCCACGATGAATCCTTGACAGGATCATCCTCAATATGGGTTGTAAAAATAGGGTTTATATCGCTGTTTTCTGCATCTGCGAGATTATTATGGAACATTAATTCACCGTTTTCTGGAACGCATCCACAATAATATCCTTTTCCGCTATCAATACTGCTGTTAGAAGTTCCATAAACCCTAGCTCCTTCCATATACAAAATCTTCTAGTTTCTCCTAACCCAGAATTTATTACAGATTCTGTGTACTTAATGTAGATAAGAGTTTCAAAGTCTCTACTACTGCTGCAAACCTTAGTGGGTAGGTAGTTGAGCAAATTAATGATAATAACTGAGTTTACCAATGAGAACATTGAGTTATGCGAGGCAAAAGTACCGTGACGGCCGAGAAAAATGTCATAGGGTGATTGCAAGTTCATGCATTTTTCGATGGCCATGTTTATTTGACGTTTTGTTGTGTTCCAGTAGAGTGGTGGAGAAAACTCACTACTGGTTTGAGACTGGTTAAGAGCTTAATATTACGCAGGGGTATGCAAAGTGTATGTGATTTCGAATAAAAGTTTTTGCATGCTGGCATTGTTCGAAGATGAACTCAGTGCTCACGCAGGTTCTGATGGTGGGCTCCACGATGAATCCTTGACAGGATCATCCTCAATATGGGTTGTAAAAATAGGGTTTATATCGCTGCTTTCTGCATCTGCGAGATTATTATGGAACATTAATTCACTGTTGTCTGGAACGCATCCACAATAATATCCTTTTCCGCTATCAATACTGCTGTTAGAAGTTCCAAAAACCCTAGCTCCTTCCATATACAAAATCTTCTAGTTTCTCCTAACCCAGAATTTATTACAGATTCTGTGTACTTAATGTAGATAAGAGTTTCAAAGTCTCTACTACTGCTGCAAACCTTAGTGGGTAGTTAGTTGAGCAAATTAATGATAATAACTGAGTTTACCAATGAGAACATTGAGTTATGGGAGGCAAAAGTACCGTGACGGCCGAGAAAAATGTCATAGGGTGATTGCTAGTTCATGCATTTTTCCATGGCCATGTTTATTTGACGTTTTGTTGTGTTCCAGTAGAGTGGTGGAGAAAACTCACTACTGGTTTGAGACTGGTTAAGAGCTTAATATTACGCAGGGGTATGCAAAGTGTATGTGATTTCGAATAAAAGTTTTTGCATGCTGGCATTGTTGGAAGATGAACTCAGTGCTCACGTAACAACATATATAATAAATAAAAAGCATATTATTCGATTCGATTCGGTCTGAGGTAGACCTTATAAATGTTTAACGACTTATTCGTTGGCTGACATAACAGAGAAAACGAATTTTCCCAGATAAGAGTGCTAGATAGATCGATTTTTCTCCCCTGTGAACTCCTATATTGTAAATTTCATTGAAATCGTTACGATAATATTGAGTTTTTTTAAAATCTAAATAGGGCACTTTATTTGGGCACAAACGTTATAAATGTAAATTGTGAAAATCCTAAAACAAGAGACAACAAAAAATACTAAACATATAAATTGTATTTAAACAGAAACATTCCCGAGAACAGACGCACTACTCCCATCATCGTTTTAGTTTGTCTCCCCCTATGGGAAAGTAACCTTTCCTGTAGTAATTCCAGTAAATCCAAAGCAGAGAGGAGCTCTGTGGATGAGGTGCTACAAGGCTGCAGCCTATTGTGAGGCTACTACTATTATGCGCCGACGCTAAAGGCAGCCAAGTACAGTTTAATGTGTCGGCGTTTGTTGCCAGGTACTTAAATGTAATGGTTTCCTTACCTTGACAACAAAATGGCTCTTAAGTGTACCTGTGTATCAGTGGTCATGCCAATTTTTCATCCGCATGCAGTACAGATGAATTGAATGATTAAAAAAGTGTAAGAACGAAGCTAATTAAACAATTCCCCTGATTCAAGTTATGCCGAATGATGGGAAGATTAACTAGCAAAAGTTACAAACCAGTTTCGTCAAATCGCACAAGAGAAATTTCTGTGAAAAAGAGTTCCTTCACTATTGTCTATGTGCGACAACTGGATTTGTTGCACGAGGCTATGCTACAACAGTTTGAACGCTACATCAGAGTCTCTGTAAGTGGACGGATAACTAAAGACCACGCTGCTGGTCACCCCACTGATTACTCCTAATTCATCTGTAATGTGAGCCATTAGTCTCAATATTTCGCGCCATCTGTGTGCTGAAATGGGAAGTCACTTTTACACACAATTTTAGAGTTGCTTTTGTAAAGAAGAAGCATACATTCCGTGCCTGAAGACGACAACTGCAAGAGGTAAGTGAAAAAAAACTTTTAACTTTATCCCTTTTTATCCGCGGCATCCTTTATGTGAAACGAAGGTAATATTCTATTAATTTATTGTAGGCAAACGATAAATACGAGAAGCCATCAGTCACGTTCAAAGTCTCGAACACCACGAAGGTACAGAAATAAGTACTCAAACAGCAGATCACGATCAAGGTCTTACTCAACATACTACCGCAACAGTTAAGAACGGCGAAAATCATAATCTCGTAGTCCTTTATCTCAAAGACGAAGGCTTGTTGGAACAAGGGAACATCCTCAACAGAGTTGCTGTTTAGGAATATTTGGATTGAGCATTTATACGACTGAACACAATAGTAAGGAGGTTTTCTCCAAATTTGGGCCAATCGAACGTGTGCACGTTGTTATTGCTGCCAAGAGTGGAAGATCTCGAGGTTTCTGCTTCGTATACTTTGAGAGCTCCGAAGATGCCAAAGTTGCAAAGGAACAGTGCTCAGGTATGGAAATAGATGACAGACGAATTAGGGTTGACTATTCCATCACAGCGAGAGCTCATATGGATATGTAAGCGATATCACATGCACGGTGTAAATCTTTGTACAGATTTTATTTCGTTCCATTATTCCAAATTGTGTTTTACTCATTCGGCTCCAAGTCTATGCCGAAAAAATTCAAGCATATCTTTAATTATTAGCCAAAGCTTCGAATTCGATTAAGATTTTAGCGTATTTTTTTTAAATGTGCAGTTCCCGGATTTTCATTCAAAACATCTTTGGCTACTTTAAAAATTAAGTATATTTCAATTGTTTAAATTACGTTATTTTCAAAGAAACAAGTTATATTTGTTACAATATTCAACCTGTGTAGGCCAGTTTTTTTGTTAGAGTGAAAATTTGAAGTTATTTGATTCTTTGATTTATTGGCAATCCACTATATGTGGATGTTGTTGCAAATTAATTTTCCATTCTTGACCGTATTCTTGTGAGACTTAAACATTAAAACTGTACAGTATATCTAGATAGAATATAATTGATTTTAGAGCCTTTATATTAGTGAATGTTATTATGTTTGTGCACAAACATGAGTAGAAGATTGCAGCCCGACATCTAAAAGATGTAATTTAATTACAATGGGATAAAAAGTCAATAATTAAAATTTTACATCGGGTGTCGTGAATGCAGTAAGTGACTACATATAATAATGAGATGTGATATTTCAATAACTAGAATCTTTTGAGAATTGTTTTATCATTTTATTTAAGACTGAATACTATTCGTATATAATATGACAGCCGTATAAAT
Source organism: Leptarthrus brevirostris (assembly GCA_964036015.1). Taxonomy (NCBI): domain Eukaryota; kingdom Metazoa; phylum Arthropoda; class Insecta; order Diptera; family Asilidae; genus Leptarthrus; species Leptarthrus brevirostris. The sequence goes on along the minus strand of OZ038371.1, from coordinate 95,328,958 downwards.
ATTCAGGATATATTAACGAGCAAAATCTTAATATCTTAATAATAAGTCGAACCTTAATTTTTTTTATTAATCAAAATATATTTAAGTTTGGCAACATAAATAATATTTAATATTTCGTTTATAAATAATATTTAATTAAGAATTCAAGTAGCGTAAGAGTTAAGTGTGTATATTAGTAATGGACTGCTAACTTAACCTGATTAAGTATGGTTTATATTAATGTTTTTTTTTCTTATATCCAAGTGAATTAAATATGTTATAAATAACTTCTTTTACTTTCAGGAATTCCCTAATCCCAATGTTTTTGATTTAATTTTGTTTTTGTTTTTTTTGTTTCAGCTTTTTTTATAGGTTGGGCCTGTAACCTAGCCAGGTATATGGATGGCGTGGGTTAGTGACTGAACCATCGCATATGGGGGTAGTTTGTTTCTTGTTTTTGCGAATTTCACGATGGTTCAGTGCGGCTAAGGGTAACAGGTGACACCAGACCTGTTGCACTTCCTTCTGTTTTTCTGTTTCTCGTTTTTTTTCTTTCGTGGCACACTTGAAGGAAGGATTCCACCACCATGTGTGATGATGTTCAAGGACTCACACCCCATACCGACGAGCTAGGACGTGCTGCCAGCTAGCACGTGCCACTTAAATATCTTGCGGCAACTTCACGTTGCTCATCCGGACACACATACATTAAAACATGGCGCCCAACGCGAAGCATATCTTCCTTAGGGAAGACACATCAGCATCTTCTGGTGGCTTCGTGCCTCAAAAGAGATGGCATGTCAGGTTAGGTTGATCTGCTAGTCCTTGACGGACTTAGGCGATGTTGACCTGAACGACTGCCGTCTCTTCCCTTTTTTTATAGCACCTTCGAGGTCTAGTGCCTCTATCCTGACATGTCTAAGAGTGTCCATAGGCATGTCAGCTTTTAGCAAATGGGACACACTTTAGCCAACTCTGCTCTGTCCTCGACATGGGATGACTGATGTTCGGGATAAGTGCTGGTGTCTTTAGCGATCTCCGATGTTGCTCCTGACATGCCTAATCTCTGGGATTGGTAGTGTCCCATGTCGCAGTGAGCTGGTGAGTTGGACGAACACCCGACTTAGGCAGTAACCAAAGAGACACTTCATAGGCCTTGTACGCTTGCACAGCCCCGATGCCGTCTTGGTATGACCGTGAAAGTGCTCGTTGAGTTTGCTTAAACGCAGGGTTGACTCCAGCTCCACAGGAAAATTTTGTGGGTTTTGGGAACCTCATCAAGGTTCTAATATTCCAAAAACAATTTTGGATTTTTTTTCTTCCTGTTTTCAAAATGTTTCTTTTTGGTGAATACTTTTAGTTCTTTTTCATTATTGAAACCTTATATTTTCTGCATTTCTAAAGTTCCTTTTTATTTATTTTTTCCGCTTTTTGTGTTTGTCTATCTCCTTCCTCCTACCTTTCCCATCCTAGCAAGATAGGAGAAGAAGGTACATTGGGGGAAACCTGAAATTATTTTGGTTGATTTCTTTGGTTTTCTTTCTTCAAAAATATTTTCGTTTTTTTTTATTTCGGATGAGTTGACAAATTTTGTTTTTGAATTTTGATTTTTTTTTAATTAATTTTTTTTGAATTCTGATTTTGGCTTAATTAAGTTTTTATGCAGTTTTGCTTATGTTTCTTTTGCAGTAAGATTGTTTCTGAATTTTTGATTTCTTTTTTTTTGCCGTCAAACTGGATTTTGTGCTGAGACTTCTTTGATTTTTTTTGTTGCCTTCAAACCTGATTTTGTGCTGCGACTTCTTTGATTTTTTTTGTTGGCCTTCAAACTTGGTTTTGTGCTACAACCTTAGGAGTTGGACTCCCGCACTATTAGCAATACCTTCTGTCTCGACTTTGAGTTTCTTTTCATAAACGTTGTTATGCAATTATTTGATTGCATAAATTGCACCACCGGCAAGCTTTGGAGAGAGGATGGGTTGTCAATGGTCGCAAACACCTGTTGGGCCACGTGGTTTTAGAGTCCACGAACTCTCTTAAACAATTGGGAACGCACTATTTATATTTAAATTCACTTTATTATTTAGTGATACACACTGGAACATTTTTCGTTAAGTTTATGCTGATTTATTTCTCATGAACAAGAATGGAAAATTAAAAATGAAAACGCAAAACAAAGTGGCAAATAATGTAGCGCGCAAGAAAATAGGGGAATTTTGAAATTGCTTTTGAAACCACTATATATGTATTTATAAACACAAAATTGCAGTACTTATCTTTTTTTTTTGTTTTGTGTGCCTCGCCTTCCAGATCTGCCCAGTCTCCTTCTCACCTGTCTTCCGTCCGTTTTCCGTCTTGCGAATCTTCGTACTTAATTTCCACCTCTATATGCCCTTGTTTCCACTTTTCTGAGGTTTTCAGTTTTCTTTCTTTGTACTCTCACGTCTTTTTAATTTCAATTCCTTGCTTTGTGTCACTATACTTTTACTTTATTTCTTCAACACTTTATAAAATATCTGACTGCGACTTTTCTTCTTTAATGCCGCCCTCCAAAAAGAGCTAAACGCTTCACCTACCAAAGCTTTAATAGAGAAAGTGCCCCTATTCGCATTTCCGCCCCGTATTTTCGCAGATTTTTGGAATCGGTCAAATCGGTTTGAGTTATAAAAATATCAATAATATTTTTATTTTTGTAAAATGTTATTATTTTGTGTGTTTTTTCTTAATTTTTTTTCTTTGATTTGACAGGTAAGTTCACGTGTTGATTATTTGTATTTCCCAATAACATTTACGGTCGGATTTATTTTTACTTTATGCTTTGGGTTACGTTTAACTCTAAGTTGCTAAGCTTTTTCTCCGGTAATTGGAGTTCGTTCCAATATTTGTTGTAGTCGATGTCGGTGTAAAGGTTATGTCGTATTTCGTTTAATATCTTGTTAGTTCGAAGGAGAATGGACAGCGTAAGTATTTAGTTAGTTATTTTGATGTATAACTTTTAGTTTAAAGATAAATACCACTCTTTTGTATTTCTCAGGCTGTGAAGACCAAACGCGTTACCCTGTTTGACTTACATCATTTCTACAAGGAAATTTTAAGCTACTGTTATGTCCTGAAAATGGAGAGAGAAGGGAATGGGGCAGCTAATAACAAAACTGAAATGATGTGTATACAATGCTTTAGTAACTCCCTACTGTCATAAACGTATAGTCCTATTTTAATCTTAATCTAATTTTATACAATATGAATACTTAAATCTAAAGGAAAAAATAATAAAGAATTCCACCGCAAGGTCATCTGGAAAAGAAGAGAAAATACAAGTTATACATGGATTTGATTTCAAATGATTGATTGATTGATTTTATGTTGTCCCTCGATGTATGTAGTTTACGGCCGATACTTCTCTTGTCGCTCTTTCCAGGTGAGGAGCTGAAGTCCCGAAATCCAGAGCTGCTGATGTCAGAAGAACTTCCTGCCGGAGTGCGGCAACGGAGGTGATGATGCGTGACCTGCAAGTGGAAAACAACATATTATAAGCGCATGAAGAGTCGAAGGGGGACAGGCACGCAATCACAGTTTAGGGATTAAAATGTTAAAAACACTTCAACAGAAAAGAACGTAGGACAAATATGCAACATTAATATATCAAAAACACGACTCCAATATTATAATTTAAACCTCGCAACCACCAAAATATTAAATTTTCACGTTAGACGTCACGAAAACCACATGCTATGAAACTCAGCTAAACCGCGAAAAATCTTTATGGGATCGCCAGAAATATATGATTGGCGCACTCCGTAACCGCTTGTATACTGTATTTTCGCACGAAAAGTGAGGAAATTAAAGAAAATCGCGAAAGTACGGTGGCTGTCACGAGCGAATTTTAACGCGCATAAACAAAAAACTAACAATATCCGCGAGATCACCACTATATCGAAAACTCCTATATTTCGCGCTTTTTTTAAATCACTAGCGAAAACAACCTTAAATCGCATTAAAAGCACAAATCAACAAACTTTATTGTTGTGTCCAACCTAAAAAGGAAAAGGGAATTAATAAAATTTCCAAATAAAAACGTACTTACGTAGAATACCTAACCAATTCCTAGTCCCTTATCCCGCTCCAGTCCTTCAATATCCCCAAAAAACCCGCAATTAAACACAAAATTAATAAATTATTCAATATTTACAAAAATATTAAAACTCACCGTCTCGAACTGTCAGAAATACTTGACAACTTTGACAACCATCAGCTGATTCTCTAGGAGAACGTTCGGTTGTTACTCTAATGCATTGCTCAAATGGCAAGTTCAAAAACAGTTACGCATTTTCCATTTGAGCAATGCATTAGGATTTGAATAAATAGAGCGCGTCTGAACCAGAAATTCATTCCGCTTTCGGATTTCGAACGATACGTTCAAACTAAGGCAAGTATTAGCCATTGGGAGCTTTCTCCAAATTCCTTTATTCTGATTTCAGAATTATCCGCATTAACCATCCATATCCATATATCCTCATTTTTATTTCAGAATACCTTTGTGTCATCTGTTTGTGGCTACGTCCATATTAGTTCCAGGGATTATTGCTGATTTCAGCATAGTTCAGCTGTTTTCAGCTTTTATTGATACAAATTATAACCGAAATACTTATACATTTTTATTTTTTCACAGGAAAATAATCGATCCAGTGACGTCGGGGAAATTTTTTATCTTTTTAGTTTTTTTGAATTTTTTCTTTGTTTTGAATTTATTATTATTATTTGAATTATTTATTTATGTTACTGAAATTATTTATTTTTTTCTGAATTATTTGTTTGAATTATTATTTATTTTGATTTTATATGAATTTTACCTATTAATAAAAAACCATATTTTCAAATCTAAATTAGTCTTGTTAATTTGTCTGGCACCCCCCCCCCCTTTTTCTGATTGAGCTTAACATAGGCTCAACATTATGTTTCCACCAATGGCAAAAGTTATAGCAAGAAAATAATGGCGCCATAACCCGCGCAAAAGTTTTTTTGGAATAAAACCGCGAAAATTATCCAAAGCGTCACAGGAAAACACCAAAAGATCGAGTACGAAATTCCCAAACACTTCTAATTACCACTAATCACTCGCGAATCAAACCCGGTTTAAGGAATCCCAAAAATGACTTCCTATAATCACTACGCGAGGGTATAAAACCCCGGGAAGTGACCTTTAGGCAGTTCAGTTTTGGTTGAGATTTTCCCGACGGCGGAGCTCTGCGAAATTTTGTACGAAAAGTTCAGTACAACACTTTAGCAATTTGTAAACAATCACGATCACAAGAAACAGTTGAAAACGGTCCTGCAGAAATTCTGAGTAAAGACAATATTTCAAACAAAACGAAAACATCAGAAGTAAATATTGAAAGAATAATAGTGCATTATTCAAGCTTCTGTTTACGAAATACATATACAAATACTGACCTGATGTATATTATATTGTACGGGAACCATCCAAATTCCGCTAGGCATCTGTGAGGCTCGAGTCCGGAGATTTGTTAATTTTTCGCCGATAAGTGTTGGAGCTGGAAGTGTTCTGCGGAAAGCAAAAGTTAAGTGTCTTTAATGTTTTATAGTGGCATTTTGGGAGTATACTAACTTAGTTTATAATGTTGAGTTTTTGGTACCTTAAGTGATATCTAGTTGTGGTATTTTTTTTATTTGAATTTGGTTGATTTTTGCCGTTTCGCGAAAATTTTTGGTTGTTTTGCGGAATCGGTAGCAGATTCGCGGCTTTTTTTGTAATCCTTTCGCGGCATTTCCTATAATATCCCTGAACTCTCAGTTGTTTCGCGACGCTTGGGTTTTAGTAGTTATTTCGCGGAATATTGTTGGTATTCTCGAGTAATTTAGTTAGTTGCGGAATCTGTAGATGTTTCGCGGCTTTTAGAGGCTCTCCGCGACATTTGTTGTTTATATCGCGGAATTGCCAGTTGATTCGCGACAATTTGACTTTGAGTTATTTCGCGGGATTTTGTGCCTATTTCGGGGAGGCGGTACTTCAGGGAATTTTGTTTTTTGTTTTGCGGATTTATGCTGAAATTTGTGGGTATTCCGCGGGTTTTGCTGTTATTGCGCAACTTTTGCAGTCATTCCGCCAAATTGGTATATATTTCGCATTCTTTTATTCGGTAATTATCTTGTGCAATTTCTGGGTTATTAAGCGGATTATTTTTTTACTTTTACTGTTAAGTTGAATTCTCTACCTTATGGTATTTATTTCGCGACTCTTGAATTTTGTTTGCGGAATTAATTAATTTGGTGGAATTCTTAATAGCTTTTTGGGTTGTTCGCTTATTGTGAAATTTGTTTTGAGAAATCGTAATTTGTTGAATTTTCTAATTTTAAGTAATACCAATTTATAGCCAGTAATAGTAATAATACCTAATCAGTTCCATATACGTATTCTAAAAGCTATTTTCTTTAATTTGAATATATAATTAATTTGTTTCTGATGTATTTTACGGATGTTTTCATATTCTATCCATACATTATTAAGTTGCCATTGTCCCCCTCTCTTTAATACCTTGGACTGTTCAGGACTTTCATAAAGGGTTTCGTAATTTATCCCCACACTTCCCTTAAAATAATAAAGAAAAATTACGGGGCGCCCTTATTCAAAATAAATTTTCTCGATTGTAGCCCATCACATACCACTGAGCTAGCCATACTGTGTTGCGCGTGAGGCGTAGGCTTTGCGAGACCATTTCGGAATCCTGTTTTGCAAATCTGTAAGGAAGCGACGTAACACTACTTTAAATAAAATTTACTCTAAATAAAAAAATTTATTATCTTAATATTAATCTTCTTAATCTACTTTTAGGTCGTTGAATCCCGCAATGATAAAATTTCAAAAAGATTGTATCTGATATCTTTTGCAGAGCATTCATCGAGATAGGTAGTTCTTCATACGTTGTCCAAGTAGCTATGCGCTGGCGAAGGTGAGTTCCATATTACAGCTAAAAGTATCGTGAAGTATGTCCTTCAAACATCTTGACTTTCTCTTGCTTAATATTTTCTATTTTAGGATTCCTCAAGACACGACGGAGGCGGATAATTCACGGGATCCGTAATCCAAAGGCTGCTTTCGCCGCTGGCTCGTAATCTCTACTACTACAAGGGCAAGTATAGACTTCTGCATAGTTTTCTGTTATTAAAATAAAAATTTTTGCGGGATCACTCAAATCTTTTAGTGAAGAACACAGAGAAGGACGATATACACGGTAATTGTATTTATTAAGAGAATAAACCCAAATAAAAATTATCTATTTGTTTTCAGGTCACGTTCCGTATATTTCAGGTTCAACTTTAGGAGTTGGTACTCACGCACATTTGGCAGAGAACCTCAATTTCGCAAGTATATCTTTTTCTTATTATTCCTTCGGTATAAGCAGCTAGCTGGCGGATTTTAGCTAAGTAGCTTCCTTGAAAAGAATTTTTTTATATAATGTTTCGTTTACCCGTGGTAAAGCCAGGGACTGACTCGGACTGTAGGGGTGCAAGGCCGAAACAGGCAACAGCTCCCTCCTCTCTTCCGGTTACCAGAAACAAGAGGCAGAAGCCTCTTAACCAAACTTTTGCACAGGAGAGACTGTCGACTGGCTCTGCCACTGTACAACACAGGCGTCAAAGCCCAATTTCTCTAAACCCCCACCTGAGTACAACGTTAGTAGGCCTCCAAGCGAGTCAGCCAGAACATTACCTAGCCTGAATAACAGTTCTGCGCAGCCTTTCTTTGGGTCAAGCCAGTCATTAGACGGTGCTTGGGCGTTTCCCCCTCCAGAACAGGTTCGGCAGCTCAAAGATTTACACCAGCTTCGGCTTTCCCTTCGCCAAGCTGGAGCTCCTAGAAATTCTGAGACAGCAGTGATCACGGCCGAGCCACCCACATGGCCAATTTAAAAAGAGAGATGTTGGGCTTGCTAATAACGAACTTAGCCCAATCCATCCTGGAGAGGCCCGGTTCCGTCAATAACCCCGCAGAAGGTGATGTCGTTTCCCCTTCTATAGGCCCAGCTGCCCACCACCTGCATGCTGAAGTAAGCGCACGTTGGCAACCCCCGGCTTACGAGTACGCCCCTCCTTAGCCGCCCCCACCTAGACAGTGGCCCGCAACAAGAACGGCAGGTTACCAACCCAAACGCCCTTCCATCTAAGTGTCCTGGGGTATTTATTTATCGGGCCGTAACCATGCTTTCACCATAGACGATTTTCTGTTTCGTGTAGAGCGACTAGCCTTCAGCTCCCGAGTTTCTGACAAAGAACTCTGTGGCAACATTCACCTCCTACTAAGAGAGGACACAGAGCAATGGTTTTGGAACCAGTTTTGTCTCATGGAAGGAATGTCCTTGCATGAGAGGCAATTAAATTATGAGAAAGTACGAGCGCGTATTTTTGCTGAGGAAGTGAGGCTTCCTCTCGATCGAAGAAGACGACGATGGAAGCTATTTAGAGAGAGAAAACGTGCACGGAAAAGGACTCAACAGTTTTTAATTACGATAGTAATAACTAACCATGACGACGGCCGTCCTTACGTAAAAGTCTAGATAGGCAACGAGTCAATCCTTGGCTTGCTTGACACCGGTGCCAGCGTGAGTTGCTTGGGACAAGGAGCCCTAGAGTTTGTCCAGCGCTCAGGTTTAAAACTCTCCGCATTGTCAGCCTCAGTTGGTATCGTCGACGGTACTAGCCAGTCCGTCCCCGGCACAATAAAAACTGCAGTCACCTTTCGATGACAGACTGAAATCCTCACCCTGTTTATAGTTCCTGGCCTAACCCAACAATTATATCTAGGCGTAGACTTCTGGCGAGTCTTTCAACTCGCACCAAACACCATCTCCTCTCTCGATGTACAGCCTTCTTCTTCGGTCAGGACGAACTTTCACTCCCTGAATAACTCAGACAGAACAAAACTAGACACAGTCATTGCTCAATTCCCTTCGTTTACAGCTCTAGGTTTGGGAAAGACCCACCTAGAAGAGCATGTCATTGATACTGGCGATGCTTTGCGAATAAAACAGAAGCACTATCCCATTTTTCCAGCAATCCAAGAGCTGATGTACAACGAACTCAACCGCATGTTGGAGTTAGAGGTAATTAAAGAGTCCAACAGTCGCTGGAATTCCCCAGTTGTACTTGTAAGAAAACCTGTGAAGGTCCGGCTCTGTTTGGACTCTCGCAAGGTGAACCTAGTAACAAGGAAGGACGCCTATCCCTTACCCCACATTGACGGATTGCTTGGTAATACTGCAGGACGCCCACTTCATTTCGTCCGTCGATTTGAAGGACGCCTTTTGGCAAATTCCTTTGGAGAAGACAGCGTTCACAGTGCCCGGCAGGCCGCTTTACCGTCTTTTGGATTGTGCAACGTCCCTCAACGTATGTGTCGACTTATGGACAAGATAATTCCTGGTCGGTTACGCGAACACGTCTTTGTATACTTGGATGATTTATTAGTCGTATCACCTATCAAGTAGCTGATTGTCTGTGCAGCGCGAAACTACTATTAACGTCGCTTTTGCATCAAGCAGGTCCGCTACTTGGATTTCATGATTGGAGATGAAACTCTGAAAACTGACCCCGAGAAAGTAGCAGCAGTGGCGGATTTCCCCATACCCCGCTCTGTGAAACAAATCCGCAGATTTCTCGAGATTTCTCGGCATGACGGATTGGTATCAGAGGTACATCCCCAATCACGCTACCCTGGCAGCTCCGATCACGGACTGTTTAAAAACGTGCAAAAGTTTTGTTTGGACTAAAGAGGCACAACAAGCTTTTGAAGACCTCAAACAAGCTATGTGCAGCGCACCGATTCTTACAACACTTGACTTCTCAAAGAAATTTTATATCCAGTGTGATGCTAGCACCTCTAGTGTAGGTGATGGTAGTTGATGAGTCAGGCGCTGAAAGAGCTATTGCTTACATGTCCAAAAAGCTCAATCCAGTACAGCGCAACTATAGCATTACCGAATTGAAATGATATGGGGCAGTGCTAAGCGTGAAAAAGTTTAGAGCTTATGTAGAAGGACATCCATTTACCATCATTACTGATCATGATAGCCTCAGTCACTCGGATCTCTCCGGACGATTGGCTCGATGGAGTTTAAAGCTGCAGGCTTTTGACTTCCAGATCGAGCATCGTAAGGGTTCTCAGAATGTGGTCCCTGAAACTTTGTCCCGAGCACACACTGAAACGTCAGAGTAGCTGAAAGTAAGTGCAGTCGACGTAGACTTAAACTCGCCATACTTCTCCATGGAAGAGTGTGAGCAGTTGAAATTGTCTGTGCTTGCTAACCCAACATAACTCCCTGATCTCTGTGTCTCGGACGGGTACGTATATAAGAGGACCCAATCCCGAAGCGGTGACTCGAAACAGGAGGACTTATGTAACAAGCTGTCATGTTGCGAGGAAGATATCTTCGCTGTCTTCGCGATACCTGAAACCATCTTCTCCGATAATGGCATTTAGTTTGTCTCTACCATCTTTCAGAAACTGCTGAGCGCCTATGCCATTAAACATATCAAGACCGCCGCACCCTTATGCCTCCGAGCGAGTCAACAGTTCCATTCTGTCAGCCATCCATGCATATCTGCAAGATGACCATAGTTCATGGGATTTACATCTTCCCGCCATTGGGAGTGCCTTGCGCACCTCAGTACATCAATCCATCGGCACAGACTCATACTATGCTATCTTCGGCCACCATATGGTACAGCATGTCACACCATATCCAGTCTTGCGACAACTAAACCAGCTGAAATTTGGGGAATTCTCAGTCCTGCCCAGGGCAGGCCGTCTCCAGTTGATTCGCTCACGCATTTATGAACACCTCCAAAACGCACACGAAAAGCAAGAAAAGAACTACAATACGCGCTGTCGTGACGTGACATACACTCCCGGTCAGGAAGTGTACTGTAGGGTCTTTATTCAGAGCGACATGCAGAAAGGCATCAGTGCGAAGTTGGCAAGTAAGTTCAACCAAGCCAGAATCGTTAAGCGTGTTGGGCAAAATTTATACCAGCTGAAAGACATGCAAGGCAAGTCAATTGAACCTTTCACGCCAAAGACATCAGGCAGTGAAAGTCATCCAATAGTAGGCAGTTCAAAGTCATAAGTCCGTCCCTCCATTCTTAATACGTCCGAAAAAATTTTTTTTGTAGTCCGTCCGTCCGCGTCCTAGACAGGAATGCCCGGCTCAGGCGGTAGAGCATGGGACTTACTCTCAGAGTCGTAATCGTGCCACACGTTGTTTTAATCAAGCAGTGAAGTAGATCTCACCTCTGCAGCTTCGCATTCGAGCTTGGAGGGGAAAGATCTGACTCTCTGCTTGAGGTGGTAGTGACCGCCTATTCTTATTCCTCTCATCAGGGAATGAAGTGGTACCGGGGACTGTCACGGCAGCGTGCCAGCGCCAGATCCTGGGATAATCCGTTGAACTCGAGTAGATCCTCTCTCACTCTCTTCAGCTCCTCTCTGATCGGATCGCTAGAGCTACAGGCTTTGAGAGAGAGACCTGTGTTGTAACGCGAGCCATTATTCTCAAAATTTTAGAGTAACTTAGTACTTCTGTAGTTGTCGTCTCCGTAAGCTGCCATGAATGCTGTGCTTTTGTTAAGAAGAAGCATACATTCCGTGACAGCTGCCTAAAGACGACAACTGCAAGAGGAAAGTGAAAAAAAAATTTTTAACTGTATCCCTTTTTATCCGCGGCATCCTTTATGTGCAACGAAGGTAATATTCTATTAATTTATTGTAGGCAAACGATAAATTCGAGAAGCCATCAGTCACGTTCAAAGTCTCGAACACCACGAAGACAGCTGCCTAAAGACGACAACTGCAAGAGGAAAGTGAAAAAAAATTTTTTTAACTGTATCCCTTTTTATCCGCGGCATCCTTTATGTGCAACGAAGGTAATATTCTATTGATTTATTGTAGGCAAACGATAAATTCGAGAAGCCATCAGTCACGTTCAAAGTCTCGAACACCACGAAGGTACAGAAATAAGTACTCAAACAGCAGATCACGATCAAGGTCTTACTCAACATACTACCGCAAAAGTTAAGAACGGCGAAAATCATAATCTCGTAGTCCTTTATCTCAAAGACGAAGGCTTGTTGGAACAAGGGAACATCCTCAACAGAGTTGCTGTTTAGGAATATTTGGATTGAGCATTTATACGACTGAACACAAAAGTAAGGAGGTTTTCTCCAAATTTGGGCCAATCGAACGTGTGCACGTTATTATTGCTGCCAAGAGTGGAAGATCTCGAGGTTTCTGCTTCGTATACTTTGAGAGCTCCGAAGATGCCAAAGTTGCAAAGGAACAGTGCACAGGTATGGAAATAGATGACAGACGAATTAGGGTTGACTATTCCATCACAGCGAGAGCTCAAACACCTACCCGTGGAGTATACGGTTTTTGTTTATATACATATTAATATATTTATATTTATGCATTTGAGTCAAGTAAGCATGGTATAGTTAAGTTTTAAAGTATTAGACTAAGTAGAGTATATAGGAGGAACGAAAACACGCAGAAGTACAGTGCTTTATAATGCTTATCTTAAGTGATCAATAGTTCTACTAACCTCCAAGCGGATATGGATATACTATTCGGTTTCATGTGATCTACTTGTGCCTAACTGAGTTTTAGTGGACAGTTTTTATTGCAAGCAAAAAAGGTGATCTGAAAATGTGCAATTCCTGTAAGTCAGTCAGAATATTATAAAAATGGATATGTAAGCGATATCACAAGCACGGTGTAATTCTTTGTACAGATTTTATTTCGTTCCATTCTTCCAAATTGTGTTTTACGCATTCGGCTCCAAGTCTATGCCGAAAAAATTCAAGCATATCTTTAATTATTAGCCAAAGCTTCGAATTCGATTAAGATTTTAGCGTATTTTTTTTTAAATGTGCAGTTCCCGGATTTTCGTTCAAAACATCTTTGGCTACTTTAAAAATTAAGTATATTTCAATTGTTTAAATTACGTTATTTTCAAAGAAACAAGTTATATTTGTTACAATATTCAACCTGTGTAGGCCAGTTTTTTTGTTAGAGTGAAAATTTGAAGTTATTTGATTCCACTATATGTGGATGTTGTTGCAAATTAATTTTCCATTCTTGACCGTATTCTTGTGAGACTTAAACATTAAAACTGTAAAGTATATTTAGATAGAATATAATTGATTTTAGAGCCTTTATATTATTGAATGTTATTATGTTTGTGCTCAAGCATTAGTAGAGAATTGCAGCCCGACATCTAAAAGATGTAATTTAATTACAATGGGATAAAAAGTCAATAATTAAAATTTTAAATCGGGTGTCGTGAATGCAGTAAGTGACTACATATAATAATGAGATGTGATATTTCAATAACTAGAATCTTTTGAGAATTGTTTTATCATTTTATTTAAGACTGAATACTATTCGTATATAATATGACAGCCGTATAAATATTCAGGATATATTAACGAGCAAGATCTTAATATCTTAATAATAAGTCGAACCTTAATTTTTATTATTAATCAAAATATATTTAAGTTTGGCAACATAAATAATATTTAATATTTCGTTTATAAATAATATTTAATTAAGAATTCAAGTAGCGTAAGAGTTAAGTGTGTATATTAGTAATGGACTGCTAAGTTAACCTGATTAAGTATGGTTTATATTAATGTTTTTTTTTCTTATATCCAAGTGAATTAAATATGTTATAAATAACTTCTTTTACTTTCAGGAATTCCCTAATCCCAATGTTTTTGATTTAATTTTGTTTTTGTTTTTTTTGTTTCAGCTTTTTTTATAGGTTGGGCCTGTAACCTAGCCAGGTATATGGATGGCGTGGGTTAGTGACTGCACCATCGCATATGGGGGTAGTTTGTTTCTTGTTTTTGCGAATTTCAAGATGGTTCAGTGCGGCTAAGGGTAACAGGTGACACCAGACCTGTTGCACTTCCTTCTGTTTTTCTGTTTCTCGTTTTTCTTTCTTTCGCGGCAGACCTGAATTAAGGATTCCACCACCTTCTTTCACCACAGGCACGTGGAATTCGGATTGTAGATGTGTGATGATGTTCACGTCCCCATACCGACAAGCTAGGACGTGCTGCCAGCTAGCGCGTGCCACTTGAACATCTCGTGGCAACTTCACGTTGCTCATCCACACAGACATACATTACACTACCCCGAGATTTACGCGCCATCTTTTCACACTTAAGTGTTCCGCAGGTATCAAAACAGCTAATATATCCCCCAGCCGACATGTTGTAAGTGTGCTGAATGGCGTGTCCGGTGGTTAATTCACCACGAAAGTGTTCACTACCTCTGTGCCACTGTTGTCTGAAACGCTCTCGTATTGCCTCAGCAAATTCTTTAAATTGTGGTGTGATTGGGTGTATTAGTATGTGTCCAGATGCATTAATAATGTTAAGTGGTGTTTGTTCTACAAAGAAAGAATTGAAATATATATTTAAATGTCAACTTTATTTTTGTATGAAGATGCTCCATTTTGAATTAAGTTAAAAACGGGATTACGCTTTCTTTTATAACTGCTTATTTTGAAATATTCGGTTGATATGTTTGCTTCATTCCTCTTAAATTCACTAATTCCACATAGCTTTTATAATTAGCATTAACTTTTTTCACAATTTCTACTTCACCATTACATTGAATTCTGTCAGTTTCAAACTCGCGATATTCATAGCGTGATATCTTCAATGAGCGAATTACGTAATTACTGTTATATGTGCAACGAATGGTTAACATACCTAGTTTTGTCATCGAATTCAAGTTCAAAGTGCCTATAAAAGATATTCTTGCTCTCAATAATTCCTGCAATATTCATTTCTTTCTTTAATAGTTCTTTCCTGCCTTCTTACCTGCAATGGCCTCGTCAATAGACACAAATTTCTTTTTTGGATTATAATACTTAGCGATCCATGATGTAGGTAGTAATATAAACTTCTTCATCATTACTCTTTTGAAGTAGGATTGCTAGTATTACTGTAATTCAGCAGTTTAAAAGATAATCCAATTTGTACAGAATCATTATTTGGTGAAGTTAACGGAAAATCTAAATTACAACTAGATGCATAGTGATAAAAACAAAAGATTTACTGAACGTCTATCCATTTTTAATGTTAGCATGTTGATTTGAACTCGAGAACTAATTGAATTTTATGAAGTCGACATATTTATGAAATCCCCCCTAGTATTGTTGATTCAAATGTCAGTCTGCAAATAACTTTTACCATTTTCCAACTCTAGAGGGAAATGATTGTAAGGTGAAGTGGAATGAAACATGAATAGAATGAAACGTAAAATATATGTTTATTATAAATATATAAAAAGACTATGGTAAAACGTGAAATAAAATAAGCTTACAAATTGCAGATTGATACCATAACAGTCAATACATTTGACTTAATTTCATAAATCACCCTGTAAAGTTCAACATAATCCCCGGAACATAAATGTGCTCGCGCTCTCCATTTTCAGGCTGATGAATTTAATAAAAAATGTAAATTTCTGTAGCTAAAATTTTTTTTTTAAAGAAAGTTAAACCGACTTCACAAAAAGCACTAAAAAGCATAAAATAAATTTTAATTTTATATCTATTACGACATTTTGAAGTCGGTGCAAATTAAAGAAACAAACCAAACTACAACAAAAGTATTTAATCGTCTTTTTTTATGATCCCTTGAGCTGAAACGTTTAGGTAAATTTTTTAAAAACTATTTTATTTTTTACTTTTTAGTGTCTTCTACTCTGAACAACAAAAAAAGAACCATCTAAATTGGTCCACGCGTGACAAAGTTAGGTTTAACCCCCACCCCACCAAAAATTTTTTGGACATGGGACCACCTCTGAAGTATGACCTACCAAACAAAAAAAGAATAATAAAACAAACATACAAAAAACAAAAAACATACAGTCGAATTGAGAACCTCCTCTTTTTTTGAAATCGGTTAAAAAGTTATGTGTTCCACTCGCGCCATGCTGGTAGGCTCCAGTATCTCTCGCAGTCTGTCTTTATAATATTGTAATGGATTGTTATGTATGGCGAAAGAAAATATTTGATACTTTAAATAATTGGTAAATATATTATATAACGATATTTAAAATTGAAACGAGTGTATAATAACATTACATTCATAAATATCCAAGCACAATTTCAGACTAGATTAGATAATTTTAAGGAACCATACACAATTAATACATATATTAAGCAAAGTACACAACTGCTGCGGAAATTTAAATGTGTGTAGAGGTATTTTCTGAAGGAATATCTTTAGTGTTCATATCAACCACAACCCAATCATATGGTGGCGGGGGTATATCAAATTTTGTTACAGTTTCGTAGCTGGGTGGCAAATTATCCACTATCCTGAGAATATCGTTTTGAGAGTTGATCTGCAAAAATTTAAATGTATTACTTACAAAAATAATTGGTAATAAAAAGTGTTACCTACATGTGAATATGGGCTGTTTGAAGTAGGATCATCTAAAGGTCCCGCCCATAAGCAAACTCCCATGCGATGAGTTACATATCCACAAATTATTATGCTCACTAAAAGCATACTAACTCCAAGGCCAAAAACTATCCATCTGGTGTTTGCATTTTCTGCCCACTTATCCTGCATTTTCTTTTCAAGCTGAAGAGCGCACAATATCAATATTGGTACCGCAACCATCGCCACTAAGAGATCAATCACCGGCCTTTGCTGATGGTATTGACGTTGAGCCATCTTAAACAAAATGTATAAAAAGTGGAGATCAGTTATAAATAAATTAACAAATTGCTGCATAGCAGGCAATAGAACAAAAGTGATGCAATTCTTATGCAAGCTGCCAATAAAAACTAAAGGGACGTTGTGAAAACAATGTGAAGCAGAAATTATCATATGGACACTTAATGATATAATAGATAATAAATAGAGCTAAGATAATGGTGTTCACACAGCGCGCTAAAGATTGTGTTCAGGAAATACAAACCCTATTCCTTAGGGTACCTTCAAACAGCAAGCAAGGCGGTGCCAATGATAAGACAAAACGCGCTAAGCTAAATGGAGCTAATATAAAGCCTGACGCACACGACAGCGACAGTGAGTTGCGAAAGATATTTAATTTTTCTTCACTGAAAATGTGTGAGTGCTCAGAAGAAGAAGCAATTATTTTAATTGCTTTATGCGAGGACGAAGAAAATGCGTAAGTACTCATGCATCTTTCTTACGTATGCATTCAAGACAGTCTTTCATATTTCACAATACAGGAAGAGGACATGGACGCACAAAGTTAATTTGAATCTCAGGACCAAGTTCCTCTTCTTCTTTTTGCAACAATTCTTCCTCCATGACAATCTTCGGTATTTTCATTTTTGTCATTACTTGTCTTAGTGGTGAGAAACTTTCCACTGTTTTCCCGAAGCTCAAAATCATGTGTTGGATAGCGCTGAGATCGGAGAGATGAGTTGAACACACTTTTCGCTTTTCTTCGAAATACTTCATAACTTTGTCGACTGCACTCTCCGATCGCAGGCCTGTTATTCGCAGCTTTCTTTTCTTTGATGGCACCTCTTTCCTGGTCCTGCTGGATATGTTGATGCTTTACATCTTCCACTTGTGTAACCTCCACGGTATCCAATTGGCTTGTAGCTTCACTGTCTTGACTCACATTAAATTGTAATAATTGACGTTGGAGGATATGGCAAAAATAGTGATTCAGGCATTCTTGAAGCATCAGCAATGGGACAGAAATTTAAAAGGGGTTTATTTAATTTTCCAGAAGATAAAGCATTGCCTGGTCAAAGTCGGCTGACTCCACCCGTTCATCCGTCATTGTCAAGACAAAGTGCGTTTTACATAGTTTCCTACGATCAAAACCAGATAACGGTAATTTTCCAGAACTTTTGGACCACCCGCCACAAAAACGAAGAAGAGCATCACTAACTTAAACAACAATTCAAGGAGACCAGCGAATGAGATATATCGAATACGCCAGAATTTTGTAGATTACTTCAATGCACATGGCCAATAAAATCAGAACTATTTGGATTTAATAATACTAAAGAAATAAAATAATAAAATGAAGACAAAACTAAAATTTGTCTTCACTTACCTTCAAAATTTAGCTCCACAGCTAATTCGTCCCACACTTTATCCTTTTTTTTACATTTTTATTAGCACTATGTGATAAATCATATAAAATGGGATGTTTTTTAACACTTTGTACCAACTTTTCAGTAAATTTCTCCATTTTGAACTGCGCGACAGAGCGATCGAATGTAGCATGCAGCGATTGATAACGATCTATTGCACTCTACCGCGTCTATCGTCAATCCCAATCGCAGTGTGTGTGCGTTAACTCATTCAAATATGTATGTTGCAATCGATCGCAATCGCTATCGCAATCGCTATCGCAACCACTATCGCAATCACGCCGGTGTGCGTCAACCTTAATGGTGTTCACACAGCGCGTTAAAGATTGCGTTAAAAAAAAAAACAAAAGAAAATAATTTTTATTGAAATTAAATAAAAATAACATTGTAACTATTGGTACAGGCGCGTTAGCAGCCAAAAAATCAAATAATTTGAAATCTTAGCGTCGCTCGCTTCTCAGCTGCTATTGGCAGCTAACTTTAGCGCGTTGTTTGAACACTTGCATTTGCTAATGTACATGTTTTAGCTTAGCGCGTTTTAGCTTAGCACCTCTTAGCATCGCACCGCGTGCTGTTTGATCGTAAACAAACAAAATCCCAAAGGAATTCGGGTTCTCAATTAGACAACTGTTCGTTAACGTTCAAATCACGAAGTCCTTTAGAGCGCACTTTACCTCTCAATCAGCAATTAAACAACAATTTATAAAACAGAACTTTTACTTAAATTAACTTACCCTTAAACAAGCACAATTAATTTCTTGAACAGTAATTCTCGACAATTTATTAAAATAGGACTTTTACTTAAATTAAATTGTCCTTAAATAAACGCACTGAAATTCTTGATCAGCGATTAAACAACACTTCATTAAAATAGAACTGTCACTTAATTTCTTGAACAGTAAGTAATTCTCGACTCGAATCAAAAACGCTTGCTTTTTGTTTTGCAAGTTTCCACACGACAATTGCGACTCTTCGACGGTTTCAAAAAGTTACTCTCTTTAGCGCGACTTTACCGTTAATACCAGACTCACTCTTTATTACTTCAAAAATTATTTTCAACCGATCTACATGAAGAAAAAGCTTTCGCGCTTTTTCTTCGTTTTTTGGCTTTTGCCCTTGATGTAGATGGCTGTGGGCAAAGCCGCTGTAGATCGTTGTTTTTCGCGCTGATTAAGCAAATTTCTTTTGCTTATCGTGTACGGCTACCGTGTGAAAAGAATGTCGACGGTAACCCGAGCGCGTTGTTTTTCATGAGTTGGATTTGAGTACATTGCAACTCATTAAATATTTATTGGTTTTTAATTTTTTTTATGTGTTCCTGAGTTGGATTTGAATATGTTGCAACTTTGTTGAAACAAAATTTGATATTTGAAGTCCAACTCATAAGACTTTTTACGATTTATTCTTATAAATGCCAGATTGGATTCGATAGAATTTGGCTTATCTTAAAATAAGCGAATCCAATCTGTAACAGGGGGCGTAAAGGTCCCTAGGAAACATATGCTGTCGACAGATTTCGCTTTCAACTTTTAATCTCACTTTACCTTCCCCAAGTATAAAGTACATTTAAAAGGAAATTGCGGTTGCAAGAATTTTGTTTTGAATGAATGTTGTGGTTACTGTTTGCAGATTGATTATATGCCAGTTCGAGTATAAAGACCAAGAATTTTTAGTTGACATTTTATTTTTCAATGTGAAGTCAAACAGTGAAAAGTTGAAGTTCGTGCACCTAGCGAAATTAAAATAATCTAAGTTCTCCCTTGGAAAATAAAGAGATAAAAAAGACATGAATCAACCAATAATCAGTGAAGCAGTCCTCGAAGATTTTGAAGTGCTCGAGGAACTGAACTCTGCAAATTTTAAGCGGACGCTTGCTATTAAAGATATGGAAGAGTATAAAATTATAAGCTGCAGTAATGTAACAACTAAGTATGGACCCAAGATCCTTTTAGAACTGGAGAATTACCAAGTTTTCCTGCCGCCGAGATACAGCGCTAAAATTACTCATCGCACAATCGAGAAACTTAACGATGGAGGCTTCTATGTTGCTAGGAAACCAGCAAGTGTGAACTATTTTAATTTAATGTTTACAAAAATAACACCTAGTACTGGATATTACTTAAATTTATAAATAAATGAAAAAAAGTTCTAATAAATATATCTTTTTATCTCACTTTACCTCCCCCAATTCTCTAGCTAAAAATAAAAACAAGTCCAAAAATTTTGCTTCATTGAGATTTGAATCTACAAAAAGGTCGCCGGCGGTCTAATATTTTCTAACCTAGCTACCTTAACCGCGGGACCAGTGGAGTACTTATCAGAAGTTGCTAAAGTTATCCCTACGTACTAGGGCTTCACGGCACCGAGACAAGACCGAGACTTTGGCAGATCTCGGTCTTGGTCTCGTCAAGGTGAAGACGATCTCGCTCTCGATCTCGATCTCGGCGAGATAAAGGCCAGTCTCGGTGCGATCTCGCTCTCGGCAAGATAAAAAAATGGTATTTCGGTGGAATAACGGGGAGCGAGGACAAGTGATATATCTATGTATATATGCATTTTCTTCATATTTCCATCGTCAAAATAAGGTAGCAAAGGCTCTTGTTTGCTATTGGGGATAAAGCGCAAATATCTGAAGAAGGAAATAATGTAGAAAGAAGCGATTGAGGAGAGCAGTGTATACTTATATGCCCCATAAATCACACAATTGAAATTTTTCGGAGCGACATAAAAGCTGAAACAACTAAAAAAAATTTTCCACAATAAAATGATAAAAACTAATATCTCGTCCACTCTCGTCACCTCAATCTCGCTCTCGGTATCGTCCTGTTACCAATGATATTGGTCTCGCTGCCGGTCTCGGTATCGTGTCGAGACCGATACCGGCAGCGAGATTTATCTCGAGTATCGTGAAGCCCTACTACATACATTCTAATGCCTAGTCAAAATTCTTAACAGATTTTGAATGGATGCTATAAATACCTGTGCCTTCATCGAAAAACGTTAGTCCAGAATGATGTTTTGGTCTGAAACCGTAAAGGCTGACACTAAATTTTGTATCTGCGAAGGATCCTGGAACAATTTTAGAATTGCTAATGTAAGTCTGGATCCCAATGATGTTTTCGAGGTGTACATGACTCCAGAAGATGGAAACAGGAGTCTAATATTACGCTTGAGATCTGGCGAGACCATTCCTTCTACATTTCATTTTGACTTTAATTTTACGCCCTGGCAGCATGTAAAGTTAGAAGTCTACGGTAATTGAATTGGCAAAGAATCAAGTAAATATCTCACCTTATATGGATTTTAGTAGCTGACATTGTATTGGTTGGTGAATCACAAGATCGCACAATTAGATAAAAAGCTACAAATCATTTCCCCAGGAACTGTCCATTTGGTGATTAGGATGATTGGATTTGGAATCATCCTATGAATAATTAAAATGAAAAATAAAAAAAAAGAGGGGGATGCTATAAATATACCAACATCATAAATTTCAATTAGTTCTCGAGTTCAAGTCAACATACTAAAATTAAAATGTATAGACGTTCAGTAAATCTTGTGCTTTTTTCGCTATGCATTTTTTATATCAATAGCTTACCGATTCCGTTAAGTGTAATCGAATGGACAAAAGTAGCAGTAATTTAGATTTTGCGCTCACTCTACGAAATAATGACTCTATACAAATTGACTTAACTTTTAAATTGATGACTTACAGTAACCCAAGCAATCCCAAAGAAGATGCAGTTTCTACTTCAAAAGAAAGTAATGACGAGCATATTCCTATTACTACATCAAGTATCACTACGATTGATAATCCTAATAAAATAGTTTATAAAAAAATAAGTTGATCTATTACGACATTTTGAAGTCGGCGCAAATTAAACAAACCAAACAACTACAACCAAAATATTTAATCGTCATTTCTTATGATCCCGTAAATGAAACGTTCAGGTAGTATTATGTATTATTTTCAATTGTGGTACTCTAGTTGTTTTATTTGTTTAATTTGCACCGACTTCAAAATGTCGTAATAGATATAAAATTAAAAATTATTTTATGCTTTTTAGCGCTTTTTGTGAAGTCGGTTCAATTTTTTTTTTAAAAACCATTAGATTTTTCACTTTTTAGTGTCTTCTACACTATACAGCGAAGAATGAACCACAAGAACAAAACGGTCCACGCGTTAAAAGTTAGTTTTAATCCCCTACCCCACCCACATTCCACTAAACTTTTTTTTCTCATGGTATCAATCAAGGAACATTCTCTACCGAACAGAAATAGCATCATCGAAATCGGTCCACTGTTACGAAGTTACTACCCCTCCCCCTCCCCCACCACCACCATAGGACCAAATTATTCTCCTACTAGCAATGGGGGATCACACTCTACAGAACAGCAAAAGAACCATCGAAATCGGTACACGCGTTACAAAGTTAGGTTCCACCACCCTTCCCCTCCTCAACCACACCAAAAATTTTTTTTCTCGTGGTATCAACCAGGGAGCATACTCTACCCAAAAGAAAAAGAATTATCCAAATCGGTCCACGCGTTACGAAGTAAAACGACTCCTCCCCTCACCCAACCCCCAACCATGGGCCAAATTATTCTTCTATTAGCAATGGGTGATCACACTCTATACAACAGCAAAAGAACCATCCAAATCGGTCCACGCGTTACAAAGTTAGGTTCCACCCCCTTCTCCCACCCCAACCACACCAACAATTTTTTTCCCGTGGTATCAACCAGAGGGCACACTCTACCCAAAAGAAAAAGAATTACCCAAATCGGTTCACGCGTTACGAAGTTAGACTACCCCTCCCCCCACCACAACCTTTCACCATAGGACCAAATTATTCTCCTATTAGCAATGGGGGATCATACTCTATACAACAGAAAAAGAACCATCGAAATCGGACCACGCGTTACAAAGTTAGGTTTTACCCCCACCCCACCAAAATTTTTTTCTCGTGGCATCAACGACGGAACATACTCTACCCAACAGAAAAAAAATTATCCAAATCGGTCCACGCGTTACAAAGTTAGGTTTCGCACCCACCCCCACCCTGCCAACAATTTTTTTGACATGGTACCAATCGGTGAACATACTCTACCCAACAAAAAAAGAATCATCAAAATCGGTCGACGCGTTACGAAGTTATGCCCGGTCAGACAAAAAAAATAAAAAATACACGTGTCGAACTTAGAACCTCTTTGCTTTTGGTAAGTCGGTTAAAAAGAAATTTGTGTCTATTGATGAGGCCATCGAAGGTTTAAGGCAATAAACTACTAAAGAAAGGAATTGATATTGCAAGCATTATTGAGAGCAAGGATATCTTTTATAGGCACTTTAAACTTTAATTCAATGACGAAACTATGCTAACCATTCGTTGTACATCTGACAGTAATTACGTAATTCGCTCATTGAAGATATCATGCTATGAATACCGCGAGTTTGAAACTGAAAGAATTCTAAGTAACGGTGAAGTAGAGATGGTAAAACAAGTTGATGTTAATTATAAAAGCGATGTGGAATTAGTGAATTTAAGAGGAATGAAACAAACATATCAAATGAATATTTCAAAATAAGCAGTTATCAAAAGAAGTTCAATTACTTTTTAAGACATTTCAAAATGGAGTATCTTCATATAGAAATAATTTAGGATAATATTTGCAATTTAGTTGAATTAATAGATTATAATGAGCTTATTGCTTAATATAGAAAGCGAGATTTATTAACTTCTGCTATCAATGCGGTTATAGAGGTAAAGTCAACTAAGTTTTCATTTAATTATATATTTCAATTCTTTCTTTGTAGAACAAACCTTTGTTTAATGATTATCAAAAGCATGAGAGGTTCTTTCTTAACATTTCTAAAACTCATTCAACAGCATATCAATAATGCAAGGATATTTGTAGGAGTTTGCACTTTCAAGATGTTTTGCTTTTTCTACAAAAAGAAGCAGACAAAGACAAAGCATTTAATATTATGCCCACGATACATTATGTTCCAATGTGGAGGCGTAAAGGTCCCTGGGAAACATATGCTGCCGACAGATTTCGCATTCAACGGCGAATTTCAAATACGAAGGATGTTTTGGATCCCATTTTAGATGTCTCGTATAGAAATGAAATTTATAGTTTAAGATATAAAAATTTCAAATAGAATAATAGAATAAAACTCAAGTACTTTTAATATAAAATATATATTTGTTTAAAATCATTATAATACATCATTTTAATTAATCCATGAGTTGTGTTTTGATGAAAATCCGAGCCATTTAACATTAACCTTATCTGCGGTCCTCTTCAATATTTTTTCTACGAGGTAAACATCAGGATTTTTCATCTTTTAGGGCTCCATTTCATAAAAACTCCCCTTTATTTTTTCCTTCATGGTCTTCCAAGAGATATGTTACAGGATTCGTTATCTGAATTTTTACAATCTTGAAGATCTCTGTAGTCCAATTTGGCGTGTACCCTTTTTCAAAACATGCTTATATTTGCTAGTGCGAACAAAGTCCCCCAGTTTAAGTTTTGATAAATAAAAAGTCTTTAAATGATTGTAAACTGTTGAACGCAATTTTTTCTCATTTTGCTTTGTTACATCACTTGGCCTCATTTTTATTGTTCGATGATTACTTGAGTTATATTTTACACGTAATTTTTTAATCATATCAATCCATCGGTATGATCCCTGCATACTTAACTCTTTCCACATCATGGTTTTTAATGTTCGATTGATTCGTTCAACTATAGATTCTTTTAAAGGGCTATCTGTTGAAAAATGATTAATGCCGGTTTTTTTCATTAAGTTTTGAAATGAGCTATTGAAAAACTCTTTTCCATCATCAGTTTGTAAATTTGTTGGAGTCCGACTTTCTTTTAGTACAGATGTCATAGCTTGAGTACCTTCGGCAGCAGTCTTCCTTTTAATAGGAATTGCCCATGCATATTTAGAAAATCCGTATATCACAGTTAATAAAAAATTACGTCCGCTGTTGCTTGTAGCATAAACATCCTTTTCAACTAAGTCGGCTTGCTATATATCATCTATTCCTTTAATTATAACACATCTTCTTATGAAATTTTTTCTGGCTGCTTATGAAGCTCATTAACTACTTGTGTTTGATTCATTTTGCAATTGTCAGAGATTCTACATTTATTAACGCATTTAATTTCCTGTAGATTCAGATCTATATATTTCGTCAACTTCTCATCAACGTTAACAATTAATTCATTTGTATATAATTCGTATGCTCCTTTTAATCTTTCTTCTAGAGCCGCAATTGATTCATTTGTATACAATTGACTAGCTTTTCTATCTTTTTCATTTGTTATATTTATTATGCTGTATATCTCCTTTAACTTTTCTTTAAGAACATCACTTTCCTTAAGGATTAGTTTAGATTGTTGCTGACTAACTGCATTTTTTCATTAGCGTGGGAATTACTTAAATCTACTACCTTATCAGCAACATCGTCGACATATATTTTATTGGCGGCATCATCCATTTCTAGCGGGCTTTTAAGATATTTAAAATTTTTAAAACCTATATTGAAATGTCCATCATGAGTAAGCTTAAAACCTATACCATTTAGAAACTGTATTCCTTGGATCCCTTGAGAACCAGGTTCGCCAGGTAGTTCTTTAGGACCGAGATCGCCAGTAGGTCCGAACTTTGCTTTTTTAGAATATCTTCCAAACTTGTCGACTCTCATTATTACATTAAAGCTGAATACGATTAAAGATGTCATTTATATTATAATGCCACCTTCTTGTAACTCTTCAATAATTGAGTTAATTTCATTGTTGTGGTTAGTGTGTCCAGCACCTTGTGATGCTATTAAAAGACTAAGTCTGTCCACAAGCTCATTAGGATCGTTCCAATAAACGTAATCAATTTTTTCTTGGGCATATGCATCAACCACTTGCCATCATGAGAAATCAGTTTACTTATAATTTCTGTATACTTTGAAGCTCTAGTACCTTTTAATTGGCCGACCGTTCTATATTCTCTTTTATAGGCATTAATTTCTTTTAAGAAAGCTTGATAATCTTTCAAGTCATCCTTACTATACAAAGTTCTTGCAGGTTGTATCATAAAAAAAAATACGCGTCGAACTTAGAACCTCTTTGTTTTTGGGAAGTCGGTTAAAAAAGCAATTCACATAAACCTAGCTTTATTTTACATATACGACTTTCCGTTAATAAGAGAATAATCTTCCTCCAATGAAAGCTTTGAATTTCCAATTTTCCAATCGTTATCATCATCTAAATAAACTCCATAAGTGTTGTCAATTTTTGGGCTTTTGTTAATACATAACTCTAAATATTTATTAACTAATCCACTTGATAAATTAAGAGCAGAATATTTCTTTTCCATCATAGTTCTTGAGTGTGTAGGTGTTGCAAATTCATCGTCTTCCGACATTAAGGAATAATCTGAATGTTTTAAAGGTGTACTTGTCGGCTCCATTTTCGGAAGTTTAATCTTAAGAGTAAAATTTATATCGTCGTTATCATCATCATTTCTGTATTCATCTTTAATTTTAGGCTCATATTTTGTTTTTGTTATGAATTCATGAAGTGCTTTTGTTATGGGCTTAAATGTCTCCTCAAGGCGAGTTTCAGTTTCAACTCGTCCAGTTTTCACAGCATGGAATTTCTTCTTAATGACATTTCTAGTTTTGATAAGATTTTAAATAGTTCACCACTCTTTTTAATCATCTTTCTAATGAGATTTGAACTGGGCTGTCAACTGGGTTGTACTGATCTGAACAGGTCTATGGATAGCTCTTATCAGGTCGTGAACAGCTTTACCAGCTCTATAAAACATCTCCAACAGGTCTATGAACAGCTTTACCAGGTCTATGTACAACTTTATCAGGTCTATTAACAGCTATAACGGGTCTATAAGATAGCTCGAACAGGTCTATCAGATATATTAACAGCTATAACGGGTTTAATATTAGCTACACCAGATCTTTTAAATTTATAGTGAATTATATGTATCAACTCATTTTCGATAACGTCCTTTATTCAATAACCTGTCTTTATCGATTACTAGAAAGCCGTAACTGTTTTTCCGGCAAACACTGCAAATATTGTTTGAAGGTCATGTCTGTGTTAACATGATCATTATATGTAGGTATATATGTCTAAGATTCAATTCATCTCGTTTAAATAAAATAAGAAAATTAGCGTTGTTACGGATTAAGTGCTTCGGGTTATGGATGTAAGTCTGACATCACTGAAAATGAGGACATAATTCGATTTGGCTTCCTCTGGAGGTATAACTTCGCAATTATTAGAAAACGTATAGTAACCCAGACCAGTAATAGAACTTATCAACTGCTCCAGTTACTGATATTTAGGCTGATGCAGTGATTTTGAGTATATGTAGATATTCTTGAACTTGAGGCCATTTGGATGTCCTATAAAACCAATCATAACATTGGTTTTACCGCAGTTAGGAGGTCCCACAAGAATTCCTCTTATATTATCAGGTATAAGCGAGGTATGTCTTTTGACTCCATTTCTAGATTTTATATCTAGAGTTTTTATTGGCAACGAGTCCTTCTGCTTCACGAACTTCATTATTAGAACTAAAATATTTATTACACAACACTGAACTTTTATATCAGTCATCAGCTCAGTGTGCTGTTGCGAAGACGTCTAAAAGATTAATCTTACTAGTTGAATGATTGATCATTCAAAGAATCAAAATCGTTCTCGTCAGCGTAAATGTCGAAGAGGAGGCGGTTTGCTAAATGCGGCAATTAGCAATTTACCACTTGAATTTCATTTGCCTGGATATCAATATTGCGGCGAGGCAACTAAATTACAAAAAAGATTAGCAAGGGGTGATCCTGGTATTAATCCTCTTGACGCAGCTTGTAGAAATTACGATATCGCATATTCTTTACATAAAAATATCGAAGATCGTCATATTGCTGATCGTATATTATCCGGTAAAGCTTGGGAACGAGTGACATCTTCAGACGCATCCCTTGGTGATCGTAGTAACGCCTGGCTTGTAACAAACGCTATAAAAGCAAAAGTAAAATTTGGTATGGGGGTAAAAATGAACAAAA
This sequence comes from Leptarthrus brevirostris, assembly GCA_964036015.1. NCBI lineage: Eukaryota > Metazoa > Arthropoda > Insecta > Diptera > Asilidae > Leptarthrus > Leptarthrus brevirostris. Next base: position 95,300,703 of record OZ038371.1, on the reverse strand, counting down.
CTCATTCTAAGAGAAATAAAAAAACGTTAACGCTTTAAAAACGAGTTCGTGAAGCTAGAAATATCTTAAAAGTGAAAGAAACCAGATTCTTTAAAAGAAGCTATTACACTTGCATTTGCTGCCACTAAAAATGTATTTAAAGGAAAAAAGAAGTATTTAAAAACTCCCCGCTTAATCCTAATACCAAAAGTTGGAAGAATCTTACCTCTAATCCCTATTTCTGCGGGACTTTCTGCATTGAGAGCTTTAGTAGGTGGTGCATCTGGTATCGCAAATGCTGTAAAAATGCTACAAATGCTAAAGAGCAGCTGAAGGAAAGCAATCGACATAATAAAACGATGGAAGCTATTGCATTAGGAAAGCAGGCTAGCGGTTTATATTTGAAGCCGTACAGAAAAGGACTTAGTCTATTCTTGAATCCGCTTTCAAAAAACTTCTAAAAATGCTACCTTCTCGAGCATCAAATGAAATCGACTTATATAAATATGCGATTGATTTACTATTTAGGAAAAAACATTGTTTACAATTATCAAAATTATAACATAATAAATTGTGGGCACTTATGCTTGGAATTTTTATATAACCGTTGCAATAATAAGAAGCTTTAAGTTTAAGAATAAAATTGTATATTGTAAGATGATAACTATAAACAAACTCTGCATAAAAATAACAATTGCATTTCACTTTGAACTACTATGTCATTAACACTAACTTTGACTGCGAGTTCATCTGTACTCACAGTTGAGTACTTTCCTCCAATGGACTTAACTTCGGAATATGTTTGCGGTCTCATTGATTTGCAGACATGTAATTCAATACCTAATGTGAACTTATTTCATGTGGATGATGCTAAAATTAAAATTCCAGAAGGTTCCTGTAGCAATCCGACGCTTTCATCCGTCGAACATTATCATCGAGTAACGGCGCGTAGAGATCTTGCTCTTCAGTTCTGGTCTAGACATCACAGCCGGCGGTTGGTCCTAACCAAGCACCTTTTGTAAAATATAAAAAAGTAATATAGGTTTGTTTAATTGGAATTCTTTGATTTCATTAACTTAACACCCACAAATTATTGACCCCGAAGTTACTGAACATAATCATAAAGTGCAGTGTAATTTGGTTTCGAACTACAAAAAGATGACAGTGATAGGTGATGCAAATTACCTCGTGTTGGCTCACAGCTCAATCACGGCAAACATATGTGCAAAAACTAAATAAAAAAAACGCCGCCAAGCTACAAAATTTAAAGACCAGACTCGAAAAGCAGTTTAATGCAGCACAAGAGCAAATCGGCAACTTGAGACCAAATCACCCCATAGATTGTCACAAAAATATTTATCACCGACACAATAAACAACAATATTGTACAGCAATAACCTCGTCAAGAGTGGGTGCATGTTTTCTCTTCGATTAGTTACATTTTGCACGTGAAATTGGGGACACTAACGTTCTAAGTAGCAGCATCACGATCCACGTGGAATTTAAATTTGAAGTCACACTACGACAAAATACATATATATCGCAAACAGTCAATAGCGGTATCACATTTCGGATCTCCATGCTTCTTCGCTGGATGCTGGCATTAAAATAATTAAAAATCAAGATAAAACATCAACCACGTGACGGGACTTCTTACAATTTTTCAGAGCACACCGGAAATCACATCACCGTTTAATTAAGTATCTTATTATGAATATTTAAGTAAACTAAAATACTCTGTTTTAGATTAGTCATTGAAAATATTTAATACAATTCATAATAGCATTATACGATCGCAGGATAATCATAAAGGAAGAAGGCTCCATCATTCATGTCATCGATGACCATTAGTGAGTATTTGTTTTGAAACAATTCTAATCTACCACAAATAATATCATATGCCATTAATTAAAAAAAACAGAGGTCACGCAAACAGATAATACCTTTAATCATTCGGAACTTAAAAAGTTTTTTTTTGTAAACAAAATACACAGCAAGTGACTAAAGTGCTACCCTTATAAATTCGTCTAATTTCCAACCCAAATAGAACACAATGACAGACGCAAAATCGAATAATAACTCCTAAAGCTCAGGTTCTAATCAATTAAGTAACAACATTAATACGACCGAAGGGAATCCGATAGTACCATACATAGCTACTTTAAAAATTCCCCCTTACTGGTCTAATCGACCTGACCAATGGTTCATACAAGTGGAAACCCAGTTTAGGGTTGAGGGAATTACATCCTCGAATACAAAGTATGATCATATCGTAGCTTCATTACCATCGGAGACAATGGAAGTTGTCGCTGATATATTACTAAACCCCCCACAAGTAGAAAAATATGAGCACTTGAAAACTAATCTTCTGGCAAGGACGCAAGACTCCGAAGAAAGCAGGCTTGACGCTTTATTGCATAAAATTGCGTTGGGTGACTATAAACCTTCGGAGTTATTCCGTCAAATGGAAACACTTGAAGGTGGGAACAGTCTTGTAAACTCCTCCCTATTAAAAAAAAACCGTGATTGAACAAATTGCCTTCCTCGATACAGGCTTGCTTAATAGCCATTCAAAATTCTCAATCCCAAGAAGCTCTTTTTGCAATCGCGGATAAAATTCTCGATTCCACCCTTTCAGCAAAAATAGTAACTATACAACAAGCACCATCAACCTCCAAAAACTAAACCCTTAATAACGTGGCAAAGCAAATTCAAATCATATCAAATCGTTTAAAACGTTTTGAAGTCAGGCAAACAAGGTCCAGAAACCAACACAACAGTCGACACCGTACAAGTCACCGTTCGCAATCTCGCGCTAAAGAAACACCTTGTTGGTACCACAAAATACGGAAATAGAGTCAGGAAATGTGTACAACCCACTGAGATATATAATACTGGAGTGACTGGTGCCATGAAATTTCTTCAAGAAAATGGTATCACTTTTCGCTAGTTGTCCCTTTCTGGGTAAGTATCTTTTTTTTCAACATGGTTTTCTTAATTGCCAACGTCATGTCGCCTATTAAATGCTGGCGTTAGAAATAGATGACAATATTCACAATCATCTTACATCTCTTTCTGTGTAAGCATTATCCAGACTAAAACAACCTTTTATTTATAATTTTTATTCCAGTAATTCCAATGATTTTACATTTTCCTTACAACAATATAGAAGATTAAAATTAAATATGTCTCTTCGTATATATTTGGTTATTATATTCTACTCTGAATGGCTACAAATTCACAGTAAACGTTGGAGATTAAAAATTGTTTTCCTCCACTGAAAGTAAAATTGTACCCATATGAGATAGCTTATAAGTCAGTCCAGTTTAATACATGTCAGTGGTACAACCATGCAATTATGCTTCAAATTCTGATTTAAAAAACGAGAATTAACTGCTTCGATCGCGGCAGCGAAGACAGGCACCATTTCTTGCCGCTTGTTTGCGTACGACAAAAATAATCACATACATTTTCTAATCGATACAGGTGTTTTTTTTATATATATGATGATGCCAAAGCTCAGGGGATGCCCTATGATGCTCAAGCACAGCCTTGGCAGGAAAGGAATTAAGGATGAGGAAAATGGGTTAGGAGGTTGGGTGAAGGAGGTGTCGATGTACGCCCCGTTTGAAAGTTTCAGGCTGATAAGACGAGGGAAAAACAGAAGATGGTAAACTGTTCCACATTCGTGTTGTTCTGCTTAGAAAAGATTCGTGTGCGTCCTGCCCCTGCCCAAATATGTGAATTATATTCAAGTCTAGGCCTAATGTGGGACTTGTAGATCAACGCTAAGTCGGGTGGGGTGACCACAGAAATGTCTTTGTTTAATGATCTAAGCATCTAGCATTTCCACGTGAATTCATTACAGAATCAATTGAGTACGCGAAATCAAGGGTGCTGTCGTCGGCAAAACTATGAATAGGATTGAGAGTAAGGGATAACAGATCATTAATAAAAAGAAGAAATAAGGTTGGTGAAAGAACTGAACCCTGAGATACACCGGCATTTATTTCGTAGGAATCAGATGTAACTCCGTCAATTACTACACGGATTGAACGGCCTGACAAAAAGCTCTCTATCCATTTAACGAGGGTAGAGTGCAGACCAAATGTTTGAAGTTTGGCTAAAAGGGCAGCATGCCAGACTCTATCAAAAGCCTTTGAAATATCAAGAGCGCCGATATCGGACTCACCGAAATTATGGAGACAATGATTCCAACGCTCCGTTAGAGCCGTTAGTAAGTCTCCGGTTGAGCGGCCAGCGCGGAAACCGTACTGGCAATCGTTGATAAGATGGTTATTTTCTAGATATTTCAACAACTGTGAATTGATGAGTGATTCAAAAACTTTTGATTTGATCGAGTTTAGTGCAATTGGTCTGTAATAATAATAATAATTTATTTATTGGACTTGTACAGAAGATTACAAAACCTTATTTCAGTACTAATCAAGCGATAATATGTAAGCAATGGACTACATATTAAAGACAAAAAAATCAAAATTATATTATACTCTAGCATTAATAAAATTAAACTAACGAAATTGAGATAAAAAAAAATAGCAATTCAAAACAAAGCCTTTCATGCAAGACAGAAAATAAAAGAATAGAAAAATAAAAATAAAAGAAAAATAATAATAAAAGTAATAGTAGTAATAGCAACCTATGACCCCGCGAAACTGTGTACCACCCTCATTCAAAACCACTACAATTCTCTAACCCCTCAAAGAAAAGCCGAATGGAGCCCGCCCTCTGAACACTAATCGGAAGAGTATTCCATCTACGTATAGCCTGGACAAAGTAAGACCTCTCTCTATACTGTGACTAGCATCTTGGAGCCAGAAGCCTAATACCTCTGAGAGTACGCAGGAAGTGCAGCTTTTCATACAAATATGCAGGACATTTGTTAGATAACAACTTATATAAGAAAATTAGTTGACGACGCTCAAGGAATACTCCAATGGGCGTGCCAAGCAGTGGTGTAAGGTGCGATACATGAGCATTTCGGGGAAGTCCGTAAACGTAGCGCATAACATCATTAAAGGCCACCGTCATCCTCCTCCGGCAAATCGAGTCCAATTTTGGAATTACATTACTGCCGTAGGTAAAAAAAGGTAAGATAAGCGATTTGGCCAGCTTCATACGAATTTCCAATGATAAAAAATTAGAAGTTATTCGTAGCCGTCGTAATCCACCATACACCTTGCCCAACATGTGAGAGACCTGATCACAGCAGCTAAACCTTGAGTTAAGACACACACCTAGATTTCTGACTTTTTCGACGTATTCCAGGACACAATCACCTAAGAGGACAGCAGGTAGCTCAGACCTCTCAATATAGTTTCTATATACGACCAGACTACTTGACTTACTTGGATTAACGGATAGATTGTTCCTTACTGACCATTCATGAATGTGACGAAGATCCTCATTAAACCTCAATCAAACCTATGGGTCTACTAAGATATATTTGAACATCATCAGCGTACAGGTTTATGGAAGAATTACTGATTGTAAATGGTAGATCATTCAGATAGAGACTAAATAAGAGCGGGCCAAGTATTGAGCCTCAAAAGAGCAGTCTCGCAACTGTGTTTAGATCTGAAACCTGACTGCCAAGGGGACAACAAACCACTCTCCTCCATAAATTCCATTATCTGCCTATATATGAGTTTTTCAAGCACCTTAGCAAGGAAACTTAACAAACTAATTGGTCTAAAATCTGATGTTTGAGTCGGAGAGGTCTTCTTTGGAATGGGAACAACTACAGCTTTCTTCCATTCCGTCGGGTACTGCGATGTTGTTAATGCGAAGTTATAAATATGTAGTAATGGAACAGTTATATGTGGCGGTAGTAGTTTAATAAAATTGGGAGGAAGATTATCAGGTCCTGGTCCAGTTGACTTTATGGAGTACAAAGTTAGTAAGAGCTCATCAGTGCTGACACATCTAAGAGCAAAACCCTCAAAAGTGTTGGAGATATGCACGTCCCTTGAGTGATTAGATTGAGCTGCATCCCCAGTGCCACCAGTGAAGAAACCATTCAGAGTGTCAGGGTCAAAACCCCCGCAAGGTGCGTTCCGCTCATATACACCCAAATTCCTAATACTCCTCCATAAATTTTTAGGAGGTAGATTTATGTCCAACTTGGATGCGAAGTAAGCTCGTTTAGAGGTGCGAAGCATTTCTGTAACCCTGTTACGCAATATCTTGTATCTATTTAACATTCGCGTATCACGATTTCTTTTGTAGCGTTTCAATAAAAAATCACGCTCCGCTATTGCACTATGAATCTCCTGAGTAATCCACGGGCATTTGTCCGAACGAACCGTGCATTCCTTTAATGGTACATACTTGTTGTACAAATATGATAGCATATTAGACAATATCACAACCCCCTGCAAGTTAAATTTGTAGGTCATAAAAAGAAAGTCATGATCGAAGTTGCTCGGAGGAGTAATTTGATTATGAAATAGGATCTTCCTCAAGTCTGTTGTAAGAATATAATCTAGTTGCGAAGGACAGTTCGAATTAAAGTAAGTAGGTAGGCATGTGATTGACAATCTTCAGGTCCAAGACCTGAAACAAATCGAACAGATCATTACTTATAGCAGTGTGACTAAGTGCGTTGACATTTAGGTCACCACAGACAATTACATCATGACAACGTGAGGTCGCGAAATGCACCGCATCCGCAAAACTAGTCGCATTCTCCAAATGGAATCCATTCGGAGGACAGTAAGTTCCAAAAATAATGCACTTATCAAACCTGGACTCAACCTGCACACCAATAAACTCAAACATCTCCTCAGGAGATGATGACTTCACAATTGCCGCACGCAAAGACTCATGAACATATATCGCAACACCTCCACCCAACCGGCCGACACGATCATTTCTTAAGATGACAAAATTCGGAATTGACACAAGTTTTGATGCAATATTGCTATTAAGCCAAGTTTCACACACAATTAAAACATGTACTCTAGTTCTAGCAAACATTTCCTGTAGCTGCCCAGATTTGTTCCTCAAGCTCCTCGCATTTATGCTAACAATATTTAATCCAGTAGATTGCGCAGAGAATATATTTATCAAGGTTCTTACCTTGTCCAGGGGAGATGCACTATATGTCATCTATATGCAAATCTAATCTCAACACAGGGCAGGCTCCATTGACAAAACGTTCGACTATTAATCAAAACAAAAATGAGAGTGACACACATCCCCAAGGGTTCATTGAACCAAATCACAAGAAAAAAGAAAAATAAATTCAAAATTTCAATAAAAGAATAAGAGAAGAAAAACAAATCCATAATTTCAATAAAAGGAAGCGGAACAAAAATCAAATAAATTATGAGCTAGAAAATACAAAGGAAATAAAAAATAAAAAATTTACGTGAAAAAAGTAATTGTTCATATCATCCGGCCACTTCTGCTTTTGCTTCTGTAACAATTTTGTCAAGAGCCTCCTCACTTGATACCGCTGTAGGAGAGTCGCCATCCCGTACCCGAATGTAGACAAGTCCATTACGCGTGAATGCAGACCAAATAACCTTTTCCTTCCTATATGCCAGTGTTCTACGCAGAATTCTTTGATGGTATCGAGTCAGACTCTCATACGCGTTAACCTTACTGTTAGAAGTAAACACTGAGGACAATTGTTTAAGTTCAAGAGTCCTACACTCTCTGAATTTACGCAGAAATGATTTTTGTTCACTGGCTGAAGAGAATTTAATGATTATTGGTGAGCTTTTCCCCTTTTGGTTTGGTGCGGAAAGCCACTGAGTATGCTGATAGTGTGTGATTAACAGCTGATGATAAATTTAAAAGCATTTTATGAGGATCTTCGTCTTCCACAAATGGTATCCCAGTAACCACAACATCAGTCACTCTGTTCACTCTCTTTATTTCCTCAATCTGGTGGCGTACCTCAGACAGTTCAACTTTCGTACAGTCTAACTCTTCACGAATTTTATGTAGTTCTGATGTAACAAGATCACTAATTGTATCCATCTTCTTTGAAAGTTCCGATATTGCCTCCCTAGATTCCATGAACCTATCATTTATCATTTGCGACAAACTCCTGAGCAATTTCTTTTCAAGCAATTCAAAAGAGTCGATAGAACTCACTGAGCTAGACCGATCAGCAATGGAAGAGACAGGGGTATACGCTCCTCTACTATGATCTTGGTGTTGGGTTTTTGTAGCACTCTCTTTCCTGCTCCTCGTGTTCACTGTAGGTGTGGGTGGAATACCGTTTCTTGAATTTTGTGCTGCCTTACTTCTTCCAGCCATAATATAACGATGGGAAAAAGTTATAAAGCAGTATTTTAAGCAAAAATTACCCGACAATAGCAACGCGCAGCAATTATGCAATAAAGGAACAACCTCTCGACAATGTTTCAATACAGAACTTGGAAAAATATCCGCGGTAAAAGGCAAAAACTAAAGAGCCAGCGAGTGCACGTCTATTCAGTTTGCATGACAGAACTAAACTGTAGTTAGAGGGGTCGCATGCCTCTCCTTTTTTAAGTATCGGCTCGACATGAGCAAGTTTCCATACACTTGGAAATATTCCTGTTGAATATGACAGGTGAAAAAGTTTGCGCAGAGGTTAAGCCAAGGCAGAGGCGCAGCATTTTAAAACAAGGGGCGAGAAACCATCAGGCCCAGTAGCTTTGGACACGTCGAGTTTCGAAAGTACTCTAAAAACTTCCCGAGTGCGAAAGTGTAGCGGCTTTTGCCTACTAGTGCACTGTGATGGAGATGGAAGTAGCTGCGATGAAGGTGGCAAGTACGAGTTAGCAGAAAAATTAGCAGCAAACAGGTTGGCCTTGTCCAATGAGTCAGTAAAAACATTCCCATTTTAAATGAGTGGTGGTGTTGACGAACAGGTGAAATTGTTCTTTACGGTCTTTACTAGATACCAGAAGCCCTTACTACCCTTTTGGGTAAAATACCTTCCGTCTGATGTTCTGGTCGAAATTGAACTTTGCCCGACTAATTTCTGAGTTGCAAATATTCCGCGCATCTCTATAGATACGTCTCAATTCCTCTGTTGGGCACAATTTATATGCCTGGAAGGCTGCTTCCTTATTTTTAATGGCTGCAAAACAGTCATTATTGAACCAATTGGTGTTAGTTGGTTTAATGTTCTTGAAGCTATGAGGAATAAAGCGATGCATTCCAAACCAAAGGATGTTTAAGATATAATAGGTGCATTTGTTAACGTCTCTCACAGAAAAGCGATCGGACCAATCCAGCTCTCTGAGATACTTATTAAGTCCCGCCCAATTCAGCTCTCTGAGATACTTATTAAGTCCCGCCCAATCAGCATTTTTATAATGCCACACTAATCTTTTGGTGGAATTTAGGTTAGTGGTTGTCAGAGAGGAGATGGAGAATTGGGCGGAGATTAGACAATGGTCTGAATTACCCAAGGGAGACGTTACCGAAACCGAGTATTTTTCAGGATGCGATGTTAGAAATAGATCTAAAAGATGCGCGTTGTGCCCCAAAGTATCAGGAACACGAGTCGGACACTCAACCAGTTGCTGTAAATTAAAAGACTCACTAAATAACTCAACGTGTCTTCCAGACGGGCTTGTGGTAGAAGAATGCCTGAGCCACTGTGTGTTGTGGACGTTGAAATCGCCAGCAAGAACGATTTCTAAAGAGGGGGATATTTCCAAAATCTTATCAATATCGGAGGACAACTTATCAAAGGAACACACAGTGTCAGTGTCAGACATATTCGGGCTGCGGTATAAAAAACAAAAATGAATGATGTGCCGATAGAGTTTAAATCTAATCCAGACATAATTAAATTCTGGATTAGTAGAAGAGAATTGAGGGAGATGGGAGAATGGCACATCTTTTCTAATATAAACCGCGATTCCCCTCTGAGGAGAGAAGAGTGGCACTAAGTGATAACCAAGGATGTGATACTGATTAATATCAGAATCGAAAACAACCATGGTTTCGCTTAGTGCAAAAACAGCCGGATTTTCCGCGATCAAGTGGCAGTAAACCGAAAAATGGTTACATTTCAAGCCACGAATGTTGCAAAAATTAAATAAAAATTTTTGCATACTCCCGGTCTTAATTTGCCCAAAACAAAACAAAACAAAAACGTACACAAACACAAGGACAGTTATACAAAACGGCAGGTGTGGGGTATAGTCCACCAAGGTGATTACAATCTTATATCTGCAAGTGGCACACGAATCCCTTCCTACGGTTGCAAACGTTTGTCAGTCGATCTAAATCTTCGACGAGCCTTCGATCATACATTTATAATAGCAGAGGTAGACAACGCAATTATTGGAGCGGTTTTTCTCTTTAGATTTAATTTGTTGGTCGATCTGCGTGAAAGAAAACTAGTTGACAAAATAACTTCTCTTTCTATACGTTGCCCATCGCAAAACATTATCTCCTGCTCCCCAAAACTCTGCCCACTGGAAGGTGAATTTGCTTCAATTTTAAATAGTTTCCCTTCATTAAAGTCGCCACCGGACTTCACAAAAAAACCTACACACAACGTTCTACATTATATTCACTCAGAGGGGCCACTTCTCTCTGCCCGCGCAAGAAGACTAAGTATTGAAAAATTACAAACTGCAAAATCTGAATTTCAAGAAATGATGAAACTGGGAATATGCCAGCCATCTTCATCGTCTGGAGCGTCGCCTTTACATTTGGTCCCTAAAAAGGATTCTGAAAACTGGCGTCCGTGTGGAGATTATCGGCAATTAAATAATGTCACAATCTTTGATAAATATCCTTTACCAAACATTCAAGACTGTAACATCAACCTTCATGACTGCACAATTTTTTCAAAAATCGATTTAGTCAGGGCATATCATCAGATCCCGGTCGCCCCTGAGCACATCTACAAAACAGCAGTCATCACTCCTTTTGGACTGTTTGAGTTCCTCCGCATGCCTTTCGGCGTTAGAAACGGAGCTCAAACATGGCAACGCTTCGTAAACCGGGTTTTGGAGGGGCTTAGCTTTGTCTTCGTATGTGTCGACGACATTCTAGTAGGCAGTCGTGATTCAAAGGAACATAAGAAACATTTAAGATTATTATTCTTGCGGTTACAAGAGTATGGTTTAAACGTTAATCTAGGGAAATGTAATTTTGGTGCAAAACAACTGGAATTTCTTGGACACAAAAACTACACGCAAAACTAAGCATATGGGTGGACGCCTCGAGCGACGCAGTGGGAGCTGTCGTGCAACAATACTCTGATAGCAAGTGGACACCGTTAAGCTTCTTTTCAAAAAGGTTGCAACCCAGCGAAAAGAAATACTCTACCTTCGATAGGGAACTGCTTGCAATTTTCCTCGCCATCAAACATTTCAGATATTTTATCGAAGGATCCAACTTAACTATATTCACAGATCACAAACCACTAACTAATGCTCTCACCTCAAAAACAGAGAAATCACCGAGGCAAACAAACTATTTAAATTGTATCTCCCAATTCACAAACGATATACAATATATCAGAGTACGCGAGAATATAGTCCCAGATACGCTCTCAAGAGCATTTATAGATTGTATTGAGCCAAAACGTAAACTAGATTTCGAGAAACTACACCACGAACAAAATAAAGATGATGAACTTAAAGAACTTCTTTCTGGCACGCATAGATTATCATCTTGTACTAGTACCACTTTCGAAAAAATCTTACTCCCTTTCGAAGAAAACGAAATCTGGAATCAGAGCAACCCGGAAGCTCGTCACAGAATAATACTTCTGGCCTGATATAAATAAGGACGTAAATCAGTGGGCCAAAACCTGTACAGCCTGTCAAAAGGCAAAGATATCTCGCCACACCACCTCTCCACACGGTGAATTTAAAATTCCCACAGGTAGATTTGAACATATCCACATGGATATAGTCGGACCATTACCGCCATCCAACGGTTATACATACGTATATATTAACGATTAAAGACAGATTTTCTCATTGGCCAGAAGCGATTCCACTTAAAAATATATCGACCAATGTTATCACGACCACATTTTTGTATCAATGGGTCGCCAGATACGGAGTTCCACGAACTCTAACTTCAGACCAAGGAACTCAGTTTCAGTCACAATTGTTTCAGGAGCTTTCAAACATGCTAGGGACTAATCGAGTTCGTACGACTACATATCTCCTCAGTCGAACGGATTAGTCGAACGATTCCACCGTCAATTGAAAACTGACAGTCGCTTACCCGGTGAATTAATAACTTCACCAACAAATGCTAATTCCATCATCACTACTTCCCTAGTCAAAGATATTTAAAGTTGCTTAAATGAAATTTAACCTCAGCTTACTTAACACCCACAGTTCCTATGAAATTGACGATATTGCAGGATTTATCAAAAGAGAACTAGCTAAGACGAAAAATAGACCTTTCGTACAAATAGCTGCTAATAATAACACGTTAAAAAGTGAAGTAAAAAGTTCTAGCCGAGTATTAATAAATAAAAAAAATGGATCATTATTAGGATTCAGTAAACGCGTTCTGGAACCTAATATTTTATATAATAAGGTGGAGCAGATGTACCAATCATTTCTAGTCATATACCTCACAATCTTCTTTTGGAATTCGACGAACTATAGTAATTTAATTCTGTTAAAAACAAAAAAAAACTTTATCAATTCAACAGTCTCGATCGCTTTATACATACGATCTAATGACTTAAACAGAAAAGCAATTGAAATCCTCGACAAGTCCTCGCGTCAAGTTCTCGTTTTGAACGCATCAACCGAATCTACAGAGATTTTCATCTCAAAACATTTCTCGACATCATCTAAAAACCAACCGTCGTTATTTTCACTTTAATTTACGCGGAACTTTTAACTACGTGATGTGATAACGAGTACCCAAATGAGCTAGCCAACAGCACAATAAAATATTTCATTTCATTTCATTTATTTGTTTCTAGGACTCTACACAAATAAGATTAACTTCTAACTATGTGTAGGTTACATTAAATTCAAATATACATAATATGCTATGGGCAGAAAAAAAAGTCTAATCATTAATACCTAAAACAAATCAAATTATACACAAATTTCAAGATGAAATAAAAGATCTAAGACAACACATACCCTGATTTATCTCTATAGCAATCACCTCCAAATGCGTCCGTGAATCTAAATCAAACCCGTGAGATAAGGCCAAAAAGTTCGCTCTCGAACCGACTGCCACCAGCGGCCCTCCTGAGATTTAAAGGAATATTGTTACACATTCTAATAGATTCAACGAAGAACTGTCTCTGAGTAATTAAACACTGGTAACGATGAATGGCTAAGGTGATTGCTCTAGATGATTGATTAAAATTAAGTTTCTCAAATAAGTAATTAGGAGTCCTCTTAACAATAAGATTTCTTAGAAACATTAACGAGCGAAATTCAATATGTTTTAAAATTGGACATTGAAGTATTGAGCCAACGTAAGGAGAGAAGTGATCAAAGCGCCTTAGATTAAAAACATACCGCACTGCAGAATTATAGGCAACATTAAGTTTTCTTTTCGAGTTTAAATCGATTCTGCAGAAGATCTCGCAACCGTACGTAATCAGAGGTAAAATAAGAGATTTAACCAACATGATCTTAGTGGCCTGCGGAACGAAATGAGCAGAAGCAGAGAGTTTTCGTAGCGTCCCATAAATGCGGGACACAGTTAGGTCTATATGATTATTCCAAGTGAGTGTCTTATTAAAAATAATTCACAGATTTTTTACCGAGTCCTTGTATGAAATTATTGATCTGGTTAACATTAACATTATATCTCATCGATCGACGCGTTACGAAGTTATGCCCGGTCAGACATAAAAAAAATAAAAATAAAAAAATGAAACTAGTTTTTTTTAACGTATTACTTTCTGGGGGTAGTAACAGGCAGAAAAGAAGCATATTTGAGCAAATAATTGATTTGCTTTTTATTTATTATTTATTATTATTTATTTATTTTATGCTTTTTAGCACTTTTTGTGCAGTCGGTTCAACTTTTTTTTTAAAAACAATTTTACTGGTTACCTTACAACGTACCTAGAAGACTTAGAAAATTGTTGAGATGAATTCTTTCCTGTTCTTTTCTTCGAGCAATGTTGTAACCAAGACGAAATGTTGATACCGCCTATTTTAATAAACAATTGAAACACTTCATCTTCCTTGCCTGCCAGCTTCAGGCAATCAACCAGCATGCTGTAGTTCTTTTCTACAGCCGCAAAGCTTTATTCACGACACACACAAAAATCTAAAGAATAATTGACCTACTTCAGTCAAGGTTCACTTCAAAGAGCAAGCCCGCAAATCGCTCAACCTTCCACAACCGGTCTTTTACAGATTTCCCCTCCCCCCCCCCCCCCACACTCTCAAATGTACACTTTTTCTAGCAGCTTGCCATACTTAAAGCATTCCAAGTCATGAATGTTTAAGACACCTGCATTAAGGTTGGTGTATTGGCTGAAATTGTCTTGGAAATATCACGCCACGGGCACATTATCAAGCTCACATTACACAACCGCTGCTTACTCCAGAGAAGTTTAAAAAAAATGCTCCAATTGCAGTTATCGATTGTTCGCGTCAAAACGGGGTGATCAAACCAGGCCCCGTTGATATTCGAATACAATTTAAAACTCATAGTCATAGACGTTCAGGGATTTAAGGATTCAACAAACAAGTTTATAGCAAAGAAACTAGCAAATTTAACTGATGGAAATCAAATGCAACATTTCGTCTTTCAACCCCTATTCAGGTTCAAAGATTTGACAATAGAAAAAAGAAGAGAAGTTAAATGGTTATTCAAAAACTATCATGCATTTTGTTGGAATGATGGTTACATCCCATATCATCAAATGGGTTCCTGGATCGTTCCAATATTAAAAGGCAAAACAATCCATGTGAAAGGATGCCAAAAAGCCCGCTGGTTACAAGATATTTTCAGTTATATCACAGTACATGACATGGAAGTCGAATTGCAGTGTCCAAATTTATCATATCTTAAATTTTTAAACGCTGTCCAACGCTGTTTAATTCATAATGGCCGATGCGCTCAACAAAATGTTTGCCTACTGAGAAACTTATTGGAAAGCAATCAAAACAAGATTTTTGAATGAAAATATGTATTTTTTATTTTTTATATTAATAAAAGTCTCATACATAAAAGATTTTTTTTATTCAATTTTTTCATCTGCATCTATTTCATTTATTCTAAAGTGAACCCATGCGTAAGTACTTATCCCATCCTCTTTAATGTACCTCTTATTGTCTAAATAACTTAAAGCTACCTTGTTAATGTTTTGAGTATATAAATTGTGAATTTTTGACCTAAAAATAAGCATACTACCATATAATATATTTTTTTCTATATAAGCAATCTCTATAACTACTTAAATCTAAGCCATCTAAAAATGTTTTTTTTAATTCCTTTGGCTTTCTTCACAAATTGGCTATTTTCTATATCTAGTAAATACATTTGTGATCGTAGACCAATAAATTCTTTAACAATCTTGCCTTGAGCTTCATCTCCTAAAACTTTTTTATTTTTGAAAGGTATATTGTAAGGATTTTCATGGGAATGCTCAGAAGTATCAAAATATTCGTCTACATCATTCAAAATATCTTTGTAAACGTCCATATAATTTAGAGAAACGTGGCTACCATATTTATGCTTTATATAGTCATAGCGAAAACTATACATTTTCCACTTGGATAGCTCCAGAATGCAAAATCCTAAATAAAGCGGTTTATTATAAAAAACTTTTACTCTATTCAATTGTATTGCTAACATGTTTTCAGTAAAATGAACTACGCTGTGAAAATATGGCTTTGCTATCAAAGCTCGGGCCCCAAAATATCTTCCAATACTTTCCCATTTAGTAACAATTTTAATATTTTTCCGTTTATCCACGTTTTCCATGGTTTTACCGAATACTGTGTTATTTAGAACTTAAAATTTCTTTTTTCAAACTCATTTTTAGCTTTACTACGATAGTAAGTATTTAAGTTGATGTAAGCTTGCAGCCATGGTGATTACTTAGCATTTTGTAGTATTCTGTATATTACGCACGCAGTTTCAATCCATGTTTAATACATTGCTGCAAATTTCTATAATGAATAATGGTATGATTTTTGGCAGTTTAGTCTGCAACCAACTTGGGAGATTTTGCATAAGGCCTTTTCTTATTTTCAACGCAGAAAGGAAGGTCATTGTGGTCATCATGTTTTGATTGGGTATTCAAGATCCACTTCTAGAATATATCCATAATCATTCAGTAGCATTTAAAAAATCAATGTTCTTATTTTCAATCCATTTGAATCCTGAATAAGGAAGATATTGGGACATCGCCCAGCCATATAAATTGTTTGCATCTAAATATGTCAAATAGCGTGCTTGTTTTCTTTCATTGTAATTATTCATGTACTTATTATTGGTTAAAGCATGTCTATGAGAGCATTGTGTAATGCCACCTCTAATACCTTGTTTAAAAAAGCTATACATATTAATACCAGTTAACAAATCAAGATTGAAATTTGTGACTTTTAGCATTGCGTCCCATGACAAGCCTGGGGCTGTGTAATAGTGACACGGATCCAAGTTATAAATATTTCAACATATCTTCCGAAAATTCTCAAAGACGTCTTTTAGATGTAGAACATCTATTTTTAAATAAAGCTGTAAATAATCGCTCAAATGTTTACAACCAAATTTTCCAAATTTTGATTGTAGTCTTCATCAGAGCATTAATTATTTGTCAACTGATTATTAAAACTTTCTTTAGATGGAAGAGAAGTTTCATATAAAGGCTCCCAAGAATTCATATATTCGTAAGCGAAAACGCCCTTTCTAGTTATAAGACTAAATGAATCGTCATCATTATAAAAATCTTTTACAGAAAATCTTAAATTCTTCGCTAAAAACTCTAAACTGCTTTGCATAAATCTCACTGAATCTAAAAATCTTAACTCGATTGTTTCCGATTCATTAACGAAAATTCTCTTAGAGAGAGAAATAAATGATTCTTTATTTAATGGAATCATACTGATATCGCCATCAATTTCTGTCAAAGCCTTAATAAAGGAATGACAATCATAGCCCGAAAAATTGTGAAATAAAATGGGCAACTCGGGGAGTTGATATTTGGGATATTTAAAATTACAATTATTATGCGCTGGGCCTCTTTACTTTCCGCTGAAGTGACAGTGGTCGCTGCTCTATAATTTTTTAGCTCCAAATTACATGTGTGACAAATTTCATCCGTTTTTCTGTCTTTGAATTTCTTCTCGTGTCAAAGAATTCATTGGTCTTGGATTTACAAAACCAGAGTATATATTTCTGATATCTTCTGTTAATGATATCACAAATTCTCGAGCTGAATCCTTACCTACATAGATTCTAATCTTATTTAAATTTGAATTAAAAGAACATTTAATGTAATAAGAAAAGGCACATGGAATGTGCTCTTTTACAATGGTAGTATGTAAAAGACAAACAAGGATTTGGTAAACATACCGGAAAATCCTGAAGAGGAATTCGAAGTCCGCGTATATCACAAATGGCACTTCTAGTTGCCGTTCAGAGTTTTTAAATTGAAGGGAATTGTTGTCCAACGAGGGAAGCGTAGTTACGATTTTGTTGCATTATTTTTATGAAGGTCAATGTCTACTCTATTATATTTGCATTTTTTTTATTTGATAGTACAACTTTTCAAGAGTATTCAGTTAAAATTTGAGGTCGATTGGAGCAAAACTGCCTCGGGTCTAACTCCATGCGATCCATCCCATATACAAAAGAACAGTGTTAAAACTTCAGACGCGTTTTTCTCAGATTTATTTTTTCAAAGTCAGTGATCACTGTAACTCAAAAACTACTCATC